>OX420958.1:7745528-12545528 GCA_949091785.1 Polymixis lichenea | reverse complement strand
TCTTTATGCCTATGTATAAATATCTGTGTTGTTATCATGTTTTTTTTTTAATGTTAAGTATGTCATCTTTTATATGCACGTGTTTCTGTGACAAATAAATCTATTTTTCTTTCTTTCTTTTTCTTAGACCAGAAAAATAAAAGCTTTTTTAAAAAATGAAAACATCAACGAAGGTTTAAGTATTGCACAGGAGAACTCTGAGACTAGTAGTAATAAGGAAAATCAATATGAACAAGATTCTATCCCGATTAAAGTCTGTACCATTGCAATCAGTCAGATCAGTCGTGTTCAGTAAAACCTGCTCACCCTCCTGATTCTGACACCGAAAGACCTTCAACAAGTGGCAGTAATTTAAAGTCAAACAACGAAGAAGTGGCTATAGTTGCGACATTTACTGAAATTCATTCAACCACAAAACTAAACACAGATCCAGCCTTATGGAAAATAAACGATTAAACGAGAGATATTATTGCAAGAAATGATTTCGAACAAAACAATTCCTGTGCTTTCACAAAAAGTGGGAGAATGTATTCCGATCATCGCCGTTGTTTAACGAAAAAAAATATTTTACAGAAAAACGAAGAATAATGAAGTCAAAGACTGGATTGGCTCGTCTATTCGGAAAGTAAAGGCTCGGTATTCTGCGGACCTTGTTTGGCATTTGGATCTATTGAGATCCGGACACAGTTTGACGAGCAAGGATTCAATGATTGGAAGAATGCAGAAGTTCGAGTAGCTCAACACGAGAACTCTAGTCGTAACTCGTGCCCTCAGCGAGTAGCGGCTTTATTTACGTATAAGTCTGTCATGTAGTCCCGTCCGTGGCGTGCTAGGCACATTTTGGTTTGTCATCTATACATGACTATGGCGGTGAAAAAGTTAAGAACATGGTATGATTCACAGCAATATCCAATCTTCCTTAACTACCCAACTTAACGAAGAAATTTCTTACTGGAAGAAGATTTTAAAGAGGGTTGTTGGTGTAATAAATGGATTAGCTTCTAAAGGTCTCGCTTTTAGAGGAAGTAATGAAAAATTTGGTGACCAGCACAGTGAAAATTACATTATGCTCCTGGAATTAATAGCAGAGTTTGACCCATTATTAGCCAAACACATTGAAAGATACGCAAACCAGCGATCAGGAACAACAAGCTACCTACCGAAAACTGTCTGTGACGAATTCATTTATTTAATGGCTGAAAAAGTACTGATATACATCAGTGATGAGATAATAAAAGCAAAGTACTTTTCTTTGATTGTGGTTTCTACACCGGATGCAGCACATATAGATCAGCTAACACTTGTGATTCGATATGTTTTAGATAACGGAGGACCATGTGAGAGATTGATCAAATTCTTACCTTCTGTAGGACACAAGATTCAAGAAATGTTTGATGCCATTACTATAGAGCTGGAAAAGTTAAACATTAATCTCAAAGATTGCCGTGATCAGTCTTATGATAATGCCTCTAACATGTCAGGGATTTACAATGGTTTACAAGCTAAAGTTCAAGAAAAGGACCATTTGCTATGTTTGTTCCTTGTGCAGCTCATTCATTGAATTTGGTGGGAACCTCAGCCGCTGAGTCTTGTACAGAAGCCTGCCACTTTTTCATGTTGCTGGAGGAGGTACATACTTTCTTCGTGAAATTAACCGAACGTTGGAAAAAATGAACGAATGTAATAAGAAGAGGAAAGACACTCAAGAGAGTGAACCTCACTCGTTGATCGGCTAGAGCAGATGCCTGTAAAAGTCTAAGAGATTCCTGGGATGAAGTAATTAAAATGTTAAAAATGATTGAAAATGACACTACAGAAAAACCCATCCCGCGAAATGAGGCAAATGGAATTCGCATCAAATTAGAAAAACTTGAAACTGCGTTCATGGTCGTATTTTGGTAATGCTATTTTGGAAAGGTTAAATAAAATGAGTATTCAGATTCAGGGCTCACCTGTTGATGTATTGACGGTATCTGATCTCTATCGATCTCTAGTAAAGTTTACAATAGCAGAGCGAGAAAACTGACTATTTCGAAGAAAACGCAACTGAGATGAGCGCACTTAAGCAATGTCAAGGTGAAATAAAGAGGCAACCTAAAAGAAAAAAATGTCGGATGAAACATCGAATGAAGAACCTGAAATACCCTCCCGCTCCAGGGATTATTTCAGAGTGAACACTTTTTCGGTCATCCTTGATAGACTGAGGGCTGAAATACAGAGAAGGCATAATGCTTACTTAAACTTTAAAGAAAAAATTTCATTTTTAATTAACAAATATGACTGAACTGTCAACACAAAGAGCTACAAAAAAAGCTCAGTCTCTCATGAAATATTATACCAAAGATTTAGAGGACGATTTGGTTCAAAAATGTGTGCATTTTCACAGTCGCATTTCCTCTAATAAAACGGCAGAATGTGCAGTGAAGCCTGGATCAAACTCACTACTCAATCTTTCAACGTTTTTGAGGAATCAATCTCTGTGTAATGTTTACCCAAACTTGGATATAGCTCTCCGCATAGCACTTTCCACTCCCGCTAAAAAAAAATCTGGTGAAAGGAGTTTTTCCTGTTTAAAACGCTTGAAAAATTATCAAAGGTCTTCATTTTCTCAGAAAAAAAAATCTTTAGCTCTTCTCTACATAGAAGCTGAGATTATGAATACCATAAACTATGATGATACTATAGATGATTTTGCTAATAAAAAGTCTCGTAATTTTTTTTAATTCTTGTTTCTTTTTTACGCTCTTCTTAATGACTTCAGTCGTTTATTTAACTTTAATGCTTTCCTTACTACAAATGGTAAATAATTATTTTTGAAAAGTTACATGGGCGGCGGAAATAAAGTGGCCTACACTCATAAAATATGTAAATCCGGCGCTGCCACGCGGACTGGCAACAACGCATTTACAGTAGTTTTTCGTGATTATTTCATGAAAGACAAACAAAATTAAACATTTCTTTTCAGCCATGCACAAGATCATTGGAATTTTCAAGTTTGTATGTTATTTTTTTACAGTTATTTTGGTATTTATTTATAAAAATCGACATACCGTCAGTTATTTTCTATTTGCATTACTGAGTACGATTAAATGTTTTTATTAAAGAGTAAATATTACAAATAATTATAAATACTAACGATCTAGTGCTTGGCTGAAAAAAAAATAGTACTTTTGTTTGTATTTAATGAAATAATCCACGAAAAACGACTATAAATGCAGTGTTGCCAGCCCGCGTGGATTTAATACTCTTAATATACACCGTGACATTTTAGTCGTCTAAAAACGTGGTCCACTCAATGTATACGTCATAAAATACCTCTAGGCGCAATTAAAACATAGTTACCATTAATTAAGTTAATAACTATGTACAAAGAAACATAAATAACGGTTTAGAATTATGAAACACCCTCCCTGTTAATAATGTTTACGTATCAAACGGTAGAAGATACCTGTCTACCTACCATTACATTCCATCATTAATTCCATCTCCATAACAGGGTGTTTTAAACTACGTCATGACTCTTAGTGACTATTTGAATTTTTTAAATTATGCATATGTTCAAAAATATATATTTTTTTTAATAAATGATTAGTAGTCATTGGATACATGAAGAGGGCTGCCGTTGTAAGACGACTAAATTATCACGGTATACATATAGACAGATAAACGCCACTACACGCCTACTATACCTACTACAAGCGGTCGCGAAATAATTAATTAGTAACTGCCAAAATTAAACACCACCGGTACACTGTGCTTGCTAAGAGGCAAGATGGCGGATTTTATTTGAATCAGCAGATTGATTCGATAGGATTATTGTGCTTCAAGGTTATTTTGTGCCTGATATAGAGTTTTGCCTGTAGTAAATATGTATATTTTGAAATTATTATAGAAAATTGGGCGCAATGTATCTTGTCATTATAATTAGGGTAACTTTGAAAGTTGTCTGTCAACCAATAGATTTTTAACTACCCCTCCATGCCTCGGAAAGCCTTTGCTCCCGGCTGACAGCAACGCCTGCCGCGGTTGGTCCGTGGATGAGTGACCTATCTCGATCGATCGATCTATACATACCAGAACCTCTCCGTGCCTCGGAAAGCACGGGAGATCTTTGACAGTCGCCACGGGTAGTCAGAAGTTTAAAAGTGTGACAACCAGTCTTACCAAGGCATGTCATGTTACCCAGTAACTGGGTTGTGGTCTGTGGGTCAGATATGTAGTTGCTTCGTTCGTACTAACATATTTGGGAAACGGCTCGGCAGATGATATGATGTCCCACAAACAATGGGGCATTTAATATCTTGCTCAGCGTGTCCTGTTGTCTGCACGCTACAGGAGCTGATGGACGGTGCTGACAGTGCCAAGGTCGTAGCCAAATTCTGGGCTGACTGTATTTAGATTGCTATCGACACGCTAAAGAAGACCTATAATACCTATTTAACAACAGGATCAGTGCAATACAAGACGTCTAGTTTTTTTTTTTTGGTAGTTATACAGGTATTTTTTTCAAAACCAGACCATATTTGTATTCAAGTTATTTTTTTTAATACAAGTAACGCCGCATCGCTATGAAATCTCATGATAAATTGGTCGCTGTACGTTAGTGGTATTTAAAAAAAAAAAATACCCTTTTTTAAGAAAACGACTGGGACGGAGAAGTATGAAATTAGGTACAGTTAAAATTTATATGTAGAAAGAGTGAGTAGAGTAGAAAGTGAGTAGAGTAGTAGAGTGAGTAGAAAGAGTGCAGAAAGCTTATACTTTTATACAGGATACGTTTTTATCCAGTGCGCAAACTGTAACCATGAATTCAGCATATCATTCTAGACCCCCCAGCGCAGAAATGTTCCGTCGGTTTTCCAAAAAAAAAAATCAGCTGTTTCATAGAAAAGTGCAATACCTACGCGGTCAAAATGTATGGAATAGCTGATTTTTTTTTTGTATTACCGACGAAAAATTTCTTCTTTCTTCTCTTTCTTCTCTTCGTGAGCATCTTTACATACCGGAATTCTTCCGTGCCTCGGAAAGCACGTTAAGCTGTTGGTCCCGGCTGTCATTCGTGGATCTTTGACAGTCGTTGCGGGTCGTCAGAAGCCCGAAGGTCTGACAACCAGTCTTGCGAAGGGGTACCGTGTTACCCAGTAGCTGGGTTGTGGAGGTTAGATAAGCAGTCGCTCCATGTAAAATACTGGTATTCAGCTACATCGGGTTAGACTGGAAGCTAACCCCAACATAGTTGGGAAAAGGCTAGGCAGATTGAATGCTAATGATAGAATTAGGAATACATTTAAGTTTGAAATGAATTCTGGCCGAATCTCGACCAGTGGGCGTTTGCTATAGTTTCTATAATAACTGGTTTGTTAGCTCATTATAAAGAGTGACGTCGGACGGAAACATTAACATAGACTAGATATAATAAAATTCTATTGTGATGATATCATTAAAAGCTGCTTCTTTTGTAATAGGATCTGTGTTATTTTGGTATAGGTCAGGTATCAGTGTTAACGAGGTATGCATAGGAAAGCCCTAGTAGGGGGTGCTGCGAATGTACAAGAAATAATGTCCAGGGCCTCAAGTCTGCCATTACAATAGTGTCAGAATGGTCTATCATTGATTTCAAAATTGTTGATTTTGACAAGTTTGGTAATCTACTAATATAATGGCGTCATTATGACTTTCCAATGGTCAGCCACTGACACTCCATTGAAAGAAATGGCATTTATTGGTAATCTCGTACATAATGACAAATGAATGACTGACTTAGGCGGTAATCTGCAAAAATTCAACACTAATAAACTAATAAATAATATGTAAAAAAATTATAAATGAAATCGGGCATGAATAAATATTCAAATTTAGTAGCAGTTTTTGGAAAATCATTTCTACTAACGGGTTTTTTATTAATGGCAATACGACAATGCCATTATAACACAATTCTATCACGAGACCATTGACCGACCAATGATCGACCATTATGAATTTAGCAGATTACGAACTTTTAGCAAAATGACAATGGGATCGTGTTGGAATGACGAATTTATAAAAATAGCAGACTTGGGCCCCTGGTCTCATGGTAGTGGAATAAAGTGACTGTTTATTTTTTTTCTCAAAACGGGACATTTGTTTATTTATCTCAATTAGTAGGGCCGATTCATAAAGAAAACCCAATTCAGAGAATACCAGCCTGGGTTCTCAATGAAAAAGAAACACATTTTTTATTATTATTTATTTGTATATTACAGTACATTATATTTACATTTTTTATTTATCATAATTACATATTTATTCAAAATATTATTTTTTGTATTTTTTTCATTGTTAGCAGAACCAAGCAATAATACTTATAGCTGGTGCTGGTGACGATTTTAAGAAAGAACAAAATTCTCGGCAAGTTTGTTTTTATTATTAACTATTTTTTTTTGGTTTCCGAAAACGGCACAATTTTGCGTGTCCAGGTTCTTTTCGGGGACCGAAAAAAGGGGCAGTCCCGTTCAAAACGGGCCACTTTATAATAGAAGAAACAGTGGGGTCGTAATCGATGGGAGTCCGACATAACCCTCCGTTCTCCCTAGGAGGAGGAAAGCCATGAGGATTTCTCCAAGTAGGTAATGGGTAATTCAACTTTTTATTTTGACCTTTTATTGTTTTTTTTTTGTACAAAATATTCACAAATAAATTGTTAGTGGTTAGTACACTTCATTTAAAGTGCAAACCTCATAAGTGGGCCATAACTCAGCTCTACATCACAGCATCAGGGCGCGTTTCCACTGAAGCGGAGCTGGGCGGAGCGGAGCGGAGACGTTCAGGAATTGACCAATCACAATGGTTGAAATTCTCGTCGCATCCACTCGTCTCGTCTGTGGTTGGACGATTCCTGCACGTCTTTGCTCCGCTCCGCCCAGCTCCGCTTCAGTGGAAACGCACCCTTAAGTCCAAGTCGGTGTGTACGTAAAAATATCGCGGTAGGATTTGAACGCGCACTGGATTTTGAACAGTCGGTTTTGAATCGAGCATTGAGGATCCAACAGACTGCATCTCAGCGCGTCGAAAAAACACACTGTTCGATTTTCAACTCTCGGCGGTAAGCAGTGCTTTGAAGGTCCAGTGCGCGACAAAATCACGCCGCGATATTTTTACGTTTGTGTGAACATCATCTGCCTCGCCCTTTCCCAACTATGTTGGGGTCGGCTTCCAGTCTAACCGAATGCAGCTGAATACCAGTATTTTAAATGGAGCGACTGCCTATCTGACCTCCACAGGCCAGTTACTGGGTAACACGATACCCTTTAGTAAGACTGGTTGTCAGACTTTCGGGCTTCAGACGACCCGTAACGACTGTCAAAGCTCCACGAATAACAGCCGGGACCAACGGCTTAACGTGCTTTCCGATGCACGGAGGGGTCTTGGTATGTAAAGATGGTCACCCATCCACGGACCAATTGCGGCAAGCGTAGCTTAATCTGATCGGTCGACCTGTGCGGCTGTTAAAATATTACTTAGCTAAAAGCCCTCGCCTTTACGTCTGCACGAACGTGGACTTAAATTCTTTAGTACCATAAATTTAAATAATAGAATCATAGTATAATCAGCCTATAATGTTCCCACTGTTGGGACACAGGCCTTCTTTCATCTGGAGGGGCTATAATCTACTTCGCATGCCCAGCGCGCGTTGGTAGATGTCACACGTCTTCGAATTTTTGGCGCGTTGTGTTCCACGCGCGCCTCAAAGAGATGTCAGCACCAACTGGTGGGGTCCGCAAGGTCCGATGCCTGCCAGGGGTGCAATTTGTTCGAAAGAGATCTACCGCGGCCCCTAGCACACAGGCAACTGAGGAAACACGGGTGGGTTTTAGTCAGTAAAAGTCTAACACGCCCTCCTGCTCCACCCAGAGCGGGAGAAGTCATTTGATGATTTCCCACCCAAAAAAAAAGACATGTCGGTTTCCTCACGATATTTTCCTTCACCGTTTTAAGAGCAGCAGGCTTAGCATGACGTCTTCTATTTCTACGAAGAATAGACAGTGCTTTTTCAATACAAAGTGACATTTCGTTTCTCCATTTTTGACATCGCACCGTAGATATCCTTCTACAATCTGCCATTTTGTCTTTCGTTTCTAACGATCTCTGTCTAGGCCTTATTTTTTGAAGAATATTTCTTCCCAAACTGTCAAAATCACACTGAGCACGAACTTTCTACTCGACGGCCACAAAGTATTTATGATTATCTACAAAACCATGATTCGTTTAGAACGCATAACTGTGATAATTGATAGAAAAACATAGCTATCTTCTCCTTTTGTAGGTATATCATTTAGTTAATAGTCATATCTATTCTTCCGTCGACAAGTCTGTGCTCGTGCTAAGCCTGCAGTGGTGATAAAATTATTTAGACAAAGCGCCTTTTGAGTCCGAACTCACGACCTACAACAACTGGGCCGGCCGGGGCAATAATTACAGTGATAATCTACCTATATCCTTAAAGAGTATAAAACAAAGTCGTTTTTTGTGTGTGTACGCATAGATCTTTTAAACTACGCAACGTATTTGAATGCGGTGTTCATCAATAGACAGAGTGAAGTGATTTAAGAGGAAGGTTTATGTGTACCACATCAAGCTACGCCAATCTGTCAAATTTCTTTGATAAATTTTCAATTTTATCACATAAGCCTATGGAGGGGCTTGTGGCTAAGTAACAATAGCTGTACGGGTCGATCGATCAGGTTAAGCTACGCTTGCCGCGGTTGGTCCGTAGATGGGTGACCATCTTTACATACCAAGACCCCTCCGTGCCTCGGAAAGCACGTTAAGCCGTTGGTCCCGGCTGTCATTTGTGGATCTTTGACAGTCGTTACGGGTCGTCAGAAGCCCGAAAGTCTGACAACCAGTCTTACCAAGGGGTATCGTATTACCCAGTTACTGGGTTGTGGAGGTCAGATAGGCAGTCGCTCCATGTAAAATACTGGTATTCAGCTGCATCCGGTTAGACTGGAAGCCGACCCCAACATAGTTGGGAAAAGGCTAGGCAGATGATCACATAAGCCTATGGTTCATGTTCAATTGTAAAAAATATCGAGTTTGGGGTAGCTTGATGTGCTGGCGTCTCTACAACACCGATATCACGCGGGCAAAGCCGCTGGCAATAGCTAGTCCTACTGATAGAATAGAATAACTTTATTCCGGACACAAATATCCATAAAGTGTTAGTAACATACAAGAAAATAACTTATTGCCCAGTGTTAGTAAAACTCAACCTCCGCACAAACTGCTGCACAATCAGAGAGCCGAAGCTCTCGGCTACAGTTTTCAGAATGCTGTTTCGACTACCCCTCACTCTTCCCAGTAGCGACGCAGTTTTTTTGCGTATAATTGCATAGAAGCCGTCGGTGCGGGCTTGCGCAAAAATCTCCGACGCACTTCAGTAACGAGGCAGCCTCAACAACATCTCAAAAGCATTGTTATATTGGACGCGCAGGGCATCCAGCGATCTCTTAGTACAATTGACCCATAGATTGCCCGTGTACAAACTTTGGCAAAAGGCCTTGAAAAGCGTTAATTTTATAAATGCGAAAGTTTGTAAGTATGGATGGATGGATGGACGTTTGTTAGTCTTTCACGCAAAAACGGCTAAACGGATTTGGATGAAATTTGTCACACAGATAGTGTCTAATCTGGATTAACATATAGTATACTTTTTATCCCGGTAGTACGTTCCCGTGGGATAATTTACGACTCCACGCGGGCGAAGCCGCTGGTAAAAGATCACTGATCAAACACGAAATCTCAAAACTACTGAACCTACGAAGATGAAATTTGGCACAGAGGTAGATTATGAGTAAGAGACGTGAGCAAAGAAAGGGTTTTAGGAAAATCGCCCCATAAAGGGGTGCAATAGGGGGTGGAAGTTTGGACGAAATAAAATAAGTAAAAAAAATATTTAAGTATGTTTCACGCGGCCCACGATTTTATTTTACCGAATTATTTTTTAGCTTTTAGTTAAAACCGTTTAACTAAAAAAAAATTTTTATTTAAGTATTTTACCTTCAAGTTTTCAGTTTTATTTCGTTACTTACTTAATATTACTCATTCTATGTTGTTTATTTTATTTTATTATATTGTATTGTTATCAAAACTAAAGGTGTGTACCAAATATCAGACCGATCTGCCAACAGAAGGGGGGTAAAATTTCAAGTACTAAATTTGACCCAAACAAAAACCAACAACAACAAACAGGGCAAACTAAACAAAACCGTTTAAAAACATAACAAATTTTCAACATTGACGCAGGCGGAGCCACGGGCAGCAGCTAGTCAAGATTATTACAGAAACCGAAAGTTAAACAAAACCGTTATCTCAACAAATAACCTCGCAATCCTCGGTCAGACTCCTGACGCAATCGAGCAAGCATGCAATACTGATGATAAATGTTATTGACATTATAATCGAGAGGATTTATTACTGTGGATGACTACTGTGTTATCACTAATCAGATTAGATTACGGCGAAGAGGGTAGACAGAGCTAGTAGCCTTTTGTTTGTTAATATGTCCGATAAAAATTGCAGACTTCTTTCAAACTTGTTGTATACAAGTGCATATGGTAAAACCGGATAGTTGCCACATTTTACGAAATCACTCGATATCTCTCAGAACGAAAACTAAAAAACTTTATTTGAAAAACTGGCCGATACTTTGATATTTTAGCTACAAATTTATGAAAACTAAAAAAAAAAAAACTTAAATTTTTCTAGAGTAGCAGAGATTTTAGCGGACCTCTGTATTTTGGGACATCTATCCCACATAGGGGATAGTACCGCATGGTAGATGTGTAGTGGCCCACTCCCTATCGAGTTTAAAGGTATGATTCCGAAGTCCGCTGCACGCAGCAGTGCTGCCACTGTGGTGCTGCGCAGCAGTGCTGCCTGCCGCGCTGATTGCGAGTAAGGCAGCAGTGTCAGTTTATTTGTTTAACATTCACGTAGGTCCTATCGCTGCGGCAGCAGACGAGTCACTACTGCTTAAGCTGAGGAGTTTGTTTGTTTGGTTGGTTGGCCGCGCTAATCTCAGGAACTACTGGTTCGAATTGAAATATTATTTTAGTGTTGAATAGCCCATTTATCGAGGAAGGTTATAGGCTGTTTAACATCACGCTAAGACCCTTAAGAGCCGAGCAAAGAGAAGAAAAGTCACGAATACGAAGTACTCGCACGGGCAGACGATTCGAAGCGATGGGAACGGTCGAAGGACACGAACGAAGTCGCGAGCAGAAGCTAGTCTCATATAAACTTATAAATAATATATGGGGACCAGTAGTGCTGCGGCAGCACTGCTGCGTGCAGCGGAGCTTGGAAGCATACCTTAAGAGAGGAGGTGAGTCCCAGCAGGAACATTATACGCCGATTATTTAAATGCATGGGGCTCCCTGCCCGACACTGCATGTTTTACGATATTACAGTAGGCAGGGCACATTGGTCGCCGAACAGATGGCCGATGGGACCGAAAGGTTCTGGAGTGGCGACCGCGTACCGGAAGACGTAAAATGGGAAGACCGATAAGGTGGGCCGATGACCTTGTGAAGGGAATCCGCTGGATGTGGAATGCACAAGACCGGTCGAAGTGGAGGAGCCTGGGGGAGGCCTATGTCCAGCAGTGGAAGTCTTTCGGTTGAAATTATGATGATGATGACGTAAAATACTGGTATTCGGCTGTATTAAAACTGGAAGTCGATCCCAAAAATAGTTGGGAAAAGTTAAATTTAAAATTTAAAAGTCCCCCCCGGCCCAAACAAAAACCTCCAAAAGACAAAAAAATAATATTTTGATCAAAGCATTGTCACGTCGGGGGCCGGCTAATGAAAATGTTATCCATTCTACAATAGCATAGTTCCATTAACTATTGCTGGGCCTCTGTTTGCTCTCTGTTTTAAGAACCCTACCGCAGCTAACAAAACAGATGATAATCTTGAAACGACTGAACCGATTTTGATAAAACATATCTAAGAACCACCGCTAGAAAAACTCCTTTTATATATAAAAAACCGCACCCAAATCGGCTCACCCGTTTAAGAGCTACGGTGCCATAGACAGACAGCGGTCAAACTTATAAAACCCTTATTTTTATGTCGGGGGTTAAAAAGCAGGCACAAGATGCTGATAGTAATTTCAATTAACCGTATGTACTGGATGGTTGCTTCCATATCTATTAAATACACTATTGCACCAACAGTCTTCAGGTAAGATCTCAGTACTTCCCTTGACCGACATTACATGGCTAAGTAAGAAACTAAGTATCATATAGCAAGCTCACACGTTCCGGCTTAACG
Source organism: Polymixis lichenea (assembly GCA_949091785.1). Classification (NCBI taxonomy): domain Eukaryota; kingdom Metazoa; phylum Arthropoda; class Insecta; order Lepidoptera; family Noctuidae; genus Polymixis; species Polymixis lichenea. The sequence continues at coordinate 12,533,211 of OX420958.1, read as the reverse complement.
CACTGCTGGGCTGATTTCTAAGACTGAATTATCTATCTAGGTAATATTTTAAATCAGAAAGTGAGTCTGCTTTTCTTACTTTGAGTTCAAAACTTTCTTTGGTCATCTTGGTGTTCATATCTTTATGTTATTGTAGCCTTTTTTGCTTGCATCGATTGACTGAATCCAGAAATGGACAGCTGTGTTTGTGATCTTGGTATGACGTGACTTACTGCAGGCTTTGCATGACATTTTCTATTTCTACGAAGAATATACTCAGGTCTTTCTATACAAAGTGACATTTCGTTTCTCCATTATTGACATCGCACCGTAGAATTCCTTCTACAATCTGTTCCACACTGATAATAATGACTTAGACGAAAAAAAAACTTTTTCCAAAAAAAAAAAAACAGACGAAATTTAGCCTCACTTTTAGCCTCACCCAGACATTAGGTACCTACTATGACAAATTGTAAGATAAGAGCGGAATTTTATCAGATAAACAGCTGATTTTTATCGTAAAATACATACATTTCAAGGTCGACGATAAAATAAATTACTTACAATAAACATGATTTAAGATTTGTTTATACTATTTAATTTATTTATGCATTCATTGGATGTTGTAAAATCTATCAGCCTATCACAACATGCAGTGGTGGCCAAGTGGTAACGTCCCCAACTTATGAGTAGGCCGTGGGTTCGCACCCGGTGCTCATTCCGAACCAACCCGTCCCTTGCTGGCCTCTTCCAGCAACGCCCTATGCCGTGTTCCGTCTCCGTACCCCACAGGGTAAATTGAAGTTATTTTTCACTTTGTAGTGTTTTTTCGAAAGTCGTCTGTTTTTTATAATAAGTTTTTTTAATTATCTAAGTCATTATTATCAGTGTGGAATTGTTACTAACACACATAAGCCTGTCAATGACCGTACCATTTCACAATTTATTGGAGATATCACCGTGACATTTTAGTCGTCTTACAAAGGTGGTCCATTCAATGTATCCGGACTAAATTACATATAGGCGCGATTAAAAAATGTCACGATTCACTATGATAACAGGTACGAAGAAATATAAACAATGCCTTTCATAATTAATCCATTACATTCCATCATTCATTCCATTATTCATAACAGGGTGTTTCAAACTACGTCATGCGTCGTAGTGAAAGATATTTTTTTTTAATTATTCATATATTCATTTTTTTTATACATATAAGTGATTATTAGTCATTGGATACACGAAGTGGGCTGCCGTTGTAAGATGACTTAAATGGCACGCTGTATATAAGAAAGAAGATTGGGGACATACTAGTATGGTGGTAATAAGTAGTCCCCACTCTTTGCACACCAATTGGTGATCAGTCTTTTATAACACTCACTAGGACATACTGTCCAGTTCGGGAAGCTACGTATGCCTTCTCGTCCCACATACCTCAGTGTATTCCAGACGAAAGTCTTCGACCAGTGCGTGTTGCCAGTCATGACGTATGGCACTGAAACGAGGTCGCTGACGCGTGTGGGCCTCATAAAAAGGCTGAAAGTGACCCAAAGGGCAATGGATAGGCCTTTGCTTGGAGTTTCCCTACGCGATCGAATCAAAAATAAAGGGATCTGTAGGAGAACCAAAGTAACCGACATAGCCAGAAGAATTGGCAAAGTTAATGGGCAGGGCACATTGAACAGATGGTCGACGGGACCGATAGGTTCTGGAGTGGCGACCGCTTACTGGAAGACGTAACGGTGATGGCCGCAGGAATCCGCTGGATGCGAGAAGCACAGAACCGGTCGAAGTGGCGGTGCTGGGGAGGGCGCATATCTTCTGCAGTGGACGTCTTTCGACAGAAATGGTGATGAATGATGAACACTCACCAGCTGCTGTCCGTGAAATGAAGTGTATGTCGGAAATTATCACACGGGAATGTAGAACGATCCAGTTGGATTGAGCAGTGTTTGGGAGACATCGTCAAGTCTTCTCGTCGCCTATCCCGCAATGATTGAAGACTAAGGTCTTCAACCAGTGCGTCCTGCCCGTTATGACTTATAAAGTGCCGAAACGTGGACACTGACAGTTGGGCTGGTCAACAATTACAAGGTCGCTCAGCGCGCTATGGAGCGAGCTATGCTCGGAGTTTCTTTGAAGGATAAAATCAGAATTGAAAATTACCGACATAGCTAGCAGACTAGGCAAGCTGAAGTGGCAGTGGGCTGGCCATGTTTGTCAAAGGACCGTTGGCCGGTGGAGCAGACGAATCCTGGAGTGAAGACCTCGTATCGGCCAGCGTAGTGTGGGACGCCCCCCAGCTAGATGGACCGACGACCATAAGAATGTGGCTGGGACAGACTGGATGCGGAAGGCGGATTACAGTTACAGGTTGTTGTGGCGCAGCCTGGGAGAGGCCGATAGGCTGACTTGATTGAGGAAATCTAAGAAGTCCGTTATTTCGGCCGAAGTTACGGACTTCATAATTGACCGTGCTACCACAGATTACGTGCTACCGAGACAAAAAGTAGCCTATGTTACACCTTATAAATATCGGCAGCTATCTGCCAAATTTTTTTTTTTTTTTTGTATTTTTCCACTCATAATAATATCAACATTTAGAAAAAAACATTAACCATTTTATCATGAATTGGTTCAGTCATTATGCAGCAAAGTGTAATATTTCAATAATTATCTAATCTTAACAACAAGTTTGGTACCTATTTGATCTTAATCTGACTGATTATTTTTTATTCCTTAATTAATAATTTGGCTATCAATAATAAGTACTTTTATTTCCTATTAAAGATTATACCTATAGGCATGGTTTTGTTTTATTGTACTAATACGATTGTTTATAACAATATTGTTTTGGACTAAAAAAGTTTGTATGGTCACCAAAAGAGATTAGTAACTAGGGTCATTGAATTTTAGAAAGGAAACGATGGAGTAAGGAGCGTTAGAAAGGTTGGTTTTCTATTAATGAAATGAATGTTATTGATAAATGATAAATGATTTATTTCTGTAAGTAGTATGTTTGTACAAACACTTTTACACGTCAATCATATTTTTTTTAAACTAGATGAGGTCGGCGTTTCCTATCTGACTACTCTGAGAAGAAAGGCCGAAACAAACTCAGAGGTCACAGTCTCTTTTAAAGTCCAGACATAATCTTGGTCAGATCATGTGAAGACCATGTGGATCGGTGTCCGAAATGGTCTTTTGAAGAAAGAACCACACAGATTAAGTGGACCTGTCCATTCAGTGCACGCATTTGTCAGTAATCATACAACTCAACTCAGAACTTGAGGATCTCAACGATTTGACGAACAATACCAAAGACAGGACATTTGGGTAGGCCGCATAAAATACTCAAACTGCCAGATTAATATTAAAACTAGCTGAGAAAGAGATAAAACAGAAAACACAAAAACAAACAAAATATGACCCAAATAGTCCTTACCTTACATTCACAATAATTAAAACAAAAATAATATTATACTTCTAAAGTAAATATTCATGTCAAAGTGTTTAATAATTATCAAATGTCAGAGTATAAGTTTGAAAAAAAAAAACAACATTTAGTATGTAAAAATTACATTGTTAGAATACATCGATAATGTTTTCTAATACAATTATAATAAAAAATAACAGTTTATTTATCAAATTAGATTTCTTTCGAAAACATCCATAGGTTTGTGTCATCTTGACAAAATATCTCTGAAATATTAAACATAGTGGCAAAATAAATTGTCAAGAATTTGATATTTGTTTAAAATATGTATCCAGATTTTATTTTATAATACAGAGTGGCAGGGGGGGACATCGACGTGCAACCTCGTCTTTAGTACATGATTCTATTTTTTTTATTTTTTTGATATTTTCAATTATTGTTGACATAATCTGCTCATTAAAATGATTTTACACGCTTTATATTAGCTTCACTTGTATATTTGTTTGTATGTTTGTATGTAACCGACTCCTTTGGACGCTATTTTGACCCACTTCAAACGGTCAGATTTCATTGAAACTTTGTAGACTTATCGAGGACCGATGACAAATCAAAAATTAAAAAAAAAAACAGAAAAAAAATACAGAAAAAAACTTAAAAATCACGTTTTTCAAGCAAGCAGAACTAAAAAATAGTAAATAAATAATAATTTAAAAAACTAAAAAACACGCTTTAAAAACCGAACTAAAAAATTTTAAAATAATTTATTTCTATGTATTAAAAAGCGTGGGGTGCTTTTTGAGGTATTTTTATAATCAATTAATATCAAGCACCTTTAATAGAATTAAATTATTTTCTAATTTTTTAGTTTGGTTTTTAAAGCGTGTTTTTTAGTTTTTTAAACTATTATTTTTGATGAGATGTATTTCATCATGTGGTTAGCCAGTGACCTCGACAATTGTTTATATTATTCTTGCCTGAGCAACCGGCAGCAAGTTCGTCATGCTGGATTTGCCGCTTGCGGTAGCGTCGGCGATCGGGTTGCCTCCTTCCCTCAAATATGTCGAGGGAGGCAATGGCTGAACCTTGCGTTATGCTCGTGAACGGGTGCTGCTTGTGGTGACTGGTCGTCTTGCACCATGGTTTTGTTATTGTTATAGTAATTAACTGTTTATTTATTTTACTCTTACTTTAACATTTGTTCTAATAAGTTATATCTAAATTAACATAATGCAGCATTGCATATTATGTAATCGGCCACACCCTTTATGCATGGAGGCTTTTATGTGGGTATTGAGCTGTTTACGTTTATTGTTTTGTTTTTATTATTTACTTGTTTCTGCTTGAGTTTAATTACTATGTTTTGTTGGTATTTGGCGGGTGCTAGCTGACACAATTAATTTAAGTTTATGTTTCGTGTTTAGTAATATTAATTACTTACCTATTATTGTATAGAATCAAGTTTCTCCAACTAACAGACAGCTGTGATGCTGGGGAGTTTGTTGAGCCACTTCTTATTCCCAGCTAAATTATTGATTTTGATTTTAAACCGCCTGTGTTGAAATATATGGTCAGTAATAACAACTTAATTTGCTAGCCATACATTTTGACCGCGTAGGTATTGCAGTTTTCTATGAAACAGTAGATTTCTTTTGATAACTAACGAAATAGTTGTACTCTAGGGGGTGACTCTAGGTGGTAGACTCATGTGCTAAATTCATGGTTTCGGTTTACGCGTCGATGTCCCTGCTACCCTGTATAATTTAATGGGAAAATCTTTAAGTTTTTTCAAATAATACAATCACCAACATGATATTGTTCAATACATTTAATAATTGAAAATAAATTATTGATTATGTGAATAAAATGATAAATTCATTAGATGTTATGTTATTCCAGGAAAAAGTTTGATTTTATACCTATGTAATATTAATTTAACTAGTTTTCATCCTGGAAGGAAAAAAGAGCATGATAACCATGCATATATAAACTCACGCCATTTTCCTATGGGGTAGGCAGAAACTACCAAACACCAATAATTGGATTTTTTTTTAATTTATCTAATAATAGATATATTGTAACCATGAGATATACTCTTATCTATAAGTAGTTTACCTACCTGATACATAAGCCTCCCCCAAATTGGGGGGTTTCTCATAATCGCCTCGCTTGGCAGGCGGGTTGGCAATCGCAGTATGGTGGTAAAATGCATAGAGAACGCTGCTGCCCAATCTCTAGTAAGTCCCTTAGTCGCCTTCTACGACACCCACGAGAAGAGATGGGAACTGTCAACTAGCTTTATATTTGTGACTGGCCGACTACTTGACAGTAAAAAAGTGCTTGTAGAGGGTTTAACTAAATCCTTGATTTAGTTAATTCTAAAATTCTTTTTCTAAAACTTCTAAAGGCTTAGAAAGAACTGCAGTCAAAATATTGGATTGATTGTGTATTTATAACCAATTTCAAGAAAAGGAGGTTCTCAGTTCGGTTATAAGTATTTTTTTCAGGGTCAGTAATTACTATTACAACCACGAGACAAACGGAGCAGTTGACAGTTGACCTTAATAGAGAGCTATGGAAGAAAAAGACATGTGCCGATCCCAAAAAAAAAATAGATAAGGACAGGAGAATGATTCTAATCTAAACATAGTTTTTGTACATTTTTACTGTCACTGAACTCCTCCTAAATGGCTGGACCGATTTTGATGAATTTTTGTGTGTCTTTGAGTACCTGAACGGTTCAGATCTACTATTGGACCCGGTAGGTGGCATTGTTCGGGCAGAACAATGTCTGTCACATCCACTAGTAATTTTATACATATTGATTTCTTACAAGCTGACACACATTTCCTGTTCAAACTTCAAAAATTCATACAAAATGAAATTTCTTTATTTTCTTTCTGAGCTTTTATAAGTTGTTTTTGAGTTTTAGCCAGAGTAACAAACAGCAAATGTTTTAACACATTCAGATTATTATTTCTCAGCATACTTTTAAATTTGTTAAGCATTAAGTGTAACACATTTCACAGTTACTCTTACTGTAGATATCTATAATTGCATAACTACAGCACAGGAACTGTCCAATAACTCTTGATTTATTTATTGATTTTAACGACCGATGAATCACTTGTGTTAAATGATAAATGATTTTATTTCTGTAAGTAGGTTTGTCGCACATTCATCATATTTTTTTGAACTAGTTGAGGTCGCCATTTCCTTTCTGACTGCTCTGAGAAGAAAAGCGATTTGGTCTGTTAATGACATTGTAGCACGTTGGATAGCAGGATAGTTGATGTAATGAGTAATATTTAAAAGTTAATTAATATTCAGTTATAAAACTTAGAGTAGCACTCAAGTATAAAAATATAATGTACTATGGCTAACTACCTATATTATATTATCATCATCTAGTGCCCAGCCTTTTCCCAACTATGTTGCGGTCAGCTTCCAGTCTAACCGGATGCAACTGAATACCAGTATTTTACATGGAGCAACCGCCTATCTGACCTCTACAACCCAGTTACTGGGTAATACGTTACCCCTTGGTAAGACTGGTTGTCAGACTTTCAGGCTTCTGAAGACCCGTAATGACTGTCAAAGATCCTGAAATTACAGCCAGGAACGGAGTGTTGTTGTATGTAAAGATAGTCACCCATCCACGGACCAACCACGTCAAGCGTAGCTTAACCTGATCGATCGACCCGTGCGTCTGTTTATAACAACCGCAAGCCCCTTTATTATTATATTAAAGCTCCATTTGTGACAGGCTTTAAATAACCAAATGTAGGTAACTTAGATGCCAAGCCCATAATAAATAGTTTAAGATTATCCTTATTTAGATAATTTCAAAGGAAATAAATAGAAATTCCAATAATCCTTTATCCTATAATGGATTATGGAACTTACCTACTTTTATTTGTTGATCAATATTATTTTAGAACTACTTACATTAACTTTTTGACGTTTTAAAAACTTTTCAAAGTCGATTAATTCCACGCTGCATTGATTGTGTTCCAAATTCGAATTACTATATGTTTTTTTGTTGATTAATTTAGTTAAACAGAAGCTAGTTTTAATAATAGAACAATGATCTACAAGATAAATGCGTAGGTATTATTATCTAATCGTATTAGAACAATAAACAATTAACTCGGACTTGCAAGAAGTTGAAAATTAAATACCTACCACAAGAATTTTAATGTTTTTGTTTCAACTTTTTTTCTTCAGGTACCACAAATTATGACCAGAAATAACTGATATCAATACGGTATCCGAATTAATTGAAGTACAAATTACGACATCATGAGAAAAACTTGAAAGAAATCAAAATGTAATCAACTTACCTTGCGATCCTAAAACTACAATTTTAGCTTCAATAACTTTCATTTTGTACACAAACACAATCACATAACATTAACACGAATTAAACTACACTTTACATTGTTTTCTTAAAAATTAAAACGTGTAAATAATTAATAAATTATCAGTTGACGCGATACATGCTCACTTCTCGCCAACTTTTACGAAACTAAACTTAGGTAAAGTAAATAAATCAAGAATACTTTCTAAATGAATCAACAGAAGTGATTTGTTTCTGTAGCCATGTGTACTTCTAAATTGGTCGGGTTATATGTGTTACGTTTGCAGCTACATCTGCAGGTTACATTGTGAACTATTTAAACGGTGTGTTCAAACGTCGTTGTCGTATTTTGCATTTCAAAGTAGATGGCGCTTTCATTCTGTTAGTAATTGTAAATTGCCGTAAATGTAGATGGCACTGGAAGTATTAAAAGTTAATGCTTCACTTGGAGGTTCTTTCAAACCGAGTTTGCCCCGCATTATGTTGGTCTTAGCTTACCAAAAAGATCACGATAGCTGATTAATGACTTGACTTTATGGCTATTCATTTTGTAGTATTATTACGTATAGTCTACCAATATAAAAGCAATGATTGCCTACTTAATAGCGCAGCGTTTTATAGCGATATCGAGTTAATAGTTTACGAGTTTTATTTTATAGTGATTGTTATAAGATGGGTAAGGGCACTGAGATTGGCGTCGTAAAATATTATTTTATACACTACAAGAGTAGACGAGAGTAGGTTATAATTTATGAGGTACTATCAAATTGGTCTTTAATCTATCACGTTGTTCCACAACGTGATAGATTATAGATCAATTGTCGAATTGTTGTCCCCAGACGACAATACGACAATAAATCAAAACACTGGCAACACTAATGCATTAGAGTATTTTGGAGTTATAATTATATTATACCCTAACATCGAAAATAAAAATCGGCCTCACTTCGATCCAGGGCGTCGTTTGCTGCTCTTCCAGCGACGCGACGCCCTAAGCACAGGGTACACATCAGGCGCGGTCGCAGCCCAAGACTTGTGACCCCCCGGTCACAGCCAAAGACTACCTACATATTAATAAGAAAATTTATAAAATTACCTTTTTAGCTTTACGTTAACGGCTTTAGGGGGTCATGACCCCTAGGACCCCCTCTCGGACCGCGCCTGGTACCCATAGCGTATATTCGTTTAGTTTTAAGTTTTTAAGCTGGCTGGCTGGAGGCCTAAATTTATTGAGGCAGCCATGTCAGGCAAGCAGGGCCGTATCAATAGTAAATAGCGCCTACGGCACGCTTAACATTTGCGCCCGTTCGTAAATTATCTTCTCAGTCTATACTGAGCAAACTTAGGTTGCAAACCTTTCTTGACCAATTTTAAGCCGAAGGTTTTAATTTCAACTTGGTAAAAAATCGTTTATTTGAATAGAAATACTTAGGCAGATTTGGAAATACGCTTTCATCGCCGTACTGCACAATATATTCAAGTAGCTCTTCAGATTTATTTGCTAAAGGTAACCGTATTAAATGGTTTAATGATGTTTTTTTTTATTTACAATAATTGGCGACATTTTGCGCCCCCCTTCGGTAGGCGCCCAGGCCTCTTGCCCTGCCTGCCCCACAATAGTACGCCACTGCAGGCAGGTCCGGTAAAGCCGTCGTCAACCTGCTAGGCTGACCTGCGAGCCAATTGTGAGCAACACTCGCACACGAAGGAGTTCGCACGACAAGGCAAAAGAAAATAAGCGTTTCTTGTATGGAGGCTCCTTCTAATTATTTAATTTATTTAATTTGTTGTTCTATGTGAGTCCCGTAGGGTTTATCGAATTACCCATGAACACATTTGCCGTCAGTAGGCTATTCAATTTTTGCCGCCCCTACGAACCGCTGCAATTCAATACCTTAGTTTACAATCCTAATAATTTCATTTTCTTCGTCAATAAAATTGCAATTTTATGATTTGTGCTCTAGATCAAACTCAAACTCAAAACTCAAAGCATTTATTTCAATTAAACCATTTACAGGCACTTTTGAATTGTCAAAAAGTCTATCAGTTGGAAAGTTGAAGCTAGTTGCCCATTCCAAAACGTAGATCTCTATGGAGAAGAACGGGCAAGAAACTCCACGGACACTCTTTTAAAATCAAGTTGAAATATTACAAAATCTTGGGAATCATCATCATTACATCAGCTTTTTCTCGTTATTAGCATGATTGTGAACTAAAGGATTGTTGTGTCAGTTCCTAGATCTGGGGGCACGGTAGTGACCCCGCCAAGATGAGCCAATCGAAGCACAAGGTCACCTACCTTTTCTCGAAGCGCTTCGTCGTTTTTTTGAACACTCATAACTTGGGTTTGGATTATACCAGATAAACAAAATTCTCGGTATACGATGTCAATAGTGGACTTATTAAACGTAAAGTTTCAATTGCATACTTTAGATTTTATTGATATCTAAAAAAACTCAGATTACGTCACTGACTTGCACTGATGATCTTCAAAATTCTTACGGTACTTTCTGAAAGTCCTAGAAAGCTGAAATTTGGTATGTAAGCTAGTATTAGAACACAAATAACAAAAAAAATAAAACTTTAAACTTTTACCCCTCAACCCATTAAACTAGGAGATGGAAGTTTGTATGAAACTTCCGCAAATTTTGATGTTAGGGGTCTGAAAATTGATATATATATAGATATATAAGGTGTATCTATTCATACACGAAATATCTGAAAGGGTCATTGTACTCATCATTATGAACAACTTTTACTATGGGCCCAAACCTGAAATCGCGAAAAAAATATCAGCTGTTCCCTACATTTATGTTCGCATATCTCGTCAAAATGTAGGGAACAGCTGATATTTTTTCGCGATTTCAGGTTTGGTCCGGTAGTAAAAGTTGTTCATAATGTAGTCATTATGAACAACTTTAACAACACGAAATATCTGAAGGGGTCATTGTACTCGTGTACAATGACCCCTTCAGATATTTCGTGTATGAATAGATACACCTTATATATATATATATATATATATGGCAACATTTTCATGTAAAATGTTGCCAAGACGAGACCATATGGCTCGCACTGTCAAAAAGTTATCAGATCTCATGTAGAGCCAAGCTTCTAACTCTACACGCCCTGACTCTACAAACCTAACTTCACAAATTCTACACCTTAGTGAAAATATGTGGCTTCGCTTTTCGTTACTACAAGAACTTTTGTTGAACAGTGAATACATTTTTCACCTTACGCCCATGTGACTGCAGCGAAACGGCCGTTTCAATTTCTTAGCTAATAAAAAATAAAACATTTTGCCAAAAATGTAAATAAAATTTATTCACAAAAAATAACTCATAAGTACTTAAGTATAGTTAATGAACTTATTATTATAAATATCTTCATAAAAATTCACATAAAGACATGTAAAATTAAAATAAGTTCATTACTGACAAAAAATAAACGTGTTTGTTTAAAAAATCCACAATAAAAGCCGTTAAAATTACTATTTTTTATTTTAAAAGCAATTGACTGATGAAAAAAAAGTGGTAAGTCCAGTGATCATTTTCCTTTATAATAAGATGCTTTTTGTATTATTTATACGTATGCTTCATCTGTTAATTACGAGAAATAATGTAACGAAACACCGGTATCGGATTCTGCGAGTAGACTTAATAACATTTAGGTAAACTTTTTTTTTTTGTATTAATAAAAAAATTGACCAAAATTACTGAATTTAAATTGTAATTTTGAAACGCTATATTCCAATATAAAAAAAAACATAATTATAATTATATACTTACTTTACACAGCGTTTAGTCATTTTTCACAAACAGACGTTGGAGTATTCGGTATAAGTACAGTATACTACTAAAATATTGTAATTTTAATTTATTTACGTGATTTCATTTTTCAGTGTGCAAAAAAAGAAATTGAGACAAACTTTGCCGCCGCCCTAGGCTCCAGCCTACTCAGCCTTCTGGTAAATCCGCCACTGCCCTTGAACGATAATTATAATTGTCTACAGAAAGCATGGTTCACCGTTGAACGGTAAAACTAAAAAACTCTTAGTCGATACCCTTATTTAGCGACAGCACGTTTCCCCGAATAACGCTACAAAGAATGAATGGTTAGCCGATACCAAGATTTGCCGCTATCTATTTTTGCCGAAATAACGTTTCTTTAAGCCGATCCAAAACAATTGTCTTCTGTTTCTTGCTCATTCAATTTGACAAGCGTCTATTAAATTGCATTAACTTCTTATCCTATGCGTTTATCAGTGTCAAATATCTTGGAGTCCAGCACCCTAATTGCGTAACGCACGATTAATAATAATCTGAATCATTTTGAAACAGACTGCACATCCATTGCTTCATATGTTCGAAAAATTTGTCTGCTCAACAACGAAAATAACGCAATGAATATTGTTAAACTGTCAAAACGAAACCGATTATGATTGATCATTGATTTGACGGCACGGTTGGCGGAGCGGTTAAGCGATTGACTGCTGCGCTGCGTGTTGCGGGTTCGATTCCCGCACGGAACAAATATTGGTATGACCTACAAATACTAGTTCCGGGTCTGGCTGTTTGTGTATGTGAGTTAAAATTTTTATAAACGCACCCACAATACAGAAATAATTCCTAGTGTGGGGCAACGTTTAAAAAAAAAAATATGTGTTACGCAATTAGGGTGCTGATTGATAACGTCCTCAACTGGAAAGCGCACGTCTCTTCCATGACTCGAGCAGTCATCGAAAAGACGTGCGCTTTCCAGCAGACCAACAATAAACCGTAGGGGACTCGTTTTAAGTAGGTACTGGCAAAGTCTACCTAGGATGGACGGACCGACGTGCGGACAGACGGACGAGTCACCAAATTCGTGTTGCGTGCACAATTGCAAAATTACGTGCGCAATTCGTGTTCTTTCCGATAATCACAAAGTTTTTATAAAAAAATGGTGTTTAATAGTTTCCTTTTCTATAGCGGCGCAGTAAAAGAACGGTCTTGTTGTTTTACCTATGATTTTTTTTTTTTTTGGGTGGGAAATCATCAAATAACTTCTCCCGCTCTGGGTGGAGCAGGAACGGGCGTGTCAGACTTTTACTGACTAAAACCCACCCGTGTTCCTTCAGTTGCTTGTATGCACCCACGTATCTCTTTCGAACAACCCGCACTCCTGGCAGGCATCGGCTCTTGCGGACCCCACCAGTTGGTGCTGACATCTCTTTGAGGCGCGCGAGCCCGGGTCGACGGCGCATTGTGTTCCCAATGCGCCGTCGACCCGGGCTAGGTCCTTACCGGACAGCGAGCTAGGTACCCATTACTCGCCGTCCGCAAGCCCGCGCCTACGGTGGCCGCGGGAATCAGCCTGGGATTCCCGACGCCCAGGGCGTCTCCTGCGAAGGCTACGGCCGTGAGGGCGCATGTACTGCCTCTCCCTCACGTGCGCTGCCTCCCTCTTTGCGAGCATCATTGCTTCGCTGAAGGAGGTGACGGCTAACCATGCACTCTCACTCCGTACCATGGCCTGGACCAGGGCTGGACGCGAGAGATCGCCACCGCCGATCGCCTCCACGAGGACACGGCGGTGATCTATTCATATTTAGATAGGTACGACTTTTCGTCCCCACAAACATATTTTTCTATCCACAGAATGATTTTAATGCACATTACCTGGAGAAAAACATATTTTCTCCAAACTAATCTAAAGAAAATCACCTCACTAGCGAAAATAACAAGATAACGAATTCAAATCAATACAAAAGAAGCGGGAAAACCAATCCAATATGGCCGATTTGCGAGCGCTTTCGGCCGCCATTAAAATATTTGAGAAAGATCGTTTACAACCTTTTATTTTCATACAACACTTGATAAAGGTACCAATTTGGACTGCAATAAGGTCTAATTTGGCTTGTTCTGACGGTAAATATAGACGTGCTATAAGTAAGTGCCTGCCACAAGTCAAGTCGGAAATCGGAAAACATTATACAGATTAAATTTGGCCGGAAGTATATAGAGTTGCTGAATAGTCTATGAAAAATCGCGTTCGTTGATGACACAAGTCCAATGCTATGAGATACCTAGATGGAGTTATTTGTTTTCTTGAAACTGTTCTTAAATTCTTGGGGCTTTAGTGGCCTTAAAAAATCTAAACCTTTATGTCGTGGGAAATCGTGAAACATAAACCGATCTAACCAGTCTTTTGACCGTCAAAGTTTCTTTATAATCTTTACTAGTCAACATTTACTTATCACCGTGACATTTTAGTCGTCTTACAACGGCAGCCCACTTCATGTATCCAATGACTACTAATCATTGGATACATGAAGAATTTTTTTTTTTAATACATGCATAATTAAAAAATTGAAAATATCATTCACTAACACGCATGACGTAGTTTGAAACACCCTGTTATAGATATGGAATTAATGATGGAATGTAATGGTAGGTAGCGAGATATCTTCTACCGTCTGATACGTAAACATTATTAAGAGGGAGGATGTTTCATAATTCTAAAGCATTATTTATTTGTCTTTGTACCTATTATCTTAATTAATGGTAACAATGTTTTAATCGCGCCTAGAGGTATTTTATGACGGACACATTGAGTGGACCTCCTTTGTAAGACGACTAAAATGTCACAGTGTATAGTAGTCACTCCTGTACCCTCGAACCCAACCGTCCCTTGCTCGTAGAAGTACCAGCCCACGCCGACGTTGAGGAAGTAGAGTTAAATTCCCCGACTAATAACAATAATGAAAATACCTTGATCCAGTCTGTCCCCACTTGCTGCCCTCCCCCACCAGTGACGCCCTGTGCCGAGGCCCGTACCCCACAGGGGGTGCCCTCAGCGTGCAGTTGCTTTAGTTTAAGTAGGTTTTTATGCCCTGGCTGGAGGTTTTTTTTTTTTAAAAAAAAAGGTCAACTGCGAGATGCCATACAAAATAAAAAAAATAAAAAATGTACCCTCGAAGGGTTTGGGCAGAGGTGTACGCACTTATACCGGGTACCACATTTCGCTAGTTATGTTTAAGTACCATGTAATAAGGGCTGAGCCTATTGCCATCAGCACAAATCCAGACTCCAGGGTGGTATTGAGAAAAACAAGAAAGAAAAACCTCATAACACTGCCCAAAGCGGTAATCAGTCAGAATGCAGGACCTGCTCAGCGGTAGCGCTTGCGTCAACGACAACGGTGCAATTTGGTGCAACATAATCAAAGATAATATTACAAACCACAAGACAACTCTTGCACCACTAAACAATCTTATAGGTGGTTAACATCTCTCTAAAATCTCCAAATACACTTAATTCAGTGGCTAAAGAAATCTGTATCCTCCGCCGCACTCGTACAATCGCAGATTTACATAAAAACACCATACCATCAACATACGGGCCGGTCGGTTAAAAGTTTGTCAAATTGTCTGTGAACGAGATGGCTGAGTGGGTCGCTCGCTGAATTAAATCAATCTAAATGTTAGTGTAAAAAAAAAACATTAAAAAGTGAAATATAACTTTAATTTCGGAAGTCGGTGACTTTGGATATGTATTTTAATTTTTTTGTCACCGCCTTCCGAAATTACAGTTATTTTTCACTTTTTAGGGTTTTTTTGGAAGTCGGTTATCTTTTTTTTGAAAAAGTTTTTTTTTTCACTTTTTAGTGGTTCACATGTGCTTACCCCAACACAGCGTCCCGGCGTGATGTTATATTATGAACTGGTGTAAACAATAGACAGACATGAGATTTCAGCAATTCCAGTCCATTTGCTATCATCTATTAAGGAGTTCCGTTGCCTATTTCCGAAGTTCTTCATCAGATCTTCACCAAATCGAAATGGGACCACTCCGAGAAAGTACTCTTCCAAAAACTACCCAAATCGCTTCAAGTGTGCCTATAAAATTTGAAGAGTTCTCTCTATTTCTCCAGGATCCCGTCATCAGATTCTGACTTGATGATCATGGGACCACCTGGGAAGTATACCCTTTCAAACAAAAAAAAAATCCAAATCGGTCCAGCCATCTTCGAGTAATCGGGGAACATAATAAAAAAAGAGGTTCCGACGAATTGAGAACCTCCTCCTTTTGGAAGTCGGTTAATTAGGAAAAAATATGAAGATGATCTTGTGGCTAATTTAATTCTACTAACGTGATACTTACAATTTCAAACACTTTCGTTCTGAAAACGAATAGCTTTTTAGTCTCTTTCTCGCTTGGAATCGTAGTAGTTTTTGAAACAAAATTCTAGACGATGGGTTCCCGATAGAAGATAAATAAAAAAAGTATCAGGAATACACATAATTCAATTATTCGTAACCTATCGTGCGTCAAAGCTCCTAAGTCTGCTTACCCCACAAATTACGCGCTTTGAATATCAACGAATACCATAAACAAAGGGTATATTTTCTTCCGCGCCGCCGGGCAACGGTAACTGCCCACTCAGCCTAGTGAAACAGATGAAGCAAAAATGTTTATGATACATTAGCCAAATTACGACGGCAAATGTTATCTGTGCGATTTGTTTGTCTTTATCGTGTGAGTATGGAGTTTTAGCTGCTGAAGCGATGTTGACGATTCATTCGGATTTTTTTTGAATTTGTTAATTCAAAATAATCAAAGAAAGAAAGCAACAATTACAATGTGCCTCGGTGTCACTTGAAATACAGCTATGAGGCAAGATCTAAGAGAAAGGGTACATCTTTAAAAACTTGCGCCTTTTTAACTGTCTTCAAAAAAGAGGAGGTTCTCAATTCATTGGAACTTTTTTATTTTTCAAGGATTTACATCTACTCACCTAGCCAATTAGCGATACATCAAGTTATTTCTATTCTTTGGAAAAATTGCCTTGTTTCCCCGTATAGTAGCTTTGCTTTGCCTCAACTTTCAGTGCAACTTTCCTCTCGCTACCAAAAATACCAGACAAAGTAAAGCAGCGCTAAAATCGCTGCACAGTCCACAAATAGCAATATGTTAACGTAGTATGTAAGTAATGAGAGTAATTTAGCTAAAAGCCCGCGAAACGCGGCCAAAGTGGTCGTAACAATAAAAGTGGCGATAAATTTGTAACACCGCCATCTAGCAGTCACTAGTTCATGTTGTATTCATGAGGGCCGTCGCTAGATGGCGTTAGTCGTGATTTAATTCTGTCCAGCCTTTTTATGTGAAATGGAGCGGGGAATTAATTTATTAGATCGTCTTTTGTTTAGTGCTTGTTTATATTTGTATTGCTTTATTTACAAGTTGTTTTGTGTTTTTAGAGTTTCAACTATGAAAAGTTGTTTGTCCATGAATAATGCATTGAATGTGATGCAAATATTATGATTCGGAAAAATAACTTTGACAGGCCTTAGCTTTCCTTTTCTTTGTTCCAATAACGTTTTTATATGACCATAGTTTCAATCACGGAGTAAATACAAAGCCAGCTTACCAGTATTTTCTGGCTACATTTAAAAACGGCTGGCTCGTTTCGATCACTCCTACAAAAAAGATTCCGTGTTAGGTAGTTCATGCTCATAAAACATACCATAGCCAACCGAAGTGTGAATGTTGAATGCTTGGAACTGAGTAGCGTATGCACGAGGACACAGCTCGCTCTCATAATGGAGACATTCCTGCATTGTTTGTATTTTTGTGATAATTCGAAACAGTAAGAACCATAGGCGGTCAGTCAGTCCCGCTAGCAACCTGATTAACATAATATAAGCTGTCACGCCCTTTATACCAGGAGGCTTTTATTTTGGTGCATTGTTGAAATTTTTTTTTTGTTTTTTTTTTTGCTTGTGTATAGTTTTCATTTTATTTGTTGGTATATTGGCATGGGTAGCTGACATACGGCAAATAATTTAATTTAATATTCTGTCTCGTAATGTTAATTACTTTGTCTACATAAGTAGAATCAAGTATATCTAACTAAACAGACAGCTGTGCTGCTGGGGAGTTTGTTGCACCACTTCTTCTTCCCAGATAAAGCACTAGGAAATTGTGAATGGCGGCCGTTATGGGGGACTATCTGATGTAATTTTGACGTTCATAAAGTTCTGTTTCTCAGCCTAATTTGAATAAATTACTTTTAATTTAACAGACTACATTTTTAAAGGTCATGCTGGCAGATAAAGTATTTTCAATGGTTTGTCCTTGTCTTCAAAGTTTTTTTCGTAGCAAGAAGTCATGCTACAACGCTACAGAAGTCGTAGTACGCGAACTGGATAGTTCGCGAACTGCGACCTTTGTAGCGTTGTTTAGTTAGTCCATTGTTAGACTGTTGGAGCGTAACAGTTATAAATTACAATTTTATTAAGTTACCTACTTATTAAAAGTAAGTTCCATATCAAAATCTTATCAAAAATCAAAAGTTAGTCATGCAAATTAGGCTGAGAATCAACATTTCTTGAACGTCAAAATTACATAAGACACTCCCTCAAAACGCCCGCCTTTCAACACTTCCTAGTGCTAGCTTGGAAAAGAACTGGCGCAACAAACTCCACACCAGCACAGCTGTCTGTTCAATTAGATAAACTTGATTCTGTACAATAGCAGGTAGGTTCATAAGCAAAGTAATTCACATTACAACACACAGAACATTAAATTAAATTACTTGTCAAATGTCAGCTAGCCATGCCAATAATGGACTACCAATATAATAATGCTGGATTGTTTAGTTCCAAAGCAATTGTGGTAATCGAATTCCATCAAATTTGTTGTCCCTTTTCATACAAAAATAACAAAACATTTAAAACAATGCGTCTTATCTATGCTAGTCTAGTCGCACCGCAAACGGGCAATCAGCGAGCGATCGCCAACACGACAACACCCCTCCCCGCCCCGTTCATCCGCCGGCGCTCCTTGATTCCAAATTCAATTTGCACCAATCAACGGCCGCCGTCTTCCCGCCTTCCCGCGACGTGACGAGCTGTTGTTTTTTCTAAAATATCGTCCCTATTGTCTTTGATTGTTTGCGGTTGGTGTAATGTCTTTTGTCTTTTGTTGCTTTTGGACCTTTTTGGGACGAATGTTGTTTTTTTTATGATGGTGGCTTGTGGTGAATTATGATTATGTTTGGTAGCTGTCCCGTTTCCTACTATTATTATAAATGTGAATGTTTGTGAGGACGGATGGATGTATGGATGTTTGTTACTCAATCAAGCAAAAACGGCCGAACGGATTTGGATGAAATTTGGAACACAGATAGTTTAGTTTAGTTTTTTTGTCTTTTATTCTTCATATTTGAATTGAATAGGGAGATTTTTATTATTATTTATTTTTATCAATTCTGTTTTATTCACAATTATTTAATACCACACCATACGCATGATTACCAAAAAATATTGAACAACTTAAATTGTAAATATCCTTTATCGATATGTATTATTACGTAAAACCATAAATTGTAAATGTCGTGGTAGCCTATAAGTAATTGTTGCACTTATGAAGGTAGGCACCATTACTTAAATTATTTTAATTTATGTAAACAATTGTTGGCTAACCTAATTAAATAAATAACCTGGATTGACACATATCGCACCTTTAGAATTATAGAGATATTAGCCGCAAGCAAGATAGGTCTGTATGATTCAGAATTAAAGAGACCTAATCCGAAATTAGCCGCAAGCAAAATAGGTCTCTTTAATTCTAAAGGTGCGATATGATACTTTTTATCTCTTTAGTTCGTTCCCTTGGGATGATTTTCGACATCCACCCGGGTGAAGCCTCCGGCAAAAGCTATTGTAAGTATTATATATAGCTACGTAGACTGAATTTTTTATAATATTTAGAAGTAAAAAAGGCATACTTTTGACTACTTTGACTAGTAAGATGAGAATTACCGATTTAAATAGAAGTTAAAACATGATATCTTGTAATGAAAACCCGAACACAAAAAAAGAACTTTGTAACACGTTTTTGAGGAAATTTCGCGGCGGAGAAGCTTGAAAAACGCCATTTTCTTTGTAGAAATTGGTGAAAAGCTGTTCGTGCGTGCTAATGATGTTTTTTTAAGCTAGAGGGTTGGCTGGATAGGAAATAGATGTTTTACACGCTTTTTTAAACAAAGGAGCTGTGTTCCAGAATATGACGGAGAGATTGAAAAATATCAGCATGCTTTTTTACATTTATAATTCGCACGTGGAATTCGTTGCATTTTCATTAGACCAGAGAGAACAGTGGTGAGATAAAAAAATATGAAAGAGTCCATAAAATCCATAAATCATGCGTTAGGGTTTTTTTTTAAAGTATGTTATTGCACTGAATATGAGAACAGAAAAATAAAAAATACGGGATATGACAAAGATGAGAAATAAATTATGAATTAAAATCTAAAGATATTAAGGATACCAGCATCATCAACACAGTCCGAATTCCCCACAGCTGGGCATAAGTGTATCTATCCTGGTTCCAAACCCCGGCTTCTGAGCCAACGTCATCCAGGCTTCATCCGTGATGACAAAAATGTCATTTATCCATCTTGCCGCAAGCGCTACTAACACTTCTTTTTGTTACTAAGTATTTACTGTTACTCTAAATTCTATGACCAACTCAAAATTCTACAACTCACTCATAGTAAATGCAAAATTACGGTTACAAAATGGCTTCTTACACTGGACTTTGACATGACTGAAAACTTATTATACTAAAAAAAGGAAAAAAAAACATGGAGCGCTTTGATGGTACAATTGTATATCTATATTTATATTCTTATTATTCTTTACCATAAACTTCAACATAATTATATACATCTTCAGGTGTAACATTCAGACAAACTCACTCACCACCAACACAACTACCTTAACTCATGCACCCACACAATCACACATCATCACACATACAATAAAATCACACGCAACACACATTAACAACATGTAACGGGTTATTCTTTTTTTAATTCTTTTATTATTTTAAGTTTTATTGTATATTCCTTTCTAGTAGATTACCAGTAGATTAGTAGAAATTAAGAAATTTATTGTAACATACCTACTATTACAATAAATGTAAATGGAACGAAGGAGCCTGGATCTCACGACACACGGATTTCTAGTGTGAGTTCCAGGAAGCAACGCATTTGAATGTAACTTTTAAAACAATAAATTATTCTTATTCTATTTAATTTATTTCTGAGTATAACACAAAACGGTCAAAACTTTAATTTTAATATTTTTACACCGGCAACCGGTATTATATTATGTGAAGGTGTTTATGAATATTAAGATCTTAATGTACCTTAAACTCGGAAACAAATTATTTGTTATCAGAAATCTGTACTTTAATATTATAAATGCGAAAGTAACTCTGTCTGTTACGCTTTCTCCCCTAAAACGCTGAACCGAACGTCATGAAATTTGGCACAGATATAACCTGGGATATGGAGAGGTACATAGGCTACTTTTTTACGCGATAACCGCCATCCACGCGGGCGGAGCTGAGGGCAAAAGCTAGTATATTTTATGGGGCCATAGCCAGGTCAAAAGGGGAGCATGCGTTTCTTAATTTGTTTGACGGGGTTTGATGGGGTCGTAATCAAGTAAAAAGAGAGAGGACATATTAACGCAAACCTCTTTCAAAGCACTCCTGCCACTCGATCAATAAAACACCAACTAATTAACTAAAAAACATCATAAAACTGTCAGTTTAAACCAAAAAAACCCCTTTCGAACAAAAAATAATTTATATGACGGAGTTATGCCCGAACATACATAAAAAAATATATAAATATATAAACATGTCGAATTGATAACCTCCTTCTTTTTGAAGTCGGTTAAAAATAACTATGATTGAAATGTCAAAAAGCGCGCGAACACGTACCGAAAATGGCCGCCGCAGTCGAGAGCGGGGTGTCGTTACAATACCAAATATCAAATATTGATATTCGCTCCTCGATTTTGTATTCTGTTTGAATTTGTAGATACTATTTGCACTTCTACTTGCTACAGTTTTGCGTCTGTCATCATTGTTTGGCGTTCTATAGATCTGTGGGTGCCACAGATTATAAAAGGTGTAGGTATAGACAAGACAGAGCTATTGTGGCTACTATTTCTAGATGAAATTCTAGGAATAATATTATTTAAACAACTAATAAATAAATTAACTATTTAATTGAGGTTTTGGACACCTGCATTTTAAAGGCCTGCAGGCAGAATTAAAATGTCTCATGCCTATAATTAACCAGGGCCTAGAACAACATAATCTGCTTAATAATGTTTCAATTACTGGGATACAGGCCTCTGTGACCGGGAGTGATCCTCTCGAGTCTACTGCGGGTTGGCGGATATTACAAGTCGTCGAATTTTTGATATAGGACATGCCTGTTTCCTGAGGATGTTTACCTTCACTGTTTTGAGAGCAGAGATGACGAAGTAATATATAGATACATTATTAACAACCTGTTAATAATGTTTATGTAACAAACGGTAGAAGATATTATAAGATTCCATCTCCATTAGGTACGTTCCATTTCCATTTTTTTTTTTTGAGGACTGGATACCATTTTTTTTTTTTTTTTTGTGGGTGGGAAATCATCAAATGACTTCTCCCGCTCTGGGTGGAGCAGGAGGGCGTGTCAGACTTTTACTGACTAAACCCACCCATGTTCTCTCAGCTGCCCGTGTGCCAGGGGCAGCGGTATCTCTTTCGAACAACCCGCACCCCTGGCAAGCATCGGCCCTTGCGAGCCCCACCAGCTGCTGCTGACGTCTCCCTGCGACGGGTCAGCAGTGGCCCCGCCGCCTACCACTTTTCGGCCGCAGGGGATAGGGAGAGCGGCCAACGTTATACCGACACTCCTCTTCCCCTGCGGCCCCACCGCATCCGCCATCAAACGGTGGCGGCCCCGTCCAGGCCACGGAAGGGAAGAGCGCTACTCAGAAGTACCAGCACTCCTCCTCCGCCGCAGCCTGTAACCCTCAGCCGCGATGCCTCCCATTCGACATCGCGGCACGCCTCAGTTGCGATGCACCTCACCGCAACCTACTTTTTGGCCGCTACGTCGTCGGCTTGGAGGCACAAGTCCTGACGAGCGGCCCCACCTTGGGGTTCCTCTTCGCTTCACCGTGGGAGGGTGACCACGGTTACTGAGCCCCCCGCAACGACAATGCGGGAACCCCACTGGGGGGGAGGACTGGATACCATTAAATAACTTCTAAATGATGTACAATAGGAGAAGACTAGCTATGTTTTTCTATTAATTATCACAGTTAAATGCGTTCTAAACGAATCATGATTTTGTAGATAATCGTATATACTTTGTGGCCGTCGAGTATAAAGTTTGTTGTTAGTGTGATTTTGACAGTTTGGGAAGGAATGTTCTTCTGAAATAGTCTACATTTATAAGGACCTAGACAAAGATCGTTAGAAACGAAAGACAAAATGGCAGATATATTTACGGTGCGATGTCAAAAATGAAGAAACGAAATGTCACTTTGTATTGAAAAAACACTGTCTATTCTTCGTAGAAATAGAAAGCGTCATGCTTTTTTTCCTTTTTAGTTGGGAAATCATCAAATAACTTCTCCCACTCTGGGTGGAGCGGGAGGGCGTGTCAGACTTTTACTAACTAAAACCCACCCGTGTTCCATCAGTTGCCTGTGTGCCGCGGTATCTCTTTCGAACAACCCGCACCCCTGGCAGGCATCGGCCCTTGCGGGCCCCACCAGTTGGTGCTGACATCTCTTTGAGGCGCGCTTGGAACACAACGCGCCGTCGACCCGGGCTTGGTCCTTACCGGACAGCGAGCTACCCATTACTCGCCGTCCGCAAGCCCGCGCCTACGGTGGCCGGGAATCGGCCTGGGATTCCCGACGCCCAGAGCGTCTCCTGCGGCAACTAGGGACGTGAGGGCGCATATATTGCCTCTCCCTCACGTGCGCCGCCTCCCTCTTCGCGAGCATTACTGCTTCGTAAAAGTAGGTGCCTGGACTAGAGCCGGGCGCGATATATCGCCGCCGCCGATCGCCTCAACGAAGACACGGCGGTGCTCCGCCCAAGCCTGGCAGACCTCCACCGTATGCTCCACCGTGTCCTCAGGGCGATCTACGCAGTGGAAACGCCCGATTCCATCTCCATAACAGGGTATTTCAAACTACGCCATGCATCTTAGTGAATGATTTATAAATATTTTTTAAATGTTCATGAATTTTTTTTTACAAATTTTTATTAATCATTGGAGACATAACGTGGGCTGCCGTTGTAAGACGATTAAAATGTCACGGTGTAAATGAAAGTTTGAATGTTTAGATGTGTTTGTTACTAAATCACGCAAAAACGGCCAAACGGATTAAGATGAAATTCGGTATACAGATAGTTTATAACCTGGATTAACATATAGAATATTTTTTATCCCGGTGGTACATTCCTGTGGGATAATTTCCGACCTCAACGCGGTCGAAGTCACTGACAAAAGCTAATTCATTTATAAATTAAAATTACATCAGGAGGACGACTCACTTTGCAGCTTCTTGCTAGTCTATTTAGGTCACCTCCCATTTTGAGCCCGGCCTATATCAAGCGATTCTCGTAGAACAGAAGTTAAAAACCCCTGCAACAGTCTCAAGATATCGACGTTAGTATCGGTGGCTGCAAACAGCGGTAAGTTGTTTAAACAAAAGGCATCAATCACTGCGGGCACGCCCCCTGGCTGTAGCTATAGTCTGGCGAGAAGCGAAGAGAAAAATAAAATATCGTCTCACTTTAATTTTACTTGAAAATCGGCTATTTTGTTTCATTCGATTAATATTCTGAGATATTCAGAGCAGTGGTGGATCAGTGGTAACTGACGCGACTTACGAGTTGTAGGTCGTAGGTTCGAACCCAGCCAGACGGTTTACTTTGTGTAAATAATTTCATCACCACTGCTCTCAAAATGGTGAAGGAAAACATCGTGAGGAAACTAGAACCAAAAATTCGAAGACATGTGACATCTACTAATCCATACTGGGCCCGCGTGGTGGATTACGGCCCACTCCCTCTCACAGAGAGGAGGCCTGTGTCCCAGCAGTGGGAACATTACATGCTGATTATGATGAATTAATATTCGCAGAAGTTTTCATCAAGAAAAAAACGGCCAAGTGCGAGTGCGAGGAGTTTTGTACCACCAAAAAACGCCAAAAAAATCACGTTTCTTTTATGGTGACCCCTTGTTTTAACTTCGTTTTTATTTTTATTATTTGTCATTATAGCGGCAACAGAAATACACATTCTGTGAAAATTTCAACTATTTACCTATTACGGATCATGAGATACGGTCCGCTGACTTGATAAGCTCTTAAATAGGCTACAATTTACAGTTGTAGGCTACGGCTACTCGCAGCCAACTAATTGCTACACTCCGGGCTACGCTCTCCGCTCTACGCTCTCCGCGCTACGCTCTCCGTGCTACGCTCCCCGTGCTACGCTCCCCGTGCTACGCTCCCCGTGCTACGCTCCCCGTGATGCACTCCCACTGCTACGCTCCCCGTGCTACGCTCCCCGTACTACGTGCTTCAGCTACAAGCTACGCTACATGTTACGAGCTACGAACTTCGGGCCACACTGACACTGCGCGCAACTTGCAATACGCTATTTTTAACCGACTTCCAAAAGGAGGAGGTTCTCAATTCGTCGGAACCTTTTTTATTTTTTATTTTTTTTTATGTATGTTCCCCGATTACTCGAAGATGGCTGGACCGATTTGGATAAATTTTTTTTTGTTTGAAAGGGTATACTTCCCAGGTGGTCCCATGATCATCAAGTCAGGATCTGATGATGGGATCCTGGAGAAATAGAGAGAACTCTTCAAATTTTATAGGCACACTTGAAGCAATTTGTGTAGTTTTTGGAAGAGTACTTTCTCAGAGTGGTTCCATTTCAATTTGGTGAAGATCTGATGAAGAACTTCGGAGATAGGCAACGGAACTCCTCAATAAATGATAGCAAATGGACAGGGATTGCTGAAATCTCATGTCTGTCAATTGTTTACACCAGTTAATAACATAACATCACGCCGGTACGCTGTGAAGGGGTAAGCACATGTGAACCACTAAAAAGTGAAAAATAAAAATCTTTAAAAAAAAAAAATAAACAACCGACTTCCAAAAAAACACTAAAAAGTGAAAAATAACTTTAATTTCGGAAGGCGGTGACAAAAAATTAAAATACATATCCAAAGTCACCGACTTCCGAAATTAAAGTTATTTTTCACTTTTTAGTGTTTTTTTGGAAGTCGGTTGTTTATTTTTTTGAAAAAAGTTTTTTATATTTGATATATAACTTCAGGTTTTAGTTGCCTATGATTCTTAAAAGAATCATCTTTTGTTTCGTCTTCCACACATACACCGATGACAACAGTGTGTAAAATTGGTAAGTACCATCTTTTTAATAATAACAGCAAAATCAATTCATTACAAGGTTTAATAAATATGATTAGCAACATCCACCCTTTTCCAAATTGGAATGACTGCACTATGAATACGCCCCGCTATCCATAACAAGCACCGCTAGAGCAGGACAGCACTACTTCCCTCTTTCTCTCCGACGGGCACAGAATACAGAGCGGCTGAGTTTTTCCACACCAATTTATACTGCCAACATCACTTCAGAATATAAGGTAACTGTGGATTATGGAAAATGTGGGATAGTCTTGAATCTTTTGGTGACTGGTTTTTGTATTATTGTCAATTTTGACTGCTTAGTTGTTGCTTGTTGCTGTCAGCGAGTTGTTGGA
Source organism: Polymixis lichenea (assembly GCA_949091785.1). Lineage (NCBI taxonomy): Eukaryota > Metazoa > Arthropoda > Insecta > Lepidoptera > Noctuidae > Polymixis > Polymixis lichenea. The sequence continues at coordinate 12,506,767 of OX420958.1, read as the reverse complement.
AGTACAACTACTTTTTCTTCTTAGCGTGTCGATGGCAAAAATTAACAAAAAAATTAATAAAGCAGGCGCAATTCGAGTCCGCGCCGTTTGTTTTCGTGAAAACGTTATACAAGATGTTTTTACTTAGGGTTTGGTAACAAATGTTCCAATGGTTCCCGATACAGCTGTAGACGTTGTATTTGCCCGATCCTAGAGATTTAGTAAGCTCATTGCATTCCTTATGAAGTAAGCTTTCACCGATTATGATTTTTTTCAGTTTTGAGCAGATACTCAGCCAATATTAGACGACATCGTTAAGATGTCGTCTAATATTTTGCTATTTGCAACAAGTTTTCTTAAGGTTCGGGCACTGCTGCAGGTATTTGCTGGGTACTAAAGTTTTTAGGCTTTCATTCTTTTTGAGGCGAGCTTTCTTCGATTGGGATTTTTTTTATTTCTGAGCATATTTACGGCTGATATGACACGATACATGGAGTTATTTTGCTATTGTCAACTTCAAATTAATTTTTAACCCTATTTTGGTTAATATTTTTGTTGTTTCTCTCTATGCCCTAGTAGTACTTTGTCAACTCTTGACAAGGGTTCCAGAAACAAAGTTCTAACTAAAAACATTTTTGTGCTATACGAATTGGAATTTCGGCTCGGTGTGAAAAATAGAGGGTCGCGCGGATGCGCATGCACACGCAGCGTGACGTCATAGGCAAATTATATCCCGCTTAAATGTTGTGATAAATATGAACTATCTTTTTCATGGACAAATATTACTCTAGCACAAAAGGTTACTAAGTCCACTTGCTTGAAAAAAAACCAGTCTATTTAAAAGTAAAACAATATTTTTAAATAATTGCTGAATGCAACACTATGAATCAGTAATAAATCTCGGAACGCGCGGGCTTTAGCTTTAAGTCCGCGCTGGTTTGTTCCAGGGCGTACGAATCATAGTGGTTAGCATGTGTGAGTCACACGCGCGATCAGCTACCTTTGTCCCTCTTAAAAGAACAATATTTAATCACAGCCTTGTAATTTTGAACGGGAAGTACTAAAAGGTTTTTATCGTACCGTTTAAATCCCGTAATTACATTTAAAGAGTGTGAACAATAACTATAAGCCGCTTATTTTAGATTAAAGAAATTTATCAACGTAATTCAGTATAAAATAAGACAATAACAAAAAAAAAAATATTGCGTACAAATCAAAACTGTTTTTTTTTTAATACCCGCTTTCTAAAGTGAATTAAAAGTATATTTATTATTTCTTTGACATGACATTGACATATTATTTTGAATTGGCGAGTTATTTTCATGGACATATAATTATTTTGTAATGGCTTTCTTTACAGAGTACTTATCGTTTTTGTGTTACTTTAGGTACACAGTTTTTAATTTGTGGATGCTTGTAAATGGCAACTGTAAATGTATTTACCTAGATATAGGACTGTAAGCTTTCTGAAGAATAAATAAATAATTATGGCACTGTTTAGTGTCATAGTCGTTTGACTAGAAAATATTTTCTCGTCGCGTCCTCAATCTGTCTTATCCACTCAAAACTTCGTCAATTTTCCTTTACATTTTTATCCTTTTTTTCCTCTCCCTCTACAGTCACCCTACACAACCCCCTCCCTTCCCTCTCGGCTTAATTTAGTGTTGTAAGCGAACCGTTAGCAGTCGCATGTTATTTAACTGTTCCTACCAGTAGATATAGTTTGTATAACTTAGTTTTATTGTATAGGTTCCATAGTTTGTATAACTTAGCTTTATTGTAACATAGATTCTTTGTATGTAAGCGTATTGTCATAGGATTGATGTTTGGAAGGGCCTTTTGAAGAAAGAGCAATTGCAGCTTTAAGCTAACCTGTCCCAACAGATGGGATGTGATTTGATTCAAAATCAAAAGTCATTTATTCAAACTAGGCTGAGAATCAGCACTTTTCGAATGTCAAAATTACATTAAGACAGTCCCCCAAAACGCACGCCCTTCACCACTTCCTAGTGCTTTAGGTGGGAAGAAGAAGTGGCGCAACAAACTCCCCAGCAGCACAGCTGTCTGTTTAGTTAGATAGACTTGATCCTATACATAGGTAGGCAAAGTAATCAACATTACGAGACACAGAACTTAAAAATTTGTCATATGTCAGCTAGCCATGCCAATATACCAACAAATAAAATGAAAAATTAACTCAAGCACAAAAAAAAGTAAACAAGGCATACTACCAAAATAAAAGCCTCCTGGTATAAATGGCGTGATAGCTTACATATGCATTGCTGGATTATGTTTACAAATGATAACCTAGGACCATTTTCTTGATTATTTTCTGAGATGCTGTTGTGATTGATAAACACAATTTTATAACACAACATCTACACCAGCGTAATAATTGCGTAACACACTAACTGTAGCAATGGCTTTGATTTTGACATTTCAACAAAATTCATTGCGTTATTTATGCTGTTGAGCAGAATTTTGTTTTGAACATACGAAGCAATGGTTTAGCAAATATCTTTCACGTGTTTTTTTTTTAGTGTGGGAAAGCCTCAAATAACTTCTCCCGCTCTGGGTGGAGCAGGAGGGCGTGTCAGACTTTTACTGACTAAAACCCACCCGTGTTCCTTCAGTTGCCTGTGTGCCAGGGGCCGCGGTATCTCTTTCGAACAACCCGCACCCCCGGCAGGATCCTTCACGTTTTACGCTGAAAAAGGAACGATTAAAACTTGAGGTTTCAATCGTTTCTAATATGTTTTACGATAACTTTATTATCATTCGCCTATTCTTGAATACTTCTTCGTCTTCAAGTCTTAAGGTCCGGTGCAGCTCTCCGTATTTATAAAACTTTCAAGCTTCTTGAGCGAGAGCAGTAGGTCGTGGGTTCCCAGGCAGGCAATTTATTTGAGGTAATAATTTCATCACCAGTGCTCTCAAAACGGTGAAGGAAACCATCGTTAGGAAACCGGCATGTCCTAACACCAAAACTTCGAAGACATGTGACATCTAACAAACTGCACTGGGCCTGCGTGGTGAGATATCAGCGATAATTGAAGGGGTCCGCCAGGGCTGATCAGCCCGATGCCTGCCAGGGTCGTTTACCGTGGCCCTGGCACACAGGCAACTGAAGGAACACGGGTAGATTTTAGTCAGTAAAAGTCTGACACGCCCTCCTGCACCACCCAGAGCGGGACAAGTCATTTGATGATGTCCCACCCAAACCACGCGAGCCTTTTTTTTGGGTGGGTAATCAATTACGGCCCACGTTCGAGACAATTAGACCTGTGCTCTAGCAGTGTAAGTAGCAGCAGTTACCACTACTGCAAAATAATAGCCTCCAAGATTGTAACAAATATTATCTTAGCCGGCAATTTATGCTTCTTCTCTCTTATTGACACAAACTATACATTAGTTCATCCTTAATCCATTTATTTCATCATCTGCCTAGCCTATTCCTAGTTGGGGTTGGCTTCCAATCTAACCAGATGCAGCTGGATACCAGTATTTTACATGGAGCGACTGCCTATCTGAACTCCACAACCTAACTGGATAATAAAATACCTCTTAGTAAGACTGGTTGTCACTGGAGTTTTGGGCTTCTGACGATCCGTAACGACTGTCAAAGATTCACGAATGACAGCCGGGACCAACGGCTTAACTTGCTTTTTGAGGCAAGGAGGGGTCTTGAAAAGAATAGAATTTCATTTCGGCACGCGACGTTGGGAAGAGATCAGACGGAATTACCATAATGCCTTGAAAGTTGGGATATTTGGTGTGGGATGCAACATGTGTCGACACCTTTGCGCCATGCTATCTCCCTAGTACGGCGGGTTGTGCTGGGGCGGCTGCTGCAGGTGCGGAAAACCTCACACGGCGCAAATATTCTTCTATATCTTATTGGAACCTATATGTTCGAGCCGTTTGGGGTTGAAACTCAAGGACCATGGGGTCCGAGTGCCCACTTAGTTTTACACGACATTTCCAAGCAGTTGGTCGACTCTTCACGTGACCAAAAGGCTGGCCTAGGGGTCTTGGTATGAGTCCTGGGACGCGGTGGCATCCTTCTGCGAAACAGTCATGTCGCAGGAGGCTGCGGAGAGGGAGCGGGAGATTGCTTCCGCTAACCCGATCCGCAGCAGACGCACCGGGCGTCGGCGGAGGGCGGATAACGCCCTCTTCCAGCCCCCCTAAATGGGTCCAGGGGCGACAGATCTGGGGAAAACTGTCACCCCCTACTTGAGATCGCGGCGCGTAGTGTTCCACGCGCGCCTCTCTATGACGTAAGGGGGTAGTTTAACACCGCATTTCCCCTATCGCGAGGTGGCCCGCAGAGGCGGGCGGGCACTAGCCGGGGATCGCGGAAGTCACACTAGTTCCCGTGATCCCCGGTACAAGTGAGAGACGGAACACCGGGGTGGTTTTAGTCAGTAAGAGTCTGACAGACCCCTTCACCTTCCCCGGGGCGGAGGACATCCATGAGGATTTCCCCCCGTAATAAAAAAAAGGGGTCTTGGTATGTAAAGATGATCAACCATCCACGGACAAACCGCGTCTAGCGTAGCTTAAACTGATCAATCGACCCTTGCATCTGTTAATACTTAGCCACAAGCCATTGAACCATTGTTCTCCAATTAACACTTTCGATGCCAAGTACCCAGCATATGGGACAAAAAATAAATAGTTCGTGTACCCAAAACCCACATTCGAGTCGCCGCTATACGTAGCTATGAATGACTTCTGTTCATGCCCAGGCCCCGACTAGCGAGACCAAATCAATATCAGGCATCAATAACATAATATCACGCCTTGTTTCCGCGAAGGCTGGGAAGAAGTGTAGGTACATATAGTACACCCACTGTCACCCACATTTCGCCTGTTATATTTAAGTCCCATGTAATAGGGGTAAACCTAATTCCATCAATCGGGCACTGAAAATTTCCGGATACAAAAATCCAGTAACACTTTGGCTGACCTGGGAATCGAACCCAGCAGCTCATGCTCAGCAGTAGCGCTTGCGTCCACTAGACCAATGAGGTAATAGAGGCTGTTGACAATTAGTGTCAATAAAGGTCATTTTTGTAAAGAAAATAAAACAGCAACTTCCAACATATCAACTATATCTTTATTTATAATTTGCATATAATTTATTAGATATTATTTACGATTATTATGGTACAGGACTCCACATATAAACTTAAACAGTTTTATAAATTAATTGTGACATATACAATTAGGGCCAGAATATGATATAATCTTCACCCGCAATTTTGTCCACGTGAAATTTATAGCTTATGTTACTCCAGCAGGCTTAGCACGAGAACCATAGACAAGTGTTTTGCCGTCGGGAGAGCAGACAAAAATGACGTTTTCGTTAAAACAGTTTTTTTTTAAATTTAATTTTGGCTTCACACGGTTTGTGCATTTAGCCAGTGTCAAGTAATTTTTCTTTTAGAACAAGTAAATGGCCCGATATCGGGCACGAAGTTACAAAACATTCATAGTCGTCTTTAGTCAGTCAAGTCAAAGTTATTGTAAAGCGGTAGTAACTTTACAACAACCTAATAGGAGTTTTTGGGGAGAACACGAAAAGTCCACGTTAGTCACTTATTTTCACTTTCACTACACTTGTGCACTCACACGTAACTAAATTGAATAATTCACTATCAAAATTATACAATTTAATTCGCTATTTCACTAATTTCCATGAAAATGAAAATTCGTGCGACATGTTCCAACGCGATCCCGCCAAAAACTCTTTAAGACAGATACCAGTTTTTCACCGAGAAATCTAGACAAGCGATTTATATTCTACAGTAGAGTAAAAATAAACAGCGTTATGCTAAGCCTGCAGATTAATGTAGCTTTCCATAGGTGAAATATTTTTTTAAATCGGTTAAATAGTTTTTGAGTTTATCCATTACAAACAATTTTACAAATAATTAAATCCTTCCTCTTTATAATAATTATAGTGTAGATCAGTAGGCAAATTCTCGTAATTAAAAACGTTCAAAATCTAGTCACATCTCTCGGCGACAATTAAATGTCAAAAACGTATTGAAACGTCGATGTATTTTTGACAGATTGAGACTGACATCAGACTGTGAACGTCCTATAAATTACGAGAATGAGGGTTTTCATGAATATTGAAGCCACCAGTTGGCGCCACTTTGACAAGAGATCTTCCAGTCCGAAAATGAACTTGATGACATTCGTTTCATTCTTTCGTTCACCATTTAGTCCGTTTGCGCTTTAACACTTTTGACAGGTGCCCGGACCAGACGTCTCAGTGCTGCCACCTAGTGAACGTCATTACAAAAAACCCTCATTGCCCCTCTGATATATACAGGTGTAGCAAGAATTTAGAGCAGTGATGGCCAAGTGGGAATCAGCCCCGCCTGAAGATTTGTAGGTAGTCGGAATTTGGTCTAGTGTGTGAAAATGGTAGACTCTTACAGCAGGCTTAGCACGAGCAAAAATGACGTTTCCGTATAGACAGCTGTTCACCGAGAAATGGAGACAAGCGATTTTTATTCTACAGTAGAGTGGTAATAGAAACCGTCACGTTAAGCCTGCTAGCCGGATAATTGGAATGACAATAAGTATTGGTTTAATGCATAGTTGCATACTTATTTTGGCCTCAATTGTACTTCTTGTCACCGATTAAATGTATTTTATTATTGCTACGTTTATATTAATACTAAGTAAACTAAGGTACGGCCACACTTGTGCGGTTTCGTTATTGTTTTTACAATATGGCCGATGAATATGGCCGGTCTGAAATTGTGCAGAAAACAGCCTCGGATCTAGGGGGGGCAACCAGGCGGCAGTTTCAGGGGGCGCCAAAATCATAATATAGTATGATTAAAAATAAAAAACTTGCTCCACAAAGCGCCTAGCATACGGAAGCCTGGTTGGCTCACCGTCGACTTGTAAGAAAAAGGCGCCACACAGGCCCACACCTAATTAATTTACGTCAAGCGCTGGAGAGAGTGGCGCCACTATCAAGTTTCTGCCCCAGCTCGAAAAAATCGTAGATCCGGGGCTGGCAGAAAGCTGCGCAATAACATATTCTTGGAACGAAATAATGACTGCTATTCTCAAAACGGTGAAGGAAATCATCGTAAGGAAACCGGCATGTCTTGGAACCAAACAAATTGAAGACAACAATAACATAACGCCTTGTTTCCCTGAAGGGATTGGACAAAAGTGTACCTTTAGTACACCTGTATTTTGCCACTTATATTTAAAATTAAATCCTATTTAATAGGGGAAGAGCCTTTTGCCATCAACCGACCACAAATCCAGACTCCGGCCTGCTACGGAGAAACTCCGGATAGAAAAACCCCATTAAAACTTTGCCCGGCCCGGGAATTCAAACCTCATGCTCAGCTGTAGCGTTTGTCTAGTCCAAGGAGGCAGTCCAAGAAGATATGTGACATCTATAAACCCGCACTCACTGAGAGGAGGCCTGTGTCCTAGCAGGGGGAACTTTATAGGCTGATTGATTATGCTTGTTGAAGACATTATGAAAAAATATTTTATTTGTCGGCGGCATATTGGCATGGCTAGCTGACATATGACTCATTATTTAATTAATGTTCTGTGTCTCGTAATGTTTATTACTTTGCCTATGTATGTATAGAATCAAGTCTATCCGACTAAACAGACAGCTGTGCTGCTGGGGAGTTTGTTGCGCCACTTCTTCTTCCCAGCTAAAGCACTAGGGGCACTAGCTTTTGGGGGACTGTGTATATTGACGTTCGAAAAGTGCTGATTCTCTCAGCCTAATTTGAATAAATGACATTTGATTTTGATTAAATATGGAGACAAAATGGTGACATGAAGTGAGTGAGAGAACATGCGCGAAAGCTCGGAGATCGAATATGTTCAGACCGGCCATATTGTATAACTCATCGGTCATATTGCAAGTAATGACATTTTTTTTTTAATAAAACATGTGAACTTAAAGAAACTTAATAAATAATTAGCCTCTAATTAATTGTTGTTACTTAATATATTATTATTGCTGCCGTTATAATCTGTTAAAATGTCACTGAGAAAATTAGGTCATGTAAGTTTGTAGAATATGACGGCTGTTCTTAAATGAAAAATAATAGATTTTTAAATTAAAAAGATCAGTCGACAGAGTCAAAATATTGCGGTATAAATATGAATTAATGTCTTAATATTGCACAAAAGCATGGCCACTACCTAATCTTAAAACTATCTATAATTACATTTTTACAAAATGGCGTACCTAATCGTTAGTAAACTTAAAAATAATAATACTGGTTGGAAAGATGTCTTATTGTTAGTTTTTACATTTTAATTAATAATACTTAAATACTGACTTGTTTCCTTACAAATATAAAGAAAATTCGTGAAATAAAAGTTTGAATGTTAAATATAACATTTTACTAGCTTTTTCTTACATTTAACATAATCCGAGTAGTATAGGTGGATAGCAAAAAAACAGTTTTCTAGGACAGTCTGAATTTTCGGGATTGCAACCCCAGTGTTAGACTAACAGGATTTTTTTTCCTGCTTGTCACACTAGTGATTTTTCTACACAATTTAGCGCTGTGGTCAAAAAAATATCGATTTATAAATGCATTTTGTTGCTCATAATATTTGAGTATATTGAGTTTGTAATGAGGTCTTATTGAAAAAAAAAGAAAGAGGGTCGATCAGATTTCGAATTGCATAAAGACGTAATTTTAACTTTTTTTTTAACAGACTACCTATTGTGTTAACCTTTTACAAGATTCTGGTGCATAATTATTAAAAAAAACGGGAAATCAAATATCCAGGCTGTCCTTTGTTGCCCTCCCCCGGAGACGCCCTAATCCGAGGGCGGTAGGTCCTGTGGGACAGAGGGTGCCCATAGCGGGTAGTCGCTTAGTTTTTGAGTTAACGCCCCGGCCCTGGCCTTAAATTATTAAGGCAGCCACAGGCATGCCCGGTTAGGCTGCATTAATCAATAGAACGTTTTCCATCCATACGGAGCGGAGCAGAGTTTGAATTATTTTGGTTAATATAAGCACAACTACGCTCCTTTCCGCTCCAATGGTCGGGCGGCCGCAAAGCAAATAATATGTATTTAATCAATCTTGTTTTTTTTTACAAAAAAAATATGTATGCACCAACTCTAAAACTATTACTTTTGGCCTGCATCAGTCCATATAATAATGTTAAAATAGTATGTAATCTAATAGGACAAACTGGGTACAATGCTCAGCGTCGAGACTTGAAGATCGAACAGTGTGTTTTGTTCAACGCGCTGGGATGCCCTTGCTTGGATGCTCAATGCTCAACTCAACATAGAGGGTTGAAAATGCAGTGGGCGATAAAATCAAGCCGCGATTTTTGTACTTTAGTTATTTAGATTTCGGCCACTGTCGATAGTTTGTCAGTTTAAAAACGTCAAAGTGAAAGCCAATTTCAATCATAGGAAATTTAAAGACGTGCTTACATTATTAGATTACACATTACAATAATTATTATTTACATTTTTAATAATTACTATTTAACAATAAATGTAGAAATATACATTATACTTGACTAGGAAGGGTATGCTAACTTAATTTTAGTTAACTATAGTATACGTTCTGGCCTATACTGACTCTCCTCAGCAAAATAGTAAAAAAAACAGTAATTTTCATAAAAAAAACTTTTTGTTCTTAAGTTCCCACGGACGTAATAAAATCGCGTCGGGATTTTGTCGCGAACTTGATTTTCAACGTAGTGCTTATCGCCGAGAGCTGAAAATCGAACACTATGTTTTTTCGACGCACTGAGTCTCACTCGCCCTAGGCCCCAATTATGTATCGTTATAATGATTCCCTGCGGAATCTTACTACGTTCAAACTACGTCAATGTCGTTTTTTTTTAGGAACCAATGTAACGGTAAGGAATCGAAATGTCATATTCTGTATGTGCTAAGACAATTTGTTGACGTTAAGTGGTCATAGTGAATTCAGGCCCTGCACTCTGTTGGATTCTCAGTGCTCGGCTTTGACATCGAGAGTTGAAAATTCAGTGCACGAAAAAATCCTGCCGCGATTTTAAATGCGATTGCCGATATCAAGTCGGCGACGCTATTTGTTTATGATTGAAAAAAATAAACAATTGCTTGGAGACGACCGAAAATTGTTAAAAATCACCGTCATTTATATTTAATCAACTAAGAAATGAATAAAAAACGAAAAGTTAATTTACTCTCATACCACGTACGGCCTAAACATATCCATAGGCCGTCCTCCATCTTGATTCATAACGACCAAACCGCGCCTATTTTCCATATTCGAATTAAAATTCGCGGCAGCCATCGCCCTTTCTCTCTCTAAAGCAATAATTCTATCCCTGTCTAACATAGGTTTGACAGCTGTCAAATCTCCCGCCAATGGGGACGGTTTTTCTTGTTCATTTTGTATTTCTTTTGGTTTTTTTTCTTCAGTCTGTGGTGTGTCCTTGTTTTTGGAATCTTGTTGGGCTTTCTTAGATCGTTTCCATTTCATTCTTCGGTTTTGAAACCAGATTTTTACCTGTGTACAAAATAAATCCTGGTTAATGTGGGCAGAATTTTATTAAACAAAGATTTTCAACTGACTTCGAAAAATATTAAAGAAATCAGGAAAACCTCCTTTTAAATATCTTTCTACATTTCCACGAAAAAAAAGCTAACGTTATTTTATGGCATGGAATTAATGTTCAAGACAAGTTTTTCATATTTATGTCGCTTCTAATCCGCATATTTCCACACCCTAGCCCATAAAATCATATAAGTACCTATGCAGTATAAATCCAAACAGGTGTAAATATCGTATAAATTTCTAAGAGCCACCCCGAGGGTGTGAAATTAATCTTTAAACCTTCGTAAACCTGCAAAGCCGTAACGTTTACGATTCCACCCTTGTAATCTTAACATACATTTGTAAGCACAAATCCGCCATGTTGACAGGTGTTGGCGCCAAAACAAATGTCAAAATTGGGCTGTTTGTAGTGTCTGTGATCTGTGTTGATATTTGAAGTTTATTTAGTGTGTTTTGGTTTTTGTATGTATTTATTTGATTGATTTAATTTAAAAGGGTCTCTCACAACTATTATTTATAGAATTCCTTCTATTGTGAATGTTATTACATGGATAAGGATCGTTTACAATTTACGAGAGCTAGATTTTTTGCCATGCAACAAATCAACTATAAATAATTTACTTAAAATACAAGTTCGTGTATGGTTCTCAAAATGTTCTATATTAATCAATCATTTCGATTTATTGTGAGCCATTTCTTCCTCTAATTTAATTGTCAAAATAAAAAGAACCATAAAGTAGGTTTTCATGGAATGCATTTAAACGTGATAACAATATTGCAGTTTCAATAGTAGGTAGGTACTAAATACGTCACTTAGTACGTTTCGTGATTTTTAATTTTTAACGTGTTTTGAATGACAATATTGGAATGAATAGTGTTATATGCTGTAAGTACATGTCTATTCTAAAATGGATTCTGTTTGATGATCTGCGTGTTATAGGTATTTATCTATCGTGTTTACGAATGAGAACTAACAGTAGGGATACTCGAAATCGTTCAAAATCTAGCCACAATCGAATTTTAGCGACAATAAATGTGAAAAACTTACCATAAATGTAGGGAAATTAACTACGAGGTATTTTTTACAGATTGAATTGCTAATCTTAGAATTCGAACGTTCCTAAAAATACAGGAATTGTAACCTAGGGGAGGTTGACAATAAACAGAACTTTAATGACAAGCCTGCTAATATTTACCGTTGTAAATAGTGAGATGGAACACTTGGGTACAAAATATATTTTGGGAGAAAAGAAAAACTGTTTAAATAAGTTCCCATAACTACTTTTTTCTTACCTGAGTCTCAGTAAGCATCAGGCTGGTGGCTACCTCGAACCTCTTCGGCCTGGAGAGGTACTTGTTCATCCTGAACTGCTTCTCCAGCTCCAGGAGTTGCTGCGACGTGAAGGCTGTGCGAGGTCTTCGAGTCTTGCCCAGAAGAGCATGGGGTGCACCTGAGGAATAAGAATAATGGTTAGTCGTAATTGGCGAAAGTTTATTTTAACATAGGGAATCGTATAATACCTAGTTTTTTTTTCACATATCTGTATGTTTAAAGGTTTTTCTAAAGTATGTGCTTGACTAATTAAATTAGGCAATAATTAGGTAAATCAGAGAGTTGTCTTGGGCCTTTGTCAATTATTTTTAATATCCATACAGAGATCTATTAGTGCAGACCTAAAAGATTTTCACGGATATGTTTCTGTACACAAGGTTTTTTATGCTCGTGCCATGATTTCCAAATAACAATGAGATTTGTAGTGATTTTAAATAATATTGATCAAAATGAAAGTATCTGAAATGCCTTAAATTATTTTGTATCAGTGTAGTGACGTTTAAAAAGTATCTTATTTGACAGTTAAAAAAAGTACTGGTTTTTTAACCGAACTCAATGGAAATATGATGTCGAACGATTCGCCTAGTTTTCTAAGTTAGTTCTCTCCGAGCTTCGAAATCAAAAGGTTGTCAAGAAGTCTATAGATTTTTATTATGAATACCTAATTAAATAGTTTGATATGTGTTGCTATAATACCAGATTTGTATGTGCGTAAGAGTTTATATTACATATTGCATAATTATTCATGCTGAAAAAGGTGTGTTCATTTCACTATGATGGCTAATAAGCCAACGGCAACCCTGTCTTGTTGTAGAAAAAAAAAGCAATTTAGCGAATAGGTATTGTAACACAAAAAGGATTACGCTTATAGCCTACGCGTAATTGAAACAATCTATTCCTAGCCAATCTCAGTTAATCAAATCAATAATAAAAACACGAACCACTTAACCACTATTTATTTAACCGAACGTTAATATAACTAATTTATCGCATCAAAGTCCCGCCGTTAAGCTTATAAAAATGATAATTAACAATTACTATAACACGAACGCGACATTTGGTGTTGTTTGTCCAACACGATAATGTCATGAACGCATCTGTCAAATTTTGGCGCGAACCGCCATGTTTTTTTTTCGGTTGTTTGATTATTGTATTATTTTTATTGGTGGTCTTTTGGGGTGAATTGGATTAGGAGTGCTGGTAATTTGATGGTTTGTACCACTTAGTTGTATTAATAAATAAAAAGTTGTTGACAATATTTTGGGTCCATTTCTCCTATCATAATTATGGGTCGTGTTATGTTTCAAATTCTAGGTACAAATGTATTAATTATAATTTTGTGCATTGTTATACTTTTCCGCATTGAAATGATAAGATTTATCGATTAATAGCTTTAGCCAGAGGCTTCGCCCGCATGGTGCTCGAAAATAATCCTACGTGAACGTATTACCGAGATGAAAAGAATCCTATTTGTTAATCAAGGTTATTATCTATCTGTGTGCCAAATTTTATCCAAATACATTCAACCGTTGATGCATGATTGAGTAACAAACATTCAAACATATTAGTAGGATAGTAGGATTGTAATAGGATTAGAACTTTAAAGTTGAAATAGTGAAATCAACTCAATTTCACAAGCTTAGTAAGCTTCCGTCGGACTATGAATAATAACTCAGCAAAGTGAAGAATATTTGTGTGGTTTTCACACCAAACATCATTTCATCGCTACAATCAGAAATAACAGAAAGAATAGTAGAAAACTCTTAAATAAAATAGAAGGTAAGAAGAAGTTATCAATATAATCCCATCAGAAGAATTCTAAAATCATAAAATAATCTATTCCCATCTGTGAGGCCATTACACGCCCACACAACGCTCAACCAAATAGAACCCTTTCAACTTTTTTTCTCCCGCATAAAGAGCAAAAGTCAACACTCATACAGGCAAAATTAAACCTTCAATAACTTATAAATGCATTAAAACCTACATGTAGGTACAGAAAATAAATAGAAAATCGTGCTCAAGTGTCGATATACCATAAATAAATAGTTTAGTCATGTTGGCACTACGTGACTTTCCTGTGCCCAGCTTTGGTATAACTTTAAAAATAATGTTCGGTCCCATCCTGGTAAATATATTTGTTCTCGTATAATACAGATATAACGACTTCTTCTATTTGTTGTTTATTTATAATTGGAATTGTAAATTACTATAATTTATTGGTATGTTAACGGTAATTTTCAATGGCGGTACTTGCATGTTTGTGGAGTGATGACCGTATGACCTAGGGAGCCGAAACGTGGACACTCACGGTACAGCTGGTCCATTAATCAATTCAATGTCGCTCAGCGAGCTATGGAACGAGCTATGCTCGAAGTATCTCTGAGAGATAGAATCCGGAATGAGGCGCTCCGGCAGAGAACCAATGTTGCCGACATAGCTCACAGAATTAGCAAGCTGAAGTGGCAATGGGCGGCCACATTAGCCGTAAATCCGACGACCGTTGGGGTAGACATGTTCTTGAGTGGAGACCGCGAATCGGCAAACGTAACCCGCCCTCAGGCTAGGTGGAGTGACGATCTCCGCAGGGTGACTAGTAGCAACTGGATGAGAGTTGACAAGAATCAAGCTGAATGGCGTACAACTAGAGAGGACTATGTCTAGCAGTGCACTGCTGTAGGCTGGAGTTTTAAGTATAAACTCTAGCTGTAAGAGAATTTTCTTTCCGATAATTTCTAAAATACATTAATTAGGGCCGTAATCTACCAGTGCCCAGTGCGGGTTGGTCCAGGCCATGGTTCGGAACGAGAGTGCATGGGTAGCCGTCACGTCCTTTTGCGAAGCAGTAATGCTAGTGAAGAAGGAGGCGGCGCACGTGAGGGAGAGGCAGTATATGCACCCTCATGGCCCTAGTCGCCGCAAGGGACCCTGAGCGTCGGGAATTCCAGCAGGCTGATTCCCGGCCACCGTAGGCGCGGGTTTGCAGATGGCGAGTAATGAGTAGCTCACTGTCCGGTAAGGACTAAGCCCAGGTCGACGGCGCGTTGTGTTCCACGCGCGCCTCAAAGAGATGTCAGCACCAACTGGTGGGGTCCGCAAGGGCCGATCTCTGCCAGGGGTGCGGGTTGTTCGAAAGAGATACCGCGGTCCCTGGCACACAGGCAACTGAAGGAACACGGGTGGGTTTTAGTCAGTAAAAGTCTGACACGACCTTGACCCTTCGTGGCAAAATGGTGGGATTTGTTCATGGAGCCAGTACAAACATCGACCGACTCCGCAGTAAGGACCAGTCTTACTAATATAATAAATGTGAAAGTTTGTTTTTACTCAGTCAAAACAAAAACGAGCAAACGGATTTTGATGACATTTGACACAAGATAGTTTATAACCTGAATTACCATAAAGTATACTTTCATCCTGGTAGTATCTTCCCGTGGGATAATTTCCGATCTCCACGCGGACGAAGTCGCTGGCAAAAGCTAGTATAAAATAAATCCGTATATTTCGTCGTCCGACATTCCCCTCTAGACTACCGAACGTCTTGTGTTATTTATACCAAAAGTTAGGACAGCTAGCTGAATGGATAGTGGCTCTACTTTGTCTTTACTGATATTACCTACTTAGTTGAGGGGCTCGTGGCTAAGTAACAATAACAGCATGGGTCGATCGATTTAGTTAAGCGACGCTTGCCGCGGTTGGTCCGTGAATGGGTGACCATCTTTACATAGACCCGACCCCTCCGAGCCTCGGAAAGCACGTTAAGCCATTGGTCCCGGCTGTCATTCGTGGATCTTTGGCAGTCGTTACGGGTCGTCAGAAGCCCGAAAGTCTGACAACCAGTCTTACCAAAGGGTATCGTATTACCCAGTAACTGTTCTGGAGGTCAGATAGGCACTCGCTCCATGTAAAATACTGGTATTCAACTGCATCCGGTAAGACTTGAAGCCGACCCCAACATAGATAAGAAAACGCTAAGAAGATGATGAGTAACTAAATTCGATTAGTTGGCAATGAAGTAATTTTTTTAAATATACGACTGTCCCGTTGATCTAGTCGCAACGTTACCGTTGAGCATAAATAAGGTCTTGGATTCGATTCCGAGCCGCGCAAAGTGTTATTGGGTATTGACGTCTGGAATTTCTCAGTAGTATAGCCCGGAGTATGGATTTGTGACTGATTGATGGTAATAGGCTCGCCCCCTATTACATGGAACTTAAATACATAACTGGCGAAATGTGGGTGTACCTTAGGTACGCTTCTCCCCAATCTTACAGGGAATATAGGCGTGATGAAATGTCTTATGTAATTTGTTGCATAGAATTAATAACTGTGCTGCAAATTAATTTAGATTGTGTAGGTGAAGAATGTAATTCAAGTGAGCTTTGAATCGCCTACATAACGTGAGTGTTATTAAACCTTGAACAACTATTGTCGTATGCAAATCTTTATGAAGCCTTCCACCAACGATAGCTTACCAGAATTGATTTAATTAGGCAATGAAATCGATTATCTGCTGTTTTAAAACGATGCCCGACGGTCCAGTCCAGTTTATAGTGGAAACTCACAGAAGAAAGAGGAAGAGAGAGATAAAGGGAGAGAGGGAGAGGGTTAAGGAGAGAGAGGGATGGAGAGGAAGAGGGAGAGCAAGAGAGAGAGGGAGAGAGAGAGAGAGAGAGAGTAAGGTCATATTATTAAAACCCTATTTAGTGTTTAGGTTTACTACCAACTAAGGCTTGCTGCAGTAAAGTTACATTCGGTGATAATTTCATCCATATATTAGAAAGAAAGAAAAAATGTTTATTCTCCACAAACAAAACGCACTTTACAAAAAATAGAATAAAAACAGATACTTACATTAAATGGACACATACAAAGTAGCTAAAAGCCTCGTATCCAGGTAGAAAAGGTTTGACAATATTGTCTGTTTATGTTTTTGTGCATTGACTGTTAATGTCAAGGCTATATAAATGGCCATAGACAATATAAATGGATCTGCATTACGACACTGGCGATTATTTAACTATCAATCAGAAGTTTTTGGCGGGATCTCGTTAGAACATGTCGCACGACATTTTATTATCATGAAATTTAGTGAAATAGCGAATAAAATTGCATAATTTTGGTAGTGAATTATGCAATTTAATTACGTGTTACTGCACAGGTGTAGTGAAGGTGAAATTAAGTGACTAACGTGGACTTTTCGTGTTCCCCCCAAAAACTCCTAATAGATCGTTGTAAAGTTACTACCGCTTTACAATAACTTTGACTTGACTGACTAAAGACGACTATGACTGTTTTGTAACTTCGTGCCCGTTATCGGGCCATTTACTTGATCGAAAGGAAAAACTACTTGACACTGGCTAAATGCACAAACCGCGCGAAGCCAAAACCCAAAAAAAAAACAATCAAAACAAAAACAAAATGCATACATAAAGCAGAGTGCATTATTGACGACTTTTGTTACAAACAGACTACAAATATATTAACCATTAAGCCGTGCGTCACTTCTGTGCAAGAATAGGTCGTTGCTCAGCAAAATGCTGTGACTTCAGACGAACTTATTGTCAACAGCGCTGTTGTTCAAACCTACCTTTCAGAGTGACGTAAAGACGCTCGTTGGTGATCTAATAAATCGGGTAAGTACAATTTTCCGTCCCATTATACGTAATAGCTGAAGCTATTACGTATAAATTTATAAACATATCTGTAATAAACGGAATTTATTACAAGTAATTAATAAAATACATAAACTAAGACAATGATACAGTGATAATAGTTATAAATGCTAAATAATAACTAAAGCTAATTGTGTCGTCGTTATGTCGTGTACCATGGGAGTTGCGATGGTACGGCGGCCATTTACGGCGTTTGCCTATCATGCTTTTAGGTCAAACCCCAGTATAAAGCCAATTGGTACAGTTTAATAGTGTTATTAAGGATAATTTTGATATTAGTGGGCCTAATGGATCATGGATCTTTTCGATACTCGCATTACTTATTAGTCGTCAATGTATTGACCATTCTATTTTCATCCTACTAATGTTATAAATGTGAAAGTTTGTGAGAATGGATGGATGGATGTTTGTTACTCTTTCACTCACAACGGCTAAACGGATTTGGGTAAAATTTGGCACACAGATAGGTTATAACCCGGGTGAACACATAGAATACTTTTAATCCGGTAGTTTGTTCCCGTGGGATAATTTGCGACCTCCTCGCAGACGAAGGCACTGCCAAAAGCTAAGTAGTTGTGAATATAGAAAAGTGTATTCAGTAGTGAGTGCAGTAGCTGTGGGTTTATACTTTTGATGTTTTTATAAACCCATAGTTTCGTCACAAGCTTCTAAAATAATACATTCACAAGCTGAACCCGTTAATGTTCAGCTGAAGCTTATGAATTCAAAACTATACACAAAGCAAAATAAATCGTATATCGTAAGTAGAGCAACTTTCAGAGTGCGACGCACCCTTGGCAGATTTATAGCCTGAGCAATGAATACGTGTGCTTCTAATCTAACGGGAGGAGGTTACATTTATTGTCTATGGGCAAACGGTCTTTGGTATGTAGTCTATGGAAAAGATGGCGGGTTTTCTGTTTTGGACTTTGGCGGTCAAAAATGTAACAAAAGGATACTTTATGCTCTACTTCGCCTTTTGATAATAATTTTAACAAAGAGTTTTACAGTCAAACGAACAGAAATATAGGTGACTTTACAATGAAAATGCTTAATCGGGCTATTTTATTCGAAACTAGCTTATTGAATTTGACCGAATTGAATATCGAATCTTCTGATGAATTTTTCACTAAAATGTTACATAGTCCGTCATTTATTTTTCTCTTAATTAATTATTAGGGGCACACACTTCCTTGTTTATGTTCTAGCGCATGGTACTCTTGGGTTGCAACTGAAAATCAGCTTCAAGTGGTAAACCTTGTGTTGTCATCTGACATTATGCGGAGCTGAGGCCCTTTTGGCATTATAATGATTGATCTCTGTTTATTAAAAAAAAAAGATTTTTTGTTTTAATGTAATAAACGCATTTTCCATTCTTTCTCTTCTATATTCATAGCTGATCCTGATGATGGAGACAAAGCTAGATCAAGACTTTGAAGATTTAATAAAATCTTGTTGGTACCCAGTCAACCTAGGAACACATTTCTGTGTCCTTGTCTTCTTACTAGCTCACAAAACCACTAACATTTAATTTAACTAAGTATTTCTCAATGAAACTGACTGAGTTCTTAAAACCTCATTTAAGCAAACACGTTTTTTCTTCTAATGCTACGGTATATTCTTAGTTTAAAACCGCGTCAAACAGTCTTCAATACATAACCATTTCTCCAAAACACAATAATCCATACTCCGTCAAATCGCAAGTGTAGCACAATTCGGATATCAACACAATAGCGTTAAGTCGCTCCGTCGAGCGCAAGACGCCAATCAGCGTAATTTGATTCTCGCCCCCCGAGCATGCCAAGTGTAGCTATATGTATGTATGGTATATCTCTTGGGTAAATAACTTTAGGGGACTGTAAAATATTATCTATGGCGTTTGGGATTGAAGGAGATCACATCGGTCAGTTTTGTTTTGTCTATGGTAAATTAACTGTCACTGTCAGCCATTTGTAAATCTTTGACAATCGCTTACGTGTTTTTAGAACCGAAATTGTAACAATTAGCGGGGTAATTGCGTAAGATACTTGCACCCAGTTGCACAAAGACAAACATTAATGCCACATTACATAGCGAATCATTAACGTTAATGATTTCATTAATTCAAAGATGTTGCACAATACCTATATGGCGCTAATGGTGCTTGCTTTGTGCAACTAAAATTGTGACTTAAGCTCGTTTGACACTTCAATATCTAAAGAACCATTAAAATCGAGTCAAATATTGCTTTCTGCATCAACTTAATGGAAAATCAGTACTTATTAAGGACGGCTTTGAAAGTTAAAGTTCGTTTCTGCAACAGTAGGAAAGGCTTTTATTTTGATAGTTCAACAGCATTCATTGCGTTATATGTTGTTGATCAGACAAATTTTTCGAACATAAGAAGCAATGGTTTAAAAAGATTCAGATTCTGATTGATAGTTTGATACGCAATTTGAGTGCAGTTTTGCCATTCTGCTATCTAGGTATATTGACACCCAGTAACTGGAATGCCGGGGTCACATACAAGGGCGTACCAATAAAAAATGGCGCCTAAGGAACGCATCACATTTGCGCCCCTTTGTAAATTATCTTCTCGGTCTACACTGAGCAAAGCTAGGTCGCATAACCTTTCTTGACCAATTATAGCCTTCAATAACGAAGGTATTCATTTCAACTTCCTAAAAATCGCTTGCAATGCTGCAATTTTAAGAGAATTTGAATAGAAATAGACAGCTTTGATTTAGGTTAGGTAACAGTGTGAAATGGTTTTTTTAGCGACTTCAAAAAGAAGGAGGTTATCAATTCGAATGTTTTATATATTTTTTTTATGTATGTTCAGGCATAACTCCGTCATATAAAGACGGATTTGCAAAATTCTTTTTTGTTCGAAAGGGGTTTATTTTGAAATGGTCCCATAAACATTTCATATAGTTCTGATGATGCGTTTCGGAGACAGACAACGGAACTCCTCAAAAAATTACAACAAACAAACCGCGATTGCTGCTATCGCAGAAATATGCATTGTTTTGACCCCAAGGATGATGAAATTTCGACTTGTGTGGGGTAGGTACTGTAACTACAAAGTGAAAAATAACTTTAATTTCGGAAGGCGGTGACAAAAAAATTGAATAAAATTCATATCCAAAGTCACCGACTTCCGAAATTAAAGTTATTTTTCACTTTGTGTTTTTTTGTTTTTTAGTGTTTTTTTGTAAGTCGGTTGTTTTTTTTAAATTTAAATTTTATTTAATAATTGGCGACATTTTGCGCCCCCCTTCGATAGGTGCCCAGGACTCTTGCCCTGCCTGCGCCACAGTTACGCCACTGGTGACATAGCTAGCGCTTAATGTAAAATACTGGTCTTTAGCTACATCATTTTAGACAAGAAGCAGACCCCAACAACGTCGCGAAATCGCAGCGAAATGCAAGATGAATCTACCACGTGGAGGTAGTGCGGGTTGCCGGAGAGGCAGACGCATGTAACCTTCTGCAGGCTTAGCACGAGCACCGATTTGTCGACGGAAAAATACACATGACTATGAACTAAATTATGTACAATAGGAGAAGATAGCTATGTTTTTCTATTAATTATCACAGTTATGCGTTCTAAACGAATCATGATTTTGTAGATAATCGTATATACTTTGTGGCCGTCGAGTAGAAAGTTCGTTGTTAGCGTGATTTTGACAGTACAACGACCAAGACAAAATGACGTGCCAAATTTCATCCAAATCCATTCGGTAGATTTGGCGTGAAAGAGTAACAAACATCCATACGTACAAACTTTCGCGTTTGTAATAATATTAAGTAAGGAAGTAAGAATATAGTAGGATTAACGAAAACTGCTGGATGGATTTGGATAAAATTTGGCCCACTGACGTTTATAACCTGGATTAACACATAGGGTACTTTTATCCCGGTAGTACTTTCCCTTAGGATAATTACCGACCTCCACGCTGGCGAAGCCGCTGACAAAAGCTATGTTACGACAGTTTTACAGCATTTCTTAGCTACTGTTTGATTTTGCGGCAAAACAAGTTTCATCACCTATTTTATTTCAAAGATAAAATTAAATCTACGGTACCCTAACAGACGTCCATGGTCCTCAAAACACCATAACATATGATTTGAATGTACCACTTTATTTTTATGGGGCAACCTATCAAATAGATAGGGTCGATCATAATATCGGCCGGCATGTGTAGTCCGTGTCGACCCTAATTCGGTACCAAATTGATCCTATTATTTAAGTGTTATTTTGGCACTTATGGGCTTGGGCAAGTGACAATGGTGGTATAGGGTGAAGTTTGGACGGAAAAGTTTGGGCTAGAATCGTGGTTTAGGTTTTTTTTTATCAAAAATTATTTAAGTGCCTACTTACCTATCTTTTTTTTTGTTTTTTGAAGCTGGGAAATCAAAAAATAACTTCTCCCGCTCTGGGTGGAGCGGGAGGGCGTGTCAGACTTTTACTGACTAAAACCCACCCGTGTTCCTTCAGTTGCTTGTGAGCCAGGGGCGAAGGTATCTCTTTCGAACAACCCGCACCCTTGGCAGGTATTTACCTGTCTTTTTTTACCTATCATTCTAGACCCCCCAGCGCAGAAATTTTTCGTCGGTTATACAAAAAAAAAATCAGAGAGCACTTTTCTATGAAACAGCTGATTTTTTTGTATAACCGACGAAAAATTTCTGCGCTGGGGGGTGTAGAATGATATGCAGAATTCATGGTTACAATTTGCGTACTGGATAAAAACTTAGCCTGTATACAAAATTATTTTTAGTAAATGCGAAACCTGAATATACTTTGTTCAGAATAAGTGACTGAATCGATTCCAATAATTTTTACACCATGTTGTATATTTTCACAAAAAAGTTTTGCAAGTGTGATGGAAAATGTTATCACCTGTTAATTACAAAACAATCTTCGTACGGTTTTTTTTTTTTGGGTGGGAAATCATCAAATAACTTCTCCCGCTCTGGGTGGAGCAGGAGGGCGTGTCAGACTTTTACTGACTAAAACCCACCCGTGTTCCCTCAGTTGCCTGTGTGCCAGGGGCCGCGGTATCTCTTTCGAACAACCCGCACCATCGTCGTACGGTATCTACTGCCTAATTATTATCAATGAGCACAATACGCCGCTGGATGCGCGGGCGGCGAGGGGGGCCGCGTGGTGACCATGTTTGTGTAGACAACTGGGTACCATAACAAGCTTATAACTTTGTGATTTTTCATGATACAGTTTTAAAATTTTGTACATAGATTCTTTACATAAAAATACTAGACACGTGTTTCGTGATTCGCATAATTATACTAAAAGTAAGGTTGTATATTTCATGAAAAAGTCATTCCATGGGATTCAATGAACTCGTTGTAATCTTGTTCAAGATCTAATTCCTCTGCCCACCCCCAAATTAAAACAAACATGAATATAAATAAAATTAATTGCAACAAACTTATCATATGTCACCAGTCACCACTTATTCTCTATTATTTAACATTTACAACCTTATTTAAGAACAAATACAGTTCATTTTACAGAATCACTCTTCAATTTATACCACCCTAAGATAGCTTAAAGAATTTCGGATCTTATTTATGTTTGCATAACGTTGAAATTACAATAGCAACGTCTAACTAGGGGTGCATCTATAGGGTGATTACAATTAGTCCTATTATAATTTAATTTGTTTATTTTTATGCTCACAATCACAAATGGTGATATTTCGGTGATTGTTAAGCCGGTGATTAGTGATTTAAATGTGTTGCAGTTTAAATTTTGATTGGGGTGATAATTATTTTATTTATAGCGCAGTCGAGGCTTATTAGTTTTAGTTGGCGATTAAGTGTAAAAAATCAACTGGTACGTTTTGTATAAAACATTAAGGAAAGCCTCAGAAAGTACGTTAAGCCGTTGGTCCCGGCTGTCATTTGTAGATCTTTGACAGTCGTTACGGGTCGTCAGAAGCCCGAAAGTCTGACAACCAGTCTTACCAAGGGGTATCGTATTTTTTTTTTTTTTGTCTTGTTTTTTGTTTCACTTTTTGGGTTTTGTTTTGTTGTAGGTTAAGTATGTTTGTGTTTTATTTTTAAACAGTGTCTGCGATTGGATACGGACACTGTCTTTTTGTTGAGGTTTTTCGCATAAAGGGGTTACCTTTCCTTGTTAGCCGCATAAGTTTTTGTACAGTTGTACAGTACGCGTGTCCGCCCCCCACGTAGCCAGGTGTTCAGCTTGGACGTAAGGTAGGATTTTAGGGGGCAGGGGTATCGTATTACCCAGTTACTGGGTTGTGGAGGTCAGATAGGCAGTCGCTCCATGTAAAATACTGGTATTCAGCTGCATCCGGTTAGACTGGAAGCCGACCCCAACATCGTTGGGAAAAGGCTAGGAAGATGATGATTAAGGAAACAACGAAAAGTTAAGAAAAAGTACACTTCTTCATCTTAGTATGTCGATAGCAATCTAAATACAGTCAGGCCAGAATTTGGCGACGAGCTTGGCACTGTCAGCAGCGTCCATCAACTCCTGTAGCGTGCAGACGGCACAACACGCTGGACAAGATATTAAGTGCTCCATTGTTTGTGGAACAGCAATACATTTACACTCCAGGGCGGAGTCATCTGTGAATCTCCACCATGTTTTCTGTACTTCGGCCTACCTGAGTACGGAATCTATTTAAAGACTTCCAGCAGGCTTAGCACGAGAACCAAAGACAAGCGTTTTGTCGGCGGAAGAGTAGAGTAGACAAAAATGACTTTTCTTTATAGACAGTTGACAGCTTTTTACTGAGAAATGTAGACAAGCGATTTCTATCCTACAGTAGAGTAGAAATAGACAGTGATTTTTCAATACAAAGTGACATTTCGTTTCTCCATTTTTGACATCTCACCGTAGATATCCTTCTATAATCTGTCATTTTGCCTTCCATTTCTAACGATCTTTGTCTAGCTCCATATAAATGTAGACTATTTCCGAAGAATGTTTCTTCCCAAACTGTCAAATTCACACTGACAACAAAGTTTCTATTCGACGGCCACAAAGTGTTTACGATTATCTACAAAATCATGATTCGTTTAAAACTTATTTAGAACGCATAACTGTGATAATTAATAGAAAAACATAGCTATCTTCTCCTATTGTACATCATTTAGTTAACAGTTGTCTATTCTTCCGTCGACAAATCGGTGCTCGTGCTAAGCCTGCTGGAAAGCCAAGGCAACTTATGTCCAGGTGCGAGATTTTCAGCAGGTGGAACAAATGGGTTTGGTAATGAAGCACCATCTCACCACAGGCTTAGCCGTTCCTTAGAACGTTCGCAAATGAGTGGGAGGACACACTAAAGTACACTAACTGCAAAATATAAAATACATAATGTGCCAGCTGCTAAAAAAATAATTCGAAAACATCCATCGGTTTTTTTTTTTGGGTGGGAAATCATCAAATAACTTCTAAACTCTCTGGATGGAGCGGGAGGGCGTGTCAGACTTTTACTTACTAAACCCACCCGTGTTCCCTCAGTTGTCTATGTGCCAGGGGCCGCGGTATCTCTTTCGAACAACCCGCACCCCTGGCATGCCATAACTTCAACTATATCCGACCACCTGTTATCTGTCTTGGTGACCAAACATATTATGCGTATTTCTTTTGTCCAGGACCCAGAGACTGTCCGATTCGGTTTGTCCCTCGCTGCCCTCTACCAGCGATGACTTAAGCTGAGATCCGTACCCCACAGGGGATGTCATCAGCGAGTAGTCGCTTTAGTTTTAAGTTTTTAAGTCCTGGCTAAAACCCTTAAGTACAGGCAAATCCGGGTAAACAGCCAGACAACCTCAAAAAAAAGAGACCAAAATCGACTTCACATGAAGTCTTTGTTTTTCTTCACTCAGTGCAGAATGTCTATCTTGTAATACAGCTACACCACCACGTACAATTTCTTCCCGTGGGTGTCGTAGAAGGCGACTAAGGGACTTACTAGAGAATGGGCAGCAGCGTTCTCTATGCATTTTACCACCATACTGCGATCGCCAACCCGCCTGCCAAGTGGCGATTATGGCGAAACCTCTTTTGGGGGAGGCCTATGTCCAGCAGTGGACGTCTCTCGGCTGAGATGATGATGTTGATTATGATGACAGGTACTTATATGGGGCTCGTGGCTAAGTTATAACAGCTGCGCGGGTCAATCGAGCTACTATTTTCGTGGTTGGTCCGTGGATGGGTGAACATTTTTACAAACCAAGACCCCCCGGAAAGCACGTTAAGCCGTTGGTCCTGGCTGTCATCTTTGACAGTGGTTACGGGTCGTCAGAAGCCCGAAAGTCTGACAACCAATCTTATTAAAGGGTATCGTATAACCCAGTAACTGGGTTGTGGAGGTCAGATAGGCAGTCGCTCCATGTAAAATACTGGTATTCAGCTGCATCCGGTTAGACTGGAAGCCGACCCTAACATAGTTTGGAAAAGGCTGGGCAGATGATGGTAGGTATAGCGAGAAAACGTATAATTATGAATGTGATTCCATTTTAAAGACACATAAAGACAAAAATTTACCCCTAGCTCTTGAAACACACGTTAAAACATAAAATAACCCATCACAAAAGCCGAGACGGCATAAAACAATTTACATGAAATAAAATCTGCTCGAAAACAAAAGGTTTTCTCAAGAGTAGCGACCGAAACTACAGCGCATGCGTGAACCAACCACGCCTACTTAATACCCACCCCCATGTATGATATGTTAAGTATGTATCGTTGACCTTTCTTAAAAATAGAGGGTAAGTAGAGGCGAATAAGTGGTGGTCAATTGGATAGGAAAGATTAAAATAATCCACGATATGTTCATTGCACAGAAAAAAATGCACAGCTGAATAGGATATTTTACTATATATGGGAAAAAATCTAATAATATATTATTGAGATAGCTTAGAAATGTTAGTTTTAGTTCATGAAATAATAAATATTTTTTTTAAATTTCATTTCAAAGATTCAGTTCTTTTAAATCTGTTTTTGAACACCATGAAATAGTAGCCGCCATATTGTTACGTCATACGGCTGTTTAAACTAATCAACTGAACAACTTTGTACTTTTATTATTTTCGTAACTAAAGTAATTTTTATTGAAATAATATCTTACATTCAGGACTCGCAAATCAAGGATAGGTAGAAAAATAACTTATTTTAAAATAATAAACAATTACCATAGAAAACATCAGCGCATATACCCGAGTATCCGGTTTTTGAAGACTGTGAAGACTGCCTGTTCCAAAGATTACATAAAACGAAAACTCACACTTATTTCCCATGGGTACTCCCATGGGAAAAATGCGTTTGTTTATGACTTTGATTTTGAATTGTGTACTTATTAGCAGTCCTTTAGTTTTCACCATGTACATTTTATGGTAATCAATCACAGTACGAACATATTCGAATAGGTAAGGAACCGTGCTTCTGTTAATAGCAACTCTCTTGAATTCTGTCAACATTTCGTATCATCCTTCGTAACGTCTTTTCCCTGTGACACTATCAGTAAATAAAAAAGATATTATTTCAATTGTTGGCCATTCTATTTCAATCAGTACAAAATCAAGCTTAACAATTTATGCAAGCCTTAAACCGTTAAAACCCTAATCCAATATGGCTACTATCAAAAGAGCCAGCTAAATAGATTCTTTACTGAAACTGTGAATTTTACCCGCGAGCCGCCCGAATGACGGGGCTTGTTAGTGATGGGAATGTGTCGATGACACTAATTTTTGGCTTATTAGTCGATTCGCACGAATTACTCGTCCGAAACGGGCGAATGGATACTTTTAAATAATCGATTTTTTTATAGGCCACTCGCACGTAGTTAATTTATTTGTGCGCGAATGAACAACTTCAAACATTAATATTACGCAATTTGAATGAAATGAAATATTTTTTTATGTGAGTAGATCTTAGACACTTTTACAAGTCAAGATTTTGGTGGTCAATATTCAGTATTACTCGTTTTCGTTTGTAGAAATTTATTTAACATTACATGACGCATAGCTTCCCCATAGGGCTTTTCTATTTTTGGGTGGGAAATCATCTAATAACTTCTCCCGCTCTGGGTGGAGCAACAGACGTGACTAAAACCCACCCGTGTTCCTTCAGTTGCCTGTGTGCCAGGGGCCACGGTATCTCTTTCAAACAACCCGCACCCCTGGCAGGCATCGGCCCTTGCGGACCCCACCAGTTAGTGATGACATCTCCCTGAGGCGCGCGTGGAACACAACGCGCCGTCGACCCGGGCTTGGTCCTTACCGGACAGCGAGCTACCCATTACTCGCCGACCGCAAGCCCGTGCCTACGGTGGCCGGGAAATAGGGTCACGTTAGGTTAGGCTGAGGTGTACCTAAAGTACAGCCCCATTTCGCCAGTTATGTATAAGTCCCATGTGAGCCTATTGCCGTCTACCGGGCACATGTCCACGCTCAAGGCTGCTGTTGAGAAATTCTAAAAAGTAAAACCCAGTAACATTTTGCCCGTCCTGGGAATCGAACCTAGGACCTCTTGCTCAGCAGTAGCGCATGCTAACACTAGACCAACGAGGCAGGTTTTTTTTAAAATAAACGGTTAAGGAAGAACAAATGAATGTTTCCCTACTGAAAAAAATCCTATTCTTCTTTTAAGTCGACGTAAAACCATTTTTTTAATTTTTTTTTATTAGGTTTACCAACAATTGTTCACACTGAATACAGTCACATAACACATTCTTAAAATTAAAATACAGCGCAACAATTACTTAGAGGTAAACATCACGCATAGGACAATTAATTAAAGAAATAAGCTAACTTACTCAGTAATAAGCGTCGTAAAAAATATTCAATTAAATAAATTAATATTTGTAATAGTAAAAAATGTCACATTGTAATCGATAGATATTATTTTAAATCGTAATTTAAAATAATATCTATCGAGATATTATTTTAAATTGTTATTTAAAATAATATCAATTTGTAATTGTTATTTAAAATAATATCAATTTGTAATTGTTATTTAAAATAATATCAATTTCTAATTGTTATTTAAAATAATATCTATCGATACTATCACAGATCGACACAACTCCCTCACTCACACACGGGGATCTAATTTGGCAAGGGCTGGGCTTTGTTTGTGAGAACAAATTGGTGCCAGATAATTGGCTTAAAGTCCCCAGGGTATGGGGGAATGGGGGACTGAGTGCCGGCGGGGGAATCACGCTTGTGATGATTAGTGAGCTTTTTAAAAGATATTTAAGTTTAAAAGTAATCATCATTAGATTTTTTGTTTGCAAACATGTTCTGAAAGATATGGAGCTATGCAGGATGTGTAGCTCTATCTTTTTCTTACACTGAAGAAAGATTAAAATAATATTTCTTTAAGAGGTGGTCGTCGGCCTCCAGGACCAACTGATTGATGGTTTGTGGTTACCTTTTTCTCCTTATCGTGTTGATAGCAATCTAAATACAGTCAACCCAGAATTTGGCCACGAGCTTGGCTCTTCCAGCAGCGTCCATCAGCTCCTGTAGCGCAACAGGCCACGCTGGGCAAGATATTAATTGCCCCGAGAGCCCCATTGTGGTTTCCTAACAGCTATGGCTTGTAAATACCAGTAGCTTGCAGATGCGTTGCTATAACAATCACAAAACTGAAATGTATCATTATCTGCTTATCCATTTCCCAACTATGTTGGGGTCGGCTTCCAGTCTTACCGGATGCAGCTGAATACCAGTATTTTACATGGAGCGACTGCCTATCTGACACCCACAATCCAGTTACTGGGTAATACGATACCCCTTGGTAATACTGGTTGTCAGACTTTCGGGCTTCTGACGACCCGTAATGACTGTCAAAGATCCACAAATGACAGCCGGGACTAGGCTTAACGAGCGTTCTCTGAGGGGTCTTGGAATGTAAAGATGTTCACCCATCCACGAACCAATCGCGATAAGCGTAGTTTAACCTGATCGATCGAACCGTGCGGTTGAAATTACTTAGCCACTACCCCTTCTTCAAGGATAGTCAGTCGCTCCATGTCCATACACTACTGCTATTCAGCTGCATCCAGTTAGATTGGCAGCTGACCGTAACACAGCTCGGAAAAGTTTAGGTAGATTGATTGTCTCAGTAATGGTAATGTCTTCATTTCCGTCTCTTTGATGGCATTAAGCTCGCCTTCTATTACTTACAGGAGAGTTAAACAAAATGAAATGTAGAAGTATCTACCGCCATAGATTTATGTATGTACATTCTTTTTTAGTTATTTTATACGTATTTTCTCAATTTTTATTTATTTTGTTACTAGCTTTTGCCAGCGGCTTCGCCCACGTGGATGTCGATGTATTATGCATATAAACCTTCCTCTTGAATCACTCTATATATTAAAAAAACCCGCATCAAAATCCGTTGCGTAGTTTTAAAGATTTAAGCATACATAGGGATATAGGGACAGAGAAAGCGACTTTGTTTTATACTATGTAATGATTTCTGTATCTGTACGTGACGTTCACAGTGGGCCCTATCAGAATACCAGCGCTGCAACACTTTTTTTTTTCAAATGTCGCAGCATCATGCTGAGATAGGAGCCTTTTGGCCTCGTACGGGATTTTGTTTTTTTATTTTTATTTCTTTTTATTTTAATTTGATATTTTATTAAGAATACTGCGTAGTAAAATTTTCTGATATTCCTGTGCGAGTCTAATAAACACTTTTTCTTTCTTTCTTTTCTTTCACTGACTAGCTTTTCAGGCAATACCTAGATGTTTTTGTGCAGTACCTATTGTGCTGCACGATTAGTGACAAATGCGTGCACTGACAGGACAGGTCCACTCAATCTGTGTGGTTCTTTCCTCAAAAGGCCATCTCGGACACCAATCCACATGGTCTTCACATGATCTGACCAAGATTATGTCTGGACTTTAAAAGAGACTGTGACCCAAGTTTGTTTCGACCTTTCTTCTCAGAGTAGTCAGGTAAGAAAGTCGACCTCATCTAGTTTTAAAAATACAATTGACGTGTAAAAGTGTTTGTACAAACCTACTTACAGAAAAAAAATCATTGTTATCATAAGACGCGGCCATTTTGTGTTTAATTTTGTTGGTAAGCCTACAAAATTAAATACAAAATGGCCGCTACAACTCGCACCACACACCATCAACAAATTACGTTCTAGTCGGGGCTCTGTTGATTTTTAAATGAACTTCTGAAGCGGCCATGTTAAGATTTATCTACTAATTATTTAATCACATAATCTAGCAGTTAATTAACTATGTGTTGTGTACTACGCTTGTGTGACTTTTTATTTGATTATTTCATTTAACGAGGTTACTAGTCTGTGTGTGGTTTTTTGAGGTTATGTTGCGTTTTTCTTTTAAGATCTCTGCACACAGCGGGCGCGGCGCGGCGGGACGGGACGGCGACGCGACGCTGAGCAGTTGTAATGTACTAGATATTACGGACGACGCCACACAGAGTACATTACAACTGCTCAGCGTCGCGTCGGCGTCCCGTCCCGTCCTGCCGTGCCGCGCCCGCCTTGTGACCTTTAATCCAGTCAGTCAGTATATCCATAATAGCATAGATATACACACACATAATTAGCCTATAATGTTCCCACTGCTGGGACACAGCACAGGCCTCCTCTCTGTGAGAGGTTGTGGGCCGTAATCCACCACGCGGGACCAGTGCACGTTGGTAGATGTCACATTATCTTTGAATGTTTGGTTCTAGGACATGCCGGTTTCCTCAGGCCAAAACATTGCGGTTTGACAGCGGATTTATTCTTCCGATAAAAGTTATCTGACTATTGAACAATCAGCCCTTAAAAAAATTTATAACACACTTGCAAATTACCAAAAAAAAAAACACACATTACTACTAAAGAGATAATAATCTGTCTCAATTTATCTTTAAAACTAAAAAGGTTAAGCAGGGGTGACCCTAACTAAGTAGGGTGGCTGGTTTATTGCCGCCCCATATGTCGGGACCGTCGGGTAGCGGCACCTGTTAGCAATCACATAATTGAATGATTTTTATTGCTGGGCAAAGTTGGGATGCTGGACTAATCTTGCGTTAAATGTTCAGTTTAAATTAATAGGGGTTGCCCAGCGATGGGTTGTGAATATTGTAATTGGGAATTAGAAATGGTGTGTTAGATTTATAATATTTAAATAGATGTTTTATTCTTTATTGGTAGGGCGAAAAGATACATATATATTTCATTTTGTGTTGGAAGCCAACTATGTTGAGCTCCTCAAGTTCTGAGTTGAGCTGCATGATTACTGATAAATGCGTGCACTGATTGGACAGGTCCACTCAATCTGTGTGGTTCTTTTCTCAAAAGACCATTTCAGACACCAATCCACATGATCTGACCAAGATTATGTCTGGACTTTAAAAGAGACTGTGGCCTCTGATTTTTTTTCGGCCTTTCTTCTTAGAGTAGTCAGATAGAAAATGCCGACCTCATGTATTTTAAAAAATAGTATTGACGTATGTATGATTGACGTGTAAAAGTGTTTGTACAAACCTACTTACAGAAATAAAGCTATTTATCATTTAACATGGTTTCAGACTTTATTTAACGTGGAATAGTTCTGTGTAGGCTTAGATGTATTGATTTTTCCAAGTTATTTTTATATCCCTATCCGACCCACCCGTTATTTTAACTAAATCTAAACTTGAAATATTATATTCACACACAGACAAAACATAGACTACTCTATACATGATTCTAGACTCCATGTAGTGTACAAAATTTCCGTCAGTTAACGAAAAAATAAAAATCTGCTGTTTCCTAAAAAAGTGCAATACCTACGCGGTCATTTATGGTCCACCCAATTTTTTTCTATCAAGTACTGAATCTATGGTAACCGTGGCATCCATGATCAATGTCTCTACCACCCTGTTTAGATTTAATTGAATTTCTCATCTTTTCTTTAAAATCACAAAAAAAAAACATTAACTAGGAAAGTTTTTTTAAATTCGTGATATGCAATAATTATGCGGAAATTATAAAATAAAACTTAAATTTCTTTATAAATTCAACATGTCTTCCTAAAACCCATAACCTAAAAAAATCACCACAGATTACCACAATGTTTTTCAACACTATTTTTTTTCCTGCCAGTTCTTTATCAAAAGGGGTGACATAGAGGGTAGGTGTCATCGCAGGTGGCAGTGTTGACGGCAAATAGTGAGGGTAGTCTACAAACAGGGGTTGATTGACTATAGTGCAGTTAGGCTGTCATGTCGGCAGGTTCGGATTGTAGATGGGTTGGCAGGTTGAGTAATGAGAATGGGTCGGAGAAAAGATGAGGTGGTCGTCAACGTTGTCCAAATGACACACTTTGGATAGTGGGTTTTGGATACCAGCACTTTAATAGTATAAAATCAAGGACTTGATTCAGAGAGTGGTACTTACTTCTGGACACGGCTCGCATTGTTAGAAGGTTCCTCTCTTTGGAATGTTGACTTTGGTAGCTTGGACCCTGTTCCCGATACCGGCGATCTACTATTTACTATATTTTCAAATGTTTTTAACTTTTACCCAATAGGGTAAGAACTAATTAACACGGATTAAACTTATACCAGGAATACAAAGGAATAACCTTACATTTTCATAGATTTAAAATTCGAATAAGTATCTTTATTTATTCTGTGTTTATTAGTAAAAGGGTTATATTCTAATATTGATAAATATAATTTATAACATTTAGTGAAATAAGAAAATAATAATTTAAATTTTTGTGAATGAGACTATCTTGGTTTTTTTTTTTGATAATTTTATATTTTTTTAATTTGCAGTTTGAGCACTTTATGCGGCTCACCGAGTTCGTTCGTCGAGTCATTGAGCTCCTTATTCAAAGTTGAGCTATACGATTACAGACAAATGCTTGTAGTTGTATGCACAACCCAGTTACTGGGTAACACGATACCCCTTTTTAAGACTGGTTGTTAGACTTACGAGCTTCTGACTAACTGTAACGACTGTTAAAGATCTACAAATGACAGCCGGGAACAACGATTTGACGTGCTTTCCGAAGCACGGAGGGCACTATATACACCGTGACATTTTAGTCGTCTTACAAAGGTGGTCCACTCGATGTATCCGTCATAGAATATCTTTAGGCGGATATTTTAATTATTTTTCTTATCATGCAAATGTTCAAAATATTTTTTTTTTTAAATGATTAGTAGTCATTGGATACATGAAGTTGGCTGCTGTTGTAAGACGACTAAAATGTCACAGTGTATAATGGACTTCATATTGTAGTTATTTCAAGGTTTACTCCAGCCGTCCCGACGTGTAATTACTAATTAACAATCAGTAAACAAACTATCATGAATTATTGTAACACAATTATCAATTAATTTGAATTAATTATCATAAATGTAAATAAACTGTCATCAGATTGATATTCTGTTCGGAAAATGGTGCGAACATGTATGTTTGATTTGTCTGTCGGTAGACACAGGAGATATATTCCCGTTTGAGGAATACCTTGGTGCTCAATACATAGGTGCTCTAAAAATTGTTGCTCAAACGGGAATACTCCATAAATTCATCCCAAGTCTCTTTCCTATGATGCTGGCATTCTGACAAAAAGAAGGAAAGATATGATATTAAATATCCCTAGGACAAGGACACTGTTTGCCAGTACGCAATTTAGTAAACGATCTGCTGTGCTATATAATAAAATCCATAAATACATCTACATTTATCCCAAAAACTACTATGAAAGTAAAAAAATTATAATGGAATGGATTCAAAAGCTTACCTACAATGAAACCGAAACACTTCTGAAACCTTGACATATACGCACCCTCACACACATGTACTCTCAGTTACACCTACAGGCTACACTTTCACTCACGTATACTCACACACATACATACACCCACTCATGCACACACTCGATTTAATTTATGTTATGTTAAGATAATGTTAATTTAAGTAGTTTTAGCATAAGAATTATACATATTGATTTTAATATACCTAACACGTCTTGCTATAGAAGAGCGGACTCTCCTAATACAGGCAATATTTGCCTAAAAGGAGGATCCAATCACAAATTTTTTGTTAATACCTATACTTGTGTTACCAATAAACTATTTTCATTTTATTATTATTATTATCCTTTATTTATTTATTCCTATTTCGTAAGTGAAACTTAAATGAAACTTAATGCATTTTAATATTATTTTACTTGCTCTCTTCGGTCTTCCCACTGTGCACTACTAAGACTGGTAAGACTGGTTCTCAGACTGTCGGGCTTCTGACGATCGTCTAAGATCCACGAATGATAGCCAGCCAACGGCTTTCTGAGGCACAGAGGGGTCTTGGTATAAAAAGATGGTCACCCACCCACAGACCAACCGCGGTAAACGAAACGTAACCTCATCAATCGACTCGTGCCGCTGTTATTAATTAGCACTCTCTTACCAAACTATCCAAATTACTCAAAATGTATTAATAAATACAAATGACCCCATAAAAATAAGTGCTGGCTAATTTATTTAATTTTATTTACCCATAGCGAATGTTACCCCTGTCAACGTTACCCCCCGCTAAACATTATTTACCCTAGGGGTCGTTTAATACTGCTAATCATGTTTGACGCATATGTCATCGTTTTTGCGAATTAATCGATATGAATTAGATTATTCGAATGTTTTTTTGTTTGTTAGTAAAGTGTCGGAATTGGCATATGGTCCACCTGATGTTATTTATGCAGTAACTGAAATTTAAGCTTTAACCGTCTTATTATAAAACCCCATCTAACTTTTGTTTTAGCCTAAAACTCTGAGCCAGTTTTTGCATTTATTTATTTATTTATTTATTTATTTAATACATTACGCACAGAAATGTACAGAGGCGGACTTAATGCTATAGGCATTTTCTACCAGTCGACCTTTGGGCGATGCAGAGACAAACAGTGGTAGGTGCTATCAAATAAGTGGTGTATTTAATTATTATTCAAATATAACTAAATATGCTCATATTATACCTCTTTTTTTTAACAATAAATATGCTATATACATAATTAAATATATGCACAAATAAACATACATAAATACACAAAAATATAATAAAACAAATAAGACAAACAATGGGAAAACATTATCGTTGTGAAGATACTGCCAGCTTCTTTTGAATATGCTCGCGAACTTTAACTTTAAAGGGTAACTGTAAGGGTAGCATTTACTACTTTATTTCTATTTGGGTAAAGTTCTTAAGAGCATTCATTCCACGCGGGCCGGCAATAACGCATTTATAGTAGTTTTTCGTGATTATTTAATTAAATACAAACAAAAGTAAACATTTTTTCAGCCATGCACTAGATCGTTGGTATTTTCGAGTTTGTATGCTATTTTTTTACAGTTATTTTGGTACTTATTACATTATATATTTATTTATTTTTCAATTATTTTCTGTTTGCATTACTTAGTACGATTAATTGTCTTAATTATAAATACCAACCAATTAGTACTTGGCTAAAAAAAAATTGTACTTTTGTTAGTATTTAATGATATTATGCAAAACTACTTTAAATGCGTTGTTGCCAGCCCGCGTGGAATGAATGCTCTTAATACAATAGCGTCAACTTAGCACAATGACTAAGTAGTCAGTCATTTCAAAATAACTGCAAGTCTATACCATATTGGGTCTTCATTAAAAAACTGGCTTGTTATTTTATACCTGATCTACATAAAAACAATAATTAATAATACATTGTAATAAATTTATATTAAACCAATTACCTTTTAAATTGAAAAAAAAAGGAGTCGGGCATTTTGAAAGACGAAATAAGTGGCCCATTCGAAAGCGTAGCAGCTACCTATGGAGAAGAATGAGCAAAAAACTCCATGGTAGATGATGCCTTGAAAGTGGCGAAGTTTTGGGCCAGCAAAATGTAATACTGTATCGTGCCATGGATACGACGAAAAAGAAGAAAGTTACAAACTAGTTTGTAATTAGTGGTATCGTTTAAGGACCGCCATTGCTCTGACATAACACGCTACTTTTGGGCAGAGTCGTGGACGATGGGCCCAAGGTAGACCATCCACTATAAAGTTGCACTTACATGAGCAACTAAAATTGCTCCATCTTGGGCAATTCTCGTTAACTATGACGTCACGACTACATTCAGCAATTTAGGGCAATAGCAACATGTAACCACGTGTTGCCAGAGATACGGCCACACAATATGGAGCAACTTAAAAAACTAGGCAATACGCCTCCCCCGCCGCGTCCGCCGCCGGCCGGTTCCTCTCGCAAAAACGACACGATATGTACAAACGAGATACAAAGAAAATTTACTAGAAGTTTCCAAACTGATTGGATATTCGGCAACTCATGAAATAAATGGAGCAATCAGAAGCAATATTGCCGAAACACATCGGCAATTTATTGTTG
Source organism: Polymixis lichenea (assembly GCA_949091785.1). Classification (NCBI taxonomy): domain Eukaryota; kingdom Metazoa; phylum Arthropoda; class Insecta; order Lepidoptera; family Noctuidae; genus Polymixis; species Polymixis lichenea. The sequence goes on along the minus strand of OX420958.1, from coordinate 12,469,785 downwards.
TTGATCCAGATTGCTCCACTTATTTGCTCCAGATTGATCCATTAGTGTTGTCGGGCAATTATTACTCAAAAATTGCCCGTGTAAAAGCACCTTAACGAGTATGGTGAAACATCTACATGCCATTATTTCCCAAAATATAGTTAATATGACCATGACTGGCAAGTCATATGCCGTCATATTACTGCGGCCGTCATGTTACTGCGGCCGTCATTTAACGGAGGCCGTCACAAAATTGCGGCCGTCATAATACTGAGGCCGTCATATTAGTGTGGCCGTCATATTACTGAGACCGTCATAATACTGCGGCCGTCATATTACGGAGGCCGTCATGTTACTGCGGCCGTCATTTAACGGAGGCCGTCACAAAATTGCGGCCGTCATAATACTGAGGCCGTCATATTAGTGTGGCCGTCATATTACTGAGACCGTCATAATACTGCGGCCGTCATATTACGGAGGCCGTCACAAAACTGCGGCCGTCATATAAATGACAGCCTCCATACTGATGGAAGCCGTCCGGTTGTCACTATATTTATGAAGTATGCATGTTTGTTGAGAAGCATAAAGACCTATTTAAAAAGGCAGAGGATGTACATCCGCGAAATCGACGAGATCCTTTCAGGCTTATATTAAGTGACTTACCGAGACTGGCTAAATATAATAAAAGCTGTTTAGCCATGTGTGTTCGGGTGTACAATAAAATTCCAAGGCACTTAAAAACTTTAGAATTTAGATTGTTAAAAAAAAACTATATGAATGGTTAAAAACTAATAACTTTTACAGTCTTATAGAATTCACTGACGGGAAACATTTTTAATGTAACCATCAATATTTGCATGCTATGATAAGCTAAACATGTATGCTCTATAATGTACCTTAAAACAACTTTATATACTATGTTTTATGCAAATAAATACTATTACTATTACTATTACACTAAGTTAAGATTGTTTTTATTGACTTAGTGACTACTGGAATAAGTGAAAGCATAGTGTAGTTAGTATTTCGTTTTATTCCAGTAGTCACTAAGTAACGAAAAACAATGTTGACTTAGTAACTACTGAAATAAAACTAAATACATTCACAATTATAGGTACTCTTTATTTCCAAACAGAAATAGACTATTACTATCATACAGAAGTAATCAACATCTCACCGCCATAATTAAATGAAAGAACAAATCAATGCAATTTCTGTTGTCGTAAATTAGATGCCAAATAGTTTATATCAGGGTTTATTACTTTTAGCAGAATGCAAGAAGAACTGGAATCAGGTGAAATAAGTAACGTTTCTGAAACGACTCACAGGTAGATGAATTGCGCTCATATTTCTGTGACCTTTGCTCCCATGCCCAAATTATTTTTTCTAGTGTTACCAAAGGTACTCGTGCCATTGATCGCCATCCCTTCACTGTAACGTCTTGTTTGCCACCACAGAATGGATAAAAGATGTTAGAAATGAAATAGTTCCTGATTTGTATTAGAACGAGTGTCGCCGCTTATTTCCCACTCTTTAACTCCACTACAAGCAAGAGATCAATACGTACGCGCATTACGCACACAAATAAACCACACGCACTTAGATCGCGAGTTTGCTATTGGTTGTCACACTAACGCAAACTTTGCGCTTGACGTACACTCACACACGTACAACACTATCGATGCGCATGGATTACGCAGAATTTCAGATTTGGTTCGGCGCACGCGACGTTCGCAGTGAACGTAATACATTGCGCGATCGCTCATCTAGTACAAGATGGTACCCATGCATTGCAAGCAATGTATCATTTTGCATCTGTTTGCGATTGTATCATTTTTGTCTACAAACAACACAATACAATTGTAATAATTATAAATATTACTTGTATTTTAAGGTTTTTGGACTTACCGGTGAAAAGAAATCCCTTCCCGGGCTACACTACACACCTGGCTTCTTTTCCGATACGTTATAATAGCGCAAGATGGCATAATTCAATTTTATTCGCGGAGCGTCGCTCGATGTCACAATATGAGCGCGAGTGTTGGCCGGTGAACCAAATTTCGGTTGACTTATGAGCGTTTGCTCATAAGTAGGGGCACGCCTGTCCCGCCCACAAGGCCCTTCTAACCTCTTTTATCTATTCTGTGTTTGCCACAATCTTTAATTTGTATGACAAAGAAAATGGGATCGTCAATTTGAGACAGGTGATAAGAATATAATGTATCTACAATATTTTAAGATGAAAATTATATTTTTTTCAACATCTATGGCACGATTGACATGTTATTTGTCAAATACGGTCTCTGATTGTGGTGATAAAAGATAAGAATTGTATTTTTGTTATAAGTATGACAATATGATTAATATACTTATGATAGGATAGTTTTTCTCATGTATATGCCTGTCTGTGCATTTATTTTTCGCCTTTAGAAATTTAATCGGAATTGTTTATTTGTGGAAATTAAATTTATTTGCAAAAACTTCGAGGGGTAACCGGCATGTGACATCTACCGACCATAATAGGCCGCATGGTGGATTACGGCCTACTCTCTCCCACAGAGAGAAGGCATGTGTCCCAGCAGAAAAGAAGAATGGCTTTAATTTCAACAACATTCATTGTGTTATTTACGTTACTGAACAGACAAATCTTTCGAACATATGAAGCAATGGAATAGCAATATTCTTCAAAATAATTCAGATTGTGACTAATAGTGTGTTACACAATTAATAGAACACTTTCACGAAACTAATACTTATTTATACCAGGAGGCTTTTATTTTGGTATTATGCTTTATTGACATTTTTTGTTGTTTGTGCTTGAGTTATGTTTTCATTTTATTTGTTGGTACATTGACATGGCTAGCTGATATATGATATTTTTTTAAAATTAATGTTCTGTGTCTCGTTATAATAATTTAATTACTTTGCCTACCTATGTCGAGAATCAAGTCTATCTAACTAAACAGACAGCTGTGCTGCTGGGGAGTTTGTTTCGCTACTTCTTCTTCCCAGCTAAAGCATTAGGAAGTGGTGAAGGGCGGGCGTTTTGGGGGACTGTCTTATGTCATTTTGACGTTCGAAAAGTGCTGATTCTAAGCCTAATTTGAATAAATGACTGTTGATTTATTAATTAATGGATACGTGGACATTCCAACCAACAAACCAATTCTTTAAACATTTTTATTGTATTACCATTTTGTGTCAAGCTTGATCGATCACATCTCAATGACAGATTAAGTTTAACTCGCCTACAGATCACGTATTGTAAGTACCTCCATTTGTTTCGTTAAAGATTAGATTACGTAGGTAAAAAAGATGAATGGTGTGCTCTTGCTCAATCTATGTTACCTTTTTAGGTTTTTGTATGAGTTTTGAAAGTATTTTTTTTTTAATAGTGAGACATTATTTTAGAGTAACCGACGTAACTTGCAGAGTAAGCAAGCTGAAGTGGGCTGGCCATGTCTGTCGAAGAACCGATTGGCAGTGGAGCAGACGAGTCCTGCATCTCGATTCTGTAACCATCTCACCGCGTGAAGTGAGCGTGGAGTGAGCTGTCAGTGTAATTCCACTTGATGCTTGGTCAATCCCCCCCAGTGGGGTTCCCGCATTGTCGTTGCGGGGGGGCTCAGTAACCGTGGTCACCCTCTCACGGTGAAGCGAAGAGGAACCCCAAGGTGGGGCCGCTCGTCAGGGCTTGTGCCTCCAAGCCGACGACGTAGCGACCAAAAAGTAGGTTGCGGTGAGGTGCATCGCAGCTGAGGCGGGCCGCGATGTCGAATGGGAGGCATCGCGGCTGAGAGTTACAGGCTGCGGCGGAGGAGGAGTGCCGGTACTTCTGAGTAGCGCTCTTCCCTTCCGTGGCCTGGACGGGGCCGCCACAGTTTGATGGCGGACGCGGTGGGGCCGCAGGGGAAGAGGAGTGTCGGTATAGCGTTGGCCGCTCTCCCTATCCCCTGCGGCCGAAAAGTGGTAGGCGGCGGGGCCACTGCTGACCCGTCGCAGGGAGACGTCAGCAGCAGCTGGTGGGGCTCGCAAGGGCCGATGCCTGCCAGGGGTGCGGGTTGTTCGAAAGAGATACCGCGGCCCCTGGCACACGGGCAGCTGAGAGAACATGGGTGGGTTTTAGTCAGTAAAAGTCTGACACGCCCTCCTGCTCCACCCAGAGCGGGAGAAGTCATTTGATGATTTCCCACCCACAAAAAAATAAAATAAAAAAAATAAAAAATGCTTGGTCAATCCCTAGCATCAGTGGGATGACACTGACAGCAGAGATCGTTACAGAATAGCAATGCTGGAGTGGAGACCGCGAATTGACAAGCGTAGTGTGGGACGCCCTCCAGCTAGATGGACCGACGCCCTAAAGAAAGTGGCAGGGACAGACTGGATGCGGAAGGTGGAGGCCAGGGTGTTGTGGGGCAAGGAGAGGCCTATGTCCAGCAGTGAACTGCGCTAGGCTGAGTTGTAGTTGTTGTATGAGACATATTTTTGCGTATTTATTTTCAACGTCATATCATCTGCCTAGCCTTTTCCCTACTATGTTGGGGTCGGCTTCCAGTCTAACCGGATGCAGCTGAATACCAGTATTTTACATGCGAGCGACTGCCTATCTAACCTCAACAACCCAGTTACTGGGTAATACGACCCGTTGCGACTGTCAAAGATCCACAAATGGCTGCCGGGACCAACGGCTTAGCGTGCTTTCCGAGGCACGGAGGGGTCATGGTATGTAAAGATGGTCACCCATCCACGGATTAACCGCTGCAAGCCTAGCTTAACCTGATCCATCGACCCGTGCGACTATTACTACTTAGCTATTACTATTTATCTTCAACGTATCTGTATAATACTTTTTTAAATTAATTTGTTATTGCTGATTGGGCCTGCTCTTGATCTCGGTCACGTCTGATAGAAAGCGCTTGATGAGGTCTATAATAGAACGAGCGTGCCCAAAAAATGCCTGTTCACTCTTGCTTTGAAGACACACGGGTTAAATGTGAAAGGGAACACAGACGCTGGCAGAGAGTTCCACAGTTTGGCTGTGCGGTCCGAAAGTAACCTTAAATGAGCTACATTTCTTGGTAAAGGTACAAAGACTGCCAGGGTCGCAGATTTGTCCGAAAAAGTTACCGTGGCCCTGGCACAGGCAACTGAAGGAACACGGGTTTTAGTTAGTAAAAGTCTGACACGCCCTCCCGCTCCGGCGACAGCGGGAGAAGTCATTTAATGATTTTCTACGCAAAAAAATAAATAAAAATAGGGACAAAAATCACCCTCTTTCAGGGCCTGTCGGCAAAAAATCACAAACACATTTAAAAAAACAGTCAAAAATCAATAAATGAACATACATAACCACGTACCTCCGAGCTCGGGTATCCTATGGTAAAACATGCCAGTTCTCGCCAGCCACTCCAGCTGCATATGATGCAGCACCCTGTCCCCAGGATGGTGGAAGGCAGACGGCATCGGGGTCCCGGGGGGCAGAGCACCCGGCTGAGACAGCTGGGGGTAGTTGAATAGGGCTGCTGATTGAGCAGCGACCAGAGCTGGGTTCTGAGGTAGGAGGCCGGGTTTTGGGATTATTCCTGTGGAGAGACGATTCTGTTTTAGTTTCTTGTTTAAAGTATATAAATAGTTGTCTTTTTTTTTCTACTAAAATTATGATAAATAACACAAAAATAATAAAATAACAAATCATCATTGTGAAAGAACACTATCTCTCCACTTTATCATAATTGCTTATGTATTTATTAATTAAATTACATTTTATTTCTATATATTTTGGTGATATTTATATTACAAGTATGTATGTATGTTTGTATGTATGTATAATCTCATATTATGTGTGTATATTTAAATTAGAGTTTATGTTTTAATTTTATGTTTCCCTTGTACTGTTATTGCACGCGTTGTCTACATCTCTGTTATCTTCTCTCCTATCGCAGGTGTGCTGGAAGAGATTTCTGTAGAAATAAGCATTACCTATGTACGTATTTTTCTGTTCCTTTCTTCTTGTCTGTTTATATGTGTGTGCATAAATTGTTAAATCAATAAATAAATAAATAAATCTCGCCACCATTGTCTATGTCATGCCATTGCTTATGTATGTATGTATTCAAATGACAATAAAATTATACACATTTTAGTGAAATTTATTTTAGAAGTATGTATGTGTGTAATTTATTTTTTCCCTTCTACTATTACACATGTTGTCTACATCACTTTTTACCTTGTCTCCTATCGCAGGTGTGCTGGAAGAGATTTCTGTAGAAATAAGCATTACTTTGTACGATTTTTTCTGTTCCTTTTTTCTTGTCTGTTTATGTGTGTGTATAATAAATGACGTAAATGAGTTGTTTGTGAGTAAACGAACGTTGGGTGTGAGTGAATATAAACTAGGTTTTAAACACATAGTGTACGCGTGTATAGAGGACTAAGTAGAATCGCGATTTTAGGCCATCGTTCTTTGTTGTCTTTTCAGGAAATATTTATCTAGTATCTACTAGATACATATTTCTTATAAGCTAGCTTTATAAGCTAATAATTTGACTGAAAGCGGTACTCTTGGACACGGCTCGCACTGTTAGGAGGTTCCTCTCTCTGGAGCCCTGACCGCCGGTAGCTTGGACACTGTTCCCGATATCGGTGGGCTACTATTTTCTTAATATTTTTCAATGTTTTTATATTTTTTATATTACAATATTTAAAAATGTAATTTATATGTGTATATGTTGAAATAAAGGAGATAATTTGAGTGGGATTTTTAGTTATTCACCGTATGTCAAAGGTAAATTAATCGAAGAAAATAAATGAAAATCACTACATAGTATAAAACAAAGTCGCTTTCTCTGTCCCTATATCCCTATGTATGCTTAAATCTTTAAAACTACGCAACGGATTTTGATGCGCGTTTTTTTAATAGATAGAGTGATTCAAGAGGAAGGTTTATATGTATAATACACCGACCTCCACGTGGGCGAAGCCGCTGGCAAAAACTAGTGGTGATATAAATTAGAAATGAAAGACTTTCTTGTAACAGGATGACTATTAAGTGTGAAATTAATTACATTTCTAGAACAGAGCGGCTTTTACCACTTCTAATATGTGTTTTACGTGTCTCAAGATTTACTCCATTCTTGTAGAATGTTATGTGCTGAATCATCAGCGAAGCTAAAGCTAGCAGAAACCTGATTTTGACAACAAATGATATACAAAAAAAAACCAATAAGTTACAACTCACCTGGCCTATAACTCTCATACTCTTCATTTCCCCCCTCAACTCCCGGCGAAATAGGAGGACTGTAGCTCCCAGACCGATTCCCATCATCAGATCCTGGACTTGCAGACCGACTACTCTGCCCAGACCTAGGACTCCTCTGCCCAGACCTCGGACTCTCCCGTCCCTCGCATTTATTTATCATATTCTGCTCGATTTGAGAGTCATAATTCTCTTGATACCTTCCTATGTAGTTCTTGTTGTGAATGATTGTCAAATATTTCTGCTGCGCCATTTTATCTTGTAAACTACTTTCTGGTAATTGTCTCGACAGTAACGCGTCTATGCAGAATGATTTTTTTCCCTGGTTTAGTATAGTTTTTTCTTCGTCGATTTGCTTGTAGTACTTCATGTTTTTTGGACTGTTGGATCGGCTGCGGTCGGGGTTCGATTCTGTGTCGATTTCTAGGGGTTTTTCTTGGATGTCACTTGAGTCCCGGCGGTAGATATCGTGTGGTAGTATTTGAGAAGACATTGTTGTGTTTGGCGGGTTTTACATTATGTACCTATGGAGAAAAGAAAATTTGGTTAGGTTTAAGTTACATATAGTATTGCTGATCATAGCCTAATAGGTGGTATTTGAGACGACTGCTGGTATTTAGCTCCTTACCAAAGTATTTTTTCCGAACTTTAATTTCGGAAATCAGTGACAAAAAAACGAAAATATAAAACTAAAGACACAGAGGTTGTTTATTTTTTATACAGTTTTTATTTTCCACTTTTTAGTTGTGTGTGTACCTACCTAACCCATACAAATTTATATGCCTTCACTCGCTAAGTACATAACAGTGACAGGAATAACATTATAGCATCACCAATATACACCAAGCAGAAAAAAATCATATTAATGCCGCTTATAGAACTTGACTAAAATATGAGACCACTCTATAAGTATACTCTTTCAAACAACCGAAGAATTTTTCAAATCAAATCAAATCAAATCAAATGTTTATTTGCAAGAAATACATTGTTGGTGAAGGTGAGATCTTATAACCTAAGTGTAATTGTATTCTGCCTGCAAGCAAGCGTGCAAATTTTAATTAAGTTTACATTATACAGCGTGTAACGGAAGGGGGGTATCAACCCTGAAGGAGGTGAATGTGCTCATGAAACTCAACAACTTTCCCCAAAGAACATAGGTCGAAATATGAAAAAAAAAATTGGCTCTCCCTTACAAAACTGACTACCAGCTGATTGATTTACTATGGGAGCACAGTGGAACGAATGTATGGGAGCGGTTGGACGTAGACATGTCCGAAAAAAAAGAGTAAAATTATGCCAAACTAATGATGCCATCTTATTCGATTACTTAATGCCTTCATAACTTGTGGTGATGAATTTCTTCATAACTCCCATATTTCGGGAGTAATTTGAGAAAATGTGAAATTTTACTATGAAAATGAGTGTATCGAGCTCTCTCCCTCCTGATTCCGGGCTTGTTTCAAGTAGCGGTCTCTAATATCATAATGCTAATACTAAGAGCTATATTTAATACTAAGACACATAGTGCGCCAAATGTGCACTTTCTGGGATAAAGAGTGATGTTTATTTTATAACACAATTTTTTTATTTTTTGTTTATTTTGTTGATTAAAACCGTTTTTCTAAAGGTTTACCTTATTACAATAACATTTCTGAGCAGCCAATTAGAGAAGATATAAGCTAATTAGGATATATAATTAGGGACTTAAGGTTTACATATAAAACTGATGCACTAATGATTACTGATAAGAACATTGCTATTATTTAATTACTAAATGGCTCTTAATACACTAATTTAGCATGCATCATTTACTAATTATCACAATAACTAATTACCTTGCAATATTTAACAAAGGATACCTGGGATACCTGGATTTTATATAAATAGGTCACTATTAGTAACTTTAAAATCAGTGTTGATTTACACCTCGTTGTATCCAAGCTAATCTCGCAATGTATTTTCCAAATTTTAATACAAATCTTGATATTCACGTTGCTTTATGCGCACGCGCACATAAAGATTTACGCGACTTTAACTATTTGTTCAGTGTTTTAAAAGATAACAGTTGTGTTCAGTTATGTGAAAGTGCTGAAACAAGTTTAAAAGACTGGTGTCGTCGATTTTGCTACCGCATTTATGCAAAATGGACACAGTCTGGAAGAAGCACAGATAAGTTTCGGAAGAAACATGAGATTTGGCTACAGGCTGCAATTCAATGGCCGGAATTACAGAATGAAAATATGGAACCTTCTACAGAAAATATAAGTGACGTCATCGAGCCCATAATTTCTCCTGCTAAATCTGATGCTTCAACTTGTACACATCCTAGTCCTCGTAAATCTTTTGAGGACCTTAGTAACCGGCAAAAAAGAAGACGCACTGAAGATAGTCTTTCATGCAGCAGTAGCAGCGCTGAAATTATGTTTTCGGCCGAAAGGGCGCTTCAAAAGGCAGGACAAAGCGATACAGCTTATGTTATGAAATACTTGACGGAGAATCCAGAAGAGGCCTCAAAAATCAAAGCCTTCATTGAAGGTAAATCAATTCAGGTACGGGAAATATCCCCTTTGAAGGCATTGGCTCTTTATGTATCGATGAACTTATCGAAATGGCGCTATAACACTCTTCGGGATTTCAACACTCAAGAAGGAGCTCTTCAATACCCGAGTTACTACATGTTGGTTAAAGAAAAAATTAAGTGCTATCCGGCCAAAGAAGATCTCACAGTTACAGAGAGCTCTGCAAAAATCAAATTACAAGCCTTGATGGATTTAACCTCAAGAAGACTTATTAGGTCGTTAGAAACCCCTGTTGATCCCAATCAACAGCTCGTATTGACCAGCAAATGGGGTTTTGACGGATCATCTAGCCAAAGCATTTATCATCAAAGGACGAGTGAAGATGAGCAAATCGATCTTGCTAGTAATTTTATGATTAGTCTTGTACCACTGCGGCTCGTCTCAAAAGGTGTAACAATTTGGGAAAACGAGCGACCATCTTCCACTTCATTTTGCCGGCCAATATTGTTTAAGTTTATAAAGGAAACCAAAGAAAATGTGCAGAGAGAGATGGCTGAAATCGAAGCAGAGATTGAAGCCTTAACTCCATCCACCATCACTGATGGAATTAGTGTCAAACACCAACTGCTGTTGACAATGATTGATGGTAAAATTCATTCCATTATATCCAATACAGCAGCTTCAGTGTGTGACATATGCAAGGCTTGTCCTAAAGAAATGAATAATTTAGAGTTAATCAAAGATAAACACGCAAACGAGGACATGTATAAATATAGCTTAAGCACCCTTCACGCTTGGATTCGCTCAATGGAATGCTTATTACACATTTCCTACAAATTAGACATAAAATCATGGCAAGTAAGGGGTGATATAGCAAAAAGGCAAGTTGATGACAGGAAGAAAAGAGTTCAAGAGGCTGTAAGAAGAGAAACGGGCTTACTTCTCGATGTTGTGAAACAAGGCAGTGGATCCACCAACAATGGCAACTCGGCAAGGAGATTTTTTGAAAACTACACTAAATCTGCTGAACTGACCGGAATAGATGCTATGCTTTTAAGAAAAATCTGTGTGATCTTGCAGTGTATTTCATCAGGAGAGAAGATCAACGTAACTAAATTCCGAGAGTTCTGCTTTGATACTGCTAAGCTTTACGTGGAGTTATACCCATGGTATTATATGCCTTCTTCACTTCATAAAATTTTAATGCATGGGCCAGACATAGTTCAGAACATGTCAATTGTGCCCATTGGTTTTCTATCCGAAGAGGCATCTGAGGCTAGAAATAAAGATTTTAGAAAATATAGAGAGGGGCATTCTCGAAAGCATAGCAGTATCTCATGCAATGAAGATATTATGCACAATCTTTTACTGTCTTCTGATCCACTTGTTACAAGTATCCGTCCAAAAGGAAATAAGTTTGTAAAAAAATCTTCTTTTAAGGAATTTTATGAGCTTACGGATTCTGAGAAAAGTGATATCGAATTTGTTAACATAAATGATTTAGCGGACATCGATTCTGAATTTGAATTAATTGATGATGATGATGATGACGAAGATAATTAAATGATGTTATTGTTTTAAAATGTGTAACTTAGTAAATTAGAGCTTACATCTTAATTATTTATTGTACTTTTAATGAAACTAGGTAATTTATTATCAACTTACTTAAAAGTCATACTCTCATCAGTTCTTGTGAAGATTTTTGTTAATATATATTTCTGTATATATATATAATATATTTATAGACCTCTTAATAAGTCTGTCTGCGGTTTAAAGTAAATACAAATGGGGAAAAAACGTTTTTTTTTTTAAATTTTCATTTCCTTTTATCCCAGAAAGTGCACATTTGGCGCACTATGTGTCTTAGTATTAAATATAGCTCTTAGTAATAGCATTACGATATTAGAGACCGCTACTTGAAACAAGCCCGGAATCAGGAGGGAGAGAGCTCGATACACTCATTTTCATAGTAAAATTTCACATTTTCTCAAATTACTCCCGAAATATGGGAGTTATGAAGAAATTCATCACCACAATTTATGAAGGCATTAAGTAATCGAATAAGATGGCATCATTAGTTTGTCATAATTTTACTCTTATTTTTCGGACATGTCTACGTCCAACCGCTCCCATACATTCGTTCCACTGTGGGGAGGGCCAAATTTTTTTTTCATATTTCGACCTATGTTCTTTGGGGAAAGTTGTTGAGTTTCATGAGCACATTCACCTCCTTCAGGGTTGATACCCCCCTTCCGTTACACGCTGTATATAATTATCACAATTTCTATTCCTATTTAATGTTAAATTAATATTGTTCATTTAATAATCATTTTATTACACTAACTTTAAATTTGTATGTTCCATGTAATCCTTAATACTGTAAAAACAATACTTTAGAAGCCAAGCCAGCTTTTAAATTGGTTTATAAATGACTCGCTTTTGCGGCTTCGCCCGCGTGGAGGTTGATAAACTATCTGTACAACAAAGTTCATCCAAATCAGTTCAGCCACCTTAGCGAGATTGAGGAAAAAACATCCAAATAACTAAACGTCCAAACCTTCAAACTTTCTCATTTATAATAGTAGGATAGGATCCAACCACCTTAACAAACATCTTTATAACATAAGCGTCACAGACAGCCCACTTTGCAGGGGCTGCCTGGACGCCGAGGAATCAGCCACCCACGGCATCCTGGACTGCGAGGCCGTGAAGAAATCCTCGGAACACTGAGGTCGTTCCGCGAAGCCTGCGAAGCTCCCAGGAAGCTTCTGTGCTTCTGGGCGGAGCTAGGCTGGCTCTGTTAGCCAGAATCCCCACGCACAACGGACCGAATGGGAGTCTATGTGCGGAAAAGGGAGTCCTATCATCATCATCATCATCATCATCATCATCATAGTAGAATAGGATGGAGTTCTGAGGTTACAAACATAAAAACACAACTGAATTGAGAATCTCGTCCTTTTTTTGAAGTCGGTCCAAAAACGGTTTTAATATAGAAAGATCTCGCATTAGTCAACATTGTATTTTTGCTTCATTTGTATAGTTTTCGTTTGATTTGTGACCTGAGACACGCCTCTGCCTAATACGGGTATAAAAAATGCTTTCCCCAAAAAATGATAGTGAAAACGGCATCCAAATCCATAGAAGCAAATACACAGACAAACGACATTTCTTTATTTAATTCAATAATTATAACAGTTACATTTAAATCTATTCTGATTATGAGAGCGCTACGTAATTAGGGTGTAGGTCTACGGAATTCGTAGACGGTCTACGAAGCTACGCCGGCCGCTACGTTACGCTTACGTGATGTTATAGTGCGTTCAGGGCCCTGAGACAAAACACATTTCTGTTAGCGTTCACGCCAAACGCTACGCCAAAATGCTCTTTGAGGAGTGGCTTGAGAGGCGGCATGGCGTCCTCACCTTCCGCCTGACACAGGTCCTCACCAGACATGGCTGTTTCGGGAGGTTCCTGTTTCGGATAGGGCGGGAGGAAACGCCCGGGTGTTTCCATTGCGAAGATCGCCCAGAGGACACGGTGGAGCATACGGTGGAGGTCTGCCCAGCTTGGGCGGAGCAACGCCGTGTCCTCGTGGAGGTGATCGGCGGCGGCGATCTCTCGCGTCCGACCCTGGTCCAGGCCATGGTACGGAGCGAGAGGGCATGGCTGGCAGTCGCCTCCTTCAGCGAAGCAGTTATGCTCGCAAAGAGGGAGGCGGCGCACGTGAGGGAGATGCAGTACATGCGCCCTCACAGCCGTGGCCTTCGCAGGAGACGCCCTGGGCGTCGGGAATCCCAGGCTGATTCCCGGCCACCGTAGGCACGGGCTTGCGGACGGCGAGTAATGGGTAGCTCGCTGTCCGGTAAGGACCAAGCCCGGGTCGACGGCGCGTTGTGTTCCACGCGCGCCTCAAAGAGATGTCAGCACCAACTGGTGGGGTCCACAAGGGCCGATGCCTGCCAGGGGTGCGGGTTGTTCGAAAGAGATACCGCGGCCCCTGGCACACAGGCAAGTGAGGGAACACGGGTGGGTTTTAGTCAGTAAAAGTCTGACACGCCCTCCCGCTCCACCCAGAGCGAGAGAAGTTATTTGATGATATCCCACCCAGAAAAAAAAAAGAAAAAAAAAGGGCCCTGAGACAAAACACATTTCTGTTAGCGTTCACGCCAAACGCTACGCCGAAATGTGTTTTGTCTAGGCCTGCAGGGACCTTTATTTGAAGGAACCTAACCTAACTAATATTATAAATGCGAAAGTAAATTTATTTGTTATCTTTCACTCACCACTGAACCGATCATCCTAAAATTTTGCATATTATACGTTACAAAAACGGACATATACCTTTCATCCAGAAAAAAAGTACCGTTTCCGAGGACAACAACAATAATGTTTTTATGATAATAGATGGCGCCACGTGTCTTTCATATCATGATAGAAATTATATAAATTATAACAAGCAAAGTACAACCCGAATTGATCGTCAAATTCTAAATTAACGCGAGCGAAACCGCGAACAAAAGCTACTATTTATACAATATGTAACAAAAACCCTGTTGTTCCTTCTACCCACGTTTTCAGAATCGGTATACATACGTAATAAAGCATGTCATTTATAAAAACTGTTTAACAAAAATAATTAAAATAAATATTTAATTATGAATATTTGTAATGTTTAACTGATTTTGATTAGATCAAAGAAAGCCGCCAAGCTCGTAGTCTATTGTGCGAAATAAGGATACTTGTAAAATCAGATACTGTTAACATTTTTTTTTAATATGTGGATTTTAATAGTTATTTGATGTTGAACTCTCGACTAGCCAATGCCTATTTTGTAAATTATAACTTCGTAAATGTTGTGCTTGTGGGTAAGTGTATACGTCCCTAAAAGGAACAATAGGGTTTTTGTTACATATTGTATAAATACGAACTTCCTCTGGGACTTCAGTGAAAGTGAACATTAAGGTAATATTTCTTTAACCGGATACAGCTGAATATCAATGAATTAGATTAAATAGTCTGTTCGCGTAATTTTCTTGAAAATTCGTACAAAGTTTTACATTACAAACCATATGTAACATTTGTTTTTTTTTTTTAACTACAGTGGGCGTAAATAACAACTAATAACGAATCCCTACTAATATTATAAATGCGAAAGTAACTCTGTCTGCCTGTTTCGCTTTCACGTCTAAACTGTTGAACCGATCGTCATGAAATTTGGCAAAGATATAGTCTGGGATATGAAGAAGGATTTCTATTTTTTTACATGATAACCGACATCGACGCGGGCAGAGCCGCAGTTAAAAGCGGTTAATAAAAATGACAAAATGAATAGCGTTGAAAAATTCATCCGCATCGATGTCGACTGGTAATGTTCCCAAGAGACTGGTGGCATTACCACGTTGTGTAGTCATGCTTAGCCTCTGGCCAAGGTATTATAATTTCTGAACGAAATTGTTATTTTATTTTAAAGGCGGACGCTTTTAATGTGCACTTCATTTAACATCGTTCTCACATTGATCATTTCAACATAAATGATGTAACCAACTTTTTGTAACAAAATGTTGATATAAAAGAGTGTCCATATAGTTTCTTACCCGTTCGTTTCCATAGATATATCAACAATACTTTGGAATGGGCAACTAGCTTCAGTTCAAAACAGCCTGTAATTGCTTTTTGAAATAAATGCTTTGTGTTACAGTAAAAAACAACCCTTGGATCCCGGGAAATGTCAATAAATAGATATTCCTTAAGAATATTCAGTGAGCTCGATGGCAGATCGAATTCAACACAAATATTTGAGACAAAACGTTAAATTTGTAAAACATTTCCATTTTCTGACATTTTTTTTTTCATTAAAAAAGGCAGGAAGGTTGACTTGAGATTTTTTTGAGCCGCGTTCCGTATTTATGGCTTGATTGGTGACGTCCATGACCGCAGACTGAAATCTAGGCAACTAGTAGTCTTGTGCCTGCTCGGTAATTTTTAACATCGCTCCGTACTAGTTCATTTCGGTCAGTGAACTAGTTCTTTCTATTAGTTCTATTCGGTCTTCGCTCTCAGCAGTACTTCTATAGATCACAGAGCAAACATTTTTCGTATCAGTCAAATCAGTCGCTGTCATTCTCGTTCTCGTTCGGACATACGCTAGGGCTCTTTGTAAATGAACGAGGAGCTGTTAGAACTAATAGACCGATTACAAGTCAGCATTCGGAAACGTTTCTTTTAGTACACTGCTAAGAAACGGTTCCTATTAGTTCATCGTTCACGAACTACACAATTAAGACTAGCAACAAGGCACAGTAGGCCTTAGAAGTTATGGACAAGTATCTTTTTTTTGTAATGATGCTCCCACTATCTTAAGTTTATTTGATTGCATTCTTTCTAAACTAATATCCTACTAATTCTACAATGTGAAAGTTTGTATTTTTGGCTGTTTGTTAGACTCCATCATGCAAAAACGGGTGAAAGGAATTGGATACAATTTGGCACACTTATAGTCTAACATCTCTGGATTATCACATAGAGTACTTTTATCCAGGGGCCTAAGTCTGCTATTTTTATAAATTCGTCATTCCAACACGATCCCATTGTCATTTTGCTAAAAGTTCGTAATCTGCTAAATTCATAATGGTCGATCATTGGTCGGTCAATGGTCTTGTAATAGAAGTGTGTAACTGGCATTGTCGTATTGCCATTATTACAAAACCCGTTACTAGAAATGATTTTCCAAAAACGACTACTAAATTTGAACATTTATTCATCCCCGATTTCATTTATATGTATTTTTACATATTATTAATTAGTGTTAATTTTTAGCAGATCAGATATCGCCTAAGTCAGTCATTAATTTGTCATTATGTACGAGATTACCAATAAATGCCATTTCTTTCAATGGAGTGTCAGTGGCTGACCATTGGAAAGTCATAACGACGCCATTATATTAGTAGATTACCAAACTTGTCAAAATCAACAATTATGAAATCAATGATAGACCATTCTAACACTATTGTAATAGCAGACTTGAGGCCCTGGTAGTACGTTCCGTTACGTGAGATGAATTCCGTGCTCCACGTGGGCGAAGACGCAGACAAAAGCTAGTGTTATATTAACGAGAAAAGATTAGAGTTTTGTATATTCGTTTTTACGATTTCACTTTGAAATGGCTGAACAGATTTGTCAGAAATTTAGCACACAGATTAGGAAAACTGGATTAGGATAATTTTTATCCCAATATTCCCACGAGAACGAGAGTTATTCGATGTAAAACAACGGGATGCAGCTATATTTTATATTACTGTCCTTCTGTTTCACAACTATGATCGGAACATCATAATACTATATAATTAAAAAATCTCGATGTTTTATAAAACCATTCGAAACAGGAGCAAGCCGTAAGTTCAAAATATAATAATCCCTTAGTTTTAATAACAACAAAGCCACTGTTAATACTTGACACGCGACCAAGTCAAACAGGTATCCATTTAATAGATAGATAACGAATTATTAATAATGATAATGTGGTTAATATTGATTACAGGATAGAATAACTGATAACTCTTTTCAATGTATGTATAATGGACAACAGTAGCTAGCGTACATCAGCCCCGGATCTAGGGGGGAGGCAAACCGGGGCACCCGCCCCGGGCGGCACTTTCAGGGGCCGCCAAAATCATAATACAGTATGATAAAAAATTAAAAAAACTTGGTACACAAAGCGCGTAGCATACGGAAGCCTGGTTGGCTCACTGTCGACTTCTAAGAAAAAGGCGCCACACAGGCCCGCACCTAATTAATTTATCTCATACGTTGGAGAGAGGGCCACTGTCAAGTCCCTAGCTGGAATGGGGATTCCAGGGACGCTCTAAGCCAATGTCCATACCCCACAGTGGGTGTCCTTAGCGACTAGTCGCTCTAGTTTTACGTTTTTAAACCCTGGCTAGAGGCCTTAATTTATTAAGGTAGCCACAAGCAAGTCTAGTTAAGCAGCCGACAACCTGCTAAGTTGCCCTGCGAGGTGATATTTAAAAAAATACAATCATCGGGTAGTAGCCTCTTGACACCTCCCGTCTGGACGAAGGATCCTTCCTTTTCAAAATAGAGGTTTAGTAAAATATACAGTTTGTTTTTTTTTTATTTTTGTTTATGGCCTACTCAAATGTCCTGCAGATCTGGTAGCGTCTTGTGACTGATCGTTGAACTCCCTAAAAAAAAGTTGAGCTACCTACACGATGACTGATACATACATGCCGTCTGTTGGGGACAGGTCAGCTCAAAGCGGCAATGGCAGCTTAAAAAGGCCCTTCCAGACATGGCCCTGCATTGTTAGACTCACAAAAAATTTAAATAATATGTTTGGACTTTAAAAGAAACCATGACCTCTGAGTTTGTTCTGGCATTTCTTCTCAGGGATCAGTTGGCGAGGAAAAGCCGGCGACATCTAGTTTTTTGACCAACAAAATATTGACGTTTAAAAGTGTCGTACAAGATCTACTTAAATAAATAAACATTTTATTTAATTTCATTACGCTCTGTTCTTCACACTCCACATGGCAAATAATATAATTTTATGTTTTGTCTATAATCATGTTAATTACTTACCTACTATTGTATAGAATCAAGTTCTTCTAACTTAACAGACAGCTGTGCTGCTGGGGAGTTTGTTGCGCCACTTCTAGATAGAGAGATAGAGGATTATATCCAAGATAGGAATGCTTGGTAACATGCTGGTCCTGCTCCATAAGACAATCTAGAGTCTAGACAAAATCAAACTGGTTGCTAATTGAATTATGTAATTAATTATATTTATGACATTGATTACACTCAGTGATTACTTTAACTCACACACTGACTGATTACATACTTGTTAATATTCTAGGAAAATTGTATATTTACTTTTACAATGTTTGTAAATATGTGGGCACCATGTATCTATCATAAAATTAATTTATCCGTAATTGCTTCAATTTCATTATTTTTACCTATTTTGGTACAGTAATTTTGTTCTGGATGCATCGTTTTCACACATAATTATACAATGAATGTATGTTAAATATTGTAGTTAAATCATTTTAAACGGTGGAGTTTCTTGCCCATTCTTCTCCATACGAAACTACATTTTGGAAGGGGCGACTAGAATCAATTCTATTTTAATGTAAATACTGACGTTCAAAAGTGCCTTTTAAGTGCCTATTTGAAATAAATGCTTTGACTTTGACTTCTTCTTCCCAGCTAAAGCACTAGGAAGTGGTGAAGGGCGGGCGTTTTTAGAGGAATGTCTTATGAATTTTTTGACGTTCAAAAAGTGCTAACTCTCAGCCTAATTTGAATAAATGACTTTTGATTCTGATTTCTAAAAACTTTCCATAATATACCGATTCCAGAATAAATAGGGCTTATTGATTAAATTAGCTCACTGATATGCGCTAACACGCGCCTAAATGCTAGATAACGGTTTATTAATACAGTGATAATGTGCTCGATCATCGCTGAGGAGCTTTTAATATACTTAATTAAACACTCCACGCTTATCTGTTAATTAAAATCTATTTTTGTTTGTAGACTTGTTACCTGGAAGTTGGTGATGGATTTTGATTTATTTAGTATTACAGGAAACACTAAAATTGGAGCATCGGCTTATTAACAGCTTTAAAAAAAAAGGAGGAAGTCAATTCAATTGTTGTTGTTTTCAATTCAGTTGTTTTTTTAATGTTTGTTGCCTCAGAACTCTGTCATTTGTAAACCGATTGTTAAGTTTGACAAAATAGCCCGTTGAAAATGGTGTCAATGTCAAAGCATATATTTCAATTTTGTTACATAATATTAGCTTAG
This sequence comes from Polymixis lichenea, assembly GCA_949091785.1. Lineage (NCBI taxonomy): Eukaryota > Metazoa > Arthropoda > Insecta > Lepidoptera > Noctuidae > Polymixis > Polymixis lichenea. Next base: position 12,450,201 of record OX420958.1, on the reverse strand, counting down.
ATTTAAAATAATATTAATAGTATGTACAAGTACTTAAATAACAAAGACAAAAAGAAAATAATCTGCAGTACTATTGAATGTGGAATGCGTTGATGTCTTTTTTTTTTTGGGTGGGAAATTATCAAATAACTTCTCCCGCTCTGGGTGGAGCAGGAGGGCGTGTCAGACTTTTACTGACTAAAGCCCACCCGTGTTTCCTCAGTTGCCTGTGTGCCAGGGGCCGCGGTATCTCTTTCGAACTATTTAAATGACAAGAATAGTTGGTCGCTGTGATTAACTCAAGACAATGTTTATGTTCTTTCTCCAGAATCGGCGTATCTAGTGACAGATTATATGGGTTCATATAATTATTATTTTATTTTTTATTGCCTGTCTAACAATTTTTTTTTATAACTATCTATTAAGTCATTAGTTATTGACATGATCTACTCATAATAATATTTTCTATGATGAGTTCTTTTAGGCTTTATTTGGCCTCGACAGTTTTCATTTTATTTGTCGGTATATTGGTATGGCTAGCTGACATTTTGACTAATTATTTAATTAATATTTTGTGTCTCGTAATGTTTATTATTTTGCCTAAGTATGTATAGAATCAAGTCTATCCGACTAAACAGATAGCTGTGCTGCTGGGGAGTTTGTTCCGCCACTTCTTCTTCCCAGCTAAAGCACTAGGAAGTGGTGAAGGGTGGACGTTTTGGGGGACTGTCTCATGTACTTTGACGTTTGAAAAGTGCTGACTCTCAGCCTAATTTGAATAAATGACTTTTGATTTTGATTTTTTGATTTTGAACAACCCGTGCCCTGGCAGGATGCGTTGATGTCTTTAGAGGCAATGTTGAAATATCTACCTACCTACTTGTGAAACCGGAGTCCGAAAGTATTTATTATTTATTTACTTAAAGGTCCACCTACGGCATATACATAAACATACATACATACAAATAGTTGAAATAGTAAATCAAACAGTTAATTATACATCTATACATCTTCCATACATCTTCTATACATATAAATAAAATTGGAGTGTCTGTTTGTAATATTAAAATAACCGCTTTTTGCTACATGCATATGAATATATATACGGTGCATATACAAAATAACATTTTTTTCAATTTTTGTCTGTCTGTCTGCCTGTTTGTTCCCGCTAATCTCTGAAATGGCTGGACCGTTTTTGACGGAACTTTCACTGGCAGGTAGCTGATGTAATAAGGAGTAACTTAGGCTACTTTTACTTTAGAATTTTTATTTGTTTTTATTGATATATATAACGGGATATCGGGAAGGCCGGGCTGTTGCATCTGATTGCTGATTCGTGACTTCGTCAGCACGGGAATCCATAGTGGGCGTTAAACTTCAGGAAACGTTGAAATAAATACGCTGTAGCGTTGACTGTTCACTATTTTAATTTTACAGACACTTAAATGACTTAAACAATTAAGGATTGCAATAATAATTAACGATTTAGAGCCAATGGGTTTGCGAGTGACCACCACGTGCAACGGCTGTCAACAACTTAATGAACTGACACGACGTCGCCCGCCATGACAGACGTAACTCCATTCGGTGTTACCCGCTCTTAATTAAAATTACCATTTAGTTGAATTCAAATCGATTAATCGTTAAAATAACAGAATAAATTACAACTCTCGAAATTAACTGATTTTCATTATTTAATAATGTCACGCGCCGTTATATAAATAATAGTAAAAAAACTATTCCGCGCGGACGAAGTCGCGGGCACAGCTAGTATTCTAATATGTATGCCAATTATAGGTAAACACAACATTGACGCCAGATTGCTGCTTAATTGCTAACTTTACAATTGCTTATGAAAACTAGACACACAAATAATACTAATTTATGGCTTTGCTAGCTCTTTCCAGGGACTTCGCCCGCGTGTAGGTCGAAACTTATCCCACGGGAACGTACTACCGGGAAAAAGCTATCCTATGTGTTAATCCAGGTTATAAACTATCTGTGTGCCAAATTTCATTCAATTCCGTTCAGCCGTTTCTGCGTGAAAGAGTAACAAACATCCATACTTATAATATTACCTTATAATATTAACTTTCATATTTATAACTAGCTTTTGTCAGCACCTTCGCCCACGTGGAGGTCGAAAACTGTCCCACGGGAACGTAGTACCGGGATAAAAAGTATCCTATGTGTTATTCCAGGTTACAAACTACCTGTGTGCCAAATTTCATTTAGATCCGTTCAGCCGTTTTTGTGCGAAAGAGTAACAAACATCGATACATACATCCATACTCACAAACAATCACATTTATAATATTAGTAGGGCATAGTAGGAAGGATTTTTCCGACGCTTCATACTTTATCGTCCACTGCACTGCAGGCCTGCACTGTCCTCCCATACCTATTAGAACTGTAATAATGAAAACATTGTAAAACCAATTATTTTTAAAAGAGTAACCGTGGAGTTTCTTGCCGGCTCTTCTCCATAGGAAGCGACAAATTGGAACCGTGCACCTAGCTTCTGACGTTTCATAAGTGCCCTTGCAGGTTTGTGTGAAATAAAATATTTTGATTTGATTTGATTCGACTGTTGATAACAGATAGACCAATCAAGGAACGATGAAAAACACACCGCTTGTTTTACACAGACGCTTTATTTTTGTGCAAATTATTTTATGAACAGTGCTCTCAAAACGGTGTAAAAAAAACATAGCGGAGAAACCGGTATGTCCGAAAACCAAAAAAACCAAGTTGTGTTTTTTTTTTTTTTTTTTTAAAAAAACGTTGCCGACTAGGAATTTCTTCCTGTATTGTGGGTGCGTTTACAAACATAGAAAACTCACAAGCACAAACACCCAGACCCGCAACAATTACTTGCAGATCATACAAATATTTGTTCCGTGCGGGGATCGAACCCGCGACACGCTGCGCAGCAGTCGATCGCTCAGCCATTACGCCAACCATGTCGTCTGACATCTACCAACCCGCACTGGGCCCGCTTTGTAGATTACGGCCCACTCCCACTCACTGGGGCTTGTGTCCCAGCAGTGGGAACATTAGAGGCCGAATATGCCTATGCTTATGAATTGCTTAGACAATTTAATCGATTAAGCTAACATGCGATTTTTCGATTTTTTTAAATATTTTATTTCACATAAACCTGCAAGGGCACTTATGAAACGTCAGAAGCTAGGTGCACGGTTCCAATTTGTCGCTTCCTATGGAGAAGAGCCGGCAAAAAACTCCACGGTTACTCTTTTAAAAATAATTGGATTTTATAATGTTTTCAAATTACAGTGATATTAGGTATGGGAGGACAGTGCAGGCCTGTCAATAAGTACCAGGTACTTAGAGGAATGAAAATAAAGAATAGAAACTGTAGGCCTACAACGTTCTCTCATTCACAATATGTAAAAGAATCTACATAAGTAAAATCAACCTATTTAAACCAAGTGATATGATTTTTGATTTTGTTTATAAAAACATCATCTGCAAAATACGTCGAAACATATTATTTTAACTAACTCACTAAATTCGTTCAGTTGTTCCGTGTGGTGCCGGACGTAAAGAATAGCACCATCCCATTTCTTCCCGTGGGTGTCGTAGAAGGCGACTAAGGGACTTACTAGAGAATGAGCAGCAGCGTTCTCTATGCATTTGACCACCATACTGCGATCGCCAACCCGCCTGCCAAGCGTGGCGATTATGGCAAAACCCTCCTATTGGGGGAGGCTTATGTCCAGCAGTGGACGTCTTTCGGCTGAAATTATGATGACACGCTACAGTATTACGTGTTAAAATTTAAGGAAAATCGTCTACTTTTACAATATTTGTAAATATGTAAGTACCATGTTTCTATGTCATAATTAATTTACCTGTCATTGCTTTATCTTAAATTCTTTTTACATAAATTGCGCTATGGTAATTTTATTCCAGGTACATCGTCTTCACATTTAAATTTTAAAGGATTTTATTTCTGTATTGTTTATTATTATTTTAAACTAAATGAAGTCTGCGTTTCCTATGTGACTACTCTGAGAAGAAAGGCAGAAACAAACTTAGAGGACACATTTAGTTTTAATTATACACCGTGACATTTTAGTCGTCTTACAAAGGTGGTCCACTCACTGTCTCCGTCATGAAATACGTCTAGGCGCGATTAACACATTGTTACAATTAATTAAGATATTAGGTACAAAGGAAAATAAATAATGCTTTACAATTATGAAACACCCTCCCTCTTAATAATGTTTACGTATCAAACGGTAGAAGATATCTACCTACACCTACCTACCATAACATACCATCATTAATTCCATCTCCATAACAGGGTGTTTCAAACTACGTCATGCGTCTTAGTGAATGATATTTTCATTTTTTTAATTATGCATATTTTCAATTTTTTTTTTAAATAAATGATTAGTAGTCATTGGATACATGAAGTGGGCTGCCGTTGTAAGACGACTAAAATGTCACGGTGTATAGCTAATGAATGTATACAAAGTATTGAGAAATATTGTAAAAGCATAACGGTGGAGTTGCGTGCCCATCAGCGGCTGGTGTCAAATTTTCTAAGAGAGAAGCCGAAGCGAAGTCGGCTTTAACTTACCTACTAACTTATAGATAAAGAAATGTCATGTAAAGAATTAAATACAACAAAATTGAACAGCTGAAAGCCAAATATAATGTGCAATACTCCTCCATCTCGTTCGTCATAACCCGTCGTACAGCGGCTTGCTCTCGTCCACATCAAGCGATGCCACGAGACCTAAAGTGACATCATTACGGGGTCGGTGTTGTATGAACGTTTAGTTCCCGATTATGACGTTTTGGGGTTAATTTAGAACATTTTTTTTTCTTCTAATACAAAGCTAAAAACAACCGTTTTTGTTGTTCGAATGTTATGGTGAATTAAATACCCGCAGTGTAACGATATATTTTTATAATAGTAGCCACTATTGACGTGCCGTTTTTTAATAGCGACAGAGTTGCCGATGCGAATCTCCGAAGGGAAGCCGGTAGGAATCGTGTTATATGGTGCCTTTGCCACTGTTGCCCATTCTTCTCCATATACGAAATTTCCTTTTGGAAGGGGCGACTAGCATCAATTCATTGTTTTTTTGTTGTAAATTTACATACATACTACATACATAAACTCACGCTTTCTTCCCGTGGGGTAGGCAGAAACTACAGAACGCCACCCGCTAGGATCCTTGCATACTCCGTTTATCCTCGTTTGCGTTCATACATCTGGTCATCACATTTACGCCCCTTCGTAGATTATCTTCTCGGTCTACACTGAGCAAAGCTAGGTCGCATAGCCTTTCTTGACCAATTATTGTAAGCCTTCAATAACGAAGGTATTAATTTCAACTTGCTAAAAAATCGCTCTTCAGATTTCTTAGATATAGGTAAGGTATGTATATGAAATGGTTTATTCATGTTTTTTTTTAATCCTTGGCGTCTTCTTTTCGCGCCCCCCTTCGATAGGCACCCAGGGCTTTTGCTCTGTCTACCCTACCCTAATTACGCCAGCAGTGGCATGCAGTTACACCCACACCGGTTGCGAGTCCTACGCAACTGCGGCTTTTCTGAAGACCATCACCAATAAGGTAGATTTTGACGTTCAAAAGTGCCTCATAAGTGCCTATTAGAAATAAATGATTTAACTAAAACTAAGCTACGGCTTTCACGAGTTCTAAAAGCTGGGACACCGCAATTAAATGTCCAACATTTAGTTTAGAAGTTCACTCAGGCTTGTGGGTACATTCCCCACATCTAGTCAAATATTTGCACGTCCTACAGATATTTCTTGCTGCTATGCGTCGGTAGCAAAAGGGAATGCCAGAATGCGGTTGGGAATGTGAAGTCTGTTTGTCGAGCTCTCAATTGTCTCTGGTTATGCTATGTCAACAGGACTTTTGCTAAAGATTCATGTACCTTAGATAAGTATCTACAGAGACTCTTGTAAATAAATACTGTTTATTACAATAGTGTGTTTAGTCTTGTGGTTAAATTTCAGCCTCACGGGTCGATTGATCAAGTTAAGCTACGCTTACCGCGGTTAGTCCGTGGATGGGTGATCATCTTTACGATCCCTCGGTCCCTCGGAGCGCACGTTAAGCGTTGGTCTCGGCTATCATTTATGCCTTTTTGACAGTCGTTAAGTACGGGTCGTCAGAAGAACGAAAGTCTGACAACCAATCATACCAAGGGTATCGTATTACCCAGTAACTGAGTTGTGGAGCTCAGATAGGCAGTCGTTCCATGTAAAATACTGGTATTCAGCTGTATCCAGGTTAGACTGGAAGCCGACCCCGACATATTTGGGAAAAGGCAGACAGTTGATACCTTATCACTACATAGTATAAAACAAAGTCGCTTTCTCTGTCCCTATATCCCTATGTATGCTTAAATCTTTAAAACTACGCAACGGATTTTGATGCGGGTTTTTTTTAATAGATAGAGTGATTCAAGAGGAAGGTTTATATGTATAATACGACCTCCACGCGGGCGAAGCCGCTGGCAAAAGCTAGTAGTAAATAAATAAATAAAATGATTATGACATTAGTGTTTTTTTTTTACATATATGCGGTAAGTAAGTGCATAGGACTAGAAATAGGGACCAATTAGTTCAACCAGGCTTCAGACTGGCTAAAGTAGACTCATCCTTCATGGGGTACTGTTTAAAATGTTACAATAAAAACTTTTACCAAAAAAAAAACAACCGACTTCCAAAAAAACACTACAAAGTGAAAAATAACTTTTATTTCGGAAGGCGGTGACAAAAAATTAAAATACATATCCAAAGTCACCGTTATTTTTCACTTTGTAATGTTTTTTTCGGAAGTCGGTTGTTTTTTTTTTGTAAAAGTTATTATTTTTCACTTTTTTAGTTTTAGTACCTACCGCACTAATTCGAAATTTCATCATCCTTGGGGTCAAAAACATGCATAATTACGCGATAGCAGCAATCGCGGATGATTTACTGTTATATTTTGAAGAGTTCCGTTGTCCGTCTCCGAAACGCATCATCAGATCTAGATGAAATAAAAATGGGACCACACGGGAAGCACCAGCTTTCAAATAAAAAAGAATCATCAAAATCGGTTCACCCAATCGAAAGTTCTGAGGTAACAAACATTTAAAAAAACTTTTTTTGAAGTCGGTTAAAAATGCCTCACCACATTCTGCAACTGAATGAAACGAAATTTAAGTCTTGTATAAAAAGCACACTATGCAACCAAGCATATTATAAGCTGGGCGATTACATCGCTGACAAGAATGCCTGGCTAAACACTGCTTGTCCTGCTCCACAAGGTCGCTAAAACTAATTTGATCAGCATTCGAAAATATTGTTGGAGCTGCTGAAGATTGTAAAACTAGATATCTTTGCATTGTTTAAACTCAATCTTTTAGTATTGTATAATGTGCCCTGGCAGCTGAGAGTATGTCATGCTCACTCAAATGGCTCGCTGGTGGTGGCGTGTGTGTTGGATCATTAAGTTCCCTTCAAAATGGTTGAGTTGAGTGGTGGTAATCCATACGTCATGTTCGTGAAAGGGCGCCGCCAGTAGAGACTGGACATCTCTTAGCTGCCACGGCCTAATTTCTAAATTGTCATTTGATTTTTGTTTTTAATTAAGGACGCTTTTAATGTGCGTAACGTCTCTTTACATCCTTCTCGCATTGATAATTTGAACATAAATGATGTAACCAACTTTCTGTAACAAATTGTTAATAACAATTTCATGATTTAAAAAGAGTGTCTATGGAGTTTCTTGTCCGTTCTTCTCCATAGGTACAGTCAGCGTCAATAATATCGGGACGAACAGACTGTTCAAAATAATCTGAGCAACTATGAAAATTAAATATTAACTCAATGACAGAAGGAATGTTTCAGAATGATGACAGTAAACGACAACTGTCATTCTGACGAGAACTTTATTCAATTAAGATAAGTTTAATGTTCTTCGTTGTTGAGATCATTTTGAACAGTCTGTTCGTCTCGATATTTTTGAAGCTGACTCTACCTACTACGCTTTGGAATGGGCAACTAGCTTCATCTTTCCGAATCTTTGAAAACTCAAAAGTGCCTGTAATTGGTTTATTCGAAATAAATGCTTTGAGTTTGAGTTATGTGTGGCTTGTATTTGTTGCATAAAGTATCATATAAAACAATTTATTTTAAACTAGCGTCTGCCCACGATTTCATCCACGTGAAATTTTGGCCACCGACCCACATTTGGTCGCATCCCATAACCCCGCGCAGTACTTTCGTTTTCGCTTAGCATTCTCTTAGGGTAAAAGCCGTATAGTTGCCATACTTTTCGAAATCACTCTGAACTAAAACCAAAATACTTCACTTGAGGCGGAGATTTCTGGAAAACGCTCAAAAAGGTGTTTTTTTTTAAAGCTGTGTATCTCTTTAACCGTAAATAATTTTGAAAGCAAAAAATATATGATATATTCAAGTCTTTTTTGCATACAGTGATTGAACTCAAAACATAATTAAACACAATTTAATGCATCAAAAAAATCATCAGTCACCTCGTAATTATCTTTAAAATCGGTTTATCCCTTCAATAACGGTTATAAACATAATTAAAAATATACCATAAAATTTCAAATGCCAAACTGCATCCAGTGATGGATTATTTATTATTAAATAGTTAATATCTAATTTTATACGATTTAATTGCATTTTTACGACATACGTTTGCTCATTTGTTATTCGAATTTGTTACAACAGATTTTTACCCGTAAGAGATTGCAATAAGAACTATTATCGCTCAGTTAAAGTTACCAGGGCCTTAAAAAACTGGCCGATACTTTGGTTTTTCAGCTACAAATTTATGAAAAGTAGGAAACATTATCTTTAATATTTCTAGAGTATTAGCGATTTTTGCGGCCCTCTATGTTTTGGGACATCTATCCGCAATACATAGTTGCCTAATCTATATAAATTACGTTTCGGATAGATGCCCCGCCGAGAAACAGGACATCTATTCCGCAAAAACCTTGATCGCATTTTGCCTTCCCATGCAATCACATAGAGACATGCGACACGGTCAACTTAGTGGTAGTTGGAGAGTCTTTTGATAGATTAACATTATAGCATGCAATTCATCCGCGAAACTAGAGTAATTAAAATCAGGGCAACTATACCCCTGCGGCAACTATACCCCTGCGGCAACTATACCCCTGCGGCAACTATCCTGGTTTTACACTAGACTTTTTCTTTTTGCGCAAATCCTAAGGGTTACAGAGGGATATTAAGAGTCTAGAACTCTCCTCGAGAATTAGGCTATCAATTCCAAAAAGAAATGTCCAATTCCAAACATTAGCGCGTTCAAACAAACAAACTCTTTAGCTTTATTCATCATCAGTCTCCAGCGCATATCCCAATTTATTTGTGGTCGGTGCAACATGTCTTTTTCTTCCACAATTCTCTATTAGTCTCCGTAGACATCTTCGTAGTCAACCCCTTGATGATGACTGTTCAGATTTAATAGTTAGTAGGATAAAAGCCGGATAGTTGCCATACTTTTTGAAATCAGGGTGTAAGGGGGACGCTTCCGAAGCCAGAACGTAGTTTATATACAACCTAAATGCAAACGGATACCAATAACCGTTCGCCTTAAATTGGTTATTTTGCATCAATTTAAAACGTTTGACGCTTCTGTAATGTGGCTTGCGGACGCCGAGTAATGGGTAGCTCGCTGTCTGGTAAGGACCAAGCCCGGGTCGACGGCACGTTGTGTTCCACGCGCGCCTCAAAGAGATGTCAGCAGCAACTGACGGAGCCCGCAAGGGCCGATGCCTGCCAGGGGTGCGGGTTGTTCGAAAGAGATACCGCGGCCCCTGGCACACAGGCAACTGAGGGAACACGGGTGGGTTTTAGTCAGTAAAAGTCTGACACGCCCTCCCGCTCCACCCAGAGCGGGAGAAGTTATTTGATGATGTCCCACCCAAAAAAAAAAACGCTTCTGTAATGTTTCCACTTATTTTATTTTGGCGGTTCTTTACACAGGATGCCTAAACTTAAAGTCGCCGCCTGGACTTGGGTCGTTTTTAAATGTGTTTAATCTCAAATAATGGTTCCTTTAACTGTTCTCACAGCTTTTTAAACAAAAAATGGTAAAATAAATAAGTAAAAATAAAAAAAAAACATTTGTTTTATGGTACAGACGCCAGCAGGTCAACCTACCCGAAACTGTCAAATTTTCTTAATCAAATTTCAACCTTATGCTTCAGCGACAAAGTTGAAAACCTATTAAAGAAATTTGACAGATTGTAGTAGGTTGATGTGCTGGCGTCTGTACTGTATCGAGAATCGCTAGCCCTATCACTTGTCCTCGTTTTCGGAAGCATTTCCCGTACACCCTGTATATCATAATATATTATTTGTACAACTCTGTACTTTGGTTTTTTATCTACAAATTTATAAAAGTAGAAAACATTATCTTTAATATTTCTAGAGTATTAGCGATTTTTTGCGGCCCTCTATGTTTTGGGACATCTATCCGCAATACATAGTTGCCTAATTCATATAAATTACATTTCGGATAGATGCCCCGCCGAGAAACAGGACATCTATCTCGTAAAAACTTTGATCGCATTTTGCCTTCCCATGCAATCACTTAAAGACATGCGACACGGTCAACTTAGTGGTAGTTGGAGAGTCTTTCGATAGATTAATAAAATACCATGTAATTCACTTGCGAAACTAGAGTAATTACAATCAGGGCAACTTTACCCCTGGGGCAACTATCCTGGTTTATATGTACGATGACGATGACGAGATACATAAAACTACCAACCCGCCCCTGCTTCGTACGTTTTTAAGAATTGATACAAAATCGAGATTTCTTTGATAAGTACCCAAGTTTAAAAATGTATTATACTAAAACATTATTAAACTTAGGTACTTATCAAAGAAATCTCGATTTTGGATTTTTTTTTTTTGGTTTCTTCTCATATTTATTCTGGAATAAATATCTAAATTATGGGGAAAATCGTATCAAAATCCATTGTGAAGCTTCAAAGAACAAGCAGTCAAACAAACAGACAAGAGAAGCGACTTCAATTTATAATATGTATACGGCCTGATTTTTCAATAGTCAAGTAAATTTTATCTGAGGACAAAATATGTCGGTTTTACAGCTTTTGTAAAAGTGTGACAAACTGTCAGATTTATTCTTCAGATAAAAGTTATCTGACTGTTGAAGAATCAGCCCTAACTAAGCATATAGAAGTTTTTGCCAGAAAAAGCTTGTAAATATAATCTTCGTCAATTTCAAACAACGTAGATGACCTCTACCATTTCTTGTAAGAATCTATTAAAGACATTAGAAAACAACGGCCATTTAAATGTATTCACTTTAAATCTACAATATTATTTATTTTCAGCAGTTTTTTTTTTAGAAAATACTTATCGCTAAAATTATCAAGAAAAAAACAATCACTCACCTAGCAAACAGAAAGAAAAGTTCAAAAACAAAAAAGCACTGACAAAAAAAGTTCACTTCACACTTTTTTTTTAATCAACAAAAAACAAGCACACACCGAAACAGTTTAGCGGCCGCGCAATAAAAACGAAATAATAAAATTTAAATGTCGAACGCGTTCGGATGTCCACCCGAGAGCAGTAGTTACAAACAACTGAATTATTTTATTAGGGCGACGAGTAGCACCGATTATCGTCATATTGTGCCGTGTGTGGACAAAACGACTGGGCGGTACTCCCAGAATACGTTGACACTGACATTTCTATACATAACCTACAAATTTTTAGACTGTCAAAGCTCAAGTTTGGCTGGTTTTTCGTACGCCCCACCCCTAAAGTCTTCCATCTTGCTTTGATATTGTTTTTCTCGCTCTGGCACGATGGGATTCACGCATGAATCGTCTTATTCTACCCGTTTATACAGACCGCAGCAGATTTTATGTTTGTACAACCAAATAATGTTCTTTAACTCGCTTATTTTCTCTTAACGACGTATTTGAACGGTAGTTTTTTCTTTTTTTTTCTTACAACGGACTGTGGATGTTTGTTTTAAAATGAAGAGCAGGTTATATTTTTAAGAAGCTTTAACGATGACTTGTTAAATACTGAGATTATATTTAATGAGCTTTCGGATGAATCACGATCGATTAGATTTGAGTATGCGTAATTGAATTTTGGTTTCATAGATAAATAGGTTTATCAAATAGACTTGCGATGGCTGACAGGTTTGTCTATGACATTCGACTCGAAGACTGCTGTCATAGTTCTGATTTATATTGTTGACAAGCGTTTGCAATTAGCAATTGACTATGGACGATCCGATATGTTAAGAATTAGACGAAATACACGGCACGCAAACTTAGAACAAAAAATGTACACCGTATACTCTATGGTTGGAAGAAACGAACAAGACAGGCCTCCTCACCCCCTTCTATCATTCTTCACCCCTCTTTCGCCAGGTGCCAAAACCATAGACCATTTACAAATGTCACTGTCAAATTTAGGCGGTTTTCGAATATGTTATCAGTTTTCCGCTTCTGCTATTTATATACCGCCATTACAGTTTTATTGTTGATCGAGTGAAGTTTGCGTTAATTAATTTCCGTACTGTCTTATCCTCTCAGTGATTAAACTGTAATATTTTGCATTGGTGGCAAATGAGTACATATAACACTGTCCAGCTAAAAATAACATTTCCAAAATAAAAGCCAAATTAAGTCTAAGTACTCATTTGGCTTCCTTTCTTGTGAAACACTTAAAAAATAAATTAAAAAGGCCTTCCTTGACCATGTGTTAAAATTAGTAATTTTCAACTCGTGTTGTATAACAAATAAAATAATAAAAGGCACAGATATATCCCGATTAATAGGAAAATCTCTTCCGAGAATGCAACCTAAGGCATATTTATTTTATTTATTATAAATACATATAATAAATATAAAACTAAATTAAAAAATAAAAATCTTGATAAGTATTTGTTGTTTCATTTACATATTTCTTAGTAGTTCTCTGTAATTTAGAAGTTTTACATTATTGGATTTGAGCTACGAACAAAAAAAAGATCTGAAAACAGTACCTACAATAGGGTAATTGAGGCTTTCTGTGTGAGCCTTTGCCTAAAACTCAACAACTAAATTAAAAAAAAAACGAACTGTCATGTTTTAAACTTCCAGCTTTTGACATCTCTACTGACCATTTTTTCTCTATGGGAGTGGGTCGTCTGATACGTAGTATCTCTATGTAGTCTGTGACGAAATACGTCCATTGAACGAAGAGATTCTAGACCACCTAGCGTAGAAATTTATCGTCAACAATCAACAAAAAAGTCAGCTGTTTCATAGAAAAGTGGTCAAAATGTATGGATCAGAATTTTTTTTACATCTCTTCTTGGTCGCGTAATTCATTACTGAAGGTCGTGTCCCTGAAATGTCTTTGTGGCTTTATGTAATATGTTTTTCCACTTCGTTTGGTTCTCAGCTTCTCTTATAGCGGTCGTAACAGAGAGTCCTGTCTGGGCGGTTATTTGGTCGGACTAGCGGTTAGGTGACAGGTTGCGAAGTCTGTTCCCGTGTACCTTGCCCATCACCTCCAACTTTTCATGTTGGTTCCCTACGGGCAATGTCACCAAAGTAATCGAAAATCCTTTGGTAACATCGTGGCTGTTTAATACCTGACGAAAAATTTCAAAGCAAAGGGGTTCAGAGTCGTGTAGGGACAGACCACAGCACACCAAGCTACCCCCAATCACCCATGTACCCATGTCAAATTTCTTTGATAGTTTTTCAACTTTGTTACAAAGGAATAAGGTTCATGTTCAATTGGAAAAAAATGACAGTTTGGGATATTTTGACGTGCTGGCGTCTGTACTGAATCCATGGTCACAAGCCTTTCTGTATAATCGAAGGTAGATAGTTACTTCAAGTCTTGCATCACTTTGTTTATGGTTTTTCTTGTCAAAGTGGAATTAAAGATAACATTCTTAGAAATCTTAGAGTTTATCAGCTTATATATTATCTTTGAGAGTAACTTATTATTAAGATGTTACTATTTGTTACCTTATGGGTAACTACAGTTTTGAGCCGTTTGGGGTCGAAACGCTCGGCTCACATCTCCTCTTTAAGGAAATTTCTCGCCGGCTGGTGGACACTTCACGTGACCAAAGGGCTGGGTCGTTCTTTGGCCAAAGAATTAGCATTGCCATTCAACGCGGCATTGCTGCCAATCTTCTGGGCACGTTTCCTGATGACAGCGATGCGGACAAATACTTCGACGCTTAGGTGTTCTTTTGTTTTTGTATCTATTTGTATAGTTAGCGACTTAATATATATTTTTCTGCATTTGTAGGTACTTATATCTACGTGACGGGAAGCTTGATAGTTGATACTTTGATAGGGTTTAAATCTACCTAATGATGGTGATTATCGTCATCATCTCTGTAGCCATTTCCCAACTACATTGGGGTCGGCTTCCAGTCTAACCGGATGCAGCAGAATACCAGTATTTTACATGGAGCTTGTCAGACTTTCGGGCTTCTGACGACCCGTAACGACTGTCAAAGATCCACGAATGACAGCCGGGACCAACGGCTTAACGTGCTTTCTGAGGCACGGAGAGGTCTTGGCACATAATGGATGATCACTAATCCACAGAACGAACTCGAAACGTGTTGTTTGAACTTGAAGATTGACCTTTGCGGCTGTTATTGTACACCGTGACATTTTAGTCGTCTTAACGACTAAAATGTCACGGAAGTGTATCCAATGACTACCTACTAATCATTTATTTAACAAAAAAAAACAACCGACTTCCAAAAAAAAACACTAAAATGTGAAGAATAACTTTAATTTCATTTGTATTTTAATTTTTTGTCACCGCCTTCCGAAATTAAAGTTATTTTTCACATTTTAGTGTTTTTTTGGAAGTCGGTTGTTTTTTTTTTTAAGTTTTCATTTTTCACTTTTTAGTGGTTCACATGTGCATACCCCTTCACAGCGTCCCGGCGTGATGTTATATTATGAACTGATGTAAACAATAGACAGACATGAGATTTCTGCAATTCCAGTCCATTTGCTATCATTTATTGAGGAGTTCCGTTGCCTATCTCCGAAGTTCTTCATCAGATCTTCACCAAATTGAAATGGGACCACTCCGAGAAAGTACTCTTCCAAAAACTACCCAAATCGCTTCAAATGTGCCTATAAAATTTGAAGAGTTCTCTCTATTTCTCCAAGATCCCATCATCAGATCCTGACTTGATGATCATGGGACCACCTGGAAAGTATACCGTTTCAAACAAAAAAAATATAAACCAAATCGGTCCAGCCATCTTCGAGTAATCGGGGAACATACATAAAAAAAAAAAAAAGGTTCCGACGAATTGACAACCTCCTCCTTTTGGAAGTCGGTTAAAAAAAGATATTTTTGGACATATGAATAATAATAAACAAAAAAAAATTATAATTCACTAAGACGCATGATGTAGTTTTGAACACCCTGTTATGGAGATGGAATGAATGATGAAATGTAATGGTATTTTGGTAGGAAGGTTTAGGCTTCTACCGTTTGATACGTAAACGTTATTTAACAGGGAGGGTGTTTCATAATTCTAAAGCATTATTTATTTTTCTTAATACCTTATTTATCTTAATTAATGATAACAATATTTTAATCGCGCCTGTAGGTGTTTTGTCGGATACATTGAGTGGACCACCTTTGTAACACGACTAAAACGTCACGGTGTATAGCCACGAGGCCGCAGCCCCTCTAAACTATCCTCAATTTTAGCAACTCATCTATTACAATCAATAGTATTTTATGTACCTATCTACCTACCCAGCTACTTCTGTTGCCACATCTTAGTGATTCATGTCTGAAGGTTATTTCGGAGTTGTGTGATTCATAAATAAGATCTTTGATATTTTTTGGAGATAATTTATCGTTAGATGAGATACTAAGACAGGAAATACTTGTCATGCTTGTTGTAAATGAAACCATATTTGTCATTGATTGGTCTAAAGCAGAAAACTCATTATCATCTTCATTTTTTCAGCCAAAATACGTTCACTGCTGGACATAGCCCTCCCCCAAGCTCGGCCACTTTGACCGGTTCTGTGCTTCTCACATCCAGAGTATTCCTAGGCCCTTCGCAACGTTATCGGTCCACCTTGTGGGACGCCTTTCAACGCTACGTCTTCCAGTACGCGGTCGCCACTCCAGAAACTTTCGGCCCCATCGGCCATCTGTTCTATGTGTATCTGTCCGGCCACTGCCACGTCACTTTTGGCAATTCTTCGGCCTATGACGGTTACCTTGGTTCTCCTGCAGATCTCTTCATTCCTGATTCGATCACGTAGGGAAAGTCACTCAAAGGGCAATCCCTTTGAGTGACTTTTAGTATTCTAATAAGACCCATTGTGAGCCAAAACCTTTTGGCCCCATCAGCCATCTGTTCGGTGTAGGTATGTCCTGCGCACTGCTACTTAAGTTTGGCAATACTTCTGGATATATCGGTTACCTTGCAACTATAGGCTTTTAAAAGAAGAAACAGATGAGAATTTTGGCCAGTTTCAAAGACTCGGGAATGCGCTTTAAAAGCCATTTTTTTAGGCGTTAGTAATTCAAAGAAACTCTACGTTTCGGCTCTCAAAACCAAGAAGTGGCGCCTATCTACATTTATAAGATAAGCGTAACTTAAGTACACAAATACAAATATTGACACAGATATCGAGTTACATTTTACACAATTATAACGTCTAATGTGATACTCTTTAACTATTTGTCCAGTAACCACTTCGCACACTATGCGACATGCTACTGCGAGAGCTCGACGTTAAGTCCTGACCCGTGACCTGTCGCATGCGACTGTCATCGGGTGTGCGTTTAGACGCTGCGACAAGTAGCAAGAGCGTGCGACTAGCCTGTGGAATGAATGTATGAGGAACAGGTGTAAAGTTCACTCAAACTCTATGGAGAAAGGAGGATCCTCTGACAAGACGGGTATTGCGTCTGGTGGGCTACTAACCGACGGTTGATGTCGGGATGTTGTATACTTACCAGTGGCGCGGTGAACTCTGATTGCGCGATGCAGGATTTGGGTGACGTCAAGTCATTGATGCATAGTTCGCATGTGGCGTTGTAGATGCCACCACTTACTCAATCGGAATTTATAATAAAAAGAAGTAGTAGACTGTAGTACCGGTAATCTTTGGGTTAACTACTCGAAAAGGTATATTCTACGCGTCCCATACAATAATGTTTTTAGGATGCTGTTGCGACGGCCTCGTTTCTGCAGTGTCTCAGAAATGTTTGCGGTAGCCCATACCGATGGATTCCATGACATTTTCGCCAAAAAAATACTCCTGAGCAGAATAAGAGGCACAATAGCATCCTTAAGGCAGTGGTCCCACTTCCTCCACCATAATAAGGCAATTTATGAAAAGACTTATAGCCAAGTGGCCATTCATTGTCGGTATGTCTAGTTATTGGGTGGTCTTCTCATTCATTCGTCTTCAGTTTAAGTTACTATCAGCCAGTTGCAGAAACGAACTTTAAGTTTTAAAGCCATCACTAAATACTAATCTTCCATTAACTAGTTGCCGAAGCAAAATTAGACTCGATTTAAATGGTTCTTTAATTATAAATAATGAAGTGTCAAACGAGGCAATCTGTCACAGTTTTTCTTGCACAAAGCAAGCACCATTAGCGTCTTAAAGTTGTTTTGTGCAATATCATTAAATTAATGAAATCATTAGCGTTCGTTAATGATCCATTATGTAACGTGGCATTAATGTTTGTTTTTGTGCAACTGGGTATTGCACACATAGTATAAACAAATTCGTCATCATTTCAGCCGAAAGAAGTCCACTGCTGGACACAGGCCTCCCCCAAAAGGAGGTGGTTTGCCGTAATCGCCACGCTTGGCAAGCGGGTTGGCGATCGCAGTATGGTGGTCAAATGCATAGAGAACGCTGCTGCCCATTCTCCAGTAAGTCCCTTAGTCGCCTTCTACGACAGCCACGGGAAGAAATGGGATGTTGCTATTCTTTATGTCCGGCAAAACACGGAACAAACAAATTGCAAAAATAGTATTTTTAAGCAAATTTTTAACTTATTTTTGGATTTTACTTGCCCGAAACCGAGAGCATGTCTGTGACCTGAGTAGTGTGGAGGGCGCGTAGCGGACGTCGCGTGCGGGCAGACACCCCGCGGCTTTCCGCCGTCAATCACGCGTATAATTATGTGTTGCGGCAACACCTGTCGTTGCAACTGTGCAACACACATACATCATAAACACATACCCACACACATTCACCCATTCATACTACATAGGTATTTAATGATATTTTATATTATTTTTGCCCTATCTTTTTTTTGTTTTAGAATATAATATGTTTAAATTCAATTGTCAATTAGGCTGTTAACACGAACAATAGGTTGGCATAGTCCGTCTGTCTCTTAAGATACAGGTTATCCTAGTTTGAGAGGCACAGCTCACAATATCTGTATACAGACTTCTGCAGCGTAGTTAGCATATTCTTAAACAGTGTATATTACTGTATATTTCCTTGTGACAATAAACTATTATTATAACTCAACGCCAATGTTTGCAACGTTTTGAACAAAATACTATAGCAGTGGTGGCCATGTGATAAAATCGTAGGTTCAAACCTGACAGACGCTGTACTTTGCGTAAATTATTTTTTCATGATCTACTCTCAAAACGGTAAAGAAAAACATCTTGAGGAATGTTTTAGAAACAAAAGTTCGAGGTCCTGCGTGGGCTACTCCCTCTTACAGAAGGCAAGCCTGTGTCCCAGCTGTGGGAACATTATCAACTGATTATGTTGAACAAAATATATGAAAACGGCCAAAGGATGTCGTTGCGTCTAATCGCCTAACTATCTCAGTCGCATAGTGTGCGCCATGTCTTAAACTGGCAATCAGAATACACTTTTACGATTGAATACGTCATTGTAAACTGCTTAAGTGCTGAGTCTAAACTATCGCCTGGAAAAGCGAAAAAGTCACGAACCGTTGATAAAATTGACACCCTAATGTGTGTGCTGATATAAAAATTAGTTACATTTGAATAGGGCATTTCTGTACGACCCATGTGGATTTTTGGATTTAGGATGAAAGCGTCAGAGAAGCTAGCGAAATTGAAATTTTCTTATGATTTTTGCATTATGCTGGTCAGTAACAGGTTATTTGGGTGTGAAGGGCGGGCGTTTTGGAGGTCTGTCTTATGTAATTTTGACGTCAAAAGTGCTGACTCTCAGCCTAGTTTGAATAAATGGCTTTTGACTTAAATTTTTACATAATCAGTCTATAATGTTCAACGACCAGGACACAGGCCTCCTCTCTGTGAGAGGGAGTGGGCCGTAATCCACCACGCGGGCCTAGTGTGGAATGGTAGATGTCACATTTTTACGATTTTTTTGTTGTACGACAAGACAGTTTCCTCACGATATTTTCCTTCGCGTAAGTCGCGGCCGTTTCCACTGGGCCACCAATGCTATCAAGGCAAAAACCTAGCGTCGTATTAATAGGGCTTCATGGATTTTTTATCTCCCTCTAAATCTAGTTTCTGTCTCTAGTTGTAACTACGACTAGAGTGTACATTTTCAGTTTGTCGCCTTAGTAAGCAAGATTTCGCCGTTAAAAACGTATTAGGGAGATCTTGAACAACACAGATAGTTATGTTTATTAAGTAGTAGCTTTTAAGCTTGTTGTTACGGCTCGGAAACTTAATAACAGCTTGCTATACAAAAATGCTTAGAGCTCATTCTACAAACAACTTAGTAGCAGTAGAGCTTGTTCAATTTATTTTGAAGAAGAAGTTTTTCCTAAGTTTTTTTTTAAGAAGTATTTCTTAGTCCATAATATGGGAAGTATTTAAGTTTGTGCTATGCTACCACGATACGTATTTTACCTTTTTTCTGGGTGGGAAATCATCAAATGACTTCTCCCGCTCTGGGTGGAGCGGGAGGGCGTGTCAGACTTTTACTGACTAAAACCCACCCGTGTTCCCTCAGTTGCCTGTGTGCCAGGGGCCGCAGTACCTCTTTCGAACAACCCGCACCCTGGCAAGCATCGGCCCTTGCGGGCGCCAGCAGTTGTTGCTGACATCTTTTTGAGGCACGCGTGGAACACAACGCGCCGTCGACCCGGGCTTGGTGATTACCGGACAGCGAGCTACCCATTACTCGCCGTCCGCAAGCCCGTGCCTACGGTTGCCGGAAATCAGCCTGGGATTCCCGACGCCCAGGGCGTCTCTTGCGAAGGCTACGGCCGTGAGGGCGCATGTACTGCCTCTCCCTCACGTGAGCCACCTCCCTCTTTTCGAGCCTCACTGGTTCCTTCAGAAGCGACTGCTAGCCATGCACTCTCGCTCCGTACCATGGCCTGGACCAGGGTCGGACGCGAGAGGTCGCCGCCGCCGATCACCTCCGCGAGAACACGGCGATGCTCCGCCCAAGCCGGGCAGACCTCCACCGTACGCTACACCGTGTCCTCAGGGCGATCTTCAAGTAGCGTTTTTGTGATACTGGGGCTTGGTGACATATTAGGTAGGTATTTCAACTGAGTTTCAAAATCATCATCTGCCTGAGCTTTTCGTAACTAAATTGGTATTGGCTTCCAGAGTAACTGTATGCAACTGAATAGCAGCATTTTACATGGAACGACAGCCTATCTGGGCCTCAAGTCTGCTATTACAATAGTGTCAGAATGGTCTGTCATTGATTTCATAATTGTTGATTTTGACAAGTTTGGTAATCTACTAATGTAATGGCGTCATTATGACTTTCCAATGGTCAGCCACTGACACTCCATTGAAAGAAATGGCATTTATTGGTAATCTCGTACATAATGACAAATGAATGACTGACTTAGGCGGTAATCTGCTAACATTTAACACTAATAAACTAATAAATAATATTTAAAAAGATACATAAATGAAATCGGGCATGAATAAATGTTCAAATTTAGTAGTCGTTTTTGGAAAATCATTTCTACTAACGAGTTGTATAATAATGGCAATACGACAATGCCATTATAACACAATTCTATTACGAGACCATTGACCGACCAATGATCGACCATTATGAATTTAGCAGATTACGAAGTTTTAGCAAAATGACAATAGGATCGTGTTGGAATGACGAATTTATAAAAATAGCAGACTTGGGCCCCAGATCTCCACAACCCCTGGTTGTCAGGCTTTCGGGCTTCTGACGATTCATACCGACTATCAAAGAACCATGAAGAACAGCCAGGACTAACGGCTTAACGTATCCATATGTAAAGATGGCCACCCATCCACGGACCAACCGCGGCAAGCATAGCTTAACCTGATCGATTGACCCGTGTGGCTGTTATTTCTTAGCCAAAGCACTGAGTTGAGATGAATTACAAAGTGTAGAACAGAATAGTTAAACGTGACTTTAGATATTTCTATTACCGTTGTAAAGATTACTGCTTAAAATGTCCGACAAAAATGTATTAGACAAATAAATTAATATTTTAACGACCACTGGTCGAAAGAGAATCTTTAAAATTAAACAAATCACTCGGTAAATGCACTTAAACGCTTCCATTTAAAAACGCAAGTCAATAACTAAGTAACAGAAACAAAACAAAACAAAACCAAAAATAATTTCACAATCTTTCTCCACTAAATATCCGAACACTGTGTGAGGGAGATGGGCGTTACTTTTTTCTTTCTTCCAACCATTGTTTTTGACGTAAGGCGGGAACTTTTCAACCCAATGGTAATGTGCGAGAACGAGACGGACGGATAGTTTTATTTGAATTAAAGAAAGAGTAAGATGGTGTTCTTTGGAACTGGATTTGAATGCGCTGTGTTGGTTTTCGACCGCGGTTTGGTGGCTTCTGAAAAATGACGTGTCAAACAATACTGTTTATTGTGTTTCTGATTATATTATTTCAATGTGTTTGTGTGTAATGTGGTTACTAAATCAACATTCAGTGGTTTTAAGTCTAGTTAAGACCCTGGTAACTTTAAATGTTGTCGTTATGAGCGATAATATTTTTTATCGCAATCTGTTAAGGGTCAAAATCTGTTGTATTCAATTCGATTAACAAATGAGCAAGCGAATGTCGTAAAAATGCAAATAAAATCGTATAAAATTAGATATTGACTATTTAATAATAAATAATCCATCACTGGATGGACTTAGGTATTTGGAATTTTATGGTATATTTTTAATTATGTTTATAACTGTTATTGAAGGGATAAACTGATTTTAAAAATAATTAAGAGGTGACTTTGATGATTTTTTTGATGCATTAAAGTGTGTTTAATTATGTTTTGAGTTCCATCACTGTATGCAAAGAGAGATTTGAATATATCATATATTTTTTTGCTTTCAGAATTAGTTACGGTTAAAGAGATACACAGCTTTAAAAAACCACCTTTTTGAGCGTTTTCCAGAAATCTCCGCCTCAAGTAAGAATATTCCTTGTGGTGCCAAACGTAAAAGAATAGCACCATCCCATTTCTTCCCGTGGGTGCCGTAGAAGGCGAGCAAGGGACTTACTAGAGAATGGACAGCAGCGTTCTCTATGCATTTGACCACCACACTGCGATCGCCAACACGCCTGCCAAGCGTGGCGTTTATGTCAAATCCCCCCCTTTTAGGAGAGGCTTATGTCTTTCGGCTGATATGATGAAGTAAGAATGAACATGGTGAACCCAGTGGTAAGGGCCGTGACTTACGAGTTGTAGGTCGTAGGTTTGAAACCAGACAATACCTTCACTTTGTGTAAATATGTTCATCGCCACTGCTCTCAAAACGGTGAAGGAAAACATCGTGAGGAAACCGGCATGTCCTGGAACCAAAAATTCAAAGACATGTGACATCTACCAACCCGCACTGGGCCTGCGTGGTGGATTACGGCCCACTGCCTCTCACAGAGAGGAGGCCTGTGTCCCAGCAGTGGGAACATTTTGGGCTGATGGGCTGGGCTAAGTAAGAATTAGTTGCGTATTCATCATTGTTTGAGAAGCTTATAGATAAACTAGCTTTTGTCGTTTGGATGTCAGTTATCGCGTAAAAAACGATACGTATGACAATTGGGACGTTTTTTAAAAAAAATACGTTAAGAAAACAACGAAAATTTAAGGAAAAAGTACACTAACTCCACTACAGTATAATTCAAAAGTGACAAATACCTAATATGAATTTCTGGAATTGTCGATTCGCCTAATAATAAATTAACTTCATGCGAGTCGCCTATAGAAAATATTATAATACTCTACTCTTTTTCCGCGGCTCCACTTGCGAGGATGTTGGTTAGCGCGTAAAAAAGCCCATGGCCTTCTCCATATCTCAGGCTATATCTCTGCCAAATTTCATGATAATCGGTTCAGCAGTTTAGGCGTGAGAGGCAGACAGAGTTACTTACGCATTTATAATATTAGTAGAGATAATATTAGTTAATTTGTAGGTAAGTAGGTAGACAGCACGTTGTGGTCATGGGTCTTCTAACAACCGTGCTTGAGGTACACGTTAAAGAACGCGATTTGTTGTGAGAAGATCGTAGCGAAAGCTACAGGGTAACCAGCGAAATTTTCTAACGTTTTTTTGCAATGTCAAGCTTTATTTGATCAAAATGTGATTAGCGACCGAAATAATTATTTCTTTACGTAATTATAATCAATGAAATCCTCAATACAACCCTCTTACTTTATTTAATTCAATTGAATGTCTTTCATGAAATATTTACAACCTCTACGAGCGGTACAGACGTACAATATTTTTACTTTGATGTTAATAGCATAGGTACGTCTGAATTAATGGTTTTTCGACGCACACGTTAGCAGGGTCAAGATCAAAGTTAATGCTTACCTTTGCAACGAAATTAGGGAGAGAGAAAAATGTAACTAAAATGACAGCTAAAAAACAAACATGGCGCACCTTTCAAACCTCGTTTCGCGCGCAAATCGCAATCTACATAAAATTATATAATGTCGCCGAAATTAGTCAGCTCGGGATATAATTAATAAACGGCAGTTAGCGAGGGTGCAAGGGATGCTGGGGAATGAGAAATATGGATGAAAATTTCATTTCAACTTAAATTGGCGCCATTAGGAGGATTGGCATAGACAATCGTAGCTCGTTATAGAGGTGTGGAGGTAAGGAGGTTTGATCTAAACGTAGGTATTTAATGTTTTCGAGTTTTGATATTTGTATGTTTTGGGGTGGAGAATTAAGATAGGGGTGGCGAATTTTTATTTAGATAACGTTTTTCATCCACTGATCAACAGAATATATTGCTAGCTGCACTCGGGATGTCTGGAAACCGACCCAAACATTGTTGGACAAAGGCTAGGCAGATGATGAGCTGTAAGCACTAAAACGCTAAAAAGCGCTTGTTATAATTACTGTCCACCGTTAAATATTATTTCTATTTCCATTTCCTGCAGCCTGCACGTTACAGGAGCTGATGGACGCTGCAAAATTCATAGCCAAATTCTGAACTAGATTCTGGTGAAAAGGGGGATTTATTTAGTATGAAAAATCATATTCCTTCACTTAAAAAAACTTGCAACTTGGCACGAATACGTAAGTAAATCATAAAGTTGTTATTTAATATTTAATAAAAAAATGTTAATTTTTTTACATTTTTCTCACATATAGAATAATCGCAATAGGAATAATGTTCCCAAGATTTTGTTATCCCTAACTTGATTTAAAAAAGTGTCCTTGCAGTTTCTTGCCTTCAGCTTCAAGTTTCTAACTGATCCACTCTTTATCAATTCAAAAGTGCCTGTAAATGATTTAGTCCAGTAAGGATACAATAATTTTTCCACATAACCTTCGATAATTCTAAAGTTTTTTATTTTCTCTGGGTGGATAACTTTAGTGAATCCAGTGCTATGTACAAAAATGCTAACAGTTTAGACTTATGCAATAGGTATGAAGTAGGTATTTCCTATTATTTCGTGTTATAACAAGAATATAAAACTTAAATTAAAATGCTTTACTGATTCTTTATTAATACTATCTAAACTATATATTAGTGAAAATGCTAACAGATAGGTATTGTGGAACAATGGAAAACTGAAAATGTCCCGTAACTCATTCAATAAAAAATTTAAGTTTTTTAAATCATCTCCTTTACGGGCATAGGTATTAGTTACACCTTACAACAAAAGTTCTAACAACTAAGTAATATGCTGCACAAGCAATTGTATTTTTACTTTACGATATGCGCAATATTGAATTTAAATTGATAATTTTGCGCCTACATATTCGTAATAATAAACTCTACTACCAAACAAAAGTTTCAACAAATACGTGCTATGCCTTTTGTTTAATAAATAAAATACAACTTGGGTATTGCGGGGCGCGGTACAGGTACCTACGATAATGCGTGCGCCGCCGCCGCCGCCGCGCCTTGCGGCGAAGTGTGGTGACACTCCACTGCGGAAATGCAGACGTATTGAATGAGGCACGAAATCATTTAATTATCGTCTCTTCTCAGAAATCGCTAGGTACTCTGTTCCGGTCCGTGATTTCGCCCGTGTGTAACTAATTAATCATCAACAATTATCAGAATCCCGTCACTCCCGTCTAAAAAAGACTGTTTTGAAAAATACGCTGTTGTTCTGTTCTTTATTTCAAACAACTTAATAGGTACCTACCGACCAAGATCGTAATAATTATGTACAAAAGTGTACATAATTATTACGATCTTGATCGACTATGTAGCTACTTGTTATAGTGATAGGGGAAGGGCACAGAGACAGAAAGTGGAGATTTCGTTACAATTTTTTTTTCGGGATAGTTTTCCCGGGAAAAATACATTTATATGTATTTAATATATTTAAAAAAATATTATATTGAAGCGGTAAAATAATTGAATTCAATAAGTAGGTACCTGTTTTTGTTCCATCATTTTAAAAGTACCCTTAAGTGATCTCCCGAAAACCGAAACAAGAAATTCCCGCAAAAAAAAAAAGATTGTCGTAAGGAAGTCTACACTTTTTGTCTCTGCTAGTCGAAGTTTAGCTAAATACTGTCTTCCTATTGTGATGTTTGAAACATGTTGCTTTGCAATTTTCATAGAACACTAGTGCCTTTGGGTACAGTTGTAACTAAATTACAGTTTCACTTTCTAGTATGGCGGCCATCACTTTGTTACGTTAGTATCTACTGCTCTGAAATATTACGTATCATAGTGTGGCATCTGCCAGCCTTCCTACGATATACTCCCAACACTAGTTGATGATAAATTTACTATGTGTAGTAGGAAAGTGTGATAAGGGCAATGCTGCTATTATGAATCAAGCTCCTGAATAAGGAGCAATAAAATAATAATGCTATTATAATTTTTTATTATAATCAAAACTATAGAACCAAATCAGTCATACAGCTGCATTTTGTCAATAGCGAAAATAACTAAGACATAATGCACAACACCCGAATATAAATAGACTTACGTATACGAATTAAGAAGACCAACTTTAACTAATATGACAGTATATGTATAATGTGTTAATTTATAATTATCCTTGGATATTATGGTGAACAGTAAAACTATAACCAAAATTGAGTTGCTCTGAAACGAGAAAATTTTATTATATTACATGAACTAGTTTTAACACTTGTATAAAACATCTTTAAACATTAATTTATCACTAATTTTACCTGAAACGAGAAACAACATTTAAAGCTATTGTTTCACCAGTTCTTAATAATCGCTATTATTTAAATATTCAAATTACAATATAATCCTCATGTTGAATCAATCATTCAATATGACAGACCACTCCATAGAATATAACAATTTCACAGATAAACTATAAAATTCAGACTATACAAACTAAATGAAGTGTCACGCACTTTGTTTACATATGTATAACCTATATGTCAACGACCTGATTGAAGAGTTGAGCAGCACAAGAGTCGGATGCCATATTGGCGGTGAATGTTTAAATAAGCTCAGTTATGCAGATGGCATGGTTCTGCTCAGCCCCTCGATCAACGGCCTCAGAAAACGAATTTCCCTTACACCAATTAACCTATAATGTTAAAAAGACAGAAGTAATGATTTTCAAACACGACAATGGCCCTAATAAGGTCTTGCCAATTACTTTAGGTGGTTTAAAATTAAAAATAGTTAGTCAGTTTAAGTATCTCGGACACATCATAACGGAAAATTTAAAAGATGACGATGACCTGGAGAGGCAAAGACTAAATAGACGTTTCTTCCATTGCTCGAAACAAGTAAAATAACTCTGTTCCAGGCTTACTGTCAGTCGTTCTACACCAATCAACTTTGGTACAAGTACACGAAGAGTGCATACAACACGCCTCGAGTACAAAATAATAACGCATTTCGGGTCATGCTCAACCTGCCCTGGCGGTGCAGTGCGACTGAGATGTTTGCTGAGAGTAGAGTAACCGACTTCTTTGCGCTCATGGGGAAGCTCAGGGCGTTGTTCTTTTCGCGTGTGGTGGCAAGTCAAAATAGTATTGTCAAAGCTGTTTTTCATACTGTGCATTTACTGAGGGAGACAAAATAAATGTACTCACCAATGTTACATTTGTTTTGGCTTCCTTGGTGTGAAATGGTGGGTTGCTGTATTGTTATTTTTCTTTACTTTGTTTTTATGTTCGTTTGTTTAGTTTATCTATTGTTTAAATTATAATTTTATGGGTGCTAAAGCCTGAAATAAACGATTAATAAAAAATAATCATAATAAATAAAAAAAATTACAAGTTTTACTATCATAATATAACGAAAAATATTTAAGAAGACTATAAGGGGGATTAGCATGGAAGCTATGGAAGGTTCAGCATCAGCTACAAATAATTGCTTAATGAACCTCTTTGTTATTGAGAAACAATATATACTTTATAAAAGCTTTCGTCTCTTAGTAGACGTTGTGTTTCATGTTGAATATTCCTGTTCTCCGAGGTTGCACCTGGTTTCATAATCTGTGCATTCGTTTAGTTAGATGACTAATTTGGACCTCGGTTGCCGAGCCCAAATCAGGCTCGCTTGTAATTATGTGTGCTGTGCTGCATGGTTTATCTATGCAGTAGACACGTACAAGTGCCTTTGCAGGTTAACTTGCACTTGCAAGATATAACTTTCAGTATATCGTCAGGTGCGGGTTGGTCGAGTGTTTTGATGGGAACTAAATAAGGTGCATCCTACATAGGGTGAGGCGATACTTCACACCTGGACAGCTTTTGAGCCTGTATAAATCTCAAGTGCGTTCTTGTGTGGAGTATTGTAGCCACTTATGGGATGGCTCAGCAAAATACCAGCTTGCTGCCCTTGAGTTGGTGGAACGCAAAGCAAAAAAGGCTCATAGGTGACGAAACGTTGGTGGCTGGGCTTCATGATCCCACTATCGCCCTTTTACTACCGGACTACCAAACACACTGCAGGGTACCATCCGCACTTGGTTGATATCCCGACCAGTCGTACTTAGCGCTACTTTTTTTTGATTTTTTTTTTGTTTGGGAAATCATCAAATAACTTCTCCCGCTCTGGGCGGAGTGGGAGGGCGTGTCAGATTTTTACTGACTAAAACCCACCCGTGTTCCCTCAGTTGCCTGTGTGCCAGGGGCTGCGGTATCTTTTTCGAACAACCCGCACCCCTGGCATGTATCGGCCCTTGCGGGCCCCATCAGTTGCTGCTGGCATCTCTTTGAGGGCGCGAGTGGAACACAACGCGCCGTTGACCCGGGCTTGGTCCATACCGGACAGCGAGCTACCCATTATTCGTCGTCCGCAAGCCCGTGCCTACGGTGGCCGGGAATCAACCTGGGATTCCCGACGCCCAGGGCGTCTCCTGCGAAGGCTACGGCTGTGAGGGTGCATGTACTGCATCTCCCTCACGTGCGCCGCCTCCCTCTTTGTGAGCATAACTGCTTCGCTGAAGGAGGCGACTGCCAGCCATGCACTCTCGCTCCGTATCATGGCCTGAACCAGGATCGGACGCGAGAGATCGCGGCCGGCGATCCCCTCCATGAGGACATGGCGGTGCTTCGCGGAAGCCGGGCAGACCTCCACCGTATGCCCTACCGTGTCCTCAGGGCGATCTTGGCAATGAAAACACCCGGCGTTTCCTACCGCCCTACCAAACGAATGCACTGGGCACGCCATGATTGCGGCGGTAAATTAAAATTAAAATATTTTTTGCTCAACACAATACATAATCATACATTTCTAGATGTCAAGTGAATACGCAGTCCACTGTGTTGCACCAACTCAGGCATGCAAAATTATATTAAACCAATAAAATTATACTATTTCATAAATTCACCTTAATATGTTTTACAATTTCATTAATAACTCAAAATAATACCATAGAAAATGTCATAAATTCAAATCAATAAGCATGTAATGTCAGAATATATAATGTCATAATTACTAAGTAATGTCTATTACAAATATGATAATTTTAATAAAAGTAAAAACAAAACGAACGCCCTGGGCGTCGGGAATCCCAGGCTGATTCCCTGCCACCGTAGGCACGGGCTTGCGGACGACGAGTAATGGGTAGCTCGCTGTCCGGTAAGGACCAAGCCCGGGTCGACGGCGCGCAGAGCGGGAGAAGTCATTTGATGATTTCCCACCCAGAAAAAATAAAAACCAAACGAATGCACAGATTATGAAGCGAACTGCAACCTCGGAGAACTGGAATCTTCAACATGAAACACAACGTCTACTAAGAGACGAAAGCTTTTTATAAAGTATATATTGTTTCTCAATAACAAAGAGGTTTATTAAGAAATTACTTGTAGCATTTCTTTTTTTGGGAATTTCTAGTTTCGGTTTTCGGGACATCACTTAAGGGTACTTTTAAAATGATGGAACAAAAACAGGTACCTACGTATTGAATTCAATTATTTTACGGCTTCAATATAATTATTTTTTTAATATATTAAATACATATAAATGTATTTTTCCCGGGAAAACTATCCCGAAAAAAAATTGTAATGGAATCTCCACTTTGTCTCTGTGCCCTTCCCCTATCACTATAACAAGTAGCTACATATTGAAAGTGTACATAATTATTACGATCTTGGTCGGTAGGTACCTATTAAGTTGTTTGAAATAAAGAACAGAACAACAGCGTATTTTTCAAAACAGTCTTTTTTAGACGGTAGTGACGGGATTCTGACAATTGTTGATGAATAATTAGTTACACACGGGCGAAATCACGGACCGGAACAGAGTACCTATTCTCTATTTGAAATATAATTAGACATTTAAACAAACCTTTTTACTGTCCGACCAACCGATTTCGTTTTTTATTTCGTATGCATAAGGATGACATTAAAAGTGGTTACAATACCAACTGCTTACTGCAGATGCCATTTATCATGCTACCAAAGCAATAGAAGTCAAAATCAGTTGAATGGACTGTATAAAAGGTTTATTTAAATGTCTAATCTTATTTCGAACGGAGTATAGTGATTTGTGAGAAGTGAGAATATTGAAATGATTTCGTGCCTCATTCAATACATCTGCACTTCCGCAGTGGAGTGTCGTCGCGTACCTCGCCGCACGCATTATCGTACCTACACCGCGCTGACCGCGCCCCGCAATACCCAAGTTGTATTTTATTTATTAAACAAAAGGCATAGCACATATTTGTTGAAACTTTTGTGTGGAAGCTGAGTTTATTATTACGAATATGTAGGCGCAAAATTATCAATTTAAATTCAATATTGCGCATATCGCAACGTAAAAAAACGATTACTTTTGCAGCATATTACTTGGTTGTTAGAACTTTTGCTGTAAGGTGTAA
Source organism: Polymixis lichenea (assembly GCA_949091785.1). NCBI lineage: Eukaryota > Metazoa > Arthropoda > Insecta > Lepidoptera > Noctuidae > Polymixis > Polymixis lichenea. Next base: position 12,419,413 of record OX420958.1, on the reverse strand, counting down.
CTAATACCTACGCCCGTAAAGGAGATTATTTAAAAAACTTAAATTTTTTATTGAATGAGTTACGGGACATTTTCAGTTTTCCATTGTTCCACAATACCTATCTGTTAGCATTTTCACTAATATATAGTTTAGATAGTATTAATAAACAATCAGTAAAGCATTTTAATTTAAGTTTTATATTCTTGTTATAACACGAAATAATAGGAAATACCTACCTCATACCTATTGCATAAGTCTAAACTGTTAGCATTTTTGTACATAGCATTGAATTCACTAAAGTTATCCACCCAGAGAAAATAAAAAACTTTTGAATTATCGAAGGGCATATTTTTCTGGCTACTGGACTAATTTATTTGAAATAAATAATAATAAAAGATATTTTTATTTTCTTCAACAAATAACACTAAGTAACTAAAAAAATATATTACAAAACATTATAACTAAGCCATAACCTGTATTTCAGGGCACCAGGGCCTCCTCTCTACAGGATAAATAGCATCGAAACATATGACCATATTAGACAACTTTAGCAACAAAAAAAAATTACATTAGGTATATCATTAGTATAAAGATGATAAATACTTAAACGAAAAAAATATTTTTGGAAAAAAAGAAAAAATACTGTAATATTAAATTTAAATTAAAACTAAAACTTTCAGTTTTTCGCCGGATACAACATCGACAAGCGTGCCTCAGAATTCCCAATTCTCATCGTCTAAATGACATCAATTTGTGGGCAAACAAGTTAGCCTATTTAAACATGTTAAGTTGTTCAGCATGTCGCAACATGTCTGATATCTGTTATCTTTTGAAGATAAAGATAAACACATCTCTTGTCAGATGCAATGAATCACAATGTAATTTCCGAATCGTTTTTGGGTTTTCTTGAGATAGGTGGTGTTGCCAGGTTTTGTAGTATCTGGAAATGTTGATATTTTTATTATTTTTTTTTCTTCTACCTAGAAAAAAATACACGTGACATCATGCCTGTGTTCCCTAAATGGTTTGGCAGAGGTGTGCTTATATACTCTCATTTCACCAGTTATGTTTAAGTCTCATGTAATAGGGGGCGAGCTATTGTGATCAACCGTGCCGAGATCCACATTCCGGGCTGCTCCTGAGAAATTCCAGGGAGAAAAACCCAATAAAACTTTCGGAACGGAATCCAACCCAAATCCACATGCTCGGCAAGAGTGCTTGCTGCCACTAGACCAACGTCTGAAAAAGAAAATGATAGTTCATTAGCAATTTGGCAAATACGAAACAGTCGAAAGGAAAAGGCGGTATTTTAACTGGAAATCTTGCTTCGCTTTTAATTCTTTAGTCAAAATTCAAAGTTTAAATATCCTATTTTTTATTCGTTATTTTTTTATGTCTGCACTGTTTATAAGCTAAAACCTCTTTGCATAGAATCTTCAGTAACGAACTCATGAACGACATATGTTATCTCTTTCTTTTCCTCACTCGTTACTTGTTTGTGAAGACATTTGTGTAACTGTTTGTTTTTTAGAACTAAATATATAAATAAAAATAATACATTCACGTATTTTTGTCTACCGAAAATCATTCAGATTGCTGGCAACCCCGCACCGTGTCAGTTAAGGCGGGCAAATTGACAGGTGTCACAGATAACGTCAACATAAGTATGAATTATTTACTTTTTAGTGTCGCGCTGTATCTCCACGATTTGTTGACGAAATGTTCTATCGATAAACATTTTATTTTTAAAGAGATTATCTGCGTGTGAATATCTACGGGTTATTTGAGTTAGATGATGATTTTCCAGACATTTATGTCTACTTTAGTGACATAGAATTTCTTTTATCCTAGATTTTCCAGACTCATCAACTGTCTAGCCTATTTCCAACTATGTTGAGGTCGGCTTCCTGTCTAACCGGGTGCAGCTGAATACCAGTATTTTACATGGAGCGACTGCCTATCTGACCTCAACAACCCAGTTACTGGGTAATACGATACCCCTTTGTAAGACTGGTTGTCAGACTTTCGGGCTTCTTTCTGACGACCCGTAATGAGTGTCAAAGATCCACAAATGACAGCCGGGACCAACGGCTTAACGTGCTTTCTGAAGCACGAAGGGTCTTGGTATGTAAAGATGGTCACCCATCCACTTACAAACCGCGGCAAGCGTAGCTTAACCTGATCGATCGATCGTGCGGCTGGTTTTTTAACCGACTTAAAAAAAAACAGTCGAATTGAGAACCTCCTCCATTTTTTGAAGTCGGTTAAAAAGGAGGAGGTTCTCAATTCGTCTGTATGTTTTTCTTTGAAAGCTGCTGCTTCCCGTGTGGTCCCATTTCAATTTCATCTAGATCTGATGATGCGTTTCGGAGGCAGACAACGGAACTCTTCAAAATATAACAGTAAATCAACCGCGATTGCTGCTATCGCGTAAATATGCATTGTTTTGACCTCAAGGATGAAGAAATTTAGAATTAGTGGGGTGGTACTGTAACTAAAAAAGTGTAAAATAAAAACTTTTACCAAAAAAAAAAAACAATCGACTTCCGAAAAAACACTACAAAGTGAAAAAAATAAAAATTTCGGAAGGCGGTGACAAAAACTTAAAATACATATCCAAAGTCACCGACCTCCGAAATTAAAGTTATTTTTCACTTTGTAGTGTTTTTTCGGAAGTCGGTTGTTTTTTAAATCACTTATTTTATATTTTTGATACATTTTATTACTTAGCCACAGGCCCTCTCTTAGCTAAAAGCCCCTGAGAACCCACTAGAATGTTCAGACTCTGTCGATAAAATCAAGCCTGTTTTCCATGAAGCTGTAGGCAGATGTGTATAGTAGGTACTAGGTAGCGTACAAATATAAAAGCTATGGTAGGTATGTACACTCAAGTTTCAGTTTTTAAGTTTAATTTTCGTGTAAAAATGAGCGAGCCAATTGACAACGATAGGGTACATTAACCAGTGGTGGCGAAGTGGGAACGGCGCGGACTTACGACTTATAGGTCGTGGGTTCGAACCCAGTAAGGTGCTTTACTTTGTGTAAATAACCACTGCCCACAAAACGGTGAAGGAAAACATCGTTTGTAAACCAGCATGTCCTAGAACCAAAAATTTGAAGACATGTGACATCTACCAACCTGCACTGGGCTCGCGTGGTGGATTACGGCCCACTCCCTGTCGCTAAGAGAGCAGGCCTGTATCCCAGCAGTGGGAATCTTATAGGCTGATTATGTTGGGCACATGAAAAAATCAAAAGTCATTTATTCAAATTAGGCTGAGAATCAGCAGTTTTTCAACGTCTAAATACATTAGACAGTCCCTCAAAACGCCCACCCTACACCACTTCCCAGTGCTTTAGCTGGGAAGAAGAAGTGGCGCATCAAACTCCCCAGCGGCACAGCTGTCTGTTTAGTCGGATAGACTTGATTCTATACATACATAGGCAAAGTAATAAACATTACGAGACACAGAAAATTAATTAAATAATTAGTGATAATGTCAGCTAGCCATGCCAATATACCGATGGTCATTCTTGCCTTCTCTAAATGAGAAGATTATATTATTTATTGAAATTAAATGTAATGTTTAAATATGTAAGTAAGTAGATCTTATTAGACACTTTTATGCGTCAATGTTTTGTTGGTAAATATTAAAAAAAAACTAGATGACGCTGGCATTTCCTAGCTGACTGATCCCTTTGCAGAATAAGAGGTCATGGTCTCTTATAAAGTCCAATCATTACATTATTAGAATTTTATGTGAATCTAACAATGCAGGGCCATGTCTGGAAGGGCCTTTTGAAGAAAGAGCCATTGCAGCTTTGAGGTGACCTGTCCTAACAGACATCCTTACATAGTATAAAACAAAGTCGATTTTTGTGTCTGTTCGCTGAGATGTTTGAATTTTTTTTTAAATATGGTTTTCATTAATAGACGGAGTAATTCAAGAGGAAGATTTATAAATACCTAATACAGAGAATATTAACCTGCAAAACTATTATCTGACTATAACTCCATTTAAATATCCCACGGCCCGATTCCCATAATCATATTTTAATAAATCTAAATCGTAAAACATCGGTCGCGCCGTGTTTGCTGTGCGGCGCTTATCTGCGCAAATCAAACATACAAGGCACACATATTATGTGGTCGTATCGCGGTGGGAAAGTAATTAGGCACTCTGTGGTCTATGGCACACAAATTCTGGCAATATTTAGTCTGTGGGGACGTGTTTGGAGTCTGTTATGGCAATTTTTATACAGGGTGTTTGGCAGAAAGTTGAACATACGAAAATGGTGGATAGGTGGGATCATCTGCTACTTACTCAGCCCTAATTTATTTTGCCCTGGCCATTAAAATTATGATTAAAGGTTTTTTTATATAAAAGCAAATTACATACCTTTAGAAAGGTCACACACTAGGGATGTTTTGCTAGAATTGGAACTCTTCAATCAATTTTTGTTTTAATGCAAGTTGAAATTAAGATTTAAGTATTTTTTACATCTTTCTGTAAGTTTGAGGACTCGTAACTTTTTTCATAGCTAACATCTAACAAAAAAATTGCCTGTTTTACCCATTTTTAATAAAAATTACACTTTAAAGTTCAGAAAGTGGGGAAACTAGAAGAAAACAAAAAAAAAAATATCCAGTGGCCCAGGGCCACATAAATTAGGGCTGAGTAAGTAGCAGATGACCCCACCTATCCACCATTTTCGTATGTTCAACGTTCTGCCAAACACCCTGTATGTTTTGTAATTACTTGTTCTGCTAAAGTTGTTAATTTACATACTTAGTTATTATTATTATTTGGTTACAGACATTATCAGCTATTTAGCTGTTGCGAATGTTTTAAAAAGCTTGGAGATATTTAAACTGTCTAGTCGATTTTTTAAGCAGTTTAGTGTGGAAGCCGTCACAACATTTTCCGGGAGCCTATCCCACAAAACGGGTACATGAAGTGGTTTAGAGGCTTTTTCTTTAATGAATTTTCCCATTACCTAAGGGAATGCTCACGCAAATGTTTGTTGGCATTCAAAGTGTAAGTAATTTTTTCACTGTAGGTACCGAACTGAAAAGTCTCTCTAAATTACCCTATAATTGTCGGTTGTCAGCCAACCATACAGCTAACATATGTGATATTATTTGTAACATCTGATTTGTAATACGTACTGTATGCATTGCAAAAAAAATCTATTCTATTTTATCTAACTTTTTAACTATAATCTGTAAGTAGATTCAAAGCATGAACTACGAAATGCTTTTGAAAGTTTTTTTACCGTTATCAGATAAACTTAACTTGACAATGTCCATAAGCTATGAAACCCTCAAAATATCAATAAAAAATTCAAATTAATAACACGTATTACCGGCTACCTATGAGACTTACAAACAATGGCTCACCTTCCATCGTGCTTTTCATCCCGCCCTGTTACTTCTTGTGCATTTGACGATCTTGTCTGCGTCAGTGAGCGAAGTTCGCGCTGCTGAATTTTGGCCCAAAGATGTTTGAATTTTTTCGCCATCACCATCGAAACGCTAAGAAAAAGAAGCTACGGTTTAAACATATTGCTTGTATCTTGTATCAAATAGACAGACATACGTCTGGGGGTCTCTCTAAGCACGAGATACGTAGTTTCTGACGAAGTAATGGGCGTTCCCTACTCCGTATCAACTACGGACATAAGATTACTTCGGGGTCCGTACTAAGAATGAATGACAAAACGGTTTGACAGTTGTCTTTACTCCCGATGTCTTTTCGCCCACCCGAAGTTAATAAATCAGTAGTATTGGTTCATCGCTCAATCAGGGGCTACTCTCTAATGGCCCGGCTACACGCTCCGTTCTGCCTGCGCAGTGCAGGTCTGTGCAGTCATGACTGTACAAAGAGACGGAACACTGTGCAGTGGCTACACGTGCAGGTAAGCTTATGCAAACTGCTTTTAATGTTCCATAAAGCCGGCAACGATTTATATAGTTCTATGAACTGAGTTAAAAATTCCTATAACTAACTCGGAAGGAGTTAGTTAAAAGAATTTTTTACTTTGTCGAAAATAATTTCCTCGGACTGATGCGCGGCTTGAATGACCGGCCACACGTTCAAGTAAAACCGTGCAAGCCAAGTTTGCGCAGTCCAGATCTTCAGTAAGTCAACGAATGCATAAGCCGCGCTTCCGGGACTGCGTAAATCTACCGTCTTGTCGTCCACACGCAGGCGCTTACCTGCGTAAACTGGTTTGTACAGGCATCTTCGCAGGCAAGACGGTTTTTTTTTTGGGTATGGCATCTCGCAGTTGACCTTGAGAGGCCGTGACTGCTTAACCGGGCTTTCCTGTGGGGACTATTAACTTTTAGACTAAGAGCCTCCAGCCAGGGCTTACAAAACTACGCTTAAAAACTACAGCAACCGCTCGCTGAGGGCACCCCCTGCGGGGTTCGGGTATCGGCTCAGGGCGTCACTATTTAGGGAGGACAGCAAGTGGGGACAGGCTGGATCAAACAATTTCATTATTATTAGATCATGGGGATTTTAACTCTACTTGCTCAGCTTCTGCGGGCAAGGGACGGTCGAGGAGGCAAGACGGAGCGTGTAGCCAGGTCTTAAGTCGACGTCTGTGTGTGCGTCGACTTAGACAGTAGCCACTGGTTAGCATTGTTTACTTACGAAACCCTAAAAGCTAACGATAGGCGACCAAACCGATGCATTTTCGAGCACAGCTCATCGTTATCGATCTGCTTAGTCCCCATTAAGCCCCCCAGCCTAAAGATATTGACACAAAAACACATGTTATGTTCGAACGGTAGCCTTTGTTTGCCATCACTCGCGATACTTGCCGTCACTTACTGTCAATTAGCTGAGCACTGATAACTGCTGATACGGATAAAATACTGAAAGGCAGGCATTAGGGATCCTTACTCATTATTTAGTCATGGTCTGGCAGTTTGAGTATTTTATGCGGCCTACCCAAATGTCCTTTCTTTGGTATTGTTCGTCAAATCGTTGAGCTCCTCAAGTTCTGAGTTGAGCTGCATGATTACTGATAAATGCGTGCACTGAATGGACAGGCCCACTCAATCTGTGTGGTTCTTTCCTCCATTACAGACACCAATCCACATGGTCTTCACATGATCTGACCAAGATTATGCCTGGATTTTAAGAGACTGTGACCTCTGAGTTTGTTTCGGCCTTTCTTCTCAGAGTAGTCAGATAGGAAACGCCGACCTCATCTAGTTTAAAAAATATGATTGACGTGTAAAAGTGTTTGTACAAACCTATTTATAGAAATAAAATAATTTGTCATTATCAAAATCAAAAGTCATTTATTCAAAATAGGCTGAGAATCAGCACTTCTCGAACGTCAAAATTACATTAGACAGTCCCCCAAAATGCTCACCCTTCACCACTTCCTAGTGCTTTAGCTGGGAAGAAGAAGTGGCGGAACAAACTCCCCAGCAGCACAGCTGTCTGTTCAGTTAGAAGAACATAATTCTATTCAATAGTAGATATACAAAGTAATTTACACAACGAGACATATCATTAAATTAACTTATTTGCCATATGTCAGCTAGCACGTGCCATTAAGGCGCGTTCAGGTCATGGGTAGACCACGACCTGCACCCTAATTACTTAACAGACTAATCAGAATCTGAATAATTTTGAAGTATATTGGTATATTGTAAGTATATGAGCTTCGTGCCTCGGGAAGCACGTAAGTTGTTGGTCCCGGATATTAGACACTCGTTACGGATCGTCAGAAGCCCGAAAGTCTGACAACCAGTCTTACCAAAGGGCAAGCCGAATAGGAAATGGATAGCTTTTTCTCAATGTTGGGTTCCACCAGAAGTTATGGTTTGAAATCGATCCATCTTCAGTGAGGGGCCATTCAAGTATTACGTCAGCAGATTTTTTTGCAATTACTAACCCATTTCCCCCTCGTCACCAAAAGTAAGCAGAGCTCTTACAATGCTCACGTATAAATATTGGTACATGCATTTTTCAATGTGTTCTGGTTTATTTAATGATACATGAGTAGCAGTTATATAAGGAATAGGCTTGAAATAGAGGACTTTACGGACTTAGGACGCATATGATATTTATTTAAGTAAATTTTATTGAGATGGTATTCAGTTATTGTAATCTTTATAAGTTAACGAACAAAACAACCTTCTTTTTAAAATTTTGGTATCGTAATTCAAATCAACAGTCTTCAGTCCATGACACACGAATCCATGACTGTCTTTGAAGTCTTGATTTTGTAATATCGATACCGTTTTCTTCGAGCCATTCATAGACAATAAGTAGGGTTGCCATATGTGTACAAACAAAAATCGACTAAATTTTGTAGAAAATCCAAAAAAGTAAAAGAATAAATCTACTGCTGACGTAATCACTGTCCAGACTCCCCCATCCCCCATGTCATCAAAAATAAGCAAAGCAAAGACCCGCCCTGTGCTTACGTAATTACTTGAATGGCCCCTGATACTATGTGTGAAGTTTAATAAATTAAACGTGCCTGCTTTTTCCAACTATTATTTGGTCTATCAGATTCCAGTATGACAGGATGTAGCTGAAAACCAGTGTTTTACATGAAGCGACTGCCTCTATCTGGCTTTCACAACCCAATTAGTAAGTTTTGTCAGTATTTCAGGCTTCTTACTGTCAAAGATCTACGAATGACAGCAGGGCCTAACGCTTAACGTGCCTTAAAGGTATCTTAAGGCGGAGATTTCTTGAAAACGATCAAAAAGATGGTTTTTAAAACCAGTGTATCTCTTTAACCGTAAATAATTTTGAAAGTAAAAAAATATACTTATGGTATTTTCAAGTTTATTTTGCATACAGTGATGGAACTCAAAACATAATAAAACACACTTTAATGCATCAAAAAATCATCAAAGTGACCTCTTAATTATCTTTAAAATCGGTTTATCCCTTCCATAACAATTATATTTACAATTAAAAATATACCATAAAATTCTAAATGCCAAACTGCATCCAGTGATGGATTATTTATTATTAAATAGTTAATATCTAATTTTATACGATTTTATTTGCACTTTTACGACGTACGTTTGCTCATTTATTATTCGAATTCATTACAACAGATTTTAACCCGTATCGGATTGCAATAAGAACTATTATCACTCATAACGACATTATTTAAAGTTACCAGGGCCTTAATGTGATTGATTACCTTCTAAAATCATTCTAAAACTTTATAAATATGACAGTATATATGTTTGGATGTTTGTTTCTTAATTACGCAAAAACACACAGATATTTTATAACCTGTATTTATTTATTTATTTATATGATATAAAAACACACAGATATTTTATAACCTGTATTTATTTATTTATTTATATGATATAAAAACACACAGATATTTTATAACCTGTATTTATTTATTTATTTATATAATATAAAAACACACAGATATTTTATAACCTGTATTTATTTATTTATTTATATGATATAAAAACACACAGATATTTTATAACCTGTATTTATTTATTTATTTATATAATATAAAAACACACAGATATTTTATAACCTGTATTTATTTATTTATTTATATAATATAAAAACACACAGATATTTTATAACCTGTATTTATTTATTTAATATAAAAACACACAGATATTTTATAACCTGTATTTATTTATTTATTTATATAATATAAAAACACACAGATATTTTATAACCTGTATTAACACGTAGGATACTTTTTATTCCGGTAAATGACTTCCACGTGGGAGACGCTGCGGTCAAAGATTAGAAGAACTCAAAACATAATAAAACACACTTTAATGCATCAAAAAATCATCAAAGTGACCTCTTAATTATCTTTAAAATCGGTTTATCCCTTCCATAACAATTATATTTACAATTAAAAATATACCATAAAATTCTAAATGCCAAACTGCATCCAGTGATGGATTATTTATTATTAAATAGTTAATATCTAATTTTATACGATTTTATTTGCACTTTTACGACGTACGTTTGCTCATTTATTATTCGAATTCATTACAACAGATTTTAACCCGTATCGGATTGCAATAAGAACTATTATCACTCATAACGACATTATTTAAAGTTACCAGGGCCTTAATGTGATTGATTACCTTCTAAAATCATTCTAAAACTTTATAAATATGACAGTATATATGTTTGGATGTTTGTTTCTTAATTACGCAAAAACACACAGATATTTTATAACCTGTATTTATTTATTTATTTATATGATATAAAAACACACAGATATTTTATAACCTGTATTTATTTATTTATTTATATGATATAAAAACACACAGATATTTTATAACCTGTATTTATTTATTTATTTATATAATATAAAAACACACAGATATTTTATAACCTGTATTTATTTATTTATTTATATGATATAAAAACACACAGATATTTTATAACCTGTATTTATTTATTTATTTATATAATATAAAAACACACAGATATTTTATAACCTGTATTTATTTATTTATTTATATAATATAAAAACACACAGATATTTTATAACCTGTATTTATTTATTTATTATTTATATAATATAAAAACACACAGATATTTTATAACCTGTATTTATTTATTTAATATAAAAACACACAGATATTTTATAACCTGTATTTATTTATTTATTTATATAATATAAAAACACACAGATATTTTATAACCTGTATTAACACGTAGGATACTTTTTATTCCGGTAAATGACTTCCACGTGGGAGACGCTGCGGTCAAAGATTAGTCATTAATTAACTACAGAACCATTTGCTTTACAATACAGTTCGTAACACCCACGTCATTATTTAAACAACGTTGATCCATGGCGGACGAGTATATGTCGAAAACGTAAAGCTTTTTATGTAAGTAATCAAGATAAAATAATAATATATTCTGATATGGATGCAATGGACTACCATTCTGCGTATTATCTGTGGCAATAAGTATTTAGCACTATGAATATGATGTAGGTAAATAAATCTATAGGGTCAAATCAAATTAGCTAACAAAACTGGCTTTTTATGGCACGAATTTACTCGCCCGATGTAAAGATATAAAAATTTGGGAAGGCGAATCGCACGAAGTTAATTTATTTCTGGGTGAATCGACAGTTTCAAAAATACGTATAGACAATTGGCATGTTTAAAAAAAAATACGTTAAGAAAACAACGAAAAGTATAATAACTTTACTACATAAAATTCATAAGTGCTAGTTTACTATAAGTACTGATTTCTGGAATTGTCGATGCACCCACTAATAAATTAACTATTATTAATTATTATTTTCTAAAGGCGACTCTCACGAAGTTACTTAAAGCCAGCATTATATTTAATGCTGGCTTTTTCCCGCGCCTCCACCCGCGAGGATGTCGGTTATCGCGCAAAAAGCATTTGTCCTACTCCATATCCCAGGCTGCATCTCTGCGAAATTTCATGACGATCGGTTCAGCGGTTTAGGCGTGAAAGCGAAACAGACAGAGTTACTTTCGCATTTATGATATTAAGTAGGGATTAAAAAGTGACGATTTGGGCGAGTTACTTCATGCGAATCAACTAATAAGCCATTAAACTAGCTAGCGGTACCCCGCGGATCTAATGGGGTTCTATCTAATTCCAGTTTAAATTGAGGGATATTTTCAGCCTATCTACTTAGTAATTTTGCCAAAAAATTACCAGTTACTGCTGCATCTTTAGATTTATCAGCCAGTTGCAGAAACGAACTTAAACTTTTAAAGCCGTCATTAAATGCTAATCTTCCATTAACTTGTTGCAGAAAGCAACATTAGATTTGGTTCTCCAATTTTAAATAATGAAGTGTCAAACGAGGCAATCTGTCACAGTTTTTGTTGCACAAAGCAAGCACCATTAGCGCCTTAAAGTTGTTTTGTGCAATATCATTAAATTAATCATTAGCATGAATGTTCACTATGTAATGTTTGTCTTTGTGCAACTGAGTGTATATCTAATACCTTAAAACGTGCAATTCTTGTATATATAAATAATGTGAATCTCGGAAAAGGCTCCAACAATTTTCATGAAATTTAGTATGCAGGGGGTTTCGGGGCGATAAATCGATCTAGCTAAGTTTCATTTTTAGAAAACGTCAAACCAAAAAAAATAGCAACCACCTTGCGAATAAACACTACAGAGTGAAAAATAACTTTAATTTCGGAAATCGGTGACTTTGGATATGTTTTTAAATTTTTTGTCACCGCCCTCCGAAATTAAAGTTATTTTTCACTTTGTAGTGTTTTTTCGGAAGTTGGTTGTTATTTTTTTTGGAAAAAGTTTTTAATTTTTCACTTTTTAGTTATAGTACCTACCCCACACACTTCGAAATTTCATCATCCTTGGGGTCAAAACAATGCATATTTATGCGATAGCAACAATCGCGGTTGATTTAGGTACTGGTATTTTTTGAAGAGTTCCGTTGTCTGCCTCCGAAACGCATGATCAGATCTATATGAAATTAAAATGCGACCACACGGAAAGCACCAGCTTTCAAAAAAAAAAAAAAAATCAAAGTCGGTTCACCCAGTCGAAAGTTCTGAGATAATAAACATTTAAAAAAAACACAATCGAATTGAGAACCTCCTCCTTTTTTTGAAGTCGTTTAAAAAAAAACCGAGCGAATCGGTCCTCCAGATACTGAAGAGTTAAACGAGGCAATCTGTCACAGTTTTTGTTGCACAAAGCAAGCACCATTAGCGCCTTAAAGTTGTTTTGTGCAACATGATTAAATTTATCATCACTATGTAATGTTTGTCTTCGTGCAACTGATTGTTTATCTAGGATTAATTAGGAAATGTATTAGGCACTAGTGCGTTACTTTTTAGCGCAGCCATGAGGCACACTTTAATGCTAGTTTCTGACATCACACTTTACACTTTTTGTTAATTTTTATTTTTATTTTTTATTTTTATTTAAGGTTTTTTTTTGCTGTATATTGTGTGCCATTTTAGTCTGTGCTAAATAAATGTATTTTCTTTCTTTCTTAGTGAAAAGATTTCGGCTGTTATTGTTTACAGCAGTCTATTCATCCCCCACCAGTATTATCAACGTGTCACGTACTCCTGTAGATACATCTCTATCTATATATGTATAGTGACGCTATGTAGCGTCGTATATAACAGTAGGTGAGTGCGATTAAAACAATTAACAGTGAATGAAACGTACAGCGTTTGGGAGCTGGCGTATGACATGAATGATCAGCGATTTTTGTTATTTTTTTTTGTCCTGGGATTCTGGAAGCTACATTTAAAAATCTAGCAATGTTACTTATAATTTAAAATACCTACAAATGAAAACAAAAATGTCTATACTGGTAGGCTTGGTACGAGAACAATGGTACAATGGTAATGTTTTAATGAAAATTTTAATTTTAATATTTTTTTTCTAATGAAAATGTTTGCATGCCGAATGGTGAAATGTGGCAAAACTCTGTATTGTGATACCTACATCTACTTTTGTATTACCCATATCTACAAATAAATTATATTATATTCTAAGTGTTTTAAAACACAGTTTGCGAGTCACAGGCCACTTCTATTCCCATGGAGTGAGCTATAATCTACCACGCGGGCCAAGTGCGGGTTGGTGGGTGCACCAACCCGCACTTGGCCCCCGTGGTAGATTCTTTTCTTCGTTTTATTTTGGTTCTAGGAGACGCCGGTTACTTCACGATGTTTTTTAACCCTACTCCCGATTAATTAACTTTTTTGGACGTGTACCACATCGGGAGTAAGGACACCTGTTAAATCGTGTTATAATTCATTCTTAGTTTGGGCCCTAAAAAATCGTTTAGAGGACCCCCAGCTCCGCGCAACCTGCTACGAACTACGGGCTACAGCTACGGACTACGGGAATCTTGTTTTTTTATTTTTTTGAAAGGGCATCTTGTAGTTGGCCTTGAGAGGCCGTGACTACTTAACCGGGCTTTCCTTTGGGGACTAATAGTTTTTAGGCTAAGAGCCTCCAGCCAGGGCTTACAAACTAACACTTAAACCTACAGCAACTGCGCACTGAGGGCACCCCCTGCGGGGTACGAGCCTCGGCTCAGGGAGTCACTTTCAGGGAGGGCAGCAAGTGGGGACAGGCTGGATCAATAATTTCATTATTATTAATCATGGGGATTTTAACTCTACTTGCTCAGCTTCGGCGCGGGCTGGCACTTCTGCGGGCAAGGGACGGTTGGGGGTGGGAATCTTGCTACGATCCGTCATATATATACACGTTCGTGTATGACTAGGTAATACTCTAGATACAGGCCTCCTCTCTGTGAGAGGGAGTGGGCCATAATCCACCACATAGGCCCAGTACGGCATGGTAGATGTCACATGTCTTTGAATTTTTGGTTCTAGGACATGCTGGTTCCCTTCACCGTTTTGAGAGCAGCGGTAATGAAATAATTTACGCAAAGTAAATCACCCTTCGGGGTTCGAACCTACTCGTAAGTCGCGGCTGTTACCACTAGGCCACCACTGCTCCCTGGAGAGGTACATAATACTATAGTTAGACAATTGCTAATCATCCTGGGTTTTGTGCTAAATGTTTGCAAATATTTCCAATGTTAGTGAAGTTTTCAATTCAACTTTTAAACATAGTTGTCCGCTCCCGCTCCCGCTTGCGCTGCCGCTTATGCCTTGCGCAGCTGCGGGCGGGGGAGCGGCCGGGCGCGGCTGTTCCACCGTCGAGAGGTAATTTGTTAGGTAATAGCTCCCCCGGCATATCTTTAATCTCATCGCTAATTGGATGGGAGCCAGGCACGGACTCTGGATGGGGGAATTGGGGGATTAATTGAATTGAAGTTGGAGTGAAAATTGTTTTGTTTTAGTGATTGTATGTTAACTTTTGTATGCAAAAATTATGAATTATTTGTTTTACGACCTAGAACAAACAAAAAACTAAGATAATCAATGATCTACGTTACAGTAGTTTAAAAAAAAAATAGGTTTAAGTACCTATTTATAATTTTTTAAATATTATTGAACTTATTATTACTGTACTCCTTCTCAAAGAAAGGAGGTCTGTGTCCCAGCATTGGGAACATTATGGGCTTGTTATGATGATTCTACTTTTTAGTAAACTTACGAGTAATAAAACTGACAAGGAATAAAACTAACAAGAAATAAAACTAACAAGGAAAAAACTAACAAAGAATAAAACTAACAAGGAATAAAACTAAAAAGGAATAACACTAACAAGGAATAAAACTAACAAGGAATAAAACTAACAAAGAATAAAACTAACAAGGAATAAAACTAATAAGAAATAAAAATAACAAGGAATAACACTAACAAGGAATAAAACTAACAAGAAATAAAACTAACAAGGAAAAAACTAACAAAGAATAAAACTAACAAGGAATAAAACTAAAAAGGAATAACACTAACAAGGAATAAAACTAACAAGGAATAAAACTAACAAAGAATAAAACTAACAAGGAATAAAACTAATAAGAAATAAAAATAACAAGGAATAAAACTAACAAGGAATAAAACAAACAAGGAATAAAACTAACAAGGAATAAAACAAACAAGGAATAAAATCAGAGAAGTTTTTATCAGTAAAGTTGCGTAAGTAAATCTTTTTAGAGACACGTAAAGTCAGGAAAGTAAATTGTTAAAGCAAATTAACTACGAACTTATATGATTTGTGTTTATTAAATGACTAGCTTTTTCCAGCGGCTTCGCAATCATAATTTTACACACTGGGTGAGGTCGGCATTAAAATCAGAATTGTCATTCTTACACAGATGTATCTATATAACGGGATATCAGGAAGGCCGCCGCTGTTGCATCTGATTGCTGACTCGTGACTTCGTCAGTACGGGAATCTATAGTGGGCGTTAAACTTCAGGAAACGTTGAAATAAATACGCTGTAGCGTGGACTGTTCACTATTTTAATTTAACAGACACTTAAATGACTTAAACAATTAAGGATTGCAGCAATAATTAACGATTTAGAGCCAATGGGTTTGCGAGTGACCATCACGTGCAACGGCTGTCAAGAACTTAATGAACTGACACGACGTCGCCCGCCATGACAGACGCAACTCCATTCGGTGTTACCCGCTCTTAATTAAAATTACCATTTAGTTGAATTCAAATCGATTAATCGTTAAAATAACAGAATAAATTACAACTTTCGAAATTAACTGATTTTCGTTATTTAATAATGCCACGCGCCGTTATATATATATGTCACCGTATGATTGTGAACACCGTTAGTTTATAATCTTTCTCGCGGGATTATAAACTGTCGATAAATTGTGAACTGCACCATACTGCTTACCGACCGAATAGGTTAGGTTAGGTTAGAATTGCGATCAAACGCGCACGAGCCGAGTGAGCGAAGCGAGCGCTGCCTCGGCAGCGGCCGGCAAGCGCTACTCCAAAATTGTGGCAGTTACTTGACTATTTAGTAATAGCGCAAGGTACTATCCGTCTTGATACCAGTTCACAATTTGACGGTTTCACTTCGATAGATTATAATCTACCGAAAAATAATGCGTTAAATTGTAAGCAGTATGTTACGGTTCACAATCTTTCGACAGTTCACAATCTCGCGAGATAGATTATAATCTAACGGTATTTACAATTTTATGGTGACATATACATTTCTTGGCTATAACATGACAAATTGATCAATAAATTTTCTTGACATAGTTTAATCACTACATAGTATAAAACAAAGTCGCTTTCTCTGTCCCTATATCCCTATGTATGCTTAAATCTTTAAAACTACGCAACGGATTTTGATGCGGGTTTTTTTAATAGATAGAGTGATTCAAGAGGAAGGTTTATATATATAATACACTGACCTCCACGCGGGCGAAGCCGCTGGCAAAAGCTAGTTATAAATAAAACTCGATTAATTATACCAGTTCTAAAGAATGAGACTCGCGGCTGATTTATGTAGATGAGATGAATACAGATGATACAGCGATGATCCATCCACTTAATAAATGGCATAAAGTAGATATGAGATCATCCCCTCGGGACGTTCATAGGAGGGAGTTAATTGCCATATTTAGAAGATACAGTACGTATTCTTACTAATAAATTGAGGAATAGGAAAAGGATATAATTCAAATTCTAAAGGAACGGCAGTAGGCTCCATAGGTTTTACTCAATGTAGGTATCATTATTAATTGGCTAGGATCCTGTATGTTACATCACGCAATTCACGCATGATTTCTTGATTTCTTTTGTGTTTATCACATCTAGAATATGTTTGTTTTTTTTTTCTCAAACTCAAACTCAAACTCAAAGCATTTATTTCAAATAAACCAATTACAGGCACTTTTGAACTGTCAAGGTCGGTGAGTTAGAAAGATGAAGCTAATTGCCCATTCCAAAGCGTAGGTACCTATGGAGAAGAACGGGCAAGAAACTCCATGGACACTCTTTTAAAATCATGGTATTGTTACAAAAAGTTGGTTACATCATTATGTTGAAATTATCAATGTGAGAACGATGTAAAAAGACGTGCACATTAAAGCGTCCGTAATTAAAACAAAAATAAAATAACAATTCAGAAATTAAAATAAGCCGTGGAAGCTAGGAGATGACCAGTCCCTACTGGCGGCGCCCGTTCACGAACATGACGTGTGGATCAGCACCATTCAGCTCAACCATGTTGAAGGGAACTTCTCTTTTAATTTCTTCTGCATTAAGTTAGCCCTGCTACAGTTAACGTTTTCTAACAGCATGTTTTTAAATGGTTGTTTTCCCGCGGCAGATCAACTTGCCATATGGAGTACTTTCGAAGCATAGAGTAAAAGTAAAAAACATAAGATTTTTTTGTTTTAAAATAATTAAAAAAATATTCATCAACTCGATAAAACACTACTCAATAGTAACACAAGAGGTAACTGGTATATACTACTCGAATCGCACGCACCGCTGACAAAGGGAACAGCGATGCATAAATGTTCAAAGCAAAATAAACTCCCGCACGTGGTGATTTTTCACAATGGTTAATGCCATTTTTTGTTTCTAATATTTTATTTGTTTATAAAACGATTGTTTTACCAAGACAAAACCATTTGGCTGCGGGAAAACAACCATTAAAATTTCAAGGTGTGTAGTAATCTGTGGAAAATGTTGTGGGTAGTGTATTTGTTAAGTTTAATTTTAAGATTTTTCTGTTTATGCTTAATTTATTACTGTTTGTTTTCCCAAATGTAATAAATAAACTACAAACTTAAACAGTCGAAAAACTAGCCCTTAGAATTGATAGATTCTTACTTAGTCCTACCTAGATACTTACTTATCTATTATGTTTTTAGGTAGCTACGCATTTCATTACTTTACAGCATTTTTAACCGACTTCAAAAAAAGGAGGAGGTTCTCAATTCGACTGTATGTTTTTTTTTATGTTTGTTACCTCAGAACTTCCGATTGGGTGAACCGATTTTTATTTGAAAGCTGGTGCTTCCCGTGTGGTCTCATTTCAATTTCATCTAGATCTGATGATGCGGACAACGGAACTCTTCAAAATATAACAGTAAGTAAACCGCGATTGCTGCTATCGCATAAATATGCATTGTTTTGACCCCATGGATGATGAAATTTCGAATTACTGGGGTAGGTACTATAACTAAAAAGTGAAAAATAAAAAACTTTTCCAAAAAAAACAACGGACTTCCGAAAAAAACCACTACAAAGTGAAAAATAACTTGAATTTCGGAAGGCGGTGACAAAAAAATTAATAATAAATACATATCCAAAGTCACCGCCTTCCGAAATTCAAGTTATTTTTCACTTTGTAGTGTTTTTTTTCGGAAGTCGGTTGTTTTTTAAATAATAGGTTGTAGGGTATTATTAAATTGTATGTACTGTCTATTATAATTATTTTACTTTGTTACTTGTTTTGTCTAATTGTAAAAATCCTGGCTTGATTTTCGTATGTTGTTTTCGGGTGACCACTGAAAATCAGCGTTGTGCTGTGGGTCCCATAGCACAGCATCACGCTGAGTGGAAGCCTTCTTGTCACAGTCACGGCGTGCAGCTGCCGAGTATTTATCTTCTTTATGCCTATGTATAAATATCTGTGTTGTTATCATGTTTTTTTTTTTATGTTAAGTATGTCATTTTTTATATGCACGTGTTTCTGTGACAAATAAATCTATTTTTCTTTCTTTCTAGTCGATTCCCTGAATGTCATCAGCTTCTGCCTAGCCTTATTGTTGGGGTCAGCTTCTTGTATAACTGGAATCAGCTGAATACCAGTATTTTACATGAAGCGACTGCCTATCTTACCTCCACAACCCAGTTACTGGGTATTCAGACTTTCGGGCTTCTGACGACCTGTAACCACTGTCAAAGATAACGAACCTGTCAAAGATATATAGCCAACGGCTTAACGTGCTTTTCGAGACACGAAGGGGTCTTAGTATGTAAAGATGGTCACCCATCCACGGACCAACTGCGGCAAGTGTAGATTAACCTTATTAATCGACCCGTGTGGCTTTCATTGCTTAGCCACAGGCTACATAAAAGTTAAGCCTGGTTACATATAAGTAACAAATATAGCTTCCGCTTGAAAACCACCTCCTTTTTTGTCGGTTAAAACAGACCCTTTAGATACCTATTAATTACTAATACACACAATATGTAACAAAAACCCTGTTGTTCCTTTTAGGGACGTATACACTTACCTACAAGCACAACATTTACGAATTTATAATTTAAAAAATAAGCATTGGCTGGTCGAGAGTTCAACATCAAATAACTATTAAAATCGACATATAAAAAAAAAATGTTAACAGTATCTGATTTTACAAGTATCCTTATTTCGCACAATAGACTACGAGCTTGGCGGCTTTCTTTGATGTAATCAAAATCAGTTAAACATTACAAATATTCATAATTAAATATTTATTTTAATTATTTTTGTTAAACAGTTTTTATAAATGACATGCTTTATTACGTATGTATACCGATTCTGAAAACGTGGGTAGAAGGAACAACAGGGTTTTTGTTACATATTGTATAATGCAAACCTTTTTAGCGAAGCTAAATCCCAAATACCAACTTAAAAGTTCCAAACACCAACAAATCACTATTTACACCGCCCACCCATCCGAATCCAAACCTTGCTTCAAACCGCACAGATCTAGCGATTGTAGTGTCCATAAGTCTATGTAATGTGACATTATTGCCTAAATCTCCCCTCGGGGTGAGGGTGGGGGGAGGGGGGCCGCCGACGAGTTTCAGCAATGAGAGAGCATTTTCAGTAATTGCAACAATTAGCAGACTTGGTACTAGGCGTAGATATGGCGGGGCACGGGAGATAGGAAGCAGTTTTTGTGATGATTTTCTTATAAAAAAAAAAATAAACAAACAACAATACAAACAACAATAACAACAACAACAATACCACAACAACAATATTAACTAGCTTTCACCAGCGGCTTCGCCTGCGTGGAGGTCGGTGTATTAAATATAAATATTATCCTTCTTCATGAATCAGTCTCTCTATTGATGAAAACCGCACTAATATCCGTTGCGTAGTTTAAAAGATCTAAACGTACAGACACGTTAAGCGACTTAGTTTTATACTATTTACAGTTATAGAAGCTAGTTGGTTTCATTATAATTTAATAGCTTCTGTCCATGACTTTGCATAAATAACAACCGGCTTCCAAAAAACACTATAAACTGAGAAATAACTTTAATTTTAGAAGTCGGTCTCGTTGATTTTTTATTTTAGATTTTTGCTACGTTATTGTTTCTGTTTTCCGTTGTATCAAAAAAATTCAAACCCAAACCGCTATAGGATGGGTGATTCTCCAGGATTCCATATTCAGATACTGATGACAAAGGGGAACCACCTTGAAGTTATCAAACAAAAAAAAAAATTGGTTGCCTGTAAAGTCGGTATACGGGCGAAAGTTTTACGTGACAACGACTTTGAGTGGTAAAATAATTTTAATGTGAATATTCATTCGTATAGTAGGAAGAAGGATGAAATAATAGTAACAATTTAAAACATTTATTTATACAAAGAATTATATTTAAAACATTAATTTATACAAAGAATCTCGCACTGAATTTCATATTAACAAAATTTTATTTTTACCTTTACACATACATACGTATTTATATACAAATATACATACAATAACTTGCACTTTTTATGTCTGTCTCTCTCGCTCTTAGGCGGGCTAACCATGCCCGAGTGTAAGGGACGCGTGCCTCTCACTCGCTCTCATTGTGAGCGCATAACGTGAGCGGAGCGTAACGCAGTTTCTTGAAGTGTCACCCGGCAAACCAATTTATAAGACGTTGTCACGTCAAAAACTTAATCGGTCCATCAAAAACAGGAGGAGGTTTTCAGTTCACCGAAATCTTTTTTTTAACGTGTATTGCCGATAAATTGTTTTCGAGTAACCGCCCTCTTTTTTTGAAGTCGATTAAAAATACATAATATACCTCTACCTAATATCGAGAAGAGCTGTTCAAAATTAATTCGATACCTGCCTATTCATTTTAAAATAAGACTTTACCTATTGGCCTGACTATCAAATATTCTAATATTGTGGTTTGCAATTTTTAAATAAAAAAAAAACTTTTTATTCTTCTTAAAAATTTAATTATCTAACTACTATTGGATTTCCTATTTGTAGAAACCTTGTAATAGGGACCATTCTCAAGTAATTAACAAATAAACGTGTAAGCCCAAAAGTAAAAATAAAATAAATATATAAATAATATCCTGAGATTTTCTCGCAATTTCAGATCCACGCTCCCGGTAGAGCGAGTGTCGTGGGCCGACAGAACGAACAAATTAAAGATGAGACGTAACGAAACAGACGATGTGCCCACTGCTACTGTGGGCACAGGGAGGAAGGAGGAAGCGTGGAGTGCCGGTTCGATTACCAGCTGAGGTTTAAATTTGATTTAATTTATGTTTAGTTTGTTTTGTTATTGGAAGGCTAGCAAACAAGCAAACTGCCCACGGTTGCTAGCATGGCTTGAAATACCGGTATTTTTGGGAACCGTTCCATTGGTCTTAGTACGTTACCGGTAGCAGTGTAGTAATAATCTAAATATAAATAGGTGAAGCAAAAACTTTGTTCCTACCGAGGAGTATGAAATTTGTCATAGGAATGCAGAAAGCTCATACTTTTGTTTATTTTGGTTGAATTTCGACCACTACGAGTAAACCGACTACTGGTAAAGTTTAATAAATAATAAAAGTTTATTAGAATCTTTGGCCCTAGCGTGAGTTTTATTAAACCGACTCGATCAAACGCATCGAGCGCGTTCGGCGCTCCGATTGGTCCGTCACCAATCCAGGGCCAATCGGAGCGCCAAACGCGCTCGATGCGTTTGATCGAGATGGTTAAATGAAACTCACACTAATGTATAATTTAACAATAGACATGAAGATAGCTGCAAAAGTAAAATACTATGGCGTGGATATCAACGGCCCACAAGATACATGGACGACATTAATTCCAGACATTCACGTCTTTAGAGAGTCTTATAATAAACTAGCTTTTGCCAGCGGCTTCTTCCGCGTGGAGGTCGGAAATTATCCCACGGGAACGCTCTACCGGGATAAAAAGTATCCTATGTGTTAATCCAGGTTATAAACTATCTGTGTGCCAAATTTCATCCAAATCCATTGAGCCGTTTTTGTGTGATTGAATAATAAATATCCAAACACATTTATAATATTATAGTAGGTTTCAATTAACACTTCAATACCAAATTTTTTTTAAAGAAAATTACTCAAACTAATGCCTTGTACTATCGTTGAGGTCCTGAGCATTACTGATAAATGCTTGCACTGACTGGCTAGGTTCTCTCCATCTGTGTGGTTCTGTCCTCAAAAGACCATTTCAGACACCAATCCACATTGTCTTCACATGATCTGACCAAGATTATGTCTGGACTTTAAAAGAGATTGTAAACTCTGAGTTTGTTTTGTCTTTTCTTTTCAGAGTGGTGAGCTAGGAAACGCCGACCTCATCTAGTTTAAAAAATGTGAGTGACAGGAGGCCTGTGTCCCAGGTGGGAACATTGAAGATTTGAAGTCTAGTCTGATTGTTGTACGTATTATTAGTACATTCGTTCATTCACTAGGGCCTTAATTCCAATACAAAAATCTCAATCAAAAAAATACCTAGACAATAGAAGTGAAGCTACTCCCGTGCGAGTGAGACAGAGCACAATGTGTGTATAGGAGTGAGCGAGACGGGTGCAGTGGTAGCGTTAATCAAGTGACTGTTGTTGTGAGCCAAAGGGGACGGACTTAGAAGTCGCAGTTAACCGACTACGGGAGAGAGGCGAGTTATGTGTTTGTTTTTGACCAACAGGACAGAATAGGGTATTACACCCACTTTTAAAAAGGGTCCTAGTTAGATTCTAAAGAACTAATAAACCACAAAAAAAAACACAACATTTTTATTTAATCGATTAATGCCGTAAAAATGCATTTAAATTTTACATTTTCAAATTTCGCGCATAATTTGACAAAAACGCTGGACGCAGTGGGCGCCATATTGCTCTGTGGGTATGACGTCAGTATGCTGTATAGACAAACACGCTGATATTTTATATGATAATTAGTTACAATTAAAAAACTGAGTTATTATTCTACTTGTCGTTGGTTTGCTGTTCCTACATGCAAATTATTATTTAAATAAAAAATTTTTGGTTACGAAAATAATAAAAGTACAAAGTTGTTTAATTGACACGCCGTATGACGTAATAACACAGCGGTTACTATTTCATGGTGTGCAAAAACTGATTAAATAAACTTTCAGTTTATTGCGACTGCCTATCTGACCTCCACAACCCAGTTACTGGGTAATACGATACCCCCCAGTGGGTTCCCGCATTGTCATTGCGATGGGGCTCAGTAGCCGTGGTCACCCTTCCACGGTGAAGCGAAGAGGAACCCTAAAGTGAGACCGCTCGTCAGGGCTTTTGTCTCCAAGCCGACGACGTAGCGGCCAAAAAGTAGGTTGCGGTGAGGTGCATCGCAGCTGAGGCGGGCCGCGATGTCGAATGGGAGACATCGCGGCTGAGGGTTACAGGCTGCGGCGGAGGAGAAGTGCCGGTACTTCTGGGTAGCGCTCTTCCCTTCCGTGGCCTGGATGGGGCCACCACCGTTTGATGGCGGACGCGTTGCCGCCGCAGGGAAGGAGGAGTGTCGGTATAGCGTTGGCCGCTCTCCCTATCCTCTGCGGCCGAAAAGTGGTAGTGGCGGCAGGGCCACTGTGCTTACCCGTCGCAGGAGGACCAATGGTGCCAGACACGGGGTCGTCTGGGGCCTTTATGCTATTTGGTTCCTGGGCTGGTCATGGCGAGCCATGTGTCCTGGTGTGCCGGTGATAGGGGTTATTCCCCTCCGAGGAGGGTCTGGTGACGGACAGCCGCGGCGGGTTCGCGGTCGGCTTGCGCGTTTCCTTGTTCCCGCCTCTAGCGGCACTGGAGGACACCGTGGAGTTTTAGTGGGTTACAGTCCCACATAACTGCGCTATCTCCCCGTGGTATCGCTGTAGGCATTTCTCCAGGTTAAACAAAAAAAAAATGCCAGGGTTGGACGGCGCGTTGAGTTCCACGCGCGCCGTCAGGGATGTCAGCAACACTGGTGGGGTCCGTAAGGACCGATGCCTGCCAGGGGTGCGGGTTGTTCGAAAGAGATACCGTGGCCCCTGGCACACAAGCAACTGACGGAACACGGGTGGGTTTAAGTCAGTAAAAGACTGGCACGCCCTCCTGCTCCACCCAGAGCGGGAGAAGTTATTTGATGATTTCCCACCCTCAAAAAAAAAAACCCCTTGGTAAGGTCGGTTGTCAGACTTTCGGGCTTCTGACGACCCGTAACGACTTTCAAAGATCCATAAATGACAGCCGGAACCGAGCGCTTAACATGCTTTCCGAGCCATGGAGGATCGGGTATGTAAAGATGGTCACCCATCCAAGGACCAACCGCGGCAAGCGGAGCTTAACCTGATTGATCGACCCGTGCGGCTGTTGTTAGCTTGCGGCTTGATTGCTAGTCTATAAAACAGCTTAGTAAGTCCTTACCTAGGGAATGCAAGGTCTATCTCGCGAGATCTCGAGTTATTTTTCGAGATTTAATTTCGTGGGCAGACACTTTTGAAATTTCGTTCGTAATCTAGACCGAATAGTTCGAGATTTCGAACGATATTTCTAGACATAGCGCGTGCGAAACTTGGTTAAACGATTACATGTATATTGTAATCCAGAACAACCAGATTCCCATTTGATTGAAATCATTGAAGATGGTGAAGAAGATCTGCCCCTTTCACATGTTCAACTCCCCACTTCAGCTTCAGAAAGTACGCCATCCATATCATCACTGCAATTGGAATTAGAAGACGCTTTACACGCAAGTAAAGACACACAACCCAAAGCTATAGCAACAGACCGGATGGAGAGCCTGCTGAGAAAAGAAATGAATCTTTACAAGTATGGTGGAGAAAGCAATACTTGAAATTCGCCTACAACAGCCTACTTACTGTAGTTCCAACCAGCGTGGAGGATGAGCAGGCTTTGTCAGCCGCAGGTTATCTTGCAACAGATATTAGGTGCCGCTTGGCCGACAACATCCTAAGTACCTTATTCTTCCTGCCAGGGGTGCGGGTTGTTCGAAAGAGATACCGTGGCCCCTGGCACACAGGCAACTGACGGAACACGGGTGGGTTTTAGTCAGTAAAAGTCTGACACGCCCTCCCGCTCCACCCAGAGCGGGAGAAGTTATTTGATGATTTCCCAACCAAGAAAAAAAGAACACCTTGTTCTTCCTACGAAGTTATTTCCAAGAAAAATTGCGGTAATAATGAGGAGTGCGGTGCGTTATGTGCTGATTTTTTGCATGGTGCAGGCAGAGCAGATAATTATGACTTTTATTAAATAAATAATTCAATTAAAGTTGAGTTTTATTTGCAAAATATAATAGCAATACCATAAGTAGGTAGTTTTAATTAAGTGTTACAAATTTTATTAAAAATACCACATTTTTTTTTAACAGGCGTATTCTCGATATTGTCGAGATTAATCGAGAATTCGAGAATTCGAGATCTCGCCAGTTTGTTTGGCGAGATCTAGAATAGCTAATGTCGACCTCAGGGTTTTCGCGCGAGATTTCGAATTGCCAATCTCGGCTCGAGATTGCATTCCATAATTATAGTACCTTTCAGCGGCGAGGTGTCAAATTTTCCAAGAGAGAAGCCGAATCGAAGTCGGCTTTAACTTGCTGACTTATCGATAAAGAAATGAACAACTATGTAAGAAGAAATCGAACAGCTGAAAACCAAATGTTGTTGAATGTTATGGTGAATTAAATACCCGTAGTGTAACTATATTTTTTTGCAATAGTAGCCACTATTGACGTGCCGTTTTTTAATAGCGATAGAGTTGCCGATGCGAAATCCGAAGGGAAGCCGGTAGGAATCGTTTTATATAGTGCTTTCGCCACTGGTACCTTTCCTTGTGTGGTAGGTACCTCAAAAAATAGGCCGTCATCTTCTCAAATTATATCCCTATATGAACACTAGGTGTTCATATAGGGATATAATTTGAGAAGACGTCTTGTAGGTGCCAACTGGGGTCGTGGCTAAAGAATAACAGTTAGTGGATCGTTGACCCCTATGTCATTACCGACATACTGAGAATCCTCCGGGCATCGTAATGGTCCTGGCTGTCATGCGAAGTTCTTTGACAGTCGTTACGTGTAGTCAGACGCCCAAAAAGTCTGACAACCAGTCTTACCAGGGTTATCGACCAGTAACTGGGTTGTGGAGGTCAGATAGGAAGCCGCTCCATGTAAAATTAGCTAGGCTATTATTAATTAGTTAGTCTGGAAGCTGACCCCCCCCCCCCTCCGCAACATAAAAAAAAAACAACATAAAAGTATTCCTCAAATTTTTTTGCACCTGAATGTTTGTCTCTGCATCATCCATAGGTTGACTGGTAGAAAATACCAATGGCATTAATAATAATAATAATAATAATAACTTTATTGATCCAAATAACTACATAGACATAGGTTGTATACTAGTAACATGCTAAGACTTAATCAACTAACAGAGGACACAAGGGGTGAGAAACAATTGTCTATATTACAAAAAATATAATCCTATCTCCTAAACTAGGGATTGCCTGTATCTTAGGAGACAGTGATTCGACCAAACTGAACTGCTTATTAACAATGAACCTTATGTTTCGAGTGTCGATGTTAATCTACCATAAGACAAAAAGTGAGTTATCTGAGTAGTAATTTAGATTAATCTGAGCATGGATGGAGAAAGAGTGGGTTTGTGAATGTGTGTGTTCATGTTCGTGAGTGTAATGTTAGTTGTGTAGTGGTGTGTGTACTGTGTGTTATGTGGAGTGTGTTATGTGGTGTTTGTATGTGTTGTGTTTTGTGTTTCTATTTAATAGTGATTTGTAATTTGTTAAATGATGTATGCTAGTAGAGATTCGGTGTTATTGTAGTCCTGTTGTATGAGCCAGTCTGTAATTTTAGATTTGATATTGAATTTATTTAAGTTTATTATGTCTAATTTCTTCTGTATAATTTTATATACGTGAATACTTAAGACGTAGTAATGGTGTTTTGCAAAACAGGTTTTGTGCTGTACACCAGGGGGGACATATGTTCGCTTCCTTGGGTCAGGTAGGGGTAGGCAGCCATGTACTCTGAGGACAGTTCGAAGAACAAACAGCTGTCGTACCGTGAGAACTTTGGTGTCAGAATAAAGTTGTACTGTGGGGTATCTAAACGGCTTCTTGGTCATCACCTTGAGTACAGCCCTTTGAGCTCTCTCTGCTTTCAGAATAAAAGTCTTCGCTGCTCCACCCCACACGGTTATGCAGTATCCGAGTATTGACTGACACAAAGTGAGGTAAACCATCTTGAGAATGTTAAAATCAGCCGATTCTCGCAGAGATTTAAAGATATGTATCAGACGGATAGTACGAGTAGTTACAGTTTCAAGCTGTTTGTCCCATCTTAATCCCTCATCTATATGGACCCCCAGATACTTTACGTTATTAGTTCTAACAATGGCAGCACAAGAGCACGATATCAGCCGTTTTTGGCATGAGTGAGCTGTGATCGAAAAAGTATTCGAGGGAAGGGTGTTGCGTCGGATCGCAAAGGGTATATAATAGGTTTTATCCAAGTTTAGCGTCAACAAGTTCAGATTAAGCCAGGTCATCACGGAAGTTAGCGCAGATTCAGCCCTAGTTTGCACTTCGTCCCACGTAGGGCCGTGAATTAAAATCGCCGTGTCATCGGCATATGCATAGATCTTACCCTCTGGTATTGCCATCTTGCAAAGGTCATTTATATAGATTTTAAAGAGCGTGGGGCCTAATATGCTTCCTTGGGGCACGCCGAATGATACCGATTCTTCATCACTGTAACTCGAGCCTATCCTAACCTGCTGGGTACGATTTGTCAAGTAACTAGTAAAGAGTTTCAAAGCTATGCCACGCACGCCCACACACTCTAACTTAGCTATTAGTTTGGGAACAGAAACTGTGTCGAAAGCCTTCGACAAATCCAAAAATATGCCAAGGGATTTAGTTTTACTGTCCAGTGTCTTTGCTATAGTTTGAGTTAGATCTAATACAGCATCTTCAGTAGAGACACCAGACCTAAAGCCATACTGGTTGTCGGCAATAATTTTGCACCTGTCTAAAAAGCTTCTAAGATTATTGTTTAAAATCTTTTCCAGTATCTTCGAAAGCGAGGATAGAACAGATATTGGCCTATAATTATTGACACAATTCCTGCTCCCTCCCTTATAAATTGGGTATACAATGGCCTTCTTAAGAGAATCCGGAAAGACTCCCGTGTCTATGCAAAGATTGCATATGTGTGTTATCACTGGTGCGAGAGTGTGGCGACATGTCTTTAGAAGCGATGAAGGGATTCCATCCCAGCCCACGGCACAATCGCTTCGAAGCTCCAATATAATAGAATTGACGTCACTGTCGTCGACTTTTTGGAAAGCAAGTGAATTGATGGGCGGATTCAGCGTAATGTTTGTGCAACCGGGAGGTTTATCTCGAGTTAGAGGTGTTTTATTAGGGTCATTTAGTATTGCTTCCGCCATGTTTTTACCTATACTACTAAAGTAGGAACATACATTGTTTAGGGATGATTTAGGGTTATCAGTTATTTTTAATAGCTCATCTGGACTAGAGTGTATTTTACCGGTATTCGTAATTTCTTTAATTGTTTTCCATAGCATTCTTGGATTACCTTGTGACTTTTCAAGTTCGCTCCTCTCATATGCACTCTTCAATTTACGCAGTAGCGCATTACAAAAGTTACGATAGCGTGTATATGTAAGATGTAAGATTAAATTGTCAGGTGATTTTTTAGATTTTGTGTGTAACCTATCTCTATGCTTAATACATTTTAATAGGCCAGGAGTTATCCATGGTTTTATAATTCTCAGTTTTCTTGATACGTTGGTTTGTTCTGTATGTTTAGTTATAGTCGATGACAGTAGCGTAACTAGTTCATTCATAGCGAGATTCGCATCTTCAGTTTTGTAAATGTGTGTAAAATCTGTATGTTCTAATTCTGTTTTGATTGCTTCAGTATTAATGCGAGATTTAGTGGAAAATTTGATACCGGTAGAGTATGTATTTGATATTGCAAGTATAATTGGTTTGTGATCTGTGATATGAGATTCTACTACCAAGGTTGTGGCCGATGACTTAGTTTTTAGTAATACGTGATCAAGACAATTTTCAATTCTAGTGGGTAGAAGGTGGGTTGGTAGTAATCCATGGGATGCGTTTAAAATAAGGTAGTCTAACGCCCGATCATTCCTACTCCCGGATTTTATATCAATATTCAGGTCACCTACCATTGCAATATTTGGCGAGCTTGCTATCTTCTCATAAATACAACTGAGACTGGTCAAGAAACTATCGTGATGTTCTTTTGTGGTATTTGAAGGGGAACGATATATCGCAACTACTGAGAGCTTATTATCAACTAATTAGCATTAAGTCCGCCTCTGTACGTTTGTGTGCTTAGTATTAAATAAATCAATAATAAAACATTATTGTTTATTTAACCATATATGCACAGACAGACAAGAAGAAAGGAGACATTGTTACGAAAAGGTTTGGCAGATTGTACCTACTAATGCCATAAGGCATTCTCTATCAGTCAACCTACGCCCATTCGCTCTTTTTTTTTTTTTTTATAAAGACTCAACTCGAGTTTTTGGCGGGATCACGTTGGAACATGTCGCACGACTTTTTATTTTCATGAAATTTAGTGAAATAGCGAATAAAATTGTTTAATTTTGGTAGGGAATTATGCAATTTAATTACGTGTGAGTGCACAAATGTAGTGAAGGTGAAAATAAGTGACTAACGTGGACTTTTCGTGTTCCCCCCAAAAACTCCTATTAGGTTGTTGTAAAGTTACTACCGCTTTACAATAACTTTGACTTGACTGACTAAAGACGACTATGACTGTTTTGTAACTTCGTGCCCAATATCGGGCCATTTACTTGATGGAAAAGAAAAATTACTTGACACTGGCTAAATGCACAAACCGTGCGAAGCCAAAACACAAAAAAAAAACAAAAAAAAAAAAGACTCAACTCAAAAAGGGGAATTCACTTTTCAGAATTCATAGACGACTAAATTCATCCAGTTACGTAAGTCATACAACAGTGCTAATAGACCAACATTACCAACAACATTGCTATCTTTATGGAAACCAATATTGTGAAGAGAGAATAAATAAATGAATTGAATTTAATTGAATTAAATATTTTATGAGTCAAGGGCGTACATTAAAATTAATAGTTTGGGTACTAGTTGCACCAGCACCCTAATTGCGTAATTCACGATTAATCGTAATCTGTTTAGTTTTGAAACAGATGACTAATCCATTGCTTTATATGTTCGTAAAATGTGTCTACTCAACAACGTAAATAAAGCGATGAATATTGTTGAACTGTCAAAATGAAACCGATTAAGATTAATCGTCAGTTACGCAATTAAGGTGCAGTTGAAAATCTTAGGAATAAGTTTCAAATCTAAAACATTTAACTGCCACCTAGTGATGACTTTTTTAAACTAAACAAATATGTAGTTCAACTTTTTACCACTAGATGCCGCTATTTAAAAGTTACATTTTGGTTCAGCTATTAACCGTTAGATGGCAGTAATTTCCGTCGGTTGTTATGAGACCTGATAGATGTTACTGTTTTAAGTTTTCTTTTAGTCCTGCTATGATCTAACAGATGGCGCGATGGCGGTGTGATTTTATTTTAACTTCGGCCGTAACTTCACACGGTACCACCAGTCTTTAGATCATTTTATATTATAGTCTTCCAACGAAAACGTCTAGACAGGGCAATCGTGCGGGACGTGCGGGACGTGCGGGGTGAGAGGGGGAAGGGCGCTCCCGAACTGCGTACGCTACCGTGTTAGACACGTCTCTATGTAGTCTGAGCGTGTTAGTAGTTTGGGAGTATCAATTTAATGTTGTTAAAATATAAGTAAAATAAATAAAATGGTGCATACGACGTGTGTTGTGAAAGATTGCAAGTCGTCATCTTACATTAATAAAGAACTACGATTTCATCAATTTCCGCGCACGGATGAAAGGTAAACAAATAAATATTGTTTATTTGATAGAAAGAAAATACTTGAAAGTAGCCCGAGCCCTGGAACGTACTTGGAAGCTCTGGTACTCGTCGACTTTACAAATATGACCCACCGTTATTATATTTACTTAGGTCTAAATATTTTCCATTTTGTCATGTCATCTCAAATTGTCAACGTTAACAAAATGGCGGAAGTAAAAATTAGTATTAACGTAAGTTAACTACATTCATTCTTTCAATAAAATTAAATGGGTGTCATTTTCGTGATTTCTCGGGATGATAATTCATGAAAATGGTATCCATTTTGAAATTTAAAAATGCACACACATTTTTTTTTATAATTTGATGTTAAAGTTGCAAAATCGAGGTTTCTTGGAGTGCTGATTACGAAATTGACGTCCATTTTTGAATCTAAAGAGCAATTAATACCAAAGCCGCCGACCCGCCGACAAAATGTCGGCAACATTTTGATGGCAGGCTAGTCGGCGGCTCCACTCATTGCGAGTCGGAAAACTTTGTCGGCGGCTTCGACTTGAGTAACTTATTTGGAACTTTATTGCCGCTTGTCGAAAGACGTGTCATAAAATTTGCCGCCAACATGTCGGCGGGTCACGGTCACGTGCACGCGCGGGCGCTTGTCGCCGACGCGCGACGTGTTACCGACATGATTATTTTCATATACTTAGGTTGTGTCGGCGGGTCTGCTGCTGCGGCTTTGGTGTGTAGTGCACTTAGACGGAGGGTGACATGACAATTGCGCGATAGACATTTCCCTAAGACCAGCCAAAAAAATCTGACACCAATCATGCCAAGGGGTATCGTGTTTGCCTATTACTGGGTCGTGGTGATATGCAAAATGAAAATTCAAGATGGCGTCGACGAAAATTTGCAAATTTTTCATCATTGGTGCCATTTTCAAGATTTGCGAGATCCCTGAAAATAAAAATGAGCTCAAGTGTCTTTCTCGGAAATGTCTATCGTGCAAGTGTACCAGATCCAAGACGGAGGACATTATTAAAAAATATAGTTATGAGTGTCAATTTTGAGGTTTCTTGGGGTGACGATTATGAAAATAACATTAATTTTCAAATCCAAGATGGCGGACATTTCTTTAAATGAAATTATGTGTTTGAATTTAGAACTGTACCTATATTTTTGCATAATAGTTGTATAATAGTTACTGTATTAACAAATTTCAGATGCAAATTATGGTTAGAAGCTTGTAGAAGACCTGATTTAGTTGGAAGAACTTTCGAAAGTCTAAAGAATACATACGTTTGCAGTTTGCATTTTGAAAAGGATATGTATGGGAAGAAATCACTGAAGAAAACAGCTACACCAACGTTACTTTTGCCAACTAAAGATTCGATCCACACACAGACCGATCCTGCAATATTTTTTTTAAGTGATGTTACATTGTATGACCCCAGTAAAGGCCGTATTTTAAAAACAAAAATAGCAGAGAGAGATCATGAATTACCAGGTCCTTCATCACATATTCCAGAACACACTGACAGTAAACAATATATAGATATGGATTCTAGTTGCCAGACACCAGCACGATTGACTGACCATACTCCTCGAAAAAGGAAACTCAGAAAACAGTCGCTAAGAACAAAGAAAAAGTTGAAACATACCGCTGAAAAATATGAAAATGTTACCGAGATTCAATTTTTGAAAAGCTGTGATAGGTTTTTGTCTCCCAAGTTAAGCGCCATTGTAAAGGCGCAAATGTGTTTAAAACCACACTGTAAAAAGAACAGCGGGTCTAAAAAGGCCACAATAAGCAATTCCACTAAAAGTGATTCATTTCCTGAATTCCCCTAGGATTCTGCTATTTGACATTTTACTTTTATATTGCAATTCATAATTTGGTGACCATTTTACGAATTTCCATACAAAACTGTCAAACAGATGAATTGCGTGCTGTCTACGCAGATTTTACGATTTTAAATATGATTTATAATATTATCATATTATGATTCTGCCAAAGTGGCCTTTTTAGACCCCCTGATATAGCTGAGAATTTAAATTGTTTTGTTTGAATATGTATTACACATGCCCCGCTCACTTATCGATTTTAATCAAAGACAATTTGTTTGCCGTCTAAATTAACTTTAGCTAAGATGTACCTGCCTACCTTAACAAACAAATGTGGGATGTTTTAACAGCTACAATCAAGCATATGTCACCATCTGAAAAAGAATGTGTGCTTTGTATGGATGAGATGAGTCTGAAATTGAATTTATCCTAAGTATAACACCAAGGAAGATAAAATATTAGGCGTTCATGAAGTAGATGGGCAACAACAACCAGTTGCTGCAGAGTATGTTTTTACCTTAATGCTTCGAGGTATAACATCGAAGTGGACACAACCTATTGGTTTTTCTTATAACTCCAGCAGTAAAATTGATGAACAATTAAAATCATGGATAATCACTACTGTGAAACGTCTTTTACTGCTTGGATTGAATATACGAGCTTTCGTGTCAGATCTAGGATCAGATTTTGTGGCATTTTCTAAAACATTAGGCATCTCTAAAGAAAATTATTTTTTTGAGATTGATGGGCACAAAATTTACTACATATTTGATGTTCCCCATTTAATGAAATGTGTTAGAAATAATTTAATACGTTTTGATTTTGAGTTTGATGGCAAAACTGCTCGGTGGGAGGACGTAATAAAAGTGTATGAACAAGATAAAATTAAAAATATGCGATTAGCTCCTCGTCTTACAGATTCGCATAAACAGTCAAATATTTTTCAAAAACAAAAAGTTCGATTTGGCGTTCAAGTTTTTAGCAATTCTGTGGTAGCAGCTTTAAAAAATTACCAATCATCCAATTCTCTACAAATTGCTAATGGCACGATAAATTTTATTGAAACCATGAATAACCTCTTTGACTTACTGAATTCAGACAACATTTACTCCTCAAACCCCTACAATAAACCGTATCGGGGTACTGCTGCCCAAGAAGAATTGCTTGAGAAATCTCAGCATCTATTTAATAGCATGAAAGTTAAAAATAAAAATAATGGTCGTGATGTTACCAATATCATAAAATTCATGAATGCTTTCAACGTAACAACTAATTCATTTCGGCAGTTATATAACGATATGAAGTCTCAGGGATACGAATACATCCTCACAAGAAGATGCCTGGAAAATTTCTTTAAGCTCGTGAGGCAGGCTGGCGGAAATTGTCGGGAACCCACATGCATATAATACACCAGGGCATTCCGAAAAATTTTTCTATGTCACATTCTAAATTTGTCGGATGCTACAAACTGCACCGAAAACTCTGACAGCATACTGACAGTTTGTAGAATTTACCAAAAATACACCTCAACCTCAAGTTTCTATCCAGGATCCACCTCAAACACAGAATAAAGAAATTCTTGGAAGCACCTACGACGGCTACGACATTCCGGAAAAAAATGCATTCTACTATATCTGCGGTTATTTCTTGCAAAGGTGTGTTGAAATACATCGATGCCTGTCGATAGTCAATTACGCCTCATCATAAACAGACGAAGCAAATGAGAAAGAATTATACATTCGTCAGAGAGCTTATAATACTAACCGTGATCGCTTTGGAGGACTAGAAGTCCTTCCGGATGATTTTGTGGATTACATTCGTAGCATTGAAACAAAATTCATGTAAATTTTTAGTTTTACTGGAAACAACATTGAGCTTAAGTTGTTTGAGCATTTAAGTCAAATAGAATTTAACACCAAACCATGTTCATGCTTTCCAAAAAAGTTTTTGACATAATTAAGTTCGACAACAGAAATTTCAAATCTAGTAAATCTAAAAACCAAAAATGCTGCTTCACAAATAAAAAAATGATTAATATTTTTTTAAAGTTAAAACGCTTGATGGAAATTTCACTCGCCCAACGATTTTATTTTTCTACCTAGGACCTACCGAATATTTTTTTAGCTTTTAGTACACTGTCTACATCATTTTAATCTTTATTTTCAATAATACCTACCGTTTAACTAAAAAACTTTTTTACTCATTTTTTTATTTTCAAGTTTGTCAAGGCATATTACAGTATTCTGTTATTCAAGCCTTTTCATTTGATACCCATATTGACGGGGTAGTGAAAAAAAAACACCTACCATTTTGTTGGCGGCCATATTGGATTTTCATAATTTGGTAGGGTCATCTATTCTACTAGTCAAGACCTTTTATTTGATACCCATAATGAAGGGGACGAGAAAAGAAAAATGAACCCGCCATTTTATTGGCGGCCATATTGGATTTTCATTTTATTTTCATGGAGAACTCTCATTTTACTAATCAAGCCCTTTCATTTGATACCCATATTGAGGAAGTAGTGATAAAATATGTAAGCCACCATTTTGTAGCGGCGGCCATCTTGGATTTACAATGATACCGAATATGTTAAATTATACTGTCATCAGAACTAAAGGTGAATACCAAATTTCAGACCAATCCGTCAACAGGAAGGGGGTCAAATTTCAATTACTTGTTTTGACCCAAACAAATAAACAAATAGGGCAAACTAAGTAAAACTGTTAAAAACGATATTTTTAATAATTGTTAATTATCAAAAATGTTTTTATATATTTTATAATAGAATATTTTAAAATTTAATTTTTAAGTGTATTTAAAGTAATAAAGAAAATAATAATAATGCTGATGACGATGTTGATCTAAACTAAATAAATAAATATTGTTTACTTGAGACAACCCTAGCTGTTGCAACAATGCATACACGTTGTCGGTATTTACCACGAGATCAAAGGCGTCGTCCTACTGTATCTTTTTATACTGTGGTACCACCAAAAGAGCCAGCAGTTACCACAGTAGCTGGTCCAAACCACAAATACCTGTTTCGACATTATATCTGTAACAGGTATCTTATTGGATACGATTATTGTTGCTTATCTGGAGTTCAGCGTAGGAAGTTCTTTTTTGTTTTTTCTGGCATCATATTTCTTTTTATTCTTTACGAAAAACAGTAATGGACCCTTAGTAGCTTCGTGTGTTTTGTTACAATAACTTAGCAATATGGATTGTTTACTACAATAAACTCAGGCCATGATGAGGCTAATCCAGCGTAGGATGTATTTCGCTCGCCTATATTTTGTCAACTATCTTGAAAAGGCTCCCACACACTATGCCGGCGGGTTTTAGCCTTGCGGGTATGCTGCAGGCGTTGTAAGGCCGCCGGCACTTGCCGCAGAAACCGAGTATGCCGCCGGTCTTGTTGGCAGCATGCCCGGCGACTGTCACGCCGGCATAGGGTTTTTAAACTGGTACGAATAGTTAAAGTACTGAAAATCACTTTATTTTTGGCCCATTTTAGAGATCTAAAACCTACTGATAAAATGGTGTGCGTTTCCCAAAACCACAGTCAAAGTTATGGTTAAAAAGTTATAAGGGTTTGAACGTGGCCCCGCCATTGAAACGCGGAGAACCGCGCGGCCACGGAGATCTTTAAAGGTAAGCGTTGCAGAGACCTGAAATTTAGTTATATGATAGATTGAATTTGTAAAAAAAACACAGGTTTGTATTTTATGAGCTGTAAGAGTATATATAACTCAATAGTCGCGCCATTGAAACGGTGAAAAACACGTTATCGCCGATATCTCGCTGTAGCTGGGTCTGAAGTTTTGTAAAACCTAGATTTGAATTTGTAAATATTTTTTAAAATACACAAAATAATCCTAGGTTATTTTAGGAGCTGTAGTATGGTATCGCAATACGTTTTAAATGTTCGATAGGGTGACCAAGCTATTGTAAAAAAAATTGTAAAAGTTGATTCCCAAAATAATTAACTTTTACAAATTTTTGCCAGGCAAAATCTTGGCAGTTTTTTTTTTAATCTCACCGTGACTGCAACATTAAAACGCACACATAAAATGATAGTAAGTCAAAGT
This sequence comes from Polymixis lichenea, assembly GCA_949091785.1. NCBI lineage: Eukaryota > Metazoa > Arthropoda > Insecta > Lepidoptera > Noctuidae > Polymixis > Polymixis lichenea. The sequence goes on along the minus strand of OX420958.1, from coordinate 12,381,853 downwards.
ATAGAAACTTCTCAGGATATTCAGCCATATTCCAATGGGGGTAGTATTAGCGGTGGCATGAAAAGGTTCTTCTGCCATGCAATAGTTAATACGATAATAATTAAAAATAAACACACAGGATATATAGGCTAAAATCTTTATTATTAACAATAATATACTCTACATGTTACAATAAACTTTCTTACAAATAGCGTCCTACGATCTTACGCCATGACAGTTCAACTGTCAAAAGTTGTTGTTATCATTATTATGACAGGACATTTTTTGGCGGTAAACTAAAACATATACATTTATTATTATTTTGATGTTTTTTTTTAAGATGTATACTTTTATTTAGTAGCAAACTCTCATATTTAAGAACAGATGCACAGTCGAAGAAGTACAGTAATGCCCGTTTTCACTAGCACATCTTAATGTAATATCCACAATCGTAATGCCTACAAACGCACTGTTCGATTTTCATCGCTAGGCTCAGCGCCGAGAGTTGAAAATCCAATATGCAAACATATGTAAGCATTTAGGAATTAGGTATCTCCTAGAGTCAGTGAAAACGAGCACAGACACAAATCAGTTAGTTTCAAGAACAAATTCTTATGAGAATGTACACAATTTTAGAAAACATTGGCAACTGGTTTCTCTTTTTGTATAGACGGGAAGTAAGCGCAGTTTTCCTGCTATCATATATGGAATTATGATGGATATACAAAATACTATGTATTTATATTTAGCCACCGCTGGTTGGACTGAAATCCGACCATATTTCCTTGCAATACGATTAAAATTTGCTACTAAATAAAGGAGTCATCCAATATCAAAATTTGACATCAATCATTGTTACCAATACCGCTAAATCGAACGGTATATACATGTTTATAATTTTGTAGGTATTTAATACCGCGTCGTGATGACAGACTACGTAAGTTCGAGACTAGGAGTTTATCTTTATCTGTGGTATTTCATAAATTACGGTTTTCTACAGGAACGGCGAGACCGCCACATAGTGTCCGAAAGTTACGGTCATGGGACGTCACTAGGGGTGTACTCTCTAAGCACGAAGTCCGTATTTTTCCTACTAAAAATCGCCTAAGATCTGTTTGGGGAGCGAATGAGTGAATGACAACACGATTTGACGGTTGTCCTTACTCTCGATGTTTGTTTGGCCGTTTGTAAAAGGGAATAAATTGAGAACAGGGTTCATGTCGAAGTATGGAACTACTTTGTACGGGCCCGTATCTTTTTTGATGAACTTAGAGTCTTTTGAAACGTTCGTTGGGACAGTAAGCCTTGAGAGAATTTTTGACACCGCAAAAACCTTCCATCATTTTCATGACAAGCGTCACTGTGGACCTTGCGTGGCAGCTACCGTTTTGCAAGGAGACCGTGTCTTAAGTCAGTATGTTTGACAACGCAGAGTTATTACTGCCAAATAAAAATCAACATTATGACTATCTATACTAATATTATAAAGCTGAAGAGTTTGTTTGTTTGGTTGAATGCGCTAATCTCAGAAACTACTGGTTCGATTCGAAATTTTAGTGTTGGACAACCCATTTATCGAGGAAGGCTATAGGCTCTATAACATCACGCTACGACCCTTAGGTGACGTCACGGACGTCGAGTTGGTCAGTACTCCTTGCAGCTGTTTTAAGTGGTTTAAATAAAATAACTCATTTAATAAGAAAAATTGTAATACAGAAAGTTTCTCCATACAATAACTCTAAACAAGAAACGTTATCTCGTGTGCAAGTGCAGTGTATTAAAAGTAATTCCTGTGTAAACTTAAATCTATACGCCAATGACCAAAAACTACCCTTTACATTAAAAATAATAAAATAATTTAGTGAAAATACTTAAAAGCTAGCCGTGAAGTGTCGCCCGAGAGTGTGTTTCAACTCTGTTTATCCCGGTGTCGTTATATGGTGTTAACAAACCATAACACTCCCATCAAACCATTACTCGCATATTTTCATAACAGCGCCATCTGTTAATACTGTGCGGAACTACTACACGGGATCGATAATCTCAATTGTGACTTACGAACAAGCCAAACTAACCATGCCGGCAGCAAAGTGCGGTGGCTGCGCTAAATTCTTATCGCCGATAGAGGCCGCTAAATGCAGTCAGTGCACAGCTTTTTATCATCGAGCTTGCGTCGGATTGCCTGGGACGGGTATTATTGCTCCCATCTGGCGCTGCCCTGAGTGTATAAAGAATGTAGTCAGAGACAACAAGACGGAGACACCAGTTCGAGGTCGGGTGGATCCTGCCCAGGCAGAGGAGCACAGTAGCCCTGAGGAGCTCATGGACATGGACAGTCCATTAAACAGCACTGCCCTGGATGCCACTGTTAATTTCTCCCCAGACTTAGCGGACGAGCTGCGGTTATTTAAGGAGGAGCTGCGTGCAGAGTTTCGCCTGATGCATCAAGAATTTAAAGATCTGCGCACAGAGATGGCTCAGCTAAAGGATTCCCTTAAGACCTCTGATGAGCGAATGGATAGCCTAGAAGCGCGAGTAGGCGCGCTCGAATACAAACTGGAGCAAAAAGTGCAGCCGGATAGGGATCCATTAGGAAACACCATTGCTGAACTGAAATGCCAGTTGAACGAGCGCGATCAGGAGCTACTGCTCAACGACATTGAGGTGACCGGAATACCGGAGAGCAAGGACGAAAGCGCCCTTCACCTCGTTAAGGTTCTTGCCATAAAGCTTGGTGTCGTCATCGATGAGAGGGACGTAGTTCATGCAGAGCGAGTTGGATCCACGCGCCGTAATCGCATTGAGACTTCAGACGGCTCGATCTCTGCCGATCTCGCCACGCAGCGACCGAGGTGTATATCCGTGCGCTTCGCAAGGCGCGCCACGCGCGACGCACTGCTGCGCGCTGCTCGGGTTCGCCGCGGTTTGAGTACAGGTGACCTTGATATCATTGGGCCGACGCCGCACCGAGTTTACGTTAACGAACGTCTAACTCGAACAAACCGCCAGTTATTTTACCAAGCTCGTCAGGCGGGGAGTCAAAATAAATGGAAGTACGTCTGGACAAGGGAAGGGAGAATCCTAGCTCGCAGAGGAGATCACGAAAAAGCCGAACGAATAAGGTGTGAGGACGATATATGTAAGATTTTTGGGCAATGATCGGTTTGTACCACATCCGAACGCGTTTTAACTTGTTTCATTTTCTCATAACTCCCAGTTTGATCTCTTTGTTATTTTGTTTATCATTTTGTCTTGCACGTAGACGATTTTTTTATATTTTGTTCTATTTAAGAGACGCCACAAAGCGGTGTGTGTTTCCTGGGGTACCAAGTGGGAGTCTATTTTTCTCTCAACGACATTGGTCAACAACATTACGCAAAATTTACTCTAAGAATGGTGATCATTTCGGTCAATTGCGGACTTTTATGTTATTTTATCAACTACAGTCAGTTTACAGCAAGTTAGTAGTGTTTTCAAGCACAGATTACTTGAATTTTAAAACATGTTATTATGCAGATATCATTTACAAACACATTACTGTTATTTACACTTTTAATACACGTATTCATAGACACAGCTCGATGATAAAGTCGAATATGACTTTTAAATTATTTGCAAAGCCTAATATACAATTTTTATATACGATTATTTATTTGAAATTATTATCTAAAATCACATATTATATAAACCAATTTTTTTATGATTTTTATTTATACAATGTTGTTTTTGCATTGTTTTGTTTTGTTGATGGTTGTTCTTATCAGTTTCTATTCTTGGTCGCTTTTGACACTTATTTGCAATGTTTCTCTAAGATTAAACAGTATCATTTCATTTTGTCTCCCTTGACATGTGCGAAAACATCAACATTCTACGTCTGCGACAGTGCTTTTATTTTTTGTTGCATATTTCATTACATAAATGCTTGAAAAATACCTTAAAGTAGGTTTTCTAAACGTGGGATCCCTTGGCACTAACCACGATGATTTTATAGCTGCTGTGGAAAGGCATTCGTTCGACGTATTGGCAGTTAACGAGACTTGGCTAAGACCGGGTGAAGAGGGGAAAGCGCCCACTGTGCCAGGTTACCGCCTGCGCCACGTACCCCGACCTTTGTCTGTACACGGGGGTCGTGGAGGTGGTGTCGGTTTTTATCTTAAGCGCGGCCTGACTGCTCGCTCTTGGCCCGCCCCAACTGACCCTAGACACGACACTATCGAACAAATGTGGATTACCCTTACCCTAAATGGAAATAAGATTGCAATAGGCACAGCGTATCGCCCCCCTCGCTTAGACTTGGATCTCTTCCTCGACGCCATAACCGACTCCATTAGTTCCTTAGTAAAATGTGATTACTACATACTGCTTGGCGATTTTAATGTTAACTTACTGAGTGCTAACGCGCAAACTAAGAAAGTTTGTGAGTTTTTGAATAGTTTGAGCCTAAAACAACTAGTAAGTTCGCCCACCCATTTCACAGACCATAGCGAAACATTAATCGACCTTGTCTGTACGAACCTCAACCACAAGGGAATATCTGTTGAGCCCCATGGCTCAATAAATGGTCACTCACTTGTTGTATGCGAATTTAATATCAGGCGCAGCAAATATAAGCCCCACACAGTTATCTACAGACCCATTAAGGCAATAAATACAGAAATACTAGATAGTGATTTATCGCACATAGACTGGGACAACATTTGCAGCTTCTATGATGTCAATGTCATGGTTGAGGAATTGAATAAAAACATTTTAAAAATTTGTGATGCGCACGCTCCGGTCAAGAAATGTTTAATTAAGGAACCGTCATATCCCTGGATAACAGATACAATTAAATTGATGATGCACCTGCGGAATGGCGCTCTGACCGATTACCGTAAAACGAAATCAGATTCCAAAAAGGCATACTACAAGCAGCTTAAATCTCTGGTGCTAATCTCCACATTCCGAGAAAAAGTTGCATATTTTAAATTTAAAATAAATAACCAAATCAAAGAGCCTAAAGCATTGTGGAAAAATTTAAAAAACACTGTATTACCAAACACGAAACAAATTGATGACCTTCCTTCTCACTTCAGAGATCCAAACGAGATCAATAATCACTTTCTGAATGTTCCTGGTAACCCTGTCTGCAATATATCGCAACGTACTTTCTTTGAGTCTCATCGTTATGGTGATGATAGCTTCACATTTGCATTACAAGCAGTAACTTCTGATCAAATTCTAAAATATTTTCGCCAGCTGAAATCTGACGCTGAAGGCTGTGACAAGGTGACTCTGAATATGCTTTTGCTGACACTCCCATATACACTAAAAGCCATAACTGACATTGTGAACAGCTCAATTGTCTCAGCAACATTCCCTGACATCTGGAAAATTGCCATTGTTAGGCCATTGCCTAAAAACACAAATCCGACTGAATTAAAAGACCTTAGGCCTATTAGTATTCTGCCTTGCCTTTCTAAAATTGCTGAAAAGGCGGTATGCCAGCAGCTGTCAAAATACCTAGAAGATAAACACATTCTGCCTGAGCTTCAGTCGGGTTTTCGCAAACAGCGTGGTACTTCTACGGCTCTTTTGGATGTGACAGATAACATTCTCGTAGCACAGGATAAGGGCTTTTGCACACTTCTTGTTCTACTCGATTTTTCGCGAGCTTTTGACTGCATAAATATAGATTTGTTTCTGTCAAAGCTTAACTACTATGGATTTGACCAAAATACTATAAAGTGGTTCCAAAGCTATCTTACCAATCGTCAGCAGCGTGTGGAACTACGACTAAGCAATGGCTCATCTCTTGTATCGTCACTTACTTCTGTTTACAGGGGGGTCCCGCAAGGTTCAATACTTGGCCCCATCATCTTCATTTTGTATTGTGCGGATATCATAAATACCTTGAAGCGATGTAGGTACCATATTTACGCTGATGACGTACAAGTTTATATCTCCTTTAAGCCAAGTGAATATGATATCGCGCTGAAGGATCTTAACGATGATCTTGACAGGATAGCATGTTGGGCTGAAGATAATGGTTTGGTACTTAACCCCACTAAAACCAAATATTTGTTATTTGGAACCAAGAACCAAATCAGTGCGGTCCCGGCAACACTCAACGTTACCCTGCTGGGTGAGTCGGTCTGTCGAGTCAGTGAGGCACGTAATCTGGGTCTGAACATGGACGTTGGGTTGAGATATGAAGCGCACGTGGCAGAGTCAGTGCGCACTTGTTTTTACCGGCTTAAGGTCCTTTATAAAATAAGGCCTTATCTATCAGAGGAGCTTCGGATCCAGCTGGTTGAGTCACTCGTGCTATCCAATCTAAACTATGCGGACGCAATTATTGGTCCTCGGCTACTGGCAAGAACTGATCGACTGATCCAGAGGGTGCAAAATGCCTGCGCTCGGTTCTGCTTCTCAATCCCACCAAGAAGTCATGTTACACCATTTTTAAATAAGCACTCAATCCTCAAGATGAAGTCACGTCGTAAGTTGCACTTAGCATGCCTTCTATTTGGAGTTGTAAAGTACAAGCAGCCATCCTACCTGTACAATAAACTGAGCTGGATCGCTAGTAAAAGAGAATGCGCAAGTAGACAGTGCTCGCAACAACTCACCACTCAATCGCACAAGACAGCTGCCTTCAGGGGAAGTTTTAGATATGCCGCATCCAAATGCTGGAACAATATTCCCCCGCCGATAAGGAATCTTAAATCTATTGGCACCTTCAGAATTCGACTGCGACAGTTTCTTATCGCCTCGCAGAAAAAACTGGGTATGGCGATTTCGAATACGTCCATAATATAACTGGCTGTCGTGTTCTTCTCGATTTGTTCCGTTTTCTTCGCGCAACTTATCGTCACAAATCTGTAAACAAATGCAATAATGATTGAATAATTTATGAGTTTACTGTTGGATAGTAGTTAACACATGCCTATTTTTATTTATTGCAAACATTATTATACTCACACGAAGGTACGCAAATATAGTAACATTACGATTACTCATTTTCTTATACATTATACATTTATATATTTAACCCATCAAGTAATCGAATACACAAACATCAACAAGAATGCTTCCAAATACTAAACTTTACTGTAGAATACATTACTTAAACATTGTGGGTACTTAGGTACTTACATAATTTTACTCCGCACGTTCCACTTTTCACAACACCAATAATAATTACTCGCGTAGTAACCTCATCTGCTCGACGTCCGTAGGTCACTGCAGGGATCCAGCAGAATATCAGCGTCAGGTACATTTGCCTGACACATGCTGAGCTGGACTCCCATTTGGTGCAACTTTGAGACGCACACCTCACTTTTGCACTCCACCGCACGTTATTTATTTTGAATGTTAACTTGTGTCATAGCCTAAAGTGTCATCACTACACTTATGTCATCCCATTTTCATGTAATTAGTTTTAATCTCATCGTGCTTTGTTTGTTGTGTTATGTCTTTTTTTATGCACCAAATAAACGATTTATCTATCTATCTATCTATCTATCTATCTTAGGAGCCGAGTAAAGAGAAAAAAAGTCACGAATACGAAGTACTCGTACGGGCAGGCGATTCGAAGCTACGGGGTGGGTCGTTGGAGCAAGAAATTTGACGCGAACGAAGTCGCGAGCAGAAGCTAGTTTTAAATAAGGTCGAAAATAGATAAACTTGACAATGCGCAAAGCTTTGATTCTATCGCAGATCTATTTATGACTTTATTTTAATTTGCACAATGTTGATATTTCTTTGGCAGTGGGTGGCTCCATCGGCACCCTAATTGCGTATCGCACGATCAATTATAATCTGAACAATTTTGAAACAGATTCCTAAAACATTGCTTCATATGTTCGAAAAATGTGAGCAGACACAAATAACGCAATGAATATTGTTGGACTGTTAAAATCAAACAGATTATGATTTAGCGTGTGCTACGTAATTAGGGTGCTGGGCCTCAAAATCATGCATATAGCTATTGTTAGAACAAAGTAGCCATATCATCAATACGCGATTAAAACCTATTGTTGCCAAAGTTTACGAATTAAAATCAATACAGGCGATCGTCGACAATCAGATAATTCATTTCTTAAAATGATGATTTTTTTTTTACAAATTTTGATGACTATTTATCATATTAAAAAAAATTTACAATAAAAACAACCGCCTGTACTAGTTTGGTACATTGAACATTTAATAGTAATTATTATTGTTTAATTTAATTATTTCGTGTTAACTACAGAAAGTTAAGCAGAGTGGTAAAATTAAAATCACATAAGGGTTGTGACAATCATTTGAAATTATTGATCAAAATATTGTCTCCTAGTACATTGTTACATCAGATCATTCACAAAATCCTAGGAAGATAGGTTCCTAGGGGAAGGTTAGGTAAGGACTGATCTAGGACCGAGTCAGACAGGTGTCTTAAACCGGAACCCAGCCACTACTAGACTTGCGTAACACACTCACAATGACAATGCCATTCATTTTGACATCATTCTCCTGTCCGTATCCCAATTTATTTGTGGTCAACGCAACATGCCTTTTCTTCAACACTTCTCTATTAGTCGTCATCTCCGTAGTCACACCCTTTCTAACCATATCATCATTCACACAGTCTATCCATCGTTTCTTTGGTCTCCCCCTACTCATATAGCCATCGACATTCATACTCGAAACTTTCCTCACGACATTTTCACAATTCAACAAATTTTCATAGCGTTATCGCTGTGCAAATGAATTTTTCAAACATTTAAGACCCTGTGGCATAATTTGCCATCACCCGATCGTGAATGATGACGTACATATGCGATTTGATTGATCGTGCGAGGATGTTTTATAGGGTCAAATTAATATAGTTGGCAATACTTTACACACGTATGTGTGTATGTATGTCGAAAACTAACGAAAAACACTTGAAAGGTGTCAAGGGACACCCGGATGGAACGAAGTTCCTTTCGATTAATTAGTGAAGGAATTGTAATAACATTTTAAAAATTGTACGTATACATACACACACACACACATATAGAGTGCATATATATATTTATATATGCATATATGCACTCTTATATATATATATATGCACTCTGTCTGTGTCTCTGCCTGCAGAGAACGCCGCACGGCTTACAACAATGTAGCAAAAAGTGTCGTTACAACCTTTGGTCTTAATTTTTTCCGTCTAGCCCCCTTTCGCAACGCGCGATAAGGAACTTCGTTCCAAAAAAATCGATGGGTGAAGATTGTCAATCCCCGTAATCGGTCAGAGAACCGCGTCGGCCGAGCGTAGATCGCTCAGCTGTTTTTGTAATTTTTCGTGGAACTTACATTATTTCTTACGAATTTCCAAAAACCATAACACAGTCACATAGTCGTATAGTTGCCTTATGTACCATCGCGGACACTGCCGGTCGACAAATTTTCAACCTTATTCATTAAGACATAAGGGTGAAAACTGATCCAACGATATTATCCGCGGCTGTTACATGTCATTGTATCATTTAAAGTTTTCAACAAAGTTCGGCTGATGTTTTTTTTGTTATATTATTCATTTTCAATATCGATAGCACACGTGCGTAAATGATTGCCAGCTTATCTAATTTGACTCGGTATTCTTGAACACCCGCGACGACCGCGTTCTCACGCATTAGACGTTTTCTGTTAGAACGTTGCTTAAGCAATGTATTAACCCCACATCCTTTCCGGACGTAATATAGCCGCAGCGAGATTTTTTTCGTTTTCTTTTTTTTCGTGTGTGTTTTTACGACGCGCTGAGACACTGTTGAATTCTTAATGCTCGATGCAACACCGACAGTTTAAAATCCAGTGCGCGAAAAATTCCCGCATTGTGATTTTCCTCTACGAGTTTGGGGTCGAAACGCTCGGGTCATGGGGCCCGAGTGCACGTCTCCTTTTTAAGGAAATTTCTCGCCGGCTGGTCGACACTTCACATGACCAGAGGGCTGGGCCATTCTTTGGCCAAAGAATTAGCATTGCCATTCAACGTGGCAATGCTGCCAGTCTTCTGGGCACGTTTCCTGATGACAGCGATGCGGACGAATACTTTGACGCCTAAGTCTCCTTGTGTTTTTGTATTTATTTGTTTAGTTAGTTTAAAGCTCTACGATTGTATTGGAGTGTGTTACGCAGTCGGGGGCTATTTGTAATAATTCAAGGTTACAGGAAGATATATTGAATTCTATCCATTTATAAATGACACCAAAATCTACGGTCTAACATTTATTTAATTTCATTTGCTTATTCTCTGATACCCTTTGCTAGTCCGGGATTTTTATTATTTATATTAGAGTGCGACCGCCAGTCTTACCTCAGGGTATCGTGCTGCCCTGCTGAGGTCAGATGGTAGTCACTCCGCGTATGGGAGAAAAGCAGGCAGATGATGATATTAGAGATCTGTAATATCCGAGATGTTTCATTACATTGTCACATCATTCTACGTTTTTTTGTTGTTTTAATAAACTCTGCTTACTTTCAATAATTTGATTTGCATTGTTGTAAAATTATTATTTTATTTAGTGAACAACGCAAAGAGAACTGTTTCAAGTTTATATGTCTATGTCGTGGTAGCTCCAAAACCATTGATAAACAAAAAACCCAATATACACAATCAGCGTCTCAAAAACGTCCGCATAAATAGGACGAAATGTGCGCAGGTGTCAGTCAGTCTTTTTGAACATTGCTTTGTAAAACCACTTTAAGTCATGCGTGTAAGGTTGAATTTGCAAAAAAAACGTGTTTTATTATAACTATAGCCACTGACGTATAATTGGAGACAGTTTTCAGTGTTACTTTTGTTCGAGACTGTGCATCTTGGGTTTTTTGTATTTCAATGACTGAAACGGATCAACTTTTTTGATGCAACATAACTGTGTTCTTATCAACTGTCTCATTTTTTGTTAAGTGTTCATTAAATAAAAAATAACTTAGAAATCATGTCTATTAAGTAATTAACTTAACTATAAGTTAGAAGTAATAGTAAGGTGAGTTGATGTGGAATTGAATTTTGTATACGATTCAGTTAAATAACGGTTATTTAGATAATTAATTTGTGTGTAGATTTTTTTGGGAACAGAATCTGTTCAAAGGCGTTTTTGGGAGTTGTAGCAAAAAAAAGATGGTCATTGATGAGAAAAGGGACTAAGATGAACTACGTAATAAAATGATTTCTATATTTCAATTTTAAAATACTGTTTCAATGTTATGAAGAGCGTTCATCATGCGCGGGCTGGCAACGTCGCATTTCAAGTCGTTTTCCATGATTATCTTATTAAGTTTAAATCAAAGTACATTTTTTTTCCGCCAAGCACTAGATCGTTGGTATTTTTAAGTTACAGTTGTTTTGGTATTTATTTATAAAAATCGACATATTCCCAATTATTTTCTATTTTGCAGTACTTATTACAATTAAATGTTTTTATTAAAAAAACAATGCGACGTTGCCAGCCCGCGCTAGATGAACGCTCTTAAACCATAATCAATTTTAGATACAGTTGTTTTTTAATCCGTCACTCACATTCTCGTTAACAAAACACAATCCCACGCAAAAATAAACTAAATAGGGAAGAACTTAAAATCTTAAATAAGTTAAACTTATTGTACACTAACTTTAGTCAAAGGATATTTCGTAGTTATTTATAAAAAAACCATTAAAAAAAAACAAAGTTTAATTAAATGACTAATCTATGATTGTTTTAATAAAAAAAATGACTAGATCCGGTTTATGCGTGAGATCTTTAAGACTACGTAGATTCCTTTGACTTGTTTTTTTTTTTGTAGAGGGTAGGCAGAGATATAAAGCTTTACTTTTTTACAAAATGGACTTTATTATATTTATGATAAAAAAATCAACCAAATTAAATAGACAACCGTTTGAGGTTGAACCTCCATGGACCATGGAGTTTGAGGGCCCACTTAGTTTTTTAAGACATCGCCAAGCCAGGGCTGGCCCATTATTCAGTCAATGAATCAGCATTACCATACAACGTGGCAAAGTTGCCAGTCTTTTGGGCACTTTTCCTGTTAACAACGATGAAGACGATTCTTTTGTGCCCAACTTTTTTAAATATACTTACCTACTTGTACATATTTTTATATGATGTAAATATTTTATGGTCTAATTGAAATAAATCAGAAAACTGAGGGACAATTCCCGTATTTTGTACGAACGTTCGCATTTTAAACTCACGACTCAATCTGTCAAAAATATAATGAATTTGCTCAAATTTTTGACAAGCTGTTGACATCGATTGTCGCTAAGATAGAATAGATTTGAATTTGAACGTTTTTTTGAAAGAATTGGACTGAATAATAGCTTTTGCGCCAGCCAATGTTAGTGGCAGGTGTGGTCATAAAAAGCGGGAGCGAGATGGCATGAGACTCATCGTCCTGCTCGCACGTTTTAAGATGGCGACTGCTCTAAGGCTTGGAGTAAAGATCCGTATTCGAAATATTTGTGGAAAACGTCACAATTGACAGTTGTCTTTTTAATTTGGTCGTAAAGTCGTATTTTTATGAAGTTTTTTTTGTTGTAGAAGTTTTTGTAAGAATAATCAATTGATAAATATTATATAATCAAAAACGTTTCGTAAATTTCTACTATACAATACAACATCAAGAAATATTATTGCTACTATTTTTTTTCTTTTTCTTTAAACTTTTTCTGTAAGATGTTACCATTTCCAAAAAAACGAAAGGTTTTTAGACACTTAAACATGTTCTACTAACGCGTGGTAGTTATAATATTCGATAAACATTCCGGGGATGTATTTTTTATTTTTATTTTCCATTGATATCCCTTTTCACAACATCAGAAAAATCTGGACAAAACCAGTATATTGATCTAAACAATTCAAAGACATGTGACATCTACCAACCCGCACTGGGCCCGCGTGTTGGATTACGGTCCACTGCCTCTCACAGAGATGAGGCCCATGTCCCAGCAGTGGGAATATAATAGACTTATTATTTTTCCGTTAAGACTTATTATTTTTCCGTTAAAACTTTATAGAAAGCACAACCGTTTCTTAACGATCTTTACATAGCACAACCTTTTCTAAGCGTAACTTTTTTCAATGTCCTTCACAAAGTACACACATTTTTTACTGTTCTTTAAAAAGTACATTATTCTGGGTCAAATTAAATTACCTAGCAACATTCCACTGTCGGGATGGATGTGGATATTTTCGATATCGATCTACACAACAGGTGGGTAAAGTATTGCCAGCTAATTTAAATTGACCCTGTATAGATAATAGGTTTCCACGGACAAACCGCGGCAAGCGTTACGATCGATCGGTCAACGGATGGGTGACCATCTTTAAGACCACTCCGTGCTTCGGAAAGCACGTTAAGCCGTTGGTCCCGGCTGTCATTCGTAGATCTTTGATAGTCGTTAGAAGCCCGAAAGTCAGACAACCAGTCTTACCAAATGGTATCGTATTACCCAGTAACTGTGATGGTATTACTTCCGGGTAGACTGGAAGCCGACCACAACATGAAGTAGGTAAAATTTCAAGGTTGCCATCATTATTCCACGAGAAATCATCTATAAATACATATTAGCTGTCGCGACATGTATTTAAATATTCCAGTAATCGATTGGCATACAGAAATGTTCTTCCAAAAAAGTACAATCATTTGCTATATGTTTGTTGCCAAGCTATATCTCTGCTTACCCTTTACGATACGCGTATGTACATGTGTTATTGCTTGTAAATATGTGTTTGGTTAACGCCGAGGGTTGCGTGTGTCCGGGTGTGGTCGCCGAGGCTGACTTAGTACTGAAAAAAAAAAAGCAAGATGTTAACATTGCAGACAAATTTCATCTGTACTATTATAATAAAGAGGACAAACTTGTTTCAAACTCAAAGCATTTATTTCAATTAAACCATTTACAGGGACTTTTAAATTGTCAAAAAGTCGATCAGTTGGAAAGTTGAAGCTAGTTGCCCATTCCAAAACGTAGATCTCTATGGAGAAGAACGGGCAAGAAACTCCACGGACACTCTTTTAAAATCAAGTTGAAATATTACAAAATCTTGGGAACATTATTCTTGTTGCTTCTGTATGTGAGAACAATGTAAAAAAAAAAATTATAAACAATTCTAAATACAAGATAAAAATAAGCCCTGGAAGTTAGGAGATGACCAGTCTCAACCGACAGCGCCCGTTCACGAACTTGACGCGTGGATCAGCACCATCCAGCTCAACCAAGTTAGTTTAAATGTAGGGGTGATTCGGGAAGCACAGAACCGGTCCAAGTGGCGGAGCTTCGGGGAGGCCTATGTCCAGCAGTGGACGTCTTTCGGCTGACCAGGTGATGATGGATTATGATGTAGGGGTAATCTCTGGGACAACCAACCAACCAACTATGACTTATGTACCTAACTATAATAATATTAATTGACTTCACTTTAATTTCTTTTTTGTTTTGCTGACATTATTTAATTTGTACTAATAGTTTAATTCACACTGGACACACGTGGACACTGACACCTGGGCTGGTCCACAAATTTAAAGTCACTCAGCACGCTATGGAGCGGGCTATGCTTGGGGTTTCTTTGAAGGATAAAATCAGAAACGAAGTTAACCGGAGAAGAACTGGAGTTACCGACATAGCTCGCAGGGTAAGTAGTTTGAAGTGGCAGTGGGCTGGCCATGTTTGTCGAAGGATCGATGGACGGTGGAGCAGACGAGTTCTGGAGTGGAGACCGCGTATCGGCAAACGTAGTGTGAGACGCCCTACAGCTAGCTGGACCGACGACCTTCAAAAGGTGACTAGGACAGACTGGATGCGGAAGGCAGAGGATAGAGTGTTGTGGCGCAGCCTGGGAGAGGCCTATGTCCAGCAGTGGACTGCGATAGGCTGAGTTGATTGATTGAATAGTTTAATTTATGTACCCAATAATTTTGCACGCCGTAAGGTACACTGTACCCGATCTCATTAATGTATGTACAACATCTTATACCTGTACCTACATTCATAGCAAATAAAGTTCTGATTCTGGACTATTGAGTTGGATTTGAAAAAAATACTTTTGTACTATACTACTCTATGCCTTTCGTCTTTTTTTTTCTTAGGATATTTGCACCTTGTACGTACTTCGCTAATTAGTAATCACGTTCATGTAGGTAATTAGTTTTTTATTTTTTTATTTAGTCTTTTAATTCAGGCTACAAAAACCCATAACATAAATACATAATAGGGTATTTTCCAATTTATTAAAAACTATTCTAATTTGAAGATTGGGACGAAATATGTAATATAAAAATAAAAGTAAATTGATTTATTAAAAACAACGAAAAATAAATTTGATTTGAATCGTTTTTAATTGAGAAAATGGATATAAATAAATTTGTTTTTATTTTTCTGTTAAATATATCGTCCCAATCTTCAAATTAAAATAGTTTTTATTAAACTGGAAAATGCCTTATTATAAAAAAAAAACACCACACTACACTTGGGAGCTTGGTTTCAGTCGTGCTTCCCTGTAACGTCTGTACACAACTCCTGCCGGTCAGAAATCTGAGCTAAGGAAGACAGCCTTCTGCATCGCGGGAACCTGGAGGATGTAGGACTTTTTTCTTTCCTCAGCACCGATTTGACCCTGGCTCCTCTTGATGATGTATTAGAGGAGCGTATCTCTCGACATATTATTATTTCATTGTGCTCTGTATATTGTGTTATGTCTTTTGTGTACACAAAATAAGCGATTTATCTTACTTTTGCATTGCCCCATATCCTACTAAAAATACTAGTGTGCTTTTTGCATTTTTCCCTTGCCATTTAGAAATAGATGAGATACTTACCTGGATGTACAGGTCCCGGCGAGCGGCGGCACCAGGTCCCCGGCGTCATCTGCAAATGACAATAAAGTAAGACACTTTGATGAAGAAAGTGAATTCTCCCAATAGGGTATTACACTCATTTTTTTTAAGTGTTTTAATTCGATTCTAGAGTGCTAATAAACAAGAAAAAAACAACATTTTTATTTAATCGATTAGTGCCATAAAAATGCATTTAAATTTTACATTTTCAAATTTTACGCGTATTTCGTCAACGCTGGACGCAGTGGACGCCATATTGCTCTGTGGGTATGACGTCAGTCTGCTATATAAACAAATGCGCTGATATTTTATAAGAAAATTGTTTATAATTTCAAAAATGAGTTCTTTTTCTAGTTTTCGTTGGTTTTGGTGGGTGCCCTTATCGTGTAGTCGCTTAGTTTTAAACCTTAGTTTTGAACTGTCAAAATGAAAGCCTTTCCTACTGTTCGTGTGTTACGGAATGAGGGTTTTCATGAATATTCAAGCCACCAGTTGGCGCCACTTTGACAAGACGTCTTCCAGTTGTTCGACAATGTACTTCAAATATTTGATGTCATTCGTTTCATTCTTAATTTTTTTTTTTTTTTGGGTGGGAAATTATCAAATAACTTCTCCCGCTCTGGGTGGAGCGGGAGGGCGTGTCAGACTTTTACTGACTAAAACCCACCCGTGTTCCCTCAGTTGCCTGTGTGCCAGGGGCGGCGATATCTCTTTCGAACAACCCGCACCCCTGGCGCCTCATCGGCCCTTGCGGGCCTCATCAGTTGCTGCTGACATCTCTTTGAGGCGCGGGTGGAACACAACGCGCCGTCGACCCGGGTTTGGTCCTTACCGGACAGCGAGCTACCCTTTAGTCGCCGTCCGCAAGCCCGTGCCTACGGTGGCCGGGAATCAGCCTGGGATTCCCGACGCCCAGGGCGTCTCCTGCGAAAGCCACGGCTGTGAGGGCGCATGTACTGCATCTCCCTCACGTGCGCCGCCTCCCTCTTTGCGTAACTCGAGCATAACTGCTTCGCTGAAGGAGGCGACTGCTAGCCATGCACTCTCGCTCCGTACCATGGCCTGGACCAGGGTCGGACGCGAGAGATCGCCGCCGCCGATCACCTCCACGAGGACACGGCGGTGCTCCGCCCAAGCTGGGCAGACCTCCACCGTATGCTCCACCGTGTCCTCTGGGCGATCTTCGCAATGGAAACACCCGGGCGTTTCCTCCTGCCCTATCCGAAACAGGAACCTCCCGAAACAGCCATGTCCGGTGAGGACCTGTGTCAGGCGGAAGGTGAGGACGCCATGCCGCCTCTCAAGCCACTCCTCAAAGAGGGGACTTACCGCCGCGATCGTCGCGTGCCCAGCACTGGGTTGCGACAATCGCACTTTCCACGTCGCCATGAGATCCTGCCGGAGCTCTGTCCGCCGTGCCGCGATTTCCCGCAGCAGCGGAGTTACGCCCCGGCGTTTGGCCTCCTCGCGCCACTCCCAAGTGAACGCGAGGACCTTTGCCTCCAGATCCCATGGCGGTAATCCGGCAAGGAGGCCCGCCGCCTCACCGGAGATCGTGCGGTATCCCCGGATCATCCGGATGGCCATGACCCTATGGGCCGCCTTCAACCGGCGTGCTGGTTGGCGCCTCAATGTAGGCGCCCATACCGGCGCCCCGTATAGGGCCATGGCCCGCACGACCCCCGCGTAGAGCCTCCGGCAGGAGGCGTTTGGCCCCCCTAGATTGGGCAGGAGCCGCTTCAAGGCCGCCCCGGCCCGCTCCAGTCTGGGAGCCAAACGTCGGAAGTGCTCCGCGGAGTTCCACCGGCTATCGAGGACGAGTCCTAGGTACTTCATCGTCGACTCGACGCCGATGTGAACCCCTCCCACCGTTATCTGGGAACCCGCCAGTGGCGCATTCCGTTCGTTTCATTCTTTCGTTCACCATTCAGTCCGTAGGCGCTTTGGCATTTTTGACATGTGCCCGTACCTGACGTCTCAGTGCTGCCACCTAGTGAACGTCATTTCAGAAAACCCTCATTAACCCTCAGGTTTCCGCACTACGTTTTCCGTCACTGATGTCGCTAATATCCAAGAAAAATACTCACTGGTCTAAGTAAATAAGGCTGCCTATACACGGGCACGTTGAGTCCCCTGTTACGTGCGTCGTAGTGCTCCGGCTGTGCGTCGCCGGCGCGCGGCGTGTCCTTATTGTCGTCTCTGTCGCGACGTCGGTAGTCGGGTCTGTCGGGTCTGTCGGGTCGGTCGGTTCTGTCGTACTTGTGCTCGTAGCGGTTGTAGTCGCGGCGGTTGTCATGATCTGAAAATAAATCATAATCAAAAGTCATTTATTCAAATTAGGCTGAGAATCAGCACTTTTCGAATGTCAAAATACATAATACAGTCCCCCGGCACGCCCGCCCTTCACCACTTCCTAGTGCTTTAGCTGGGAAGAAGAAGTGGCGCAACAAACTCCCCAGCAGCACAGCTGTCTGTTTAGTCGGATAGACTTGATTCTATACATACATAGGCAAAGTAATAAATATTACGAGACACAGAACATTAATTAAATAATTAGTCAAAATGTCAGCTAGCCATACAAATATACCGTCAAATTAAATTAAAACTGTCGAGGCCAAATAAAGCATAAAACAACGCATCATAAAAAATATTGTTATGAGTAGATCATGTCAATAACTAATGACTTAATAGATAATAATAAAAAATACTTAGAAAGGCAATAAAAATAATAAAATAATTATATGAACCCATATAACCTGTCACTAGATACGCTAATTCTGGAGAAAGAACACAAACATTGTCTTGAGTTAATCACAGCGACCAACTATTCTTGTCATTTAAATAGTCGTTGATGGAATAGTAAGCCTTTAAACAAAGGATGGATTTTACTTGAGCTTTAAACGCATTAAAAGACAAATCTAGCAAAGAAGAGGGAAGCTTGTTATAAAAAGTTATACCAAGCCCAAATAAATAATTGTTTATGTAAATCACATAGCATAACGCTTTGTTTCCCCGAGGGTTGGGCAGAGGTGTTCCTATATAGTACAGCCACATTTTCTAGGTGTTACTACGACTTACGAGTTGTAGGTCGTGTATTCGAACCCAGAAAGGCGCTCGCGGGCTTGTGGACAGCGAATAATGGATAGCTCGCTGTCCGGTAAGGACCAAGCCCGGGTCGACGGCGCGTTGTGTTCCACGCGCGCCTCAAAGAGATGTCAGCAACAACTGATGGGGCCCGCAAGGGCCGATGCCTGCCAGGGGTGCGGGTTGTTCGAAAGAGATACCGTGGCCCCTGGCACACAGGCAACCGAGGGAACACGGGTGGGTTTTAGTCAGTAAAAGTCTGACACGCCCTCCCGCTCCGCCCAGAGCGGGAGAAGTTATTTGATGATGTCCCACCCTAAAAAAAAATACTAAACTACTTTGTGTAAATAATTTAATCGCCACTGCTCTTAAAACTGTGAAGGTTAACATCGTGAGGAAATCGGCATGTCCTAGTACGAAAAATTTGAAGACAAGTGACATCTACCAACCCGCACTGGGCCGCGTGGATTACGGCCCACTGCCTCTCACTGAGAGGAGGCCCTTTTTTTGGGTTTTGGCTTCGCACGTTTTGTGCATTTAGCCAGTGTCAAGTAATTTTTCTTTTCGATCAAGTAAATGGCCCGATATCGGGCACGAAGTTACAAAATAGTCATAGTCGTCTTTAGTCAGTCAAGTCAAAGTTATTGTAAAGCGGTAGCAACTTTACAGCAACGTATTAGGAGTTTTTGGGGGAACACGAAAAGTCCACGTCAGTCACATATTTTCACCGTCACTACACTTGTGCACACACCTAACTAAATTGAATAATTCACTACCAAAATTATACAATTAAATTCGCTATTTTACTAAATTTCATGGAAATGAAAATTCGTGCGACATTTTCCAACGCGATCCCGCCAAAAACCCCCAGTGCAAACATTATAGTTTGATTTTGCTTTGCTTACGATATGTAGGTAAAACTTACATGTACTTTTGGCCTGCATACTCCTTATACTATCGACGATGGCGCGCGCGGCCGTCGTCAAGTGTCTGTCATCGCCGGGGCCGCGTCTAGGGAAGCAGAAAAAAATATTTATTACTAGCTTTTGCTGGAGTCTTTGCCCTCGCCGAAAATTATCCTACGGGAACGACCAATCCGGGTTAAATAATCCTAATTTGGCTTATCATCATTATCATAGCAGCCGAAAGCCGTCCACTGCTGGACATAAGCCTCCCCCAAGAGGGGGGGATTTGCCATAATCGCCACGCTTGGCAGGCGGGTTGGCGATCGTAGTATGGTGGTCAAATGCATAGAGAACGCTGCTGCCCATTCTCTAGTAAGTCCCTTAGTCGCCTTCTACGACACCCACGGAATGAAATGGGATGGTGCTATTCTTTTACGTCCGGCAACACACGGAAGTAAAGTCGGAATCAAAGTTATAATTTTGATGTATGCCAAATTTCATCGTCACGTTTTGGCGTGGCGACTTACGAGATGTAGGTCGTAGGTGAAGGGCGGGTGTTTTGGGGGGCCTGTCTTATGTACTTTTGACGTTCAAGAAGTGCTGACTCTCAGCCTAGTTTGAATAAATGACTTTTGATTTAGTTCGAAGTCAGACAGGCGGTTTAGTTTGTGTTAATTATTTCTTCACCACTCTCTTTCGCTGTTCTCTTTTGGTCTTAAAACGGGTTTTCTGATTGCACTGGAAGTAAACTGTATTTTTACTATAGATTTTTTACTATCACTTTTACTATGACCGACTTTTGACAGTCGTAGTTTAGAATTACCGATATTTGACAGTCTTTTTTAATATGAACGAGTTTAGACTTTCGTTTTTCATCAAAGATTTTGGTGTCAAGTTAATTGGTAAGGATAGAGAAGTAGTACTCACCCCATAACCCGGGTATTAAAGTTATTTACAGGACAGTTCCCGAGTATTCCGTTGCCACTGTTGCGTCTGCGCCAGTCTCCTCTCTTATCCCTATCATATCCTCTATAATCTCTGGTATCCAGTTGAGCCATCTGAGACTTAATCTGTTGAATCGTCACTGCTATGTCATTATTTTGTCTATTTCCATCTTCATAGTTCACTTTTTCTTCGTTAGAAGGCGTGGCTCGAGCGGAACCGGATACAGAGCTCCGTTTTGATGCCCGGTTTGATAGACTGTTTCGTCTTTGGTCTGGTTGCTTGTCTATGACTGGGTAGACTTGCTGGCAGATTGGGTAGGGCTGTTGGATCACCTGAAAAAGTCAAGGGGTAATGTGGGGAATTAAATTTACAAAAATTTCAAAGATTTCTTGGTTTGCATTTACACAAAAGTAATCATTTATTCGTCACCCTTTGCTAGTTAGCAAAATGTGAAATTCAAGTGACTGTCTACTGACTTTTCTACCACACTTATCTATTAGTCGTCACCTCCGTACTCACACCCTTTCTAACCAAGCCATCATTCACACAACCCATCTATCGTTTCTCTGGTCTCCCCCTACTCTTATAGCCATCGACATTCATACTTAAAACTTTCCTCGCGACGTTTTACCTCATTCCTCCGTATCACATGCCCGTACCATGACATTTCATTTCGTTTATTTCATCAAAAATATATTTGTGTCGAAATATAGAAATACACCATGAACTTAATATTACTATTGTGATTAACAAAAAAAAAAAAAACACTACAGCGAGAATACATAAATATTACATTTTCTTAATTATTACATGTCAAAATATTATATATGAAATTAATGCAATACATTCTAAAATGAATCATTTACCAATAATTACTTTTTTATCCTTACACAATTCGGCAATACTAGTATAATAACACTTCTGAATCAATAATTTCTAAGTTTATTTCTAAATGTATTAAAATTCGGAATATTCTTTAATTCTTGTGGTAATTTGTTAAATATATTAATAGACTGCACTGTTTTTCCGTGTCAATAAAGTTTTTTTTTACATTATTTTTATATTGGAGGATATTAGGCTTTTCTCCGAGTTTTTACTCTAAGATAAGATAATAATTTATTTGCCCAAACATGAGTACATGACATACAACACAAATTGTCAGCATGTAAGAGATGTTAATAGTCAAATAAAACAGATCGTCACGTTTGCCTTAATGGCATGCAAATATTAGTACAATAATAAAATTTATAATGTCACTCCTAGTCTATTTAAAAATTTCATAATAATAAAAGAACATTACAAAATACAATGATTAAAAAATAACAAATTGGTGAAACATAATCATAATCTCTCATTTAGAAACTCATTCAAGTTATAGTAAGCTTTATCTGCTAGAAAATTAATAACCTTCTGTTTGAATTGTACATCAGTTAACTGCTTCCAGCTTTTAGGTAGTTTATTATCTATTTCGACAACCGATTTCCACACAACTTTTTAGCTACCGGCGCCACTATCAGACTTCCTCTTATGAAATGAAATGTTTATTTATGTAAGTAGATCTTATCAGACACTTTTACACGTCAATATTTTGTTGGTCAACATTTTAAAAACAAGATGGCGCCGGAATTTCCTAGCTGACTGTTCCCTGAGCAGAAAAGCTGAAACAAATTCAGAGGTCATGGTCTCTTTTAAAGTCCAAACATTATATTATTTGAATTGTATGTGAGTCTATCAATGCAGGGCAATGTCTGGAAGGGCGTTTAGAAGAAAGAGCCATTGCAGCTTTGAGCTAACATGTCCTGACAGACGGCATGTACTCATTTCTTATTCTACCCATTCGTGTAACACCACACATCTGCCCTGCTAATTGTATCTGCAGTAATCGACACTTGTGGGTTTTCACTTTTTTGCAGAAATGGCATCCTTAGGGGCAAACCTATATGAGAAAAATAAAAATATTTGGGTACTGGAAGTATGTTTTTTTACACGCTTTATATTAGCTTCACTTGTATGTTTGTTTGTTTGTATGTTTGTATGTAACCGACTCCTTTGGACGCTATTTTGACCCACTTTAAACGGTCAGATTTCATTTAAACTTTGTAGACTTATCGAGGACCTATGACAATTCAATAATTTAAAAAAAAATAGAAAAAAACACGGTTTTGTAGTTAGCAAAACTAAAAAATAGAAAATAAATAATAGTTAAAAAAAACAACTAAAAAAACACGCTTTAAAAACCAAACTAAAAAGTAGAAAATAATTTAATTCTATTAAAAAGCTTGGGGTGCTTGATATTAATTGATTATAAAAATACCTCAAAAAGCACCCCACGCTTTTTAATAGAATTCAATTATTTTCTACTTTTTAGTTTGGTTTTTAAAGGGTGTTTTTTGTAGTTTTTTTAAACTATTATTTATTTATAACGAGATTCACAGCACATGCATGAAAATTGTACTTTTCCGCGTTTGTCTCGAAACCGCTTTTTTGCAAGTACTGCATTTACAATTAGCAGGGCAGTCATCCTTCTTAACATTTTCATCTCAGCTGTATGCCATTGGCTTTCATTCATCCCTTTTGTGGCCCAACATTCTCACCAACACATGCATATCATGACAACCGGTTTGGCTGACCAGCTCGATTCTCGGCAACTCTCAACCAGCTGCTACCAGTCACCCTGCGAAGATCGTCGCTCCACCTACCCTGAGGGCGTCTTACCTTACGTTTGCTGATTCTCGGTCTCCACTCAAGAACACGTCTACCCCAACGGCCATCGGTTCTACGGCAAATATGGCCGGCCCATTGCCACTACAGCTTGCTAATTCTGTGAGCTATGTCGACAACTTTGGTTCTCTGCTGGATTACCTCATTTCGGATTCTATCCCTCAGAGATACTCCGAGCATAGCTTGTTCCAATAGCACGTTGAGCGACTTTGAATTGATGGACCAGCTGTACCGTGAGTTTCGGATCCGTAGGTCATAACAGGCAGAACAGACTGGTTGAAGACTTCGGTCTTTAGGGCTCTGCGGACCATGATCCTCAGTACTGAATAGTGCAGAACTTACCTGTGGGTACACAATATTGTAATGTTGGTAGGCAGGCTGCTGGTACTGCATGATGGGATACAGCTCTGGTACCATCAGTTTCTGTTGCGCGATGCCGTGGGACGGCACGGCCCAGGGGAGCTGTTCCTGATATTGCTGAGAAAGAAATATATTATGTTATCTTACTCAAAGGTAAGAGTAATCACGTACGCGCTTGGACGTGGAGTTGCGGACTCCAGCCAGATAATTATCTGCCTCGTCTTTTCCCAACTATGTTTTGGTCGGCTTCCAGTCTAACCGGATGCAGCTGAGTACCTCTATTTTACATAACGCGACTGCCTATCTGACCTCCACAACCCAGTTACTGGGTAATACGATACCCATTGAATGACAGCCGGAACCAACGGCTTAACGTGCTTTTCGAAGCCCGGAGGTGTCTTGGTATGTAGAGATGGTTACCTACCCATCCACGGACCAACCGCGGCAAGCGTAGCTTAACCTGATCGATCGACCCGCGTGGCTGCTATTATTTAGCCACAAGCCCCGGCCCGATATACAATACAACAGCGAATTAACAAATAAAGGATCTTACAAAATGGTAAATACAACACTGCCAGGGGTGCGGGTTGTTCGAATGAGATACCGCGGCCCCTGGCACACAGGCAACTGAGGGAACACGGGTGGGTTTTAGTCAGTAAAAGTCTGACACGCCCTCCTGCTCCACCCAGAGCGGGAGAAGTTATTTGATGATTTCCCACCCAAAAAAAAGTATCTTAAGTAAGAATTGACTTTTGTATAAAAAGTGTATAGGACATCAGTGGCATGCCCATCCCACCACCATTATATTTTTTTTCTGCTAAGTCCCTACAAACTGGGTTGTAGAAGTCAGCTAGGCAGTCGCCCCATGTAAAATAAAATATCTGGATGACCGAGATTTGCTCGATTTTTTATTGACGTTTTCTACAAATGAAACCTAGCTAGATCGATTTATCGTCCCTGAAATCCCCTGCATACTAAATTACATGAAAATCGTTGGAGCCGCTTCCGAGATTCAGATTATACACCGTGAAATTTTAATGGTTGTTTTCCCGCAGCGAAATGGTTTTGTCTTGGTAATACAATCGTTTTATAAACAAATAAAATATGAGAAACAAAAAATGGCAGACTAACCATTGTGAAAAATCACCACGTGCGAAAGATTATTTTGCTTTGAACATTTATGCATCGCTGTTCCCTTTGTCGGAGGTGCGTGCGTTTCGAGTAGTACCTACAAGTTACCTCTAGTGTTACTATTGAGTAGTGTTTTATCAAGTTGATGAATATTTTTTAAATTATTTTAAAACAAAAATCTTTTTTTTTTTTACTTTTACTCTATGCTTCGAAAGTACTCCTTAGGGCAAGTTGTTCTGCCGCGGGAAAACAACCATTTGAATTTCACATTGTATATATACATATATAATCCGTGTGTCTGTTCCGTGTGGTGCCGGACGTAAAAGAATAGCACCATTCCATTTCTTCCCGTAGGTGTCGTAAAAGGCGACTAAGGGACTTACTAGAGAATGGGCAGCAGCTTTCTCTATGCATTTGACCACCATACTGCGATCGCTAACCCGCCTGCCAACTGTGGCGATTATGGCAAATCCCCCCCTTTTGGAGGAGGCTTATGTCCAGCAGTGGACGACTTTCGGCTGATATGATGATGATGATGATGATGATGACGGGAACGGAAACGGGCAATTCTTGTGTATATATAAATATATACACCGTGACATTTTAGTCGTCTTACAAAGGTGGTCCACTAAATGTATCCGTCATAAAATACCTCTAGGCGCGATTAAAACATTGTTACCATTAATTAAGATAATAGATACAAAGAAAAATAATGAATGCTTTAGGATTATGAAACACCCTCCCTGTTAATAATGTTTACGTATCAAACGGTAGAAGATATCTACCTACCTACCATTACATTCCATCATTAATTCCATCTCCATAACAGGGTGTTTCAAGCTACGTCATGCGTCTTAGTGATATTTTCATGTTTTTGATTATGCAAATGTTAAAAAAAATATGTTTTTTTACGAATGGTAGTAGATAGCATTCATTGGCTACATGAAGTGGGCTGCCGTTGTAAGACGACTAAAATGTCACGGTGTATACACACAAGAATTGCTCGTTCAAAGGTATATTGGTCTGTTCTCACATTCGGTATTACTCGATAGTTTTACTCTAAAACGAGTAAAATCAACATGTGGACAGCAAAACTCACAACTCCAAGGCTCGCATCGAGCCGGCTCAATGAAATTCAATAAAAGTAATTTCCTTCGCACCTACTCGAAGCGAGCCGTCGAGCTCGACTCGAGCGTATGCACGTGTCCGCGTGTCGACCGTCAGTACGGCATTGTTGATCGTTAGTTTCTCTACCGTCTCCTTTGTAGAACAGACATCTTTTGGCTCGAACGGTTCGGTGAATACTGAACGCCGCGCGGCACTCGATAGATGAATGTTGAATGTATGGACGAAAGCCCGTGCCGTGATTTTTACTCGACATATTTGCTCGATCGAGTAAAACCGTATGTGAGTACTTAGTTTTAGATTAGATTAGATAGATAAATATTCTGCTGCATCCGGCTAGATTGGAAACCGACCCTAACATAGTTGAGATGCGATCCTGGGTTTGGAATTTAGTTTCGTTAATTTAGTACTTATCCAAAAACACATGTTCAAAAACCACCAACTGTCCAAAAAGATCTAAACAGATATGAAAATTAAAAATTAACTCAATGACACAAGGAATGTTTCAGAATGAAAACAGTACACGACAACTGTCATTCTTACAAGAACTTTATCCAATTGAGATAAAATTTAATTTTCTTAGTTGTTGAGATCATTTTGAACAGTCTGTTCGTCCCGATATTTTTGACGCTAACTGTACTTTTGGAAAAGTTACTTTAATGCCCAGACAATAAAGTGCACTACCACTTAAATATTTTGCAATTATTTTTTCCTTAGTGATATTTGGTTAGGGTTGGAAGTAAGAAGAAACAACGATTTAAATATTTAATGGGCAGTGGATGATATCTTACCTGGTATTGTGGTAACTGCTGTAAGTGCTGCTGCGGTAGGAGCACGTTGCCGACCGGGTAGGTAGGCAGTACCTGTTGGGGTACCTCCATCTGACCGTATGGCACGCTGTAGCTGAAATCAGAACAATAATATGAATATAAGACTAGCACAGCAAAGCTAACAATGTGTTATTTGGGTTTTTCTATCTGGAAATAGGATATTTTCCAATTTAAAGAAAACTATTTTAATTTGAAGATTGGGACGATATATTTAAAAGAAAAATAAAAATAAATTTCTTTAAATCCATTTTCTCAGTTAAAAACGATTAAATACGAAATTTATTTTTCGTCGTTTCAAAAAAAAAAAAAAATACCGCCAAAACGCTCCTGACTATTTTTGACTGTTTTTATCAAGTGACATCGTGACGTCGGCTTTGTGTGAACGGCACCGGTACAACTACATAGCCGCAGTTTTAGAAGTATTTCTGTGCACAGAGGTACCGCACAACAGTAATATAACTTTCTATCCATTAAAAAGCTTGTTAATTAAATCCTCGAGATTTACAATGTACTTTTCACTCAATATCAATAATTATTTTCGTTTACACAAAGTTGATGTCACGTGTGGTCACGTGATAAAAAGTCATCGTACCGCCAAACTCTCCTTGCGTTTTGGCGGTAAATTCAAAACAACGACAAAATAAGTTTGATTTAAATAGTTTTTAATTGATCAAATGGATATAAATCAATTTACTTTTATTTTTCTGTAACATATTTCGTCTCAATCTCCAATTTAGAATAGTTTTTAGCAAATTGGAAAATACCCTATTCTCAGTAACAGCCCGTAGTTTTGATTTGTGCCCGGATGATGGCAATAGGCTCGTCCCTTATTACATGGGAGTAGAACATAACAAGCGTAAAATGGGTGTACTGTAGAGATGGGTAACTCAGGAGAGATAGATAAAAGAGATATGAATCAATCCGTTTCCATCAATCACTCTTTATATCCATTCACATCCGAATGTATCAGTGTATCTTTACAACTCATTTCACTCACGGCCTTTTTCTTCAATCTGTATCGCAACACTACCGCATAGCAACACTCGTAAACAAAATTTCGGAAAATTCCGACGTCTCTTTCGCTCCTCCCTATTTAGAATGTTCTGTCGCAAGACGGAGACAGTGAGTTGTTTGACCATTATAAACTGACATACGTCGGCACAGAAAGGTAAATTAATAACTCTATTACTGGTGCATAGGGCTTAAAATTCGTTAAGTGACACATGAACATTTAAGTAGGTACTATACTGGTTTTAACTGTACGTGTACTTTTCCTTTAAAAAGTTTTAGTAAACTATGCAAAGTAATTTCGGTCATAAAGCACGATGGCTTTATGACCGAAATTACGAGTGTTTTTTAGGATCAGGATATGAAAAATTAGATTTGCGATTTCAAATTAAACAAAATATCAGTTTGCGTCATTACGTCAACCTTGACCTCCGTTCGCTACCGTTCGGGATCGGGAGTTTAATATTATTGTTTTCGTCAATTAATTGCATCGAAAAGAAAGAGATTTGAAGTAGTTTTTAACGACTAAGCAAGCAAAGTGCAAACAGCTATAAGTATTTATCTGTCGCTCTACTGATTTATTGGATTGAGTTGAGCGAAACGAGCCATAAGCTGAGCAGCGCAGCGCAGAGTTCAATGCGCTGTGTTTCGTGCGCGCGAGCGTGAGCTACTGATACATAAGGATATAAAGATTTTAAAGAGTGATACATATCCCAATGATCGAGAGATACATTACATTTCAATCTTATCTTTTTAGTGACACATTTTGCCCATATATAACTGTAGGTACACCTCTGCCTAAATATCGGGGAAACAAGGCGAGATGGAAGTGGAAGACTAGGTATTTTTGGCTGAACTGGGGACTCGCAAAAAAAAAGAAGAAATTTTGAGATAAAATATTAATTTTTAAACCATATTAGTGGCTCATTTCAATAATATAGGATAGTATTGATACCAAGTCCGAATTCGAATTCTGGATAAACCATGAACCATTTATTAAAATAAAATAAAACTATACAGGGTGCAAGGGAAAAATTTCCGAAAACGAAGACAAGTGATAGGGCTAGTGATTCTCGATACAGTACCATCAAAAAATCTAGATTTTATTTTAAAGTTTTACCAATTTTTTTTAGTATTTTTTGTATACTATGCTGTGACAACAGTTAAATGAACCATTATTTGAGATTAGACACATTTAAAAACGACCCCAAGTCCACGCGGCGACTTTATGTTTAGGCATCCTTTATATTGTAAAGCGCCGCCAAAATAAAATAAGTAGACACACTGCAGAAGCGTCAAACGTTTAAATTGATGCAAAATAACCAATTTAAGGCGAAAGGTTATTGGTATCCGTTTGCATTTAGGTTGTAAATAACCTACGTTCTGGCTTCGGAAGCGTTTCCCTTACACCCTGTAGATGCAACTTTAGCTGGTACAGGTTTACAGGCCTATTGACACTGTGATTTGATAACAATGTAAAAGCCAAATATTTTAAAAGAGTATCCGTGTAGTTTCTTGCCGGCTCTTCTCTATAAGAAACAACCAATTGGAACCGTGCAACACTTATGAAACGTCAGTAACTAGGTGCACGGTTCCAATTGGTTGTTTCTTATGGAGAAGAGCCGGCAAGAAACTACACGGATCATTCCAAACGAAGAACCATGAAGTTTCGTGCCGGCTGGTTGACAGGCTTATTAACACTGTTATTTGATAACATTGTAAAAGCCAATTATTTTAAAAGAGTATCCGTGTAGTTTCTTGCCGGCTCTTCTCTATAAGAAACAACCAATTGGAACCGTGCACCACTTATGAAACGTCAGGAACTAGGTGCACGGTTCCAATTGGTTGTTTCTTATGGAATTATCAGCAGCAATAAGTACAAATACTTCAATATTAAAAACCAAATTGAAAATAGTCAACAATTCGAATTATCTAAGAGTGTACAAAGCATGTTTTAAGCCTAGTGTCTGAAGTGTTCCTAATCTCGAAAATGTAACCCAAACAATTTTGGGCTTTTATTTTTTGATCGCTTTCCCAGCCTCGACATAACAACATTTTTAAGACGAGGGGGCATTTCTCGTCATTTTAAGAACGTTCACAGTCTGATCTTGGATCCCAGTCTCACTACAAGTTGCACAAAGACAAACATTAATGCCACATTACATAATGGATCACTAACGCTGATGAATTCATTAATTTAATGACGTTGCACAAAACAACTGTAAGGCGTTAATGGTGCTTGCTTTGTGCAACAAAAACTGTGACAGATTGCCTCGTTTGACACTTTCTTTAAAATTAAAGAACCATTAAAATCGAGTTTAATGCTGCTTTTTGCAACAAGTTAATGGAAGATTACTATCTAATGACGGCTTTAAAAGTTAAAGTTCCTTTCTGAAACTGGTCGTATATCTTTAAAAAAAAACCTCAAGTTTGTCGTTTTTCATTGTCACCGAGATGAGACTGCGACTAGAATTTGAACGTTTTTAATTACTAGAATTGGTCTTCAGGTGCTTCAGGCGGCTCGTTTACTTGAGCAATAACCCCCTTATTTATAAACGTTGCTTAAAGCTAACTAGTGATTAGCGACCGTTTAACCATATATTTTTGACGTTTATCTCTTAAATTTAAGCAGTGTTTATAATTATAAGGGTAAATGTACCTTCTCTGCTGGTGCTGTTGCATGGCCTGCATGTTGTTGGTGTCGGCGCAGGCGCCGCACGCGGCCGCGGTGTAGTCCACCGCCGCGTACGGGTAGCTGGGGTCTGAGATAGAAAATATGTCATTTCGACATGTTTTTTAGGAAGAATCAGGTTTTTTTTTTATTATTATTTATTAGGGAAAATAAACAGTAACACATTCCAAGATTACACAAAATTTGAGTTTTCCGAGATTTCCACATATTTTCAAAAAAACGTTATAAAACTATGCGATGCGTGCTTACAATTTTATAAAACTTACAATAAAGTTACATTATGTGTTAGTGATAAAATTAAAGTAGAATTAGAATTAGAATTATAAAAGAAAGAATGAGATAATTAAAATTAATTATAACAATACAGTCCAAGAATTAAATATTACGGAGCAATATCCAAAATAGTTTCCCGAACAAGGCCTCTAAATTTACCAGTTGGTAAGGCAAAGATGTCAATATTTTGAAAGGGATTGTTACATTGACTCGTAAGGCGACGTAGGGGTGCAATTGCAAAATGCAACAAAAAAATGCATCTCCCGTATCCCGTATGTATCTGCAGTAAAAGCAACATCAGTGGCATTTCTTTTAACCATCTCGACTGCACGCATCGACCGCGTTCAGCGCTCCGATTGGCCCTGGATTGGTGAAGGCCCAACCGGGCCAGACGCTCGTCCGCCTTTCCGCAGGACATTGGTAAACTATCAAGGGTTCCTTGTTGACTAAACACGGACTTAACTTATACAACTTCGTGGTTTGTTTAAGGTAGTTTTTAGGGTTACGTAGTCAACAACCAACTTAACGATTAGTGTAAATTACAACTCACCGATCCTGAAAGCAGATTCGTTGGGATGCGGCGAGGGAGCGAGCTTGTGATCCTCAGTCTGTAGTACTTGCGGGTACATCTGAAGAGATGGCTCCTGTGGAAATAATAGTCTTCGTTCGTAACGTATGTACGCAGAATTTCTTTAGACAGGGATCCTTAAGTGGCCGCCTGATTTAGACCTATTTTGTGCATTTATTATGAGAATGAGAAAAATAATTTCAACAAAATTATTTGTGACTAGCTTTTGCCAGCGGCTTCGCCCGCGTGGAGGTCGAAAACTATCCCACGGGAACGTAGTACCGGTATAAAAAGTATCCTATGTGTTATTCCAGGTTACAGACTACCTGTGTGCCAAATTTCATTCAAATCCGTTCAGTCGTTTTTGCGTGAAAGAGTAACAAACATCCATCCATCATCCATCCATCCATACTTACAAACTTTCGCGTTTATAATATTATTAGGATTTGAAAAGTCGAGTTCCTTGTTTTGCGTGTGGCTGAAAGTGATTTATAATAAAAAAAACTTGAGAGGTGTCAAGGGACACCCGGATGGAACGAAGTTCCTTTCGATTAATTAGTGAAGGAATTGCGAACATGTTGCGACGACCACAAATAAATTGGGATAAGGGCAATATTGGCATAATAATGATGACTAACGTTTGATATTTTTGTTTTTTACTAGAAACCCAGGGCCTCCTGCTCAGCAGTAGCGACTTGCGACCGCTGGACCAACGAGGCAAACAAGAAAAAAAAAACAGTGGCAGTCCGGGAGTGCCGACAGAAGTGAAAACTTGAACAATTACGCGTAAAAGACATCAACGCGCGACTTATCTGTGTGCTCGCTGGAAAGCGTTCGGTGTCGATGACGCGAGTTCCTTGATTTTTGTTCACCCAAAAAGTGCTCAACGCACCTAAAGAAGTTTTCACTTCAAAAAAGAACAGAGAATGGTCTGCAAATCTCCAGTCTACAATGCCTACAACGTTCTCATATTCACAAAATTAAAAACACCACACATATATAAAAGTGAGAGGGTATGTATAAGTAATAACAGCCACACGGATCAAACGATCAGGATAAGCTACCCTTGCAGGCATTGGCCCGTGACCATCTTATCATACCAAGACCCCTCCGTGCCTCGGAAAGCACGTCAAGCCGTTGGTCCGGACTGTCATTTGTGGATCTTTGGCAGTCGTTACGGGTCGTCAGAAGCCCGTAAGTCTGACAACCAGTCTTACCAAGGGGTATTTTATTACCCAGTAACTGGGATGTGGAAATGGCTAGGCAGATGATGGGCCACATAAATAAAGACGCGTTATACTCACAATTCTGCATTGATAAGGGTTGTATCCTTGCGCCATGGGGGCCTGGTACACCATGTTTGTCATGTTCGTTACTGGCATTTGTCCTGCAAATATAGGAAGTTTGGAATTACCACTGAGCGTTTCAAAATGGATAAGATTATGAGTTTTTGGTACGGTCAAGCATAGACAATGGCATATTCTAGAAATTTATTGAATTTCAGACAGTTTTCATTTAACATTCCATTCTTATTTTCTCTTAGTTTTCATTTTTAGCAGTGCGACGCGTCGTCTGAGTTTATTCTGTCACTGTCTGTTTGTTTTATTTTATATTTTTGACAGCGCTGCCATACAAAATACTCAACTGGTTCTGACAAACTTGAGGTTTATCGACGACCCTAACATGACACCTAAGATATCTCTAATTTTGACTATTCAACACAAGATAATCCTGCCCGCGCTATAACTTCGTTTTCGATCACTTTTTAACACGCTTTTATTAGCTTGGTATGTATTGTAACGGAATCTTTGAACGTGATTTTCACCCTATTCAAAACGTCGGATTGATTTGAAAGAAAAGAAAGAAAGAAAAATGCGTTTATTGGCATTACATCATTAATAATAAATAGGGATCGGATGATCGGATGCATATTTACCTAAAGTTAATTTTTAGTTATGAAAATATGGAAGCAGCTTCTTAAAATATTTTTTTGTACAAAAATCCTGGGATGCCAGCAACACCGGGAATGCATAACTAGTCAGTTGTATAGTATGGAAGCGACTTCTAAATGATTAGGATTGCATAACTATTCAGACGCATATTTATTAAAAAAATAACCCCGATGGAAATTTGCTACCTATACCTATGTACCTAGGGTGTAAGTCTGTAAGGGGTGGTGTGTGTTAGTAAAAACATTTTTTTTACATTAAATTAAAAAAAAAGGGAACAAAAGCGCATTCCATTTCAGCCAACCTCTCAGCTTAGGTGAATATGCATCCGAATATCCGATCTCTAGTAATAAATCTTAAACTATTTAAAGGAAAAGAAAAAATAAACAAGGATAATATTGCCAAAAGGGCTTCACCTCAGCATTATGTCAGATGGCAACACAGTATTCACCACCTGACGCTGATTTTCAGCTGTGACCCACACTTATCAAGGACCTATGCCAATTCAATAATTTCATACACTTTTCCATTATCTTGGTCAAAATAAATACATGCAATATTCGTAAAAAGGGGTACAAAGTGTAATTTGGATACTTACGTATATTCGGGTCTGGTAGAGGCAGCTGCGCCACTTTATGCTGCGACATGACCTGCATGTTCACTTCGTGGTGAATGAAGTGGTTCACCATCTGAGGCGGTGATGTTACCTGGTGATTGCAATGAATATTTTGTTGATAAAGTCAAATTTGGCAAACTTTTAAGTTTATTTATATAACATTCATAGGCGACATACGCGCAGGTACCCTTTTTGCAGTGAACTCTTGCCGAACTAATTCCGGCCAGCGCTCACCTATCCGCCGTATGGTGGAATTTAATAGTAGTTTTGAAAATATTGACATCTTCCATTTTAAAATAAGTACATTCGAAAGCCTCACACGCTTCTCTTTATTACCTACATAAAACCCATGTTTAGTTCTAAAAACCGTCAAACTTGATAAGCTCATATTTTATTTTATACAACGTGTCGTTTTGCATCCTCGTCAAATTCAAGGAGGTAACTATGCTAATGATTCTCGACACGAATCAATAATAAAATAAGTAGGTATTTTTTTGTTTTTTTATTTTTTTATTTTAAAACGCGGCCCGTGTGATACCGCACTGTAACTGGGTAACCTGGGTTCAAACAGTCTTCGTCGCACAAACCAGTCCTCGAATTACTTGTTGCGATTTTTTATTTTACGGCTATGAAAATCTACTTATTTTATTATTGATTCGTGTCGAGAATCATTAGCATAGTTACCTCCTTGAATTTGACGAGGATGCAAAACGACACGTTGTATAATATAATATTGTGTAATCTTTATCTAAATTTTAACTTTATTTAGACTCATATTATAACAATTCAGTGCATGTACTGCGTACTAAAGCGATTATCTTTAATCTTTAACTTCTAAACTAATATGTCTACCTGTGGACAGCGTTGTGGGTTACATTATTGCTTTAACTGTTTTTGTTAATGTAGTTGTAAGTTCTTATATTGTAACCGTTTGCTGTTCCTCTCAATAAAAAAAAAAATAACATTATAGGTAGAAAAGGTTAAAGGAGAGGCCCGTGGCTAAGTAAAAATAGCCGCACGGATCGATCGATAAGGTTAAGCTACGCTTGCCGCGGTCGGTCCGTGGATGGGTGACCATCTTTCAATATATCAAGACCTCCATGCCTCGGAAAGCACGTTATGTGTTTGGGCCGTAATCCACCACGCGTGCCCAGTACAGGTTGGTAGATGTCACATGTCTTCGAATTTTTGGAAACGATGTTTCTATTCACCGTTTTGAGAGCCATAGTGATGAAATAATTTACAGAAATAATATTATTTATTTTAAGTTTAATTCGAGAAATGACTTACCTCTTCCGTCCTATATCCTTGCTGATAAGGCTGATACGGAATCTCCTGTCCCTCATTGGTCAATTTCACCGAACGGCTATTCAAACCGTTGTTCACAACGTTCTGCTGATTGGCCGGTTCGAAACTCCGTTTAGGCTCATACGGCTTCTGATTGGCCGGTGGTTCGTATACTTGCTGCTGATTGGGCATTTCGTATTGTTCTATTTGCTGATTGGGTACCTCGTATTGTTCTGCTTGCTGATTGGGTAATTCGTAGCGTTCGCCTTGCTGATACTGAATCTCCTGCCCCTCATTGGTCAATTTCACCGATCGATTATTCAAACCGTTATTCACAACGTTCTGATTGGCCGGTTCGAAACTCCGTGGAGGTTCATACGGCTTCAGATTGGTCGGCGGTTCGTATACGTGCTGCTGATTGGGTAACTCGTATTGTTCTCCTTGCTGATTGGTTACTTCGTATCGTTCTAGCTGCTGATTGGTTGGTTCGTATTGCTCTAGCTGCTGATTGGTTGCTTCGTATTGGTCTGGTTGCTGATTAGCTGGTTCACATTTGTCTGGTTGCTCAGAGGCCGCTTGTTCGAATTCTGGTTGTTCTTGTAGTTGTGTAGTTTCTTCTTGTGCGATTATTTTTGAGTTCGTTTCTATGAGGTTTGATTTCGGCTTTGTGTCGGTTTCCTAGTAAAAGTAAAATAGTAATTTTTAGTTACATTTATCAAGGAAGAAGAAAGAAACTTCCCGCTGTACGGAAGAATCTGAGACGTTACCATCATACTCTTAGAGATGTTATTGATTAAATTATCGATCATGGCGAACCTTCACAAGAACATTCGTGCAAATATGTCTAAAAGAAAAAACTTTCTCACAAAAAACCCAAAACAACCGACTTTTGGCCATGTAAATAATAGTGACAGGGAGTTATCAGGTATAACATCAGCAATAAGTGGAAAAATACGTATTATTGAAGCTCACTCAAAACCTAACCAAGCAAAGAAATAAAAAATAAAAATATTCGTAATATATACAACAAAAAAAGTTAAATTGAGAAGCTCCTTCTTTTTGAAGTCCGTTAAAAACATTACGGCTAAGGATATTATTACTT
This sequence comes from Polymixis lichenea, assembly GCA_949091785.1. NCBI lineage: Eukaryota > Metazoa > Arthropoda > Insecta > Lepidoptera > Noctuidae > Polymixis > Polymixis lichenea. The sequence goes on along the minus strand of OX420958.1, from coordinate 12,345,438 downwards.
TTTGGAATGACAGAACGCTGAAAAAAGTTTCTAAAGTCTGACTAAGCTATTTTTTTATTAAGTACGAAGTAGCCTTAAGGAGAATCTAGTCGCGGGCTCGAACTCACTTGTAGACCTGGTTAAAAGGCACGCTGTCTCACCAGGCATCGTGTCCGACAGAGGTAGTGTCAGTGATGAGCAGTTAGACGCTAGTCTACACGCACAACGTTATTGAGTGAGATGCAGGATCATTTATAGTAAGACGCGCGTAAGAAAATTAGAAAAGTCTTTCGGAAGATCGCGTTTTATGAAAAAACCACTACATAAATCAATGACCAATAAAGTTTATTGAACTTTTCGATATTTGAGCTTTTTCGATACCGACTTGGCTTTGGAGTTTTTACACTTCTTTTATTATTTAAACATGCCCAAACATAGGTTAAATTAGCAAGAAAAACGAATCTTTGTTGGCTCCAACTTTTTAATGGCTTTTTATTTTAGTATTCGGTTTCCGTCAGAAAATATTATTAATCAGACAAAAACCACACCATGTTTAATTTTTGATGTACAGACACCAGCACATCAGCCTATTCCAAACTGTCAAATTTTAGCAATTGAACATGAACCTTATCATTTTGAAATAAAGTTGAAAATCTACCAAAGAAATTTGACAGATTGGGGTAGCTTGATGTGCTGGCCTCTGTACATTGTCGAACAGTGGAGTAATACACTCCCGAAGTTTGTATGGAAAAAATGACGACTAGATTCACCATAAGGCAGAAGCGCCAGGGTAGCTCACGAAATTCAAATTAACTTAGGTTTTTTGTAACTTGGAGATCAGTGTCGGGTTGTAAGTTCATTAAAATATTATTCACGACCGTAATAAATATGACTTTACAGAATAGGCTCTACAACGTGTAACAGAAAGGGTATATACAAACCAACGGCACGGCGTCTTTGGATGATATCAAACGATATTGGAAGGGTTTTTTAATCCTATCTCTACATATTCGGAAGTTATGAGATTTTTTTATACATTGATACCAGAGACCGAACTTTTCAAATTGAAATAAACACATCACTCGGAAGAGATTTATCGTGATATTGGCAAGTAACGTGGAAAGTTATTGACCTACGTAGTGCGATGACACGTTTGTTATGATTTGAATTTAAGAAAACTATGGAACCGAAAATTTGGTATCAATTCTTAGAGTATTTTATTTTGAGCTGAAACTATGTATAGTGATTCTATACCAGCTGTTATCTTTAGTGCTTAAGGATAGCAAAAGGATTTCTGTTACACACTGTACATGAGAAAAAATATAAAAATATATCATTGAGATAACTTAGGCAAAATGCAGTCGGAAAATGTTTGTTAAGTTCATGAAATAACAAAATAAATTTAAAATACAATTTAAACATTTTAGTTTTTATAATCTGTTTTTGAACACCATGAAATAGTAGCCGCCATCTTATTACGTCATACGACATGTCAACTAAGTACTTTTATTTTATTCGTAACCAAAGAGATTTTTATTGAAATAATATCTTGCATTCACGAACAGCAAACCAACTATAAGTAGAATAATAACTTATTTTATTTTTATTATAATCAATTACATAAAAATATCAGCGCATTTATCTACACAGCAAACTGACGTCATACCCACAGAGCAATATGGCGGCAAAATTACGCGCGAAATTTGAAAATGTAAAATTGATGGCACTAAACGATTAAATAAAAATGATGATTTTTTTTGTGGTTTATTAGCACTATATAATCTATTTTCAGAAATGGGTGTAATACCCTAATACGACCATTAAAATCATCTATAGGTACAACTCTCTAACTTCATTTTAATTCCATTGAATGACTATTTTATGAAAAAGTCGTTCAATGATTTACCAAGGGGGTATAGAGTTACCCAGTAACTGGGTTGTGGAGGTCAGATAGGCAGTACCTCCTCGTAAAATACTGGTATTCAGCTGCATCCGACATATTAAAAAAAAAATTGCGATATATTTATCTACCTTTAGGGGTGGATTTTCCCATGTAGGGGATTACAAAAAAAAAACATATTACACAGAAAAAGAGTAAAGAGACATTTACAAAATACACGTCGTCTTGCGAACCTCGTTTTTTTTTCGTCAGTTAAAAAGGCTAGGCAGATGACGATGATCAATAAAAAATACTGTAGGTACCTTTTTAGTCGCCGTCTTCAGTTGACATTCTTCGTCTGGCCGATAGTCGCAGTAACATTTGTCGCGACATTCTTCGTCCGGTTGACATTCGCTTTCTGTAATTTATATGATTCAAGATTCAAGATTCTTTATTTGTGGAAACATGAGTACACATACAGAGCATGCAAGTTACTAAATTACATTATAGTTTAGATCAGTCATGTTTGGCCTTAGTGGCGTACAAATATTTAAATTTCGTCATCATAATTACGTAACAATTAATCAGGTAGTCAGTCAATTAAAATTATGATTATAGCAATAATATGTTGCTGTATGTACAGATTATTTTTTATTTTATTTATTTTTATTTATTTATTATGGCACTCCAACGACTAGTTCACATAAACATTACAGAAAGTTTAGTCATAATTAATCTAGTACTACAGTGAACTTATCACTTAAAGGTGTGCACAGCACTTACATGGTTTGCCTAATTAAACACGGTTAATGAAAGTGGCGAAAATAAAAATAAAATAAAATTAGTTAATAATTATAAAATCAAATAAGTTACTAATAAATATAAAATGACAATGATAAAATCAACTAAATTAGTAAGAAATTAACAATTATAAAATCAAGAAAATCAATAATAATACATGCAATGAAATGGGTGAATTTAACATTTTAAAAATTATAAAAAATAAGTAGTTAGAAAGTTGAAATTGTAACAAAAAATACAGAAATAGACATGAATGACAGAATACAAACAAGAATCAACTATCAGCAATCTGCAAGTTGCTTATTATGTCAAAAATGTATTGATAATATTGGTTACTACACAGTATTAGATGTTGTCATTAAGAAATTTATATGTATATATAATTAATATTTATATTCTTATTCATTACTAGCTTTCGCCGGCGGCGGCTTCGCCCGCGTGGGTTTCAAAATTATCCCATTAACGTAGTACCGGGATAAAAAGTCTCCCGCGATATTTTTACGTCCGTGCCTTCACGGTCTAACCTCTAACCCATTGACCACTCCAGATAGATTAATACGTTTAAATTCAAAATAGTCGTATTTATACGACTGTTATTTATTTTATTATTTACTAGCTATGGGGTACAAAGTTCCGTGTGGTGCCGGACGTAAAGAATAGCACCATTCCATTTCTTCCCGTGGGTGTCGTAGAAGGCGACAAAGGGACTTACTAGAGAATGGGCAGCAGCGTTCTCTATGCATTTGACCACCATACTGCGATCGCCAACCCGCCTGCCAAGCGTGGCGATTATGGCAAACCCCCCATTTTTTTTTGTGGAGGCCTATGTCCAGCAGTGGATGTCTATCGGCTAAAATGATGATGAAGGGGTACAAAGTGTTTGCTTCACGTATTAAGTAATATGTAGATAAATAAAATTGAAGTGCCTTTGAGTATGTGCTAAATAAATATATGTATTTTCATTCTTTCAAAAGCGTCTGTTTGTAATATTATAATACCAGCTTTTACTAAATGCATATGAAAGTAAACACGGTACTTATAGCAAAAATATAACAGCTCTCTCTGTCTGCCTGTGTTCTTGCTTACCTCCGAAACGGCTGTACCGATTTTAACGGGAATTTCACTAGCAGATAGCTGATGTAACTTGGGCTTTTGTCTTTCGTCCCGGTAGCATGCTCTTGTGGGATTATTTCGGGCGAAGCCGCGCGTAATGAAAAAGCTAGTATTATACACAGTGACATTTTAGTCATCTTACAACGGCAGCCCACTTCATGTATCCAATGACAACTAGTCATTTATTAAAAAAAAAAAAAAAATGATATTTTTGAACATTTGCATTATTAAAAATATGAAAATATCTTTCACAAAGACACATTACGTAGTTTGAAACACCCAGTTATGGAGATGGAATTAATGATGAAATGTAATAGTTGGTAGGTAGATTATCTTCTAACGTTTGATACGTAAACATTACCTGGTGTTTCATAATTATAAAGCATTTTTTTTTCTTTGTACCTATAATCTTAATTAATGCTAACAATGTTTTAATCGCGCCTAGAGGTGTTTTTATGACGTATACATTGGGTGGAGTGTTATAATGTATTTTTAATGTTCTAACAATTTTTATTATAAGTATGTAATTTATATATTCTTTGTTTGTTTCAGTCCAGTACTAACCCCACAAGATCAACAGTTAAGCCCAACTGTATAAACGAAGATTGATATCGGTTTTTTTATTTTTTATAATGCACATATGTTTTTCCAATTCACTTTCGACATTGGCAGAATAGTCGACATCGGCTTTGCTTGCCATATTTAAAAATATAATACAATAGACTTAAATGTCACGGTGTATAAGACTTAAATGTCACAGTATTGAATATAATCATATTTTGATGTTATTGTATTATAAAAGGCAGATGGTAAAGTCCGGAATCATTTTATTTTGTGTATTCTTGTATGACAGACATTCTTCTTACCATTATCAATAAATGAATGCTGCTTCTCCAACCTACCGCGGCGTTTTTCACTGCACGGATCCAGCTGTACCTAGAAATAAAATAATAATTTATTTATTGATTATTTAACTAAAATAAATAAAGCTCAAACATATTTAGATAGATTACACTTCTGAAAGCACTCAAGGAAGAATTGTCTTTCTTCATCCGGAAATAAATCGAAATACTTCAGCTTTAAAAACTGGCGTTAGTGGCAATTTATTTTCAAAGACTATAAATATTTACTTCATATATAAGCTAACTGACTTAAAATTATATTAATAACTAGCTGACCCAGCAAACGTTGTTTTGCCTTATAAATTATTTAGGGGTGGACTACCCCTAACATTTAGGGGGATGAAAAATAGATGTTGGCCGATTCTCATAGATACCGGATAAGCACAAAAAATTTCATCAAAATCGGTCAAGCCGTTTCGGAGGAGTATGGCAACGAAAACTGTGACACGAGAATTTTATATATTAGAAGATAACTACATGTGTGTAATTTTTTAACAGCATACAGTTTTTAATCATTGATATCTAATACATTCACTAAGTACTCAAATAACATAGTAAGGAACTATACAAATAAAAACAAAAATACTCTAGGCGTCGAAGTTTCGCCCGCATTGCATTGTGTATAAAAAAGTGGAAAAAGCATCACAGCTTTAAATTAAATCAAAATATCGAATCGACCCTAAGAAATTGAAATATGTTTGTGAAAATGAAATTTAAATACCAATGTATTTCAATTTAAATTTTAGTCCAGGTGTTTTTTTCTCCAGCACTGGATTTTCAACGCACTGCTCAGTGCCGAAGGCTGAAAATCCAAAAGTGTATCCCAGCGCACACTCTGTTGGATATTTTCAACGATCGACTCAATACCGAGAGTCGAAAATCGCCCCTCAGAACCTGCTGTAAAATTTCGAATTTTTGCTTGCTTTGGACAAGAGAAGAAAAAATGGTATCCCCAAACACTCACTCTCTGCTCCACACTCTGTTGTTCAGTCTGTACGACGGTCGGGTCGTACAGCACGGGCGGGTTCGCCGGGTCGAACTGGTACACCGTGCCGTCCGGGTTGGTGAGCGGACGTCCGGTCTGTAACGTACACAGAAAAATATTTTTTTATTAGGACAACTAGTCTCCATTTCAAAATATGGAGTAAGGAATATTTATCTCTAGGACGCAGTGGCGCAGAAACTTGAAATTTCAGTCACTAATTTTAGTCTATGTTCTGAATATCAAACCGCGTTTCATGAAGTACCTGGTACTTGTTGACGGGCCTATATTGTCCTCCCATACCTATTAAAAGGTTACGTATTATAAATACCTAAGTTTCTTCTAACTATTTTCGAGATAACTACGGTCAAAAGACCTACCGTTTAAAATATCTTAAGATCGTTTCACCGATTTTTCTAATAACTAATGAACGAAATCTATAAAGGAGAATTCAGCTACGGTTTATTCAACTACAATTAATTAAACTAAGGTTGATTAAACTAACGGTCGATTCACCTACTGTTGATTTATTTGTGGTCTTGTGTTTGATTTACTGGTGATTTTGTATATATGTCGATTGGATGATTTGCTAATTCGAATTTTCGCGACAACACTAGAGATATTGCGAAAACACGGATAATTAATTAATAAACTGTAGGCGAGTCGTCCATTAGGTATTTCATACATAGTAGAAATATCAAATATCTTAAAAAATCATTACATTAATCGTTAGTTAGTGCGATTAATTTTAGTTTAATCAGCATTCAGTAAGTTAAACAGTAGTTGAGTCGACCAATATGCGTTATGAACATATGTGAATCAGCCGTAGTTATCTTAAAAATAGTTAGAATTAACTTAGGTATTATATAATACGTAACCCTATTATAAATGTAATTTGAAAACATTGTAAAAGCCAATTATTAAAAAAAAAACTTGAGAGGTAACAAGGGACACCCGGATAGAACGAAGTTCCTTTCGATTAATTAGTGAAGGAAATGTAATAACATTTAAAAAATTGTACATATACATACACACACACACATACTGTCTGTGTCTCTGTCTGCAGAGAAACACGCGCACGCCGCACGGCTTACAACAATGTAGCAAAAAGTGTCGTTACAACTTTTGGTTTTAATTTTTCCGTCTAACCCCCTTTCGCAACGCGCCGATAAGGAACTTCGTCCCAAAAGTAGCCGTGGAGTTTCCATAGTAAACGAACAAGTCATGAGTCTTAAGCATGAGGCCTGGCAGAGATATATGGTAGAAAATTATATGTCGCAAAAGAAGCAATATCTTACGTGCGGGTGTATGACCATAGCGCCGGGTGGTACTGCAGACATGTCAGTGACGCACCACACCACGCCTGCGCTCTCCACGTTACTTGTGACGGGCACATTCGTATTAACAGCTGGCTCGGGACTGGCGCCACCTGTCAACAAATTAAGGAAGTTTAAAATATGTTACATTTTAGATCATAGAAATAATAATAATATATAAAACTAGCTTTTGCCAGCGGCTTCGCCCGCGTGGAGGTCGGTGTATTATACATATAAACCTTCCTCTTGAATCACTCTATCTATTAAAAAAACCCGCATCAAAATCCGTTGCGTAGTTTTAAAGATTTAAGCATACATAGGGATATAGGGACAGAGAAAGCGACTTTGTTTTATACTATGTAGTGATAAGTCAGTTGTAAGTCGCGGCTTTTACCACTGAGCCGCAATGCCGGTCAGATTACACAGGATTTGTTCGTAGGCGGTGCTGATTCGTACCGCCATATTTAATTTCTAAGATATTTTTAAGAAATGAGATATGGCGATTTGAAATAAAATCAAAACAGTTGGTCGATTGTTTCGTCAAAGATCTGTCAAAGTCACGGAGCAAATACAAAGAGGTGACGGTGTAATTAGATTTCCATAAGGAACAACGCGTGACAATTTGCGGGGTGAGGGGGTGTTAGATCCCGCCCACTTCTTTAATTTCCATCTACCGGTCAATAGCAAAACTACTCGCTCGTTCTGTAGATTTTACTTTGTAGTGACGTAAGTATCTTACACTAGATGTCACTAAGTGCAGGATGCAACAGGGTCGTACTCAGAATTTTCGTACCAGGGTGTAAATTACTTACTCCGTTTTTTATATTAATTTTGTGGACCAACTAGGTACGTATTTTTTAAATTGAAATAGTGATATTAATTTTTGTAATGCATTGCTGTCTTAGATTATCTTCGGAAAGAAATCTAGAACATACATCATTTAAAATTTAACTAAATAAACTAGATAGGCTATAAGACTACATACGAAGTAAAGTTAATGAAGTGGTGACTTTGGAGAAAATTAATATGAAGGCGGATAGGCAATATAATGCTTTCAAGTTGTTTGTGCCTAAGCACAAACTAAATACTTTTTTAGACGACAACTTGTGGCCAGAGGGTATTGCTTTCAGAAGATTTATACATTTTAAGAATAGAATAGACAACAGGATTTTGAATGAAAACGCTTCACGGAAAAATGGATACGAAAATAATGAACACATACCTAGCAACGTTTAATTGTAAAAATATCACTCGATCAGCTGATTGTGTGAGAAGATTATGCGGAGTGGCTGACGTCATCGCGCTGCAAGAAACGTGGCTGTTACCTCATGATTTAGCCTACTTAGGCACAATACACGATGACTTCGCGTATACAGGGAAGTCTTCAGTTGATACGTCTGCCGGAGTGCTCGTAGGCAGACCCTACGGAGGGGTAGCCCTATTGTGGAGGAAGTCGGCTTTCTCGAAAGTGTCAGTGTTGTCGTGTCATAGCGATCGTTTAGTTGCTATTAAAATTGATCAAGCAGATCGGTCTATGTTAGTGTTCTCAGTTTATATGCCGACTGATTCGAGTGATAATGTAGTAGAATTTACTACTTGTTTGAGTGAGATTATTGCGATTACTGAGAATAGTGACACGGAAACGGTCTGTATATTAGGAGATTTTAATGCTCACCCGGGTGAACGCTTTGCTAATGAACTGCTAACCGTATGCACGGATCAATCGTGGTCGTGTGTGGACATGGAATTATTACCGAGTGATACTTTTACTTTTGAAAGCACAGCTAACGGTGCGCTGCGCTGGCTGGATCATTGTGTGGTGAGTAGTGCGGCGAGACAATTAGTGATTAAAGCGACTGTTTTGTATGATGTTTACTCGTCTGACCACTTTCCTTTGGTTATTGAGTGTAACATAGATTTAATAATACGTAAGTCAGTGAGCAAAACCCACTCTTGTAATAGGGTAATTTGGGGTGAAAGAAATGTTAAACAAATTGATGACTATACAAACTTTTGTCATTCAAAATTAAGATTATTAGATTTTCCTACGGAATTTCGTTATTGTTCGTATGGAATGTGCTCGGATACTAGCCACCACAGACTTTTAAATGAAATGTACGAAACGGTTATAAGTATTTTGAAAGAAGGCGCAGATCTTACTTATGTTGGTTCTGATAACATAGGCTGTAAAAGGAAATATGTGGTTGGTTGGAATTTGCATGTGCGTGACGCTCACAGGGAAGCCCGCATGCATTTTCAGACTTGGGTGCTACATAGGAAACCTACATCGGGGTACATTTACACAAACATGTGTCAATCCAGAAAGGTTTTTAAAGACAAGCTTAAATATTGCCAGGACAATGAAAAACAAATAAAAATGGATATTATAGCTAAAAATCAGTCAGAGAAGCAATTTGGTGCATTTTGGAAGGCAACCAATAAGTTAAATCCGCGGTCTAGTTTTCCGGTGAGCGTGGCGGGCGTGCACGAGTCGTCAGAAATAGCTGACTTATTTAAGCAACACTTTAAGGTTGAGTCACCACTTGTTACGTCGACCCGGGTTGTCGATGCTGAGGCCATTACTGGGGACATTGACGTTCGTTTTACTCCTAAGGAAGTTGCTTCGGTGATAAATTCAATGAAGAGAGGTAAGTCACCAGGTCACGATGGCCTCAGTATCGAACATCTGAAATTTGCCGGGGTGCACCTGCCGCGTGTACTTGCTATGTTTCTTAATTTGTGTGTCAGTCACTGTTATTTACCAGATGGTCTCATGTTTACAGTTGTGGTCCCTGTTATTAAAAATAAAACTGGAAATTCCTCTGATGTCTCCAATTACAGGCCTATATCCTTGGCAACTGTTTCAGCCAAGGTGCTGGACAGTCTGCTTGACAAACAATTGGCAAAGCATCTCCAAATACACGACGCTCAGTTTGGTTTTAGGCCGGGGCTGTCCACTGAAAGCGCTATATTGTGTCTAAAGCAGACTGTGCAGTACTACAAGGATAGAAAAACGCCTGTTTTTGCCTGTTTTTTGGACCTATCGAAGGCATTCGATCTTGTCAGTTATGACGTGTTGTGGGATAAGTTGCTGTCTGAAACGTCTTTACCTGCTGAAGTTATGTCCATATTTAAGTTTTGGTATAGCAATCAATGCAATTGTGTGAGGTGGAACGGTACTCTGTCGAGTGTGTATCGGTTGGAATGCGGAGTGAGGCAGGGGGGTTTAAGCTCACCTCGCCTGTTCAACCTGTACATTAACCGGCTGATTGCTGAGCTTAGCAGCACCATGGTCGGATGTCATATTGACGGAGTGTGTACCAATAACATTAGCTACGCGGACGACATGGTTTTGCTGAGTCCATCAATTAGTGCCATGAGGCAGCTAGTGTCTATTTGTGAATCCTATGCGGTGGCTCATGGGCTCAAGTATAATGTTGGGAAGAGTGAACTTATGCTCTTCAAAGCAAGTGGTTTTTCTTACCCAGCATTTCCGAATGTGTCACTTTATGGTACTCCACTGCGCAGGGTTTCTAAATTTAAATATTTGGGTCACTGGGTCACCGATGATTTAAGTGATAATGTGGACATAGAAAGGGAACGCCGGTCGCTGGCTGTCCGTTGTAACATGCTGGCTCGCAGGTTTGCTCGGTGTACGAATGCGGTTAAGATCACGCTGTTTAAAGCATATTGCCAATCTTTTTACACCTGTAGCCTGTGGGTCAGTTATTCGCAGCGGGCATACAGCGACCTGCGTGTCCAATACAACAATGCACTCAGGGTACTGTTGGGGCTGCCATGGCGTTGCAGTGCGTCTGGGATGTTTGCCGAGGCGCGGGTTGATGGATTTGCCGCTGTCATAAGGAAAAGATGTGCCTCCCTACTCACTCGCGTTCGTGGTAGTTCCAACTCTATACTGGGTGTATTTGCAGATCGTGGGGAGTCTCCCATGCTGCGAAAATGGATGCGGCTCCATGTCGTAGTTTAATTCGTTTTGTTTTTTGAATAAGTACTAACATTAGTTTTAAGAATATTGTTACTAACAAGTTTTATGGACCTGGTCTGAAATAAATGTTTATAATAATAATAAGTACTTTTAATTAAGTAAAGAACAACTACCCTACGGTATGGTAGTTGTTCTTTACTTGATTATTTTAGATAGAATATTTCATTTATAGGAGATTGTATTTTTTATGAGTATTTCCATTTATGAGACAGCTGCGGGATATTCAGTACAATAATTGGATTCCATTACGGCCCTGTGTTTTTGTTACTTGTCAGGACGAACGCCAACAATACACTGACTAAGGCCACGCCTACTTGATGACGTCAGGACTTAGTCGAGAATCACAGTGCACAGTTGTTTAGGCCGTCTCCTCTTTGTATTTACTCCGTGGTCAAAGTCTTCTATCACATACCGTCAATCACTTTTTGTATTAGATTGTAAAAAATAATTCTGATCAAATCAAATCTATATATATATATTTTAAAATTTTCATAAATACAAACCTTGTCCTGACAATAAGGAACACATAAAAAAAAAGAATCATCCAATTTGGTGCAGTCGTTCGGAAGTTATGCGCGTACATACATTTCGGCAATTCATTTTTATATATATATATAGACTAGCTTTTGCCAGCGGCTTCGCCCGCGTGGAGGTCGGTGTATTATACATATAAACTTTCCTCTTGAATCACTCTATCTATTAAAAAAACCCACATCAAAATTCGTTGAGTAGTTTTAAAGATTTAAGTATACATAGGGATATAGGGACAGAGAAAGCGCCTTTTTTTTATACTATGTAGTGATTATCAATTAATCAGTTCCAATCGGTATCAACATCGAAAGAAAACAAAAAAAATCTCTCATACAGTTCCCAAAATTATAATCAGTCTACATTGTTCCCACTGCTGGGACAGAGGCCTCCTCTCCGCGAGAGGGAGTGGGCCGTAATCCACCACGCGGGCCCAGTGCAGGTTGGTGGATATCAAATGTCTTCGAATTTTTGTTTCTAGGACATCGGTATTCCTATCTTGGACTTACCAGTTGGCGAAGGAGTGATCGAATCAGTACTGCGAAGACTGAGGGTCTTGTATCCAGAGCTGGATGGAGAAAGGCGCCAACTGCTGGACGCCAGGTCACCTGGAACAACATTATAACATGATGTGTGAGTTGAAAGCGAAATAAGTTAACGAATTAGCAATTTGAAATATGCATATTTTATTTCTTGTTTGACACCATATTCCATATTCACTAACAGCTCATCAACTCACATCACAAGACACGAGAGACAAGAGACACAGGAGCTAGATAGTTGACACGAGAGTGACTCTGTTTGGCTCGAGAGTGATAATGGTTGACACGAGAATGATAATAATTGACACGCGATGACACGACAGCGTTATGGCTGACACGAGATTAATAAAAAGATGACTCGATATTATACAAACCTGACACGAGTTGAAAAGAGAGTGACACAAATTGACACGAGTGACGAAGATGACACGATTGTGACACAGGACTGACACGAGAGTTACACAAGTTTACACGAGTGTGACCTGAGTTGTTACGATAGTGAACCGAGTTGATACGAGAGTAACACAAGTTGACTCGATAGATTTTTTCACCGATCACCACATGACTCTCGTGTCAATTCGGAGGGAGTTGATACGAGAGTGATAATGGTTAACCCAAGAAATATACGAAATGACAGAGTATAATGGCTGACACGATTATGACTATCTTGGTCAGATAGTGTGATTGAAATACAGCTGATACCTTGTCTACTAAGTACCCTCGGAGTGTGTGGCTCTGCTGCAGCATATCCTCCAAAGCTGTGACTCTTGGAGACAGGTCCTCGGGCACCACGCCACGACCCAGCCGTTCCTGGAACACTGCCTTCGAGGGATTGAACCTGGGGAAGAATGAAATAGTTAAAATAAACTTCCGAACAGGCACTAACATCACGCCTCGTTTACCTGAAGGGTTTGGCAGAGGTGTAGCTACAGTACACCCACATTCCACCAGTTATGATTAAGTAGCATGTAATAGGGGCGAGCCTATTTCCATCAACCGAGTACAAAATCAGATTACAGGCTACTGAGAAATTCCATATAGAAAACTCCAATATCACTTTGCCTGATCTGGGAAAGCTGCTTAGCAGTAGCGCTTGCAACAACTAGAGCAACGAGCCAGTCATTGATGTAGGGTGTCAATTTGCATAACAAATTATTTCCCTGACTGTTTTCACAAGAAAATAAGCATAAAAAAGATAACTATTTTTCTTTCTTTCATTTACCAAAACAAACAGAGCCCACAGAACATACCTTCAACAATTTATTCCTGCCGCCACCTTCTGGTGTGAGCACCTTGATAGGTCCGGTAGCAAGCCACGGCCATTGGGACTCGTCTTGCTGCAAACAAATAAATCAAATAAGTAAGAATTCTAACTATGTGCTGCACTTAAACAACATATAACATAATAGGGTATTACACTCATTTATGAAAACTGTCTTAATTAGATTCTAGAGCGCTAAAAAACCACTAAAAAAACACGACATTTTTATTTAACCGATTAGTGGCATAAAAACGCATAATTAAAATTTTACATTTTCAAATTTCGCGCGTAATTTGACGAAAACGCTGGACGCAGTGGACGCCATATTGCTCTGTGGGTATGACGTCAGTTTGCTAAAAACAAATCCGCTGATATTTTAAAAGACATTTTTCTTATAATTAAAAAAAAAATGTTATTATTCTACTTATAGTTGGATTGCTGTTCCTGAATGCAAAGTGTTAAATAGATAAAAATTACTTTGGTTACGAAAATAACAAAAGTGCAAAGTTGCTCAGTTGACATGCGGTATGACGTAATAACATGGCAGCTACTATTTCATGGTGTTCAAAAACAGATTTCAAAAACTGAAATCTTTAAATAGTATTTTAAAATTTATTTTGTTCATTTTCCGACTGCATTTTGCCTAAGCTATCTCAATAATATACTTTTTCTCGTATATTGTAAATACCCTATTAAGAGCGTTTATTCTGAAAGTTGGCAACGTCGCAAATAGCTGTCCAATATTTACCTGTTTTTATTAATTTGTTAATATTACTGTATGGAAATGTGAAATATCGCTAACTAGTGACATAAAATATGAATAATGATTTGCAATTATAACACTGAATTTGATGTTGTAACCGTTTTAGGTGTAAAAAGGGCATTAGGAAAGTTTCCAAGTTCTTTTTTACACCTAAAACTAAATGTTCGGGGGTATATTTATAAACGATGATTAAAGTTAATTGATGTTTAAACTTAAAAAATGTATGGTTTAACAGACGCTAATCATTTCTTAACGTGAAGCAACGTTTATAAATAAGGGGTCAGTGCTAAGATATTAATTATTGCATTTCATAATGAAAATATATAGAAAGAGACAGCGTGATTGCGAGATTTACCGCTCGCGCAATTTATGACCGGCTTTGAACTTCTGCCAGGGGCGCGGGTTGTTTGAAAGAGATACCGCGGCCCCTGGCACACAGGCGACTGAGGGAACACGGGTGGGTTTCAGTCAGTAAAAGTTTGACACGCCTTCCTGCTCCACACAGAGCGGGAGAAGTTATTTTTATGATCTCCCACACAAAAAAAAACACTTTGAATTTAAGTGTCAGTGCCATATTGCTCGCAAAACAGATTGCCGATGGGACCGAAAGATTCTAAGTACTAAGTTTGAAGGCCTCCCACAAGGTGGACCGATGACCTTGAGAAGGCCGCAGGAAGCCGCTGGATGCGGGAAGCACAGAACCGATCCAAGTGGCGGAGCTTGGGGGAGGCCTGTGTCCAGCAGTGGACGTCTTTCGGCTGACATGGTGATGACGACCAAGGCACTTACCGAGCTGAATATCCTCCGTCTCACTTTCTCGTACTCCCTCTCCCTCTGCTCGAGCGACTTGCTCCGGTTGTTAGCGAGCGAGCCCGCCCCTGGCTCGTCCAGGGAGTGGGTGTCGCGTTTTAGTATGAACCTGTTGAAAAAAACATAGCTATTAATTATAGACCTAGTCTGCAATATTCAGTCTTATAGAGGTATGAGGAACAGGGTGTAAAGTTCACTCATACTCTATTGGTAAAGGAGGATCCTCCGACCAGACGGGTGTTGTGTCTGGTGGGCTACTGCCCGACAGTTGAGGTCGAGTTGTTGTATACAGTGTGTCTGGTCAACGGTGTCCGACCCGTTAAGGCGAAGCAATATGATCAATTTTATCGACTAATCCACGATAATAAGGCATTCTGTCCCTACCCGTTTTGAAATGATACCATTTGATTTTTTTTACTGAGAACGGTTTTTTTTCCCGGATGGGAAATCATCAAATGACTTCTCCCGCTCGTGCCAGGGGCCGCGGTATCTCTTTCGAACAACCCGCACCCCTGGCAGGCATCGGCCCTTGCGGACCCTACCATTTGTTGCTGACATCTCTGACGGCGCGCGTGGAACACAATGCGCCGTCGACCCAGACATTTAATTTTTTTAACGTGGAGAAATGCCTACTGCGCTACCACGGGGAGATAGCGCAGTTATGTGGGACTGAAACCCCTAAAACACCACGGTGTTCTCCAATGTCGCTTGAGGCAGGAACACGGAAAAGCGCAAACCATCCGCGAACCCGCCGCGGCTGTCCGTCACCGGACCCTCTTCGGAGGGTTATAACCCCTATCACCGGCGCACCAGGACACATGGCACACCGTAACCACCCCAGGAACCAATACTGAGTACGGTTGGGTTAGTTTATTTTGCAATATCTACCTATGTATATAGACGTGTATTAAAGTGGTTTCTTTCAACAGCGACAAATGTAGGCAATAAGTAAAGGTTTATCAAAAAAGCCCACTAAAACCTTGAAAATATTCTTGGAACGTAAAAAGTGTTAAAAGAAATTAAAATACTAGACCGTTAACACACTTTTTAACCGACTTCAAAAAGTAGGAGGTTCTCAATTCGTCGGAACCTTTTTTTTTTAATGTATGTTCCCCGATTACTCTTGCTTTTTTTTTGTTTGAAAGGGTATACTTCCCAGGTGGTCCCATGATCGTCAAGTCAGGATTTGATGATGGTATCCTGGAGAAATAGAGAGAACTCTTCAAATTTTATAGGCACACTTGAAGCGATTTGAGTAGTTTTTGGAAGAGTACTTTCTCGGAGTGGTTCCATTTCAATTTGGTGAAGATCTCATGAAGAACTTCGGAGATAGGCAACGGAACTCCTCAATAGATAGCAAATGGACTGGAATTTTTGAAATCTATTGTTTACATCAGTTCACAACATAACATCACGCCGGGACGCTGTGAACGGGTAAGCACATGTGAACTACTAAAAAGTAAAAAATAAAAACTTTTCAAGAGAAAAACAACCGACTTCCAAAAAAACACAAAAAAATGAAAAATATCTTTAATTTCGGAAGGCGGTGACAAAAAATTAAAATATGTAATCAAAGTCACTGACTTCCGAAATTAAAGTTATTTTTCACTTTTTAGTGTTTTTTTTGGAAGTCGGTTGTTTGTTTTTTGAAAAAGTTTTTTTTATCGTGGATAAAAAAACTTTTTCAAAAACTTAACGGGTCGGACACCGAAAACCTGATACACTGTATATATGAGTCTCGTGGTAAACTCTGACTGCGCAATGTAGGATTTATGTGACGTCCTGATTTGCGTAGTTCGCATGTAGCATTGTTGATGGCGCCACATCACTATGTGTTTCAAGATATTTGTTGCGAAGTATAAGACTTGTTATAAGATAAAAGACTACGTTGAAGACAAGGAAATTTGGCATTAATTCCTTCTGCACATGTGGCTTCCCTGGTACCTCATTAACAGCATAACTATGTGAGAGTCTATTAACTGCTCCCAAATTACAATATTAATTTTATTTTTTACACTTTCTGACATATTCTCGTCATTATTTGACATTATACATCACTTGTAATATCGACTATTCATTAGTGATTGTCATGGAAATCATGTCACTTGGTTTAAATAGGTTGATTTTACTTATGTAGATTCTTTTACATATTGTGAATGAGAGAATGTTGTAGGCTTTACAGACTAGATTTATAGACGATTTTCTATTCTTTATTTTCATTCCTCTAAGTATCTGGTACTTATTGACAGGCCTGCACTGTCCTCCCATACCTAATATCACTGTAATTTGAAAACATTGTAAAAGCCAATTATTTTTAAAAGAGTAACCGTGGAGTGTCTTGCCGGCTCTTCTCCATAGGAAGCGACAAATTGGAACCGTGCACCTAGCTTCTGACGTTTCATAAGTGCCCTTGCAGGTTTATGTGAAATAAAATGTTTTGATTTTGATTCTGTAGTGCCGCTACAGTCTATAATGTTCCCACTTCTGGGACACATGCCTCTTGTCTTCGAGAGAGAGTGGGCTGTAATGTAGTACGCGGGCCCAGTGCGGGTTTGTAGATGTCACATGTCTTAGAATTTTTGGTTCTAGGACATACCGATTTCCTCACGATGTTTTCCTTCACCGTTTTGAGAACAGTGGTGACGAAAATATTATTTACATAAAGTAAAGCGTCTGCCTGGGTACGAATCCATGACCATAGCGTAATCAGCCTATAATGTTCGTAGTAGTGATGTACCGACCAGTCGGCTAAAACCACCGACTAGTATTTTGGCCCTTTTACTCATATTAATATATGCTTAAAAATTTCAAATACAGTGATTGAAATGAAATTGAAATGTTTACTGATATATTTTTTTAAATATAGAATCAGTTTTACAGTTTACTCTCAGTGCAATCAGAAAATTAGGATAGTAAGGAATAGGAACCTTTAGTTTTGTCCATTAATTAATTGGAATTAGATCCAGAAATTAAATACCGAAAGTAAAATTAATTAATACTTCTAAGAAACAATAATAAAGTCTATATATAGCAAACAATTATCAGTAAGTAGGTTTGCTATTTTGAACATAGCCGATGTCACCCGAACTCAACCGAAATCAATGATCGGCTTGGCCGACTAGTGGGCCATTTTGCAGCCGGCTAGTCGGCCCATCTCTAGTCCCTACTTTACCGCAGTAAAGTTTATCTGACCAAGATTATGTCTGGACTTTAAAAGAGACTGTGACCTCTGAGTTTTGTTTCGGCCTTTCTTCTCAGAGTAGTCAGATAGGAAACGCCGAGCTCATCTAGTTTAAAAAAAAAATGTCTGATGTGTAAAAGTGTTTGTACGAACCTACTTACAGAAATAAAATCATTTATCATTTATCAAAGAAAACCTGCTCAGGTGGAGATTCACAGTTCACTCCGCCCTGGAGTGTAAGGGTCGATTTATACTAGCGCAGAGTCGAAGCGCATCGAAGCGTCTATCCAAAACTGAACATAACAAATTCAACCTTAACTCCACAGCGTAACGCACACATTACTTCGGAGATTTTAAAAAGACGCGCGCATTCGTCGGAATTCGCGCGTCTGCGCGCGAACAACGCTGATTGGTGCGCCCGCGTGCGCGCGCATTCTCGTGTATCCACGCGCCCACTAGCGAACCAACGCGTCATCAGTCGGAAATTGGCCTGCGTCGGTGTTAATCACAATGGACTCGGACGAAAAATTAATTTACCTGGTGCAAAAATATGAATGCCTATTTAATCCAACAGCTAAAAATTATAGTGACAAACATTCCAAACGTAAACGAGAGTCAACTGGCAAGTGATTCAATAGCTCTGCTGTTGATGCCCATTACTACACGTGAGAGTGCGCGCGTATTCTGGCGAATACGCGCGCATTCGTGCGGCTTCGCTTTAGTTGTAAAAAAATTGACGCTTCGATGCGCTTCGACTCTGCGCTAGTATAAATCGACCCTAAATGTGATACTGCCCCACAAACAATGGAGCAGTTAATATCTTGTCCAGCGTGTCCTGTTGTCTGCACGCTACAGTATTTGATGGACGCTGCTAAAAGTGCCAAGCTCGTAGCCAAATTCTGGGCTGACTGTATTTAGATTGCTATCGACACGCCAAGAAGAATTATTCCTACAGCTAAGGCACAAGTCTTGTCTCCGTGAGAGAGAATGGACCGTCATTCACCACGCGGGCCCAATGCCAAAGACAACTGCTTAATCGGACTTGCTTGTGGCTACCTCAATAAATTACGGCCTTCAGCCTAGGCTTTAAAACTAAGCGATTACACGCTAAGAGCACCCCCTTTGGGGTACGGACCTCGGTTAAAGGCTCCTACAAACATACCGGCGGCACAGCCTGCGGGTTTTTCCATTGCGGGTATGCTGCACGCAAGGTCTACTGAGGTAATCGAGCATTGCACTGAGGTCCTCCGTGGTCTCAGCCATGACAACTATATAATCGGAAAACCGATGGTGAGTGATGTACTCGCCATTGATGTTGATGCCAGCCCCTTTCCAGTCCAGAACCTTGAAGACATCCTCCAGTGCAGCGGTGAACAGTTTCGGAGAGATAACGTCTCCCTGTCTCACACCTCGCTGCATATGGAGAAGTTTCGAAGTCTGATACTGGAGTCGGACTGAAATAGTGACGTTTTCGTACAGACACTTCAGCACCTCGATGTACCGATAGTCGATCTGGCGCCGTTGTTGCTGTTTGCTTGCGAGCTTGTATTGCGGGTATGCTGCAGTTGATATTAGGCCACCGGCATTTGCCGCAGAAAACGAGTATGCCGGCCGGCCTTGTTGGCAGCATGCCCGCCCGCATAGTGTGTCGGAGGCTTTAGGGCGTCGCTGGGCAGTAAGGGACGTGCTGGATCGGAGTGATATAGCCGACCCCAACATAGTCGATGAGCATATACTAACTTGGCATGCGGCACGTCGGGCTGGTGGCGCAGCGGGCTGGGCGGGAACGTGGCCGTGCACCACTCCCTGAAGCTGGTGCAGGGGATGCGGCCACCTGATGTACCTGAAAAACAAACACGTTTCCAGTTCAGATTTAAGAGCGTTTTCCGTGATTATTTTATTAAGAGGCTGTTTACGCAATTTTGTCGATTATGAGTATATGAATTTCCCGAAAAATAAAATGCAAAACATTAAAAAGATTTGGCAGTAAATAATATTTCAAAACAACCTGAATCTCGCATTATAATAGGGGGTATTACACTCATTTTTGAAAAGTGGCATAGTTAAATTCTTGAGTGCTAATAAACCACTATAAAAATCACAACATTTTTATTTACTTAATAAGTGCCATAAAAATGCATTTAAATGTTACATTATCAAATTTCGCGCGTATTTTGACGAAAACGCTGAACGCAGTGGACGCCATATTGCTCTGTAGGTATGACGTCACTTTGTTATATAAACAAATGCGCTGATATTTTACAAGACTATTGTTTGTAATTTAAAAAATGAGTTTTTTTCTACTTATCGTTGGTTTGCTGTTCCTGAATGCAAAATATTATATAAATAAAAATTATTTTGGTTACGAAAATCATAAAACTACAAAGTTGCTAAGTTGACATGCGGTATGACGTAATAACATGGCGGCTACTATTACATGGTGTTCAAAAACAGATTTAAAAAAAAACTGAAATCTTCAAATTTATTTTGTTGTTTCATAACTAAAACTAACATTTAACAATAACATATTTTTAGATTTTTTCTCATATGGAGTAAAATACCCTATTCTCGACAAAAATGAAACAGTAGCTCATTCATTCGATCATAATTGAAATAATCTTTCATATGGGTGCATTAAAGTAGAAATGAAGTATCTTAACTGTAAAATCGCATACACACACACTTCAGCCGAAAGACGTCCACTGCTGGAGATAGGCCTCTCCCAAAATCGGGGATTTTGCCATCATCGCCACGCTCGGCAGGCGGGTTGGCGATCGCAGTATGGTGGTAAAATGCATAGAGAACGCTGCTGCCCATTCTCTAGTAAGTCCCTTAGTCGCCTTCTACGACACCCACAGGAAGAAATGAGATGGTGCTATTCTTTTGCGTCCGGCGACACACGTAACAAATATAAAATCACATGATTCAGAGAGATCGGAAAAATTTCGAATTCGGTCTCTTTTTTTTTAATTTTTTTTTTATTTGAGTGGGGAAATCATCAAATAACTTCTCCCGCTCTGGGGGGAGCGGGAGGGCGTGTCAGACTTTTACTGACTAAAACCCACCCGTGTTCCCTCAGTTGCCTGTGTGCCAGGGGCGGCGGTATCTCTTTCGAACAACCCGCCCCCGGCAGGCATCGGCCCTTGCGGGCCCCATCTGTTGCTGCTGACATCTCTTTGAGGCGCGCGTGGAACACAACGCGCCGTCGACCCGGGCTTGGTCCTTACCGGACAGCGAGCTACCCATAACTCGCCGTCCGCAAGCCCGCGCCTACGGTGGCCGGGAATCAGCCTGGGATTCCCGACGCCCAGGGCGTCTCCTGCGAAGGCCACGGCTGTGAGGGCGCATGTACTGCATCTCCCTCACGTGCGCCGCCTCCCTCTTTGCGAGCATAACTGCTTCGCTGAAGGAGGCGACTGCCAGCCATGCCCTCTCGCTCCGTACCATGGCCTGGACCAGGGAATTCGGTCTCTTTAAGTTCAAATAAAAAATTTTTTTTTCGTTGGTATCTTTTTTTTTGTAGCACGTTCCCGTGGTATAATTTCCGACATCTACGCGGGCGAAGCCTCGGGCAGCTAGTATGTAATATAACTTACCGCTCTTAGAGACCATTACAGAAGTCTTGGTGGTCATGTCGAGATGATGCGATAGCTGGAACAGAGCAGCGCAGCGATGCACCAGCATACGGCCGTATGACGTCATCACCGGGAAACGGACTAGGAAGCGGCTGTAACAGAAAAAAAAAACAAACACCATCAGTTAAACGGAACTATTCGTTTTGTATGTATGTAATACCTACGCAGTCAAAATGGCTGCCGTCCTTCAACTAGAAAGGCGTTAACCCTCACTTGGTAAATTTTTACTTTTTAATAAAATCTAAGAGAGTTGAAAATTTTCCATCTTTCTGTCTAACAAACATTTTTACAATACAAATAGATATGAAAAGTTTACTGGCCGTTAACTGGAAAGGATTATTTAGGATAAACAGAAAGAAATATCAATGTGTCCTACAATTAGTAACGTAAATGTGGCAGTTTTTAAGAAATAACGATTCGCGCGTTTTAGAGCTTAACGCCTATCTAGTTAAAGGACGGCAGATGTATGGAATTGGATTTTTTTGTAATCGATGAAAAACGCAGTTTATTTCAGAATCTTGTACTGAATCCATGATGACTGGTTGTGCGTCGATGTCCCAGCTACCCTGCCAGTATGGAAATCTCATATATATAATAAGTGAAACCATGTGGTTTCACTTATCGCTTATAATCGCCTTTGCGATACGCAAAAAATGAACGAAATCGGATCAGTAATTAGGTTAAAAAAATTGTTAATTTTTGAGCAGAGCTAAAAAATAATCAATGACCTTGAATCCTTGAACATTGAATAGCTGTCATGTATTTCACATATTTACTTAAATGTAAAATCGGTTCACCTAAACGACAACGTACGAAGATACGTTGTTTTAAGGGGAATCTAGTCGCGGGCTCGAACTGACTGGTGGGTGTGGCTAAAAAGCACGCTCGTCTCACCAAGCATCGCGTCCGACAGAGATAGCATCAGCGATGAGCAGTTAGACGCTAGTCTACACGCATAACGTTATTGTGTGAGATGCAGGATCATTTATAGTAAAACAGCCGCGTAAAAATTTAAGAAAAGTCCTTCGGAACATCGGGTTTTATGAAAAAAATCAATAAAGTTTATTGAACTTTTCGATATTTGAGCTTTGTTGGTACCGACTTGGTTTTGGAGATTTTACACTTCTTTTATTACTTAAACACGCCCAAAGTTAGGTTAAATTAGCAAGAAAAACTAATCTTTGTTGGCTCCTACCTTTTAATGGCTTTTTATTTTAGTATCCTGTTTCCGCAGGAGCTTAGGGGAGGCCTATGTCCAGCAGTGGACGTCTTTCGGCTAAAATGATGATGATGATGATTCTGTTTCCGTACAGACAATATTAATAATGAGACAAAACTATACCATGTTATTTTTTTATGTACATTGTCGAACTGTGGAGTTTGTGTGGAAAAATTTCGGCTAGATTCACCTTAATAGAGTCTTTACTTTACTGAATTTATTTAGATTTTTTTTATTTTGTAAAAAAAAGTCATTTATTCAAATTAGGCTGAGAATCAGCACTTTTCGAACGTCAAAATTACATAATACAGTCCCCCGGCACGCCCGCCCTTCACCACTTCCTAGTGCTTTAGCTGGGAAGAAGAAGTGGCGCAACAAACTCTCAAGCAGTTAGAAAATTTGTCTTTTGTAATTTTTATATTTATTTTCTACTATGCTTGTGGAATAGTATTATTTGTGCTTTAACTTATTGCATATATGTGGTATCCATACTCTATATAATAACGATTACAAATCTAAAAAGAAACACAATAAAATATTCCTGTAGTTCTGGTTTTGTAAGGGGTTTCAAAATTTTCCTTTTTACTTTACTTTCCTGTCCACCGGTATAGTACGAAGTCAGTATGATGCTATCAAGATGTCTGCTTACCCTGGATCATTAACAAGCGTATGTAACTCTCGTTCAATCTTGAGCAGCGCTATTCTGTCGCGCATGTTCTTATTGAGGGTGTCCCTAATAAAGTACACCAGTTCTGGTCCGGTCGGCTCGTAGCGGTCGTCTGAAATGGGATGATACATAGGTAAGCTGAGTTATGTTGGTAATATAAACATGGCATAAGTCCATTTAGTTGCTTTACCTCTGGCAGCAACCTTTTATGAACCGTATAGTAACGCCTTTAGAGTTAAAATAACAGTGAATGGACTGTACGTCAATGTCAACTGTCAAAAGTTTATGTCAAACGCAAAACGTCATTGTGTTCTCTGTCTCTTTCTGCCGTCGACCATCTTGGACGTTGTGTGTGTTTAGAAAAAGCTACCATTACTTTTTTAAGGGTGTGAAATCATCGAATAACTTCTCCCACTCAGGGCCTGGATTCAGTATAACCACTTAATGATTCCTTACTCGTAACCAAGTCAATCACACACGAATTTTACTAGTATCGTGTTAATAACATCGACAAATTGTCTTGATTCCCTACCGTTACATTGGTTTATTAAAAAAAAAAAAACGATATTGACGTAGTTTGAACGTAGTAAGATTCCGCGGGGACTCATTATAACGATACAGAATTGGGGCGCTGGGCGGAGCGGGGCGTGTCAGACTTTAACTGACTAAAACCCACCCGTGTTCCTTCAGTTGCCTGTGTGCCAGGGGCCGCGGTATCTCTTTCGAACAACCCGCATCCCTGGCAGAAAGCTACCATTAAATCTTTTTCAATCTGCTATATTTGTCAATTAAAAATTAAATAAAATTCAAACAGTTCTGTCAACTTTAAGAGGGCTATTACAAATGGAAGTTTTCAGTTTTAGGTTAATTTAAAGGCGCGTGGTAGCTGATCGCGTTTGTGTCTAGTGAAGTACGCTACTCAGACATGCCAACCATTATGATTCGGACGCCCAGGAACAAACCGGCGCGGACTTAAAGCTAAAGCCCGCGCGTCCCGAGATTTATTACTGATTCACAGCGTTGCATTCAACAATTATTTTCAAATATTATTTTACTTTTAAATAGACTGTATTTTTTTTTCAAGCAAGTTAACTTAGTAACCTTAGTTATTAAATACTTTTTTTTTGAATTTCGACTAAACATATATATAGATAAAAAATATAATTTCAGACGAAAAATTATCATTAATTCTCTGTTTTACGGAATTATTTTTGGTGTATTATTGTATGAAACATAAAAAAATGATTTGAGCATTCTAAATAACAAGGTACAGTCCTACCACAGACATTTTTATAAATTACTAAAAGATTATATGTTCCATGTAATAAAGCATCAGAAGATGCCCGAAAGTAAAATTTTATGAAACATCCTTTGCCGAGACAAGGTTTTTACTGACTTGTGTAAACAAATTGAAAAAAATATTTAGAACGCTCCCTAGACAAATAATGAAATTTTCCAGGACACATTTTTTTTTTTTTGGCTATATCTAAACTATAATCATTAATCAAATCTCGAGTCAAACGCTCAAATTATGAAACATCGCAGAAAATGAAAAAAAAAAAAATGAAACCAATAAAATGATGGTCTCACCGGAATCATGCCTAGTTAACATCCTTGGTCTGGGCTCTTTACGTTCTGGGCATCTGAAAATAAAACAATGTTACTTTTAAATTGAATCATTGGGATTAAGGAAGAGGGTGGGTGTACAAAAATATTGGTATTTAATTTTTCATAGAAGGGAAAAGTTTATTTAAAAAAAATGAGGTCCAAAAAAAGCCACTAGGTAGGTACTTACATAGGGAAAAATAACTTAAAGGCTCGTGCAGACTAGCACGATGCGACGGTCGCGTCGCGACACCCGTAGAACAATTTCTATGAAAAGTTAATGGAAATTGTTCTACAAGTGTCGCGTCGCGCTGTCGCGTCGCGCCTGTTTGAAGAAGCCTTTATTTCGAAAGTGTGTCTTTGGTTTTGTAGTTTCGTTTTTTTTTTGCCTCCGACTTCCGAAATATCGTATGTTTCTTTTTTTAAATAAACTTTTTATTTTTCCCTGTTATGTTGTGGTACACTACCTACCCCACACAAATTTGTATACCTTGACTTGCTATGTAATTAACAGTGACACGAAATTATTAAAACATCCATCAACATACACGAAGTGGAAAAAGAACGTATTATCGAAGCCAACTCAAAAACTTGACTAAATTTATATGAGACCACTCTATGTATAATTTTATTTCAAATCGGTTTCGCAATGACGGGGTCCATCATCATCTACCTAGCCTTTTCCCAACTATGTTGGGGTCGGCTTCCAGTGTAACCGGATGCAACTGAATACCAGTATTTTACATGGAGCGACTGCCTATCTGACCTCCACAACCCAGTTACTGGGTAACACGATACTCCTTGGTAAGACTGGTTGTCAGACTTTCGGGCTTCTGACGACCCGTAACGACTGTCAAAGATCCACAAATGACAGCCGGGACCAACGGCTTAACGTGCTTTCCGAGGCACGGAGGGGTATTGGTATGTAAAGATGGTCACCCATCCACGGACCAACCGCGGCAAGCGTAGATTAACCTGATCGATCGACCCGTGCAGCTATTGTTACTTAGCCACAAGCCCCTCAATGACGGGGTGCTGAGGTAAAAAAGAAAATACAACTGAATTGAGAACTTCCTCCTTTTTTGAAGTCTGTTAAAAGTGGAAATTATTGAGTTTTAATTAACTGAAAGATTTTTATTACTCACCTACAGTAATAAGATTGGTCGTCGACATCGAGACTGCTCGATTTTCTCATCGTATCGTTATTGTTATTAGATGCACCTGTGAATAAAAAAACGACTTATTTTGTTAAAAATTTAACGCCAGGCATTTGTAGTAAAACTTCTTATGAATTAGCTCCGTTAGAAAAAATGTAAAGGGAATGGAAAGGGTTAGAGCACCGACGATGTCATGCCTATAACTACGAGTAGCTTCTGGCAGCAACTTCGTCCGCGTAAAATTTCTTGTTTTTACATATCAACATTATGTAAAAACAAGAGCATCGCCCAGTTTCGATATTACTCGTTTTCGGTTAGCATTCTATCCATGATCTTGCTTATTGCTCGGCTCCTTAGGGTCGTAGACTTTCTTTGGAATTGTGTTATAAAATTCAGAAAGAAATTTCCAAATCCCACTAGCAGTTCCAGAGATTACCCCCTACGTACAAATAAAAAAGAAATACCTCTTTATACAGGATAAGAATGTCAAAATATCATTGTTACTTTATTTCTGTTGTTACCTGGGTCATCAGCGGAGTCGGGAAAGTCGTCGGGGCACACGATGCCGGAGTCCTGCTTCGTCGGGTAGTAGTGGCGGCGGCGACGTCCCCTGAAATACGAAGCATATTATTTTAATCACCTCGTGGCTAATAAGCAGCACGGGTCGACCGAAGGTTAAACATGTGGATGGTTGACCATCCATTACATATCGAGGTCCCTCCGTGCCTCTAAAAGCACCTTAAGTCGTTGGTCCCGGATTATATTTGTAGATCTTTGGCAGTCGTTACGAGTAGTCAGATACCCAATAGCCTGACAATCTATCTTACCAGGGGGTATCGATAGGGGGCGGGGTATTTATCTACGTGACATTATTTTTGATGAAATTTAAAAAGAAAACTAACTGTGAATGTGAGTACTATGCAGGCTAGATTGAACACATGACTTTATAACTCGTCTGGTAGTTTTGAGCATTTTGTAAATGGCCTACGCAAATGTCCTGCAGATCTGGTAGCGTCTTGTGACGGGTCGTTAAGCTCCCCCTAAAATAGGGTTGAGCTACACGGTGACTGATACATACATGCCGTCTGTTGGGACAGGTCAGCTCAAAGCTGCAATGGCTCTTTCTTCAAAAGGCCCTTCCAGACATTGCCCCGCATTGTTAGACTTACATAAAATTCAAATAATATAATGTTTGGACCTTAAAAGAAACCATGACCTCTGAGTTTGTTTCGGCTTTCCTTCTCAGGGAACAGTCAGCTAGAAAATACCGGCGCCATCTAGTTTTAAAAATATTGACCAACAAAATATTGACGTGTAAAAGTGTCTTATACGATCTACCCACATAAATAAACATTTAATTTCATTTCGTTGTTTTTTCAAGTAAATAGGTTGCGGAGATCAGTGGGTCCAAAAAGGCATTTCCTAAATTCCCCTGTGATTCTGCTATTTGACATTTTACTTTAATACCTAAAGCAATTTATAATTTGGTGACCATTTTACGAATTTCCATACAAAACTGTCAAACAGATGAATTGCGTGCTGTCTACGCAGATAATATTATGAATTGTCAGTTTGTGACAATTTCACGATTTTAAATATGATTGATAATAATGATCATATTATGATTCTGCCAAAGTGGCCTTTTTAGACCCCCTGATAGGCAGTCGCTCCATGTAAAATACTTGTATTCAGTTGTATCCCAACACAGTCCGGAAAAGGTAGCCAGATGAGGTGACAGTTATCTCTGTAGCTGGATGTAGGAGAAATTCCGTTGGTTGCCGTCGCAAGACGCGTGTTGGTTGACGCCAGTGTTTCAGCAGTGGGGACATGACGTCCCCGGCTAGGCTGACTATGCTAGATGCTAGAAAGATGATGAGGTACCTGCAATGAACGCAGGCGGCACAGTAGCCGCACACGCAGCTAACACGTGGGTTGTTTGACAGCAAATCGCGCTGTGCGTCCGAGTGCCAGCGACGTGTGCGGTAACGCTCGTGGTACGAATCGTCCCAGCCTCCTGATGTTACCTATTACAGAAAGGGATACTACTGTTAAAAAGAGATGGAGAAAAGCTAGGACAGACTGATGTTAGATCAGGGGATTGCGGTTCAGATCTGATCTTTACTTGCGGTTCAGATCTGATCTTTTACACTCTTATGCCACAATTTCTGAATCGCATGTGAAAATCATCGATAGGTATTGTGAAATCATTTCATCATGCAATCAAAATCATCAATGTCCAAATACACAGCCACGAATATCGCAAACGATTTTTAATTGCGGGCTAACTTCGAGGGTAACCTTTAAGGTACGACCCATCCCCACTACATAACTAAAGATAACTTCCTAAGCCGTTCCGCGATCATTCCAGCACTCATAATTAAAGTAACGTGGTTTTATACTCAACTAAAAATCGTTGATGATTTTGTCGTTGTTCTCGTCATCGATAATTTTTGTCATAGTTATGCAATATCAGCAATGAAGAGCTCTGTTGGAGAACCAAAGTAACCGACGTAGCCCGAAGAATTGCCAAACATAAGTGGCAGTGGGCAGGGCACATTGCTCGCAGGACAGATGGCCGATGGGGCCGAAAGGTTCTAGAGTGGCGACGGTGTCCTGGAAGACATAGCGTTGGAAAGCCTCCCACAAGGTGGGCCGATGACCTTGTTAAGGCCGCAGGAATCCGGTGAACGCGAGAAGCACAGAACCGGTCGAAGTGGCGGTGCTTGGTGGAGGCCTATGTCCAGCAGTGGACGTCTTGCGGCTAAAATTATGATGCAGTCATTGATACAGAATAATCATCACTCAGACTATCTCTAGTCCCGGAAAGAACCTTTGTCTTTCGAGACTAGTTGGAGAAGGTTCTACATTGCGTCTCGCGTAGACGGAATCTTGAAATCTTCAGGCAAAGAAGTATCCTCGACTGAAGTTAAAGTCCTTCAAGTCAGGATTGCTCAATAATTCGTACGTAAAAGTCAGCGAGCAGTAGCTTCATGTGAAAACACGAAACGTATATTTTCTGGAAAGAAGCATAGTCCACTAGGGACAAAAGGCTAGCCTGACGAAAATGGTAAGACTTGAACGCAATAATGCCCAAAATTACAAAGGACACTTAACCACAGCCGTGACATTATTATTTATTTATATGGTTATCGGTACTGTATTGTACACCACAAAAACAGATAACAAAAAAGAAATGATTACTACAAAATATATGTACAATGAGCGGGGCTTTATCGCTTTCTGCGATCTCTTTCAGGCGACATTATGTAGCATAAGCTTATAAATCATAAACATTCAGTTAAATTCAACGACATATTTAGAAAAAAAATTAAGCAAGTCAAGTATAGCAACACTCACCTGAATCTCAACGGGCAACTTCTTCTTAAAATCATCACTATCACTATTTTTCACATCACTACTATTTACCACATCACTACACCTAACACTAACATGACTAGAATCGTCACTCACACTCCGTTCATTACTTGCTTCCTCTGCTGTAGCGACGGAGTTCACCACGGACCGCGGCGAGTTACCCACGCTAGGCGACGAGTTACCGATGGTAGGCGACGAGTTTCCCAAGCTAGGCGGAGAGTTTTCTACGCTGGCCGACATTGTGATATTACTCGTGGCGTTTTCAACGTCATTCGTACCGTTTTCGATGTTAATCGCAGCATTACCGACATTATTCGCTGCGTTTCCGACGTTAGGTAAAGAGTTACCGACGCTAGGCGATGAATTATCGACGCTAGGAGTCGAGTTTGTGACGGTAGTGGGCGAGATTGTGACTGTAGGAGTGGTTGGTTGCGCGGGTGATAGCGCGCGCGGCGGGGAATGCGTTTCGCGTATCGCTTGACTGCGTACCAGTTGTTTTGATTTGAAGCTCTGGAAGGATAGAAAGGAGTTGTTAGTTATCTAGCAATAGCGTAGGAACATAAAATATTAAATTCAGTGCTCAATATTCTGACAAGCCATTCACAAAAACTTATAAGTTTCGGAAACGCGAACATTGCCGAGGTGTATAATTTATTTTGGTTCCTTGCAGATGACTAATTGTAAGAGCCCGTAGGAGTTATCGAAAGTATGAGTAAAGCCATAATTTTCGTACCGATCACTAAGGGCATTTTGCACCTAGCTTCTGACGTTTCATAAGTGCCCTTGCAGGTTTATGTGAAATAAAATATTTTGATTTTGCAATTATTCTTAAATAATTGCATGCTTCTTTTTATTTATATCCAGATATAACTAGCTTTTGGTCCGGCTTCGCCTACGTGGAAGTGTAATGTAAAGCCGGGTCCGGGTGTGTAACGTGTAATGTAATGTAACGCGAATTCTGTTTGTGGATGGCACTACGAGCATTACATGTAGTGCTCGTAGTGCCGTACACACACAGAATTCGCGTTACATTTCACGATACATTACATTACACGTTACACACGTCTGGACCCGGCTTTACGCACATCTACCGATATGAAAAGTAACCTATGGCCTAACCCCGCGGGGTAGTTGCGTAAAACATCATTTTGACAGTTCAGCAACATCCATTGCGTTATTTACGTTGTTGTGCGGACAAGTTTTGCCTTCAAAATGATTCTGATACACAAATTTCATTTCTGACAAACAAACAAATGACTCAAAGGCAGGCGTATTAATAGTCGATTTAGTTTTACGAGTTTAGTTTAATTTTATAAATTTTATTTTTGAATATATTAAACTATTGAATTAATTATTTTTACCTAAGTATATTTATTAAGATTATCATTTTAAATTTTAATTTTATTGCTAACTAATATTATTCAAATATGATCTAAAATGGATTGAAATAAATGATTTTGAATTTGAATTTAGATTTAGTTGTTAAGGCGTGAAAATATTACAGACATACTGACAAGAGTTACGTTCCTATACCTACAATGCTAGAACAAAAATAAAAGGAGTGAAAAGATTACAGACATACTGACAAGAGTTACGTTCCTATACCTACAATGCTAGAACAAAAAGCCAACATTAATTTAAAACGTCCTTAATCACTTGCAAGACCTGGGAGTCCCTCACTAGCAAGACCTAACACCTACATGTAACGTTACAACCTTGTCAGATAACACGTAACATTTATACACTCTTCAGACCTTGTGCCTTCGCCTTGGCATTGAGAATCAGGGTGTTAATGTGTTTTATTATGGGTGTAGACTGCAGACTAATATAAGCTCTGAGGCTATGTTATGTAAGTTTATAATCTAGATTAGCAAGGTCTACGCACGTAGCAGAACCTACTTATCTAGATTAAAAACTTTTGACGTGTATCCGGGACCTGGGCACAGTATAGATATGGACAGTATGGAAATAGGCCTATTTGTTGATACGTAAAATTACCTACGCTGCATGGAGCGTTAGTTTTTTTTGTTAATTCTTTATTTAATTAGGGTTGGGTATCGATATCAAAAACGAAGGGAACAAAAAAACAAAACATTCGATGGGCGAAGGTCAATGACCGTAAGCGGTCAACTGTTTTGGTAATTTTCGTGAGACTTACATATTTGTTACGAATTTCCGAAAACCATAACATAACAGTCGTTTGGTTGGTGTCATAAGTTCTGAATAGGCATCGGATTATTTGCATTTGCATATATGCAATTACGGCGTTAGTGCATATTTTAGCCTTTTTTCCCAATCGTGCATATTTCTTTAGGTTAGCGGGAGCGGGAGGTGTGCGTGTGACAATGACGTGTAGGCGCGAGCGCAGTAGCGATGGGCGTTGAATGAACGGACTAGTTAAATCGACCGTCGACGTACTGTGAACGAATCGCACAAATTACCAGATAAATGCCATAGAAAAATTGGATAAAAAATACCTTCCTCTATTTAAATCAATAGAAATACTGGAAACAATTGATTGAATCCGCCAATGCCCTTCGTACTTCAATAGCAGAAAAGGTTCGCACAAAGTTGGAAGATGTATTGAGCAAAAACCCAAGTCTTCAAGACCTGAAGAACATTAATGCCTACATCAACGGCACAGGTCGTAGACTGCCTGAACAGGTATCTCCAGAAATGGCGCCACATTTTAAATATTGTCCAATGACGTCAGTTGATGTGGAGAGGTCGTTCTCGGCGTACAAATTAATACTGAATTGTATATTACTATACAAAAACTATACTTAATTTTAAGAGAATTTCGCTGTTTTGATTAAAATAAAGGTTTTTTTTATTTTGTATTGAGCATATTTTAGACATATCAATTGTTTTTAGTGCATATTTCGGCATTTTTTACTGCATATTTGAATGCATATTTTGGCATTTTGTTAGTGCATATAATCCGATGTCTAGTTACGAACAAAGTTCGAATGACCAATTTTGTTTTTCATTTGTTTTCGATGTCGATACCTATCACTATCACGTAGGTAAAGTATTGCCAGCTAATTTAAACCGACCCTTTATAGAGGCATTTCAACTCACCCTGTTCCTGTTAAGTTGGTTGGTATCTTCGGAGCCAGCGGCGACGCTCTTCTCCACTTCCTTAGTCTCCATTGTTTATGAATTCACACTGGAATTTTGTACAACTGGTTACAGAACATACTACAAGAAGAAAGTTGTTTTGGACATTTACGTAGTAAGAGTAGGGGGAGACCAAAGAAACGATGGATGGACTGTGTGTATGATGATGTGGTTAGAAAGGGTGACTACGGAGATGACGACTGATAGAGAAGTGTGGATGAAAGAGACATGTGGCGCCGTCCACAAATAAATTAGGACAACGGCAGGAGAATGATGACATAGTTCGGTCTGGGTAGAAATCCACTTATGATTTCAGACTTCAAGGCAGTTCATATATCATCTGCCTACAGCAGTTCACTGCTGGACATAGTACCTAGATATACGCAGAATTTTTAATTAAAACTTTTTCCAAAAAAAAACCAACCGACTTCCGGAAAAACAGTACAAAGTGAAAAATAACTTTAATTTCGGAAGTCGGTGAATTTGGATAAGAATTTTAATTTTTTGTCACCGCCTTTCGAAATTAAAGTTATTTTTCACACTCTATAGTGTTTTCCGGAGGTCGGTAGTTTTTTTTTTTTGGAAAAAGTTTTTATTTTTCACTTTTTAGTTATACTTAGTGCCTATCCTTCAAAACAATGCATATTTATGCGATACCAGCAATCGCGGTTGATTTGCTGTTATTTTTTTAAGAGTTCCGTTGTCTGTCTCCAAAACGCAACATCAGATCTATATGAAATTTAAATGGGACCATTTCGGAATAAACCCCTTTCGAACAAAAAAAAAGAATTTTGCTATCCGTCTGTTATCCGTTATCCGGCGGAGTTAAGCCAGAACATACATAATAAAAAAAAAAATATAACAAAATCTATGTATACCGTGATATTTTAGTCGTCTTACAAAGGTGGTCCACTAAATCTATCCGCCATAAAATACCTCTAGGCGCGATTAAAACATTGTTACCATTAATTAAGATAATAGATACAAAGAAAAATAAATAATGCTTTAGAATTATGAAACACCCTCCCTGTTAATAATGTTTACGTATCAAACGGTAGAAGATACCTGTCTACCTACCATTACATTCCATCATTAATTCCATCTCCATAACAGGGTATTTTAAACTACGTCATGCGTCTTAGTGAATGATATTTTCTTTTTTTTAATGCAAATGTTCAAAAATATCATATTTTTTTGTTTATAAATGATTAGTAGTCATTGGATACATGAAGTGGGCTGCCGTTGTAAGACTACTAAAATGTCACGGTGTATATAAACATGTCGAATTCTTTTCTCTCTCCTTCATTTTGAAGTCGGTTAAAAAGGCTTTGAATTAATATTTCAGACTTCAAAAGATAATAAGGGCTGCAGGCTTAGCACGAGCACCGATTTGTCGACGGAAGTATAAACATGACTATTAACTAAATGATGTACAATAGGAGAAGATAGCTATGTTCTTCTATTAATTATCACAGTAATGCGTTCTAAACGAATCATGATTATGTAGATAATCGTATGTACTTGTGGCAGTCGAGTAGAAACTTTGTTGTCAGTGTGATTTTGACGGTTTCGGAAGAAATATTTTTCTGAAATAGTCTACATTTATAAGGACCTAAACAAAGATCGTTAAAAACGAAAGACAAAATGACAGATTGTACAAGGATATCTACGAAGCAATGTCAAAAACGAAGAAACGAAATGTGACTTTGTGTACCTAGAAAAAGCACTGTCTATTCTTCGTAGAAATAGAAAGCGTCATGCCAAGCCTGCAGTAGTGGTATACGAATTAGTATCGGGTAGGTACCATAACTAAAATAAGAAAAATAAAAACTTTTTTATTAAAAAACAACCGACTTCCAAAAAAAAACACATCAAAGCGAAAAATTACTTTTATTTCGGAAGTCAGTCGGTCTTTGGATCTGTCGGACTTCATAAAAAAGTTTTTTAATACCCCTCTTAATGCAACAGTTGCCCAAACCACTATTCTGTTAAGTTAATAATACTATAACTACTAAGAGAAAATACCAACCTTCACTCACTCTTTAAATAACTCCTCTAAAACAGTTTTTTTTTTTTTATAAAGGGGGAAAAAATTATTACTTATTATTTATTAAAGAGATTGGACCAACACTGTCTACTACTAAGAGAAGGCAACTATTTAATATTACACCCATAAACTACAGAGTTAAAGCCTCTTTTTAGGGAAAAACTTTTTTTTTCAAACAAAAAAATTCACGCGCTTAAATTGGTAACTATAGTTTGGAACACAGTATTATTTGTATGTTGGTAAGCTCGTATTTCTTTTTTATTTTGAGTTTTTTTATTACTTTCGGTCTGTGAGTACGTGGACGGCTGTTGACGGAGCGCATTTTTTTTGTAAATTCGTTAATGCAAGATGGCGGAAAATAGAGGGAGACAGGAGTAGTTTAGTTGATGCTTCTTCAGTACCACGGACGCCATATATCTGTAACAAATAGAAATATATTTATTAGCAATTTAATTTTTAGTATTCAAATTTCTCATATGGAAAGATCTGGGTCTACACGACTGATCTTTCGCTGAAGTTCATTCAGTTCATTTAATCCCGGTGAATGAACCTCCTTCCTCCATCCTTTTTCATGAAATAGTCATGTAATTGGATTAAATAAAATAAGAGGGTTGTTTTGATGATTTTAATGCAAATAATTATGTAATTACATACGTGTTACGTGATAGTGATTACCAATGGCACATAAACGTGGTCGCTCACCATTGTGAGGCCCATTGGCCTTATCAGCAGGCTTAAAGTCACCCAAAGGGCAATGGACGGGGCTATGCTCGGAGTTTCCCTACGTGAACGCATCAGGAATGAAGAGATCCGCAGGAGAACCAAGGCATCCGACATAGCCCGCATAGAATTGCCAAACTTAAGTTGCAGTGGGCAGGGCACATTGCTCGCAGATCAGATGACCGGTGGGGCGGAAAGGTTCTGGAGTGGCGGCCGCGTACCGGAAGACGTATTATAGAGTGGGAAGGCCTCCCACAAGGTGGACCGATGACCTTGTCAAGGCGAAGAAGTGGAGGAGCCTGGGGGAGGCCTATGTCCAGCAGTGGACGTCTGAAGGCTGAAATGATGATGATGATATGTTATGGTCGCGAATCATATTTTAATTAACATACAACCTGACAGTGACCTTCAAATTGCGGTCTACTCTGGCGCTTCCACCTTAACCTTTTTCTACGCTTTATATTAGCTTCACTTGGATGTTTGTATGTTTGTTTGTATGTAACCGACTCCTTTGGACGCTATTTTGACCCACTTTAAACGGTGATTTTGATCAGATTTCATTTAAACTTTGTAGACTTATCGAGGACCTATGACAATTCAATAATTTAAAAAAAAATAGAAAAAAACACGCTTTTGTAGTTGGCAAAACTAAAAAATAGAAAATAAATAATAGTTAAAAAAACTAAAAAAACACGCTTTAAAAACCAAACTAAAAAGTAGAAAATAATTTAATTCTATTAAAAAGCGTGGGGTGCTTGATATTAATTGATTATAAAAATACCTCAAAAAGCACCCCAAGCTTTTTAATAGAATTAAATTATTTTCTACCTTTTAGTTTCGTTTTTAAAGCGTGTTTTTTCAGTTTTTTAAAACTATTATTTTTAATCCGCACGTGCTCAGTTTAAGTTAACAATTTGCGCTATCAGCATAATATAAGATT
Source organism: Polymixis lichenea (assembly GCA_949091785.1). Classification (NCBI taxonomy): domain Eukaryota; kingdom Metazoa; phylum Arthropoda; class Insecta; order Lepidoptera; family Noctuidae; genus Polymixis; species Polymixis lichenea. Next base: position 12,308,890 of record OX420958.1, on the reverse strand, counting down.
GAGAGGTGCCAAATTTCATCCAAATCCGTTCTGCTGTTTTTGCGTGATTGAGTTACAGACATTCAAACATCTAAATATCCAAACATCGAAACATACAAACTTTCGCAATTATAATATTATAGTAAGATAGTGGGATAAGTTTTCCAGATATCATCATCATCATAATACTAGCCGAAAGACGTCCACTGCTGGGCATAAGCCTCCCCCAAAAGGGGGAATTGGCCATAATCGCCACGCTTGGCAGGCGGGTTGGCGATCGCAGTATTGTGGCCAAATGCAAAGAGAACGCTGCTGCCCATTCTCTAGTAAGTCCCTTAGTCGCCTTCTACGACACCCACGGGAAGAAATGTGATGGTGCTATTCTTTTACGTCCGGCACCACACGGAACCGGACATATATCTAAAATATTAATTAAACTACCCCTGAGCACTTAATTAGTACCTGCGGTAGAGAGAAGCCAAATAATTACAGTTTTACCCTGTATGACTCACGGCCATTACTCAGTGCCTCTAAGCCGCTTCCCTTGGCACTTTTTATTTGCTTTAGTTTTTGCTATGGAGTCTACAAAATACTGCTGAAAGTATTATAGTTGGCTGTAACGGTCCTGCCGCAGAGCAAACTTCTCTTCCCAATCAGAGAAGTAGTCATTTTCATATAGTATAGTATATTTATTTCTGAGTATATTTATACATTGTGGTTCCGTGTGGTGCCGGCCGTAAAAGAATATCACCATCCCATTTCTTCCCGTGGGTGTCCTAGAAGGCGACTAAGGAACTTACTAGAGAATGGGCAGCAGCGTTCTCTATGAATTTTACCACCATACTGCGATCGCCAACCCGCCTGCCAACCGTGGCGATTATGGCAAACCCCCCTTTTGGGGGAGGCCTATATCTAGCAGTGGACGTCTTTGGCTGAAATGATGAATGATGATGATATGGTACATTATGATCTTAATGTTATTAAAAAGATTCAGATATACTACCGTTGCCGGTGCAGAAATATTAAAATTCAGGTCCCCATTAAAAAAAAAATTAAATTAGTTTGAAATGACAATGGGTAATTATTTTTTTCTTAATGCCATAGCAAAATTTTGAGATAACACAAACAATGGAGCACTTAATATGTTGTACAGCGTATCCTGTTGTCTGTACGCTACAGGAGCTGATGGACGCTGCTGTGAGCGCCAAGCTCGTAGCCAAATTCTGGGCTGAAAGTATTAAAATTGCTATCGATGATATCGATATCGATCGAGAAGAAGATTCCCAAGTTATCGAGTTGTCCGTACACATGAACTTAAAAAATATCGCATTGTTAATAGCCGGACTTTGATCCCTCTACCACACATGTCTTAGAAGTAGAGCACGGTTACCCAGCACAGCATATTAAAGCAATTCCTAACCCAAGCATAATGTATAACCCGCAGTAGCGATGGGCGTTGTATCAACTAATCAACCGTTGATCTCCTGTCAACGTATTAATGTTAACTGTTTATGAATCAACTAGATGAATTTGTCAACGACGTTTATGAATATAACTCGTTTATCTAAACTAAATTTGCAAACGTACCTCTAACGAACTGAGCAAAAAACTTACGTTGAAAATACCATCATAGATTTCGAGCGACGACGACGGTCATGTCGTAGAATTTTAACTCTCAAACTACTCAAAGAATTTATTTAAATTAAACCATTTTCAGGCACTTTTGAATTGTCAAAAAGTCGATCAGTTTGAAAGTTGAAGCTACTTGCCCATTCCAAAACGTAGATCTCTATGGAGAAGAACGGGCAAGAAACTCCACTCTAAGTAACGTACCTACACAAGAGTTGATTTTTGTAATATTTCTTTTTAAGAAAAGTATACCAATATAAGAATCATTGAACATCGTAGCGTTGAATAAAAACCATTCAATGAATGAACGGTTTACGTTGCAAGGCAACATTAATTGCACGTTAACTCGTTGACGAAGGTAAATCAACGTTGACGTTACATTAACGAAAAAACCGTCCACGACCCATCATTAACCCGCAGCACAATGACGTCAAAGTATACTTATCATCAGTAGAACAACGCGCTCACCGTCCACAATGGCTTCACCGTCAGCTATCGCTGGTTGTGTAAGGCGGAACGAAACGCGGCAATCAGTCAGCGATATCGAACGATCTGAGGCTTGTGTGCATTGTCGCACGGTACGGGATTGTGATTTTTAGAAATACAGGGTGGCTTCAGTACATTCAGTTGGATAGATTCAGTATATGTCAGTAAATTTTTCCGTCATTTATCCTACCAATATTATCGTCGAAAACTATCCCACGGGAACGTAGTACCGAGATAAAAAGTATCCTGTGTGTTATTCCAGGTTACAAACTACCTGTGTGCCAAAAATTCAAATCCGTTCAGCCGTTTTTGCGTCAAAGAGTAACAAACATACATTCATCCATACTCACAAACTTTCACTTTTTAACACGGTTTTATTAGGTCGACCTGTATGTAACTAACTATGTAATGGAATCTAAGGTAACTAATTCAACCATCTTCCAAGGGTCGTGGCGTAATGAAAATTGGCAGATGTATGTAGTTCTGATGACAATACAATAATATGGTACTGTCGAACTGATTTGATGATGGAGCCGGAAGATATGAACTGGAACAAAATTTAAAAAACCCCACCCGAAAAAAGATTCTATAATTCTAATTTCAATGATATTGATATATTTGCATGCCCGAAAAATAAATTTAAATTTAAGATTATGAATGTTTTATCCTAATTGATTGTTATTACTTATTTATTGCATAATTTTCACTAAATGAAATTGTTTTGATATAATTATTTTGTAGCTAGCTAGCTTTTGTAAAGGGTAACTATGAAGCTAGCTATAGCTAGCTTCATATTCATACTTCATAGCTACTTTTTCATTTATTTCAAGATTATTGTGAAATTTGGTAATGCTCGTCTAGTGGCAACCACTGATCTCTAAATATGTCTTATCTGCGGATAATGCAGTGGACTGGAACATTATGACTTAAGTTTTGTTAACCTTAATGTATTACATATATGTTGTAATTGTTTATTATCTCTTAATAAATAAAATAAAATAAAACAAAAAACTCTAAAAAGTAAAAAAAAAATTGGCCTTTTAAGTTTAATAAGAAATTGTAGGTAATATTTTAATCAAAGCATTGTCACGTCGGGGACATCTAATGAAAATGTTATCTTTTCAACAATAGCATAGTTTCATTCATTATTGCTGGGCCTCGTCTGTTTGGCGTTTTCACAGCTTATGACCTTGAAACGGCAGAACCAATTTTGATAAAACATATCTAAGAATCACCGCTAGAAAACTTACTTTTACCGCACGCAAAACGGTTCACCCGTTTAATAGCTACGGTGCCACAGACAGACACACACACATAGCGGTCAAACTTATAACATCCTTTTTTTGCGTCGGAGGTTAAAAACTTATGGAGTAGAAAGTTCAAAGCACTCTAACGAGCAATATCGTACCGTGCACCAATGGAAACAGGGCCCCATTCGCGTCAAAGCCATGACCTAATGCCATGGTCGTGCGGTCGTAGCAAGTTCAGCTGTTACGGGCTACGACAGTGACTCACCGTTTACGTGAACATTTTCATGTATTACTAGCAGTGCTCCGTGGTTTCACCCGCGTAGTTCCCGATCCCGTAGGAATACGGGAATAAAATAAAGCCTATGTTATTCGGTAAAGATGTAGCTTACTAACGGTGAAAGAATTTTTAAAATCGGTCTAGTAGTTTTTAAGTTTATTCATTACATACACAAATACAAAAATACAATATTAGTGTAGACTAGCTTTAGCCCGCGGCTTCGCTCGTTGATTTAGAATTTGACAATCAATTGTCGTAACCCTGCTTGTGCTTGTATGGAAGACGACGAGACAGCGGCTTACGTGCTGTTGAACTGCCTGGTGGTCGCTAATTACAGGGCAAAATACTTCGGTTACCCAGGTACCCTACGTGAGATTGCCAGCAACACCAAGGCGTTGCTGGCCTTTCTCGACGAGCTGGGGTGGATCGAATAACCGATTCTTCCACCCGTACGCAAAATACACGATTTGACGTGGATTTGCGGACAACAGCCAGTTTTACCTATTACCCTGCTTGTGAGAATATAATTCAATCATGATTCGAAAGAGACGTGGCGCCATCTATTATCATAAGAACGTGATTGTTGTTTTTTCTCGGAAACAGTACTTTTTTTCTGGATGAAGGTTATCCTATATCCGTTTCTGTATACCTGACAACGTATACGCAAAATTTCAGCATGATCGGTTCAGTGGTTTAGGCGTGGAAAGGTAGCAAACTTACTTTCGCATTTATGATATTATTAAGTTAGGATGTAGCAGGGTTTTTCTGGGGTGGGAAATCATCAAATAACTTCTCCCGTTCTGGGTGGAGCAGGAGGGCGTGTCAGACTTTCACTGACTAAAACCCACCCGTGTTCCCTCAGTTGCCTGTGTGCCAGGGGCGACGGTATCTCTTTCGTACAACCCATCAGCCCTTGCGGACCCCACCAGTTGGTGCTGACATCTCTTTGGGGCGCGCGTGGAACACAACGCGCCGTCGACCCCGGCTTGGTCCTTACCGGACAGCGAGCTACCCATTACTCGCCGTCCGCAAGCCCGCGCTTACGGTGGGAAATCATCAAATGACTTCTCCCGCTCTGGGTGGAGCAGGAGGGCATGTCAGACTTTTACTGACTAAAACCCACCCGTGTTCCTTCAGTTGCTCATGCTACGAATGAGCTACGAGAATGACTAACTCACTTCCAGAATATTATATTATGGCAGGGACATCGACGCGCAAAACTGTAAGCATGAATTCAGCACATGATACTATACCCCCAAGCGTAGAAAAGTTTAATCAGTTAATAAAAAAATAACCTTTGTGCCATCGGGACCCTATTACTAAGCCTCCGCTGTCCGTCTGTCTGTAAACGGACTGTATCTCATGAACCGTAATAGATAGACAGTTGAAATCTTCACAGCGTGTACTTCTATTGCCGCTTTAAAATACACTGAAATCTTGTGTGTGTATTACTATTGCCGCTTTAACAAAACACAAAAAAAAAACTTATAAATTAACGGCCGCCATACAAAAAACGTGCTAATGAAATATGCAGTGTTACATAATTGTACGGTGGTACGGAACCAAAAACAATATTCTATTCGAATGTTTTTTTGTTGTTGAAATCGCAACCAATTGTGTTGTGACGGATAACACAATAGACATAAGGCGGCTACGTTGCTACGGCGTAGTCATGACCTAATCGTAGCAAGTTAAGGCGCGTAGGCCGTAGCGCTCGTAGCGTAGTCTTGTGTGATAACACAATAGACATAAGGCGGCTACGTTGCTACGGCGTAGTCATGACCTAATCGTAGCAAGTTAAGGCGCGTAGGCCGTAGCGCTCGTAGCGTAGTCTTGTGTGACTCATTGCTTAGTTGCGTAGCGGCACAGTTTCATGGCAAGTAGAATAGCTATTTTCATAGTTATTATTATTGTTTATGTATGCCACGAAGGAATTCGAAAGAACTGAGCCATCGGGCTATTGCAAGCAATAAAATGTTCACGTAAAAGTTTTAAGTATGTGAATGTTTTAGAGCTCGTAGGTAATAAAATTTGCGAGCTCAGAAATGTTCAGCACTAATGGTTTAATAACTGACGAAACATTTCAATGAAACGGGGTCTAGAATGATGTACTGAATTTTATGATGATAAGTTCTTTGTCGATGTTCCTGCTACCGTGTGAAGTACCCCATATTTTGCCATGTTAATAATGTAGCTGACATGTATTCGGTGGCAAGGCCCTTACCACTATACCGTCGGGATTTTTAATTAACATACAACCTTGCAACTGACCTGCTAATTGCAAAAAAAAAGCAAGGAAATTTGAATTTTTCGGGATACCGTGAAAGCTTACTCTACGCTAGGGGGCGGCTAGAATCATGTGCTGAATGCATGGTTTTAGGTTTCGGCGTCGATGTCCCAGCCACCCTCAACGTCAACGACGCCCGACATCAACCGTCGAGCAGTAGCCCGCCAGCCACAACACCCGTCTGGTCGGAGGATCCTTCCTTTCCTATGGAGGGTGAGTTAACTACACAAGGTGTAACAAAATAAACGTAAAACCTGAAATTCGTTTATTCCTAATTGAGTACTGAATCGATTTATTTAACTTTTAATATAGGTATTTTTTACAAAAATAATGCATTTTGCCATACCTACCGCCGATTGAGCCAAAGAAAATTCAATCTCAAGGCAATAAGGGTAAATTTTAAATTCATAAAATTATTGCTAGGGCCAATACGTTTTTCTTAATAATAACAGTTAGCTTTAAAAAAAAGTTTTGTTCATTATTTTATGCTTTTAACTCGATACTCTAATTGGGGTGTATGAGGAGTTACGTTAATTATGTTATAAATGTTGTATAAGGTGTTAAAAATTAATGTTCAGAATTTCGTGTACTTGCTCGGTATCAAAAAAACTAACATGTTGCAAAAAAAAAATGAGCAATTTTAATTTAGGTAATTACGATAAATTGCCAGGCCAAAGTCTGAGAAAATTAGAATCAGCTGTTCACGTGGGTATTTGACAACGCGCTCGACTCGCTTGCGCGGCTGTCTGTACCTACACCACTCTACACTGTGTAGGTACGGTGCGCATGTGCATATTTAATCATTAGTGTGTGGGGAATATATTGCATATCTTTGAAACGGATTGTTGTGTACAAATATTTTTTTCGTTATTATGTTTTGAATGTCATTTTAAACAAAATGAAAATGGACGACGCCATGCCGTCTCTCAAGTCACTCCTCAAAGAAGGGACTTACCGCCGCAATCGTGGCGTGCCCAACGTAGGCACCGTCGATTTGATCAAAATCAATCAAAATCAAAAGTAATTTATTCAAACTAGGCTGAGAGTCAGCACTTTTTGAACGTCAAAATTACATAAGACAGTCCCCCAAAACGCCCGCCCTTCACCACTTCCTAGTGCTTTAGCTGGGAAGAAGAAGTGGCGCAACAAACTCTTTATTACACTCATCTAGTCCATATTCAATGTCAATAAAAATATATAATAAATTACCAGAATACATTAAACAACAAAACAAAACCAGTATAATTATTTTTAAATAAATTAAAGCAATATTTAATTAAAAAAAGCTATTACACAGTAAATGAATATCTAACCGATAAATTAAATAATAATATATATAATTATGAATAAAAGATATTTATTAAGTAAAATAACAACAAATAAATAAACTATAATACTTAATACTTATGCTAGTTATTATAAATAATAAAAATAATAATTACCAAATTTTAAGGGAGTAAACAAGTAAGCATTATTTCAATATAATCAAATAAATAATAAATTAATAGATAGACTTGCACATATAATATTAATATAATAAGTAAATGAATAGAAATATTTAATAGGATATAAAATAATTTCAAACGAAAATTAATAAAGCGCTCTTCCTCGCTCTAGTTATTTTAGTTATTTAAAAATTTGCTGTGCCCGACAGGGTCCATAATTGTTTCTATTTTTTGTATTTACCACCTGTAAGTGTACATTATGGATTGCAATAAACGATTTGATTTGAAAACTCCCCAGCAGCACAGCTGTCTGTTATGTTGGAAGAACTTGATTCTATACAATAATAGCATATAATTAACATTCAACAATAAATGAAAATTTAATTAATAAAAAGTTTATGCATGGTTTATACAGTCAAATAAAATAAACAATGATATGAAGTAACTCATATGACCTGTCAGTAGTTAAGCTAATTCTGATGAAAGAACACAAACGTTGTCTTGAGTTAATCACAACAGACACAAACAACTCCTTAAATTTTTAAACGTTAATTTTTTAACAGACAATCTCCACAGATAGGGTTTTACGGACGGCTCAGATCTCAAGTGCGTATGCGGCATCTTCCCACAGACAATAGCTCACGTACCATGCCGCGCCGCATGCCCCTGTCGCATTTGACGATCATATGACTGCGTCAGTGAGCGGAGTTTACGGATTATTCCTATCTGTCACCCTGCATTGTCCCCTTAGAGGGACAGATCGGAAAAGTGAATCGAAAAAATTAATATACTAAATCCTTAAAAGTAATGCCACACATTCTAAGTAACATTACATTAAATAAAAGACTAGTGCTTTGGGTTTATAATCATCTGTCTCCGATCTGTTCCCCTCTAAGGGGACAAAGCAGGGTGACAGATCGGAATAATCCGAGTTTACGCTGATTGGGCCAAAGATGTTAGAGTTTATTTGCAATCGATACGTTAATTATAAGAAACAATTTGGACACAAACATACAAATAAACTCACGCCATTTTCCCATGGGGGTCGGTGGGTTAAAACTAAAAAACTGCTACGATCCTTAAATACTCGCCCGCTGGCTCATACTTCGTTCAATTTGGGCACATTAATGTATATTGGAGACGGCCTCCCTACAAAATACGGCCGCGACCTAATGACCTTCTTTCAAGTTCACGGCGCCTATGACTCATCAGTACCATTGAATTACGAGGATTATAGGGAAAGGTAAACTTTTGGTATTAGTTTGTGCTTGCTATGGTTTTTTTTTGAGGGTGGGATATCATCAAATAACTTCTCCCGCTCTGGGTGGAGCAGGAGGGCGTGTCAGACTTTTACTGACTAAAACCCACCCGTGTTCCTTCAATTGCCTGTGTGCCAGGGGCCGCGGTATCTCGTTCGAATGATTGCTACGGTTGGTTGGACTCCCTCGTTGGTCTAGTGGATACAAGCGGTACTACCGAGCATGAGCTCCTGGATTCGATTCCCAGCAGGCCTAGCATGACGATTTTTATTTCTACTGTAGAATAGTAATCGCCTGTCTACATTACTCGGTTCAAAACTGTCAACTGTCTATACGGAAACGTCATTTTTGTCTACTCTTCCGGTGACGAAACGCTTGTCTACGGTTCTCGTGCTAGGCTGCCAGGTCGGGTAAAGTGTTATAAAGGTTTTTCTATCTGGAATTTCCATTAGCCTTCCTTAATAAATGGGCTATCCATCACTAAAAGAATATTTCAATTCGAATAAGTAGTTCCTGAGATTAGCGCGTTCAACCAACCAAACAAACAAACTCTTCAGCTTTATAATATTGTAATATTTATTAGTATAGATGAAAGTTTGTATGTTTAGATGTTTGGATGTCTGTTACTCAATCACGTAAAGACGGCTGACGGCGACGAATTAAGATCAAATTTAGCATATTCGATATTTTTTTACCTGGATTAACATATAAGATACTTTTTATGTCGGTGTGAAGGGTGGGCGTTTTGGGGGACTGTCTCATGTACTTTGACGTTCGAAAAGTGCTGATTCTCAGCCTAATTTGAATAAATGACTTTTGATTTTGATTTTGAATACCGCCCCGTGGGATAATTTTTAAAAGCTAGTATAGTCATTTAAAAAAAATTGCAATAACTTAAAAATTATTCAGATTTTGGTTAATAGTGTGTTATATACAAGATGTAATTTTTAACCGTTAACCTCATAAGGGGTCATTGTACTTATTAAGGCTTCTTCAAATAGCCGCGACGCGACAGCGCGACGCGACACTTGTAGAACAATTTCCATTAAGTTTTCATAGAAATTGTTCTACGAGTGTCGCGACGCGACCGTCGCGTCGCGCTAGTCTGCACGAGCCTGAGTTTATTATGAACAAATTTTACTATGGGCCCAAACCTGAAATCGCGAAAATAAAATCAGCTGTTCCTTACATTTATGTTCGCTCAACTCGTCAAAATGTAAGAAACAGCTGATTTTATTTTCGGATTTCGGTGACTTTGGATATGTATTTTAATGTTTTGTCACCGCCTTCCGAAATTAAAGTTATTTTTCCCTTTGCAGTGGTTTTTCGGTAGTCGGTTGTTTTTTTTTAAGTTTTTATCGCTCATTTTGGTAAAACGAACACTTCACTAACTTAGATTGTCATCGATCATTAACTTCTCTTAACAAAGCCAATCAAGTATCATCTAAATACAGCCAGGTCCTGCAACCAGGTCACCAGCTACATTGCACCGGGGCGGGGTGCATAGTGACCTATTTGTTGAGGTCATCGACTTACCCGGGACCACCCGGGATAACCTACTGAACTGGGAAGTGGGCTAGTGGGGGAATGGTGACATTATTTTAACTTGGAGTATGCTGACCTTGACCCCAAGCTGCGTTACAAGACATTCTTTGAGAGCTAACAAATCTTATGTGTGATTTAAATCAATATTTTCTGAGATGCTGCGCTACAATCAGAATACCGAATTTTAAGTGAAATAAAATGAATGTTTATTTATTTAAGTTGATCTTTTAAGGTGAACCTAGTCCACATTTTTCCCATACAAACTTCGGGAGTGTATTAGTTCACTGTTCGACAATGTACATCAAAAATTAAAAATGGTATGGTTTTGTCTCATTATTAATATTGTCTGTTCGGAAACACAATACTAAAATAAAAAACCATTAAAAAGTTAGAAGCCAACAAAGATTCGTTTATCTTGGTAATTTAACCTAACTTTGGGCGTGTTTAAGTTATAAAAGAAGTGTAAAATCTGAAAAACCAAGTCAGTACCGACAAAGCTTAAATATCGAAAAGTTCAATAAACTTTATTGGTCATTGATTTATGCAGCGGTTTTTTCATGAAACCCGATCTTCCGAAAGAGTGTACTTAATTTTTTACGTGCCTGCTGTACTATAAATGATCCTGCATCTCACTGAATAATGTTATGCGTGTAGACTGGCTTCTAACTGCTCATCACTGATACTACCTCTGTCGGACACGATGCCTGGTTGAGACAGCGTGCTTTTTAGCCAGGCCCATCAGTGAGTTCGAGCCGGCGACTAGGTTCCCCTTAAGACACGTCAAAATGTTGTTGGTCAATATTTTGTTGGACTTCTGGGCTTCAGACGACCCCTAAACCCTCCTCTCTTCGAGAGGGAATGGGCTATAAACCACCACGCGGGCTCAGTGCGGGTAGGTAGATGTCCCATATTTTCAAATTTATGGTTCAAGGACGTTTTGAGAGCAGTGGTGTTGAAAATTATTTACACAAAGTATGCCTGCCACGACCTTACACCTCGTAAGTCGGGGCTGATACCATTATGCCACTGCTGCTCCTACGACCCGTAACGACTGCCAGAGATCTAGGAATTACAGTCGGGACCAACGGCTTAACGTGCTTTCCGAGGCACGGAGGGGTCTTGGTATGTAAAGATCACCCATCCACGGACCAACCGGGGCAGGCGTAGCTTTACCTGATCGTAGCCACGAGCCATGCATCATCATCATTTCAGCCGAAAGCCGTCCACTGCTGGACACAGGCCTCGCCCGAAAGGGGGTGTTTTGCAATAATTGCCACGCTTGGCAGGCGGGTTGGCGATCGCCATATGGTGGTAAAATGTATAGAGAACGATGCTGTTCATTCTCTAACCTACTAAGGTTAGAGAATGAACAGCATCTCCGACACCCACGGGAAGAAATGGGATGGTGCTATTCTTTTACGTCCGGCACCACAAGGAAAATGTTTATCATTACTGATAAATGCGTGCACTGAATGGACAGGTCCACTCAATCTGTGTGGTTCTTTCTTCAAAAGATCATTTCAGACACCGATCCACATGGTCTTCACATGATCTGACCAAGATTATGTCTGGACTTTAAAAGAGACTGTGACCTCTGAGTTTGTTTCGGCCTTTCTTTTTAGAGTAGTCAGATAGGAAACGCCGACCTCATCTAGTTTAAAAAAATATGATTGACGTGTAAAAGTGTTTGTACAAACCTACTTACAGAAATAAAATCATTTATCATTTATCGTAGAGCTTTAAAAATAAATTAACACCATATTGTAAAAATGTAAGACGAAAAGAAACGTTGGATGGACTGTGTGAATGATGATATGGTTCGGAAGTGTGGAAGAGATATGGCCGACCACAAATAAATTGGGATTAGGGCAGAAGAATTATGACGATATAAAACTACATTTTTACAAATAAATGAAGTAATTCTAACTTTTTCTGTGCAGCAAAATGCTTCACTGCACTAAACAACAGGGCATCTCTATTATTGGGCGAGACTTTATAGTCGATGCGAGGGAAACGAAGGGAAGGGAGGAGGATGGAGGGGGGGTGGTACAGGTGACCTAGATACAGGATCCAGCCCATCTAGGCTATGTAGGTGAACTATCTATCATACATTCAGGATTTTTATAACGTCATAGTGGATTTCTTTGTTTGAACTGATTTATTTGAAGGCGATTTAAAATATGTGCTGTGTGGCGAGAGTAAAATCCTACTATCCTAATTTCTACTCCCACTAATATTATAAATGTGGAACTTTGTCTAAATGGATTTGAATGAATTTTGGCGCACAGATAGTCTCTTCCACTTCCTTGTCTTTACATTTTTGAAATTTGTGTGTTTATAAAAAGGTATTCGTACATGTTCCCATTGTATGAACACATTTCTAAAAGAGTCAATAGCAGAAGCCCAAATAAATTACTTGCACCTAGCCAGAGACTGCATTTGTATAGCAGGAATTCCAATTGCATGGCAATCAAAATTTTCAACAATTTACCTTCACGAATCAGAGTGCTGCCTACTAATAAATTTAAGAAAACAATATTTGCCTGGCTTTTAGACAACTGTTTTTATTCAGTTAATGATTTTTTTCATTATAAATTTTGACATTACATGTTATCAGTAGGTACTTAGTGTGTGTGGATTGACTTTTTACTTTTAATTTTAAGGCATTTGACATTTAATTCATAAATATTTTGTTTTTGTTTTCCTAATTAATAAAATTTGACATTGCATTTAAAAAAAATAGTTACCCATTGTCATTTCAAACTAATTTACTTAAAAGCTTTTTTAATGGGGACCTTAATTGTACTTTAATTTTAATATTTCTACACCGGCAACGGTAGTATATGTGAAGCTTTTTAATAATATTAAGATCGTAATGTACCATATACTCAGAAATAAATATACTATTACTATTACTATTACTATAATCTGGAATAACACATAGGAAACTTTTTATCCTGACAGTACGTTCCCGTGGCATAATTTTCGACCTCCACGCGGGCGAAGACGCCGGCAAAAGCTAGTGGGAAATATTAAACTGATTCTTCTACACTTACTGAATGTCAAATGATTGACACTTTTTAAAATTAATTAACCTCAAATTATACTTTTTGCGCTTGAAGTAATGGTGCACGCAAACCGTCTGTTGGGACAGGTCAGTGCAGTGGCACGTTCTTGAAAAGGCCCTTACAGACATGGCCCTGCATTGTTAGACTCACATAAAATTCGAATAATATAACTTCTGGACTATTAAAGAGACCACGACCTCTGAGTTTGTTTTGGTATTTCTTTCATTCATAATTTAATCGGATTCGATTTTATAGTGATAGCCCTGTTCTCAAAGATCGTACAGCGCTTTCCGCGTTAAATATAGCAATGCATTTAGGATACTGGTGGAGCTGCCCTTTTTCTGTAGTGCGTCAGGGATGTTCGCAGATGCGCATGTAGATTGCTTTTACGCAACAATGCGTGAAAGGTGTTCTTCCTTGATACGCAAGGTGTGGGGCAGCTCAGCATGGTTGCGAGTCGCCTGGGCGTCAAGTCTGCTATTACAGTAGTGTCAGAATGTGTTGGATCATTAAGTTCCCTTCAAAATGGTTGAGCTGAATGGTGCTGATCCACACGTCATGTTCGTGAACGGACGCCGCCAGGGACTGGTCATCTCCTAGTTCCCACGGCTTATTTTAATTTCTGAATTGTTATTTTATTTTTGTTTTAATTACGGACGCTTTAATGTGCACGTCTTTTTACATCGTTCTCACATTGATAATTTCAACATAATGATGTAACCAACTTTTTGTAACAATACCATGATTTTAAAAGAGTGTCCATGGAGTTTCTTGCCCGTTCTTCTCCATAGGTACCTACGCTTTGGAATGGGCAACTAGCTTCATCTTTCTAACTCACCGACCTTGACAATTCAAAAGTGCCTGTAATTGGTTTATTTGAAATAAATGCTTTGAGTTTGAGAATGGTCTATCATTGATTTCATAATTGTTGATTTTGACAAGTTTGGTAATCTACTAATATAACGGCGTCATTATGACTTTCCAATGGTCAGCCACTGACACTCCATTGAAAGAAATGGCATTTATTGGTAATCTCGTATATAATGACAAAGAAGACTGACGTAGGCGGTAGTCTGCTAAAAATTTAACACTAATAAACTAATAAATAATATGTAAAAATAATTTATAAATGAAATCGGGCATGAATAAATGTTCAAATTTAGTAGTCGTTGTTGGAAAATCATTTCTACTAACGGGTTGTATAATAATGGCAATACGACAATGCCATTATAACACAATTCTATTACAAGACCATTGACCGACCAATGATCGACCATTATGAATTTAGCAGATTACGAACTTTTAGCAAAATGACAATGGGATCGTGTTGGAATGACGAATTTATAAAAAAAGCAGACTTGGGCCCCAACCGGACTGTGTATACGTGGGTCACTGTTGTGCCGTCTCTCATGGGATGTCGCAACGGTGACCGACCGTTGTTTTTGTATTGTTTTCCTTGTTTTGTGTATAGTCTGTGGTTACTAACATAGTCCTAAATTTTACTAACAATTTTGAGCCTTGGTTACTCCAATAAATATCTATTCTATTCTATTAATTTACTAATGAAAAGTATGTTTTCAGAAGCGGTAGAAGTCAGCATTGTAAATCAAACAGTTTTTAAGGTTTTCTAACGCTTTTTGCAGTGTCAGGTTTTGTATGTTGATTTTTTCACTAAATAGTCATTCGGTGGGATTAAATTAACTTTAACAGTTCACACCGAGACGCGACGCTACGCGCACTTTTTAAGATAGCAACAGAATTTCTAACTTATTTACAACACGAGAAGGTATAATTTCACTACAAGCGCGAAAGCGTGCCGAAGAACGCTGAGATGCACCGTGTTGTGCAGCCCGTATACCTTATTGTGAAGTACATAAGATCTATTTTGTATCGTGATCTTAAAAAAAATGCGTAGTAGTAAAAGTCTCAGTATGAACTGACCCCCTGTATTGATAATTGTAATGATTACAATTTGGTGAAGCCATATTTGTTGCGGTTTTTTATTTTTGGGTGGGAAATCATCAAATAACTTCTCCCGCTCTGGGTGGAGCAGGCGGGCGTGTCAGACTTTCACTGACTAAAACCCACCCTTGTTCCTTCAGTTGCTTGTGTGCACCCACGTATCTCTTTCGAACAACCCGCACTCCTGGCCGGCATCGGCTCTTGCGGACCCCACCAGTTGGTGCTGACATCCCTTTGAGGCGCGCGTGGAACACAACGCGCCGTCGACCCGGGCTTGGTCCTTACCGAACAGCGAGTTACTCATTACTCGCCGTCCGCAAGTCCGCGCCTACGGTGGCCGGGAATCAGCCTGGGATTCCCGAAGCCCAGGGCGTTGCCTGCGGCGGCTAGGGCCGCGAGGGTGCATATGATGCCCCACTTGACATAGTTCGTTGACTTTCATTTTTCAGGAAATTTCGCGAGCTATCCTGGCGCTTCCCTCTTAGGGTAAGTTGTTGCCAAAGCAACAGGCCGAGATAGCCGACCTAATAAATATCATGTTATTGTCCGGTATGTACTATCCGGAATTCCGTACAATACGTAGCTACCCCCCTTTTTGGCTTGAGCCCACGTGCCTCGGAAAGAACATTAAGCCGTTGGTCTCGGCTGTCATTCGTAGATTTTTGACAGTCGTTACGGGTCGTCAGAAGCCCGAAAACCTGACCACCAGTCTTACCAAGGGGTATCGTGTTACCCAGTAACTTGGTTGTGGAGTTCAGATAAGCAGTCGCTCCACATAAAATACGGCGATATTGCCGAAGATACCTACTAAAGAAGTAGGACAGAGACTTTAGAACCTCCTCCGTTTTGAAGAATATATACTAGAACTAGTATACTATAGGCTATAACTACCAAGCTCATAAAGCTTAAATTACATGGCGCCAGAACATGCAAGAAACACATCCAAACCCACCACATGATTCACAACAATCTTGAACTTCAAATCAAGACACACGGTAGACCTATTTCACCTTGGTTCGCCTTGGAAGAGCTGACTCATACGGCTTTGACCTTCAGTCCAACCAATAGGGTTCGTTACCGGCTTTTAACAATATCGCACACTATGCGACTTGCGATTGCGACAGCTTGACGACAAAACGCCGACTTATCGGATCAAAATTAAAAGTAATTTATTCGAATTAGGCTGAGAACCAGCGCTTTTCGGAGGTCAAAATTATATATCACAGTCCCCCAAAACGCCCCCCTTTACCATTTCCTAGTGCTTTAGCTGGGAAGAAGAAGTGGCGCAACAATCTCCCCAACAGCACAGCTGTCTGTTTAGTTAGATAAACTTGATTCTATACAATAGGAGTTAAGCAAAGTAATTAACATTACGAGACTAACACCCAGCTGCACAAAGACAAACATTAATGCCACATTACTTAATGGATCATTGAAATTAATTTGATAATGTTGCACAAAACGATTTCAAGAGCGTTCTTTCCACGTGGGCTGGCAACAACGCATTTATAGTCGTTTTTCGTGATTATCTCATTAAATACAAACAAAAGTACAATTTTTTTTTCAGCGAAGCGCTAGATCATTTATAATTATTATTAATTATAGAGTATTTATAATTATTTTTAACATTTACTCTTTAGTAAAAACATTTAATCGTACTAAGTAATGCAAATAGAAAATAATTGACGGTATGTCGATTTCTATAAGTAAATACCCAAATAACTGTATTGAAAACAGGATACAAATATGAAAATTCCAACGACCTAGTGCATGGCTGAAGAAATGTTTACTTTTGTTTGTATTTAATGAAATAATCACGAAAAACCGCCATAAATACGCCGTTGCCAGCCCGAGTGGGGGGAACGCTCTTAAGGCGCTAATGGTGCTTGCATTGTGCAAGAAAAACTGTGACTTTGACATCATTATTTTAAATTAAAGACGCGTTAAAATCGAGTCTAATGTTGCTTTCTGCAATAATTTAATGGAAGGTAAGTATTTAATGACGGCTTTAAAAGTTTAAGTTCGCTTCTGCAACTGGCTGGCAGAATATTCAATTAAATCATTTGTTAAGTCAGCTAGTTTAGGATGCGACTGACATCAGGTGCACGCGTACAACGTGCGTCTAGACGCTGCGACAATTACCGAAAGCGTGTAACTCCCCTAACCTGTCGGTGCGACTCTGCAACTCTACGCCAGGGCCCTATCCAATAAAGCTGACAATCCGACATATATGTCAAAAAATGACAAAATTGTAGAATTGTCGCGCTTAAGCTGTTTAATAAACGTGACAAATATGTCAAAAATCGACAGGTGAAATCTTGACATATTTTTAATGTAAAAACACGTTTAATAAAACTCGACATATCAAAAAACCACAGTCACAATATTTCTGACAATTGTCGGTGACAATATTGTCGGATTGTCGTGACAATTATGTCGACTTTTGACATAATATATTTGCAAAGAATTTTGTTTTATGAAGCTGGATGAGGGTAAAATTTAAAAAGATATTATCAAAGTACAAGAATAAAACAATCACTAGTGTAACTTCGATTGTGTTATGATCGCGTGTAAGATGGAAATGCACAGAAAACTTACCATTTTGGGCCTTATTTACGAAAGTAAAAATATACTTTTTGGGAAGTTTAGTGACCAATTGACCCACGATGTAAAAATAAATAAATGGAAGGAAATAGCCGAAAACTTAAGAACATTAGGTATTTTCAATAAAGACTGGAAATACCTTCGTGACACTACATGGCAAAATTGGCGCAAAAGGACCATGGTAAGGTTTAGTTTATTTTAACTAGTTTATCCTTCATCAATCCGTAATTTTTTTTATTTATTTAGACCGTTAACCAATAAAGAAGTTATCAATTAGATATGATGTATTATATTGTGTAGGTATGTATGAAATATTCGCATTGTGTATGTGGAAACGATTTTTAGGGTTCCGTACCCAAAGGGTAAAACGGGACCCTATTACTAAGACTCCGCTGTCCGTCTGTCTGTCTGTCTGTCTGTCCGTCTGTCACCAGGCGTTATCTCATGAACCGTGATAGTTAAACAGTTGAAATTTTCACAGATGATGTATTTCTGTTGCCGCTATAACAACAAATACTAAAAAACAGAATATAATAAATATTTAAGGGGGCTCCCATACAACAGACATGATTTTTTTGTCGTTTTTATATATACTGGTACGATAAATCTTTCAGGAAAAGAGAGATAATCGTCTGCAGACTGGTTCTGGGGGAGGAAAAAAATGCAAATATGACGATTCTGATGAAATGATACTAAAAATCATAGGAAAGGATTCTCCAGCAATAGATGGACTTCAAATACCAGAATCTTCAGGATCAAATGAAACACAGGTATCCGTGCCTGTTTTTACAGCAGAAACACCACCTCAACCTCAAAATCCAATACGAAGAAAATCACATCCCCCAGTTGATTTATCAAATGACTTATTTGATTTTAAGAAACAAAAAATGGAAATAGAAGTAGATATTGCTAAAGAAAAACTTCAAATTGCAAAAAGAGAAAAATACAAGCTATATATTGGTATATTAGGCGTCATAAGCCACTTTTTTAAACCATATCCACTGTCTCCCAGGATTATTGCGTTTGGGAATGGTCTCCATCCACTTTCCCATGTCCGTGCTAAAGAAGAGCATCTCATCACTCTGGCATCGTGAACAGAGCCAGGCCATCTTGCAGATGCGTAGAAAATTTCTAAGTTTGGCCCGCACACCACCATAATATTAATTGAATGGTTTCCGTTCCTGTCTACAAACGCAGATTCATTTTGATAAGGCGCATCTAGAGGAATTAACGAACCATCCACAATACCAGATATTCTAGGTATCCCATTATGCCTCATGAAAAGTGTTGGTATTCGGTTACAATTATCAGGCCAGCGAACCTCTTCTCCGAGTAATTCAGTAATCACGGCTCCACATACCCTTCTTATGCAATTATGTACGGTTGTTTTACTAAGCCCATGTGCATCACCAATAACGTGGTACTGTGAACCACAACCCATCCAATGCAAAGCGCATAAAATTTGTTTATCGGGTGTAAGTGCTTGGTTTCTGCTTGTACCGTGTTGAAGTCGATGAGCAATTTTATCAATTAAATATTCTACGGTAGATTTACATACCCGAAATTTTTCTTTAAAGCAGAAATCTGTAATTGAGAAGGAGAAATTGATTCTGCTTTTAAATGATCGTCGTTGCCTCCTCGTTTGTATTTGTTCCAAGTATTCATCATCACTACTCTCACTGCTCGATGTAAGTACCATTTTTTTGTAATAAACTTTTTCAATACACTTTTTTACACCTTCAAAATTCAAAATATGATTTCGCGACAGAGGGTAACGCGCCTGTCAGAATTGTCGGACAATTCTACAAATATGTCAACATGTCACGACAATTTTCTGTTTAATAAAGCAGATTTGACAAGTTTTTCACGACAAATTGTCACCTGTCAGCTGTCGCATATAAAGTTTTATAAAACAGAAAAATGTTAAGAAAAAAAAAGAGTCCGACATATTTGTGAATTTTCCACCATGACAATTTTGTCGCCTGTAAGTTTTATTAAACAGAAAAATTGTCGAGTTGTCACTTTTTGACATATGTCGGACTTGTCGGATTGTCAGCTTTATTGGATAGGGCCCAGGTGTGCGGAGCTTAACATAACATTATCAGCCTATGTTCCCACTGCTGGAACAGAGGCCTCCTCTCTGTGAGAGGGAGTGGGCCCTTATCCACCTTGCGGGACCAGTGCGGGTTGGCGGATGACACATATCTTAAAATGTTTGCTTCTAGGACATGCCGTTTCCTAACGATGTTTTCCTTCACCGTTTTGAGGAATGATGGAGGAGTGATGAAAATATTAACACAAAGGTTCGGCCCACGACCTAGAACTCGTAAATCGCGGCCGGTGCCACTGGGCCACCACTGCTCTTGAAGAACATGCATAGAAAATTGTCTGTCGTTGCGTCTAGTCGCCGAGCTGTCCTAGTCGCGTGTCGCATAGTCTCCTCCCATTCTTAAGTCACAAATTATATACTTTTGTTGGAAAGTTAGTCATGGTATTCAAGGTAAACTACGGAGGTTCCTAGAAAAAAGGTTTAAGGGTAGAAATGAGGTCGTTATTGGTGATGTAATAAATATTTTTTTCTTTTTTATTAATGGCCTGTTAGATTTGTAGATTACGGTGAAATCTATGTAGGTTAGCGAGGTGAATTAGCATATGACTCAGAGGTGAAGATCGATGGAAAATATGGAAATGGAAAATTGATAACGATCGAATGACGAAGTGAAAATCTTAACCGACTTCAAAAAGGAGGAGGTTCTCAATTCGTCTGAATGACTTCTACAGTGGCGCAGGCTTTCGATCTTTGAGAAAAAATGCCAAAACAAACACAAAGGCCAGGGAATGGACAAGTCTAGATAGTGTTGTAAAGAATATTATGTGTCACAATCCAAGAGCTGGGATGAATTTTTTAAGAAAAGGCTTCTTTATAGTTTGCCAGTCCCACGAAAAGTAAGATTCCTACATACATCTATATAACATCACGCCGTTTCCCCGAAGGGTTGTGCAGAAGTGTCCCTATAGTACACCCATTTTCAACAGTTAGGTATGTTTAAGTCCCATGTTATAGGGGGCGAGCTTATTGCCATGATCTAGGCGGAAATCCAGACTTGGTGATTGACCTAAGCAGAAAATGAAGAAAATCAAAAGTCATTTATTTAAACTAGGCTGAGGGTAGTTTTAGGACGTTAAAATGGCATTAGACGGTCGCCCAGAAACGCCCGCCCTTCACCACTTTCCAGTGCCTTAGCTGGGAATAAGTGGCAACACTGGCAACAATCGTGACTATGGACAATTGATACTGATACGTACAATGTTATCTATACTTCTATACTTAATATTATAAAGCTGAAGAGTTTGTTTGTTTGGTTGAACGCGCTAATCTCAGGAACTACTGCTTCGAATCGGAATATTCTTTTCGTGTTGGATAGCCCATTTATCAAGGTAGGCTATAGGCTATATAACATCACGCTAAGAGCCTTAGGAGCCGAGCAAAGAGAAAAAAGTCACGAATAGGAAGTACTCGCACAGGTAGGCGAGACGAGCGACGGGGTGGGCCGGGAAGCAAGAAATTTGACGCGAACGAAGTCGCGGGCAGAAGCTAGTTCTAATATAAATCCTCCTTAGATCAAACGAACAGCTTTATTACAAAAATCAATTTCAGCCAATTTTATTCTAGGTAAGCGTCCTTTCCATTTAATGAACCATACTACAAGCCAGCTTCATCAATCACCAAATAACTTTTCTGGAGGGCGTGTCAGACTTTTACTGACTAAAACCCACCCGTGTTCCTTCAGTTGCCTGTGTGCCAGGGGCCACGGCATCTCTTTCGATTAACCCGCACCCCTGGCAAGACTTCTTACTCCTGACCTCTGAGTCTGATTCGCCATTTATTCTAACTTTTGCCAGCGGCTTCTACCACGTAGAGGTCGAAAATTATCCCACGGGAACGTATTACCGGGATATAAAGTATCCTATATGTTAATCCAGGTTATAAACTATGTATGTGCCAAATTTTATCCAAATCTGTTCAGTAGTTTCTGCGTGAAAGAGTAACATCCATCCATGCATCCTCTCAAACATTCACATTTATACTATTAGTAGGTCGACTCCATCGTCTCGATCTAGCAAAATTTTGTTTTTATAATCATTTAGTTCGGATGAATCAGGTATCCATATTTGTGTTAGTAAGTACTTAGGAGGTAAGTTAGTAACATTAGAATACAATTGAAATGAACTTTATATATATTTACTTATGTAGATTCTTTTACATATTGTGAATGAGAGAACGTTGTAGGCCTACAGTTTCTATTCTTTATTTTCATTTCCCTAAGTACATGGTACTTATTGACAGGCCTGCACTGTCTTCCCATTTCTAAAATCACTGTAATTTGAAAACATTATAAAATCCAATTATTTTTAAAAGAGTAACCGTGGAGTTTCTTGCCGGCTCTTCTCCATAGGAAGCGACAAATTGGAACCGTGCACCTAGCTTCTGACGTTTCATAAGTGCCCTTGCAGGTTTATGTGAAATAAAATATTTTGATTTGATTTGAAACTAAATCAATTAGACACGTGGAGTGCAATCTAGTGTCTAACAAAAGGACCGTCTAATCGGTCTGCTATTACTTTCAGAATGCTATTGGAGCTTGCTCGAATACGGTGCAATATGGAGGCCGCTCGCTTTCTCATAATGCCATGAAAGCCATCAATCCGAGCTTCCATAAACATGCCAGAAGCACTACAGCATCCCGGCAGCCCCGACAACATCCTCAAAGCATTATTATATTGTATACGAAGGGCATTGAGTGCCCGCTGAGTACAGCTGATCCACAGGGTGCTCGTGTAAAACGATTGGCAGTATGCCCTGAACATTGTGTACTTTATACGTCGTGTAAAAAAATAAACCATTTCAATACTACTTAACACTACTGCCTACCTTTTTGCAAAATACAGGCGTGATTTTATGAATACGTAACTTCCCTAGATATTGCACAGTAACTGCATAAAGGACTCAGGGCTGGGAGGATGTACCGCGCGTGTGCGTTGTCCCAATAACCTGGTAACCGGTTGAAAGCGGATCGTTCGGGTCTCCCGAGCGTCCCCGAAGTGCCCCGAACGCCGAGAGGGCAGTTTATTGGTTACAAATTAGCGGATTTTTAGTGTCACTTCATTTTATAGAGTGGCTATACAGAGTGGGAGTAATCAAAATGGCTGGGTGCTGGGGTTATATAGAAAATAGGTCAAAGGTCGATGAGATCAAAACTTTGGGCGGAATCCTCTTCAATAGTGATTGGGCATGGGCAAGTATGGACAAAGACAACATAATCAGCTAGTGTTGCCACTGCTAGGACATGGGCCTCCTCTCTTAGAGAGGGAGTGGGCCGTAATCCGCGCCAGTGCGGGTTGGTAGATGTCACTATCTTCGAATTTTTGGTTTCTAGGTCATGACCATACAACCTGACACTGACGTGCAAATTGCAACAAACGTAACAAATTTTCAAAAGACCTTAAAGATCTACGTACATAAATAAACATTTAATTTAATTTCAAAATGAGCTAAATGACTGCACGAGTCTACACGTCATCTCTCTCCGGCGGTTCTGTATTGTGTTCTCTAACTTTTTTATCCATAATCTAAAGTGCCATTTTTTTTTTTTGCTCTAATCATCATTTGTCCGAATGATAACTTGCCCGAACTTTGTGTCATATAATATAACATGCCATGAAATTTAAATCCCTAAATACAATATGCCCTAACTTTGTTTGGCATAAATATTACAATCAATAATAGATATACAAAAGAAATAAAACCGTTTTCAATAAAAGTTAGAAATCCTAAATTCAAATTATTTAATGTTCATTTATCCTAACAATGTTTTTAAAACAAATTTGTATTACAAAGCTTTTGTTATGAACTTCTCTCAGGCGATAAGTAGATACGAGTTAGGTTTATGACACACGGGCAATATTTTTTCTTCTACCGACTTGTTTTGAGATAGTTCACTAGTTGTACAGTTCTCTGTAAGAAGCATGCAAACAAGCATATACCATGCATGCAAGCAAGCATGCAGCATGCAAGCGAGCATGCAAGCAAGCATGCAGCATACACCATGTATGCAGCATACACCATGTATGCAGCAAGCATGTAACATGTAGCATGCAAGCAAGCATGCTGCATGCAAGCGAGCATGCAACATGCAGGAGGCATGGTTTCTGTCACGGCTCCGGCGCTGCGGGGCTCCGGCGGTCCCTCGCGAACTTATCGTCGCAGATGGTTTAATGCTCACCACCGCGGCTTCGTCTTGCTGGCCGGATTTGCCGGCCATCCTCAGCCGCGGCGGCGATTGTTACAACCACCTGCTCCTCAACTCGCGGGTCGCCGCGCCTACGCGATTCTAAATTACACTCTAGGGGCAGGGCAGACAAGACTGCGTGGAGTCGGATTTACTGCGATTCGTTTCTGTCACTAAAACCTAATTTTTAGCAAATGTTTTAGGACTAACAATTTTATTGTAATATATGTATGTATAATGTATTTATGGGGAAATAAAGATTTTATATTTTTTATATTATAAATGAACATTCAGAATAACACATATTAGATAATACAATACTTAGAACATATGACTTTATTTCATGCAAAATTAGGAGATTCAATTATTATAGTATTCGATATTATGACAGAATAGTTTTAGAACCAAAGATAATTATGTAAAACAAAATTTCGAATTTTTGAACATTATGGTTACTGAAGTTTATAGCAAACGTGTCAATAATGATTTTCGGACAAACAATTTCTGGAGAAGAACGGGAGTACCTTCTCCAGCCCTTAACCTGATTTATTTGTGGTCGGCGCAACATGTCTTTTGCTTCCACACTTCTCTATTAGTCTTCATCCCTTTCCCCATCCCTTTCTACCCATATCATCATTCACACACTCCATCCATGCAGGCGTCTGCACATATTCCCCAAAAAAACACCATCCGACACATTCTGAACGCTTCATTAAAAAAATTACACGTCAACCATTTTGTGAATTTAAAACCCTCATTTTAGAACACATCAGAAACACTGGACGGGGTTAAAAGGGGTGGTAAAGGGCATGATAGGGTGATTATAGACCGTCGGCGGTCGCTAGCACAGCGTTCACTCTTATTTTTAGCCCCAAGGGTATGGAGTAATGTGTTATCGATAGGGAGATACGTTTTTATTGAAAGATAGGTGGGGTAGGTTTAGGCTGTCTGGTAGAGGTGCAAAATTAGCTATGGTGGAGTAGAGGTGACTTTGGTTTTAGTCTGTCTGGGCGTAGAAAGTAGATAGATTAAGGCGGATCATACACTGCTATGCGCCACGCTCCGGGGTGCGCGAATTTCCAGCGTTTTTATTAAATTTGTATGTAAATAATCACGCGCGGCAGCGCATTATTTGCACCCCGTAGCGTGGTGCGTCTTAGTGTGTGAATCGCCTAACTGTTTACTGGGTACAGTCGCGAGCATGGATGGACTGTGTGAATGATGATATGGTTAGGTAGACCGTGACTACCGAGATAGAGAAGCGTGGTAGAAAAAGACATGGTGCGACGACCATAAAAATATCGATATACAGGCAGGAGAATGATGACATGCAGACGCGTGAAATGAAATGTTTATTTATGTAAGTAGATCTTAAAAGACACTTTTACACGTCAATATTTTGTTGGTCAATATTTTTTAAAACTAGATGGCGCCGGCATTTCCTAGCTGACTGTTCCCTGAGAAGAAAAGCCGAAACAAACTCAGAGGTGCAGTCAATTAGCTCATTTTGAAATGAAATGAAATATTTATTAATAAAATAACTAGCTGACCCATGCCCACTTCGTTGGGCGGTACCTAAACATTTTTATATCACTCAATAGATTACGACACGGTCGCAGTTCCATGCCTATCTCTTTAACTATTCGTCCAAATTATAAATGCAGTAAAAGGGAAAGTCGATTGTTGTTAAAACACTTAACACGATAAATCTACTTATTTTGATAAAAAAAATATAATTGTTGATAATATGACCAATAAACATGACCTAACGATTTAAAAACTACTTCAAAAAGGCAAAGGTACTCAATCCAACTCAATTGAACTTAATTTTAAGTAATACCATTTTATTACGTCGCTTCATAAAACTTGCTTAATTTTATTGTAGGTAACCTAAATGGAAGAAATCACTGGCTTCTGAAATACAGGTACTTTAAACCTAGCTCTGGAGCCAGGGTCTCACATTCTGTAACCTGTTCTTAAGGCAGTATTTTTTTTAAAATATTAATTATTAATTTATTACATATTTAAACTGTTTTTTTTTGTATGTAGGTATGCTACGTGATATCTCAGGTAATGGTGGATCCATTTTCAAAATTCTTAGTAGGTAGTTCCAGAGATATAAGCATTTTCAAACAAACTAACAATACCTGCAGTAGTATGCAGATGTTCTTTAAAACGTACGTCAAAAACCCACCAAAAGGTGCACATGCAGATTTCACAACCTCTTATTTGCAAACTACCCTTAAAATCCCCTCTTCAATACTATAATACGGTGAATGTAACCCGAAACAATATTTTTTTAAAAGCGGCCAAGTGCAAGTCTGTCTTCTCACAATGAAGGGTTCCGTAGTTGGGATGAATTTATCACTAGAACAAACTTAACTTTGCAGTTGAGAATGTTTTCCCATGCATCATATACGTAAAGGTCAATTCTCCAAATGCAAATTTAAGAATGATAAAACTACAAATTAATTATTTGCGGTCTTTTTTTTCAGCTAATTTAGTGATTTTTTCAGTGAAAGCACTAGGAAGTGATGAAGGGCGGGCGTTTTGGGGGCTGTCTTATGTAATTTTTTAAAACTTCAAAAAGTGTCAATGCCTAGTTTGAATAAAATACTTTTGTTTTTGATTTACCCTTTATTTGTGCTGTCAGACATTGCTTTTTGTAAAATTTATGTCAACGGTTTAGGTTTTTATTTATTTGCGAGTATCAAAATATGTCGCTAAATGGCCGTATTTTTTTATTGCGTTGACTTAGAAGTTTGATTTTTTTTTTGTTCTCCAGGGTCCGTAGAGCTACGTATTTCATATAAATTTCCTGAGCGTTCCTGAGACAAAGGGTATTGACAACAGGAAGACAGACGGACCACGAAGTGATCCTATAAGAGTTCCAACTTTACCTTTTAAAGTACGGAACCCTAAAAAAAACAAGTTACCTTTCATTTATAAAAAAAAAACATACGGTGACCGTTACAAATCTACCCTCCCTACAGATGCTGCGAGGAGGGTGCCACACAATCTAGATACACAGATGGGCCGGTTTCGATTGTAACTGGGAGATTAGCAGACGAAACGGTTATTTGATGACCGTTGATTTTCAAGGCTACACTTGAACTCTTTTTTAAACATTGGACATGGCCAAACATTGTTGTAAATGAATTTAATGTGTCTGCAATCAATTTATTTGCTACTAGATCGCGATTTTGTCCGACTCTGTGTGTATTTTATATTAAATCTTGTTAACACGCTGTCAGTGGGAATAGTTTTCATTTTGACACTTCCGTTGCGTTATTTGGCTTATTAGTCGACTCGCACGCATTAACTTTCTCGATTGGGGTGAAATTTATATTAGACAGAAACACATATTCGATTAGCAGCTGGTCTTTGACACCTCAGCTGAAGTACAAGTTCGAGGTTTGCCAGCGAGCCATGGAACGCAATATCCTGGGGGTTCGACTTTCAGACCGTAAAAGGAACACAACATTGCGCGCTAAAACCAAGCTGTTCAGCTTAAGTGGGACCGGGCCGGACATATCTACCGCATGTCAGATGACAAATGGGCTAAGAACCACCGATTGGGTCCCACTAAACGCACGACGCCATCGCAGCAACCCCAGACAAAGATGGCGGGACCAGTTTGACTCCTACCGAAAGGACTGGCCAGCACGAGCAAGACATGAGTAAGACAAAATTGTGTGTAAAAGGGAGATGGTTGCCTCTGCCATGCAGTTGGACAATACAACAGGCTAGTTAGATTAGATTAGCAGAAAACCCTAAAAGAAGCCTTTGTGAAGTGTAGGTAATAGGCTGGGATAGTGATGATCTTGATGAAATACTATTAAAATACAGTAAAATGCTATTCTTTTATCACGACAAAACCTTTCATTGCAAAAATCGTGACCCACCCATCAATTTGTCAACTACAAAACCGCAGTTATTTAAAACATTCGCCGACAGGAAATGCCAGCGGCGTAATACATTCTAACACCCACACATACAAGGTCAGCATATCCACGTCAGGCACAACACACGTCATCAACATTATACATAGACAAAACATGAACAAAAACTGTGCTAATTTTTGTGGCCCGCGGTGGAAATCGGAACTAATGTTCTGAATTAGATGGCGTTGGCTTAGACAGTGGCGCCACCCCGAAGTGTCAACTTATTATGGTCGGGACATTCTAGCGTCATGGCTGTATATACGAACGCACACATATATAAGTCAGTACATATGGGTGTACGTCACTTTCTGAATGAAGTTCTCTCTCTGTTACTAATTCGCATTTTGATATATTAGTACAGACATCTGTTTTATTTTTATTTTCATTATGTCTGTAAACATTGAAGGAATATTTTTTTCCATGTTTATGTAATTTCGTTCTTGTTTCATGTTTGATAGATTACTTAGAAAAATTGTTTTGTCTATGTTTCGTTATGACTTCATGACTGTTAAGAAAAATCTGTTTTGATCATTTGAGATCAGATTAATTAAATGCACCAGTTTTTAACGCGTTTAATATACGTGGTGTTGTTTTAACTAGGTAAGCCTCGATACACCTTTTTTCCGATAGGATACCGATACCGATGCTCTTATAAAAATATCGGCGATACCGATACTGATACGCTTATTGATTTCAAAAATGAAGGCAAAATAAATAAAACACAAGTCAGGTTATTTTTTAATTAATATATAAATAACACCTTTTATAACTATAAACAGGTTGAGATTAGTTAATAGCATATTTAGCATAGTTAAGTTTAGTCGTGCCTCGTTTGCAACGAAATAGACGAGACAACACCAGCGTTTACATTACATTTTTAAAGCGCGAAATTTTAAAAGTATCGTTGAATCGGCCATAAAAATATCGCCGATGCCGATGTATCGGCAAACTTCGAGTATCGCCGATATAACGGCATCGGTATCGGTATCGGATGCATCCCTAGTTTTAATATACTTCAGTAATCTAAAAAGTAGAAAAAATATATATTGGCCTTTTATGTTTAATAAGAAGTTGTAGGTAATATTTTAATCAAAGCATTGTCACGTCGGGGAACGGCTAATGAAAATGTTATCCTTTCTATAATAGCACACGTAGTTACATTCATTACTGGTGGACCTCGTCTGTTTGGCGTTTTCATTTACCGTGCCCCGACGTGACAATGCTTTGATCAAAATATTACTTCACCTCCATTCTCACTTCCATCAAGACTGCTCCCAAAACGACATCAAGACATGTGACATCTACCAACCCAGGTTGATTCCCGACCACCGTAGGCGCGGGCTTGCGGACGACGAGTAATGGGTAGCTCGCTGTCCGGTAAAGACCAAGCCCGGGTCGACGGCGCGCTGTGTTCGACACCCGCCTCAAAGAGATGTCAGCACCAACTGGTGGCGTCCGCAAGGGCCGATGCCTGCCAGGGGTGCGGGTTGTTCGAAAGAGATACCGCGGCCCCTGGCACACAGGCAACTGAACGGAACGCGGGTGGGTTTTAGTCAGTAAAAGTCTAACACGCCCTCCTGCTCCACCCAGAGCGGGAGAAGCTATTTGATGATTTCCACCACAAAAAAAAAAAACATCTACCAACCCGCACTGGACTCGCGTGGTGGATTACTGCCCACACTTTCATCACCACTGCTCAAAGGAAATGTTCTAAAACCAAATATTCAAAGACATATGACATCTACCAACCCGCACTAGCATCGCGTGGTGGATTGCGGCCCACTCCCTCTAAGGCCTGCGTCCCAGCAGTAGGAACATTATAGGCTGATTAGGTATAAGCAGTGTCGGACCGGCCATATAGCCGGCCCCAGCTTGCGCGGGCCCCCCACGGGTATCATTTGCAGGGCTTGCCGCAAGCCAGGCGGTAGGTAAGAAGAGAGGCCCGCGTATGTTAGGTCCTAGCTAGCGTTGCCAGGCGTCCGGATAAAACCGGACACAGTCAGGCTTTTTGTTGGTGCGTCCGGCCAAATAAGACGGTGCCTGGCCAGCAGGCCTAGACAAAACACATTTCTGTAAGCGTTCATTCCAAGCGTTACGCCAAAATGTATGGGAATGATATTACCTGCGGAAAGATTACGTCGTGTCCTTTCCGCAGGTAATGTCATTCCGATACATTTTGGCGTAGCGTTTGGCGTGAACGCTAACAGAAATGTGATTTGTCTCAGTACCCTGACTGGCTTTTGTTAAGCTTTTTGACCATTTAGAAAAAACATGCGTAGGTTTCCGCTCCGCCCACATCACCTTGTACCACTAGCGCAAGCAAGCGGACTAGCTCTGTCTATAATAAAGACGACTGGTTCATTCAATTTTATTATTGTTTAATTTTTAGAATTTAAGAAGATTTTATAGTAAATGATAAAAAGACATATTTACTTTTTTATTATTGTCGTGTAATAAATAGGTTTATACTAAGACTAAAAAATTAACTAACCCAAATGTTCGGCCAAACTGGCTAGTCTGTCCGGCTTTTCGGTTTTAAGACCTGGCAACCCTAGTCCCAGCTCTTGCGACCTAAATTTAAACTAGATCAGATAGTTCGTTCATACAATTAGAGAAATGAAATAGAAACATTCGAAAATGGTTAAACCTCATAAATCTCAAGGCCATCCTTGTTAACTAGTTTCGAAAATTTCTGAACGACTTTTGATCGTATCAAGCAGTATCAACTTATTTAGTCGTGTATCACTGTTAGCATAATATATTTGACATTGAATCAGAGATATAAAAAAAATAAAAAACGATTTCCGGCGTCGAAGCGCATTAAAACGAGACTTCGCTCTCTACTGCGGCAAAAACTGTTACGATTCTTTGGTTATTTTAAACACAGAATCGGATGACGAGATCAGCAGCTTTTACGATCAAGTTAGCTGAAAGTTCACCTCTTTAAAAAAAAAAGTTGATTGGGTAGCTTTATTTTTGTTATATTAATGGAATAATTGGAACTGTACTTAGGTACAGACGCCAGCACATCAACCTACTAAAATCTGTCAAATTTCTTTAATAGGTTTTCAACTTTATCGCTGAAGCATAAGGTTCAAATTTGATTGAGAAAATTTGACAGTTTCGGGTAGGTTGACCTGCTGGCGTCTGTACCTAATAATATATTAGTTGATAATTAATAATTTGTATGTTTAATTTTTATACGATAGTATTCTATCTACTATTATTCAGTCTCGGGACCGGGACTTCTGGATAGCCACCCAGGCCCTTCCGGCCCAGTCCGACCCTGGGTATAAGTAAGTATTCTTCATCAGCGGACAAACCAACCAACCAATTAAAATTACATTCACTGCAATGCATCGCCCGAGCCCTATTTAGCGAATAATCGATACACGTGTCGAAAATAAACCAGTAGCATATGAGATGAGAGCTTTGAATGAAATACAATTTGAGCTTTAATTTGCTTTAGGGATAACAGGGCTTGGTGGCTAAATTATAACAGCCTCACGGGTCGATCGAAGGTTAAGCTACGCTAGCCGCGGTCGGCTCGTGGATGAGCGACCTATTTCATACGATGTCAGAAACTAGAAAAGGACCTGTCAGAAACCAATACAAAAATGTATTACAAATCAAGTCCTGTAACACAGCGCTATAAAGAAAAAGTGTTATTTGTATGGGTCCTACCATCTAATTACTAAATTACCTTTAAACGAGCAATGTATTCTTGTATATATATAGGTATAATCTGAATCTCGGAAACGGCTCCAACGATTTTCATGAAATTTAGTATGCAGGGGGTTTCGGGGGCGATAAATCGATCTAGCTGGGTTTCATTTTCAGAAAACGAAAAAAAAAAACCGAGCTGAGCTCGGTCATCCAGATATTGTACAATAAATTGCCAGATGTAATGAAAAATTATACAATTAAAAACTTTAAAAAGAAATTAGTGGCCTCCTTATTAGAAAAAAAAAAAAATCGATTAATGATGATTTGTTAATCAGCTGTGTATATTAAACATAATTAATGTTATCTTGAAAATATGGACCTAATATACATTTTTTATTTTTATTTTAATTCTATAGTAACATTTTTATTTGATATTTTTATTATTAATCAATGTAATAATAATTGTAACCATTCTAACTGTGACATTTTAATTTGTAATTAGCTTCTTATTATTTTTCATAATTTTTGCATGCCTGTTTCCAGCCAGAATGTACATGGCTCACTCTTATCTACTCCACCTGTATTTTAATGTAACCTACATTCGTTGCAAATAAATGATTGATTGATTGAAGGCGTTGGGTCCGGTTGGCATTAGAGATGGGCTGACTATGACTTTGGCCGACTAGCCGACTAGTCGTGAGCGTCAAAATGAAGGGACCAAATCTCGTATGTCTGTCATACATATAAAACGTGTAACGGAAGGGGTATATACATTCCAAGGGCACGGCTTCTTTGCATGATATCAAACGATATTAGAAGGGTTTTTTAATGTTATCACCACATGCTCGGAAGTTATGAGAATTTTTAATACATTGATACCAGAAACCGAACTTTTCAAATTGAAATAAAAACATCAGTCGGAAGAGATTTATCGTGATATTGACTAGTAACGTGGAAAGTTATTGACCTACGTAGTGCGGTGACACGTTTGTTATGAATTGAATTTAAGAAACATATGAAACCGAAAATTTGGTATCAATTCTTAGAGTATTTTATTTAGAGCTGAAACTATGTATAGCGATTCTATACCAGCTGTTATCTTTAGTGCTTAAGGATTGCAATAGGGTTTCTGTTACACCCTGTATTACAAAAATAATACCATTAATCTACTAATTCCTACCTTTGCTATAATTTTAGCTACCTCATCACCTACATAGTATTTTAACAAAATGTTTGGTCCCTCCATCATGATATCAAGATGGAGGTACCAAACTGATAGACTACTCCCTGGAATGTTCTACCTACTTAGTGCTATAATACCTTAATTCTACCTTAATATTATTGATTTTGGCTGCCCGAAACATATATCGTTTTAAAGATTTCGATTATATTTATTTGCATAAAACATGGTGTACAAAGGTGTTACATGAGTTAAGGGGAACCTAGTCGCGGGCTCGAACTCACTGATGGGCCTGGCTAAAAAGCACGCTGTCTCACCAGACATCGTGTCCGACAAAGGTAGTATCAGTGATGAGCAGTTAGACGCTAGTCTACACGTACAACATTATTGTGTGAGATGCAGGATCATTTATAGTACAACAAGCGCGTAAAAAATTAAGAACAGCCTTTCGGAAGATTGGGTTTTATGAAAAAACCACTGCAAAAATCAATAAGCAATAACGTTTATTGAACTTTTCGATATTTGAGCTTTGTCGGTACCGATTTAGTTTTTCAGATTTTACACTTCTTTTATTACTAAAACACGCCCAAAGTTAGGTTAAATTCGCAAGAAAAACGAATCTTTGTTGGCTCCTAACTTTTGAATGGCTTTTTATTTTAGTATTCTGTTTCCGTACAGACAATATTAATAATGAGACAAAACCATACTACGTTTCATTTTTCATGTACATTGTCGAACAGTGGAGTAATACACTCCCGAAGTTTGTATGGGGAAAATGTGGACTAGGTTCACCTTAAGGATGAGATCATACATGTTTTGCTTAAGACTATAGCATGCAAAATGATTAATACAACTTATGTTCAAAGTATTCCTTAATGCTATAAAAATTATTATCATTTAGCCATTTAAACAGCTGAATTTTAAACAGTCTGCTATTTAGCAATTTAAGGTGAATCTAGTCCACATTTTTCCCATACAAACTTCGGGAGTGTGTTACTCCACTGTGCGACAATGTACATCAAAAATTAAACATGGTATGGTTTTGTCTCATTATTAATATTGTCTGCACGGAACCAGAATACTAAAATAAAAAGCCATTAAAAAGTTAGGAACCAACAAAGATTCGTTTTTCTTGCTAATTTAGCCTAACTTTGGGCGTGTTTATGTAATAAAAGAAGTGTAAAATCTGAAAAACCAAGTCGGTAACGACAAAGCTTAAATATCGAAAAGTACAATAAACTTTATTGGTCATTGAATTATGCAGGAGTTTTTTCATAAAACCCGATCTTCCGAAGGACTGTTCTTAATTTTTTCTATAAATCGCCTGTTTTACTAGAAATGATCCTGCATCACCGTCAATAATGTTGTACGTATAGACTAGATTCTAACTGCTCATCACTGATACTACCTCTGTCGGACACGATGCCTGGTGTGACATCGAGCTTTTTAGCCAGGCCCATCATTGAGTTCGAGCCCGCGACTAGGTTTCCCTTAAGTTTACATGGTAATTTATTATATATACGTACAGCCATAGCTACACAGCTTTTACTATATTTTGTTAATCGAGGAAATTCATGTAAAACAAGTCTACATTTGTCACGCCGATTCCTAGTTATAAGTTGGTCCCTCCAAATTGACGATTCAATTGTTTAGTGCAACAGGTAAATGGGCGGTTTATTTTCGATCTTCGAAGGATAAATATTTAATACCTATTTACTACCTTCTAATCGTGCATTTCTTACGTTAAAGTTTATTTTAGAAATTTTACCTTCAGGCTTCTGACAACCCGTAACGACTGTCAAGGATCCGCTTATGACAGCCGGGACCAACGGTTAATCGTGCTTTCCGAGGCACGGAGGTCTTGGTGTGTAAAGCCGGTCACCCATCCACGGACCAACCGCGGCAAGCGTAGCTAAGCCACAAGCCCCCATCACATACAGATGCTAATATACGTAGCGGTCAAAATAATAACCCACGTCGTAGTCGGGTAAAAACCAACAAGAGATTAAGTTTTAGGATTCAGGCGGAGAATGACCAAATGTACGTAGGTAAGGACCGTACGGACCATCTAAGAAAAAATAAATAAAAAAAAAAGGTTCCGACGAATTGAGAACCTCCTCCTTTTGGAAGTCGGTTAAAAAAGAAACAATGACAAATCCATCTCCCGATAAACCGATACCTTCTCACGAAAGCACCGAAGCGTGGTATTTGTAAACACGTATACATAGTTGGCACGCTGCTCGGGCCGGTGAACGCGAATTATTAATAGAAGACCAAATGTAACGTGACGTCACATGCGCTTGCGCTACATGTATTACAAGACGAGTTGCGATGGGTAATTAGCTTTATGGTTCAGGATGAAATGCCTTTTGATATAGAGAAGATGCTAGGAGATAGAAAGAAGGGATACTTACCACATCTTTTTGCAAAACGAGAAGACTCGATTTAGACTTGAAAATGCAAGTGGCACAGGATCGAGATGGATGTCGTGCAAAAAAGTTAGATCAAGCCTGGGCCTTATTAGAAGGCTAAAATTCAACCAAAACGCAAAGGAGAGGGGTGGGAGTTTCCCTACGTGATTGAATCAGGAATTAAGAGATCCGCAAGACGACCAAGGTATCTGACATAGCCTGAAGAATTGCCAAAGTTGGCAGTGGGCAGGGCACATCGCTCGCAGAAGACATAGCCGATGGGGCCGAAAGGTTCTGAAGTGGCGACTGCGTACCGGAAGACGTAGAGTTGAAAGGTCCGACAAGGTGGGACGATGACCTGGTGACGGCCCCAGGAATCAGACGCGGTCGCAGACAAAGACTTTGGGGGCACAGACAAAGACTACATATGCAATAAGAAAATTTATTATATTTTCAAAAAAATACTATTTTGAGAAGTTTTGTAGTTTACGGCTTTGGGGGGGGGGGGAGGGTCATGGCCCCTAGGATCACCCCTCGGCCGGCGCCTGCCAGAAATCCGATGGATGCGGCAAGCACAGAACCAGCAGTGGACGTCTTTTAGCTGAGGTGATGATGAAGCCGTGGATCTGATGAATTGATGTCAGTACAATTTACTTTATTGTGAACAGAATAAAGTAAACCCAAATAGAAAATACATTTAAGGGGAATCTAGTCGCGGGCTCGAACTCACTGATGGGCCTGGCTAAAAAGCACGCTGTCTCACCAGGCATCATGTCCGACAGAGGTAGTATCAGTGATGAGCAGTTAGAAGTTAATCTACACGCACAACATTATTTAGTGAGATGCAGGATCATTTATAGTACAACAAGCGCGTAAAAAATTAAGAACAGTCCTTCGGAAGATCGGGTTTTATGAAAAACACCTCTGCATAAATCAATGACCAATAAAGTTTATTGAACTTTTCGATATTTGAGCTTTGTCGGTAATTAATTGGTTTTTGAGATTTTAACACATTCGATGCCAAGCAAGAAAAATAAAAATAATTAGTTCGTGTGCCCACAACTCGCATCCGAGTCGTCGCTATAAGTAGTCTCGCTAGTCGGGTCCTGGGCATGAACAGAATCATCAATAGCTAATTATTGCGACGACTCGGATGCAAGTTGTGGGCACACGAATCAACTATTTTTCGACCCATATGCTGGGTGCTTGGCATGGAATGTGTTAAACTTCTTTTATTACTTAAACACGCCCAAAGTTAGGTTAAATTAGCAAGAAAAACGAATTTGTGTTGGCTCCTAACTTTTTAATTGCTTTTTATTTTAGTATTCTGTTTCCGTACAGACAATATTAATAATGAGACAAAACCATACCATGATTAATTTTTGATGTACATTGTCGAACAGTGGAGTAATACACTCCCGAAGTTTGTATGGAAAAAACGTGGGCTAGATTCACCTTAAGAAGCTGTGTAAAAGGTGTTTTTATCGCTGGAACTGATTTGTACCAGAATTTTGTAAATAGACAAAAATTGCTTCGCACACTGAATAAAAGGCAATAAGGTATACCAACCAACTTTGTAGTGATGGACTTGCTTGGCTTAATATTAGTAATACAAAACCTTTTTAACCGACTTTGAAAAGGAGGAGGTTCTCAATTCGTCGGAACCTTTTTTTTAAAGTATGTTCCCCGATTACTCGAAGATAGCTGGACCGATTTGTGTTATTAATTTTTTGTTTGAAAGGGTATACTTCCTAGGTGGTCCCATGATCATCAAGTCAGGATCTGATGATGGGATCCTGGAGAAATAGAGAGAACTCTTCAAATTTTATTGGCACACTTGAAGCGATTTGGGTAGTTTTTGGAAAAGTACTTTCTCGGAGTGGTCCCATTTCCATTTGGTGAAGATCTGATGAAGAACTTCGGAGATAGGCAACGGAACTCCTCAATAAATGGACTGGAAATGCTGAAATCTCATGTCTGTCTATTGTTTACACCAGTTCATAATATAACATCACGCCGGTACGCTGTGAAGGAGTAAGCACATGTGAACCACTACAAAGTGAAAAATAACTTTAATTTCGGAAGGCGGTGACAAAAAATTAAAATACATATCCTAAGTCCGAACTTAAAGTTTTCCGACTTCCGAAATTAAAGTTATTTTTCACTTTGTAGTGGTTCACATGTGCTTACTCCTTCACAGCGTAGGAAGTCACTTCACGTTGGAAGTCGGTTGTTTTCTTTTTTAATCTTAAAAACATTTCTGGTTGTAGACAAAAAGGCTGAAGGCTATGAATAAACAGGCTACTCTCGCACGGGGAAACTCTTGCTTTTCAAAAGCAGCAGGAATGGTTCAATAGGGCCGGTGAGCTTCTAAAACTGCAAAAAGTAACCAGAGAACTGCCTCCTAAGGGCTAACAAGTAATAAATAACTACGAGGAAATATGACGATAGAAATTAGTCATACTCTGGCAAATGACCAGAAAACTGTCACTGTACGCGCGTTATAACAATTTTTTAAACATGTCTTTGAAGCACGTGCCTTTCATGTCATTCTACACGTGCTGGGAAGACCGAGCTTCGAAGTTAACAAGGCCGAAATTTTGAAGGGCATATGTAGTGGTTTCAAGAGTCCGTCAAGGTCGATCAACGAGCTATGGAGCGGGCTGTGCTCGGAGTTTCTTTGAAAGATAAGATCAGAAATGAAATTATGCGGAAAATAACTGGAATGCCCGAAAAAGCTTGCAAAGAAAGCAAACTGACGAGGCAGTGGCCAGACCAGGGTGCTTACTCTCGAATATAATTCCGATAGATCGACATTGGAATTGTCACTCAATCGTCAGCGATTGGCTGGACTCACTGAGTCTAGCCAATCCCTGGCGCTTAACTCAACCAACTGACGTTTGACCAATGTCGATCTATCGGAATTATATTCCAGAGTAAGCACCCTGTACGTCGAAGGACCGACGGCCGGTGGAGCTGACGAGTCCGAGACGCTCCCATGCAAGATGGACCGACAACCTTCAAAAGGGTGGCTGGTACAGACTGGATGTGGAAGGTGGAGGACAAGGTTTTGTGAAGCCGCCTAGGAGAGGCCTTTATCCACCAGTATACTGCGCTAGTGTAGTTTTAGGCGGTTTTAAAGCACCATTTTAAAGAAATTTTTGGCTTAATGATAACAGCTACGTTAAGCTACGCTTGCTGCGATCGTTCCGAAGATGGGTGTCCATCCATTACATATCGAGACTACTTCGTGCCACAGAAAGCACCTCAAGTCGTTGGCCCTCAGCTGTCAATAGTAGATCTTTGACAATCGTTACGGATAGTCTAAACCCAAGTCTGACAACCAGTCTTCCCGAGGGGTATCGTTCCCTAGTAACTGGGCTGTGGAAGTCAGATAGGCAGTCGTTCCAGCTGGTTAGACTGGAAGCCGACCCCAAAATAATTGGGAAAAGGCTAGACAGATTGACTAGTAGTCACGACTTTCCATCTTGTCTACACCACCTCAATAAAGTTGTATGAAAGGTAAGACAACGATTATGGTTTTCCGTATTATGGCGTGCTGCCAAAAATTCTCATTAGATTGCGTTGTTAGAATTTTATACATATTGGTAATACACATGCTTTTACCATGTGTCTTGCACGTGTTAATTAGACGTCTGCTCATCATTTTTATGAGTAATATCTGGACCAGTTGATAAGGCATTCAGACACCGGGCGTGATCTGCAGTGGCCTATATGGAAAGCTCTCAATCGATTGTGTACCCAAGTAGGCCGCTGCAGACACAATTTGTGAAAGTGGGGGATTACTGACTCATTCAAAACCCAATGCGAGTGAGGTGCTTCTGATCAGACCATTCCCCATTTGCTGGAGTGCCCTAAGTGCCTGCTCACCTGCAAGTTGGATGATCTAAACAATGCCACTGATGCCGCAATAAACGTGGCCACCTACTGGGCTCAAACGATATTTTAAAAAATACGAGTACCATCGATATGAAAAGACGAAGGAGACACCGAGGGTAAAAATATTGTGCATGGATTATACATGAGAAAGAGGTATCAAGAACGCAATATCTTGGTGTTAAGGGAATCAATGAACACAGGCCAATTTTTCGTGTAAAAACAGATATTCGCATAGTTGTCAATAGGGTATTTTACTATACAGGATAAGTTATTATCCAGTGCGCAAATTGTAACCATGCATTCAGCATATCATTCTAGACCCTCCAGCGTAGAAATTTTTCGTCAGTTATACAAAAAAAATCAGCTGTTTCATAGAAAAGTGCAAAGCGGTCAAAATGTATGGAACAGCTGACTTTTTTTTTTGTATAACCGACGAAAAATGTCTCCTGTATATGAGAAAAAATCTAAAATACATTATTGAGATAGCTTAGGCAAAAAGCAGTCGGAAAATGTTGGTTTTAGTTCATGAAATAACAAAATAAATTTTAAAATTAAATTCAAAGATTTCGGTTTTTTTAATCTGTTTTTGAACACCATGAAATAGTATCCGCCATGTTATTACGCCATACCGCTGTTTCAACTAATTAACTGAACAACTTTGTACTTTTATTATTTTCGTAACCAAAGTAATTTTATTGAAATAATATCTTACATTCAGGAATAGCAAGTCACCGATAAGTAGAATAATAAGTTAATAACTCATTTTTTAAATAGTATCCGCCATGTTATTACGTCATACCGCTGTTTCAACTAATTAACTAAACAACTTTGTACTTTTATTACTTTCGTAACCAAAGTAATTTTTATTAAAATAATATCTTACATTCCGGAATAGCAAGCCACCGATAAGTAGAATAATAAGTTAATAACTCATTTTTTAAATTATAAACAATTATCATACAAAATATCAACGTATTTGTTTACACAGAAAACTGACGTCATACCCACAGAGCAATATGGCGTCCACTGCGTCCAGCGTTTTCGTCAAATTACGCGCGTAATATGAAAATGTAATTTTTTTTATGCATTTTTATGGCACTAATCGATTCAATAAAAATGTTGTTTTTTAGCAGTTTATTTAGCATTTTAGAATCTATTTAAGATATTTTTCAAAAATAGATGCAATACCCTATTGTTTTTATTCATTACTAGCTTTTGCCCGCGGCTTCGCCTGCGTGGAGGTCGAAATCCAGGTTATAACCTACCTGTGTGCCAAATTTTATACAAATTCGTTCAGCCGTTTTGGCGTAATTGAGTAACAAACATCTTCATAAACTTATAATATTAACAGGAATAGTAGGATAGACTACAAACTGCAAGAGTATACAATGCCATCTTCAATAAGGTTTGTGCGTTTAGCAACCTAGTGAGGGGCTCGTAACTAAGTAATAACAGCCGCACGGATCGATTGATCAGATTAAGCTACGCCTGCCGCGGCTGGTCCGTGGATGGGTGATCATCTTTACAATCCAAGACCCCTCCGTGAAACCACGTAAGCCGTTGGTTCTGATGTCATTCGTAGATCTTTGACAGTCGTTACGGGCCGTCAGAAGCCCGAAAGTTTGACAACCAGTCTTAGACTGATGATCTCACCCGGTTAGACTGGAGGCCGACCCCAACATAGTTGGAAAAAGGCTAGGCAGATGATAATGATGATGAGTTAGCAAGCTAGCATGAAAATAAATAGCATTGTAGTCTATTAGAAACTGAATATCGTTAGCGTTACATCACTAGCAGGAATGGGAGCATCTGCAGCGGTCAATGTCGAGTTGTGTGGGGAAAATTTCGTCGGTGGGAATGTTTATCGATACTTTCACGTTTGTGACAGTTTTGGCTTGTGGTTTTGTGTTGAAATTTGGCGTGAATTTCAAGTTAGGTACTGTGTTTCGGGAGATCTTTCTAAAAGACTACATATGATATCTATATCTTAGTATCATCGGCCCTTTTCCCAACCATGTTGGGGGTCGGCTTCCAGTCTAACCTGGATACAGCTGAATACCAGTATTTTACATGGAGCGACTACCTATCTGACCTCCACAACCCAGTTACTGGGTAATACGATACCCCTTGGTAAGACTGGTTGTCAGACTATCGGGCTTCTGACTACCCGTAACGACTGTTAAAGATCTACAGGACAGGTCCACTCAATCTGTGTGGTTCTTTCCTCAAAAGACCATTTCAGACACCAATCCACATGTCTTCACATCCATCTGACCAAGATTATGTCTGGACTTTAAAAGAGACTGTGACCTCTGAGTTTGTTTCGGCCTTTCTTCTCAGGGTGGTCAGATAGGAAACGCCGACCTCATATAGTTTAAAAAAATATGATTGACGTGTAAAAGTGTTTGTAAAAACCTACATACAGAAATAAAATCATTTATCATTTACAAATGATACCTGACCCCAACGGCATGCTTTCCGAGGCACCCTTCGTGGTATGTAAAGATGGTCACCCATCTGCGGACCAACAGTGGCAAGCGTAGCCGTTATTATTTAACCACAAGCCCTCCAGTCCTACGAAAATAATAAAAAATAACGCACAATGAAAGGTTCCGTAGATGGGATGAATTTAATCCAAGAATAAAACTTAACTTAGTAGTTAAAAACGTGTTTTTTTTTCTTGGAAATGTGAAGTGAATTCACAACTTCTTATATAAATTTCCCGAATATAATATAATAAAATAAAAGGGTCTGTTCTTCCCTTTTGAGGTACAGAAATCTAAAAGTAAGCAGAGCGTCAGCACTTTTTGGAGGTCAAAGTTACAAGAGATAGCCCTTGACACGTCCCCCTTCACTTCTTCCTAGTGTTTTAGCTGGGAAAGCTAAAATGTTAGGAGCAGATTTCCCGTATCACGTGAATGGATTTCACGACCATCGATAAATCACAGCCCAACACTACGACATAAACGCCGGAAATATCACGTAAAAGCTATCTATCAACAGATGCCAGTCGGTCGCAGACTCGCAGATAATCGCATAAAACATTATATATTCAAACTTAACGGTTGTTTTTGATGAAACACGCACAACATACAGAGTCAAAATAAATGTTAACAGTTAATCGGTGTTTTTGGGACTAATACCATCTTAAAGGCTCCCACAAACAGGCGCGACGCGAATCTCGTAGATCAATTTCTATGAAAACTTTATGGAAATAAGGTAAATGATAAATGATAAATGATTTTATTTCTGTAAGTAGGTTTGTACGAACACTTTTACACGTCAATCATATTTTTTTAAACTAGATGAGGTCGGCGTTTCCTATCTGACTACTCTGAGAAGAAAGGCCGAAACAAACTCAGAGGTCACAGTCTCTTTTAAAGTCCAGACATAATCTTGGTCAGATCATGTGAAGACCATGTGGATCGGTGTCTGAAATGGTCTTTTGAAGAAAGAACCACACAGATTGAGTGAACCTGTCCATTCAGTGCACGCATTTGTCAGTAATCATACAGCTCAACTCAGAACTTGAGGAGCTCAACGATTTGACGAACAATACCAAAGACAGGACATTTGGGTAGGCCGCATAAAATACTCAAACTGCCAGATTAATATTAAAACTAGCTGAGAAAGAGATGAAACACAAAACAGAACTTATACTTACGGTACTTTACTCTATATGAGAAAAACATATTATTGAGATAGCTTAGGCAAAATGCAGTCGGAAAATGATAGTTTTAGTTCAGGAAACAACAAAATAAAATTTAAAACAAACAATTTAAAGATTTCAGTTTTTTAATCTGTTTTTGAATACCACGAAATAGTAGCCGCCATGTTATTACATCATACGGCATGTCAACTGAACAAATTATTATTTTCGTAACCAAAGTAATTTTTTAACCGACTTCCAAACGGAGGAGTTCTCAATTCGTTGGAACCTTTTTTTTTTATTTTTTTTTTATGTATGTTCCCCGATTACTCGAAGATGGCTGGACCGATTTGGATAAATTTTTTTTTTGTGTGAAAGGGTATACTTCCCAGGTGGTCCAATGATCATCAAGTCAGGATCTGATGATGGGATCCTGGAGAAATAGAGAGAACTCTTCAAATTTTATATGCACACTTGAAGCAATTTGTGCAGTTTTTGGAAGATTACTTTCTCGGAGTGGTTCCATTTCAATTTGGTGAAGATCTGATGAAGAACTTCGGAGATAGGCAACGGAACTCCTCAATAAATGATAGCAAATGGACAGGGATTGCTGAAATCTCATGTCTGTCAATTGTTTACGCCAGTTAATAACATAACATCACGCCGGTACGCTGTGAAGGGGTAAGCACATGTGAACCACTAAAAAGTGAAAAATAAAAAACTTTTTTCAAAAAAGTAAACAACCGACTT
Organism: Polymixis lichenea; assembly: GCA_949091785.1. Lineage (NCBI taxonomy): Eukaryota > Metazoa > Arthropoda > Insecta > Lepidoptera > Noctuidae > Polymixis > Polymixis lichenea. The sequence continues at coordinate 12,265,309 of OX420958.1, read as the reverse complement.
CCAAAAAAACACTAAAAAGTGAAAAATAACTTTAATTTCGGAAGGCGGTGACAAAAAATTAAAATACATATCCAAAGTCACCGACTTCCGAAATTAAAGTTATTTTTCACTTTTTAGTGTTTTTTTGGAAGTCGGTTGTTTACTTTTTTGAAAAAAGTTTTTTTATTTAAATAATATTTTGCATTCAGGAACAGCAAACCAACGATAAGTAGAAAAATAAGTCATGTTTTAAATTATAAACAATTGTCTTATAAAATATCAGCGCATTTGTTCAATAGCAAACTGACGTCATACCCACAGAGCAATATGGCGTCCACTGCGTCCAGCGTTTTCGTCAAAATACGCGCGAATATAGAAAATGTAAAATTTAAATGCATTTTTATGGCACTAATCGATTAAATAAAAATGTTGTGCTTTTTTTTGTAGTTTATTAGCACTTTAAAATCTAATTAAGACACTTTTCAAAAATGAGTGTAATACCCTATTGTTCAACAAGTGTCGCGTCGCGTCTTTTTAAAGAAACCTTAAGGAGGTAACTTAACTAAGGCTCGCGGAATTCATTTCATTCGTTCAATGACTTACGAAATATTCTTATTCAATGGACTTAAATATTTGTATTGATAATTTTAGTTCTGTAAAGCCACATGTATTACGGTTGCAAATCATATTTTGTTCAACTTACCGGCTGACTCTGACACTTAAATTTTCCTACGGTTTTTGCAATTCTTAGACCTGCAAAACGACTCTCACAGAGAGGAGGCCTATGTCTCAGCAGTGGGAATATTATAGGCTGATTATTTATATTATGTAAGTCTTAATTTGAGGCTGTGCGCTTTTCGTCAGTTATTTAATAAACTATTATCAATAAGATATGGCAGTAGAGGACCAAATACAATACAGTGAAAATATAACTTTTGACAGGACAAGAGTGTCCTCCCATGCCTCTTAACACTGTAATTTGAAAACAACGAGTAACCGTGGAGTTACTTGCCGGCTCTTCTCCATTGAAAACAACCAATTGGAACCGTGCACCTAGCGTCTGACGTTTCATAAGTGTCGGCGTACCCAACGCACTACGGACGGAATGGGAATCTACGTGCGGATAAGGGAGTCCAATCATCAAGTGTCCATGTAGGTTTATGTGAAATGAAATATTTTGAATAAGTATTGGGTAGCTCGCTGTCCGGTAAGGACCAAGCCCGGGTCGACGGCGCGTTGTGTTCCACGTTGTGTCAGCAACAATTGATGGGATCCGCAAGTGCCGATGCCTGCCAGGGGCGCGGGTTGTTCGAAAGAAATACCGTGGCCCCTGGCACACGACGTAACTGAAGGAGCACGGGTGCGTTTTAGTCAGTAAAAGTCTGACACACACGCCCTCCTGCTACACCCAGAGCGGGAGAAGTTATTTGACGATTTCCCAACCCGAAAAAAGGCAAAAGCAGTACGTAACAATCGTAGCAGGTAGCGTTCTGTAGTTTCTGCCTACTACCATGGGAAAGAGTCGTGAGTTTATGTATGAATTAGAATCATAGTGAGTGGAGTGATCTTCTCCCTACAGTTAAAGTTTTTGCACACCTTGAACCGTTGAGGAGACTCAATCTTGGCACCACATAAGACAAATATCAATATATCGATGTCATCAGTCTAAAACCTCTACTGACCTTGACTGAATCAGTCACAGCATCGTCATTAGAATGAAAGTTAAAGTAAATGTTATGTCGATAATAAAACATATTTTATAAACAAACGCTCATGAGTTTATAATTAAATCTGTAGCATATAAACATTGTTTAAACTTAGTTGTTTGTTAATAAAAAATATGTTGATAGGGATGGCACATCGAGTCTTGGAAGAATTTTCATCATCATTTGCTTAGCCTTTTCCTAACTATGTCGGGGTCGGCTTCCAGTTTAACCGAATGCAGCTGAATACATTGACCTTGCCTCAAAGAGATGTCAGCACCAACTGGTGGGGTCCGCAAGGACCGATGCCTGCCAGGGGTGCGGGTTGTTCGAAAGAGATACCGCGGCCCCTGGCACACAGGCAACTGAGGGAACACGGTTGGGTTTTAGTCAGTAAAAGTCTGACACGCCCTCCTGCTCCACCCAGAGCGGGAGAAGTTATTTGACGATTTTTTAGAAAAAAAAATACATTGACCTTTATTTGTGCCGTTATTATAATGCTGTACCGACCCAAGTAACATCCATTGAACAAGGCTAGAAGAACGATAATGATGATTTGATAGATATTTTTTACTAGCTTTTTGCCAGAGGCTTCGCGCAGTGGAGATCGAAATTATCCCGCGGGAACGTAGTACCGGGATACATATCCAATGTGTCAATCCAAGTTAAAAACTATATGTATGCCAAATATCTTCCGTTCGGCCGCTTTCACGTGATCGAGTAACAAATATCCAAAATTTCACATTTATAATGTTACTAGCTTTTGCCAGCGGCTTCGTGAGCGTGGAGATCGAAAATTATCCCGCGGGAACGTACTACCGGGGTAAAAGAAAGAAAAATAAAGTATTTATTGTGACTCGCACAGGAAGATCACATACTAAAATAAACACACAATCGTACAAAAATTATAAAAAAAACAAATTTATTGGAAGTAAAAAAAAAACAGAAAGTACTGCACGAGGCCAAAAGGCTCCTATCTCAGCTTGATGCTGCGACATTAAAAAAAAATGTCGCAGCGCTGGTATCCTGTGTGTCAATGCAAATTAAAAACTATGTGTACATGCCAAATTTCAGTAATTTTAGCGTGAAAGAATAACAAACTTTCATCCTCACAAAATTTCACATTTATAATTTTCGTAGGATTTTCTTTCTGGAAACTTGTCAATGGCAATTCCAAGATACAGGTTCTTCCCTAGTTTGGAATTTAGGAGTTTAACCGTGTACTCACCTACATTATTTGTATCCTAGTTCCTAGGAATATTACTGTATAAGGTAATATTTTATTGAGTTCAAATACTTTAAGTATTTATACGTTATTTTTGTTTATTGTAAATGCATAACGCACCTTTATAGATAAAATCCTGGATGACCGATTTACGTTTTCTAAAAATGAAACCTAGCTATATCGATTCATAAACCCTTCCATACAAAATCTCATGAAAATCATTGGAGCCGTTTCCGAGATTCAGATTAAATGATTACATTAAACGAGCAATTCTTTTATTACTCGTATATATAGGAATAAATCCGACTAATATTATAAATTTGAAAGTTTCTATATTTAGATGCATGAATGTTTGTTACTGAATAACGCAAAAACGTACCAACGGATTTGGATGAAATTTGGCAAATTGATAGTTTATAACCTAGATTAACACATAGAATAACTTTTTATCCCGGTATTACGTTCCCGTGGCATAATTACCGACCTCCACACGAGCGAAGCCGCTGGCAAAAGCCAGAAACTAAATAACAAAGGGATGGAACATTTTCCATTTAATAGGTCAAATCTAGGTCCCAACCAACGAACCTGCAATGCCGATGTAAATACCGAGAATCAGGGGGAGGATAAATTAATCAATAGTTTGCATATAGCTACGCTACGAGCACAGAGCTCTGCATAGAGGAGCCGGGGAACAGAGGCACTTCGGAGAACCGCTATTCAGGCGGGTATTTATTTTCGACGCAAAATCATAGCAGCGAAACCGCAGTACTTCGGCCATGACTTGTCCGTTGTACGACAAGCGAACCAAGCGAAAATGCCAGTGCATTTTTTTTTTTTTTGGGGAATGGCATCTCTCAGGTCAGCCTATGAGTTTGTCGGCAGCTTAACCGGCCTTTCCTGTAGCTACCTTAATAATTTAAGGCCTCCAGCCACGGCTTGAAAACTAGGCGACATCGCTTGTGCTGTGATGTCGCTTACGTATGTAGCGACGCTCTAAGCCGAGGTCCGTCGGCTTAGAGCGTCGCTGGAAGAGGGCAAGGGACGGGCTGGATCCTTGAACCTGGAACCTCCGGACAAGGTGGACCGATGACTTTGTAAACTCCGCAGGAATCCGCTGGATGCGGGATGAACAGAACCGGTCGAAGTGGCGGAGCTTGGGGGAGGCCTATGTCCAGCAGTGGACGTCTTTCGCCTGAGACGATGATGATGATGATGTACTAGTTTAAAGATTGTGAATGAAGTATATTTGAAATTGAAATTGAACATACACAAGCCAACCCTACAAAGCATAAAACTACTGTAACAGGTCTTTAAAAAAAAAACTTTACGACACCTTACGATAAACAGGTATTACAGAAACGTTATTTAGACTGAGATCCCAGAGATATGCCGTCACCAATAAATTGGGAAGAATTGTTACACATGCAGTGCAACTAACGCTATGGAGATCTATCCAGCACCAAACTTTTTAGAAAAAGGTGCAGTCGCTTAGAATTGCTCACGCAAAGGGCCTTGCATAGCAGTGGCAACATATCTGTATTTTTTACGCAGAGCAGCAGCGATTAGAGCTTAACAACTAAACCGGACTATTGCCCCCCGGGAGGTTCGCAGTTGTTGTGTACAGATAGGGTGTTCGAACAGCTAACCAAGAAGGTGTATCACAAAACTGGAGCTCAGTAGCGACGGGTCAATACAAGCAGATTCCCATCAGCTTACGTTTAACAAATGCGACCTCTCACCGATTTATATTCAATTCAAAGTACAATTATTTTGTGTGCTTCAAATTCAAAGTATTACTGAAAAACCGCCTCCGGGCAAAGAAAAGCGGATCTTCCGTACAAAATATCGTATTCAGTAAAAGTGGGGCCTGATCTTCTGAATAAACTTTAAGCTTGCATAACGCGTGTTTTCTTTTTTTTGAATGGCTTACCCTGGCCATAATTACACCCTTTGCCATGAGGCTTTAGTGGAACGTCGCGGTGCGCTAGCACATAATAATATGCTTTTATTCAGACCCAGATTTTTTTACTGTTATAGGAAGTTTTATGTTTATAGTTTGAATCTTTGAATCTTAATCTAACGACTGGCGAGTCGGTGACACCGACAACCCGGTCTGTTAGCCAAACTTTGACAAAGGCCTCCTCCATTTCTTTCCACTCTGTTCAATTTTACTATCTCCTACTCCTTGTTCCCTGCTATGATCTTTATTTCGTCATCGCATCTTTGAAATCTCCACAGTATAATCTACAAACCCGCACTAGGCTCGCGTGGTGGATTAGGGTCCTCTCCCTCTCTCAGAGAGGAGGGTCGGTGTCCCTGTAGTGGGAACTTTTTAGGCTGCTTCTGTATAGTCTTCATAATATGGTATGCAAAGCTTCCAAAAGTGTAATAGCAGTCGTCTATCTATAAAAACGCTACGAGGCTTTGTATTAAAAGAGAAGTCCCTCTCTCTCTGCGAGCCTTATGTTTTTTCTCGCCCTTTTGTTCCTAAGAAACTTTGCGAAGTTCTAAAGAGAACATACCACCGACAACTGACGAGCATAGACGCATAGAACACTTTAGTTAACGTACAATAATAAATCCGAGATTAGCAATGACGTCACACCACCCGGATCTACCAAACACTACGAGTAAACTAATGACTGTTTATACCATACAATTCATTGAACTGGTGTAATTTACGAGTTGATTTGAGAGTTGGAGAGTGGTACTGCTGGTCTTTACATCAACGTCAACATCTACACAGCCAGCCTTTTTAACACCCATTGGTATATATGTATCTATGTAACGGAATCTTTGAACGTGATTTTGACCCTCTTCAAAACGTCGGATTGATTTGAAAATTTACACACTTATCAAGGACCGATGACAATTCAATAATTTCATAAAATCGTTGCATTTACATTTTTTTTTTAAACCCGTCCTGGTTTAGAAATAAAAATAGTAAAAAAAAATCTCTTTGGTATTTAGCCGAACTAGAAATTAGAACAGCATGTTTTTTTAGTTTTTTAACTATTTTTTTATTTTATTCCGGGGTGGAAAATCCTCATGGATATCCCCCGTCTTGAGCGAGCGGAGGGGTCTGGCAGACTTCTTACTGACTAAAAATCACCCTAGTATTCCCTTCTGACACTTGGACCGGGGATCATGGGAACTTGTGCGCTACCTAGCTAGCCTTTTCCAACTATCCCCCCGCTAATTATGTTCAAGATCCAGTCTGATCGAATGCATCTGAACACCAGTATTTTACATGGAGCGACTGCCTATCTGACCTCCACAACCCAGTTATTGGGTAATTCGATACCTCTTGGTAAGACTGGCTGTCAGACTTTCGGGCTTCTGACGACCCATATCGACTGTCAAGGATCAACGAATGACAGCCGGGACTAACGCCTTGATGTGCTCTCCGAGGCACGGAGGGGTCTTGGTATCCAGCCACGGACCAACTGCGGTAGGCGTAGCTTAGCCTAATCGATCGCCTCGTGCAACTGTTATTACTGAGCCACGAATGATGCTCTCAATCATTAAAACGTCTCAATGGCCACTTCACATATCATCATCATCATCATTTCAGACGAAAGACGTCCAATGCTGGATATAGGCCTCCCCCAAGTACCGCCACCTCGACCGGTTATGTGCATCTCGCATCCAGCGGATTCCTGCGGCCTTCACCAGTTCATCGGTCCACCTTGTGGTAGGCCTTCCAACGCTACGTCTTCTAGTACGCGGTTGCAACTCCAGAACCTTTCGGCCACATCGGGCCTTCACCTCTGAAGAAACTTAGTAGGTACGCGATTCGTCATCAAATTGCCGGTCCATTCAATATTTGCAGCGAGCCCGCAGACCGATAAAAAACGAAAAATATGCCTGTACCACTATCAACCATATTCTAATCGCAAAAACTGATCCCTACTAATACCTACCTACTTATTTACTAATATTATTAAATGCGAAAGAAACTCTGTCTGTCTGTCTGTTCCGCTTTCACGCCTAAACCGCTGAACCGATTGTCATGAAATTTCGCAGAGATAAAGCCTGGGATATGGAGAAGGACACGGGGTACTTTTTACGCGATAACCGAGATCCACGTGGGCGGCGCCGCGGGGAAAAGCTCTATAAAATTATGAAAATCGACTCAATCAATCAATCATGGCACATTATCAAGCTCCAACCTACCTTAAATCAAAACAAATGGCTCTCCAATCAACCAGAATGTCATGGCCAGTTGACTCATTGCATCTGATCCACTTGGAGCGGGGATACCTCCCACCCTTCTTGGTGAATTTACGAGTGTGCGTGGTATAGGTTAAAGATCAGCTGATAAACCATTATTTATGGCCTGAAGCCTAGAGACCTAGAAAAGTGGGCAGACGAAATAGTTTCCTAGAATATTGGATTAAGGAAATTGTTTAATTACAAGTTAAGGGAACTAGGAAAATCTGGCAGAGTAGGTCAGTAACAAGTAGACCTCACTTATTTATTAAAAGGTGTACGTCCTGTAGTAAAATAGCTTTCATGAGTGGTGGGGGGCTTATGGCTAAGTAATAATAGCCGCATAGGTCGATCGATCAAATTAAGCTACGCGGGCCGCGGTTGTCCGTGGATGGGTGGCCATATTTACGTAAATATGGCCGTCAGAAGCCCGAAAGTAACACAAGCAGTCAGTCAGTTTTTTTGAGGAAAGAAGTCAGAACTTGAGGAGCTCAACGTATGGTGGCAGGACTTTCACAGATGAGCCCCTTCCCCTAAGGCTTTTCTTACATTTGAATAAGCTTTTTATGATCTAGATGGCAGTTTCATCACTTACATAATAATAAATAAAATAGAGAGAATTTGTATTTATCCGAAAAGGACTTTAAAGATAGTTAATAGAAGTTTCTTTATAATGATCACTATATAAATTACAGATGAAATGGCATTTTGAACATTTTTTAACATTGCAATGAAAAACTATGATTAACCCTCCTGGATGTGTCCTGCCAGGGGTGCGGGTTGTTCGAAAGAGATACCGTGGCCCCTGGCACACAGGCAACTGAGGGAACACGGGTGGGTTTTAGTCAGTAAAAGTCTGACACGCCCTCCCGCTCCGTCCAGAGCGGGAGAAGTTATTTGATGACTTCCCAATAAAAAAAAAACCCAGGCTGTCATATTTGTTAGAAGGTACCTCATCAAGTAAATCATATTTTTCCCAACAATATATTTGTTTAAAGACAGGCAAACAATTATTGCCCTGGGTGTGTGTGTATAAATGGACATCATAATATTATTAATATACACCGCGACATTTTAGTCGTCTTACAAAGGTGGTCCAGTCAATGTATCCGTCATAAAATACGTGTAGGCGCGATTAAAACATTGTTACCATTAATTAACATAATAGGTACAAAGAAAAATAAATAATGCTTTACAATTCTGAAACACCCTCCCTGTTAATAATGTTTACGTATCAAGCGGTAGAAGATATGTACCTACCTACCATTACATTCTACCATTAATTTTACCTCCATAACAGTGTGTTTTAAACTACGTCATGCGTCTTAGTGAATGATATTTCCATTTTTTTAATTATGCAAATGTACAAAAATATCTTTTTTTTTAAATAAATGATTAGTAGTCATTGGATACATGAAGTGGGCTGCCGTTGTAAGACGACTAAAATGACATGGTGTATAATCAATCTTATTTTGCAGTATTTTCTCACATTAATAGCAGCGGAATGGATAATTGTATACTCTTGCTGTTATGGTAAAAAATGTTGATGGTCTTACTTCCCATGAATTCTTTTTCTGGCCGGCCACTTAACTTTTTGGGGTACAAAATGTTCGAAACCTGAATTTGGGGTACAAAATTTTACATAGGTTGACACAATGGGTAGACGGACTTGTTGCTGAAAGCAATCTTTTAAAGACAATCTTAGGATGGATTCAAAGTAGGAGAGACAATAATGCAGGTAAAGGTTCATTATAAAACCAGCTTCAGACAGCATGTGTCTGGCATAAATTAACCTTTTTGGCGCAGTTGTGACACATACACTGTTGTACCTAGTTATATTTTTTTTTTTGGTGATTGTATTTTGTGTTTCACGAATTGTGTCCGAATAAACAGTATTCTTTCTTTCTTAGGTAGTCAGTGGAATTCAAACACCGTTTTATTAAAACCAGGATTGGACATAACATAGGGCTACTTATCAATTATATTATCAATGACGTTGGCAAATTAACAAGGCTACGCTAATTAGTTTCACACTACGGTAACCTCCTACTATCATGAAATCAATGAAAAATTTATTTTGAACCAGATTCCATGTTAATTATTAGTTTTAATTAACACTGGTTTGGTTAATGAGAGATAGGAAGTTGTTACAAATGATGTTACATGATTTTTAATCAGTTTTTTTTATTAAACTTGCTGACACAACAGATTTGGTCCTGCCTAAGCAATAGGCATTTCACTTTTCACAATTTTTTCAATTTTTCGTTTCTCTAATACCCAATACAGCATTTCATTTTTTTTTATGTAGAGAGATTACAATATTTCTTTGCTAACAGTGGTCACAATTATAGCTGACGTGGCTAAAAAGGCTGCATAACTTAAATGGGACTAGGCAGGAGCATGTCTGCCACATGACACACTGTGGGACCAAATTGCATTGAATTGTTGCCTTAAGGCAGTAAGGCAGGGTCGGCCACAACATAGATGGATGGGACAAACTGAATTGACATGGTCAAAATTGTGAGGGTGGGACCATGAAAGTTGGAAGGAGTGGACTGAGGCCTTTGTCCTGGAAAGGGACGGAATAGGATAGCATTTTAAATAAAGCAATGTAGGATAGATAGTTTTAAGAATACTAAATATGGCCATCTTCCTCTCTCCTAATTTTTCTGTGCCCAACAGGGCCCATAAAGATCCCACTATTTATGCCATCATGTAAAACATATGGAATTCAATAAATAATTGAGTATTGAGTATAATCGGCCTGTAATGTTCTCATTGCTGAGACACAAGCCTGCTCTGTAATTTACCACGGCTCAGTGCAGGTTGGTAGATGTGACATGTCTTCGAATTTTAGATTCTAGGACAAGCCGGTTTCCTCACATTGTTTTCCTTCACCGCTTAGAGAGCTGTGAAATAATTTACACAAAGCAAAATGCCTGGGAACCTACAACTAAGTTACGGCCGTTACCAATAAATAGGCCACCAATGCTTCGGGCCACTGTTTCCAAGTACTCTAATAATGATAGACAAATAACCATAAGAATCATACTAGATGATTAAATTGATAGCGGAGTGTTATTGTCAAAATAAAAAACATTCCTATTGGATAAAGCATTGCCAACTAGATTTACAAACATTAAACTGTCAAAACATTTTTTTTTTGTAATTTTAAGTTGTAAATTAATGGTATTTTACTTTTTGTTATTGTGAAAAATTTTGTAATTAATAAAGTTCAGTTTTTTTTTGTATATTGTGAAAACCTCACAATACCTAATCTATTTAACAGTATTTTTTTTAAATCGTGTTTTAGTAACTACAAAAAACGTTATAGCTGTCCCTACGTACAATAGAACATAACTACAGCTGAAATTCAGTCTGCCTTTGTGTACCTACTATGTATGTAAACATTCTTTTATGTATCTTTTTAGCATAAATTTATGTGCCTTTGCTTTAGCAACTGCAACCAACGGGCTAATTACCGTACGGACGCTGAAATATCAAAAACAAATGTGCAACTTACGCAATTTGCGAGTCTTCATACAAGTAATTCAATAAAATGGAATCACTGTCGATAAATATAGATCGAAAAACGTAGTCAAAAATAGACAATTAGTTATTCACAATACACACCGTTGTAATAGTCACATCATCTTCGGAATGCGAAACACAACAAGTTAGTAACTGAACAGAACGCACCACACGGAAATTCAGGGGGAAACTGCAATAAAGTCGATTTTCCTTTCAGGATTTGACCACCATGATACACTCCCGTTTTATCGTCCACTAGTGCATTGTCCAGGTTATTCTATTTATCACGATCGTCCGTTTATATATGGCACTCATGCCCGAAGACACCACGTCCGAATATTTTCACAATTCGACTCGTTTTTACGATATCACTAAATAAAATGATGTGTGAATGACTGACATGAATTTTTGACATGCGCACTCCTATAAGTCTAGCTAGCGACATCTAGTATTTGATCCATGCGAACTTTTGTAACTATAACTTATAAACATTGACAAAGCGCCGCTACTCGATAATAGATGTCTCTTACTATTTTGTTTTTATGACTGCCGCTAGATGGCGATACCAAACAATAAATACCTTCCGTTAATTGTCATTAAAACTCAACCACAAACAATTATCTAACTACTCTAAGAACAGTTCAATGTCAATCGCTCAGTTACATCACATCTCGTATTAATTAGTATTCTACGAATATAATTACATCCAGTAAAGCATACGAAGGGAAAAACGTAGTTAATTCAGTTATAATTAATCCGCTAAATACTAGCTTCGGCCATAAAACCTGATTCATGTATTTTATTCGTTTCTCTGTTTCATTTCAACGTGTTTCCGTTAAAAGTCTTTGTGTTGACAAACCTGTGGCCTCACATATCAATATGGCGGATCAAACGCGCATATTTGTCCCAAAAATACGAATGACCAAGATTGCGTGGTCGGATACAACGATGTGGGAAAAATGGATGTGGCATAAACTAACGTTTTTATTTTTTTAAACTTTGCTCTACACTCGGAATTTCTCCTGTATTGTGGGTGCGTTGACAAACATTTAAACTCACATACACAAACCAGCCAGACCCGGAACAACTACCTACTTGTAGTAAGTAAGTCATAAGTACAAATATTTGTTCGGTGCGGGAATCGGTCATTTAACCACTGCGCCAAGTCGCCAACCGTGCCGTCATATACGTCACATTGTGACGTAAATCGATTTTATGTGTCCATTTGTACAAGTTCATGAAGCCACAGAAGATGCTTACCTACAAACATTTAATAATCAGGCTTCTGAAGTTATGATATGCCCACTTCTGTCACTTCTGTGACTGACGCCAGGTTTTGACTAGCACCCTAATTGCACAACACACTATTAATCAGAATCTGAATCATTCTGAATCCATTCTTTTTATGATCGAAATCATTGTCTGCTCGGCAACGTAAATTTCGCAATTAATGAGCAGGAGGGCGTGTCAGACTTACTGACTAAAACCTAACCGTGTTCCCTCAGTTACCTGTGTGCCAGGAGCCACGATATCTCTTTCGAACACCTCTGGCAAGTATCTTACGGACCCCACCAGCTGGTGCTAACATTTCTTTGAGGCGCGCGTGTAACACAACGCGCCATCGACCCGGGCTTGGTTCTTACCGGACAGCGAGCTACCCATTACTCGTCATCCTCAAGCCCCCGCCGGTAGCCGTGAATCAGTCCCGCATTCCTGATGCCCAGAGCGTCTCCTGCGGTGATTAGAGCCGTGAGGGCGCATATACTGCTTCTACCTCCGATACCTCTTCGCGAACATAACTGCTTCGCAGAAGGAGATGACGGCTACCCATGTACTCTCGCTTCGTACCATGGCCTGGACCAGGGCCGGACACGACACTGCCGTTCGCCTCCACAAGGACACGGCGGTGCTCCGTCCAAGCCGGCCAGACCTTCACCGTATGCTCCACCGTGTCCTCAGGGCGATCTACGCATTGCAATCACCCCTCAGCTCGACTTTTCTGGTAGCTATCTTATGCAGGTATGTCATTAAAATTCCCACCATTGTTTTCGTCATTTTGAATTTGAGGGGCTCGTGCCGTCAATATCGATCGATCAGGTTAAGCTACGCTTGCCGAGGTTTATCAGTGGATGGGGGTGAGTGACTTTAGGTTCCGAGACCTGTCCGTGCCTCGCAAAGCACGTCATGCGTAGATCTTTGACAGTCCTTACGATTCGTTAGAAGCCCGATAATCTGACAACCAGTCTTACCAAAGGGTGTCGTATTACCCAGAAACTGGGTTGCGGAAGTCAGAAAGGCAGTTGCTACATGAAAAATACTGGTATTCAGCTGCATCTAGTTAGACTGGACCCGACTTCAACATAAATGTTGTTCGGAAATGGCAAAGCAGATGTTGATGCTAATGATGTTTCCACTTCTATGACTGACGTCAGGTCCTGACCAGCTCGACCTTTCTGGTACTTGTCATAAGCAGGTATTACATTGACATTCCTTACCTACATTGTTTTCGTTATATTGAATAGCCATACCTACATTAAGTTTCGTTACTCGCTATTAGGGCATGCAAACCGGATACCCGGATAACCGTAAAAACCGGATAACCGACTGATTTGAAACCCGGGTTTTTTAGGATAACAAAACCGGGTTTTTCGGTTTTGTTTAAAACCGAAAAATGTGAACAGGACGGCGAGGTGGCGTTAGTTTAGTTTCTATTTCGGCTACGTTAATTTAGTTCCTTGTCGCACTACTATGCCACGCTGCCGCCATTTTGGTTTTCGGTCAGTCTGTGTATAGTGATATGAGTGAGTGAGACGAGTGCACGTGTTGTGTTTGTCGTAGGTAAGGTTGATCACATTCTTTTATATCACTCGTATATTATGCATTGCTAATATTACATGAAGTGTATGACCAAATACTGAAATTTAATCACAGCAGAGATGTTATGCATATAAGTAATAGCTATAATTAATTAGGTTATGGCAGCCGGCACGTTCTCATTTTTGTAAATATGTAACGTACCTATAATTAATAAGAGCCTGTTTTTATTTGAAGTAGTTTGAGCTGATCACAGCACGTTGTTACATTTAAACTTTAATGTTCTGATTACGTATATTAACAACGAAGTAATTTTTAATGGTTTTTGGATAATGTGAATGTTAAAAATATAAAATAAATACCTAGCTAAGTAGACTTACAAAGAGTGCGTTTTTTAGTAAGTTTTTTACAGTAGGTAATATGGCACAAATGTGGCATATTGTTTGTTTATTTGTCTTCAATGTAGAATCTTCAAAATCGAAATCTTCTGTCGTTGAGTTTCTGCACCTAAAGTGCATTTAACTAGACTACGTGGCGTAAAACTTCCTTCCAGTTGTCCGTTATTATTTTAAGATTTATGATCATGAACTTTTGCTACAATGGCACTTAACATTTACAGAATGGGCACGCCACCATTGCGGCGGTAAGTCCCCTCTTTGAGGGGTGGCTTGAGAGGCGGCATGACGTCCTCACCTTCCGCCTGACACAGGTCCTCACCGGACACGGCTGTTTCGGGAGGTTCCTGTTTCGAATAGGGCGGGAGGAAACGCCCGGGTGTTTCCATTGCGAAGATCGCCCTGAGGCGCTCAAACAACATACCTCTGGTGCAAGCCCATCTACAGAACTTGATTTAGAAACTAAAATCAGGGTGGAAATGACACTTTACGACGGTGGAGGAAAAACGGGAGAATAGTATATAATGTATATCAAAAGTATATAAAGCTTTGAAATCTATACCTCCAACAAGTGTGGAATCAGAGAGGGCCTTTTCAATCTATATCTTTAAGTATGAGTGATTTATTTTGTTTTGGTAAATTAGGAATAAGACTTCTATTTCTTGTGTTATTTAAATAATTATTTTGATCGCATTTTACGTACTGTTGATTTTGCCTGTTTGTATTTTATGACAGTTAAATTGTTATTTAATATTCTGTGATTTTAGACAAATCAAATCAAATCGTTTATTGCAATCCATAATCTACACTTACAGGTGGTACAAAAAATAGAAACAATTATGGACCCTGTCGGGCACAGCAAATTTTTAAATAACTATAATAACTAGAGCGAGAAAGAGCGCTTTATTAATTTTCGTTTGAATTATTTAATATCCTATTAAATATTTTTTTCTTTTTGACCTTTGTGTACCTACCAAATGTTCCTAATTTTGTATGTTAGGTACCTTAAGTATTGAAGTATATGTTGTTTTCCTAAATAATAATCTTGATTCTATGTTATGTTTAGAGAAAATAAACTTTTTGTATTGTTACTTAGTAGTTGCAGCTTATTTCAGTGCAAACAAATGCTCATTAGTATTAAAATAAGTGAGATAAAATAAAACAAAAACCTATTTGATTAGACTTTAGCATTTTTATTTCTTTACATACATATTTCTCATTTCTTTATTAAAATTGAAAAAAAAAAACCGAAAAAACCTATTTAACCGGTTTCAACGGTTTTGTAAACATTAAACCCGAAAAAATCGGTTTTTTAAAGCAACCCGGTTTTTGCATGCCCTACTCGCTATGTAAAATATACCACCTCCTCAAATCTTCGTAGCTCCTCAAAACCAGGACTGGTCTAAGTCGTTAGTTCTTAGAAACGTGTTCAGGTAGACTGACGTCATACATACAAACATCCACACATACCTACATAGATTCAAGAATGCAGTAGGTATTATAGCTTTGGTTATGGGGTCACTACTTGATGGTGCAGTAGGCCCAAGGTCAGTTGATTATCGTGAGGTTCTGAGTTCAAACTAGGCACGTTAGTACATTTATTAATGAATGAGAAATTACCGAAGGCTTATTAGTCGACTTACACGCATTATCTCGCCCGAAATTTATTAGTAGGTGAATCGACAATTCCAGAAATTCGTATTAGGTAACTGGCTACTGGTTTCTTGCCGGCTCTTCTGTATAAAAAATAACCAATTGGGACCGAGCACCTAGCTTCTGACGTTTAATGACTGCCCTTGTGGGTTTATGTGAAATAAAATATTTTGATTTTGATTTGAATAAGCCTACCGAATAAAGAAATATAAATCTTCGTACTATAATTACTATCCCGCGTGGTAGATTACGGCCCACTCTCTCTCACAGGGAGGAGGCCTACGTGGCCTAGGCCTAGGAGAACTAGTGATGTACCGACTAGTCGGCCATATTTGTATTCAGCGACTAGTCGGCTAAAACCACCGACAAGTCGGTCCATTTTTTTCACGTATTAAATATCCTTAAAAATTTAAAAGACGGTGATTGAAATGAAATTGTAATCTTTACTGTTTTATTTTTTTATTAAAGAATTCGTTTTACTGTTTACTTTCAGTGCAATCAGGAAATTAGGATAGTATGGAATAGGACCCCATAGTTTAGTCCATTAATTAATTGGACTTAGATCCAGAAATTAAATACCGATTGTAAAATGAATTAAGAAGAAGCTCTATGGCAAACAATTGGCAATAAGTAGGTTTGCCATTTTGAACATAGCTGATGTCACCCGAACTCAACCGAAAACAATGATCGGCTTGGTCGACTAGTTGGCCGACTAGTCGACCAAAGTCATAGTCGGCCATTACATTTTTTTATTATTAATTTTTAATAACTGTACACACGGCTACACATCAAGCTATACATTTCCAGTATAAGCTGAGATTTATAGCTTGATGTGTAGCCGTACGTACTAAGGCATGTGGCTATGTAATACCAGCGGCATGGGTCGATCAATCAAGATAAGCTATGCTTGCCGCGGTTGGTCCGTGGATAAATGATCTTTACATACCGAGACCTCTCCGTGCCACGGCAAGCACGTTAAACTGTTGGTCCCGGCTGTCATTCGTGGATCTTTGACAGTCGTTACGGGTCCTCAAAAAGCCCGAAAGTCTGACAACCAGTCTTACCAAGGGGTATCGTATTACCCAGTTACTGGGTTGTGGAGGTCAGATAGGCAGTCACTCCATGTAAAATACTGGTATTCAGCTGAATTCAGTTAGACTGGAACATAGTTTGGAAAAGGCTCGGCAGCTTGATTTGATTGGAATTTCTTAACACCAGCCCGGATGGCTTCACTCCTTATTGGATTTAACCGCTAACATCCAGGACGGCACGAATGCGTGCTCTCCGATACACGCGGTTTGTATCTTTATTCTAAAATATGAATAAGGTCTTATATCGTCTGCGTTAATATCATTCTATGGCCAGATAGATATTCTCGTCAAATACATATTTCAAAACCAATAATATTTTCTGGCAACGTTAAAAAAAAGTTGAATGTGACGTTCACTCCATAATAGATTTAATTTAATTTAATTATTTATTTATTTTGGAACGAAGTTCCTTATCGCGCGTTGCGAAAGGGGGAGCTAGACGGAAAAAATTAAGACCAAAAATTGTAACGACACTTTTTGCTACATTGTTGTAAGCCGTGCGGCGCCACACTGGTCCCAAATTAAAAAAAAGTGGACATTGATAGTAGACCGCTGATATTTTTTTTTATTGTTGATATAATGATAACAGATAAGGCAAAAAAATATTATTGTCCTACTTCAAATACTTTTCTCTATAAAAAATATTTCTTTTTTTTTTGTATGGGAGTGATTACATTTTACTCAATTTCTCAAAAACCTTAAGCGATGTCGAGATGGCATTCACATATGTTAGAAAACTAATAATTCTGAGTATTTGGCTCGAAGAAACTTATTGCTTATCTCTGCGTACTTTCGAGATAATAGTGACAGAAAATAACAATTTTTTTTAATGTTAATTGTTCGCTTTTTTTTAATCATAGCCTTACTCATATCGCAATAGGTCCGCTGGCCAGCAAAATGGAGCTTCGACGCGAGTTTGCCGGGATAACAAGATGGCCGCCTCTCATGACGTAACGTAATACGGTCACGAATCGCGCGCGTACACCTCACTCAGTGTACAACTAAATGTGGTTGCGATAAGACGTGTCCTTATTTTTTCTGTGCGCTTGAAGAAATGCTTGTTGTTTGTTTGTTTTGTTATTGTTGTATTTTGAATCTTTGGATTTTAAAATCAAATAATTTTTGTTTGTCTTTCTTTCGTCGAATTTGTTTTCGTAATTTTTTTTGTTAAAATCAAATTCACTTTGTCTTTGATATCTTTGATTCTAATTTGTTTTCAATTTTCCTTAAAATTATAATATGTCCGCATTTGTCACCAACTTAGACTTATACGTTGTTCTTAAATCAGGAGGTGGTTTTAAAAATGTCGAATTTTTATTTAATGCCCTTATTGAACGTATTGGTGTTGAATTGTCTTCCGAAGATTTGAGTAATATTAAATTATTTTGTCGTAATTTTTCAAGTAATATCTCAAAAAGATGGTCTGCTTCCAGTAGAGCTCAAAAGACCTTTCTTAACAAAAATTCAGACTGGTTACAATCCCAAATAGTTTGGCCAAAATGTCAAAATATCGATTTAAGCAGCATTTTTAAAGTTGCCGAGGAAGTAATTCCAAATTTCGAAACGCAAGTGGATACTCATCAATTAAGTTATGGTACAAGTAAAAAACCATTTGTTGATATATCTGATAAACAGAAGAAAAGGCGTTCTCTAACACTTCTAGATCACACAGAGGAGGAATTAGTTTATGCTTTATGTGCCAAATTAAAAGAGTCTAAAAAAACAAAATTAGCAGCTATATTAAACGAACTCAGCCAAAACAAGGAAAAATGTGAGATGGTACATGATGTACTATTCGCTAAAAAGACTGACAAACCGTGTTTACCAGATGATAAAACGTTAGCGCTTTACACCTCAACAAATTTGTCAAAATGGCAATATCGAAATTTAAGAACTATTCTTGCTTCAGAGAAAATGTATGGTCTTCCATCCTATCAAAAGCTCCTGGAAGCTAAAAAAACTTGTTATCCTCCAGAGTCAGACATAACTGTAACTGAATCTGATGCTAAGATAAGACTTCAATCGCTTCTAGATTTGACAACTAATAGGATATTAAAAACAATTCAGCACAACTCTGCCGACAAAAAATCGCTAAAACTAATAAGCAAATGGGGTTTTGACGGGTCATCTTCTCAAAGTAATTATAAACAAAAGTCACACTCCGACACTAAAATTGACGATTCTTCAGTTTTCATGATTAGTTTGGTTCCGCTTCGTTTGGAAGAAGAGAGTGGTACTATCTTGTGGCAAAATCCTGCTCCCTCTTCAACAAACTATTGTCGTCCAATTGGCTTTATATTTGCAAAAGAAACAAATGAATTGATAAAGAAGGAAAGTGCATCCTTAGAGGAAGAAATTCGTAATCTTGTTCCCACAATTGTAGATAATTTTGATATTAAACATGATTTGTACATGACTATGATTGATGGGAAAATTTCTACTGTGATTTCCAATACTTCTTCTGCAGCTGTTTGTAATATTTGCAATACCCCACCTAGCAAAATGAATGACTTGGACTTTGTATCCAAAAGACTCATCAGAGAAGATATGTATAAATATGGTCTGTCTTCGCTTCATATGTGGATAAGATGTATGGAATGTATTTTACACATTTCGTACAACTTAGACTTCAAAAAGTGGGCTGCACGAAAAGAAGATAAATTGTTAAAAGAAATTAAAAAGAATTTGACACAAGAAGAATTCCGGGAAAGAACTGGTTTGTTAATTGACATAGTAAAACAGGGATTTGGTACAACCAATGACGGTAACACGGCAAGAAGGTTTTTTGAAAATTATGAAGTATCTGCTGAAATAACGGGTATCCACCCTGATTTAATCAAGAGATTTGCAGTCATTTTACAAACAATTTCATCTGGTCAACTTATTAATACCAACTTGTTTAGGGAATATTGTAAAGAAACAGCAATGCTATATGTAAACTTATATCCATGGTATTACATGCCTTCAAGTGTCCATAAATTGTTGATACACGGTGCTGATATTTGTGAAAATTTCTCCTTTATTCCGATAGGCATGCTTTCCGAAGAAGCTTCCGAAGCGAGGAATAAAGATTTCCGGAATGTTAGAATGGCACATACAAGAAAAATCGGTAGAGTTCAGACTAATTTAGACATTATCCACAGCTTTCTAATTAGCTCAGATCCTTACATCAGCCATATCAAACCAAAGTTTGCTCGTTTACATAAACAGTTGTTTCCAGAGGCTAGTGCTTTGATCTTGAACAATGAATTGCTTTCGTTGGAAAACGAGGAAATAGAGATTTCTCAAGAGAATATAGACCCAAATATTAATCTTTCACCATAATATTTTTTCAGAATCGTTTGTGAACATATTCAACTTTATGTTTGCAGCTTAATATGTCTTCATTTTGATTGTTTTTTAGAACTGATGAAAGTACTCCTTCAGAAAGGTCATAGCTTTTCAGTCATTAGTGAGCCCCCATAACCTCTTTTACAGAGAAGTCTCTTTTTACTTATTTGACATTACGCATACATTATAATTATGTGCTAAAGTAAGGCTATGATTAAAAAAAAGCAAAAAATTAACATTAAAAAAAAATGTTATTTTCTGTCACTATTATCTCGAAAGTACGCAGAGATAAGCAATAAGTTTCTTCGAGCCAAATACTCAGAATTATTAGTTTTCTAACATATGTGATTGCCATCTCGACATCGCTTAAAGTTTTTGAGAAATTGAGTAAAATGTAATCGCTCCCATACAAAAAAAAAAGAAATATTTTTTTTACAGAAAAGTATTTGAAGTAGGACAATAATATTTTTTTGCCTTATCTGTTATCATTGTATCAACAATAAAAAAAAATATCAGCGGTCTACTATCAATGTCCACTTTTTTTTAATTTGGGACCAGTGTGGCGTGCGCGTGTTTCTCTGCAGACAGAGACACAGACAGAGTGCATATATATGTGTTTGTGTGTATGTATATGTACAATTTTTTTAATTTAATTACAATTCCTTCACTAATTAATCGAAAGGAACTTCGTTCCATCCGGGTGTCCCTTGACACCTCTCAAGTGTTTTTCTCACCACAATATACTTATAAAAGAGTTACATAGAACATTATTGTCCAGCTATGGGCTCATGGAATAATGTTGTGGGAGACTGGTGCCTAAGCTAAGCTAAAGCCTGCATTTCAGGCCACCAGGTCTCCGCCCCAAGTACACAATAGGGTATTACACTCATTTTTGAAAAGAGACTTAATTATATTCTAGAGTGCTAATAAACTACCTAAAAAAAACACACTTTAATTCATAAAAAAATTATGTTTTCAAATTTCGCGCGTAATTCGACGAAAACCGTGGACTCAGGGGACGCCATATTGCTCTGTGGGTATGACGTCAGTTTGCTATATAAACAAATGCGCTGATTTTATAAGACAATTGTTTATAATTTAAAAATGAGTTATTGTTCTACTTATCGTTGGTTTGCTGTTCCTCAATGCAAAATATTATTTAATTAAAAAGTACTTTATCTACAAAAATAATAAAAGTACAAAGTTGCTCAGTTGACATGCCGTATGGCGTAATAACATGGCGGCTACTATTTCATGGTGTACAAAAACAGATTAAAAAAACTGAAATCATTAAATTGTATTTTATAATTTATTTTGTTGTTTCATGAACCAAAACTTAAATTTTTCCACTGCATTTTGCCTAAGCCATCTCAATAATATATTTTTAGATTTTTTTCTCATTTAGAGTAAAATACCCTATTATAGCGTCCCGTAAACTAAAATTATACAATAATAAATTGACATTTGACATAAGAGTGTTCGTGTGTTGACTGGTTGTGTCAGTGTGAGCGAGTGTACCTAAGTGTGTGAGTGAGAGTCAGAGAAGTTGGCGTGTAATAAATTATTTGTTGAGTGCGATAATAGTAAGTAAGTGCCTGCATATCGCCAAAACACACATAGAATGGATACATACGATTCCGGCGAAATTTCGGTGTAAGTACCTACTATAGGGAGGGAATGGGCCGTAATCCACCATGCGGGCCCAGTGTGGGTTAGTAGATGTCACATATCTTCGAATATTTGGTGGGACATGCCGGTTTCCCCTCTCTGTGACAGCCCGCTTAGCAGGCAGCCTGGACGCCGAGGAATCAGCCACCCACGTCATCCTGGACTGCGAGGCCGTGGCTACTCAACGTGAAGAAATCCTCGGAACAGTGAGGTCGCTCCACGAAGCCTGCGAAGCTCCCAGGAAGCTTCTGTGCTTCTGGGCGGAGCTAGGCTGGCTCTGTTAGCCAGAATCCCCACGCACAACGGACCGAATGGGAGTCTAAGTGCGGAAAAGGGGGTCCTATCATCATCATCATCATCCCCTCTCTGTGAGAGGTCCTTGCAGGAAGCATGTGTCCCACCTACCTACTATAGGTCTATGTTCTAGGTTAGGTTATAGGTGCATCTCTGCCTACACCTACTGGGAATAAAGGCGTGATGTTACACTGTATCATTATTCTACTCGTCCCTCTTACCGCGGGGTTTGGCGATCTTAGTCTAACAGCTGACATACCAGTCATGGTTTATGCATGAGATGACCCGGATGTTCTAGACAACGAGCTAGAGTTGAATTGGCAAAGTTATGTTATGTCATAGACATTCATAGTTCTTGGAGGGTTTAATGATAAATGATGATAGAACGAATGTTTGAAGTGGAGTTTTATTAGTTTCACCGTCTTTACCGTGTGTTACCGTAGCCCAAGACCCCGTTTAAGGGGACAAAGGAAATTTAATAAAATAATTAAAATTACTTCCCGTTGTCCCTGTTAATTTATTGTACTAAGTATATATTATTTTTAATAAAATTACTCCTCTGTTAGGTGAGCTCCTACCAAATTAGGACAATCTGGTACTTCGTGCAGGGTAACAATTTCCAAAAAAATCTACTTATAAAAAAAAGTAAACATTTCTTATTTGTTTCTATATTTTAATTTTTAATCTATTATATACAACATACTTTTCATTTTAGTTTTAGGATTGCCGCTGCCCACGTTTAAAAAAGAAATAAAAAAATATCGTGGACAACGATACGTGGAATCTTAACTGTCCGTGATCTGACCAAGATTATGGAGACTGACCTCTGAGTTTGTTTCGGCCATTCTTCTCAGAGTAGTCAGATGGGAAACGACGACCGCATCTATTTTTGTATATATGATTGACGTGTAAAAGTGTTTTTACAAATCTGCTTTTAAAGAAAACACAGCAACAGAACGCAACAGAAATAACATCATTAATCATTTAAGATAGGCATGCTCCAGCATTTGTTTCAGCAGCACTTTCCGAATCCTTTGTAAACTTCTGCATAGCTATTCACATGCATTCGACCGGCTATCGTATCGGAAATGACATTTCGATAACCTGATTTGTCTTGCCCTCGAGAGCAAACAGCTGTCGGAACAACTGTGGTCGACTATAATTTTTGGGTTTTGGAACAGTGTTTCTACGATAACATTAATTTATGTTCGATGCGGTACGAAAACGTATCGAATGGTTGTGCAGATCGGTACTTTTCTACTGTTGACCGAGATTTGATTGGAGCTACTTATTAACACGTTCCAGGACACTTGACTATTTGCAAATATAATAATACGACAGTTCAAAATACCTTACTTTTGATCATACCGTCCACAGCCGTACTATCATATCGCACGCCTGGCGGCGCACACGCCGTGACACTTAACATCAAAATGATTGCACTTGTATGGCTCAGTCTACGCCTGTTGGCGGTGTGATTGTGTTGCATTTGGTGCACTGCGTATGTGTGTGTTGATAGATGACTCGAAAAGAGTTTGTTGTGACACCTACGGAAGTCACGTGATGTGACACTAGATCATGTGCTTCCTAGGAATGTTATGGGCAAGCAACGGCTATCGACGGTTTGCCGAAGTACATGAAATAAAGTTCACCGCCCTTAGCCGTGCTGTCACGTAACGATATACCGAGATAACGTCGAGAGACGGTTTGTCCCGGAATGCGTTAACTTTTGCTTTGTTTCTCGCGAGTTGCCCTCGAGATATGAGAAAAATGCAGCTTCATAGTGCACAGTTACAATCGATATAAGATCGAAATAGGTACGTACAGATAGGTCCGATAAAGCCAGACCGACACGCAGTGGCGTAACTGCAGGTGCAGGCAGGGCAAGAGCCCTGGGCGCCTATCGAAGGCGGGCGCATAAAGTTGCCAATTATTAAATAAAAAAAAACAACATCAATGAACCATTTCATGCTGTTACCTAACGTAACTCAAATCTGTTTATTTCTATTCAAATTCTCTTAAAATTGCAGCATTACGAGCGAATTTTTAGAAAGTTGAAATTAATACCTTCGTTATTGAAGGTTATAAATTGGATCAAGAAAGTTTATGCGACCTAGCTTTGCTCAGTGTAGACCGAAGAGATAATTTACAACAGCAGTGAGGTGTAAATTTTTCTAAGAGAGAAGCCGAAGCGGCTTTGACTTACTGACTTATCAATAAAAAATACTTACTACTATCATTCAATAAAATAAGAATGTAAAGAATTATATAATAAAATTGAATAGCTGAAAACTAAATAAAATGTGCAATATTCCTCCATCTCGTTCTCGCTGACGCATTTTGCTATATCTTTCTCTGTCATAACCCGATGTACAGCGGCTTGCTCTTGTCTATATCAAGTGGTTCCACGTGACCTAAAGTGACATCATTACGGGATCGCTGTTGTATGAATTTTTAGTTCCCGATTATGACGTTTTGGGGCCGGGTTAAATTAGAACATTTTTTTTTTGTTGTAATACAAAGTTGAAGGTGCCATTTTTTATTGGTACGCCCCTGCTGACATGCGTAGCGTTATCCTACACAGCATGATTCCATTCGGATAAATAAGTATTACGTGTGCCTCGTTGGTCTAGTGGTCGCAAACGCTACCGCTGAGCCTGAGGTCCTGGGGTCAATTCCCGAGCGTTCATCCCACGCGGGCTGGCAACGGCTCAATTATAGCGGATTTTCGTGATTTAAACATTAAATACATACAAAAGTAAACATCTTTTTTCGGTTAAGCATTAGATCGTTGGTATTGACACTGATGAACGCTCTTAAGGTGGATGTTGTCCACATTTTTTCCATAAAA
The DNA here is from genome assembly GCA_949091785.1 of Polymixis lichenea. NCBI lineage: Eukaryota > Metazoa > Arthropoda > Insecta > Lepidoptera > Noctuidae > Polymixis > Polymixis lichenea. The sequence goes on along the minus strand of OX420958.1, from coordinate 12,240,563 downwards.
ACTTCGGGAGTGCATTACTCCACATTTCGACAATGTACATCAAAAATTAAACCCGGTATAGTTTTGTCTCATTATTAATATTATCTGTACGGAAACAGAATACTAAAATAAAAAGACATTAAAAAGTTAGGAGCCAACAGAGATTCGTTTTTCTTGCTAATTTAACCTAACTTTGGGCGTGCTTAAGAGTAATAAAAGAAGTGTAAAATCTGAAAAACCAAGTCGGTACCGACAATGCTCAAATATCGAAAAGTACAATAAACTTTATTGGTCATTGATTCAAGCAATGGTTTTTTCATAAAACCCGATCTTCCGAAGGACTGTGCGCCTGTTGTTAAGTGATCCTGCATCTCACTCAATAACGTTGTGCGTGTAGACTAGCTTCTAACTGCTCATCACTGATACTACCTCTGTCGGACACGACGCTTGGTGAGACAGCGTGCTTTTTAGTCAGGCCCATCATTGAATTCGAGCCCGCGACTAGGTTACCTTTAAGTGTAAGTCTTGTAAGAATTTCTCAGTAGCAACCCGGAGTCTGGATTTATGCCAGTTAATGGCAATAGTTGGTTATTACATTGCGTATCGCTGTGAGATCTTTCCAACGGAATCCACCAAAATCCTTAAAAGATTTTTTGTATGTAATACATTTTTAATCGCAAATGTCTTTGTTACATACATAAATAGGTTTTGAGAAAAAAAAAAAGAATATGGCACCAAAAATCGGCCTCATTATTTTTTTTTATAATTTTAATATACCCAGTGTCACTCTCACAATTTATTGAGACGAATCTACCGAGGCGTCTCAAACTAATATCTATCATGCCGTTTAGGCTACAGAGCGCGACAAAGAAATCCTCATTCATACATACACTCGAAAAACATAACCCTGCATCTGGCGCAGTCGGGTAAAAACCAAGAATGAAAAAGGGAGATGTCTCCACATGAACAAATGTTGCTACAAAATACTTTTTTCTATACTTCAAATAACTTTGTAAAGACATCACCTAGCTCCTAAACATAACTCATTTTTATCACAACGGTGTTTCTTCACGATAAAAACTCCTCAGCTTGCGACCGCGCATGTCGTGGTGACGTCACAACATAACCTTGCTATTTACGCGATACCTACTCACTTAACGGATTAATAGTTACAATGATCTTAACTTAACGCCTACATTACAAGATGGAGTAGACAGAATATACCTACAATGTTTAAGTCCGATGTTATTGGGAGCGAGCGTATTGTCATCATCGTCATCCACAGCCCGACTTTACTCACTGCTGTCCCCTCTTTGCTTGTGCCAATCCCCACGCTCCTGTACCAGCCTCATCCCGGTTCTACCCGTAATGGCAACAATGGCATCCGCCCATCTCGCCGCCGCCGGACGACCTACACCACTCGTCACCACTGCGCCTGGCCAGGTTTCGGTTGTCCAACTCCATTTGAGTTCCATAACTCGTTTGCCGATATCATATCTTATTATTACACTGTAGAGAGTAATCTTGGACTAAAACGGACTCGCGGTAGTTGCATGTGAGCACCAAATAGGTTTTATGAACTATTGCCTATTTGGTGCTTGTGAAGTCGGTTTTTAACACGCTTTTATTAGCTTCACCTGTATGTTTGTAAGCATGTTTGTTTGTTTGTTTGTAACCGACTCCTTTTTCGGACTTGATTTTGACCCACTTCAAACGGTCGGATTTCATTTAAACTTTGTAGATTTATCGAGGACCGATGACAATACAAAAAAAAAAACGCTTTTGTAGTTAGCAGAACTAAAAAAATAGAAAATAAATTATAGTTTAAAAAACACGCTTTAAAAACCAAACTTGATATTAATTGATTATAAAAATACCTTAAAAAACACCCCATGCTTTTTAATAGAATTAAAATTATTTTCTACTTTTTTTAGTTCGGTTCTTAAAGCGTGTTTTTTAGTTTTTTTTACTATTATTTATTTTATTTTCCTAATCCTACTAATATTATAAATAAACTAATATTATAAATGTAAAAGTTTGTGAGTAGGGATGTATGGATGTATGTATGGATGTTTGTTACTCTTTCACGCAAAAATGGCTGAACGGATTTCAATGAAATTTGGCACACAGGTAGTTTGTAACCTGGAATAACCTATAGGATACTTTTTATCCCGGTACTACGTTCCCGTGGGGTAGTTTTCGACCTCCATGCGGGCGAAGCCGCTGGCAAAAGCTAGTAAGAAATCATTATCGAAGTTATTATGACAATCTTCATCATTCTCCTGCCCTTATTCCAATTTATTTGTGGTCATGTGTCTTTTTCTTCCATAGATATCTACTTCTCTATTACTTAGTCCTCATATCCATGGTGACACCCTTTGTAACCATATCATCATTCACAGAGTCCATACATCCAGGGGCGTACCAATAGAAAATGGCGCCTAGGGCACGTGTCACATTTGCGCCCCTTCGTAAATTTCTTCTTGGTCTACACTGAGCAAAGCTAGGTCGCATAACCTTTCTTGACCAATTAAAGCCTTCAATAACGAAGTTTCAACTTGAAAAAAAAATCGCTTGCACTGCTACAATTTTAAGAGAGTTTGAATAGAAATAGGGATTTGGAAACATGCTTTTATCCTCGTACTGCACAATACTTTCTAGTTCTTCAGATTTCCTAGATATAGGTATGAAATGGTTTATTGATGTTTTTTTTATTATTAAATAATTGGCGACATTTTGCGCCCCCCTTTGATAGGCGCCCAGGGCTCTTGCCCTGCCTGGCCCACAATAGTTTCACCCCTGCATACATCGTTCCTTTCCATTCTAGTTCTTCAGATTTCTTAGATATAGGTATAAAATGGTGTATTGATGTTTTTTTTTAATTAAAAAACTGGCGACATTTTGCGCCCCCCTTTGATAGGCGCCCTGCCTGCCCCATCGTTCATCCCCTGCATACATCGTTCCTTTGGTCTCCCTCTACTCTTATAGCCATCGAAATTCATCCTCAAAACTTTCCTCACGACATTTTCCTCATTCCTCCGTATCGCATGCCCATACCATGACAACCGATTTCCACACAACTTTTCAGTTACCGGTACACCTACCATTTTCTGACAAACTGGTGTTTAATTTACTCATCCCGGTTCCCGAGCTCGCAACTGTATAAGTATGGCACATTATATTTTGGACGCAAAATGTTGTAGTTTTATTTTATTCATTCTGTTGGACCATTAAGATTCCTGAGTTGCTTGATATACCTACCAAAAAAAAAACAACGGAAAAGCGCGATCGCTCGCTATAATGTTGAAGGTTCTGTACTTAAATTCGCATAAATCTGCGTTTTTTAGCGTTCTAAATAGCGGGGTAATTCCGTAACACACTAACATTAGCAATTGCTTTAATTTTAACAGTTCAACAACATTCATTGCGTTACATAAGTACGTAGTACAGCAGACAAGTTTTTCGAACATAGGTATGTAAGTAGCAATGGATTAGCAATATCTTTCAAACTGATTCAAATTCTGATGTTTGGCCATGAGGTCTCAGCAAAAACCCTTACCGTACTCCCCCATACTCATATTATCTTAGTACCTACCTAATATCGTTCATAGTTCATAAATGATAATGATAAATGATTTTATTTCTGTAAGTGGGCTTGTACACAGCTATACATTTCTAGTAGGTATAAGCTGATCTTGCATTGGATAGTAGGATTTCCGTATAGTGTGAGATCAGCGTGAACTAAAAATGTATAGCTTGATGTGTAGTCGTGAGTACAAACACTTTTACACGTCAATCATATATTGTAACCCCCCCAGTGGGGTTCCCGCATTGTCGTTGCGGGGGGGCTCAGTAACCGTGGTCACCCTCCCACGGTGAAGCGAAGAGGAACCCCAAGGTGGGGCCGCTCGTCAGGGCTTGTGCCTCCAAGCCGACGACGTATCGGCCAAAAAGTAGGTTGCGGTGAGGTGCATCGCAGCTGAGGCGGGCCGCGATGTCGAATGGAAGGCATCGCGGCTGAGAGTTACAGGCTGCGGCGGAGGAGGAGTGCCGGTACTTCTGAGTAGCGCTCTTCCCATCCGTGGCCTGGACGGGGCCGCCACCGTTTGATGGCGGACGCGGTGGGGCCGCAGGGGAAGAGGAGTGTCGGTATAGCGTTGGCCGCTCTCCCTATCCCCTGCGGCCGAAAAGTGGTAGGCGGCGGGGCCACTGCTGACCCGTCACAGGGAGACGTCAGCAGCAGCTGGTGGGGCTCGCAAGGGTCGATGCCTGCCAGGGGTGCGGGTTGTTCGAAAGAGATACCGCGGCCCCTGGCACACGGGCAGCTGAGAGAACATGGGTGGGTTTTAGTCAGTAAAAGTCTGACACGCCCTCCTGCTCCACCCAGAGCAGGAGAAGTCATTTGATGATTTCCCACCCACACAAAAAAAAAAACAAAACATATTTTGTAAACTAGATGAGGTCAGCGTTTCTTAACTGACTACTCTGAGAAGAAAGGCTGAAACAAACTCAGAGGTCACTGTCTCTTTATAGTCCAGACATAATCTGGGTCAGATTATTATGTGAAGACCATGAAGATTGGTGGCTGAAATGGTATTTTGAGAAAAGAACCACACAAAATTGATTGGGCCTGTCCAGTCAGTGCACACCTTTGTCACTAATCGTGCAGCTCAACTCAGAACTTCAAGAGCTCAACGATTCGACGAACAATACCAATGTAACGATATTTGGGTAGGCCGGATAAATTACTCAAACTGAGTCTTACATATTTGAGGTGGCATAAACCTAGCCCAAATTTTATCAAAATTAATAATTGCCTTTAGATCAAACGGTTTTTGCGACTGTCGGTTTTCGTTTCACACAGAGCGTTGCAAGGTTTTAGTGTTTTAACAATTAACAACATAACATTTAATTTTCCGCTTAAAATCCTAAACTAATTGGTAAAAGCTTCCAGTTAGGCGCAGTTTACTGTGAGACTAATCAACGGCTGGGTCCGTATCTACCATTTGTGGGGTGGGTAGGTACCACAACCAAAAACTGGAAATTAAAAACTTTATCTAAGCACAAAAAGTATACAGTAAGCTAAGTAAAAGTAGCAGATATGGTGGAAGATATTTTTTTAGAAATAAGTATCACATCTGTGCCTATTTTTCTGGTGAAATTTAAGATACTTTTAATCCCGATAGTACGTTCCCGTGGGATAATTCTCGACCTCCACGCGAGCGAAGCCGATGGCAAAACCTAGTGGTTAAATAAATAAAATAAAAAACCACTCGATATCGATAGTCGGTGGCAAAATACGAAAATATAAAACCAAACATATCGACTCCGAAAAGTTTTTTTTCACTCTGTAGGTAGTGTTTTTTTTTTGTTGGAAGTCGGTGGTTTTTTTTAATAGTCTAAACCCAATACCAGTATTTCACATGCAGCGACTTCCTATTTGACTACCACATACAAGTTACTGAGTAGCACAATAGAAATAAAACACTACACGACCTCGACCCTTATTATTTAATATCCCTTTAAAAGACTGGTTGTCAGACTTTTGAGTTTCTGACTACCCGTTATGACTGACAAAGATCCCATTCCACAGAAGGCTAACTGCTTTACGAGAACAGTCCTGTCTGACATTATGCAAATGCTATGCACTTTTGCTGGGGAAATTGTTGCGCCACTTCTTCTTTCCGGCTAAAGCACTAGGAAGCCTGCCAGGGGTGCGGGTTGTTCGAAAGAGATACCGCGGCCCCTGGCACACAGGCAACTGAGGGAACACGGGTGGGTTTTAGTCAGTAAAAGTCTGACACGCCCTCCTGCTCCACCCAGAGCGGGAGAAGTTATTTGATGATTTCCCACCCAAAAAAAAAGCACTAGGAAGTGGTGAAGTGCGGGCAATTTGAGGGACTGTCTTATGTATTATTGACGTTTAAAAAATTTGCTTACTCTCATCTAGTTTGTATAAATTAACTTTTTATTTTATGGTTTTACGATTTGTCTCAAGGATCCCTACTGGTTCAGTCTGATACTGGTATTCGTCCACATCCGCGCAGCGCAACATTTTGAATATCAAACGATATATACGTGTTTGAGAGGATATTAAGTTAGATCTGGGAATATAACTCGTGTAACTAGAGAAATAAATGAACAAAAACTTGATTTACATAGAAAAAAAGTAATGATAAATTAAGTAAAAATTATATTATCTGATATAGAGTCAAGAGTGGTCACAGAGTACTTTTTTATATTTATATTTAAATTTATTTTTTCCAACTTACAACTATAGGGTTGCACCTAATGCGATAGTGTACATCTAAATACTAACTTATCATAAATTTTATAATATTGAAATTTTGTAACATATTACAAATAATGCATTTTTTTGAACTCAATCAGAGAACAACCGAATATGTCCGAATCTATGAGGTTGAGAGTGCGGAGAGCACGCGACAGTGGCGCTTCACTCAAAAGATCGGTGAGCGCGCCGCTCCGCTAGCAGCCGTGGCTGTCCTCGTCACCACACGTACCTATCCGGAACACACAAACATAAGTGCCCCAAAATGTCCGCATTATGCTGCCGCTCTAAGTACTTTGAATATGTACGAGACGATTGCGAGATACCTCCTGATCCTCAGTTCGTTATATCCAACTATACCCAAAATAAATAAAGTTGGGTACATAAGCGGATAAAATGGGTATACACCATAAAAGTGCTGGTACAAGTACCTCACAAACTTGCTTTGTACTCTCTCCAGCATGAGTCTATATTTAGATTCATGTGGAGCTCAAATGACTGCAGTACATTCTAATTGACTTCTGACTAAACTATTATACACCGTGACATTTTAATCGTCTTACAACGGCAGCCCACTTCATGTATCCAATGACTACTAATCATTTATTTAAGAAAAAATGATATTTTTGAACATAAGCATAATTAAAAAAATGAAAATATCATTCACTAAGACGCATGACGTAGTTTGAAACACCCTGTTATGGAGTTGGAATTAATGATGGAATGTAATGGTAGGTAGGTAGATGTCTTCTACCGTTTGATACGTAAACATTATTAACAGGGAGCGTGTTTCATAATTCTAAAGCGTTATTTATTTTCCTTTGTACCTATTATCTTAATTAATTGTAACAATGTTTTAATCGCGCCTAGAGGTATTTTATGACGGATACACTGAGTGAACCACCTTTGTAAAACGACTAAAATGTCACGGTGTATAAGGCGATGACCGCTATAATGTTTTTAAAGCCCCGCACCATACGGAGCATAAAACCCAAATTACAGTAGGCTTTTGCAGCAGCTTGTGATGTGATCACGAAACGTTAGCCCCGTGTTGAATTTCAGCCCTAAGTCCCTAGCTTCCATGGCCTTAGCCATTGGCAACTCGTCTATATAATACGTATAAGGAATATGAGTACGCGCGAAAAGCGAAAGTGATTGTAATGCAGGTCTGCGCTTGCTCCAGGTCACCACTCTATCTATGTCTCTCTGCAGCCTGTCACAGTCATCCGAATTCCTTATCTCCCGCGACAGCTTGAGATCATCAGCAGACATCAAACATTTTGCGTCTGTAACATCTTCTGGCAAGCCATTTATCATAAGAATGAATTGCAAAGGCCCGATGTTACTGCCCTGACTCACCCCAGACCTGGTGCAGGTCCTCACCGGACACGGGTGTTTCGGGAGGTTCCTGTTTCGCATAATAAGGCGGGAGGAAACACCCAGGTGTTTCCACTGCGAAGATCGCCCTGAGGACACGGTGGAGCATACGGTGGAGGTCTGCCCACCTTAGGCGTAGCACCGCTGTGTCCTCGTGGAGGCGATCGGCAGTGTCGTGTCCGGCCCTGGTCCAGGCCATGGTACGGAGCGAGAGTGCATGGGTAGCCGTCACCTCCTTTTGCGAACCAGTATATAATGCTCGCGAAGAGAGAGGCGGTGCAAGTGAGGGAGACGCAGTATTTGCGCCCTAACGGCCTTAGTCGCCGCACGAGAAGCCCTGGGCGTCGGGAATCCCAGGCTGATTCCCGGCCACCGTAGGAGCAGGCTTGCGGACGGCGAGTAGTGGGTAGCTTGCGTCCTGGTAAGGACCAAGCCCGGGTCGACGGCGCGTTGTAATCCACGCGCGCCTCAAAGAGATGTCAGCACCAACTGGTAGGGTCCGCAAGGGCCGATGCCTGCCGGGGGTGCGGGTTGTTCGAAAGAAATATCGTCGCCCCAGGCACACAGGCAACTGAACGTTCCTCCTGACTGACAGATGACATTAGTGACAGCAGCTGCGACCGCTTGTGTGCATGAGACAGTGTTACCATATCTAATAAATAGATACACTACAACAAGGCCTTAGGCTGGACTGCCCCTTCATCCGGCATTGTTCCGGCAGACATGTTGTTGTACCAGTGTCCGAGAGAACATATTAATTTTATTGTTTATATTACGTTGTTTATTTTGATTTGATTTGATTTAATTTAATGCATCGATCACTAGTTTTTTATTAGTGATCGATGATTTAATGTGATTTGACATAATTTAGTTTATTTTGATTTTATTTTATTCGACACTACTTATTTTATTTGGTTTTTATCTGTAACATTTATTTTTGGCACTGGATGTTATTTACCTGAAATAAATGAATTTATCTATTATTATTATTAGCGAATTTAGAATTACATTACATTTTAAATGAATTATGGTCAATGGGTGACCACAAGTGTAAATAAATAGGCGAATTGGAATCTATGAATAAAATGGAAAGTAGTCGGAGTTAAGTTGCACCTAGAACAGAATTGAGATTTATAGTTTACTCAGACACTAAGATAAGTAACAAGATAATAGTTTGTAAAAAATAAGAAGAAAACTAACTTTTGACATTACAAAATAACAAAATAATGTCAGATATGACCGAAAGAATTGACATTAGTTAACTACCACTGGCATTCAAAGTTTGTCTTTTTATAAAAAAGTTGCGAAATGTCAATTGAAGAATTATTATAGAAGACAAAAATAAACGAAAAATCATTTAGGAAACATTTGTTGATTATAATTTCGTTGGTAGCTACTAATAAACTTAACAAGAATCGTTTTTAATGTAATAATAGGAACGAAATCTATACTAATAATTTTATAAAGAGATAAAGTTTGTGAGTTGTGAGGTGTGAGGTTGTAGGGGGTAATCTCTGGACCTACTGAACCGATTTTGAAAATTATTTTACCAATAGAAAGCCACGTTATTTGTGAGTGTCATAGGTCATATATTAACCAGAAAAATGAAAAGACTTTTTCGTGGTAGTCGGATTTGTAAAGAAAGTCGGAGAAAAAACGGTCGAACGAAAACGTTTCTTACGAACGCTGCCTTAACGATGAGAGATATAATATGATTGAGTTCTGAAGAAAAGTTTTAGAACTTGATAATGCCTACAAAAAAGTCAGGGACAGCACATGTATGCACTTTTTGTGACTTAAATATAAAAATATTTAAGTCACAAAAAGTAGTTATTTTATATATTAAAAAAAGAATTTTAATCGTTAGGTCATGTTTATTGATCATATTATGAACAATTATGAATTCTTATCAAAATAAGTACATTTATCGTCTCAAGTGTTTAAAACAAAATATTTTTCCCTCATACTGCATCTAATTTGGACGAATGGTTAAAGATATATTACGTCATAGGTATGGAACCGCGACCGTGTCGTAATCTATTGAATGATATAAAAATGTTTACCGCCCAACGAAGTGGGCATGGGTCAGCTAGTATATATTTAGGGGAAAGGTGTACGAGATGATCCGTTGAGGTTAGATGATCCTTTTTTATTCCAATAAAACTATTGGCGACATCTAGTTGTTTTCATTGGTAAAACGTAGTCCCCGATATTCTCTTGCCACAGTCAATCGCAAGGGCGTCGAGAGTGACAACCAACTTTTTTGTGGAAAAAAACAAAAACTACGTTACATTGATCTAAGGTAAGGTTGACTTTAAGTTTATGTCAAATGTGTTCTAGGCAGTCTATTGTAAAAGCTGTTGTACTAGTACCTTTGTTTATTGCTCTATTTTGTTCTTTTAATTGCATGGTAACAGTTGAAAACCTATAGGATAAGTTAACGAACATTAAATAAAACCGTTTACGTTGGGGCAAGATGATTATGTTACTGGTGTACAAGATGATCCGCACGGATCATCTTGTACAGAATGCAGGCATTATGGAGAAACAGTACCTAGTAGACTTGTATTCGTTCATAATATCGATTTCAATGAATAACAAAAAGTACTTTATCTTGTTTTAGACTATTCCTCGTAATTATAAAAGAAAAACCAATCGCGGTAATTGGTCAGAAGACTCTATGGTCAAAGCGCTGGATTCTGTAAAAAATGGTATTCCATATAGAACAGCAAGTAAACAATATGCAATGCCAGTTAAATCACTAAAAAGACGAACTAAAGGCATAAATAAAGTGGCTGTTGGTGCAATCAAATACTTAGGTGGAAAAAAATAACTGTTTTATGACAGAACGGGAGAACGCATGGACACGTTGATACTAATTATGTAGATATAAAAATATATTTAAAGGAAGAAAAAATAAAAAGACCGATAAATAAAATAGAAAAATACAAAAAGAATACGATAAAATAAAAAATAAAAACTCATCGTAAAAAGAAACAATATGGGAAAGGAGTAGGCAAAGGAATGTCAAATAAAAGGAAGAAAACTATTGATATTGTGTCGGAATCATCCGAAGAAGAAGACGCAGAATGTATATTCTGCACGGAAACATTTTCCAACGATAACAGGGGCAAGGGATGGATAAAGTGTTGTGTATACCAAAGGTCATGAGGCTTGTGCAGGGATAGTTAGCGATGATGGTGATGAATTCGGAATGGAGATTTGGTCATTTCAATAAAATTATTTTAGAAGATTATAAAATTTTGTGAAACCTTTACTTAACGCTTGGTCTCTTGTATGATGATTGTTACTTATTAGTGATTTTGAGACTGACTATTAATTTATAAGACTGGCTCATTCTACCTAAGTCAAGGTCTGTAAGATATTTGATATCGTAATTAATGACATATTTAACTCTGATAAGTTAGTTTTAATTGAATTCTACCAAAACTTAAGACATTTCGAAAATAGGGGCAACATGATCCCCAGGGTCATCTTGCCCCTACCGTAGGGATCATGTTGGACACCGGGGTGTACAAGATGATTCTTTATGAAGTGTTTATAAAATGTGAATTATATTATGAATAGATACAAAAACTAACATTTTGAGTATGACAACAGGTAGACAGATAAATTTACTATAAACAAACCCTTTTACATTTGCGTTAAGTTGAATATCGTTTAAAATACAAGCATTCTCCCTTAAGTGAATCATCTCGTACACCTTTCCCCTATATATAGGCTGGCAGGGACATCGACGCACATACGTTTACCAAGAATTTAGCACATGGTTCTGCCCCTGCTCTGAAAGTTTTCGTGGATAATAAAAAGAACATGCTTTTCCATACATTTTTGACCTACGTGCAATCACGTTTCTATAAAACAGCTCATTGGTTGCAACTGCAGAATTAACTTGATTTTACACGCTTTTTTATAGTTGTTTTATGCTTGTGGCTAAGTCATAATAGCTGCACGTGTCGATCGATCAGGTTAAGCTTCGCTTGCCGCGGTTAGTCCGTGGATGGTGACCATCTTTACATATCAAGACCCCGCCGTGCCTCGGAAAGCACGATAAGGCGTTGATCCCAGCTGTCATTCGTAAATCTTTGACAATCGTTAGAAGCCCGAAAGTCTGACCACCAGTCTTACCAAGGGGATATCGTATTAGGTACCCAGCTTGTGGAGGTCAGATAGGCAGTCGCTCCATGTAAAATATTGGTATTCAGCTGCATCCGGTTAGACTGGAAGCCAACCCCAAAGAGTGGGCAGATGATGGAGACTATGAAATACAAACTTATTTTCCTGGTCGATAATATCAGTACTGTGTTGCGGAAATATTTATTCGTGGTCCGACACACACTGCCGGTTTTATTGTTATTTATACTAAATAATATCAGAAAACATTTAAAGATATTTTACATTACAATGTAGATGTAGGTGTTCTGCCCACACCACCTCGGTCGAATGACCTAGACGTACAACTGACATTTAGACGAGAAGTCTAGACTTTAGACCGAAGACCTAGGCTTTAGCCCTGCCTTACTTTTTAATTATAGCGTTCAAGTTGATGCGGGTAACATAATGATATCATTTTTCTAATATTGTAGTGCTAAAAAAAACAGGGCTACGTTTTTGGATGTTTATATATATGAGTTTTTCAATCATAAACTCAAATAATAAGATATTGGCTCAAGCATCGCCACTTCGACCGGTTCGGTTCTTCCCACATCCTATAGATTCCCGCGGCGTTTACCAGGTCATCGGGCCACCTTGCGGGAGGCCTTCCAACGCTAAGTCTTCCGGTACGCCAATCCAGAACTTTTCGGTCCCATCGGGCATCTGTTCTGCGAGCAATGTGCCCTGCCCACTGCCACTTAAGTTTGAGAATTTCTTCGAGCTATATATGTCGATTAAGAGGCACAGAACCGGTCCTATGTCCAGCAGTGGACGTCTTTCAGCTGAATTGATGATGATGTCGGTTACCTTGGTTCTTCTGCGGATTTCGTTCTGAATACCGTAGTATCTTAAGACGAAATTCTTTGACCTGCTTGATACCAGTGACGACCCATGGCACTGAGGCGTGGTCGCTCACAAATGGGCCTTATTAGAAGGCTAAAAGTCATCCAAAGGGCGATGCCTCACGGATCCTCGTAGCCCTCTCCATTGTCCTTTGGGTGAACAGGCTTTTTTTTGGCTGGGAAATCATCATTCTCCCGCTCTGGTGGAGCAGGAAGGCGTGTCAGACTTTTACTGACTAAAACCCACCCGTGTTCCTTCAGTTGCCTGTGTGCCAGGGGCCACGGTATCTCTTTCGAACAACCCGCACCCCTGGCAGGCATCGACCCTTGCGGGCCCCATCAGTTGGGTGAACAGGCTTGAATTTACGTTATCTGCAAGATCGAAGAACAGTTTATGATCCTGTTTTCACAGCAATAATATTATGTACATTTTTTTCATTCCTATCATCATCTGTGTAACCTTTTCCCAACTACGTTGGGGTTAGCTTCCAGTCTAACCAAATGCAGAATGCAGCTGAATACCAATATTTTACATGGAGCGACTGCCTATCTGAACTCCACAACCTAACAACATGGTAAAACGATTCCCCTTTACCATATATTTCTAAATTAATACGAACACACGCTCAGCCGACATCATTAATGTTAGACATATTAAATATTCCGTGACAGACACAACCTTGCATTCCTTTGCCGTTTGATTAAAAAAAAAAGCATACCTAACTAATATGGCGGACTGGTAACAGCTGATTTGTGATATTATTATTTAGCGAATGAGAAAGGATGGGCGACGGAACGAGTTATGATAATCGCTTCGTTATTTCAGACTAAAATTGGGGATACTTTACATGATTTCCTTCACCTTATGAGTATTTTAATAGCATAGCATAATCAGCCTGTGAAGTTCCGACTGCTAGAACATAGACCTCCTCTCCATGAGAGGGAATGGCCTATAATTCACCACGCGGGCTCAGTGCGGGTTGGTAGATGTGACATGTTTTCAAATGTTTGGTTCCAGGACATGCCAGTTCCCTTACGATGTTTTCCTTCATCGTTTTAGAGAGCATGAGAGGTAATGCAATACACAAAGTGAATGGCCTACCTAGGTTAGAACCCACGACGTACAAAGAGGTCACCACCTGCTCCACCACTGCTCTAATCCTCACAAAAACTATCTAGAAAAAGAAAGTTACAGTCGTACTACAACAACAAAATTTTGAGGATATTGAAAACTTCACCTCTATGGTGTAATATCGCAGCTGTAGCAATGACCTTTACAAATAAGTTGGTACGCACAATATTGAGTGATTTACCATGTTATTTTAATATCATGGACTTCTTATAGGTTGTCCCATAATCTCTATGTAGAAAACTAATTTCTGTATTTTTTTCAAAATTTTAGGTCCAGTAGTTTCGGAGATAAGGGGGGAATGGTTAATTTTAGGTTCAGTAGTTTCGGAGATAAGGGGGGAATGGTTAATTTTAGGTCCAGTAGTTTCGGAGATAAGGGGGGAATGGTTAATTTTAGGTTTAGTAGTTTCGGAGATAAGGGGGGAATGGTTAATTTTAGGTTCAGTAGTTTCGGAGATAAGGGGGGAATGGTTAATTTTAGGTTCAGAAGTTTCGGAGATAAGGGGGGAATGGTTAATTTTCCACTATTTTCTTGAATAACTTGGAAACTGTTTATTTTAAAATTACAAAAAAAAAAAAATTGAGATCCTCACAACAAGCCCTTTCATTTGTCACACGATGCAGTTTGCAAATATATTTTTTTTAATTTTCCATCTTGCCCCCCCAAAAGTGACCCCCATATACAGATTTCGTCTATTCACGTCACACCTCTGCGTTTGGGTCACAGAAATTGAAATGTGTACCAAATTTCAACGGTCTAGTAGATTCGGAGATAATTGACTGTGACGGACGGACAGACGGACACACGAGTGATCCTATAAGGGTTCCGGTTTTTTATGTACGGAACCCTAAAAACAAACCTACTTACATTTTTCTTCTTTTTTTCTTTTCCTAAGTCTTAAAGTAACTGTATAACCTAACAAAGTCCCGTTCTACTATCACAGCACAGTCACATAACAAAATAATATAACACTATCATTCAGTCATGCACGCCCAAAAAATCACCAAACACAAACACACATCGCACGCACAGCCCAACACCGCTCCATTTACACACACTACACACACACACACACTTCCACACACAAATAACCTAATTAGCAAAAGTCTATGGCTAAAATATCCACTCGAGCCACCCGTCTTCTTATAGTGTAATTTCTTTTTTTTATCTCTTAGGTTGTCAGTGTTCAAGTATATTAGTATTATTTAGTAAAAGGGCGGACACCTGGTGTCCTGAAATACAGGCCTAAAGCTTAGTTTAGGCACCATCATATCAGCCGAAAGACGTCCACTGCTGGACGTAAGCCTTCCCCACATGGGAGGAATTTGCTATAATCGCCACGCTTGGCAGGTGGGTTGGCGATCGCAGTATGGTGGTCAAATGCATAGAGAACGCTGCTGCCCATTCTCTAGTAAGTCCCTTAGTCGCCTTCTACGACACCCACGGGAAGAAATGGGGTGGTGCTATTCTTTTACGTCTGGCAACACACGGAACAAAGACGGTTTAGGCACCGGTCTCCCACAATATTAAAATGTTGTCTGACTCTGATACCATGTAATATGAATTCTGTAATATTGTGGTGAGAAAATAAACAAAAAATTAAAAAAAAAATGGCTACTATTGCTCTCAACAACTTTATAAGACGAGTTAGAAAATATCAGCATACTTAAATCGACTGGCCTTGTTGGCTAAAAATAGCAAATTTGACTGACGACTGCGAGCAGTGCTGGCTGCTCGGGGTGCCGCGGTATGGATTCGATTCCCAGTTCACGGAAGCCATATTGGGTTTTTCTTAATGGGATTTCTCCGTAGCAGCGTGGAGGCTGTATTTGTTCCCGCTTAACAGCGCTGATGGTGTGGGGGAAGACTATGCTAAATATCAAACATATGGCAAATAATTTAATTTTATGTTTTATATTTCGTAATTTTAATTACTTACTATATTGTAGATACCTTTAGAATCAAGTTTTTCTAACTAAACAGACAACCGTGCTGCTGGGGAGTTTGTTGCGCCACTCCTTCTTCCCAGCTAAAGCACTAGGAAGTGGTGAAGGTCGCGCGTTTTGGGGGACTGTCTTATGTAATTTTTACATTCAGAAAGTGACTCTCAGCCTAGTTTGAATAAATGACTTTAGATTTTTTTTAAGCAAAGCATCTGAAGATTTTTGATGTCTAAACCTTTAATTCAAATAAATTGTAAAACTCAGGCTATTTAAATTGAATGGCTATCGACTCGAACTGGCGAAATATTGGCCTACTAGATTTATCTCAATCGAAAATGTCTTGTGAAGCTGTATAGAGAAAAGTCGGTACCAAAAGTAGTAGAAAAACTTTTCTTGCAACACACTCGAAGGCTAAATATCAAAGAAACAATAATAAATATTAATCGCTAATCAATTAAAAGAGACCTTGTTAGTTTTTCAATCCCTGACGAGACTACCACTTGATAGCAATTATAACTTACGAAGTCACGAGAAAACCAGGAAAATTGTATTTAGATATAATGGCCTTAATGTCACCCTGACATGAGGAAGATGACTTTTATATTGGAGACTAGCTTTTGCTCGCGACTTCGTCTTAATGGGATTGAATTGGGTTTTTCCTAATGGGATTTCACAGTAGCAGCGTGGTGTCCGGTGGTGGTGGTTGCTGGTGAATGGCGCTGATAACGTGGCCTTTGTAAAAGATCAAGCTGACATAAGGCAAATATTTTTTTATTTTTGTGTTTCATAGAGAGCACTGGTGGATAGTAGTATTGGCCCCGGAAGACATGTGACATCTACGAACCCACTCTGGGCTCGCTCCTGCACCCGGGTTTGCAGTTGATTCCTCTGGTTTCTCAAGTCTAGACCCTTTCTAGGCTCTCGTCTGCAGCTTTACAACACAATGCAAAAGATATATTAGTCTTAGTATACACCGTGAAATTTTAATGGTTGTTTTCCCGCAGCGAAATGGTTTTGTCTTGGTAATACAATCGTTTTATACACAAATAAAATATTAGAAACAAAAAAATGGCTGATTAACTAAAGTGAAAAATCACCACGTGTGAGAGTTTATTTTGCTTTAAACATTTATGCATCGTTGTTCCCTTTGTCAGCGGTGCGTGCGATTCGAGTAGTACCTACAAGTTACCTCTAGTGTTACTATCGAGTAGTGTTTTATCGAGTTGATGAATATTTTTTAAATTATTTTTGTACTTTTACTCTAAAGTACACCTTATGGCAAGTTGTTCTGCAGCGGGAAAACAACCATTAAAATTTCACGGTGTAGATTAGTATATTTAATATATAACTTTAAACAACGTTTATAAATATGGGGGTAATATGCCAAGAAACACGAAATGGTCAGACACGGATTTACGACAGGATTATACTAATCTTACTCCTACTTTATATTTATGTAATATCACCGTAAATTTGTAAATACCGTTAGAGTATTATCTATCTCGCGAGATTGTAAACTGTCGATAAATTGTGAACTGCACCATACTGCTTATCGACGGAATAGGTAGGTTAGGTTAGAATTGCGACCAACCGCGCGCGAGCCGAGCGAGCGAAGCGAGCGGTGCCGCGGCAGCGGCCGGCGAGCTCTACTTCCAAATTAGTGGCAGTTACTTGACTATTTAGTAATAGCGTAAGGTACTATCTGTCTTGATACCAGTTCACAATTTGACGGTTTCACTTCGATAGATTATAATCTACCGAAAACTAATGCGTTAAATTGTAAGCAGTATGTTACGGTTCACAATCTTTCGACAGTTTACAATCTCGCGAGATATTTTATAATCTAACGGTATTTACAATTCTACGGAGAAATAATTATATATCATACTAATATGATTAATGTGAAAGTTAGAATGTTTGGATCCCTCACGATGAGAGGGAGCCGTAATCCACCACGCGGTACCAGTGCGGGTTGGTTAAACAAAAGAAGAATTTCAAATTGGTTTATAAATGGTGGAGCCTCCTTCTTTTTTTGAAGTCGTCTAAAAATAGTAGGCTAATGGGTATGTTGGTAAATAAGTAATTGGCTAACGTTTTAGACGATCACAGACACGCGTGATGACGGCTACGTTACCTATTAAACGGACACGTTACATGAAGAATGTGGTGATGTCATCAGCAGCCACAACCGGTAATTTAACCAGTTACCAGTGCTGCCACAAAAAGTGGTACCGGCAAAAAATGGCGCCGGCGCCTACAGCCTGGTCTATGGTGATTTAAACATAGTCTATGGGCACATGTGTGTACTCATTTTAATTTGAAGTTTATTGATCCGCCTTCAAATTTAAATCTTTTGAGCAACTTATAACTATTAGCCTATAAAGTTCCAACTGCTGGGACTAAGGCCTCTTATCTTTGTATCTGTGAGAAGGAGCTGGCTGTAATGTCACTCGTACCAGAACCTATCGTACCCATCCCCTTCAACCAGCGACGCAGGTGGCTACAGGAGTACATCAACACACAAACGAAGAGCTGGTGGTTCACGCCACCAGGCTGCAGGCAGTTTAGGGAAGCTGCCATCCTTAGATGGTAGGTTAACCAGACGTTTATTAGGCTGGGACAGGAACGGCCTCCGCCTGGTGACAGGAACCATGACAGCACTCGCTCGCTGAACAAACACTTCCACACAATAGGCATAACGGATAGACCTCTATGTAGGACTTGCATGGAGGCTGAGGAAACCGTTGCGCATGTGCTTTTGAATGCCCCGGCGTCACCCAGATAAGGAGAGAAACCCTTGAAGCGCCCAGATCTTACAAAGATTTTCTTAACATACAACGAGACATAATCAACTTCTGGATGGAGGTGGGCTGGTTGGAATAACCACTGACTACCCATGGTCCACGCACAATGGTCCACTTGAAGGAGTAAGTGCAAAAAGAGAGAAAAAAGAAGATCTACGTGACTTTATTTTTGATGACATTTAAAGAGAATACTAACTGTGAATGTATGTACTATGCAGGCTAGATTGAACACATGACTTTATAACTCGTCTGGTGGTTATAAGTATTTTGTAAATGGCCTACGCAAATGTCCTGCAGCTCTGGTAGTGTCTTGTGACGAGTCGTTGAGCTCCCTAAAATAGGGTTGAGTTACACACATACATACATGTTGGGACAGGTCAGCTCAAAACTGCAATGGCTCTTTCTTCAAAAGGCCCTTCTAGACATTGCCCTGCATTGTTAGACTCACACAAAATTCAAATAATATAATGTTCGGACTTTAAAAGAGACCTCTGAGTTTGTTTCGGCTTTTCTTCTCAGGGAACAGTCAGCTAGGAAATGCCGGCGCCATCTAGTTTTTAAATACTGACCAACAAAATGTTGACGTGTAAAAGTGTCTTTGAAGATCTACTTACATAAATTAACATTTCATTTCATTTCCACTGGTGTTTTTTCGTGTGGAAATCATTGGGCAGGGGAAGATGAAAAACCAGGCTGTGTATTTATTTCTAAAATGCGGGTTCCTGCTTAGAAACGTATACAACGCCATGAATTTTGTGGAACTGTGAAAATGGAAGCGATTTCTACTGATAATGTATTACGCGATTACCCTTCCGGTCGGTCTATCCTCAACGCGATCGGTTCGTTGACGGGTGACAGGGACCACCCATTACAAAATATCAAGACCCCTCCGTGCCTCGGAAAGCACGTTAAGCCGTTGGTCCCGGCTGTTATTCGTAATCTTTGACAGTCGTTACAGTAGTCAGAAGCCCAAAAGTCTGGAAATTAGTCCTACCAGGGGTATCGTGTCACCCAGTAACTGGGTTGTGGAGGTCAGATAGGCAGTCGCTCCATTTAAAATACTAGTATTCAGCTGATCCGGTTAGATTCGAAGCCAACACCAACATAGTTTGGTTAAATTAGGCAGATTTAATACGGGTTCCTCGCAACATTTTCCTTCCCCGTTTGTGTATGTACAAGTTGTAAATCTACATTACAATATGCTTGGAAAATCCGGAGTTGTGTGTTAGAGGCCAAATAACAAATTGTAAAATTGTGTTCATTTTGTGACATACTATAATAGCTTTTGAGAACTGGAAAATATTGAGCCAGTCAACTTTGGCTCTTGAATTATCAAAAGTCCGGTTAACGACACTTCGGTCACACACACACAACATGATTTTACTCAAAAATGCTTGTAATGAGGTCATTCCGCGCTACTTTAATGGGCGCCAGCAGAAATGTATGGAATTTCATTGCTGGTGAGTTTTAACCACCAGGAAAATCCAGTATCGTCGAGTTTTGTTTCAAATTAAAAATCAGATGCAAAATTATTTTATTCAGAATTTGGCTGTATATATAGGTACAGGCCACGCTATGATGGCCTCGAGCTTAGCTTAGCTACGCTCTCGGCGTTCAAGCCTGGTCATCTTTGCAGCGTATTCTGTCCGCTTTGACCTCCGGTCTAGGCCTTTATTCCAACTGGTCCATCAAGGACCGCAATGCTGGTCGCACTGGGTTAGCCTGGAGCTGCGCTAAGCTGCGCTTCGGCCATCATCAGCGCTGCCAGCAATGAAGTCATTACAGTAGCCCTAGTGTGTGTTTCTTTTACTCATCTCGATCTAACACACCAACCGCGTTAGGCGCTCTGATTGGTCCTTCACCAATCCAGGGCCAATCGGAGCGCCTACCTAACGCACTTAATGTGTTCGATCGAGATGGTTAAAAGGCACTCACACTAAGGCCACAGGTCGCGGCAGTAATGTAAATACTATTATTTCTGTAAGCAGGTTAGTAAAAACTCTTTAAAACGCCAAATATACATTTTGCTACTGACTACATACAATGCAATAGTGTGGTTTCCAATATTACAGATTACAGAGAACAAATATTCATTGTACATGTCGTAATTTAAGGTGGTTAGGGGATTTCCCTATCTGATAATCACCTGCAATCGCATACTCGTAGGTAATTGATCAATGTCAGACATTTTTGGACTAATACATAAGTTTTTGCAAAAACCATTTTTGAAAAAAAAAAAAAAAAAAACAAATTGTTCATGGCAATGTCCTCGACAGGGCGCCATATTGAATTGAATGTGTCGTCACATAGCCAGGGAACGATCAAGGTGTACATACATACCAGTCACATTCATTATCCTCCTTTTTGCTTCGCCGTAGTCGGGTAAAAAGTAGACCTGAATCCTTATTATTTTCTATTACCTTACGCCTCTTTTAGAATTCAGAATAGCTATCTAATGCAGTTCTAAAATCAGTCAGTCATCAGGGGGTCTAAAAAAGCCACTTTGGCAGAATCATAATATGGTAATATTATGAATCATATTTAAAATCGGAAAATAGTCACAAACTAACAATTCATAATATTATCTGGGCAGACAGCACGTAATTCATCTGTTTGACAGTTTTGTATGGAAATTCGTAAAATGGTCACCAAATGATGAATTGCTTTGTTAAAGTAAAATGTCAAATAGAAGAATCATAGGGGAATTCAGGAAAGGAATCACTGTTAGAGGAATTGCTTAATGTTGCCTTTTTAAACCCGTAGCTAGGTGGTAGCTGAACAGTGGACCTGTCATCACTTTTTGAGACAAGCTATCACGGAAAATTATGTTTAATCTTCGTCTCAGCGTGTCGATAGCAATCTAAATAGTCAGACCAGAATTTGGCTACGAGCTTGGCACTTTTAGCAGCATCCATCAGCTCCTGCAGCGTGCAGACAACAGGGCACGCTGGACAAGATAATAAGTGCCCCATTGTTTGTGGGACAGCACCACATTTACACTCCAGGGCGGAGTCATCTGTGAAAAGCCACCTGAGCAGGTCTTCTTTACTTCGACCTACATGAGTCCGGAGTCTATTTAAAGACTATGGTTAATCATAAATGAGGAGGTTACCTCTCTTTGGAAAAGATCATCTAATTCACAAATGCGACCTCATCCAATCAGATTACAATGATATATTATCGTTATGGCGGTCAATATAGCGACATAAGCGTCTGTGCCTAATATCTATTCACATAATAATAAATAGTTTGACATTTCGACTCGCCGCTTGTCCTTGAACATTGACATTTGAGAGAAGGGGCTTGGCGATCCGTGGGCGAGTGAGAAAACGGCACGAGGCAAAATACTTATCTAAGTGTCCGTCGAGAGAACGCGTATAATCCAGCCCATCCCATTCTGCCCTCTTCTAGCGACGCGATGCTAGTGTTTAGTCGTAGTTTTAAGTTTTTATACTCTGGCTGAAGGCCTTAATTTATTGAGGCAGCAAATCAAATCAAATCAAATCAAAATATTTTATTTCACATAAACCTGCAAGGGCACTTATGAAACGTCAGAAGCTAGGTGCACGGTTCCAATTTGTCGCTTCAGCCACAGGCAAGTCTGGTTAAGCAGGCGACCACCTCCTAGGTTGACCTGCGAGATGCCATTTAAAAAGGGAGGTCCATTTCCTTGAGCACGGAGTTCGTAGTTTCAGCTGAATTTATCGGCGATTCCTACTCCGTATCACCTGCAGTCATAAGATTCGTTCGGGCCGTTACCAATTGTACACCCGCGATTAACCAAAAAACTTCTCAGCCTGAGTAGAAATAACCTTAGAATAATAATAGGAACATTTACGGGCCATAACCCCTTAACAAACATCTTTTTAACATAGGCGCTACAGATAGCCCACTTTGCAGGGGCTGCCTTGACGCCGAGGAATCAGCCGCCCACGTCATCCTGGAATGCGAGGCCGTGGCTTCTCAACGTGAAGAAATCCTCGGAACAATGAGGTCGCTCCGCGAAGCCTGCGAATCTCCCAGGAAGCTTCTTTGCTTCTGGGCGGAGCTAGGCTGGCTCTGTTAGCCAGAATCCCCACGCACAACGGACCGAATGGGAGTCTAAGTGCGGAAAAGGGAGTCCCATCATCATCATCATCATCATCATCATTCGTTCGGGCCCCAAAGGAATGAATGATTAAACTATTTAACAGTTGCCCTTGCTCCCGATGTGTGATTTACCCGTCCGAAGAATCGAATTTGACACTTCTTTTAGGGGATCAACTACTTTCGAACGTGCCGTTTGTATGAAACTAGCGAGTGTCAAGACCGCATTCTCTCGACTGACGGACTGTACCTTCAAAAATATCATAATATACCGCCTAGACTTTTCCCAACTAGGTCGGGGTCGGCTTCCAATCGAAGCCTGTCGACTGTCATCTGACCGCCACAGCTCAGTTACCCCTTGGCAAACTGGTTGTTAGACTTTTGGGTTTCTGACGACCCGTAACGACTGTCAAAAATCTACGAATGACAGCCGGCACCTTAAGTTGCTTCCTGAGGTACGGCGGGGTCTCAGTACTTAAGTATGTAATGGATGGTCAATGGTCACCCGACGCTCAACAGGCGTTGTTTAACTTTGTTGAACCTGTGCAATGTGGAACTTTTTTTTAGCCACCTTATTTACCTTTAAACGTGTCATAATTTATAATTTATTAGTCGTCTTCATTTTGCCTCAAATTGAATTAACTCGGCATATCATAATCCACTACTAGACATAGATCTCTTCCAATTTGCGATACTACATCGAGTTCACCGCCTTCTGCCATTCAGTCTGCCCTTTCCAGGCCGTCGGTCTTACGATTTCCAATTTGCGATCTCCACTTGAGGACTGAGGACTCAGCTCCACCTCCCGCCTGGTTGCATCTCCTGTTCATCTTCTTTTGTCTGCTAGCGAAAAATTCCTCGCTTTTATATTATGACTCTGTCTCCTCTGTGTCATGAGGCCTTCCATTGCTCTGCCTTGTGCAACTGCCGTTCATTAAAGCTTTGAGCTCGTGATTTAGAAACACAGTAAAAAATATACAAACCTTATGATTATTTTGTTTTGATTGTTTGTCTACAATATATACAATAAGTACACAAAGTTGCTCAACTGTCCACAGGTTTTATTATTTTCTATATTCAGAGCTGACTCAGACAATGCGGCCTTCCGATGGCCACAACATTCACAACTAAGTAATTTTCCGTATTAATTGAAGAAAATTTACGGCTACACACACATGCAATGTTTTCTATAAGAAATTTCACATGCTCATTATTCATTACCTACAGAACCCATTCAAAAGTTTCCCTCCAAAAAATAAAAATAATTCTCAGTCTACGAATCCGCGCCATATTTTTTTCGAACATCGTTTTAAAATCCGCCAAGAGGCAAGAGTCTAACCTAACAGTCTCATCATAATGCCAGATAATTAAACTTACAACCTGTTTTGTCGATTTTTAATCGATTCTCATATCGATATCTCGCTCCGTTGCGATTATCGTTCAGTTTGGTTTGTGTGTCTGTGTGTACGGACGTATTGAAGGTCTGTAGGATTTTTTTAAATATATTTTTTAATCTTGTGTTGTCTTTGCTTGAAGTTCTAGGTTTACGGTGAGTTTCAATTTTATTATTTTTTTTTTTTACATATTTTGTCTGTGATTTCTTTTTGTGAATTTTCGAAATTGTATAGATGTATTCTAATTTCAAAAGGGTTCCTGGTATTGTAATTTTTTTTTTATTGTTAGAACACCGTTTTGTTTTTTAACTTATATTGTGAAGTGTTACTTTTTTATAATTATAATAATTCTTTATTTCACCAAAAAAAGTCATCGCATTACAATATTCAAAGACTAAGCACATTATGCTTATAACTAGGTCACAATAATTCCAATTTATCTTTTATTAGATCCTTGACACATAAATATGACGTAATTTAATTATAACAATTTCGCAATCATTTATAAACTCTGTAAATGTCAAATTCCTATGCATCTCATTAAAATTGTAAAGTACCTAGGTTGTATATCCAGCGCCAAGAATTTAAAACATGATTGGCATTATACTGGAATACCTTTGCTTCGATGATACTTTGTATTACCGCCATTTTCATTGCAACACAGATTCGCAATTTGCATATTTTCCTCTTTTATAAATTGAATAAACCTCCAAGTAATGATAATATTTAAAGAATTTTTATAGCAAAATGTGGGTTATTTTTATCTTTATTCGCTGTGACAAAATCTTTCGTGTTGGCTCAGCCGTTTCTGAGAAAAATGCGGACAGACCGACAAAGGCAGTTTTTTTAGTAACTCATTTCTTAAGTGGAAATTGTTTTGTTTTTAAAGTGCTAATTAATTACTAGTTGGTGATTACATGGAAATTTAGCCCTCCTAAATCATCAAGACACGTGATTTTAGGGTACATCCTACTAATCGTACTTCCTACAATAATATAAAAAAAATTAAAAGTTTGTATGTTTGGATGTTTGAAAACCAGTCACGCAAAAACGGCTAAAAAATTAAATAAAATTACTGAACGCTGAACGGATATGTATGAAATTGGGCACGCATATAGATTATAACCTGGATTAAACACAGTATACGATACTTTTTACCACGGTAGTACGATCCCCTAGGATAATTTTCGACCGCAAAAGCTAGAACAGTATATTTCTATGTTTATTTAAGTCATAAGTAGACTATTATAAACTTTACAATTTTCGGGAGAGTGGCTGATATGAGATATCACATTCTTAAAAGCCATATAAACGACAAAATCTCAAAGCAAAAATCTCTGATGTACAGATCTTCATTTATAAACGATATTATGGACTAGTTCGAGTACAAAATAAATATATTTACTGTATGCTGTATGACATGAGTGTTTTGTTTGCATTTTCAATATTTAAAGCTTAATTACACGTTTTTGTAGGAATAAATTATGTTTCTCGGCAAGTGTGTCATTAAGGGGTGTTTAAGGATGCCAGGGTGAAACGGGTCGAAACTTCGAAAGGTATTTTAACATATAATATAGTTTATTGCCAAAAAGAACTCATAAGTGTTAACTGCACTACAATTAACGTTTCAGTGCCCTTCTTGGCAAAAAACGATATTATTTCAACGTTAAAATCCATTTTTAACCGACTTCAAAAAGAAGGAGGTTATCAATTCGACATATTAATATTTTCTTTTTTTAATGTATGTTGCAAAATTCTTTTTCTCTTCGAAAGTGGTTTATTCCGAAATGGTCCCATTTAAATTTCATACAGATCTGATGATGCGTTTCGGAGACAGACAACGGAACTCTTAAAAAATGACAGCAAACAAACCGCGATTGTTGCTATCGCATAAATATGCATTTTTTTCACCCCAAGGATGATGAAATTTCGAATTGTGTGGGGTAGGTACTATAACTAAAAAGTGAAAAATAAAAAACTTAAAAAAAAAACAACCTACTTCCAAAAAAAACATTACACCGTGAAAAATAACTTTAATTTCGAAAGGCGGTGACAAAAAATTAAATAAAAATACATATCCAAAGTCACCGACTTCCGAAATTAAAGTTATTTTTCACTTTGTAGTGTTTTTTAGAAGTCAGTTGTTTTTTTTTAAGTTTTTTTTTTTTTAAAGTTAAAGTTTCGTCACGTTTCACCCTTGCATCTTTATTCACCCCGTTTTTAGGTAACTACTGTAACACACTACTGTTTTCGTATATCCAATTATTTGTAAAAGAGTAACCGTGGAGTTTGTTGCCGTATCTTCTCCATACGAAACGACCAATTGGAACCGTGCACATAGCTTCAGACGTTTCATATGTGCCCATGTAGGTTTAAGGTGTTATTAAATATTTCGATTTTTATTGTTTACGTTGTTCTGGCAAATTTATCAGGAAATTAACTGTTCCCTATGATATGGTCTAAGTTTTTTATTTACTTGCTAAAATAAACCTTTGTTAAAGTACATCTCAAATCTGTCTTTGTATGAGCAGATATACTGGTTTCAAAATCAAAATATTTGATTTCTCATAAACCTACAAGGGCACTTATGAAACGTCAGAAGGTGCACGGTTCCAATTGGTCGTTTCCTATGGAGAAGAGCCGGTAAGAAACTCCACGGTCACTATTTTAAAAGTAATTTGCTTAAACAATGTTATCAAATTACAGTGATAATAGGTATGGGAGGACAGTCTAGCCTGTCAATAAGTACCAGGTACTTAAAAAATAGAGTTTGAATAGGAACCACGGTTATTATCATCTACCTGCCCGTAGTCCATGTCACCTGGCGTCGGCGCAGCACGATTTTTTCTTCCATTCATTGAATGAGAACCGCGGAGTCTTTGCCTAGTCTTAATTTGGTCTCTCCATCCCTCTACAGCTACACGATATTCCAAATTTATCAAGAAAAATAAAAAAGCACAAGTAAATGACAATTTCAAAACACCATTTGATGATAGATCTTTTACCTTCCATTCAACATTCGACTCCGTCCAAATTTCGACACCAACTTGACATTGACATTTCAAGGCGTCCATCTTTTATTTTCTGTCACTACGTCACGCCATTCAGATTTCAAATATCGAAGCCAAAACATAAATATCGTTGCTAGCATAATATTCTTAATTGAAAATCAAACAAGTCTACAGAATATCCTTGGTCCGGAGAGCGGTCCTTACCATTCTAAAAAAAGGTATAATGTATTTGACCTGTAGTGTTGACTAAAGTGACTTTGAGATGATCTTACTACGTGGCTTATGATGTCATAGACAATCCGGATTCGAAACTTAAGTATCGAGTTATTTATAACGATTTCGTTGAAAACTTGAAATCGATTCTTGTATATTTTGTTTTTTTGGATCTGTAAATATTTTGTGATTTTGAGTATAATGTTACATTAAAAATTGCTTCCAAAAAGAGGGGAGTTTGAATTCCTCTTTCTGTCTGTCTGCGCCATCGGTACCACCAAACGGATGTGTCGATTTCAACGCATTTTCATGAAGTTTTATAAGCTATGCTTAATACTATCAATTCAGTCATTTCAAGAACGGTGGCCAGGTGGATTCAGCTGCAGCTTACAAGTTTGCAGATCGTAGATTCGAACCCTGAAATTCGTTTTACGTTTGTGTAAATTATTTCATGACCACTGCTCTCAAAACGGTGACGGAAAACATCGTGAGGAAACCGGCATTTCCTGGAACCAAAAATTTGAAGACATGTGACATCTACCAACTCACACCGGGCCCGCGTGGCGGATCCACGCGGGCCCGGTGCGGGTAAGGCCCTCTGCCTTACCGTGAGGAGGCCTGTGTCTCAGCAGCACAAATATTACATACTAATAATAAAGCTGAAGAGTTTGTTTGTTTGTTTGTTTGAACGGCTAATCTCAGGAATTACTGGTCCGATTTGAAAAATTATATTTAATGTTAGATAGCCCATTTATCGAGGAAGGCTATAGGCTATATAACATCACGCTAAGACCCTTAGGAGCCGAGCAAAGAGAAAAAAGTCACGAATACGAAGTATACGCACGGGTAGGCGAGGCGAGCGACGGGGTGGGTCGGGGAGCAAGAAATTTGACGAGAACGAAATCGCGGGCAGAAGCTAGTATTACATATAAGCTACTTATGTATCTAGTCATTACAATATCATCAGCTAAAAAATAAAACGAGCGACTGCCTATCTTACCTCCACAACCCAGTTACTGGGTATTACAATACCCCCTGGTAGGACTAATTTCCAGACTTTTGGGCTTTTGATTACCGTACACTGTCAAAGATTTACGAATGCCGGGGGCGAGGAACCCGCATGTTAGAAATAAAACTGGTGTGGTTTTTCATCTTCCCCTGGCCAATGATTTCCACACAAAAAAACACCAGTGGCATACATTTAAATGACTGGTTGTCACACTTTCAAGCTTCTGACAACCCGTAACGACTGTCAAAGATCGACGAATGACAGCCGGGACCATCGCCTTAACATGGTTTCAGAGGCACAAATGTCTATTTTCGCCTATTACAGGTATATGTAGTTTAAACAAAAAATCATTCAAATAACTAAATTGAATGCCAATGGGAATAGTGCCTAAAAGGCTGGCAGCATTGCCACGTTGTATGGCAAAAAAAAATCGTCCAAAGAATTAGCATTGCCATACAACGTGGCAATTCTGCCAGCCTTTTGGGCACTTTTCCCATTGACAACGATTTTCTTTTTTATATACCTGTACATATTATTATTTGTAATTATTATTAACGTATTGATTGCCTACTAAGAATTTATGGAATTTTCGATTCGCCCACAAATAATTTCGTGCGAATCGACCTATAAGCCATCCAATCTTACAAACTTTACCACTTTAAAATATTAGTACAGATGTAGATTATTACCACTTCTAGACTATATTAACACTTCTAGACTGACTTAATACCTGTCCTGGGAGGGGCTCGCCAAATGAGTATCGAGGTCAGGTTTGAATTGACGACCTTATGTCTAGAACTTAAACACTTTAACATATTTTATAACTGTTTCTAAGTTATTATTTACTAGCTTCGTTATACCATACTTTGTGTAAATTATTTACACTCAAAACGTTGGAGAAAAAAAAGGGGGGAAATTGGCATGTCCTAAAACCAAAAATTCGAAGACATGCGGCACGCGTGGTGGATTATGGCCCACTCCCTCTCACAGAGAAGAGGCCTGAGTCCCAGCAGTGGGAACGTTAAGGCTGATTATAGTTATGGCATAGTAGCTTTTGCCAGCGGCGGCGCCCGCGTTGTGGTCGGTGAATTATACAGATCAACCTTCCTCTTGAATCACTCTATCTCGATTTCGTCTATTGATGAAAACTGCTTCAAAATCCGTTGAGGAGTTTAAAAGATCTAAGCGTACAGACACGACAAGCGACTTTGTTGTAAAAGATAAATATCTGGATGACCGAGCTTTGCTAGGTATTTTTGTTTTCTAAAAATGAAACCTAGCTAGATCGATTTATCGCCCCCGAAACTCCCTGCATACTAAATTTCATGAAAATCGTTGGAGCCGTTTCCGAGATTCAGATTATTTAAACAGGATAAGTTTTTATCCAGTGCGCAAACTGTAACCATGAATTCAGTACATCGTTCTGAATCGGGCCCTCTGGCCCAACAGTGGGAACTATTATAGGCTGATAATAATGTGAGTTGATTTGACTGTCTAAAAATTCATCATCATTATCATCATCATTTCAGCCGAAAGATGTCCACTGCTGGACATAGGCCAGCCCCAAGCTCCACCACTTCGACCGGTTCTGGGCTTCCCGCATCCAGCGGACTCGTGCGGCCTTCACAAGGTCATCGGTCCACCTTGTGAGAGGCCTTCCAACTTTACGTCTTCCGGTACGCGGTCGCCACTCCAGAACCTTTCGGCCCCATCGGCTATCTGTTCTGCAAGCAATGCTGCCACTGCTGTCTTAAAATTACTAATTTAAATTACCATAAACAACAGTTGCATACTTTCGTGCCTCGAAAAGCACGTTAAGCCGTTGGTCCGCAATAAAATTTCCTTCAGAAATATGTAGTTTTCCATTTTATTAAATATTCAGGCTGTCATTCGTGGATCTTCGATAGTCATTACGGGTCGTCAGAAGCCCGAAAGTCTGACAACCAGTCTTACCAAAGGGTATCGTATAACCCAGTAACTGGGTTGTGGAGGTCAGATAGGCAGTCGCTCCATGTAAAATACTGAGAATCAGCTGCAACGGGTTAGACTGACAGCCAACCCTAACATAGTTGGGAAATGGTTAGGCAGATAGATGACATACTTAACCGACAGAATTCGTAAAACTATCCAAACTTCTTTTAAACACAGTGTTGCCAACTCCTACAGAATGTTCCCCCTAGGACCAACTTCAAATTCCCCTAAAAACCCCTAAATTTTTTATTGTACACTCAGTTTGAGAGGTAATTTCAAATATAAATTAAAAATACATTCAAGTAGGATGAAAAAGAGCGGTGAGACAGTATTTTTTTTCTTTTGAATAGCAAGTTGTTAGTTGGTCATAGTGCGAAATTCAGACACCAGCGCCACCTGCGTGTTGCTTAGTACAAGACACGGAGTACGGCTTTACTGTAAACATTTTTTCAAGGCAACCTTTTTTTATTGAGCAAAAAGAAAAGCGATTCTTTAATTTAACGTTCAAGTTTATAAAAATGTTATTGCGAATGGAAGATTCTTTGAAGGAATATATAAAATTAAAAAATATCTTGAATAATCTACGCCTAAAAATCCCCCTAAATAAATGTACCCCCTAAAAAACCCCTTTGACATATTGATTCCCCCTAAATTTAGGGAAAAACATCCAATTTGGTATCACTGTATCAAACATCCCACTCAAAATAAAACTTACAAAGACAACTTCTATTCAAGAAACAAAGAATATAATACTTAGAATGTGAAGAAAAAAAACGTGGTTTGCATGGAAAAATACTAGAAAACCTTGACTGGTTGCTATCACAGAGTCGACCAGTTCTCCTAGACATGCCCTGCCCCCCTCTAGTCATACAAACTATTTCCCCTCAGGGAAAAACCGGCTTTTATAAAATGTCAACTTAAACTGGTTTTTATTAATGTATGATAATCAGTTAGAATTAGAGACAGGCGAATCCTGAATTGATTTAATGATTATGTTTTATTAGATTTTTATACTGGTTTTAAGTGCCTTTTTGGTAATAGATGGCACTGGGTTTTTTCTTGTCTTCGAGGTTAGTATTCGAGGTTTTTGAGTACCTAAGTAAGTATGTAAACGAAGTAAAATGTTTCCACATCTTTGTTATGGTAATACCAGCTTTTGCCAGTGATTTCGCCCGTGTCCGTGCCCGTACCGCGACCAGAAATATTCT
The DNA here is from genome assembly GCA_949091785.1 of Polymixis lichenea. Taxonomy (NCBI): domain Eukaryota; kingdom Metazoa; phylum Arthropoda; class Insecta; order Lepidoptera; family Noctuidae; genus Polymixis; species Polymixis lichenea. The sequence continues at coordinate 12,209,129 of OX420958.1, read as the reverse complement.
GTGTTAACCCAGGTTATAAACGAATGGTATGCCCTTGGGCGGAGCACCGCCGTGTCCTCGTGGAGGCGATCGGCGGCGGCGATCTCCCGCGTCCGGCCCTGGTCCAGGCCATGGTACGGAGCGAGAGTGCAAGGGTAGCCGTCACCTCCTTCTGCGAAGCAGTAATGCTCGCGACCTCTATGCACCCTCACGGCCCTAGCCTCCGCAGGAGACGCCCTGGGCGTCGGTAATCCCAGGCTGATTCCCGGGCACGGGTTTGCGGACGGCGAGTAATGGGTAGCTCGCTGTCCGGTAAGGACCAAGCCCGGGTTGACGGCGCGTTGTGTTCCACGCGCGCCTCAAAGAGATGTCAGCACCAACTGGTGGGGTCCGCAAGGACCGTTGCCTGCCAGGAGTGCGGGTTGTTCGAAAGAGATACCGTGACTGAGGGCAACTGAGGGAACACGGGTGTGTTTTAGTCAGTAAAAGTCTGACACGCCCTCCCGCTCCACCCAGAGCGAAGTCATTTGATGACTTTCCACCCTCAAAAAAGAAAAATTCGGGCTTCTGATGACCCGTAACGACAGTCAAAGAGCCGGGACCAATGGCTTAATGTGCTTTCCGAGGCACGGCGGAGCCTTAGTATGTAAAGATTGTCAGCAATCCAAGGGCCAACCGCGGCAAATGTAGCTGCCTAGCCTTTTCCCAACTAGGTATACTGGGGTCGGCTTCCAGTCTAACCGGATGCAGCTGAATACCAGTATTTTACATGGAGCGACTGCCTATCTGCCGTCCACAACCCAGTTACTGGGTAACACGATACCCCTTGGTACGACTGGTTGTCAGACTTTCGGCCTTCTGACGACCCGTAACGACTGTCAAAGATCTACGAATGACAGCCGGGACCAATGGCTTAACATACTTTCCGAGGCGCGGAGGGGTTTTGGTACGTTAAAATGATCACCCATCCACGGACCAACCGCAGAAAGTATAGTTTAACCTGATCGGTCGATCCGTGCGGCTGTGACTTAGCCACGAGCAGTTTTTATGCAAAAAAAAACTGATTTATTTTATACTCTGAGATCTTCATATGTACGGTAATCGTTAGAATAAACAACATTTTATTATTCCGGTGACCTTCCCACTAGCGAGCGTAGGTATCATAACCAATGAAAACGCCATCAAAGTTCGTTCAACTATAATACCTTAAAAGTATTTATTACATTTCGGTGAATTGTACAATTCGAATTCGAACTCATTTCATTCATTTGAGAATGATATGAAAATGCATGTACCTAAATATTATTAATTATTTCTTTTATTTCAATAAATACATATAAATTACATTTTTAAATATTAGAATATAAAATAATAAAAACATTTAAAAATACAAAAAAAATAGTAGCCCACTGGTATCGGGAACAGGGTCCAAGCTACGGCGGTCAGGGCTCCAGAGAGAAGAACCTCCTAACAATGCGAGCCGTGTCAAGAAGTACCGCTTTCTGAATCAAGGTCCTTGATCATTATTTTAGGTTTGTGAGCTTATTATTATGTAAATTAAAAAAAACCTATAAAGAAATAGAGAAATTCATCATCTAACTGGTCATTTTCCAACTATCGGTCGGCTTCCAGTCTAAGCAGACGCAGCTGAATTATCATCATCGTCATTTCAGCCGAAAGACGTCCACTGTTGGACATAGGCGTCCCCCGAGCTCCACCACTTCGACCGGTCTTGTGCTTCCCACATCCAGCGGATTCCCGCGGCCTTCACAAGGTCATCTCTCCATCTTGTGGGAAGCCTTCCCACTCTTCCGGCACGCGGTCGCCACTCCAGAACCTTTCGGTCCCATCAGCCATCTGTTCTAGGAGCAATGTGCCCTGCCCACTGCCACTTAAGTTGCAGCTGAATACCTCACAAAAACAGCGACTGCCTATAATTATTGGGTTATTTTTTAATCAAAATCAAAAGTCATTTATTCAAACTAGGCTGATAGTCAGCACTTTTTGAACGACAAAATTACACAAGACGTCCCGCCCTTCACCACTTCCTAGTGCTTTAGCTGTGAAGAAGAAGTGGCGCAACAAACTCCCCAGCAGCACAGCTGTCTGTTATGTTAGAAGAACTTGATTCTATAAGTAAGTGATTACTGTAACTAAACACAAAACGTTAAATTAAATTATTTGCCACCAGCTTTTGACAGCGGCTTCGCCCGCGTGGAGGTCGAAAATTATCCCACGGGAACATAGTACCCGGATAAAAAGTATCCTATGTGTAATTTCAGGTTACAAACTACCTGTGTACCAAATTTCATTCAAATCCGTTCAGCCGTTTTTGCGTGAAAGAGTAACATCCATCCATCCATCCATACTCAGAAACTTTCACATTTATAATAATAATAGGATATGTCAGCTAATTATTAATGAACTTGACAGTGTCAAGTTGACACTGACAAGCAAATTGTAAAAATGTTAGAAAATTTGCATTCTGCGGGCTGCTTTAACGGTTCCTAATTATTATATTAGCTTTTGCCCGCGGCTCCGCCCGCGTGGATGTCGGTTATCACTAGAGATTGAATATTCGTATGCATATTTACCTAAAGTTGCGATGATGGCTAATATGGAATGCGCTTTTGTTTCGAAATAATCTTAATTTAATTTATCTTTATTTATTTTTTCCCTTACATCCCCATACATATATTTCCATCGGGGCTTCTTTTTTTTTAAAAAACGTTGCCCCACACTAGGAATTTCTCCTGTATTGTGGGTGCGTTTACAAACATTTAAACTCACATACACAAACAGCCAGACCCGGAACAACTACTTATAGTTCATACAAATATTTGTTCCGTGCGGGAATCGAACTCGCGACACGCAGCTCAGCAGTCAATCGCTTAACCACTACGCCAACCGAGCCGATTCTAAATAAATATGTATCTGAATAGTTTTGCAATGCTAATCATTTAGAAGTCGCTTCCATACTATACACCTGACTAGTTATGCATTCCCGGTGTTCCTGGCATCAAAATATGTTTTTAAAAGCCGCTTCCATACTTTCATAACCAAAAATTAACTTTAGGTAAATATGCATCCGATCTCTAGTTATCACGTAAGAAGTAGCCTATGTCCTTCTCTATGTCCCAGGCTATATCTCGGACAAATTTCATGACAATCGCTTCAGCAGTTTAGGCGTGCAATCGTACCAGACAGATAAAGTTTTTTCGCATTTATAATAGACTAAAATGGGGGGTAGTAGGGATTAGTAGGGATTGTGGAAATATGGATTGGGTCCAAGAAAAGCCGAGAAAACAAACTTGCTAGCTATATACAACAAAAATAACAAATGACGAAAGTATTAGGTAGCTGGTAAAGTCAGCGTCAATAATATCGAGACGAACAGACTGTTCAAAATGATCTGAACAACTATGAAAATTAAATATTAACTCAATGACACAAGGAATATTTCAGAATGAAGACAGTACACGACTACTGTCATTCTGACAAGAACTTTATCCAATTGAGATAAGGTTTAACTTTCTTTCTTTCGTTTAACACATTATTAGGCACACAAACTTGTACACAAGTGTTTGTGCCTATTAATGTGTTCAAACAGCTGACGAGAAGTCATTTTGTAATTTATTTACTGACGTTACAGCTACCATATTGCAAAGACATAGCTAAAGGTATTACCGTAACGCTCTTTGTACTTGGGATGGTTTCTTTACGGTACGGTAAACCGTGCCTTAGATAAATCGACACAGTCTTTAAAACCTATCTCATTGAAGGCAAAAAATATCCAACTCGCTTTGCTTGCTCTTGCATCCTATATTTTCTTAATTGTTAAGCTTTTTTGCAAAATTTATGACAGACAGTAACCTAATACATTCGAAGTTAAGTGCAAAAATGATCGAGCTCGCTTCGTGGAGGTTAAAGGCTCCCAAAAATAGTCGCGGCACGATAGCGCGACGCAGATTTTCTAGAACAATTTCTAAGAAAATTTCATGAAAATTGTTCTACAAGTGTCACGTCACGCATGTCGGAAGAAGCCTTAAGATGCACCCCTCCTGAAAATAGACTTGCCGGCACCGATGACCGCTCCGTACAAAAACTGTCAACAAGCTTCCATTGTGAACCACACAACACTGACGATTGTGCATACACATTGTGAATAAACCGTAGTTATTAGATACACGGGTGTAAACAAAGGGCCCAAGAGTGTAGTTATTGGTTTGTGTGCTATATAGCGTATTCGGTTCTCTGGCAGAACGAATACATCTGTGTCCTACAGACTACAGAATATCTACGAGGTTTTTAAACCGACTTCAAAAAAAGGAGGAGGTTATCAATTCGACTGTATGTTTTTTTTTTTAAATGTTTGTTACCTCATAACTTTCGACTGGGTGAACCGATTTTGATGATTCTTTTTTTATTTGAAAGCTCGTGCTTTCCGTCTGGTTTCGTTTCAATTTCATATAGATGTGATGATGCGTTTCGGAGACAGACAACGGAACTCTTCAAAAAATAACAGTAAATCAACCGCGATTGCTGCTATCGCGTAAATATGCATTGTTTTGACCCCAAGGATGATGAAATTTCGAATTAGTAGTGTAGGTACTATAACTAAAAAGTGAAAAATAAAAACTTTTTCCAAAAAAAAAACAACCGACTTCCGAAAAAACAAAAAAGAAAACCGAAAGTGAAAAATAACTTTAATTTCGGAAGGCGGTGACAAAAAAATTAAATACATATCCAAAGTCACCGCCTTCCGAAATTAAAGTAATTTTTCACTTTGTAGTGTTTCTTCGGAAGTCGGTTGTTTTTTTTTTGGAAAAAGTATTTATCATTTATCTCGTGTCAAAATAGACAGAGTTAAAATAAATACCTACTCAATGTGCCTAGCCATGTTCCAACTCTGTTGGTTTCGCCTTCGAGTTTAATAGGATGCAACTCAATACAAGTATTTTACATGGAGCGTCTGCCTATCTTACCTCCACAACCCAGACACCCCCCGCCACTTGGTAAGACTGGTTGTCTGACTTTCGGGCTTCTGACGACCCGTAACAGCTGTCAAAGATCCACGTGTGTAACCTACATCATAACGTGCTTTCCGAGGCATGGAGGGGAAGGGAGGTATTTAAACGTGGTCACCCATCTACAAACCAATCGCGACAAGCGTAGATTAACCTGATCGATCGGCCCGTACGGCTGTGAAACACGCTACGCTTTAAAATTGATTTAACTTAATTTAAGTTGTTTTCCTCATATTGCACGGGCGAGTGAGCCTCGATGTCATGTGGGCCGAGCAATTGTTTACAAAGTGAAGTGCCTAACGCTACAAGTGTTAGTGACAAGTGAACTAATAAAGTTAATACTAATTAATCAACAAATAATCGTTTTAAAAACACTTATACAAAATAATATTTAAATGAAAAGATAGCGCGCGTTGATATCTTTTGAACTACAGAAGTTACGTGCATTTTCATTAAAGTGGCATTAATGTCACAAAATAGCTTTAAATTACTTAAAAAATAAATTAACTCATTAATTATAGGCGTTTATTGAATACTAGACTATTAACCGTAGCTTTAGAGGTTTGCATTCTAGTTCGGGCAGATTCGTGCTACTTCGTGAATTAACTGAATTTGTATTTAATCTTATGACTGAATCTACTTTTTAGTTTTCGGCCATTTTCAAGCCGGAAATCTAAAAATTACACAGAAATGAAGTTATCGTATTTTATTTTTTAGAGCCTATATTTGGTCTTTCTTACCCTAGGTGTTAAAAAAAACATGCAAGATTTCAGTGTACCGCGAAGCTATTAATATTTTTAAATGTCTAAACCATTTACCCTTTTCTGCCGAAAATAAGACTAGTTTTTCGTCCTACACTTCTTTTTAGTTTTTAGTTTTCGGCTAAAAAACTATCTTCGATCGGACATTAATTAAAACTGTGTGGTTTGCGTTGAGTGAGTTAAAAAGTGATTTTTTATAAATGTATTTAAGGGGTTTTTGGAATTAATACACCGATAAAATTATAACGTTATATGCTATCGTTAAAATTATAGCGTTATAGTCTTCGAGCTTACAACTCCCTATATTTTTACTGTCTTTTCGAAACAAAATCCAATCCAAATTCATATAAAAGCCTATTCTAAAAATGTGCGAATGCAATCAACGTTATTTTACCGCCAGCTACTCAGTACTACATAAGGTCGACTTTTGCTAACAACTTTTACAGTACGTATGTCTTATACACAATTTCGTAAGGATAATTTAATTAACGAAATTAAACTCTTGATATATCACGACTGTAATTTAAATATAAATCGATCAATTATAAAAGTCTGCGCCATACTATCTTACAACACTGCTGTGTTATTAGCTCAGACGTAATAAAATCGTGGCAGGATTTTTTAGCTCACTGGATCTTCAACGGTCTGCTTAACGCCTAGAGTAGAAAATCCCGTTTCGGGTTTCGCATATACTAAAACTAGAGTTGTGATATGTGTCGATATTTTTTTTTTTTGTGTGGGAAATCGTCAAATAACTTCTCCCGCTCTGGGTGGAGCAGGAGGGCGTGTCAGACTTTTACTGACTAAAACCCACCCGTGTTCCCTCAGTTGCCTGTGTGTCAGGGGCCGCGGTATTTATTTCGAACTACCCGCACTCCGTGATATGTATAGTTAAGTTAAGTATTTTAGATCCTAAAAACAACTTCAAGCCAGCATACAATTACCAAGCCACCATTTTGATGCCCTGTCTCATTCCCATGAAGAATCCAATAAAGACCCCAGGACCGGTTCCTTCTCAATCTCCGCCTCGTCCAGGACAGCAAGCTCTCAACATCGGCACCGCCTAAGTCCTCTACTCGTCACAGGGATCTTGACCTAGCCTCTCCTTGGCTTTGTCTGTATCTTACAGATGTTTCAGACATAGCCTGATAGAGGTTACGTTTTATCCCTTCGTTTCTGCGATGGATCAGAAGATTTCAGAAGATCAGAAGAAGAAAGAAGAATTTATTTCGAAGGTGAAGATTTAAAAAAAAACTCTTTTGTGATTATTATGTGTGTGTGTATCTCTGTTTTCTTGTTGTTTTACAGGGATTCCGTAATTTTTTCCGTGTGGTGCCGGACGTAAAAGAATAGCACCATCCCATTTCTTCCCGTGGGTGTCGTAGAAGGCGACTAAGGGACTTACTTACTAGAGAATGGGCAGCAGCGTTCTCGATGCATATGACCACCATACTGCGATCACCAACCCGCCTGCCAAGCGTGGCGATTATGGCAAAACCCCCCTTTTGGGGGAGGCCTATGTCCAGCTGTGGACGTCTTTCGGCTGGAATGATGATCTGTAATCACCGCGAGGTACGAATTGTTGGTTCGAGCCCAGACAAATTTACTTTGTGTAAATTAATTCATCACCACTGCTCCAAAATGGTGAAGAGTGAGGAAACCAGCTGAACTTTTGAACTGTTAATAGCAAGCAAGGTGCAAGCTGCAGCGGCTATCAAGTTAGTTTAGAGCTAAATACATACAACTAATGGAGGCTGACTAGTTAGGGTAAGGCGCAATTTAGCACCGGCTAAATATATTTCTATGGTTTTTCGGGGTATGCTGAATAATCCGCAAATACTGGAAGCTTTGGGATTGCTCGTTCTAAACAGTCAAAATCAAAATCAAAAGTCATTTATTCAAACTAGGCTGTGAGTCAGCACTTTTTGAACGTCAAAATTACATAAGACAGTCCCCCCAAAAAGCCCGCCCTTCACCACTTCCTAGTGCTTTAGCTGGGAAGAAGAAGTGGCGCAACAAACTCCCCAGCAGCACAGCTGTCTGTTATGTTGGAAGAACTTGATTCTATACAATAATAGCATATAACCATCATTCAACGATAAATGGAAATTTAATTAATAAAAAAATAAAAAATAAAAATGGTTTATGCAGTCAAGTTAAATAAACAATGATATGAAGTAATTCATATGACCTGTCAGTAGTTAAGCCAATTCTGGTGAAAGAACATAAAGGTAGTAGGCTGCGGCAAGGGCCGAGGGAGAGGCTGTTTAAAGTCCTGGTGGCCCGTACGAACTTGTTAACATTTGCACCGGTGGGGTGGGCGATAAAGATACTCAATAGCGTATCTTTACGATTAGAAATTTATACTTGCTCTTTGGCGGAATTCCAGAGGGTGACACTGGACGTATTGTCCTCTGTGTAAACTATATTCATTTACTTATTTAATAATTTTAAGTGATTGTTCAGTCAGTCAGGACAGCTTTAATAATACTTTTTTTGTATTGGTGGCGGTATTGAATTCGTTTTTGGGTAACGTCTATAAGTGAGACAATTATGACTACATTGTTGTATTAGGTTTCCAACCTGTTAAAACAATTGTAAGTGTTATTAGTAAATAAATAAATAAATAATTATTATTAGAAACAATACACAGAACGACATAAAACAATACACAGAACGACATAAAACAGTACACAGAACGACATAAAACAATACACAGAACGACATAAAACAATGCACCACGCGGGCCCAGTGCGGGTTGGTGGAAGTCACATGACTTTGAATAACATGACTTTGGTTCTAGCGTTTATATCGTTTTCCTCACGATGTTTTTCTTCACCCTTTTGAGAACAATGGTGATCTAATAATTTACACAAAGTAAAGTGTCGGTCTGAGTTCTGGTAATTATATTCAACAAATAAGATACTTATTTATAAAATAATAATTAACCTTTAAAAACACATCAAAATAAGACCTCTCAACAGCTAATCTTCAACTCAATTTAATTTAATTCCAAATTTTGAAATCTTCTAAATCTGAATAGAACCAAGCTGCGCGGGCGACTAATGCTGTGACGTCACACCTTGACGCCCTTGGAACACGCTTTGACTATTAATATTTAAAAGTCAAATTATTTACCTATTTTTAAATATTATTAACTTGGTAAAATGTTGTATTTTGAGGCGTTTGTTGCTATGGTCAACGTTTTTATAGTATCTTACTAACTACACTAATCTATACTTAATATAATAATAATAAAAAGCTGAAGAGTTTGTTTGGTTGAACGCGCTAATCTCAGGAACTACTGGTTCGAATTGAAATATTCTTTTAGTGATGGATAGTCCATTTATCGAGGAAGGCTATAGGCTATATAACATCACGCTAAGACCCTTAGGAGCCGAGCAAAACGAAAAAACTCACGAATACTAAGTGCTCGCACGGTCAGGCGATTCGAAGCGACGGGTGGGTCAAGGTAGCAAGAAATTTGACGCGAGCGAAGTCGCGGGCAGAAGCTAGTACATATTATACAGTTGAAGAATTTTTTGTTTGTTTGGTTGAACGCGCTAATCTCAGGAACTACTGGTTCGAATTGAAAAATTATTTTAGTGATGGATAGCCAATTTATTGAGGAAGGCTATAAGCTATCTATCATCAAGGTAGGACCCTGAAAAGCCGCACAAAAAGAAAAAAAAGTTACGAATACGAAGAACTCGTACGGGCAGGTGATTCAATGCGACGGGGTGTGTCGAGGCAGCAAGAAATTTGAAGCAGACGAAGTCATGAGCAGAAACTAGTTAAAATTAATATAACATAACATTATTTATCATAACATATTAACAAGCATTATTTATTTTTCTTTTTACCTATTATCTTAACATAGTAACAATATTTTAATCGTCCCTAGAGATATTTTATGACGGATACATTGAGTGGATCACCTTTGTGAGATGACTAAAATTTCACAGTGTATAATAATTTTTCAAACCTGGGAATCGAACACAGAACCTCATTTATTAACCGACTTCCAAAAGGAGGGGGTTCTCAATTCGTCGGAACCTTTTTTTTTTTTTTTAAGTTTACATTCACAACATTACAGTATAGAATCCCAAGGCGTAGTACAGAGCAATTTACAAACTATAGTAGCGCTTGCGACCACTAGACTAGACTTAAGAGTACCTAGTAGAATAATTTATCGTCACCATTACATAATGAGCCTATAATGTCCCCACTGCTGGGACACAGGCCTCCTCTAAGATAGAGGGAGTGGGCCATAATCGACCACGCGACAGTGTGGGTTGGTAGATATCACATGTCTTCGAGTTTTTAGTTCTAGGACATGATGGCTACCTCGTAATGTTTACCGTGTACCTTTAGTACGCATATCATCATCTGCACAGCTTTTTCCTAACTAGGTATGTTGGGGTCGGCTTCCAGTCTAACCGGATGCAGCTGAATACCATTATTTTACATGGAGCGACTGCCTATCTGACCTCCACAACCCAGTCACTAGGTAATACGATACCCCTTGGTAATACTGGTTGGCAGACTTTCGGCGACGACTGTCTAAAATCCACAAATGACAGCCGGAACCAACGGCTTAACGTGCTTTCCGAGGCACAGAGGGGTCTTGGAATGTAAGGATGGTCACCCATCCACGGACTAACCGTGGCAAGTGTAGCTTAACCTGATCGATCGACCCGTGCGGGTGTTATTACTTAGCCACAAACCCCTCCTTTACCTTTAGTACACATATATTTCGCGATTTATGTTTAAATCGTATGTAACTGGGATGCGAGCCAAATGCCATCAATCGGGCTCAAATCCAAACTCCGGGCTGCTACTGAGAAATTCCAGATAGAAAAACTCAATAACACTTTACCCGATCTGGGAATTGAACCCAAGACCTCATGCTTAACAGTAGCGCTTGCGGCCACTAGACCAACGAGCAGTAGAATAATATCGTAAAAGATTCGATTAGGCAAACCGATAGTTATATAAATAGAGACTTTATTAAAAGTGTTTTAAAATATTAATTTAAATGAAACAAAAAACCGTTATACTACAAATCAATTTAATTAAGACTTTTGGGATAACGACCGTCTGAACGTTATTTTAATTAATCTAATTCACATTATTTAATACTGATTTAAATATCAAGATGAACAAGGACATATTTGAAAATGCTGTGAAACTAAAAGTTCCCAAGGTGATACAATCGGACAGATTGTAAACCCTGTAGGTAAGTGCAGGTTCATTCACAATTTGACGGGTTTTACACGGATCATTTAATAAAGATAATAAAAAAAATCGAAAATTAATACGTTATATTGTAGCAGTACGGTCATCATTCTCAATTTATTTGTGGTCGTCGCAACATGTGTTTTTCTTCCACAGTGTTCTATCTCCGTACACACTTCACATCACACCCTTTCTAACCATATCATTATTCACACAGTCAATCCATCGTTTCTTTGGTCTCCCCCTACTCTTATAGCCATCGACATTCATACTATTACAAAACTTTCCTCACGACATTTATCTCATTCCTTCCTCAACATTGTAAGCCGTACGGTACCGTTTTCAATTCATCGAAAATTTACAATCTCGTCAGACAGATTATAAAGTAACAGAGTTCACAATCATACGGTGACATAGTTATAGACTTTGTGAACTTATTTGCGAATTGGATTATTGTGAATATTACGGGTTTAAAAAAATATATAAACCCGTAACAATTTTTTTTAACCCAATAGTAACTTTAATATCCAAGCGGGCGATGCTCGCCGCGGGCAAAATCTAGCAATATTTAAATATCACATTATCTTGCATATTAATTCGTTAGCAACATGTTCTTAGCACGTGAGGTTGTCGGTTGCTCAACTAGTTGCTTGACAACCAGTCGTTTGACAATCAGTTGCAGGTTTACATGTGAAGGCTGACATAAACGTGGCGCCAATATGCCACATAGCTGGATTAACAGTAGACATTCAAGACACGAACGTATTAACAAATAAAATAATATCTTTTTATTTCAGATATACGTACGTACTTGGCCCTTAGTACTGTTAGCAGAACGGCTTAGAAACTATGTTACGTTTAAACATTAAAACGGTGACAAAAAATAACATCGCAGCGGGATTTTTTTTACAAATTACATCCAACGACTAGAGACGTTGAGTATAACCATCAACCATTAAATTTAACTAATATTAAAAATTAACTATGATATTCGATAAACAAAATTAACATTATCGAATAAAAATATTATTTCAACTTCTTCAAAATATTAATTCCGTTATTTGCATACAATTTTATGCTCTATCTCTCTTACGATAAAACACATTTACTGTACGGATATTTTATTCTAAACAAACGCAAGTGATATTATTAACAAAAATATTTAGGTTGGTTAATGGTTGATTGATTGAATAGGTTATTTTTGATTTGTTATTCGAATAACAAAGCCGTGTCGTCGCATTGTATTTCGAAAATCTAACCAAAATAATTGCTAGTCAGCCCAATACTTGTTCAAGTATGAAGGAAAGTTCATTGAGTTTAACTTAGCAATTTCAACATGCATTAGTAGAATATTCAACCATTAACCATGTTGCAGTTAACTACTTGAATAAAAATATTAACTAATATTTGCAACGAATAAATTTATCGATATTTTTTTTAACCATTAACTAATAACCAATAAACAATTTCAAACAATATTCTCATCTCTACCACCAACCTGTCCTAGACCCCCGCCCTCTCACAGAGAGGAGACATGCACCACCGTCGGCGGCATCATCGCCAGGTGAGTTAGTAGTCAAACGAGAGCCTAAACTTCAATGTTTAAAACAAAGCCTTACAGATAATTTTTCTAGGTTATTTGCTTTACAAACATCGATAAACAGTTTTCAGATAAGGATGTTAGTAAATGAAGCAACAATTTGACAATGAATGAACAAAATGGTGTCTCGGCTTATTTGGAAGACGTTACAACATTTTTAGACATCTTTGAGTGGGTGTGTATTACCTGTGACTAGTTTTCACGACTGTTTTAATTTACATAAAGAGGCTTTTTTCGAATCAAAAGTCATTTATTCAAATTAGATCGCGCCACTGAGCCGCTACAGGCTTAAATTCGTTCCTAAACAAGAATCATTCCAAAATCAACAGTCATTTACTCAAATTAGGCTGACAATCAGCACTTTCGAACGTCAAAATACATAAGACAGTCCCCCAAAACGCCCCCCTTCACCAATCCAGCTCCTCCCATGCTTCCGTCAGAAGAGGTCCGTACCCCACAGGGGATGTCCATAACGTGGAGTCGCTTTAGTTTTAAGTTTTTTATACCCTGGCTGGAAGCCATAATTTATTAAAATAGCCACAGGCAAGTCCGGGTAAGCACCCGTCATGCTCATAGACATTCCCAAAAAAAAAGTGCCGCTCGTGTGTGTTCCCACTGACACCCATTTGCACCAAGACAAACATTAATGCTACATTACTTAATGGAAGATTGGTATTTAAAAGTTAAACTTCGTTTCTGCAACTGGCTGTAAGAATTTCCCTTGAAGATTTTGTCTATTAAATCGCAGTAGTAGTATAAGGACATTGGACAGCGATCTAAAGGGCTCTCTAAGCCACAAGATGCTGTAAACTAAGTATGCAAAATACCAACACAATGAGTGGGTGAAATCGTGCAGTCATCAGCGTTAACTGAATGTTCAAAGATTACATTTAAAATGGCGTCACCAGTGAGCTCATGGGTTCTAAGAAATTTTGCAATTGTGACACTTTTATGCAGTTAGTTCTCGCTACGTGTCTCCGCTTGGTCGCACCTTGTGTTGCTCCGCATCGGTGTCACTGCGGTGAAGCTGTCGACGGTCTTGGGCACCATGGCCTGTCCTGCTGCAGGAGCGCAGGTCGCATAACACGCCACGCCAGCATCAACGATATTATTCGTCGAGCCCTTGTCACTGCCGGCGTACCAGCGGTATTAGAACCAAACGGCTTGGTACGTGACGATGGGAAGAGACCAGACGGTATGACGTTATTGCCTTGGAGAAGGTGGGTAGACCTCTGGTGTGGGACGCTACCTGTGTCGACACCCTTGCGCCATCTCATGTTCCTAGCACGGCGGGTTGTGCTGGCGCCACTGCTGCGGTTGCTGAGACTCTCAAGTGGCGTAAATACTGTAACCTAATGGGTAATTACAGTTTTGAGCCATTTGAGGTCGAAACGCTTGGGTCATGAGGCCCGGGTGCACGTCTCCTCTTTATGAAAAAAGAATTACCATTGCCATTCAACGTGGCAGTGCTGCCAGTCTTCTGGGCACGTTTCCTGATGACAGCGATGCGGACGAATACTTCGACGCCTAAGTGTCCTTTTTTTGTATTTATTTGTACACACCTTTAGTTTTGATGTAGGTAATTTCAATAATTCATATGTTAGAAATTAAGTAAGTGAAGTGCGGGCGTTTTGGGGGACTGTCTTATGTAATTTTGACGTTCAAAAAAAGCTGACTTAATTTGAATAAATGACTTGATTTAGATTTAATTGTATCAGATGTATTCTTGGACTATCTGTAGGTAGTTAAGTCTAGTAGGCCACAAATAATACTGACTTTGACTAACGTAGTACGGAGTTTCAATAGAATGAAACTCAGGCCACGTCAAGTCTCTGGCTTCAGGTACTACCGTCACCCAACATAGGCACTATGCGAGGTGACAATGTGCCTCCACTTTCCAGCTCGCTATCTGTCTGCGTCTGGGCGCTTCATGCGGGGCTCCACATCGCTGCCAGTGCGTTGAAGCTGTCGACTGCCTCGGACTCCATGGCCTATCGTGCAGTAAGAGCGCGTGCCGGATAGCTTGGCACGCCAGTACCTACCTTGTAGTCGATTATCTTATTAAATAAATACTTACATAGATAAATTAACATTTCATTTTATTTATGCAGTTTTCAGAACGACTGCAGCGAGCAGGTAAGACGGCCCAGTGTACCAAATAAAGTCGTTACAGACTGTCCCACAAACCACAGGTAGTCATAAATAAACCTACAAATGTGTAAATATACTGGTTAGAAGTGAATTCTAACATTTTGATCGCTGGAACCAGTCTGCAAGGTTACGTCATGTCAAGGGTAGCGAGTCGCCGCTAGATTCTAATGCAGACGTGCTCAAACTTTTGCGAGGCAAGCTTTTCTGATATCTATTTTTAATGAGCTAGCGTCTTTGTCTGCGTGGGATTGGGTCCAAAAATGTTCTTTGTAATAATCCAGGTTTTTAATTATAAGTGCGCCAATTTTCATCCAAGTACGTTCAGCCGTTCTTGTGTAATTGAGTAGTAATCATCTACACCAGTGGCGAAAGCACCATATAACACGATTCCTACCAACTTCCCTTCGGTGATTCGCATCTCTACCGCTTTTGAAAAACGACGCATCAATAGTGTCTACCATTGCCAAAAAATATAGTTACACTACGGGTATTTAATTTACCATAATATTCAAACAACAAAAACGCTTATTTTTAGCTTTGTATTACAACAAAAAAAAAATGTTCTAAATTAAACCCGGCGCCAAAACGTCATAATCGAAAACTAAAGATTCATATAAAAGCGATCCCGTAATGATGTCATTTTAGGTCACGTGGCACCGCTTGATGTGGACGAGAGCAAGCCGCTGTACAACGGGATATGACAGAGACAGATATAAAAAAATGTGTCAACGAGAACGAGATGGAAGAATATTGCACATTTTGTCTGGTTTTGAGCTGTTCAATTTTATTATATTTAATTATTTAAATTCCTATATTACTTTTAAAATCAATTTTATAAATGGGCAGCAGCGTACTCTATGCATTTTACAACCATACTGCGATCGCCAACCCACCTGCCAAGCGTGGCGATTATTGCAAACCTCCCATTTTTTTTGGGGAGGCCTATGTCCAGCAGTGGACGTCTGTCGGCTGAAATGATGATGATGATGATGATGAATTTTAGAATGATAGTAAGTATTCTTTATTGAATAGCACCATCCCATTTCTTCCCGTGGATGTCGTAGAAGGCGACTAAGGGACTTACTAGAGAATGGATAGCAGCGTTCTCTATGCATTTTACTACCATACTGCGATCGCCAACCCGCCTGCCAAGTGTGGCGATTATGGCAAGCCCCCCAAATTGGGGGAGGCCTATGTCCAGCAGTGGACGTCTTCCGGCTGAAATGATGAATGATGATTCTTTATTGATCAATCGGTAAGTTAAAACAGAATTCTGTTCGGCTTCTCTCTTAGAAAAATTGGCACCTCGCCGCTGATCCAGACTTTAATCTTTATTATATTATTAGCTTATGTCATCGGCTTCGCCCACGTGAAGTTCGGAAGTAATACCACGGGAACATACTACCGAAATAAAAGGTATTTTATTTCTTAATTCAGGCGATAAACTATCTGTGTGCCGAATTTAATTCAAATGCGTTCAGTCGTGTTTTCGTGATTTAGCTACAATGATCTATACATACAAACATTCACATTTATAATTTTAAGTGAGTCATATATATCGTTGTGCACGTCTCCTCTTTAAGGAAACTTCTCGCCGGCTGGTCGTCACTTCACGTGACCAGAGGCCTGGGTCGTTCTTTGTCCAAAAAATTCACATTGCCATTCAACGTGACAATGCCTCAGTCAGAAGACTGCCCAGAAGGGCACGTTTCCTGATGACAGCGATGCGGACGAATACTTCGACGCCTAAGTGTCCTTTTGTTTTTGTATTTATTTGTATATTTAGTTAGTAATTTAACCATAGGTAGGATCTATCGCTGCGGAATGACATCCACTGCTAGACAAAGATATCTGGAGAATGAAAACAATGAATAACACCGATTACTGAATATATCTATTTAATTTAGTGGGACCACAAATAATTAAAAATGCGTTTGCCAAATAAACGTATTCCTAGTCGACCTCAAAAAAAAAGCAGGAGGTTCTCAATTCGGTTTCTTTTTTGTGTTTGTTACCGATAAATCGATTTTAAACATTCTGAACGAAAGGTTATAGAGTGGTCCTATATAGAAAAATTTGGTCAAGTTCTGATTAGTGATTTCGGAGTTAGCTTCCAATAATACGTATTTTTCTCCACTAAGAGTATATTGATGATACCAATCCTCTTTAAAGCGGACAGTTTGAGAACCGCTGATCCAACGCTTATGTCATAAACGCTGTCTGGGGTAAGCAGCGGTGTAGGTTGGAATTGGTTTATCGAACAGTCTCGTTGTAATAGACCTCTAATTTTGGAACCAATCAATCAAAGAAGTTGCATAAGGAAGGTAAACTAATCTATTGAGCCATGATACTCACTCGTGACGTTTTTGAAATGAAACGAAATGTTTACTTATGTACTTAGATCTTCTAATACATATTTACACGTCATTAAATAATCTGTTGGTTAGTATTTTACAACTAGGTGGCGCCGGCTTTAAAGTCAAAACTTTATTTTATTAGAATTTTATGTGAGTCTGACTATGCAGGGTCATGTCTTTTTAGGTAGAAACCTGAGAAACCTAGCAGCTTCAAAAAATGTGTATTTTGTTCAATCAAATCAAATATTTTCAGAAATTTCAGTTTTCAGTCTTGTAAATCAAAGTATATTTTCGTTGAATAGCATATAAAAAGCTGACGCTAGTCAAAAGGGTGGGTTGTCGCAGAATGTATTTCGTAAAGAATTGTGATGGTCGTCATCAATAGCCCACAGCAGTCGATTGCTGGACATAGCCCAATCGCACGCCATTCAGCTCGGTTCTCGGCAACTCTCATCCAGCTACCAGCCACCCTGCGAAGATCGTCGCTCCACCTACCCTGAGGCTGACCTACCTTACGTTTGCCGTTTCGCAGTCTCCACTAAAGAAGACGTCTCAACGATTCCACGGGTAATAATGACCGGGCCACTGCCACTTCAGCATGCTAGTGATGGTTTTTGGTGCTGTCTATCGATCTGAAATCCCTAATACGTCACTTAGAGCGTTCTTAAAATTTCATCATTCTCCTGCCCATAAACCAATTTATTTGTGGTCGTCGTAACATGTCTCTTTCATCCACACTTCTCTATTAGTCGTCATCTCCGTAGTCACACCCTTTCTAACCATATCATCATTCACACAGTCCATCCATCGTTTCTTTTTGGTCTTCCCCTACTCTATAGCCATCGACATTCATACTCCAAGGCATTCCTAGATGTGTTTTGGATATAGATCGAATTAAAGGACTACAACAAGAAGGCCAAAATAAACTTCAAAAATATTGTGGAAATCATTTATTATCTACACTGTAACAGTAAGCCTTATAATATATGTTTTAGGATTACAAAATAAATAAATATTACGTCTACTTAATATTAGTTTTATTTTCTAATACCTTCTTCTATTAGTATTTCTTGGTAACTTACTCAAAGCCAAAAAGCTGACAAAGCCTTTAAAGCAAAAAGAAAAAGCGAAAGTATTTCTAAAATCAAGCACTGACGATTGACAATAGAAATTACTTAAAACCTACTTATTAATTTAGTCACAATTATACATAATAGTCTTCACGTAATAGGTATGTTTTTATAGTCTATTCCAAAATTATCAGACGAAAGTGTAAACAAAAACAGTACACTCATAAATTTCTTAACACTCTACTCACACTAGCAATCAGAATCTGAATTATTTTAAAGGGCAAAAAATTAAAGCTATTACTACTATTAGTATCTATGCTACGTTATTGCCAGGCAAAATTCTTACTAATTGCGTAAGAATTTTACCTCACTAAAGATAATTAGTAATACATTCATCTTTAAACAAAGAAGATTTCAACTTTACATCTCACCAGCCTTTCTAACAATTATTGTTTGAATAACATTGTAATTGAAAAATCGTCGACGAATAATTGAGGTTATAAAATTAACCTCTATTAAAAAACCTCAAATGTAAAACATCCTTAAGGTTATTTGAATTAGAATTTCGGGTTTCAAGTGTTCAAATAATCAAATCAAAGCACATTTGTATATAAGTGCCACTACAAGTTTGCATTCACAAGTACGTTTTCTGGTCAATTTGATTACATTTTTAACAGATAGTTTTGAAACAGACTGTACGCAGATTTAGGATTTTTTGACAAGTCATAAATATTGTTGGTTCAATATTTTAAGTCGGGGCGTATCTAAATTCTGGGTCGATGATCCAAGTCCTAATACTAGGAATTTAACAAAAACTGAGAAAAAAAAACATTGCGCTTCCAAGGAATCAATCCCAGAATATCACGGTCGGCAGTTGGCTATATAATCAAAATGGTCAATGATGCCGCCGGCCATTTTGTTGATTCCTGAGTTGGAAATAGCACAAAAGCTATTATCAGTAACTATAAAATAAAATCAATCTGCCTAGTCACAGCTGAATACCTGTATTTTACATGGAGCGACTGGCTCTCTGACCTCCACAACCCAGTTACTGGGAATACGATACCCTTTGGTAAGACTGGGTGTGTCAAAGATCCATGAATGACAGCAGGGACCAACAGCTTAAAGTGCTTTCCGAGGCACGGAGGGGTCTT
This sequence comes from Polymixis lichenea, assembly GCA_949091785.1. Taxonomy (NCBI): domain Eukaryota; kingdom Metazoa; phylum Arthropoda; class Insecta; order Lepidoptera; family Noctuidae; genus Polymixis; species Polymixis lichenea. Next base: position 12,189,792 of record OX420958.1, on the reverse strand, counting down.
GGTATGTAAAGATGTCACCCAGCCACGGGCCACCACAAGCGTAGCTTAACCTGATCGATCGACCTGTGCGGCTGTTGTTACTTAGCCACGAACCCTGAACTTTAAAATGAAATAAAATTTTAAAATACTCGGAGTTAATCTTGGATATTATTGACTTCGGTGAAGGAAAACATAAAGAGGAAACCAGGACTTATTATAAAATGAAAAAACACTTGAGTGGTGTCAAGGGACACCCGGATGGAACGATGTTCCTTTCGATTAATTAGTGAAGGAATTGTAATAAAATTTTAAAAATTGTACATATACATGCACACAAACGCATATACAACGTGTCGTTTTGCATCGTCGTCAAATTCAAGGAGGTAACTATGCTAATGATTCTCGACACGAATCAATAATAAAATAAGTAGGCAGTTTTTTTTTTTTTTTTTAAACGCGGCCCGTGTGATACCGCACTGTAACTGGGTGACCTGGGTTCAAACAGTCTTCGTCGCACAAACCAGTCCTCGAATTACTTGTTGCGATTTTTTATTTTACGGCTATGAAAATACAGTCGACTACGCAATGGTTCAATTACCATTGCGTTCTCGACTGTATTTTCATAGCCGTAAAATAAAAAATGTACTTATTTTATTATGGATTCGTGTCGAGAATCATTAGCCTAATAGTTACCTCCTTGAATTTGACGAGGATGCAAAACGACACGTTGTATATGCACTCTGTCTGTGTCTCTATCTGCAGAGAAACACGCGCACGCCGCACGGCTTTTTGCTACATTGTTGTAACAATGTAGCAAAAAGTGTCGTTACAACTTTTAGTCTTAATTAAAAGTGTCGTTACAACTTTTAGTATTAATTAAAAGTGTCGTTACAACTTTTAGTCTTAATTTTTTCCGTCTAGCCCCCTTTCGAAACGCGCGATAAGGAACTTCGTTCCAATACTAGTCAGATATCGCCAACCCGTCTTAAGCTAGCGTGGTGACCAATGCTCGCCTTCTCTGTATGTGAAGAGTCCATTGCCGTGCAGTCGGGCAGTCAAATAACAAAATCAGCTTATAAAGTTCCCACTGTTGCGACACAGGCCTCCTCTCGATGAGTGCGAGTAAGCTACCGAGCTACCCATTTCTTCCCGTGGGTGTCGTAGAAGGCGACTAAGGGACTTACTAGAGAATAGGCAGCAGCGTTCTCTATGCATTTGACCACCATACTGCGATTGCCAACCCGCCTGCCAAGCGTGGCGGGTATGCAAACCACACCTGCATTTTTTTTTGCCTGGCCTGTTTCCAGCATTGGACGTCTATCGGCTGAAATTATGACGATGAAGCTACCTCCCGAGCCCAGTGCGGGTTGGTAGATGTTACATGTGTACGAATATTTGGTTCCAGGACATGCCGGTTTCCGCACGAAGTTTTTCTTCACCGTTTTGAGAGCCGTGGTGAAGAAATAATTTACACAAGTTAAAACGCCTGCCTGGGTTCTAACCCGTTACCACTGGGCCACCGCTGCTCCCAGTGACACAGTTATGGGCTTGTATTATTGAAACAGCTGTTTGTCCCAAAATAGTTAACTACTAAACATGGCCTCATCGAGAAATGAGGAAATGCTAGCAGTCACCATGTTAAGAATACTACAACAGCCGTTCACACTTATTTAATCTCGAATTTTTACATCACTGTCACAATCAAAGTGAACTTAGTGATCGTTACAATAAGGTTGTATTTGGGTTGCTGAGTCTAACAAGTCTGTCAACATCAAAGTCATCTTTATTCTAGTGACTATAAAGTTGCTGTTAGGTTACTGTTGTCAAAGGTAAAATAAGTGTGAACGGAATGTACAGACGCCAAATCTATCAAATATTTTCAACTTTATAACGTGAGCATATGGTTCATGTTCAATTGGGGAAATTCGACAGTTTGGGGTAGCTTGATGTGCTGGCGTCTGTACATAAGTAATACTGTACTAATATTTGATTCCCCAATAAATAATCTGTCAATTGGACGACATTCATCAGTTGTGACACTACGAAAATCGCTCTTAAAACTACGACATAAAGATCAATGTCAAATTGTTTACACTGATTTGCGATTGGTTGTATCTATGATAATTGAGAGGACACAAGACTAAATAAATGCTAACTTTTTTAAATGTGTCATAGATAAATCCAGGTAAAGTCCAACCAACGTAAATTTTCCGGGTATTCAAATCACAGCTGGGGAGTTTTTGGCGGGATCGCGTTGGAACATGTCGCACGAATTTTCATTTTCATGGAATTTAGTGAAATAGCGAATTAAATTGTATAATTTTGATAGTGAATTATTCAATTTAATTACGAAAGTGAAAATAAGTGACTAACGTGGACTTTTCGTGTTCCCCCCAAACACTCCTATTAGGTTGTTGTAAAGTTACTACCGCTTTACAATAACTTTGACTTGACTGACTAAAGACGACTATGAATGTTTTGTAACTTCGTGCCCGATATCGGGCCATTTACTTGTTCTCAAAGAAAAATTACTTGACACTGGCTAAATGCACAAACCGTGTGAAGCCAAAATTAAAAAAAAAAAAAAAATCACAGCTGTAATTTTTTTGACATCTGTATGAAATATCTTTATCGCAGCCAATTTATGTATGGTCTTCGTATGATGTTATTTTGTGCTTTTCTCAATTATCATGAAATGAACAGAGTAGTTGTGGATTATATCTTACAACACACTGAAGGTAGACAACAGTTTTGATAAAAATTTCTTCAATACCAAATAATTTGGTACCTCATACTTATAAAATAATCTACGTGCTTAGACTGGATAGAGAAGACAAAGCATTAGGAGTATTATCAACTCTCACATAATTCCCGTAAGGCGTGCTGATAGTTTGAGGACCTGCGGCTGCTGCGTAGGGGTTAATAACCAGGTTGATGTTCTTATTATCTGATGCCGAAGCTGCCGGTGTCCCATCTCTGTTCCAACCGGCTGTAAAAAATTGAAATTGGTTACAATGCCATCTAGTAGTGAATAGACGAACTAAAGAAAAAATTGTGTCCAGTATCGTCATCCAACGGTGTAGAAAAAAGAATTACAAGAATTAGAAAAATAAACTGTGCAGTAAAAAGGATATGTAAATTGTAGATTTTGTGATTGTTCAGCATTTTTTATGATTGAAACGGATTGCAATTTCAAAAATTAAAACATAATAAATAAAGAGCGTTTGTAGCGCCACCTAGTTTATAATATTGCAACTGAAATGGTTTTGTAGTTAAAACGATTAAATAGTTACGCTATTTGGTCATAGATGTCGCAGCCAGTTCATTACGATTTGAAAAGTTCTACTATTTGACAACAGATGTCACAAAAAATAACGCCACAAAAATGTTCCGTTAATATTTTCGAGACATTTGTTTCTGCAACATAACTCGTGCAGACTAAGGTCCGTATTACAGAAGAAAACTTAAGCACTGATCTCTGTTTAAAACTAGTTTTGAGTCTGGTTTTAATTTTAGAACGTTCCTCAAGCATAGATTCGTTGATCATAGTTTAGCTGAGTTTGGCTTTATTATATCGTTTTATATTCGATCGTTACTCAGTTCGTGAATCGAACCCAAGCAGTGATTGGCTCTGTAATCACCCAAGTGTGGTCGAGACCGCGCGTGAGTGTAGATTTTTACATATTATGTCAATTTCTGTTTCGTTATCGAGTTTTTAAATATTGTTGTATTGATTTAGAACTATCGAAATGGATAAACTTGAAGAAGTAGATCATTACAATAATTTATTCAACGATCACGTGTTTAAAATCTTTCAGAATTTTTAAAAGCAGGTTTTTTTCTAATGTAGTTATTAAAATTTTTCTTACGTCGTGCCATTTCTAAATGAGAAAATTAAATTAAATCAGCAATACAAATGAACGATAAACAAACTGCTGGTACCTATTTATTTTAGTAGCGGTGCATTTAATTGACATACTAACCTTTTAAACAGCAGACCTATTTATGGACATAGCTATATTACAAGTCTTTTAGCTAAACATTTTTGCATACAAAACGACCATAATTTATTTAAATAAATGGGGCATTGCATTGTTCTATTCGGGACCGGAAAAAATAACGCTGATTTACTCAATAATTGGGTACTTACAGTTTATTTTATTATTTTTGATCCACTGAAGAGACAGAACAAACTTGGTAAATAAATAAATCGTAAATGAAAACAGGCTGATGCATAGACAATACACATCTCTGCTTGAGGCTCGATCTGAGTCTCGATTTAGCTAAATATAGATTGATTACCGTTCTGGAATAAGAACGATTCTCAAGTATTGATTCTATACTTAAGCTGTGATCAACTGATTGAAGATCAAACTGCACTTGAGGAACGTTCTGTAATACGGACCTTAGTGGTAAAAAATTAATGCATAAACTCGTTTTATGACCCATTATTTCATCATTGCGTCAACGCAACTTGCGTACAAGCAAGGCAAAGCTGTTTACCTACTTACTCGTAAGCAAAGGAATGACTAAGTTTAACCATTTTTTAACTACCAGTAAGTAACTACCTAACTAATTAGCGTTTCCCAGACATAATCTTATATAAACTTTCACTGATTCCATTTTTTCCATATCTAGGCAACTAACATCGTCATGCGTCATAGACAAAACCTACTTTTGCTTTTGAAGAATCACTTTCTCGGTTTATAACTGTTCAATACTACTTCTACGAAACGTAGAAGGTTGGAGATAACAGAATTCCAAATGTCTACTTCGGCCTTTGAGATCTGCAGGGTCAAATTGCATTAGATAGCATAACTCAGCAAACGTAATGGGTATCGATATCTAAATGAGTTTTTTTTTTGGGGTCATCAACCGCAGGTAGTGTGGTCACTTGAAATCCTACTATCCTACTTCCTACAAATATTATAATGTGAAAGTTTTTAGGTATGTTTAAATGTGTGTTACTCAGTCACGCGAAAACGGCTGAACGGATTTGGATGAAATTTGGCACTCAGATAGTTTATAATCTGGATAAACACATAGGGTACTTTTTATCCCGGTAGTACGTTCCCGTGGGATAATTTCCGCACTCTACGCGGACGAAGCCGCTGGCAAAGCTGGTATCAGTATTAAAAATGTCATCTTCAGTAAACTTCACAGACGTGAAGGTTATCGTTATCTAAACACGAACAAAACAAATGATACAATTTAAGTGCTTACCAAAATCACAAACGGTAATTGACCGAAAAAATCATCATTTTTTTTTGTCGTGTTTAGATATCGATATCTGCGGAGTTTTGCTAGCTAACTTAATATGACCCTGTGCAAAAAGGCTTGTCTACAATTATATGTTTTTTTTTTCTAAGAAAATATATGACGAATTTGGGATGAGAGTAGGCAAACATAGCTTTGTAAGAGTTGGAAGGTAGGCTTAAAAAAACACGACGACGATATAAAAGAAAGAGACTTGAGGTATTGCGAGAAGACAATTTTAAATCACAACAATACGAATGGCTTTCATATTGACAGATCAACAACATTCATTGCGTTATTTAAGTTCTTGAGCAGACAAATTTTTCTAACAAATGAAGCAATATCTTTCGAAATAATTCAGATTCAGATTCTGATTAACAGTGTGTTACACAACGAGATATATAAAAAGATAGCAATTCAATGACTTGTGGTGTTGAAGACGATTCAGAGACAGAGAAACTTGGATTGCAAGTTAGAACCAAGTACGTCAGCATTGACATTGATCAAGCATGCGATATTTTGCAACCTGTCACTTGTGCTCTCGTGCACCAAAAGACGCAGATGTCAAGAATATTACAAATAAACGGAAAAAAACGCTAAAGAAAATAATAATATATCAGTGCTTACAGAAGATTCTGGGGAGGGAAAAGGGCCAATTTCAGTGTCCGGATAGATTAATCAGCCAGAGACTAAATTGAAGAACAGAAATTTATGATGTGGTGAAACAGGGTAAAATCGAAATGTCAAGAACACCGCCAGGAAAGCCCGCGAAATTCAAATGTACGTTTTTTGCAATTTTCAGGCCAATGTCAAACTGTATATGTTGCACAAAACCCTATAAATTAAGTTCATATAATCTCATTTAATTACTATTTCATGAAAAAGTCATATTCATATTTATTTAATTGCGTTCAACAAGGTAAGAACAACAAAAGGCTTAGAGCTAAGAGCCGTTGTAGACCCTGTGAGGCATAGCAAAAGGTATTATTTGATACATAACTATGTATTTCTTAAAAATCTAAAACTTGGTATTTAACTATTTTTTTTTTAAATATACATAAACTGTACTCAGTATAAGTATATATATTTTTAAATTTTTAATTCAATTCGGATAAAATTTTATTGACATATTTAATAATTGGACAGCTATTTTAATAAAATACTTACTATTTTTACATTTATATAAAGTTATATTTATGTAATTATTACAAACACTTATATAATGAGATCAATTTTTTTTTATGCCATTACAAATTATTTATTACCAAAGAAATCTGGTTTCATGTATATCACAATTTGAGACAATTTACATTTTTTAATTCATTCAATGGGATTATATGAACTGAAAGGGTTGTGCCTAATGATAAATTTAATTATTATAATTCTGTAAAACCAAATTTGTTACGGTCGCAAATCATTATTTTAGTCCACACAAAACCTGACATACAAATTGCAAATTCCAAAGAACGTAAGAAAATTAAGATTTTGCGGGTATTTTAGCGCATCCTCCTTAAGAGATTTCACAGAGTGAAAAAGACAAGCTTCTGTGGTTCCAATCCCTCGAGTAACAACTTACTGATCTTCTCTAATCTTCTAGAACTTAATATTAAGTATTCTTCTGGTTGCTTCCGTGGGGGCAGCCCCGATGAAGAACCCGTTACCCACCAGTTTGACCCCTGCAGGTGTTTGATAGGGGTGGGCCCCGAAGTAGTAACCGCTACCCACAGGAGCCACAGGGCCAACAGGGGCAACGGGTGTGACCCCTATGGGGGGTACTTGCTTCCATTCGGACACTAGGTAAAACAAGATATTTTAGGCAATAAAACTGCACAGTGGTTTTTAATATCTATGCTGTTTGGGGAACTTTCTAACAAAATTCTGGAGCTATTCGGTCCAAGTGCCATAATTTATGAAGAGTGTATCTGGTACTTAGTTCTATCTAGCGGCTGAGAACATGTCGTTCATCTTTCTGATTACACGAGCAGTTTGTCACAGTTTTCTGTGCAAAATCGGTGCGGTTGATAGTAACAGCATGAAGGCATTCGAGTCATTTGTGTATGACTAATGGCGAATTTCACAAATCAAACTGAACAGAACATCTCAACCTGGAAACTAGGCTACCATTGGAGCCTCAGGGTTGTCACTCTTAGTGTTTGTAAAATTGAAAAGTTTTTATTAGATGGTCTCGTAGATGCGCGCGTCTTAGTAAGTGTGCCGTTTTGAACGTTTGTTCGTAGTTTCTGTACTGTCCACATTTATATTGTGTCTAAACCGCGTTCAAGAGCTGCCAGTGTCATCATTGCTCTGGGATATTGGACGCTAACAAATCTTGAACGTGGTTTAATTGTGCCGTTCGCGTATACCAAAGGGGTCTTGGCATGTAAAGGTGGTCAACCAACCGCGACAAGCGTAGCTTACCTGATCGATCGACTTTTGCAGCTGTTACTTAGCCACAAGCCCCTATATATCTCAAATATAATAAATAATTTAAATCCTCTTACAAATAGCCCCATGTTCGTCGTGCACCTCGGGATGTCCTCCATTGTGTATGTGCAGGTGTATCTCCTTCTGGTGCGGAGGCTCCCAGCCGTGGCTGCTGCCGTGCGTCTTCTGGCCGAAGAGGGCGCCCACCTGGAATGGGAGAGAGACAGTCTATGAGCATAATTGTGAAGAGAAACATGAATGATATCATCGTCATCATTTCAGCCGAAAGACGTCCACTGCTGGGAAAAGGCCTCCACCAAACGTCACCACATCGACAAGTCATGAATCCTTCCTACTTAATAATATAATGCTACTAATATTACTAAGATGTTTGGATATTTAGATGTTCGTATGTTTATTACTTAATCACGCAAAAACGGCTGAACGGATTTGGATAAAATTTGGCACACAGGTAGTTTATAACCTGGATTAACACATTAGGATACTTTTTATCCCGGTAATAAGTTCCCGCTGGATAATTTTCGATCGTCACGCGGGCGAAGCCGCGGGCAATAGCTAGTGATAATATTATCATCATCATCATCATCATAGACGTCCACTGCTGGACATAGGCCTCCCCCAAAAAATGGGGGGTTTGCCATAATCGCCACGCTTGGCAGGCGGGTTGGCGATCGCAGTATGGTGGTCAAATGCATAGAGAACGCTGCTGCCCATTCTCTAGTAAGTCCTTCAGTCGCCTTCTACGACCACCGCGTGAAGAAATGGTAAATGGGTGATAATATAAACCTCTGGAATATTCTTCTGGACTGTGCTGGTTTGTTGTAATTGAACTACCAACGATCGATCTGAGTGAAAGCTTAATAGCCCTTCATTTATTTAAAGACGTGAACGGCAATTTATACTATACCACGATCTCTTCCGTGGCTATGTTAGAGCTCGCTCTCTCGCTACATAATAATGTCCACATAATGTTAATGTCAGAACACCGCTTGTCAACAGCTGACAACGTAAAGGGCCTGAAGCTATAGAAACCTTACTTAATGTTCTTCGTCAACATTCTAATTACATTGATCAATTTAACATAGCACAGCGAGAAAGTCTATCAAGCTACTAGCCCGTCATCTAAATTATATGGAAGGTACCATTCAATACTAAACAGGTACCACAATCTCTTCCGTCCGTTTCTGTAATAGGCACGTGCTTGTGCCATGGCTTATTTAATTATTTATTTATTTTATTTTTATTTAAAAACAAGATTTTGTCCTTATAATAAAACAAAGCACACTATTAGACCTCTGGGGTCTGTCTTAGCATGCCATGGTCTGGAATTACTCAACGCGCTGCTGTGAAAGTAACGTAAAATGGAGTAATATTCGTTGAGCTTTAGTTTTACGTTTTTCTGTCCATTGAGTCGCGAATGTCTATCGGTATTTGGTTTAGTAAGACGGGTATTGTGAAAGATGCAGTACGCCTACCATAAAAACAAAATACATGAGAGGATTGTATGCGAATAAAGAAAGAAAGAAAAGAAAAAGTTTTTATTAGACTCGCACAGGAATATAACAAACAACTACACAATATGCTTAACAAAAAAAAAAAAAGTAAAATAATAAAAAAAATTAAAAAACAAAGTCCTGTACGAGGCCAAAAGGCCCCTACCTCAGCATGATGTTGCGACGTTTTAAAAAAAAGTGTCGCAGCGCTGGTATTCTGCCATACGAATGCCATGGCGCCTCGTGAAAGTTAGGCCCATATAATTTAAACACTTATGTATAAAGCCCCTTCAGTTACACCTCGATATTTTCCGTCTCTGACACAGAAAGAGAGGAAGAAAATGAAACTGTCGACTCAAACTAGAGCCAAATAGCACAAGACCGAGACAAATGGGCCATCCTTGGAGGCAAACCTTTCAGCCACCCAAACTGGAGTTCTTGTAGAAGAAGAAATATAACAAAACTAGTAGCATGATAATAAAAATAAAAAAAATCCTACTTAACATTATAAATGTGAACGTTTGTATATTTAGATGTTTGTTTGTTTTGTTTGTTTGATGTTTGTTTGTGTGTTTGTAAAACGGTTGATCGATTTGGATGAAATTTGGCAGATAGTTAATAACCTGGATACATAGGATAGTTTTAATCCAGGTAGTACGTTCCCGCGGGATAATTTTTGACCGTCACGCGGGCGAAGCCGCTAGCAAAAGCTAGTACAAATTAAGTAAGTTATCTTAACCCACTAGAACATACGAACTAGAAATAAAAATAAACGTGAATATGACAAGAATTAGAAGGCATTTTATACATTTATTGATATTATTTCACTTCCATTCCATCTCTATAAAAGGCACGTGCTCAAGTTACCTACATTATAATGCCCACCTGTGTTACTGTCAGAATACCGTTCGTCAACAGCTGCCAACATAAAGGGCCTGAGGCTGTCAGCACAATGTACAATAGCATATCAATATCACTTTCGTTTTCTATTACGAAGAAAGTTATAAGTACTGTTACTGTACTAGACGAGAGCAGTGTTGCCAACAAGACCAATAAAGAATCTGCTAAAATAGTGTTAAAATTATGCCAAAATGATGCCAATTGTTTTAGAGAAATGCTAAAAATTCTGCTAACATTTTTCAATGCCAAATAAAACGTAGTATAATTTCAAAATGTTAATACGTAATATAGTTTTAAATAATTCACAAAATATATGTTTTAATCGACTATGTTAACAAATAAAATATTAATATCTTGGTCTTCATCGACAACGAATGTGCTTGAAGACGAGGAAGCCTCGTTGCTCAGACTGTAACTCTCCTTGGTACCTATAGAGCGCAGTATGTTATCCGGAACTGAGTAAGAGTAGCAGCATTTGACTGCCCTCTTTAGGCCGAATCTGATGTATGAAATGCCATTTAAAGTTTTTACCGATAAACGATTGCGTTTGAATGTGGCAGTGTTAATAACGATATTGCTAACAGATAAATCTGCAGAGGGGTTATTACCAGCTGCATCTTTATAATCAACTACTTCATTCCAGAAGTCTATGGTGGTTGTACATTCCCATTTAATGTGAACTATGTTTCTCCATTGAGACATGAGTCTATCTATTTTATATGCTAAAAAAATATGGTATACAGTGTGTCCCTGGATAAAGTGCACAAACGAAAATGGGTGAAACTAGGCCTTAATTAATCGATTAAAAATTAGAAAATAATCTTAAAAAATTCGTAATAATTATTATCGATTTTTTACTTTTTTATTGCCTATTAAAGACTTTGTTGAAAATGTAATAACTTTTTATTCGTTGAGGGAATTTCGTTAAAATAAAAACAACAATGTTGACTGATAATTGATGCTGCACAGTAATTACAAAGAAACCCCTTTAAATACTGCCATAGTAAAGTAAAAAAATACGTTTCTTTGATTATTATTTTTTTATATTTTGTCTAAAGTTTTCAATAAATTTAGATTCTTACAAAATAAAGTCTGGAAATACAGGCGTCTTTAATAGGCTATAAAAAAGTTAAAAAATCCATAATAATGATTACGAATTTTTAAAGATTTTCTTTTTCTAATTTTTTGTATGCTAAAAAACAAATAAGTTTGCTAAACAACATGAAAATATGCTAAATTTTGCATAAAATATGCTAAATTGGTATCACTGGACGAGAGGTATGTATAACATTTTTTAAATGCAAATAGCCAATTTAAATAAATGGGAAGGAATCTGCGACTCTCTATTGGCATCTCTCTACATTCTGAAATATTAAAAGTAACTAACTAACATCATCACAGGTGAATCAACGATACAGTGGAAAGTGGAACATAATACAGAAGAAAATCGGTTTGTTCTTTGGACCAAAATAACAGAATAAGCGCTCAAGTAAAACGCGAAATTCTAATAGTCTTGCGTTTTTTCGCAATTTGCAGGTCAGTACCAGGTTGTGTGTTGAAAAAAATATGATTGATCACCCTATAGAGGTATGAGGAACAGAGTGTAAAGTTCCCTCATACTCTATAGAAAAGGGAGGATCCTCCGACCAGACGGTTGGTGGGCAACTGCCCGACGGTTGATGGCGGGATGTTGTATGCAACGTGTAACGGAAAGGGTATATACATCCCAAGGGCACGGCTTTGGATGATATCAAACGATATTGGAAGGGTTTTTTAATCCTATCTCTACATGTTCGGAAGTTATGAGAATGAGAATTTTCAGTACATTGATACCAGAAACCGAACTTTTCAAATTAAATTAAACACATCACTCGGAAGAGATTTATCGTGATATTGGCATGTAACGTGAAAAGTTATTGACCTACGTAGTGCGGTGACACGTTTGTTATGATTTGAATTTAAGAAACATCTGGAACCGAAAATTTGGTATCAATTCTTAGAGTATTTTATTTTGAGCTGAAACTATGTAAAGTGATTCTATACCGACTGTTATCTTTAGTGCTTATGGATAGCAATAGGGTTTCTGTTACACCCTGTATATACATCGTGAAATTTTAATGGTTGTTTTCCCGCAGCGAAATGGTTTTGTCTTGGTAAAACAATCGTTTTTATACAAATAAAATATTAGAAACAAAAAAAGGCAGATTAACCATTGTGAAAAATCACCACGTGCGAGAGTTTGTTTTTCTTTGAAAATTTATGCATCGCTGTTCCCTTTGTCGGAGGTGCGTGCGATTCGAGTAGTACCTTCAAGTTACCTCTAGTGTTACTATTGAGTAGTGTTTTATCGAGCTGATGAATATTTTGTAATTATTTTAAAACAAAATATCTTTATTTTTTACTTTTACTCTATGCTTCGAAAGTACCCCTTATGGCAAGTTGTTCTGCCGCGGGAAAACAACCATTAAATTTTCACGGTGTTATACATATACGAGTCGCGCGGTAAACTCTGATTGCGCGATGCAGGATTTGTGTGACGTCAAGTCTTTGAATGCGTAGTTCACATGTGGCATTGTAGATGGCGCCACAACCGTAACAGGCTTTCCAGAATTAAAATTATTAAAACCATCTCAAACATCACAATCAAAAAGTTTGGTTTTTAAAGCGCGTTTTCTAGTTCTTTAAACTATTATTTATTTTCTATTTTTTAGTTCTGCTAACTTTGTTTTTTTTTGTTGAAATTATTGAATTGTCATCGGTCCTCGATACTACAAAGTTTATAGTTTTTTTTAACTATTATTTATTATCATTGTAATCTGCTTTTACCTGCGGATTCGCCCGCGTGGAGGTCGAAAATTTTCCGACGGGGACTCACTACCAATAAACGTAAGAAAACTTTAATTTCGATGGAAAATACAAACGCTTCATAGACAAAATAAAATCATAATCATATTTTGGTAAATTATTATCGTTGACAGTCGTGTTCTATCTATGTTGTTGGGTACACTGACCAGGGGGTCTAAAAAGGCCACTTTGGCAGAATCATAATATGATCATTATTATGAATCATATTTATAATCGTGAAAATGTCACAAACTGACAATTCATAATATTATCTGCGCTGACAGCACGCAATTCATCTATTTGACAGTTTTGTATGGAAATTCGTAAAATTAACTGTTCAATACAATGTGAACATAAATATTTGATATTCTAGATTATTATAGATTGATGTAATTAATTGCAGTAATCTATAATAATTTAGAATCAAATTCAATGTATTTTTTATTTTTTGTTGATTTTATGTGTGTAACATTAACGTGCTTAAAATAATGTTTATGACGTGTGGCAACACACGTTTTTTCTTGTTCTCTTGTGTAAAAATTACCGAGCGTAATGGCCGTTGGTTTTTTCTCTGTTAAAAAATAAAGTGAAATCCATATTTTACTGTCTCTCTTTGTTTTATTACAAACAGTCACCAAATGATGAATTGAGTAAAATGTCAAATAGCAGAATCACAGGGGAATTCAGGAAATGAATCACTTTTAGAGGAATTGCTTAATGTGGCCTTTTTAGACCCGCATCAGTTCAAATCATACTTAGACAGGGGCGTATCAATAGAAAATGGCGCCTAGGGCACGTATCACATTTGCGCCCCTTCGTACATTATCGTCTCGGTCTACACTGAGCAAAGCTAGGTCGCACAACCTTTCTTGACCAATATCGAAGGTATTATTTCAACTTGCTATGCTGCAATTTTAAGAGAATTTGAAAAGAAATACGCAGATTAGGAAATACGCTTTCATCCCCATGCTGCACAATATATTCCAGTAGCTCTTCAGACTTCTTAGATATAGGTAACAGTATGAAATATTTTATTATTGATGTTTTAATTTTAATAATTGGCGACTTTTTGCGCTCTCCTTCGATAGGCACCCAGGGGTCGTGCCCTGCTCGGCACACCCTAGGTACGCCTCTGTACTTAAGAGGCCTCGCCCACGGCGACTTTTTGTAGCAATGCAGTAGCGATGCTGTCACTGGCTGTGTACCTTCGCCCAGATTCTGTATCGCTACTATTACGATGATGTCGCGCTTCAGTCGCGATCTTATTAGGCTTCTAACTTCTTTCGGCTGTATCGATAAAGCCGCGCGTATGCATTGTTTCTGTCGCACGTTGCAAACGCGACTGCGATGCAGAAACGCATTTACAAAACGCGCGACAGTAACACTACAAAAAGTCGCCGTGGGCGAGGGGCCTTAAATACTTGGATAGGTACCTACCCCTTTTAAGACATCGGGGACTTTAACAAGTACCTATTAGGTAAGTCCTTGTGGTACGGATCTTAAGCTATGTAAGCATGATCAGCCTATAAAATTCCCACTCCCTCTCACTGAGAGAAGGCCTTCTCTCTGTGACAGGGAGTGGGCCGTAATCCACGCGGGCCCAGTGCAGTTTGGTAGATGTCACATGTCTTCGAATGTTTGGCTCTTGGACATGCCGGTTTCCTCACGATGTTTTCCTTCATCGTTTATTTAGGTACACAAAGTAAAGCACCTACTTCATCGACAACTCATAAGTCGGGCCCATTACCAGTGGGTCGACACTTCTCTGCCTAAGACTATCTTCAAAATCAAGGTGACATCAATCCAATTGTTTCTTCGAAATCAGCAAAGCATATCACCCAATATTGATACTACACCTATCTCTTTCAAACTCGTCCTAAAGTCATATCTGCGTCTCTCCTCAATCCGGTTGTAGAAGTAACTTTCACTCGTATATAATTTGTGTAAATATGTGTGTTATGTATTTTATCATACGTTTTTATTTATTTTACCAGATGATAATTAATGGCCTTGGAATGTGGGTCAAAGACGATGACTTTTAGGTGATTATAATAATGTATTAATTTGAATGAAGAAGAGTACTGGTGGCCTAAGGTAACGGCCCCGACTTACGTGTTGTCGTGGATTTGAATCCAAGCTGTCATTATTTTTTTATTACCCTACACTGTGCTACTGCTAAGCAAAAGGCCTCCCCCAAATCCCTCCAGGCCTCCTATTACAGGGCAACCTCGATCCAACACTTGCAATACGCGTCTAGGTCGGCTCGCCACCTCTTGTTGGGCTGGCCTCGGCGCACCGTCCATCCTCAGGCACCCACTGTATAGAGACTTGTCCAGCGGTCATTGTGCATGCGGCTGGTGTGACCCGCCCAGTCCCACTTTAGCATGGCAGCCGTTCTGTCTACGTCTAGGATTTACTGTGTGTAAATTATTTCTTCACCACTGTTCTCAAAACGGTTTTTTTTAAAACGGAAATCATTAAATAACTTCTCCCGCTCTGTCTGGGCCGCGGTATCTCTTTCGAACAACCCGCACCCCTGGCAGGCATCGGCCCTTGCGGACCCCACCAGTTGGTGCTGACATCTCTTTGAGGCGCGCGTGGAACACAACGCGCCGTCGACCCGGGCTTGGTCCTTACCGGACAGCGAGCTACCCATTACTCGCCGTCCGCAAACCCGCGCCTACGGTGGCCGGGAATCAGCCTGGGATTCCCGACGTCCAGGGCGTCTCCTGCGGAGGTTAGGGCCGTGAGGGCGCATATACTGCTTCTCCGTCACGTACGCCGCCTCCCTCTTCGCGAGCATCACTGTGTCGCTGAAGGAAGTGACGGCTACCCATGCACTCTCGCTCCGTATCATGGCCTGGACCAGGGCCGGACGCGAGAGATCGCCTCCACCGATCGCCTCCACAAGGACACGGCGGTGCTCCGCCCAAGCCGGGCAGATCTCCACCGTATGCTCCACCGCGTCCTCAGGGCGATCTTCGCAATGGAAACACCCGGGCATTTCCTCCCGCCTTATACAAAAATATAGGAACCTCCCAAAACAACCGAGTGAGGATCTGCGTCAGGTGGAAGAGAGGGTACTTACCGCCGCAATCGTGGCGTGCCCACTCTCAAAACGGTGAAGGAAAACATCGTGAGGAAGCCGGTATGTCCTAGAACCAAAAATTCGAAAACATGTATCGATATCGGAAACTAATGACACAACAAAAAAAATCACAATATTTTTCATCATTCCCACTTTGTTCAAGACATTAATTGACATTGCGACACGTCCTACATTCACGCAACCAAGCGTTATGGTTTTTGGAAATTCGTAATAAATATCTCTGTTCCATGAAAAATTACAAAAACAGCTGATTGAATACGGGCATTAAGTATTGACCTTCCTCCATGGAATGAGGAAATTTATTTTTTTGTTCCGTTACTTGTTTGTCGATACCCAATTTACGGGTTAAGTATTGCCAGCTAATATTACCTTGTATTTGATTTGTATAGCATTCGTTGACACTGCATCGTGAAGTTAAACCTACCACAATTTAAAGTCATTTTGAATGAATGAATGAAATGCACCGATCCCAGCGTGGTTTGACCAGACTCGATTAATCGAATGAACCCCAAGATTTGGACTAGCCCCTGAGGCCTCATGTTTCATGGAGCTACAGAGGCCATTGCATATCAAGAAGTAGACCGGGGGGCGCGGTAATGATAGGGAAGACGTGCCCTGGGGTTAGAAAAGGATTGCGAGCCGTACCGGATATGCATCCTCACCATAATTTAAAGCTTTACAGGGCCTGAATTCACAATGCGACACTTAACGATTCCTTACTCGAAACGAGGTCAGTCACACACGACATCTGCTAATATTGTATTAATAATATCAATAAATTGTCTTGGAACATACTGAATATGACATTTCAATTCCTTACCGCTACATTCGTTTCTAAAAAACACGCTATTGACGTAGTTTGATCGTGGTAAGATTCCGCGGGGAATCAATATAACCATACAGAATTGGGGCCCTGTACACAATTCGTTCAAGATCGACGAAGTGACTTTGACTTTGTTTACAGTTGGTTGGTGGGCAGTGTCAAGTGCAATGACCTTGTGATCAGTAAGTAGTTTGTTTGCTTGGTTCAGTTTACAAATAAGTAGACTTCAAAGTGTGTAGCAGGCCAACAATAATTATTATATTGAGAGACTAAAATTTCCAATGTTTCAAACATTAGAAGTAAGTAAATTAACAGTCTATGTCATCGGTCATACATAATCAGCCTAGTACCTGGATTTCCGAGATTTTCTCGGTTTTTTTTTTGTTGTTTGACGTTTTCTAAACGAGACCGAAACCTACCTAGATAGATTTATCGCCCCCGAAGCCCCCTGCATTCTAAATTTCATGAAAATCGTTGGAGCCGTTTCCGGGATTCGGTTTCAGAGAATTGCTCGTTTAAAGGTATTAGATAATGTTCCCACTGCTAAGACAGGGAGAGGGAAGTGGATTGTCATATCTCTTCTGACATATTCTCGTCATTTTTGACATTATACATCGCTTCAAATATCAACTATTTATTAGTGATTCTCATGAAAACCATGTCACTTTGTTTAAATAGGTTGATCTTACTAATGCAGATAGTTAGTCTTTAATGTAGATAGATAGTCCTGAGGACACGGTGGAGCATACGGTGGAGGTCTGCTCAGCTTGGGCGGAGCACCGCCGTGTCCTCGTGGAGGTGATCGGCGGAGGCGATCTCTCGCGTCCGACCCTGGTCCAGGCCATGGTACGGAGCGAGAGGGCATGGCTGGCAGTCGCCTCCTTCAGCGAAGCAGTTATGCTCGCAAAGAGGGAGGCGGCGCACGTAAGGGAGATGCAGTACATGCGCCCTCACAGCCGTGGCCTTCGCAGGAGACGCCCTGGGCGTCGGGAATCCCAGGCTGATTCCCGGCCACCGTAGGCGCGGGTTTGCGGACGGCGAGTAATGGGTAGCTCGCTGTCCGGTAAGGACCAGGCCCGGGTCGACGGCGCGTTGTGTTCCACGCGCGCCTCAAAGAGATGTCAGCAGCAACAGATGGGGCCCGAAAGGGCCGATGCCTACCAGGGGTGCGGGTTGTTCGAAAGAGATACCGCCGTCCCTGGCACACAGGCAACTGAGGGAACACGGGTGGGTTTTAGTCAGTAAAAGTCTGACACGCCCTCCCGCTCCACCCAGAGCGGGAGAAGTTATTTGATGATTTCCCACCCAGAAAAAAAAAAAAAACACATTGTAAAACCCAATTATTTTTAAAAGAGTAACCGTGGAGTTTCTTGCCGGCTCTTCTCCTTAAGAAGCGACAAATTGGAACCGTGCACCTAGCTTCTGACGTTTCATAAGTGCCCTTGCAGGTTTATGTGAAATAGAATATTTTGATTTGATTTGATAGATGTCACATGCATCCGAATTTTTGGTTCTAGGTCATGCCGAATTCCTCACGATTCACCGTTTTGGGAGCAGTGGATATGAAATCAGTCACACAAGGTAAAGCGTCTGCCGGGGTTCGAACCTACAACTTACAACTCGTAAGTCGCTGCCGTAACCACTGCTCTTCATCATCATCAACGACTGCCATTGGTCCACTTGACGCAAACTTAACAGCTAAGTGGGTTCATATATTTTGATCCTAAGATCGGGCCAACACTTTTAAACTTACGGTGAAACTAGTCCACATTTTTCCATACAAACTTCGGGAGTGTATTACTCCACTGTTCGACAATGTACCTACATCGAAAATTAAACATGGTACGGTTTTGTCTCATTATTAATATTGTCTGTACGGAAACAGAATACTAAAATAAAGAGCCATTAAAAAGTTAGGAGCCAACAAAGATTCGTTTTTCTTGCTAATTTAACCTAACTTTGGGCGTGTTTATGTAAGAAAAGAAGTGTAAAATCTGAAAAACCAACTCAGTACTTACTGACAAAGCTCAAATATCGAAAAGTTCAATAAACTTTATTGGTCATTGATTTATGCAGTCGTTTTTTCATAAAACCCGATCTTCCGAAGGACTGTTCTTATTTTTTTACGCGCCTTTTGTACTATAACTGATCCTGCATCTCACTCAATAATGTTGTACGTGTAGATGTAGACTAGCTTGTAACTGCTCATCACTGATACTACCTCTGTCGGACACGATGCCTGGTGAGACAGCGTGCTTTTTAGCCAGGCCCACCAGTGAGTTCGAGCCCGCGACTAGATTTCGCTTAAGAGATATAACTTAGCAGCGCCCGCCACAAACAGCAGCTTCTGTATAACCAGCGCGACGATCAGCGTCTTGACTCCGACCAGTGCGCTGACTACTGCTCACTTACACATCGTGCTTAACACTAAATAATATGCAGTAATGTCACCTTAGCAGCGCCTGCTACAAGCAGCAGCTTCAGTATAACGAGCGCGACGATCAGCGTCTTGACTCCGACCAGCGCGGCGACGACTGCCCACGTGGACGCTGCCCCAATTTGGAAAACTAGCGGGATAAGCGCCTGCATCATCTTTTTCATTGGACGACCGAAGGTCCGGCCTGGAAATGAAAATAAAAGTGTTCTTAAAATTTTTGTTAGTGAGGCTAGAAGGGATGATATAAAGTCAAAATCAAAAATCAAAATCAAAATATTTTATTTCACATAAACCTGCAAGGGCACTTATGAAACGTTAGAAGCTAGGTGCACGGTTCCAATTTGTCGCTTCCTATGGAGAAGACCCGGCAAGAAACTCCACGGTTACTCTTTTAAAAATAATTGACTTTTATAATGTTTTCAAATTACAGTGATATTAGGTATGGGAGGACAGTGCAGGCCTGTCAATAAGTACCAGGTACTTAGAGGAATGAAAATAAAGAATAGAAACTGTAAGCCTACAACGTTCTCTCATTCACAATATGTAAAAGAATCTACTTATGTAAAATCAACCTATTTAAACCAAGTGATATGATTTCCATGAGAAACACTAATAAATACTCGATGTTACAAGTGATGTATAATGATTGTACTCATGGTTATGTAGTCATGGTTTTTTTTTTTTTTCTGGTTGGGAAATCATCAAATAACTTCTCCCTCTCTGGGTGGAGCAGGAGGGCGTGTCAGACTTTTACTGACTAAAACCCACCCGTGTTCCCTCAGTTGCCTGTGTGCCAGGGGCGGCGGTATCTCTTTCGAACAACCCGCACCCCTGGCAGGCATCGGCCCTTGCGGGCCCCATCTGTTGCTGCTGCCATCTCTTTGAGGCGCGCGTGGAACACAACGCGCCGTCGACCCGGGCTTGGTCCTTACCGGACCGCGAGCTACCCATTACTCGCCGTCCGCAAGCCCGTGCCTACGGTGGCCGGGAATCCCGACGCCCAGGGCGTCTCCTGCGAAGGCCACGGCTGTGAGGGCGCATGTACTGCATCTCCCTCACGTGCGCCGCCTCCCTCTTTGCGAGCATAACTGCTTCGCTGAAGGAGGCGACTGCCAGCCATGCCCTCTCGCTCCGTACCATGGCCTGGACCAGGGTCGGACGCGAGAGATCGCCTCCGCCGATCACCTCCACGAGGACACGGCGGTGCTCCGCCCAATGTAGTCATGGTTAGACTTGCTGTCTTGTATGTGTCAGAATGTTGGGCCGGAAAAGGGATGAATGAAAGACAATTGCATACAGCTGAGATGAGAATGCTAAGATTGGTGTGTGGTGTCAAACGAATGGATAGAATAAGAAATGAGTCCATAAGAAGAAGTCTGAAAGTGGGTCTGGTAACTGAAAAGGTATGTGATGCGGAGGAATGAGGAAAATGTCAAGAGGAAAGTTTTGAGTATGAATGTCGATGGCTATAAAAGTAGGGGGAGACAAAAGAAACGATGGATGGACTGTGTGAATGATGATATGGTTAGAAAGGGTATGAGTACGGAGGTGACGACTAATAGAGGAGTGTGGAAGAAAAAGATATGTTGTACCGACCACAAATAAATTGGGATAAGGGCAGGAGAATGATGATCGTTAGCGTATGCTGAATAGGGGTACACAGGTCAAAGTCTTTTGTCATTATCGGGGCACTAATTCAAACTCCTTGTTAGCTGCAAGTGAAGGTTTCCTACAAACATGTTTCTCGGCCCCTGGATCTAAACCCGAACTGTCCCGAGCTCTCACGAGCTGCCATTCCAAGTGCGACCAACAAGGGTACCCATAAGTAGAAAAAAGTACAGTAACTAGCATCAGATGTATGCCTTGCAAACAGTCGAAGTTCTTAACCCATAAGTGGGCATTCATTAAAAACGTGAGGCAATTTTGGCGATTTTTATAACGGTGAGATGTCGCGGGATTTGGCTCAAAAATAATCCCACGTTAGATTTTCAAAATGCTTATACTATTTAGTGTCAATACGTTAAATCTGTGCTCATTTGCGTTGGATTCATGAGTTGCGTTTGGCTGGCTTGGCTGGCCGGTGGGGGCTTAACAATCGAGGAGCTCCCCCCAGTGGGGTTCCCACATTGTCGTTGCGGGGGGGCTCAGTAACCGTGGTCACTCTCCCACGGTGAAGCGAAGAGGAACCCCAAGGTGGGGCCGCTCGTCAGGGCTTGTGCCTCCAAGCCGACGACGTAGCGGCCAAAAAGTAGGTTGCGGTGAGGTGCATCGCAACTGAGGCGGGCCGCGATGTCGAATGGGAGGCATCGCGGCTGAGGGTTACAGGCTGCGGCGAGGAGGAGTGCCAGTACTTCTGAGTAGCGCTCTTCCCTTCCGTAGCCTGGACGGGGCCGCCACCGTTTGATGGCGGACGCGGTGGGGCCGCAGGGGAAGAGGAGTGTCGGTATAGCGTTGGCCGCTCTCCCTATCCCCTGCAGCCGAAAAGTGGTTGGCGGCGGGGCCACTGTACTGACCCGTCGGGTCATCCCCACGGGTATCTCTTTCGAACAACCCGCAACAACCCGCACCCCTAGCAGGCCGATGCCTGCTAGGGGTGCGGGTTGTTCGAAAGAGATACCGCGGCCCCTGGCATACGGACAGCTGAAGGAACATGGGTGGGTTTTAGTCAGTAAAAGTCTGACACGCCCTCCTGCTCCAACCAGAGCGGGAGAAGTCATTTGATGATTTCCCACCCACAAAAAAAAACAAAAAAAACAATCGAGGAGCTACTGTGCTACTTTGTGACGTTCGCATAACCGCGATAAATAATATTTTGTAAATATAGCCATCTTTCAGCGGAGAAACGTGTTTTACATGATTTAACCCGCTTGTGTCACTATTACATTATTTCCTGCGAAAAAAGAAACATTTATTACGTGTTATTTGAGACCCGCCTTCTTCCCCACGTGAGATTGAGTGAGTTTCGGCTCGTCCGACTAAATGCCTCAAGTAATTAATGGACGCCCCCTAAGTGCCTTTATTTTCGGGTTACCACAGCATATTAAATGCAATGAAATGTGGTGCTTGACACCCATAGCCACTAAACCATAACCATAAGAATAACATAGGTAGAGATACAAATCATATGGTATTGAACGAGTTAACCATATAGGGTCATGCTCTATTATTTTTTGAAGGGAAGTAAGCTCTAAAGGTTTTTGAATAACGGTCGAAAAGATGAAGCAATAACAAGTTCAAGAGATTATAGGGAGATTAATTCATAGATTAGGCACTAAAACTTGAATTATGATTTAATTGATTAACTCTCTTTAGGATGTCTGGATCTCGGTAGCTAAAGAAATTGAAATGACATGCAATGACATAAAATTCATTTTCAACTTTTGAAAAGTTTTTTTTTGATGCAGGATTTTTGATTGAACGTAGATAGGTACTTATTCTTCAAAGTTGCCGACTTATGTGTTGGGGAAACGAAAGTTTTTTCCAGTCATATCCAAAGCCGGGGTTCCGTGTGGTGCCGGACGTAAAAGAATAGCACCATCCCATTTCTTCCCGTGGGTGTCGTAGAGGGCGACTAAGGGACTTACTAGAGAATGGGCAGCAGCGTTCTCTATGCATTTTACCACCATACTGCGATCGCCAACCCGCCTGCCAAGCGTGGGGATTATGGCAAGTCCCCCTTTTGGGGGAGGCTCATGTCGCTAAGGCTTAAGCAGTGGCGTAACTACTCGTACTAGTGTAGTGGTGCGGGGCACTGGGGCCCGCGGTGTTTGGGGGCCGGAAGGTCTGTCAATCCAGCAAAGCACGGTTAGACCTTGAACTTGGCTCTAGAACACTATGTTATGGTACTTTAACAAAAAATGCAAAAAAAATCGAGCTCGCTCAACCTGCCTAGGTTCTTTTCATTCAGAACATTTTTTGAATATCTAAGTCGACAAAGTACCTCCTAATTCTCCATGACAAGTCAAATAAAATCTAAAATATCAGTGGGACGGTGCGCTTCGCTCGCTCTTACAGCCTTAGTTCGTATCAAGTTCAGGTACTAAGCTCAAAGAGTTCTTAAAAAACAAGCGCTGAAATGGGTGATGGGGGCCCAATTTCATCTGCACCAGGGATCCTTATTTGAAGTTACGCCATTGCCAAACGCCAACAAAAAGACATTCTAATCGCCTTACAAAGAAGCTTGAAGGTGAACTGTTTTGGGAACTGCGCTCTGATTCATTCCCTTATCAGAATACGCTCCGGAACCTAAGCTACGCTTTTGATTCAATGTTTAATTACGTCTAATCTAAACAAATAAGCATTATTTAAATATAATAAAATAAATAATTAATTAATAGATAGACTTGCACATATAATATTAATATATTAAGTAAATGAATATAAATATAAAATATTAAATAGGATATAAAATAATTCAAACGAAAATTAATAAAGCGCTCTTCCTCGCTCGAGTTCTTTTAGTTATTTAAAAATTTGCTGTGCCCGACAGGGTCCATAATTGTTTCTATTTTTTGTATTTACCACCTGTAAGTGTACATTATGGATTGCAATAAACGATTTGATTTGATTTGATCTAGTTGCAAAATATAGCTATCATAGTCTATACATGCCGTCTGTTGAGACAGGTCAGCTCAAAGCTGCAATGGCTCTATCTTCAAAAGGCCCTTCAAGACATGTCCCTGCATTGTTAGACTCACATAAAATTTAAATAATATAATGTTTGGACTTTAAAAGTGACCATAACCTCTGAGTTTGTTTCGGCTTTTCTTCTCAGGGAACAGTCAGCTAGAAAATGTCGGCGCCATCTAGTTTTAAAAAATATTGACCAACAAAATATTGACATGTAAAAGTGTCTTTTAAGATCTACTTACATAAATAAACATTTCATTTCATTTCATAAACATTTCATTTCATTTCATTTCATATAACGTTCCGACTGCTGGGACACAGGCCTCCTCTCTTCGAGAGGGAGTGGGCCATCTGTAATCTACCACGCGGGACCAGTCCGGGTTGGTAGATGTCAATTGTGTTCAAATTTTTGGTTCCAGGACATGCCGGTTTCCTCATGATGTTTTCCTTCACCGTTTTGAGAGCAGTGGTGATGAAAAATTTATACAAAGTGAAGCACCTGCCTGGCGTCGAGCCCACGACCTACGGTAAGACGGGGCCGTCACCACTGGGCCACCATTGCGCTTATAGCTATCAAGACATGGTAAATATAGATAGGTATATTATGGAAAGAAAGTGGTCCAGCGGCATGCTGTAACAGATTCGAACCGGTCCGTACGATATGTATGTTTGTACCTACCTGCTACCTGCTGCCATCTACGACATCGATTTTATTGGATTCGTTCTCTTTCTTAATTGTTTATTTATTTATGTGGGAATAAGCTGTGTGCCGGATGGGATTATACACATCGGCAAACATAACGAGCGAGCTTACATGTGGCACACACGCTTTTTTTGGAAGAGCGAATCGGTACTTAATTTGTAATATTCAAAATCAAAATCAAAATATTTTATTTCACATAAACCTGCAAGGGCACTTATGAAATGTCAGAAGCTAGGTGCACGGTTCCAATTTGTCGCTTCCTATGGAGAAGAGCCGGCGAGAAACTCCACGGTTACTCTTTTAAAAATAATTGGGTTTTACAAAGTTTTCAAATTACAGTGATAATAGGTATGGGAGGACAGTGCAGGCCTGTCAATAAGTACCAGGTACTTAGAGGAATGAAAATAAAGAATAGAAAATCGTCTACTCTGTAAGGCCTACAACGTTCTCTCATTCACATTATGTAAATGAATCTATATAAGTAAAATCAACCTATTTAAACCAAGTGACATGATTTCCATGCGAATCACTAATAAATAGTTGATATTAGAAGTTATGTTTAATGTCAATATTCTGTGAACACTTTCCTGAATAAAGTTTCTGAGGCTGCGAGTCTTTCTTTAGTTTTCTAAACAAAGTCTATATAAATCCTTCCCTTCGGGGGGACAAGGCGTGTTGTTATGTTATTTCTGAGAATATTAACAAAGTATTTGACTATATTTTAGAGGTTGCAGTGTCTACGTCAATATGACAAGGTGAAGTATTGAAGGAAAACAAATATTATGTGTGATTATTTGCAAGTTTTTGACCATATTGGTAGCATCCAGTTTCAAGGGCAAACGTTCGAATACCTGCAGGCTTAGCACGAGCACCGATTTGTCGACGGAAGAATATACATGACTATTAACTAAATGATGTACAATAGGAGAAGATAGCTATGTTCTTCTAATAATGATCACAGTTATGCGTTCTAAACGAATCATGATTTTGTAGATAATCGTATTTACTTTGTGGCCGTCGAGTAGAAAGTTTGTTGTCAGTGTGATTTTGACAGTTTAGGAAGAAATATTCTTCTGAAATAGTTTACATTTATAAAGACGTAGACAAAGATCGTTAGAAACGAAAGACTAAATGACAGATTGTACAAGAATATCTACGGTGTGATGTCAAAAATAGAGAAATTAATTGTGACTTTATAGTAAAAGCACTGTCTATTCTTCGTAGAAATAGAAAGCGTCATGCTAAGCCGGCTGGTCAATAGAACAATAGTCGCAGTGGCAAGGACGAGGGCTTCTGCGCTACGTGTGTCGGGTTCGGTAATGTGATCGGAAACTATTTTTTTATTGCCTACGCTACGGAGAGATTGCTCGAGAAACAAACTTCCCTCACCAATGTTGTGTATTTTTAAGCGACTTCAAAAAAAGGAGGAGGTTCTCAATTCGACTGTATGTTTTTTTATGTTTGTTACCTCATAAATTTCGACTGGGTGAACCGATTTTGATGATCCTTTTTTTATTTGAAAGCTCGTGCTTCCCGTGTGGTCCCATTTCAATTTCATATAGATCTGATGATGCGTTTCGGAGACAGACAACGGAACTCTTCAAAAAATAACAGTAAATAAACCGCGATTGCTGCTATCGCATAAATATGCATTGTTTCGACCCCAAGGATGATGAAATTTCGAATTAGTGGGGTAGGTACTATAACTAAAAAGTGAAAAATAAAAACTTTTTCCAAAAAACAACCGACTTCCGAAAAAACGCTATAAAGTGAACAACCGACTTTCAAAAAAAAAACACTAAAATGTGAAAAATAACTTTAATTTCGGAAGGCGGTGACTTTGGATAAGTATGTAAGTATTTTAATTTTTTGTCACCGCCTTCCGAAATTAAAGTTATTTTTTTATTAATATTCATACTTACTTAAATTATTATTTTACACTCCATGCTTGTTTTTAACCCACGACGCAAAAAGAGGGGTGTTTATAAGTTTAACCACTAAGTATGTGTTTTTGTCTGTCTGTGGCACCGTAGCTCTTACGCGAGTGAACCGTTTCGGTGGGGTTTTTTTTATTTAAAAGTAGGTTTTATACTCCGCGCTCCGCCCGCATGCATGGGTGTCGCAAATTATACCACGGGAACGCGCTTCCGCCATTAACCAGAATAAACAGATAGAAGCAGAACGTTTTGATGAACACTCTGGCTTGTACACCACCTCCTTCAAGTCCCAGACTACTTTCATTAAGTCCTAGATCTCGTTCACTTACTCCAGCCTCGTCTATTGCCAGTGCAAGGGGAAGAAAACAAGTTAGACGGGATAGATCACAACTTTATAGAAAAAAACTCAACTCCAAGACCAAATACAAGAATGACTAATCTACTAGTGGATAACATCCATCCATTATTAGTAAACAATGGTACACATCTTTTAGTCAATGTAGTACCTAAGTGAAAGAAAAGTCGAGTACACTCATTTAGGAGTAGCACAAAGTGGAGTGGATGAAGATGGAGATGTTCAGGTGATGTTTTCCTCCTAAGGTAATTAAAAGAGAAAGGCGCGTGTTTTACGAATTCGATCAACCAATAGAAGTATTGGAAAACTAGAGTAAGCGAAAAGATTTTATAAGACTAAATTAATATCTGCCAAAGAATGGATACCAATAAATAAAACTTATAGTAGCATTTTAAGGAAATATTGTAATTTGTTATTGTTTTCTAAACTTTAAAATTGCTAAAAAGTTAACTTTGCTCGGCGGGTAATGATTATTATTTACCACTCCGTCACTTCATTAACCACTCTGTCACAATTTTGTCCCCCTTACAATTTAAGTTCAAAGTAGTGTATGATCCAGTTTATTGGTAATATTTACAAAAGTAACGTTTTCTAGTAATAAATGCTAAACAATAAAGGTGTTCACCAGATTTTCAAGTTACTTTATTGGATGACTTTCATAATATTAAAAAGTTTTTTGTCTTAAGAAGCAAAAATGTGACAGAGTGGTATTGGATAACATTTTTTAAATGTATATATTGAGAATTCCGTCCCATGGAGCTAGCTAAAAATAAATGTTTGTATTCTTGATAAGAAATTAATAAGAAACTAAAGATCTGATTTTGCATGAAAAATAAAAAAAATAAACATTTTTGTGACTGAGGTGTCGATTTTTTGTTACCATTCCTACAAAATTTGAAGTAAAACAAAAATTACAAGTAATACTTCGATGCATTATATATTTTTGAAATCTACAATAACGAGGCAATAATTTAAAATACATTTTACTAAAGAAATCACATGTTTACTTTTTCAACAAATATAAAAATTTGCCGGTCATATTGTCGATAAAAAAGAAGAACGTCCCACATGCATTTTTCAATGTGTTCTGGTTTATTTATTGATTCATGGGCAACAGTTATAAGTCTAGAAATAAGGAATAGGCTTGGAATAGAGGACTTTACGCATATAATATATTTATATAAGCAAATTTTATTGAGATGGTATTCAGTTATTATAATCTTTAATGTGTATTAACGAACAAAACAAACTTCTTTTAAAACGTTGGTATATTAATTCAAATTAACAGTCTTCAGTCCATGATACATGAATCCATGACTCTAAATCTTCGATGACATTGGATGTATGTTGCTCAATGTTGTGTGTCTGCTCACTTTCGTGTGGTTTTGGAATATCGTCATCGTTTTCTTCGAGCCATTCATAGACAAGTAGGGTTGCCAGATGTGTTCAAACCAAAATTGACTACATTTTGTAAGTACAAAAAAATAAAAAAATAATACTGAAATGAAATGAAATGTTTATTTATGTAAGTAGATCTTAAAAGACACTTTTACACGTCAACATTTTGTTGGTCTATATTTTAAAAACTAGACGGCGCCGGCATTTCCTAGCTGACTGTTCCCTGAGAAGAAAAGCCGAAACAAACTCAGAGGTCATGGTCACTTTTAAAGTCCAAACATTTTATTATTTAAATTTTATGTGAGTTTAACACTGCAGGGCAATGTACTGCTGACGTAGTCACCATCCAGACTCCCTCATACCCGATGTCATCAAAAATAAGCAAAGTCCTTATTACTTACATAATAGGTACTTGAATGGGCCCTAGGTATACGTACTTATTATCATATGAATTTAGTAAAAATCTGTTATTTTAACATTACAAACAGACACTTCAATTTATTATTTTGTTTGTAAGTATACCTATGCATGTATTAAATTTGCAAACCTCAAACGTTTGGTCCAGATACAGTATTTTTAGTCTCCAACATGGAAGGAGAGGAAAGGGACTGGCTATATCTTTACCTAAATACACGACACTTAAGAATTCAAAATCAACAAAAACGGCAAGAACTCTGAAGACTTATTTGCTAAACACTTAATTTTTCATACCTACCATACGTCTCGACGTTCATAGTGAGTAAAAACGATACTTAAGAACAAAACAACATTAGTTCATATTAGTTAGGTACCTAATGCCGGACATATTGTGCTAAAAACACACACACACAAACAAAACACAGCCGAACGGTAGATTAAACCATCGTGAGGAGACCGACATGCCCTAGGTCCTAAAGCCAAAAATTTGAAGACTTGTGATATACATTGGTATGAATTAAAATGAAAAGTAATTTATCCAAATTAGGCTGAGAATCAGCACTTTTCGAATGTCAAAATTACATTAGACAGTCCCTCAAAACGCCCGCCCTTCACCACTTTCTAGTGCTTTAGCTGGGAATAAGAAGTGGCGCAACAAACTCCCCAGCAGCACAGCTGTCTGTTTAGTTAGATAGACTTGATTCTATACATAAGTAGGCAAAGTAATCAACATTACGAGACACAGAATTTGTCATTCTGTCAGCTAGCCATGCCAATATACCAACA
The DNA here is from genome assembly GCA_949091785.1 of Polymixis lichenea. NCBI lineage: Eukaryota > Metazoa > Arthropoda > Insecta > Lepidoptera > Noctuidae > Polymixis > Polymixis lichenea. Next base: position 12,160,281 of record OX420958.1, on the reverse strand, counting down.
AATAAAATGAAAACTTAGCTCTTATGTACTTGGGATTTAACACTGCATAGACGGAACTAGTTGCCTACATTAGGCAACCAAACGACTTTTATGTCATGGTTTTTAGAACTTTGTAAAAAATATACAACATTAGTTTTTGTTTACCCTAAACCCGAAAATGGGTCATTGTACTCATCATTTTGAACAACTTTTTCTATGGGACCAACCTTGAAATCGTGTTCAAAATGATGAGTACAATGACCCCTTTTCGGGTTTAGGGTAAACAAAAACTAATGTTGTGTATGTATATTCCACGAAAAATAAAAATAAAAACCAGCTGATCAATTAGCTACGGGCCGGGGATGACCATCGAATGATGAGGATTTTTTTTTGTTCCTTTCGTTTCGATGTCGTTACCTAAAAAAATTGGGTTGCCATCTAATTTAGTTTGACCCTGTATACCAACCTGCGCTGATTACGGCCCACTCCCGCTAATAGGGAGCAGGCCTGTCCCAGCAATGGGTAAATTATTGGCTGATGATTGATTAACCTTCTTGTTTTTGCAGATTTAAAAGCCTTTTAAGACCAGCGGCGACGTGTCAACTTTTCTAAAAGAGAAGCCGAAAAGAAACCGGTCTTAACTTACCTACTGACTTTTCAATAAAGAATACTTAGGTACTATCAATCTTTAATTAATATAGGATTAAGTACAAAGAATCGGATACAATAAAATTGAACAGGTGAAAACCAAATAAAATGTGCAATATTCCTCCATCTCGTTCTCGCTGAAGCATTTTTCTATATCTGTCTCTGTCACAACACTTATAACCCGCTGTACAGCAGATTGCTCTCGTTCATATCAAGCGGTGCCACGGCCACGTGTCCTAAAGTGACATCTTGACGGGATACGTATTGTATGAATTTTTAGTATCCGATTATGTTTTGGCACCGGGTTAATTTAGATCATTTTTTTTGTAATATAAAGCTAAAATAAGCGATTTTGTTGGTTTGAATGTTATGGTGAATTAAATACCCGCAGTGTAACTTTAGTTTATGGCAATAGCTAGTAGACACTATTGACGTGACATTTTTCAAAAGCGGTAGAGATGCGAATCACCGAAAGAAAGCCGGCAGGAAACGTGTTATATGGCGCTTTCGCCACCGCTAAAGACATCACCATCAACATCTTCCTGCCCTTGACGCATATTACTTAGGGTCAGCGTAATACTGTTTTTTTCTTCCATTCTAAACACAATTTACTATAACACCAGCTTTCCAAAACCATGAAATGACCAGGAAATGCTTCGATCTACTGACCCTAATGCAGTAAACGTAAAAACATATAGCTGAGAGAATATTAGAGGTAATCGCTATGTTATGACGTTTTTGTTTTATGTCATTTCGTTCCGTGTAATGATGATTTAAAACTAGGATCAATGAGTGAAAGATGACATGCCACTTCTAAAGCGTAGTAGGTACCATTACGGCTTAATTTTTTTTTTGTTTTGAGTGCGTTAATCATCCAATTATTTCTCCCGCTCTGGGTGGTCGCATCTGGCGCAGTCACAACGGTGGAGCGGGAGGGCGTGTCAGACTTTTACTGGCTAAAACCCACCCGTGTTCCCTCAGTTGCCTGTGTGCCAGGAGCCACGCTATCTCTTTCGAACAACCAGCACCCTTGGCAGGCAACGGCCCTTGCGGACCCCACCAGTTAGTGCTGACATCTCTTTGAGTCGCGCGTGGAACACAACGCGCCGTCGACCCGGGCTTGGTCCTTACCGGACAGCGAGCTACCCATTACTCGCCGTCCGCAAGCCCGCCTACGGTGGCAGGGAATCAGCCTGGGATTCCCGACGCCCAGGGCGACTCCTTCAGCGACTAGGGCCGTGAGGGCGCATATCTCTCCCTCACGTGCACCGCTTCCCTCTTCGCGAGCATTACTGCTTCGCAGAAGGAGGTGACGGCTACCCATGCACTCGCCGCACATTGTCGCCGCCGATCGCCTCCACGTGGACACGGCGATGCTCCGCCCAAGCCGGGCAAACCTCCACCGTGTCCTCCGGGCGATCTTCACAGTGGAAATACCCAAGCGTTTCCTCCCGCCTTATGCGAAACAGGAACCTCCCGAAACAGCGATTTGCGAAGTTACAGTCAGATTGTACGTTAATTAAAATAAGATTCGCGACTGTAACAAATATTGCTTTCCATCAACCCTCTTCATCATCATCATCATCATATCACCCGTAAGATGTCCACTGCTGGACATAAGCCTCTCCCAAAAGGGGGGGCATTTGCCATAATCGTCACGCTTGGCAGGCGGGTTGGCAATCGCAGTATAGTGGTCAAATGCATAGAGAACGCTGCTGCCCATTCTCTAGTAAGTCCCGTAGTCGCCTTCTACGACACCCACGGGAAGAAATAGGATGGTGCTATTCTTTTACGTCCGGCACCATACGGGACACGTCAACCCTCGTACTTCTTTTAATTCGATTGAATGACTTCTTCGTGAAATAGTCATTCATTCTTTCTTTTTGCAGTTGATGGCCTAATAATGATTATTTTATTCTGCGTAGGTACATTTAATGTGTCATAATTTATAGAAAACGCAACCTTCTTATGGCTCATCCCCTATTTCTATAGTTTTTTTAATAATAACAGCTTATTAGAGTCCCAGTGTAGGACAAAGGCGTCTTCTTATACAAAGACTAACTTTTCCCAGCGGCTTTGCCCTTAATCTTCCTCAAAATTGGGCTATCAAATGTGAAAAGAAACTTTCGCGGGCAATCGGTGCAATGTTTATATAAGACCTTTAGTATAATCTAATAAGTCATATAATTAGTATAATAGACGAGCAAGCTGCGCCCCGCTGTTTCACCCGCAAAGGTTCCCACTTCCCACAAACAGCGCGACTCTCGTAGAACATTCTTATGAAAACTTCATGGAAATTGTTCTACAAGTGTCGCGTCGCACTTGTCTGAAGAAGCCTTAAGTCTCGATCCCGTGGTAATATCGGGATAAAAAGTATTCGATGTCCTAATCCAGAACATGTTCTTACCTATGTGCCAAATTTTTGCGTGAAAGCATAACAAACAAACATACAAAAAAATTTTTTTTGTCTTCATAATGTTAAGGTGAATCTAGTCGACATTTTTCCCATACAAACTTCGGGAGTGTTATTACTCCACTGTTCGACAATGTACATCAATAATTAAACATGGTATAGTTTTGTCTCATTATTATTATTGTCTGTACGGAAACAGAATACTAAAATAAAGAGCCATTAGAAAGTTAGGAGCAACAAAGATTCGTTTTTCTTGCTAATTTAACCTAATTTTAGGCGTGTTTAAGTAATAAAAGATGTGTAAAATCTCCAAAACCAAGTCGGTACCAACAAAGCTCAAATATCGGAAAGTTCAATAAACTTTACTGGTCATTGATTCATGCAGTGGTTTTTTCATACAACCCGATCTCCTGAAGGACTTTTCTTAATTTTTTACCCGCCTGTGTTACTATAAATGATCCTGCATCTCACTCAATAACGTTGTGCGTGTAGACTAGCGTTTAACTGCTCATCACTGATACTACCTCTGTCGGACACGATGCCTGGTGAAACAGCGTGCTTTTTAATCAGGCCTACCAGTGAGTTCGAGCCCGCGACTAGATTCCCCGTAAGTTTGGATTAGTACCTATAGAGTAAACACAGATTTACTTTTTGCAGCTCAATTTAAATAATTAATTAAGAGTGAAAGCGTTTTTTCTTTTTTTTTTTCTGGGTGGGAAATCATCAAATAACTTCTCCCGCTCTGGGTGGAGCGGGAGGGGGTGTCAGACTTTTACTGACTAAAACCCACCCGTGTTCCCTCAGTTGCCTGTGTGCCAGGGGCGGCGGTATCTCTTTCGAACAACCCGCACCCCCGGCCGGGAACGGCCCTTGCGGGCCCCATCTGTTAGAGTGAAAGCGTTAACAATGATAATTAACGACTTTGTTCAGATGTAATTAAGATTGGTTTCGTTTTTAAAACTTTTAAGTAACGAGAATGATTAAAAATGTTCGCTTTCTACTCTTCGCGTATGTATTTATTATTATTTTTATTTATCACGCAAGCTAGAGGCAACAATCGCATGGGTCGATCGATCATCATCTTTACATACCAAGACCCCTCCGTGCCTCGGAAAGCATGGTAAGCCGTTGGTCCCGGCTGTCATTCGTGGATCTTTGACAGTCGTCGTTACGGGTTGTAAGAAGCCCGAAAGTCTTACCAAGAGGTATCGTGTTACCCAGTAACTGAGTTGTAGAGGTCAGATAGGCAGTCTCCCCTTTACTATTCCTGCTCCGTCGACACTACACGAGATTGTGTTCCTTATTTTTATGTAGTTAAGGATTAATGTTCTGTGAAGTATTTTTACTTTAAAGGATTGGCAGTTTATTTTGGTGTCCTGTACACCTTTTGCATCTTATTTATATACAGCTACGGATCAATGTTCCATGCAAGTATTTTTCTTACAACAAGACTTGGAAGGTTGGAATTGGAAGCATTCTTTTTGCATACGCGATTGTACTCCTTATTTGTATGAAAGAACGGATCAATTTCCAATGCAAAAAGATAATACTAAAAAGTATCATACATTCATTGATACCAAAAAAAATCATCACACAGCCAAATCAATCACACAGCCAAATCAATATCTATAAAGTTAACAATCAAATTACGCAATTTATTTACTGCATATATCTTTAAAGTTAACAACTTAACAATACAATTCCGCAATTTATTTAGATTTACTGCATTTTTAAGCGATGTTAGTCACATTCAAGTAACGATTTCGCTATCAAAAATAATATTATTAGCCTATTAATCCAGACTCCGGCTTTTTGCCAGTTAAAGTAGAAAAATTTCTTGCTGCTACTTATACAAGCCGCGGTAACGAAACCATAGCGAGTTATAATTCGATGCCAACACCATCTAGTTACGTTTTTGGAAACTTTTTGCTTTATATTGATTGTATGAGGCATTTTTTTTAGAAATGTTGGTCAATGGTCATCACCGCCTGCCTATGGACATTACCAAAGAAATACTTTTTGTCTTTGGATTTCCGACAGAAAAAAAAAATGATTTTAAAAAGAGTAGAAAAAGTAACTGTTTTTGTAGAAATCTATTAATAAAAAGAAAATTGTGTTGACCCTATCATTACTGTATGCATTTAAAATTGTAGTATTATTGCCTTAAAATAAAATTCACTTTTCTTTGGCTCAATCGACTGTTGGTATGGCAAAACTCTCAATTTTTGATTCAATTCTCAAAATTTCCTGAAATCGATTCAGTAGTCAATTATGAACAAACTACTCAGGATTTGCGTTTATATAATCTGATACGCCTTATATTTAATTTTATGGTTTAAGGATTCTTCAACATTCAGCAGAACACTGGACATATGGCGCCCCAAGAAAATAATAATAATATAATATAAAATATTATAAATGTGAAATTTGTATGTTTGTTACTTAACATCGCAAAAACTACCTTGCGGATTTCTATTGGCACATAGATAGTTTATATCCTGGATTAAATAAATAAGTAAAACAAAATAATCTTTAATTGGTCCGTCACCAATCCAGGGCCAATCGGAACGCCGAACGCGCTCACCGCGTTTGGTGTAGATGGTGAAATGAAACTCACACTAGGGCTTCAGGTAACTTATACGATGTTAGTAAACTTATTTGGAAACAAAACTGTTGTTTGAAATACATTTTCGAACAACATCACCTAATAAAGGAGACTCGCACCTCCTCTCTATGGTCTTCAGGGTGGAGTTGGAGCTATCCCGCACTCTGCAGAGCAAAGAGGCAGGATCTATCTGATGGTGGCGTGGAAGCCATCGACGTCTGCTTGTGGATACATACCTGATACAATGCAGAAACAGGGCAGTCCCGTCAACATCCTGAACCCGTTATTATTTTGGACCCGTAGGGCGCTGATAGTCCGCTGAGTATACTTGGTCCACAGACTGCACGTGTAAAACACTTGGCAATAAGCTTTAAAAAGCGTAATTTTGACTGCCCTACTACAGCAGAAAAAAAAAGAGGGGGACCAACCTACTTGTTCACATGTACAACAGCAACAACGAAGGAAGACACTGTTTGTTTCGTGCTTACCCGATTCCGGAAGAATTGCTTAGGGACACACATGGCTACAACTTGTACGGAATCAAGAAGCGCCTGCGGACCGACAAAATAAGATTACCAAGGGTGCTATATCCGCAGCCACCCCACGTTTCGGCCTATATAACGCATGTTGGAAGGGCCTTGGGAAGGTTGGAGGGACTGCCCTGCTACAGCGTGCAAACCTACGAGCCAACATGTTACAGCGGACTGCCAGCGCCCTACGTTCCGTCTTAATATCCACTTGGTCATTAAGGTCATCGGTTGCATAATGCCCCAAGTACTTGAAATGGTACACTCGCAATACCTATGTAATTCCCATTTGGTTTAATCGGGGGTACATACTCAGGACATTTACCACCACCAGTCTAAAAGACCAAGAATTCGCTTTTCTTAACATTATTAACTAGGCCATGCTTTCGAGCAGAGCACAGAGCCTGTCGAAATGGCGATGCTTGGCCTATGTCCAGCAGTGGACGTATTTCGGCTGAAATTATGACCATGATGTTTTCCAAATGCGAGTAGTACCTACTATAATATGCCACCTGGCAAAAATGTAGATTGGTTCCGTGTTGTTCTGATTTGAAAGGTAAGGGTGCCGTGGGCAGGCCACGATTGCGGCGGTACGTCTCCTCTTTGAGGAGTGGCTAGAGACGCAGCACGGCGTCCTCACCTTCCACCTGAAACAGTTCCTCACCGGACAAGACTGTTTCGGGAGATTCCTGTTTCGCATAAGGCGGGAGGAAACGCCCGGGTGTTTCCACTGTGTTGATCGCCCTGAGGACACGGTGGAGTATACGGTGGAGGTCTGCCCGGCTTGGGCGGAGCACCGCTGTGTCCTTGCGGACGCGATCGGCGGCGGCGATCTCTCGCGCTCGGCCCTGGTCCAGGACATGGTACGGAGCGAGAGTGCATCGGTACCCGTCACCTCCTTCTGCGAAGCAGTAATGCTCGTGAAGAGGGAGGCGGCGCACGTGAGGGAGAGGTAGTATATGCGGTCTCACGGCCCTAGTCACCGCAGACGACGCCCTGGGCGTCGGGAATCCCAAGCTGATTCCCGGCCACCGTAGGCGCGGGCTTGCGGACGGCTAGTAATGGGTAGCTCGCTATCCGGTAAGTACCAAGCCCGGGTCGACGGCGCGTTGTGTTCCACGCGCGCCTCAAAGAGATGTCAGCACCAACTCTTTGGGTCCGCAAAGGCCGATGCCTGCCAGGGGTGCGGGTTGCTCAAAAGAGATACAGTAGCCCCTGGCACACAGGCAACTGAAGGAACACGGGTGGGTTTTCGTCAGTAAAAGTCTGACACGCCCTCCTGCTCCACCCAGAGCGGGAGAAGAAATTTGATGATTTCCAATCCAAAAAAAATAAGGCCCATACGACACCGACAGCCCATCGGCCCATCTCACACTGTTCGTCTGGTTGTAACACCAATACTGGAAGATACGCACAACATTAACACATAGTATACTTTTTACGCCGGTAGTATGTTGCAATGGGATAATTTTCGACCTTCACGCGAGCGAAGGCGCTGGCAAAAGCTAGCAATCAATTGTTTATATGTAATCATTTTTAAATTGGTTTCAGCTCTCACTCAAACCAATCTCGAAATTTTTACCGTTGGAGAGATTGCCCTACATTCCAGTCAATTTATTGATTGATATTTAAATTAAATAAAGTGTCTACTTAATTATTTTTATTATCTTTTGAACGGTCCACCTTGTGAAGGCCTTCTGAAGGCCACGGGAATCCGCTGGATGTGGGAAGCACAAGACCGGTCGAAGTGGAGGAGCCTGGGGGAGGCTGGTCCAGCAGTGGACGTCTTTCGGCTGAAATGGTGACGATGATGATCTTTTTTAACCGACTTCAAAAAAAGGAGGAGGTTCTCAATTCGACTGTATGTTATTTTTTATGTTTGTTACCTCATAACTTTCGATTTTGATGATTCTTTTTTTATTTGAAAACTCGTGCTTTCCGTGTGGTCCCATTTTCATAAAGATGTGATGATGCGTTTCGGAGACAGACAACGGAACTCTTCAAAAAATTACAGTAAATACATCGCGATTGCAGCTATCGCATAAATATGCATTGTTTTGACTCCAAGGATGGTGAAATTTCGAATTAGTAGTGTAGGTACTATAACGAAAAAGTGAAAAATAAAAACTTAAAAAAAAAAAAACAACCAACTTCCGAAATAACACTACAAAGTGAAAAATAACTTTAATTTCAGAAGGCGGCGACAAAAAATTTAAATACATATCCAAAGTCACCGCCTTCCGAAATTAAAGTTATTTTTCACTTTGTAGTGTTTTTTCGGAAGTCGGTTGTTTTTATTGGAAAAAGTTTTTTATAACAATATTGAAGCATCCTCTTTTATTTATCAGAGGCAGTGATGGCTCAGGGGTAGCGGCCCCGAATTACGAGTAGTAAGGTCGTGGGTTCGAACCCAGGCGGGTGCTTTACTTTGTGTAATTTATTTCATCACCATTACTCTCAAAACGGTGATGGAAAATATCGTGAGGAAACCGGCATGTCATCTTCATCTGTGTAGCCTCATCCCAACTATTTTTAGGGTCGGCTTCCAGTCTAACCGCATGCAGATGACTACCAGGGCCTAAATTCACTATGACCACTTAACGATTCCTTACTCTGCCAGGGGTACGGGTTGTTCGAAAGAGATACCGTCGCCTCTGGCACACAGGCAACTGAAGGAACACGGGTGAGTTTTAGTCAGTAAAAGTCTGACACGCCCTCCTGCACCACCCAGAGCGGGAGAAGTTATTTGACGACTTCCCACCCTCAAAAAAAAAATACGGTTCCTTACTCGTAACCACGTCAATCACACACGAATTCTGCTAATATCGTAATAATAATATCGAAAAAATGTCTTGGAACATACAGAATATGACATTTCGATTCCTTACCGTAACATTGGTTTCTAAAATAAACGATATTGACGTAGTTTGAACGTAGTAAGATTCTGCGGGGAATCATTATAACGATACAGAATTGAGGCCCACTATGTTACGTGGAGCGACTGTCTATCTGTCCTCCACAACTTAGAAACCGGTTTGTCCTAGAACCAAAAATTCGAAGACATGTTTTTTTAAAAAAAAAACGTTGCCCCACACTAGGAATTACTCCTGTATTGTGGGTGCGTTTACAAACATTTAAACTCACATACACAAACAGCCAGACCCGGAACAACTATTTGTAGGTCATACAAATATTTGTTCCGTGCGGGAATCGAACCTGCTACACGCAGCACAGCAGTCAATCGCTTAACCACTGCGCCAACCGTGCTGTCAATCCGCACTGGGCCCGCGTGGTAGATAATAGCCCACTCCCTCTCACAGAGAGGAGGCCTGTGTCCCAGCAGTGGGAACGATATAGGCTGATTATAAGTTAGTGCCTGACGCTGGTTTTCAACTTGACATTTGATAATTATTATATACACTTTGACATAAATATTTACTTTGAGAAGTTTAGTATTATTATTGTTTTAATTATTGTGAATGTGAGGACTAAAGTGGGTCACATGTTTTATTTATTTTTTGTTCTTTTTTGTTTTGTGTTCCATCTTTTTCTCGGTTAGTTTTAATGTTAATCTGGCAGTTTGTGTACTTTATGCGGCCCAGCCAAATGTCCTTTCTTTGGTATTGTTTGTCAAATCGTTGAGCTCTTCAAGTTCTGAGTTGAGCTGCATGATTACTGATAAATGCGTGAACTGAATGGAAAAGTCCACTCAATCTGTGTGGTTCTTTCCTCAAAAGACCATTTCAGACACCAATCCACGTGGTCTTCACATGATCTGACCAAGATTATGTCTGGACTTTTAGAGACTGTGACTTCTGAGTTTGTTTCGGCCTATCTTCTCAGAGTAGTCAGATAGGAAACGCCAACCTCATCTAGTTAAAAAAAATATGTTTGACGTGTAAAAGTGTTCGTACAAACCTACTTACAGAAATAAAATCATTTATCATTTAACTGGACCTGAACTGTAAGCTGATAAAAAATCTGATTGAGGAGACATTTATGTATTTTATACGATAACAAAGGCATTGAAATCACCACCAATAATGTATACTGTGTCTTTTAGCAGTAATATGTTAATTAAGCTCTAATTTGACACTGTGTGCTTTATTCGATGAACATTTTTCTATGGCACATACAAGTTTCTTTATTTTACATATAAATGTCGATTTACGGACATGAGACATCGTCTTCATTTTTCTTGTCGGCTTCAGGGTGACGTCGATGACCTCGATGTGATTTCTGCCGTGATAGAGCCACCATTATTAGGTAACCATGAATGCTGATTTATTTATTTATTTAAACTATATGTACAAGTAAATAAATTACTGTATAAAGGCAGACTTACTGCCTGAGGCAATTTCTATCAGTCAACTTCAGGGTGATGCAGAGACAAAACATGACAAGTGCAACATACGGGATAGATAGCTCGAAATCAACTATAATCTATAAAATACAAGAATAAATAGGTACTAATACATAGATACCTACATACGTATAAAGAAAATACTCTTTGTCAGGAGAAATAACGATCAGTACAAATAAGAAAACGAATCCAGTAACTCAGCGCTGGGACGTTTCGGGCGTCGATATATGGCTTGGCGGATATATGGTTCTTGTCGATGTGATACCACAATGTCTTAGGGTATCGATCGAACAATAAAATAAAATTAAATGTTTATTGTAAAGAGATCTTTATATTTTGTTGGACAATATTTTCAAACTAAATTTCGCCGGCATTTCCTAGCTGACTGATCCCTGAGATGAAATGCCGAAACAATCTCAGAGGTCATGGTCTCTTTATTTAAAAGTCCAAACATTATACCCACGTCTGTTAGGCAGACTCAAGAGTCTGATAACAATAGAAAAGTATGACACTTGTCAGTTTATTAGGATTTTATGTGAGTCTAACAATACAGGGCCATGTCTGGAAGGGCTTTTTGAAGAAAAAGCCATTACTGGCTGCAGCTCTGAGCTGACCTGTCTCAATGGACGGCATGCATAGGTACATTAGTCATCGATTTTCATTGACCTACTTTTGTATTTAAATTATATTTTATTGCTTATTTTGTTTTATTTTTGTTATCTTCTAGTGAGATTTATTTTATACCCGTGTTTCCGTGGCTTCACAGCGGACCCGTAACAAAATACCAGCGCTGCAGTTTTTGTTTTTTTCTTTTTCAAATTTCGAAGCATCATGCTGAGATAGGAGCTTTTTTGGCTACGCACAGGTCTTCTTTTTTTTAATTCTTCTTTATGTTTTTTAGATTTCATTATCTTTGCGCGTCCCAAAAATATATTATTCTTCCTCGTCGTGTAGCTGAGTCAGCTAAACCCCATTTTAGAGAGCTCAATGACTAGGTACCTAATCGAGTGAGGTTAGTCATGTAAGTATAACGATCTTTTCATGCAAAGAGGACACAAACCAACAACAATCATAAAGCCATTATGCCACGTGCTTCACTTAAATAACCTACCTATCTAGTAAATCATAGCAAGATGTCTCACTAACAACTAAGTTAAGCGTTGGGCCAGTTTGTACGTCGTGTCGTGGCCAACGCAGATGGTTGAATGGTTATGGCATCTTTTAATGGTCTATTGTTTTCGTCTTCTATAAGTCACAGTTATTACGGTTTATTCACACGCTGGTGTATTTTACAAAGTTTGTCGATATTTCTTCTTAGATATAGATCGAGTAAGAAATATTTTTATGTTTTTGGTTTACACATAAATTTCGAGTTTTAGTATTTTAACGTGCGCCGTCACAAAGCTTTTGACACCGGCTTCTTGTCACACTATGCCAAATTTCGATGACCCCCTCCTTAACGTGTGACGTAATTTATGAATGGCCCCTAAGATGAAAATAAGTAAATACGTTAACAACTCAACATCATCCCCCTGCAGTTTTTAACTTCAGTTCACTTTTGCTCGGCTCCTAAGAGTTGTAGCGAGATGTTAATAGCCTAAAATCTTCCTCAAGAATTAGGCTATTGAATGCAAAAAGATGTTTTCAAATTTGCCCAGTAGTTCTAGAGATTATCGTGTTCAAACAAACTAACTAACTCTTTAGTTTTATCATTAGTGTAGATAATATTTTTATGTTCGTCAGCATGAGCTGTTCTCGAATCAATTTTTTGAAGAAATGAATGTAGGCATTGCCAGCATCTGGTATCATGACTGTGTTTGTATCTAAATGGGATAGGTAGGTATCTTTGACACACGTGGTAATATTTTGTTGCGGACACGGGCGAGTTTCGGCGTAACAGTCATTATTTTGTTCACATTACCTACTTAAATCTTGATAAACTTACCTGTTTCTCAGTATAAAAATATACATACATAGGTACTTAGATCAGTACATAAGTCTAAATAGCGTATAATATCTGTCGTGAAAAACGCAAGCCTGTCTTCTGTTGGGTAGTCGGGTAAAAAGAAGAGTCTATTGAGTTTGAGGAGATCAAATGAAATCTCTTTATTGCATTCATGTGTACATTTAGTTGTTTTACAATACGTATAAGTAAGTTCCATTAAGGCTTCTTCAAACAGCCACGACGCGACACTTGTAGAACAATTTCCATTAAGTTGTCATAGAAATTGTTCTACGAGTGTCGACGCGACCGTCGCGTCGCGCTAGTCTGCACGAGCCTTTATGAAACCCGGCTAGGGCACGGCAACATAATAATAATTTTAATAATTTATCATTTTTAATAAAAATACACATATTAGGTATGTGTATTTTTGTGTATTATTACATGACTGTCTGTAATTATTAATTTATCTAACTATTATATTTACGTATATTTTAGTCTAGGTATTCTGCGACCGAGTAAAAGCATTTTTGTGCAGAATATTCTTTTAATTTTCTGTTTATTTTATTGAATAAGTATTTTGATTGTTGAGCTCCTCAAGTTCTGAGTTTGAGCTGCATGATTACTGATAAATGCGTGCCATCCAATCAGTAGGTACAGGTCCACTCAATCTGTGTGGTTCTTTCTAGACTATGACCTCTGAGTTTGATTCGGCCTTTCTTCTCAGAGTAGTCAGATAGGAAACACCGACCTCGTATAGTTTCGAAATATGATTCACGTGTGAAAGTGTTTGTATAAACGTACTTACAGAAATAAAATAATTTATCATTTATTAATTCCGCCGGACATACTAAGCGAGAAACACGTAATTATACCAACTACAGGTCTGATATGCCTACTTTTGATATTGTTTTGACCAGATTATAAAGCCTTGGTTAAAGTAATTTCCCGCTTAAAAAGACTCCTTTCTAGACAAAGGACGCAAAAGGTGAATGAATTCGGAACAGGATCTTCCGAATTTCAAGTTACCATTTCAAAATGTTAAAAGACAAATAACTCATTCTGGAGTGTGCGCCAGGGAATTCGTGAAAAAGTCATTAAATGGGATTATACTATGAACTTAGACGGCTGTAAAGCCATTTTTTTTAGCCTGATGCTGACGTGCTAATTGCAAAAAACGTAAGAAAATTTCGGCTACCTTGGCGTTTCCCCCTTATTTTTTTTTTTTCGAAAAGTTCAGACTAGTGACAAGACCGGACAAAGGCTGGACGAAGTGCTTGTTGCATTTTAGTTGAGGTAAAATATTATTTATATCTTGTAAATGAACCTATATTTGACGATGATGTAGTTACTTACTTATATTTATACCTGTCAGTAGATGAGTCTTTTAAATAAATAACTAAAGATTTGAATAAATAATCAATTAATAATTTTAAAAAAATGCTTAACTTACCGACAGATGTGTCAAGCCCCCTCCCTTCATTCCTTTGCATTTTCACATCAAAATAATCACTTTGGTTATTTTTATTGTTTAATAAACTAAAATTAACTAAATTTTTGGTATTTGTATTATTATCTTTACTAACTAGGCTGTTTGCGTGCGCGCCATAACTGGGTCGTAAAATAAAAAGTAAAAACAAACAGATGTAAGTCAAACGACCGCACATTTTCACTTTTTTTAATAAGAAAATATGAAAACACGGAATAAACCACTTTATTATTTCTTTTAAATCCATTATTTATTTATTAAATGTATTTAGAAACGTTTTTCGTTAAAATACACGCGCGTCGAATTAAAAAGTACGTCAAGCCGTCAGGCGACATTTCGCGCCAAATGCTTGGTCAGAACTAAGCGCGCGAACGCGAAGAGGTCGGTAACCCATTTCTTCTTTCACCTAAAGATGTCTCCACACTGCGGTACAACAAAATAAAACAACTCCGTCACGACTTTCGCTTTTTTACACATTAAAATTCATGTCCTGTCCGATTTACCTTAAAATGTGCAACCAACGAGCGATTTTATGAAAACGGGAGAAAATTCGAGAATTTGAGAAAGTTTTGTCTTTTTAAATTTGGGCCACGTTAGCTTTAGCCACTGTTTTAACAATGACTAAGACGGAAGTGTATTGTTTTTGCTTATCTTTTATGTCACAATCTGTCAATCATTGGTCCGGTTTAAGTAGGTATTTTGTTACACAGTTTTAAAGAACAATTACGAAATTTTACGTAACCACTTTCTAAGGCGAAAATGTTTCATTTTGCATAACAGTCGATAACAGTATGATCCAGCCTTTACTAAAAGGGGCCACTTTCAATGAAATTAAACGAGAGTTGATCACGTTGGGCTAATTGACACTTCCTGTATCCTTATTCGAATCCACTTCGTCATTTCATAGGCCTCCCCAGGCTCCTCCATTTCGACCGGTCTTGTGCTTCCCGCATCCAGCGGATTCCCGCGGCCTTCACAAGGTCATCGGTCCATCTTGTGGGAGGCCTTCCCATTCTACGTCTTCCGGTACGCGGTCGCCACTCTAGAACCTTGCGGCCCCATCGGCCATCTGTTCTGCGAGCAATGTGCCCTGCTTACTGGCACTTAAGTTAGCCAATTCTACGGGCTATGTCGGTTGCCTTGGTTCTCCTGCGGATCTCTTCATTCCTGATTCGATCACGTAGCGAAACTCCGAGCATAGCCCTCCCTTTGGGTGACTTTAAGACTTCTGATAAGGCCCATTGTAAGCGGCCACGTTTCTGTACCATATGTCATCACTGGCAACACACACTGGTCAAAGACTTTCGTCTTCAGACAATGCGGTTTTTGGGATGAGAAGATATTGCGAAGCTTCCAAAAATGACAAGCAGTCTTGCAAAACGGCCCCTAGTATCCGGCGGCCCACCTACTCTTGGCTACGGTAGCAGCCAAGGTTACGGCGAGGCAAGGGGTGCTAAGAATATCCGAAAGAGATCTGTCTACCACAACAAACGAATCAACTTTTATTAGCATTTAATATACCTACCTAGATGCATTAAGAGTAGATCGCAAAATTCTAATTTTTCGCAATTTTCAAGTCAGTGTCAGGTTGTCTGTTGATTACGACCGTGTTCTATTGACAGAATTATAATTAGAGATCGGATGCATATTTACCTAAAGTTGCGATGTTGGCTAATATGGAATGCGCTTTTGTTTCGAAATAATCTTAATTTAATTTATGTTTTTTTTTTACTAACACACACCACCCCCTCCGTTACACGCTACACACAAATATTTCCATCGGGGCTTAAACATTGATTCTAAATAAATATGTATCTGAATAGTTTTGCAATGCTAATAATTTAGAAATCGTTTCCATACTATACACCTGACTAATTATGCAGTCCCGGTGTTCGTGGCATCAAAATATGTTTTTAAAAGCCGCTTCATACTTTCATAACCAAAATTTTACTTTAGGTAAATATGCATTCGAATATCCGAACTCTAATTTATTATAATCATTAATATCGTCGGTACATCCCTCAAAGCTCATTTAATTCCCATGAATGACTTTTTCATCAACATACCTACAACACCTCCCGGCACCATAATTGCGTAACTCACGATTAATCTTTTTTTTAATTTTTTTTTTTTGGTTTTGGCTTCGCACGGTTTGTGCATTTAGCCAGTGTCAAGTAATTTTTCTTTTAAATCAAGTAAATGGCCCGATATCGGGCACGAAGTTACAAAACAGTCATAGTCGTCTTTAGTCAGTCAAGTCAAAGTTAAAGTTATTGTAAAGCAGTAGTAACTTTACAACAACACGATTTATCTTAGTCTGTTTCATTTTGAAACAGATTGCTAATCCATTGCTTCAAATGTAGAAAAATGTAACTGCTCAGCAACGTAAATAACGCAATGAATATTGCTGAACTGTCAAAATCAAACATTATTCACCTTCACCTCCTGAAGTACCTAAAGATGTGCATATTACCGTGAGTTACGCAATTAGGGAGCTGGTCGACGGCGCGTTGTGTTCCACGCGCGCTTCAAAGAGATGTCAGCACCAACTGGTGGGGTCCGCAAGGGCCGATACCTGCCAGGGGTGCGGGTTGTTCGAAAGAGATACCGTGACCCCTGGCACACAGGGAACTGAAGGAACACGGCTTGGTTTTAGTCAGTAAAAGTCCGACACGCCCCTTCCCGCTCCACCCAGAGCGGGAGAAGTTATTTGATGATATCCCACCCTCAAAAAAAAAAAACACCTGCAAATTGTAAAAACCGTTAGAGAATTTGAAATTTGCGGAGTACCCTGCTGGTTCCCCTATAAAGCCAAAAGAGTTTCTTGGTTTGAAAGTTTTCTTCCGACACTCATGTGTAATAAATAACAGCTAATAAAAGTCATCAATAAAAATACAACGCGAAGTAACAGCTATAATTACACGTGTGGGTTTAAAAAATACAACGCGAAGTAACAGCTATGGGTATAATTACACGTGTGGGTTTAAAAAATACAACGCGAAGTAACGGCTATGAGTATAATAACACGTGTGGATTTAAAAAATACAACGCGAAGTAACAGCTATGGGTATAATAACACGTGTGGGTTTAAAAAATACAACGCGAAGTAACAGCTATGAGTATAATAACACGTGTGGGTTTAAAAAATACAACGCGAAGTAACAGCTATGGGTATAATAACACGTGTGGGTTTAAAAAATACAACGCGAAGTAACAGCTGTGGGTATAATAACACGTGTGGGTTTAAAAATCTACCTCAAATAATCTGTCTATAGCCTTTTCTCAAATATGTTGGGGTCGGCTTTCAGTCTAACCGCATGCAGGTGACCACCAGTATTTTACAAGAAGCGACTGCCTATCCGTGCCTGTTCCGCGTGGTGCCGGACGTAAAAGAATAGCACCAACCCATTTCTTCCCGTGGGTGTCGTAGAAGGCGACTAAGAGACTTACTAGAGAATGGGCAGCAGCGTTCTCTATTCATAAGACCAACATACTGCCATCGCCAGCCTGCCTGCCAAGCGTGGCGATTATGGTAAATCCCCCCATTTGGGGCAGGCTTATGTCCAGCAGTGGACCTCTTTCGGCAGATATGATGATGATAATGATGATGACTGCCTATCGGACCACCACAACCTAGCTACTGGGTAATACGATGCCCCTTGGTAAGACTGGTTGTTAAACTTTCGTGCTTCTGACGACCCGTAGCGACTGCCAAAGATCTACAAATGACAGCCGGGACCAACGGCTTAACGTGCTTTCCGAGGCACGGAGGGTTCTTGATATTATGTAATGGATGGTCCCTGTCACCCATCAACGAACCGATCGTGTTGAGGATAGACGGACCGGAAAGGTAATCGCGTAATACATTATCAGTAGAAATTGCTTCCATTTAGACAGTTCCACAAAATTCATGGCGTCGTGTACGTTGCTATGCAGACCTTCAAAATCATTAGGATTCTGATTAACAGTGTGTTACGCAATTAGGGTTCGGGAAGGGTCCTCCCTAATATGTTGTCAACTTTAAATACTCTCTACCTTCCGACAAAAGTATTAGACATAAGCAGAAATTGCAGAGGTATTTTCACAACGAATAGCGTAGAATCATCTAAACTCCTCTTTTATATGTGGGATTTGTTCGACATAGGCCAAATAAAAGCACTGATCTTTTTAATATACTTCAATTTTATTTTTATTACGTCTTTGTAGCTAACGTCTTTCGTCTTCCCTCCCGTATTCCCGTCTCCTTCCTTTCACCTTCTTTTACATACACTCCTAGAATATTTTATACTCTCATCTCTTTCATGCAACATGCTTCACATCTGTCATTTATCTTTACGTTTCATTCCACTCATCTATCATAACACTCCGTTCCTACATATATATATATATTATAAGTATATATTGTATTATTAGTTTATAACCTATTTATGTACCAATCTTATTTATTATGATATACTTTGTAGTCGTTGTTCCTCTCAACCTAAGCACCTGCCATCTAATCTCTTCACCACTCTTGGTTGACTGGTAGAGAATGCCTAAGGCATTATGTCCGCCTTTGTACCTTTTGTGTGCGAGAATTTTAAATAAATAAAAGTCTTATATGCCTATGCAGGATAAATTTTTAACCAGTGCGCAAACTGTAAACAAGAATTCAGCATTATTCTACAGATAGTTCAATCTACGATGACGAGCCCCTCTCTGTCCCTTTCCTTTGTTTTTGACCGCTCTCAGTGTGTCAAAGAGTGGGGCGCGTCTTCACTATAGACCGTCTAGCGTAGAAAATTTGCGTCGGATATACTTACAAAACAAAAATCAGCTGTTCCACACATTTTAACCGCGTAGGTATTGCACTTTTCTGTGAAATAGTTGATTTATTTTTGTATAACCGACGAAAAATTTCGACGCTAGGGGGTCTAGAATGATATGCTGAATTCATGGTTACAGTTTGCGCACTGATTAAAAATTTACCCTGTATAGTTCGACAACCACACCTTTGAAATCAGAACACGGATCCAATCTACAATGTTGCCAGGTGGCAGATTATAGTCTGCACAGACGCCAGCACATCCCAAACTGTCTTTCGCAATTGAACATGAACCTTATTCTTTTGGATTAAAGTTGAAAAACGATCAAAGAAATTTGACAGATTGGGGAAGCTTGATGTGCTGCCCTCTGTACCTTCTACTCGTATTTGGAAAACCAATTTCGCTTCCTCAGGTAATTAATAACAATTCTAATAACAAAATGTAAAAGACCTGTACCAACAAAGTAAAGTTTATCTTGGAACACATCTAGACATTATCTGTAGACAGATCTTGACACCACTATCCGTGAAGAACATAAGAAAGGTGAAACATTTGAAGATTAACTAGAATTATATTAATTGCACTAGAAAAGTAGGACAAGCTTAAATTTCACCAAATTTGTAAAGTTAGATGAATTTTTGAATAAGACTAAATTATACAGGTTGGCAGGTACATCGACGCGGGACCAGCACGCTAATTGCGTGATAATCAATCAATCAATCAGAATCTGAATAGTTTTGAAGGATATAGTTTATCCATTGCTTCATACGCTCGAAAAATTTGTGTACTGCACAAGGTAGAAAACGCAATGAATGTTGTTGAATTGTTATGTAATCAAAGGCTAGCCGCACACAATAATTATTATTGGCAATTTTTTGTGGTACAATCTGACTCAGTCGCTCCGCAGCTGTGTAGATTCATGTGCGCACTTTTAATAACATGGATAGAAAGAAAAAGCCGTTGTATTGAGTATTGCATAAATTTTATCAACTAAAAAAGTCAATCAAGAAAGAAACGATGGTTTTTTTTTTTTTGGGTTTTGGCTTCGCACGGTTCTGCCTGCTGCCTTGAAATCATTTCTTCAACTTTTGTTGCCGTGCACCAGTGCTGCCAACTCCAAAAGTTCAAATTATGCAGTTCCCACGTCGAAAGTGTTGTGGGCAAAATTATTGACAACAAAAAAATCACGAAAGACAACCTAAGACATTCATCAAACATTGATAACAAACGACAATGACTAGTCAAAGGAGGAAAATATACCAAGTGTCACCACTAGTAGCGCCAGCAGCACAAACCGCCAACCTTTACACACGACCATGGAGTATATCAAAGATCACAAGAGTCTTTGTTCTATTTTTACAGTCTGTGTTAATGCGTGCCCACGCAATATAAAGCTAGCTAGAAGAAAATATAAAGTTAAAAGATAAAAAAGATAAAAGATCATTTATTTGTCAAACATGCGTTTACATAAACTGACTAATCACAATCAGACATGCAGGGTATTAAATTAATATGTTGTGAGCGTCCATGTTTTGCCAATAACGGCGTACAAATTTTGTAGGTATAAAAATTACATTTATTTTTTATTTTTTTCTTTATTTATTTAAAGAGGGTTTTAATCTAAACAGATTATGCCACCCTCATCGTTACAGATCAACTTAACATACACACTACCTCTGCGATGAATACCTATGTTTACGAGTCTGTACAGCATCCTGGCTGCGTCCGAAGCCGGAGCAGCAAGGACGCTGTTACATACTCCAATCTCGCACATACTATTATACAACACCAATAGGTCTCGTCTTTCCGGCTCGTTCCGGACACACTCCATGATGATGTGATATACGTCTTCAATCAAGTTGCATTCCACACAATTTGGTGACTCAACTTTACCCATTAGAAATGTAAACTTATTTAAGGGTATGTGTCCGGAGCGAAGTCGCAGTGCTGTTATGATTGTCTGCCTCCCCATATTGACACTGTCTATCCACGTACTTTTAAAGACGCTCGGTTGTATAGTGGCATACCATATACCTTTACTGCGACTCCTTTCATTAAAGTATTCTTGCCAGTTGTCATAACAAAGGTGTTTTAATCTACCGTAAAGTTCGGTATGATACGGGATACACGAATACTTTTCACCGTCGGTTGATGCCTCTTTAGCGAACTGGTCGACCACCTCATTACCTTCAATGCCAATATGAGAAGGCACCCACTGTATTACAACATTTTTATTTTTATTTTTAAGTTCACATAACGCATCCAATACGGCATATGCATTTACTTAAAAGTCATTTTAAATTTCATTGCAAAATACGCAAGAAATAAATAATAATTGATGTCAAGATATATGATATGATATATGATATGTGTATATGATTGATTGTTACTAGCTTTTGCCAGCGGCTTCGCCCGCGTGGCGGTCGAAAATGATCCCATAGGAACGTACTTCTGGAATAAAAAGTATACTGTGTGTTTATTCAGGTTATAAACTATCTCTGTGTCAAATTTCATTCAAATCCGTTCAGCCGTTTTTGGGTGATTGAGTGATCCAAACATACAAACTTTCACATTTGTAATAATAGTAGGATGTAGGATCTGAGAAAACCATAAGAATACCTACAGAATATATTGCGGAGTTGCGGTCGGATGGAAACAAGTGTTCTTCTTTTCATTTGAAAGAAATGTGATGGAAAGAGATAAAGACGTTTACATGTTGATGTTGACATACTTGACAGTTGACGTTGACATTTTGCGTTATATTTTGTCTGATAAATACGTTTTGTTCATGGAACTAGTTTTTTTTTTTCAAAGCTCAAAATTATTGTACAGACGCCAGCACATCAACCTACTACAATCTGTCAAATTTCTTTAATAGGTTTTCAACTTTATCGCTGAAGCATAAGGTTCAAATATGATTGAGAAAATTTGACAGTTTCGGGTAGGTTGACCTGCTGGCGTCTGTACATTTGACAATCACTATCGTACATCGTACCATTGGCCAAATCATCGAACGCCCTCATAATTATCGTACGGGTTGGCAACTCTGCCGCGCACCCGCACTCGACAATATTATTGACAATACCCCTGCCTCCCCCGGATATTGCCGTGACAAAATCAAAATTTCTGGACATCCACAATAATATTGAACAATACCGCAATCTGCCAGGGGTGCGGTTTGTTCGAAAGAGATACCACGGCCCCTAGTCACCGCAGGAGATGCCCTGGGCGTCGGGAATCCCAGGCTAATTCCCGGCAACCGTAGTAGACGCGGAATTGCGGACGGCGAGTAATGGGTACCTCGCTGTCCGGTAAGGTCCAAGCCCGGGTCGACGGCGCGTTGTGTTCCACGCGCGCCTCAAAGAGATGTCAGCACCAACTGGTGGGGTCTGCAAGGGCCGATGCCTGCCAGGGGTGCGGGTTGTTCAAAAGAGATACCGTCGCTCCTGGCACACAGGCAACTGATGGAACACGGGTGGGCTTTAGTCAGTAAAAGTCTGACACAGGGTTCCCACTCCACCCGACGCGGGAGAAGTTATTTGATGATTTCCCACGCAAAAAAAAACAATACCGCAACACAGGCCGCACATACACAATATTATGGACAAGACGTACTATATTGACAATAATTATTATTGCGTGTATGTGGCTAGCCAAAGCCATTTCTATTGCTAGTGGCTACGCAATTATCCCTCAGTTACCGTGAATTCAGTAATACAGACGTCAGCAAATCAAGCCTCCTCCAATCTGTCAAATTTCTTTGATAGATTTTCATCTTTATTCCATATGCGAAAGGTTCATGTTCAATTGGGAAAATTTGACAGTTTCGAGTAGCTTGATGTACTGGCGTCTGTACAATCTTCAGTCGTTCTAGGATCATGTGCCGAATGAATGGTTTCAGTTTGCGCGTCGATGACCCTGTTAGTTTGTTTAGGTCATCAACATTTACCTGGCTTTTCCTACCTATGTGGGGGTCCGCTTCCAGTCTAACCGGATGCAGCCTAATATCGGTATATACGTACATGGAGCGACTGATTATCTGACCTCGAAGACCTACTGGGTCTTAGAGGTCAGATAGGCAGTCTGAAGACTAATAAAACATCCTCAACTCAACCACAACGTCTCTGGGGCAGCTGTCAGCTGTCAGCCATTATACATTCTTGCAATCTGGCTTACAGGAGTTTCTGTAATCGAAAAATGTACCGTGTTTCTGGCAAATAAAGACATTCATTCATTCATTCATTCATTCATTCAAAGGCAGAGATTACCCAACACGTGATGGGTATATGGGTATACGTCAGTTCTGTTACTTATTCATTCAAGAAAATAAATAAATCATGAATTCGCGACATGTGCCCAGGAGAAATGGCCGCGAGCACCGAAAGTGTCGTTTAGCTTCACTTAGCATAGTTTATTTATTTGCATTTGTGTTTATTACAATTCTTTCTAATTTGTAGCTACGCATAAAACGTTTACATGTTGTTGATCATATTTTAAGTTTCAAAAAGTATAAACCACCTCTCTCCCACGTCAATAGGAACCTTATTTTGTTATCCTCTTAATAAAGCTTAAGTACTACTTCGTTTCGGAGCAACATGGAGCCAGTTTTCAACGACATTCCACCATCTGATTGATTCACGAAGTTCCAGTTACTAAGGAGAATTATTTAAATGAACTTCCTCCTGTCAAAATAAGAACAAATATCGACGAGTGACGACCGGCAAAAATTCAGATAGAACAATATTTTCCCTCGACCTCTAAAATTTCTATTGTCATTATTTTCCTGTTCTCAACAGCCTTTTTCGTTGGGAATCCCTATAGAAACCTTTCGTCGCGCTAAGAGGATAATCGGACTTCTAGTAAGTACTCTTTAGTGCCGATTAAAACCCCAGGTCGTTCCATTCTCTGAATCAAAAGAATGGGCTACAACACCTCACACCCGTACATCACCCACGATGACCAAGATTCCAAGAACGATGACGATGAAGTTGCAGTCAGAAGCTAGTGTATCATAAGCTTACCTCATATCAAAATCAAAATCAAAAGTCATTTATTTAAATTAGGCTGAGAATCAGCACTTTTCGAACGTCAAAGTACATGAGACAGTCCCGCAAAGCGCCCACCCTTCACCACTTCCTAGTGCTTTAGCTGGGAAGAAGAAGTGGCGGAACAAACTCCCCAGCAGCAAATATACTATTGAAACAATATTTTGTTGGTAAATATTTTAAAACTAGGAGGCCTTTCCTAGTTGGGCCCTAATTCACTATGACCACTTAACGATTCCTTACTTCGAAACCACGTCAATTTCTTAGATCGCGAACGACATCTGCTTATAATATCGACAAATTGTCTTGGAATATACAGAATATGACAGTTCGATTCCTTACCGTTTTTTTTTTTTTTGGGTGGGAAATCATCAAATAACTTCTCCCGTTCTGGGTGGAGCGGGAGGGCGTGTCAGACTTTTGCTGACTAAACCCACCCGTGTTCCCTCAGTTGCCTGTGTACCAGGGGCCGCGGTATCTCTTTCGAACAACCCGCACCCCTGGCAGGCATCGGCCCTTGCGGGCCCCATCAGTTGGTGCTGACATCTCTTTGAGGCGCGCGTGGAACACAACGCGCCGTCGACCCGGGCTTGGTCCTTACCGGACAGCGAGCTACCCATTACTCGCCGTCCGCAAGCCCGCGCCTACGGTGGCCGGGAATCAGCCTGGGATTCCCGACGCCCAGGGCGTCTCCTGCGAAGGCTGCAGCCGTGAGGTCGCATGTACTGCCTCTCCCTCACGTGTGCCGCCTCCCTCTTTGCCATCATCACTGCTTCGCTGAAGGAGGTGACGGCTAACTATGCACTCTCGCTCCGTACCATGGCCTGGACTAGGGCCGGACGCGAGGGATCGCCGCCGCCGATCACCTCCACGAGGACACGGTGGTGCTCCGCCCAAGCCGGGCAGGCCTGCACCGTATGCTCCACCGTGTCCTCAGGGCGATCTTCGCAATGGAAACACCCGGGCGTTTCCTCCCGCCTTATTCGAAACAGGAACCTCCCGAAACAACCGTGTCCGGTGAGGACCGTGTCAGGCGGAAGGTGAGGACGCCATGCCGCCTCTCAAGCCACTCCTCAAAGAGGGGACTTACCGCCGCAATCGTGGCGTGCCCAATTCCTTACCCGTTACATTGGTTTCTACAAATGTATTTATTTATTTATTTAAAAACAATTGTCTCTTAAGCCAATAACCGAGTTTCACGTCATTGATAGGGCTGGGTTAACTAGAAGTAGCGAAAGAGAAAAGAAAAAACTTATACAAATGCAGATATCAATAATAGGTAATGTGCGATTGTTGACACATTGCTCACATTAAATGAAAGTTACAAGTATGCACTTACCTAGATACTATGACTGTACTAATTAACAAAAGGAAAAACAACGGAAAAATAAAAATGAAAATAAAAAACATCCGTCGTAGAATTATATGTGAGTCTAAAAATGCAGGGTTTGGAAGGGACAGGACGTTATCTTTGCGCAGGCAATGTCATTCCCGTACATTTTGGCTTAGCGTTTGGCGTGAACGTTAACAGAAATGTGTTTTGTCTAGGCCTGCAGGTCAGCTGAAATCTGCAATGGCTCTTTCTTAAAAAGTCCCTTCCAGACCCTGCATTTTTAGACTCACATAAAACTCTACTACGGATGTTTAGAATTTAAAAGAGACCATGACCTCTCAGTTTTTTTCGACATTTCTTATTAGGGATCAGACATGGCCTCAATTTTATATGGTTATAATGATTCCCCGCGGAATCTGACTACGTTGAAACTACGTCAATATCGTATTTTGTAGAAACCAATGTAAGGTAAGGTATCGAAATGTCATATACTGTATATTGCAAGACAATTTGTCGATATTATAAATAAGCAAATGTCGTGCGTGATCTAAGAAATTGATGTGGTTTGGCGTACGGCTACTGTCCCAACAGACGGCATGATACTATTGATGTACCGCATACTGCAGGTAACAGGTAACCTAAGTTACACCTTCAAATTTGTTCAAGGTACGTTAATATTTGCTTAAATTACCAAAGGTTTGTTACCCCGAAATAGAGAAAAGCGTTAGTGATGTTTTGCACACACGATGTGAAAATTAACAGCTGTACGTCGCCGGCGCATTGCGTGTGCTTCGGTCACGGTTGAGTTCCAATGAGAGTATTGCTCTGATGAAGTCATTGACAACTGTTTAGCACCATTAGGGGCAGGCAGAGGTTTATAGTGAACCAAATTAAATGATTTTATTACTGTAAGTAGGATGTACGCCCAACTGATGGGGCCCGGTGCCTGCCAGGGTGCGGGTTGTTCGAACGAGGCATACAGGCCACAACAACTGAGGGAACACGGGTGGGTTTTAGTCAACAAAAGTCTGACACTCCCTCCCGCTCCACCCAGAGCGGGAGAAGTTATTTGATGATTTTCCACCAAAAAACAATAAAGTAGGATGTACAAACACTTTTACACGTCAATCATATTTTTTTAAACTAGATTAGGTTGGCGTTTCCTATCTGACTACTCTGAGAAGAAAGGCCGAAACAAACTCAGAGGTCACAGTCTCTGTTAAACTCCAGACATAATCTTGACCACATCATGTGAAGATCATGTACTCGTAGATTGTTGCCTGAAATGGTCTTTTGAGGAAAGAACCACACAGATCGAGTGGGATCCAGTCAGTACCACTCACAGAACAGAGGTGCCAATAATCGAGCAGGTCGACTCAAAACTTTAGGAGCTCAACGATTCGACGAACAAAACCAAAGAATTATTATTAGATTATTATAAACTAGCGACCCGCACCGGCTTCGCATGGGTGCAATTTAGAAAAAGAAGTGAACGCTATGTTCCTGCGTTTTAAATCTATAATAATCTTCGAAAATATTCATTTAAACTAAGCATGCTGTAAAGGCTATATTGATCTATATTAAACGCACAATGTATTTAAGGTACATAATTGGATAAAGATTAATGCTGTATTGCTTAAAATCGCTTCGAAAATAATACATTATTTCACGTAAAATTAAAGGATAAAAAATGGTTATAATTGGTTGTCCCGAAGAGATAGATAGATGTCGCGAACTTATGTTAAAAATTAAAAACGATACGATCGACAAAACGATGCCAAATTATGTTAAAAACTGATACAAATTAACGGAACGCATCCAACATGCATGAACGGACAGCGTTGCGTGATTGACTTGTTACGTGCAGATCTTGATTAATGAGACTATTACCTGTTCATTTACCTGTACTTAGTGCCAGTTGATTCATTCATAAATCTGTTTACGATCGTTTTCATCTTTAGGAAGACGAGCCACTCTTTCCAGCGTGTTTTTTTGTTAAGGGGAACCTAGTCGCGGGCTCGAACTCACTGAAGGGCCTGGGTAAAAAGCACGCTGTCTCACCAGGCCTCGTGTCCGACAGAGGTAGTATCAGTGATGAGCAGTTAGAAGCTAGTCTACACGCACCACATTATTGAGTGAGATGCAGGATCATTTATAGTACGACAGGCGCGTAAAAAATTAAGAACAGTCCTTCGGAAGATCGGGTTTTATTAAAAAACCACTGCATAAATCAATAACCAATAAAGTTTATTGAACTGTTTGATATTTGAGCTTTGTCGGTACCAACTTGATTTTTCAGATTTTACACTTCTTTTATTACTAAAAACACGCCCAAAGTTAGGTTAATTTAGCAAGAATAACGAATCTTTGTTGGCTCCTAACTTTTGAGTAGCTTTTTATTTTAGTATTCTGTTTCCGTACAGACAATATTAATAATGAGACAAAACCATACCATGTTTAATTTTTGATGTACATTGTCTAACAGTGGAGTAATACACTCCCGAAGTTTGTATGGGAAAAATGTGGACTGGGTTCACCATAAGACATGAAAGTAGGAGCACAAGATCAAATGTGACTGGACCGAACACGTTTGCCTTAAGTGAGATACATTGTGGGCTAAGAGCACCGCATGTCACCACAGCAAGGATCCCTGAAAACGTCCAACGGCATCGCGGAAGACCCATGCGTTGATGGCGGGACGAACTTGACGCTTAAATGAGGGATCATAGGGGGGCTCAGGATCGAGTTGAATGGAAAAAAGAGGACTTTGCCAGTGAGGTAATACAGGCTGATTAAGTATTATTATTATAAGACAATTCTTTTTTATAGATTTTCAACTTTATCACTTATGCATGAGGTTCATGTTCAATTGAGAAAATTTGACAGTTTGGGGTAGCTTGATGTGTTGGCGTCTGCAAATCTTAATTATTTTTTTTTTGTATATTGGGGCTGTGGCGAAAATGTCATTGAATAAAGCTGTAGGTACCTGGATAATGCTAGCGCTTCCGACTGTTTAAAAAAATATTTTATTAGCTTCACCTGTATGTTTGTAAGTATATTTGTTTGTAACCGACTCCTTTGGACTTGATTTTGATCCACTTCAAACAGTCAGATTTCATTTAAACTTTGTAGACTTTTGTAGCCATTTCTCCGCGTTAGACAAAAAAACAAATGCCCGGTTCGACGGCGCGTTGTGTTCCACGAGCGCCGTCAGAGATGTCAGCAACAACTGGTGGGGTCCGCAAGGGCCGATGCCTGCCAGGAGTGCGGGTTGTTCGAAAGAGATACCGTGGTCCCTGGCACACAGGCAACTGAGGGAACACGGGTGGGTTTTAATTCCCACCCTAAAAAAAAAAAATCGAGCACCGATGAAAATTAAAAAATTTCAACAACAAAAAAACGTAATAATCACGGTTTTTTAGTTAGCAGAACTAAAAAATATAAAATAAATCATTGTTAATTTATAATACATGCGTTGCCACATATGTTTTTCGATTTCAAAATGGCTGTCGCTATCACAAATCACTTTCCTAAACCCATTGGAGATAGTCAATACGCAGAAGCTTTCATCAACGAAATAAGCCAAAAGTTATATACGCCTAATATTTTATTTAAACGTTTAAAAATTAGAAGAGCTGACTTTACAAGATTAGAAGCAAATGATTTGGAGTTTTCGAGATTCAGTGAAGAAAAAATAATTTTATAAGCTTTGGGAACATATCAATTGAAGTTGGCAAAGTCTTACTGCAGCGAAAATTTACAAAATGGAATCTATAAAATAGCAATATACCGAGACGCTGCACTGGAGGATTTATCTGATTTTGGCATTAATGAAGATGCTTGGCTCTTAGGTGGTCGCATTCAGTCGCACCGACACATTAGAGCTAGAAGGTACAATTGCTACTATTTCACAACGATAACATTTTTCAAAGATATTGTACCAGCATGACCGGACGACGTACGGTAGGTACCTGCGCGCATATTGTGTCAATCGTTTCAGAGGCGTCTTTACCTATGGTGCAGGGTGTGCGGCGCACACGGGCGCCGGGTCTAAGGGGGCGCCGAACGCCCTCTAATGCGACACCTCCAAAGATGCGTCACTCGCGGCGCCGCGGCCGCCCGGCGGCGGCGCTCTTTAAAGACCCTGCGCTCGTGTTATGGCCGACGCCGGGCGCGCGGTAGCAAAGCCACGGTAATATTATCTATACAGTATTCCAACTTCATACAAACGGACGCAACGCGAGCTATATCTACGCGCCTCGATCTCGGCATGCGCTCGGCATGAAGACAGTCGCGACTGTGCCGGACGGTGTGTTGTTTTTATAACAATAACCGCGCGACTTTTTCACAAAAAATAAGTTCAAGTAGGTACGTATTTAATATAACGAGTAGGATATATAGAAAAAATGGAGGAAATATTCCGAACTTCCTTTAAGCTTTAAGTATATTATAATGCGGTTTATTTATACTTTAAAATTTAATAATAAAGCATTTCGTACGTCTCAGACGAGGCGCAAATATTTTTTTTATAAGACCGATTTGTTACCTACTCAAACATTAACGAGGTTTTTTAATTAAATCTACCAATCAAAAAACAACACGCATACGCATTTTTATTGAACACTTCTTTAAATTCACAAAGTATTTTATTTGTTTATATAAAAAAAATATATTTACAATCACAAAACTAAATGGAAACACAAAGTAGGCAAATGTAACTAAAATGCTGGAGGCGGGCAGCCCTATCGCATGTTTAGGTACCGCGCGGTTGTAGGCATTTCTTTTACGGCCGAGCGAGTTACAATGCTGTATAGATAATAGTAGGTACCGTGGCAAAGCAAGACTACTCCTTTTCCTACTCTATTTAAATTTACACAATAACTTTTGTTTCAACGTGAAATCAGCCTTAAAACAGATAATTAAAGATTAAATTGGCGTAATGTCGCATCTTGCATCGCTACCAAACAAAGGCTTGATTCGTTTGACAACACGCCGACAATCATTGCTAACTCGGCTGTATTAGAATGCTATAAAATTCAAATTAAAATTCCCAGGGACGTGCGGCGGTCATTTTCAAAGGCTTGTGTACGCGCGCCGCAATTTTTGTTTTACCGCCACACCATAGTTTTGCAAAATAAGCCTTGATTAAATTTGATTAAGTGTCATCTTTGAATAAACATGTAAATATGAAGTAAATCGGCTTTTCTTTTGAGGTCGGAGGTCATCAAAATAGCTAACGAAATTCATGAAAAAAAAACCAAACATCGAGTGATAAATACTGATATTGAAGTTAAATCTATGCTCGTACCTATACGACCTAGGATTTTTCATTTGTTTATCCTACTGCAGTGCGGAACAAACAAGGTAAGTTAAAGTGCATTAATATGTACCTACTAGTATACTTAGGTATTTATTTGAACAACGAACTACTTTTTTATTTTATTTATTTATTCCGTTTGATTGCCTAATGTAGTTAGTTACCTAGGTACCGCGACGTTGATTGATGTGTCATATCATATCCATACTTATATTACCTATAAATAAATGCGAAAGTAACTTTGTCTGTCTTTCTGTCTGTCTGTCTGTCTGTGTTTTACGCTTTCACGGCTCAACTGCTGAACCGATTTGGATGAATTTTGGTATCGAGATAGGATAGCTGAGTCCTGGGGAAGGACATAGGTTACTTTTATTCCGAAAAAGTGCAAAGATCCCAGGGGAATCACAATATACAAATTCCTCGCGGACGAAGTCGCGGGCAGAAGCTAGAAATAAAATTAAATAATACGTAGTCCAAGTTGCAACAACTAGTTCTCTGGGCCTATAGTAATTTACATTGTTAGTTCTTTTAGGTGCCTATACTTAGTTTTTTATTTATTTTAGATGTCTGATGGCAATGGAAAAAAGAAACTTTCTGGTGCACAGAGTCGAAAAAGAAAGCTGGAGAAGGAACAGTCTCTGAAAAAGAATACAAGTTCTATTAAAAAGTTTTTTGTTCGACCCGGTCCATCCTCGGACGAACACCTGGAGACAGAGACATATGAAAACCTAGATAATTCTACAGCAGAACTCGTCACTTCTACTTCACCGCCGCCGCCGCTGCTGTCTTTATCGTCGGTAGTTGAAGAAGACGAAGAACCTCCTAGTGCCGAAGCGTCTCCGGAGAATATACTTCGAGAAGATATAATTAATGATCTCGCGTTATGGCCACAGGTGTTATCCGATAAACAGAGAATATTTTTGATGGAGCGTGGGCCAGTACAGGTAAAAGTGGGTTCATATCCTTCGAATAGTTCGAAAAGATCTTTTTCAAATGCTTATTATACTAAAAAGATGTTAAATAATGAAACCGTTTTAAGAAACTGGCTGGTTTACTCTAAGTCAACTGATTCTGTTTATTGTTTTTATTGTAAACTTTTTCATGCTGATGCGACTCCGACTCCTTTTAATGGTGAAATGGGTTACAAAGATTGGCAGCATTTGTCTACTGCTATAGAACGTCATGAAAAGAGCTCAGGGCACCTATCATGTCTTAAGAAACAAATTACATTGAAAACTGTTATTTTAAAAGAAAAGTCGGTAGATTTCTTGCACCAAAATGAAATTGATCGGGAAAAAAAACGTTGGGTTGCAGTACTCGAACGAATAATCAACATAATTCATTTTTTAGCGAGGCAATGTCTGGCTTTTCGGGGAAGATCTCAAAAAATTTACGATTCTGATAATGGTAATTTTTTAAAGCTGGTTGAATATACCTCTAACTTTGATAATGTGCTTGCGGAACACATTGCCCTTATTCAAAAATCTGAGTCACGCCTAACTCATTATCTTGGCCATAATATTCAGAATGAAATAATACAATTATTGGGAGAAAGAATAAAAAAAGCTATTGTTTTGGAATTGACACAATCTAAATATTTTTCCATTATTTTAGATTGCACTCCAGATATTGCACACGAAGAACAAATATCGGTTGTCGTACGGTACGTTCTTTTAAATACAAGCAACAACAAGGCTGAAGTAAAAGAACACTTTCTGGGTTTTTTTCCTATAACAGACACTACTGGCCTGGGCTTAACTCAATTTTTGTTAGATTGTTTAATCTCAAACGAAATTGACATACAAGATATGCGTGGTCAAGGTTATGATAATGGTGCAAACATGAAAGGGAAACATATAGGTCTACAAAAACGAATTTTAGATTTAAACCCGCGCGCATTTTATGTACCTTGTGCGGCACACAGCCTAAATTTGGTAGTGAATGACGCTGCTAAAAGTTCATTAGAAATTGTCAATTTCTTTTCAATTGTACAGGAAATTTATGTTTTTTTTTCTGCGTCAACAGCACGTTGGCAAATACTTGCTAAAGAAGTGCCAACTTTAAGTCTAAAACCACTCTCAAATACTCGATGGGAGAGCAGGGTTGAAGCAGTAAAAGCTCTACGTTTTGAACTGGGAAAAGTGTATGATGCCTTGTTTACTATATATTCTGATAGAAGCAAAGATGCAGAGTCAAGAAATATGGCAAATTCATTACTGGCAAAAATTAAGTCGTTTAAATTCATCTGCTCTCTGCTTATTTGGTTTGAAATTTTAAGCAAGATAAATATAGTTAGCAAGGCCCTTCAAAAGTCAGACGTTGTATTGTCAGAAGCGGTGAAAATGATTAATAATGCAAAAATAAGTTTGTCTGAATTTCGTAATGAGCCCGCTTTTGAGGAGCTCCTTAACAGGGCGAAAACTGTAGCGGAAGAAGCCGAGGCAATAGTAGAATTTCCCACACCTGCACGCCCTCGCGCTCGTAAAAGGTTTTTTAATTATGAGGCGGAGGATGAACCGATAACAGACGCGAAAACACATTTTAAAGTAAATTTTTACTACTATTTGTTAGACACCGCAATTACTAAGTTCGACGAACGGTTCGAACTTTTGAATGAAAATAATGAAACTGTTTCATTTCTTCAAAAATTGAAACACTGGAAAGATTTGGACTCTGATACAAAAAAAACACATTGCTCTAATTTAGAAAATAAACTTTGCCATGCTGGCTCTTCAGATGTAGAACAGTTCGAGCTCTATAATGAAATCGAATTATTACCGATGTTTATTGATGATTCCACTACGCCGTTGGATATTTTAAATTACTTGTTTACGAATAAATTAATTTCAGTGTTCCCAAATCTGTCCACAGCACTGAGGATATACCTGACACTTCCAGTCACGGTCGCACATAGCGAAAGGTCATTTTCTAAACTAAAAATAATTAAAAACTACCTTAGATCAACATTGTCGCAAAGTAGATTGACAAATTTATCGTTAATAAGTATTGAACATGAAATCAAAATTGAAGTTAGTGACATTGTTAAAGATTTCGCTAATGCAAAAGCTCGAAAAGTAACTTTTTTGTAAATACATTTGTGTGTACGAGCGTCCTGTTATGTACTTAACTATAATAGTTTTTAAATTAAATATATATTATATATTCTTATAACCCCTTCCTTCCTAAAAAAACTTATTGCTTCCCGACATCATTTAAAATTGCACCATTTGCATCCGAATTTCCGTTTGAAAATATAACTATGTATTAGTATTCCATTTTGACCCCGCTCCTACTAGACTAGAGGGCGCCAGGGTACTGGTTGCACACGGGCGCCACAAGGGCTAGAGACGCCTCTGAATCGTTTGGTACCTAGGGTACCCCAGGCATTACGGATTTGTAGGACCAGACTTTTTTTTAAATGAGGTCATATTAGACACAGAATAGGATTGAATAAAAATGTTCGATTTTTCATAATCATGACTAAATACCTTATTTATTAAATAAATACATCCTAAAATATCATACCATTGTGTACCAATTTATTTCAAATAAATCCCTTATGACTGATGACAAAGGTATTTAGGTAGATAATTTATTCATTCAAAAAGTGCATTGTATTAGGGAAAAATATTATTTTTAATTAATGCATAACTATGAACGGACTAATATTTGGAACTTGGTGCCATAGTAATCCAACGATGTATCTAGCTAGCTATAGCCTAGCTATTAGAGGGTGGGACCAGAGTTCATACAAATCTCGGCATCGTCCTTTGCAAACGTACAGAGGCCAGCACATCAATTTGTCAAATTCGTTTGACAGTTTTTCGACTTTCTTGCAAAAGTTTAAGGTTCAAGTTCAATTACGAAAATTTGACAGGGATAGCCTATTTGATTTGGGATAGCATGATGTGCTGGTGTCTGTACCTAACGAACTGAGGAAAAAAGTTACGTTGAAAATACCATCATAGATTCTGAGCGACAGTCATGTCGTAGAATTTGAACTCTAAGTACACAAGAGTTGATTTTTGAAATATTTCTTATAATTAAAAAAGTGTTTCAATTAATGAATCGTTGAATGTCGCAGCGTTGAATAAAAACCGTTCAATGAATGAACTGTTTACATTGCAAGTCGACATCAGTTGCACGTTAACTCGTTGACGAATTTAACTAGTTGATCAAGTAGTTGACGAACATAAATCAACGTTGACGGAAAAACCGTCAACGGCCCATCACTAATAAGTAGGAGTGACTGTGAGCGTTGCGGCGACGAACCGTTTACAAAGACCGTTTTGTGTTCTGCGACGATGAAACTGTTTTACGTCCAACAGTCTTCGTCGTACAAACCAGTGTCGAATTACTTGGTGCGATTTTTTTATTTTACGCCTATGAAAATACAGTCGAGAACGCAATGGTTCAATTATTTATCTATCACACTCGTTGGGCACGCCACGATTGCGGCGGTAAGTCCCCTCTTTGAGGAGTGGCTTGAGAGGCGGCATGGCGTCCTCACCTACCGCCTGACACAGGTCCTCACCGGACATGGCTGTTTCGGGAGGTTCCTGTTTCGGATAGGGCAGGAGGAAACGCCTGGGTGTTTCCACTGCGAAGATCGCCCTGAGGACACGGTGGAGCATACGGTGGAGGTCTGCCCGGCTTGGGCGGGCACCGCCGTGTCCTCGTGCAAAACTAATTTATTATAAAAATTTCTGACATTATCAGTTTTTTCTGAAAGCTTTTTAGTTGCATAATGAATACGAACTTTGAGATATTTCAAACTTATAGCCTTAATTAAGAGCGAATAATGACAGTCTAGGAAAGTTTGGCTATTGAAATGTGATATGTGAAAAAATAATGTTAAACCCAAACATCGTTTAAGACTTTCCTGCATGAGCACAAGAAGAATATTTTTCTTATTAATACCTCGATTTTTACGAAATATTATCTCACAATTTTCACAAATTTTTACAACATCTTTTGAGGGGTAACATAGTCCACCTTTGTCTTTTTGTGACTGTAGACTGGCGTATTTAGTATCTGATATAATAGCAGACACACATTGCTCGCACTGAAGCTCTTTTTTCAGTTTGTTTACAACAAATTTTAGCGGCGCACGTGAGGGAGATGCAGTACATGCGCCCTCACAGCCGCGGCCATCGCAGGAGACGCCCTGGGCGTCGGGAATCCCAGGCTGATTCCCGGCCACCGTAGGCACGGGCTTGCCAATAAGACATTAAGTAGAATGGCGTTTAGTAAGTTTCCAGTACACAAAGTACATCTATCTATTAAATTTAAGAAATTAAAAAAATAAAAACTTGTCCGGTTTTTTCTTTGAACACATCTGGCAACCCTACCCTCGTATCATCATCTAACATAAGTGCAATTTCATTGATGCGTCGTGAGCCTGAGTCGCCCTTATGAGCAGTCAAGAGGCTATATAGTCATTGCACACAGGCAACTGAGGGAACACGGGTGGGTTTTAGTCAGTAAAAGTCTGACACACCCTCCTGCTCATTTAATATTATTTTTGTAAATTCCCGTTCGTCCCACGCCGGGGACGAAGTCGTTGGGACGAACGGGAATACACGGCTCCACCCAGAGCGGGAGAAGTTATTTGATGATTTCCCACCC
The DNA here is from genome assembly GCA_949091785.1 of Polymixis lichenea. Classification (NCBI taxonomy): domain Eukaryota; kingdom Metazoa; phylum Arthropoda; class Insecta; order Lepidoptera; family Noctuidae; genus Polymixis; species Polymixis lichenea. Next base: position 12,124,187 of record OX420958.1, on the reverse strand, counting down.
AGAAAAAAAAACAACAATCATAAAGCCATTATGCCACGTGCTTCACTAAAATAACTTAACCAGTAACTCTTAGCAAGATGTCTCACTAACAACTAAGTTAAGCGTTGTGCCAGATTGTATGTCGTGTCGTGGCCAACGCAGATGGTTGAACGGTTATAGCATCTTTTAATGGTCTATTGTTTTCGGCTTCTTCATGTCACAGTTATTACGGTTTATTCACACACCTGTGTATTTTGACCTGGCGCGGTCCGAGGGGGTCCTAGGGGTCATGACCCCCCCAAAGACGTAAACGTTAAGCTTAAATTAGTAATTTTTAGAAAATATTTTATATTTTCATATTTTAAGTAGGTAATCGTTGTCTGTGACCAGCCCCGCCCCCCCTCCCCGAAGTCTTTGGCTGCGACCGCGCCTGATTTTCGTTCTTTCTTCTTTTTAAGATGGAATGAAGTATCTTTTTTTTTGGGGTTGGGAAAACATCAACTAACTCCTCCCGCTCTGGGTGGAGCAGAAGAGCGTGTCAGATTTTCACTGACTAAAACCCACCCGTGCTTTAGTTGCCTGTGTGCCACGGTATCTCTTTCGAACAACCCGCACCCCTGGCAGGCAACGGCCCTTGCGCACCCCACCAGTTGGTGCTGACATCTCTTTGAGGCGCGCGTGGAACACAACGCGCCGTCGACCCGGGCTTGGTCCTTACCGGACAGCGAGCTACCCATTACGAAATAAGTATCTTTAACAACTCAACATCATCCTCCGGTACTCTTTAACTTCAGTAGCTTTTGTCTGAAATTTGTTCATCCGACCCACTCGTTCGCATTGCATCACCTACACCATTACCTCGTTTTCCTTCTGACTTCTTCTTTTTTCTCGGCTCCTAAAGGTCGCAGTATTATGTCAGATATCGAATAACCTTCCTCAAAAATTGGGTTATCTAATGCAAAAATAATTTTTGAAATCCGGCTGGTACTTCCAGAGATTATAACAAACAAACTATCTCTTTAGTTTTATCATTAGTGGCGGGACAGTTGGCGCGGTGGTTGAGCGATTGACTGCTGCGCTGCGTGTCGCGGGTTCGATTCCCGCACGGGATAAATATTTGTAAAACCTACAAGTAGTTGTTCCGGGTCTGGCTGTTTGTGTATGAGAGTTTAAATGTCTGTAAACGCACCCACAATACAGGAGAAATTCCTAGTGTTGTCCTAAACGTTGCCCAACGTTTAAAAATAAAATAAAAAAAACATGTAAGTAGATAATATTTTTATGTTCGTCAGCATGAGCTGTCCTTGAAACAAATTTTGGAAGAAATGAAAGCAGGCATTGCCGGTATTCGCTATCATGTGTTTGTAGATGGGATGGATACCCAGTTGTTTTACACACGTGGTAATATTTTGTTTCGAACGCGGACGGGTTTCGGCGTAATAGTCATTATTTTGTTCACTGTAAAGTGAATCTAGTCGACATTTTTTCCATACAAACTTCGGGAGTGTATTACTCCACTCTTCGACAATGTACATCAAAAATTAAACAAGGTTTGGTTATATCTCATTAATAATATTGTCTGTACGGAAATGAAGTACTAAAATAAAAATCCATTAAAAAGTTAGAAGCCTACAAAGATTCGTTTTTCTGGGCGTGTAATAATTGAAGCCTAAAATCTCCAAAACCAAGTCGGTACCGACAAAGCTCAAATATCGAAAAGTTCAATAAACTTTATCGGTCATCAGTGTTTTTTCATAAACTCGATCTTCCGAAGGACTTTTCTTAATTTTTTCGCGCCTGTTTTACAACAAATGGTCCTACTCTCACTCAATAATGTTGTGCGTGTAGACTAGCGTCTAACTGCTCATCAGTGATACTACCTCTGTCCAGGCGCGGTCCGAGGGGGGGGGGGTTCTAGGGTGACATGACATCCCTAAAGCCATAAACGTAAAGCTTAAAGTAGTTTTTTTTCTAAATAAAATACATTTTCTTATTAATATGTAGGTAGTCTTTCTCTGTGACGCCCCCCAAAGTCTTTGGCTGCGACCGCGCCTGCCTCTGTCGGACACGATCCCTGGTGAGACAGCGTGCATTTTAGGCAGGCCCACCAGTTACTTCAAGCCCGCGACTACATTCCCCTTAAATCTTGATAAGCTTACCTTTTTCTCAGTCTTTAAACATACATACATAGGTAATTAGATCAGTACAGTATAAGTATAAATAGCGTATATTAAATCTATCGTAAAAAACATAAGCCCGTCTTCTGTCGTGTAGTCGTTTAAAAAGGAGAATCTAGTGAGTTTGGGGAGATCAAATCAAATCTCTTTATTGCGTTCATGTGTACATTTAGTTGTTTTACAATACATATATAAGTAAGTTCCAATATGAAACCCGGTTAGGGCACGGAAACATTAACTTACTACTGACTAACTTACCTATACCTAGCCAAAGATTTTTGACGATACCTACTGTACCTAATTAAGAAATGCAACCTCGATCCTTTTCTCGAGATGCAATTTCGCGAGAAGGTGGCCAATCACGGCTCGATTGAATTCCCTACCCCTAACGTAATCACATTTATGCAGTAGTTATGCACAGTTCCAAGGTTAATTCACTGTAATAAAAAATAGACAGTTGGTTACGCACGTAAGTGGCAATAATTTATTACCTTCGCTTGAACCTGTGATGACTCCGTTAAACATAATAAAAAGTAAAAGCCATAACACGATGTCACGCTTATTTATGAAGCATTTGACTCCATCAAGCAAAAAATATAACAGTAAATCGGAACGAAATCAGAATACAGTTTTGAAATTTATTTACCTACTTAAGTAATTTATCATTTAACAAACCTACATAAATATAATTTACACCTGTAACTTGTTTAAAGTAATTATTTCTATTTCCATCCTTAGAAGAGTCCCACAGGGATCTGTACTAGGTCCTATATTATCACGACGTGAAAAGCAAATCGTTGCAAGCGAACAAATAAGCAATTAATGACTCTATTCTTCTTGTTAATTACGGAAAAACTTTCTTAAGTAACAGTGGCATTTAAATGCATTTTTGTCACGCAATAATTAATCTTCTTTCGTGATTCGTGAGCTGTTGTCGTTCGAAATTATGAATGTTATGCCTATTTCTTTGATTTCGCTTTAGCGCCAGTGCAAACTGTGCGTCTTGTCGCTGCAACACACACACAGTGCTGTCGTTTGCGTTTGCGACAGACGTAGTGCCATTTAATAAAATGGAGCCTCTAGTTGCCCTTGCCTTGGTTGTTACCATGCGAAGACTGGCGCTGGCCCGTCGCATGCGACTTCCGTCGGGTGTTCGCGTGCACCGTGCGTCTATTCCCTACAACAATTTAGCGAGAGTGTTGGACAGGCTGTATTTGCAACTCTGCAACTTAACTCAAGTGTGCGGAACTATGAACAAAATATATGAATATGAAAATTATCTAGTCTGTCGTTTTTTTTTTTTTTGGGTGGTAAATCATCAAATAACTTCTCCCGCTCTGGGTGGAACGGGAGGGCGTGTCAGACTTTTACTGACTAAAACCCACCCGTGTTCCCTCAGTTGCCTGTGTGCCAGGGGCCGCGGTATCTCTTTCGAACAACCCGCACCCCTGCTGTCGTTGCATCTAGTCGCCGTCGCACGTCGCGCGGCTGGTCTTTGGTATAACTAAACTACACTGAGAAAACTGACAATCATAAAAGAGGTGAATTCAGCTTAAAGTATGATGAATTCACTCAAAGGACGGAGCATAGTGATTCACCAAAAAGAACGATGATAATACTGATGTTGATGATAACAGTATTTAAGATGATGTGTCACCATGGATTTAGTTTTAGTTACCTACTATTTTTCGATGCCTTCCTCATATATCCAGTTATATCCTATTAGTTTTCCTACAATTTTTCGGTGACTTCCTCACATATTCAGTTATGTCATACAATTTTTCCAACTATTTTTCGGTGCCTTCCTTATATATCCAGTTATATCCTATTATTTTTCCTACTATTTTTCGGTGACTTCCTCACATATTCAGTTATATCATACAATTTTTCCTACTATTTTTCGGTGCCTTCCTCATATATCCAGTTATATCCTATTATTTTTCCTACTATTTTTCGGTGACTTCCTCACATATTCAGTTATGTCATACAATTTTTCCTACTATTTTTCGGTGCCTTCCTCATATATCCAGTTATATCCTATTATTTTTCCTACTATTTTTCGGTGACTTCCTCACATATTCAGTTATGTCATACAATTTTTCCTACTATTTTTCGGTGCCTTCCTCATATATCCAGTTATATCCTATTATTTTTCCTACTATTTTTCGGTAACCTCCTCGTATTTTAGGTTAGGTCCTCTTACTTTTCCTACTATTTCCTCATATCTCTGGTTATAGCCTATTATCTTACGGAGGTCGCCCTCAATAGGAGGATTGTGTTTTTTAATAAACCAATTAATATCTCTATAATACACCAGTGATTAGTTGTAGTTCTACTCATTCTCCATCAGTAGGACTACAACTAAATACTGGTGGATTACACAGAAATTGTTTGGATTATTAGAAATCACAATCCTCCTATAATTGAGGGCGCCACTGGACTTACATGATCCCCTTATTTTTAAGTATCCAATATTGGTTCTTTCCTTTTAAATATTATTAGGTGTGAGCTCAACATTAAAAAAAACTGAAGAACCCTAAACTTGAACCTTAAAAAAATGGAGAGTAAGTAAAAAAAATAGAAAAAAGTACCTTGGCAAGAATGGTAAGAAGGTGAAAAGGGATGTATGTATAAATTAAACAGAAAATTGAATGGTATTTTTATTTCCATAGTATGAATGAATAATTATTATATACTCTAAACATTTATATTCAGTATAAAAGAAGACTGTTTTGTTTAGAAACATCCTCGCCTTAATGATTACAGTATCTATTTGTCGGTCATTATAAAGAATCATTATATACATTATGTTCAATAATTCTAGTTTTTACAAATTAAAATAAAGGTTGAGACGAGTAGAAATTTAATTTACAAAAAATAACAAACTTTACATTAATGTACCTATAACTAAAACATTTTTGCCCTTAAGGTGATTGCTTCAGGGTAGCCGTTTTTTGCAATTTGCAGGCCAGTGCTAGGTTGTATGTTAATTAAATGTTGCACGCGGGTGTAAGTACATAAGTTGTACTACATACGTCTTACACCCGCGTCTAACATTTCAATCAAAACCTAGCACTGGCCTGCAAATTGCAAAAAACGTAAGAAAATTTGAATTTCGCGGGCTACCCTGACGCTTTCACCTTAAAGCTGCATACAATAAATTGGTTATATTATTATAGTAAATATCTATTTTCAAGTAAAGTGCTACTATAAACACTCCGATGAGACTAATCTATCCCTCATACAAATACTTTACTTTAAAATCTATTACTAAAGGTGAACGCACACTTTTCAGAGCCGAAGGAGGCGAAAGAATCGAATTTTAGAATTACTTGTATGAAATCCTATGGAACCTCGCACACTTACCGAATCGGACGAATAAGGTCGTACGATTCGGTACGGATAAGTGTGCGAAGTTACATTGGACTTCATTTAAGTAATTCTAAAATTTGATTCCTTCGCCTCCTTCGGCTCTGATAAGTGTGCGTTCACCTTAAACCAGCTATTGGTGCTGGCTCATACCATTACTTTATGCGGACACCGTTATCGGGCCGTCTTTATAGGATATCCTAAAGGGATATCCGATAAATACCGTAACTAAGGGTAGATTACTAGTTGAGCGCACTCTGCTATAAAAAAATAACTGCCCTTGGACTCTGCAGTGCCTCAAACTAGCAACGCCGCGTACGGTATAAGTACATAATTAATAATTATGTAAACGTTTCCAAAAAAAATTGATATTACTGGATTCAAAATAAAAACACCTTAAAAATGAGCAAACGAGTTAACTCGTTTGCGCATTTTCAAGGTATTATAGCAGCGACCGTAAGCCGTTAGAATACCTACAGAATTTTGAAATTTTTACTCTAGGTACCATCTACTTGTAATATATGACGTGTTACCTCGCATTAGAGTGAGCGTGTTAGGACACGGAGAAACGGCATTTTGGCAAGGAAAGCACAGATAATCATTACCACGTTTAACTTCATAAGAATTGTAATGAGAATTAAATTCAATAGTTTCAAACATACAGCAACGGAAAAAAACCTCTTCAGTATCTGTCACCAAAATTGCATCAATTTGGCCAAAAGTGGGTAAGAATTGTTCATCATCTATATCTACAGTAACAATAGAGTTCCGCTGCCATATAACACCAGCTATTGTAGCGGAAGTAACCGAATATTTGAGGACAACGCCAGTGCCGAGAGAAAACTTGACAGTGTCTCCTGAATTTAATGCAGATTTTTTTCCTAGTATTTTTGTTGTAGGTATTGTATTTTTCACAAACAAGTCATTGAGCATAAGTTGACATTTTATTGCTAGAGTCTTGCAAACATTGACTCGATTAAAAGATGATCTAGCCACTAACTTAGATACCCTGTGCTTGGCTTCAAAACGCATAGCCCACATGTTACGTACGGGGCCGAACTTCATTAGCATGGTAGGATAATGAGTCAGAAAATGAAACTTTGGCTGCAGGGGTGATTTTGTTAGCTCCGTGTACAATTGATTAAATTCTGCTATTATAACCCGGAGTTGAATATTGGTGTCACTGAAGACCCTATGACTTAATAACCTGTCGGTGATTTGCCGCAACATAATGTATAATTTCCATACTTTATTTTCTAAAGGAATGTAAAACCCGGCTATTAGGCTGAAGTATCTAATAAGGGTAAGCATTTCTGATGCTGAAGTTTTCAATTTTACTTTCGAACCTTGGACAACTAAACAATTACTTGGTTTTGAATTCCTATCTGGTCCATAATCAAATGAAATTATTCTTTGTTGCAATACTGAGATCTTTAAAAGACCTTCGGCAAGGAAGTGGTTTATGACAAAGGTCATTACATAACGAGCTACACCTTCTAATATATCATGCATTGGGTCTACTGCTACATTTTGAAATAAATCAAATCCTGTCACCTTAAGCCAACAGCATGATTCTTTAATGCCCGTGTTAGGTGTATCGTTTTCTTGCAATTGAGCGTGGTATGAAGTCATATTTCTAAGCAAGTTACTGTTTTCATATAGAGCAGTTTGCAAACCTTTCTTGTCAATGTTACAGATTCTGCAACACTTGTTAGCTGAAAAACTTTCAGTAAACCCGAGAATTGAATTCAGGCCTAAATTATCGCCAGTTATAGCAACAACCTTCAATTTTACGGTTCCTTTAAAAAACTTATTTTCTATAAAAATTCCTTTGTTTTGCAAGTAATTCAATTCCTCAATAACAGGGTCAAAAATAGCTTTGTTTCCATATTTAGTTTTGTCAGCAGAATGGCAAATAGCTAACAGCAAAATGTTATTCAACAATGAAAATAAATGTGGTGGGAGTGCTGGCAAGGAAACGTATACACCACCAAGCTTATGCACCCCAGCGTGGCTCCCCAAAGGATTTCCAATTTCAAAATCATCATAGTATACTACTAAAGGAAGAATAATGTCCGACGCCTGCGGTGTACACATTGCCAGCCATACAGATCCCTGCATTACATTTTCTAGACACATTGGCCTCATCGGATTTTCTTCACGGATTATTAAATTACCCCTTAGGTGGTTCAAATAATCCGTTACATCTTTCCAAATAGTGTCAATGGAAAAAAAAATCTTCAAAACCTGGCGAAGTTGAATTACTTGCATTGTACGTGGCTTGGTGTGTAATGTTAAAGTGTTACTCCTTTGTGAAATGTCAGGACAATAACCAACGATTACTTCATGTGGTGGTATAAAAGAACCTAATAAATTCAATTCTCGGAATCTCAAATATTCTGAACGAAACGGAAAAAAGATGCCCTTCAAAGCTGTGTTGAACTTATGAAGTCGTTTATTAATTTCGCTTCCAGACATGCTTTCCTCATCAGCTAGCACAGGGCCGAATACGGACATTAAAGACGGTGCGATATTGTCAAGAAGGGTTTGCAAATGACTAACCATAGCTTGTACAGACGATCGAGATACAGAGGGATTTACATAGAGCGTTGAAATAAATTTCAAAACTTCTTTATGAATAATACTATCAGCATTATCAAGGACTTCCGATTCACTATCAGCTTCAATGTATATGTGCTCAGTTGCTACTTTGGTAGTCTCTGTTTCACACATAGGAACTACGCAAGCCTCGTTTGAGGTGGATGGCAAATAACGAGTGTTTACTTTATTCAAATGTTTTAAGTTAACATGTTTTCTAAATTGTCTAACGTCCGTGAAATACCGGTAGCATGCGTCTTCACCACATTTATAAACTCCAGTAATATCAATTTTTTCACATTCTTTCCTTATGTGGGTAATAAGTGAAGAAAACGTGGGAAAAGTCCTTTTACAACTGTGACACTTCATCTTAATTTAAATTGTGACTCCGAGAGTAACTAATATCTCCTTCACAGATTGTGACATACGATCGTACGATGTTTTGACTTTGTAAAAACCAATTTGGATAATAAGCCAAATGTTATAGCTTTCAGTAGGATATTTAGCCGCAGTAGCATGAAATATTTTAAAAGTCACATCAACAGCCTCAGTTAGTGTTGTGAACTTGTAAAACGTATTGTCACATACTGTGAAGGAGACACCTGACTGGCGGCACCAAATTATAAATGGTTGGAGGCTAATACCTAGGTTTTGAAGCTTTTGGCGACGCTCCTCAATTACCACTTGCACGTCTGCGTCATCATCCACGATGGTCACAAATCCATCCAATATCTCCGCTCGTGAAGCTTGCCAGTCTTTTCTAGATCGACGGGCAGGAGGAATATTAAAGAGACAGCCGAGTAGCAATATCGCTGCTATTAATTTTGTCTCCGGTTGTTCATCTGGAAAGAAAATAATAATAGTATATTTGACACAACACATCATCATTAACTGAGCAAATAGGGAAAAGTATCAGAACAAAATAAAATCTATCTATATAAGTAAAAATGAATTGCCGAAATGTGTGTCCGCCCGCCCGTTACTTCTGAACGACTGCACCATGTTAGATAATTTTTAAATTCTTTTTTGTCTATATATTTTATAACGGGTTCACCGACCCAGGGAGGTCGAGCACCTAGAACTATATAACAGAATCATTTCCTTACCGTCACAAATTGCCAATGTATCAGCTATTTTTCGACGAAGAAACGAGTCCTTTGTGGTGTTAAGCTTCTGCTGAGCAGCTTTTAGTATGTTTTCCGATGAAGCATCCAAGGCGTCGAGGCCCCCGGATTTATCAGGGAACAGTGCTTCGTAGTCATGAGTCAGGAGTCGCCATCCATCACTTGACTTCAGGATAGGATACTTATTGAAGTACTCCTGTAATGTCCCTTCCTCGTAGTACAAGTACCGGAGGCGAGCTCGCACCGTCTCCCGCCACAGGGCACTGACCTCCTGCCACGGACCAGCTGAAGGACTTGACAGCTGCTCTAATGCTGACGCTACGTCCTCCACTTCACCTGCACACAAAAATTAAAACGATTAATAATTAGTACAATGACAATAACGGTTCTTAGATTAATAATTATATAATAATAATAAATTATGATATTTTGTAATTTGTAACGAAAATTTATACTAATTCAGATATTTTTCTCAATAATTTTGTTCTTGATAATTTAATTCAATCTGAAAACATAAAATTTCTTGAAAAGGAGTTACCTTCTTTAAGTCCGGTCAGGTCGATTCCAGCGAGTGGAGGGGTGTCTAGCCTAGGACTGGACTTGGAGCGAGAACGTGACTTGGGCTTTTCAATAAGGCCCAACGAAACTAAATGCTGCCGTCGAGCCCTTCTGGCGGTGACTAACCAGCCAGAGATATTGCGCTTAGCCTGGTAAGCATCAGCCGGCAGGTACGGCGCGTAGTATAGGGGTGGTGACTCCTCTTTAAATAATCTGCCAATGTCGTAGGATAGAGCAAGCAGCTGCGAATCTGTCAGAAGTACCGGGTTTTCGGCCGTAATGAGCTTCTCCATAAGCAGCTTGCATAAACGCCCACGCACGTTTGAGGGTAAGGTGCCCGTTTTCTGCCCAATTGCTATTATTTGTTTTCCCTCGACTGACGAATTCAGTATGGTATTCACCTGAAACACAAATAGTATAAGTATGGCATTACAAACTAAATATGCAAGGTAAAAGTTAAAAAAAAATGTCACTAAAATGTTGAAAATACAGGTTCAATACCTACCTTCCATTCAGTATAATGATCAGTTGGAGTCGGTGCCAGTCTAGGCATCATGCATTTAGTTGTTAGTTATAGCTGTCACCAACTCCAAATATATTACTGATCTTTGTGACATATAGTATAGCTCCTAAACGGCCGTCCGTACACACATACAGGACAGGACAGGTACAGACGTTAAACTTATCTGTTTACGCCGGGGGTTAACAATATTGAATGTCAATTTAAATTCCTTATCAAAAGTACAGGATAATAGGCAATAACTTACTAAATTGCTCCCGGTGGACTCTTGTTTAACTGCTTCACCCACTGACGACGACGAGTCCAGTGGTATCACCAGTATGTCACCATCCTAAAATAATATTTACTTTGAGACAATGTTATAATAGTACATGTAACAAAAAGGTGTGATAATATGAGTATGTACGGTCAATTAACCTCAATAATCGTTGAAATAATCACTAAATGTGTCCGAGTGCGACCGTTAACTAACAGGCTATAGCTAGCCCTAGCCGGAGATAACTCAAGGGAAGTGTTATATTTTTTTACTAGTAATCGGTTCAGCATTGCAGGTGTGAACGGTCCTGCCCTCGTCCCTTGATCCGGCCCTGATAAAAACTAATCGATCAAGATCAGGACTGATCCTGGTCTCAAAGAATGTCTATACCAAATTTTGCATCGGTTCAGTGTCTTAGGTATGAAAATGTGAAAAGGTCCTGCCCCAGCCGACAGATAGACAGACAAACTTACTTTCGCATTTATAATATTAGTATGGATGTAATTACAAATTAATACATATTGCTCTTGAACCAAAAAACAGTAAGTACGAGTACTTTTCTACAATTTTGCAGAACTTACCAAATTTTCCTGGTTAAGTCCTGCTTCGCAGTCTTGGTTGAGGATTGAGCTTTGCAGTCCTTCACACGGTGGCAGAGGCTCTAAGTTACAAGGTAGACTAGTTAACAAGTCATTCCTCAGGACCTCTTCAAAGAGTGATGAATTGTAGGAGTTATCCTGAAATTTAACAAGAAATTTAAAAAGGTAATAATAATGTACTTAGTTGGTAAACTAACAAGACTGATGAAAAGTTATGATTTTATTCCACTTTTTAAATAAATACTGCACCGGTTAAATTGTTAGGTATCTTAAGAAGACTTTAAAATAATAAAAGTTAATAAGTAGGTACCTACCTACCTACATGCAAGTAGGAGAATGTGCATTTAAGCGACGCAGGGCATGTGTAAGCAAAAAGTTTAAAACAAAATTTACTTTTTTGAAATACAATTTAACATGAAAACAAACCATATCTTTTGGTTGGTCGCTTTTTAACATGGCCAGAGCTGCTTCAAACCGGAGTCTGTCCCCTATTTGAGGGAACATACTATGTATGTCTTGTTTACTAAGCATCTGCATTGTTGCGATATCAATTCTTTCAGCTGAAAAAAAAGGTAAATTTAACAGCGCCCTGATTGCAGCTGTGAAATGCACTACGTCGCATCGACTTTATAAAATGTAGGTTGGTAGAGCTCGTCTAAGCTGAAATGACGCGCCCCACTACTTAAATTTGTATACGTACACTACGGTAAATGCGGTAGTGGGGCGCGTCATTTTAGTTTAGACGCACTCTACCTATTTGTTTTTTTTTGGGTTGCAGTTGCACATCGAATCTAGTGTATAATATAAATATGAACGTATATCTAGGTAGGTGGGTAGGTACCATACGACAAGACTATTCTTGGTTGGAGTGTACAGCGGCCAAAAAAGTGTTAATTTCGCAAATCGTTTATTTTCTCGATTCTATAGTACCTATGTAACACCTAGAAAGGCTAAAAGTGTCTGGGTGTTTTTTGTCTCCGACCAACCGTTTGTCGTAAAAACGATGTCGAAGGGATCCATAGGTAAGGTTATGTTAGAACTGTGACCTTGAAATTGGTCGCGAAATTTTTTTAAGTATATTTTCATAGTGCCTCTAAGACGACACTCTGACCCTATTCTTGCTAGAAATTAGAATGTGTGAATGTAATGTGTGAGCTCATGCTAGCAACTTACTAGGTAGGTTTGTCAACTTACTTTCAAAACGATCGATGTAGCGTTCCAAATTCCACTTCTTCAAAAGATCACGCGTAGCCATATCCATTTTTGCACTGATCAAACACGTTCACTGGCACTAATGGAATTGTTATTGCTATTAATTAAACGAGTCGTGAGTCGTGACTTGCCGGCTGTAGCGGTGAAATACAAATGGCCGACCGAAATGGCGCGGCGGCGGAATGAAGTGAGAGAGGGAGACCTCATTATATAATGCCGTCACCTTAAATTTGTAGGACATCATTCAAATGCTACTCATAAATGGGTCTCTGTAATAATAATTTAGTAGGATACACATAAAATAATATGACTATATTATTGAACTTTGATGCTTACTCTAAAAATATGAGATTATTTAATCGTATTATCATAGGATTCACATAAAATAATATGACTGTAATATTAAAAAATGATGCTTACTTTAAAAATATAAGTTTAAAGCATTATAATTTAATATAGTACATTAGGGGGAGGTCATCGTATTTTTAGAGATACTTCTTCATATTAAACTATGAAATCTATTTATATTACGGTGACTGTCATTGTGTTTTTTAATTAGAATCTTATTTATAATTATCATACTAATTTATGGGACAGTGGACCATTTTCTATTACATTGTGTTATTATTTGAAGAAGACAATGTTATTTCATAATTACAAATTTTTACGATGACAAGTATCATAATATTGCATTATTTACCCAAAAAATTCGATTCCATCTTAACACATTTCAGTTCTAGCGTAATATTTACTTATTATCAACATATTATAAGACAACGCATCTATTTTAAACCAACGTCACGATATTTTAAGATTATGCCAAAATGACATTTATCTCAGTGTATGCTGGTAAAGACGCTGATCAGTCTAGTATTTCGGTATTCGGTTCCGCGTGACAGTCTAATGCGTTTTCAAGTAATAAACAGGTTGATTTCTGTAAAGAGGGAAATACTGTTAAGGACAAACGTGATTGTCTTTTGTTATTACATTCTTAGCTCGCTTTCATTTACTACAGATAACATTTTTTTAAGTAATAAGCAACAAATTATTATAATTTTATAAGAAGCTAAAAACTACCAAACAAACCCAAAATAAATAAGTCTTCTGTCAAAACTCATGTTTAATGTCCCTTGGGGTCAATTTCACGAAACGAAAACCGAACGTGAACAGCACATTTAAACCAAGAAGCTTATTGATAATTTATCGATACAACGTGTAACGGAAAGGGTATATACATACCAAGGGCACGGCTTCTTTGGATGATATCTTCTCTTTATATCCTAGAAAATAACTTGTATTTTCGCAAAAATTTTGGTCTTTTCAAAAAAAGATGCGACTTCCATAACCTAAATACACGTAGTAAAGATGAAATTGTGATTCCAAAATTTAGATTAACTAAAACTAGCAAGTCATTTCTAATAAACAGTGTTGGGGCTTCAGTGGACTTCAATGAAACTCCCGTATCGAGGTAAGGTTTTTATAATTAAGTTTAACTATGATTAACATGAATATAGGAGGAGCGTACAAGTTCGCGACAATGGTGAAAATTTGTGACAGTCGATATAATATATGACGGTATTTGCACAATAAAAATCCATAAGGCGCCTGGCACTATAAAATAGCTAAATGTGACACACACACAACACGGACATCTTCACAAGTAACGTGCAGGCGTAAACATCCTCCCCCCGTTGAAACTCACAGGATTCAACTCTTCAATAACTCCTCTTCAGTTGGTAAGGGGCAGATGCGAACCAGAGGGCGACGTATAATTCCTTTAACAGTGTTAATGTCGGCTACTCTTGAAATCCCATCTTGTCCTGGGAAGAGCCTTGTAATGCGTCCAAGCCTCCAACATAGGGGAGGGACGCTATCCTCTTGAAGTAAGACCATGTCTCCAATTTTGACTGCGTCAGTGTTGGTCTTCCATTTACGGCGAAGTTGCAACTCGGCGATATACTCGCACTGCCAGCGCCGCCAAAAATGTTGAAATATTTGCTGGAGCCTGGCATAGCGCTGCAAGTTGGTTGAATGGCAGTTTTCTAAAGCTGGTTCAGGTAGCGCGGTGAGAGCCCGACCAATGAGAAAATGCCCAGGAGTGAGACAATCGAAATCATCATCAAATAAAGGACAGAGAGGTCTACTATTTAGAACCGCTTCTACCTGAGCAAAAAGAGTTTGAAGTTCTTCAAAAGTTAAATGAGAATTACCCATTACTCGCCTAATATAAAATTTTGCTGAACGGATACCGGCCTCAAAAATACCGCCAAAATGAGGAGCGTAAGCTGGTGAAAAGTGAAACTGAATGCCTTCCGAACATGCAAAATCAGATATATCGTTTTGGTAAATCTTGAAAAAATCGTTAAGTTCTTTAGCTCCCGCGACAAGAGTTCAAGTTGGGCCGCCGTCGTGAACGGTCGCGTCTGCCCGCGCGCAGCAGATGTTGACTTACTTGCCAGACTTCGAAATCAAACCGAGTTTTTTGTGCGTCTCCGTCGGTGTCGCAATTTGTTATATTGGGTAGTATAAAACAAGGGAGCAAAAGTGACGTAAGTGCGCTTCAGCCTGCAGCGAAGACTGGCTGCTGGAGGACGAGTGACACGGCTGACCCCTGGCGGCTAAACCTGGTGAGATCGTTCCTAATATTTCAGGGATTTGTTCTATAAAACTGAGAACGACCGGCCGGCCGGTTCGTTGTGGGCCAGTGTGCTAACACTACATATAATAGGGCGGCACAAACTAATTTACGCTATTATTCTAGCGCAAAATACGGTACCTATCGCTCAAAACGCAGTACCTAAAGATTGTATTATTATAACTTGTAACGCCACGGTTACCGAAATTTGAGTCGGCCCACGGCCCACATGTGCTGAAGTTTACAAAAAAGTTACCCTTAACTCTTAAGTTCGCATAGCACGCTTTTGTTCTACAGATTAACCAAAAAAAAAGGTCAAGTCAGCCTCAGCCCCTTTGCACGTGTCCTGGACTTGCACTACAAACAAAAGTGTTTTCAAAAAATAATTTAATGGGCTTAACACTCGATCATAGGATTGTCAGTCAAGATCTCGCCACATATATTTGGAAACATCGACAGGATGATAGAATTTTCCTATCACTTCTAAATAATATACATGATTTTCTCCCTAACAGCATTTTCTTCCAGGAATAAAGGATAGCAAAATACATAACCGCACAATCCCTACTAATATTATAGAGGCGAAAGTGAATTTCTGTATGTATGTTACGCTTCCACGCCTAAACCGCTGAACCAAGTGTCATGAAATTTGGCTGAGATATAGCCTAGAATATGGAGAGAGACATAGGCTACTTTCATATAGGAACATACGCTATAACCGACTTCCACGCGGCCGGAGCCGCGGTCAGGGGCTAGTTTAATATAACATTTTGTGGTGGCGAAGATATCATCATCGCCTTGTCCGAACACTATCTCGTAAATGTGCACAGAAACAACAGAAACGCACAAGGGTATTCACCTATTGGCGAAGTAGTACCCGCCAACAGCGACATCCTAAGTACAACGCTAAAACACCGCAACATGCCAATCCTTATAACCGGTAAAACACACGAGAAGAGCAAGAAAAATCCACGAAACCCCGGCCTCAAACGACCAGCCCCCAATTACCGAACTCATTAACACCGTGTGAAGAACAAGAAGCAAGCTACTCACACCGTTATCAGTCGTAATCGCAAACGACACTGGATACACAACACCCAGAAACAGACCTTTACCGCAATTAAGCGCACTTGACCAGACCTGTGCATCGGCGCCTCAACACCAGCCAAAGAAAGAAAATCAAATAGACGCTGAACCTCCTCGTAGCGGCATTCATATAGCCAACCTACAGGAAACAGGGTTGAACTCAGGAACATACATCTCCACACTGTGATTGGCACCCCTCAAGAAAAGCGAGTAACACACACCGGGGTCATATCAAGCACAAACAATGCAACTACGCAGCTCTCAACAGAAATTCTGTATAAATAAAATACGAAGACTGGATAACAAAAAAACTAGCAAATAAAGACATCATCCCAACGAGTAAAGACATCGAAATACCCTGGAACACAATAACGGAGGTTATTAAAACCGACCGCTGCTCAGGAAACTGATTCTTCAGCCAATTTAATCAAGAGACCATCGCTTAGCTCTTGCTAACCTACAAAGCGGGAAACCGGATAATCCAAATAGGCATAAAAATAATGGCAGACAACACTCCAAAAGGTTAAATATCAAGAAGAACAAAAACACGCAGAGCCCGCTTCACCGGACTGGGGACATTTCACACCGGAAAATGCAGGCAAATGCTCGACACGTTTTACAGGAACAACAAACAAAACGCCGAAGGAGATCCGCGTACATAAAGGTGTCCCCCAGGAAAACAAAAAAAAAAGGACCGAGGGCCTTTTCAGATACAAAATGTTAAAATAACAAAGCCGAAGAAGTAATGGTAATCATCAATAAAAGCCAAACGAGACAACTCCCGGAACGGACCAAGTGGTAACCATGGTAACCGAACTTAACAAAACGATGCCCCAAATATAACAGGAAACCGCAACTATACACAAGAATAAAGCCTGGACACAGAATACAGTGCCGGACAAGTGGCTTGAAACCGCGCAGGTACTAATCCCAAAAATAAAAAACTAGAAGACGCGAACGAATATCGCTGCATAAGGGTACTACAGAATTTACGTCAGATGCGTAGTAAAAACAAAAAAATAAAAAAATAGACGATGCAATAACAGGACTAGGCAACTACCAAGCGTCCCTTTTAAACAATGGATCAACAGATTACCAAGACGAGGAAGGATTTGCAAGTAAACGAATTTACGCTCATAGAAAACACCAATGTCGACTTAAAGACATTAAGGCATTAGGATAATTATTGCAATGAACTAACAAATCGATGACCAACAGGATAATCAAGGTATACATGAATGTAAGAACATGCATCAAATGGAGTGGCCAGCAAAGCAATTGGATTATAATTATCAAAGGAAAGGGAGTTAAACGGGGTTGCCCTCACTCCTCTCGCCTTTTTACATTAGTCTTCGACGAAGTCCTTAGAACCCTTAAAGATGCAACCCATTTAATCAAACTAGATCAGGACCGCGTTTCACTCCCCCTGGTATTATCATTTGCGGACGATCTTATACTCATTGCAGATGATCTAGAAGGACTAGAGCGCATCTTATACCACACAAAACCTTTACTAAATACCGCAGCCCTCCAAATAAACGAAACAAAAACAAACAGTCTAATTAGGGACCCCATAACATCACAGCAAACAATCAACGTGACACTCAACGGAATAAGTATACCAACAATGGACGAAATAAAATAGCTAGGCACATACACAAGCAGGAAAAGCACAATTAGAAAACGATGCCAACAGGCCACGAGAAACGCAAATCATTTCTACCATTCATACTATGGGCAAAGATGGACTGGAAGTTAACTAGACTTAGGTATCGAAGAGTTATCGTACCTTGTATGATATATGACTTAAAAGTATCGACCCAAGGTGAACAGATTAAGACTCAGAAGATATGAACGAGTTATCATGAGAGACTTGATTAACCACATCAGGAATAAACTAATAATTAAGAAAATGCACCAAATCTTAGACGAAAAAACCGTAACAAAACGCATCAAGAATCACAGGATGTGCTACTTAGCACACGTCTTCAGACGGGATAAACCACACCTATTGCAGGTAGCAATCCAGTACAAGGCCAAATCTAAGAACCTCGGACGACCTATTTACCCAAGGAATGACAATCTAAAACAAGCAATGAAATACTTCGACATGGGAATCAAGTTTTGAAAGGACATGGTCGGAGACAAAAATAAGATCAAGAAAGCGGCTAGCGATATCTACAAAAAACCAGAAACTGTTAGCTGCGAGAACTCAGAATATTACTACGAAAACAACAAAACAGAACACAGCGAAGCAACGACATAGAAAAGAGCTAAGAAAACAATTGAACGTACCCAAGAAGCCCGACCTGAATCAACATGCCGGCGACGTCGTGAAAAGATGCCCTCCTATAAATAAATACCACCCGTCTCTCCACTAGTCCAATGCTTACTCAAGGATGCATATCCGGTAGGCTCGCAATCCTTTCCTATCCTATGGGCACGTCTACCTGACCATTACCGCGCCCCCCGGTCTACTTCTTGATATGCAATGGCCTCTGTAACACCATGAAGCATGAGGCTCCAGGGGCTAGTGCAAATCTTGGGGTTCATTCGATTTATCGAGTCTGGTCAAGCCACGCTGGGATCGGTGCATTTCATATTCATATTCATATTCAAGTTCTTTAGCTCCCGCGACAAAGTTGCGTCCGTTGTCGCAGAATACTTCCGCTGGCCTGCCTCTTCGTGACACAAACCTTCGAAATGTCATGACAAAAGCGTCCTTAGATAGATCACTTACAGCTTCGAGGTGAGAAATTTTAAATCGAAGGCATATGAAAAAACAAAGATAGCACTTGACTAGCGAAGCACCGCGTCCCTTTCTGTTTACAATTAGAAATGGGCCAGCAAAATCAATTCCCACTGTTCGAAATGGAAAGTTTGGCGTGACACGTTGTGAGGGTAAATGACCCATTATTGGCGCAATAGTCTTGCCCTGCAAGCGTCTGCACCTCGAACAGTTATGAAAAATGCATCTAGCTAAATGTCTGCCGTTAATCGGCCAAACGTATTCCCTAACAATGGCCAACAATAATTGTGGACCAGCATGCAATCCGCGTTTATGTTCGTACTCGAAAATCAATTTGGTAAAATGATGCGATGCATGTAGTAGAACGGGATGTTTTTTATTATAATTATAATCTGATGAGCCTAGTCGGCCACCAACTCGGATTACTTTGTCGTCACTTAAAAATGGAGTCAGTGATAAAATATTTGATTTAGAGCTTAGAGCCTTATTGTTGCATAACAAATTATATTCACAGAAGAATGATTCTTGCTGTACGAGACGACACAAATGAAGAAAGGAATGATTCAATTCATCAACAGTTAGATTGCCGAGAATTTTAAATTGATTTGGTTTTAAATTATTAATAAATCTTAGCACGTAAGCGAAAGATCGTTTCATTTTTGTTAAACAAGAATAGTTTTTAAAATTAATTATAGGTTCATTTTGAGTAGCAACATGAGTGGTAGTACAATTAGGTTTAGTTTCCGGTAAATCAGTAGTGTTAATTTTATTAGGTTTTAAGATAGGCCAATTGCTTTCAGGCTCTGTGAGAAAGGGAGGGCCTGACCACCACAACTGGGTACTGCCAAGTTTATCTGGACTAATTCCTCTGGATATGAGGTCTGCAGGATTGACAGATGTGGGAACATAGCGCCACGCCGAGACATCTGTTAGTTCACAGATCTCCGAAATCCTATTAGCTACAAATGTTTTCAAATTTATAAAACTGGTGTGGAGCCAGGCTAATACTACTGACGAATCGCACCAGTGTACTTGATGCTGAACTTCATATCGCAGTGACTTCCTGACAGCCTTGCATAACCTAGCTGCCAGTAGGGCAGCACACAATTCTAGACGAGGTATGGTCGTGCTCTTAATCGGAGCCACTTTGGACTTAGAACAAAGCAGATTGACTGAGACCTCGTTCGCAGCATTAACCGAACGTAAATAAATGCAAGCTCCGTATGCATGTTGGGATGAATCACTGAACGAATGTAATTCCACCGATGCGGGTTCATTGCAGAGCACACGCCGTGGAACTTCTAGAGCTAACAGAGAAGGTAAAGACTGCATAAAATTATTCCAGTTCTTTTGAACTTCATGTGGGACTGGAGAGTCCCAAGTTAAATTATGTAGCCACAGTTGTTGTAACAATATTTTCATTTTTATTACACACGGACTTATCAGTCCTAAGGGGTCAAAGATCTTAAAGAGAGACGATAGAAAAGATCTTTTAGTTAAACTATTGTTAGACAAAGGTGGGCATTTTATAGGGAAATGTAACTGATCGGTTGATGGGTTCCATCCCATGCCTAGTGTACTAGTTGACTCACTTACTAAAAGATTATCATCAGTTTGAATATTTGAATCGAACAATGAGGGTAAATTAGTCTTAAACTTACGAAGATTAAAGCATCCTTTCTTTAATTCTTCAGTTACAGATTGCTGGATATAACGTAGGGTATCCTCACTTTCAGAACCGGTGATGAGATCGTCCACAAAGAAATCATTTTGAATTATATCCTTCACCATAGGATCAAATGATTCTTCACCAATCTGCCATAAACACCGAGTGCTCAAGTAGCTGGAACTTGCCATTCCGTAAGTCACGGTACCTAGCTGTAACGTTTTGATGGGCAAAGACTCATCCTCTCTCCATAAAATAAGTTGAAGATTGCGGTCCTCTTCCTGGACACGGACTTGACGGTACATTTTTTCGACATCACCTGTCAAGAGGAACTTATGTTGTCGAGCTCTTATTAAGATGGAGAACAGTGAGTCCTGCATATTAGGACCAGTCATGAGGATATCATTGACAGACTGACCTGATGAAGTAGAAGCCGAGCCGTCGAATACGACTCTAATTTTTGTGGACTCACTACTATCTTTGAAGACAGCATGATGGCAGAGGAAATAAGATGTAGAAGGTATAGGTACAGCGGATTCTGAAAGGTGACCTAAGTCTGCGTACTCACGCATAAATTCTACATATTGCGACTTCACATGTGGTTGTTTGCGAAATCGTTTTTCTAGATTCAAAAAGCGTTTTTTGGCTAGTGAATAAGATTCACCGAGACAATCAGGTGTATCTTTTAAGGGTAGCCTAACCGAAAATTTACCTGTTTCTAAACGAAGGGTGTGCGATAAAAAATGTGTTTCGCATGCCTTCTCGCTATGACTCATAAGTGGTTTAGTTTGAGGAACATTTTCTAAGTCCCAGAATTTTGTTAGTTCTTGATGTATTTTGTCAACGGACGACACACAAGAAACCACTGAATTATTAGAATCGATGTTATTATCAATTTCCTTAAACTTATTATTTGTGGGTAAATTAAAATAAATAGGACCTGAAACCAACCAACCGAAATGAGAACTTCTTAATACAGGTGAATTAAGACCGAGAGATAGTTGATCGCGGCCAATAATGTCCCAAAAAATATCAGCACCGATGACAACATCAACAGGTGCTGGGTGGTGGAAGTCAGGGTCAGCTAAAAAGTACTCACTCGAAATGTTAAGCTTCTTAACGTCAATGGGTATTCTAGGTATGTTACCGGTCAACACTGGCAAAACCAGAAAAGAAGAAGTGACGGTAAAATGCTTCATCAAAGATTTCAACTGCACCACGCAGGTTTCTGTAGCCTGAGTGGTGGTTTTATTGCCTATGCCAATTATATTGACTTGTAAAGTGGTTGTCGGTTCTAAAAGTAGCCTTGTTTTAAGAGATTGAGTAATAAATGATGACTGACTACCGCAATCTAAAAGAGCGCGAACCTTCTGTGTTTGATTCGTTGCAGGATTAGCTACCTCAATAAATGCAGTGGACAGAAGCACTTGGTGATTATTTTGATTAGAAAAATTAACGATAGTGTCGTCAGTGATGTCGGGTGAAATGGTGACAACACTGGAAATATTTTTGCTAACAGATTGTTTATGCAAGAGTCTATTGTGTCGTGTATTGCACATGCGACACGGATGCATGCGACAATTGCGAGCAGAATGGCCAGACCTTAAGCAGTTGTGACAAAGATTCAATCTGCTTACTTCACTGATACGATCATCTAAACTCATAGCCAAAAAGGTGGGACAATCATAAAGGCGATGATTACCATTACAAACGTAACACGATGCAATAATATCAGAAGTATTATTGTTTTCATTATTAGAAATGTATGACTGATGAGATTTTATTTTATTGCTATAAGCTGTAAGCTTTGACGTTGTCGGAGACTTAGGTTTAGAATATGAATAACTACTATTTATTGACTCGAGTACATCCGCGCGATCAATAAGAAACTTGAAAAACTGTTGCAAATTAGGGATATTGGTATCCAACGTGCCCCGGTACTCTTCCCATTTGGTTTTGGTGTGGTTGTCAAGCTTGGGGTTCATTATATGAATGAGTAAAATATCCCAGTCACGTGAACCAAGACCGAGACTAGTTAAAGCACGTAAGTTTTTATTAACATGATCCACAAGAAATCGTAATGATTTATCAGACTCGGTTGTGATTGGTTTTATATATAATAATGAATTTATATGATGAGTTATTAATTGTCGTGCATTGTCATATCTGTCACACAATAATTTCCAAGCGCACGCATAATTGGTGCTGGATACCTCTAAGTTAGCAATAATGCGGGCTGCATCGCCAGTCAAGTACGAAATAAGATAATGGAATTTATGAATGGGAGCGATGCGATCGTTATTGTGTACTATAGATATGAATGTGTCACGAAACTCAAGCCAACGAAAGCAAGACCCGTCGAACTTCGCAACTTGAATTTGAGGTAATTTAAAACCTATGTCATGATGATCATGATTACATGGACCCGCGGTTAACTGACTTGAATTCAAATCCTTGCAATTACTTTCATCATAGCGGTTCGAGTTTTGTTTTTGTGTAATACTTTGTGCAATTGCAATGTTGGATATAAATAATTGTTCGATAGTATCACGTTCATCAATCTCATTAGGTAAATTGTCAGAGTTTAATACGTCTATCTGATTTTGCAAGTCATCAAAACGACTATAGATAGACTCAAATTTGCTTAGTTTTAATGTTAACTCAACTGACTCAATTGGAGTAAGCGTTTCTTTAGAGGTAACAATTGATAAAAAGTTTCTAAATTTAGTAATTTGACCTTTTATGGAACTACGTTTCACTAAAAGATTCTGTAATTCTTGAGGATTGTTTGTGCTAGATTCACCTCCATAATCTTTGCCCATTGTGAACTCAAAATGTGCCAATATTGTAAATGTTAAATCGGATTGAATAAACAAATTGATTACTAGTAGGTTTGATTATGGACGAACAAATATTTGAATAAATCGTAATTTGAATAAACTAAAAACTTAGCTCACACTCCTCGCCTAACTTCACCTGAGGCCGGCCCGGCGCAGCAGTGGGTAGGGCTCCGCTCCGATCACACGGTGACACGGCAGGCGGCCCAAAATTGCGTTACACGGAGATATCGGCCTGGAATGTTCGGCGATGTGGGTAAAATATATGGTTATAGTAACAGTTATAAGCCTGTCAGGAAACACGGCTATAAACTACGTTACGATAATACGATAAGAAAGAGAAAGTAATCTATTTTAATATTCGTAAAAACGTTTACCAATAGATAATTTGAATTTACTTTAGGTACTGTACTGCATATGGTGTAGGTATTGATGTTATTATTAGACACTGCAATAACTACAGACACCAATGCATGCATATAAGCTATTTTAAATAGGTATTGGATCGTTATATTAAGGTTAACGGTATGTATTAAGGGTAAGGGTAAGTAGGTATCAGGGAATTCACAAGGAAAAATGGGCACTTAGCTGCATTGGCCGAGGCTGCGGTGCGATGCTGAATGCTGATCGCTAACCGGCGGTGGCTGCAATGGCTGGTGCACCTCCAGTGAACCCAGGTATGATGCTTGATTTAGATGAAAAGTAGCTGCGGCGCAATGGCTATACCGATAGCGCGTGGTCGTAGTGAACGAACTTGTTTTTCTCCAAAGTTGCAGGTTTTGTCGTAGGTCGCCAGATGTTGGGGCTTCAGTGGACTTCAATGAAACTCCCGTATCGAGGTAAGGTTTTTATAATTAAGTTTAACTATGATTAACATGAATATAGGAGGAGCGTACAAGTTCGCGACAATGGTGAAAATTTGTGACAGTCGATATAATATATGACGGTATTTGCACAATAAAAATCCATAAGGCGCCTGGCACTATAAAATAGCTAAATGTGACACACACACAACACGGACATCTTCACAAGTAACGTGCAGGCGTAAACAAACAGTATCCGCTTCTATAACAAGTTGCCAAAGTCGGTTACAGACTTTAGCGATGGAAAGTTTAAAACTCACATCAAACGTGTCTTTATCAAAAAAGCATATTATAAGATAAAAGACTACGTTGAAGACAAGGAAGTTTGGCATTAATTCCTTCTGCACATGTGGCTTCCCTGGTAATTCATTAGCAGCATAACTATGTGAGCGTCTATTAACTGCTTCCAAATTACAATATTAATTTTATGAATTTTATTTTTTACACTTTCTGACATTTTCTCGTCATTATTTGACATTATACAACACTTGTAATATCGAGTATTTATTAGTGATTCTCATGGAAATCATATCACTTGGTTCAAATAGGTTGATTTTACTTAGTTATGTAGATTCTTTTACATATTGTGAATGAGAGAACGTTGTAGGCCTACAGTTTCTATTCTTCATTTTCATTCCTCTAAGTACCTGGTACTTATTGACAGGGCTGCACTGTCCTCCCATACCTAATATCACTGTAATTTGAAAACATTATAAAAGCTTATTATTTTTAAAAGAGTAACCGTGGAGTTTCTTGCCGGCTCTTCTCCATAGGAAGCGACAAATTGGAACCGTGCACCTAGCTTCTGACATTTCATAAGTGCCCTTGCAGGTATATGTGAAAAAAAAAAGATATCAAACGATATTGGAAGGGTTTTTTAATCCTATCTCTACATGTTCGAAAGTTATGAGAATTTTTAATACATTGATACCAGTAACCGAACTTTTCAAATTGAAATAAAAACATCACTCGGAAGAGATTTATCGTGCGTGATATTGGCAAGTAACGTGGAAAGTTATTGACCTACGTAGTGCGGTGACACGTTTGTTATGATTTCAATTTAAGAAACATATGAAACCGAAAATTTGGTTTCAATTCTTAGAGTATTTTATTTTGAGCTGAAACTATGTATAGTGATTCTATACCAGCTGTTATCTTTAGTGCTAAAAGATAGCAATAGGGCTTCTGTTACATCCTGTATACAAGGTGTAACAGAATAGACGTAAGACCTTAAACTAGTTTGTTCGTAATTGACTACTGAAACGATTTCAGTAACTTTTGAATAAAGGATTGTTTTTTTAATTACCTAGTTTGCCATACCTACCGCTGATTGAGCCAAAGAAAAGTCAACCTTATATCAAGACCATAAGACTCTATTTTAAATGCATAAAGTAATTCTGGGGTCAACACGATTTTCTTAATAACAGCAGTAGCTTTAAAAAAATAGTTTTGGTCATTGTATTATGTTACATGTTGTATATATTTAATAAATACTCTGAAGCAACACTAATTACATAAATAAGTGAAGACGACTGTGGGCTAGCGCTCTCTTTCTAAATACACACATAAGAACGAGACAGTGCTATGTGTTTTCTCTCTCTTATGTGTGTATTCAGAGAGGGCTAGCTCAGTTGTTTTCATCATAGGTAGTTGAGCGTCGCCTCCACTTTTATCACTGTAAGCTTCTTGATCCTAAACTGAGTTCAAGACCTGTCAGTGTCAATATTCCACAAAAAGATGACACTGACGGCTCTTGTACGCGGGGTAGGTACGCTGATTGCGTTTAGATTCATTGGTGAAATCTGCTGTGATGTAAACAATTTACTAACAATTATATACTGTCCTATATATTCTTAGTTTAAAGTAGATCGAAATACGTAGATGACTTTGTGCCTTCCCTTTACTCCATTTACGTTGTGATCGGCTTCTATTTTACGCTGCCGCGACTGAATATTAGATAGGTACTAGCTTCTGCCCGCGACTTCGTTCGCGTCAAAAATTTCTTGCTCCCCGACCCACCCCGTCGCTCGTCTCGCCTGTCTGTGTGCTTTTTTCTGTTTGCTCGGCTCCTAAGGGTCTTAGCGTAATGTTATATAACCTATAGCCTTCCTTGATAAATGGGCTATCTAACACTGAAATAATTTTTCAAATCGGACCAGGAGTTCCTGAGATTAGCGTCGCATTTAAGCAAACAAACAAACTCTTCAGCTTTATTATTAGTGTAGAATCAGGGTGGTAGGGACATCAACGCACAACGTTTTACTATGGATTCAGAACCCCCTGCATTTAACATTTTCGTCTACTATAACGTAGAAAAGGTAACTTTAGAATCATGTGCTGAATCCATGGTTTCAGCTTGAGCATCCATGTCCTTGGCACCCTGTGTAGAGGGTATGAGGAACAGGGTGTAAAGTTTTAGAAAACGGAGGATCCTCCGACCAGGCCGTTGGGTCTGGTGGGCTACTGCCTGACGATTGATGTCGGGACGTTGTTATTTTAGTCACGCGTCGAACGTCTTGTGATGCGTAGTTCGCATGTGGCCGTGTAGATGGCGCTAAACTGTCATGGCATGACATCGTCGGTAGATCGTCCTCTTCAAGATACGTACTTTAAAAGATATCTTCAGGAATAAAAACACAGAAAAATAAAACAAACCAATGTACATATATATAACAGATATTTATTTCAAATATAAATTACAAATTACAACGAAAATTTGATAGTAGTTCATAACTAATCTAGAAAACTTAATTATTGTAGCCTTGACCCATTCAATGTTATGTTAGAAAAAGAAATAGGAACGGCCGCCATTTTGAAAAATAAAAATTTGGCGATAAAAAAAAGACCTTTTAGCACAAGGCGTTCTCTGTAGTTTCTGTTTTTTTTTTTGTAGTTTTTTCAAACCCTATAGCAGGGTTTTTTAACGAAAGTAGATATTAACAAAGGTCAAATGTAACACTGAACGGGTCAAAACTTTTCATTTAAATTTTTCAACACAAAACGTAAATATAAATAATATAAGAATCGTCTTCGTTTTCATAGCTGAAAACAAAATGCACAGAAACATTTTAATTTCCATCTTATTTTACAATTATACATATT
Organism: Polymixis lichenea; assembly: GCA_949091785.1. Classification (NCBI taxonomy): domain Eukaryota; kingdom Metazoa; phylum Arthropoda; class Insecta; order Lepidoptera; family Noctuidae; genus Polymixis; species Polymixis lichenea. The sequence goes on along the minus strand of OX420958.1, from coordinate 12,096,857 downwards.
TTTTGAAACTAGAAAGTTCGAATTTTATTATTTTTTTAAACTAGAAAGTTCGAATTTTATTATTTTTTTAAACATTGGTCAATATATACATAGAAAATATTCATACATTTAGTTTATAGAGACAAGAAATGATTATACATTTCCTTTTAGTCAAATATTAATATCTAATGTAATATTTAAATTTAATCACTCATATTTCACATGAAATAAGTGTTTATGCAAAGTAATATGATCTGTGATATGAATGTAAAGTTGCAAAGTTATCGTACATATTTTTTAAAACCACAGAATATCTATTTCGTGACAGTTCAATGCTAATGACAAGACCATTGACAGCTGTCAAATGGCACAGATAATAAATTAACACTATCTTTTTATTTCAAAATTAGACCGCGTCGCTCTTGTTCTACATCCCAAGTTGCGGTATGATAAGTCGGGACGCGCATTTCCCTTTGCATTGAACGACTGTACATATTAACTATTTCAGCAAGTATGTGATATGAAAGACTAATATTAATTAATAAAATAGCAGTCAAGCGTATTTAAACACCTATAGTGTGGCAAATCATATCAATAACTTTAAGTCAAGCCTGCAGAGATATTCATAAGTTTGCAGTGATTTTAAAGACTCTGCAGTGATCAATCATTCCTTTCAAACCGTTATAATTATAATTGCAGAGTATCCCTGCTCTATATGACAGACTAAGGCTCAGTTTCATCGCAAAATTAAAATGACAAATTATCGAGCGCTCCTGATTGGTTGAAAGATTTATCGACAGCCAATCACAGCCGTTTACACTTGAGGAACTGGCCCTAGGGCCCGGCGCACACTTGATACCTTTAGCACCGCAAAAGGCGATTTTGTCGCATATCTGAAGCGAGATTTAACTTTATAAAGCACCAGAGTTATATCTTAGTTACTCAATAAGCAACGACGCGTCCCTGTATTTACGAAGACATTTATCATGGATGCTAAAAGTATAGCATTCGCACCGGGCGAATGGAATTGTGATACTCGTATTTTACAGTGTGTTATTTTAAACGAGGGACGTACTCTAACGTTGCGTACGACGAACTAAAAGTTTTTATTATCATGAGTACACTACACTCGTAGTACTCATGAAAATAAAAAACTTTTAATAAGGGACCAATACAGAAATCGCGAAAATAAAACCAACCGCTATATACGCTTATGTTCACATAACTGGACAAGATGTAGGGAACAGCTGATTTTTTTTTTTGCTATTTTAATTTTAAGCCCCTACTGTATTTTGAAACCCCACGCAAAAAGCACGTTGTGTACGTTCTATAAAAACGCCAAACAGACGGATAACATTTACATTAGCCGTACCCCGAAGCGACAAAGCTTTGATCAAAATACTACAACTTCTTATTAAACTTTAAAGGCGAATACATTTTATTTGTTTATTTTTTAGAGGTTTTTGATTGGGTCGGGGGTATTTTGATTTTTTTATTTAACTTTTTAATTTCTGGTTTCTGGAACGCTGTAATCTCCGTCTTGGAGGTGGGCGTTAATAACTGCGACAGCTTTACGTACGAAATCAGTTTGTAAAATGTGTTTTTGTTCCATTATAGATTCTATTATATATTTTTAAAATTTTAGTGGACACTCCATAGTAAAAGTTGTTTATTTTAATGAGTACCGTTAAAGTACGTCCCTCGTTTAACCTAACATACTGTATAGCTATCAGTCGATCCTATAAAAATCTTATTGTGAAAACTTAGTCGACATCCACACAACCGTTATTTGCGGCGGGATTTTATCGTGCACTGGATCTCCAACGCACTACTTAAGCGCCAAGAGTTGAAAATCGAATAGTGTGTTTTTTAGACGCGCTGAGATGCACTCTGTTGGAATATCAATGCTCGGTTCAACACCGAAAGTTAAAAACCCAATGCGCGATAAAATCCCGCAGCGGTATTTTTAAGCGAAGTGAGGTTGTCAGTCCACTTGAAGTTAGCAGATGCTAGGGATTGACAGTTTAGACAAGCAAGTTTTCACAGTAAGATTTTTACAGAATAGATCAGCTGGCCGAAGTGAAGCGACTCCCGCGCAGAATGCGGAGCGAAATGCGCTCGCGCCGATTGTGTGAACCAACTTGTATGGAGATGTTCAAACTGGCGCAAACGCGTGTATTGAGAATCTGACAGAATGCATCCCAGCGCGTCGCTTGTTGGATTTTAAACTCTCGGCGCCTTGCAGAGAGTTGAAAATCCCGTCCGCGATAAAATTCTACCGCGATGTTTTTACGTCCTTGCGTCTATTGGTTTAGTCATTGAAATAATCGACGAAATCGCATCCTGAGCAGGATTCACGTCATTGTGGCCAGACCTTAAGGCTGGCTACATACGGGCGATACATCGCGTAAGCAATTACTGCTTGGTTGTTCAACTAACATTCTTTTGTAGTTAACGACTCATAGTCTGCTACTATGTATACCTACTCAGATTAGTTCTACAACATTCTCATCCATACGAAATAGTCAAGCAACTTTTAGTCGCGATCGCCAGTCGCAATTTGCATCGAGCATACCATCTAACCACTTACGCGATAATCGCCAATGTTTGGCCAGCCTCATTGCAAAGACAATGCGCAAATTTAGCGCCATTTTGCGCTCACACTGAGTGGCGCAAAGCTCACAATACGTTCAAGCCATGGCATGGCCCGCATTAGAGCAATATTTAAAAGCATCAAATTCCCGGGAAAAAAATCAAAATGGCTGAATACAATTATAATGGTCGCGAAAACCAACTAGGTTAACGATTTTATCGACAGTCTGAAAGTAAACGACTAACGAGCTCGCACGAGCTGCGACTAAGTCCAAACAACGTAATAAAACCATAGATAATTATTATAGGAACAAATAGATTTTACATAGATAATACATATACCCTAGTGCGGACTAGCCTATATTCCAAAAAATAAATTACACTTCATATAAAAACGAAACGATCTCTGATTGGTTTTTAAAAGCTTCAAGTCGTATAACGCTCCCATTTGTGAGTAATAGTGCTATAATAAGTCGAGTAATTTGGATAACAAACAATCTTACGCCCTGATGTTAAATCTTCGGCGTCTAGACCGATCTGCAGTGCCAAAGGCATCGGCGCCACTTCACCATCCCACACACTAAACTGAATTTCACCAAAGAACAGAGAGCTTCGTTCATAAACGAAGTCAATTCTTTTCCTTATACTATATTTCCACATCGTCGCGATTACATTTGTTGAGTAGAATTACCATTCCATGTGTTGTTGTCGTCATCGGGCGCGCGGTCGGAGGGCAGGCGGTGGATGTTGCCGCGGCGCCGCGCGGCCGGGGGCGCGGGGGGCGCGGGCGCGGGCGCGGGGGGCGCGGGCCCGGGGGGCGCGGGGGCGCGCGCGCGCGGCGGGCTCGCGGGCGGCGGGAACAGGCGCGCGCGCAGCCAGTTTAGTAGGTTCTGGGATGGCTCCAGGATAATAGTGGTGAAGATTTGTGTGAAGAACGCTGTGGAGAAGAAGATTTTGTGTTTCAAAAGTTTCTTTTGAAGTGAAAATTTCTTTAGGCGCGTTCAGCACTTTTTGGGTGAACAAAAATCATGGAACTCGCGTCATCGATACCGAACGCTTTTTGATTTAAGAGTGGTCGGGTGAACGGCACACGGGTTAGTCGCGCGTTGATGTCTTTTTGGAAAAGTCCCTGTCTTTCATTAGGAAATCCTAATTCTTTTATCCCTTTCTTTCCCTTTGTTTTTTTTTTCTCGTAAAAATCTGTGCTGTTACCTTTAATGACTGAAGTCGATCACTCGTTTATCATTTTTTACCGAGAGCAATCAGGACCCCAAGGACCCAATGTAAAATCCTGTATGTATGATTTAAAAAATACAAGTTTTCACTTCTGTCGGCACTACCGAAGTGCCACTGTTTTTTTTGTTCATACGATATAGTGGCAATAAGACTGTTGGGTCATTATATTGCAGCAAGGCGGCAGAGGGCGCTAGTTGTAAGTTTCTGATACTGATAACGCTATGATACTCACTGATAAGGCTGGCCACAGCCGAAGGCCTGGCTATGACGGTCGCAGTGCGTCGCGGTAGGACTAGCAAGGCGGCAGACGGAGCCAGCTGTAAGCCTCGCAGACTTGCATCAGCGTCCGTTAGTTCGCGACGAGGGAATGCTGTCCAGAGAGCGAATGATGACGCTGACAGCTGTAAAAGATTTTTTTTTAAGAATTAATCATTCCTGTTCAGTCATTACCAGAGGTCGGAGTAGGTAGATTGATTTTATATACTTGCTTCAAGATATTATAATATGGACATGCCATTTTATCCATAATGTGCGGGAAGTACCGGAAAAGTTCCGGAATTGGAATTATGGAATAAAATAAAATAAAAACATACAGATAGGCTAACAAAATCGTTAATTATATGAATGATTGATTGAATTCAATGAACAATTATTTTTAATTAAACAGTAAGGGACAAAATACGATGCAACTATTCCAAGGTATTTTTGTATAAAATAAAATACTGATTTCTTTCACCATTAGCTAACACTGGTAGCGTAGATTGATATTATTAATACGTTTTTCACCTTAACACAAATTCGTGCTAATTTCAAAATTCCGGAACAAATATCACAATAAATATGAAGTTCCAGTATTTTGGAGGCATATCCATATTATCCTCTGCGTTTGACGTCAACGACCTTAAATCAATCTACCTACTCCGACCTCTGGTCATTAGACTGAAAGGGTGCCGTCGGTTGACACTGGTCATCTCCTAACTTCAAAATTCAGAATGGTTTCTCCATTTCTTTACATTATTCGCACATATAGAAGCAACAAGACTAACCCAGGATTTTGTAATATCTTAATTTAAAAGAGTGTCCGTGGACTTTCTTGCCCGTTCTTCTCCATAGATATCTACGTTTTGGAATGGGCAACTAGCTTCAACTTTCCAACTGATCGACTTATTGACAATCCAAAAATGCCTGTGAATGGTTAACAGAAATAAACGCTTTGAATTTCGTTACTTACACGTAGATTATCAGCGACATATCGCTGCACATCGCGAAGAGTGCCTTCTGCGTCGAAGTGTGCCGTGTGCGATGAGCCGTCCGGTAACTTGAACTGAATGCGAGCCCGGCCACCGCCGTCACCTGATGCTGGAAAAAGGACCCACTGCTTAATGAAATTAAGACATATTTTTGGGAGCGAACCAGGCTTGGGACTATTCCATACAGTGACATTTTTGCGGGCGTTACTTCTCAGCCAAGATAACCACAGATCGGATATTCGGATGCATCATCATCCCCCAAGCTCCGCCACTTAGATCGGTTCTGTGCTTCCCGCATTCAGAGGATGCCTGCGGCCTTCACAAGGTCACTGGTTCACCTTGTGGGAGGCCTTCCAGCTCAACGTCTTCCGGTACGCGGTCGCCAATTCAGAACCTTTCGGCCCCATCCGCCATCTGTTCTGCGAGCAATGTATCCTGACCACTGCCACTTAAGTTTAGCAATTCTTCGGGCTATGTCGGTTGCCTTGGTTCGCCTGCGAATCCCTTCATTTCTTATTCGATCACGTAGGGTAACTCCGAGCATAGCCCTCTTCATTGACCTTTGGGTGACTTTTAGCCTTCTGATAAGGACCATTGTGTTGTATATACAGGGTGTAAAGGAAACGCTTCCGAAAACAAAGACAGGTGATAAGGCTAGTTATTCTCTATACTTACCATCAAAAAATCTAGTTATTTTTTTTTCAATTTTTACCTATTTTTTGTACACTATGCTGTGAGAACAGTTAAATGAACCATTATTTGAGAAACACATTTAAAAACCACCCCAAGTCCAGGCCGACTTTAGGTTTAGGTAACATTAGTAAAGCGCCGCCAAAATAAAATAAGTAGAAACATTACAGAAGCGTCAAACGTTTTAAATTGATGCAAAATAACCAATTTAAGGCGAAAGGTTATTGATATCCGTCTGCATTTAGGTTGTATATAACCTACGTTCTGGCTTCGGAAGCGTTCCCCTTACACCCTGTTTATGAAATATATATTATTATTTTCTTTATTTCATTTGAATTACATCATCATCATCTGCCTAGCCTTTTCCCAACTATGTTGGGGTCGGCTTCCAGTCTAACCGGATGCAGCTGAATACCAGTATTTTACATGGAGCGACTGCCTATCTGACCTCCACAACCCAGTAACTGGGTAATACGATACCCCTTGGTAAGACTGGTTGTCAGACTTTCGGGCTTCTGACGACCCGTAACGACTGTCAAAGATCCACAAATGACAGCCGGGACCAACGGCTTAACGTGCTTTCCGAGGCACGGAGGGGTCTTGGTATGTAAAGATGGTCACCCATCTACGGACCAACCGCGGCAAGCGTAGCTTAACCTGATCGATCGACCCGTACAGCTATTGTTACTTAGCCACAAGCCCCTCCTTCATTTGAATTACATATAAATTATATTTTAAAATATTCGAATATAAAAGAAATATATAAAAACATTTAAAAATATAAAAAATAGTAGCCCACCGGTATCGGGAACAGGGTCCAAGCTACCGGTGGTCAGGGCTGCTGAGAGAGAAACCTCCTTACGATACGCGCCGTGTCCAGTAGAACTGCTTTCTGGATCAAGCCCTTGATCCAGCTGCCTAACGAGAGCCTCCTGAGGTGTTGGTCGAGGCTCTTGGCTATAATGCCATTGGCTGTCACGACTATCGGCACAATGATTGCTGTATCCACATCCCACATGTCAAAAACCTCGCGTGCCATGTCAAGATACTTGATCTGCTTATCTTTTTCAGCTTTCACGAGGTACTCGTCATGCGGGACTGCAATATCAATAATCATTGTGCGACGCTCTAATCGATCTATCACCACTATGTCCGGCTTATTGGCAACAATAGTCCTGTCAGTGATGATAGATCGATCCCAATACAACGTGATAGTGCCATTTTCGAGAATATTATTATTATATATTATTATTATATATTATTATTGTATATTATTATTATTATTATGATAGAAGTAGTTGTCCGTACTGGGTGCGGGCTGCGCGGCCTGCGGCGGCAGCGCGCTGGGCGGCACGTCGCGCGCGCGTCTCTCTGCGCGGTCCTGCGCGATCTGCTCCAGGATGCGCTGGCGCACCAGGTTGTCTTCCATCTTCTCGCGACGACGCTCCTCCTGTGGAGAGCAGGAATTATAATTATATCTTCTTGCCTACTACAGCACTAGGAAGTGGTGAAGGGCGCGCGTCTTGGGGGACTGTCTTATGTAATTTTGACGTTCAAAAAGTGCTGACTACGGTCTAGTTTTAATAAATGACTATTGATTTTGATATGAATAACTAACTTTTGCATGTAGCTTCGCTTGCATCATCAGCCTACATTGTTCCCACTGCTGGGACACAGGCCTCCTCTTTGTGAAAGGGAGTGGGCCATATTCGACCACGCGGGCCCAATGCGGGTTGGTAAAGAAAGAAAAAGTATTTATTGTGACCCGCACAGGAATATAACAAACTAAACTAAACAAATTATCATTACATGTTATAAAACATAGTCCCACACTGCATCTGTCTGTTTGGTCGCGATAAACTAAAAAAAATACTGAACCGAGTTTTATGCGGTTTTCATCAATATACAGAGTGATTCATGAAGAAGGTTTCAATCAATCAATCAATCAATCAATCATTTATTTGCAACGAATGTAGGTAGGTTACATCACGGAGTAAATACAAAGAGGAGACGCCCTAAACAGCTGTGCACTGTGATTCTCGACTAGGTCCTGACGTCATTAAGTGGGCGTGGCCTCAGTCAGTGTATTGTTGGCGTTCGTCCTGTCAAGTAGCAAAAACACAGGGCCGTAATTAGAATCCAATTATTGTACAGAATGTCCCGCAGCTGTCTTATAAATGGAAATACTCATAAAAATACCATCTCCTAAAAATTAAATATTCCATCTAAATTAATTTATTTAAAGTACTTTGCCTCCGTGTGACAACTGGTATGGTCTATACGAATTGTCTTACAGAGGGAAAGTAAAGAACAACTACCATACTTTAAGGTAGTTGTTGTTTACATAGTTAAAAGTACTTAAAGCATAATTGTCTAGTTTATTTAGTTAAATTTTAAATGATGTATTTGCTAGATTTCTTTCCGAAGATAATCTAAGACAGTAATGGATTACAAAAATTAATATTACTATTTCATTAAAAAAAATACGTATCAAGATGGTTCGCAAAATTAATATCAAATAACGGATTACTCCCTGGTACGAAAACTCTGAGTACGACCCTGTTGCATCTTGCACTTAGTGACATCTAGTGTGAGATACTTACGTCACTAGAAAGTAAAATCTACAGAACGAGCGAGTAGTTTTGCCATAGACCGGTAGATGAAAAATGAAGAAGTGGGCGGGATCTATCACCCCCTCACCCCGCGAATTGTCACGCGTTGTTCCTAAGGGAAATCTAATTACACCATCTCCTCTTTGTATTTACTCCGTGAGGTTACATTGAAATACAGGTGGAGTAGATAAGAGAGTGCCATGTACATTCTGCCTGGAAATAGGCACGCAAAAATTATAAAAAAAATGATAAGAAGCTAATTACAAATTAAAATGTCAAAGTTAGAATTCTTACAATTATACTTAAATCTATTAATATTGATAAATGTCAAATTTCAATGTTGCTATGGATATAAAATAAAATAAAAAATAAATGTATATTAGGCCCATATTTTCAAGATAACATTAATTATATTTATTATACACATCGCTGTTTCAAAAGTTTTGTTAAGGTTTTGTTCAAATTGGTCGACGCGGGCGAAGCCACTGTCAAAAGCTAGTAGATACTTAATAAAATAAAACAAAGTCCGGTACGAGGCCAAAAGGCCATATCTCAGCATAATGCTGCGACATTTCAAAACAAGAGGTAGATGTCACATGTCTACGAAATTTTGTTTCGTTCAAGGACATACCGGTTTCCTCACGAAGTTTCCTTCACCATTTTGAGAGCAGAGGCCCTAGTTTAATTTAACCATCTACACCAAACGCAGTGAGCGCGTTTGGCGCTCCGATTGGTCCGTCATCAATCCAGGACCAATCGGAACGCCGAACGCGCTCACTGCGTTTGATGTAGATGGTTAAATAAAACTCACACTAGGGCCTCTGTTGTAATTAAATAATTTAAACAAAGTGTAGTGCCATGTTTTTTAATCTGTTTTTTTTTTTACATTATACACAGACACATCTATCTATTTGTGTAGATGTATAGATTTACTATTTAAGGTTATAAGTACTTTATTTTTTTAAATTAAGGAATAAAGAGCGCTTTATTATTATTATTTTGTTTCAATTTACCAATGACTACAGGTAACATGAATTATGGTTCATCTACTGACCTACAACTTACCTATAACATACTTTGCAAGTAAAAAACACTTGAGAGGTGTCAAGGGACACCCGGATGGAACGAAGTTCCTTTCGATTAATTATGAAGGAATTGTATAAAATTTTAAAAATTGTACTTATACATACACACACACACATATATATATATATATACACCGTGAAATTTAAATGGTTGTTTTCCCACGGCAGAACAACTTGCCATAAGGAGTACTTTCGAAGCATAGAGTAAAAGTAAAAAAATTAAGAATTTTTTGTTTTAAAATAATTAAAAAAATATTCATCAACTCGATAAAACATTACTCCTTAGTAACACTAGAGGTAACTTGTAGGTACTACTCGAATCGTAAGCACCTCCGACAAAGGGAACAGCGATGCATAAATGTTCAAAGCGAAATAAACTCTCGCACGTGGTGATTTTTCACAATGGTTATCTGCCATTTTTTGTTTCTAATATTTTATTTGTTTATAAAACGATTGTTTTACCAAGAAAAAACCATTTTGCGCGGGAAAACCACCATTAAAATTTCACGGTGTATATATATATGCACTCTGTGTCTGTCTGCAGAGAAACACGCGCACGCCGCACGGCTTACAACAATGTAGCAAAAAGTGTCGTTACAACTTTGGTTTTAATTTTTTCCGTCTAGTCCCCTTTCGCAACGCGCGATAAGGAACTTCGTTCCAAAACTTCGTTCCAAAAACTGAACTAATTAATGCAATATCCTACTTAGATGTTTGATTAAATTGTTTAATACGAGCGCTAATCCTGCCGATAAACTGTCACGCAGTTTGGCAGGTTTATGGGATTTGTACAAGTTTAGGTCCAAGTAAATGTTTTTTTAAATCTCAATTTTTTTATAAAGAAGTATGTCTTACCTGTATCTGTTTCAGCTCCTGATCTGCCTGCCATTTCTTGAGCTCTGCGACTCCCTTGCCTGCCTGCCGACGCTCTATCTCTTTCTCTTTCTCCAACTACGAGAAGAAAAGAGAAGGCAAACCGTTAGAACTGTAGCAATAAGTTTCCGTCTATAATGTTCCCACTGTTGGGATAGAGGCCTGTTTTCTGTGTGAGGGAGTGGGCCATAATCCACCTCGCGGGCCCAGTGCGGGTTGGTAGATGTCACATGTCTTCGAATTTTTGGTTCGATGACATGCCGGTTTCCTCACGATGTTTTCCCAAAGTGAAGTACCGGCTGGGTTCAAACCTACGACCTACAACTCGTGTAAGTCACGGCCGTTACCACGGGGCCCCCACTGCTGTCTAATTACTCTAAAATAAACATGCAAATGTCTCTAATTACTTTAGAGCAAACATGCAAATCTAATTTTTAAAAAAACATGCATTTTTCGTTACCATACTATCTCCCAAACCTGGTACATTTATATGGCAATGTCTCCTTCAAATAAGCCCTGTATGTTCAGTATACAGATATCCCAAAATAGATTTGCGCTTCGGGAATCATCGTCTATCTTCGGAAATACGAACTGTGTCTAATATAGAGTTGTTGCAACCATGGATGTCCTTAGCTATTTTGTATAAGTCTTTTAAGTGACCGAAGTTTGCTCGGTATTTTATTTAATTTTTTCGTTTTCTAGTAATGAAACCTAACTAGATCGATTTATCGCCTCCGAAACCCCCTGCATACTAAATTTCATGAAAATCGTTGGAGCCGTTTCCGAGATTCGGATTATATTTATACAAGAATTGTTCGTTTAAAGTTAGATATTATCTGCCTAGCCTTTTCCCAACTATGTTGGGGTCGGCTTAGAGTCTAACCGGATGCAGTATACCAGTATTTTACATGAAGCGACTGCCTATCTGACCCAGTACCTGGTTGTGGAACAACCCAGGTACTGGGTAACACGATACCCCTTGGTAAGACTGGTTGTCTGACGACCCGTAACGACTGTCAAAGAACCAAAAATGACAACCGGGACTAACGGCGTAACGTCCTGGGGTCTTGGTTTGTGAAGATGGTCACCCATCCACAGACCAACCACGGCAAGCGTATCTTAACCTGATCGATAGACCCGTGCAGCTGTTATTACGTAGCCACAAGCTCCTGCTTCTTCGATCTTTTATGTGTACTAATTTTGATGATTTGCGACCGAAGTAGCTTAAACACTGATAGGTGCATTACTACAAAGCGAGGTAGTACAAAACTTATGTATCGCCTAACGGAAAGGGTATACACCGTGACATTTTAGTCGTCTTACAACGGCAGCCCACTTCATGTACCCAATGACTGCTATCTACTACTATTCATTAAAATATTTTTTTTTTGAACATTTGCATATACAAAAACATGAAATATCACTAAGACGCATGACGTAGTTTGAAACACTGTGTTATGGAGATGGAATTAATGATGGAATGTAATGGTAGGTACGTAGATATCTTCTACCGTTTGATACGTAAACATTATTAACAGGGAGGGTGTTTCATAATTCTAAAGCATTCATTATTTTTCTTTGTATCTATTATCTTAATTAATGGTAACAATGTTTTAATCGCGCCTAGAGGTATGTTATGACGGATACATTGAGTGGACCATATTTGTAAGACGACTAAAATGTCACGGTGTATACATACCAGGGCACGGCTTCTTTAGATGATATCAAACGATATTGGAAGGGTTTTTTAATGCTATCTCTACATGTTCGGAAGTTATGAGAATTTTTAATACATTGATACCAGAAACCGAACTTTTCAAATTGAAATAAAAACATCACTCGGAAGAGATTTATCGTGATATTGGAAGTAACATGGAGAGTTATTGACCTACGTAGTGCGGTGACACGTTTGTTATGATTTGAATTTAAGAGACATATGAAACCGAAAATTTGGTATCAATTCTTAGAGAATTTTATTTTGAGCTGAAACTGTGTATAGTGATTCTATACCAGCTGTTATCTTTAGTGCTTAAGAATAGCACTAGAGTTTCTGTTACACCCTGTATATGCTTTCCCTCTGTAAGGGTAACCCCTTCCTCTGTGGCGCGACGTTCGTGTTCGGAATCCCGAAGATTACCGAAGCGCATACCTTATTTTTTGTACAGTCACCAAAAGAAATAAGCAACCAGGGTCGTCGGATATAGTTGAAGTGTTGTAAGAAATCGGTGGATGATTTCGAATGAAATTTGATAAATTACCTATTTCATTATCATCTGCCTACCTTCCCAACTATGTTGGGGTCTGTTTCCAGTCTAACCGGAAGCAGCTGAATACCAGTAATTTACATGGAGCGACTGCCTATCTGACCTCCACAACCCAGTTACTGGGTAACACGATACCTCTTTGTAAGACTGCTTGTCAGACTTTCGGGCTTCTGACGACCCGTAACGACTGTCAAAGATCTACGAATGACAGCCGGGCCCAACGGCTTAACGCGCTTTTCGGGGCACGGAATGAACTGTTTGTTTTCCATTAATTAAATTAAAGTTTATTCGAAAACATCTATGTTTCTCTTCATCTACAAGGTGTAACAGAATAAACTCAAGACCAGAAAATAGTTTATTCATAATTGACTACTGAATTGATTTCAGTAACTTTTAATAAGGGTATTTTTTTTTTTCAAAAATTATGTAATTTGCCATATCTACCGCCAATTGAGCCAAAGAAAATTCAATCTTCTTTCAAGTCCATAAAGACTCAATTTTAAATGCATTAAGTAATGCTAGGGTCAACACGTTTTTCTTTATAATAACAGTTAGCTTTATAAAATATAAGTTTTGGTCATTGTATTGTTCTTTTAACTCAATACTCTAATTCAACCTAATCTAACCCCATAATCTAACCTCATACACCCCGTATCTTCCGGCCACCGTAGGCGCGGGCTTGCGAACGGCGAGCAACGGGTATCTCGCCGTCCGGTAAGGGCCCGGGTCGACGACGCGTTGTATTCCACGCGCGCCTCAAAGAGATGTCAGCAAAAACTGAAGGGGTCCGCTAGGGCCAATGCCTGCTAGGGTCGCGGATTTGTTCGAAAGAGTTACCGTGGCTTCGGCAAAGGCAACTGAAGGAAAACAGGTGGGTTTTAGTCAGTAAAAGTCTGACACGCCCTCCTGCTCCACCCAGAGCGGGAGAAGTTATTTGATGATTTCCCACCCAAAAATAGGGTGGGTAACACGTTGTATACCCGACCAAGCCGGTTCTTTCGTGACGACTGATAACGAAGTTAAAGATATCCCCTCACCACCTAATAATACTACTGATAAGGACTCCCTACCTCTTTCTCTTTATCAGCTTTTTCTCTTCTCCTCGCTTCTATCAACTCCTTAGCGCGTTCCATCTTCTCTTCTACACTTCCTGTACTTTCTGTAGCGTGAATGAAAGATTCCTGCAATATGGTTGCAAATTAAGAAAAATAAATGTGTGTAAAACTGTGGCCTGTTTTCAGCCAGTTGCAGAAAAAATCTTTAACTTTTAACACCGTCATTAAATAATAATCTTCCATTAATTTGTTGCAGAAAGCCACATTAGACTCTTTCTTTATTTTTAAACTAGCTTTTGCCAGCGGCTTTGCCCGCGTGGAGGTCGGTGTATCACTACATAGTATAAAACAAAGTCGCTTTCTCTCTCCCTATATCCCTATGTATGCTTAAATCTTTAAAACTACGCAACGGATTTTGATGCGGGTTTTTCTAATAGACAGAGTGATTCAAGAGGCAGGTTTATATGTATGATACACCGACCTCCACGCGAGCGAAGCCGCTGGAAAAAGCTAGTTATACATATAAACCTTCCTCTTGAATCACTCTATTAAAAAAACCCGCATCAAAATCCGTTGCGTAGTTTTAAAGATTTAAGCATACATAGGGATATAGGGAGAGAGAAAGCGACTTTGTTTTATACTATGTAGTGATAAAGAAGTGTCAAACGAGGCAATCTATCACAGTGTTTGTTGCACAAAGCTAGCACCATTAGCGCCTTAAAGTTGTTTTGTGCAACATCAGTAAATTAATGAAATCATTAGCGTTAATGATCCGTTATGTGATGTGGCATTAATGTTTATCTTTGTGCAACTGGGTGTTTGACGTGCAGATTTCATTGATACGTAAAAAACCATAGATACACATTTATTAACCTTTTAACCGCTTACGTCGGAATAATCCAACAAATATTTTCGGGTCCATTTCGCCAGGGTCGTATATTTCATCATCTTCATCGTATCAGCCGACAGACGTCCACTGCTGAACATAAGCTTCCCCCAAAAGGGGGGATTTGCCATCATCGCGACGCTTGGCAGGCGAGTTGGCGATCGCAGTATGGTGTGAAATGCATAGAAAACGCTGCTACCTATTCTCTAGTAAGTCCCTTAGTCGCCATCTACGACACCCACGGGAAGAAAAGGGAAATCGGATCGTATATTTACGACCAAAATACCACAGCACGTTTAATCTGTTGTAAAAAGTTAAGTATTGCACATCCCTCTTTGTTGTAGGTATTTATTTTTTGACTCACTGTGCCGGGCGCTGGGGCACAACTATGAAGTCAGGCGGTTAAAAGGTTAAAGATAAAAAATAAAGCAAACTGGACTTATTTCTATTTTCGATCATCATCATCTGTTTAGTCTTCTCCCATCTAGGTTGGGGTCGGCTTCCAGTGTACCTGTATGCAGCTGAAGATCAGTGTTTTACATGGATCGACTGCCTATTGGACCTCCACAACTCAGTTACTGGGTAACACGGTAGGTACTGTAAGACTAGTTGTCAGATTTTCGGGCTGCTTACAACCCGTAGCGACTCAATTTTTTTTTTGTAGTTGTTCAAGTAACCGCCGTTTCAAAATGATCAAATTGTATTAAAACACGTTGCTTTTCCATAATAGACTGTCATTTATTTTCAGTTACTTGACACATTTTTGAATTTATTTTTTAATCTATATTCTAATATCCCCACTTAACAAAATAAATGTGAATTTCTAAACAAAATACATGTTTTTATTTAGCTTTAATTCCCAACATGTGCATGAACTTATAATGCTTGGTTGCCAAAAGACCTTTGGTTAACAAGTCAGCGGGCATTTCCTGAGTACTAATGTATTCAATATTAATTAATTTATTTTTAACTGCATCTCTAACATAATGATACCGAACATCAATATGTTTTGACCTAGCATGTGCCTGATGACTTGTTGCTAATTTTAAAGCACTTTGATTATCACATTTCAAATTAATCATACATTTTCTACCAGTTAATTCATACATCAGATTTCTCAAGTAAACAGCCTCTCTAGATGCCTCTGAAAGAGCAACATATTCTGCCTCAGTGCTGGATAAGGAGACAGTTTTTTGTTTTTTACTTTGCCAGGAAATCACAGAACCACCCATTACAAAGCAAAACCCAGTATAAGACTTACGATCTAGACTATCGCTAGCCCAGTCTGCATCAACAAAACCAGTCAGCTCTACATTATCCTTATGATATGTTAAACAATAATGTTTGGTTTTTTGTAAATATTTTAATATTCGTTTAGCATAATTAAAATGAGTTTCATTATAACAGTTATTGAACTGGCTGAGGTAACTAAGAGAATATGACAGATCTGGTCTAGTTAACACTGCGAGATACATAAGGCTTCCAATAAGCTTTTGATATGGAATGTTTATTGCACAATTTTCAGCCTTTTCTGTGTTTAACTTACTTTCAATAGGAGTATCTATAGTTTTACAATTAGACATATCAAACTTTAACAATAATTGCTCTATATATTCCTGCTGATCCACAGTTATAGTCTTACATTCTTTGTTTACATTAATCCGCATGCCTAAGTAACGTCTAACAGGACCTAAATCTTTCAATTTGAATTCAGAATTTAAAACATTTTTTAATTTTTCAGTCTCAGAAGTACTATTCGAAAAAATTAAAAAATCGTCAACATAGACAGCTACTATAATCTTAACATTCTCATAAAAAAGCGTAAACAAGCATGGTTCAAATTTACTTAATTTAAAACCAAAGTTGAGCAAACAATCTTTCACTTTTTCATACCAGACCAAAGAAGACTGTTTTAGCCCATAAACAGCTCTTTTTAGTTTCAAGACTTTTCCAATTTGCTTATTTACAAAACCTTCTGGAATTGACATATAAATATTTTCTTTTAAATGTCCATTTAAAAAAGCTGTTGTCACATCTAGATGTTTAATGTCCATGTCCCACTGTACACTCAGAGCAAACAACATTCTCAGTGTAGAATGTTTTACGACAGGAGAAAAAGTATTTTCGTAATCAACACCACGTCGCTGCGTAAAACCCTTAGCCACGAGTCGGGCACGATACCTTACTTTATCACTCACATCTAGTTTCTTATTAAAAACCCACTTGTTTTGCACGATTGATCCGTCACTTGGTGTATCGGCAATTTCCCATGCATCATTGTCCTCGAACGACTGAAGTTCCTCACGCATGGCCTGTTTCCACTGATCAGCTTCTGGTCCATTCAGTGCTTCATAGAAATCTATTTGTTCAACTTCTGGACAAGAATTGGTAGTACACATGTTACCAAAACCAAAACGATCTGGCGGTCTTCGTGTTCTCTTATCCTCTTCTAGTAATTCCGGTAATTGTTGAACCTCACTGAATGAGATCTCTGTCTCTGTATTTGTGGTGCTCGTATCATGATTACAGTCACTAGATGGATCAGTATATACAGATGTATTTGGATCCGAGTCCTGGAGAGATTCATTCATTGACGACTCCCCCACTGAATCTCTTCTATCATCATTTGTAGTCGGAGACTCATGCTCTTCTAGTCCAACATCATTCTGTATCCATTCTGCTGTGCCTTCTTTATTAATTTCTGATGACACTGACTTTTCTTCCATCACTATTATATCTCTCTTAATAGTTATAATATTTTTTATAGAATCATATACACGATATCCCTTTACTGTTTCTGAAAAACCCACAAGAATGTTCAGTTGGGCTTTCTTGTCCCATTTTAATCTTCTTTCTTTCGGTATATGAACCATTATAGGGCTACCAAACACACGAATATGACTTAAATCCGGTTTCTTTTGATACCACGCTTCATAGGGTGTTTTATTTCCTAAACTTGAAGTTACAGATCTATTCTTTAAGTATACTGCTGTATTTGCCGCTTCAGCCCAGAACTTCTTTCCTAGTTTTGCATCGAAAAGTAAGCATCGTGCTTTCTCTACAATAGTTCTGTTGGCCCGTTCACAAACACCGTTTTGCTCAGGTGTGTATGCAGTTGTCTTCTGGTGGATAATGCTTTCTTTGAGTAAGTAATTTTCCATCTCACCACTACAAAACTCACCACCATTGTCTGTGCGCAACGTTTTTATTTTCTTATTCTGCTGATTTTCAGCCATTGCTTTAAAATCCTTGAATATTTTGAAAACTTCATTCTTGTATTTGAGGAAGTATATGAAAGTCATACGACTGTGATCGTCAATAAACAAGACAAAGTATTGAGTACCACCTATGGACTTCGTTTCCATGGGACCACATACATCGGCGTGTATTATCTGTAGTGTTTCTGTACTTATTTGTCCAACATGATGAAATGGTAACCTCATTTGTTTACCTTCACAACAGGTCACACATTTAGTCATTGTTATATCACTATTATCTGGATAAGATAATCCATCCACAATGCCATTCTTCATTTTATTTAAATCATTGCTGTTAATATGTGCTAACCGCCTGTGCCAAAGCTCTGCACTTGCTACAGCAGGTGCTGCCAGCATACAATCTGCTACCTTAATACTTAACTTGTATACTCCATTTGTTGACAATGCTGTGGCCACCAACACATTCTTATTGTTGCGAATGTAGCATTGGTTTTCTTCAAAAACAACCTTGTTTCCGTTTTTTATTAGTTCGCTCACTGACAACAGGTTCATTGTTAAGCTTGGTACGCATAGCACATTTTTAACCATGATATCGTAGTTAAAATTAGTCGAAATCTGTACGTCTCCGGAACACAAAACTGGCACTTTAATATTATTCGCGACGGTGATCTCTGATAAATACGGCGTAAAATTAGCGTTTTTTATCCACTCTTTGTTGGCCGTCATATGTGCACTTGCGCCACTATCTACGTACCATTCGTTTGTACTGTATTTTCCATTCAAAAATACCACACTAAAAGCATTTGATTGTTTGTTTTTCTGCAACAATGGACACTGGTTTCTATAGTGACCCGTCTGTTTACATTTGTAACAAGAAATGATCTTGTCACCTGTCATGGTTGTCATTTTGTTTGTCGATGACATCGCGCCGTTCCCGCTATTTTTAAATTTCTGTTTTTTGACATTGTTTGCAGCGAATGCTGCGCCACTGGAATCCACGTCATTCTTTGAAACCTCCATATCAATCAACTTTGATTTTATTGCATCGGTGGTAATCTGCATTCCTGAGTGCTCGATGGCCATAATCATCGGTGAAAATTTTTCTGGCAAACCTGCTAATAATAATGATCCGACCCATTCTTCGGTGATTGTAAATCCTGTGCCTTTTAATCTCTGAGCTGTTTCGACCACTTGCGTGACGTATGAAGTCATGGAATCGCAATTTTCTTGCCGTAACGAGATTAAATGTCTTAGTAGGGATATTTTACGAGAAAAGCCTGAGTCATCGAACATGGTTCTCAGCTTTGTCCATAATTCCAAAGATGTTTTTGTTTCCTTTATATGCACGTATAATCCTGGATCGATGGTTAAAACTAGCTTCGCCTTGGTTTTTGCGTCATCTGATGTTTTTGCCTCGAAATTAGCCTCTGGCTCCGACTTTATGTAGTTCACGAGGTTGTCAAGCACCAACAGATTCTCGACAGCAAAACTCCACTCATCATAATTTTCGCGTCCTTTTAGTTTCGGAATGCTTTGAATATAGTTCACAGCCATATTTCCACGAAAAAGTCAACAATTTTCGACTGTTTTACACTAAACTGAGTAATAAAACCGAAAAATTATGGATTTTCGCCCATAACCTATTAAAACACGTTGCTTTTCCATAATAGACTGTCATTTATTTTCAGTTACTTGACACATTTTTGAATTTATTTTTTTATCTATATTCTAATAAATTGAAGTTTGTGATGTTATACTTTAGAATTTTGATATTTGGTTTTGACCTATGGAAGATGCGCGGGCTTGCGGACGGCGAGTAATGGGTAGCTCGCTGTCCGGTAAGGACCAAGCCCGGGTCGACGGCGCGTTGTGTTCCACGCGCGCCTCAAAGACATGTCAGCACCAACTGGTGGGGTCCGATGCCTGCCAGGTGTGCGGGTTGTTCGAAAGAGATACCGTGGCCCCTGGCACACAGGCAACTGAGGGAACACGGGTAGGTTTTAGTCAGTAAAAGTCTGACACGCCTTCCTGCTCCACCCAGAGTGGGAGAAGTTATTTGATGATTTCCCACCCTAAAAAAACCTATGGAAGATTCTTTTAAATCCCATAATTTCAAGGAATTGTGTATCTTAGGTTGTTCATACTTCAACGACAAGCTTCCATAAAAAAATCTGTTCAAAGCAAGCTTTTATCTAAAATTAACGTGCATAAAAACTGTTGACGATACGTATTATCAATGAAGAGTTTCCCGTCTACGATCGTGGCAGCATCAGCGAGATAATTGCGTAGCACAATAACAATAGCAATGCCTTTCATTTTGACAGTTCAACGACATTCATTGCGTCATTCATGTTGTCGAGCAGACAAGTTTGTCAAACATATGAGCAATGGATTAGCAATTTACACCAAATTCGTTTGGATCGTGATTGAAAGTGTGTTCTGTAATTGAGGCTGCTGGTCATCTCAACTGAGAATTGTCTAAAATTTACTAAGAATATTTGCTAAACATGCTGTGTTAAAATTAAAGCCATACATGATGAAATTGAATAGGTGCGCCAAATAATTAAAATATATAATTCATCATGTTGTGGCTAAGTAATAACAGCCGCACGGGTCGATCGATCAAGTCAAGCTACTCATTCCGCGGTTGGTCCGTGGATGGATGACCATTTTTATATACCAAGGTCCCTCCGTGCCTCGGAAAGCATGCTAAGTCGTTGGTCCCGGCTGTCATCTGTGGATCTTTGACAGTCGTTACGGGTCGTCAGAAGCCCGAAAGTGTGACAAGCAGTCTTACTAAGGTATCGGATTACCCAGTTATTAGGTTGTGGAGGTCAGATAGGCAGGAACCGGATGGCTAGACTGGAAGCCGACCCCAACTTAGTTTTGAAAAGGTTTGGCAGATGATGAATTCAACATGTTATTTATTCAAATAAAATTTCATTAAAATCATGTAAATTCTCGGTCTTTTGAAAACGTTTGCCTCACATTCAGAATTTTAAAAACTTTTAATAAAAATTGTAAAAGACACGCTTTAAAAACAAAACTAAAAAAGCGGGAAATAATTTAAAAAAAAAATGTAGGGTGCTTTTTGAGGTATTTTTATAATCAGTGAATATATCAAGTACCCCACGCTTTTTTTGAAATTATTTTCTGCTTTTTTTAGTTTGGTTTTTAGAGCGTGTTTTTTTAGTTCTGCTAACTACAAAATCGTGATTTTTCAGATTTTTTTTAACATTAAGGAATAAAATGATTAAATAGTCATCGGTCCTCGATAGCCTACAAAGTTTAAATGAAATCTGACCGTTTGAAGTGGGTCAAAATCAAGTCCAAAGGAGTCGGTTACAAACATGCTCACAAACAAACAACTTGTATTAGCTTCACGTGTATCTTTACACGTGAAGCTAATATAAGCGTGTTAAAAAGGAACCGCTGTCGTGTGGGTGTACACGGTACACATCTCCGGCAGGATATTTTCACGCAATGGATCTTCAACGCACTGCTTACCGTTGAGGTGAAAATCGAACAGTGTGTTTTATCGACATACTGAAATGTACTCTGTTGGATTCGCAATGATACTTTGATTTGAATGATACGTTGATTACTTTGCCTATGTATGTATAGAATCAAGTCTATCCGACTAAACAGATAGCTGTGCTGCTGGGGAGTTTGTTGCGCCACTTCTTCTTCCCAGCTAAAGCACTAGGAAGTGGTGAAGGGTGGGCGTTTTGGGGGACTGTCTCATGTACTTTGACGTTCGAAAAGTGCTGATTCTCAGCCTAATTTGAATAAATGACTTTTGATTTTGATTTGATTTTTGATTTTGATAAGTTCAACACCGTGACTTGAAAATCTATTGCGCGATAAAATCACGTCGCAATAATTTCTAAACTAAAACACCTATACACCGTGAAGTTTTAATGGTTGTTTTCCCGCGGCAGAATAACTTGCCATAAGGAATACTTTTGAAGCATAGAGTAAAAGTAAAAAAAAAAAAGTTTTTTTTTTGTTTTAAAATAATTTAAAACATATTCATCAATTCGGTAAAACACTACTCAATGGTAACTCTAGAGGTAACTTTTAAGTACTAATCGAATTGCACGCACCGCCGTCAAAGGGAACAGCGATGCATAAATGTTCAAAGCAAAATAAACTCTCGTACGTGGCGATTTTTCACAATGGTTAATCTGCCATTTTTTGTTTCTAATATTTTATTTGTTTATAAAACGATTGTATTACCAAGACAAAACTATTTCGCTGCGGGAAAACGACCATTAAAATTTCACGGTGTATATAAAGACCTAAAAAATTATTTTCATCAAAAAATCATCATTTGCCTAGCCTTTTTCTAACAATGATGGGGTCGGCTTGCAATCTAATCGATGCAGCTGAATACCAGTATTTTAAATCGAACGACTACCTATCTGACCTCCACAACCCAGTAACTGGGTAACACGGTACCCCTTGGTAAGACTGGTTGTCAGACTTTCGGGCTTCTGACGACCCGTAACGACTGTAAAAGATCCACAAATGACAGCCGGTACCAACGGCTTAACGTACTTTCCGAAGCAGGGTCTTGGTATGTAAAGATGGTCACCCATCCACAGACCAACCGCGGCAAGCGTAGCTTAACCTGATCGACCCGTGAGGGTGTTATGACTTAGCCACAAGCTACATAAAAAAAATCCTTGTTTCATTTTATTACGCACCTGTACATTCTCTGTGGAGTCGGGCAGGCTGGGCGTGGGGGCCTGGCTGGGCCCCGGCTCATCGGGCTTGGCGGGGCGGCGCACGCACAGGTCGCCGTCACACACCATGTCGGCAGGAGTCAGGGGCGCAGCCGCGGGGCCGGGCTTGGGGATCTTGGCGCGGGGGGAACCCGATGCTAGAATTTATTAGAGATTCAACGATAGCTCCTAAAGTCTCATTTTTATTTTAAACAAAAAACATAAGTTGCAATCCGACTGTAATAATTTTCGTAACAAGTCGTTATCATCATAATTTCAGCAGAAAGACATCCACTGCTGGACATAGGCCTCCCCCAATTTGGGGGGGTTTGCCATAATCGCCATGCTTGGCAGGCGGGTTGGCGATCGCAGTATGGTGGTCAAATGCATAGAGAACGCTGCTGCCCATTCTATAGTACTTACTAGAGAATGGGCAGCAGCGTTCTCTAAGGGACTTCCCTTTGTCGCCTCTTACGACACCCACGGGAAGAGATGGGAACAAGATCGTTACAAGTATCTAGATAAAATCGAAAGATGGCGGTAGTATCGGGTAACATGCAAATATCGGGCAATAAAAAGAAGTAATTTTGGGGAAAGGTTTGTCATAACATAACATCACGGCTTGTTTCTCCGAAGGGTTGTGCAGAGATGTACCTATAGTACGCCCACATTTTGCCAGTTATGTTTAAGTCTCATGTAATAGGGGGCGAGCCTATTGCCATCAAACCGGGCACAAATCCAGACTCCGGGCTGCTACTGAGAAATATCAGATAGAAAAACCATATAATACTTCGCCCGACCTGGGAATCGAACCCAGGACCTCATGCTCAGCAGTAGTGCTTGCGGCCACTACACCTACGAGGCATTCATCTTAGTAAAAAATAATAGTTAAGAAATCTATAAAACACGCCAAGCTTTTTTGAAATTGTTTTCTGCTTTTTTAGTTTGGTTTTTATAGCGTGTTTTTTAATTTGTTATTTGTTTTCTTTTTTTTTGGTTCTGCTAACTACAAACGCCTGAATTTACAGCTGTTTTTTTTTCTTTTTTAATTATTGAATTGTCATCGGTCCTCGATAAGTCTACAAAGTTTGATGAAATCTGACCGTTTGAAGTGGGTCAAAATCAAGTCCAAAGGAGTCGGTTACAAACATGCTTACAAACAAACAAACAAACAAACATTAAATCCATATGAAAGTATAAACGGTACTATTAAAAAAAAAATGTCCGTCTATCTGTTTGTTCCGGCTAATCTCCGAAACGGCTGGACCGATTTTGACGGGACTTTCACTGACAGATAGCTGATATTATAAGGAGTAACATAGGCCATACTACTACCTACTTTTTTACATTCGACGCGGGCGAAGCCACGGGCAAAACTAGTTCCATATAAGCTACTCACCTAGATCAGCTTCCAACTTCGTTTCATCAGCTGCAGCCTGCTGCAGCATAGCAGCTTGCTCAGTCTGCATGAAGCTCACAGTCTGCTGCATGTTCTGTTGGATGGCGGTCGGCTGGGTGCTGGGCGGCTGGGTGGTGGGCGGGGTGGTGTTGGTGGCAGACGTGGATGCCTGCACCCCGGCGGATGGGGCTGTTGACACGGATGGCTGCTTGTCCTTGACTGGAAGAGGAGTATATTGGGTCAAATTGAATTAGCTGACAATACTTTATCTACGCGTTCGGTATAGATTTCAAAAACTAATAAAATATATTTTTTAAACTCATTCGATGCGTGTAATTGGAAAGCGAACAGCGTCGGTCAGCTGTTTTTTGTAATTTTTGGAGGAATTTTGATATTATTTTTTGAGAATTTTCAATAACCTTAATGCTAAGCCGTAATGTACGTGTAATTTTAAGTTTCTAACAAGGTTCTAATGACAAAAGATTTTTATTTTTGTTTCATTGGTGTTTATCCAACAAGTGGGTAAAAGTATTGCCAGTGCCATTCCAATCTATGAACTGGTAGGAACAGGAATTTACTCACAGTACTCCTCAAGGATCCTATCTATCCTGCTAGCCAGGTTGCTGGGCTGCACGCCAGCGCAGACCACTTCCAAAGGCGTGCCATTCCAACCTATGAACTGGTAGGAACAGGAATATACTCACAGTGCTCCTCAAGGATCCTATCTATCCTGCTAGCCAGGTTGCTGGGCTGCACGCCAGCGCAGACCACTTCCAGTGGCGTGCCATTCCGACCTATGAAGAACAGTGAGGGCACGGGCACGAATTGATCTGTTTGTGGAGTTAGGGGTTGATTGCTCATCATATCAGCCGAAAGACGTCCACTGCTAGACCTAGCAAGGCGGGTTGGCGATCGCAGTTTGGTGGTCAAATGCATAGAGTACGCTGCTGCCCATTCTCTAGTAAGTTCCTTAGTCGCCTTCTACGACACCCACGGGAAGAAATGGGATGGTGCTATTCTTTTACGTCCGGCACCACACGGAACCGGAAGTTAAACATAATGTGTACAATTTATTGTAGAACGCAGTATATGCCGTTGGTCGATCAGGTCAAGCTACGTTTGCCGCGGTTGGTAGATGGGTGACCATCTTTAAATACCAAGACCCCTCCGTGGCTCAGAAAGCACATCAAGCCGTTGGTCCCGGCTGTCTTTCGTGGATCTTTGACGGTCGTTACGGGTCGTCAGAACCCCGAAAATCTGACAATAACTAGTCTTATCAAGGGGTATCACAGGGTAGGGGGTTTTTATATGGACTGTCTATCTGACCTCCACAACCCCAACATAGCTGAGAAGAAGCTGTTGACTCAAGCAAGAATCAATTATGAAAACGTAAACGGAACTTAATACCTAATTTAACAAGGTCGGACTTGTTTTTACGCTTATACAACGTGTAACAGAAGGGTATATACGAGTACATACCAAGAGCACGGCTTCATTAGATGATATCAAACGATATTGGAAAAGATTTTTTAATCTTATCTCTACATGTTCGGAAGTTATGAGAATTTTTAGTAAGTACATTGATAACAGAAACCGAACTGTTCAAATTGAAATAAACACATCACTAGGAAGAGATTAATCGTGACAATTGGCAAGTAACGTGAAAAGTTATTGACCTACGTAGTGCGGTGACACGATTGTTATGATTTGAAAACCGAAAATTTGGTATCAATTCCTAGAGTATTTTATTTTGAGCTGAAACTGTGTATAGTGATTCTATACCAGCTGTTATCTTTAGTGCTTAAGAATAGCAATAGGGTTTCTGTTACAACCTGTGTATAGGGTATAATTATATCGTTATAAAGGATACAAATTTGCGCGAAGTGTGTGTAGTTGTCGGACCCACTCTTCAGCTTGATAGCGAGGAAGTTGCCCTGGTCGGATAGACGGTCCAGCACTACGCTGTCGTCGATTGTGGCTGCCATCTCCACTGACATCTCGTTGTCACCTGAGGACAAAGATTTAAATAATTCGCTTAGTTTGTTACAATAAAGGATCGGCCAGACTAGCGCGACGCGACGGTTGCGTCGCGACACTCGTAGAACAATTTCTATGAAAACTTCTTGGTTCTACAAGTGTCGCGTCGCGCCTGTTTGAAGAAGCCTTAATTGTTTACACGTGTGTTTATAGGCTATATTTTCTTGTCCGATCCGACCGATCCGACCGATCCGACCGATCCGACCGATCCGACCGATCCGACCGATCCGACCGATCCGACCGATCCGACCGATCCGACCGATCCGACCGATCCGACCGATCCGACCGATCCGACCGATCCGACCGATCCGACCGATCCGACCGATCCGACCGATCCGACCGATCCGACCGATCCGACCGATCCGACCGATCCGACCGATCCGACCGATCCGACCGATCCGACCGATCCGACCGATCCGACCGATCCGACCGATCCGACCGATCCGACCGATCCGACCGATCCGACCGATCCGACCGATCCGACCGATCCGACCGATCCGACCGATCCGACCGATCCGACCGATCCGACCGATCCGACCGATCCGACCGATCCGACCGATCCGACCGATCCGACCGATCCGACCGATCCGACCGATCCGACCGATCCGACCGATCCGACCGATCCGACCGATCCGACCGATCCGACCGATCCGACCGATCCGACCGATCCGACCGATCCGACCGATCCGACCGATCCGACCGATCCGACCGATCCGACCGATCCGACCGATCCTTCCTTCCTTCCTTCCTTCCTTCCTTCCTTCCTTCCTTCCTTCCTTCCTTCCTTCCTTCCTTCCTTCCTTCCTTCCTTCCTTCCTTCCTTCCTTCCTTCCTTCCTTCCTTCCTTCCTTCCTTCCTTCCTTCCTTCCTTCCTTCCTTCCTTCCTTCCTTCCTTCCTTCCTTCCTTCCTTCCTTCCTTCCTTCCTTCCTTCCTTCCTTCCTTCCTTCCTTCCTTCCTTCCTTCCTTCCTTCCTTCCTTCCTTCCTTCCTTCCTTCCTTCCTTCCTTCCTTCCTTCCTTCCTTCCTTCCTTCCTTCCTTCCTTCCTTCCTTCCTTCCTTCCTTCCTTCCTTCCTTCCTTCCTTCCTTCCTTCCTTCCTTCCTTCCTTCCTTCCTTCCTTCCTTCCTTCCTTCCTTCCTTCCTTCCTTCCTTCCTTCCTTCCTTCCTTCCTTCCTTCCTTCCTTCCTTCCTTCCTTCCTTCCTTCCTTCCTTCCTTCCTTCCTTCCTTCCTTCCTTCCTTCCTTCCTTCCTTCCTTCCTTCCTTCCTTCCTTCCTTCCTTCCTTCCTTCCTTCCTTCCTTCCTTCCTTCCTTCCTTCCTTCCTTCCTTCCTTCCTTCCTTCCTTCCTTCCTTCCTTCCTTCCTTCCTTCCTTCCTTCCTTCCTTCCTTCCTTCCTTCCTTCCTTCCTTCCTTCCTTCCTTCCTTCCTTCCTTCCTTCCTTCCTTCCTTCCTTCCTTCCTTCCTTCCTTCCTTCCTTCCTTCCTTCCTTCCTTCCTTCCTTCCTTCCTTCCTTCCTTCCTTCCTTCCTTCCTTCCTTCCTTCCTTCCTTCCTTCCTTCCTTCCTTCCTTCCTTCCTTCCTTCCTTCCTTCCTTCCTTCCTTCCTTCCTTCCTTCCTTCCTTCCTTCCTTCCTTCCTTCCTTCCTTCCTTCCTTCCTTCCTTCCTTCCTTCCTTCCTTCCTTCCTTCCTTCCTTCCTTCCTTCCTTCCTTCCTTCCTTCCTTCCTTCCTTCCTTCCTTCCTTCCTTCCTTCCTTCCTTCCTTCCTTCCTTCCTTCCTTCCTTCCTTCCTTCCTTCCTTCCTTCCTTCCTTCCTTCCTTCCTTCCTTCCTTCCTTCCTTCCTTCCTTCCTTCCTTCCTTCCTTCCTTCCTTCCTTCCTTCCTTCCTTCCTTCCTTCCTTCCTTCCTTCCTTCCTTCCTTCCTTCCTTCCTTCCTTCCTTCCTTCCTTCCTTCCTTCCTTCCTTCCTTCCTTCCTTCCTTCCTTCCTTCCTTCCTTCCTTCCTTCCTTCCTTCCTTCCTTCCTTCCTTCCTTCCTTCCTTCCTTCCTTCCTTCCTTCCTTCCTTCCTTCCTTCCTTCCTTCCTTCCTTCCTTCCTTCCTTCCTTCCTTCCTTCCTTCCTTCCTTCCTTCCTTCCTTCCTTCCTTCCTTCCTTCCTTCCTTCCTTCCTTCCTTCCTTCCTTCCTTCCTTCCTTCCTTCCTTCCTTCCTTCCTTCCTTCCTTCCTTCCTTCCTTCCTTCCTTCCTTCCTTCCTTCCTTCCTTCCTTCCTTCCTTCCTTCCTTCCTTCCTTCCTTCCTTCCTTCCTTCCTTCCTTCCTTCCTTCCTTCCTTCCTTCCTTCCTTCCTTCCTTCCTTCCTTCCTTCCTTCCTTCCTTCCTTCCTTCCTTCCTTCCTTCCTTCCTTCCTTCCTTCCTTCCTTCCTTCCTTCCTTCCTTCCTTCCTTCAAGCTGAAGGGTTTGTTTGTTTGCTTGAACGCGCTAATCTCAGGAACTACTGGTTCGGATTGGAATATTTTTTTAGTGTTGGATGGCCTATTTATCGAGGACGGCTATAGGCTATATAACATCACGCTAAGACCCTTAGGACCGAGCAAAGAGAAAAAAGCACACAGACAGGCGAGGCGAGCGACGGGGTTGGTCGCGGAGCAAGAAATTTGACGCGAACGAAGTCGCGGGCAGAAGCTAGTTTATTATAATTCTGTAAATGCAAACGAGTTACTTTTTCATTTCTGATACGAATCACAACTTAAACAGTCGGTACTTAACCGGAAGTCTTCAACAGGTCACATATCTAGTTTGACGTCATCATTTTAATATTTAAATAAATTATGTATAATTTAATACATAAATATCTTATCGAAAATCAATGAATTCAACAGTAGTGGCCTGCACAGAGTTTTTAGACAGAGTAGGTAGAAAATTAAAAAAAAAAGACAAAAATCAGAATAACCGGGTGCTGACGCGGAGGTACCCAGCATGCAAGCTCTGAGGCCATCAAATGAATCATATTGTTTGTTAACTTTACCTTCAGTTTGTATTAATTGCAAATCCATTGTACAACTACTTCCCAAGTAGCATTGCAAGCTGTATACAAGCTGTATTTAAGTTCGATTTTATACTAGAAGCTGTATATTGAGGCTGTATAAGCGCTTATACAGCCCTTATAAGTAAAAAATGGGTACATTTTATACAGCGTTTTGCTCTAGTATAGCTGTATAATAGCTGTTGAAGCAATAGAGGCGCTGTATAATAGCTGTATTAGAGCTGTTTTTCGGTGTACAAATAAACCATTATACTACAGATATTATCTTATAAATACTTTATAGAGAAAAGAGTTTTAAATAGGTTTTTGAAGAGAATCACAAAATGAATGTAATTCTTTTCAATGAATGGCGACATTGTTATTTATAATATTTATTAGTAAGATATCTGAAGGTGATAATTGGTGAATTGAAATTGCGGATTCAAATTTATTGTGAACCTGCAATAAAGATTTGAGATTTGAGATTTGAGATTTGAGATTATGTTTTCCGTCAAAATATTCAAGCGCCAGCAAAATAATCGATTTGATATAAAAGAAAAATACTATTTATATGGTAAGTCAATGTTGGTTTGAAGGTTAGAATAAAAAAACAATTTTATAATAACAGAAGTGAGGGTAGTGTGATCATTGTGCCCTCATATCAAGCTGAAAATCATTATATAAGGTATATCTATTCATACACGAAATATCTGAAGGGGTCATTGTACTCGTCATTATGAACAACTTTTACTACCGGACCAAACCTGAAATCGCGAAAAAATATCAGCTGTTCCCTACATTTTGACGAGATATGCGAACATAAATGTAGGGAACAGCTGATATTTTTTTCGCGATTTCAGGGTTGATCCCATAGTAAAAGTTGTTTATAATGATGAGTACAATGACCCTTTCAGATATTTCGTGTATGAATAGATACACCTTATATATTCCTTAAATTATGTTTAAAATTTTGTTTTATACCTACATCCGAAATTACGAAAATGGCGACTATTTGCTAAACAGCCTTAACGATAATCGGAGTGTATTATAGTCTGAGTAGCTGTACTAAGTAAGTTAAGGATTATATTGTACAGCTTTTGGCTGCTAATCAGCTTTATAATAGAATATTTTTATTACTTAGGCTGTATATCAGTTCTCTATACATAACTTATAATGCTCATAAGGGTTACCTAAAAGAAATAAAAAACGCTGACTCAATATGATACGTACCTACATATAGTAAAACTAAAACAAGTACCTGTTTAATTTTTTACCCACAAAAAAAAGGAAGAGATTCTCAATTTGACCTTATATTTTATACCTAAGTAAACTTATTGTAAAGCATTATTAGTTTATTGTATGTATTATATCAGTTTTACTTTATTTTCAGGAAAATATGCCGACTAAAATTTAAGCAACCATTGAGAAAGGGCAAAACAAGCTTTGCATTGTACCAAGTTTGTGGGAATCAAAAGCAAGTTAAGATGGCCAAGAAAGCGATTAGATGTCAACAAATTAGTGAAGGATGAAACATCTCGGCCTTTACATAATTGGTCCACCTCAAAATGCTGTGTAAAAAGGCTACCAATATCATCATATGACGAAGCAGTAAGGGAACTAGATCTCATGGTTCAAATCAATCATCATTTGAACTACTTGCGCTGCTTTATGAAGAAATGTCATAATCATGTTCCGAAGGTTGAATTAAATTTACACATTTTACATAACTGTTATTATAATTAATAACCCTGTTTAATGTATTTGCTACGGAACCCTCTTTGTTGGACGTCGACGGAATTGGCGGTTGACCGTAAAGTCTTTCCGAGTGACTGTCATTAATACAAAATAAAGCTGTACTGTAGCTGTCATTTGTTTTTTTAGTTTTAAAACACCCTCAAAAACAGAAGTCATAAAACCACTGTATTTACAAGTGTACAATTACGCCATAAAAATAAGTTTTAGAACGGAGTTTGGATACACCATTGTACAGAAACAAGTCTTAAGTGATACTATAATAACACTAAGAGCTGTAATAGGTAAGTGTTCACATGCAAAATACAGCTTGTATGCAGCTTTAACGATAAAACCAGATTAAAGTGTCACAAAATACTTAAGCTGTATAGTGGAGTTTTCATATTCTGTTTAAATACCCTAAGCTTTCGCGGATCCCTTAATAAAGATTTAATACAGTTTGAGCTGTATAATGACTCATAAATCACTATTAGAAAGACTAAATAATTTTTTCACACTTGTAAGTCTCTAAAAGAACTCTAAGTTCGAAATAGGCTGTTATATTGATGTTGAAAACGCTTGCGTGCTGCTTGGGTTTTCACGATCACTTGTTTTTGTTAATTCTTTTCATCGATTTTTTTTTTGAAAATGCATAATTTTTTGTTTTCTCTATACACACACCACCTGAACAACTTTCATAGTGAATATTATCTATTTTTCACCCTATTATCAAAGTTAAAATCTTAAATACATGCTATCACATTGCTCACAACCTAAAAAAATTAATCAAACATTGGCGTCGCAATATATTAATAAAAAAACTGTAGGTCGCCCGCGGACACGGTGGAGCACACGGTGGAGGTCTGCCCGGCTTGGGCGGAGCACCACCGTGTCCTCGTGGAGGCGATCGGCGGCGACGTTCTCTCGCGTCCGGCCCTTGTCCAGGCTGATACGGAGCGAGAGTGCATGGCTAGCCGTCACCTCCTTCTGCGAAGCAGTAATGCTTGCGAAGAGGGAGGCGGCGCACGTGAGGTAGAGGCAATATATGCGTCCTCACGGCCCTAGTCGCCGCAGGAGATGCCCTGGGCGTCAAGAATCGCAGGCTGATTGATTATTCCTTACGCTGTCCAGTAAGGACCAAGCCCGGGTCCAAGGCGCGTTGTGTTCCACGCGCGCCTCAATGAGATGTCAGCACCAACTGGTGGGGTCTGCCACAGCCGATGCCAGCCAGGGGTGCGGGTTGTTCGAAAGAGATACAGTGGCTCCTGGCACACAGGCAACTGAACGAACACGGGTGGGGTTTAGTCAGTAAAACTCTGACACACAAGTTATTTGATGAATTGCCACCCGAAAACAAAAAAATACGACAATAAAGTAATGGTTGTCTATGTAGCGACAATTCATGAATCAATGCTACTTTTTAAAATAGTCGCATAACCAACTTTGTTCCGATAACTTTCGTTTCGTAATTCGACGTGTAGTAAAAAAGCGTAAAAAGCCAGTGACTACCCTGTACGGTTGTGTGCGTTATTTGTTACATTGTGTGCCGCGTAAGTATAGGAACGCACGCCCAATAAATCTGCATGACCACGAGAGCACACATATAAACATTAAGACGCGAATAATTTGAGTCTCTCCCGGGGCACTCAGTGGCGCTAGTGCATCACAATGGGTAGTTGCGTCAAATTGTACGAACGAATTGTATTGCATCGATTATACTAATGATACGACCGACGCTCGACAGGTGGAGCTGATTTATGAATAAAGTTATTTTGTTTATTGATAACATAATATTAGTTTTAAATATTTATTTAATTTAGGTAGGGTAGGCAGTGTCGTTCTGTTTTTATGGACTGCACGCCACGGTCCAATAGCCGTAGTTTACACACGATCAGTGTGATTTCAATAAACATAATTATAAATAAGGAGGAGACAAGGCGTATCTAAGGATCGTAGCAGGTGGCGTTCTGTCAGACTACCTCCATAGGAAAAATGCGTGAGTTTATGTAAGTGTATGATTAGCGATTACAGATTTTTCTTTAATTAACTAAAAATATCAAAGCCAGCTCAAAAAGCGCAACAAATCCGATAAGGGGGCCGTTTTAATGCTATCATGGCTGCAGTGGCAGAGAAAGATGGAGCTGTACAAGCCGAATAGCATCATCCTATTTTCGCAAAAGACACTATAAAACGGCTATAAACACTTAATAATACGTCCTCTGGTAGCGGATGCTGTTGTGTTGCGCCTTTGGGGGCCACGCCACATGCGAACTATGCCTCACACTGACTTCCTAAGCCTGCATTGTGCATGCAGATATTACCATGTAACTAGCAAATATACAATGTCCCGACATCAATCACTGCCCGCCCCGACACTTGCTCTAGCCAGCCCGCGCTGCTGAGCTTTAAATTAAATAAAGTTAAGTCGAGATTCGTACCCCTCAGGGGTGCCCTCCTGCCAGGGGTGCGGGTTGTTCGAAAGAGATACCGCGGCCCCTGGCACACAGGCAACTGAGGGAACACGGGTGGGTTTTAGTCAGTAAAAGTCTGACACGCCCCTCCTGCTCCACCCAGAGCGGAAGAAGTTATTTTATGAATTTCCACGCTCTAAAAAAAAACACAGGGGGTGGCCTTAGCGTGTAGTGTTCGGTTTAAACTTTTCAAGCCCTGGCTGGAGGCCTTCATTTATTGAGGTAGCCACACGCAAGTCCGATTAAGCTATAGAGGTATGAGGAACAGGGTGTAAAGTTCACTCATACTCTATTGGTAAAGGAGGATCCTCCGACCAGACGGGTGTTGTGTCTGGTGGGCAACTGCCCGACGAGTGATGTCGGGAAGTGTTTGTATACATGCAGATCGCACGGTAAACTGCTTGCGCGATGTAGTTGCGGTGTGACGTCAAGTCTTGAGTAGTTCGCATATGGCATTGTAGATGGCGCCACTTCACTTTTTGTGTTTTTTCCACATTTGTTGATTTGAAGTTTCGTATGTGGCATTGTAGATGTCCGCCACAAAGCAACAGGCAACTCTCTAGGTTGACTTGCGAGATATCATTCCTAAAATAACGAACCGTCGGGCGTATGATCGTAGGTCACTTCCTTTAAAATCGACGATGAGTGCACTTTACCTCTATACGTCACTTCTTCCCAGCTAGCAGTAAGAAGTGAATGTACTTTCCTTCATGAAGTGCTGATTCTCAGCCCAATTTGTATAAATGACTTAATTTGATTTGAATGACGGTGAATTGTCCAGCCGTTTCGGAGATAAGCCGGAACAAACAGACAACCAGAACGACAATTTATAAAAATATATTGGTACGAGCACCGCATATACTTTCATTTGCGCTTAGTAAAACGCTGTTATTTTGATATTAGAAACAGACAGTTCAGTTTTATTTATTTTTATAGATATGTTCCCGGATTCACATCTAATTTTAACCCAAAATAAGTTAAAAATATCCCAAATTACATTTTTAACTGCAACTTTAACCAATAAAACGTTTTTTGTCACGGCCAGTGGTGCCAATTGCCAATTCTCGTACAATAAATGCTGCAACGTGGCATACTGCCAGACTAATACAGTTGAGAGCAAACATATGTACTCGTACACATGTAGAAAACTTCAAAGACAAGATTCATTAAGTCAATCTGCCTTTTACCAATTATGTTGGACTCAGCTTCCAATCCAACCGCGCCTATCGAAGGGAGGCGCAAAACGTCGCCAATTATTAAAAAAAACCATCCATAAACCATTTTATACTTTTACCTATATCTAAGAAATCTGAAGAGCTACTTGAATATATTGTGTACTAGTATGGGGTGAAAGCGTATTTTGAAATCTGCCTAATTCTATTCAAATTCTCTTAAAATTGCAACATTGCAAGCGATTTTTTTGCAATTTGAAATTAAGGGGAACCTAGTCGCGGGCTCGAACTCACTGGTGGGCCTGGCTAAAAAAGCACGCTGTGTCACCAGGCCTCGTGCCCGACAGAGGTAGTATCAGTGATGAGCAGATAGACGCTAGTCTACACGCACAACATTATTGTGTGAGATGTAGGATCATTTATAGTACAACAGGCGCGTAAAAAACTAAGAACAGTGCTTCGGAAGATCGGGTTTTATGAAAAAACCACTGCATAAATCACTAACCAATAAAGTTTATTGAACTTTTCGATATTTGAGCTTTGTCGGTACCGACTTGGTTTTTCAGATTATACGCTTCTTTTATTACTAAAACACGCCCAAAGTTAGGTTAAATTAGCAAGAAAAATGAATCTTTGTTGGCTCCTAACTTTTGAATAGCTTTTTATTTTAGTATTCTGTTTCCGTACAGACATTATTAATAATGAGACAAAACCATACCATGTTTAATTTTTGATGTACATTGTCCAACAGTGGAGTAATACACTTCCGAAGTTTGTATGCGAAAAATGTGGACTAGGTTCACCTTAATGTCTTCGTTATTGAAGACTATTATTGGTCAAGAAAGGTTATACGACCTAGCTTTGCTCAGTGTAGACCGAGAAGATAATTGATGAAGGAGCGCAAATGTGATGCGTGCTTTAGGCGCCATTTTCTATTGGTACGCTCCTGAACCGGATTTACCTGAATACCAATATTTTACATGGAGCGACTTTTTATCTGAACTCCACAACCCAGTAACGGTAACTAGGTATTACGATACCCCTTGGTAAGATTGGTTGTCAAATTCCGGGCGATGATTGTCAAAAATGTACAAATAACAGCCTAGACTCGTGGCTTTTCGGCGTTCTTTGCAGCGGGCTGTATCACATGAAATGTTATAGTAAAAGTTGAGTGTGTAATTGAGTTTATCTATTGCTACTATAACAACAAATAATTAAAATAAAATAAAGGCGGTCTCCATAATAGAAACGTATTCTTTTCGGTGTTTTTTGCCTTCTACAACGGAATCCGTCGTGTGCAAAAGTCCGACTCGCATTTGAACGGTTTTTTCCATATTTTGCCACCTTGTAGGTATTTTCTTAATATTCATGTACCTACTTAATATAATATAAGATGATAACATTTAATCGTGTTTTATCAAACCAAATTAACAATTTATCTATGTACAGGATAAGTTTTTATCCAGTGCGGAAACTTTAACCATGAATTCAGCATATCATTCTAGAGCCCCCAGCGTAGAATTTTTTTATCGTCGGTTATACAAAAAAAAATAATCAGCTGTTCCATACATTATGACCGCGTAGGTATTGCACTTTTCTATAAAACAGCTGATTTTTTTTGTATAACCGACGATCAATTTCTACGCTGGGGGCTTATCTGAATAGTATCTATACAAAGTGTTTCAATATTCTTGCCGTTGAGTGTACAGTTGGCAATGTAGCGTGAGACATACGGGCTGACTCACAAACAGGTGGGCATCACTGTTTATTTGTGTTGTTGTTAACTGGTTGTTATGATCATGCTCTTATTTGTACTTATTAGGTAAATGTTTACTTTGACTGTACGTTTAAAACAAAAAGACATTCGTTTTTTAACACTTTCGACATCTCCCACTTTTTATAGAACTGCGTAATTCCGGTGACCTTCCAAGGGCCACCGGAATTATGTTTGCGACTTGAGTGAACCCTCCAGGAGGGTTCAGGGCCAGAACGTGTTTAGTTGAGGTACAACTTAAGTTGTCACATTCCGACTGCCAAGAGAATGAGAACCTGAGTGTGTGCTCTCTAGGCACGAAATCCGTAGTTTCGGCCGAAGTGCGGGTTGGTAGATGTCACATGTCTTCGAATTATTGGTTTTAGGACAAGCCAGTTTCCTCACGGGCCTATCTGGGTTCCCACTTACGAATTGTTGTACACCGACGACGGCGACAGTTGCACAATATTAGGAATATATGTCATCATCATTTCAACCGAAAGACGTTCACTGCTGGACATAAGCCTCTCCCAAAAGGGGGGATTTGCCATAATCGCCACGCTTGGCAGGCGGGATGGCGATCGCAGTATGGTGGTCAAATGCATAGAGAACGCTGCAGCCCATTCTCTAGTAAGTCCCTTAGTCGCCTTCTACTACACCCATGGAAAGAAATGGGATGGTGCTATTCTTTTACGTCCGGTACCACACTGAACATATGTATTCGGAATATATGTATTCCCCCTTATTATAAAACAAGATTTTTACTTAGGTCAGGTTTAAGCCACCAAGCCAGTTTTTTAAATATTAAAAACTCAATATGAAGATATAGAAATGCAGTTCTTTTTACAAAGCTAAGAAGTTAGACCCGTGCAAAAGTTGTCATTTTTGTATTAAGAACTTTACTCCAATCGATATAAAGTTGCAAATGCAAAAACAGTTCCGAGCTTTGGGCTACAATAAAGTTAAATCGCGTAGTGTAATAAAGTGGATTAAGATTAAATTCGTAAAACAGTATACTTGTTTGTATGAAACTGACAGGTGTCAGGAAAGCATTCGCTTGGCAGCTGCACTGTAGGTATAAATTGATTTTGTCATAGTCTTCATAAATCTGATCATTGTGGATAGGTAGGAATAACAATCTGTATTTGAATACAAACCGAGAGCTAACGAGGTAAACAAAGAAAACAAATAATTGTAGTTCCATACTTTTTGATTGCATAAGTATTGCATTTTTGTAGGCAACCAATGAAAAAATTCACCGTAGCTGGGTACAGAACCACATACTGAATAGATGATAACAAGTTTACATGAACGTCCCTGCCTCCGTGTACTGTAAGTCAAGATCTGGATGACCGAGCTTCGCTGGGGTTTTTTTTGTTTGACGTTTTCTAAAAATGAAACCTAGCTAGAATGATTGATTGCACCCGAATCCCCCTACATACTAAATTTCATGGAAATTGTTGGAGCCGTTTCCGAAATTCAGATTATATATAAACATACTAGCTGACCCAGCAAACATTGTTTTGCCTTATAAATTATTTAGGGTGAAAAACCCATATCACTTAGGGGTATGGAAATTAGATAGTAGCCGATTCTCAGACCTACTGAATACACATATAAAATTTGGTAAAAATGGGTAAAGCCGTTTCGGAGGAGTACGGTAACTAACATTGTGACATGGAAATTTTATATATAAACATATATACAAGAATTGCTTGTTTAAAGGTGTAACGTAACGATGGTATAACTCACATTTGAAACTTATTTTACTTTTTAATAATAATGGTTGGTTCAATAACAAGCAGGTAGCCAATGAGATGGTAGATGATCATCAAAGCCTAAAAGCATCACCACCTTAATGAAGTGAAACTTTTTATTCCACTATCTTCTTATTCACATTCCATAGTTGGATGAGAATTGAGAGTAAAGTTTCAAGGATGTGTTAGGTTTAAGCACATTTCGTTACATGAGAGAGAAGAAACGTATAACTCTCTCTGCCTCACACACAAAATCTCTCTTATTCTATTTTTTTAATCTTTCATTCTATCACGCGTACGAGTTCAAGTGTAGTGTAGTGTTTCCTGAATAATGGATTTCTCGAAGTTCGGAGAGATTTTTTATTCCCCCTATTAGGTATACCTGACTAGTACAATTGTTTGTGGTATTCTATAATAGCTCCCTGTTTGACATAACAAGAATGGAAAAGCACTTGCTTTTCCATTATTGTATAGAGGTACAAGTAAAACAATTTACATACAAAATTGAAGAAATCACAGCATTCATGGTTTTTGTCACTATACACATACAAAAGGTGATTCATCTTTTACAGTTATACTAGTAATCTATTAAGCTTACGTACCGGTGTCTTTTAGTAGACACCGGTACGTAAGCTTAATCGATTGTTTTTCACACTATTTCCGAACAATATACATACTAATACATAACGAAATGTTCCTTTCTATGACGTCAAAATGTTTGTCATTAACCTCACAAAATTGACATCGGAATTGACCTACATTTGTAGGTACAAACAAAAACGGGTAAAATACTGCATCAATCAATATTGCACAAGTCTTGAAACCGAAATACAAAAGAAAAAAAATTACCTTCGACGAATACCACGAAAATGGCATTTCTTTGCTTTGATAAAGTCACCGCTTCCGCGATGCTGCCCCCGTACCAATGCATGGTGGTGAGACCGATGCGGTAGTTTTCTAGCTCAGTTATAAACTATGAGGGTTAATTATTTATATTTTAGACAAATTCACAGTGTTTAATACAGCGACATGACACAACAAATTTTGACAGCTGACGTGTTTATTTTTGTTCTTTTTTCTTGCCGCTGCAGAAGTGCGTTTGGAAATCATTAGTTTTACGAAAAACTACTACGAATTACATTACTTACATTTTTGAACAATATTTTTTTCTCTTTAGTAACTTACAAATGTATAAAAATATTAAAGATACATAATTTTTAAAGTAACTTTAGTTTGTTTTGGTTTCGTTTGAATGTTTTGAACGTGACCGTGAAACTGCTATTAACCGACTAAATTATATAACCGTACTTTCAGCAATATTTTCATAGTGGAATCGACCTATGAAATTAAGCCGAATAACACTTGAAACCAGCTGAATGATTTATGATATTGTCTATGATTCGCTCCATGTGACCTTGGAAAATGGCTACTCGACACTAGATGGCGCTGTACGTGTCATTAGTTTCAACATTTCAGACTCAAAACAAGTGCTATTGAATAACAGATGGCGTGCCTAGTTGGTTTAATAGTCGCAACTAGCAAACGCGAAAACTGCGGGTCTAAAAAGGCCACACTATGCAATTCCTCTAAAAGTGATTCATTTCCTGAATTCCCCTGTGATTCTGCTATTTGACATTTTACTTTAATAACGCAATTCATCATTTGGTGACCATTTTACGAATTTCCATACAAAACTCAGTTTGTGACATTTTCACGATTCTATATATGATTCGTAATAACATATTATGATTCTGCCAAAGTGGCCTTTTTAGACCCCCTGAGCCTGAGCTCCTAAGTTCGATCCTCCGGCCGCCGAGCCGTCAGGGAAAATTATTTTGTCTTGTTTTGATTAGGTACCTACTTATATGCATAATATAACTCGTGAAAGATAGCATTTAGTACAAACAAAACTTGAAGCAAACATCTGAAGTCACCGATTTGAATCCACTTTCACTATCTAAAAACTAAGTAAGAGGGGAAATAATTGCTTGGCAGATAGGCAATACATAACTAATGCTAGGTTATTCCAGCAACTTCTAAGTTTTTAAGGTCCGCATATTAATTTTCCTCAGAGACTGTTTGTATTCCATCGATGAAATTGCAAAAAAGGTGCGGTGTACATATAATTACGAAAAAATGTATCAAAGTTTCAAATTGTAACCGAGGGATGAAATAAAAATGATGTAGGTATCTAAGTACCTATTCAAGAAATACAAACAATTTTTTGCACGCAGTTGCTTTGCCGATTTATAAAACTAAATCGAATTATCTAAATCAGTTTCTACGTAAACTTCATAGAAAGTGTCGCGTCGTCGCGCCTGTTTGAAGAAGCCTAATGCTACGGCTACATACGTTGTGAGTGAGTGCGTTAAGTGTAGTTCGCGTTATCGCGACAATGTAGCAGTACTCCGCAGCATCATACATAAACAGAGAAAGCACGAAACGCCGCATCCTCCTACGGATTCCAACAAAACATTCTCAAAACCAACCCCGACACATCTCCGTCAAAAGAATTCAAATTAACATGCCTCGTACCAAGAGGCATGCAAGACAATCAATCCGATGTCTTTATAACGTTATTTTGTTTCATTAGTATCTAATTCTGTGTCCGTTTGTAATTAACGAAGCCATCAATGCTTAACGAGCAATTGTGGGGTGTTAAGGGCTGTGTTTTGAAGTGTTAATGCCGTAGGTATGTAATGTACACACACCGTATGAGTGTACTGTACATACGCCTCTGTCCAACCTTTCGGGGAAACAAGGCGTGATGTCATGTAAAGTCAAAATATTTTATCAATCTTCAAGAAATTTTTCGTAGGTGATACAAAAAAAATCAGCTGTTGTTTTGACCGCGTAGGTATTGCACTTTTCTGTGAAACAGCTGATTTTTTTGAACAACGGACGAAAAATTTCTACGCTGGGGGTCTAGAATGATATGCTGAATTCATGGTTACAGTTTTGTGAAACATATCTTTAATTTCGGAAGTCGCTTTCTTTGGATTGGTATTTTAGTAGGTATTTTATCACCGACTTTGTGTTTTTTCGGAAGTCGGTTGTTTATTTTTTTTTTCGGAAAACGTTTTTTATTTTTCACTTTCTAGCTATCCAAATCAATCAAAATCAAAAGTCGTTTATTCAAACTAAGCTGGTGTCAGCACTTTTTGGACGTCAAAATTACATAAGACAGTCCCCCAAAACGCCCGCCCTTCACCACTTCCTAGTGCTCTAGCTGGGAAGAAGAAGTGGCGCAACAGGCACCCCCAGCAGATTATGGTACGTACCCTTCACCAATTAGTATAACAATAAGTACTTGCTATATAAACAACACTGACAGGAAGCAGCAGAATATCATCGAGGTACAAACAGTGGATTAAAAACATACTATCCAGGCTAACGCAAAAACTACCTACCTAAGCAAAGTTATTAAAAAAGTATAGGTATGGGACCACCCCTGAAGCATACCTACCCATTCAATTAAAAAAGAATTTTCGAAATCTATCCAAAATTGACGAAGATATCGCGTAACAAACATACAGCCGAATTGAGAACCTCCTACTTTTTGAAGTCGATGAAAAAAAAATGAAAATGGTCTACAAATCTAGTCTACAAGGCCAGCAACGTTCTCACATGCTAAGGTACATAAGTTATTGGCGTAATGTTGAAATAGTTTGCGAGTCGACCAAGTTAATAATAAGACCACCATCAGATAAAGTCAGTTTTCTTTCTTTCTTTCTGCCTGCTTATTATAACAATACTGAATCACTGAATGTAACTTGCATAGTTTGAAAATAGGCTTAATTATTTCTCTGATACACCCTTTTTTATTTTTTGTTTTCGGGGGGATGTCTCCAAAAGATGCCCGGGCTTCGTGGACAAGACGGCTATTGCGGGATTTTTACCTCACTAAAACCAACCCGGTGGTCACTATCTACACATGGAAGGGACACCGTTACCTGTCAAAAGACCGATCTGAAACCCTCTCTGTGAAACGGCTGTTAGGGGAAACATCTCTGGGGAGACTGTAAAGGGGTCTCCCCAAAACCTCTGCAACTATGCGAGGCCGCAAGTAACCACTTTGCGCCCTCTTCTCTGAGGTCACTGATATAGTAGATACCTACGTACAAAATAACGAAAAGGTTTTCTTTTCTTGTTTGGGCCATCATCAGTGTTTAATGTTCCCAATGCTTAGACA
The DNA here is from genome assembly GCA_949091785.1 of Polymixis lichenea. Taxonomy (NCBI): domain Eukaryota; kingdom Metazoa; phylum Arthropoda; class Insecta; order Lepidoptera; family Noctuidae; genus Polymixis; species Polymixis lichenea. Next base: position 12,054,865 of record OX420958.1, on the reverse strand, counting down.
GAGGCCTCCTCTCTGTGAGAGGGAGCGGGCCATAATCCACTACGCGGGCCCAGTGCGGGTTGGTGGATGTCACATATCTTCAACTCCTGACCTCCATTACGATACGCCTTGGTAAGACTGATTGTCAAACTTTCGGGCTTCTGCCGACTACTACCGATCCGCGATTGACAGCCGGGACCAAAGGCTTGCCTTTCGGCGGCAATAGTAGCTTAACCTGATCAATTAACTCGTATGTTTGTTATTACTTAGTCACAAGCATTCAGAATACGTATCTACTCCTATCTATAACAAAATTATTGAAATTGCTTAAAATTTTTCTTCGTCTCTACTCGCTGTTCAGTAGACTTGGCTAGAGATAAGAGTTGAACAATTGTACATAAAAGTTGCCGTGCGGGCATTAAAATACCCATTCATGAATTTATTTTTCCATCAATCATTATAACTTGTCAACCCTATGATCGAGCTGTCAAAGTGATTGATAAAGATGGGCGGGAAATTTGACGTTTGTTTTGGCGCGAACAGATCGAGGCGCGTTCGTTTCATGATGCGAGTATTTAGTACAATCGATGGCTAATTTATTTTTAGTGATTGTAAATCGTGTGTCACCGTTTAGGGTCCTGATTTCGTAGATAATGAAGCTTATAGAGTTGGCAAGTACCACCACAAGTGCCTAATTACTGTGTAAATAACTATAACCTATTACACCACGCTTCTGATAGGCGCAGGCGACTCAATAAAACACTGTACTGGCTCGTTGGTCGGTGCCAGCTTAAAATCGTTGGTTCGATTACCAAAACTGGTCATGTGCTATTTGATTTTTCCGTCAGGAATTTTTCGTAGCAGCCCGGAGTTTGAAAGTTAGTGGTGTGATACCCCGTGCCTCAGAAGGCACGTTAAACCGGTGATCCAGCGCCTGATCTCTCTCCGGTCGTAGTGGATTGCCGCCCCATCAGGCTATATGAGTGAGGGAAGAGAGTGCACTATAATATCCAGTGTCAATGGCTAGTCTCTGCAGAGATTGGTCGAGATTCGGTCACTGCCACCGTCATTGAGATACAAAAAACCCAAGATGCACAGTATTGAATAAAAGTAGCACTCAAACCCTGTCCGCAATTATACGTCATTGGTTATGATAAAACATTTTTTTTTGCAAATTCAACCTTACATGCATGACTTTAAGTCTGAAAGATGACTGACATTGCGCTCTATTTATGAGGGTGTTTTTGAGTAGGTATCAATGGCCACCATAATTAAAACAAAAGCACCAAATCACTAAGTATACTTAGCAAGTTGAACAAGACTAATAAAACATCATCAAGTCAACCAGAACGTCTGTGGCACAGCTGTCAGCTGTCGGCCATTTTTAGATTCAAAGGCGCGAAAACACTCCATTTCACGACTCATTGACATTTCAAAACGTAATTCACACTTGCAAGTAAAATGTTGCTACAGTAATAAACTGCGGCAAGCGATGCGTGTTGCCAGCGTCGAAAACAAATTGTTTAATTGCCTTGTTTAAAATTAGAATGACGATTTCTAATTAGGGTTGTTGACAATGTGTGTTGACGGAGTTTTAATTATGTCATGGAGCTTTTTTTTTTGGTATGGGAGATGAGTTAGTTGTTAAGCTGTTTATTTTTAAAGTGTAGGAATGTAAATAGGTATCCATAGATAATTAATTAGCTGTTTATTTTACTAGCAGAGCCACTTGTTCAATCAGCAGCTTAAATGCGTAACACAATATCAATCAGAATCGGAATAATTTTTAACCGACTTCAAAAAAAGGAGGAGGTTCTCAATTCGTCTGTATCTTTTTTTATGTTTGTTACCTCAGAACTTCCGACTGGGTGAATCGATTTTGATGATTTTTTTTTATTTGAAAGCTGGTGCTTCCCGTGTGGTCTCATTTCGACAACGGAACTCTTCAAAAAAGAACAGTAAATCAACCGCGATTGCTGCTATCGCGTAAATATGCATTGTTTTGACCCCAACGATGAAGAAATTATGAATTAGTGTGGGGTAGGTACTATAACTAAAAAGTGTAAAATAAAAACTTTTACCAAAAAAAAAACCACCGACTTCCGAAAAAGCACTACTAAGTGAAAAATAACTTTAATTTCGGAAGTCGGTGACTTTGGATAATTATGTATTTTAATTTTTATCACCGCCTTCCGAAATTAAAGTTATTTTCGCGGTTGATTTACTGTTATATTTTGAAGAGTTCTGTTGTCTGTCTCCGAAACGCATCATTAGATCTAGATGAAATTGAAATGGGACCACACGTAAAGCACTAGCTTTCAAATAAAAAAGAATCATCAAAATTGGTTCACCCAGTCGAAAGTTCTGAGGTAACAAACATTAAAAAAAAAACATACAGACGAATTGAGAACTTCCTTTTATTGAAGTCGGTTAAAAAACAACGTACTTCCGAAAAAACACTACAAAGTGAAAAATAACTTTAATTTCGGAAGGCGGCGACAAAAATTAAAATACATATCGAAAGTCACCGACTTCCGAAATTAAAGTTATTTTTCACTTTGTAGTGTTTTTTCGGAAGTAAGTTGTTTTAATTGGTAAAAGTTTTTGAAGCATATTAATCTAATTCATTTTTTCAAATGTTCGGAAAATTTGTCTACTCAACATCATAACACTTATAACTCTATTAGCTAATTGTTGAATTGTCAAAATGAAAGCCAGTGCGATGTTACACGTTTGTGCAAGAAATACTACTCCGTTTAATAAAATATCATTATTTCAGATCGCGCGCCGTTCATAAAATTAGAATCATAATCATCTGCCTTTTTCCAATTCAATTCCTTTTTTCCAATCCTGCCTTCCTTTTTCCAACTATGTTGGGGTCGGCTTCCAGTCTTACCGGATGCAGCTAAATACTAGAATTTTAGAGATAGCTACAATAAAAATCATAAGTCATTTATTCAAACTAGGCTAAGAGTCAGCACTTTTTGAACGTAATACATAAGACAGTCCCACAAAACGCCCGCCCTTCAACACTTCCTAGTGCTTTAGCTGGGAAGAAAAAGTGGCGCAACAAACTCCCCAGCAGCACAGCTGTCTGTTAAGTTAGAAAAACTTTATTCTATACAATAATAGCATATAATTAACATTCAACAATAAATGAAAATTTAATTAGTAAAATAAAAAATGGTTTATAAAGTCAAAATAAAATAAACAATGATATGAAGTAACTCATATGACCTGTTAGTAGTTAAGCTAATTCTGGTGAAAGAACACAAACGTTGTCTTGAGTTAATCACAGCGACCAACAATTCTAATCGTTTAGGTAGTCGTTGAAAGAATAGTATGCCTTAGAAAAGCTAATAAATATACCGAGACTTCGCTCAAGGCAGGTTAAAAATTACGATTGATAGAAACTCATGATTTTTTTCACAAATATCGTTATCTCTACTTCCTGCTATAAAATCCCAAAATCCTATTCCTACTAAAATTATATCTAAATGTGAAAGTTTGTGAAGATGTTTGGATGTTTAATTGTTACTCAATCACTCCAAAACGGCTCAACGGATTTGGAAGAAATTTGGCCACACAGATAGTTTATAACCTGGATTAACGCATAGGATACTATTTATCTCGGTTGTACGTTACCGTGGGATATACGACCACCACGCGGGTGAAGCCGCTCGCAAAAGCAAATTTTAAAATTTAGTTATCTTCACGTAGTTTGTTCTAAAATACTGCGATGAAACTCTAAATAAAACCCTGATCAAGTTTAAGTAATTCTCACTCAATCTCTCACTAAAGGGAATTATTTTACATCTCACCATTTTTTACCAATAATTACGTATTGTTTGAATACTGGTGATGTACCGACTAGTTGGAAAAGCCGACAGTCGGCGATTAGTCGGCGACTAGTCGGATAAAACCGCCGCCTAGTCGGCCCATTTTTTACTCGTATTAATATGTTTAAAAATATAAAAGACGGTGATTGAAATTAAATTGAAATCTTTAGTGTTATTATTTTTATTATAGAATCAGTTTAACAGTTTACTTTCAGTGCAATCTAGAATAGGATAGGAAGAAAGGCCGACTCGCACTTAAACAATGATAGAATAAATGCAAATCAAATAAACAAGTCCTGACAATTCCGTCTGGTCGCCGGGCGACGCGAACGCGCGACGCGACGCGTAGTCACGAACATAACCGATGTCACGCGAACTCAACCGAAAGCAATGAAGTCGGCTAGCGGCCAAAGTTATAGTCGGCCCATCTCTATTGAATACCATTGCTGGGACACAGGCCGCCTCTCTTCGAGAGTGTGGGCCGTAATCTACCAAAAATTTTAAGACATGAGATATTACCATTTTTGATACTAATTTTTGGTCTAGGACATGCCGGTTTCCTCCTCGTTCACCATTTTGAAAGCAGTGGTGATTAATTAATTAACACAAAGTAAAGCACCAATCTGGGATCGAACCTACGACCTAGAACTCGTAAGTCTCTGCTCGCCACTGGAAGCTATAGCTAACTAACAGTGGCGAAGGGTCAATACAAACCGATTCCCATCGGCTTACCTTTAAGAAATCCCACCTCCCACTGATCCACCATTCATTATTTAAAGTCCAATTAATTTTTATGTGTGGCTGTCATATGTGGATCTTTGACATTCGTTACGGGTCGTCAGAAGCCCGAAAGTCTGACAACCAGTCTTACAAAGTGGTATAGTATTACCCAGTACCTGGGTTGTGGAGGTCAGATAGGCAGTCGCTCCATGTAAAATACTGGTATTCAGCTGCATCCGGTTAGACTGGAAGCCGACCCCAAAATAGTTGGGAAAAGGCTGGGCAGATGATGATGAATTAATTTTTATGTGTTTCTAAGTTTTACTGAAAAAACGCCTGCGCGCAACGAAAACGAATTATCTTCCGTACGAAATTCTCTGATTCCAACTCAGTATGAGTGAAAGTGGGGCTTTATCATCTGAAGAAACTAAGCTTGCATCACGCGACGAGTGTTTTTTTTTTTTGGAATGGCTTTCCCTGGCCATAATTTCACCCTTCGCCACTGCTAACTAATATTCTACTGGCAACACCTGTTTGTACTAGCCACCTGTAACAAACATGAAGTGTATGTGTTTGTCATAATGTCTGCGTCCTTTGATTACTTTGTTGCTAATAGATTGTCTCCTTGGGAGCTGGTGACAGACTTAACGGTAATAGCTTCCCGCTTTGTTGCAAAGCTGGTGTTATGCCACCGTTTGCTCGGGCTAGTTTGAACTCCTTTATACAAATAAGTTGCCACCGAATTTCGTCCCGTATCCCGCCCGAGATTTGCTTTTGTTCGGCCTAAGCCTCATCTATACAGGATAAATTTTTATCCAGTGCGCAAACTGTAACCATGAATTCAGCATATCATTCTAGACGCCCACAGCGCAGAAATTTTTCGTCGGTAATACAAAAAGCAATCAGGTTTTCCATACATTTTAACCGCGTAGGTATTGCACTTTTCTATGAAACAGCGGATTTTTTTTTTGTACGACGAAAAAGTTTCGACGAAAAAATTAGAGAAGAACTTATCCTGTAGGTATACCTTCACCATAATTTTTAGTACTTATATGCGAAACCTGAATGTAGTTTGTTCAGAATAGGTAACTGAATCGATTCCAATATTTTTTGTGAAAGGACACTCGGTCACTCATTCATTCATTCACTCACTGATTAAATAGGTACGGAATTTCAAAAACGACTGAACCTACGAAAGTTTTTGGCACAGATATAGATTATGAGTAGGAGACGTCAGCTAAGAAAGGGTTTTAGGAAAGTCTCCTCATAAAGGGGTGAAATAGGGGGTAAAATAGGGGGAAAGCGCAGAAAATTTTCGTTGGTTATACAAAAAAGATCAGCTGTTTCATAGAAAAGTGCAATACCTACGCGGTCAAAATGACCCAGCAGCGGGAACGTTTTAGGCTAATTAGGCTATGATATCTCAAAATTAAATTAAAAGTAACATAAGTGTAACTAACTACACATTCGTTTAATTTCACCCTACACAAACTCACCCTCACATTATTGTGTAAGCATTATTTCAATGATCGATTAAATTGAAACAATACGAAAGGGTGATGCCACCAATTGATGACCCTCCGGTTTTTGTTCGCGATTTGTGTTGTGTTGTTTTGAATGCACTTGATTTTGGTTTATGCTACTGCCGCATGTTAATGTGCGCTTTTTGACTTAGTAATCTCACTAATATTATAAATGTGAATGTTTGGATATTAGGATATTTTGAACGGATTTTAATGAAAGGCACGGCACACAGATAGTTTATAACCTGTATAAACACATAGGGTACTTTTATCCCGACAGTACGTTCCCGTGGATACCTAATTTTCGACCTCCGTTGGCAAAAGCTTGTAATATTATATTCATAGGAATTACTAGCTATTTCCAGCGGCTTCGGCGCATGGAGGTCGGAAAGGAAATTATTTTTATTTTTTTATTTATTTATATAAGGTAATCCAACGACTTATTCACTAATAACATATTACATAAAAGAACTTATATATCTATTAGTATGGTGAATTTGTCACTTAAAGAAGTACACAGCTTAAACATAAATCAAAAAGTGCATACAAATTATGAGACCCATTTCAAAGTGCGTTAAAATAATTAAAATAAAGATTACAATCATAAAATAAATAAGACCTACTTTACTATAGAAAGACAAATTATCGTCGGTCGGATTATCGAATTATCGGTCGTGAAATAATTCATTTTAGCGCTCTTTTGTACATTTCGAATGCGGTTTAAGCATTTTTGCGATGCTATAGAGAGTCTAGCATTTATTTCCATACATTTTATTTAACTGTGCTATCTTGATAAGGGGGACGTCAACGATAATATCCTCACGTTAGAAATGATAAAAGCCCAAATTAATTAAAAGAATAGGGCTAAGATAATTGTTACATTTGGAGACACATAAACTAAAATGTGTTTAATGAATTTGATTCAGAAGAAATTTCCATTTAAGTAAAATGAACAGACTTTTGCTTATTCAAAGTAAAATAAAACTAGGAGATATAGAAAAGGGAACAACCGCTTGTGCAACAGCGGTGACCTCTACAACCCTCCAGAGACTTGTACTGCAATAGAACGTTTGTCCATCGGATTACTTACAAACGAAGGCCAATATAGCCCGAAGAATAGCAAAACTTAAGTGGTAGTGGATAGTGGTAGATGGGAGTGGGCAGGCCACATTGTTCGCAGAACAGATGGCCGACGGGGCTGGAAGGTTCTGGAATGGCGACCGTGTAATGGAAGACAAAGCGTTTGGAAGGCCTCCCATAAGATGGATCGATGACCTGGTAAAAGCCGCAGGAATCCGCTGGATGCGAGAAGCACAGAACCGGTTGAAGTGGCGGAGTTTGGGGGAGGCCTATGTCCAGCAGTGGACGTCTTTCGGCTGAAATTATGATGAAGATGATAACTATGTGACTTTTTTTATTCATACGTACTTTCTAAGATTATCTTGGACATCACTGGCATTGGTGGCGCACGCCTTCTTCCCATGAGGAGCCAGAAACTAAAGATCACCATCTGCTACGGTCCCAACATACTCTTTTTGCCTAGTTTATCTAGATCATACTTTTTGCCTAGATCATACTCGCACGCCGGTTGCGACTACTTTTCACCCGTCCTTTCTGAAGAATGGGCACGCCACGATTGCGGCGGTAGGACCGCTCCTTGAGGAGTGGCTTGAGAGGCGGCACGGCGTCCTCACCTTCCACCTGACGCAGGTCCTCACTGGACACAGTTGTTTCGGAAGGTTTCTGTTTTAGATAAGGCGAGAGGAAACGCCTGGGTGTTACTATTGCGAAGATCGCCCTGAGGACACGGTGGAGGTCTGCCCGGCTTGGGCGGAGCACCGCCGTGTCCTTGTGGCGGCGATCGGCGGCGGCGATCTCTCGCGTTCGGTCTTGGTCCAGGCCATGGTACGGAGCGAGAGTGCATGGGTAGCCGTTGCTTCCTTCTGCGAAGCAGTAATGCTAGCGAAGAGGGAGGCGACGCACGTGAGGGAGAAGCAGTATATGCGCCCTCACGGCCCTAGTCTCCGCAGGAGACGCCCTGGGCGTCGGAAATCTCAGGCTGATTCCCGGCCACTCTTTCGAACAACCCGCACCCCTGGCAGGCATCGGCCCTTGCAGACCCCACCAGTTGGTACTGACATCTCTTTGACGCGCGCGTGGAACACAACGCGGCGTCGACCCGGGCTTGGTCCTTACCGGACAGTGATTTACCCATTACTCGCCGTCCGCAAGTCCGCGTCTACTACGGTTGCTGGGAATTAGCCTGGGATTCTCGACGCCCAGAGCGTCTCCTGCGGTAACTAGGGCCGTGAGGGCGTATATACTGCCTCTCCCTCACGTGCGCTGCCTCCCTCTTCGCGAGCATTACTGCTTCGCAGGAGGTGACGGCTACCCATACACTCTCGCTCCAAACTATGGCCTGGACCAGGGCCGGACGCGAGAGATCGCTGCTGCCGATCGCCTCCACAAGGACACGGCGGTGCTCCGCCCAAGCCGGGCATACCTCCACCGTATGCTCCACCGTGTCCTCAGGGTGATCTACGCAGTATAGTAGGATAAGTTAGGTTAGGTTTTCTCGACGTGTTTCCTTCACCGATGTCAGTAATGTCAGTTATAGAATTCCAATTTGAAATGTTATTGATGGCGTGACTGACAATGAATCGATGCTTAAGCGCAACTCACACCCGTTCATTACCAAATTATATATTGATTACACCAATGAGCGCACAGAGCTATGAAGGTGTAGACTTGTCTATAAATATTTGAACTTTTCCGAGTTAAAATATGAAAGCCAAACTTTGATTTTATTCATAGAAAATGAGACTAGTAAGGCACCATAGACCTCATCTATCGTTTTCCTGACCTGGCTTGATCGAAGTCAAAAGCATTCAGCAATACCAAATAAAATAAAAAAGGTTTCGATTTAATACGTTGGTTCTAACCTAAGTTCAGACGATCCTTAAAAAATATGGTTTTTTTTATTTATTTAGTTTCGTTATTTTTTATTAGTGGTTAGTACAGCAAAGCTTTTCTTTGTCAATTTTCCGCAAATATTATGAAACATTTTGCATGGCTATATTTTTCCACTGCACGGCAAAGACAATGCAGCAGGGGCGCAGCCTTCATACAACCCGATTCCTATCGGCTTCCGTTTGGAAGAAACGCTCTTCTTAGTGTCTACTATTGCCAAACAATATGTAACACATGTGTGTGTATCAAATCACGTTACAGATATTTCATACTAGCTTAAAACATCATATAACATTACAAAACATTAAGAAAATGCCATTTTTTATGTCTAAACCCAGAATTCTGACCATAGTTGCCGTTAAATTTAGAAAAAACGAATTACTGAACTTTGATGTTTGCAATTTTGTTTTCAGGTACCCTCTAATAAAAATTGTAGCTTCGCCACTGGCTTGCAGACTATTTCTACTTCTCTCTCGCTATTCGCTACTTGGGTCCAGTTTTTAAAGACCCGTCATGCTTAACCAAAATCCGTCTTTAGTGTCCTCACTTCTGGGATACAAGCTTCCTCTCTGTAAGAGCGTTATTAAACACGCGGGCCTAAAGCAAATTGGTCTGTGTCACATATCTGTCTGACATGCCGGTTTCCCCACTTATTTAAATTTTTCTTCACCGTTTGATAGCAAAGGAGACGAAATAATTTAAACAAAGTAAACCGCGTATCTCGGTTCAAACTTATGACCTATCCGTAAGACGCGGCTATTTCCACTGTGCAACTACTGCTCTCCCGTCATGTTTAATTTCACGACAAGCATTTTTAAATCTTCCAACTTATGAAAAGGTAACTTGACATTTTTTAAACTACCCCCCGACGCAAACAAAAACCTCTAAAAGTAAAAAATAAATATGTATGTATGAATTGGACCTTTAAGTTTCATATAAGTTGTAGGTTATATTTTGATCAAAGCATCGTCGCGTCCGAGGACGGCTAATGAATATGTTATGGTTTCTATAATAGCACACGTTCATTATTGCTGGGTCTCGTTTGTTTGGCGTTTTCAATGATGACCGTCCCCCGATGCAACGACGAATTGATTCAGTCACCCTTCATCATCATAACAGCCGAAAGATGCCCACTGCTGGACATAAGCCTCTCCCAAAAGGGGGGGATTTTCCATAATCGCCACACTTGGCTGTTCGCGATCGCAGTATGGTGGTCAAATGTACAGAGAACGCTGCTGCCCATTTTCTAGTAAGTCCCTTAGTCGCCTTCTACAACACCCACGAGAAGAAATGGGAACTCCTCAAATAAATGATAGCAAATAGACTGAGATTGCTGAAATCTCATGTCTGTCTATTGTTTACACCAGTTCATAACATAACATCACGCCGGTACGCTGTGAAGCACATCACATGTAAACCACTAAAAAGTAAAAATACTTATAAACTTTTATAAAAAAAAAAACAACCAACTTCCAAAAAAAGGCAGGAATGGGATGCAGAAATGACCACTTATATCGGCCTATTTTTAGCTAAAGAATTAGTCAGTCGTCACTTAGTCGTCTTCTACAACACCCACGAGAAAAAATGCGATGGTGCTATTCTTTTACGTCCGGCACTACACGTCACTCTTCAGAAACATTAAAATAAACCTCATCCGTTCAGGAGCTATGATGCCACAGACGGACAGAAACACACTACATACTTATGACACCCAATTTTTTCATCAGGTGTAAATTTTTTACAGTACCTAACTGATTATCAGTGTTAAAAATATCTCTACACCAATGCCCCTTCTACCAACCCCATAGGCTATATGACAAAACAAACAGAACCCTACCGTTTGGGGCACAAATAACACGCATTGAGCCATGAGCCACGAGCGCCCATCAATTACGGCTTTATGAGTACCTCCACACTTTGGGAACCGTGTGGCACTGCGGACAGTGGGTGTTGGCCGCCAATGTTTACTGAATATTTGGGCCAATATTTTCTGGTGGTCTTTGACAATTGTTACGGGTATTCAAAATCAAAATCAAAATATTTTATTTCACATACACCTGCAAGGGCACTTATGAAACGTCAGAAGCTAGGTGCACGGTTCCAATTTGTCGCTTCCTATGGAGAAGAACCGCCAAGAAACACCACGGTTACTCTTTTAAAAAATATTGGCTTTTATAATATTTTCAAATTACAGTGATATTAGGTATGGGAGGACAGTGCAGGCCTGTCAATAAGTACCAGGTACTTAGAGGAATGAAAATAAAGAATAGAAACTGTAGGCCTACAACGTTCTCTCATTCACAATATGTAATAGAATCTACATAAGTAAAATCAACCTATTTAAATATGGTTATTATCTAAATGCCTGAAAAGTCGTACCAAGTAACTGGGTTGTGGAGGTGAGATAGGCAATCGCTCCATGTAAAATACCGGTATTTAGCTGTATCCGACCGACCCCTATACAAGGTGTTACAGAATAAACGCATTATATATAACGATTTATGTAACTTTTAACATAGGTATTTTTTTACAAAAAAAAATGTATTTTGCCATACCTACCACCGATTGAGCCAAAGAAAATTCAGTCTTATGTCGAGGCAATGAGGGTCAATTTTTAACCGACTTCAAAAAAAGGAGGAGGTTTTCAATTCGACTGTATGTTTTTTTTTTAGGTTTGTTACCTCATAACTTTCGACTGGGTGAACCGATTTTGTACTTATTCAAAAAGTACAAGGCTTAAGAATATGTACAGTTTTGCTTAAATGTAAATTATATTCCTAAGACTTACGTGCCTGAACTAGGTAATCCTGTGTTTCAGGCAAGAAGAGCTAAAATAGTCTATACAAGTTAATAAATAATCAAAAGTTGACAATAGACAAATAATTAGATAAATGTTGAGTAGCTTAACTCTTAGTGTCTAAGTTTGATAAATACTTAACATAGGTGAATTTTTATTTTAACACAGTTAGTAAATTCTCTGTTGTTCGGTCTTAGTTCACGTTGGTACAGACTTAAAAATATCGCGGCGTATTTTTTACTATATCTATGCCGAACTATGCTATGATCTGCCGAACTATTTATCGAATCGCTCATTCCATCATTTTTACCGCTCATTCAGTTATTGGACTGCTCAATTATTTTTAGAATTGACATTGTATGATAAAATAACCGACAAATTGTTTTTTATTACTGTCCATGTTTTACTGTCGCAATAATTAATCAACCGCTATTAAATTAAATAACTGCTCAATATGTTTTTCAACTGATCATAATAACATCTCGAATATTTAAATTACAGCTCAAAAAATTAGTTCCCTTTTTTACCTCCGAGCGAACGTGATCATATAATCATCCATATATTCATACTCAAAACTTTCCCGATAGTAAAAATTAAAAGGTGAACATTACTTCAAACCTTTGTCCAAAAATTTGCCCAAACATTGCCTCAATAATAACGAATGAATATTAATTCGATAATTTGCTACAATTTGTTCTGGCCGGTAATTGGTACGTACACCCCAATGCTACAAGGTAGCCATTACCTTCATTATACCTTTCTATTGTTTACTTTTTAGATGGCTGTTTGCTTTTTTTTGTGAACTTTTATACTTAATTCTTTTGTAAGTATTAAATGTTCATGAAATCATTTACACGAAGTATAGTGCCTGCCTTCGAACCCGGCCCAACTGATCTCAAAACGGTGAAGGAAAACATCGTGATGAAACCGGCATGTCCTGGAACCAAAAATTCAAATACATGTGACATCTACGACATGTGAGATTGGGTTTTTCGATGTAGTATTTCTATAGTAACAGCCCGGAGTGAATTTGTGCCCGGTTTCTTTTTTGGAGGGTGCGAAATCATCAAAAAACTTCTCCCGCTCTGGGTGGAGCAGGAAGGCGTGTCAGACTTTTACTGACTAAAACCCACTCGTGTTCCCTCAGTTGCCTGTGTGCTAGGAGCGACGGTATCTCTTTCGAACAACCCGCAGCACCCCTGGCAGGCATCGGCTCCTGCGGACCCCACCAGTTGGTGCTGACATCTCTTTGAGGCGCGCGTGGAACACAACGCGCCGTTCACCCGGGCTTGGTCCTTACCGGACAGCTAGCTACCCATTATTCGCTGTCTGCAAGCCCGCGCCCACGGCGGCCGGGAATCAGCCTGGGATTCCCGAAGCCCAGGGCGTTTCCTGCGGCGGCTAGGGCCGTGAGGGCGCATATACTGCCTCTCCCAATTTGTGCCCGGTTGATGGCAAAAGGCTCTGCCCAATTACAAGCAAATATCGGGCTCTGGGCCCTAGTCAGTATATGGGCCCTCTCTAGGGCCAGCCGTATCTACACTAACTATCGGTAGGTAGCTTAATATGGTTTCCTAAGCAGTCAAAATAATAATTTCACTGTAAAAACATTAAGTAGAATACATTCATTAAGAACTATGTTTGAAACGTCGGAACACTAAATTAAATTAGCGTAAAATCATCTCAGCCGCATCACTAATAATTTGTAAACAGATCTTCAAAAATATTTCAATTATTTTTTTATCTGTAGTCAAAATGGCGGCGTGTCGTCGTTCCGTTCCAAGCGATAAATCTTGACATTATTAATTATCCCATTAGTGAAGATGGCCAGTTTCCGAGGAACTCTCGTCATATTGTTAAAGATTATTTATAGGAGACCACCCTTAATGGTGGTTTATTTTGGTTAGTATGATTATTAAAGAAAATATTAGCGGCATTAGTTTCTTTTGTCACGTAATGGATGCGGAACGAATGTCATTTAGCGTCTGCAATCAATTACTGGGCCATTCGGGTATCTTATCGATAGGCGGCTTATGGTTTTAGGGCTTTTGACTTACTTTTATGTTTTTTCCGGGTCAACAGTAACAAACTGTGACAAATGTAGACAATATAGTCACTGCAATAAGCGCAAATTTATTTAATAATACGGCCCATATTTTCGTTAAAGGACTTAGAAAGTAGGTCCCCAGCCCCACCACCGTAAGTCGACATTCACACAGAAGTACTTAATAAAATCGCGGCGGGATTTTTTCCGCACTGGATTTTCAAATGTTGGTGAAAACCGAGCATTAAAATGTGTCAGTGCATCCCAGAGCGTCGAAAACCGAAAAGTGTGTTTTACTGTTCGATTTTCAACTTTCGGGGCTAAGCAGTGCATTGAACATCCAGTGAGCGACAAAATCCCGCCGTGATTTTATTACGTCCGTGTGAATGTCCACTAAGTACAAAATCCGACAGCGCAGCATAATAGCCCTTCATTAGTTATTTTTCTCACGTAAATGGGCCCTAAATTATATGTTAAAGTGATAAACCCTCATTACATTTCTCATCTTAGTTGACTATGAAGAATCTAATCTGAAAATACCTGACATCTCCCAATCTCAATATCTATTTCAAAATCCAACCTTAAATCAACCATAAAAAATATACCCAAAATGTAATCAGATAACAATTCAAAACACCCACTTCCCCAACCACTTGAATCTCAAAGATTGTCAACATTTAAGATCAAAGCAAATCGGAGGGTAGTCCAAGTAAGACTGGTCGATTTTAATGGGTCGTGTCATTTTGCGAGCGTGCGTTAAGTAAAACGGAACGCGGCCGGAAGCCACGCCCCTTCCGCCGAGCTGTCATCGTGACAGCGCGCCAAATTACATGCCACAGATTATGTTGTGGTTTCGAATTTGCGGAAAACAGGTTAGAGTTCGTATGTTATGTTGTTATAACTACTGTGTTTTATCTATAAGACCCCTCTAAGTATACAGTTGTTACCAGACTGTTGTTATGTTTATCGTTTAATAATTTTTCCGGACATGGACATCTTTTCCATTAAGAAAACGTTACCAAAAAGATGTGTAATAAACTGTCTAAGTAACTTCTTGCTAAGGGTGCAGCCACACTACAACCAAAACGCTTAAGATGGAGACAGCTGAGAGAGCCGCTGAGAAGTGTTCAAAACCTTAAATGGCGAAAATATTCCAACCTTATTGGGAGTTATTATGGTCGAGCCGTTTAGGGTTGCAACATTAGGACCATGGGATCCGTGCCCACTTAGTTTTCCAGACATCGCCAAGCGGTTAGTCGATTCTTCACGTGATCAGAGAGCTGGCTTAATTTTGGGCCAAAGAATCGGCATTGCCATACAAAGTGGCAATGCTGCCAGCCTTTGGGGCACTTTTCCTGTTAACAGATAAAGTGTTTCATGCCCTAAGATTCTTTCCTTTTTTTATGCCCCATGATTCATTCCCCTTTTTTTTAAGCTTTTATTTAAGTTGAAATGTTTGCCTGAATAGGAGGAATTTGTTTGACAAACAACTTTCGCGGTATCCATGGGCTTTTCCGCGTTTCGATTCAGTCTAGGTCTATTAATAGATCCTGAGGGTTTTATCTTTTGAGCCTTCGTGACATTGTTGGTTCATCAATAACGAAACCAGAGTCTCTGTTGAGCTATGGGTTAAATACTTATGGCCGTACATTCAAAACCTACCTGAATAGTATAAAATCGCTGCAAATTCGTTTTCTGAAGTACCTTGTTAACCAAAAAATTAAGCTTATGTGTAAAGAAAATTACGAGAAACTTTTTGCTGTATGTAAGGTGCTTCCCGTTCATGAGAAGGTAAAGTACTTGGTGGTTCTAGAGCAGTTTTATAACGACCAGTTCAAAGTACACGTGCAAAACACATACAATACTAGAAGCGTTACAGACCGTAAATATGTACGAGCACCAGTAAAAAATTACTATGGCAAAAGCACCAATAAGTATTTTACCCCTACGCTGTTTAATAATATCGCCTGGCTAAGGAAGGATGATGGTGTAATTAGCAAGCGAACCCTAAAAAGTAAACTAAAAGCTGAACTACTTAAGGCATTGACCGCGACATGTGACAATAACTAAACAATAACAACAAAAAGCATGAGCGGTGTTAGCCGTCGTCTGCGTGTGTGCCCGCGGCGGCCCGCACTGTAAGCATAGTATTCTTACCGCGCGTCCTTTTAAATTAGTTGTAAGACTATATCGACCTACTTAGATGTGTAAATAAATTGTTGATACCAAATTTTTAAAACGAGCGCTAATCCTGCCGACAAACTGTCACGCAGTTTGGCAGGTTTATAAATTTTGTACACGTTTTGGTCCAAATAAATGATTTATTTATTATTATTTTTTTATTAGATTGTTTTTAAATTCTGCAGAATAAAAAAAAAATAACTGGTGGCTCTGTCAAAATATTTCAGTCAAATAAACTCGCTCTGCACGTTTCGCTATTATATGGATCTACCTTTACCAATATTTTCCCGACAGTCCCCTATCCGTACGTGTATTGTGGTTAGCTGGGGGACTCGTGCAGTCGTAGTCGCACTTAAGTGGCGAGACGGCCGTGTATAAATCAATAAACTGTTATGATCTGTTTACCTTTTCATATTTTGTACAAAATATTTTATACAGCATGCTCAAAATATTCATGCACGCTGTTTTTTTAGACTGAGGGAGCCTTGTTATGTCCTATAACTTGCGTCAATGGAATTAGATTGTTAAATAAGAGTAACATATTTTATTTAAAAAAAAACAACTCACTTCCAAATATAACCCTACAAAAATTAAAAATAAGTTATTTTTTCATTTTGTTGGGTTATTTTTGGAAGTTGTTGTCTTTGACGTGAAAACGTCTTTTCGCTCGGAGTACGGTGGTAAATTCAATATTTCTTACCGACAAAAACATGTAAGATCTCAAACGCTAATAACTACGAGATTTACGAGTCTACGAGATTTTTAGTGCTAAAGTAATGTTTGAGAATTTAAAAGATAGGTCATATTTATAACAGTATATAAGCGGGATATAATTTGTCTATGACATAAAGCTGTGTGTGCATGCGCATGCGCGCGACCCTCTATTTTTCACAATGAGTCGAAATTTCAATTCGTATAACGCAAAAACGTGTTTAGTTAGAACACTGATTCTAGAGTCTTTGTCAAGAGTTAACAAAGTAGTACTAAAGAGTAGAGAGAAACAACAAAATATTAGCCAAAATAGGGTTAAAAATTAATTTGAAGTTGACAATAGCAAAATAACTCCATATATCGTCATATTGGCAGTAAATATGCTCCGAAATGAAAAATAATCCCTCTCGGAGAAAGCTCGCATCTAAACAAATGCAAAAAGCTTAAAAAATCTAGTACCGAGCAAATACAAAACCTGCGGCAGTGCCTGAAACCTTAAGAAAATTTGTTGCAAATAACAAAATAGTTTAAGATATCGTCTAACATTGGCTGTGTATATTGCTCAAAACTGAAAAAATCATAACTGGTGAAAGCGTACTTCATAAAGATTGCAATGAACCTACTAAATCTAGTATCGGGTAAATATAACGGCAACAGTTTTATCGGGAACAATAGGAACATTTTGTATAACCTTTTCACGAAAACAAACGGCGCGGACTCGAGTTGCGGCTGCTTATTTTATTTTTTAGGAATATAGTTATTATTTTTCACTTTTTAGCTGGTACCTACCCCACACAAATTCGGATACCTTCACATGCTAAGGAAATAACTGTGACATGGAGTCATTATTATTATTATAACATCATCAATATACATTCAACGGAAAAATACGTAGGTATTATTGAAATATAGGCTAACTCAAAAAATACTCACCAGAATTTTACCATGTTTATATCCTACAAGTTTTACCCTTTCAAATCTATTTATAAATGACGGAGATCGGACGT
Source organism: Polymixis lichenea (assembly GCA_949091785.1). NCBI lineage: Eukaryota > Metazoa > Arthropoda > Insecta > Lepidoptera > Noctuidae > Polymixis > Polymixis lichenea. The sequence goes on along the minus strand of OX420958.1, from coordinate 12,037,094 downwards.
AAAAAAAAATAATTCGAATTGAGAAACTCCTTTATTGAAGTCGATGAAAAAGAAACAACAAAGTTTATGCATAGTTTATGACATATTCTTTAAAGGTAAGTTCCGAAAACTCCAATAAAAAAAGGTAAGTTCTAGTAAGTAGGTTGTAACTTTTTTTTTTATTATGTCTTTACGTGATAAAAAAAAACATGTTACGATGCTGAGTGTGTTTCTGTGAGATGATACTGATACAGCTTAGCGTTACTCGTCGTACTCCTAAGTGAACGCTGCGTCCCTGCATCTCTTTAATAGGCAATTAGTTATAATTAGTTTGAACAAAGCTGTTGATAAGTATATCGTAATTAGCTATTATTTTTAGCCCACTGTTTACCTTAAATTCGAGGTATGGGTTAAACCATAGTCATATATTTAAAGAAGTTATCAGTTTTTACTCGACTGCACGACGCAAATGAGGGTAATGTGTTTATCTATATGTATATAAAAATGAATCCCTATTTCCCTTGGTCACGGCATCACATGTGAACGGCTGGACCGATTTTGCTAATTCTTTTTTTGTTGTGTCTGTTATTGTCAGGAGAAGGTTCTTATGAAAGAAAAAGATAAGAAAGTTGCGCGTAGCACATGTATATATATATAGCGAATTCAATATTCGTAGCTAAGACAAGACAACGTCTGTCGGGTTAGGTAGTCAGCTTATAAATATATATCTGTATGTATGTGTGTTTGTCCCTTTGTGGCGCTCTAGAAGCCAAACGCATGGGCTGATTTTTGATGATTTGTCTCAGTCTTGTGAGTGTCACCACAAAACACTTAATATGACAAGGTGTCAGTAAAGACATGACAGGTTTCAAAATTTAATATGGCGACGACCAGATACCAACATTATTGGGAAAAAGAAAAAAAAATCAAAGTCAAAGAACTCTGTCAAGTAGGATATTATGACCACTGAAAATCAACGTTGTGCTGTGCTGGATTCCATAGCACCAACAGCATCATGCTGAGAGGAAGGCTTCTTGTCTGTTACAGTGGGTACTTGAAACCCTTTTAGGCTCTGCCTATCATTCTAGGAATAACTTATTTTATCACAAATGCGACTTCCCTTTAGCAACTGTCAAAAATGTCAAAAGACCGCCATTTTCGAGGGTACAGCGCGGGAATTCGCATCGCTATTACAAAAATAACTTGTACTATTGATACAATGAAATTTAACCAATTTTGTGCTCTATTTCTAAAGCAATGAAATTCTACAACCAATGTATAAAGTGCATTTTTATTTTTGTTCTGCATCAGTAAAATGCCGACTGCATTTCTTTAGAAAATGCAGAGTATTTACTAAGTCATACGATTCAATTTCCTTTGCCTCACAACTATAATATAAGACCGACTAATAAATTCCGCGAATAAAATACAAACATTATTTTCCTGTCACACAAACTTATTTCTTTAACATCAAGGTTCAAGTTCCTATAATTTGGATGTAATAATAAGTTTGCAATCAACATGTGACATTAGTAACGGTTTTTAAGTGCACTCAAATAGTGATGTGAGATGACATTCGGATTCGCGTAACGAAATGTTTTATTATAATTTTATTGAATATCCGTAGGGATGTAAAAGTGTTTGTTGTTAGCATTTGCAATTCATATTTTCTGTGATGTTTTGAATATTTTATTGGTGCTAGTGATTTTGTTGGGGCGAGGTGAGGAGGGAAAACCAATTGGGGCAAACGAATTGTCAGTTAAGAAAAATCATTGCTGGAGACACGATCCACTGAGACCTCAGCCAGTTAGTTTTCCAAGAGATATCGTATGGAACGGTACATGAATAAGTACCTACTATTATAAAAAACATTTTTCATATTTGTTCTTTTGGCAAAGAGCATTTAAAACAGAGATATCGAAAATATTCAGCTTGAATGGGCAATTTAAAAAACTGGACGACATTTTGAGATCAGACAAAATTACACAATGTCTGAAATCTCGCCTGGACCGACGTGGAGGCTCACACAGGAGGTTGTGTACAGGCTGAGAGTTGCACAGAGAGCCATGGAGCGTTTCGAGCTTTGCATTAGGTTAATAGACCGAGTTCCAAACGCCGAGATACGAAGACGTACGAAGGTCTTCGATATCAGAAAGCACACTATGGAGCTCAAGTAGTGTTGGGAAGGACACCTGGTGATGACAGATGGGGTAAGGCTTTGACATTGTGGCGTCCAAGGGCTGGAAGACGAGATGTCGGTCGTCTGGCAGCGAGAAGGGTGGACATTGTTGCCATCGCGGGCAAAACCTGGATGCGGCTGGCACAGGCGCGTGGGGATTAGTAAAAGAAAGGAGGCCTATGCTCAGCTGTGGGTGAAGTCGGGCTGTGGATAATGATGACGATGATTATAAAGAAATCAACCCATAGAAGTGAAGGCAGTATATATTATGCGCCCTCACGGCCCTACCCGCCGCAGGAGACGCCCTGGCGTCGGGAATCCCAGGCTGATTCCCGGCCACCGTAGGCGCGGGCTTGCGGACGGCGAGTAATAATAGGTAGCTCGCTGTCCGGTAAGGACCAAGCCCGCGTCGACGGCGCGTTGTATTCCACGCGCGCCTCAAAAAGATGTCAGCACCAACTGATGGGGTCCGCAAGGCCCGATGCCTGCCAGGGGTGCGCGATGTTCGAAAGAGGTACCGTCGCCCCTGGTACATAGGCAACTGAGGGAACACGGGTGGGTTTTAATCAGTAAAAGTCTGATATGCTCCCCTTCTCCACCCAGAGCGGGAGAAGATATTTGATGGTTTCCCAGCCTCAAAAAAAAACCCATAGAAGTGAAAAAAATCAGCCTCAGAAAGCTAAAACTTTAGTGAAGAAAAAAATATCAAGAAGTAAGAATAAGTATCTACAATTAAGCTGCCCGTATGTTAGAAGGAACCTAGAACTACATATTATGTAAAAAAACAGTGGTACTCCGGGGGTGCCGACAGAATTGAAAACTTGAATTAAGTGTGTATTTTTTGAATCGTCAGAAAATATTTTTTGAATCGTCAGAATAAACAACGTTCAACGTTGTTCGTTCGTACGTTCGTGTTGTCAGTGTTGTCGGTTACAGTTGTTTTTTTCCCATCTCAAAAAATGCCCAACGCACCTAAAGAAGTTTTCACTTTTAAAAAAAAGCTAGGTAAGTATCGCCACATTTTACATCCTAAAGTACTACGCCTTAACAAACAAACGCACAAATATAAAAAACAAACTATCCAAAATTAAATTACCCACAATAAACAAATTACAAAACAATTTAATGAATCGTAAACTCGCTAACGAGATTAAAAATTACCGTCGGCTGAACGCGTCATTTACACATAGTCCAAGATAATGAACGAAAATTACAGCGAAAAAAAAGAACGTTTCAAACTTCGAACCCTGCTAAACGACCAATCATGGCGCCGGAATTTGATTGCGGGGCGTGACGGTTCTCATTACTTACAGAACAACTGCAATTACGAGCTGACAGATTTAGTGATGTCTCTGTCTTTTGTATTGGGATAAGAAAGGGATGGGTGGATACGGAAAGCAATTTGCGTGGATCGTTGAGCACTACACAGCGTGTTTTAATATTTAATTTTATAGCGATATTAAGTTTGTTATGAATAAGTTTATTATATTATCGTGGATTTATGTCGAGGGCGCGGTAATGGCGCGTTCACGTTTCGTATTAATGTTTGGAAGTGTGATTTGTTTGGATTACACGTTAGATGTCGCTGATTCGATTAGAGGTTGTGTTTGGTGCGAGCGCGCGAATGTCAATGATTGGGAATCGTTAGGGTTACGGTGTCCCAGGAGATAGTTTATTTTGGGAATTAGTTGCAGCTATGCTTGTGGGAATTGGAGTCGATTTTGACTTTGAATGTGTAGTTTGGTGCTTCGATGATCTTAGATTTATTTATTTAAAAGGTACACCAACGACTAATTTACTAGAAACATTAACATAATAAAAATAACATTTGCATTGAGTTATGCTGAATTTTTCACTTACATAGCACTTAAAAATAGCTTCTTAAATATATCTACGTTTTAACAAGATTTTTTACTCATAATGAGGAGAGAGAAATTAATTAGAAACAAAGGACGAAATATTTAATAAACAACAAAAACTTATTCAAAATAAGAATATAAAATTCAAATTAGAATTATTACTAGAATCAAAATTAAACATCAAAAAACAAAGTCATATTCGAAATGAGAATAAAAAATTAAAATGATTTTACTAGAATAAAAAATAAACAGTAAAGTAGAAAATAGAAATTCAAAATTCAAAACGGTAGAACGCGTTAACGAGTGCAAAGAGAACATTCCAAATTTTTAAAGTGACAATTGGTGGCAATGGCAGAATGCTTGGAATGCTTTATGTTCGGAAAGATTTTGATAGGTATTATCTTCGCAATCTAATAAAATTGGACAGTGTAATTAATACGCACTTAAGTTATTCAGACGATTTTGAAAAACTATATAACTAACGTCAAACTTCAAATGTTCGTTTGGAGTGGTTTACCAAGAGTTTCTTAGAATATATCCAACGTTATTGCATTACTCGTATAAAGGTGCTGTTACACGGACAATTTTCGGTAACTTTCATGAGTTGCCGAATATCCCATCGGTTTGGAATCAAGTCATCAGTCAATTTTCTTTCTATCTCGTTTGTACGTACAACTACGTCTCGTTTTTGCGAAAGGAACCGGCTGGTGGCGGAGGTGGCGGGGGTATTGCCTAGTTTTTTAAGTTGCTCCATATTGCATGATATTGTGTGGCCGTATCTCTGGCAACAGGTTGCTATATGTTATCATTCGCCTAAATTGCTGGATGTAGTCGTGACGTCATAGCTGACGAGAATTGACCAGGATGGAGCAATTTTAGTTGTTCGTGTAAGCGCACCCTTAGCCTTACCTTGTAGGTATCCTAATATAATTCCAATGATCCCACTAATTTAATACTTTAGTAATACAACAATGACCACGGTATCTTTGACACCAAACAAGGCTCTATGCAACTATTAAAATAATTACAATAGGCATGGGACATGACTAATCACAATTAATTATCACGGTAAAGACCCGTTTTACATCAATGCAAATGGGATGCCAAAACATACAATGATGACTTACAGAGACAATAAAGGACCTTGTGACGGCATCGATCTATCTATAGTTCCAGACTTGTTAGGTCATGAAATTAAACTATGAATACTTAATAGGTCATTATTTTATTTATACAAAGAAGTAAACAGTGGTGGCGCAGTGGTAACGGCTGCGACTTAGGAGCTGAAGGTCGTAGGTACGAACCTAGACCCGGTAAAACGGGGCTACTTTAACAGTAAGGGTAATTTTGACAGTTTATGGGGCTACTTTAACAGTGCGCTAAAATTCTGTTTAAAAGCGTGAATTTGATGATTAAGTGCCTATAACTTTGTAACCTACCTAAGTGATAATAAAAATGACTTATTGATCTCGAAAACTTGTTGTTTTTATTTGCATTTCCTTACAGTATTGAATTATTTAATCAAAATGATGTTAAAGTAACCCTTACATTTTAGTCTCTGACATAGGTAAGTTGCATTTTAATGCCTTGTCAAAGAAACCCGCCCCACTTCCAGGTAACTGACACCATTTAAAAAAAATGTGGGGGCTGTGGGGCTTTATATTGGTATGAGTTTGATAGCCAAAGGACACATTGTTCTACCAATCTACCAACCCGCACTGGGCCCGAATGGTGGATTACGGCTGATCTAAGTTATGTTTAAGTCCCATGTAATAATAGGGACAAGCCTAATGCCATCAACCAGGCACAAATCCAGACTCCGGCCTGCTACTCAGAAATTCCAGATTGAAAAACCCAGTCACACTTTGCCCGACCTGGGAATCGAACCCAGGGCCTCCTGCTCAGCAGTAGCGCTTGCGACTACTAGACCAACGCGGCAGTCATATTATCACTCTATAGGATAATTTTTAACCTTTTTTTAAACCATTCGACCCCCCCAGCTTAGAAAATGTTCGTCGGTTAGACAAAAAAAAAAAAAAACAAACCAGCTGCTTTATACATTTTAACCGCGTAGGTACTGCACTTTTCTATGAAACAGCAGATTTTTTTGCATAACCAACGAAAAGTTTCTGCGCTGGGGGTCTAAAATAATATGCTTAATTCATGGTTACAGTTTGCGCACTGGATAAAAAAATATCCTGTTTTCCCCCGCCGCGTCTGGCTGTCCGTTCGCGATAAACTCAAAAAGTTCTGACCGGTATTTCATGCAGTTTTCACCAATAGACTGAATAATTCATGAGGAAGGTTCAGGTATATAATTTGTTAAGGTTTTGTTTAAATTGGTTAACGCGGGCAAAGCCACTGGCAAAAGTTAGTTAGCACTTCCGTAAAACTCCTACAACAGAACAGCAAAAACTTATAAATCAATATCTTCCGGCTATACCAATTGCATACGGGTTTACTGCTTGATTTCGAATGTCATATGCCCGATGGCTACTTCCCCGAAGTCATCAGACTAGAGATGCGCAAAATATGTCAGTAAAAAGAAATGAATGAAGTATATCTTTTCGCTTAGTGAAGTAGTCCACTCATTTACTTCAGTAGTTCATTTAGTTCAGCAAATCAGAACGAGTCCCTAACGTAGGATAACGATAGTGATTGACAAGTTATGACAAATGATACACTTCACTAGTTCAGTTTTATACGTATGTCGATTTTTCTTCATACTTTAAACAGGCTTAGGACTGTCAACCTAGAAATATGAATTTAAGCAAAACTACTTTTAATAAATAAGTAGTATGTTTTGTTTTTTTTTACTGATTGTTAGAAATTTTTGTCTAGGCTGGCGTATTTAAAATCGAAATAGCGAAAAGAAAGACTGAACTAAGTGAAGGAGAGACACATTTGAATGACTACTCAATGAATGATAAGTTTATTTTGCGATATGAAGTAGTTCATTTCCTTCAATCGTTCGCGAACTACCCATGTCTATATCAGACCGAACGTCCGAATTGTCGAAATTCCATAGCATCGTTGTACCACAATTTCGAATAGCCATTAGGTCGGGCGTCCGTTTGACCAAAAAGCCATTGCAACGGTAGTCCTATCCATCAAATGTCTATTGGCTCGACGTACCAGTAAGTCAAAAGCATACGAATATTCAAGAAGAGGAATGTAAATCAAGCAGTAAACCCATTGCAGACAGAGCAGAGTCTTAAGTCCAGCGTCAGACAGTATTTAAAATGAGTCACTTCACCTCTCTTTACGATCTAAGCCCAATCAATGATTTTCCTCACGACTCTTAAACATCGACATTAGAATCCTTACGTTCTAAGTCCAGCATCGACCGTTAATGGTCCAATATGGCTGAATGAGCTATTGTTATAAAATTTATAGTCATTGCAATAACGCATTCAGTTCGTGAAGATATTTGGGAAGTCAATTTAAAGCTCAGGTATAGTTTTGTTTGTGAGAACTTTAAACGAGACTCGACTGGGGAGTTTCTGATGGTAGACATTTTAAATTTGATGAATAGGTAATGAAGAAGAAGTATTTAAGAAGGTAGTCACAAAGAAATACAGTCAGTAATACGAGTCTACTGACATTTTTACTTTTACCGCAGTGTCTCAAGACGAAAGACTTTGAACAGTGCGTGGTGCCAGTGTTGACCTATGGCACTAAAACGTGGTCGCTCACAATGGGCCTTATTAGAAGGCTAAAATTCACCCACAGGGCAATTGGAGAGGGCTACGCTCAGAGTTTCCCTACGTGATCGAATCAGGAATGAAGGGATCCGTAGGAGAATCAAGGTAACCGACATAGCCCGAAGAATTGCCAAACTTAAGTGGCAGTGGGTAGGGCTCAGCGCTCGCAGAACAGATGGCCGATGGGGCTAGAAGGTCCTGGAGTGTCGGCGGCGTATCGGAAGACGTAGAGTTGGAAGGTCTCCCACAAGTTGGACCGATGACCTTGTGAAGGCAGCAGGAATCCGCTGGATGCGTGAAGCACAGAACCGGTCTAAGTGGAGGAGCTTGGGGGAGAACTATGTCCAGCAGTGGACGTCTTTCGGCTGAAATTATAATAGTTTTGTTTGTGAGAACTTTATAAGAGTCTCGAGTGGGAAGTTTTGATGGTCGAAGATGATTTGGAGTTGTTGAATAATGAAGAAGACAGTATTTCAGAAGGTAGCCACTACGAAATACAGTCGGCAATATGATTCTACCAACACTAAATTTTACTTATTATGTTCTAGCGTTATCCAGCGTATTCGCCCGCGTGGAGGTCGAAAATTATCCCGCGACAAAGTAATACCGGGATTTAAAAAAGTATCCTGTGTTAATCCAGGTTATAATCTATCCGTGTGCTGAATTTCATACCAATCCGTTCAGCCGTTTTTACGTGATTGAGTAACAAACATCCAAACATCTAAATATCCAAACATACAATCTTTCATCATCATATATCAGTCGAAAGACGTCCACTACTGGACATAACCCTCCCACAAAAGGGGGGATTTGCCATAATCGCCACGCTTGGCAGGCGGGTTGGCGCTCGCAGTATGGTGGGCAAATGCATAGAGAACGCTGCTGCCCATTCTCTAGTAAGTTCCTTAGTCGCCTTCTACGACACCCACGGGAAGAAATGGGATGGTGCTATTCTTTTACGTCCGGCACCACACGGAACACAAACTTTCACATGTATAATATTACTAGGTTTTGCCAGTGGTTTCGCCTGCGTGGACGTCGGTGTATTGTACATTTAAACTTTCCTTTTGAATCACTCTATCCATTGATAAAAACCGCATTAAAATGCGTTGCGTAGTGTGAAAGATGTAAGCGTAGAAACACGAAAAGCGACTTTGTTTTGTACTATGTGTATGGATATATACACCGTGACGTTTTAGTAGTCTGACATCGGCAGCCCACTTCATGTATCCAATAACTACCAATCATTGTAAAAAAAAATAAACATACGAATAAAAAAAAATAAAAAAAAAACATAATTCACTAAGACGCATGATGTAGTTTTGAACACCCTGTGGATATTATGGTAGGTAGGTAGAAATCGTCTACCGTTTGATACGTAAACATTATTAACAGGGAGGGTGTTTCATAATTCTAAAGCATTATTCATTTTTCTTAATTAATGGTAACAATTTTTTAATCGCACCTTTAGGTATTTTATGTCAGATACTTTGAGTGGGCCATCTTTGTAAGACGACTAAAATGTCACGGTGTATATTAAGATTATGATTTTCGTAGGATAGTAGCGTAGAAAAAAGGATGTTAGTTAGATCATTTAAATCGATATAAAATGATTCGATACATTGCTAAAAGTCTGATAGTGGCACCGGTAAAAGATTTTTTTTGTGGAAATCGGTGGTCAATTTATGGGCATATGATACACAGGATTGAGGAAAATGTCGTAAGGAAAGTTTTGAGTATGAATGTCGATGCCTCTAAGAGTAGGGGGAGACCAAAGAAACGATGGATGGACTGTGTGAATGATGATATGGTTAGAAACGGAGTGACTACCGAGATGCCTACTAATTTGCTGACTGATGCCGACAAGTGTGGAATAAAAAGACAAGTTGCGCCGACCACAAATAAATTGGGATAAGTGCAGGAGAATGAAAATAGTCGCTAATTAAAATTGTTCTGCGTTTTCCTATAACTTAGGGGGCTTGAGGCTAAATAATAGCAGCCGTACCGGTCAACTTATCAGGGTAAGCTACGCTTGCCGCGTTTGGTCAGTGGATGGGTGATCATCTTCATATACCAAGACGCGTCGTACACAGGCGTGCCTCGAAAAGTCCTGGCTGTTATTCGTGAATCTTTGGCGGTTGATATCGGTCGTCAAAAGTCCGAGAGTGACAGCTAGTGTTACCAAGGGATATCATATTACTTACCCAGTAACTGGGTAATGGTATTCAGCTGCATTCGGGTAGATTGGAAGCCGATCCCAACATAGTTGGGAAAAGCTAAGGAGATGAAGCTTTCCTATCCATATATGTACATTTATAAAAGCGAAAGGTCACTCACTCATTCATACATTCATTCACTCACTGATTAAACACGAAATCTCAAAAACTACTGGAGCTACGAACATGAAATTTGGCACAGAGGTAGATTATCAGTAGGAGACGTCAGTTAAGAAGGGATTTTAAGAAACTCCCCCTCTAAAGTGGTGAAAAAGGGGTTGGAAGTTTGTATGAAAATTTTTATTCCTTGGGCCTAGATAGGGTAATTTTACGACGGAGTCACGGGCGAAGTGCTAGTAAGTTATATACATAAGAGATGCATAATTATGACAAAGATTGTGGGTGAACGCTAATTATGAAGTCGATAGGAACCATAAATAAATCAACCCGCAAATCAAGACAAAACGTCAAACAAATCAAAGCAATTCCTCCACTAACATAAGAAGCCATCAAACTACCCACACAAATCGTAAATTATCTTGTATACATCAGCGGTGTACCAAATAGCCACAATCAATTTAGAGGGGGTGATGAAGTGGTGGGGGGAGGGGACAAATTGCTCGCTAATGACCACCGCGCCAGCCAAGTGGCCGTGCTGGCTTTAGATGTGGAGAGTGGGTTGGAGAGAATGGAGAGAATTCAAACTGGGATAGTAAGGATTTTGAATAAGAACGAGTGGATTCACTGCGCTCAAAATATTGTGTCAGAGGTGGCTCAAAATTATTTCTGACATTTTTTTATGCATAAGGAGCGAGAGTTTTTTAATAAATATGTTTCTTTTACGTTATCGGGGATTTTTGACGGTCGTTACGAGTCGGCAGAAGCTCGAGAGTGACAACCAGTATTACCAAGGGTGTTCGTATTACCCAGTTACTGGGTTGTGGAGGTCAGAAACGCAGTCACTCCAAGTATTGTATCCAGAGCCATTCGGATAGACTGCAAGTAAGTACGGTTCTTCTCCATTGATATTTACTTTTTGGAATGGGCTTAGCTTCAACTGACTGAATGACCGAGTCCTTGACAATTCAAAAGTGTCTGTTTATGAATTAATTGGAATAAATGAGTTTGAACTTACCTACGTAGGTATCTATTATTGATTTTTTTTTCTGGATGGGACATCATCAAATGACTTCTCCCGCTCTGGGAGGAGCAGGGGGGCGTGTCAGACTTCTACTGACTAAACCCCACCCGTGTTCGTTCAGTTGCCTGTGTGCCAGGGGCCACGGTATCTCTTTCGAACAACCCGCACCCGTGGCAGGCATCGGCCCTTGCGGACCCCATCAGTTGTTGCTGACATCTCTTTGAGGCGTGCGTGAAACACAACGCGTCGTCGACCCGGGCTTGGTCCTTACCGGACAGCGAGCTACCCATTACTCGCCGTCCGCAAGCCCGTGCCTACGGTGGCCGGGAATCAGCCTGGGATTCCCGACTCCCGGGCGTCTCCTGCGAAGGCCACAGCCGTGAGGGCGCATGTACTGCATCTCCCTAACGTGCGCCGCCTCCCTCTTTGCGAGCATCACTGCTTCGCTGAAGGAAGCGACTGCTAGCCATGCACTCTCGCTCCGTACCATGGCCTGGACCAGGGCCGCCACCGATCGCCTCCATGAAGGTATCTATTGTGGGATGTATAACTACTAGAGACCTGCCCATGCTCCACACGGTTCTTACTACTTGACGAAACATCAAGATTTCTTTATTATACCGGGTTGCATTGACATCGATGCGCAAACTGTGATCAAGAACCCTAGCGATGATTTTTGGAGTGAAAACTTCTTTAGGCGCATAGGGAATTGTTTGAGACGGAAAAAAACAATTGAACTCGCGACACTGTTACCGACACCTCTGTATATCGTATGTACATATATTGTGTATGTATACGTACATAGATATACATGTATGTGCACACACCGACACATTAAGCTGTACATTTCCAGTATAAGCTGATTTCGCATTGTATAGGATTTCCGTGTAGTGCTAGATCAGCGTAAGCTGGAAATTTGTAGCTTCAATTCAATTCTTTCTTTCTTTCTTTCTTTCTCTCAATTCTTTTATTTTTCTTTATTGTTTTTTTTTTTTGCCTTGATGTGTAGCCGTGTGTAGGTACAATAGCGCATTAAATGAAAATTGTAAGTTTAACAAGCTTAATTACAATTAGTTCGTATAAGTTTTCACTTCTGTCGGCACTCCCAGAGTGACAGGTAACAGATTGAAAACCTGTTTCAAAGAAATGTACAAAACTTTCGCAATCAAAATGTTTTTATAATTGACGAAAAATTTCAACCCACCGTTGAAATGGTATTGGTTACTTAAAAAACAAAAATAATTACACTAGAAGATTTAGTAACATGTGCTGAATTCACGGATACAGTTTGCGCATCGATGTCCGGGATACCACCCTTAACTTACCTAATTTAGAAGAACTTTAACGCAATACTGATTTTAGGCTCATCAGTTAAAAACAAAAGCACTGCAAGAACCACAATAGACCACTTCCAAACTGGCATAGCTTGCGGGACAGATTGCGTGGTTATATTCCCTTGAGACTTAAGCACAGAGATTTAGATACGCAAATAATTCTGACGTGTGATAGACGTTGAATTAAGTGCTGCTGCTTATACACTGGGGATTAAAGGCGTGAATGTGTTCGAATTATCACTACTTAATATTATAAACGAGAAAGTAATTCTGTCTGTCTGTTTGTTACGCTTTCACGCCTAAACCACTGAACCGATAGTCATGATTTGGACGATGGGCAAGCGACTGGACTCCGTCCCCAATTTTGTTTTTTTTTGTCTTGTATTTTCTGTTACCGGCTAATACTAACAAACCGTTGGTTCAAGCCTCAAATATGTGGGGTTTCCTGAAAAAAGTCATCTTTCTGTTACAGTCGTCGAACGATGTACCATTCCGTATGTACCACCGGATTTCATGTAGGTGCAGAATCTCTACCAACATCTACGGGGTATACAAGCGTGAATAAGTTATTTATTAAAAAAAAAACGATATGAAGTACCTTAAGTTAAAAAGATTACGAATTTTCCTTATATTTTATTAAAAAAAAAAAAAAAAAAAAGGTTCCGACGAATTGAGAACCTCCTCCTTTCGGAAGTCGGTTAAAAATCAAACTTATTTTTTACTACTGCTGCACCATTACATTTTCTTATTTACCCTGAAAACCCCATACTTTTGACGGTCGCCGCTATAGTAAAGAATTATCAGGAAGCTAAGACCTTTTAAATATACGTCTCAAATCTACTAGTTGACTAAGTTTTAATTTTCGGGACGCTAGAGCCCGTCGTCATTTTACCAGAGATATGGCTAAGCTAGTTTTTTGAATAAAAAGAGTAGGCATACAAATTTTAGTCCGTTATGATTGCGTTATGGGAATCTTGGTTAGTGAAAGAGGATGCCTCAAGCCTCTTGCCTTTCCAGGCGGGTATCGTGGAAAGTGCACGAGTTCCCATGATCCCCGGTCCAAGTGTGGGAAGGGAACACCGAGTGGTATTTAGTCAGTAAGAGTCTAACAAGCCCCAGGACGGACGACATCCATGAGGATTTTCCACCCGCAACAAAAACAAAAGGCCTCTTGGTCATGACAATGTCGCAGGGCTAACATTCACGACTAATATGTTCTAGTAGAACTGTGACCACCATATCATCTGACTTAAAAATGACTCTAAATATTGTATAGAAACGCTCCTTTTTTAAAATTTATTTAAAGACATTGTAATACAGAGGTGTTACTTAATTCTAAACTCGCTAAACTTTAGCGTTTGATGGCGAGAGGCGCTCTTTTTTATGACAATGAGCCGCTTTACGTACATAGCCACTACTTATAATATACTGTTACGGTTTTATCTTATACAATGTATTTACTTCTGTTTGCTATCCTGTATAAAGTTTTTCAATTTTGTTTTATATGATCCCTTACTAATTTTTAGTTTTTCTTTTAATAAAACTATTTTGTTCTCTTACCATAATAATTTGTTATTTGTGGTTGTACCAGTCCGTTCTCCCTAACCCTACGTGTGGAGTTTTTGGCGGGATCGCGTTGGAACATGTCGTTTTCATGAAATTTTGTGAAATAGCGAATTCAATTGTATAATTTTGGTAGTGAATTATTCAATTTAGTTACGTGTAAGTGCACAAGTGTAGTGAAGGTGAAACTAAGTGACTAACGTGGACTTTTCGTGTTCCCCCCAAAAGCTCCTAATAAGTTGTTGTAAAGTTACTACCGCTTTACAATAACTTTAACTTTGACTTGACTGACTAAAGACGACTATGACTGTTTTGTAACTTCGTGCCCGATATCGGGCCATTTACTATACGAGTATTGAAAAGAAAAATTACTTGACACTGGCTAAATGCACAAACCGTGCGAAGCCATAACGCAAAAAAAAAACCCTACGTGTGTTGTACTTGTTTTAAACATTAACTTTATATTCATCATTGTAATAATATTCCAGACTTACCAAATAATCCACTTTGTTACCTATCGGTATAATTTTAGAGATGGGAAATAACTTTTCATACTCTTTGTTACACTTACCTATCTATAACATTTTTACTAACTAGAAACTTTATCAGTCGTACTTGTATGTCTTTAATCTTAGTTTTATTTATTTATTTACTAGCTCCTCCCCGCGACTTCGTCTGTGTGAAGTTTCGGTCCCCGAGCTACCACGTCGCATCCCATCGACCGCTCGCGTCAGTACTTCGCGCGTTCTTTCTGATTTTCTTTTCCCCAACAACCCTTGCTCGATGAAGTGCCAGCCCGCGCCGCAGCTGAGCCTGTAGATTTAAACTCCCCGTTTAATAATAATAATGAAATGATCCAGCCTGTCCCAACTTGCTGTCCCCCTATCAGTGACGCCCTGAACCGAGGCCCGTACCCCACAGGAGATGCCCTCAGCGTGCAGTCGTTTAGTAATTAAAGTACTTAGTTTAACGCCCCTGGCTGGAGGTTTTGAGTTTTCTTAAGGCAACCACAGGATAGTCTGATTAAGCAGTGACCCACGGCCTCTCTAGGTCAACTGCGAGATGCCATAAAAAAATAAACACCTGACTTTCTTTCTTTTTACTCGGCACCTGAGTTTTGAACTGTCAGACATATTGTTTTCTATTTCGATTTCAGGTGATTTTCGGTCTCCGATTATCGATTCGATCGAAAATGGTTTTGATACTTTCTTCCGGGTTTGGATCTCGCCTAGGTCTACTTTTGATTCCATTTTTATCACACACTTTTTTCGAGTCAGTTTTGTGTTTTAGATCACGAAGAAGCTGTTTTTTTTTAAACACTTCTTTACGTAACGTTAAATCTTTATTTCTATATAATTTACTTTTTAATATGAGTAGCTTATAAGTAGTATTACATAAAAATAAAGCTATTAAATGCAGAAAGATTTCTCCAAATCCACATGGTAATTAGCGCGTATTTAAGTATTAGTAACTTGAACTGACCAAAACATTATGAAGCAAATTTAATTTATTTTATTTCATGAATCTATGAATTCAATCAATTCATTTCAATAATTTTTATTTATTGTTTAATATTATTACTGAGCATGTTTAAATTATTATAAATGAATTCACTCTAATTTTTAAGATATTATTTTTGTTAATATACTTTTTTGTTAATTGTTTAATATTGTTAATATGTATGTTTGAAAATGAATATTTATCTATATGTTTATATATTTTATCATTACGTATTTATTTATGTATATGTTAATTTCCTGCATTATATGTGTAAGTATATTTTAGTCTAAGACGTCACATATTCATATTTTCTCTTCTTGTTCTCACACACTATTGTCTACATTTCTTTTTCATTTCTCCTTTCGCAGGTCTGCTGGAAGAAATTTCTAAAGAAATAAGCAGTACCTTTGTACTCTTGTTTAATTATGCCATATCTTGTATGTATTTTACGGTGTGTACATAAATAATAAAATAAATAAATAAATACTTAAATGAATTAACTCAAGCTTTTAAGATATTAGTGTATTATTGTAATTTATTGGGAAATAAAAGGCTTAAATAATAATAATAATAATAATAAATTAAGTATTAGACAAACAAACAAATGAACTCCTTAGATTTTTTATAAGTATGTCTTAGTACCTATATAGACATAGTATGTACATATAACATTCCTATTTCTACAAAGTATGTTACTTAATTGAAATGTATTCTGTAGTTTACGTAAACAATGCTTTTCGAAACCTAACCTAGCTCATGTAAGATTTGTGTCAGAGGTGGAAATTAAAGTATCTAAGCATCACCAGCTTAGTTGATTCACGGTTTTGCTTCATCGCAAGACATAAAGCAGATTCTCTTATGTACCAAATAAATGGGTACATAGGTACCTACAATCTAAATCGACAGCGAATAATATTGAGGAAAAACGGAATGATAAGAAAACCACCAATCACAATTTAGTAGGTATCTATTCTTATCTATAACTGCCCGACGGCAGTTCATAGTTTTTAACAGATAACATTTTTAAGATCATCGTACACTCTGAAGCGTTAACGACAGTTACAACACACACACAACAGCATAAAAAGAACATGTCAAACCAATATTCCTTAAGTATTTGAAAAAAGGGAAACGTCAAAATCAAAAGTGAAAAGTAAGTAATCTGTCCGCAACCAAACGGGGCACAAGACGATGAAATTTATACCCCGTGCTGACACCGACAAAACATTGTGATCACCACCAATTACCACTGCACACTGCCTCCACAAATATCACTACCACTATCTCCCTCTAACCTATCAAACAGAAACTAGCTATCCCTTTCGCGCCTCACACCAAACTGTTCTTAATAATTTGTTTGACAGAAGCATAAGGTCGTATATTCATGTAGGGCTTTGTTTGTGTTGGACGTTGTGTGAACGTAGCTAGGGATTAAATTGCAATGATAATTGTTTGGTAATAGAGTATATCGGTGCTTAACAAAAGTGAACTCAAATGTGATTGAGGTAAAGGTGATTTTGTGTTTTAGCAGTAATAGATAATAGGCTCGTTAGCATTGTAGTTCGATGATAATGACAGAAGTATTATGACGCTAGCAATAAAGCTTACATTCCCTCGTCCAGTGGTTAGTACTAATAAAATAAAATAACGTTTTGAGTACACCCCGTATGTAGGCGTGGCAAGCCGCTAGAGAGTTTACGCGCGATGCTCGCGGAGTAAAGACGTATGGACATTGCGTTTACGTTTAGTGATTTTATATTTTTAAAGATTAAGTTTAAAATAGGACTTTGATATTAGTTTTAATAAAATTGAACAGTATTTTTTGCCAATGTATGAGTGATATTATTAAATTCAGTAGATATTATTAAGATACTAAAATATTGAACTTCGGTGTGCGTTCGTTTAGTTTTTTTTTTAACTAAATATTCTGCAAGACAGTGACAAATTAAAACTTAAAAAAGATCAAGAAAATTTGACACGTATTAAAAAAAGTAAATAAATAGAAATGAAGATGGAACGTTACGTGAAGAAGTATTAAAAATAAAAGACTGTTTCTTAGTGATTTATAAAACACAAAAGTGACTTGAAAAAAAAGTGTGTGATAAAATGGAATCAAAAGTAGAACTAACCGAGACCCAAACCCAGAAGAAAGTACCAAAACCATTTTCGATCGAATCGATAATCGGAGACCGAAAATCACCTGAAATCGATATAGAAAACAATATATCTGAAAGTTCCAGAAATTCAGAAGAGGATGAAAATGAGAGATTAGATGGATTAAATCAGATGCGATATTACGCGCCATTTTTGCAACAAAATAGTTTCCCATTTTTACTAGGGTATCCTGAGCCGTGGTTGTCAAGGGTGCTAGGGTCTGGAGCAACTCCTGTGAGGGAGAACAGAGAGGAGGAGAAGAGAGAGAGTCCTGTCAGTGTGGGGAGTGAAGCAGAGAGTGATGGTGGGGAAGAAACGAATCAAGGTTTGTAAAACATTTAGTCCTATAAGTGGACTATTGTCCGTGAACCATGGCGGCCGTCGTTAGCCATTCCAACCAGCCCACATCCGTCCAAAAGCAGATTAGGCCTCCTTGTCTGTTCAGAATCCGGGACTGGCAATATCGAACATTCTAAATAAAAAGAGCAATCTGAAATCTCTGTTGGGCTATCTGTAACAATTTGATTCTCCTAGCTAGACAAGATACCAAGATTTTAACAAAAATCTTAAATTCGATGACAGATAACGTGCCAACAACGCCACGATGACCAGATATAAGAACATAAACGAGGCAAAAAGAGTATGTTGGGATTCTAGCAGTTGTTCTGTAGTTTCTGTCTTCCACCATGGGAAGAAGGCGTGAGTTTACGTATGTCAAAGTCAAAGTCAAAGCATTTATTTCAAATAGCACTTAAAAGGAACATTTGAACGTCAACATTTACATTAAAATAGAATTGATTCTAGTCGCCCCTTCCAAAATGTAGTTTCGTATGGAGAAAAATGGGCAAGATACTCCACCGTTACTCTTTTAAAATGTTTCAAGTACAATATTTAACATACATTCGTTATATAATTATGTGTGACAGACAACAAATTCAACGAAATTGATATACTAACTCGGCCTTCTCTTTATCTCCTAGAAAATATCTTGTATGTTCACAAAAACTTAGGTCTTTTCAAAAAAAGATGTGACTTCCATAATCTAAATACACGTAGTAAAGATGAAATTGTGATTCCAAAATTTAGATTAACTAAAACTAGCAAGTCATTTCTAATAAACAGTATCCGCTTCTATAACAAGTTACCAAAGTCGGTTACAGAACTTAGCGATGGAAAGTTTATAGACGATTTTCTATTCTTTATGTTCATTCCTCTAAGTACCTGGTACTTATTGACAGGCCTGCACTGTCCTCCCATACCTATTATCACTGTAATTTGAAAACATTGTAAAAGCCAATTATTTTTAAAAGAGTAACCATGGAGTTTCTTGCCGGCTCTTCTCCATAGGAAGCGACAAATTGGAACCGTGCACCTAGCTTCTGACGTTTCATAAGAGTCCTTGCAGGTTTATGTGAAATAAAATATTTTGATTTGATTTTATTTGAACACACAGCCTAAACCGCTGGAACCAGAAGCACCTATAAGCATGACATTTTGCGCAAAAGTTTCATATACAACGGCATCAAGCTCACGTGATGCAAACATGCATTATGAAAAGATGAATTTTTAAAAACCATTTCTTAATGAAATGCGCCGTCGACCCGGGCTTGGTCCTTACCGGACAGCGAGCTACCCATTACTCGCCGTCCGCAAACCCGCGCCTACGGTGGCCGGGAATCAGCCTGGGATTCCCGACGCCCAGGGCGTCTCCTGCGAAGGCTATGGCCGTGCGCATGTACTGCCTCTCTCTCACGTGCGCCGCCTCCCTCTTTGCGAGCATCACTGCTTCGATGCAGGAGGTGACGGCTAACCATGCACTCAAACACACAAACGTTGTCTAGAGTTAAGCACAGCGACCAACAATTCTTATCGCGTTCTCCCTTGTGTTTTAGGCGGATACAAATCTGTAATCACTCCAGTCCAGACCAGTCTTACCAGGGGGTATGGTTTTACCCAGTTACTAGGTTGTGGAGGTCTGATAGGCAGAAGCTCCATGTAAAATGCTGTTGGAAAATATATAGGCAGATGATGATGGTGAAGGGTCCGAAATAAGTACCAGAGCCCTCTGAATTCCGCATGACAAAGAACATTTACTTTAGTTAACCATTAAGAACTTCGTTCTCTTGACGTCTTTTATCTAAATAATTCGGAAGATATCCCGACGGAAGGTGAATCGTCTTTACATTTAAGATTCGTAGAATAAAAATCTTCAATTTTCAGCAACCAATATACAATATGGACGACAATACGAAATTTATTTTAACTTTGTATTACATAAACATCCAAATCTATTCGGCCGTTATTGCTTGGTTGAGTAACAAACATCTAAACATTTATATATCCAAAGATACAAAAACATTTATAATATTATAAGTAGGATTGTTAAAGGGTCAAATCAAATCAAATCAAAATATTTTATTTCACATAAACCTGTAAGGGCACTTATGAAACGTCAGAAGCTAGGTGCACGGTTCCAATTTGTCGCTTCCTATGGAGAAGAGCCGGCAAGAAACTCCACGGTTACTCTTTTAAAAATAATTGGATTTTATAATGTTTTCAAATTACAGTGATATTAGGTATGGGAGGACCGTGCAGGCCTGTCAATAAGAACCAGGTACTTAGAGGAATGAAAATAAAGAATAGAAACTGTAGGCCTACAACGTTCTCTCATTCACAATATGTAAAAGAATCTACATTAATACGGTAATACCAGGATAGTTGCCCCAGGGGTATAGTTGCCCCGACTGTAATTATTTTAGTTTCGCGGATGAATGGCATGCTATTATAGTAACCTATCGAAATACTCTACAACTACCACTAAGTTGACCGTGTCGCATGTCTCTGAGCGATGGCATGGAAAGACAAAATGCGATCAAAGTTTTTGCGGGATAGATGTCCAGTTTCTCGGCGGGGCATCTATCCTAAACGTAATTCATATGGATTAGGCAACTATCAGGGTATGAGGGATAAATGTCCCAAAATATAGAGGTACGCAAAAATCGCTAATACTCTAGAAATATTAAATGTAATGTTTGTTACTTTCATAAATTTGTTGTTAAAAAAACCAAAGTATCGGCAAGTTTTACAAGTAAAGTATTTTGCTTTTTATGTTGAGAGATATAAAGTGATTTGCAAGTGTGGCAACTATCCGGCTTATACCCTAACTATATCTGTGGTCGTTTCGTTGCCTCAATGATTCTAGCCATCATGCAGAAACTGTTCCGTACAAAATCTACTAGAGCTTATGAAGAATGAACAATGTACGTAAACCTACTTAACCAACCTAGGACAATTTTATTGGTAGACATTTAAGTAATAGAAATAAAATAAAACAATTTTATCTGAAACTATTCCGGAGAATTATCTCAACTCCTTTTTAACCGACTTCCTAAAAAGGAGGAGGTTCTCAATTCAACTGTATGTTTTTTTATGTTTGTGACCTCAGAACTTTCGAATTTGTGAACCGATTTTGATGATTCTTTTTTATTTAAAAGCTGGGCTTCCCGTGTGGTCCCATTTCGATTCCTTAGAGATCTGATGATGCGTTTCGGAGACAGATAACGGAACTCTTCAAAAAATTAAAGTAAATCACCAGCGATTGCAGCTATTGCAAAAATATGCATTGTTTTGATCCCAAGGATGATGAAATTTCGAATTAGTGGGGTAGGAGGGAATATAACTAAAAAGTGAAAAATAAAAACTTAAAAAAAACAACCGACTTCCGAAATTAAGGTTTTTCGGAAGTAATAATCGCTAATATTGGTACGACTGTTATTTTAAAATTAATGCGTTTATTTTTCATACGTAAAATGTATCGAAATACGTGCACGTTATCGTGGACTGAAATTTAAAAGCGTCACTTTATCGCTTGTGTTATCGTGGTGCCGTGCCATGACGTGGCTCTGGACGTCAACCATAATATCGTCACGTTAGAAATTATAAAAGCCCACAATAAATATCGCATATTATACGCATTGCAACCGGAATCACGTTTTGATGTTGTGCAGCATGACCACCATAGCAACGAGTATAAAGATTTCTATCGTCCATAACACGGCGATTTTAAAACTGAAGAGAAGTAACGTTTATATTCTACAATCGACAAAAGTCTACGATGTGAAACGTGACCGAAACGATCGAACGCGACTCGTGGTGGCGACTAATTTTTCTCGACTTTTGACACGAGCTATGTTTTTCTGTTAATTATCACAGTTATGCGTTCTAAACGAATCATGATTTTGTAGATAATCGTGTATACTTTGTGGCCGTCGAGTAGAAAGTTTGTTGTCAGTGTGGTTTTGAAGGGTTTGGGAAGAAATATTCTTCTGAAATAGTCTACATTTATAAGGACCTAGACAAAGATTTTTAGAAACGAAAGACAAAATGACAGATTGTAGAAGGATATCTACGGTGCGATGTCAAAAATGGAGAAACGAAATGTGACTTTGTATTGAAAAAGCACTGTCTATTCTTCGTAGAAATAGAAAACGTCATGCTAAGGCTGCTGCAGTGCAAAAACCTCTTAAGAGAGGGCATTAGCATTAATCACCACGCTTGCTCATGTGGCGGCCATCTACAATGCCCCACATACGAAACTTCAAATCAACAAAATTGGAAAAAACACAAAAAGTAAAGTGGCGCCATCTACAATGCCATATGCGAACTACTCAAGACTTGATACCGCAGCTACATCACGCAAGCAGAGTTTAGCACGCAATCTACAAATATACAATATCCCAACATCAATCGTCGGGCAGTTGCCCACCAGACACAACACCCGTCTGGTCGGAGGATCCTCCTTTACCAATAGAGTATGAGTGAACTTTACACCCTGTTCCGCATACCTTTATACTCAAAAGGGGTTGGCGATTTCATAGTTATCCGAGGTAATTCCGTAACACACTAACAGTAAGACTGGCTTTCATTTTGACTGTTCAACAGCATTCATTGCGTTACTTACATTATTGAGCAGAAAAAAATTCGTTTACAAATGTCAGTATAAATGTCCAAGATTGACTCAAAAGCCCACATAAAAACGTCACACCGTTACTTGCTCGGATTCGAACCCACAACCACAAGCACAACCTCGTGAATGATCAGATAACCTAAACCATTAGGCCATTACGACATTATTAACTCTTAGATTCCCGAAAATGCGTTGAAATAAACGCTCGTCTCTTCCTAATAGATTTGTACCCACCACATTTTCCCGGCTATATATCAAGTGGAATTTGACAAATCGCCCTGCTCTTCGCGGCAGTTCGGCTATTACCAACACACCTTAGATATTATTTGTCTGATTCTTCACAAGGTTTTTTCGCTGTAGCTATAATTGACTATTTAACTCCTGTCATATCTGGAGCAGATTTGGTCCGTTTAAAAAAAAAAACACTTTTTAGCTGTGGTATGCCCCACACAAAATAACACAGACAGTGTACAGGTGACAAGTCACCTCACCAACGGGCTGTCATGTCTCCCGGCTATAGTGTAATGTGTCCCTTTTTTTTATTCGGTTAAAAAGAAAAGCA
The DNA here is from genome assembly GCA_949091785.1 of Polymixis lichenea. Taxonomy (NCBI): domain Eukaryota; kingdom Metazoa; phylum Arthropoda; class Insecta; order Lepidoptera; family Noctuidae; genus Polymixis; species Polymixis lichenea. The sequence continues at coordinate 12,013,937 of OX420958.1, read as the reverse complement.
CAGAACCGGTCGAAATTGCGGTGCTTGGGGAAGGCCTATGTTCAGCTGTGGACGTCTTTCGCCTGAAATTATGAAAAAGAAAAGCCCCCAATCATTCACTGACTGACTCATCAACGCCCAGTCCAAACCCTTACACCTAGAAATCTGGAATTTTGCACAGAGGTTTTCTGTTTTCAAAATGCCCACGATTTATGGCGGACTAAGTTGCTGACAGAGTGCCAGTTCCATATGTTAGGGTTTGTGAATTTTGACTTTGCTAATCGATTATTTTTATTGATATTCGTAATAATTAATAGGCTTTTCACTTGAATATTTTACTTTGGCAACTTTACCTTTGGCTGTATTCGCGATCGCTCTGTGATTGGTTGACGGAAAATAGCGGGAACCAATCAGAGAACTCGCTATTCCCGCTAAAAATTGGAGGGATTTTAACGTGGGTGGACGAACGCCTGGCTGGCGGCAGGCGAGCGGGAAATTCGGCTCTCGAAACGAAAGGTTGTGTGAGATTTTTAAAAGTAGCTGATGCCGACGTATTAATTGTATTGATTCTCGTATATGCATTAGAAGTAAAATATAAGACCATTACGAATAACTGTTGTACATTATTATTCAATTACGGCCTGTCCCTATTGGTGTCCCCTTCACATACAAACGTGTTCCTTTGTTTTCTCCAAGGTAATGATGACACTAGACCTCATATTTTTAAACTAGATCTGGATAGTGCGAAGACTCTGTTCAATTTCATGGCCCAAATGTAATCGGAAGCATGGTTTATTTAGGGAACGATGGGACTGTCATTCGCATTACGGTTATAAAAGTCCATAATTAAATGAAGATTAAAAAAAACCTAGACCTGCCCTGCAATTGATTATGGCACATCCACAAATTGTTTTGCCCTTCACATTAATTTGCCAAATTAATCATAAAGTCAGTCTTAGTCAGTGGAATGGTGGAATAGTGGAAGTGTCTCGTTCAGCGAAATGGTTTGCAACTTAATTGTGTTCACACTCACAATCAAAATGCTACTCGTTTTGAAACTTTGAAGGGAGTTTATTGCGCCACTTCTTCCCAGCTAAAGCACTAGGAAGTAGTGAAGGGCGTTTTGGGGGACTGTCAGTAATTTTGACGTTCGAAAAGTACATTTGAATAAATGAGTTTAGATATTTTTTATTTGTACTATGTACAATCACTGCGATGTCAAACGTTCGATTATTAAAACATAAATAACTATATATGCACCTCTTTCCCACTATGATGTATTAACTCAAAGTAGTAATAAATCCCTGGGAAGCCAACCAGAGCCCAACTGTAGGTATGCAGAAAATTCCTACCTTCATTCGTTAGTAAAATTAAATAATCACTGTGTGTGCTGTTAAGTAATGGCTGTGCAAGCCTTTCACCAGTAACAGTCGTGATAGGATCCCTTCGCTTACTTAGATCGAGCCCGGATACACGGTTACGGTTCCAATCAAATCTCACCTTACTTAAAGGGGTCCCCGTATTTCAGCATCTACTTCCTTTGAAACATATGAATGTTCTCGTAATGCTCACGCATAATTACTTGCACGGCGCCACCGATTGATAAATAAGACAGTTTTTGATTTAAAAAAATAGTTTTTCGGTGTTAGCCTGGCTTTTTTATTCGGTCAAAATCAGACTTTTTAAGCTTATTGTATTCTTTATGACGTAAACTTTCGACGAATGTTGTTTTTTTTTTTGCAATTTCGAGATTATTTACAGCCGATATGAGGCGAAATCATTTTGTTTTTAACACAAGGTTTTATAACAAATGTTCCTATGTTTCCCGATACTGCTACAGCCATTTCATCTAACCGATACTAGATTTAGTAGGTTCATTGCATTCCATAAAAAGTAAGCTTTGACCGACATGATGTTTTTAGTTCTAAGCAGATTTACAGTCAATATTAGACGACACTTTAAACTGTTTTGCAACAGATTTTGTTACGGTTTCAGTCACTGCCGTAGCTATTGTATTTGCTCAGCACTAGAATTTTTGGGCTCATTGCATTCCTTTTGATGCAAGCTTTCTTCGTTTGAGATTTTTTTTTTCATTTCTGAGCAAATTTACTGCCGAAATGAGACGATATATGGAGTTACTTTGCTATTGTCAACTTCATAAAATCTTATTTTTTAACCCTATTCTAGACGATATTTTTGTTGTTTCTCTTTACGTCATAGCAGTGTTTTTTCAACTCTTGACAACGACACCAGAATCAGTGTTCTAACTACAAACTCTGAACATGTTTTTACGCTAAATGAATTGGACTTTCGACTCATAGTGAAACATAGCGGGTCGCGCAGCATGCATGCACACGCAGCGTGACGTCATAGGCAAATTATATGTTCTTTCACCAGAATTAGCTTAACTATTGACAGGTCATATGAATTACTTCATATCATTGTTTATTTTACTTGACTGCATAAACCATTTTTTAAAATTTTTATTAATTAAATTTTAATTTATTGTTGAATGTTAATTATACGCTGTTATTGTATAGAATCAAGTTCTTCTAAATTAACAGACAGCTGTGCTGCTGGGGAGTTTGTTGCGCCACTTTTTCTTCCCAGCTAAAGCACTAGGAAGTGTTGAAGGGCGGGCGTTTTGGGGGACTGTCTTATATAATTTCGACGTTCAAGAAGTGCTGACTCTCAGCCTAGTTTGAATAAATGACTTTTGATTTTTTGATTTTGATATCTTGCTTAAAAATTGTTACAAATATGACCTATAATTTTGAATGATCATCTATTACTCTATTACTAAAACTCTTGTAGTTATTAGCAGTTGAAATCTCACATATTTTTGTCGGTCAAAAATATTGAACATTTGCACCATTACCTACCCCGAGCGCAAAAGACATTTTCATGTCAAAAATGTATAAAATATTTACCAATAATTAAAATTGCCGGAGAACTGAGTGTCATATGTGGATCATTTCCAGATTTTACAAAATGTTATGCTTGATCATCACAATTTCGAATCCAAATTGGATGAAACTAATGCCAACAATTCTCCTCCCTACAATTCATAAGCACTCGAAACAGTTCACATGCATTCCCCTAAACGAAGAAAATCAACAAATAAACCAATTAGAAATGGCTGCTTGACATTACAAAGATTATTTCACGCCACTCGAAAGCATCTGTAGCGTGAAATTGACGCGTATCCGAACGCATCTGAACTATTTAGCTTTTGGCGCGAATTGTTCAGGTGACATCTGTCACGTTTTTTTTTTGTGATTGTTGTGGACTTAACGTTTTTATTTGTTACGAAACCTTTTGACTGCAGATCTGCGTGGTAATTACCGCAACAATCTCGGAGTATAATTAATGCTTTCAGTCTGTCAAATATACCTAAATTTATTTATTTTCTCCACAATGGGGACTAACCATTTTAACCATTTCTAAAATGTATCAAGATTTATTAAAAATAACTGAGTAAGGAACGTGTGAAGTTGATTTTAAGAAAAAACATTACAAGTCGTCTAAAAGGCCTTTTAACGGGGTAAATCACAGTACAAAATAATGTCAAATTTATCATCTAATTATTATTACATTTCGTCTCAGAGAACAGTTTGTTTAGAATGGCGCCATTTAGTTTTAAAATATTGTCCAGCAAAATGTTAACGTGTAAAAGTGTCTTAAAATATTTAACTACTTACAAAAAAAATATTTCATTTCATTACAAATTAATTTAGGTCCCAAAAGTCTGCCTTGAGGCACTCCATAATTTAATTTAAAGTTATTATAAACCTTTTCCAGGTAAATTGTCGGTAACCTGTTTATAAAAAACCTACACATTGATAATTGTGCATATCAATGAACTTACTACATATCTGGAAAAAAGAGCATTCATTACCTATGCAGTCAAATGCTTTAGTTAAGTCTATTTACATGGTGCTTGCAAAAGTAGGTAAATTATGTATCCATTGTTGCTTTTTTTAGTTAATGCTATCATGTCAATATCAATCAAGTAACTACATTGATCAGAAAAGTTCTTGACCGTTTTCTGTAGTTTTTTTTTGCACTGCAGTGTAGACAATACGTGCAACTGGCTAGATGGAGTCTATGAAATTTGGACTCTGTAATTGAATAAGGAATGGAATTTGTAAGAAATAATCAGCCTGATTTTCTTTCAACACGAACACAGGGAGTGTAAAACAAGATTAAATCTTTGCATAATCAGTCAATACTGTTCCCACTGCCCGGTATCAGGACTCGTCTCGGTGAAAGGACGTGGGCCGTAATCCACCACGCAGGTCAAATGCGGGTTAGCAGATATCACATGTCTTCGAGTTTTTGGTTCTAAGACATGCTGGTTTCCTCACAATGTTTTCTTTCACCAATTTGAGAGCAGAGGGGATGAAATAATTTACAAAAAGTAAAGCACTTATCTGGGTTCGAACCTACGACCTACAACTTACAAGTTGCGGCCGTTTCCACTGGGCCAGGCTGTCAGGTTTTATCTTTAAGTTAGATAAATTATACCAGCCTCAGACGTTCTAACGATTTATTTGATTTCATTATTTATTTTTTCCCTTGAGATCCGATACCGTCTACTAAGTAAGGCTACGGTGTCTGAGAAGATTCATTGGACAGAAATGTCTGCAATGACAACCACAATACTTCGAGCATCTTGAAAGATCTCAGATAAGAAAATTGGCGGACAGTATAATGTAGGAACAGAGAGGCGCGTACCAATAGAAAATGGCGCCTAGGGCACGCATCACATTAGCGCCCCTTCGTAAATTATCCTCTCGGTCTATAGTGAGCAAAGCTAGGTCGCTTTTTTTTACTTATCGCCATCAATAACGAAGGTATTATTTTTAAGAGAATTTGAATAGGTTATGCAGATTTGGAAATACGCTTTGATCCTCGTACTGCACAATATACTCAAGTAGCCTTCAAATTCCCTAGATATAGGTAACAGTATGAAATGAAGATGTTTTTTATTTAATAATTGGCGACTTTTGCGCCCCCCTTCGATAGGCGCCCAGGGCTCGTGCTTTGCATGCCCCACTCTAGTTACGCCATTGGGAACAGCATTAACGCTAAAATAACCAAGTCAACAAATTTATCATCAGTTTTACGCCACATTGACTCCTAATTCATCATTCATTCGAGGAAAACTGCCAAAGTGACAGAGAGAAAATTTAAACTGAAATAGAACGTGATCGCCATTTTGAACGGACTGTTTAACGTAATCGATACATCTGATTCGACTAAAATGCATTCGACTTCACAATCGATTTAACTCGCCGCTCAAACAATATAATTTAAAATTCGAAACGCGATCACGCGGGGACTTTATGCGTCTACAAAGTTTGCTTATGCAGTTGTATTGTCTATTTCCCGTTCAAATCGTTCTTTTTTGACGGCAAATTAAAGATGGCGGATTTTACAATTCATTTGGCGCTCTCGATAACTGTCAATCGCTGTTAGGTCGTAAGGAATAAATATATTTATTTGCTAAAGGGATCCTTTATCGTGGTTTTCATGGAAACTGTTGGTGCGGTCGGTATTTAAGAAGTAGCTACGTGTTGGCTAGCACGTATTTAGTATCGTAATAGGTATTTTATTATGATTTTGAAGAACTTATTATTTGTTTCTAAGAAAAAGTCTATGCTTGCGTCAGTATTGTAGAAACAGACAACGGGCTTACGCGGTTAGCACACCAAGAAGAAAATTTATAGAAATGCATTGCGTTTTGCAAAAAAAAATCACGGAATCAAGCGTCGCCTGTAAAAAATCCTGGCTTGATTTTCGTACGTCGTTTTCGGGTGACCACTGAAAATCAGCGCTGTGCTGTGGGTCCCATAGCACAGCATCATGCTGCGTGGAAGCCTTCTTGTCACAGTCACGTCGTGCAGCTGCGACTATTTATGTTCTATATGCCTATGTTTACATATCTGTTGTTATCATATTTAAAAAAAAAATGTTATGTAATTTTTTATATGCACGTGTTTCTATGACAAATAAATCCATTTTTCTTTCTTTCTTTTTTCTATTATTATTGTTTTCTATTTATTTGATAGTTTTAAGATTTTTCATGCTATAATGCCAATAAACGGATTTTACTCTCTTTCTTTCGTAAAATTGGACTACAAGTCACAGAAAAGGTTAGCGTAAGTGCGGGTTTAAGTCACACAGTGCTATAAACGAGAATGAGTTTTAGACAGTTCCACAACATCAATTGCGTTATTTTCATTGCTGAGCAAACACATTTTTCGAACTTATGATGCAATGGATTAGCAATATCCGTCGAAATTATTCAAATTGTTAATGGGCCATTGTTGTTGGGCCAGCATATCAAGCTACCCGAAACTGTCAAATTTTCCCAATTGAACATGAACCTTATGCTTATGCAGTAAAGTTGAAAATCTATCAAAGAAATTTGACAGATTGTGGTAGCTCGATGTGCTTGGCGTCTGTACCTACGCAATTAAGGTTTAAGCAGGTTTTTTTTCTAATTTGTGAGCTTATTTTAGTTGTGGCGGTCAGATAAGTAGTCGCTACATGTAAAATACTGGTATTCAGCAGTATGCCCCCCAACCCCCAAAGCCGTAAAGCATAAAATAGTAATTTTTCAAAAATTTATTACATTTTCTTATTGAAATGTAGGTTATCTTTGTCTATGACCCCCCAAAGTCCTTGGCTGAGATGAGAAATGGCTACATATAGCATACATAGATTGACTATGGCGGATAATTTGGTACTAAACACAACACACAGAAACCAGCGCTGGGGCTCTGTCTTGCATAGGGTCGCAGCATAATGCTGAGTGATAGATGTGACGCATATTTCCCTCAACCTTTTCTTATTTCTTTTTTTGTGTTTTCCTGTTTTTTTTTTGCGTCATGTTTACCGCAAATAAACGTTTTTCTTTCTTTCTTTCTTTACTACGTCAAATTGTTTTTATTAAGGAACCTATCTATATGTCTTCTGTGTTATATCTTCTGCAAAATGAGTTTTCTAGATAAGTAACTACTTACCTCCTAACTAAGTATCGCAGCAAATCTAAAATGGGACTCGTATAAATGGTTAGGTACTTACCGTGTGTGCGCATAAAGTTGTTTTCTTAGCTACAGACAATTGTTCATTAATATTAATAGATTTTCTTGTGGTTGTATGTTTTTAATATGGTTTTTAAGTGATTATAGCTTCTAGCTTCTAGTAGGTCATTAGGTAGGTTTATAATTATACCGTATTTTTAACACAACAGATTTTCTTCCTTATTTTACAAGTTCGTAGAAAATCATCCTAAGGCTCCTACACACTATGCCGACGGCCCGGCCAGCGGCATACTCGATTTCTACGGCAAGTGCCGGCGCAACATACCCACAAGCCAAAAACCGGCCGGCTGTGCGGCATAGTGTGTGTCTTTAAAAAGCTAAACTATAAACAGAAAGACAACGTAAAATCCAGTCTCTCTGCCTTTGTGTTGTGAATCAAATTATCTACCACAGTCATTGATTTAGATGCAGTCATTTATATGACTCAATGCCACAGTCGATGTGCCTAACTTTTTCTGAACTATTTTGGGGTCGGCTTCTAGTATTGTGAATTGTACATGGAACGACTGCCTATCTGACCTCCACAGCCCATTGACTGGGTAATACAATACCATTTGGGTAAGACTGGTCGTCAAACCATCGGGCTTCCGACGACCCGTAATGACTGTCAAAAATCCACGAATGATAGCCGCGATCAACGGTTTAACGAGTTTTCCAAAGCCCCATGCTTTGGAAAACTCGTTAAACCGTTTTTGGTATGTAAAGATGGTCACATTTCTCCACGGACAAACCGCGGCAAGCTTAGAGTAACCTGGGGCTCAAGTCTGCTATTACAATAGTGTCAGAATGGTCTATCATTGATTTCATAATTGTTGATTTTGACAAGTTTGGTAATCTACTAATATAATGGCGTCATTATGACTTTCCAATGGTCAGCCACTGACACTCCATTGAAAGAAATTTATTGGTAATCTCGTACATAATGTAATGACAAATGAATGATGACAAAACACTAATAAACTAATCAATAATATATAAAAATATATATAAATGAAATCGGGTATGAATAAATGTTCAAATTTAGTAGTCGTTTTTGGAAAATCATTTCTACTAACGGGTTTTATAATAATGGCAATACGATAATGCCGTTATAACACGATTCTATCACGAGACCACTGACCGACCAATGATCGACCATTATGAATTTAGCAGATTATGAACTTTTAGCAAAATGACAATGGGATCGTGTTGGAATGACGAATTTATAAAAATAGCAGACTTTTAGCATTAGCAACAGGCCCCTGATCTATCGACTCATGCGGAGCAATCGGATCTCCAGAAATTAAAACTGTTCATTATTTTTTAAATCTCTCTTGTCGTAACAAATTTCTCACAAAATCTTACAAACCAGTCAAGTCCGTCTCACCCCGGGACCTCACCCCAGCTATCTAATCATTAGATTTGTCCACCACGGGGCGTGGCGCTGACTCGGCGCTCGGCTTTTGGTTCTCGGCCGTCGCTTTTTATCGTCCATTCGGCCCCGGGGTTATGACTGCGCAAAAACTTAGGGAGAGATTGACATCGACGAAAAACATGATTTGACGTCGGAGAGGGACGTATTTTAGTATCGTTGGGAAGCGAGATTTGTAAGAAAATCAAGAAGTTTATTTTATAAGTTTTTTATTTTTTGTTTCGATGTCGGCCGGGTGGTGCCGGGGAGCTAGGGAGCTACAGAATTGTGAAACATATCCCTGAATATAATATAATAATATTACAAACTAGTCCTTCTGCTATAGGCAACGCAATATAACAAGTTGTTTATTTATTTATTGATTTAGGATCTCCAACAAAAGATGTACACAATACATAACACATAAATAAAGGGCAACATGAAATATTAAGTAGATGTACTCCTTCACTTATGCATGCACAATAGAGTTAACAACTAAGCTAACAAAGTAAAAATATTAAATAAAGGTAAAATTTGGAAACAATTAAAACATATTTAAAGGACATACAAAAAAAAATATAGGAAATAATTTTTTTGAGAAACTTACTTAGATTAAATTAAATCAATTATACATTTCTTATATTTAAACAGAGACGCGCAGATGTCTAAATTGTTAGTTTTGGCTAACATGTTAAATTGCCTACAAAGTCTCGGCACAGCTGTGAACTTGTTGTGCGAATTTGTTTCAATGTCTGTTTTACAGGGTGGTATGAATTCAGTACATGATTCTAAACCCCGTGACGTTAAAATCTTTCGTCGGTTAAACAGAGACGCGCAGATGTCTAAATTGTTAGTTTTGGCTAACATGTTAAATTGCCTACAAAGTCTCGGCACAGCAGTGAACTTGTTGTGCGAATTTGTTTCAATGTCTGTTTTACAGGGTGGTATGAATTCAGTACATGATTCTAAACCCCGTGACGTTAAAATCTTTCGTCGGTTATTGGGAGTAGGTATAGGATGTCGGTACGTGAAGCAAAAACTTTTTGTACCCTTTTTTACGAAAATTGCGTTAACGGAGGAGTATGGAATTTGGCACAGTTATTTTATATGGAGGAGCTAACATTTAACGCATTAGAAATACAATAAATATTAAAAAAAAGCATATTCGTGTGTCTACCACTAAGCGACAACTAGTAAGGTGCAATTAGGCATCTATCAAAATTCATAATCGCTTGAAACTATACGACATAAAAATAAAATCGACTAAACGACCAACCATAAAGTTCCCGCCGCACCGCCATTACTGCAGAAAGCGCGGGAAATGGGGAGCCCATTGACTAATAGCTCTGTTGACAGATACAGACGTATTATTTTTTAATAGTTTTTCGCTTTTTTTTTTCGTTCATTGATTTTATAAATAATGGCTTCGACATAGTATTACGATAGGTTTATTGAGTATGAAGCAAATTTTGTAGCGTAGTTGAAATAGAATATCGCAACATGACGCGACGTGACGTTCTAGGAGAACACTTATACCTCTTGGATTTTTATTTACATGAAGGTTTTCCCATAAGAAAGTTGTCATTATAGCCTGAGTTTGTGTCCTGTAAATGGCAATAATGTCTTGTAAGTTCCGTGTGGTGCCGGACGTAAAAGAATAGCACCATCCTATTTCTTCCCGTGGGTGTCGTAGAAGGTTACTAAGGGGTTTATTAGAGAATGTGCAGCAACGTTCTCCATGCATTTTACCACCATACTGCGATCGCCAACCCGCCTGCCAAGCGTGGCGATTATGGTAAAACGCCCCTTTTGTGGGAGGTCTATGTCCAGCAGTGGACGTCTTTCGGCTGAAATGAGGATGATGATGATGATGATGATGAAATGGCAATAGACGTGTCCATTTCCAATAACTCACTATTACATGACACTTATAATGACACACTCAGATATTTCGCAGGATGTGTCATCGTGTGGTGCGATACTTCTCTGTCTACACAACATAACATCACGCCGGTAATCCTCGAAGGGTTGGACAGAGTGAAATTATGTTTTAAGTCCCTCATAATAGGGGCGAGTCTTCAACCTTTTGTCTACAACCGTGCACAAACCCAGACAGGATCGCGGCGTGATTTTATCCTACTTCTTTAATTTATAGATTTATTAATTTGAATGTTTGTTTTTTAGGATGTTTATATGTTTGGATGTTTGTTACTTAAACACGCAAAAACAGCCGAACGGATCGGATGAAATTTGGCACACCGATATTTTAAAACCTGGATTAACATATAGCGTACTTTTTATCCCGGTAGTAAGTTCACGCCGCCGCCTCTGGCTAAACTTAGTGTTATTATAAAAATCTTAATAAATCCTCTTCTCCTCCTCCAGGTAACGACTCAGAACCCGACCCAGAAGATTCAAGCACGGACACAGCACGAGAAAGCAAAGCGCGCAGAAGAAGAACCGCCTTCACTTCGGAACAACTCCTGGAGCTGGAGAGAGAGTTTCACGCCAAGAAGTACTTGAGTCTCACTGAGAGGTCTCAGATTGCTTCCGCTTTGAAACTAAGTGAAGTACAGGTGAGGGATATTGCTTATCCGTCATCATCATCATTTCAGCCGAAAGACGTCCACTGCTGGACATAAGCCTCCCCCAGGCTCCTCCACTTCGACCGATCTTGTGCTGCCCACATCGAGCGGATTCCCAAGGCCTTCACAAGGTCATCGGTCCACCTTGTGGGGGGCCTTACCACACTACGTCTTCCGTATAGCCCGAAGAATTGCCAAACTTCAGTGGCAGTGGGCAGAGCACATTGCTCGCAGAACAGATGGCCGATGGGGCCGAAACGTTCTGGGGTGGCGACCGCGTACCGGAAGACGTAGAGTGCTTATCTGTGGCACGATATAATCCCGTTCTCACGTACTTTAGGTGACAACTAAATGAATGCCTAAATTATGGTGCACTGTTCTATTTTCAATGCTCAATAAAATTTGGGCGTCCATTTAGACGTTTCCCAGTATTAGAGAAAAAATTCAATAGTCTTCGTAAATTTCCCAAATAACGGTATTATAATTGTTCACTGGAGTATAATGAACACTGGAAAATGACATTCCATACGATAAAAACAGTGATAGTCATTCCAAAAAGCTCAAAAATGTATCTCATCTATTTCGTCATCGAATTTTCAACAGTAAAGCTTTTTGATAAATGTTTGCTGCCTTTTAACCAATGTTTAATATGTTTTGGAATGCCACCTTTTCCAGTGTAAGTTATGTGTCAACTGTAACTCTCATAGACTCCTAGAAATTTCGTGCCTAATGGAATTAGTAAGACAAACTGCTTCAATCATTACAAATCAAATTCTCTTTCCCAGGTGAAAATATGGTTCCAAAATCGTCGCGCGAAATGGAAACGCGTAAAAGCAGGCCTCGCATCGGGCAGCCACTCAAGCAAAAACGGATCCGGCACGAAAATAGTTGTACCGATACCGGTCCACGTCAACCGATTCGCGATCCGAACTCAACATCACCAAATGGAGAAGCAGAATCTACAATATAGACTTGAAAGACAACAACCTTTACCTGGGAGCCTACTGCAATCACAGACATCAGCTTTTTTAAGTGCAACGAAAATCGATTCGAATAATCGACTAGATCGCGAACCGATTGTGAACGGTCGCAACACTATGTTTGATGTGTCTATGCCTGGAAGAATGGCGCCAATGAGTCAAGTAAATATGAGACATTTTCAAAATAGCCGACCGAGCTAATTTTCGGTTGGATATTTTTGTTTATGGACCGTGGTTTCTTTGGAGCTTGCTATTTAGAACTGTAGTTTCCAGTTACAAAATGTACTTATTTGTTCATTTTAAATCCAATCTGTTTTCCTATAACGCTAGTTATTTTAATGAAGAATCGAAAAGCTCCACATACAAAGGAAAACTAATTCTAAATACACACGCAGCAACTCTTTTCGCTGGTGATTCGCAGGCAATTTCGAAACCTCACGCAGATTTAGACAACGGAAGTGTAAAGATGTGAGATCTTGCTGGCTTATGTTTTGCGCATGAGATTTTGAAATCGCCAACAAGTCGTCCCTGGCGGCCTAAACTCACTGCTTGTGCACCTAAAATAAGCTCCCGTCAATCTGTTGAAGACTAGTAAAATAAAAAACATCTTATCTGTGTATGCATCTTTAGGACCAGCACACTATCCATTGCTCCATATGTTCGAAAATGTTGGCCACGCAACAACGTAAATAACGCAATGAACGCCAATCATTAGTGTGTTACGCAGTTATTCTCTTTGGATCAGTCTTTGAATTATGATAAACTAACTCTGCTCAGAAGCTACTTCTGACTTTTGGTAGGTAGGTACGCTATCGAATTACTTAAAGCTATTTATGTTATTAAATCTGATCGCAGTCAGTAAAGTAACGCTCCAGAAACCAAGTAGATATATAGCTGTAACTTAACATGTATAATATTTAAAATATAAAAGCAATGCCTATAATGTCAAATTATTATCAATATTAAAGAATGTGTGATCAAACTTCTGTAATTTTATTTCCCTACGCCATTAAATCAGTAAAGCCGAAAGCAGTACAAATCGGCCAAGTTTGAATCCGACTCGTACACGAAAGGTTCAGTACCACAAGGACAAAACGTAGAAAAAAACACGTTTCTAGAACCCCTTTAATTTTTGCTTTATTGTATTTTGTTTTACGTTGTACTTTATTGGATTATGAGATACAGCCCGCTGGCATACAGACGGACGGACGGACAGCGGAGGCTTAGTTACTAGTATTACTAGGATTCCGGTTGGGAAATCATCAAATAACTTCTCCCGCTCTGGGTGGAGCGGGAGGGCGTGTCAGACTTTTACTGACTGAAACTCACCCGTGTAAGGAACAGTTGCCTGTGTGCTAGAGGCCGCGGTATCTCTTTCGAACAACCCGCACCCCTGGCAGACATCGGCCCTTGCGGGCCCCACCATTTAGTGCCGACATCTCTTAGCTCGTCTTTTGATCGTGTCATCTGTGATTTTCTTAACGAGAAAAAAGAGGATAAATTATTGTGATTAAGTACCCGCTTATTAGCTTGCCTGCACGTTTACAGGCTCACCAAAATACCAGCTTGCTGCACTTGACTCGGTGGAACGTAGAGCAAAAAGGCTCGTAGGTGACGAGACGTTGGTAGCTAGGTTGCAGCCTGGCTTCACGGCGTAATGTTGATTTCCTGTCGGTCTTCTACAGACTTCGGAGAGTGTGCGCAGGAGCTGCACGATATTATGATCCCTCCATCGCCCTTTCACTACGGAACTACCAGACACTCTGCAGGGTACCATCCGTACTTGGTTGATATCCCGACCAGTGATACTCAGCGCTTCTCCTCCACATTTCGTAATGCCAATAAAAATATACTAAAACTACCAGACCTAATAAAAAAATATAAGTTCAATATATTTATAACAAAACTAAAAAAAAATACTGATAAACAAATAGACTACACAGATAGATACTTAGATAGATTTCATAAATGAATATTTAAATGATAAACATAAATAATAGAATAAATGTATATAGTGTATGTTAAATGTTCGTGAACGGACGCTGTCGGTTGAGACTGGTCATCTCCTAACTTCCAGGGCTTATTTTTATCTTGTATTTAGAATTGTTTATAATTACATTTTATACATTGTTCTTACATACAGAAGCAACAAGAATAATGTTCCCAAGATTTTGTAATATTTCAACTTGATTTTAAAAGAGTGTCCGTGGAGTTTCTTGCCCGTTCTTCTCCATAGAGATCTACGTTTTGGAATGGGCAACTAGCTTCAACTTTCCAACTGACCGACTTTTTGACAATTCAAAAGTGCTTTGAGTTTGAGTTTGAGTTTGAAGAAAATTACTAATATAATAAAATATAATATAAGAAACATAATTGATAACAATAATTAATAATAATCACGCAATCTATAGATCTGTTTAAAACATATTAATAATATAGTAATTTTTAATCAATAATATTACCTATAATAATAAATAGTGTAACAAAAATAATAATGCATTATAATAGCAATAATAATAAATTAAATAATATAGCAATAATAATTATTCATAATCTCCTAAAACAGGGCTTCCTCTCTCTCCCTTTTGCTGAGTCCTACACGGTCCATAATGATCCCAATTATATAGTTACCACCTAAGTACATATTATGGAAAAGCACTAAATATTTTGAGTATTTACTATGCGCACAGCCAAAGTGTGGAACTCTCTGCCTGCGTCTGTGTTCCCTTCCAAATTAAACGAAGGCTGTCTCCAAATTAAGAGTGATCAGCCATTTTCTGGGCACATTCTTTGCTTCATAGACCTCATCCATCGGCGTGACGGCGTTTCCATCAGGCATGATCGAGGTTAAGAGCAGGCCCATTCAGTAAAAAAAAAAGATATCGTAAGTATCAACGGCTCTGTTCGTGACTTTTGCAAAATTGACCTGACTCCGGAATCAAACCCTTCATATCTTCCATAGATTACTTCCCTGAAATCAGTCTTGTCAAGCAAAAGCCTCATAACTAAATTATTTCACCCATACAAAAACTATAATTTTCCACGGGCGTAAATCAGGGTGACCCGCTTTCGCCGAAGTTATTCATAGCTGTCCTTCTGGATATCAAAATAGATTATATCAATAAAGGGTTGTATCTCATCTAAGATTTGCTGATGATTTCGCTATTTTACTGTAACTGTAACAGAATTAGAAAAAAACGCTTCAAAACCTCGCCAAAGATAATAAAAAGGAGGGATTAGAAATGAATACAATAACCTGCGAAAGAATGTGATGTCTCAAAAAATTGTCCTATTTTGGAAACACCTATATTTTGTACCGCAAGGGGCGTGTCTGGCAAATATTACTGTATTTAGACAACACCTGCGTTCTAAATTGAGCCTTATGTATACATGATAAGGTATATAAGGTAATATGAAACAGACGTATTCTGTTCACAATTCGATCTGATAAAATCTATCTCAGAGACGACATTCAGTTTTGAACCATGTGTTACTCAAGCTAAAGTTTGAAATCAGGTAAGACCTGGTCCCTCGTTTCTTTCGTCTACCAAAAATCAAACTTAGTTTCAAGTGAGTAAGGTTTATTTTATTGAGTCGACCGTACTTTCAAATTTTGAAGCAGACTATGCGATTGCCTTTTGAGAATGACAATGGATTTATGATTTATTGATGGAAATTGAGCTAGTAATCTTAAGGGGAACCTAGTCGCGAGCCCGAACTCAATGATGTGCCTGGCTAAAAAGCACGCTGTCCAGACATCGTGTCCGACAGAGGTAGTATCAGTGATGAGCAGTTAGACGCTAGTCTACACGCACAACATTATTGAGTGAGATGCAGGATCATTTATAGTACAACAGGCGCGTAAAAAATTAAGAACAGTCCTTCGGAAGATCGGATTTTATGAAAAAACCTCTGCATAAATCAATGATCAATAAAGTTTATTGAACTTTTCGATATTTGATCTTTGTCGGTAACGAATTGGTTTTTCAGATTTTACACTTCTTTTATTACTTAAACACGTCCAAAGTTAGTTTAAATTAGCAAGAAAAACGAATGTTTGTTGGCTCCTAACTTTTTAATGACTTTTATTTTAGTATTTTTTTTCCGTACAATATTAATAATGAGACAGAACCATACCATGTTTAATTTTTGATGTACATTGTCGAACAGTGGAGTAATACCCTCCCGAAGTTTGTATGGGAAAATTGTGGACTAGATTCACCTTAAATGTATAGAGTAAATACATTTAATTTTACAGTTTAGGGATAAATCGAATAGAAAGGAAGTAACATTTATTTATTTATCTAATTTATTTATTTATTTAAAACTTAACTATTATTACAGGTTTAGAAACATAATGCGATAGCTAAGGCAATACTACTACTATTATAATATCAACTATTTTTAATAAGACTATTACTAACAATTTATAAATAACTACACAATAACTTAACACAAAATTACTTATAACTAAAACGATACAACTTTATAATTATAACAATACAATAATCACCCACAATTTACTTATGTTTTATAGTCATAAATTAAAAATAAGTAAAACAATAAAAGGATCAATCAACATAAAATTACACTAATTGTTGCTTTCGTAACAAAAAAAAAAACCTAATTATAACAAACAACAACAACAACAACATATTTACATATTATTTATAAACTTACCTTTGCGAATTCAATAAAGTAACACGAAAAAATATCCAACATATTCTGAATTTAGTTAATAGTACGAATTGCTCGCGTGAGAGGTGCTTTGGCCAGCAGGTTGATTCTGGTAGTTGGCACAGCCAGCAGTGGCGGGCATAATGGAACAAAATTGAATCTGGCGTCCTAGCTAAGGTTACATGGTAACCTGTATTAAGGTCCGCTACCCCAGGTCCCCACAGTGGTACAAACATTTTAATAAAGACTGCTTTGGACTATAAGGTGCAAAGGTAATTAACTCATACTAAGTGTTCCCGGGGCGTTCACAAGGTCATCGGTCCACCTTGTGGGAGGCTTTCCAACTCTTCGTCTTCCCGTACGCGGTCGCCACTAAAGAACCTTTCGGCCCCATCGGGCATCTGTTATACGATCTATGTGCCCTGCCCACTGCCTCTTAAGTTTGGCAATTATTCGGGCTATGTACCTTGGTTCTACTGCGGATCTCTTTGTCCCTGTCATAGTAAACTACCACATAAATATCTTCGATTATTAAGTTTCTGATGATGAAACATACTTTAGGGGTCTCTTTGTTGTTGTAAACCCCTAAGTGAGTACTGCTCCGTCTGGTAGCAGAAGGTTGCGGGTCCACTAAATCAAAATCCTTTTTATAGGTTAGGAATGCCTACGTTTATTCGATAAAAACCCGTAACGACAACCTTCTATTCGGGCCAGTGCGCAGTAACTGACCGGCCGTTCATTCGTCTCACTTGCGTACGTTTTTAATCGACTTCAAAAAGGAGGAGGTTCTCAATACGCCGATTACTCGGAGATGGCTGGACCTATTTGGATTTTTTTTGTTTGAAAGGGTATAACTTCCCAGGCGAAGGTGAAGGCGAGGGTGGCGATTATGGCGAATCCCCCTTTTGGGGGAGGCTTATGTCCAGCAGTGGACGTCTATCGGCTGATGACTTCTCAGGTGGTCCCATGATCATCAAGTCAGGATCTGATGATGGGATCCTGGAGAAATAGAGAGAACTCTTTAAATTTTATAGGCACACTTGAAGCGATTTGGGTAGTTTTTGGAAGAGTACTTTCTCAGAGAGAACCATTTCAATTTGGTGAAGATCTTATGAAGAACTTTGGAGATAGGCAACGGAACTCCTCAATCATCATATCAGCCGAAAGGCGTCCACTGCTGGACATAAGCCTAAGGGAGGATTTGCCATAATCGCCACACTTGGCAGACAGGTTGGCGATCGCAGTATAGTGGTCAAATGCATAGAGAACGCTGCTGCCCATTTTCTAGTAAGTACCTTAGTCGCCTTCTACGACACCCACGGGAAAAATGGGAACTCCTCAAATAAATGATAGCAAATGGACTGGGATTGCTGAAATCTCATGTCTGTCTATTGTTTACACCAGTTCATAACATAACATCACGTCGGTACGCTGTGAAGGGGTAAGCACATGTGAACCACTAAAAACTAAAAGTAAAAACTTTTATAAAAAAAAAAACAACCGACTTTCAGAAAAAGGCAGGATTGGGTCAGAAAATTATGCAGAAATGACCTCTCTATCGGCCTATTTTTTGGCCAAAGAATCAAAGAATGAATCAATCAAGAAGTCAGCATTGCCATGCAACGTGGCAATGCTGCCAGCCTATTGGGAGCCTTTCCTGTTGACAACAATGCAGACGATTTTTTTGGTGCCATTATTCTTTTATTTTTAGATACTTGTACATATTAATTTTTAGGAGACTTAGCTTTTCAATTATGTGAATATTTAATATCTTTTTCAATAATTTTGATTAAAAAACCCAATTCGAAAAAGTAGGCGAAATCTCGATCATGAAAATCTCGAAATCTCCAGAACGAGATTTCGCCTAATTGCAAGACAAGAGCTCCGGTTGCCAAACTCGATTCGGTATTGCATTTCCTGTGGGTACCAGCGGCGAGGTGTCAAATTTTCTTAGAGAGAAGCCGAAGCGAAGTCGGCTTTAACTTATTGACTTATCAATAAAGAACAGCTGAAAACCAAATAAAATGTGCAATACTCCTCCATCTCGTTCTTGCTGACGCATATACCTGTCTCTGTCATAACCCGTTGTACAGCGGCTTGCTCTCGTCCATATCAAGCGGTGCCACGTGACCTAAAGTGACATCATTACAGGATCGCTGTTGTATGAATTTTTAGTTCCCGTTTATGACGTTTGGAACGGGTTAATTACGGGTTAGATTTATTTTCTTTGTAATACAAAGCTAAAAATAACCGTTTTTGCTGTTTGAATGTTACGGTGAATAAAATACCCGTAGTGTTACTATTTATTTTTTGACAATGGAGTTGCCGATGCGAATCCCCGAAGGGAAGCCGATAGGAATCGTGTTATATGGTGCTTTCGCCACTGGTGGGTACTGTGTTGAACAGGAACCCCGATCATGTAACAATCCAATTGACTTTCAAAATTGAGCAGCTGACAAACACCATTTATTTGTGACTTGTTAAACTCCCGATCAAAAGCATAATGTAGTATAATGTGTCATTGTTATTGAGCTCACTCCCTGCGCCCGCGCCGGTGCCACGCCCCCAGATTAGCGACATATACACCTATTAACTGCACATCTGTCGCCAATGTTGCTTTTATGTCTGCTAGTAATTATTTTCCTACTATATAAAGAGCGTATACAGAGTGGCAAGGACAGCGACGCACAAACTGTTACCATAGATTTAGTAGGTTCTGGACTTGGAGTCCTTGAGCAATGAGCTGAAATTTATCGGTAGTGGCCCAGTTGTAAAGACCCCGAGTTACGAGTTGTCATAGGTGAGTTCGAACCAAGGCAGGCTTACTTTGCGTAGATAATTTCGTCACCACTGCTCACAAAACGGTGAAGGGAAACATCGTCAGGAAACCGGCATGTCCAAGAACAAAAACAAATTCGAAGACATGATGTGACATCTCCCTACACGCACCCGGCACCCGCCTGGTATATTACGGACTTTTCCGTCTCACAAAGGGAGGCCTGTGTTTCAGCAGTGGGAATATTATATGCTGACTAAGATGATACGAATAGAAAAAAAACACTGGAAAAAGGAGATATTTTTTTTGGCCCAAGCCGTGGGTCCAAAAAAAAAGAACTGCTGTTCCTTTGCCAGCTAACGCTAAAATATTAACTTGCTGTACGAGGCACGGAGGCGTATATACACCGTGACATTTTAGTCGTCTTACAAAGGTGGTCCTCGTGGTCCACTAAATGTATCCGTCATAAAATACCTATAGGCGCGATTAAAACATTGTTACCATTAATTAAGATAATAGGTACAAAGAAAAATAAATAAGCTTTAGAATTATGAAATACCCTCCCTGTTAATAATGTTTACGTATCAAACGGTAGAAGATATCTATCTACCTACCATTACATTCCATCATTAAAAATTACATCTCCATATTTTAATTTTTTTAATTATTCAAATGTTCAAAAATATCTTTTTTTTTTAAATAAATGATTAGTATTCATTGGATACATGAAGTGGGCTGCCGTTGTAAGACGACTAAAAAGTTACGGTGTATAAAGATGGTCACACATCTACAAACCAACCTATACAAGATCTCCCCGTACGGCTGTTTTAACTAAGCCATAAGCCCCTCTAAAATTAAAACGGGCGTCAATACATCAAACAAAAGCAATCTTTTGACAGACAACCAATCTCTTGACATGGGTTTTTATATTTCTTCCAAAGCACCCTAATTTTTCGCACTGGCAACAATTAATAAGGTCACAATGGATGAATTAAAGGACCACGCCCCTTTGCAGTTACAAATCCTAGTGATACTGTTAATCGATAAAAGGCGTGATGGTAGAATGACGTAAGTATTGTCAATGGTAATGTGGGGTTTATGGTTAAGTATGGTACGAATTTTGGGCAGCTGACAGAATTAGTTTAGAAGTTTATGAAGAAAAGAAACATGTGGAAGATTTTTATAGTTATCATATTTGAAATATTAGTGGGGTTAGTAGAATTTACATACAGGATAAGTTTTTATCCAGTGAGCAAAGTGTAACCATGAATTCAGCATATCATTCTAGAAGAACCCCCCACCCCGTGTAGAATTTTTTCCTCGGATAAACAAAAAAAAAACAGCGGTTCCATACCGCGTAGGTATTGCACTTTTCAATGAAACAGCTGATTTTATTATGTATACGTAACTAACGAAAAATTCCTACGCTGGAGGTTCTAGAATGATATGCTAAATTCATGGTTACAATTTGCGCACTGGATAAAAACTTACCCTGTATTTAGATAAATATATCCTAAAATTTTTTTAAATATGAAATTTTGTGTGTTTGGATTTTTGGTTCCGTGTGGAGCCGGACGTAAAAGAATAGCACCTTCCCATCTCTTCCGTGGGTGTCGTAGAAGGCGACTAAGGGACTTACTAGAGAATGGGCAGCAGCGTTCTCTATGCATTTGACCACCATACTGCGATCGCCAACCCGTCTGCCAAGCGTGGCGATTATGGCAACTCCCCCCTTTTGGGGAGGCTTATGTCCAGCAGTGGACGTCTCTCGGCTGATATGATGACGATGATGATGAGGCAAAAACGGCCAAACGTGCGAGTCACCTATAGAAAATAGTAGATACATTATTTAAAAGTGTCGTTCGATTCGGGCTAGTTAATTTTTGCGAGTCGACTAATAAGCCGAATGTTCAATTATTCAAGGCTCGTTTGCTTGGTGAATAAGGGTACTTTCTTGGACCTATATGCACCTGTTGACAGATCTGTTACTAAGTATATGATAGGTACTAAGAAATCCTACAGCCACGCTCTTTCGTTTTTACACGCTTTATTATTTATTATTTTAATTTTATCATTATTATTTATTATTAGTATGTTTGTTTGTTTGTTTGTTTGTTTGTATGTTTGTATGTAACCGACTCCTTTGGACGCTATTTTGACCCACTTCAAACGGTCAGATTTCATTGAAACTTTGTAGACTTATCGAGGACAATGCAAAAAAAAAAAAAACAAAAAAAATCACGCTTCTCAAGCAAGCAGAACTAAAAAATAGTAAATAAATATTTTTTATAATCAATTAATATCAAGCACCCCACGCTTTTTAATAGAATTAAATTATTTTATATTTTTTTAGTTTGTTTAGTTTAAAGCGTGTTTTTTTATAAGCGCATTATGTCTTTTCAGGCCAGCGGGGTACTTGGCTTGCATATCGTGTTTTTATCTCGCTACATATCTCGCACAAGCTACGCGCGCTTTACTAGTGGTTATCAAGTTTTTTTTTGTTTGGGAATACGTTTCGCAGGTCAAACTACGTGGTTGTCGGAGGCTACTTTAATAAATTAAGGCTTCCAGCCAGGGCTTAAAAACTTAAAACTAAAGTGACTACATGCTAAGGGCACCCCTGTGGGGTACGGACCTCAGCGTAGGGCGTCGCTGGAATCTCTGCCCTCGCAGCAAGGGACGGGCGAATTAAACGAATGACGAAACAATTGACGAATTTAAAGCTACAGGGTCACCGATGCGGCCTGGCTCGAGCAAGAATCGGGTCGGATATAGATTGGAATGTAGCGGCGGGCCTTGGCGGTGAGGACAGAAATTCACCAATCGGCCACTGCCGAAATGCCGTATTTCGGCAGTGGCCGATTGGTGAATCTACGTAGTCTTCACATGATCTGACCAAGATCATATCTGGACTTTAAAAGAAACTGTGATGTACGTTTTGGCCTTCTCAGAGTAGTCCGATAGGAAACGCCGACCTCTTCTAGTTTTTAAAATATAATTGGTGTGTAAAAGTGTTTGTACAAAGCTACATAAAGAAATAAAATCAGTAATGAAATTATCCGGAAAAGAATTGGAGTTACCGACATAGCTTGCAGAGTAAGCAAACTAAGGGGCAGTGGGCTGGCCATGTCTGTCGAAGGACCGATGGGCGTGGGAGCAGACGAGTCCCATAAATATACAGTGCATAACGGAAACCCTATTGCTATCCTTAAGCGCTAAAGATAACAGCTGATATAAAATCACTATACATAGTTTCAGCTCAAAATAAAATACTTTAAGAATTGATACCAAATTTACGGTTTCATATGTTCCTTAAATTCAAAGCATAACAAACGTGTCATCGCACTACGTAGGTCAATAACTTTCCACGTTACTTGCCAATATCACAGTAAATTTCTTCCGAGTGACGTGTTTATTTCAATTTGAAAAGTTCGGTTTTTGGTATCAATCTATTAAAAATTCTCATAACTTCCGAACATGTAGCGATAGGATTAAAAACCGTTCCAATATCGTTTGATATGATCCAAAGAAGCTGTGCCCTTGGTATGTACTCGTATATATCCTTTCCGTAAAACGTTGTATATATAGCGAATCGACAAGCGTAGCGTGGGTCGCCCCCAGCTAGATCGATCGACAACCTAAAGAAAGTGGCTGGGACAGACTGGATGCGGAAGGCGGGGGACAGGGTGTTGTGGCGCAGCATGGGAGAGCCTATGTCCAGCATTGGACTGCGATAGGCTGAGTTAATTGATTCATTCCTAGTATCTCATTAAATTAACAGCATAACTATGTGAAAGTCTATAAACTGCTCCCAAATTACAATGTAAATTTTTATTCTTTTTATTTTTTGCAATGTCTGACATATTCTCGTCATTATTTGACATTTTACATCAATTCTAATATCGAATATTTATTACCTACTGACACTAAACCAAGTGACATGATTTCCATGACAATCATGGAAATCATGTCACTTGGTTTAAATAGGTTCATTTTATTTATATAGATTCTTTTACATATTGTGAATGAGAGAACGTTTGTAGGCCTTACATACTGTAGATTTGTAGACGATTTTCTATTCTTTATTTTCATTCCTCTAAGTACCTGGTACTTATTGACAGGCCTGCACTGTCCTCCCATATACCTATTATCACTGTAATTTGAAAACATTGTAAAAGCCAATTATTTTTAAAAGAGTATTAACCGTGGAGTTTCTTGCCGGCTCTTCTCCATAGGAAGCGACAAATTGGAACCGTGCACCTAGCTTCTGACGTTTCATAAGTGCCCTTGCAGGTTTAAGTGAAATAAAATATTTTTATTTTGATAATTTCATTTCGTCACTCCAATAACATTCATTGCGTTATTTACGTTGTCGATCCATCAGGTTAAGCTACGCTTGCCGGGGTTGGTTTCTGGACGGATGACCTTCTTTTCATCGCAGACTCCGTGCCTCGGAAAGCACGTTAAGCCGTTGGTCCCGGCTGTCATTTGTAGATCTTTGACAGTCGTTACGGGTCGTCAGAAGCCCGAAAGTCTGACAACCAGTCTTTCCAATAGGTATCGTTTTACCCAATAACTGGGTTGTGGAGGTCAGATAGGCGGTCGCTCCATGTAAAATACTGGTATTCAGCTGCATCAACGGTTAGACTGGAAGCCGACCCCAACATAGTTGGGAAAAGGCTAGGCAGATGATGACGAGCACGATGTAGTCATTAGGGCTTGCAAATACCTATTAGTTTTTTAATATTCGAATTGATACCAAATATGATGATGTTTTACGTTGCAGAGCAGACAAATTTTTCAAGCAATGTATTAGCAATTTCGTTCAAAATCTTTCGGATTGGAATTGAATGTGTGTTACGCAGCCAGAGGTGCGGGTTGTTCGAAAGAGACACCGCGGCCCCTGGCACACAGGGAACACGGGTGGGTTTTAGTCAGTAAAAGTCTGACACGCCCTCCTGCTCCGCCCAGAGCGGGAGAAGTTATTTGACAATTTCCCACCCAAAAAAAAAGGGTGTTACGCAAATAGGGTGCCGTTTTCTACCTCGTCGTAATCAGCCCATAAGGTCCCACTTCTGGGACACAGGCCTCCTCTCCGTGAGGCGGAGTGATCCATATTCCTCCACTACGCGGGCCGACATTGATGTCACATGTCTTCGAATTTTAGGTTCTAGGTCATGTCGGTTTCCTCACGATGTTTTCCTTCACCGTCTGTACTGCTCATTATTGATGAAATAAATTACACAAAGTAATATGCCTACCGAATGATCGAATCAGGAATTAACAGATCCGCAGGAGAACCAAGGCAACCGACATAGCCCGAAGAATTGCCAAACTTAAGTGTCAGTGGGCAGGGCACGGGTGGGCAGGCCGATGGGACAGGAATGATAAATGATAAATGATAAATGATTTTATTTCTGTAAGTAGGTTTGTACAAACACTTTTACACGTCAATCATATTTTTTTTAAACTAGATGAAGTCGGCGTTTCCTATCTGACTACTCTGAGAAGAAAGGCCGAAACAAACTCAGAGGTCACAGTCTCTTTTAAAGTCCAGACATAATCTTGGTCAGATTATGTGAAGACCATGTGGATCGGTGTCTGAAATGGTCTTTTGAGGAAAGAACCACACAGATTGAGTGGACCTGTCCATTCAGTGCACGCATTTATCAGTAATCATGCAGCTCAACTCAGAACTTGAGGTTCTGGAGTGGCGACCGCGTACCGGGAGAGTGGGAAGGCCTCCCAATAGGTGGACCGATGACCTTGTGAAGGCGGCGGGAATCCGCTGGATGTGGGAAGCACAAGACCGGTCGAAGAGGAGGAGCCTGGGGGAGGCCTATGTCCAGCGGTGGACGTCTCAGGCGGGTTCACACCCATAACCTACGACACATTAGTCGGAGCCGTTATCCCTGAGCCACCACTGCTGTCAAACGCTGTTTTCTACCTCATATGGGGGGTCAATCGCCTCGAGGGCAGCCAATATCGTCAAGCTGGTCTAAATTGACGATCATTCAGATGTACCCCGTCAGGGAGGTAAATTAGTAATATGAAGTGTGTGCGTCAGCATGCATGGAACAATGTGAATGGAACTGATAATATATCGCACCCCAAATCTGAACCCCAACACAGCCGACCACGCCCCCGTCTGTTATCAATATCAACGTAGGTACCTCTAATTGTTACCTATAGTTTATGCAGTTATCTTTTATCATAAGACATATCTTTTACCTTTAAGGGTTTCAGGGGCTCGCGGTGACTAAGGATATGTTTTTTAATGATTTGTCACCGCACTGCGAAATTAAAGTTATTTATCACTTTGTAGTGATTTTTCGGTAGTCGGTTGTTATTATTATTATTTTTTTGGAAAAAGTTTTTATTTTTCACTTTTTAGTTATAGTACCTACCTCACTAATTCTAAATTTCATCATCCTTGGGGTCAAAACAATGCATATTATGCGATAGCAGCAGTCGCGGTTGATTTACTGTTATTTTTTCAAGAGTTCCGTTGTCTGACTCCGAAACGCATCATCAGATCTATATGAAATTATTAGTATTTAAATGGGACCACACGGGAAGCCACCAGCTTTCAAATAAAAAAAGAATCATCAAAATCGGTTCACCCAGTCGAAAGTTCTGAGGTAACAAACATTAAAAAAACATACAGTCGAATCAATTCGACTGTATGTTTTTTTAATGATGATGTGTTGTAGAGGAGGAGGTTCTCAAGAACCTCCTCCTCTTTTTGGAGTCGGGATTACAATGACATCCAGTACAAGTAACTCTCGGCTTCGCTATTTATGTCTTTTTACATCCGATATGTATGTACCTTTTTATCATCAGAACTTATATAATTGCAACTTATAGTCGTAATCCATTAACTGGATAATAAACGGTAATACCAGTATAACAAAACGATCAACCACATCCCCTCAGCTCACCACAGCTCACAGCTCATAGCTATAAGCTCAACATTATATCCACCCCACACCATGGCGTTATCCACGCGGCGTTTAAATCAATTTCCATGTCCTATTTGTTATGCAGATGCCCGTTTGTGTAAACGATATCCCCCTGTAGAGAGGGGACGAGTTGTCGATAGACTTTTATTTGAATAAAAGTTATTTTTTATTTTTGTTAAATTGACAACGATGCGGACGAACTTTCAGATGCTTTATAATTATTTTCTTTTTTAATATACTTGTTCATATTATTATTTAAAGACCTGTAGTTTTTAAATTATGTAAATATCTATACAATAAAGATCTATTTTTATTAAAGATGTAGATCTAGATCCCAGACTTATCGCAGTAGACCGGCAAAACTAGAAATAGGGATCGAAGGCCTTCACCCTAAACTGGTACAACACAGGCTTACAATTTATTTATAATACGTTAACAGCGCTGTCACAGTGGATATTGTAATTCGGTGTTAAAATAATACACTTTTTCCAAACGAATTCAATGAAACCACGACAGTAGGTTGGTATAGACGCCAGCACATCAAGCTATCCCAAACTGTCAAATTTTCTCAATTGAACATGAACCTTTGTAATAAAGTTGAAAATCTATCAAAGAAATTTGACAGATTGATGTGCTGGCGACTGTACAACAAAATAATGATAAGTCTTTCTACTATAAAACCCTAGTTTTAGTTTATGTAAAACCCAAAACACGTGTCTAGTGTTTTTATGTAAAGAAACTATGTACAAAATTTCAAAACTGTATCATAAAAAATTACAAAGTTATAAGCTAGTTATGGTACCTAATTGTCTACACCACGGCACGCAAACTTAGAACAAAAAATGTACACCGTATACTCTATGGTTGGAAGAAACGAACAAGACAGGCCTCCTCACCCCCTTCTATCATTCTTCACCCCCCTTTCGCCAGGTGCCAAAACCATAGACCATTTACAAATGTCACTGTCAAATTTAGGCGGTTTTCAAAAATGTTTTCAGTTTTCCGCTTCTGCTATTTATATACCGCCATTACAGTTTTGTTGTTGATCGAGTGAAGTTTGCGTTAATTAATTTCCGTACTGTCTTATCTTCTCAGTGATTAAACTGTAATATTTTGCATTGGTGGCAAATGAGTACATATAACACTGTCCAGCTAAAAATAACATTTCCAAAATAATAAAAAGCCAAATTAAGTGTAAGTACTCATTTGGCTTCCTTTCTTGTGAAACACTTAAAAAATAAATTAAAAAGGCCTTCCTTGACCATGTGTTAAAATTAGTAATTTTCAACTCGTGTTGTATAATAAATAAAATAATAAAAGGCACAGATATATCCCGATTAATAGGAAAATCTCTTCCGAGAATGCAACCTAAGGCATATTTATTTTATTTATTATAAATACATATAATAAATATAAAACTAAAATAAAAATCTTTATAAGTATTTGTTATTTCATTTACATATTTCTCAGTAGTTCTCTGTAATTCAGAAGTTTTACATTATTGGATTTGAGCTACGAACAAAAAAAAAAGATCTGAAAACAGTACCTACAATAGGGTAATTGAGGCTGTCTGTGTGAGCCTTTGCCTAAAACTCAACAACTAAATTTAAAAAAAAACGAACTGTCATGTTTTAAACTTCCAACTTTTGACATCTCTACTGACCATTTTTTCTCTATGGGAGTGGGTCGTCTGATACGTAGTATCTCTATGTAGTCTGTGTGTCTACACAAACATGGTCACCACGCGGGCCTCCGCGCCGACCGCGCGTCCAGCGACGCATTGTACTCATTGATTTAGGCAGTAGGCACCTAACCATACGGCGATTGTATTGTAATTAACTGGTGATAAAATTTTCCATCACACTGAGAAAACTTTTTTGGGAAATATTCATATAACATGGTGTAAAAGTTATTGGAATGGATTCAGTTACTTATTCTGAACAAACTATATTCAGGTTTCGCATATACCTTCTAAAAATAATGTTGTAGATACCGACAAGGACAACATCGACGCACAGTCACATCACTACCCCGGAAAGCGAGCAGGCGATGCATAAAATTCATAACCGTGTTCCCCGCGAGAGCCGCCGACGAGATTCGCAACATGACAGATAAGTCATTTATGAGAAGAATATTATTATTTCCTTTATTCTAATAAATACAAATAAATAATATTTTAATACAAAATATATAAAAACATTTAAAAATATAAAAGTGTTCTGCCGGTATCGGGAACAGAGTTCAAGCTACCGGTGCCCAGGGCGTCACGATGCGAGCCGTGTCTAGAAGTACCGCTCCCTAAATCAAGCCTGAAGAGAGCCTCCTTGGACTCGAGGTGGCCTTGCACAAGACCGAGGCCATGTGGTTTCCTGGTCCTCGGAATGCGCCACTGACGGGTTCCCAGATAACGGTGGGAGGGGTTCACATTGGCGTCGAGTCGACGATGAAGTACCTAGGACTCGTCCTCGACAGCCGGTGGACCTTCGCGGAGCACTTCCGACGTTTGGCTCCCAGACTGGAGCGGGCCGGGGCTGCCTTGAAGCGGCTCCTGCTCAATCTAGGGGGGCCAAACGCCTCCTGCCGGAGGCTCTACGGGGCGCCGGTGTGGGCGCCTACATTGAGGCGCCAACCAGCACGCCGGCTGAAGGCGGCCCATAGGGTCATGGCCATCCGGATGAACTGGGGATACAGCACGATCTCCGGTGAGGCGGCGGGCCACCTTGCCGGATTGCCGCCATGGGATCTGGAGGCAAAGGTCCTCGCGCACACTTGGGAGTGGCGCGAGGAAGCCAAACGTCGGGGCGTAACTCCGCTGCCGCGTGAAATCGCGGCACGGCGGACAGAGCTCCGGCAGGATCTCATGGCGACGTGGAAAGTGCGATTGTCGCAACCCAGTGCTGGGCACGCCACGATTGCGGCGGTAAGTCCCCTCTTTGAGGAGTGGTTTGAGAAGCGGCATGGCGTCCTCACCTTCCGCCTGACACAGGTCCTCACCGGATACGGTTGTTTCGGGAGGTTCCTGTTTCAGATAGGGCGGGAGGAAACGCCCGGGTGTTTCCATTGCGAAGATCGCCCTGAGGACACGGTGGAGCAGAGCCTCCTTAGATGTTGGTCGAGGCTATTGGCTATCAAACCATTGGCTGTTATGACTATCGGTACAATGATCGCTGAGTCCACATCCCACATGTCGACAACCTCGTGAGCCAAGTCAAGATACTTGATTTGGTTATCGAGAAGAATAATATTATTATGGATGCAGACGCAGACGATTAAAGCCTTTGATTTCCGCACTAGTATTATGTTTTATTGGTATAAAGTATCAAAAAGTTACATAATCGTTGTAATTGAGAGTCCTGACTGTGCTAGTAAAAATTACAATGCAATGTACAAAATAAGAATATAATATGCACCTTGCATTTTTACTTACAGGATGCAAGTAAATGTAAAAAATTTGTGCCCGCTATGTGGGAAAGGGAAGAAATTGGTTTGAAAATTGTTTAACAATTTATCTTACTAGTTCTTTTTTATGGGGAATAATAAAACGATCGAATAAAAAAAATGATTAATGTAAATGCATATTGCTTTAGTTTTTCGCCTGGGTGTTTTCACTGCGAAGATCGCCCTGAGGACACGGTGGAGCATACGGTGGAGGTCTGCCCGGCTTGGGCGGAGCACCGCCGTGCCCTCGTGGAGGTGATCGGTAGCGGCGATCTCTCGCGTCCGACCCTGGTCCAGGCCATCCGGAATCCCAGGCTGATTCCCGGCCACCGTAGGCGCGGGCTTGCGGACGGCGAGTAATGGGTAGCTCGTTGTCCGGTAAGGACCAAGCCCGGGTCGACGGCGCGTTGTGTTCCACACACGCCTCAAAAAGATGTCAGCAGCAACTGATGGGGCCCGCAAGGGCCGATGACTGCCAGCGGTGCGGGTTGTTCGAAAGAGATACCGCGGCCCCTGGCACACAGGCAACTGAGGGAACACGGATGGGTTTTAGTCAGTAAAAGTCTGACACACCCTCCTGCTCCAACCAGAGCGGGAGAAGTTATTTGATGATTTCCCACCAAAAAAGAAACAAATATAAGGTCGCTCAAATATTATGAACAGAGGTCGGAGTAGGTAGATTGATTTAAGGTCGTTGACGTCAAACGTAGAGGATAATATGGATATGCCTCCAAAATACCGGAACTTCATATTGAAATTAGCACGAATTTGTGTTTAAGGTGAAAAACGTATTAATAATATCAATCTACGCTACCAGTGTTAGCTAATGGTGAAAGAAATCAGTATTTTATTTTATACAAAAATTCCAATTCCGGATCTTTTTCCGGTACTTCCCGCACATTATGGATAAAATGGCATGTCCATATTATTAATATCTTGACGCAAGTACCTATATAAAATCAATCTACCTACTCCGACCTCTGATTATGAAGCTTTTCATTTTGTATTTTAAGTACCTACTTAACTCAAATTAATGTTTGTAAGTTGCTCTTCTGTTGATTTCTTCACTCGCAGCCAGTCGCTCACTTAGTAATACTATAACGTAAATTAATTATTTTTGTAACTTAAAACTTTAATTTACAGTCACTCGTTTATCTATGTACTACCCTTTTTTTAATCCCAGAGACTGGTTTGACATTTCAAGTCTTTTGTGTTTGCTCTTTTAGTCTATGAATCTGACATTACACCTGTGACCTTAGTATCTAAGTTTCAAAACGAATTGTGGGTATAGTCATGTAAATCTTGAATCTGGTCGGTATTAATGTAACTGGCGACTTATACCTACTGGATATGGCAATAATAGTTGAACTTACTTGTTATATTTTAATATTTACCTAAATACGATCATCTGCCTAGCCTTTTCCCAACTATGTTAGGGTCGGCTTCCAGTCTAACCGGATGCAGCTGAATACCAATATTTTACATGGAGCGACTGCCTATCTGACCTC
Organism: Polymixis lichenea; assembly: GCA_949091785.1. NCBI lineage: Eukaryota > Metazoa > Arthropoda > Insecta > Lepidoptera > Noctuidae > Polymixis > Polymixis lichenea. The sequence goes on along the minus strand of OX420958.1, from coordinate 11,982,530 downwards.
CACAACCCAGTTAAAGGGTAATACGATACCCCTTGGTAAGACTGGCTGTCAGACTTTCGGGCTTCTGAGCAAGCCCGGGTCGACGGCGCGTTGTGTTCCACGCGCGCCTCAAAGAGACGTCAGCACCAACTGATGGAGTCTGCAAGGGCCTATGCCTGCCAGGGGTGCGGGTTGTTCGAAAGAGATACCGCGGCCCCTGGTACACAGGCAACTGAGGGAATACGTGTGGGTTTTAGTCAGTAAAAGTCTGACATCCTCTCCTTTCTTTTTTTTTTTTTATTACGGGGGGAAATCCTCATGGATGTCCTCCGCCCCGGGGAGGGCGGAGGGGTCTGTCAGACTCTTACTGACTAAAACCACCCCGGTGTTCCGTCTCTCACTTGCACCGGGGATCACGGGAACTAGTGTGACTTCCGCGATCCCCGGCTAGTGCAGGCCCGCCTCTGCGGGCCACCTCGCGATAGGGGGGAGTGAGGTGTTAAACTCCCCCCTTACGTCATAGAGAGGCGCGCGTGGAACACTACGCGCCGCCATCTCGGGTCCTAAGAAGTAGGGGGCAACGAATTTCCCCAGATCCGTTGCCCCTGGACCCATTTAGGGGGGCTGGAAGAGGGCGTTATCCGCCCTCCGCCGACGCCCGGTGCGTCTGCTGCGGATCGGGTTAGCGGAAGCAATCTCCCGCTCCCTTTCCGCAGCCTCCTTCTGCGACATGACTATTTCGCAGAAGGATACCACCGCGTCCCAGGACTCCTCGCTGCCGACCATCGAGTCGACAACGGCCGGCAGCGACAGGTCACTGCCGACTCCTGAGATGAGGGCACGGCGCGGCTCCTCCCAAGCGGCACACTCTGCCAGCGTGTGCCACGCCGTGACATCCTCTCCTGCCCCAACCAGAGCAGGAGAAGTTATTTGATGATTTCCCACCCAAAATAAAAACCATAGTCAACTGATCAACTAATGGTTAGGCTAATGATGGTCAACTAAGGGCTATTACGTTTTTCAATATCTATTTTAACTAAAGTCAAACTTAACTATTGGTTGTACTTTACCATTGGCATCATATTGCCAATTTTATGAGAAATCTTTTCCTGAAAATAGCTATGATTTTTGTAATGAAACGTCTTTTTTGACTGTGTAGATGTCAAACCTTATTATAAACTGCATTAAAATGAAATAAAATATCACGAGATTGAAATAAAGCTATTTTTACTCCAAGTAAAATTTTCACCTCGGTCCCCAAGCATCTTCTTCAAAAAATCTTTTTTCAAAAAAAATAAACAACCGACTTCCAAAAAAACACTAAAAAGTGAAAAATAACTTTAATTTCGGAAGTCGGTGACTTCGGATATGTATTTTAATTTTTTGTCACCGCCTTCCGAAATTAAAGTTATTTTTCACTTTTTAGTGTTTTTTTGGAAGTCGGTTGTTTATTTTTTTTGAAAAAAGATTTTTATTTTTCACTTTTTAGTGGTTCACATGTGCTGTCCCTTCACAGCGTACCGGCGTGATGTTATGTTATTAACTGGTGTAAACAATTGACAGACATGAGATTACAGCAATCCCTGTCCATTTGCTATCATTTATTGAGGAGTTCCGTTGCCTATCTCCGAAGTTCTTCATCAGATCTTCACCAAATTGAAATGGAACCACTCCGAGAATGTACTCTTCCAAAAACTACACAAATTGCTTCAAGTGTGCCCATAAAATTTGAAGAGTTCTCTCTATTTCTCCAGGATCCCATCATCAGATCCTGACTTGATGATCATGGGACCACCTGGGAAGTATACCCTTTCGAACAAAAAAAAAATTAACCAAATCGGTCCAGCCATCTTCGAGTAATCGGGGAACATACATAAAAAAAAAATTAAAAAAAATAAAGGTTCCGACGAATTGAGAACCTCCTCCTTTTGGAAGTCGGTTAAAAAGGTTCCGACGTATTGAGAACCTCCTCCTTTTGGAAGTCGGTTAAAAAATGTCACGAAACAGGCAACAATCAAACAAGTAATAAAATACCTTTGCACAAAGCAGTTGCAGCAGTAACACAATAAAATGTACAAAACAGATGTTGTGCTTGAGTTAACCATCCGCCATATTCGCCACCCTCCAACACTGGGTGGTTAATTATTTTAACTAATAGTTTGTTAAGTGACTATTGGTTCAACTAACAATTTTTCAAAAAACACATTTTGCTGAAATTTAACCATTAGTTACTATTTTTAACCATTGGTAGATTTAACTACGGATCAAAAAATCGGCCCTTAACGTGCTTTCCGAGGCACGGAAGCACTAGCATAGCATTATTCTCACGATTTTGGAAAAATGTATAATGTTCAAATACCTTTTGGCGCCATCTATTATCCTTTCTGCATACTAAACAGCGGAAGCATAGACTAAATAAATCACAATTATTTTTTTCTTACATAATTCGTATTGTTCGATTTTTTTCTTAACGCTCGCGGCGACGAAGGCGCCAACTTCATTTTTTTTAAATAAAATTAATATTAAAAAGTTATTGTAACAGTTTTTTGTCAAATCCGGCGGGATTAAAGATCTCTTAGAAATTTTGATTAAAGAAGACAATGGCGCCGGGAAAATACGTGTTTAGAATGGAAATTCAAGGAATGATCATTGTATTGTGGTAATGGCACTCATCTGCATTTTCTTGTTGGCACATTAAGTTGTATTGATCGGCAATTTAGTTACTTTGTCTGAGAATGCGAGATTTTTTATTCTGTATCCATTTTATGGATTTATTTAATTTATTAGCTTTTGCCCGCGGCTCCGCCGGCGTGGATGTCGGTTATCGCGTAAAAAAGCCTATGTCCTTCATCCTATCACCGGCTAAATCTCTGCCAAATTCCATGACGAACGGTTCAACTGTTTAGACGTGAAAGCGTAACAGACAGTAAGAGTTACTTTCGCATTTATAATATTAGTAAGGCTTATGTATTCATAGTAAAATAGATTCATATACGACATAAAAGTATTGAGTACAAATGTGGGTACTAAGGATGGTTAATTGTATACCGAATGCAACCTTAAGGTGAATCTAGTCCACATTTTTCTCATTCAAACTTCGGGAGTGTATTACTCCACTGTTTGACAATGTACATCAAAAATTAAACATGCAGCATGGTTTTATCTCATAATATTGTCTGTACGGAAACAGAATACTAAAATAAAAAGCCGTTAAAAAGTTAGGACCCAACAAAGATTCGTTTTTCTTGCTAATTTAACCTAACTTTGGGCGTGTTTACTCGTAAGTAATAAAAGAAGTGTAAAATCTGAAAAACCAATTCGGTACCGACAAAGCTCAAATATCAATAAGTTCAATAAACTTTATTCGTCATTGATTTATGTAGAGATTTTTTCATAAACCCCGATCTTCCGAAGGTCTGTTCTTAATTTTTTACGCGCCTGTTGTACTATAAATGATCCTGCATCTCACTCAATAAAGTTGTGCGTGTAGACTAGCAACTAACTGCTCATCACTGATACTACCTCTGTCGGATACGATGCCTGGTGAGACTGCGTGCTTTTTGGCTAGGCCCATCAGTGAGTTCGAGCCCGCGACTAGGTTCCCCTAGGCTCCTACACACTATGCCGGTGGCACGGCCGGCGGCATACTCGGTTTCTGCGGCAAGTGCCGGCGGCCTAACACCTGCAGCATCATACCCGCAAGGCTAAAACCCAGCGACTGTGCCGCTGGCATGTGTGTAGGAGCCTTTATGTACGTACCGGCAGGCGATGAAATGGCTTTGTCACATTCGAACTATCAAGAATATCTAGAATTAATCCTTCAAATATTTTTAGATTAAGATATGTTCCGGAGTTAACAACTGGATGAACAGGCGCGGTGCTGCAAAGATCTAAAACGTGGAATAAACGATACAATTAATATTTATACGCATACAGGCGCTTTATTTAATAAGCCCCGGTTCTTAGCTTAAACCAAATTGATTAGCATTTGAAAACGTTGTTGGAGCTGCTGAATACTGTAAAAGACTAGATATCTTTGCATTGTGTAAATTCAAACTTCTAGTATTGTATAATTGCATAGCATATGTGTGAGCACTATGTTCCTACTATAAAGCTACCATTTACAAGGTACGTCTTTCATGGACTTGAATGTGCCCTGGCAGCTGAGAGTATGTCATGCTCACTCAAATGTCTCGCTGGTGGTGGCGTGTGTGTTGGATCATAAAGTTCCCTTCAAAATGGTTGAGCTGAATGGTGCTGATCCACACGTCATGTTCGTGAACGGGCGCCGCCAGTGGGGACTGGTCATCTCCTGGCTCCCACAGCTTATTTTAATTTCTGAATTGTTATTTTATTTTTGTTTTAATTACGGACGCTTTAATGTGCACGTCTTTTTACATCGTTCTCACATTGAAAATTTCAACATAATGATGTAACCAACTTTTTGTAACAACACCATGATTTTAAAAGAGTGTCCATGGAGTTTCTTGCCCGTTCTTCTCCATAGGTACCTACGCTTTGGAATGGGCAACTAGCTTCATTTTTCTAACTCACCGACCTTGACAATTCAAAAGTGCCTGTAATTGGTTTATTTGAAATAAATGCTTTGAGTTTGAGTTTGAGTTTGAGTTTAGAACCCTCAGGTCCCACAGTACTTACTGCTTATTTCTTAAGACCCTGCACAAAATGTTAGAAAGGAAGAAATAAAATACATTTATTTAGCACAGACTAAAAGTTGGCTTTACAATGATTTGAAATAGGTAGTGTTAATTGGTATGGGAGGACAGCATAGTCCTGTTAACAAGTACCAGGTAAACCATTGCTTTTCTAAGAAAGCGGTGAACGGCTACACAATAACGGCTATGCAAATATAGAGTTTTTTCTTGGCACCTTAATGTGAAATACTGGTGAAAAAGACAGGTTTTCATGTCAGCCATTACAATAATATGACGGCCACCGTCTTTTAGAAAACCATAGCTATTAGCTAAAGTACTAATCAAAATAGAAAATGGTCAAAAAAACCGGATACAAACCGACGGTGCAGTAAAAAAGGCATGAAGAGAATGTTGAAGTGGCTCATGCTATTTGAAAGGTAATTCAGTAGCTGCCCAAAATAAAATATTTTCGACGCAACGCCCAATTGACTTAAAATTCAAACAATTACTGTTTCAAATAATCAAAAGCGTCTATCTTGTCACGCGTAATAAACTAATCAAATTCATTAGAAATTCTGTGTTGCAACGAACCTTCTTTGAGGCGCCGCCATAGACAATGCGGTGTTGTCTATGCCCCTATTTCTTTTTAATTTCTTTACAGCGCCGCCGATCATGCATTCGGTGAATATTGTGAATAATCGACAAGAGTGCGTGAGGTACATTTTGATCGATTCGGCTTATAAGCAGGGAAATCGGCCATATTGAATTTTTCGATTATCTATCAATATGTTTATGGTTTCCTTCGGATTTGGTGTGAGCGAAACTGGTAGAAATCAACTTAATGAGCCACAACAGCTAGATACCGATGCCGATTTCAAGTTAGATATTTATGGAGTTTTATATTTCGAATTGTTTTATAATGTTTTTTTTTTACATTATTCTCACGTAGGTACACAGGATGGCAGGGATATCAACGCGCAACCTGTTTTGTTGATACTTGATTCTGAACCCCGGGGTTCAGGGGCATTGTCATTTTACGTCGGTAAAAAAAAAAAAAATTATGTAACTGCGACGACCGCGTACCTGACACTACCATAAATTCATCTATGACAAGTATATCACATATGCTGATTATGTCAGTACATGACACAAAATCATTCTCTTCACCCAATATAAGTAGATAATCTACTGTCTGATCATTATCAGCTTAATATACTGTGGGTAGAGTTTTTTCACTATGGTATGTTCGTTGTTCAAACAATCTACCTAGCCTTTTCCCACCTATGTTGGGGTCAGCTCCCAGTCTAACTGAATGCAGTCGAATACTACAATTTTACATGAATCAACTGCCCATCTGACCTCAACAATACTGGATAACACGATATTTCTTGGTAAGACTGGCTGTCAGACTTTCGGGCTTCTGACGACCCGTATCGACTGTCAAAGATTTACGAATGGTTCGAAAGCTAGCATAACTATGTTAATGTCTCAATGAGTTTTCCACCACGTTCTATTTTATTAAGAACCTGGTACTTGTTGCCAGGGTACACTGTCTTCCAAAGGCTAATATCACTGTAATTTGAAGACATTGTAAACGCCAATCATTTTTAAAAGAGGAACCGTGCACCCAGCTTCTGACGTTTAACAAGTGCCCATATAGGTTCATATGTAAAAAAAAAAATTTAGTTAAGTCAAACGCTTCTACCTCTTTGTCAGTCATTCTACTCAGTACTCACTAAGCCACGAGCCTTTCTATGAAAGTATTAACAGCGAACTTTAGAAAGTCATTAATATTATTGTCATTCTTTACGATCGTCGTGTGCGATAAGTCACAGTTGTAAACAATCGGATGCCGACGGCGAAGGCTTGAAGAATGCCTACATAGTTCAGCGGGGGATTGACTGGTTTATATTTAAGAGTTTTGAGGCATTTCAGCACCATTTTCTCGAGAAAAAACCCTGCAAAGTCGCTTGACTTACTTTTGGTGAGGTCAAATTCTCGGAATGTTATTACGGATTTCAAAAATAAAAGGCGAAATGTTTTTTTAAGTGAAAACTTCTTTAGATGCGTTGGGCATTTTTTGAGATGTGAAAAAACAATTGAACTCGCGACACTGTTACCGACACCACTGACAACACGAACGTAGGTATGAACGAACAACGTTGAACGTTGAAAGTTGTTTAATTTGACGATTCAAAAAATATTTCCTGACGATTCAAAAAATACACACGTAATTGTTCATGTTTTCACTTCTGTCGGCACTCCCAGAGTGCCACTGTTTGTTTTTTCAGTATGTTTAGCGATATTTCTATAAGGCGTCGATCAATGTCGATGGTTAAAAAGGAGGTCGTTTTGGAAAGGCACCATAAAAATCTACACAAATCTGTATCTGTAATGTCAAAATGACAGCTTTTTATTAAATGCACTTGAAAGTATATACGCAACTTACAACAAAACATTTTGTGAATTATTGTTTGTCTGGCTGGTTTTCAATATTTCTGTTTGCTCCGGCTAATCTCCGAAATGGCTGATACGATTTTGTCGGGACTTTCATTGACAGTTAGCTGATTTTACCTACTACTTGTCTAGGTAACACGTTCCCGCGGGATTGCTTCCGAGATCCACGCAGCCGAAGCCGTGGACTCAGCTAGTATAATTATCTAAGGTAGCAGAACTGACTACTCCGGCTAAGGTTTTCAATAATAAAATGTTACACATAAAAGCATCCGAAGGCAGAAAGCTGCAGGGCCACTAAAACCACCTCAAGAATAGCTAAGACTCCATCTATTGCCAATAACAAAAAGCTCAGAAACCCTCATTCAAACGCAGAAATCGTTTAAATAAAACAAAACCATTTAAAAAGGGCTACCATACTCCTTAGTATTAAATACGCGTACGCCTGATAGCATCCGTCTTTGATGCACATACAAAGTTAAATGCGACGTCAGTGAAGTGACAGTTAAGGAATAACAACCTTATGCCCTTTGCCTTGGGCGTGAAAAAAGTTAGCGCTCATTGTCTATGATTGGAGCGTTTTTGCTACAAAGTTGTCGACCAGTTTGCGTTGAGCTTTGAGCTGAGAAAATGCGAAAATCTTCTGATTTGTAGGAAGAAGAAAATTGTTATAGAAGTTCAGATGCAATTGGTTGAAAATTGTCTTGCTAAACTGACACTACATTTTATGTATAATGAATATAGTTGTAAAAGGTTCTGCTGGGACAAATTCAGGATTCAAAGTCCTTATAAATGTACTTATTTGAACATTATCACTAAATTTTTGAAAAGATGTTAAAAGTTCATGGTCAAAAACAATGAAATACCTTCGAGTACCTAGTAGCTTGGAAAAAAATGCTCGCATAAAATACCTATGAGAAATAACCTTTTGATTGAATTTAGAATCTTTAGAAGCCTAGTTTTAAATATTCTGTTTTCCTTTTATTGACTCACGGAGTCGTTATGTTACCTTATTAGTTAGGTACGTCATAAATTTCGAGCAATATTGTACCCCGATCTTTTTACATTGCCTATTTTTTCTTCATTAGCTATGTAGGTAGATACCGACAGTTTTCTTTGTCTGAAAATGATCTCAATATTACCTTGAACAAATTGCCTCAACAAAAAAAAAATCAGCGCCAAAACTGACAGCTCAACGCAAGATGGCGCACTTAAAATGGCCACCGCGCGCGTATTTATGATATGGTAATTGATTAATTGGAATCGAGCGGTCGTCGGCGCGACAAAGTGCAGTTTTGTGCCGATCAAATAAAAGGTAACTCGCTTTAATTTAATTTTCACATCACTCCACGATAGGTTCATGGAATTGTCTTGGGAAGACGTTTTTGTACGGTTTCCCGCCGTATTGCTGTCAAAATGTTATTTCGATTTGAATCTACTGATTTTTGTGGTGATATTAGTTTGACACTTGAGTTATTGTCGAAAATACGCATTTTTCATTTGATTTTAGTTAGATTACTAAGAATAAGTTTGTGTGGAATTCTGCTCTTGTTCACACAAGATGACAATACGTTATTCAATCTAAGGGAATCTCAAAAGCATTTAGGTACCTTGAAGTAACTGCAGGAACTCTCCGAGATGAGATGAGCAAGGAAGCTTTAAAAACCAACCAAATTAATTAGTCTGCCAAGCCTATTCCCAACTATGCTTTTTTTTTAGAAGGTGGGAAGTCATCAAATAAGGTGGAGCAGGAGGGCGTGTCAGACTTTTACTGACTAAATCCATACCGAGTTCCTTCAGTTGCCTGTGTGCCAGGGGCCACGGTATCTCTTTCAAACAACCTGCACCCCTGGCAGGCATCGGCCCTTGCAGAGCCCACCAGTTGGTGCTGACATCTCTTTGAAGCGCGCGTGGAACACCACATGTCGTCGACCCGGGCTTGGTCCTTACCGGACAGCGTAAGGAATAATAAATCAGCCTGGGACTCCCGACGCCCAGGGCGTCTCCTGCAGCGACTAGGACCGTGAGGGCGCATATACTGCCTCTCCCTCATGTACGCCGCCTCCCTCTTCGCGAGCATAACTGCTTCGCAGAAGGAGGTGACGGCTGCCTATGCACTCTCGCTCCGAACCATGGCCTGGACCAGGGCAGGACGAGAGATCGCCGCCGATCGCCTCCACAAGGACACGGTGGTGCTCCGCCCAAGCCGGGCAGCCCTCCACCGTGTCCTCAGGGCGATCTACGCAATGGACCCGGGAGTTTCCTCCCGCCTTATCCGAAACAGGAACATTCCGAAACAACCGTGTCCGGTGAGGACCTGCATCAAGGGGAAGGTAAGGACGCCGTGGTGCCTCTCAATCTACTCCTCAAAGAGAGGACTTACCGCCGCAATCGTGGCGTGCCCATTCCCAACTATGTTAAGATCGGCTCCCAGTTTAACCGTACAGTACCCATGTTACATGGAGGGACTGCCTATCTGACCCTCACCACCAGCTGATCGCATAACACACTAACAATCATAATCTGAATCATAATTTGAAGGATATTGCTAATCCATTGCTTTATATGTTCGAAAAATGTGTCTGCTCAACAACGTACCTAAATAACGTAACGGATCTGGTTGAATTATCAAAATGAAAGCCCTTCCTACTAATCATGTTAATTACCTAAGTCAACCAAATTACCCCGCTGTTACTGGGTAACGCGTTTTTCCCAACTAGGTTAGGGTCAGCTTCAAGTCTAACCAGTTGCAGCTGAATACAGTATTTAAAATGGAGGGACTGACTATCTGACCCCCACAAACCAGTTGCTGGGTAACATGGTACCGCTATAGTAAGACTGGTTGTCAGACTTTCGGGCTTCTGACGACCCGTAACGACTGTCAAAGATCCACGAATGACAGCCGGGACCAACGACTTAACGTGCTTTCCGACGTACGGTTAAGTATGTAAGGGTGGTCACTCTTGCACGAAGCGACCGGGACAAGCGTAGCTTAACCTGATCAATCGGGACGTGCGGCTGTGATTACTTAAAAAATCAACCAATGAAAAGCCAAAATAACGTCTTTTATTTTCAACCCTCCTACAGTACAGCTCATGCAGAAACGATGTGACACTCTAATAAAGAAACAATCCCAAATTCAAGTTTCAAAACAACAAATGACGTTACAAAAAATGATAAGCATTACCAACATGACAGGCGCGTACAAATCAATTAAGTAGAGGCGCGTTCATTTCAAGTGCATTACGAATGCAATGCTGTGCGTTGACTCCTTTATACTGCCGACGGGACGCGCGACGCATAATACTAACGCACATTGAAGGGGCCGCAATTAAAAATCGTAGGTTAAGGTTGGTTTCACTGGTGGTTATAATTTTTATTTGAAACTAGAATTTTTATTAAGAATTCTAGTACTGGCAATACTTACGCCCCGATTCGGAACTGTTAAATGATCAACGCGTGTTAAGTGATGCGTTTGGCAGTTCTTAATTTTTAAACAACTTCAAAAATAAAGGTTTAAATATTCTGTATATTTTTTTAACGCCATTCATCGATATTTTCTTTAATTATGGAGCAATTTTGTTTTTTTTTTTACTATTATTTTGTAATTAATTTGGTCAATTTCTGATAAGTGGTTTTGGAGTTCTACATAAATGGTACCTACAATAAGTACTTACGTTATTTTTCCACTTACTGTTATGTTGATGATGTTAAAATAACTTCCTGACACCGTTATTAATTAGCTAGGTAGAGTAGTGGTATACGAATTTGTGTAGGGTAGGTATACCGCAACTTAAAAATGATAAGTAACAGTACAGACTAGATTTATAGACGATTTTCTATTCTTTATTTTCATTCCTCTAAGTACTTGGTACTTATTGACAGGCCTGCACTGTCCTCCCATACCTATTATCACTGTAATTTGAAAACATTGTAAAACCCAATTATTTTTAAAAGAGTAACCGTGGAGTTTCTTGCCGGCTCTTCTCCATAGGAAGCGACAAATTGGAACCGTGCACCTAGCTTCTGACGTTTCATAAGTGCTCTTGCAGGTTTATGTGAAATAAAATATTTTGATTTGATTTGATTTGAACAAAATTAGAAATAGACTTCCGAAATTACAGTTATTTTTAGAGATGGACCCCGACTATGACTTTGGCCGACTAGCCGACTAGTCGGCTGCAAAATGGCTGGCTACTAGTCGGCCGAGCCAATCATGGCTTTCGGTTGAGTTCGGGTGACATCGGTAATGTTCGTGACTACGCTTTCGGCGCACGGTGACTAGGCGAAATTGTCGGGACATGTTTTTGTTTACTATTGCATTTATTCCACCATTGCTTTCGTGAGAGCCGGCGTTTCTTTCTATCCTAATTTCCTATCCTATTCTAGATTATACTGAAAGTAAACTGTAAAACTGATTCTATAATAAACAAAACAACAGTAAAGATTTCAATTTCATTTCAATCACCGTCTTTTAATTTTTTAAGCATTATAATACGAGTAAAAAATCGGCCGACTAGTCGGCCTTCCCGACTAGCAGTCGGTAGTGTAAACCGAGCATTGACAAACCAACAGAGCGTATCTCAGCGAGTCGAAAAACATAGTGTTCGATTTTCAACTCTCTGCGCTTAGCAGTGCGTTGAAGTTCCAGTGCGTGAAAAACTCCCGCTGCGATATTATTACGTCGGCGCGTGTACGTCGACTTCAGCGAGACTGAGCATATCGCATAAGAATATTAGTTAAATTATTCGCATGCGTGTGGTCAATTGCGAGCGTATACACATGCTAATTGCAATAACCAAATTGTCTGTTTGTTTGTCTGTCCGTTTGTTTCGTTATAACTCCCAAACTACGCAACCGATTTTGATGTTATTTGGCAGACAAATCAAATCAAAATATTTTATTTCACATAAACCTGCATGGGCACTTATAGAAAATATAACACACTTACATATATTATTTAAATCGACAATTCGCCCGATTTGGGCGAGTAAGTTCATGTGAATCGGATAATAAGCCGACTAACAAGTAACAAGTAAAATATTCTTTCTTTGTCAGAAAATTGAGAGCTTCACACATTGACAAAATCTTAAGCAACTTGTCACTAAAAACATCAACCACGACCCGACTACAGTGCCATCAGGTAGTGTGAACAGCCCCTTAGCCCAAATTGAGGACGATGATAATAAAAATAGATTTTTTTAAATGGCTTCCATTTTATAGCACACAGGTGTTGACATAAAAGTCAACACAAAATTATTTATTATTACTTTTTATCTCTGTTTAATAAGCAATAAAATTTGACTCTTTTTTTCTGTTTTTATGATGTACCTAGTGACTCACACGTAAAGGATTTCCTGTGCCATCCAAAAGTCAAGTCATCCATCAAACACTCAAATCAGGCAGACAGACAGACGCGGAAAAAACACGAATACGTGGTACCCAAGAAGCTTATAGATAAAAGTGGAGGCAACACTCTAAATACCCAAGAAGCTTATAGATAAAAGTGGAGGCCACACTCCAAACAAAAAAGTGAAGACAACCTGTGGGCTAGCGCTCTCTTTCTGAATACATACATAAGAGAGAGAAAACACGTATCACTGTCTCGTTCTTATGTATATATTTAGAAAGAGAGCGTCAGCCCACAGTCGTCTTCACTTAGGTATTTAGAGTGTTGCCTCCACTTTTATCTATAAGTTTCTTGTAAATACCGAAGTGAAGACGACTGTGGGCTGACGCTCTCTTTTTAAATATATTATATACATAAGAACGAGACAGTGATACGTGTTTTCTCTCTCATAAGTATGTATTCAGAAAGAGAGCGCTAGCCCACAGGTTGTCTTCACTTTTTTGTTTGGAGTGTGGCCTCCACTTTTATCTCTATGCTTCCTGGTGGTACCTACTGACTTCTGCATATTTGTGCCGATAAGATTTAGAATTCCGGACTACAATCTTGTTGTTATTTTTTTTTTGTTCTTAGTAATTTAAATCTATCCTAATAGACTTATAAGCGATTTAACTGTGATTTAATATTTTACGCGGTGGATTACGTTATAACTGAGAATAGTGTCATTTTGCATTTTTACACAATTCCGTAGCACTTTCTTATTTATTTATTTATTCAAAAACAATATTTTGTCCTTATAATTAAACAAAGCACACTATTAGACCTCTGGGGTCTGTCTTAGCATGCCATGGTCTGCAATTACGCAACGCGCTACTGCAAAATTACGGTAAAATGGAGTTGTAATATTATTTGAGCTTGTGTTTTCGTTTCGTTTCGTTGTCTTAGAGTCTGATAATTAATAAAAACACATTGTTCATGTGTCCCATGTATAGCACATCACTGTTACTAATATTCACTGTTTATACACTACACTAACTGAAATGGTTTAGTTCTCTGTGGTTTAATTCTCTTTGCCCTACGCACTATGTCCGTATTATTTAGCAGCTGAGTTGCCTCGATGTTCCCATGTCGGTGAAGGCTGTGATCGTGGGCTTCAGCAAATTGTTGTATGATGGTGGTGACGAGTTCTCATAATATTAATAGGGATGTGTCTCTCAGAGACTAGTAAGAAAACTGGCCGAGTCGGACCCGCAGACGAGCCACAATGCAAAAAACTTCATGAAGCGAACTCGATCGTTTTTGCACTTTAAATCAGATAGGTTAGGTTATCGCTTGTCTACTAATATGTGGCGGCCATCTACAATGCCCCACATACGAAACTTCAAATCAACAAATGTGGAAAACACAAAAAGTGAAGTGGCGCCATCTATAATGTCAAATGCGAACTACTCAAGACTTGACGTCACACCGCAGCTACATCAACTACATCTCGCAAGCGGAGTTTACCGCGCGATCTAAATATATACAAGATCCCGACAACAATCGTCGGGCAGTTGCCCACCAGACACCAGACCTCTATAAATACAAGCATTCGTTCTTAACTTTGTCGACTAATGTTGAAAAGCTTATTAATTTAGAGAAAATATTATGATCGAAAAACGTTTGCAACTCGCCTCGAAAGATATAGGTTTTGTTAGGGATATTGTTACAAGAGGCTCTTGTACCTCGCTCCCGGCGCCTATTCTTCAAGTCAGCATTTTTAGGGTTCCGTACCCGGTTCCGTAAAACGGGACCCTATTACTATGACTCCGCTGTCCGTCCAGCTGTCTGTCTGTCCATCTGTCACCAGGCTGTATCTCATGACCCGTGATAGTTAGACAGTTGAAATTTTCACAGATGATGTATTTTCGTTGCCGCTATAACAAAAAAATACTAAAAAAATTGAATAATAATAAAATTTAAGGGGGCCTCCCATCCAACAAACGTGATTTTTTGCTCGATATTGATAACGGCAACAGGTAGACGCTTGAAATATTCGCAGAATATTTATTCATAGAAGATTTTGCCCTCTGTCAAATTAAACTAAGCAAGCAGTCGCAATAGTCACCAAAACGTCAAAGTGTCACATACCACAGATAATACAATATTTTGGAATGGTTCACATACGTAAATTGATATTTGCTGGAACGGCCCGCGTTCCATCACGAAATACGTACAGACAGCAGGTAAAGATGAAAATTTATTTATTTTATTTTTATTACTGACAGTTGTTCGAATCCATTTATTATTGACAATAAATAAAGTATAATACGACATAAATAATGCTTAATGCGAATGTATGTAAAAAATCGAACGGACCTAACTAAACGTACATTTGTGACTCATACATTCGTGAGTGCATTTTACAACGAGTCTAAAAACAATAAAACAGAACAGAAAATTTTGCTTTAGAATTCAGACCTTTTAGGTGGACACGCTAAGGTAGTCCGCGGAACGTTTTTTGCAATTTGCAGGTAAGTCAAGCCGTATGTTGAACAAAATTATGATTTGCGACCATAATAAATACTTATGGCTATATAATCTATAGGTACTAATATTATAAAAGCTGAAGAGTTTGTTTGGTTGAACGCGCGAATCTCAGGAACTACCGGTTTGAATTGAAAACATATTTTAGTGTTGGATAGTTCATTTATCGAGGAAGGCTATAAGCTATATAACAACACGCTAGAACCCTTAGGGACCGAGCAAAAAGAAATACAGTCACGCACGGGCAGGCGATTCGGTGCGACGGGGTGGGTCAAAGTCGCGGGCTGAAGCTAGTCATGAATACAATGGGATTAAATCAACTTAGAGGGTTATATTGATCTGTAAAAACATCTGTATTACGGTCGAGAATTATATTTTGTTCCGCACACAAAGTGCAAATATATTAGGAGGCGAAGCTATTTCTATCGAACGTGCACAAATCCATATTCCAGGCTGTTTTTGAGAAAGACCAGATGGTAAAAAACCCAATAGCTCTTTGCCGACGGAAATCAAACTCAAGATATCATGGTCAGCAGTAGCAAGGCAGTAAGACCACCTACAAGGCAGCAAAAATCGAATAAATAAGTATTATGTTAATATTCTAGCAACATCAATTTATTTGCTAACGCTACGCTAGGGACAGAGTGTCCGGTAGGCGCGGGCGCCGACAAATGTATTTATTATGATAATCGCCGAACACTGAGCCTCTGAACGGATATATTGATGGTTTTATTAACAAATTATTGATTTTTAATGTGCTATCATTATTTTTTATGCGTTCGAAGCAGTAAATCGTAAGATGCTACATTCATTTGGCTCACTATTTAAGAACATTGTTAACTGTTCGCGACGCACATTAGTTTTAAATCACTATTGCAGAAACGAACTTTAACTTTTAAAGCCGTCATTAAATTGGCATCTTCCATAAAGGCTTCTTCAAACAGCCGCGACGCGACACTTGTAGAACAATTTCCATTACGTTTTCATAGAAGTTGTTCTACGAGTGTCGCGACGCCGACGCGACCGTCGCGTCGTGCTAGTCTGCACGAGCCTTTAACTTGTTGCAGAAAGCAACATTAGACTCGATTTAATGATTCTTTAATTTTTTTTTTAAATAAAGTGTCAAACGAGGCAATCTGTCACAGTTTTCGCTGCACAAAGCAAGCACCATTAATAATAAAAAATCTTAAATTTTTGCCAAATGAATAATAACCTCACAAAAAAAATTACACTATTATACTATTACTTACATGCTACGACTCTAAAAAGATATAACCAATTAGTATCTCAGTGCACAATTACATTCAGGTTATTACGAAACCGATTCACTCTGACCCCCGTACTAGTTATAAATTGTATTACGGTGAGTAAATTTTTATCGTTCTCAGTTAACATTAAAGTTGTTCTATGCAATTGAACGTCATCAGAATCATCATATCAGCCGAAAGAAGTCCGGAGCTGGAAATAGGCTCCCCCAAGAACCGCCACCTCGACCGAATGTGTGCTTCTCGCATCCAGCGGATTCCTGCGGCCTTCACCAGGTCTACTCTACGTCTTCCAGTACGCGGTCGCCACTCCAGAACCTTTAGGCCTTATCTGCCATCTGTTTAGCGAACAATGTGCCCTGCTGGCTATGTCAGTCACCTTGGGCCTCCTACGAAACTCTTCATTTCTGATTCGATCGCGTAGGCAAACTTCAAACCATTGCCCTTTAGGTCAACCGAAGGTCACTTCAAATTATAAGGCTCAGGACCGTACTACGAAGCTAACTGATATAGCCCTAGTTACAGTGAGAAAGAAATGGAAGTGGACTGGCCATATTCTTAAACATAGCAG
This sequence comes from Polymixis lichenea, assembly GCA_949091785.1. Lineage (NCBI taxonomy): Eukaryota > Metazoa > Arthropoda > Insecta > Lepidoptera > Noctuidae > Polymixis > Polymixis lichenea. The sequence goes on along the minus strand of OX420958.1, from coordinate 11,965,733 downwards.
TAGTGTTTGATTCCATACTTTGAACTTGAGAACTGAAAGAAAGAATACCGTTTACATTACAATTTACATGTTACGCGTGAAAGACTTTAATATTTAAAGTAAAAATAATAGGTACAAAATCAAAAACACGCTTTAAAAACCAAACTAAAAAAACAGAAAATAATTTCAAAACGGCGTGGGTGTGCTTTTTGAGGTATTTTTATAATCAATTAATATCAAGCACCCCACGCTTTTTTTAAATTATTTTTGCTATTTTAGTTTGGTTTATAAAGCGTGTTTTTATTTTTTTATCTATTATTTATTTTATATTTTTAGCGATTTAATAAGAAGGATGTTATCTATTCGACATGTTTATATACATATTTTTTTTTTGTATCTTCGGGCATAACTCCGTCATCTATAAACGGATTTGCAAAATTCTTTTTTGTTCGAAAGGGGTTTATTCCGAAATGGTTCCATTTTCATATACATCTGATGATGCGTTTCGGAGACAGACAGTGGAACTCTTCAAAAAATTACAGCAAACAAACCGCGATTGCTGCTATCGCATAAATATGTATTGTTTTGGCCCCAAGGATGATGAAATTTCGAATTAGTGGGGTAGGTATTATAACTAAAAAGTGAAAAATAAAAACTTTTACCAAAAAAACAACCGACTCCCGAAAAAACACTACAAAGTGAAAAATAGCTTTAATTTCGGAAGGCGGTGGTATTGTTTTTATTTTTTTTGAAAAAAACTTTTTTCACTTCAAGTAATTGTACACGAACTAAACAATGTGTTTGGCGTGCAAAAACCTTTTTTTCTCAAAACGAAACGGTCCTTCTGTGATTTTGTGCTACACCCCCTTCAAGACACGAACAATAACATGAACCAACACCTTTGGAAATAAATGTGCAGTGAAGTTTAGCTGGATTTAGGACGACTGAACACGATGCTGAGCCCATGGTGCGCAAAGCAGCGGCAGGAGTTCGCCGGTAAGTATTAATTCAAATCCACAACTCTCTCTATTTCCTACACATTAAGTATATGCTTTACACATGTATGTATTTATTGTATAGCATGTAAATGGTACACATTTACCTACCTACAGTATTGTCTCCTTTCTCCTTTTTATCCATCCGAAATTTGTCTGTAAAATATCGCTCTTAGCGATAAGACCTCCAAGTGTGTCACTCTTCCTAAAATGTCTACATTCGCCTTCTTAGCGTGTCAATATTATATTATATTTTAATTTCTGAATTGTTATTTTAATTTTGTTTTAATTACGGACGCTTTAATGTGCACGTCTTTATACATCGTTCTCACATTGAAAATTTCAACATAATGATGTAACCAACTTTTTGTAACAACACCATGATTTTAAAAGAATGTCCATGGAGTGTCTTGCCCGTTCTTCTCCATAGGTACCTACGCTTTGGAATGGGCAACTAGCTTCATTTTTCTAACTCACCGACCTTGACAATTCAAAAGTGCCTGTAATTGGTTTATTTGAAATAAATGCTTTGAGTTTGAGTTTGATTTTAGCAATATAAATAGAGTCAGCTCAGAATTTGGCTACGAACTTAGTACTTTCAATAGCGTCCATCAACTTCTGTAGCGTGCGGACACCAGGACACGCCGGACAAGATATTAAGTGCCCCAATTTTTGTGGAACAGCACCACATTTACACTCCAAGGCGCAGTCATCTGTAAATCTCCATCTGAGTGGGTTTTCTTCGCTTCAGCCAACCTGAGTCCGAAGTCTGTTAAAAGACTTCCAGGTAAGCCAAGGCGACTCATGTCTAGGTACGAGCTTTCTACATTCATAACTAACTACATAACTTAACTTAGTTATAGATATAGATAACACATTTGTAACTGTGTCAAAGACATGACGTGACGTCGAGGACTGCATAAAATATATTTCCGACTTTCAAAATTCACTAACCGTACTGACCCAAAATATTCGTAGTATTTTTAAGAACATAGACAGCTTTAACATTTTTGTTCATAGACTTAACTTTGATTGTGATATACCTAATGGTACTTACCGAGTGCTGGCTAGCTAACCGCTACGATAATCTACCAGTAATACCGGGGTGTTCCGTGTGGTGCCGGACGTAAAAGAATAGCACCATCCCATTTCTTCCCGTGGGTGTCGTACAAGGCGACTAAGGGACTTACTAGAGAATGGGCAGCAGCGTTCTCTATGCATTTGACCACCATACTGAGATCGCCAACCCGCCTGCCAAGCGTGGCGATTATGGCAAATCCCCGCTTTTGGGGGAGGCTTATGTCCAACAGTGGACGTCTTTCGGCCGAAATGAATACCGGGGTACACCTTATTTCATACCACAATAAATCACAATCAAAATGATGGTGTCGTAGTCTTTGCTAAGGAATCATTAAAGGTCACGGCCGAGGAACATAATCTAAAAGACTGTATGAGTAATTGTTTAGTCATCTAAAACATGGTACTACTACAGCGATTATCGCTATGTACAGATCTCCTTCCTCTAGAAACTTAGATCCTTTTAACAGATCCTTAAACCAGCTTCTCCAAGCACTTAGCCCATTTAAGAACGTCATACTAACAGGTGATTTAAATATCAACATTGGTTCTGAAAACTGCGATGCAGGGACCCAAGATTACCTTAACATCTGCTTATACCATGGTTTTCTTCCCGCCCACACATTGCCTACACATCAGAGTGGCTCTTGCCTAGATCATATGATGATCAAAACTAGCCTGACTTATATTACGCTTGTTACTAACTCAACAATTACTGACCATCACGGAGGTCTACTAACAGTAAATTTATCGCTGCCTAAGCTAAATCGTCCTCTGACTATTAGCAAATTAAACATAAACAAACTCGAATATGATTTATGCAACATTGATTTTGGCCTAGTTTACAATAATGCTGACGCTAATTCAGCTTTATCGTATTTAATTAAACAAGTCAAACAAGCAATATTACGATATACGACAGTTTCTACAGTAAACAAGAAACTTTATAATATTTTAAGCCATGGATTACTTCTGGATTAATTCGGTGTATAAGACACAGAGACAACCTTCATCAGAGAACAAAGAAATACCCTGATAATGTAATAATCCGAACTACCTATAAAAGATACAGGATTTTTTGCAAAAATCTCCTAAAGAATATAAAAAATAATTACGATAAAAGTCAATCAAATAGAGCAGGCAAAAATAGCAAACAACTTTGGAAACAAATTAAAAGCGTTACCAATACAGCGTGAATCTAGTTCGAGTTTACTGCTTGCAAATCCTTCACCACTCATATCAGCTAACAATGTAAATAACTTTTATAACACATTTGCTCGTTAAGGGTATTACACCAATTTCAATATCGTAATGTATGTCATTACGCACTTGTGCGTTACTGTAATGTAAAACGCACGGTTTATCAAGATGCTCCGTCTAAAACGAACGTTACTTTTTAAAATCTTAGCAAAGAGTTTTTATGTCAGAAAACTGGTCAACATTTTATGAATAAAATTAACTTTGAGAGATAAAATATAAAAAAATAAAACATTTAATTCTTTAATTTAATTTGTTTTGACAAAAATTACAACCATTTATCTGTAACAAAAACAAAACCATATTAATTTACTTTATTAGTTATACTGGCTGTTTTTGTGCCTTTGCCTTAAAAAAAAGCGCTGATGCGCGCGCATCGCTAATTTGTAAACAAGTATTAATCAATTTTACAAATTGTTAAAATTTTTCTAACTGCTTTAACAAGTGATTAAAGATTTATTCGTTTAAGAAAGTCCGAGTTTTATTTATTTCCTCGCAAATATGTTATAAAACGTCGTATGACATACGTGCGCTATGATAATTACAGTCTCTGCTTTCTTGTAGCCCTCGCCTACGGCTCGGGCTAGCAATATCGCCTCGGCTGTAATTTTCAACTTACCGCACTTATATCATAATGTACTATTTTATAAATGTTGGGAAAACTCTTGCGGAGCAGATTCCGAAATATTGCGACCAACCTCCTTTCCAAAAATCAAGCGATAACTGTAACCCAAAATCTTTTGCTATGTTGGACACTGATGAAGATGTAATAACCCGAATAATTTCTGGGCTAAAAGATGATTGTGCAGCTGGATGAGATAATATAAGCAATAAGATCCTTAAACGCTTCAAACATATTTTGATACCTCCTTTAACGCATATTTTTCTATTTTTTATAAGGTTACAGTATTTACGCCGCTTGAGGGTCTCAGCAGCCGCAGCAGCGGCACCAGCACAGCCCGCCGTGCTAGGAACATGAGATGGCGCTAGGGTGTCGACACAGGTTGCATCCCACACCAGAGGTCTACCCACCTTCCAAGGCAATAACGTCATACCGTCTGGTCTCTTCCCATGGTCACGTACCAAGCCGTTTGGTTCTAATACCGCTGGTACGCCGGCGGTGACAAGGGCTCGACGAATAATATCGTTGATGCTGGCGTGGCGTGCTATGCGACCTGCGCTCCTGCAGCAGGACAGGCCATGGTGCCCGAAAATGTCGACAGCTTCACCGCAATGACACCGATGCGGAGCAACACAAAGTGCGCTCAAGTGGAGACACGTAGCAAGCCGAAACGATAAGTCATCCAACATAGTGCCTATGGTGGATGACGGGTGCGCCTGACTCCCATTCTCCCACAGCCAGCAGACGGGCACGCTCAACAATATTAGGTGACGTATTTATCAGGGTATTCCGTATAATACTGCAGAGCGGCACGTCCCACCGTCTCTGGGAGGATGGGTTATCAGGTAGAACCGTATTGGGACAAGCCATTTTCCAAGCGTTCAACGCATCAGTCAAACACGGCACTTCAAAATCGACCAGTGAGGAAGATAAAATGTTCCTGGTTAATTTATCTGTGATGTGGACCGAGGAGAGGAAGGCCGGTAAACTTATACTTGAAATTTTGCGGACGCCAAGACCACCCAGGCGAATGGGAAGTGTGGCGTGCTGCCACACTTCACTGCTGCTCGGTCACCCAGGGCCACATTTAGGATTGAAGTTAGTGTGTTTCTAATAATTTGGTCTACTTTTTCTAAAAGTTGTGGATGCTTCCAAAGATGGGAGGAGCGAAGGCTATATGTAAATTTTGGTCCAAAGCAACAGTATCGAATGAGCGTAAAGGCCGAATGAATATTAATTTTGAAAAGTCGTTCCGAGACATCATTGAAATTTTTAATTACCTAGACTTGTTAATTACCTAGAGAAAAATAACATTTCATCCCCTGCATAATTTGGTTTTAGACACAAACTATGGTCACCACGCGGCGCCCGCGCCGCCCGCGCGTCCAGGCGTCGTATTGTGCTCATTGATAATAATTAGCCAGTAGTTATAGGTACATAACCGAACGGCAATTGTATTGTAATTAAGTGGTGATAACATTTTCCATCACACTTGGAAAACTTTTTTGGGAAAAAATATAACATGGCATAACAGTTATTGGAATCGATTCAGTTATTTATTCTGAACAAACTTTATTTAGGTTTCGTATATACTAAAATAATGTTGTATAATAAAGAGTATTATATCTATCTACTTATCTTGTGTTTAGGTGACGTCATAATCAGACCATCTTACGTCATCAGTTAGCAATGATTAGTACGGTATGAAACAATTGACATTCACACTAAGTCCGCAATTTGCACTTATTATCATAATCATAAGCGGTATGGAATAACTTAAGTTTGTGGCTAAGTTATCTTAGTCATCAGGTAGGTTGGCACATTTGGACAGATTAAAATTTATAGCCAATCTAAGTACGTAATTTAAATTAAGTATGTAGTTTTCTAACTTAGGAAGTCGACGTTCACACTGACGTAGGTCATAAAATCGCTGAGGGATTTTTTTTTTAATATCGCCGTAGCCGCGCCTTTGAAACGGACACACGGAATACGGTCTTTTTTGTCTTATTATCCGAATATCTTCGGTTTTGAGTATTTTGTAAATGGCATGCAAATGTCCTGCAGATCTAGTAGCGTCTTGTGACGGGTCGTTGAGCTCCCTAAAATAGGGTTGCGCTACACGAATTTACACTATGACTAATACATACATGCCGTCTGTTGGAACAGGTCAGCACAAGGCTGCAATGGCTCTTTTTTCAAAAGGCTCTTCCAGACATGGGCCTGCATTGTAAGACTCTTGTCGAGTCTTAGACGACTAGAACTGGTTGATTGATTTTATTTTTGTAAAAAAAAAAGATATGTTGACTTGTGCTCTCTAGGAGAACACAACAACTTAGTTTCATACATAACGTGTCAGTGACGTCATCGGCCGGTAAATTGTGATGGGTCATTGAGCTCCGTAAAATAGGGTTGAGCTACACGGTGACTGATACATGCTCAAAGCTGCAATGGCTCTTTCCTCAGAAGGCCTTTCCAGGCATGGCCCTGTGTTGTTAGACTCACATAAAATTCAAATAATATAATGGTTGGACTTTAAAAGAAACCATGACCCCAGAGTTTGTTTCGGCATTTCTTCTCAGGGAATAGTCAATTAGGAAACGCTGGCGGGCGCCACCTATTTTTTAAATATTGACCAACAAAGTATTGACGTGTAGAAGTGTCATATAAGATCTACTGACATACACAAATGTTTCATTTAATTTCATTTAATGGAGACGCGACCCACTCTTTGACACTTGTACCCAAGAAGACGGGTCATTAACAAAGGAAAGGGGCAGGGTGGGGCGCGCCATCGTGTATGGAACTATCTCGACGGTGCCTACGTATAATCCTTGACTACAAATGAAAAATTTTACAGGAGAGCGCTTCAAAGTTTCAAACACGTGTACATACATCATGATCTAGATACTTAATCTAATGTCATGATGGATTTAAAGTGCATTTTGCCATCTTAGACTTATTTTTGTTAAACTAAACAATAGTATAGGCTGGCCTGAAGGTCAAGAAAATAAAACATGCAAATCACGTATCTACCACTTAGAGGATTGTACGTAGGGACCGCGGATCTGTACGTTTTCTGATACTTTTGTTTACATTTTCTTCAGATACTTTTGGGACCGACTTTAAGTCAGATGCTTTTCTCCACGCCTCAGACACACTTACGTCCTTCATTTTCGCACACGTCAACCGCCTACTAAGGCCAGTTAGGTGACCATTCTAGTCAAACACATTAGCGAAAAACAATAAAGCTATCCTAACACACAATTAAGCATAATAACATTGTCAAACAATTAAATGTCGTCATTAATTAATTAATATTAAAGTAATTGCTGCCATTGTTACAAATTGGTCACAATGGCGGCGACCACGAATTGGCGCGAATGAAACCAATATGGCCGACAATTATGAGCCATGGAATTAGTATGTACTATATATTATGAGTCGATTGCGCGCCGAATACGGTCCGAAACGATTGTATGCAAAATTGTTATGCATTGGAGGTTGATTGATTGTGTTCTGTGTGTGCCAAAGTTATGGTGAACTGCCTAATTTATCGTCTTTGGTTCTAAACTGGAGTAGCACAACTGGTGCTGTCTGTCGGTCCTCACGTGATCTGACGAAGATTATGTCTGCACTTGAAAAGAGATTTGGATCCATGAGTTTGTGTTGCCATTTCTTCTCAGGGGTTAGAAATGTCGACAGCAGAGTTAGAATGATTTGATTTGATTTTTCTATTTCTACGAAGAATAGACAGTGCTCTTTCAAAACAAAGTGACATTTCGTTTCTCCATTTTTGATATCGCACCGTAGATATCCTTAAAAAATCTATGATTTTGTCTTTCGTTTCTAACGGTCTTTGTCTAGGTCCTTATAAATGTAGACTATTTCAGAAGAATATTTCTTCCCAAACTGTCAAAATCACACTGGCATCAAGCTTTCTACTCGACGGCCATAAAGTTTATACGATTATCTACAAAATCATGATTCGTTTAGAACGCATAACTGTGATAATTAATAGAAAAAAACATAGCTATTTTCTCCTATTGTACATCATTTAGTTATCTATTCTTCCGTCGAAAAATCGGTGCTCGTGCTAAGCCTGCTGGTCGACTGCATCGTCAGCCTAGTCTTTTTCCAACAATTTTTGGGGTCGGCTTCCAATCTAACCGGATGCAGCTGAATAACAGTATTTTACGTGGAGCGACAGCTTATCTGACCTTTACAACCCCGTTACTGGGTAATACTATACCCCTTGGTAAGACTGGTTGCCAGACCTTCGGGCTTGATTCTGACTACCTGTTACGACTGTTAAAGATCCGCGAATGCCGGGACAAACGGTTAAACGTGCTTTCCGACCCACGGAGGGGTCTCGATATGTAAAGATGATCACCCATCCATGACCGACCACGGTAAGCGTAGCTTAACCAGATTGATTGACTCCTACGGCTGTTATTACTTACCCACCAGACCAAAGTGCTTAGTTCCACTCTATTTCATTTAAACTCTAATTTTGTATCACAGTCTTAGTCAAAGTGATCTTTATTCTTCTTGTAATAAGATTGCTGTTGGCTGGCTGTCAGAGGTAAGAAATATGTGTGTAGGCATGGGACCCCCTTCTATATAGGATTCTATAGATATTTAGATTGTCGACCACCATGAAAACGACACCCATGATGAAAAAAAAATTCGCAGCCGCTATCTTAGATTTTCATTTTCACCTCACTATCGGCTTTGGCACCCTCGAAAACCACGAAAACGTTTTGTTTGTTTTTGTATTACTCAATTGGCCTGCTTTTGACTTCGATCACGCCTGATGGAAAGCTATTGATGAGCTGTATGATGGAACAAGCGTGCCCAGAAGAAACTATTTATCGTTCTCTCTCTCTTTCTATTAGAAATAATAAAAAGTCACTTGGAGCGGGCATAACGCTTTTTTGTTATGTGACGATTTCTAAAATTTTCTAAAAGTTTTCTCCTACCGCAAGCTGCGTGAAAGAACTTCGTTCCAATAACTGTAAAAGAAGACTATTAATTCAACTATTGACAGTACCTTCAGTCTGCTTTGGTCTTTCCAACCATATCAACAATCTAAGTTATGTCTTGAATTCATGATGTAATGTCATTCTTTAAAACAAAAATGTTGAGAGCCACATCCCACCAATCGATGGCATACAAATATCGCCATTACCGATTAGAAATCGATTTTCGAGAATCGATTTTACGATATAAGGATATAAATTCTTTAATGGTACTTAATTAAGTTATTGGGTATTTTTTATTGTGTTTTTATGAAGCTGCTATTGTGTTGGCACATTAGGATTCTGTGTTGGTTTAGAACCAGACTGGTTAATGCATTGTTTTATTTGTATCGCCATTTTCCTTGTCGCTGGCGCAGATTCAGTGTAATCTAAAAATAGTTTTTTTTTTATATCCGTTGTTAAACGTAAAAACATATCGGTACTTCTGCTTCCTTTGCTTTTTAAGCGTCAGATTCTGATCTTGAGAATTCTAAAGCGGCAGGTTGTAAACTTTAGTCCTGGCTGGATTCGCGGCCGTAACAAATAACAAAACAAAAAGTTCCTGCTTATTTTAGACAACTCAAAACATACACACCACACACACACACACACACACGACACACCCACATTATACACCCAAACTCACAGTCTAGAGAGGCTTTAATTTTTTTTTCTGTTTCTTTAATTTAATTTAATTTAATAACTTTATTTTACATTTGTACTGAAACGATAGCAACTATTCGAACGCTAATTCGTACTAATTTTGTAGAAATTTGAAAAATTATAATAATAAAGAGAGCCCTGGCACCCATAACACAAGTTTAATCTTAGCTTGGGTGCCGCAGGTGATTTATTCAATTTAAAAAAAAAACAATATTGTCATAGTACTAATCTATCGCCTTTGTATAAATTGTAAATTTGGAAATAAAGTTTATTCTATTCTATTCTACACCGTGAAATTTAAATGGTTGTTTTCCCGTGGCAGAACAACTTGCCATAAGGAATACTTTCGAAGCATAGAGTAAAAGTAAAAAAATTAAGATTTTTTTGTTTTAAAATAATTTAAAAAATATTCATCAACTCGATAAAACACTACTCGATAGTAACACTAGAGGTAACTTGTAGGTACTACTCAAATTGCACGCACCTCCGACAAAGGGAACATATGAACATATATACGATGCATAAATGTTCAATGCAAAATGAACTCTCGCACGTGGTGATTTTTCACAATAACCATTGTGAAAAATCACCACATCTGCCATTTTTTGTTTCTGAAATTTTATTTGTTTATATAACGATTGTACTACCAAGACAAAACTAAATCGCTGCGGGAAAACAACCATTCAAATTTCACGGTGTATAAATAGAATTATAATCATAAAAGTTCATATTACCCTACTGAATTACTAATGATAGTTGATGCCAATTCTAACTACAGGAGTTTTATTGCTGATTCTAATAACTATAATTTTGTAAAGCCATATTTTTTACGGCCGCGGATCATATTTAAATAAAAATACAACTTGAGACTTCTTTTCTATTCAGGATAAAATTTTAACCAGTGCGCAAACTGTAACCATGAATTCAGCATATCATTCTAACGTAGAACTTTTTCGTGGGTTATACAAAAAAAAATCAGCTGTATCATAGAAAATTGCAATACCTACGTGGTCAAAATGTATGGAACAGCTGATTTTATTTTTTGCTGAATTCATTGTTACAGTTTGCGCACTCTTAAAAAATTTGCCCTGTATATTTCGCGGAATTTAACTTAGCGCATTCTCCCTAAGACCCATAGTTAGCGCCTCGCCTGTCATGAACGATGTTGTGAGTTTATGTCCAACAAGCAATTTTTTAAAATATTCTGTAGATATTATTGTAGTATCCCACTACTGGGCTAAAGGAGAGCCTTAAGCTTCCAAACCAGTCTCGGGCCAACATGGCCAGAGATCGCAAGAGACAGGCGTCTGTTGCGATCTCTGGCGATGTTGGCCCTGCAAACTTTAAATAGGGCAAGCACGAATGTAAGTTTTCAATTCATTTGTACTTTCTGAGTTTATCTTGGACATTACTGAGTTGACATCCGTGAAAGAAAACATCGTTGGGAAACTTGATGATTTCGGTTTTCGGCCGAAAATACAAATCAAGCCGAATTTCGTTTTCATTTTGGACAAAAGAAAATTCTCGGTAGAATTCTACATTTAATACACCAAATTTTAATCAATTATTTGATCACCACTACTCTAATAAACGGTGAAGGAAAACATCGGGAGAAAACCGGCATGTCTTAGAACCAAAGATTCGACGACATGTCATTGTGACATCTACCAACTCGCACTGGGCCCGTTTGGTGGATTACGGCTCAATTCCTCTGACAGAAAGGAGACCTACATGTCGATTCTGTAACCATCTCACCGCGTGAAGTGAGCGTGGAGTGACCTGTCAGTGTCATCCCACTGATGCTAGGGATTTTTTTTTTTCTGGGTGGGAAATCATCAAATAACTTCTCCCGCTCTGGGTGGAGCGGGAGGGCGTGTCAGACTTTTACTGACTAAAACCCACCCGTTTTCCCTCACTTGCCTGTGTGCCAGGGGCCGCGGTATCTCTTTCGAACAACCCGCACCCCTGGCAGGCATCGGCCCTTGTGGACCCCATCAGTTGGTGCTAACATCTCTTTGAGGCGCGCGTGGAACACAACGCGCCGTCGACCCGGGCTTGGTCCTTACCGGACAGCGAGCTACCCATTACTCGCCGTGATGCTAGGGATTGACCACGCATTAGGTGAAATGACACTGACACCTCACTCCACGCTCACTTCACGCGGTGAGATGGTTACAGAATAGGCACACTGTGTCCGGGCAGTGGGAACAATAAATGATGATTTACCGAACCACCAACTTCCAAAATACAAGCTTGACTTAGTTTGGGAGTTGGTAGATAATTTATTATGTGCTGCTGTAGAACCGTCAAACAACTTTATAAATAATTGTAATTGTAAATTCTTGTTGTACTTTGAGAGCGAAATAAATTATTTATTATTTATTTGAATCTCGGGGTCACAGGACATTCTCCACCCCTAAACTACATTCTCTATGACTCACCAACTCATATAAAAAGACATCAATAAAACTATGAAAACCATAAACGACGATATTAATAATCAGCCAGGTGTGTCTATGGTACCTGTTAGCGGTCATAAAGTGTCTATGATTGCTTCCGAATTAAATGTCGTATTGAATAGTAATAGTTTTATGGTTTCTGTGTAACTGAATATAGTTATAGATAAGTGGCTTTATGTTAAGGTATTAACGGTCTAAATGTTTGATTTTCTTGGAACATATGGGTGTTTTGTGCATTGTGTGCAAATTGAAATGGTCGACTGAAGGGGTCATCTGCTAGCCTTTCAGACCCTGCCCTGTGGATTTTTAATCGACTTTTTATTGTTTTATTAAAAAAGAGCCAAATTTTACATTCAAAGACAAATTAAAAAAAAGTATAAGGCGTAGACTCTTAGTTTTAATTTTATTTATATGTGTATTGTTTTTAGGGTACTTTTAAATACAAAATTAGTGACAGAGTTTTTGGCGGGATCGCGTTGGAACATGTCGCACGACTTTTTATTTTCATGAAATTTAGTGATTTAGCGAATAAAATTGTATAATTTTGGTAGTGAATTATGCAATTTAATTACGTGTGAGTGCACAAATGTAGTGAAGGTGAAAATAAGTGACTAACGTGGACTTTCCGTGTTCCCCCCAAAAACTCCTAATAGGTTGTTGTAAAGTTACTACCGCTTTACAATAACTTTGACTTGACTGACTAAAGATGACTATGACTGTTTTGTAACTTCGTGCCCGATATCGGGCCATTTACTTGATGGAAAAGAAAAATTACTTGACACTGGCTAAATGCACAAACCGTGCGAAGAAAAAAAAAATTGGTGACATCTAGTTTTTTTTAATTGACTCGCAAAGATAAAACTTAAATTAAAGCTGCATGTTACAGCTATTTACATAGCTACAAAAAAAAGCGACCGGGATCTTCCAACTCCCTCAAAAATTCTCTAGTCTATCCTCTTGCTAATGATATGCCACATGCCATAAAAATATTTCAACAACTTTGTGAATTCGCTAGAATTGTGAATCGAGTCACATGAGGCTAATATTCAAAATTATGATTTAAAAAGTATTTTTGCTTAAATTATACCTGACAAGCCTATTAAATCTGTTATCTTACTCTTTTATGGTAAAATCTGCCTCATATCTCTATCTTTTCGTGTAGCCATGTGTACGAACGAACAACGATGAACGTACACATGGCTACACATCAAGCTATACATTTCCAGTATAAGCCGATCTCGCATTGTATTGGATTTCCGTACACTGCGAGATCAGCGTAAACGTGTAGCCATGTGTCCGTTCAACGTTGTTCGTTCGTGTTGTCAGTGGTTTCGGTAACTCCATAGTACTGCCCTGCCAATCCAATACACTGTAACTTTTGAAAAGCACATGTGAGATGTTTGTCGATATATGTTTTTGATCATTATTAATGACGGACTTCTGAGGTAAACAAACGTAATCGAAATACAACAGGGGGTCTACTCTCTTTCTCTGAAACGAAATTTCGCAAACGAACGAAATTTAAACGAAGTTTCGTTACTGGGGGTCTACTCTTGTTCAACGAAAAACGAAGTTTCGATCGAAATTTCGCATGTTTCCTACCACGGTTCCATTCGTTCCGAAGTTTAATTCGAACGAACATTGTTTGACATTTAGATTCTCTAAACCTACTCTAATTCCTAAATGTTGCGAACGAACATTTGAATTTGACAGATGATTGTTCGGAATTTAAACCTCAAATTGACGAAACCAAAAGTGTTACCTTTTGATTTTCGTTACCGTGGATTTTGTTATAAATTTGCTTGAAATGGCTACAAGAATTCTCTTAATCGAGGCTGCTCTACGTGAAGAACGTTTAGAGCGTAGAAGGAACCGGCGTCGCCTGCGCAATCAACTTCTTATTAGTGAAATTCCCGACTTAGAGTTTGTAGGCAATTACAGACTCAGTCGGCAATTATTCGAGGAGTTGTGCCAGGAAATAGTGCCTTTATTACCTCCAAAGGCAAGGTGTCATGGAATCGAGCCCACAGTTAAGGTAAATAAATATACACCATATTTATTTTTTATTATCTTTCTCCTCAATCAAAATAAGCATTTCACTGTTCACAATCCTCATCTTTTTCCAGATCCTTACGGCCTTGAATTTTTATGCCCGAGGTAGTTACCAAGGGTCTGTGGGGCAAAACATGGACGGGCCCATGGCACAACAGACTGTGTCTCGTTGTTTGCAGGAGGTCACAACTGCCCTCAATGCACCCCATCTATTAAGGAAGTACATAAAATTCCCGCAAAATATAAATGATAGGAATCTTATTAAGCGGGGGTATGTATATAATAATTTGCCTAAGTTATTCCTAAGTTTTATTATTTATATCAGCTTACTGCACCTACTTTGAATAAATGTTATGTTCCTATTTCATTAATGTTGCAGATTTTATCAGAAATATAGGCTTCCTGGTGTGATTGGGTGCATTGATTGCACTCATATTGCAATTGTTAGACCTTCTGAGCACGAGGAACAATATTTTAATCGAAAACATTTTCATTCACTCAACACCCAAGTTGTAAGTACATATAAGAACAAAATATTAATTATTTTATTGTGAAATTTTCTGTTGTCGATTTTCATTAATCTCACTAACTTATTTTTATGTGTGTTCCATTGAATTTTCTTCTTTTCAGATATGCGACAGTGATTGCTATATAACAAATGTGGATGCTTCATTTGGTGGAGCAACACATGACGCTTATATTTGGAGAGAGTGTGACATAAGAAGCTACATGGAGGGTCTCCAGAATGAAACAGTTTATTTATTAGGTATGTTTGACTTTAAAATATATATTACTAGCTCCTGCCTGCCGTTTTGCCTGCATTACCGGATAGACAGTATCCTATGTTTTAATCCATGGTTTATCTGTGTGCCAAGTTTCATCCAAATCTGTTCAGCCGTTTCTGCATGAAAGAATAACAAACATTCATACATCCTCACAAACTTTCACATTTTTATTTTTTATTTTAGGTGATTCTGGTTATGCTCAAAGGGAGCATATGATGACACCTATAGATAATGCTGTTGAAGACTCTCCTGAAGGAAGGTACAGTTTTATCCAAAAGCGTGCACGCTCCACCATAGAACGTACATTTGGCATTTTAAAAGGTCGATGGAGATGTCTTTTGGCAGCTCGGGAACTGCATTACTGTCCTGAAACAGCAGGGAAAATTATAATAGCCTGCTGTGTTTTACATAATTTATGTATAACAGGTGGTATTGATGTTCCCGAGTTGACAGAAGATGAACTCCAAGCTGAAAGAAGCAGGCAGGTTCCCGCTCAATCAGTTGCTTCTTCAGCTCAAGCTCTAGAGGCAGGTCGAAGGGCAAGAGCTGTATTAGTGCAACTGTTAGAAAGGAATAGATAGGATAAAGGTAGAACTTTATCCCACATATTCCTTTCTAACAGTAGTGGTATTCCTATCTTTAGTAGGTAACATTTATAATAGTTTTAGTTTTTTAAATGTTTTTTATTACACTTTTTGACTTCAATAAAAGAATAAAATGTATTATTTAACTTATAATAATGTTTTATTTACTTTAACTCTATCTAGAAACAAAATATAGCATATTAATATAGTATAACAAAATAATCTTAATTGCTATGGTCTATCTAAATATTCTTTAAAAAGGCCGCACAGCTGTGACAGAGTAGCCCTGATGCCTGCAAGCTCAGTGTTCCTGACTATTTCTCTCTCTACTCGTCCCTCTTCATATTGAAACAATCTGCTTCTGACATCAGAGGCAGCAGCTGAATGTCTCCTGGGACGAGTAGGTTGTGAGGCTGCAAAACAACATTCCAATTGAAATGGGTACATACAACTCAAGAAAAAATTACTAAGACACTTGAATGGGTTCAGTAAATGAGCACATTTTACTGTGTTATAGAAGTCGTTTCTTTTTCTAGTATTATATTCTTTACATTTTATTACACAATATAGAAATAATTTACAAGATTCCCTCATTTCCCTGCAGTAAACAATTTCATAAATTGTTTTTCTGCAATGTAAATTAATTATGTATATATTCAATGCCCATGTGTTATATTTATTGTCAATATTTTGTATGAAAGTTATTTCTTACTTAATAATGTTTCTATCATGTACAAACATTTTTATGATAACATTACTAAAAATACCGAAATAGCAAATACTTACATAGTGTGGAAGTCAGGGATTCTTGTGACACCGTTGGTTGACTCGCAGGTTCTGAGAGCTGTCTATCTTCCTGGCTGGTTTCCACATACTCCACAACTTCCTCATTCAAGTCAAGAGGCTGTAAATAGCTTGAAGGTTGGCTTGTGTGACTGGAGGTGGATAGAATTGGTTCATTGGTCTGAAAATAAAACAGATATTAATACCTTATAGAATTGTGAAATATTGAAATTTAATTTAATTTGATGACATTAATTTAAAATGGACTATAAATTCTTACACTTACATAATAATACTGTTTCATAATAATAACAACTATTATTGAAAAAATAAAATATTTCAACACAACTAAGATTGTGAATTATGAGTAATTGAGAATTCAAAGAAAGATTACCTCACGTAAGGCTGGCACTCTGGCTCCAGTTTGGCGTGCACCAAACCTCTCTCCCATTATAGACAGGATCTTTAACTGCCAATGGGAGAGGGGCGGTGCCATGGATGGACCACCTCCAGTCGCTGAAGCTGACCTCCGAGAATCAGCAGCAGCTTTCTTGGCTAAATGTTTTCTATCAAACCATACCTGTAAAATATAAAAGCATGAGATTTTCATGTCACTATATTATTATGTTATTAATTAATAAAACACTAGGTACCTTTTGCCACTGCTGAATTGTTTTTGTGCAACCGCCCATGGCATTGAGCATATTGCACAGTTCTTTCCACAACCTCTTTGCCTGGGCATTCCCGTCGGCACCCCTCAATCTCCCGTGGGCTAGATCCCTATGCTCGTCCAAGAAATTGAGAAGGGTGTCGACTTGCTCAGGAGTAGCCGAACCCGTATGTGGAGCCATTTTAAACTGAAAAAATGTTTAGGTAAATGGATATTAGGAAGAGGCGATATTTATAATGAAAAATCGAATAATTATATTTATGTATGTGAATTACTTACAAAGTTTCAATTTCAAGTTTATCCAAAACAACACTTGTGGAGACCCAAAATGCAGACTGCGACACAATACGGTTTGAAACTTTCTGAAGGAAAGACTCTTGAAAGACACTTGAAAACATGATTTATTTTCACAATACAGAAAAAGCTTTTAGAATTCAAATAAACAATCTGTTGACAAGTTATGATTAGATTGCGTGGGAACATAAACAGAGGTGAATATACAGGTAATTTTGGTTGTCGTAAGTTACTACCCATCGTTGGCATGAAATAGTAGTCTTCAATTTAGTCGGTTAACAATAACCGTGAATGGGTGTTTTATAGTGTCTCGATGAATTTCGTAGGAAATAAAAAAAATATCTGTATATTTATATTTTCTGCATGAATATTACAAGATATATTTAATGAAACACACGTTCAATGTAAAACTTAAAAATAAAGCAAAACAGTTGGTAAATTTCAAGTTAAAGTAAAAACCGTAACTTACTTTAGGTGACATCATAAAAGACCCACACAATATTGTTCATTCTAATCGTTCACGAAAATTGTCTATGGATTCGAACTTCATCTGCGTGTCCGAAAACAAAATAGAGTAGGGTCAGTAACGAAACTTCGTTTAAATTTCGTTCGTTTGCGAAATTTCGTTTCAGAGAAAGAGAGTAGACCCCCTGACCCTACTCTATTTTGTTTTCGGACACGCAGATGAAGTTCGAATCCATAGACAATTTTCGTGAACGATTAGAATGAACAATATTGTGTGGGTCTTTTATGATGTCACCTAAAGTAAGTTACGGTTTTTACTTTAACTTGAAATTTACCAACTGTTTTGCTTTATTTTTAAGTTTTACATTGAACGTGTGTTTCATTAAATATATCTTGTAATATTCATGCAGAAAATATAAATATACAGATATTTTTTTTATTTCCTACGAAATTCATCGAGACACTATAAAACACCCATTCACGGTTATTGTTAACCGACTAAATTGAAGACTACTATTTCATGCCAACGATGGGTAGTAACTTACGACAACCAAAATTACCTGTATATTCACCTCTGTTTATGTTCCCACGCAATCTAATCATAACTTGTCAACAGATTGTTTATTTGAATTCTAAAAGCTTTTTCTTAAGTATTGTGAAAATAAATCATGTTTTCAAGTGTCTTTCAAGAGTCTTTCCTTCAGAAAGTTTCAAACCGTATTGTGTCGCAGTCTGCATTTTGGGTCTCCACAAGTGTTGTTTTGGATAAACTTGAAATTGAAACTTTGTAAGTAATTCACATACATAAATATAATTATTCGATTTTTCATTATAAATATCGCCTCTTCCTAATATCCATTTACCTAAACATTTTTTCAGTTTAAAATGGCTCCACATACGGGTTCGGCTACTCCTGAGCAAGTCGACACCCTTCTCAATTTCTTGGACGAGCATAGGGATCTAGCCCACGGGAGATTGAGGGGTGCCGACGGGAATGCCCAGGCAAAGAGGTTGTGGAAAGAACTGTGCAATATGCTCAATGCCATGGGCGGTTGCACAAAAACAATTCAGCAGTGGCAAAAGGTACCTAGTGTTTTATTAATTAATAACATAATAATATAGTGACATGAAAATCTCATGCTTTTATATTTTACAGGTATGGTTTGATAGAAAACATTTAGCCAAGAAAGCTGCTGCTGATTCTCGGAGGTCAGCTTCAGCGACTGGAGGTGGTCCATCCATGGCACCGCCCCTCTCCCATTGGCAGTTAAAGATCCTGTCTATAATGGGAGAGAGGTTTGGTGCACGCCAAACTGGAGCCAGAGTGCCAGCCTTACGTGAGGTAATCTTTCTTTGAATTCTCAATTACTCATAATTCACAATCTTAGTTGTGTTGAAATATTTTATTTTTTCAATAATAGTTGTTATTATTATGAAACAGTATTATTATGTAAGTGTAAGAATTTATAGTCCATTTTAAATTAATGTCATCAAATTAAATTAAATTTCAATATTTCACAATTCTATAAGGTATTAATATCTGTTTTATTTTCAGACCAATGAACCAATTCTATCCACCTCCAGTCACACAAGCCAACCTTCAAGCTATTTACAGCCTCTTGACTTGAATGAGGAAGTTGTGGAGTATGTGGAAACCAGCCAGGAAGATAGACAGCTCTCAGAACCTGCGAGTCAACCAACGGTGTCACAAGAATCCCTGACTTCCACACTATGTAAGTATTTGCTATTTCGGTATTTTTAGTAATGTTATCATAAAAATGTTTGTACATGATAGAAACATTATTAAGTAAGAAATAACTTTCATACAAAATATTGACAATAAATATAACACATGGGCATTGAATATATACATAATTAATTTACATTGCAGAAAAACAATTTATGAAATTGTTTACTGCAGGGAAATGAGGGAATCTTGTAAATTATTTCTATATTGTGTAATAAAATGTAAAGAATATAATACTAGAAAAAGAAACGACTTCTATAACACAGTAAAATGTGCTCATTTACTGAACCCATTCAAGTGTCTTAGTAATTTTTTCTTGAGTTGTATGTACCCATTTCAATTGGAATGTTGTTTTGCAGCCTCACAACCTACTCGTCCCAGGAGACATTCAGCTGCTGCCTCTGATGTCAGAAGCAGATTGTTTCAATATGAAGAGGGACGAGTAGAGAGAGAAATAGTCAGGAACACTGAGCTTGCAGGCATCAGGGCTACTCTGTCACAGCTGTGCGGCCTTTTTAAAGAATATTTAGATAGACCATAGCAATTAAGATTATTTTGTTATACTATATTAATATGCTATATTTTGTTTCTAGATAGAGTTAAAGTAAATAAAACATTATTATAAGTTAAATAATACATTTTATTCTTTTATTGAAGTCAAAAAGTGTAATAAAAAACATTTAAAAAACTAAAACTATTATAAATGTTACCTACTAAAGATAGGAATACCACTACTGTTAGAAAGGAATATGTGGGATAAAGTTCTACCTTTATCCTATCTATTCCTTTCTAACAGTTGCACTAATACAGCTCTTGCCCTTCGACCTGCCTCTAGAGCTTGAGCTGAAGAAGCAACTGATTGAGCGGGAACCTGCCTGCTTCTTTCAGCTTGGAGTTCATCTTCTGTCAACTCGGGAACATCAATACCACCTGTTATACATAAATTATGTAAAACACAGCAGGCTATTATAATTTTCCCTGCTGTTTCAGGACAGTAATGCAGTTCCCGAGCTGCCAAAAGACATCTCCATCGACCTTTTAAAATGCCAAATGTACGTTCTATGGTGGAGCGTGCACGCTTTTGGATAAAACTGTACCTTCCTTCAGGAGAGTCTTCAACAGCATTATCTATAGGTGTCATCATATGCTCCCTTTGAGCATAACCAGAATCACCTAAAATAAAAAATAAAAATGTGAAAGTTTGTGAGGATGTATGAATGTTTGTTATTCTTTCATGCAGAAACGGCTGAACAGATTTGGATGAAACTTGGCACACAGATAAACCATGGATTAAAACATAGGATACTGTCTATCCGGTAATGCAGGCAAAACGGCAGGCAGGAGCTAGTAATATATATTTTAAAGTCAAACATACCTAATAAATAAACTGTTTCATTCTGGAGACCCTCCATGTAGCTTCTTATGTCACACTCTCTCCAAATATAAGCGTCATGTGTTGCTCCACCAAATGAAGCATCCACATTTGTTATATAGCAATCACTGTCGCATATCTGAAAAGAAGAAAATTCAATGGAACACACATAAAAATAAGTTAGTGAGATTAATGAAAATCGACAACAGAAAATTTCACAATAAAATAATTAATATTTTGTTCTTATATGTACTTACAACTTGGGTGTTGAGTGAATGAAAATGTTTTCGATTAAAATATTGTTCCTCGTGCTCAGAAGGTCTAACAATTGCAATATGAGTGCAATCAATGCACCCAATCACACCAGGAAGCCTATATTTCTGATAAAATCTGCAACATTAATGAAATAGGAACATAACATTTATTCAAAGTAGGTGCAGTAAGCTGATATAAATAATAAAACTTAGGAATAACTTAGGCAAATTATTATATACATACCCCCGCTTAATAAGATTCCTATCATTTATATTTTGCGGGAATTTTATGTACTTCCTTAATAGATGGGGTGCATTGAGGGCAGTTGTGACCTCCTGCAAACAACGAGACACAGTCTGTTGTGCCATGGGCCCGTCCATGTTTTGCCCCACAGACCCTTGGTAACTACCTCGGGCATAAAAATTCAAGGCCGTAAGGATCTGGAAAAAGATGAGGATTGTGAACAGTGAAATGCTTATTTTGATTGAGGAGAAAGATAATAAAAAATAAATATGGTGTATATTTATTTACCTTAACTGTGGGCTCGATTCCATGACACCTTGCCTTTGGAGGTAATAAAGGCACTATTTCCTGGCACAACTCCTCGAATAATTGCCGACTGAGTCTGTAATTGCCTACAAACTCTAAGTCGGGAATTTCACTAATAAGAAGTTGATTGCGCAGGCGACGCCGGTTCCTTCTACGCTCTAAACGTTCTTCACGTAGAGCAGCCTCGATTAAGAGAATTCTTGTAGCCATTTCAAGCAAATTTATAACAAAATCCACGGTAACGAAAATCAAAAGGTAACACTTTTGGTTTCGTCAATTTGAGGTTTAAATTCCGAACAATCATCTGTCAAATTCAAATGTTCGTTCGCAACATTTAGGAATTAGAGTAGGTTTAGAGAATCTAAATGTCAAACAATGTTCGTTCGAATTAAACTTCGGAACGAATGGAACCGTGGTAGGAAACATGCGAAATTTCGATCGAAACTTCGTTTTTCGTTGAACAAGAGTAGACCCCCAGAATTGAGAACCTCCTCCATTTGTAAAAAACATACTTTTTATTCAGATTAAATAATTAGACATTATGAACAAGTATATAAAGTAAAAAAGGGAAGAGCTTTTTTATTTTGTATACTTGTTCATAATTATTTGCTTTATTGAATGTTTACTGCTCGAGTGTAGCTGTTCAACTCAAACGCTGAAGACAGCAATGCGCGTTGTATGTTACGGCAAAACACTGTCAGCTTTGTTGCAATTTTCCAGCATGTTTAAACTTTTATTTGAACGTAATACAGTATTTTTAGCTTGCCATATCGTACAAAATATACAATGAAATGAAAAAAATGTTGTCCAGTGGTACTAAACAGACTTAAAGAAACTGATTGTGCGTTTGTTAAGCTAAAACACTAAGTTGAGTTACAGTCTTTCGGATTGGCACGGCAGAGTAGCGCTTCTACCACTAGACCAACAAGGCAGTTACCAGTGGCGAATGCACCATTTATCACAATTCCTACCGGCTTCCCTTCGGTGATTCGCATCACTACCGCTTTTGAAAAATGGCACGTCCATAGTGTCTACTATTACCAAAAAATATAGTTACACTACGGGTATGTAATTCGCCATAACATTCAAACAACAAAAACGCTTATTTTTAGCTTTGTATAGACAACAAAAAAAAATACCCGGTGCCATAACGTCATAATCGGGAACTAAAAATTCATACAGTAGCGCTCCCGTATTGAAGTCACTTTAGGTCACGTGCCACCGCTTGATATTGGATGAGAGCAAGCCGTTGTTAACGGGTTACGATAGAGACGGATATAGAAAAAACGCTTCAGCGAGAACGAGATGGAGGAATATTGCACATTTTATTGGTTTTCAGCTATGCAATGTTATTGGGAAACTAATTTTTTGAGCTGTTATTTAAATATTCGAGATGTTAATATGATCAGTTGAAAAACATATTGAGCAGTTATTTAATTTAATGGCGGTTGATTAATTATTGCGACAGTAAAACTTGGACAGTAATAAAAAAACAATTTGTCGGTTATTTTATCATACAATGTCAATTCTAAAAATAATTGAGCAGTCCAATAACTGAATGAGCGGTCAAAATGATGGAATGAGCGGTTCCTGCAACGATATTCATAGGTTAGGTTAGGTTAGAACTGTGACCAACTACGCGCGAGCCGAGCGAGCGAAACGAGCGGTGCCACGGCAGCGGCCGGCGAGCGCTACCTCGAAATTGGTCGCGAAATTATGTTTAGGGATAAAAGCGTTGTTTATAGAATTGCTTAGAATGAGATTTCTTACCGACAAATTCCGATTTATTACTGCCCACACGTAACCGCTCGTTCAATAATTTTTACCGCCCATTTAATTATTTTTTATTACTCATTTTTGTCTACTTTACTGTTTAGTTTTAACTGCTGAACTAGTTATTAAACGTGTCATTTATAATTTTTAACTTACCAAAACCGCTATTTACAACTGCCTCTTTAAATCAGTGCCATGTTACTGTATTTAATTCTTGTAAGTTAAAGCCGGCTTCGCGCCGGCTTCTCTCTTAGAAAAATTGATATTAGACATTAGATATTTAATCATAATAGAGAATTGCGGCTATGGAATTCTATTTAGCTAACAAGGGTCAGTTTAGACAGAACGGAAAAATTACGACAATTTACTAGCTCCATTGAAAATAGGACCTTAATACCATAGTCTAAAGTAGAAGGGCTTATTGCTTAGTAAGAACAACCACACGGGTCGATCGATCAAGCTGCTACGCTTGCCACGGTAGATGGGTGACCATATTTACATAACAAGACCCTTCCGTGCCTTGGAAAGCACGTTAAGTCGTTCGTCCCAGCTGTCATTTGTGGATCTTTGACTGTCCTTACTGGTCGTCAGATTGAAAGTCGGACATCCAGTATGGGGGAATCCAAGGGGTATCAAATTACTCAGTAACTGGGTTATAGAGGTCAGATAGGCAGTCGCTCCATGCAAAATACTGGTATTTAGCTGCATCCGGTAAGATAGGAAACCGACCCGAACATAATTGGAAAATCACAGAAATCTTAATAATAAGGCAATAGAAATGCTATCTACTATGTTTTAATACGCGTGTCGCCGGTTTGCAGCTACCAACACATAGACAAACAATAAATACACACTTTCGCCTATACATGCATTTTGCATTGTTGCAAGAAAAATTTAACTTTGAGCGATGACATTACGCCATATTTTCTAAAAACGCATAATCTCAGGAGGCGAGGCTCTTGCAACCAATAATAACTGTGTGCGAAAAGCCGAGAATGATATCGCGCGCTCACTCTCACTGCAGGAATAGTGCAGTGCAAAGCTTGTAATGCTCATGTTGAAAATTTTCCATTGAGCGTTAATCGCACAGAGAGTCTCGCAACAATAGATAACTAATTTATGGAAAGTGTTTCATTCCTATATCGAAATCCTTTTATCTTAAATATCCGGATCTTTTGGAAACCTGTAATAACAGCATTGGATAAAGTAAACAGATGCATTAACAATATGAATAGTTTACCTTTTTTCTTTTCTCTTTTTCATTCCCGGCTTTTCACCGATCGAATTTAATCAACTATCCTTACAATATAATAATATGTATAATTATTCTGACATAAAACAAAATATAAATATGGAACACGTCAATGATACAAGGACACTCACGCAGACTATTTTTAACTTACCCACATACATAACAATAATAAGCCTACCTCCTATAAATTTTCTGAATGAAGAAGTAGTTTAAAAGTACGGATTAACAGATAATCGTTGATAAACGACTTTTTATAAACTGTTTAAATAGGAAGAAAACATACATAATGAGATGTAATAATTAAATATTTAACGAAAACTCATATTTCATTATTATTTCGGTAAAACTAGGTATTACGAAACAATAAATTATCGACACAAAATAGTACTGGCACGTCACTAATTCACGGCCAACTCATGCGGCGTGTTCCTGAAATTTACGAAAGCGGCGATATTGTTTATTGCGAATGACTATAATTTCATTGCTGCTTTTAGCAGTTGTAATAGTAGACATAAATAAGCTTAAGTAGTAATGGTTATTGAATTGAGAAAAAAAACGTTTTTCTGCGATAATCGTAGTAGTGGTGGTGAAAACATTTGATTTGCCTATATTTATTAAAAACGACATTATTTCAAAAATTAAGTACTTACATATGAAAAGTTATCCCTTTATTTGTAAAGTTACAAACTTTGTTACCACAGCCACAAAAGTAGAAGTAAAGCCTAAAGTAGAAATTTGTATGAATATCGAAACAGTTGGCTCGCGCATGCCTGTGACGCGGTTACTCCCGGTTTGAATTGCGGCCAGAGAATGTTCGCGCTTGCGAGAGGATTTATTCGTTCGATTTAGTATCATCTCGGCGTATCGATACGGTTTTATAGATGAGAATGTTTCGTGGACATGATAAATAAAATAATGGGTGCCAAAATGGGAAGGTACCGGGATGGGACTAAACCATTCGTTCTGTCTGAACTGACCCTAAGTAAACGCATGCGCCGTGCGTGACTCAACGTCTACCTTGAGTTTCCACGAAAAGTAAAACCATGTTGAACCACACATTGTTGCTTTGCGTGCACATCAAAATCACGACATTACGATAATCTGTGTAAATGCTTATGAGATACTATAAATAAGCAGGTACAACACTACAAGGCGCTTTTTTTTTATATGTGGCAACACCAAGCGTTGTCGTTTGACAAGTGGTCAAGGAAAGCGCGATCCGGCCATCGATACGTTCACTTGGTTTGGGGGCGAGCTACGGGTTGGACAAACTGAACTGTGTCGAGAGTTCTAAATAATTAATGTAGCTAGTTGCTTGTAGTTGTTGGGGAGTTTGTTCCACTACTTCTTCCCAGCTAAAGCACTAGGAAGTGGTGAAGGGTGGCCGTTTTGGGGGACTGTCTCATGTACTTTGACGTTCGAAAAGTGCTGATTCTCAGCCTAATTTGAATAAACGACTTTTGATTTTGATTTTGTCAGTCCGACTCCAGGAATAGACCTTGAAACCTATCCCTCTGCAGCGACAAGGAGACGTTATCTCTCCGAAACTGTTCACTGCTGCACTAGAGGATGCCTTCAAGAGTCTGGACTGGAAAGGGGCTGGAATCAACATCAATTGCGAGTACATCACTCACCGTCGGTTCGTCGATGATATAGTTGTCATGGCTGAGACTATGGAGGACCTGGGTCTTAATCTGAATATTATCGAAAAGACAAAGGTAATGTCAAATGTCCATGTAACATCCACTCTCATGAAGATTGGAGAAGCTACACTCGAAGTTGTGGACGAGTACGTTTACCTAGGACAACGTGTTGTCGTGTCTGCCTATCCCTAACAAATAAAAGGGGTAGAAATAGACTAGACAATTGAATTTAATAAAAGGGATACAAAAGATAAGTTATAAAAAGGGTACCTGTCTAAAGAGAAACGCACTCTATTGAATGGTAAGGAGGACAGAGGGGATCACTTGATATGACGTCAGGCATTCGGCGACGTTTAGGCGTCCAGGGATGTGGTGACGTATAGGCGTCCAGGGATGTGGCGATATGTAGGCGTCTAGGGATGCGGCGGCGTGTAGACGTCCAGGGATGCGGAGACGTGTAGGCGTCGGGAGATGCGGCGACGTATAGGCGTCTATGATAGCTCTATGGTTCCAGACGTTGACTCAGTAATTGCTAGCACTGCTTTAGTTTCGTGTAGCAGAAGAAATGCAAAGAAACAAGAATGGGTCTCCTGGCTTTAGTTATCAGGCGCACCATCCGTCAGTTTGCTTTTTCCAAAATCATCCGTTGCTCTTCCGCAGACCCTTCCGCTCTTTTTTTTTCTTGATTGCTTGACCAGCTCTGTGACGGCTCTCCTATGTAAAATGTATTCTGTGCGGCTCTCACCCTTTTTTTTTTGACATTCCCAATTTTTTCTTTGTTTTTCTTTTTCAGCCATAGATATTCTCATATGCCAGTCTAGTCGGCCAAGACGTATAAAACCTCCTTCATACAAACCGAGAGTGCGTTTAATAATCTTATAATTATAATTTAGAATTTCCTTATTTAGTAGACAACGTAGTTTATATAACTACGTTGTCTACTAAATAAGGAAATTCTAAATTATAATTATAAGATTATTGAAAAACCAAATTTAGGCTATCCAAAATGATATAAAATTATTTTTAGTAAGTACAATCCTAATGCAACCTTCCTTAAATAGACTGCATAGATAATTAAAAGAATATAGACATCAGTTTGACACGGTTAACTTAAATGTCATAATAAGAATATTATTATGTAAAAAGATGAAAAATTCTAATGTAAAATCAGGTAATTCTATATAGACGAATCGTTTAAGACCGATTCGCAGAGTGCTAACAGAAAACAAAGAGGGAAATATAATAATGTAAGAAAGTCGTAAAAGGATAATAAAACAATGATGATGTGGATGAATGAATAAGAAGCGTAAGTACAGTATCAGTAATAAACAGATACTATAATGTGTATAAGTCTAACCTCGAGGAAGAGGTCAACCGTCAAATCCGACTCAGTTGAACAGCTTCAGGGAGGTTAAGCAATATCTTCTCGTCTCAAATACCGCAGTGTCTCAAGGCGAAAGTCTTTGACCAGTGCGTGTTGGCAGTGATGACCTATGGTAGTGAAACGTAGTCGCTCACAATGGGCCTTATCAGAAGGCTAAAAGTCACCTAAAGAGCAATGGAGAGGCTATGCTTGGAGTTTCCCTACGTGATCGAATCAGAAATGAAGAGATCCGCAGGAGAACCAAGGTAACCGATATAGGCCGCAGAATTGCCAGACTTAAGTGGCAGTGCGCAGGGCCGCAAAGTTCTAGAGTGGCGACCGCGTACCAGAAAACATAGAATTGGAAGGCCTCCCACAAGGTAGACCGCTGACCTTGTGAAGGCCGCAGGAATCCAGAAGCACAGAACTGGTTGATGTGGCGGAGGTTGGGGGAGGCGCATGTCCAGCAGTGGACGTCTTTCGGCTAAAATGACGGTAATGATGAAGCTCTTCCCCATAATACTGCTATTACCACTCTCTGGTAATCTGTTTGATTAGGTAAATAACCATTTATTTTCGTAATTTGGTGCTGTTACCAAAAATTACATTAGAATAAGTAAGAATAGTGTTACAGAATATACAACGCGTAACGGAAAGGGTATATACATACCAAGGGCACGGCTTCTTTGGATATTGGAAGGCTTTTTTACACGCTTTATATTAGCTTCACTTGTATGTTTGTTTGTATGACTCCTTTGGACGCTATTTTGACCCACTTTAAACGGTCAGATTTCATTTAAACTTTGTAGACTTATCGAGGACCCATGACAATTCAATAATTAAAAAAAAAAAATAGAAAAAAACACGCTTTTGTAGTTAGCAAATCTAAAAAATAGAAAATAATTAATAGTTTAAAAAAACAAAAAAAAAACACGCTTTAAAAACCAAACTAAAAAGTAGAAAATAATTTAATTCTATTAAAATGCGTGGGGTGCTTGATATTAATTGATTATAAAAATACCTCAAAAAGCACCCCACGCTTTTTAATAGAATTAAATTATTTTTTACTTATTAGTTTGGTTTTTAAAGCGTGTTTTTTTTAGTGTTTTAAAACTATTATTTATTAATTCTATCTCTACATGTTCGGAAGTTATGAAAATGTTTAATACATTGATACCAGACACTAAACTTTTCAAATTGAAACAAACACATCACTCGGAAGAGATTTATCCTGATATTGGCAAGTAACGTGGAAAGTTTGACCTACGTAGTGCGGTGACACGTTTGTTATGATTTGAATTTAAGAAATATATGAAACCGAATATTTGGTATCAATTCGAATATTTGCAAGCCCTAATGACTAACTACATCGTGCTCATCATTATCTGCCTAGCCTTTTCCCAACTATGTTGGCATCGGCTTCCAGTCTAACCGGTTGCAGCTGAATACTAGTATTTTACATGGAGCGACAGACTATCTGACCTCCACAACTCAGTTACTGAGTAACACGATACCCCTTGGTAAGACTGGTTGTCAGACTTTCGGGCTTCTGGCGACCCGTAACGACTGTCAAAGATCCACGAATGACAGTCGGGACCGACAGCTTAAAGTACTTTCCGAGGCACGGAAGAGTCTTGGTATGTAAAGATGGTCACCCATCCACGGACCAACCGCGGCAAGCGTAGCTTAACCTGATCGATGAACCTGTGCGGCTGTTATTACTTAGCCACAAGCCCCTCTTACCCATGACTACCACTAGTCATTAATTAATATTCAAAGCGCACAAAAAACCTAATTTCTAATGGATCGACAATAAATCAACAATGTTCAGTGCAACAGCTCAGATTGATGGCCCTAATGTCGTTACGAAGAATTTGGCGCGAACGCGATCCAATATGGCGGACGGGTTCCTGTTTGTCTGTGGTTTAAAAAAAAGCTCGACTGTTGATTGTCTATGACTTTAATCGTTTTATGGCCCATGATGCAAGACTTGCCGTCTTGTATGGGTCAGAATGTTGGGCCACAAAAGGGATGAATGAAAGGCGATGAGAATGTTAAGAGGAGAGTGTCGTGTTACACGAATCGATAGAATAAGTAATGAGTACATAAGAGGAAGTCTAAAAGTGGCACCGATAACTGAAAAGTTGTGTGGAAATCGGTCGTCATGTGATACGGAAAAATGAGGAAAATGTCGTGAGTTTTGAGTATTAATATCGATGGCTACAAGAGTAGGGGGAGACCAAAGAATCGATGGATGGACTGTGTGAATGATGATATGGTTAGAAAGGGTGCGACTACGGAGATGACGACTAATAGAGAAGTGTGGGAAAAAACGATATGTTGCGCCGACCACAAATAAATTGGGATAAAGGCAGGGAATGGTAATGATGATGGAATTTAGCCTGATGACCCTGGCGATTGTGAACACGTGAGAAAAAAAACCGATGTCTGAAAGAGACAAAATAAAGTTGAAAGTAGATACAGGTTCCGTTTTTTTTTTTTAATTAGCAACGATACCCTAAAAAAACCGGCCAAGTGCTAGTCGCACACGAAGGCTTCCGTACCACTATACAATATTTAACACTACCTACATAAATAAAAAAAAACATGTTTCTTTTAATATAGTAATGTAAGGAATTTCAACAGTGTGTAGTTAGCCGAACTGTCAAAATGAACTGACGTATCCAACATGACACGGTTCGACACGCACTTTTGCTCGAGACAACTCCGCGGACTGGCGCATCACTTACGTATCGTATTACATTAATATTATTTTGTTGTTAAGGGTTCAAGAAGACCGAAATCAATCATTGTTCTAGTAAAGTTTTAGTTTCATGATTAAATTTATTATTTTTGTAAAGCACATTGTTTCATTTGCTTTTAGTAATATATTTAACTAGTCCTGTATTGTAAAAATAGTATTGTTTTTTTTTTTATTAAAATAGTTGATTGAATTTTTTTGGATTTCGAAAATGTATTTACTACATGTATGTGGAAAATAGGGTTATCTATTGTGTTCCCTAACTTTTTATCCATTATCTAAAGTGCCATATGTTTTTTGTCCTTATCATCATTTGTCCTAATGATAACTTGTCCGAACTTATTGTCACATAATGTAACATGCCATAAAATTTAAATCCCTAAATAAAATATGCCCTAAATTTGTCATAAATATTACAACTAATATCCGGTTTTAAGTATTTTGGATACAAAATACTTAAAACCGTTTTCAATAAAAGTTATAGTCCTAAATGGGGATTGTCTAAAAATTTTAACCCATTACATTTTATATTAGTTTTTGAAAATTAAGAGCATTTTGAACTAATTTGATTATTTTGATGATGGGCTCA
Organism: Polymixis lichenea; assembly: GCA_949091785.1. Lineage (NCBI taxonomy): Eukaryota > Metazoa > Arthropoda > Insecta > Lepidoptera > Noctuidae > Polymixis > Polymixis lichenea. The sequence goes on along the minus strand of OX420958.1, from coordinate 11,934,726 downwards.
ATAGTTATTTCGTAAAAAAATGAAACACAATCTAATAATTTTCGATTATTAGATGTGGATAACCGAATTATTTTACCTATAAATAATCAAATTCGAATATTTAATTATTTTAAATATTCAAGATAGGTGACGTCATCAGTGGCACACCGTTGCCTCACTAGTACATAATTTAAAAGTTAAATCTGTCAACACTACGTCATCCATGTCTTATCTGGTATAGTGTCAGTAGCCGTCATACATAATGGGGTTGCTCCCAGCGGTTCACAAGTCTATTGTTCAAATCTGTTATTCGTTGGGAAGTAAATTATGAAAATTCATAATTTACTTTCCAACGGGTCCACAACATTTTAAAATATTAGGTTGGGGAAAAAGTCTTTTCGCATTATAGTATGTATGAACTTGTAATAAAATCTCTTTGGCTATACTATTTGTATCTGGCTGGTTTTGGTATCATTGAAAGTTTAAATTTTAAAGTACATAATTCCAAATTCAAATTAGGAAAAAGTGTGATTTTCATTTGTTTTTCGTACCGTCAAGATGAGTGAATCTAATGAAGAAATTCGATACATTTTAAAATTTTACTACAAAAAAGGTAAAAATGCAACGCAAGCCGCGAAAAAAATTTGCGATGTTTATGGACCTAGTGTAGTGTCTGTGAGAGTAGCACAAATTTGGTTTAAGCGTTTTCAATCCGGAAATTTTGATGTCAAAGATGCACGTCGCTCTGGTCGCCCTATTACGGATAAAATGGATGCCATTTTTGAAAAAGTGGAGCAAGATCGGCATACCAGTAGTTACGACGTAGCTGAAGAACTGGAAATTGACCACAAAACAGTTTTGGCGCATTTGAAAAAACTGGGTACACAAAAAAGCTCGACATTTGGGTACCTCACGAGCTCAATGAAAGAAACCTAATGAACCGTGTACTCATTTGTGATTCTTTATTACGACGTAATGAAACCGAACCATTTTTGAAGAAGCTGATAACTGGTGATGAAAAGTGGATCACGTATGACAAGAACGTGCGAAAAAGGTCGTGGTCAAAGGCCGGTCAGGCTTCACAGACTGTGGCGAAACCCGGGTTAACTCGCAACAAGGTGATGCTGTGTGTGTGGTGGGATTGGAAGGGCATTATTCATTATGAGCTGTTACCACCACGCAGGACCATCGATTCTGAACTCTACTGCGAACAACTGATGAGATTAAAGCAAGAAGTTCAGAGAAAGCGGCCGGAATTAATCAACAGAAGGGGTGTGGTTTTTCATCATGATAACGCTAGACCTCACACATCTTTAGCCACCCAACAAAAATTAAGAGAGTTTGGCTGGGAGGTGTTAATGCATCCGCCGTATAGTCCTGACCTTGCACCTTCAGATTTCCACCTGTTTCGGTCTCTTCAGAATTCTTTAGGCAGTGTAAGGTTAACATCACGAGAGGACTGCCAAAACCACTTGTCGCGGTATTTTGACCAGAAGTCCCAAAATTTCTATAGCAATGGGATCATGTCCCTACCTACAAGATGGCAAAAAGTTATCGAACAAAATGGTACCTACATACTTTAGTTAAATGTAAATAAACTTTATTAAAAAATGTTTTGAGTTTTCTTAAAAAATGCGAAGAAACTTTTTCCCCAACCTATTATAAAATATTTTCTTTCCCTACTGGTCCATGAGAATGTTTGGTACAGTCCACAATAAAAGCTTGGCTAAGGGATGATTTGTTGGATTTGCCTCCGCCCCGAATAGCAGAGTAATTATTATTAAACATTGAAAAAAAAAAACACGAAAACATTTTATTGAGCATACTTAATTCATTTTTCTCATACATGAAGTACCAGGTTGTCATAACTCGGTAGGGAGTTTACCTAACATAATTGTGTCAGCTAGCTTATTTATTTAATCAAACTTCTCGCATACAAAAAAAATGTACAACGGCGGACTTAATGCCTTAGGCATTCCCTACCTGTCAACCAGGGGTGGTGAAGAGATTAGATGGCAGGTGCCTTGATTGAGACGAACGATGACAAAAAAAAACTTTAAAAATAAAAAATGTAAACCACTATGTTGAAAATAAAGCAAAGTCTGTATATGGTAATTATTCGTTTAATCAGTACACTTTTACAACACTTTAACAACTTCCAATACGTCTACACTCTACGAATGTTTTAAACTCCAATGCCATGTTCCCAAGTGAGGTTAAGCATGTTGGCGACCGTTTGACAGCTAGTTGGCGCCAACCGGCAAAAGTCAGTTTAGCAACTATTATTCAATATTATTTCACTTGGGTACATGGTTACAACTTTGAGAAATAAAATATTAAATCTGTAAACACATGATTATAAAAATAAATAATACAATAATAATGGCTAACAGTCGGCCTTTCCTGACAAATTCACGTCCCGTGAAAAACAATAAATTGTAAAAGATTAAACCTTTATATAATATTTAACCAGAATAATTTAACTACATTATTAACATATGGATAACAATAAAAAAATAAAAATAAAACATTTAGTAAAATATCGAATTTTAAATTAATATTATATGTATTTGTTGTAGTCTCTACATAATATCTACCAACGTACATAATAATTCGAGGACGAAACCCCTTCATGTTTTCGTCTCAAAATATTACATTAGATTATTAAATATTCACAATACAATCAATACTGAAACCCCTTCATGTTTTCAGCATTGTCAAGTCATTCCCCTGAAACCTCTACATATTTTCAGGGGTTTGACGATTACACGACATACATTATTAACTAACTTTACTCAACTTCCCAAGCAAAGCCATAATTAGTTAGTACAATGTCTGATTCTAAATTAACATAATATTCGTTGTAGCCTCTACATATCTACAAAAAATATCTCACGTACTTAATAATTCGAGGACGAAACCCCTTCATGTTTTCGTCTCAAAATATAAACTTAAATTCACAATACAATCAATACTGAAGCCCCTTCATGTCTTCAGCATTGTCAAGTCATTCCACTGAAACTTCTACGTATTTTCAGTGGTTTGACGGCTACTTGAAATACATAATTAATAACTTAATTTAGTCACTTTAATCAACTGCTAAGCGAATCAATATCGATTTAGTGAAATTAGCTGTTAATTATAAAAAGTAGATTCGTATAAATCAATATCCATAAATTCACAATAATTCATTTTCAACAATCAAATAGGTACGATAGTACCTAACTGGAGAGATTGTCTCGATTATTATTATCTGTCTTTTGATCATTATTGGAATCATTGTCGGAATCATTATCAGAGTCGTTATTAGTTCTATTAAATACCAGCCATGGGTAAATCTTATCTACGGAGAAAATGCCAGTAAAAGGTCGGTTACCTTTTCGAGACAACGGAGTATCTTCAATAACATATCTATCATTTTCTAATATAGTTACTACGCGATAGGGACCACGAAGTTTTGGAACAAGCTTTCGACTTTGACCACAGGAAGGAACCTCTCTTTCTACTCTGACTAGATCACCTACTGTGTACATAATCTTCTTTCTATGTTTATCGAAAGATTCTTTCTGTTTCTCCTGATTTTTGGCTATATGTTCGGACACTTGTTTTCGAACGGTTTCTATCGTACTCTCATCATGATAATCTTCGTTATTAGTGCTAAGGGAAATAGAAGAATCATTCGTTCCGATTAATTTTAGGCCAAACAACGCCTGTGCTGGTGTTTTCCCTGTACCCTTATTAAGTGTATTATTTAATGCCCATTGAACTCCGGAAACCTCCTCGTCCCACAATTTCTCGTTTTTATTAAATATTTTAGCACTAAGAGCAGCGAGGACGGTTCTATTGTACCTTTCGACTTGCCCGTTTGCTCGCGGCGTAGCTACTGCATTTAATACATGTTTAACGCCTAATGTATTAAGAAAGTCCTTAAACTTTCTGGAAGTAAAAGAGGTTCCCCGATCCGATACTATTCTCTGCGGCACACCAAAAGTATGAAAGTAGTTCTGTAACGCTTTTATACTATGTAAACTTTTGGTGCTTTTAACTGGATCGAGAATTATATATTTAGTGAATGCATCTATTATTAACAAAAGATAAGAATTCTTCTTTTTACTACGCACAAACGGACCTAAATGATCTATATGCAGTGTGTGGAATGGGCGATCTACTTTTGGTATTGGGTGCAATTCCCCAGACCTTTTGCCAGCCGGGACTTTTACATGAGCACATTCAAGACAAGAATCGACATATTTTTGAATAAATCTTCTCATTTTGGCAAACCAATATTGACTTTTTATTTTATTATAAGTTTTCTCAAAACCAAAATGTCCCAACATATCGTGATTTGCTCTGAGTAAATGCCACCTTATTCCTTTAGGTACAACCCATCGATCACCCTCAGCCGTTTTCCTGTACAGCATCCCTCGTTTAACTACAAAGTTTTTTTTTATTTCAATAATATCAACCGTTTCTTTATCGTTAACTATAGTTATAATTCTTTGTAATTCGGAATCATTTTTCTGAGCAGTAGCTATCCAATTGGTATCAATTAATCTGACTTCTGTATCTTCATTTTGCTGAACAGGATTACGACTGAGGGCGTCGACGTGACACATATTTGAGCCTGGTTTATAAATAATATTAAAATCGAATTCTTGCAAAGCATTCCACCATCTTGCAACTCGTGGTAACATGTCTTTTTTTTCAAATGTAGCTCGCACCGAGTTGCAGTCGGTAACTATCGTAAATTTTAGTCCTAATAAATATACACGAAATTGTTGAACCGACATTACAACAGCCAAAGTCTCTAAATCATAAGCGGTGAAGCGAGCCTCTTCGGGGGAAGTCTGTCTGCTGTAATAAGCAACAGCGCTAAATGGGGAATCTTTTTTAGACCTTTGCATTAATATTCCAGCGATCCCTAACTTTGAGGCATCCGTATGGACTTGCGTTTCAAAGGTCGGATTATAAAAGGCAAGAACAGGGCGTTTTGTTAGTTCTGTCTTTAACGTTTGAAAAGCCGTTTCTTGAGAATTTTCCCATTGCCAAGTTGAATTTTTTTTTAAGAGTTGAGTTAACGGTCTGGCAATTGTGGAAAACCCCCTTATAAAGCGCCGAAAGAAACTTGACAAACCGATAAATTGACGGACTTTATGTTGATCAGTTGGGCGGGGAAAATTTTCTACAGCCTCTATTTTGTGTTGCCCAGGCCTTATTCCCTTTTCATTTACTTCGAACCCCAAGTAATTAATAGATTGCATAAAGAAATTACATTTTGATAGTTTTAAAGTTATTCCCGAAGTTCTGAATAAGTTTAATGTATTCCTTAATTTTTCAAAACCCTCTTCAATAGTTGTTGACGGGATAATGACGTCATCCATGTACGCAAATGCATCTTTGAAACGCGCGTTACCAAGAATATTATTTATTGCTCTTTGAAAATTAGATGGAGCATTAGCCAAGCCAAAGGGCATTCTGTTAAACTCGAAATGGCCATCAGGCGTAACAAAAGCTGTTAAATGTTTGGAAGTTTCCGACATACAAATTTGGTAGTAACCGGACGCAAGATCCAAGGTAGTATAAAACTTAAAACCTGATAAATTGTCTAATTGATCGTCAATTCTTGGCAACGGGTAATGTTCTTTAATTGTTTTTTTATTCAAGGACCTAAAATCTATACAAAGTCTGTAATCCCCAGTTTTCTTTTTTACTAATAAAATTGGGGATGCATAGTCGGATGTGGAGGGTCGTATAATTCCTGAATCCTCTAATTCTTTAACCATGCCCCTAACAACTTGTCGCTCCGAATGAGCTAATCTATATGGTCGGTATACAATAGGACTATTGTCACTTAACTGAATATGCATTTCTATCCCTTTGACACATCCTAATTCTTTGGTTGAAAAAGCAAAGCAATCCCTGTAATCGTTTAATAAATGAAATAACGACTCGCGATCTTTTTTGTCTAATTCATCATTTACGTTAATTAATGAGCTGTCTATTAAAGGATTGGGCAAGTCTTCGTGGCTACCTACAATTCTATTAACGCGGTATGACTGCATTTCTATAAATGGAACTGCACGAACTAATAGTGTACCTCGTTTCAGAGCAAAGCATAGAGAGTTCGAACTTTTTACTACAACCTGACCTTGACCATCCGTCAGATTTATTAAGCTTTGAATGACTTCGTACTCCCTATTGGGTTCGCGACTTAAACTGGGTTCTACAAGCACATCACCATTATATTTAGTTTCGGAGTAAATATCAACACCGGTATATCCCTGTATTTTAATATCATCCAAAACACATAATGTAATTCTTTTGACCTTTGGCATAGTTTTGTCTTTAATTTGAAGCATTTCGTTAGTTTTAATGACGACGATGTGATCCTGTTCAGTAAAAGTTTGTCCCAATAATAAAGGGACTTGTAACAAGTGATCGGACACTATAAGTGTTGATACTACTGCCTTCACGGAATCTACTTCAATGTTTACATCGCATTTTCCTAAACAATTAACCATGGAATCTCCAAAACCTCTCAAAACTGGCAAGTCATTCATTGACCAGGTAGTAGTCAAGTTACGGGCAAACGATTCTTTCAACATGGAGCATTGACTTCCAAAATCAATAAAACAATCAAGTGTCACACCATTAATAGAGGCTTCTTTAAAATATTTGAGATCATTATCATGTTCTGTGGAGATGCGTAAAACCGTTTTGGAAATCGCATCCTTTTTATTGGGACAGTCGTTAACTAAATGTCCTACTTTATTGCAATTAGTACACCGTTTGATTGTTTGCTTACACTTATAATACGGATGACCTGCTTCACCACAGTTATAGCATTTAGCTGTAGTTTCGGTGGTGTTAGTCTTTATCCTATTAGTTTTATTACGTTTATTATCAATAACTTCTGCCTGATGCACGGTTTTATCAGTTCTTTTGCTAATTTTAACTCCCTTTAAATAAACTAGTAATTTATTAAGATCCGAGTACTGCGCTGCCTCCGCACTTGTTCTTATAGAACGATCTTCGATACCAAACAATATGCAATCAATTGCATTTTTTTCGAAAATATTGCATCTATTTAATAATACCGTCTTCTCATAAAAATATTCCTCTAATGAATCTCCGAAACGCGCTTAACAAGCAAGCATATCCGACAATAACTGGGCATAATTCTCGTCACTCGGAAAAGCTGAACGAAGTTTCTTTTGCCATTCAGACCAGGAAAACATGACACTAGGAAGACCTTGGTACCATTTTTGTGCAAAACCTACAAGTTTCGGCAGTGCGTAATGAAATGTTTGCTTCTCTGACCAGCTATAAATTTGTGCACACTCATTTACTTTGGTTATCCACATTTCTATAGTTTGATTTCGTTTTGATGGATCGAATTCGGGAATAACATTAAAAACGGAAAAACGTTCATTGTTTCCATCAGTCTTCATGGTCTGCACGACTTCTTTTAACATCTGAGCTAATAATAATTTTTCACTGACCTGTCCGGCAACGTTACTGTCACCTTGAGTTGTTATGTTCGGGTCGCTCCCGGTTCCGCAGTGATGCCTGACACTGCGCGCAGCACTACCCCAGCTGCGCCTCGTACCGCTCCGGCTGCGCCTCGCACCGCTCCGGCTGCGCCTCGCACCGCTCCGACTGCGCCTCACACCGCTCCGGTTGCGCGTCGCACCGCCGGGGCAGCGCTTCGCTCCACTCCGGCTGCGCCTCGTTCCACTCCGGCTGTGCCTCGTTCCGCTCCGGCTGTGCCTCGTTCCGCTCCGGCTGCGCTTCGCACCGCTCCGGCTGCACCTTGCACCGCTCCGGCTGCGCCTCGCACCGCTCCGGCTGCGCCTCGCACCGCTCCGGCTGCGCCTCACACCGCTCCGGCTGCGCCTAGCACCACCCTGGCTGCGCCGCGTTCCGCTCCGGCTGCGCCTTGCACCGCTCCGGCTGCGCCTCGCACCGCTCCGGCTGCGCCTCGCACCGCTCCGGCTGCGCCTCGCTCCGCTCCGGTTGCGCCTCGCACCGCTCCGGTGGCGCCTCGCACCGCTCCGGTGGCGCGTCGCACCACCCTGGCTGCGCTTCGCTCCGCTCGTACTATGCCGCATGATGCTGCGGCTGCGTCTTTTTGTTGGCTTAGGCTGTCTGAGTTTTGCTCCGAACGGCAACTCGGAGTATTCAACCGCCTGTCTTGTTTACTTGTCTGGCTCTCCATTTGGTTAGCTTATTATTTGCGCTTTGCTGGGCGTTCGGTAACACTGTGATTACAAAGTATTCTCAGTGCTAATCCCACTTCTGAACTGTAAACCACTATGTTGAAAATAAAGCAAAGTCTGTATATGGTATATTCGTTTAATCAGTACACTTTTACAACACTTTAACAACTTCCAATACGTCTACACTCTACGAATGTTTTAAACTCCAATGCCATGTTCCCAAGTGAGGTTAAGCATGTTGGCGACCGTTTGACAGCTAGTTGGCGCCAACCGGCAAAAGTCAGTTTAGCAACTATTATTCAATATTATTTCACTTGGGTACATGGTTACAACTTTGAGAAATAAAATATTAAATCTGTAAACACATGATTATAAAAATAAATAATACAATAATAATGGCTAACAAAAATAAATACTGATTGATTGAATATCTTACTTACAAGAAATTGTTTTTACTGGCTGTACTTTGGATATATCTGGTGGACCTGTTGGGAATTCATTTAGAAGCATTTAAAATATTATATTTTTTTCAAGGACCCGGTGGGTATAGTAGAACAATAGAATCGCGAAATAAAGGGGGAAAAATTCTAATGTAAATAATGAATGAATAATGAATACAGCATAAAATAATGATAGAGTAATGAGATTTATACGACAGCATGAGGCAAGTAAAAAAATTAATTCAAAAATATGTTTATATTTTTGACATTTATATTAATTTGACACTTGGCAGATTGTGGAAAATACTTGCCATTTTCATTTTTATTTTCTGCGGCAACGATACAGAACTATGGCCAAAGCTGACGTAATTTGAAGGGAAAATAAGGTCAATCGCATTTTATCTAAAATATCAATAAAATATGAATATTTTTCTGATTAATTAGTCCGTAATGATCAGTAACACTATTCCTCGAAATGGTTTTTCAATTACAACTTAAAAAAATATGGTAATGAAAACATTATCATACTAGCTTTTGCTATTTAGCTTTGTAATAAAAAAATGTTGTAAAAATACAACAATTTTTTATTACAAAGCTTTTGCTATAAACTTCTCTCAGGCGTTAAGGTGCTCTTACACAAGTAACTTTTGGAGCAATTATTGCTCGGCAACACTAATGGATCAATCTGGAGCAATTAAATGGAGCAATCTGGAGCAACAATAATAAATTGCCGATGTGTTTCTTGCCGGCTCTTCTCCATAGGAAGCGACAAATTGGAACCGTGCACCTAGCTTCTGACGTTTCTTATGTGCCCTTGCAGGTTTATGTGAAATAAAATATTTTGATTCGATTTGATTTGAATATTGCTTCGGATTGCTCCATATATTTCATAAGTTGCCGAATATCCAATCGGTTTGGAAATTTCTAGTGAATTTTCCTTCTATCTCGTTTGTACGTATAACTTCGTCTCGTTTTTGCGAGAGGAACCGCCTGGTGGCGGAGGCAGCGGGGGAGGCGAATTGCTTAGTTTTTTTTAAGTTGCTCCATATTGCTGCATATTGTGTGGCCGTATCTCTGGCAACAGGTTGCTACATGTAGTCGTGACGTCATACTTGACGAAAATTGCCCAAGACGGAGCAATTTTAGTTGCTCGTGTAAGCGCACCTTGTCGTAGATACGAGTTAGGTATATGACAGTGGGCAATAATTTTTCTTCTACCGGCTTGTTTTGCACATATTGTCACTCAATAAAACAGTTGATAGTGAACACGTGGTTTTTATTTTCCTGTAAAAAGCATGCAAACAAGGTTACACCATGCATGCAGAAAGCATGAAACATGCAGCTTGCAAGCATGCAGCATGCAAGCGAACATGCAAGCAAGCAGCAGGCATGGATTCTGTCACGGGTCCGGCGCTGCGGGGCTCCGGCGGTCCCACGCGAGCTTATCGTCGCAGATGGTTTAACGCTCACTACCGCAGCTTCGTCTTGCGGACCGGCTGCTCCGGGCATCCTCAGCCGCGGCGGCGAGTGTTACAACCACCTGGTCCTCAACTCGCGGGCCGCCTCGCCCCTTCGCGCCTACGCGGTTTTAAATTACACTGTAGGGGTAGGGCAGGGAAGACTGCGTGGAGTCGGATTTACAGCGATTTGTTGCTGTCACTAAAACCTAATTTTTTGCAAATGTACTAGTTAGTTAGTGTGTTTTTAGTGTTTAGGACTAACAATTTTATTATAAACTAGGTGTGCCCGCGACTTCGTCCGCGCGGAATAGTTATTTTTTTATTATTTTATATACAGGATGTTTGGCAGAACGTTGAACATACGAAAATGGTGGATAGGTGGGGTGGGGTCATCTGCTACTTACTCAGCCCTAATTTATTTGGCCCTGGCCCCTGGATTAAAAAAAAAATTTCTTTCTTCTAGTTTCACCACTTTCTTAACTTTAAAGTGTAAATTTATTAAAAATGGGTAAAACAGGCAATTGTCTTTTTTTAATGCAAGTTGAAATTAAGATTTAAGTATTTTTTACATCTTTCTGTAAGTTTGAGGACTCATAACTGTTTACACTTTCAAGTTAAGAAAGTGGTGAAACTAGAAGAAAGCAAAAAACATTTTTTTTTATATCCAGGGGCCCGGGGCCACATAGATTAGGGCTGAGTAAGTAGCAGATAACCCCACCTATCCACCATTTTCGTATGTTCAACGTTCTGCCAAACACCCTGTATATTAATAAAAATAAATGAAATTTCTAAAATATAAGTAGCCTAAGTTACTCCTTCTTACATCAACTCTCTGCCAGTGAACGACCCGTCAAAATCGGTCCAGCCGTTTCAGAGATTAGCCGGAACAAACAGACAGACAGACAGACAAGAAAATGTAAAAAAATATATTTTGGTATGTGTACCGTGTATACACGCATCCATAAGCATTTAGTAAAAAGCGGTTATTATAATAATTATAACAAACAGACACTCCAATTTTATTTATCTGTGTCGATGTATACCTAGATGTACAGATGAACATTCGGAATGCTACACACTATATAAAACAATACTTAGGACATATGACTTTATTTCATGCAAAATTAAGAGATTCAATTATTATATTAATCGGTATTATGACGATGTAGTTAATGATTTAAAACAAAATCTCGAATTTTTGAACATTATGGTTACTGAAGTTTTATAGCAAACGTGTATGGTTAGTGATTTTCGGACAAACAATTTTAGGAGAAGAAAGGGATTACCGGAAAAAGAGGTATTATTTATTTGACATAAACAAGTAGACATTACGTACATAAAGTAAAAAAGGGGAGAGCTCACTGGGCATCAAAGAATTCGTCCGCATCGCTGTCAGTGTGAAAAGTGCCCAAAAGGCTGGCAGCGTTGTCACGTTGGATGGCAATGCTGATTCTTTGACCTAAGAATAGGCCAGCCCTTTGGTCACGTAAAGACTCGACTAACCGCCTGGCGATGTCCCGAAATACTCGATGAGCACTCGGACCCCACGGCCCTAGTGTTTCAACCCCAAAAGGCTCATACATATATATAGCTTAAAATAAGGTTGTTATATTTGCGCCTTTTGAGGTTTTCTGCACCTGCAGCAGCCGCACCAGCACAGCCCGCCGTGCTCAGTAGATGGGATGGTGCGAGGGTGTCGACACAGGTAGCATCACACACCAAAGGCCTACACAATTTCCAATGCATTATGGTCATTCCGTCTGGCCTCTTCCCATCGTCGCGTGCCAAGCCATTGGGTTCTAAGACAGCTGGCACCCCGGCGGTCACAAGAGCTCGACGGATGATGTCATTAATGCTGACGTGTCATGCCAGCCAACCAGCGCTCTTGCTGCAAGCAAGGCCATGGTGTCCGAGGCGATCAACTGCTTCACCGCACTGACAGCGATGTGGACCCACGCAAGGAGCACCCAGACGCAGACTTGTAGCGAGCGCGAAGGTAAAGTCACACAGCATAGTACCTATGGTAAGTGGCGGTAGCGCCTGAAGCTAAAGGCCCGACTCCCATTCTCCCACAGCCAGCAGGCGGGCGCGCTCAGCAGTAATGGTGAACGTACTAATGAGATTATTCCGTACCAACTTGCAGAGTGGCTTGTCCCACTGTCTCTGGGAAGATGAGTTCACGGGCTGAACCGTATTCGGACAAAACACCTTCCTGGCGTTCATGGCATCGGTCAAACACGGCACTTCAGAGACAACCTGAGGGGCTAAGATTTTTTTGGTTAACTTTTCGGTGCTGTGGACCGAGGACAGGAACGCCGGACGCCGAGCCCAGCAAAACGGATGGGTAGTGTGGCTTGCAGCCACGAGCGATCGTCCAATGCCACATTTAAAATAATAGTTTAAAAAACTAAAAAACACGCTTTAAAACCAAACTAAAAAATTAGAAAATAATTAAATTCTATTAAAAAGCGTGGGGTGCTTTTTGAGGTATTTTTATGATCAATTAATATCAAGCACCCCACGCTTTTTAGTTTGGTTTTTAAAGCGTGTTTTTTAGTTGTTTAAACTATTATTTATTTACAATTTTTTTAGTTCTGCTTGCTTGAAAAGCGTGTTAAATACGGATCCCTAATGGATATCGCCGACCCCGCACATTCCTACATGTTTACGCCAGCCGCATAGAAACTGCAACGATGACATCCGCCGAGCCACGAGCCGCCGACGCAGCAAAATTCAACAGTAGCAATTAATTATTTTTAAGTATTTTTGTGTCATTCCATATTCTAACATCGAATAGGTTTCACCAAGTAAATTGTTATAATTCCATTTAATTAAATAAGTTTTAAAATCACTTAGGGTTTTTTTTCGATCCACCGTCTGCAGTTTACGTAATTGGCGCAGTCGGTAGGATACTCGCGGGCCGGTTCGCGAATCGCGTTAGAATCATCCCCATCAATTACCACGATCGCGAGTCACCCGGGCGGCTATCCAGTCACGTCACGAGTATCCAGAATCTACGGTAAAGCTGCGGAGCCGCGTGGAGAATCCAGACATCGATTCACGAAGAAGGACCAGAGATGAAATATATGTGAGTACACTAGAATCATTCTCGTGTTGCTTCCTCTCTATTCCTAGTTTCTTTTATGTCCAAGATTTTCCATCACGAAAGATTTAATCGTCAGGAACCTGCATCGCGACAGGCGCGTCGACATATATTAGACATTAGCAGATATTTAGATAGTGAAATAGATTTTAATTTAAATAGTTTATTTGAACCTGAAATGCCTCACGATCCCGACGTAATTTTCAAGGCCTTACGCCTTGTACCCGATTTTGAAGGAAACCCTAATGTACTGACGAGGTTTATTAACATCTGTGACCGGATAGTAACTCAGTATGCAAGCTCTGAGCCTGGCAATGAGCTAGGAAATCTGTGTCTTTTAAACGGCATCTTAAACAAGATAACAGGCCCTGCCGCATCCACCATCAACTCAAATGGCGTCCCTGAAACTTGGGCAGGTATTAGATCAGCTCTAATTAATAACTTTTCAGATCAGCGGGACGAAACGGCTTTGTACAATGACCTCTCGTTGGCTACGCAAGGTAATAAGACCCCTCAGGAATTTTATGATCAATGTCAAACCTTGTTTAGCACAATTATGACTTACGTGACATTACACGAGACCTTACAGACGACTATTGAAGCGAAACGGACACTCTATAAGAAAGTGACAATGCAGGCTTTCGTACGTGGACTAAAGGAACCTTTAGGCTCACGTATACGTTGTATGCGTCCAGAAACCATAGAAAAAGCTCTGGAGTTCGTGCAGGAAGAACTAAATATTATATACCTGCAGCAGCGTAATGATGCCCCGAAAGCTCAAACTGCCCAGAGTGCACCCAAAATTTTGTATAAACCTCCCATGGTGCCTGGTGTGCCTTTTAACTTTCCGCGACAACCGGTACCTAACTGGCCCGCACCAGTAGGACAAAGAGGCTACCAACCCCAGCCTCAGGCCTTTAAATTCAGTATGCCTAACCAGCATCAAAATCGCATGCCTACCCGAACCCAACAAATGTTCCGTGCACCATTGCCAAACTACAATCCTCAAAGTAACGTTTTCAGGTTGCAACATAATCCACCACAAAATTCGGGTCCGAAACCTATGAGTGGTGTTAAACATTTTGTTCCGAAACCATTACCAATGAGGCCAGGGCATGACTGGCAACGAAATGGAAATCCACCACCTAATAATTATTTTAAAACGCGTGAGTTAAACCTCAGCGAGCTTGCTTTGCCTGATAGTTCTTATTATTCTGCTGACTATTACTATGAGCCAGTATATGACTACTACACGGACGGTAATGACTGTTACGTTGTTTGTGACTTTGACTACAACACCAGCATGACTGATTCCAATACGACTACAACTTATAATACCGATAATCAGGTGACAGGTGAGGCAGAACCACACTTAGGCCCTAGCGGTACAAACCAGAATCAGAACCAAAATTTTCAGTCGGACCAGAAATCCAAAGAGCAAAAATAGACCTTAATTTACAGACCCAAAGACAGTTACCCTACATAGAAATTTCTTGCCCTCCTTTAAAGTTTTTGATTGACACTGGCGCTAACCAGTCATTTATAAGCCCCGAAGCTGTACAAAAGTTTTTCTATGATTATCCTCTCAACTATGACCCTTTCGAAGTTACGAACGTACACGGAGTTAGCAGAAATGATTATTCCATAACGCTACCGTGTTTTAACGAATTCAATGAGGCCGATAGTATAAAATTATTCGTTTACCGTTTTCACGATTACTTTGATGGTCTAATAGGATTAGACTTACTATCCAAATGGGAAGCTAAAATAGATTTAAAAGATTTCCAATTAGTAACGCGTACTGCTACGAATCAAATTAAAGTATACGATTCACGCAATGTTAACCTGTATGAGGATATTATCCCTGCTAAAAGTTCTAAATTAGTTAAAATACCCATAAATGCCCCGGATGGCGATGTTTTAGTAAGCGAACAAGTTTTTTGTAATTGTATTATCCACGAGTGCCTTACTACTGTTACCAATAGTCGTGGATATGTGGAGTTAGAAAATCCAACACCTAACGACGTTATATTTTCGTTAGACCAATCAACTCGTGCAGAACTGTTTAATGCCAAGTGCACGCAAATGAAACAATCGAATCGCGTTGACGACGTATTATCGCGTTTACGTACGGACCACCTTAATGCAGAGGAAAAAGCTAATCTCTTAACCCTTTGCTCTCGCTACGCAGATGTATTTTACATTGATGGAGAACCATTGACATTCACCAACAAAATTTAACATCGTATAAGAACAACGGATGAAATTCCCGCATATACTAAAAGCTATCGGTACCCTTTCGTTCATCGGGAAGAAGTTAGGGATCAAATTTCCAAAATGCTGGAGCAAGGTATAATAAGACCTTCCGATTCCGCATGGAGCTCGCCCATTTGGGTTGTGCCAAAAAAAATGGACTCTTCTGGAAAACAGAAATGGCGTCTTGTAGTAGATTTTCGTAAATTAAACGAGAAAACAATAGACGACAAATACCCCATACCAAATATCAGTGACGTGCTCGACAAGTTAGGCAAGTGCCAATACTTTACGACCCTAGATTTAGCAAGTGGATTTTATCAGGTAGAGATGGATCCCCAGGATGTACCAAAAACAGCTTTTAATGTGGAACACGGGCATTTTGAATTCCTTCGTATGCCCATGGGACTTAAAAATTCACCGTCCACCTTTCAACGAGTAATGGACAATGTTCTAAGAGGCCTTCAAAATAACATCTGCCTCGTGTACCTTGACGATATTATAGTATACAGCACCTCTCTTCAAGAGCATATGGACAATTTGGAAAAGGTCTTCCAAAGACTTAGAGAGTCCAACTTCAAAATCCAAATGGATAAGTCCGAATTCCTGAAACTCGAAACTGCTTATCTGGGACATATCATTAGTAGAGATGGCATCAAGCCGAACCCTGACAAGATCTCTGCAATACAAAAGTATCCAATTCCAAAGACCCCCAAGGAGATCAAACAATTTTTAGGACTTTTAGGTTACTACCGAAAATTTATCCCCGATTTTGCTCGCATCACCAAACCTTTTACCTTATGCCTAAAGAAAGGTAGTAAAATTACTCTCAGCCCCGAATATGTCAATACCTTTGAAACCTGTAAGACTTTACTAACCAATGACCCTATTCTACAATACCCAGACTTCAAAAAGGAATTTAATCTCACAACAGACGCCTCAAATGTCGCTATTGGAGCAGTGTTATCCCAAGGACCTATAGGTTCCGACAAACCTGTATGTTACGCTTCTCGCACTCTTAACGAAAGCGAGCTAAATTATAGCACAATTGAGAAGGAGTTGCTTGCCATAGTCTGGGCCACGAAATACTTTAGACCTTATCTCTTCGGTAGAAAATTTAAAGTACTGACCGACCATAAACCCTTGCAATGGATGGTGAACTTGAAAGAACCCAACTCACGACTGACCAGATGGCGACTCAGACTAAGCGAATATGACTTTACTGTAGTATACAAAAAAGGAAAATCGAACACTAATGCTGATGCTCTCTCCCGTGTAGAAATCCATAACGAAGAAGTAGATGAGATCAACTCATTGATCGAGAATATTAAGAATCTCAGATCAATGATTAACAACCCATCGGAGACACCAACTCCTCCAGTAAACTCCTTGACTGATACCGACTTATTGATCGAAAGTACTAATGATCTCAGATCTATGATCAACAACTCATCGGAGGCACCACCTCCACCAACAAACTCCTCGACTGACACCGTGTATACCAGTAATGAAAACCCGATACTGGAAATCCCCATTACAGATGAACCTCTCAATAAATTCCATCGACAGATTTACTTCACCATAGTAGGTGACATGAAACGCCGACCGACAGTAACTAAACAATTTGAAAATCATACCCGAATCGCAGTCCAAATTTCAGAATCCAACCTAGAGAGCGACATTATTAATGCTATCAAAGAATATGTGAATCCAAAAGTCAAAACAGCTATCTTGATTAATCCACCTTTAGCCATGTACTCAGTAATACCCATTTTACAGGACAAATTTAGAAGTTCCTCACTTAACCTAGTTCTATCTAAGATAGAACTTGAGAATGTTAAAGAATACCTCCGACAACAAGACATTATCAGACACTACCATGACGGTAAGACAAACCACCGCGGTATAAATGAATGTCATCTAGCCCTCTCACGAAAATATTACTGGCCAAAGATGAAAGAACAAATCACCAAGTTCATCAATGAGTGTACCACCTGTGGTCAAGTTAAATACGATAGAAATCCAATAAGACCTCAATTTAACATAGTGCCCCCAGCTACCAAACCACTAGAAATTATTCACATGGACCTCTTTACAGTCCAGAATGAAAAGTACGTAACTTTCATTGATGTCTTCACGAAATATGCCCAATCGTATCATCTGCGAGATGGAACCGCTATTAGCATAATACAAGCACTATTACGGTTCTGTTCCCATCATGGACTACCTATGACTATTATCACCGATAATGGCACTGAGTTTACGAACCAACTTTTCTCCGAATTTATACGTCTTCATAAGATAATTCACCATAAAATTCTACCTCATAGTCCAAATGACAATGGCAACATCGAACGTTTTCACTCAACCTTACTGGAGCACGTAAGAATTCTAAAACTCCAAAATAAAGATGAACCGATTGTTAATCTTATGCCGTACGCCATCATAGCATATAATAGTTCTATCCATAGTTTCACGAAGTGCAGACCGTTTGATCTATTAACTGGACACTTTGACCCCAGAGACCCACTCGACATAGACCTGTCTGAGCATATATTACAGCAATATGCGCAGAATTATAGACAACAGATGAAGCAAGTTTATAAAATCATTAACGACTCGTCTCTTGCAAATCGTACAGCCCTAATCAATAAAAGGAACGAAACTCGTGAGCCCGAAGTAGAATATGTCCCTCAGCAACAAGTTTTTATTAAAAATCCCTTTGCCAGTCGCCAGAAAGCTGCACCACGTTATACGCAGGATACAGTACTAGCTGATCTGCCTATACACATATATACCTCAAAAAAACGTGGCCCTATAGCCAAAGCACGGCTGAAACGTGTCCCTAAAACAAACCAATTGTTACAGGATCCTGCTACTACTGACAATCCATGCAACTCATCCTCAAGAGATAAGACTTGAGACTTTAGCCGATGGACCGGGACTGTTACCATACAGATTAGGACCGACAAGACTAACTACACATTACCACTCTTTCATACAGTACATACAATTAACCGACATAGAAGATAAAATTAATTCCGTACAGACGCAACTGAATACTTTTAGAACTAAACTCACTAACGAGACTTACATGCTTTACGAATATCAGATTGACTATCTTAGTAACAAACTTAGCAAGGTACTACAACAAGTAAAATCTTTGGAACCTGTCAGAGTCAAAAGAGGTCTCGTAGATAGCCTTGGGTCGGTAATAAAAAGCGTTACTGGCAACCTAGATTATCTAGATGCCCTGAAATATGATGAGGCTATTAAAACTCTGCAAAATAACGAAAATAAAATAGTATCAGAATTCAACAATCATATTAGCTTAAGTAAAGAATGGATGTCCCAACATGGTACCATCTTAGACCAAATTACAAAAAAACAGGAAAAGATTAACGCAACGTTAGGACTACTTCTAGAGAAAAGAGAATATTCAGATTACAGCTTAATCAAATTTGCAAAGTTTGCCCAAATTTTAGGAATCATAACCAATAATGTAGAAGATTTAATGTTAGAGATAATTAGGTTAGAAAATATAATGGCTTTCATACGTGCGGCCAGCACTCACCATTCTATGATAGATATAGAAGTATTAAGATCAATGATAGATAGGTAAAAATCTATATACAATCAAGATCAAGTCTTAAATTTAGAACTACGAGAATATTATAATCTTATAAAACCAGGTTCCTACTTTATTGAGAAGAGAATAGTAATAGTATACAGTTTCCCTATAGTCTCCAAAGAGCATTACGATTTATACAGACTATCCATTGTGCCTAATAAGAAACAACTTGCCCTTATTCCGTCCTCTCCCTACATAGCAACAAACGAGAAATCATTCGTGTACATAGAGGCTGAATGCCCGAAGTACAGCAGCATCCATCTCTGTGAAAGGAATACAAGTCATCAGATCCGGACGAAGCCTGATTGTATCCAAGAGCTCATCATCAACCAAGGTCTAGAAGACACCTGCCAATTCACCAAGATTTCACTCTCCAAACAAGCCCTAGAAAAACTGGACGATCAACACTACGTTTTATCATTTCCCCAACCGACTAAAGTACAATTAGCCTGCGGCAGAAAAGACTTTAATATCCTACAAGGAAGCTATTTTGTCACCATACCCATGGACTGCTATCTAGAAACAACAGAATTCACAATCATCAACGACAGCAACGAGATAAAAGGACAGCCACTGAAGTTATCAAAGATCCCTTATAATAAAATGGATCAAACAACTGATTCCACTCACATCATCGGTTTCAATTCAGTCAACTTGGAAGAACTTCACAGCATCCAGAACAAAGTATTGATGGAAAACCCTATTCAAATCGATAAGATCCAGCAGGTGGCCCTGTACCATACAACCATACCATTTTACATCCTTGTGCTATGCGCAACCATACTTATCATTTTGGTAATAAGCCGCAGATACAAATACTGGAACCTTAGAGGAGGTGACAAAAAGGAGCAACAACCTCCTAAGATCCATACGTATGAAGATGTAACCAGAAAACGAGATGAACTCCCAGCAACATTTTCTCTCAATATGAGCAAATAGTTGCTGTTCTGCGGATGGAGGTGTTAAATACGGATCCCTAATGGATATCGCCGACCCCGCACATTCCTACATGTTTACGCCAGCCGCATAGAAACTGCAACGATGACATCCGCCGAGCCACGAGCCGCCGACGCAGCAAAATTCAACAGTAGCAATTAATTATTTTTAAGTATTTTTGTGTCATTCCATATTCTAACATCGAATAGGTTTCACCAAGTAAATTGTTATAATTCCATTTAATTAAATAAGTTTTAAAATCACTTTGGGTTTTTTTTCGATCCACCGTCTGCAGTTTACGTAATTAGCGTGATTTTTAAGTTTATTTTTTTATTTTTTTTCTGTTTTTATTTTTATTTTTGAATTGTCATTGGTCCTCGATAAGTCTACAAAGTTTCAATGAAATCTGACCGTTTGAAGTGGGTCAAAATAGCGTCCAAAGGAGTCGGTTACATACAAACATACAAACAAACAAACAAACATACAAGTGAAGCTAATATAAAGCATGTAAAAAGGATGTGAGAGTGTTTTGGATAATTTGATCGATTTTGTCTAAAAGGTGTGGCTGCTTCCATAAAGGGGAAGATCGCAGAAAATACATGTTATTTGGACCGGTAAAGCTGTATCTGATAAGGGTGAATGCCGAATGTAAATTAATTTTAGAAAGTCAACCCGAAATATCGTTAAAATGTTTAATTTTGTCGTCAATAAAAGGTGCAAAACTGTCTTCTATAATTGGGGAACCGAGGAGGTGCAGCGAACTTTTTCCAAAACTTTGTTATATGGGGCGATTGAATTAAATTTGTGTATAGTCGGTTTTCTGTCAGTATTGTCACTAAGGTAAATTTCGCATTTTGAGTAGTTGAGGTCCAGGCCGATGGATTGGAACCAGGGGCGTTCCTTTTACTAAAGCCGAAAAGCCTGGCTTTCAATTCAAAATTAAAAGTAAATTTATCATTTATCAATCATGTTACAAGAATTGTTAAGAATAATAACATTCAAACTCCGCGCGTCGCACCGCATATAACCGGCCGCGCGCTAAACGTAGTTCCGATGCGACGTTACGAGATTTACCTTTACGCGAGATACTCTAATAATATTTTGATTTTGCGCTGTTCTCATCATTACACAACGCTGCCAGACCACCAGGCTGCAGTTGCGATCTCGCTCTAATGCAGTAGCGTAAAACAAGATGCGAGATCGTATCGGTGTATGAAAACAAGTGACAAAAATATATCGGTCTCGCTCGCACCTTAGGGCTTGCAATCTGGCTTCTGGATTACTTGTATTTGGGAAGAAATTGCTAACGTTTTTCATAACATTAGTATGTACTCATATTGCAAATTGTTCTGATTTTTAAGCTTGGCTTTTGACTTTTTATGAATGGAGGAAGCGCGCGTAAGTAATGCGCAACGCGTGGTATTCGATTGAATGAATGATGCTATTTCAGATTAGTTGCGACTTTGCTTTGCGCGCCTTTTTTGTTTTGTAATTCGTTTATTTTTATTTTCTGTGGAGATAAGTGTTGTGATTAGTTTTTTCTGTGATTACCTTTCAGTTGAAGTGATTAAGTAAAGTTTTCTTATCATCCAAATGAATACGGAAACGCATGCAATTGTTTCTTGTGAAGGATTAAAGTCTGTACAATCGTTACTCGGAAAAGTTACATACGTTGAGTTTTACAGACAAATATGGTCTCGTTACTTATTCCAAACTTAAATCAGGAGGATTTGAGTATTTCTCAGAAATATAAATCGCATTTTAGTTGACCAGCATACATGACTCATTGGATTGTTGGATTGTTGGTTGTTGGGTTGTTGGGTTGTTGGATTGTTGGTTATTGAATTCCACAAACTACTTTTGCTTTACTGCCTAGATGTATGTTTTTGTAGATCTAACTAGTATAACCTTCCGAGTGCTTTCAAAAAATCAAAATCAAAAGTCATTTATTCAAACTATGCTGAGAGTCAGCACTTTTTGAACGTCAAAATTACATAAGACAGTCCCTCCAAAAAGCCCGCCCTTCACCACTTCCTAGTGCTTTAGCTGGGAAGAAGAAGTGGCGCAACAAACTCCCCAGCAGCACAGCTGTCTGTTATGTTGGAAGAACTTGATTCTATACAATAATAGCATATAACCATCATTCAACGATAAATGAAAATTTAATTAATAAAAATTAAAAAAAATAAATGGTTTATGCAGTCAAGTTAAACAAACAATGATATGAAGTAATTCATATGACCTGTCAGTAGTTAAGCTAATTCTGGTGAAAGAACATAATCGTTGTCTTGAGTTAATCACAGCGACCAACAATTATTATCGTTTAAGTAGTCGTTGATAGAATAGTATACCTTCGAACAAAGATTTGATTTTACTTTCGCTTTAAACGCATTAAAATGTAAATCTACCAAAGAAGAGGGAAGCTTGTTATAGAAGGTTATACCAAACCCAGCAAATGAGTTATGAACCCTATGAAGCCGGTGAAAGGGAGCACGTAGTTTGTCCTAATTTCTAGTATTAATATTATGAGTATCACTGTTTTTAGTGTATAAGTGTATATTTTGCCTAATATATAAGATGTTAGCGAAGATGAATTGCGATGCCACCGTGAGAATACTAATATCTTTAAAAAAAATCTCTCAGCGAAACTCTAGCACCTAGTTGGTAAATTGCACAAACAGCTCGTTTTTGAAGGTCAAAAATATTTTGAATGTCAGCCGCGTTACCCGACAGCAGAATGCCGTAGGACATAACGCTATGAAAATAACTAAAATAGACTAACCGAGCTGTATCAACGTCAGTGTATTGTCTTACTTTTCTGACGGCGTAGGCGGCCGAACTGAGCCTTCCCGCTAGGCTTGATATGTGTGATCCCCACTGAAGTTTGGCATCTACTGTTATGCCAAAAAAAACGGCCGATTCTACAGTTGCAAGCACCTCATCATCTAAGACGATGTTGGGTCCCAGATTTCTTACATTCGGTAAAGCAAACTTTATACATTTAGTTTTCTTGGCATTGAGAACTAGATTATTCGTGGTAAACCAATGCGTAACCCTTGAGAGTGCACTGTTTACGTCGTCAAAATCTTGTCTATTCCTGTCTACTTTAAAGATAAGAGAGGTATCATCAGCAAACAGTACAACGTCACAGATACCCTTTAAATAGAATGGTAAATCATTAATGTACACTAAGAATAAGAATGGACCCAGTATTGAGCCTTGAGGTACACCTAACTGAACTGGTAGCCCGGACGATTTCACACCATTAATATCTACACACTGGTGCCTATTATTTAAATAAGAATTTATTACGTTGAGAGCTTCATTTTGAACACCGTAATGACGTAGTTTACGCAATAGCGTATCATGGTGCACGCAATCAAATGCTTTGGAAAGATCACAGAAAACTCCAATAGCATTTTGTGCGTTCTCCCATGCGTTAAATATGTGTTTCAGCAGAGCAACATCCACGTCTATAGTTGAACGACCTTTTGTAAAGCCATATTGTTCATCATGAAGGAGGCAATTTAAATTAAAATGTCTTAGCAACTGCTTGAGTATTAACTTTTCAAATATTTTACTAAATGCCGGTAAGATAGAAATAGGCCTAAAATTTCCAACGTTATTTTTAATACCTGATTTAAATAGTGGTATGACTTTACTACTCTTCATGAGGTCGGGAAAAGTTCCTAAGTCAACACATTTATTAAAAGTAATAGCTAGATAGGGGGCTACGGTATCGATTATATTACTTAAAAGTTTAATAGAGATTCCCCAGTAATCACCAGTGTTTTTAGACTTGAGTGTGTTAAAAATACTAACTACATCACGAGGCGTTACATGTTCGAAACTAAATAAGCTACTACATTTGGGCACACTACTATGCAGAAGGTTTTCCGCTTTAGACGAGGACGAATTTAAGTTGCGAGTCGTAGTTAAAGGTATGTTGGCAAAAAACTCATTAAATGCCTCAGCTACGTCAGCAGCTTCAGTAACTAATTTGTTGTTGACCATAATCTCTAGTTGTTCTTCCTGTTTAACCGACTTACCCGTTTCATTATTAATAATTTTCCAAGTGGTTTTTACTTTATTATTGGAATTTTTTATTGTATCGCTTAAAAAATTTGATTTAGCATGATGAGATGTTTGTCATCTGTTTGTGGTAAAGAAGCGAAGAATGAAGAGTTTTAATTATGCCTGTTCACATTGTGAGTATAGTTCTATATATTATCATCATCGTAAACAATGTGTAGTTAGAAATTAATCAATTTATTTGTCCGCCATCTAGTGGCCGGATTGTACTATTTTACCTTTAGCGACTTGCGAGCGAGTGAAATATGACATAACTCGAATATCTCTGTTGTGCCAATCATGATAATGATACATGATGGCTCTGATACGTCGTATCATATGTTACACGAAACTGTTAAATTGAAAATGAAAGAGTCGCGATTTTGTTGAGGATTACCGGTACTCTTGGTACTTAATTTATCTTTAAGGGTAACATCACGCCACGCGCCTGTATTCACCGCAGGGTTAGGCAGAGGCATTCATATTTAACCTAGGTAACAGTACACCAACATTTTTACAGTTGTTTCTTGTTGTTGATATTACATATTGAAATATTGATTTATACAGAATAAAAAAAATTGGTGCTATCAAAAAACATTTTCACAGGCAATAGCAATATTACTTACTATTATGAAATACGAATCTTGTTATGTACTGCGATACGGCAGATAGGTAGTGTTTTTTTGTTGTTATAAGTATGTCGGCTTGCCCTATGTTTGACCCCTAGGCACGCCACTGATTGGAACTGCTGCTTTAAAATTGAAAATCTTTTAGAACGGTGATTTCGTCACCAGTGTTCCATCATCTAAATGCCACACATTCAATTTTGAATTTAGTTGTTGTACTAAGAGATGGATAGCCAAACTGAAAATGACTGGCCCGAACATATCACCTTGTTGGCATCCGACTACAGATTCCAAAACGTTGTCTTTATAAAATCATTTTGATGGGTGCCTGTAGCACTGCCACATAATACGAAACATTTCTGGTAACTCTTTTTTTACTTGAGCCAACAAAGTGTCCCTGTTAACGGAGTTGAAGGCGTTCTTAACGTCAACCTTGAGGATTACCTCACCTTTATCGGGATTTAAAAAACTAGAAAGGGCATGTACGGCAGCCTCGCAGCCCCTTTTGGATCCAAAGCCAAGCTGTAGGAGCTGGGACTAGTACGGGACGTAGAACGAAGTGTGTGCTGGCGTTGTTAGTTCTGTACGTGGGGTTGGTGCATTCCTGGGGTGAGTAGTTTTTGTCACTACAAACTTTATCAATTGTACAAGTAGGTGCAGATTAAAAAGTTAATAATCATAAGGCATCAAAAAGTTCGTCCGCATCGTTGGCATCGGGATAAATGCCCAAAAGGCTGGCATTGCCACGTTTCTTTGGCTTTATCTTTATCATAATCTAATTTTATTTTTGGTCGTTAAGGTCATTTGTTCTGTGAGCAATGTGCCCTGCCCACTGCCACTTAAGTTTGACAATTCTTCGGGCTATGGCTTATTCTATGGCCCAGAAACGTGGTCGCTCACAATGGGCCTTATCGGAAGGCTAAAAGTCACCCAAAGGGCAATGGAGAGGGCTATGCTCGGAGCTTCCCTACGCAGGAGAACCAAGGCAGCCGATAATAATTAAATGCGTCGAACAAAATAACATCGTTCTGTCTCAGCCATCTTGAAACGATTGACAGAAACATAACGATGATTTAAATACCTTTAGTGCAAAATGCATTTTAGTGATTTATGGTGCAAGGATGCCTTTATTAGATCTATCTCTTATAAGGCGTGATTGTAGGTAGGTACAGGTAGTACGTGTGTGTCTGTGTGTGTATATGTGTGTGTGTGTGTGTGTGTGTGGACAATGTAGTATTCCATAATGGTCTATAAGACTATAGCCGCACGTCACTGGACATTATCCTTCTGTGCTGCAGCCCTGTGTGTGTGTGTCGACAAAGTTGCACTCCATAATGGTTTATAGGACTACATGCAAGAACTACTCAAGCAAAATTAAGAAAATTTATATACTCCTGAGGCATACATTATCCATTCGCATAATCAGCCTATAATGTTCGTACTGCTGGGACAGAGGCCTCCTCTCTGTGAGAGGCAGTGGGCCGTTATCCACCACGCGGTCTTATTAATTAATAAAATAAAAATCGAAATGGATCAACAATGGTAGAAGATATCGCGGAACGCAGATCCAAAAAAAAACCAGATGAATTGAGAACCTAATCCTTTTTGAAGTCGGCAAAAAAATTGCCTACCTTTATCGGATGTCTTCGCTTGGAGAAACGCTAGAGTTTTGTCTTAAACAGAACATCTTTTACAATATTTTATAAAAACCCTGTTGTTCCTTCTACCCACGTTTTCAGAATCAGTACCTAAACATACGAAATAAAGCGTCATATATAAAAACTGTGCAACAAAAATAATTAAAATAAATATATATATCTATGAATATTTGCAGTGTTTAACTGATTTCTTACCTCTGCAATTTTGCATGAACCGATGACCCGAAACCAGAAATAGATAAAACGTCCCCGCCGCTCTCTTTGATTGTGCCGTGCCGCGACGGCCGCTTGCACCGCGCCGCCGCGCCGCATATCTACCTATTTTTCTACACAAGTTCAAGAACTTGTCAGATGCTATTTATATTCGGAAAATGTTGGTTTACGCGGTATTTTTATGAACAATTGATGAACAAATGAGCACTCGTTGGTGAACAGTATCCAATTCAACATATCAATATTTTGTTTGATCTTGTCGAGTAGCCATCTACTATATTCTAGTCTTGGTTCATAGTCGGAGGGAAGTAGTGATCGGACGCGACGATAGTGAAATAGGTGCTGGCTGTCTTCTTTGAGAACTCTCCAAACGCGCATATGGTTTACTCCGAGTTCGTGTTCTTCTGAGCGCGTAGGTACTTCGCGTGGGTTTACTGCTTGATTTCGAATGTCATATGCCCGATGGCTACTCCCCCGAAGTCATCAGACCGAACGGCCGAATTGCCGAAATTCCATAGCATCGATGTATCATATTGTCTGTACGGTAACAGAATACTAAAATAAGAAGCTATTAAAAAGTTAGGAGCCACCAAAAATTTGTTTTTCTTGCTAATTTAGCCTAACTTTGGGCGTGTCCAAATCCAAGTCGGTTTCGACAAAGCTCAAATATCGTTGGATCGTGTTCAAACAAGTCCAAGACTTGCTCCTTGATGTCACTGCCTCGAGTCCTAGGTGTACCTGCGTCGGCTTGATGTTGGTCTCGTCTCGTCCGTGTACACTGCTAGTATTGTACGTACGTATGTGCAAACGTTGGAATGCCATCGTCAACGGTAATGTTAGACTCGTAAAACGTTCTTGGTAGACACGTACGGTAAGACACATGTTAGAATAAGGCATGGTCAATGTTTACGTAAACAAAACAGAAGTCACTCACTACGTAGGTCAAAAATAACATCCGTTCGGAAGTAAGACTAAGCGACTATGGACAACAGCTGAATAAGTGTGAGTAGTCCCTGAGAAAGTGATTCGCAGGGCGGCGGGTGGCGAGGTAAAGGGGTAGGTAGGCATGTGGTACCAACCCGTAGGTTTTTGGCGGCTTCTTCTATCAGATCAAAGAAAGCCGCCGAGCTCGTACACTTATTATGCGAAATAAAGATACTTGTAAAATCAGATACTGTAAACATTTTTTTGAATGTGTCGATTTTAATAGTTATTTGTTGTGCTTAATTTCTTTTATTATAACTTCATCAATGTTGTGCTTGTAGGTAAGTGTATACGTCCCTATGTCCCTATAAGGCACAACAGAATTTTTGTTACATATTGTATGTGTCGCATCATGGTGGCCGAGATGCGAAACATCGGGACTTCTTCACAATCCGGCACCATTTGGGTAGGTTTGGACACTCCTAAGCAGCACGCAAGCGTTCTCAACATCAATATAACAGCCTATTTAGAACTTAGAGTTCTTTTAGAGACTTACAAGAGTGTAAAAAAATTATTTAGTCTTTCTAATAGTGATTTATGAGTCATTATACAGCTCAAACTGTATTAAATCTTTATTAAGGGATCCGCGAAAGCTTAGGGTATTTTAACAGAATATGAAAACTCCACTATACAGCTTAAGTATTTTGTGACACTTTAATCTGATTTTATCGTTAAAGCTGTTTACAAGCTGTATTTTGCATGAGAACACTTACTTATTACAGCTCTTAGTGTTATTATAGTATCACTTAAGACTTGTTTCTGTACAATGGTGTATGCAAACTCCGTTCTAAAACTTATTTTTATGGCGTAATTGTACACTCTTGTAAATACAGTGGTTTTATGACTTCTGTTTTTGAGGGTGTTTTAAAACTAAAAAAATGAATGACAGCTACAGTACAGCAGCTTTATTTTGTATTAATGACAGTCACTCGGAAAGACTTTACGGTCAACCGCCAATTCCGTCGACGTCCAACGAAGAGGGTTCCGTAGCAAAAACATTAAACAGGGTTATTAATGATCATAACAGTTATGTTAAATGTGTAAATTTAATTCAACCTTCGGAACATGATTATGACGTTTCTTCATAAAGCAGCGCAAGTAGTTCAAATGATGATTGATTTGAACCATGAGATCTAGTTCTCTTACTGCTTCGTCATATGACGATATTGATAGCCTTTTCACACAGCATTTTGAGGTGGACCAATTATGTAAAGGCCGAGATGTTTCATCCTTTACTAATTTGTTGACATCTAATCGCTTTCTTGGCCATCTTAACTTGCCTTTTGATTCCTACAAACTTTGTACAATGCAAAGTTTGTTTTGCCCTTTCTCAAATGTTGCTTAAATTTTAGTCGGCATATTTTCCTGAAAATAAAGTAAAACTGATATAATACATACAACAAACTAATAATGCTTTACAATAAGTTTACTTAGGTATAAAATATAAGGTCAAATTGAGAATCTCTTCCTTTTTTTTGTGGGTTAAAAATTAAACAGCTACTTGTTTTAGTTTTACTATATGTAGGTATGTATCATATTGAGTCAGCGTTTTTTACTTCTTTTAGGTAACCCTTATGAGCATTATAAGTTATGTATAGAGAACTGATATACAGCCTAACTAATAAAAATATTCTATTATGAAGCTGATTAGCAGCCAAAAGCTGTACAATATAATTCTTAACTTAGTACAGCTACTCAGACTATAATACACTCCGATTATCGTTTAGGCTGTTTACCAAATAGTCGCCATTTTCGTAATTTCGAATGTAGGTATAAAACAAAATTTGAAACATAATTTAAGGAATATATAATGATTTTCAGCTTGATATGAGGGCACAATGATCACACTACCCTCACTTCTGTTATTATAAAATTGTTTTTTATTCTAACCTTAAAACCAATATTGACTTACCATACAAATAGTCATTTTCTTTTATATCAGATCGATTATTGTGCTGGCGCTTGAATATTTTGACAGAAAACATAGACAGGTTCACAATCAAATTTCAATTCACCAATTAACACCTTCAGATATCTAAGTCCAAGATCACGTTTACTTATTAATAAATATTATAAATAACAATGTCGCCATTCATTGAAAAGAATTACATTCATTTTGTGATTCTCTTCAAAAACCTATTTAAAACTCTTTTCTCTATAAAGTATTTATAACATAATATCTGTAGTATAATGGTTTCTTTGTACACCGAATAACAGCTCTAATACAGCTATTATACAGCGCCTCTATTGCTTCTACAGCTATTATACAGCTATACAGCTATACTAGAGCAAAACGCTGCATAAAATGTGCCCATTTTTTGCTTATAAGGGCTGTATAAGCGCTTATACAGCCTCTATACAGCCTGAATATACAGCTTCTAGTATAAAATCGAACTTAAATACAGCTTGTATACAGCTTGCAATGCTACTTGGGCTGTAGTGGGTACTCGAACGAAAACATAATTTGAATTTTAAATAACTTTTATAAACTGACGAGTAACAAATTAATTAAACATGTGCATCGAAAACAAACACGTGCGTTGGTGCTGAGCGTTTGCCTAGACTGTCCGAGCTCGACTCTCAACTGTAGTCTGTCGCCGCACTCGGTCTCTCTACTGAACTAACTGACCTATCTATCTTGCGACAATATTATCTGACTTTGTTTTAATGCCCTCAGAGTGTACCTAGTGGGTTATTTAGCTAAGTTAAGTATGTTTCTCTCATTTCAGACATTGCTGTAAGCGTAAGAGATGAGCTAAGGTTTTATACCAACAATACCATAACAAGCACCATAAGAATTAAGTCCCACAACCTCACAGCGTTAGCTTACGATGAAGTGCACAACATGATGCTGTACGTCGACAAACAGACCGACAACGACGCTATATGTGGTTATGACTTATCTTCCGTAGAAGTCAAATGTTTCACCAAAAGAAACGGTAGAAACATTCATAGCATCGCCTTCGACGCCGCCACAGACACAGTCTTCTTTACTGATACTAATGAAAGAAGCGTCAATTGGATTTCATTAAAACCTGGATCTGAGAACAATGCCAACGAAAATCTTTTAATCAAGATGGATGACGGGGTCCCCCGTGAAATTGTCGTGGATAGCTGTAAAGGGTACGTTACCAATCTTATGTTTTGTGTTTAGTAATGTTAATTACTTACCTATTATTGTATAGAATCGAGTCTATCTAACTAAACAGACAGCTGTGCTGCTGGGGAGTTTGTTGCGCCACTTCTTCTTCCCAGCTAAAGCACTAGGAAGTGGTGAAGGGCGGGCGTTTTGGGGGGACTGTCTTATGTAATTTTGACATTTAAAAAGTGTTGACTCTCAGCCTAGTTTGAATAAATGACTTTTGATTTGAATCATAGTTTATAAATATAATTATGTAAAACTCAAAAATAATACATTTCGATGCAAGTGTGCAAAGGTTGTCATAGCACTCGAGGTGGGATTGCAGATTCGAGCTAAATGATTACAGAGAGTGCAATGACGAATACTCATGCATATCAAACGACGATTTTACACACACTTGCAAATAAGAAATACATAAAAAAGTTATAGGTACATTGTTCAATGCATAAGGTTGATTTTGGTTTGCCGAGATTTTTTTGTAAGAAAACAACGTGTAGTTATTAGGAAGGTTTATTCGCAACTAAAAACTAGAACATAGTGGACTGTAAAAATACATGTATAGATAGCTACTCCTAGACGTATCTATAGGCTCACGACATAAAACGCTAATCTATTTGGACAACATATAATAATTTAATTTGATTAGCCCGTTGCTGGGATTTACAAAAATAAATTCTCTCGGACCCGGAATGCAATTTAAAAAGCAGAAGTGTTCAATACACCGTATAGCGGTGCAATAAGAGCCGCTTATCGAGCCAATGTGCTGAAAAATCGATGTTACTTCATGATACTGACCACAGGATTTTTTTTAACAGGTATATTTACTGGCTCAACACAAACCTGGCGTATTCTACAATAGAGCGAGCTCTGTTAAATGGCTCCGAGAGAGAAGTTTTTAAGAATATTACTTCCTTGCCTAGAAACATAAATCATAATTACGAGCCTCACAGCTTGGCTTTTGACCAGCAGAGACGGGCCATATACTGGATTGAGGCGAAAAATATTACAAATAACCGACCATATTACGAACTATACTCTTACAAACTGGATACTAAATACAAGCTAAGCTTCTTGCATTATTATAGAACATATTTTAATCGATTGTTTATCAATCCATCAAATACAATAACTACTTCAAAAAACAAAGTCATCGCCTTGGTTGAAAAGCGTGTTTATGAACTTACTGATGATCTTAGTAAACATGATCTTAAAAATATCTTCGATGTGTATTATGATAAAATGATCAATTTTGGTATAGTCGGCAACAATAAAATCGCAGACCAAATCAAGGGGCAGGATTGCGAAGCACTTGAGATTCGGATCATTCCTGCTCCAGAATGTGATGGACCGTTTTGTGTACACGGTATGAAAGGTAATGGACAATCTGTTTGCAAATGCACACCTGGTTACACCGGTGAAAGGTGCGATGTTTCAGTCTGTGAGAACTATTGCCTGCAAGGCAACTGCAGCTTCAATGGTGAGGGACTTCCTGAATGCAGGTAAAAGATATTCTACTACTTCCATTGGTTCAAACTTAACCTTGAATTTCAATATTTCTTTCAAATTGCAGCGCTGTTTGATGTAAAAATGATAAGCCTTACCTATTTTATTGTAATCGTTCGAAACCCACAAAGCTCTTGAAATCACAGCATTTTATGCTGGAAATCGTCATATTTTCACGAAATAGTCTTATTTCTAGTAAATCTATTTTGGATAGCTATAGGTATTGATGCTCCCAATGATTATAATTCAGTAATTCATTTATCAACATTGCGAGAATTTGCAAGACCCGTGAGAATTCATTTTGAATTCCGCAAGGTACTTTTACGGATCCCACTTAATAAAATTTCACTGTTTCATATTTGCATTATTTCAGATGTGTTGCCGGTTATACCGGAGACCGCTGTGAAGTCTACGCGTGTCACGGATATTGTCTGAACGACGCCAACTGTTCCCTGAATGAGGAGCTGGAGCCAGTCTGTCAATGTGTTGGTAGCTACGAAGGTACAAGATGCGAAGGTTACATCGGTGAGAGGAGCAATGTCTGCGAGAACTATTGTTTGAAAGGCAACTGCAGCTTGAATGATGAGGGACTTCCTGAATGCAGGTAAAATATATCCTACTACTTCTATTGGTTCAAACTTAACCTGGAATTTCAATATTTAACACATGTCTTTATACAACGTGTAACGGAAAGGTTATATACATACCAAGGGCACGGCTTCTTTCAATGATATCCAATGATATTGGAAGTGTTTTTAATCCTATCTTTACATGTTCGGAGGTTATGAGAATTCTTAATACATTGATACCAGACACTAAACTTTTCAAATCGAAATAAACACATCACTTGGAAGAGATTTATCGTGATATTGGCAAGTAACGTGGAGAGTTATTGACCTACGTAGTGCGGTGATACGTTTGTTATGATTTGAATTTAAGAAACATGAAACCGAAAATTTGGTATAAATTCTAAGAGTATTTTATTTTGAGCTGAAACTATGTATGAGTGATACTATACCAGCTAGTATCTTTAGTGCTTAAGGACAGCAAAAGCCAAAGAGCAATGGAGAGGGTTATACTCGGAGTTTCCCTACGCGTTCGAATCAACAATGAAGAGATCCGCAGGAGAACCAAGGTAACGGACATAGCCCGAAGAATTGCCAAACTTAAGTGGCAGTAGGCAGGGCACATTTCTCGCAGAACAGATGGCCGATGGAGTCGAAAGGTTCTGGACTGGCGCCCGCGTACCGGACAAGACATAGAGTGGGAAGGCCTCCCACAAGGTAGACCAATGACCTTGTGAAGGCCGCGGGTATCCGCTGGATGTGGGAAGCACAAGACCGGTCGAAGTGGAGGAGCCTGGGGGAGGCCTATGTCCAGCAGTGGACGTCTTTCGGCTGAAATGATGGTGAAGGATAGCAATAGGGTTTCTGTTACGCCCTGTGTCAAGTCTCAATTTCACGTATTTCAGTCAATTTCATGACTGAAAAACG
Organism: Polymixis lichenea; assembly: GCA_949091785.1. Taxonomy (NCBI): domain Eukaryota; kingdom Metazoa; phylum Arthropoda; class Insecta; order Lepidoptera; family Noctuidae; genus Polymixis; species Polymixis lichenea. Next base: position 11,901,015 of record OX420958.1, on the reverse strand, counting down.
TTATTTTTTCAAGAAATACGCCGACTATTTCACACCCAAACAGACGTAATTTTTTTTTAATTCTCGGTATTGAACCGAGCATTAAGAATACAACAGAATGCATCTCAGCGCGCCGATAAAACACACTGTTGGATTTACAACTGTCGGCGCAAAGCAATGCGTTGAAAATCCAGTGAGCGAAAAAATCCCGCCGCGATATTATTTTGTCCGTTTGTACGTTGACGGTTTTTTGGTCCATAGTTAAACCGTGTAACCATTTGTTAGAATAACCATAGTCAACTGGTCAACTAATGGTTAAAGGGCTAACTACCTATTATGTTTTTCAATATCTATTTTAACCAAAGTCAAACTTAACTATTGGTAATACTTTACCATTGGCATCATATTGCCAATCTTATTAGAAATCTTTTCCTAAAAATAGATATGATTTTGTAACGATTCGTCTTTTTTTACCGTGTTTTTGTCAAACTTTATTATAAACTGCATTAAAATCAAATAAAATTGAGATTGAAATAAAGCTATTTTCACTACTAGTATATTGTTCTTAAATTTCCACCTCGATCGCCAAGAATCTTCTTAAAAATGTCAGGAAATATGCAACAATCAAACAAGTAACAAAATACCTTTGTACAAATAAGTTGCAGCAGTAATACAATCAAATGTGCAAAATAGATGTTGTGTTTGAGTTAACCATCCGCCATATTGTTTAACCCTCCAACATCGGGTGGTTAATTATATTAACTAATAGTTACTTATTTGACCATTGGTTCAACTAACAATTGATCAAAAAACCTTTTGCCGAATTTAACCATTAGTTACTATTTTTAACCATTGGTAGAGTTAACTACGAATCAAAAAACCGGCCCTAAGACCCGAGTTCACCAACAGACGGTTAAACCTAAAACATCCGTTTAAACTATAACCGGCTGTTTAACAATATTATGCTGTTCACCACGCACTAACCATTGGTAGTACTGTGATAAGTGTAAAAAGACATCATCGGGCTGTCTGTTGAACACACTATTGAATTGGCCTGTGTTGAGCTTGATAAGCATGTATGCGTTTACAGACCTCCAAGTTACCAAAATCGATCTGTATAAATGATTCTGTAATGGAAGATGTTTTAAAGAAACTTAGTACTAGTAGTAAGTCAATAGTGGTAATCATTTATGTGGTGATTTTAATATTAATTTATTAGAAAATAACTCAAAAACTGTCAGATTATTAAGTCTATTTCATTTGATCTGTCAAATGTTTTCAATGAACCAACCCGAGTGACAGCTTCTTCTGCCACTTGTATTGACTATATATATTTCTTTTTTTCTTCTGCCATCCGATCACAGTGAACAAATAATAACATTTTGCTCCTACATGCTTTTACAAAAAAAAAAAATAAGTTTAGGCCAATGACATGTAAAAACTTAGAGACATTATGTGTTCAGAGTTTTAATAATGTATGGGACCCAAATGAATTCTACGCCGAGTTCTTCTCACTAATAAACACGAAATAGTTAACGGGTTAATAACACTTTCCCACTAAAGACTAAAACTATTTGCACAACGTTCTTATTTAGTGATTGGCCTACTCCAGGTATTCGTAAAAGCAGGAAAAATCTTTTTTAACTTTATGGCCTAAAACAACAAATGAATAATACAAGCTGTTTCCGAATTAATTTAGAACTTGTATTATTTATATGTATCCGAACGAGATCATAGTGCTTGGGTAATAGATTATCTGTGGTGGCCCGCCATTATGCGCGGACGACTAGAAATGATTAAACTTGTAACATGTAATAATTTATATTAATAAACGAGTTTCAATACTATCTATAAGTGGTTTTCATACATGGTGTCAGAAGATGGCGGAAGAGTCATTCAAAAAGCTCTTCGAGCAGCAAGCCCACCTCTTAGATGCTATGCAAAAGCAAATGGGTCTGATGCAACAACAACTTCAACACGCCGCCATGCCGTCTTGTGGAACATCCGATGTTAGGAGCAGTGTCAGCGTCCCGTGGCCTCAACCCCTGCAAGTGGAGTCTGGAGATCCATTCGAAAACTTTCAGTGTTTCCGTACAAGCTGGGAGAATTACTGCCTCGCTACAGGTATGAACAAATGGGCTTCAGAAAAAGAAGAAATCAAGGCCGGGATTCTCCTTAATGCGATCGGTAATGCCGCTATGAAAAAGTACTTAGACTTCAACCTATCGGAGAGCGATAAGAAAAATGAGTCTACTATCTTTAAGAAGATGGAATCAGAAATTATTAAGAAGGTCAATGTCATTTACTCTCGATATGTTTTCAACATAAGGAGTCAGTTAGTTGAAGAGTCATTTGATGATTACCTTTTAATACTCCGAAAATTAATCAAACCTTGCAATTATCCGGAATCTATATGTGATGAATTGTTAAGAGATAGAGTTGTAGTTGGTATTAGAAGCAAAAACATTATGAAGGAGCTACTTCGTCAAGAAAGTTTGACACTAGATTCAGCCATTAATTTATGCAGATCTGCTGAAAGAGCAGAAATACATGTTTCGAATGTGCAAAAGGAAGATGAAGTTAATAAGATCTCTGTTAAAAATGCAAATTCAAAGGAACCCGTCAAGAAATTATGCAAGTTTTGTGCACAGACACATGTATTTGATAAAAAGCTCTGTCCAGCTTGGGGCAAGAGATGTGAAGAATGTGGTGGAAGGAATCATTTCAAGAAAGTGTGTAAAAAAAAACAGAAGTCAGTAAAAGCAATTGATGTGGAAAATGACTCAGATATTGATAATGTTATGGTATCAGAGATACGCACCAACTCCAGTGGCCATAAGGAAGCACCCTTGTTCTTTAAAACTGTTGTGAATAAATGGAATAAGCTATACTGCACACTGGACACAGGAGCACAAGTATGTGTCATGGGAGCCAATTTCTATAAAAATATCACGGGTAAGGATGACTTCAGTTCGTTGACCCCTGCCGATCAGAAGTTGAAATGTTTCAATGGAACTGATATACCAAATTTAGGGACTGTCTGTTTTGAATGCAGAACCAAAACTAGTGTGAATAAAGTTTATAAAATAAAATTCCATATTGTGGACATAGATCATGAACCACTCTTGTCAGAAAGAGCATGTGTAGTGTTGGGTTTTATTAAGTACTGTGAGAAAGTCACCGTGTCAAACCAGCTAGATCGCACAGAAGCATTGAATATCATGCAAAAATATAGTGATGTGTTTGAGGGATATGGAAGATTGCCAGGAGAGGTTACTCTAGAAATAGATGAAACAATTCCAGCACGTATCCAGCCAGCACGTCGGATTCCAGTATGTCTAAGAGAGAGGCTGCGTGAGGAACTTGACACTCTAGAACGGGATGGAATTGTCGCCAAAGAGATACAGCACACGGAATGGGTAAATAATATTTTGATAGTCAGCAGTGATCATAAATTTAGAATATGTCTAGATCCCATTCCCTTGAACAAAGCTCTCAAAAGGCCATATTTTCAGTTCACTACATTGGATGAAATGTTACCTGAGCTAAGTAAAGCTAAAGTATTTAGTACTGTGGATGCAAAGAAAGGGTTCTGGCAATGTAAACTTTCTGAAAGAAGCAGTAAACTTACTACATTTTGGACACCTTTTGGTCGTTACAGATGGCTACGTCTCCCATTCGGGCTGAGTTCTTCTCCAGAGATTTTTCAGCAAAGACTCACCAGTCTCATTAAGGACTTAAAAGGAATTGAAGTCATAGCCGATGACATTTTAATATATGGAGTTGGTGATACTATTGAAGAGGCTGTTACAGATCATAATAAAAAATTTGAAAAACTTCTTCTAAGGCTCCGAGAAGTGAATTGCAAGCTGAATAAAGATAAAGTAAATCTGCTTCAAACTTCAGCAAAGTTTTACGGTCATATCCTAACCAATGAAGGTTTGAAAGTAGATCAGTCCAAGGTTGAGGCTATAAAAAATATGCCCACTCCCACTTGTGGCAAAGAAGTGCTTAGATTTTTGGGCATGATTGGCTATCTGAGTAAATTTATTGATAATCTTAGTGTTAAAGCAGCCAACCTTAGAGCTCTGACAAGAAAAGATGTAGAATTTTTGTGGACCAAGAAAGCGGAAAAAGAGTTTCAACATTTAAAAGATGTCATAAGCTGTCTTCCAACACTTAAGTATTTTGATGTCAACAAAGAGGTTGTTATTGAATGTGATGCAAGTGAATTTGGTCTTGGAGCAGCCCTTTATCAGGACAACAATGTCATAAGTTTTGCATCAAGATGTTTGTCAGCAACTGAAAAGAAATATGCTCAGATTGAAAAAGATATGCTTGCGGTAGTATTCGCATGTAAAAGATTTAATCAGTACATTGCTGGCAGTGGCAAGACTGTTATCAAAACTGATCATAAACCACTCATCAACATTGTTAATAAACCACTTGTAGAAGCACCTAAAAGATTGCAAATGATGTTGTTGACAATTCAAAAGTATAATGTTCAACTAGATTTCATACAGGGTAAAATTAACAATGTAGCGGACACTTTGTCAAGAGCTCCTGTCACTGATGATGGAGAATATTATGATTTGGAAAGCAAACTATCAGAGAAAAAAGTTTACAAGCTAACAAGCAAAGTTTCTCCAGTGAGGTATCTAAAAATTTCAGATAAACTTATTGAGAGAATAAAGAAAGCCACAAATGAAGACACAAACTTACAGAAATTAATTATGTATATCATAAATGGATTTCCCAGGTATATATCAGACTTACCTCAAGATCTTAGAGTATTTCACAAATTCAGACATGAATTATCCACATCAGAAGGATTAATATGTAGAAATAATCAGGTACTAATTCCAGAAAGTTTAAGGAGTGAGATGCTACAAAAAGTACATGTCAGTCACAACGGCTTTGGTAGCACTTTGAGACTGGCTAGAGGAAATATGTTTTGGCCTGGTATGTCTGTTGATCTAAAAACCTATTTAGGAAAATGTTTATTTTGCGCAGTTCATTCTCCATCTCAACAAAGCTTGCCACTTATCAGTCATGAGGTTCCTAAATATCCTTTTCAGTATATCTCAATGGATGTTTTCTCAGTGGGAGAATTAAAATTTCTTATTACAGTTGACCATTACTCAGACTATTTTGAGTTGGATCGCCTCTCGACTCTTACAGCAACTGAACTAATCCAGATTTGTAAGAAGAATTTCGCTAGACATGGAATACCTCAAAAAGTCTGTACAGACAATGCTACTAATTTTGTAAATGAGCATTTCAAGTCATTTTCAAATAACTGGAACTTTGAGCATGTGACTTCATCACCACACTATCCAGCTTCAAATGGAAAAGCTGAGGCAGCTGTAAAAATAGCTAAGAAATTGGTAATACAGAGCCTGGAAACTAAACAAGATCTATGGTTTTGTTTACTTCATCAGCGGAATACTCCAATTCAGATGGACGATACAAGTCCTGTCCAGAAATTGTACTCTAGGCGTACCAGGACTGGGTTACCTTGCCTATTGAAACATCTCAAGCCAGCCGTTGTTCCTAATGTTTCTGCAAATATCAAAGAAAGAAAGGAGAAGGTAAAGAAACATTTTGATAGAGGTACTGCAGAGAAGGCCCTATTATTTGTTGGTCAGAATGTGATGGTACAGCTTCAGCCTGAGATAAGTAATCAATGGTCTTATGGTAAGATCACTAAATCCATAAATGACAGATCATTTGTGATCAAGGTTGGAGATAAATTATATAGAAGAAATAGAGTTCACATTAGGCCTTTTTCTGGGACCTTTTCGGATACTGAACATAGGCAGGAGGCGACTGCAAAGCATACAAATTCAACTGTGTCTCCATTAGTGCATCATCAACCTTGCTATGCTGATTCAGCAGGTTTTGTTATTGAATCAAATGCAGCATCAGGATCAAACGCAGCATCAGAAACAAATGCAGCATCAGAATCATCAACTTGTTTCAACTATGAAGACTTACGAAGCACTGTCGATACTAATCAAGGTCCACGACGTAGTGAGCGTGTAAAGGCAACACCCCACTATTTGAGGGACTATACAGCTTGATTGAAAAGGGGATGTTTCCGAATTAATTTAGAACTTGTATTATTTATATGTATCCGAACGAGATCATAGTGCTTGGGTAATAGATTATCTGTGGTGGCCCGCCATTATGCGCGGACGACTAGAAATGATTAAACTTGTAACATGTAATAATTTATATTAATAAACGAGTTTCAATACTATCTATAAGTGGTTTTCATACACAAGCTTTAATCAGTATGTTTCAAAATATTCAAAAACTTTTAAAATTGTGTGCAAATTAGCTTTTGGAAGGGGCGACTAGAATCAATTCTATTTTAATGTAAATGTTGACGTTAAAAAGTGCCTTTTAAGTGCCTATTTGAAATAAATGCTTTGACTTTTACTGTAATCGGATGGTTAACGTGGCCAACTCTGTTTAACCATTGGTTAATGCTTCCTGATGTGAAGTTTTGCATTGTGAATCGCTTTTAGTTACAAAATAAAAATAATAGACACTGTAAGTTACTTATATCTTTGAAGAGGGTAATGTGTTAGATAATTTTGAAGATAAATAAAGAATTTTGCGCTCTCTACGTGTATTCCAAACACGGCGCAATTATTTTGAGGAATATGACGAGAAAGCATTTGGTACAAGAGTTTGTATACACAAACGTAGTGTTCTGGAATTACTTGATATAATTGATATGAAGTTTGAATATCCAAGCACCTTTTCAGTGAGTGCCAAAAGCGTTAAATTTGTCAGCCAGATGCTTCCCACATTTTTTTCGTCATTTGTTGTAGCGTCATTCATAAAATAATGTTAAACCATTCGATCATTCGGTCATTTTCGACTCACTCATTCAAAAACATTCGGTTATTTAACCGTTTGTTAGAATTGAATAGTGAACTCGAAAAAAACGCGGTTTCTTAACATATGTTTAATGCTAACAGAACGGTTACATAATCAATGGTTATGTTGCAATTGGCGAACTTGGTTCTAAGCAGGCATTGCGTTCACAACGTGTCAATTGAATGACTCCCGGACCGTTCCGGCGCAGCCACAATCCGAAATAAACGAAAGAGAAATAGTCCTGAGAAAAAAATCATAATCCTAGTAAATATATTTTCTAGGACTTTTTTCTGGGTTTATCTCTTAAAAATATATTTATGCAAATGAATATAATTTAGTCATTATTTGGCCCCGTGGCAATGGCCCCGACATTGGCAGGTGCTTTACTTTGTGTAAATAATTTCAACACCCCTGCTCTCTAAACGGTGATAGAAAATTTGGTGACGATACCCCAAGTAGGGCTAAATTTAAAACTTGATGGCAAGAAACTAGATGCTATTTCGGAAACTGTATTTCTAGGAATTACTTTAGATTCAAAATTGCAATGGGGTGCCCACATTAGAGCTCTCTCAAGTAGATTAAGTTCAGCTGCTTACGCAGTAAGAAAAATAAGGCAGTTGACTGATGTAGCCACAGCTAGGTTAGTATACTTTGCTTATTTTCACAGTATTATGTCTTATGGCGTTCTGCTGTGGGGATCGGCAGCTGACGTAGATTCAGTTTTTATTTTACAAAAGAGGGCAATCCGCGCTATCTATAAAATGGGGCCTCGCGAGTCTCTTAGAAACAAATTCAATGAAATTGATATACTAACTCTGCCTTCTCTTTATATCCTAGAAAATATCTTGTATGTTCGCAAAAACTTAGGTCTTTTCAAAAAAAGATGCGACTTCCATAATCTAAATACACGTAGTAAAGATGAAATCGTGATTCCAAAATTTAGATTAACTAAAACTAGCAAGTCATTTCTAATAAACAGTATCCGCTTCTATAACAAGTTGCCAAAGTCGGTTACAGAGCTTAGCGATGGAAAGTTTAAAACTCATATCAAACGTGTCCTTATCAAAAAAGCATATTATAAGATAAAAGACTACGTTGAAGACAGGGAAGTTTGGCATTAATTCCTTCTGCACATGTGGCTTCCCTGGTACCTCATTAACAGCATAACTTTGTGAGAGTCTATTAACTGCTTCCAAATTACAATGTTAATTTTTAATATTTTTATTTTTTACACTTTCTGACATATTCTCGTCATTTTTGACATTATACTCGTACATCGCTTCAAATAGCACCTATTTATTAGTGATTCTCATGGAAATCATGTCACTTTGTTTAAATAGGTTGATCTTACTAATGTAGATTCTTTTACATATTGTGAATGGGAAAACATTGTAGGCCTTACAGATTAGATTTATAGACGATTTTCTATTCTTTATTTTCATTCCTCTAAGTACTTGGTACTTATTGACAGGCCTGCACTGTCCTCCCATACCTATTATCACTGTAATTTGAAAACATTGTAAAACCCAATTATTTTTAAAAGAGTAACCGTGGAGTTTCTTGCCGGCTCTTCTCCATAGGAAGCGACAAATTGGAACCGTGCACCTAGCTTCTGACGTTTCATAAGTGCCCTTGCAGGTTTATGTGAAATAAAATATTTTGATTTTTGATTTTGATTTTGATACCGGCATGTCTCCGAACCAAAAATAGAATACATGTGACATCTACCAACCCGCACTGGTCACTCCCTCTCAAACAGAGGAGGCGAGTGTCCCAGAAATGGCAACATTACGCTTATACCGCAATTTGCAAAAATCGTGAGATCCACAGTTTCACATTTTAATTTTTTCAGTTGTGATGCCGTTTATTCCGGGGACCGCTGTGAAGTGTACGCGTGTCAAGGACATTGTTTGAACGACGGTGTCTGTTTCCTGGACGAGGAGGATAAGCCATTCTGCCAATGTGTTGGTAGCTACAAAGGTGCAAGATGCGAAGCTGATACAAATGCCACAGTATCTAGTGGATACTCTACGTCCTGCTCAGCGGAAAGAAACCTAACTTTACTCGTAGCTGATTTATTGTCGATCCTGCGAAAGCCTTCCTCAAGAAAGTTCATAATTGTAGAAGTATAATGTACCTAATACGTTATTTATTATCTCTTAATATATATTTTTTTGTTTATGAAACTGTTTACTGAATCTGTTTTTAATGTGGAATAGAGCTTCTGGTTTACAGCGTTCCAAACACAAAAAAAAATAAAAAATTCTCAAATTCAAAATATTTTTTTTGCAAATATGGGTAAACATTATGCAGATGTTTTACATTCATGTGATAGTTGTATATAAACATTATCAGGCATGCAAATTAGGTACATAGAAATAAAACACAAAAAAAAAACTAAACAAAATAATAAGAACGAGATCAATAACACTTGTTTATAAATAAATGTTATACTTCATCCTGCAACTATTCAGATACACTGTATTATGCTTTATTTATCAAAAAGCATTTTAGTTTTTCTTTAACATGTTAGACGATGATGCCTCCATTAAATATTTAGGAGGAGCCATGCAAAATATGGTATTATCCAAATCCTCCATCAAACGTCGGTAACTCAGCTAACTCAGTAGTGCCAGATTAGTTATACAGACACACACCACATTATCACACACATTTACAGCACCTACATCGCACAGATACGCGCACACACACACACTTTAAATATTAATAATTATGTCACTCTCTGTACTTTCTTTCTTATTTTCTGTGTACTTCGTAATTGACGTAATGTTTAGAATAATTAATAATGTATAGTTATTGTCAGCTGTGAAGGTACCTTATAGTAAATAAATAAAATAAAAATAAATTTAAAAGAGTTGTTTTAATATTAAGATAACAAATTTTACTCTTGTGTCGTTTACTTTTTTTAAAAGAAAGTAACGTTAAATCTTACAAAATTAATCATTTCATGAATGTATTTAGAATAGAATAGAATAGAATAACTTTATTTCGGACACAAATATCCATAAAGTGTTAGTAACATTCAAGAAAATAACTTATTGCCCAGTGTTAGTAAAACTCAACCTCCGCACAAACTGCTGTACAATCAGAGAGCCGAAGCTCTCGGCTACAGTTTTCAGGATGCTGTTTCGACTACCCTTCACTCTCCCCAGTAGCGACGCAGTTTTTTTGCGTATAATTGCATAGAAGCCGTCGGTGCGGGCTTGCGCAAACATCTCCGACGCACTACAGTAACGAGGCAGCCTCAACAACATCCTGAAAGCATTGTTATATTGGACGCGCAGGGCATCCAGCGATCTCTTAGTACAATTGACCTATAGATTACCCGTGTACAAACTTCGGCAAAAGGCCTTGAAAAGCGTTAATTTTATTTGGTCTGTACACCGTGCAAATCTACGGGACAACATATTACTCCGGACCGCCAGAGCCCTGCGCTCCCTCTCAATGTCTGCATCGTCCCCGAGGTCAGCGGCAAGACAATGCCTTAGGTATTTAAAACTTGACACCCTTTTAATTGGTGACCCGTTCATCAGCAACTCGGGTCCTTCTCCACGGCGTTTGCCTCTGACCTCAAAGACCATGTATTCACATTTCTTTACATTATAATTTAATCCATGTGCAGCACCGTAGGTCCCACAAGTTTTAAGCATCTCTCTGATTGCTCCCGCCGACGGACCCAGCAGTACCATGTCATCTGCATAGCTAATGTTGTTAATTCTAACTCATCAACACTGCATCCGACACGCATGCTGCTGAGTGCGCCTATCAGGTCATCCACGTAAAGGTTGAAGGGCCTGGGAGACGTCAGTCCACCCTGTCTCACCCCGTACTCCAACCTATACGGCTCAGAGACTGTATCATCCCATTTCACCCGATTGACTTGGTTACGATACCAATACTGGAATAGCCCACATATTTCCGCGGGTATACCTCTGTCTCCCATCTGTATGCATGGAAGTATCAGTTATTTAAGATTTTTAAATATTCTTTGCAAGTATCTGTTTGTTTAAATTTATAAATTGAACGGACACATTTCTTCTGAGCCTTAAAAGTATCATCCTTATGTACAGAATGCCCCCAAACTATTATTCCATCCCTTATAATGGATCCCACATAATCATGGTATGCAGACAGAACAGTCGATATATCAGCCATTTTGGAAAGTATATGTAAGGCACGATTGTTGATTTAATTTTGAGCATAGATGCTCTTGGTGTTTCCAATTTAAACTGCAGTCAGTAACTAAACCTAAAATGTTTGTAGTATCCACGTGAGAGACTTTTTTATTTGAGTATTTGATGTTAATGTCGCTAAACTGTGCAACTCTATGGCAAAATTTAATTATTTTAGTTTTATCGAAATTTCACTTTAAATTGTTAGATGTAGTCCATTCTATAATTTTTTCGAAGGCTTCATTAAAATCTTTTTCTAATGTCATTCTGTACTTTACCGTTAAATATAATGGTACAATCATCAGCAAAAAGAAATGTACCTATGTACCTCAGGGCCGTAGCCTTCGCTGGAGATGCCCTGGGCGTCGGTAATACCAGGCTGATTCCCGGCCACCGTAGGCGCGGCCTTGCGGACGGCGAGTAATGGGTAGCTCGCTGTCCGGTAAGGACCAAGCCCGGGTCGACGGCGCGTTGTGTTCCACGCGCGCCTCAAAGAGATGTCAGCAACAACTGATGGGGCCCGCAAGGGCCGATGCCTGCCAGGGGTGCGGGTTGTTCGAAAGAGATACCGCGGCACCTGGCACACAGGCAACTGAGGGAACACGGGTGGGTTTTAATCAGTAAAATTCTGACACGCCCTCCTGCTCCACCCAGAGCGAGAGAAGTCATTTGATGATTTCTCACCCAAAAAAAAACCTTCCGGAGAAAGTTACTGCTATACTGGTGTATTTATGGTTTTATTTTTGCGAAATCCAGTTTGCTCGTAGGTTAGAAAATGTTGCGATTCAAAGAATTTGTATAATTTATAAACTGGGACTAAAGCTATAGGACGGTAACAGGACATTGAAAGTTTATTGTCTTTTTTTAAAAGTGATTTTGTTAATGTACTCTTTAGTTTATCTAGAAACACTCCGTTAAATATTACCACGTTTATAATATGACAATTTCCAGCTTCAAAATTTGTGTTGATATCTGGTTATATCCGGCGCTGCTAGTATTTTTAAGATTATTTATTGATGTAAAAACCTCTTTTCGCTCGGAGTACTGGTAGTATGTGTCGAACACGTAGAGAAACTAGCTCAAACATAAAGAGATCCACAGGAGAACCAAGGTAACCGACAGAGTTCGAAGAATTGCCAAACTTATGTGGCAGTGGGCAGGGCTCATTGCTCGCAGAACAGATGGTCGACGGGGCAAAATGCTGAGTGGCGATCGCGTGTAATAAGACATAGAGTTGGAAGGCCTTCCACAAGGTGGACCGATGGCCTTGTGAAGGCCGCTGAAATCCACAGAATGCGAGAAACACAGAAACGGTCGAACTGGTGGAGCTTGGAGGAGGCCTACGTCCAATCGATTTATTAGTTACTATGGCTCACTACGGTGTTAACAGCCGTTCGTAATTATCTACTTCGAATTATGAATTTGAAAAGTCTTTTTGACGTGAAAACGTCTTTTCTGTCGGAGTACTGGTTAAATATTTCTGACTGACAACAACATGTAAGATTTCAACCGTTTTTGGCGGGATCGCGTTGGAACATGTCGCACGACTTTTTATTTTTATGAAATTTAGTGAAGTAGCGAATAAAATTGTATAATTTTGGTAGTGAATTATGCAATTGAATTACGTGTGAGTGCACAAATGTAAGGTGAAAATAGGTGTCTAACGTGGACTTTTCGTGTTCCCCCCAAAAACTCCTATTAGGTTGTTGTAAAGTTACTACCGCTTTACAATAACTTTGACTTGACTGGCTAAAGACGACTATGACTGCTTTGTAAATTCGTGCCCGATATCGGGCCATTTACTTGATCAAAAATAAAAATTACTTGACACTGGCTAAATGCACAAACCGTGCGAAGCCAAAACCCAAAAAAAAAAAAAAAATTTCAACCGCTTATAACTCTGAGAGTTTTAGTACTAGAGTAATGGTTGAACATCCAAGAGATTGAACATATTTTATTATAACATTTTTTTAGCAGGGCATAACTTGCCTATGACGTGTGCATGCGCATGCTCACGACACTCTATTTTTGTCTATGAGTCAAAATTCCAATTTGTGTAGCGTAAAAATGTGTTCAGTTAGAACACTAATTCTGGTATCGTTGTCAAGAATTAACAAAGCACTGCTACTCTAAAGAGAGGATTAAAAATGAATATAAAGTTGACAATAGCAGAATAACTCCATATTTAGTCTCGTATCGGCCGTAAATATGCTCAATGAAAAAAATCCCAATCGAAGAAAGTTTGCATCAAAAGAAATGCAATGAGCCTAAAAAATTAGTACCGAGCAAATACAATAGCATTCCAAAACAGTTTAAGATGTCGTCTAATATTGGCTGTAAATCTGCTCAGAACTGAAAACATCATAATCGGTGAAAGCTTACTTCATAAGGAATGAGCCTACTAAATCTGGTATCGGGAAAATAACATGGCTGCAACAGTATCGGGAACCATAGGAACATTTGTTACAAAACCCTACTTAAAAAAATATTTCGCCTCATTTTGGCTGTAAATGTTTTCGTAATTGTGAAATAAATCAAAATCGAAGAAAGTTTACGAGATAGCCAATGACACGAACGGGAAGAGCGCGCTTACTGACAAGATGAGCAAGCACCTAATACTAGCGAGCGGAGAGAGCCCATCCTCTACAAAAGTGAGTCGAGCGCGATCACACACGATAAGAGGCGAGCGCAGCAAAATCTCTCTAAAAAAAAGCGAATGAAGGACGCACAGTGTATTTCCGAGCGAGCGAAGCCATCCCAATGAGGCTAGGACTGACCAGAGCACGCTTACATAAGCAATGAGCGAGCGGAGTCACGTACTTTTTGGCATAGCCTTCCTCCAACTGTGTCCATTATACTCGGTCCTCTGCAACTCTGGTACAGTATTCCCTAGGGTTATAAGTATATCGTCTTCTCATCTTGTTTTTGTTTTTTTTCTAGTACAGGTACCAGAAAACGGGAACGCTTTAGCACTTAGTTGTTAAGTAATATGTACCTATGACATCTTCCGTCACTCTGACTAGTTAACTGATATGTCTGTGTGCAATATTGTGTAAAGGAACATAACATCACGCCAGTATTTCCCGTAGGTTTAGGCAGAAGTTTAGTACACGCAGCGTCAGTATGTGCTAACCCCTCAAGTTTTACAATGTTACACTGCTACAACATTGGATTCATTACGAATAATCTAAAGAATACTTCAAATAGAGTTTAGTATTTCGACTTGGCTTCGAACCATCGCATCACCGGTCGGTATCGGTACGACTATGACTATGTAACTTACCGGTATGACTTCATAGTCATACCGGTAGTTCCATAGTTTGACGAACTAATCAGCGAGCCCATGGCTATAGTGGATATGAATTGCGATAAAATGTGACACGCGTACTGTCACTTGTCGCTCGCCGAGCGTTACGTGATTCGAACAAGACTACGCGACGGTAGTCGATTAAAGTAATGTATTAGCGCGGATCGTCAAGTTTAGGTAATTCTTTGCGAATTTCACTCACACAGATGCGTGTGTAACTGTGTGCGTAGAGTTGGCGCGTTCGCTCTTTATAGTCAGACTTACTCACTTTGATCCGTTCGCTTTAGAGCAATAATTGTTTTAGCAAAATTTAAATGGAATTTAAATCCAAGTTCAATTTATTGTTATACTTATGATTTATGATTAATCTGAAATCCTAAGTTATTTAAGAGAAAAAATAATATTAGTAATTTAGATTACTCAAGTGTTAGTGACTAGTTCCAGTTGTTTGTAAATAGATTTTTTAATTTTTATGCATTGGATGAGCAGGTGGGAAATTAAATAAATGATTGTCGAATGTTGTGTTTAGTGAATCATTTAATATAAAAAAACTGGATAAATTATACAATAGTTTCCCTCTATGGCATTGATCGGCTTTTTCTGGGATCAATTATTTTGCGAAGAACGCACATATAATAAAATTTTGTCAAACGAGGGATCATTTTTTCTTTCCAAAATTGATCGTCTTTATACGTTTTCACAACTTTTATTGGAAATTCAGGACCAGTGTACACCGCAAACAAACACACATTTTTATTTGCAATATTTAGTTGGCCCTGAACTTGGTAATGCTTTACGTTGATAATGACGTTATCGCCATCAAATAAAAACGTTTCTTTTTTTTTGACGGATTGCTGCATCAGGGTCAATTCCACGTATGGAAATGGGGCATTTTTATTTCTGTGATTCCTTCTTCATAGTACAAGTACATAAAAATACAACCACAATTATTTTAGTATTATTTTGTCATAGATTTCCGCAAAGTAACACCTTTTTACATTCAAGCCGTATGAAATAAATAATAATAATGGGAAATTATACCTAGAAGTCATCATCTCATCGAATTTATTTGTCACTTCTAGTATTTCTGAATGCGATTCAGGTATTTCCAATCCTTTATCAACTCTTGTTGTTGATGTTGAAGGTAGCTGGGATTCTTCGTTATCATTCTCGCGTGAGGTTCTGCCGCATTGTCTCGCCGTTTTTGTAAATTTTGCCGTTTACTCCTACATAAAAACGTAGTATTGCATGACATCAATCAATATTAAAGCGGGATTCACATAAACAACATTAATTATGCACGCTAAAATTAATTTTACAAAACTAGTTTTCATTTCATTTCATTTCATTTATTTGCATACCATAATGTGAATTAAGTTGTTACAAATAGGCTTAAAGCTAAGATACAGTTATGGACCCTGTAAGGGCACAGCAACATAAGCATGGATAAATAATTAAAAATAAATAAAATAGGTTAGAACATGAAAATTCTTAATTCAATTAAATGTATTTAGATTATAATAATTATACAATATGTAATGTTTATTTTATATTTGTGAATGTAATTGGCAAAATGTAGAAGTAATCTCAATTAAATATTTACATTTTATTGCAATTCCAGTCACAGTTTATCATTCATGTATTCATTTAAATTATAATAGGTTTTGTTTATTAGTTTCAATACAGTGCAACTTGTTTCATATAATATTAGTGTCTTGAAATCTATACATAGTAGGTATCACCGAAATCATGGCCCCGTCAGCATCAAAGCTTTATTTTGCAATGTACAGACGCCAGCACATCAAGCTACTACAATCTGTCAAATATAGATTTTCAACTTTATCACTAAAGCATAAAGTTCAAAGTTCATTGGGAAAATTTTAGAGTTTTGGGTAGCTTGATGTGCAATATTATCGTACAAATGTGCTTTCGCGATACTCGTTTCATGTCTCATTTGATAGTAAAATTAGTTCCGCGACATTACCTGTATAAAAAATCGCGCTTGGCACGAAATTATTTCGATTTCATTATACTAGCATTAATTTAATGAAATCGAAATAATTTCGTGCCAAGCGCGATTTTTAGTAAAGGTAATGTCGCGGAACTAATTTCACTAGCAAATGATAATTTCAAGTGTAAACTTCTAGTTTTATGATACATGCAGTTCACACTTGAAATTGTTAATGAAATAAGAAAATAATTTTATGTCACTAATTTCGTAATGTAAATCCGACTTACAGAAATGCTCAATTTGAATGTCCAAGTAAAATAATATGGAAATTTTAATTACTTTGCAGCTTGTAATTTCTCTAACATTTTATTTTTTCTCATTCATGTACCTCCACTGTCACCCTAATACAATTTACTTTTTCGGCCCATCAAATAAAAATGATGTTTGCTTTTGTCAAATTTAGGTTAAGAAAATATTTTTTTGAGGCACTTAATGAATTAAAATTACTTTTATATTTTATACAATAACAATAACGTTATCTTTCCTTTTTCCACGTATTTTTTCCAGACTTCCACGACTCATTGGTCATTTATAATTTCATTCCGAAATTCAGTCTTCCCATAAAAATCTCAAAAACATGAGTTCAAAATAAGCTTTTATTTTGATAATTAAAAATATTTTACAATATTTATTCTATACAAATACAATATAAAGATATGCTTAAAGCGGTACTAAAATTCGTTTTTAATAAATTCATGCCATTTAGTAGTAATTTAACCTTAAAAAACCACGATTTGTCAGTTTTTAACGATAACACTCTTAAATATAAAACACATTTATTACAATCATTAGATGCAATTGTATGAGTTTACTGCTATTACAGCAAAATTTATAATGTAAATTATATTATTTGAAGAGAAAATACAGCAATATTACAAAGCTGTTTCCGTGTTGGATAATTTTGAGTTTTCTTCGACATTTATTGGACGTCGACAAGTAACAAGCCGAATTTCGGTTTTCCCCATGGGCTAAAAAACCTGAATCCTGACGACTGAAGACCTGAGTTGACCTGACGCGCTTGAAGACCTGACGTAGACTTAAGCCACGCTACTTAAGGCACCTATTTTATTTACCCGTCTGGCGCGCTGCGCCGACCAATTATTCTGATTGTACTAGCTGACCCGGCGAACTTCGTAGGTACCACCACATTTTATTTCTCCAGTCGCGACTGAGGAAATAAAACCCTTCCGGTAAAATCAAATCGGTTGGTCGATTGTTTCGTCAAAGATCTGTCAGTCTTCTGTCACATACCGTCAATCAATTTTCGTATTAGATTGTAGAAAATAATTCTGATCAAATCTATATACATATATTTTAATTTTCTTATATACAAACCTTGTCCTGACAATAAGGAACACATAAAAAAAGAATCATCCAATTTGTTGCAGTCGTTCGGAAGTTACGCGCGTACATACATTTCGGCGATTCATTTTTAAATACATACTAGCTTTTGCCAGCGGCTTCGCCCGCGTGGAGGTCGGTGTATTATACATATAAACCTTCCTCTTGAATCACTCTATCTATTAAAAAAAACCCGCATCAAAATCCGTTGCGTAGTTTTAAAGATTTAAGCATACATCCCTATGTATGCTTAAATCTTTAAAACAAAGTCGCTTTCTCTGTCCCTATATCCCTATATAGGGACAGAGAAGGCGACTTTGTTTTATACTATGTAGTGATATAGATAGATATAGATTGTAGTAGATTACTATTCGTTTGTTTCTATTTTTAAGTTAACATAATATCCCTATTTTTAAATAATATTCTATAGACGCACGGTTTAACTTAGTGTTCTATCGTAAAGGTAACAAACATACTTTTGCGAGCATAGACCTAGATTTAATCGATTGCAATCGCTTGATAGGTCGTGTACCAAAATAACTTATGTTTTAAAAACCATAAAATTTCCCACTAAGTTTCACTCGTTCAACAAATCCTAGTGTGCAGTTTTTATCAAATCCCAATTTTCACTTTTTCATATTTTTTATAACTTTGGTGTTTCTTTTATAAGTCTATTTCAAAATTATGCGTAATATTAGGCAGAGGTGTGTTTTTTCAACTCGTCATGCTGCAATACCTACATTCAGGTATTCCATATAAATTAGTTAAACTTACTATTTATACTAAACTGTATGACGGGTTATAACGTCGCGGCGGGATTTTTTGCGCATTGGATCTTCAACGTATGAATCCTGTGTTTTTTCGACTCACTGATATGCAGATTTTCAATGCTCGGCTTAGAGATTTGAAAATCCAGTGTGCCATCAAATATGTTATTTATTTTTACGTCCATGCGCCTGCGTCGAGTTCACGTGAGGTAACAGATGCCATACTACATTTTTGCACGGGTCGAAAACGGCCTGCGGGAAACATCGCTTATCGAATAATAAAAACTGTATTTTTATCATTTGTAAGCTTTCACAGGCGCCATCATACAGCCACTGGGTTAGCAACTAATATGCAAGGTCAAATTAAATATGCTGGCAATACTTTATCTACGTGTTGAGTATCGATACCGAAAATTAAAAATTTCGGTGGGCACAAAATTACAAAAACAGCAGACCAATTAGGTCAGCGGTTTATGTAGTAATTATTTGTTTAACTTCCATATTTTTAGATATTCATATGAAATAGGCTAGGGAAACTGCAGCCGTGATGAGTTTACCTGATGACGTTATTAGAAAAAAATCTTCCTTTTCACTTCAAGTAAATACACCTAACTACGGGGCCAACGATCGCTTGTACCAATCTACTTGGAATTATGAGTACAGAAAGTCATTTTTCTTTTTGTGTTTTCGTCATTAAATCAAATACATTTATTTCAGACATAATTAATATTATCCGTATAATGTTAGTAACAGAGGTCTTAAAACTATGTTAGTATTGTATTGAAGAATACATTTCCATAAAAATAAAAAAAACAATGCATCATCTCTTCACGTGAAGCCGAATAAGCCTCCCCAGCATTTCAAACTCGCCGCCTATCTGATATCATCTTCAGAATCCCGTTCCGTAATCGTGTTGTTCATATTTATTAAAACAAAAAACAGAAATGCAAAATGAAGTTGACAATCTTGACTTTTGTGTTTGGAACTCTGGAACTTGGAACAGTTATAGAAACGAATGAAAAAAATATTAATAAATAATAAATGACATAAGTACATTATACTTCAACAACTAGGAACTTCCTTGAGGAAGGCTTTCGCAGGATCGACAATAAATCGATTACGGGTAGAGTTAGATTCCTTTCCGTTGAGCAGGACGTAGAGTTAGTGGATAAAGTGGCATTTGTATCAGCTTCGCATCGTGCGCCATCGTAACTACCAACACATTGACAGAATGGAACTTCCTCCTCGTCCAGGGAACAGACACCGCCGTTCAGACAATATCCGTGACACGCGTAGACTTCACAGCGGTCTCCGGTATAACCGGCATCACATCTGAAATAAAGAATATTTGAGACAGTAGAAATACAATATGAGGGATCCGTAAAGGAAGCCCGCGGTATTAGACATTTCTCACGATTTTATTGCAAATTACGACAGTTTGGATTAAATAATTACTAAATTATATTCATCTGGAACATGCAGCTCTCATAAATATATAACGGGATATCGGGAGGGCCGGGCTGTTGCATCTGATTGCTGATTCGTGGCTTCGTCAGCACGGGAATACATAGTGGGCGTTAAACTTCTTGAAACGTTGAAATAAATACGCTGTAGCGTTGACTGTTCACTATTTTAATTTTACAGGCACTTAAATGACTTAAACAGTTAAGAATTGCAGCAATAATTAACGATTTAGAGCCAATGGGTTTGCGAGTGACCATCACGTGCAACGGCTGTCATCAACTTAATGAACTGACACGACGTCGCCCGCCATGACAGACGCAACTCCATTCGGTGTTACCCGCTCTTAATTAAAATTACCATTTAGTTGAATTCAAATCGATTAATCGTTAAAATAACAGAATAAATTACAACTCTCGAAATTAACTGATTTTCATTATTTAATAATGCCACGCGCCGTTATATATATTTATCGATCGTTTAGATGTAAGACTACGGGCGCCTTTCTAGGAAGCCCGCGGTAATAGATATTTCTCATGATTTTTTTTGCAAATTGCGGCAATGTTGATTAAATAATAAATCAATTACATTCATCTGGAACATCAATTAGCTCTCGAAAACATTTTTACCTGATATAAGACTATGGGCTTCTCTTTTGTTTGAGTCGGACTGCGGCAGCGCCGGAACGGTCCGGGACTACTGCGCACTGACTGTAGCTTTTCTCCATACAATTGACACAATATCGAGGATATCATTGAACAAATGGAAGTAGTAGAATATCTTTTACCTGCATTCAGGAAGTCCCTCGTCATTCAAGCTGCAGTTGCCTTGCAAACAATAGTTCTCGCAGACATTGCTCCTCTCACCGATGTAACCTTCGCATCTTGTACCTTCGTAGCTACCAACACATTGACAAATTGGCTCCTGCTCCTCATTCAGGGAACAGTTGGCGTCGTTCAGACAATATCCGTGACACGCGTAGACTTCACACCTGTGTCCGGAATAACCGGCATCACATCTGAAATAATGAAAATGAAATAGAGTGTGACGGATTCGTCAAGGAAGCCCTCGGAATTCACAACGAATTCTTCGATATTTGCGAATTGCGACAGTGTTGTTAAAATAGTTATTAGACGACAATCATTCGAAACTTTTTCTCTCACAACTGAGCAAAGGCCTCCCCCAAATCCTTCCAGGCATCCTATTCCAGGGCCGACTCGATCCAACCCTTGCGATACGCGTCTAGGTCGTCTTGCCACCTCTTCTTTGGCCGGCCTTGGCGGCGCCGTACATCCTCAGGCGGGATTGTGGAGACTATTATCCAGCGGTCACTGTGCAAGTGTGCATGCGGCTGGCGTGACACACCTAGTCCCATTTTAGCCCAGCAGCCTTTTTGCCTACGTCTAGGATTCCCGTTTTGGAGCGTAGCGTGGTGTTTTGAATTCTGCCCGTTCGTTTAACGCCTAAAATGCTGCGCTCTTTGCTCTTTGGCAAACCCCAAGGCGGAACTTTTGCAATCGGTGAACCAGGTCTGAACACCGTAGGTTAGGACGGGTAG
Source organism: Polymixis lichenea (assembly GCA_949091785.1). NCBI lineage: Eukaryota > Metazoa > Arthropoda > Insecta > Lepidoptera > Noctuidae > Polymixis > Polymixis lichenea. Next base: position 11,879,507 of record OX420958.1, on the reverse strand, counting down.
GATACACATATCGATGAGTTTTTGGACTTCAGGGAAATCGGTAGATCACCCTTCATTAGAAACTTTAATATAGCTCTCCAAAATATATTTATAAGAAATGAAACTATTAGGTCCGTGAAAATATGACGATATCCAGGAAATGTAATTTCGAGAGCTTTAAAAGATATCTTGAATTTCGATGATAATTTTGAAGCAATTTCATTTTGAAGTAAGTAGTTAAATATATTTTACCTGCATTCGGGAAGTCCGTCATCATTGAAACTGCAGTTGCCTTGCATACAATAGTTCTCACAGACTGAAACATCGCACCTCTCACCGGTGTAACCAGGAGTGCATTTGCACACAAATTGTCCATTATCTTTAATACCATGTACGCAAAAGGGTCCATCATATTCTGGAGCAATTTTTACCCGACTCTCGAGTGCTTCGCAATCCTGTCCCTGGATTTGGTCTGCGATTTTATAGTTGGCGACTATACCAACATCGACGTTTTTATCATTTTCCGCATGGAATATCTTTTTTATATCTTTAGCGACATCTGTCAATGTAAATTCATAAAAATTCCTTTTATCATGACGAAAGTCTATGAAGAAGAATGATTTTTTTGAAGCAGTCAATGTATTTGATGGATGGATAAACAATGGATTAAATGTATAAATATTTATGATAACTCTCTTGTCTTTCGTATTCACTTTCGATAAATACAGTTCATAAACTACGTTAGTAGTAGTGTTCGCAGGCTCAACCCAGAATATGGCCTGTCTCTGCTGGTTAAAAGCCAAGCTGTGTGGCTCCAAATTGTGAGTAGTTTTGAAAGGCAGTGAAGTAATATTCTCAAAAACTTCTCTTTTAGAGCCATTTAAGCGAGCTCGCTCTATTGTAGGCTGCTCCAGGTTTGTGTTGAGCCAGTAAATATACCTGTTAAAAAAAAACTATTTTGACTATCATGAAGTTACATAGATTTTAAACACACTTACTCGAAAAATGGCTCGTATTACATGGGCTTTAGGTTCTCAATGCACTAAATAACACTCCTAATTAAACACACCTGCTTTTTACTTGGCATTCCCGGTCAGAGCTGTAACTTTTTCTTTCATTCTCAGCAAAGAAGTAAACATAGATTTTTTTATTAATTATGAAATTTTATCGAATGTATACATATACTGGTATTCAGATGCATACAGTGAGCCAGGAAGCCGAGCCCATCATATTTGGCAGATGCAGATAATTTATATAAAAATATTACTTTTCCTTTTCATGTGTGTTAAAAAATGCCATTTGATCCGCGTGAGCATTTCTCATTGCACTCTCGGCTTCATTTAGTACTAATCTACAATCCCATCCCAGGCACAATAACAAACTTTGCACATTTCTATCAAAATTTACTATTTTGGACCATAACATTACTAATCAATCTTTGCATACCCTTTACAGCTATCCACGACAATATCTCGGGGGATCCCGTCATCCATTTTGATTAAAAGATTTCCGTTGGCACCGTTGTCAGATCCAGGTTTTAATGAAATCCAATTGACGCTTCTTTCATTAGTATCAGTAAAGAAGACTGTGTCTGTGGCGGGGTCGAAGGCGATGCCATGAATGTTTCTGCCGTTTCTTTTGGTGAAACATTTGACTTCTACGGATGATAAGTCATAACCACATATAGCGTCGTTGTCGGTCTGTTTGTCGACGTACAGCATCATGTTGTGCACTTCATCGTAAGCTAACGCTGTGAGATTGTGGGACTTAAGTCTTATGGTGCTTGTTATGGTATTGTTGGTATAAAACCTTAGCTCATCTCCTACGCTCACAGCAATGTCTGAAATGAGAGAAACATATTTTTAATCCACTAGGAGCACTTAAGGAAATTCTAACCAAAACCAGATATAATATTCCAGCAAGATGGATTCGGTTTAGTTTAACTAGATCATACATGAAACATGGTCTTTTTACACGCTTTATATCAGCTTCAGTTGTATGTTTGTTTGTATGTAACCGACTCCTTTGGACGCTATTTTGACCCACTTCAAACGGTCAGATTTCATTGAAACTTTGTAGACTTATCGAGGAACAATGACAATTCAAAAATAAAAAATAAAAACAGAAAAAAAAACAAAAATCACGCTTTTCAAGCAAGCAGAGCTAAAAAATTGTAAATAAATAATAGTTTAAAAAAGCTTTTTGAGGTATTTTTATAGTCAATTAATATCAAACACCCCACGCTTTTTAATAGAATTAAATTATTTTCTAATTTTTTAGTTTGGTTTTTAAAGCGTGTTTTTTAGTTTTTTAAACTAATATTTTTTATAGATAGGCCCACAGTAAGTCACGGAAAGTACCACCCATTTGTGACAAAGGATCCTTGTGATTGAGGTGTAAAAAAAACAACCGACTTCCGAAAAAACACTATAAAGTGAAAAATTACTTTAATTTCGGAAGGCGGTGACTTTGGATATGTATTTACATTTTTTGTCACCGCCTTCCGAAACAAAGTTATTTTTCACTTTATAGCGTTTTTTCGGAAGTCGGTTGTTTTTTTGGAAAAAGTTTTTATTTTTCACATTTTAGTTATAGTACCTACCCCACTAATTCGAAATTTCATCATCCTTGGGGTCAAAACAATGTATATTTATGCGATCGCAGCAATCCCGGTTGATTTGCTGTTATTTTTTAACCGACTTCAAAAAAAGGGGGAGGTTCTCAATTCGTCTGTATTTTTTTTTTTATGTTTTTTACCTCAGAACTTTCGACTGGGTGAACCGATTTTGATGATTCTTCGGAACTCTTCAAAATATAACAGTAAGTCAACCGCGATTGCTGCTATCGCGTAAATATGCATTGTTTTGACCCCAAGGATGAAGAAATGTCGAATTAGTGGGGTAGGTACTGTAACTAAAAAGTGAAAAATAAAATCTTTTACCAAAAAAAAAACAACCAACTTCCGAAAAAACAGTACAAAGTGAAAAATAACTTTAATTTCGGAAGGCGGTGACAAAAACTTAAAATACATATCCCAAGTCACTTCCGAAATTAAAGTTATTTTTCACTTTGTACTGTTTTTTCGGAAGTCGGTTGTTGAAGAGTTCCGTTGTCTGTCTCCGAAACGCATCATCAGATCTATATGAAATTAAAATGGGACCACACGGGAAGCACGAGCTTTCAAATAAAGAATCATCAAAATCGGTTCACCCAGTCGAAAGTTATGAGGTAACAAACATAAAAAAATAAAAAAACACAGTCGAATTGAGAACCTCATCCTTTTTTTGAACTCAGTTAATAAAAAAGCTGAGTTTGAGGTTATCCGCCTTTATCTAATTATGAAGAGTACGCTTCTTTAAACTGTATAAAACTCCGCACAAACGACAGATTTGTGAGAAAATAATATACATATTTTAAAACATCGTTCTATTTCTGTGTATTGTTTGAAAATGGCAGAGACGGAACGATGTTTTCAATTCGTTTAGTATTAAGCATGATTTGCGATGCAAATGGGCCTATAAGTCACATTCATAGTCATCTGCCTAGACTTTTCACATAAAATTAATTAAATTAAATTAAGCGAAAAACTAGATGGCACCACCGAAGCCGACCCGGGAAGAAGTAGCGAGACGACCTACACGCATATCGCAAGGGTTGGATCCAGGTGCGGCCGTAGCCAAAGACTGGGGGGGTCACAGCCAAAGACCACCTACATATTAATAAGAAAATTACTATTTTAAGCTTTACGTTTACGTTTGCGACCCCTAGGACCGCCCCCTCGGACCGCGCCTGGTTGGAGGTGGCACCAGAAAAGGGTACCTGGAAAGATTTGGGAGAGGCCTTTGCTGAACAGTGGGACAATGTCGACTAATTAAAAATAAGAGAAAAACCTATGCTGCTTCTCATACTCACCCCAGGGATGGGCCAACCCCACGTACAGAACTAACAACGCCAGCACACACTGCGTTCTACACATTTTTAATTTCATACTCATAAATACCGAGTAGTTTCAACAGAATAAGGTGGTACGTCCTCCCCTGCTGATCGCTGTTAGCAGTTTAAAGCAAAAGAATATCCCTGATAAGAGTTCTCATTAAAAAAACAGATTTTTCCGTACCTACTCCTTGCACAGATAACCTGATGACCCTTCGGTATACTCGGTGCATAGTTTTAGGGTTCTATAGCCGAATGGCAAAACCGAACCCTTAGAACGTCATGTCCACGTGTCTAATAAGAGAGAAGCACCAATGAAGAATGTTCAAAATCGGGGGATTTTTTCCCTTTTGAGAGCTTCCGCTGCGTGCGCTGCGTAAACGGTTAAAGTTTCGCAAAAATCAAACATGACAGAATTGTTCCCCTTTAAAAGTTCTATAAAAAAATCCGCGACAGCATATGTCTGTCTTTTAAGGTTGGCTCACTATAACCTTTTTTATGCTAACCAAATTTGTTCTAAAATAATGCATTAATTGCGAAGGTGTTTTTATAAACATGATAATAATGCTTATCTATCCAAATAAATACGTTATTCGTCACAAGTATTTAATTTAAAACAAAATTTCCCATTACATCATTCGATTTCTTAGGAGGTATCGCAGTTTTAAAATAACATCGCAGCAAAATAATCTATACTTATAATAAAAAGAGAGAGAGAGTTTGTTTGTTTGTTTGTTTGGTTGAACGCGCTAATTTCAGGAACTACTGGTTCGAATTGGAATATTCTTTTAGTGTTGGATAGCCCATTTATCGAGGAAGGCCATAGGCTATATGAGGTTATCAGCGCAAAGGTGGTGTAACCCACAATTTTTGTTGGGTACGGCCTTCCAGCTTACACCACTCTTGCTCCATTGTTTTACTTTAATATGCCCCGTGCAAAAATAATGTTTGTCAGCGCCATCTATTGATGGATACTAAAAGGTGCTTACGCCACTATTGTATTGAAAGATCGTAATATAACGAATGTATTTTAAACCGTACCAAACAAAAATTGTGGGTTACACCACTTTTGCGCTGTTAGCCTCATATAACATCACGCTAAGACCCTTAGGAGTAGAGAAAAGAGAAAAAAGTCACGAATACGGAGTACTTGCACGGGCAGGCGAGAGCCGAGCGACGGGATGGGTAGGGAGGCAAGAAATTTGACGCGATTGACGTCACGGGCATAAGCTAATGCCTATATAAGAACGTTATTAGCAGTGACAGACTTATAATCTTTCTTTATAGGATTACTTTGCTAGTTGGGAGAGTGTTACAGTGTAACAATAACAGTTTTTATCTTATTCTAACTAAGGTAACTGTCATTAGCATGAATCATTCTACAAAAGAGCACAATCCACGCAATCTATAAAATAGGGCCTCGCGAGTCTCTTAGAAACAAATTCAGCGAAGTTGACATACTAACTCAGCCTTTTCTTAATATCCTAGAAAATATCTTGTATGTTCGCAAAAATTTAAGTCTTTTCAAAAAAAGATGCGACTTCCATACCCTAAATACACGTAGTAAAGATGAAATTGTGATTCCAAAATTTAAACTAACTAAAACTAGCAAGTCATTTCTAATAAACAGTATCCGCTTCTATAACAAGTTGCCAAAGTCGGTTACAGAACTTAGCGATGGAAAGTTTAAAACTCACATCAAACGTGTTCTTATCAAAAAAGCATATTATAAGATAAAAGACTACGTTGAAGACAAGGAAGTTTGGCATTAATTCCTTCTGCACATGTGGCTTCCCTAGTAACTCATTAGCACCATAACTATGTGAGCGTCTATTAACTGCTTCCAAATTACAATGTTAATTTTATTAATTTTATTTTTTACACTTTCTGACATATTCTCGTAATTATTTGACATTATACAACACTTGTAATATCGAGTATTTATTAGTGATTCTCATGGAAATCATATCACTTGGTTTAAATAGGTTGATTTTACTTATGTAGATTCTTTTACATATTGTGAATGAGAGAACGTTGTAGGCCTACAGTTTCTATTCTTTATTTTTATTCCTCTAAGTACCTGGTACTTATTGACAGGCCTGCACTGTCCTCCCATACCTAATTTCACTGTAATTTGAAAACATTATAAAAGCCAATTATTTTTAAAATAGTGGAGTTTCTTGCCTGCTCTTCTCCATAGGAAGCAACAAATTGGTACCGTGCACCTAGCTTCTGACGTTTCATAAGTGCCTCTCACGGTAGCATCACAATTCATTTTTGCCAATATCTTATATATTAGACAAAATATACACTTGTACACTAAAAACAGTGATATTCACACCGTAAACACTAGAAATAAGGACAAACTACGTGCTCCTTTTCACCGGCTTCATAAGGTTAATAATTCATTTGTTGGGCTTGGTATAAACTTTTATAACAAGCTTCCCTCTGCTTTGCTAGATTTGCCTTTTGATGCGTTTAAAGCTCAAATAAAGTCCAACCTGTGTTTAAAGGCTTACTATTCCATCAACGACTATTTAAATGACAAAAATAGTTGGTCGCTGTGATTAACTCAAGACAATGTTTATGTTCTTTCTCCAGAATTGTACCTAGAGACAGGTTATATGGGTTCATATAATTATTGATATATATATTTTTATTGACTAAGTAATAGTTATTGACATGTTCTACTCATAACAATTTTTTTTTTTTATGAGGAGTTGTATGGCATTATGGTTAGCTAGCGACCTCGACAATTGATAATTCTATTCTTGCCTGAGTAACCGGCAGCAAGTTCGTCATGCTCCCGTAGATGTCACTGCTTGCGGTAGCGTTGGGGATCGGGTTACCTCTTTCCCTCAAATATGGCGAGGGGGGTAATGGCTGATCTTTGCGTTATGCTCGTGAACGGGTGCTGCTTGTGGTGACTGGTCGTCTTGCTGACCATGATTTTGTTATTGTTGCTAATAATTACCTACTTGTTTATTTATTTTACGTCGATGGTCCTAGGTTATCATTTGTAAACATAATCCAGCATTGCTTATGTAAGCTATCACGCCATTTATACCAGGAGACTTTTATTTTGGTATATGCTTTGTTTACTTTTTATTTTTTGTGCTTGAGTTAATTTTTCACTTTATTTGTTGGTATATTGGCATGGCTAGCTGACATAAATGACAATTTTTTAAGTTCTGTGTCTCGTAATGTTGATTACTTTGCCTGTGTATGTATAGAATCAAGTCTATCCGACTAAACAGACAGCTGTGCTGCTGGGGAGTTTGTTCTGCTACTTCTTCTTCCCAGCTAAAGCACTAGGAAGTGGTGAAGGGTGGGCGTTTTGGGGGACTGTCTCATGTACTTTGACGTTCGAAAAGTGCTGATTCTCAGCCTAATTTGAATAAATGACTTTTGATTTTGATTTTGATTTTGCCCTTGCAGGTTTATGTGAAATGAAATATTTTGATTTTGATTTTGAATAGAGAAAAGTTTGTGACTGTCGTGTGTAAGGAGTAAGAGTTTATTATCTCGAGGAAGAGCAGCTGCTTTTTTCTGTTTGTTTGTCACAGTTACAGCATGTAATCATCAGATACCTGTTATATTTAGCTGTTACGAAAAATACGCCTCACTCCTAAGTGAGGCGTATTTTTCGTAACAGCTAAATATAACAGGTACCTCTGTGTATTATGAAGAACTACAATGTGGTAGGCCACATTGTAGTTCTTCATAATACACAGACAGACACGAGAAGCAAATTCGTTTGAGACTGTAACTTGATTGCGCGTGAGGTTATGTATGTACTCACGCGTTCCCCATGAGGGTAGACAGCAGGCGCGGTCGCAGCCAAAGACTTTTGGGGGGGTCACAGAAAAAGACTACCTACATATTAATAAGATGTTTAAAAAAAAAAAAAAAAATAATAAAAATTACTATTTTAAGCTTTACGTTTACGGCTTTTGGGGGAGTTATGACCCCTAGGACCCCCCCTCGGACCGCGCCTGGTAGACAGAAACTACAGGAGCCACCTGCTACGATCCTTACATACTCCTTTTGCCTTGTTTATGTTCATACATCTAAGGCCTTAGTGTGAGTTTAATTTTACTATCTCGATCAAAAGTATCGAGCGCATTTGGCGCTCCGATTGGCCCTGAATTGGTTGCAGACCAATCGGAGCACCGAACGCGCTCGAAGCGTTTGATCGAGATGGTTAAATGACAGTCACACTAGGGTAGAGATGCGCAAAATTTGTCAGTAAAGGGAAATGAATGAAGTATATCTTTTCGCTTAGTGAAGTAGTCCACTCATTTCCTTCAGTACTTCATTTAGTTCAGCGAATCAGAACGAGTCCCTAACGTAGGATAACGATAGTGATTGACAAGTTACGACAAATGATACATTTTTCTAGTTCAGTTTTATACGTAAGTCAATTTTTCTTCATGCTTTATACAGGCTTAGGACTGTCAACCTAGAAATATGAATTTAAGCAAAACTGTTTTTATTAAGTAGTAGGTATGTTTTGTTTTTTTGTTACTGATACTTATAAATTTTTGTCTAGGCTGGTGTATTTAAAATTGAAATAGCGAAAAGAAAGACTGGACTAAGTGAAGTTGAGACACATTTGAATGTCTACTGATTGAATGATAAGTTTATTTTGTGATATGAAGTAGTTCATTTCCTTCAATCGTTCGCGAACTACCCATGTCTACACTAGGGCCACTGGTCATAAGCGCACCGGATGTGAATACAGAGGCCCTAGTGTGAGTTTCTTTTAACCATCTCGATCTAACGCACTGAGCGCGTTCGGCGCTCCGATTAGTCCTTCAGCAATTCAAGGCCAATAGGAGCGCCAAACGCGCTTGTCAGAATATCGGTGGTATATAATATAACTGTATATATAAAATAAGTATCAAGCTTTGAATATCAGAATGGTTACTACTTATTTACTGTGTATATGAAGATTCTTATGAATAAGGTTTGTAGGGAAAGGATTTCATAAAGTAAAGCACAGAAAGACAAGACTAGACATTTATTTCAATTAGGCTTGTCAGTATTTTAATCAGAAAGCTAGTCGTCCGTTCCAAAACTAGGTCTTCATGGAGAAGGACAAGAAACTCCATGGAAACAGTATTGAAGTATTTCATCAACACATCTCTTACATTGCTATGAATTATCATTATTCTACATACATTTAACCTCAACCCTTGGACCATCGTCCAAGATAACTCGGCATTATTATAACTTAATAATAATAGCTAGAAATAGATTATGAATATTCCATTTATATAATTTAACATTAGCAATATTAACAATATTATAACTTTATAACAACATTGCTATAATAAGCAACAATTATGGTATAATATCAAATTACTTAACTTACATGACATCTGGTTGATCTATTCCACACAACAACAGCACTATAGGACTAACCAACAGAACATCTTTCGAGCAACTGACCCGATAACTTCATTACAATCCTTTTTATATCCTACTAATGTCAATTTACGTGACATCTTCCGCCATTTTGAACAAGTTTCAGATCGTCACATATTTTGGCTTAATAACTTCTAACATAGATAATAATAAACAAAGATTATGTAGTAAAACCACTATAAAACATTTTATGGTAATTAAGGAATTGAATAAGAACTGATTTGCAATTTAAGACAATTAAAAGTATCAATATGAACTGACAATATTGTGCCAGTCATTTGAATCAGCCTATTATATTAAATAATAACAGCAAACCTAAAATATATGACAAGTATAATTAAATACTACGTAATCATTTATGGCAACAACATTTAAGTTATTTTCACAAGTCAAGACAGTTATTTTTGTAAACATGTAGTCAAATTAGGTACTTCTACATTTGTTCAAGGCTTAGTTAATGTGACAGATGACATTATCCACCAAACAATATTACACTATCAAAATGAATAATCTAACACGCTCAATGTGTTCGATCGAGATGGTTAAAAAATCATTAATTAAATTTTAGTATTAAAAGTGGGGTACCTAGTTTGTCTGGGTCGCTGTAGGACGATAACAGTGTCATGATAAGGTGTTGAGAAGTGCATAGGTTATCCAATGGCCCGCGCGTCAGGAAAATCGATTTAATTTTAAAAGTAAACACCTTTTTTATCTATTGCGAATAGGGTTGCCAACCGTACTATAATATATAGTATTGTACTATAATATAAAGTATGGGTGTATGGGCAGTTAATGGGTTGTGGAGGTCAGATAGGCAGTCGCTCCATGTAAAATACTGGTATTCAGCTGCATCCGGTTAGACTGGAAGCCGACCCCAACATAGTTGGGAAAAGGCTGGGCAGATGATGATGATGATGATAAAGTATGCAAAAATAAACTATATTTTCAACACTAAAAACGAATAAAAGAAATCCTTCATTAAAAAGATATATGTACGCGCCTTTACATTAACTTTTGACTGATGCCATGCCATATCATGTATCCGAAGAATTAATCTGTCATAATACGTTCTGAACTTTTCAATAATGTCTAATTTAATAATAATCTGCTCTTTATTTTTACCGCTTCGGCATTCACGGAAACGTTATTTTCGGTTATGAATTCGAAATGGCGAAAAAAACGAAATAGAAGTAGGTAGTAGGTATCTCATTAAGAAAAACTGAGCTTTTTATTTACGTTAAAATAAAAACTTTTACCAAAAAAAAAACAACCGACTTGCGAAAAAATATTACAAAGTGAAAAATAACTTTAATTTCGGAAGGCGGTGACAAAAAATTAAAATACATATCCAAAGTCACCGCCTTCCGAAATTAAAGTTATTTTTCACTTTTTAGTTTTTTTTTTTGAAGTCGGTTGTTTTTTTTTGGTAATACTTTTTATTTTTCACTTTTTTAGTTATAGTACCTACCCCACTAATAAAAAATTTCTTCATCCTTTTTTTTTTTTTTTGGGTGGGAAATCATCAAATGACTTCTCCCGCTCTGGTTGGAGCAGGAGGGCGTGTCAGACTTTTACTGACTAAAACCCACCCATGTTCCTTCAACTGCCTGTATGCCAGGGGCCGCGGTATCTCTTTCGAACAACCCGCACCCCTAGCAGGCATCGGCCCTTGCGGGCCCCACCAGCTGCTGCTGAGGTCCTCCTGCGACGGGTCAGTACAGTGGCCCAGCCGCCAACCACTTTTCTGCCGCAGGGGATAGGGAGAGCGGCCAACGCTATACCGACACTCCTCTTCCTCTGCGGCCCCACCGCGTCCGCCATCAAACGGTGGCGGCCGCGTCCAGGCTACGGAAGGGAAGAGCGCTACTCAGAAGTACCCGGCACTCCTCCTCCGCCGCAGCCTGTAACCCTCAGCCGCGATGCCTCCCATTCGACATCGCGGCCCGCCTCAGTTGCGATGCACCTCACCGCAACCTACTTTTTGGCCGCTACGTCGTCGGCTTGGAGGCACAAGCCCTGACGAGCGGCCCCACCTTGGGGTTCCTCTTCGCTTCACCGTGGGAGGGTGACCACGGTTACTGAGCCCCCCGCAACGACAATGCGGGAACCCCACTGGGGGGGAAATTTCTTCATCCTTGGGGTCAAAACAATGCATATTTACGCGATAGCAGCAATCGCGGTTGATTTACTGTTATATTTTGAAGAGTTCCGTTGTCTGTCTCCGAAACGCATCATCAGATCTAGATGAAATTGAAATGGGACCACACGTGAAGCACTAGCTTTCAAATAAAAAAAGAATCATCAAAATCGGTTTTCCCAGTCGAAAGTTCTGAGGTAACAAACATAAAAAAAAAAAAAAAAAAAAACATACAGACGAATTGAGAACCTCCTGCTATTTTTGAAGTCGGTTAATAATTTACACAAAGTAAAGCACCTCTCTGGGTTCTAACCTACGACCTACTTCTCGTAAGTCGCGACCGTTACCACTGGGCCGCCACTGCTATCACTATGGCGTAAATCTATACATCTACCTATACAACTATACACCTCATCATCTGCCTAACCTTTTCCCAACTATGTTGGGGTCGGCTTCCAGTCTAACCGGATGCAGCTGAATACCAGTATTTTACATGGAGCGACTGCCTATCTGACCTCCACAACCCAGTAACTGGATAATACGATACCCCTTGGTAAGACTGGTTGTCAGACTTTAGGGCTTCTGACGACCCGTAACGACTGTCAAAGATCCACAAATGACAGCCGGGACCAACGGCTTAACGTGCTTTCCGAGGCACGGAGGGGTCTTGGAATGTAAAGATGGTCACCCATCTACGGACCAACCGCGGCAAGCGTAGCTTAACCTGATCGATCGACCCGTGCAGCTATTGTTACTTGGCCACAAGCCCCTCTATATCTATACACCTATGCATACATATAAATAAAATTGGAGTGTCTGCTTGTAATATTAAAATAACCGGTTTTTGCTACATGCATATGAATATACATACGGTACATATACTAAAATAACATTTTTTTTAATTTTTGTCTATCTGTCGTTCTGTCTGTCTGTCTGTTTGTTCCCGCTAATCTCTGAAATGGCTAGACCATTTTTGACGGGACTTTCACTGGCAGGTAGCTGATGTAATAAGGAGTAACTTAGGCTACTTTTATTTTAGAAATTTTATTTATTTTTATTAATATAAGTATGCTTTTTTTTTTTATTAAATTCCACGCGGACGAAGTCGCGGGCACAGCTAGTAAATTATATGAATTTAGCTTCGGTAGTTCTTGCTTTAGCATCGATAATACTTTTTTAATACTTAATACTTTTATTTTAGAAAATTTCTTCTGACATATATCTATACTAAAATTATAAAGCTGAAGAGTTTGTTTGTTTGGTTGAACGCGCTAATCTCAGGAACTACTGGTCTGATTTGAAAAATTCCTTTAGTGTTAGATAGCCCATTTATTGAGAAAGACTATAAGTTATATAACATCACGCTAAGACCCTTGGGAGACGAGAAAAGAGAAAAAAGTCACGAATACGAAGTACTCGCACAGGCAGGCGAGGCGAGCGACGGGGAGCGAAGTCGCGGGCAGAAACTAGTACTTAATAAACCCTTAGTACGTCGTAAATTCTTCACGTAAGAGCATCAGTTTTTAAACAATAATAAATCTCCATATTATCTATAACGTATAGATTTTACATTTTTTAAATGTGTAATTTGTGTTATAATACGAAGATAAAAGAACTTAAAAAAACAACCGACTTCCAAAAAACACTACAAAGTGAAAAATAACTTTAACTTCGGAAGTCAGTGACTTTGGATATGTATTTTATTTTATTTTTTGTCACCGCCTTCCGAAATTAAAGTTATTTTTCACTGTGTAGTGTCTTTTTGGAAGTCGGTTGTTTTTTTTTTAGTTTTTTATTTTTCACTTTTTAGTTATAGTACCTACCCCACACAATTAGAAATTTTATCATCCTTAGGGTCAAAACAATGCATATTTATGCGATAGCAGCAATCGCGGTTTGTTTGCTGTCATTTTTTGAAGAGTTTCGTTGTCTGTCTCTGAAACGCATCATCACATCTTCAAGCAATTTAAATGGGACTATTCCGGAATAAACCCATTTCGAACAAAAAAAGAATTTTGCAAAATCCGTGTATTCATGACGGAGTTATGCCCGAACATACATTAAAAAAATATATGTACTGGGTGTAATTTTAATCACAATTAACCTCATATGAGGTTTAGCTCATAACCTCATAAAATCAGCTGTTCCTTACATTCTGATGAATTATGCGAACATAAATGTAAGGAACAGCTGATTTTATTTTCGCGATTTCAGGTTTGGGCCCATAGTAATAGTTGTTCACAATGATGAGTACAATGACCTCTTATGAGGTTAACTGTGATTAAAATTACTCCTTGTATTGGTACATAAACATGTCGAATTGATAACGTCCTTCTTTTTGAAGTCGGTGAAAATAATGGAAACCTTCGCTTCAGTTAGCTTCAGAAGTTCGGTGCGCCATTAATAAAAGCTTTGCATAGAATCTGCAGCATTTAAATGTTTATAGATTCTCAGCAATACACTGAGTGGCATTAAAGATGTCTGCAAACGGCAATAGTCCCACCCATTTTATAAAACCCATTATGTTAAACATTAAAATTAAAATATAAATAGTAAATCCTTATCTGACCGGATGTGGCAAGTGTGAACAGATCAATTTCTAACAGTCAATGAAACTCAATGACTTGTAAAAAAAGAAAACAATAGAGCATAGACAATCGCGCCAAAATTACCAAACAAACGCTCTATTGGTTGGCCGTGATATTATCTGTGGGTAACGGGTAAGCGTGAAAGGTTCAACTTAAAGGGTTCTGTCTATTGAGCCTTGAGAGATTTTATGCGGACGAAGTCGGTTGTTCTATACAACCGAATTCGTCTGCATAAAATCTTGGCTCCCGACACAACGCTTCGCATCCTATCGCCCTCGCTATGATTTCGATTTATGACCTTTTTTCGTTTTGCTCGGGTCCTACCGACCGTCATCATCATCATCAGCAGCATGGCAGACGGGTTGGCGGTCGCAGTAAGGTGGTAAAATGCATAGAGAACGCTGCCGCCCATTCTCTAGTAAGTGCCTTAGTCGTCTTCTACGACACCCACGGGGAGAAATGGGACTGTGTCGTGATGTTAAATATCCTATAAACTTCCTCAAGAATTTAACTAGTAGTTCCAGAGATTAGCGCTTGTTAACACTTCAGTCTAATTTTTAGTATAGATAAATCGTCCAAGAAGGATCAATCCAAATCGGTTAGCTTAGGTACCTATATGTACAGACGCCAGCTGCCACATCAAGCTACCCCAAATTCTAAAATTTTCCCAATTGAACATGAATCCTGTACTTATGTGATAAAGTTGAAAATCTATCAAAGAAATTTGATAGATTGGGGCTTGCTTGATGTGTTTTCGTATGTACCTTTAAATATTTACACGGTCAAAAAAAAAAAAATAATAGATCAACCACTTTACCTTACTTATTAGTTTAAAAATCAGTTTTTTTTTTCATGTAAACTTTACAGAATTGATGGATTATCTATATGTATATTATCTAAACACGAAAACCAAACACTAAACCGTCTACCACTATTTGCTATTTAAACAACATTGATAGGAAGTTTTTATAACATCATGAATAAACACAAAGTGAATTGAACAGGTATTATTGAAGCTAACTCAGAAATTTCTCGAGAAAAGTAAATGCAGTACAATGCAAGTGCTACATTCCTCCACTATAGAAGAAAATCTAGTTAGGGTTGGACCTCATCTGGCAGCACGGAATCGCATTTGTTCCGCCTGTGCTACCACGTGCTGCAGTATGCTGCCGCATGCAAACGCGCGCTGTCGCATTCCGCAGACAAAAAAGGCGATCGCACGCGTCGAGGATGGACGATCAATGATGCGTTAGCATGCTATCGCGCGCTTCAGCGTTCCGGAGTCTCCCTGCCGACCATTGCATTTTGTCCGTGATGCCGATCGCCTCGAGGATTCCGCCGCGTGCTATCGCATTATGCTTTCTGTCTCGGTCTAGCAAATGGCAGTTCTAAGCGACAGAAAGAGAAAGGGCGACGGAAAAAGGCGATTCCGCGCTGCCAGATGAGGTCCAACCCAATCGGCCGAGTAACCACGAAAATATCGAGATACCTACACTCATTTCTAAAAGAGTAGGAAGACATTTTAATGTTTCTCCGTAAGAAACGACGAATTCGAAAAGTACACCCAGCTTCTGACGTGTCCGTATAGGTTTATGGGTAAGATAAGATAAGAGATAAGATAATCGAGTAGGAAAAAAAAAACCTCGCCAATTGCATACTTAACTTTCTTTTTTAAATCAGTTAAAAATAAGAAATGCAGGGCAACGGATCTCTGAACACACAGATTAAATAATAAAGTGGAGAGGAAAGTGACAGTACAATATGTAAATAGCAATATTTAGTGTTCTGCCGCGTCATCGAACCAATTTGTTGCGCGGCCATCTTGTATTGATTGTTGCACAGGGGGTCTATAGAGCTGTCTTCGTATGTATTAAGAGGCAGTATACGAATTTTATTTCCGATTTCGCTGATTTACGTCATTTTATAGTTCAAAAACTGTATTTCTACATGTGTATTTTTTCATCGTTTTAAGCCTTTAAAGACGTCATTGTACTCATCATTATGAACAACTTTTACAATGGGATCAACCCTGAAATCGAAAAATAAAAATGAGCTGATCCATACATTTACGTTCGCATATCTCGACGCAATGTATGGATCAAAAAATAAGTAAATGAAAATTTCGCGGGATTACCTGGCCCTTCCTCCGTAACCTAAACATACATATTTTTAGCCGACTTCAGAAAGGAGGAGGTTATCAATTCGACATGTTTTTGGGGTTGAAACTCTAGGACCGTGGGGTCCGAGTGCCCACTTAGTTTTCCGAGAATTTCCAAGCGGTTGGTCGACTCCTCACGTGACCAAAGGGCTGGCCTATTTTTCGGCCAAAGAATTAGTCTTATGTAATTTCGACGTTCAAAAAGTGCTGACACCAGCCTAGTTTGGGTAAATGAATTTTGATTTTGATTTTGATTTCATTCAACGTGGCAATGCTGCCAGCCTTTCGGGCATTTTTCCCATTGACAACGATGCGGAAGTTTTTTTTGATGACTTATGATTATTTTCTTTTTATATACCTGTACCTGTGTGTTTTTTATTTTAAGACCAGTAGTTTTTAAATTATGAAAATAAAAGTTAGCGAAATAAAATTAAAGATTCGACATGTTTATATATTTTTTTATATATGTTCGGGCATAAATCCGTCATATATAGACGGATTTGCAAAATTCCTTTCTATTCGAAAGGGATTTATTCCGAAATGGTCTCATTTAAATTTCATAGGATCTGATTATGACTTTCGGAAACAGACAACGGAACTCTTCAAAAAATGACAGTAATTCAACCGCGATTACTGATATCGCATAAATATGCTTTGTTTTGACCCCAAGGATGATGAAATTTTGAATTGGTGTGGGGTAGGTACTTCTAAAACTTCTTCCAAAAAAAGAACAACCGACTTTCGGAAAAACAATACAAAATGAAAAATAACTTTCGGAAGGCGATGGCAAAAAATGAAATAAAATACATATCCAAAGTCACCGACTTCCGAAATTAAAGTTATTTTTCACTTTATAGTGTTTTTCCGGATGTCAGTTGCTTTTTTTGGAAAAAGTTTTTTTACCATAAATATTTTTTTAACATAGTACTACACGTGGTACTTGTCCGCAGAAACAACGGAACGCCAAGTACTGCGGCCAAAAGTCTTTATCGTTGCTGAGGGGCAAATAGCTATTCGGTACTTGCACAACGAACGACTCCAGTAACTGCACTCTCGGCGTGTATCTCGTCTTTTGGTTTTTGACTGATGGTTAGTCTTAATCCTGAGTGCTTTCAAGAATAAATCAGAAAGAGGATATTTCCAAAACGTGTGACTCAAAACAGGCATCGTGATTTGGTCCAAATAAAAAATGGAAACTATTTTTTATAAAAAAAGCGCTTATAAAAAATAGTTCTAATTGTATTATTCGTTTATATAGTATTTAAAATCACTACTAAATACTGCCAACCTTGTTTGGAAATCATGACATTCGGCCATCCGTCACTGTGTTGCCTCATGCATTCGGCCATCAGTCACTGTGTTGCCTCCTGGCACACAACAATCATATTTATTTTTTAGTAATAAAATAATAATATGCACAGGTTTATAAAAAAGAAAATAATCACAAGGTATCAAAAAATACGTCCGCATCGTCGTCCGCTCAGCCGCCCCAGCACAACCCGCCGTACTAGGAAGATGGGACGGCGCAAGCATTTCGACACATGTCGCATTCCACACCAAAGGCCGACCTAACTTCCAAGGCATTACGGTCATTCCGTCTGGCCTCTTCCCATCTTTTAGTAATTAAATCATGACACACCAGGGTATCGAGCCTCGGACCCCACGCTCATCAGTTGCAACTACTAGGCCACCATAATGTCTTACTAGGCCAAGATAATTTTCCTCCTCTTAGGTATACCCATTTATTTGGGTTCGACGCAACAGGTTTTTGTTTTTTTTCCATAGGTACTTCTCTGTTAGTCATCATCTCGGTAGTCACCGTCTCTAGCTATATCTTTTTTTCTAATAGTAAATCAATCGTTTCTTCGGCCAACCATCGGTTTCAATTATGGTTGTTTATGTAGAACCTTCCGGCCCCATCGGCAATCTGTTCTGCGAGCAATGTGCCCTGCCCACTGGTCTACTCATACTTATAAATTGGTACCAACATGAACAATTCTCTCTATCTACAAATTAAAACGTAAAACAAAAACTTTGTACTTACTTACCCCTTTTTACGAAAATTACACAGACAGTGTATGAAATTTGGCACAGTTAAATTTTATATGGAAAAGGAATGCAGAAGCTAATATTTTAATAACATTTCTATTTAAATAAATTTATGGTCGAATTTCGTTCAATGGGCGACAAGTAGTATAATAACAAAAACTAAAAATCAATATTCGTCTCCACATCACCCGCACCGATCACCATATTGAAATTGGAACGCTCACCCATAGACAATAACGATGGTATCGATGGCCGTTTAGCATACTACATCGTTTAGTTTGGCAAAGGTATCAGTCATAGAGCCGCGAGCCTTTTTTGTTAAACAATTATTAATAATTGTGTGCTGTTATGGAACGATTGTTATTTTTTTTATGGCGCCCCGAAATATTTATGGGTGTGCTTCCGTTACTTGTAATAATTTCATTTCGTTTTAGATACTGATATCTGCGGCTTGTGGCTAAGTAATAATAGCCGAACGGGTCGATCGACCATGTTAAGCTACGCTTGCCGCGGTCAGTCCGGGGATGGGTGACCATCTTTACATACCAAAACTCCTTCGTGCCTCGGAATGTACGTAAAGCCTTTGGTCCCGGCTGTCATTCTCGAGTATCTTTGACAGTCGTTACTTGTCGTCAGAATCCCAATAGGCTCCCAATAGTGTCTTTACAAGGGGTATCGTAATTATATTATTACCCAGAAACTGGGTTGTAGAGATCAGATTGGCAGTCGCTAAGACTCCCGCCGCGATATTTTTACGTCCGTCAAACGTAGACCGTCGTTTCCACAGTCTAATGTTCTAACAAGGTGCCAATCAGCATTGCAGTGATCCGAATCTTTAATTAGAAAGGTAATTAAATAATTAGATAGTGAAATAATTACTGACACTTTGATTTATGAGTGATAAATGATAAATGATTTTATTTCTGTAAGTAGGTTTGTACAAACACTTTTACACGTCAATCATATTTTTTACCATAGTAGTAGTGGACCATAAGACACAGCGCCTATTCTACGACTGCGACTGCGGCAGAAAGACAAAACCAAAAAAATATTTTCGGTCGAAGGCCCACAATCGATCAGCTGTATTTGTCATTTTTCGTAGACCATAGAACCTACCCTACCTACCCTACCTACCTTTTTATTTACGAATTTCCAAAAATTAAAACATTGGAGACACAAACAGTTGGAGCGCCGAACGCGGGCGATGCGTTTTTTTTTTTTTTTTGAGGATGGGAAATCGTCAAATAACTTCTCCCGCTCTGGGTGGAGCGGAAGGACGTATCAGACTTTTACTGACTAAAACCCACCCGTGTTCCCTCAGTGACCTGTGTGCCAGTGGCCACGGTATCTCTTTCGACCAACCCGTACCCCTGGCAGGCGGTCGATGCGTTAAGTCGAGATGGTTTATCGCCAACTAAGTAACCAGGTGGGTCGCTACAGTTACCTAACAACAACTTAGTCAGGTGGGGGGTACACCGACTAGCCACAGTGGAATCATCATCTGCCTAGCCTTTTCCCCACTATGTTAGGGTCGGCTTCCAGTTTAACCAGATGCAACTGAATACCAGTATATTACATGGAGAGACTGCCTGCGACTACCTAACTTACCTCCACAACCCAGTTACGGGGTAATACGATACCCCTTCGTAAGCCTATCTGATAGGTACATACTCTATACCCTACTAGATAGGTTTTGAGAAAAAAAAATTGAATACATTTATTATGCCGCCAAAAATCGGCCATTTTAATTTCCATCGTTTTGATATAACCCAGTGTCACTCTCACATCTTCATCATATCGGCTGAATGACGTCCACTGCTGGACTCAAGCCTGCCCCAAAACGGGGAGATTGACTCGGTGGAACGCACAGCAAAATGGCTCATACTCAAACGGTTAAGCTTTACAGCTTGGCTCATCGGCGTAATGTTGCTTGCCTATCGGTCTTCTATAGACTGTACTTCGGAGAGTGTGCGCAGATCGCCCTTTTACTACCGGACTACCAGACGCACTGCAGGGTACCATCCGCACTTAGTTGATATCCCGACCAGTCGTACTCAGCATTACTCTTCCACATTTATTATGCGCACAGCCAAAGTGTGAAACTCTCTGCCTGCGTCTGTGTTCCCTTCCACATTTAACCCATCTCACCTTCAAAACAAGAGTGAACAGGCATTTTCTGGGCACGCTCGATCCATCATAGACCTCATCAATCGCTTTCCATCAGGCGTGAGATCAAGAGCGGGCCCATTTAGTAATAAAAAAATTATAATAATCGCCTCGCTTGGCAGGCGGGTTGGCGATTGCAGTATTGTGCTCAAATGCTTAGAGAACGCTACTGCTCATTCTCTAGTAAGTCCCTTAGTCGCCTTCTACGACACCTACGGGACGAAATGGGATGGTGCTATTCTTTTACGTCCGGCACCACACTCACTCTCATTGTCAAACTAAAATCCAACAAGCCGTTTAGGCTACAGAGCGTGCCAAAGAAATATACATAAGGTACCTACATACACTAAAAAAACATAACCCAAAAAGTGTTATTCCATTGTTGTTACGTCTGTGCTGCCCGCGCTTTAGTTTCTACTTGCCTTTGCTAGCAGTTTCGCCCACGTGGAAGTCGGTGTAGGGGAGCAGGGGATAATGGGAGCCAGCGGGTAATGGGAGCGGTGCGACTAGAGACAAAACTATAGCTTGTATTCACTCGGTTGCCTCTCGGGCGCCTTCGTCACACTGCGGCCGCGTTCCCCTGCCGCGTTAAGCTCGCCAGTGCCACGCGTCATGTTACCACGGACGCTTGTCGATTTTTTGCTCCGCGCTTACAAAAAATACGAAATTTCAACGGCCAGGTATGTGTGAAGTTATATGTTTGTTACAATCAAACCTGTTTTATTTTATAGCTAATGTTATCTATTTTGAGTATCTGTGCGTATGATTTCATTACAAGCTAGATTTAGGATACCATTTTATTCAATTTCAACATGGAGGTATTCGGGTAATCAGAGCTTATTAGGCTCTGATTACCCCTTGTAGCTCCAATTACCCCATATGCAATTTAATATGTATTTTTTTTTCAGATGCCAAAATGCCAAGAAAAAGAGAACGCACCACTACGAAAGCGTCTTGGACTGTTGACCTTAGAAAATGCTGTCAAAAAACTTCGGCGTGGCGGTACATCCGTATACAAGGTATCAAAAGAGACTGGAATACCCTACAGCACCTTGAAAAAGAGGTTCAGATTAGCTAAATCAAGCAATGCTAGCTACAAATGTCCTCCAAAGCTAGGAAGGCCCTCTGTGTTCACTGAGGAACAAGAAGTCATTCTGGCTGATCATCTCCATAAGATGTCAAATAAATTTTACGGACTGACGAGGGCTCAGTTTTGTAAGACATGTTACGCCATGGCTGAAAAATTTGGTGTCGCAGATCGATTTAACGAAGCCAAGAAGTCTGCGGGCAGAGATTTTCTAACTGGCTTTTTACAACGACATCCTGATTTAAGTATAAGAAAACCAGAAGCGACAAGCATCAATAGAATACTTGGATTTAATAAAATCGAAGTGGATCGATTCTTTGAAAATCTGGAGAATGTCATGACCAAACACCACTTTCTGCCGTCTCATATTTACAATATGGATGAGACTGGCGTAACGACGGTCCAGGAAACAGAAAAAATTATAGCGCCTAGGGGACAAAAACGAGTTGGAACAGTCACATCATGGGAAAGAGGTAAAAACGTCACGGCTATCTGTGCTATGAGTGCTTCAGGATCCTTCATCCCTCCTCTTTTTATTTTCCCTCGACAACGTCACTCACCACAGCTAGAAAAAGATGGTCCACCAGGAGCTGTTTATACATGTTCTCATAACGGTTGGACAAATGAAAGCATATACATTAGCTGGCTGCGACATTTCATTGAGCACTCAAAACCCACTGCTGAAAAACCTGTTCTGCTGATTGTGGACAACCACAATAGCCATTGTACTTTAGAAGCTTGGGAAGTGGCTAAAGCAAACAATGTCGTAATTCTTTCCATTCCACCACATTCATCACATCGCTTACAGCCTCTAGATGTGACTTTTTTTGGCCCGCTCAAGAAAGCCTACAACAAGGAATGCGACATGTTTATAAAATCCAGAAATATGGTAAAAATTACACCATATGGGATTGCAGGATTGTTCAACAAAGCTTATGCCAGAGTAGCAAGCTTAGACAAAGGGATCTCTGGATTCAAAGCCACGGGAATTTTTCCCATGAACCCTGCTGTATTTTCAGAAGACGATTTTGTAGCCGTGGGTGAAGATCAGAACCAAGTTAATGAGCAAGCAAGTTCGGTTGCTGTTACTCAGTCTCAGAGACCCGTTTCTCAACAGCTAGCTACTGGTAACTCTGACCCACTTCCGTCTACATCTCGTGGTGTTCAACAAGAGCTGGAAATGGATAGCTCTGTCCTGATTCAATCCATGCCAAATATTGAACAAGAGCAGTCACGTGCTGTTATGAAACCAGCAACGAACTTATTTACAAAAACCGACGTTCAAGAACAGTCACTGTATACAAACCCAACCATATCAAACGATAAACAACAGCAGTCAAACATTCTGCAGGCAGTTACTGTTCACTTTGATCCCCAAACATCGGCTTGTCCCATAACTGCAGAAGAATCAGATTTTGCGAAAGTTCTTTCTGTTGTGAGTCCACTACCCAACATATCTAACAAAAATAAGACTTCGCGACAAAAACAACATTCAGTAATCTTTTCTAGCACGCCAATTAAAACAGTGTTAGAAGAGAAAGAGAAGAAACGTTTAGAGAAAAAATGTAAAACTAAGATCAATCCAAAAAAGAAGGGAGAAACCAGCACCAAAGAAAGAAAATGTACCGCAGAAAAAGGGAAAAAACGAAAGAAGACAACCAACAGAAAAGAAAAAGTGAAAAGAGTCAAAAAGAAACTTTTCGAGGATGAAACTGACACGTCTGTAGAAGAAGGCGTTGAAAATCTTTGCGACGATGAGTCAGAATATTCAGAAGAAGAGACATTGTGTACTATTTGCTGTGACACAGGAAAAAGTAACGAATTGTGGTACCGTTGCAGAGGTTGCGGTAAATGGGCTCATAAAGAATGCTCTGGTTCTGACAGCCCAGTTGATTACATTTGCGTTTTTTGCTTGGATCCTTAAAGTTAATTACTATACGATTACGTTTATATTAATGTTTATATGAATAAGTGTCATTTCAGACTGAGTTTATAGGATTTTTTGAGACTGACTTAATAATTAAGTAGCTCCCATTACACATATGGGAATTTATAGGCTCTCATTTCCCGCAAAGTCGGGTAATGGGAGCGATTCTGTTTTTTTTTAGAAAAACTTTATCTGTGGCCAAATGCCTAGTAATGTAACGTTGACGCTGTGATTAAATGATAGTCAAGTAAATAAGGATTTAGTTTCTAATAAAAAAATCCTAAAGTATTCATAAATTTGCCTTTTATTAAACTTTTTCCTTAGTAGGCTCCAATTCCCCCCTGCTCCCCTATCAGATATAATTATGTACATATAAACCTTCCTCTTGAATCATTCTCTCTATTGATGAAAAATGAACCGCGTCGAAATCTGTTGCGTAGTTTAAAAGATCTAAGCGTACAGACTCTCACCAATAGAAGGCCTGAGTCCCAGCAGTGGCAACATTATAGGCTGAATATAGTAAGTAGTACCTAAGCGTACAGACACGAAACGAAACTTTGTTTTATACTGTGTAAAGATAGAAGAGGTCAATCGAATCCGACTCGGCTGGGCAGCGTTCGGGAGGCTACGCAATATCTTCTCGTCCCAAATACCGCAGTGTCTCAATACGATTCGAAGTGTTTGACCAGTGTGTGTTGCCAGTGATGACCTATGGTACAGAAACGTGGTCGCTCACAATGGCCCTTATCAGAAGGCTTAAAGTCACCCAAAGGGCAATGGAGAGGGCTATGCTCGGAGTTTCCCTACGCGATCGAATCAGAAATGAAGAGATCCGCAGGATAACCAAGGCAACCGAAATAACCCGAAGAATTGCCGAACTTATGTGGCAGTAGGCAGGGCACATTGCTCTCATAACAGATGGCCGATGGGGCCGAAAGGTTCTAGAGTGGCGACCGCGTACCGGAAGACGTCGAGTGGGAAGGCCTCCCACAGGTGGATCGATGACCTTGTGAAGGTGGCGGGAATCCGCTGGATGTGGGAAGCACAAGACCGGTCTAAGTGGAGGAGCCTGGGCGAGGCCTTTGTCCAGCAGTGGACGTCTTTCAGCCGAAATGATGTCAAGATAAAGAAGAAGGATATCAAACCCTTGATGCAACTGCTTAGGGATAGACCTTCAAGTGGATAGTGCGAGGTTGAGGAGGCTTACTCTCTAAGACCTTCAACGACGATACTGTCCCATCCGATTGTGGTTCGTAACTTCGGAGTGTTCATTAACTTTTTCGGATGAGTAAAAACACATCAGGAGTGGGGACAACTGTCAGGTCGTGGTGTTTAGGTCGAACTCCGAACTCATCTTATGTCCGTAGGTGATACGGAGCCTGTACCTTCGGCCGAAACGGATTTCGGACCAACTGGTGTTTGGTCGAGGCTTTTGGCTATAGACCATTGATTGGCCGTAACAGGTTAGAGACCGAAGTGCTTATGATGTCTGCACAAGTGCACTTTCTATTTCTTGACAGCGTCCTGTGCCACAACAAGCGAAGCTTTAGAGGCAAATTCAAATTCAAAAATGTTTATTTGTGACACATAGATAGGTAGAATACTGTGGTACATGATAGGCTACCTAAGTAAGTACCTATTTAAAACTTACCTAAGTGAATGCATGAATTGGAAATAGATGTTGCACGGTTCAAGTTTTATGAATTAAATTCTTTGTGAATCTTCACTGTTTTTATGAGGGTACCTAGGTCAATAATAAAATAAAGTTATTGATGAAGTCCACCACCATCGTCCGTTATTTGATATTTCGCACCTTTAAAGACAAACCATTACTAAACTAAATTTTTCAAGAATTGAGTTACAAATGCCATCTTTCATAAAATTACGTAAGATAAACGATGAATTGGAAACATTAATAAAAACCACTTTAAGTGGTAAATGGCTCTAATTTTGACCGTCACAAGACTAAATAAGATTTGGTTGCTAAATGCAATAACGTGTTTAAACTAATAATTAGCCATTCTCTGCAACGAACAATTCAGAATTATTGTGAATTGTTCGTTGAAGAGTGATGACGGAAGTTTGACGGAAAATGTGACTAAATTTCGGGAATCAAGGAAGTGACACAACATTACTATTTAAAAATGTATTTATTGCTTTTCGTAGTATTCTCCGCGAAATTAGACACATTTTTCCATACGATGGAACCAATCATTGAAGCAACCATTCCATTCGGAAGTTGGGGTCTCCAAAATGGCCGTTTTGTAGGCGTCCACAGCTTCTTCAGGTGATGAAAATCTCTGTCCACGCAATTTATTCTTTATTTTAGGGAAAGTATAGAAATCATTAGGGCTTAGGTCGGGGCTGTACGGCGGATGGTCTAATAATTCTATGTTTTCTTACTCTAAAAACTCTTTTGTTCTGTGCGCGGTGTGAGAACTCGCATTGTCGTGATGGAGGATGATGCGGCGGTTGCAGTTCTCTTTACGGAGTTCAGAAACGACCTGTGGCAAACAAATGCTAGCATACCATTCTGCATTAACCGTTCTTTGTCCCTCAAGAGGAATAGTCATAACATGGCCGGTTTTGGAGACAAACGTGGCCACCATTTTTTTTGCAACACTCCGTGAACGAACGTGGCTGTATCTCATTTTCGAACACCCAAACTAGTGACTGGTTTTTTGTTTCGGGTTCGTACGCGTATATCCAGGATTCGTCACCTGATACGATGTTGTATACAGCATTTGAGGATCCTGCGTGGAATCTTTCGAGAGTTCTGACGCACCAAGTAACGCGAGCCGCTTTTTGCTCTTCACAGAGCGAATGCGGTATCCATCGGGAAAACAACTTTTTTACACCTAATTGTTCATGCAAGATTATTTGTATTTGACTCATGCCAATGTCTAAAGTTGCCTGAATTTCGCGGTATGTCACATGTCGATCTTCCTCAATCAGCTTACGCACAGCATCAACGTTTTCTTGGGTGACTGCAGTTTTTGGACGACCTTGACGGGGATCATCACTGAGCTTGACACGTCCACGTTGAAATTCAGCAAACCGTCGATAAATTGTGGTTTTGGATGGGGCTTCATCACCAAATGCAGAAATCATCCGGTCAACACACTGTTTTTGTGTTAAACCACTTCGAAAGTCATAATAAATCATCGCTCTTGAATTTTCTCGAGTCAATTCCATTTTCTCAACGACTAAACAAGTTTGACAAAACCTTGTGACAAGACCGAGAATCTTTTTTTAAATAAATAAATGGTATTCGATTTTTAAAACCAAGGAGTTTTCAATTAAAAAGATTTTAATATGACAGGAACAGTGGAAATATTCCATTCCCGATACTTTTAGTGCAGCCCTCGTATTTGTATTACCACGGCTGCACGTCAAGATAAATGTATTTTTAACCGACTTCAAAAAGAAGGAGGTTATCAATTCGAATGTTTATATATATTTTTTTTATGTCTATGTTCGAGCATAACTCCGTCATATAAAGACGGATTTGCAAAATTCTTTTTTTGTTCGAAAGGGGTTTATTTCGAAATGGCCCCATAAAAAATTCATGAAGTTCTGATTATGCGTTTCGGAGACAGACATTAAATTCCTCAAAAAATTACAGCAAAGAAACCGCGATTGCTACTATTGCATAAATATGCATTGTTTTGACTCCAGGGATGATGAAATTTCGAATTGTGTGGGTGGTGGGTAGGTACTGTAACTAAAAAGTGAAAAATAAAAAACTTTAAAAAAAACAACCGAATTCCAAAAAACACTACAAAGTGAAAAATAACTTTAATTTCGGAAGGCGGTGACAAAAATTTTTATTAAATATATATCCAAAGTCACCGACTTCCGAAATTAAAGTTATTTTTCACTTTGTAGTGTTTTTTGGAAGTCGGTTGTTTTTTTTAAGTTTTTTTATGTTTAGTCATTTTAATTGGTATAGTGTAAGATTCTGTGTAGTGACAGTTTTCCTTCCACCAAATTATGCACTTGATAATTTATTTTTGTTGTGTGTGTGTACACACCTTAATAGATATAGAGAAGATACTATGGATCTGATCGAGCGTCGCTTGTTTTTTGTCGTCTTTTTCTTCTGGAATAAATGTTGTATCGAGCACACGCCTTTTATTCAACAGTGGCGACGAGGAAAATTAAAATTTATCTAAATAGTATAATTACAGCGCTAAATCGAATAAAATGTCGGTGGGACAGGTACGTGAGTTCAATGTAACAACAGGGAACTGGTCCGCTTATGTTGAGCGACTAGAAATGTACTTTTTAGTCAACAGCGTAAAAACTGAGCTCAAACTACCAACGCTGATTTCAATGATGGGGGAAGAGGCCTATGAGCTCTTGTCATCATTGGCGAGTCCACTAAAACCCGCTGAATTGACGCTAAATAGAGCAGTGGAGTTATTGGCTGCACACTTGCAGCCAACGCCATCAATCTTAGCTGAGAGATTTCGATTCCGGCAGCGGCGACAGCAAACGGAAGAATCGGTAGCGGAATATGTCACACAGCTGAAAAAGTTGTCGAAACACTGCAATTTCTTGACAACGTTAGATGAAAATTTACGCGACCAGTTAGTTTGCGGCATCAAGAGCGAAGTAATCCGCCAAAGGCTGTTCGCTGAAGACGATCTTACTTATAATCGAGCGGTCAGCTTAGCGCTGTCATTAGAGGCCGCGGAACGAGACGCTACTGCTGTAGAGCGTAATACGGAGACAACGGAAAATCTCAACAAACTCGAAGCGTGCCCGAAATGTGGCGATAATAGACACAAAGCTAACGACTGCAAATATAAAAAATTCGTGTGCAGTGGTTGTCACGAAGTCGGTCATTTGAGAAGGATGTGCACGGGGTACAACGATACTAGACGAAGTAAATTGGCGGGATCGGCCGATAGTCAAAATAACATAAAAGCTTCACGTGGAGGGCGTGCTAGCAGCCATGGTACAAGCGGGCGCTCAACGTGGAGGCGAGCAAGGCGCGGGCAGCGCGGTCGCCGAAGTAGCCGAGAAGGGGCTCCCTTGTACGCATTGGATGAGGAAGGCAACGGAAGCAAAAGCAATGATGAAGATGATGAAGAGCCCTTGCACCAAATGTCTTTAAACAATTATAAACCGGTGTGTATAACTGTTAAGGTACAAAATTGTTTACTAAAAATGGAGATAGATACGGGGTCAGCCCTATCTTGCATTAGTAAAAGTGTTTATGATCAATTGTTCAGCAACTTGCACTTAAATAGATGTAATTTGAACATCAAGTTTTATGATGGCTCAACTATTCAACCTATAGGATTCATAGAAACAACGGTTAGCTATAATGGTGTGATTAAAACATTAGATCTGTATGTTTTGGACAAAGGATCCTCAAATTTATTGGGACGGCAATGGCTAGCTGAATTAAATATACCTATTAAAGTATCCAAATGCCATTTGATAGCCGGTCAGAATGAAACTCATTGCAAATTTAATAATGACAAAATAATCAATGAAGTTGTTTCCAGGCATGAATCATTATTCGACGGCACATTGGGTAAATTTAAGGGAGGTACAGCAGAGCTGCATGTGCGCGACGGTGCACTACCCACATTTTGTCGCGCGCGGCCTCTGCCATATGCGCTTCGCGAGCGTGTCGATGCCGAGCTGGAGGCCATGCTGAAAACTGGGGTTATTGAACCGGTGGACCATTCCGACTGGGCCACGCCACTAGTCGTGGTACGCAAGGCTGACGGTGGCCTAAGAATATGTGCCGATTATAAGGTAACCCTGAACAGAGTTTTAGCGATCGACAGATTTCCGATACCAAAAATGGAAGATTTATTCAGTAACCTGAGCGGGAATGTTTTCTTTACAAAATTGGATCTATCGCAAGCCTATAACCAGGTACTTTTAGCAGAGTCCTCTAGAAAGTATACAGTTATCAACACACATAGGGGATTATTTAAGTATAATCGTTTGGTTTATGGGTTATCCTCAAGCCCAGGTATATTTCAAAAATTAATGGTAAACATGTTCAAGGATAATCCAAATGTCATTGTATTTTTCGATGATATCTTAATTAAGAATAAGGATCTGGTTAGCCATTTAAAATCGGTTGAAGAGGTGTTGCTAATGCTAGAAGCAAACGGCCTAAAAATTAAAAAAAGTAAATGCGAATTTTTGGCAAGGGAAGTAAAATACTTAGGCTTCATTATTGGTAAGGATGGCGTAAGGGTAGACCCAGATAAGGTAAAAGCTATTGCAACCATGCCCCACCCAAACAGTGTCACAGAATTGAAATCCTTTCTTGGAATGGTAACTTTTTATGGAAAATTCATAAAAAATTTGAGTATGCAGTTATCGCCACTTTACCAGCTCTTAAAAAAGGGTAAACATTGGAAATGGGGAACTGAACAAAATTCTGCATTTACTAGAATCAAAAAATTCTTGTGTAGTACAAAAACACTAGTACATTTTGACATGAGTAAGGAGTCTGTATTAACAGTAGACGCAAGCGCGCGCGGGATAGGCGCCGTGCTGGCACAGCGCGAACCAGGTGGTGAGGAACGTGTCGTTGCGTATGCCTCGCGCTCACTCACGACTCATGAGCTACACTACAGTCAAATTCACAAGGAGGCCTTGGCAATTGTATTCGCTATTGAGAAATTCCATCAGTACCTTTACGGAAGGAAGTTCGTACTTCGGACTGACCACAAACCACTTGTTAGCATTTTTGGGCCTAACATAGGTATTCCTACAGCGGCAGCAAGCCGTTTACAACGCTGGGCAATTAAACTTTCAGCTTATGATTATTCTATAGAGTATGTCAAAACGGATAAAAATGTAGCAGATTGTCTCTCACGTTTAATTGAGTCACAAAAAAAAGAGACAGCAGCTGAAGAGGAAGTTTTACCAGAGCAAACATATTTGCATTTCGCAACGGAAGCAATGTCTCTAGATTATAACGTAATTAAAAAAGAAACAATGCATGACCCAATTTTAAGTCGCGTTTTAAGTTATATTATGGACGGTTGGCCATCGGAGATTGAAATAAAGGAAATTAAACCATACTTTAATAGAAAGAACGAATTGTATTGCGAATTGGGTTGTGTTATGTGGGGTCATCGTGTAGTTATACCATTGTCATGTAGAACAAAGGTAATTTCGGAACTTCACGAGGTACACATGGGGATAGTAAAGACTAAGTCGCTCGCTCGTAGTTATGTGTGGTGGCCGGGAGTAGACGAAGCGCTGGAGGCGACATGTCGCTCGTGTGTAGTATGTGCGGCTGTAGCCGATGCACCACCTGCACACGTGCCATGCTCATGGCCTTGGCCGTCACGTCCCTGGTCCAGGCTTCATTTGGATTTTTTAGGGCCCATAGGTGGATTGACCTATCTAATTATTGTAGATTCTTGCTCAAAATGGATAGAAGCAGTCCGAATGAATAGAACTACAGCACAAGCAGTCATCAATGTACTACGTAGTTTGTGGTCGCAATTTGGTCTTCCAAAACAAACTGTTAGTGACAACGGCCCACCCTTCTCAAGTTTAGAATTTCAAGACTTCCTAAAACATAATGGTGTAGAACACATTTTCACAGCTCCGTATCACCCTGCTTCCAATGGTGCAGCTGAGAGCGCGGTAAAAATTTGTAAACGTACCATAAAGAAGGCGCTCAAACAGAATCTTAATGTTGAAATAGCTCTAAATAGGTTTCTTTTAGCCTACAGGAACACAAAACACGCTACTACCGGTGATAGTCCAGCTAGCATATTACAGGGTCGTAGTCTTCGTATGAGGTTGGATAACCTAAAACCAGAACGAGGTTCACAGGTCGCTGCTCGCCAAGCTCGTAGTGAGCGAGATGCGGGCGGGACACAGCGCGGATTCGAGCCGGGCGCTCGTGTTTGGTATCGTGAATATAGAGGCTCTGATAAATGGGTACCTGGAACGATACTCGAACGTTTAGGTAAAACAAATTACTCCATAAGATCTGACGTAGGAACAGAAACTCACAGACATGTCGATCAGCTGAGGCTAAGAATGATGGAAAATTTAGGTAAAGATAGGTCCAGGAAAGAGACAGAACTAGATCAGGTTACGAAACAGTTGGAAATAAATAGGCATTCAAGAAAATCATTAACATTTCCCATTACCAGTGGCGACGGTCCAGATCGAAGTGCGGCTGGTTCGAGAGAAAGTAATTTAGGTGGAGTTTCGTCTCCAAAACCAGAAGTGCCACCAGTCGTGGTAGCACAAGATGCTGCTGCGGAAGTATCTTGTAGTTCACCGGGAGAACCTAATGTGTCGGCTAATAGAGGGGATGCTGGCAATGTTGCCACAACAAGTAACCGTCCAGTAAGAGTACGTAAACCGCCAGTGCGATACGGGTGGTATGACGAAATTGATTAAGCTAATTTATTAATGTTTGGCTTCATAAATAAGAACGGATTAATAAGTTCATTAACATTTTAGTTCATAATATTAATTGTTATATGTTTTTAGGATAAGTTTACTTTTACACTTGTTTAATTTACTTGTAGCAGTACTGTACACTGTACTTATTTTAGAGATTGAGTTGACTTGTGTTCGATGTTATATAAGGTGTTGAAGTCTTAGCTATAGTTTTTGTTTGTTTTGTTATATTAGTAATTAAGGGGAGAGGTGTTGTGTGTGTGTACACACCTTAATAGATATAGAGAAGATACTATGGATCTGATCGAGCGTCGCTTGTTTTTTGTCGTCTTTTTCTTCTGGAATAAATGTTGTATCGAGCACACGCCTTTTATTCAACAATTTTAAATGGTAAAATGTTACATTTAGTATACTTAGTTACCGTTTACTTACAATCTATCTATATATCTAAATTATAACTACACATTGAAAAGAACTTGTTCTTTTGTTTGTCTGTCCAATTACAATTAGAAGAAATGCTAACTAAGTAGAAATTATTTTCAATTTGATAGTATTATAAAATCAATGTTATACCTAATGGATTAATTAATATTTAGTCACATTATTTAAAGGTCAGTGATTATGTATATACCTAATCATAATCGAAAAAAATAAAATGGAAAAGTGTTACTATAAAAATATAAAATATAATAATTAACAATTTTCTAGTTAAAAAGAGAAACTTTTCGGAATGTTATGTTATAGTGTAAATAAATCTCTATCATTATAACCTCAAAAGAGGCATAAAGCACCATGGTCTTAAATCTATTGCGAAAAAGCTGCGCATTTTTTTAAATTTAAGTTCCTGTATAAAATTTAGTTTTTTCGTTTAGTAACGGTTTGTCACTAAAGATGCGATTTGTTAGTGTATCTATACAAAAATGTTCACTTATTCATTATTATGGAAACAAAAACTAAACTAGTAAATGAGTAAAGACACAAATATTAATTATATTTTCTTAGTCTCACGATTCAAAACTACTAACGCCACCTGTTGTCGAGTAGCCAAACAAATTCTATTTATAAAATATAACCTTGTCTATGGCACTTGGCACAAGTACCCGAGTGAAGTTCAGTTTTGACAGTTGTAATGTAACAGTGGTCATCCCAGTTTTTTATACCTCCTTGCATTTTGATACCAAAATATTAGATATTCGTAAAGTGGTATTACGTGAACAAGATGAAAATGAGAGCCCACGCACATCGGGAAAGGTGGAATGCGACCCGCTAGCGACGGTGAGTACGACATGAGCTCCTTAGTATATTGCCAGTGCCTGTATTTTTAACTGATTAAAAAAAACCGTAGTCAATTGGCTGTTAACCTTTTAACTAAAAGCGGGAGACGCGTAATTCGACGCTATGCCGTGTATAATTTTATTACTATTCGCTCGACGGCGCATACATTAGCGGGAGGACGGTCGCCCACATTCGTTTTCGGTCTATAGCATTAAAACGCCTAACTTTATTGTAATCGTAAGTTATCAAGCGTAATTGTTTCTTTATCTATATTAGTACAAATTTCATATTTAAACCCTTGATTGGGTGTAAACTGCTTGATAATACATATTAACTGTATGCAAAGTTTATTATCATTGGCAGAGTAATTAGTGATTGTGGTTTTTTTATTGTGTAAAAAAAATATTGGCTGCACACGAATTTCCGTTGCAAATCCGTGGTGGGAAAATAAATATGCCGCCGGGCTTTTTATCAGGTGAGTTTAGTGTTCTTTATTTTTAAACAATTGATTTAATTAATTTTTAAAGATATTTTTTTGAATGAACTTAATTATCAGACATGAGTACCTATTTTGTATCATCGGATTTTTCTAAGGATTATTTATCATTTTAGGCTGTGTTTATCTACATAAACTGGAACAATAAATGTGAATATTAGGAAAACGGCTCATGTATACTAAACTGTCCTTGTAAACAACCTAATGTTAGCATTTTTTTCTTTTTATTGGTCTCCAATATTTTTTGTTGTTCTTATTTTTATTCTAATCTGGCATTACGGTGTCACAACAAGTTTAACCCGGTAAAAATACAATTTGATCTTATTCTGATCTAATCATAATAATAATTTACTGAACATTTCATTAATTTTTTAACAATTTTTTTATACTTCTTTGTCCCACTGCTGGGCCAAGGTCCAAAACGCTATTGAACTTTTTTAAGAATTGTTTTTGGATCTCCGCTCAATTTTTCAGTGAAGTGCTAGATATTTTTTTCTGCAGACAAGATACTACACAGAATAGGCTGAATAATCATAATTCCCTTGTTCTTTAAAACTTACCAATCATAAACACAAATAATCTAATCTATTCAAATTTTTTATTGATTAAAAACCTTTCATTGCAAAAATGACAATTTGGCGCATTTTTGATAAGTTTATTATTTATGAATCAGACTTCTTGTAGATAAAATTAGCATTAAAAGCCATTTATTTCCATGAATTATGTAAAGTTTTAAACATGTTGAGATATTTTTATTCAATTGCAATCAATTAATATGAACCGGGTTCATTTTAATAGAAGATAAAAAATATACAGGGTAATTTATTGTCATCTAATGACTTAGTGTTTTTCCATATTGGGGCTAGTGGCTTTAATAATAACAGCCGCGCGGGTTGATCGAAGGTTAAGCCACTTTTGCCGCGGTCAGCTCGTGGATGGGTGACCGTCCTTTTTTTTGGGTCGGACATCATTAAATAACTTCTCCCGCTCTGGGTGGAGCAGGAGGGCGTGTCAGCCTCCCGTCTTCCTTCAGTTGCCGGTTTGCCAGGGGCCACGGGATCTCTTTAGAACAACCCGCACCCCTGGCAGACATCGGCCCTCGCGGACCCCATCAGTTAATGCTGACATCTCTTTGAGGCGCGCGTGGAACACAACGCGCCGTCGACCCGGGCTTGGTCCTTATCGGACAGCGAGCTACTCACTCGCCGTCCGCAAACTCGCGCCTACGGTGGCCGGAAATCAGCCTAGGATTCCCGTCGCCCAGGGCGTCTCCTGCTGCGACTAGAGCCCTGAGGGCGCATATACTGCCTCTCTCTCGCGTGCGCCGCCTCCCTCTTCGCGAGCATCACAGCTTTGCAGAAGGAGGTAACGGCTATCCATGCACTCTCGCTCTGAACCATGGCCTGGACCAAGGCCTGACGCGAGAGTTCGCCTCCACAAGGACACAGCGGTGCTCCGCCCAAGCCGGGCAGACCTCCAATCCTTTACATGTCGAAATCCCTCCGTGCCTCGGAAAGCACGTTAAGCTGTTGGTCCCGATTGTCATTCGCAGATCTTTGTCAGTGGTTATGGGTAGTTAGAAATCTGAAGGTCTATCAACTTTCTTATAAAGGGGTATCGTATTACCCAGTAACGAGGCCGTGGAGGTCGGGTAGTCAGTCGCTTTATGTAAGATATAATAGGTAATAGGTAGAACGGGCTGTTGTCCGCAACTCCACGTCAAAGCGCGTATTTTGCGTACGGGTGGAAGAATCGGGTATTCGATCCACCCCAGCTCCTCGAGAAAGGCCAGCAACGCCTTGGTGTTGCTGATAATCTCACGTACCCTACGTGGTTACCGGTACCTGGATTACCGAAGTATTTTGCCCTGTAATTAGCGACCACCAGGCAGTTTAACAGCACATGGACCGCTGTCTCGTCGTCCTCCATGCAGGCCCTGCACAGCGGACTGTCTGTTACTCCTATGGCAAAGATAATGTTTGTTAAATGACCCATGGCCAGTTACAGCTGCTGTAACTGTACGCAGCTGTGGTTTAGTGAAACTGAGAACCTGTTTCGTGAGGCGGGTATCGAACGCAGGAGGTGCTTCCTTAGCCTGCCTGCACTCACTTAGGTCCAACCATATTTTGTGATGTTGATCCCTGATACGTTTCTTTACCAGAGTGCGTAGATACCCGAAGGGGAGTGGTGCGATGGGTTCTGGTCCCACTGGTGCCATGCTCGACCCCCTCCAAGCAAGTTCATCGGCTGCATCGTTGCCTAGCGAACCGCTGTGTCCATTTATTATTGAGGCTACGTCGTTGAGGCGCTGGCGCTGGTGGCACTCGTATATCACCCCAGAGTCAACTGTGTGGCTGTTCAGCGCTTGCAGGACAGCAATGCTGTCTGAGAGTAAGCGGATCGAGTGGTCCTTATCTTCCCTGGCCATGATAGCGTACGCGGCAAGGGAGATGCCCATGCATTCGGCATGGAACACTGTGCTATGGACTTCCAGTGGTGTGGCTATGAGGATGTTGAAGTCCTGCGAGAAGACTCCAGCCCCCCCTGTGTTACTACCTGTTTTTGATCTGTCCGTGAAGATACGCAAGTCTTCGCATCGTCGATCCTCATGCAGTTGGATTCTGTATTTTTTATTGAAGATAAATTGTTTGGGCAGCCGGTCATTTATTGCCTTCGTAATGGGGAACTCACTGTTGAGTTCCTTAAACAGCGCGGTGTGTTATGTGTTTATGTAGAATACTATTTAGACTTGAAGCAGACCCCAAAACAGTTCGGAAAAGGCTAGGTAATTTTTTTTTAAATTTAAACCTAAAAAGTATAGGTATAAAAATATATGTCAACGTTGATTCTTCAATCTATCACTGATAGTGATAACCAATACTAATCTTTGAAAACAGTTAATTCACAATCGTAACTATGTAACCATGATTGGGAAATATTTTAAATAAAACATTTATCTTGGAGATAACTATCAGTTATTTTATCTAAGTGTTAAACTGTTTTTGAATGTAATTATCTCTGATTAAACATATTTTATGTAACTGTAATCTAAAATTTGTTATAACGGCTTCTGAAAGTACGCACGTACGACATTTCGTGACACAGGCTTTTGCACTGGAAGCCGGCATCATGTGCCGGCTTCTGACTCGCACGAATTAACTCGACCAAAATGGGCAAATCGATACGTTTAAATAATTCCTGTATAATTCTGTAGGCGATTCGTACGGAGCTAATTAATTTGTGGGCCCATCTACAACTCCAGAAATACGTATTAGGCACTAGGCACGTTTTGAATTTTATGGCGAGTAAAATTATTTCATCACCATGGCTCTCGAAACGGCGAAGACAAATATCGTGCAAAAACATGTCCTAGAACCAAATTAGACAAAAATTCGAAGACTCGTGACATCTACCAACCTGCACCGGTGGGCCCGCGTGGTGGATTGTATCCCACTCCCTCTTGCCGAGAGGTCTTTGTCTCAGTAGTCTACATATAATATAAAAAGTGAAGCAAAAACATTGTACCCCTTTCTACGAAAATTACGCGGACGGAGGAGTATGGAATTTGGCACAGAAGTTTACGCAGGATAAGTTTTAATCCAGTGTGCAAACTGTAAGCATGAATTCAGATTGAAGAACAAATTTTTCGTCGATTATACAAAACAAAAATCTGCTGTTCCATACATTTTGACCGCGTAGGTATTGCGCTTTTCTATGAAACAGCAGGTTTTTTTTTTGTAAAACCGACGAAAAATTTCTGCGCTGGGGGCCTATATGCTGAATTCATGGTTACAGTTAGCGCACTCGATAAAAACTTAAGTATCCTGTATGCAGTAAAAGGGAAAATTCTTTTGTTTTTAAACACTTGAGACTTACTTTGATAAGAATTCATAGTTGTTGATAATATGACCAATAAACATGACCAAACGATTTAAATATTTTTTTAATATAAAAAACTACTTTTTTTTACTTACATATAAAAGTTAGACATATGGATGGTGTCGGTTTTTGTAGGCATTATCAAGCTCTACAACTTTTCTTTAAAACTCAATCATTATATCTCTCATCGTTAAGGCAGCGTTCGTAAGAAACGTTTTCGTTCGACCGTTTTTTCTCCGACTTACTTTGCAAATGCGACTACCACGAAAAAGTATTTTCATTTTTCGGTTTAATATATAGCCTATGACATTCACAAATAACGTGGCTTTCTATTGGTAAAAGACCTTTTCAAAATTTCAAAATCGGTTCAGTAGATCCAGAGAGTACCCCCTACAACCTCACAAACTCACAAAGTTTACGTCTTTATAATATTATATTATTAAATGTAAAGTATAGATAAAATAGATAAATGCGACAGCAACTCTCTCTGTTCGTGGGCCTATCTGTCTGTTAGCTCTGGACTGGCCTTACCGGCTGTTCGGATTTCTATGAAAATTAGCACCTCGATACATCATGACCTGGGTAAGGACATAGCAGTGGCGAGGTGTAAATTTTTCTAAGAGAGAAGCCGAAGCGAAGTCGACTTTAACTTACTGACTTATCAATAAAGATTACTGTCATTCTAAAATCAATATAGGAATGTAAATACAATAAAATTTGACAGCTAAAAACCGAATTAAATGTGCAATATTCCTCCATCTCGTTCTCGCTCACGCATTTTTTCTATATCTGTCTCCGTCATAACCCGTTGTACAGCGGCTTGTTCTCGTCAATATCAAACGGTGCCACGTGACCTAAACTGACAACATTACGGCGTCGCTGTTGTATGAATTTTTGGTTCCCAATTATGACGTTTTGGTGCCGGGTTAACTGGAACATTTATTTGTAATACAAAGCTAAAGAAACGTTTTTGGTTGTTTGAACGTGTAGCCACTATTGACGTGCCATTTTTAAATACTTAGCGATAGAGTTGCCGATGCGAATCCCCGTAGGGAAGCCGGTGGAAATTGTGTTATATGGCGCTTTCGCCACTGTTTACCCCGGTAGTACGTTCCCGTGGGATATTTTCCGACGTCCACGCGAACTCACAAGCAAAAGCTAGCAGTAATTAATTATTAAAATCATACAGCTAGCATCAATTAACTAGGTATATGTAATGATTATGTCATCTCTTAACTGTTCTGAGAATGTTCGAAAGACCGATTGTAGTTCATACTTTATTTACTACTGGTTTTTGCCAGCGGCATCGCTCGCGTGGTGGTCGAAAATCATCCCACGGGAACGTACTACCAGGATAAAAAGTTTCCTATGTGTTAATCCAGCTTATAAGCTATCTGTTTGCCAAATTTAATCCCAATATGTTCAGCCGTTTTAGAGTGATTGAGTAACAAACAGCGAAAACCGTTTAATAATAACATCAAGCGAAAGATGCAAATTAGCACTGAACGTAGGTATTATACCACCATCGGCTCATTTTTACCTACGAGTAACAAAATAATTGTTAAGTCGACATACACTCGGCCGTTAAGCGCTTATTACACTATTCAATTTGTAGGAAATCGAAAGATGAAATCGAAATTAGAACAGGCAGATTCTTCAGATTTAGTGCGATATGAAGGTCCCGACCCCACTACTTCCTAAATTGTTGCAACCCAATGTCATTCTACGTCATAAGCTCATAAGTTCCGTGTGGTGCCGGACGTAAAAGAATGGCTGCATCCCATTTCTTCCCGTGGGGGTCGTAGAAGGCGACTAAGGGACTTACTAGAGAATGGGCAGCAGCGTTCTCTATGCATTTGACCACCATACTGCGATTTGCCAACCCGCCTGCCAAGCGTGGCGATTATAGCAAATCCCGCCCGAAAAAACAGTGGAAGTGCCTACGCAGCTGTCCCGCGTGTCTCAATTATGCGGAAAATATGTAAAATAATAACAATCTTCGTCAGATGGTTTTGTATGAACAACAAATTCAACTTTGACGAAAACCTTATTTGTTGTCCATACAGAATTAAGACTTATTACAGCTGACGAAGGATGTTATTCCCTTACATATTTCTCCGCATAATTGTGACACACGCGGTGACATGCGTGATAGCTGCGTGGGCACTTCCACAGGTTTTTCTATTCCGTGGGGGGAGGCATATGTCTAGCAGTGGACGTCTTTCGGCTGATATGATGAAGCGCATAAGAGTCGTCTGTCCAATTTAGTATTCAATTTAGTCCAGTGTGATCACTATAGTGTTTCTAGTTAGAATTTTCTACAAATTGGATAGTGCAATAACCAGTTAATACAATCGCGGCGGGATTTTTTCGCGCACTGGATATTCAACGCTCTGCTTAGCGCCGAGAACTGAAAATTGAACAGTGTGTTTTTTCGACGCGCTGAGACTCACTCGCGCTGCACTCTGTTGAATTCCCAATGCTCGGTTCAACACCGAGAGTTCAAAATCCAGAGCGAGAAAAAATCCCGCTTCGATTTTATTACGGCCGTGTGAATGTGTCGACTAAGTGCGCATGGCTTCCGCATATACAGACTGGTAGGGACATCGAAGCGTAACCAGTGGACCTAGTGTGATTTTCATTTAACCATCTCGATCAAACACATCGAGCGCGTTTGGCGCTCCGGTTGGTCCGTCACCAATCCAGGGCTAATCGGAATGCCAAACGCGATCGATGCGTTTGATCGAAATGGTTAAATGAAACTCACACTAAGGCTTCTGCACCCTAATTGCGTAAAACACTATTAATCAGAATCTGAATCATTTTAAAGGATAATGCGAATCCATTCTTTCAAATGTTCGAAAAAATTGACTTCTTAACAACGTAAACAACGCCATGAATGTTGTGGAACTGTCAAGATGAAAGCGTTTCCTACTCATGTGAGCGTCTTACCCCTCTGTAACCATGGATTCAGTAGGTACATGATACTGAAGCTGCATTGAAATTTTTCGTCGGTTAATAAAAATAAAAACCACGTAGGTATTTCACTTTTCTATGTAACACCGGTTTTTTTTATCGATAACCGACGAATTATTTGTAACTGTAATCATGAATTCATTACATTATTCTAGACACCCTCTACAATCATGTGATGAATTCAAGATTAGTTTGCGCGTCGATGTCTCTGCCACCATGTATGTATATTCTAGTCGACTTGAGAACCACCTTATTCTTCTCGTCGGTTAATATACACGCAGACGAAGTCGCGGGCAACATAGGGGAGGGCATAGGGGACATCCATAAATTACGTACACAAATATTATGGTTATTTGCCCCCCCCCCCCCCCCCGTCCTTGTCACAGGGTGACCACCCTTGTAAGACGTCACATATGTTTCAATTTTATATTTAGAAGTAATTAAATTAAAAAGCAGTTTTCCCAATCTTTTTTTAAATTTGAATTAAAAATAATCTTCATGCATTATAAATATAGATTGAAATAGTAATTATTTTTAAGCTTTTGGTTCATGTATAAATTTCGAGTTTTAGTATTTTAGATATTAACATGTGACGTCACAAAGCTTATGAACCCCCCTGTCCCTTGTCACACAATGTCATATTTCGTTGACCCCCTCCCCCCCCCCCCCCATAACGTGTGACATAATTTATGGATAGCCCAATTATACTATAAAACAACTGCAATATGCAGCAGGACAGCGGCAATTCTCGTAATTTTAAGAACGTTCAGTCTGATCATAATCTGTCAAAACGACCTCGAGTTTCCATACATGTTTGACAGAGTTTTGACTTTTGTTTGTCGCCGAGATGAGACTGCGACTAGATTTTGAACGTTTTTAATTAAGAGAATTGGCCTTCTGAGCGATTCTTTTGTTACCATTTTGGTAGACAGTTAAAAACACGCTTTAAAAACTAAACTAAAAAATTAGAAAATAAAAAAAATAAAAAGTAAGGATAGAGTGATTAATAAATGACTTCATTTAAATGTAAAAAAGCGTGGGGTGCTTGATATTAATTGATTATTATAAAATTACAAAAAAAAAACCGACTGCCTAAAAAGTGAACTTTAACAAAAAAAAGATGGAAACAAGAAACTTGTTTTAAAACTACTGTAAACTGTAAGCAAACTCAAACTCAAAGCATTTATTTCAATTAAACCAATTACAGGCACTTTTGAATTGTCAAAAAGTCGATGAGTTGGAAAGTTGAAGCTAGTTGCCCATTCCAAAACGTAGATCTCTATGGAAAAGAACGGGCAAGCAATCTCATGCAGTCGGAGGCAATAAAGGTCTCTGCTGTTAAATTAAAGAAGATGATTCCTTTCGATTGTCTAGACCCCATACATACCTACTTTATAATTTTTTTTTAAGTCGACATTCACAAGGACGCCAAAAAAATTTTTAGACCCCGTAAGCGTAGACATTTTTCGTCGGTAATAAAAAAACCAGTTATTTCATAGAAAAAAAAAATATTGAATAGCAAGTTACTTTTTTTTTAAATAACCGGCTTTTATTATTCGGTTCAGAATCACGTAGGTACTGTATCCATGATAGCAGGCTGTGCACAGTGTTAGTGCTGGTGTCTAGTGGTGGTTAATATAGCATATAGCAAAATAAACCACCTTGCTTATCATATATAACATATAGCAAATGCTATCGTGGCACTCACTTGTTGCTATTTGCTTTTTGATTTACATCGCACTCTCTGTCTCTGGCCGTCGCACATCGAAAGCGCAAGTAGCAAAGTAGCAAGCAAGCAGGCAGCGCGACGGGGCGGCCATTCGTCGCATGCTAGCAATTGCTTTCGGTCGCGTGCGTAATCGTTTATACGCACCGCGTACGATATCGCGATCTCGGGCGGCTCACGTAACGTAATATAATATACATAAATGCTATTTTGCTTCGTGCTTTTTAAATGTAAATACGTACATATGTAGTTCATTTTTGTAATTATACAATCAATGAACTCTTAAATACGCCTATAATTGTTTTAAATACAAACATACTTTATTTCCTAATAACACTTAATCAAATAAAGACAGTCCCTAAGCCTGGAAAGTATGAAAGAAAGTTCATTGTTTTTTTACAGTTCCGTTTTATCCTAATAAATCCATAAACGTGATGTAATATTCCGCTCTGACAAAACCGCGCTTGTTTTATTCGCGCCCGCCCGTTTGGCCGTAACAAGTACCTACGCATTAAAAAAAAGCATGCTTTAATAAAGCATATAAAATAGCTTGCTTAAAATATAAAGCATATAGCATTTAGCAAGTGATTGCCTTAAAGCAACTTTGAACAGCACTAGTCGTGTCTGTACCTATAATGCTAATTCGTTCAAGTGGGTTGGAGCGCTTTAGTGATAAAATTGTTACTCTGTGGCATCCTTTATTGCACGCATTCCATCTGGCGTGGGTTTTGATGCAGACTCAAATCGCTTAGACTTAGTGCTTTAGCCCCTGCAGGCGTAGCATGATCAGTCCCTACTTAAGTAATTTATAAATGCGAAAGTAACTGTCTGTCTGTTACGTCTAATTCGCTGAACCGATTGTCATGAAATTTGGCAGAGATATATATATAGCTTGGGATATGGAGAAGGACATACGCTAGTTTTTATGCGATGACCGACATCCACGCGCGTGGAGCCGCGTGCAAAGCTAGTAATTTATAACATGGTGGCACAACACATAAAATTGTCTAAGGAACAATTATCAACCCTTTAGACAATTTTGCGAGTTGGCTGCGGCCTTTCGTACGCCTTCCAAAGGTTCCGAGATACGTCAAAGAAATTTAAAAAAATATATAACATTCAAAAGTTGTTGAGCAGTTACGGGCACCTCTCTAAATAGAGAGAAGCTCGAGCAATATGAGTATATGACACAGATAGTTAATATCAATGTTAACCTCTTCAATTAGGCTGAATAACAAGTAATAACAACACGACTGCTCTATTGCAAGACGTGGCAGGAGTCTATTAATACATACCTACTGTATTTTATAGACTTCATTTGTATTTTAAACTAATCTGGAGGCCCACTGTCTAAGGCCGTCAATAGCCGTCGCCAATCGTCAAAGCGTGGGGTGCTATTTGAGGTATTTTTATAATCAATTAATATCAAGCACCCCACACTTTTTAATAGAATTAAATTATTTTCTACCTTTTAGTCTGGTTTTTAAAGCGTGTTTTTTAAACTATTATTTATTTACTATTTTTTAGCTCTCCTAACTACAAAAGCGTGATTTTTTTTGCTATTTTTTTATTGTCGTCGGTCCTCGATAAGTCTACAAAGTTTAAATGAAAGGGCGCGATTTTGACCCACTTCAAAGGGTCAGACCGTTTGAAGTGGGTCAAAATCGCGCCCTAAGGAATCGGTTACAAACAAACATACAAACATACATGCAAACATACAAGTGAAGCTAATATAAAACGGCCTAATATAAGATGGCCCCTATAGCACAGGATTTTCCTAGCATCGGGGTAATTATTCATAAAAATTGTGCAGAAATGTAATGTCTGTAGCGAATGTATAACAATCCATGTCATAATAACTTAAAATGCATTCTATTTCTTCTTTTTGATAAGTAAATTATTCTTTTATACGGCAAAATCCTAGGT
Organism: Polymixis lichenea; assembly: GCA_949091785.1. Classification (NCBI taxonomy): domain Eukaryota; kingdom Metazoa; phylum Arthropoda; class Insecta; order Lepidoptera; family Noctuidae; genus Polymixis; species Polymixis lichenea. Next base: position 11,835,363 of record OX420958.1, on the reverse strand, counting down.
GCTTCTTCAAACCAATGCTATGTGCTTGAAGAAACACATAATCAATAGTTACCATGTAGTGTCAAACACACACGATTGATAGCCAATTAAGAATCACTTGTACACAATAGACGCGCAGTTAAGAGCTGACTGCTAATGTAGAGGTCGCGGGTTCATGTTCTGTCGATGAACTGTAATGGACATGATACACATACATACACACATAAACGTACGCCTTCCTTTCATGGGGGTAGGCTGGAACTACAGAACACCACCTGCTACGATTATTATACATGGTCCATACAAGTAAATCAAATTGAAGTGTGTTTGTATCGTCAAAATTACAGCTTTTTACACGCTTTATATTAGCTTCACTTGTATGTTTGTTTGTTACCGACTCCTTAGGGCGCGATTTTGACCCACTTCAAACGGTCAGATTTCATTTAAACTTTGTAGACTTATCGCGGACCGATGACGATTTAATTTTTTTTTAAATAGCAAAAAAAACCTAAAAATGACGCTTTTGTATTAGCAGAACTAAAAAATAGTAAATACATAATTGTTTAAATAACTAAAAAACACGCTTTAAAAACCAAATTAAAAAAGTAGAAAATAATTTAATTCTATTAAAAAGCGTCGGTTGTTTGATATTAATTGATTATAAAAATACCTCAAAAAGCACCCCACGCTTTTTAATAGAATTAAATTATTTTCTACTTTTTTAGTTTGGTTTTTAAAGCGTGTGTTTTAGTTTTTTAAACTATTATTTTTACTGAATGCATATGAAAGTATCTGCTATAGTAACATGGAACAAAAAAAAATGGAAATGAAAGTATCTAAGTACAACAGGCTTAGCATGACTTCTATTTCTACAAAGAATAGACAGTGCTTTTTCAATACAAAGTCACATTTCGTTTCTCCATTTGTGACATGGCACCGTAGATATCCTTCTACAATCTGTCATTTTGTATTTCGTTTCTAACGATCTCTGTTTAGGTCCTTTTATATGTAGACTATTTCAGAAGAATATTTCTTCCCAAACTGTCAAAATCACACTGACCACAAACTTTCTACTCGATGGTCACAAAGTATATGCGATTATCTACAAAATCATGATTCGTTTAGAACGCATAACTGTGATAATTAATAGAAAAACATAGCTATCTTCTCCTATTGTACAATCATCATTTAGTGAATAATCATGTATATTCTTCCGTCGACAACTCGGTGCTCGTGCTAAGCCTGCTGTAGCTACTTAGAACAAAAAAAAAAAAATGCGAAAAGAAATTGAGATTAGCCGGAACAAACAGACAGATAGACACAAAAATTTAAGTCCATTTTTTTGTTATAAGTACCGTATTGTATATTTATACTTTTATATTATGCATTTAGTGAAAATCTGTCATTATGAGTTGTGACATTACAAACAGATCATCATCATCATCATCGTTTCAGCCCAAAAACGTCCACTGCTGGACATAAGCCTCCCCTAAAAGGAGATGGTTTGCCATACTCGCCGCGCTTGGCAGGCGGGTTGGCGATCGCAGTATGGTGGTCAAATGCGTAGAGAACGCTGCTGCCCATTCTCTAGTAAGTCCCTTAGTCGCCTTCTACGACACCCACGGGAAGAAATGGGATGGTGCTATTCTTTACGTCCGGCACCACACGGAACTACAAACAGATACTTCATCAGCTGCATCCGGTTAGGCTGGAGCTCGAGACTGGACCGAAAGCAAAATAGAAAAGATTGGCAGGCAGATGATATCATCATCAGTCTACAGCAGTCGAATGCTGGACATAGGCCTCTGTAATTGCACGCCATTCAGCTTGATTCTTGGCAACTCTCATCCAGTTGCTACCAGTAACCCTTCGAAGATCGTCACTCCACCTAGCCTGTGGGCGTCCCACCTTATGGTTGCCGATTCGAGGTCTCCACTCAAGAACACGTCTACCCCAAGGGTAATCGGTTCTACGGCTAATGTGGCCGGCCCATTGCCACTGCAACTTGCTACACACCTTTGGTTCTCTGCCGGATCACAGCAGATGAAATCAGTTATAATGAATACATAAAGGTATCAAAGTTTTTCAAATCATCTTTCAAATCCAAACTGTATTAGGGTCGGCTTCCAGTCTAACCGGATACAGCTGAATACCAGTATTTTACATGGAGCGACTGCCTACCTATCTGACCTCCACAACCCAGTTACTGGGTAAAATGATACCCCTTAGTAAGACTGCCTGTCAGGCCTACGGACTTATGACAGCCGGGACCAAGGTCTTAACGTGCTTTCCGAGGCACGGAGAGGTCTTCGTATGTAAAGATGATCAGGGTCACCCATCCACGGACCAACCGTGGCAAGCGTAGCTTAAACTTATCAATCGACCCGTGCAGCTGCTATTACTAAGCCATAAGCCCGTCATATCTTCCTAAGACAATATAAAAATCTCATCGAAAACGACCTCCAAAAAAATTTAACTGCTACAAAATTTAACAACAACCTGTAACTAACACGTGTAGGTAACTTCTGTCGGAGACAAGGTAAGTTGCCAAAAGATTTAACGACGTTAACCATTTAAATAAACTCTATTATTAATAATTATTCACGCAAATTAATGATAATTAATTTATTTATTCGCTCGGATATTTTATTATTTGCATACTAGCCTTGCACGTGGCGATGCTCGCAATAACGGAGGTTAATTGTATGGATATTTAGAGGACTTTTTTTTTAGATAACCTTGGTTCAGACTACATTTTTCTTGTGTCCTGGGTCCGACACCAGAATGAGCCACGTATGTAACGTAGTCGCCTATTGACAGACGGTCAGATTTAATTTCTAGCGAAATATAAGGACGGAAAAATAATGCGCTAAATGCGTACTTAAGGCCCTGGTAACTTTAAATAGTGTCGTTATGAGCGATAATAGTTCTTATTGCAATCCGATACGGATTAAAATCTGTTGTAATGAATTCGAATAATAAATAAGCAAGCTTATGTCGTAAAAGTGCAAATAAAATCGTATAAAATTAGATATTAACTATTTAATAAACAATCCATCACTGAATGCAGTTTGGCATTTGGAATTATAATTGTTATTGAAGGGAAAAACTGCTTTTAAAAATAATTAAGAGGTGACTGATAACTTTTTTGATGCATTCTGCGAAGGCCACGGCTGTGAGGGCGCATGTACTGCATCTCCCTCACGTGCGCCGACTCCCTCTTTGCGAGCTTAACTGCTTCGCTGAAGGAGGCGACTGCTAGCCATGCACTCTCGCTCCGTACCATCGCCTGGACCAGGGTCGGACGCGAGAGATCGCCGCCGCCGATCACTTCCACGAGGACACGGCGGTGCTCCGCCCAAGCCGGGCAGACCTCCACCGTGTCCTCTGGGCGATCTTCGCAATGGAAATACCCGGGCGTTTCCTCCCGCCCTATCCGAAACAGGAACCTCCCGAAACAGTTATGTCCGGTGAGGACCTTTGTCAGGCGGAAGGTGAGGACACCATGCCGCCTCTCAAGCCACTCCTCAAAGAGGGGACTTACCGCCGCAATCGTGGCGTGCCCAATGCATTAAAGTATGTTTAATTATGTTTTGAGTTCCATCACTGTATGCAAAAAAAAAACTTGAAAATACCATTATAATTTTTTTGCTTTCAAAATTATTTATTGTTAAAGAGATACACTGGTTTACAAAACCACCTTTTTTTTACCGTTTTCTAGAAATCTCCGCCTTAAGTCACGCTTTTTAAACGACTTCAAAAAGGAGGAGGGTCTCAATTCATCTGTACACTTGTTCGGCGATATCTCCGTCAATTGTGTTTTTTTTTTACTTTATAAAATATCACAATAGATGATACTTTATTCACATAATAATCTAGGCTATTAGCTAATAAGTAATTTAAATATAACTGAAATTGCTAAGTAACTATAAAACTAAGAAATCGTCCAATAACGTCTTTCTTATTCAGTGTAAGTTAAGGGGAAGACACTTGAATCACGTGTGCTTTGTTAAAGTCAGCACTTGCACTACAGTTTAAGTTCACTTACGCTGCACTAAGTTAAATTCAAAAGGTTTTGCCCTTTTTAGTCTTCGCACTAATTCAGTGTTGTCAAGGAGTTGGATCGCCTCGACATTCACGTGATGATGGTGTCTGTTTCATGAGGATCTAAATATTATAACTATGTTTACGACAGTCATCTTGAGGTCCCGGAGGAGGTCGCTGTTTCTTATGTACCAGGTTGCGCTTATATATCCCTTAGTACTTTGTTTTGAAAACGTTTTATGATTTGACGATTGATAAATGATAAATGATTTTATTTCTGTAAGTAGGTTTGTACAAACACTTTTACACGTCAATCATATTTTTTAAACTAGATGAGGTCGGCGTTTCCTATCTGACTACTCTGAGAAGAAAGGCCGAAACAAACTCAGAGGTCACAGTCTCTTTTAAAGTCCAGACATAATCTTGGTCAGATCATGTGAAGACCATGTGGATCGGTGTCTGAAATGGTTTTTTGAAGAAAGAACCACACAGATTGAGTGGAGCTGTCCATTCAGTGCACGCATTTGTCAGTAATCATACAGCTCAACTCAGAACTTGAGGAGCTCAACGATTTGACGAACAATACCAAAGACAGGACATTTGGGTAGGCCGCATAAAATACTCAAACTGCCAGATTAATATTAAAACTAGCTGAGAAAGATTACTTGGACTGGTGCAGCCCCACAGTTGAATACCGTAGGTCCGTAGTATGGACCTACGGTATTCAGCTGTGGGGCTTCAAAACTTATTTATGCACCGTGACATTTTAGTCGTCTTATAAAGGTGGTCCACTCTATGTATCCGACATAAAATACCTCCAGGCGCCATTAAAAAATTGTTACCATTAACTAAGATAATAAGGTACAAAGAATAATAAATAATGCTTCAGAATTATGAAACACCCTGTTAATAATGTTTACGTATCAAAGGGTAGAAGATACGTCATTACATTACATAATTCATTCCATCTCCATATCAGGGTGTTTCAAACTACGTCATGCGAATGATTATTAATTAATGTGATATTAATCATGTCTTAGTAAATGATATTTTTATTTTATTTTTATAAATCATACGTTAAAAACATGTATTGTAGTTATTGGATACATGAAGTGGACTGCCGTTGTAAGACGACTAAAATGTCAAGGTGTAAAACAACAATTTATAAGATATTATTGACAATGGCGATTGTCTACCAAGTAGCCAATACATTTTATGTAACGAATATCTAATTCCGCTCTTTTCTTTTTGACATGCTCTTTCCAGCGCAGTTTTGCATCCAGGGTCGATTGTGAATAGATTTCGAAAATTATTTTTAATGGTTATGGTATGCTTCTGGGGTGGTCCCTTATCTATACATGTATACATATAAATAAAATTGGAGTGTCTGTTTGTAATATTAAAATAACCGCTTTTTGCTACATGCATATGAATATATACGGTACATATACCAAAACAACATTTTTTACAATTTTTGTCTGTCTGTCTGTTTGTTCCCGCTAATCTCTGAAATGGCTGGACAGTTTTTGACGGGACTTTCACTGACAGGTAGCTGATCTAATAAGGAGTAACTTAGGCTACTTTTATTTTAGAAATTTTATTTATTTTTATTAATATATGATTTTTTTTGTTAAATTCCACGCGGACGAAGTCGCGGGCACAGCTAGTAAATTATATGAATGTAGCTTCGGTAGTTTTTGTGTTAGCCTCTATAATACATTTTTAATCCACTTTATGTATCTCGATGACATTTTGCTGCTTCCCGTCATTGTTGTTTTCATAGCAAGTTGATGTGGGGTAGGTACAGAGGCCAGCACGTCAAACTACCCGGATCTATCAAACTCAAAGCATTTATTTCAATTAAACCATTTACAGGCACTTTTGAATTGTCAAAAAGTCGATCAGTTGGAAAGTTGAAGCTAGTTGCCCATTTCAAAACGTAAATCTCTATGGAGATATGTCAAATTTAGCCCAAATGTCCTAGAACCAAGAGTTCGATGACATGCGACATCTACCTACCCGCACTGGGCTCGCGTGGTGGATTACGGCCCACTCCCTCTCACAGAGAGCAGGCCTGTCACCCAGCAGTGGGAATATCATAGGTTGATTATCCTAAAAGACATCCACGCGAGCGTAGCCGCGGGCAAAAGCTAGTATAGTATATTTATCCTTTCAACCGTTAATATTATAATAACAAGAAATGTGTTGATTGCATGTTTTTCAATGCCAATTGGAATCAATTTCATTGTTTATATCTCAAATGTCTATCCGTCTCTTATTTCATAGTACTGCGTTATGTAAATGATTTGTTTATATTCAAGATTATCTTTACTGTCAATACTACTTAGCTTGTCAGCGATTTCTTTCGGCTTATTAGTCGATTCGCACGAATTTTACTGGCGCGAATCGATACATTTCAATTATAATTTTCTGGAGGCGACTTGCACGAAGTTAATTTATTTGTGGGCGAATCGACACCTCTAGGAATTATTTCACTTTGCCCCAGTAGTTCGATTTGGTGGGGCAGATTCCACTACTCTAAAATGTTGTTGGATTGTGCACCCCCCACTAGGGTTGGCACCTTAGAATAGCCCCTTCACTAGGGTTGGCACCTTAGAATAACAGTTCAAACATTTTCTTTTGCAAATTTTAATTTCCCATTTGTTTCTGAAAGGTAACGGGTTGTAAATCACAGATTAATTACACGATTTCTTACAAATAAAAATAACTGCCTACACTAAACTTTGAAAATAACAGAAATACGACGAAGCTTAGTATGAAAGCTTTAATGAACCAGTAAGAACAAATCGTATATCTGTGATTTACAATGCGTTTCCTTCCAGAAACATAGGAATGCAAAAATTGCAAAAAAAAAAGATTTTCTTTTTTTCTAAGGTCCCAAACCCTAATGGGGCAGAATCCAACAACATTTTAGAGTAGTGGAATATGCCCCACCAAATCGAACTAGTGAAGCAGATTCCACTGGATTTTTTTTTCCATTCCACTTTACACCACCAGTGCCCGCGGCTTGGTGGGGCAAAGTGGAATGATTCAACTCTAGAAATATGTATTAAGCAATTGGCACGTTTTTAAATTTATTGCGTGTACTTGCATTGTTTCATAACGTTATTGTATAAAATTCCCACCGCGTCGCATCGCATCGCTTGCTCGCGCTATTCGTTTTCACTGAGCGTTATTATCGATTTTTTTTTTTCCTGTGGTCGTAGCGTAATGCTCTTAATACCTTCCTCAAAAATTAAGCTATCAAATGCTAAGAGATTTTTTTCAAATCCGAGTGCAGATTAGTACGACCAACCGATCCCACCATCGCTCTTTTACTACCGGACTACCAGATGCAACGTGCCAGCGCTGGTCTCCTCCACATTTATTATACTCACGGCCAAAGTATGGAACTCTCTGCCTGCGTCTGTGTTCCCTTACACATTTAACCCGACTGCCTTCAAAGCAAGAGTGGACAGGCATCGTCTGAGCACGCTCGTTCCATGATAGACCTCTACCATCGCTTTCCATCAGGCGTGATTGACGTCAAGAGCAGGCCATAAAGCAATAATAAAAATAAAAGCTATCGCCATAAGGTTGAATTTCGCTTTCGCGTCATAAAACGAAAATGTCTATTTGTCTTTGTGATAGTTTGATAACTCCAAGCTTATTGAAGTTTCAATTTAATTGGAATTGTTGTCAAAAGTGATAAGGCCATCCATAAATTACGTCACACAAATTTTAGGGCTTTTTGACCTGCCCCCCCCCGTTCTTGTCACAGGTGGTCACACTTGTGAAACCCCCTCCTCTTGTGTGACGTTACATATTTTTTTATTTTATATTTAGAAGTAATTAAATTAAAACAGCAGTTTTTTTTATTGAAATTAAAAATAATCCTACTAATATTATAAATGTGTATGTTGGAATGTTTGTTATTCAATCACGCTAAAACGGCTGAACCGATGTGGATGAAATTTCGCACACAGATAGTTTAAAATCTGGATTAACATGTAGGATACTTATTATCCCGGTAGTACGTTCCTGTGGGATAACTTTCGGCAAAAGCTAGTCTTTAATAAGATTAACCTAAAGTCAAATGTTTTAACATGTGACGTCAAAGGTTTTGACCCCCCTGCCCCATTGTCACATTTCGTTGACCCCTCCCCCCCCCCTTAACGTGTGACGATGACCCCTAAAGATAATTACTGTCTACCATACATTTAAGCATCGCCACTAGAGGATTCGATCCAGGCCCTTTTTTCTAATCCCGGGATTTCGGATTTATCTACAGTTAATCCCGGGAGCCCGGGATAGTCCCGGGATTGTATTGGTAACAAAAAATCAGTAAGCCATGTCGAAATCAGTTATTTATTTAGTTTTTGGCAATGTCTAATCTAAGTTATAAATCTTCAAAAAGCCGGTTAGTAAAATTATACTTCAAACTTCTTCTAAAGTAAACAAACTAAACACTTTCTGTAAATAAATCGAACAATAAAACTTTCAAAAGAGCAACTTAGTTTAGGCTAACCATAACAAAATCCATCTTACACTACAGAAGTACAGAGATAAAAAAAAAACACTACAAAGTGAAAAAAACTTTAATTTCGGAAGGCGGTGACTTTGGATATGTATTTAAATTTTTTGTCACAGCCTTCCGAAATTAAAGTTATTTTTCACTTTGTAGTGTTTTTTCGGAAGTCGGTTGTTTTTTTTTTTGAAAAAGTTTTTATTTTTCACTTTTTAGTTATAGTACCTGCCCCACTAATTCGAAATTTCATCATCCTCCGGGTCAAAACAATGCATATCTATGCGATAGCAGCAATCGCGGTTCATTTACTGTTATTTTTTTAAGAGTTCCGTTGTCTGTCTCCGAAACGCATTATCAGATCTATATGAAATTGGGACCACACGGGAAGCATGAGCTTTCAAATAAAAAAAGAATCATCAAAATCGGTTCACCCAGTCGAAAGTTATGAGGTAACAAACATAAAAATAAAAATAAAAACATACAGTCGAATTGAGAACCTCCTCCTTTTTTTGAAGTCAGATAAAAATGACACATCAAGGTAAATGCGTTTCGTTTCATATAATTTTTTACTTACTTATTTAAAAATTGTAGTAATCCCGGAAATCCCGAGAAGTGTTAAATTTAATTCCGAAAATTTCAGGACAAAAATACGACCGGGATCCCGGATCGAATCATCCAATCGCCACGCGTGGAAGCTGTTAAAAACCGTACAAGTCTTGATACCCAAGCTTTACGCTGAACTGGTATAACCTTGGCAAGTTTAAACAAGGTTATACTAACGCGCAGATTTGTCCATAAGCTTGGTTTTCTTGGCATTTATAACTGGCATGTAACATACCTAACTTCGTTAAATGTGATTCAATAAATCTTTGCAAAAAAAAAATATGTGTCATTCTCATAGAGGAGGTTTCTCCTCAAATTTAATCGCATTTATTTTGTAGCAGCGCCAGTGCTGAACATAAGGTCCTGGGTTCAATACACAGTTCGGGCAGTGCTATTAGATTTTTCCACCTGGCCCGGTTGATGGTACTAGGCTTGCCCCATATTACATAGGACTTAACCTTTTAACCGCCCGACTTCATATCAGTTGTCGTGCTCCCAGCACAGTGAATGAATAATAAATACCTACAACAAAGCGGGATGTGCAATACTTAACTTTTTACAACAGATTAAACGAGCTGTGGTACTTTTGCCGTAAATATACGACCCTGGCGAAATGGACCCGAAAATATTTGTCGGATTAATCCGACGTAAGCGGTTAAAAGGTTAAAGGTAACTGGTGAACTGTGGGTGTAGGTTACCAATAAGTAAAGGCCTAGCCCGTCGACGATTGCAGGCGTGACGTTATGTTTATGTGATAAATAATTCTAAAAATAGTCCTAGTTTCTCCCCCCCCTTATCCCAACTGGTTTGTGGTTAGCGCAACATCTCTTTTTCTTCCACACTATTATATAAGTCGCCGCACGGGTTGATCTATCAGGTTAATCTACGCTTGCCGGGGTTGCGTGACTCGGAAAGCACATTTAGGGACTACTCACACTTTTCAGCCCTGTTCAGCTTTTGTCTTTTGTAGAAAACACAGTTTTGTACAGTATCCGTTCAGCTTTCCGCGGCTGAACGGATGCGTACGCATCTCATACAAAATCTTTGTTTCTGGTATAAGTGTGAGTAGTCCCTTAGCCATTGGTCCCGGCTGTCATTCGCGGAGCTTTGACAGTTGTTACGGGTCGTCAGAAGCCTGAAAGTTTGATAACCAGTCTTAGCAAGGGGTATCGTGTTACCCGGACCCCGTGTGTAAGGGGTTATGGAGGTCAGATAGGCAGTAGCTCCATGTAAAATACTGGTATTCAGCTGCATTCGGTTAGACTGGAAGCCAACCCAACATAGTTGGGAAAAGGCTGGGCAGATTGATTGATCATCATTCATCCACTCCATCCATGGTTTCTTTGTTCTTCTAAAAATAATCATCATCATCGAAGGCTGTATAGCCGCGGGTGCGCCTCAGCCTAGTTAATGTTCGAAAGAGATACCGCGGTCCCTGGCACACAGGCAACTGAGGGAACACCGGTGGGTTTTAGTCAGTAAAAGTCTGACACGCCCTCCTGCTCCTCCCAGAGCGGGAGAAGTTATTTGATGATTTCCCAGACAAAAAAAAAGCCTAGTCAAGTTTATGTCACCAACGTGACCTTTTTCTGGCTTCTTATTTCCAATTCCTCGCTTCAACAGTTCTTAAATCTTGGTCTGTATCATCCAGCCATCTGAACTTGGGCCGCCCTCGACTTCCTGCACTCCAGGCCATCGAAGACGTCCTGTTAGCTCGTTGTAGATCTCGTAGATCTCGTGGTTGTACCGCGCGCGCAGCCCCGGATCTAAAAATATAAAAAACTTGCTCCAGAAAGCGCCTAGCATACGGAAGCCTGGTTGGCTCAACGTCCACTTGTGAGAAAAAGGCGCCACACAGGCCCACACTTAATTAATTTATCTCAAACACTGGAAAGAGGGGCGCCACCATCAAGTTTCTGCCCCGGTTTGAAAAAATCGTAGATCCGGCATTGCTTTTAAAAATAATATTACGCTTAAAAATAAAAATAAATTTTATGAACAGCCTGTATCTAGCACGTGTAGCCGTTGGAACTGCTTATTTAAATCTAGAATCTGTTGATAAATTTAACCTCAATTTTAAGCTAATATAAGTCAAACCACTATTTATTTACCTACTATGTTTTTTTTTAGGTAGGGAAGTTGAATTACTTATGTATTTATTAATTTATTACAATTCTATATTTTAAGTTACTTAAGTAAATTGCATATTTTATTTAAAAGTTTAATAGCTTTTGTGTTAATGCATTGTTTTTGATTTGGTGGATTTAATTTTAAAACTGATGGTTATTTTACATCATCATTCATCATTTCAGCCAAAAGACGTCCACTGCTGGACATAGGGCTCCCTTGAGGGATGTCCAAGCACCGCCATTTTGACTGGTTCTGTGCTTGTCGCATCCAGCGGAAACCTTCACCAGGGGGCTTTACTCAATAAGCACGAAATCCGTAATCTCGGTCGAAGTTACGAGCGTTTCCTACTCCGTATTACGGACCTATGATTAGTTCGGGACAAGCTAAGAGTGAATTACTACTCGATTTGATTGTTGTCCCTACTCTCTATATGGTTTTACTAGTCCAAAAAAGTTAATTAATCAGCTGTAGGAGTCATTTTAAAGTTTGGAACTTTTAACGTTTTGGAACGTTTTGGTACTTATTGACAGGCCTGCACTGTCCTCCCATACCTATTATCACTGTAATTTGAAAACATTGTAAAACAAAATTATTTTTAAAAGAGTAACCGTGGAGTTTCTTGCCGGCTCTTCTCCATAGGAAGCGACAAATTGGAACCGTGCACCTAGCTTCTGACGTTTCATAAGTGCCCTTGCAGGTTTATGTGAAATAAAATATTTTGATTTTGATTTTTTGATTTTGGAACTATATTCGGACGGGCCAGTATTTTTGTTGACGGAGTTTGAGAGTAGCACCCCAGGTCATCGGTCCATCTTGTTATCTTACATACATATTATATCCTACTATTATTGTAAATGTGAAAGTTTGTGAGGATCTATGGATATTTGTTACTCTTTCACGCAGAAACTGCTGAACGGGTTTGGTTGAAATTTAGCATACGGATAGTTTATAACCTGTTTATTTATTTTACGTCGATGGTGCTAGGTTATGATTTGTGAACATAATCCAGCATTGCATATGTATCACGCCATTTATACCAGGAGGCTTTTATTTTGGTAGTATGCTTTGTTTACTTTTTTTATTTTTTGTGCTTGAGTTGAGTTTTCAATTTATTTGTGGGTATATTGGCATGGCTAAGCTGACATATATTATGACAAATTATTGAAGTTCTGTGTCTCGTAATGTTGTTTAATTTGCCTACGTGCCTTTGTATAGAATCAAGTCTATCTAACTCAACAGACAGCTGTGCTGCTGGGGAGTTTGTTGCGCCACTTCTTCTTCCCAGCTAAAGCACTAGGAAGTGGTGAAGGGCGGGCGTTTTGAGGGGCTGTCTTATGTAATTTTGGCATTCGAAAAGTGCTGATTCTCAGCCATATAGGATACTTTTTATCCTGGTAGCACGTTCCTGTGGAATAATTTTCCGACCTCCAAACGGGCAAAGTCGCTGGCAAAAGCTAGTACATAAATAAATTCACGCTTTCTTCCCATAGGTATAGGCAGAAACAACAGTTTCTAGATCGTAGCTAGTTATCTTCTTTAGGATTTTTTAGGTTCGTTTTTTCCACATTATCTACGCAAAAAAAAATTGCAAATCGAACGCCGGCGCCTAAATTAAATACATACAAACTCACAATTAGATTTAGATAATACTAGCTTTTGTCAGCGGCTTCGCCCACGTGGAGCTCGGAAGTTATCCAACGGGAACGTATTATCGTTTTGATTGTTTAATTGGATGTACTTAAATAATGTTTCAATACAACCTGAATCTCGCATTATAATTCTCGACGAAAACAAAAAAGGAGCTCATATGATTATCACTGAAACGATATTTCGTGTTTTGCCTTAAAACTTATAGAAATGCACTATTTAAACTGCAAAATTATCTACGTCTTTAAAATCAAGTAAATCAGCGAAATCGTCAAGATTTCCTATACGGCCTCTTAATAACGTGAACAAAATCAAAAGTCATTTATTCAAACTAGGCTGAGAGGCAGCACTTTTTGAACGTCAAAATTACATAAGACAGTCCCCCAAAACGCCCGCCCTTCACCACTTCCTAGTGCTTTAGCTGGGAAGAAGAAGTGGCACAACAAACTCTCCAGCAGCGAACAAACTGTAATTATTGAGTTGACTAATTTCAATAAGATGATGCGTTTTGATTACACTTTCATAAATTTGATGAAAACTTAACTCAAGCACAAACAAAAATGTAAATAAAGCATAGAACCAAAATAAAAGCCTCCTGGTATAAAGGGCGCGATAGCTTATTATGTAAGCTATCGCGCCCTTTATACCAGGAGGCTTTTATTTTGGTTCTATGCTTTATTTACATTTTTGTTTGTGCTTGAGTTAAGTTTTCATCAAATTTATGAAAAATTATGTAATTAATGTTCCGTGTCTCGTAATGTTAATTACTTTACCTACATAATATACATATAGAATCAAGTCTGTCTACACAGACAGCTGTGCTGCTGGGGAATTTGTTGCGCCACTTTTTCTTCCCAGCTAAGGTAATAGGAAGTGGTGAAGGGTGGGCGTTTTCGGGGACTGTCTTACGTTATTTTGACGTTCGAAAAGTGCTGATTCTCAGCACTTGAATAAATTACTTTTGATTTTTTTAATTTGATTGGTCGGTTGACTCGGTGGACTTCAGCTGGTAGCGTGACGTAGTCTAAACGCTGACGTAGCTTACACGTGTAACATAACCTAAGTCAGAACCAGACCTCGTTTTATATAATTATTCATGAAATTAATATTCTAAAAATACCGCTATATTTTTTGTTAATACCAACTAAATATTAACCACTGTATGACGTCAATCAAAGTAGGAAGCATTGAATAACATTGAATAAGGTTCTTAGTTAAATAATAACAGCCGCACGAGTCGATTAAAGGTTAAGCTTCGCTTGCCGCGGTCAATTTGTGGATGGGTGACCATTACGTATCCAGAATTCTCCTTGCCTCGGAAATCACTTTATGCTGTTAGTCCCGGCTAGGGTTGCCAACTTTTTGTAGAAGAAGTAGAATATTTCTGATTTCGGAGAGAGTAAATAAAGAGGACCTACACAACAGATGAATAAAAAAACTTTTTTCGAAAAAATAAACAACCGACTTCCAAAAAAACACTACAAAATGAAAAATAACTTTAATATCGAAAGTTGGTGACTTTGGATATATATTTTATTGTTTTGTCACCGCCTTCCGAAATTAAAGTTATTTTTCACTTTGTAGTGTTTTTTTGGAAGTCGGTTTTTTTTTTTGTAAAAAGTTTTTTGTTTTTCACTTTTTAGTGGTTCACATGTGCTTACCCCTTCATAGCGTACCGGCGGGATGTTATGTTATTAACTGGTGTAAACAATATACAGACATGATATTTCAGCAATCCCAGTCCATTTGCTATCATTTATTGAGGAGTTCCGTTGCCTATCTCCGAAGTTCTTCATCAGATCTTCACCAAATTGAAAGGGAACCACTCTGAGAAAGTATTCTTCTAAAACTACACAAATTGCTTCAAGTGTGCCTATAAAATTTGAAGAGTTCTCTCTATTTCTCCAGGATCTCATCATCAGATCCTGACTTGATGATCATGGGACCACCTGGGAAGTGTAACCTTTTAAACAAAAAAAAAATATCCAAATCGGTCCAGCCATCTTCGAGTAATCGGGGAACATACATAAAAAAAAAAGGTTCCGACGAATTCAGAACCTCCTCCTTTTGGAAGTCGGTTAAAAATAGAGTACCATTTATCCCTTTCTCTTTATAATTTTTCTAGCACTTTTTGCTGTACACATCTCTTGTTACTTATTGATTTCACAAGAATTGCAGGACTCAAAACATCCTTATTCTCCGTTAATATAACACCAGGAACTGATTTTAATCAATATAAATAAAGACCTGTTCCTCTCTTCTTGCCACTTCACATTCATGATCATGACCTACAAATATTTCAGTCTCACAGTGCAAAATATCAAAAATCCTCAAAAAAGTAAGTTTATGAAAAAAGATCATTTTGGCGTACTCTTTTACCTGTTGTAGATTATAGAGTACACATAAGAAAAAGAGTGCAATACTCTATTTTAGAGTACGGGTGGCAACCCTAGTCCCGGCTGGCAGTCAGTGGTTACGGGTCTGACAAAAAAATAAAATAAAAAAAAGTAGTCTTACCAAGGGGTATCGTGTAATCGTGTTACCAGTTAACTGGGTTGTGGAGGTCAGATAGGCAGTCGCTCCATCTAAAATACCGGGACACGGAGGGGTCCCAATATGATATGTAATAGATGGTCACCAATCCACGAGCTGACCTCAGTAATCGTAGTTTTACTTTCAATCGACTTGTGCGGCAGTTACAAATTGTAGCACCGCAGTTAAGGCTACTGCAGACGGGCGCAACGCGACTGTAGTAGTTAAATTTGTATGAAACATTCATGGATTTTTTTCTACCAGAATCGCGTCGCGCCTGTCAGTGCGAGCCTTACTCCCCAGATGACATTTTTCTTCACATAATTTAACATAACATCACGGCGAGCTTATTCCCATCAAACGAGCAAAAATCCAGACCATGGGCTGCTACTAACAAATTATAGATAGAAAATCCCATTACCATTTAACATAGACACATAATACAATTACAAAAATAAAAGCAAAACTAGCGGTATTATTAAAATGCTTAAGAAACTGAATGTCACTGGGAGGTCGCTAGTTGAAACTCCACCCACAAAAAGCAGACAGGTGAATGGTGGATCCAAATCCAAGGATGGATTTACCACTAAAAATTGTTTGTTGAAAATTAGTTTTGTGTGCTACTGACGAGTGCAGTTGTGTTTTTTTAGTGACACCAGTATCGCGTCGCGCCTGTCTGCGGGGAGCCTTAGTCGAAGTTTTTCTGCACATACGTTGACATTCACACGGACGTAATAAAATCGCGGCGGGATTTTTTCGGGCACAGGTTTTTGAACTCCCAAAGTGCAGCGCGAGTGAGTCTCAACGCGTCGAAAAAACACAGAGTTCGATTTTCAACTCTCGGCGCTAAGCACTGCGTTAAAGATCCATTGCGGGAAAACATCCCGCCGCAATTTTATTACGTACGTGTGGATGTCAACTAAGTTAACTAGAAAAATAAAAGCTAAACTAGCGGTATTATTACAATTATGATAATAATAGCGGTATTATTACAATGATAATAAACAAATTGAATGTCACTGGGAGGTCGCTAATTGAAACCCCACCTACTGATAGCAGACAGGTGAATGGTGGATCTAAATCCAAGGATGGATTTACCACTAAAATAGTTAGTTGAAAAATGATTTTGTGTGCTACTAACGAGTGCAGTTGTGTATTTTTTGTGAATTTGCATTTTGTTTACGCTATCCGGCTTGCATCCAATTTTTAGCCAATTTACCTCATAACTCCGTCATTTATAAACCGATTTGGAAAAAATCTTCTTTTGTCTGATACAGTATACTTAAATAGTGGTCCAATATAAATTTGGTCAAGTTCTGATTAGTGGTTTTTGTGTTAACTTCAAAAATACGTACTTTTTTCTACTTTCTTGTCACTGTTATTTACTAAGTTATTGAAGGTATACGAATTTGTGTAGGGTAGGTACCACAATTAAAAAGTAAAAAACAAAAAGTTTTAATTCAAGAAAAGAAAAACCGACATTTAAAAAAAACTATCGACTTTAATTTTGGAAGTCGGTGACTTTAGATGTATTTTAAATTTTTGTCTCCGCCTTCCGAGATTAAAGTTATTTTTCACTTTATAGTGTTTTTTCGGAAGTCCGTTGTTTTTTAGGAAAAAGTTTTAATTTTTCTTTTTTAGTTATAGTACCTACCCCACTAATTCGAAATTTCATCGTCCTTGGCATCGTCTCTTAGCACGAAATCCGTAGGTTCCGACGACGCGACGGGCGTTTCCTACTCCGTATCACGTTCGTTAAGATTAGTTCGGGGCCCGAACTGCCCGAACTAAGAATGAATGACAACACGATTTGACAGTTATCCTTACTCCCGATGTATTTTGCCCGTCCGTAAATTCGGGAGTAGGGCTCATTTCGAAGTATCGAACTATTTTTGGACGGGCCCGTATCTTTTTTGACGGGCTTAGAAAGTAAGCCCCAGAACGTGGACGGTCCGTGCTTCGTCTGAATAATCGGTGTGTACCTACATTTTATATGAACTCGTTCGCACGCGTCCGTGTTCGGGCTGCCGTCGGAGCTTCAGTGCCTGCCTTACCTATTTAGTACGGCTCTGTCAGATCCCGGGCATGGCCCTGATGTGTGCGTATACCTTTATAGTGTTTCTAAGGGGGAAACGCGAAATTCAAGTTTTCTTCCTATTTTTTTACAATTGGCAAGTCAGTGTCAACTTGTATGTCGAACAGAATTCGCGACCGTAACACATACCTGAGTATTTACATAATTATAAGAATTAATTCTGATGTCATAATTCTGTAGACATACTTTTTTACGGTCGCGAATTATATTTCGTTCAACATACAACCTGACCTGCAAATTGCAAAAAATATTTTCGCGGGCGTATCTACCATAAGAAACTAAAAATATATGTTTAAAAATAATGCATTATATATTTATCAGTGATTTAATTGTTGTGTAAATAAAGAAATATGCGACGACAGTGATTTTTGTTTCGGTACGGTGCTTCATTGAAACTAACGTTATTAAAAGTATTTACATTTTAAAACGTACTTATGTTTTAATTTCTCTTATTGAAAAAAAATTAAGTAATAATTATGGACAAAAGTGATAAACATAATTATAATCTCAGTGTTTTGTGGAAAATAATTAAAAATGGATCTGCGATCAAACGCATACACACACAGTAGTATGTTTCAAAATGGCGCCAGGCTTTCGTATGTAAGTATTGTTTATTTTTCTTAAACTTACATTTTTTTTTAAATTTAAAATCTTTATGTACAGTTTCGGTCAAAGTTAAAGCATTTATTTCAAATAGACACATAAAAGTCACTTTCGAACGTCATTTACTTAGTTAAAAAAATAGAATTGATTTTAGTCCCCCGAAAAGGTAGTTTCGTATGACGCAGAATGGGCAAGAAACTCCACGGTTGCTTCTTTTTTACTTTTTGCAAAAAAAAAAACAACCGACTGCAAAAACGAAAACACTTCAAAGTGAAAAATAATTTCGGAAGTCGGTGTCTTCGGATCTGTCATTTAGTTCTTTTTTTTTCCAATTTATTTTTCAATTTATAATGTTTTTTTTGGTAGTCTGTTTTTTTTTGTTGTTGTGAATAAGTTTTTATTTTTCACTTTTTAGTTATAAAGATAAAAGATAAAGATAAAAGATCATTTATTTGTCAAACATGCGTTTACATAAACTGACTAATCAGACATGCAGGGTATTGAATTCATATGTTGTGAGCGTCCATGTTTTGCCAATAACGGCGTACAAATTTTGTAGTTATAAAAATTACATTTAATTGCGTTTACTTTTAAAGTCATTTTAAATTTAATTACAAAATACACAAGAAATAAATAATAATTGAAGTCAAGATATTAAAGTATAAGTATATTATAGTCAAAAATAAATTAAATTATGTCGAGTATATTCATTATTATGCAGTCAAATAGTCTCATTTAAAAGTCAATTGATTTAATATTCACATTATTAAATTATTATTTTTAACCATTTAAATTAGAGGTCGGAATAGAAAAGTCCTTTTCATTCAAAAAATCTAAAACATTGTAATACACTTTATTAACTAAAAAAATTCTTAGCTTATTTTTGAAAAGTGACAAGGGCAGTTCTCTCCAACTTTTAGGCAATTTATTAAATATCGTAGGAGCCATACAGAAAACACTTTTGCGCATAAGGGATGTTCTCGCAGTATGAGAGCATATCCTACTGTTGTCGCGCCTGTTACGTGGGACTACTTCATCTACTCGTTTAAATCGGTGTGGATTTGTTTTGACAAATACGGCTACCTCTAAAATGTACAGACATGGCAAAGTAAGCATTTTATATTTTTTAAAGTAAGGCACGCAACTATCAGTAGGTTTAATTTTAAATATTGAACGTACGCATCTCTTTTGAGCCTTGAACACCATGACTTTTTCTGTTGAGTTGCCCCAAAAAATGACACCATAGCGTAGATGGGATTCTGTTAAACCATAGTAAGCTGTAAGCAATGCCTCCACACCTATTATAGACGACAATGTGTGCAGGGCATAGGCAGATTTACTGATTTTCTTGCATAAGGTTTCGATATGGGTTTTCCAATTCAGTTTTTTATCAATGTGGAGCCCTAAAAATTTTGTTGTATCTACCTCTTTTATAGGCTGGTCATCGTAGTGTATATTTAAATTACTCTTACTATTGATCCGTTGATTAAAATGTATTAATTTAGTTTTAGTTAGGTTAATTTTTAAGTTATTGTCATCTAGCCACTTTACCATTAAATTTATGGAATCATTTATGTCACTTTCATAAGTCTCAACACTTTTACAAGGTATCGTTATGGTGCTATCATCGGCAAATAGTGTCAGAGGTTGAGGGATGCCTTTCGGTAGATCATTTATGTATAATATAAATAAAGGAGGCCCCAAAACACTCCCCTGTGGCACACCAAACGAAACTATACGTTCTGAGGACTGAAATACAATTTCATGTTTAGTTTTCATATCAATTTGGTTTATATGTGTTATTTGAGTTCTGTTATGTAAGTAAGATTTAATTAGATTGTTGACATTTCCTCTAATTCCATATGCTTCTAGTTTATTTAAGAGTGTACCATAGTGCACATAGTCAAAGGCTTGAGTCATGTCACAAAATACGCCACAGACCGGTTTCCTCTTATCAACGTTATATGTAACGTTATATAAAAAATCATAAATGGCCATATTAATAGTTTTACCCATTCTGAATCCTTTCTGTTCCTCGCATATAATGTTATGTTTTTCTATAAATGAATTTAATTCCTTGTAAATGTATTTTTCAAATATTTTAGAAATTATGGGAATTAGTGATATAGGCCGATAGTTCTCCATTAACTCCCTATCTTCTTTCTTAAATAGTGGCTTGATTATAGAAACTTTTAGAGCATCAGGATAAACGCCTGCACTAATGCTGAGATTGATGACATGACTCAAGTGACCGCAGATTTCATCCGCAACATGTTTTAGTATATAAGTAGCAATACCGTCATATCCCACACTGCATGTATTATGCAATGACATTATTATCTTTTTAATATCCTCTGGTATACTAGGGGCCATAAACATAGTTTTATTATTGTAGTCTAATGTACACGCCCTAGGTCTACAGTTGACACCCAGTTTTGGCTGTATTTTATCAATAAAAAAAATATTAAATGCTTCTGCAATAGTCTTGTGATGAGATACGACGCAGCCACCCATTTTAATTTTATTTATGTTAGATTTAGGTACGTTATACTTTGCACGATTGATAATTTGCCACGCAGTTTTCGATTTGTTTTTAGATGTTTTTATATTGTAGTTGTTTTGTGCTTTTTGTGTTAAGTGGATAATTTTTTTGTACATTTTGGAATAATTATATAATATGGTTTTGTTAATATTGATACGATTAAGTCTAAACTGCCATAGGAGTTTTCTTTTCTTTTTACTGCATAGTTTGATCCCTTTTGACAACCACTTAGTTCTTCTTATTGTATTTATTTTAACCAGTTTAAATGGAAAACACAGATCGTACAATAGCTTGAAAATCTCAATGAAATAATTATAGGCTACATTTGGGTCATCCGTGCCATAAAGTTCTGAAAAGGTAAGGTTCATGAGATGGTTTTTAAATTTTACTATATTTTCAATACTATAGTCCCTTCTAGTTGCGTACCAATATTTAATACAACATGTTTTTTGTACTGGACACTGAAGCAGCTGTGCTGTATGATCCGATAATGCCCATTCTAATACTTCAGTCTTACACGTATTAAAGTTATGCGCAAAGTTGTCAATGCACGATAAACTGGCCATTATGGTTATGGCACATGGCTTGCTATGTATTACAACAGTGATTCCTGTCACTGTTGTTTACATAACGAGTAGTATTACAATATAAAAAGAAAAAACATGTCGAATTGATAACCTCCTTCTTTTTTAAGTCGGTTAACAAGATACACAAAGTAGATGAAATACGTATTATCGAAACTAACGCAAAAACTACCCTAGCAAAATTAGTTATATTTACAACAGACCACCCCTTAACAGTTATGCGTTCTAAACGAATCATGATTTTGTAGATAATCGTATATACTTTGTGGCCGTCGAGTAGAAAGTTTGTTGTCAGTGTGATTTTGACAGTTTGGAAAGAAATATTCTTCTGAAATAGTCTACATATAAAAGGACCTAGACATCGATCGTTAGAAACGAAATACTAATGACAGATTGTAGTAGATATCTACGGTGCGATGTCAAAAATGGAGAAACGAAATGGCACTTTGTATTGAAAAATCACTCTATTTTTCGTAGAAATTGAAAACGTCATGCTAAGCCTGCTGCAAGACAAAAAAAAAACTGTTCCTAAAAGCACTTCAATGAAAAAAGTCCGCGGCAAGTTTACCAAAGCAATGTGTTAACTTTGTCATAAAGAATAACTAACAATGGGTAACTAGTTTTCAGCTGTTTGGGGTCGAAACGCTCGGGTCATGGGGCCCGAGTGCACGTCTCCTCTTTAAGGAAATTTCTCGCTGGCCGGTGGACTCTTCACTTGACCAGAGCTGGGTCGTTTTTTGGCTTTTCAATACAAACTGCCATTTCGTTTCTCCATTTTTGACATCGCACCGTAGATATCCTTCTAAAATCTGTCATTTTGTCTTTCGTTTCTCAGGTTTCCAACGATCTTGGTCTGGGTCCTTAAAAATGTACACTATTTCAGAAGAATATTTCTTCCCAAACTGTCAAAATCACACTGACAACAAACTTTCTACTCGACGGCCACAAAGTACGTAAATACGATTGATTATCTACAAAATCATGATTCGTTAGGAATGCAAAACTGTGATAATTAATAGAAAAACATCTCCTATTGTACATCATTTAGTTAATAGCCACGTCTATTCTTCCGTCGACAAATCGACGCTCGTGCTAAGCCTGCTGGCATCTTGTTTTATTGAAATTTTTGGCTGGTTTCTGTTTTCGTTTAGGTACTGACACATACATACACATGAGATAAACTACAATTCACTCGACATAAACTGAAACTACAGACCGTCACCTGCTGCGATCCTTACATAGGTACTCCTTTTTATTTTACGTTCATACATCGGCACCCTAATTGCATAACAACCTATCAGATTTAGAATAATTTTGGATGATATTGATTGATTAATTCGAAAATTAGTTTGCTTTTCAACGTAAATAACCCAATAAATGTTGTTGAACTGTTAAAATGAAAGCCATTCGAAGCCTCTGTTATCAGTAGGCAACGAGCAGCCAGTAGCGCCGCCGAACCTACATTGCAATTTTAATCCGGCTCGAAGGACCAAATATTAGCCAGCTAAAGCACTAGGAAGTGGTGAAGGGTGGGCGTTTTGGGGGACTGTCTCATGTACTTTGACGTTCGAAAAGTGCTGATTCTCAGCCTAATTTGAATAAATGACTTTTGATTTGATTTGATTTGATTTGATTAACTACCGAATTAATAGGCGCTAGTTCTCGGTACTATTAGTATGTGACGCCATTACTCCACTGCTTTTACAGATTTACAATTCCAGTAGGCAACTAGCTTCATCTTTCTGACTGACCGCCTCCTTGATAGTTCAAAATTGCCTTTTTCTTTGGAAATCATCAAATAACTTCACCCTGGGTGGAGCAGGAGGGCGTGTCAGACTTTTACTGACTAAAATCCACCCGTGTTCCTTCAGTTGCCTTTGTGCCAGGGGCCACGGTATCTCTTTCGAACAACCCGCACCCCTGGCAGGCATCGGCCCTTACGGACCCCACCATTTGGTGCTGACATCTCTTTGAGGTGCGCGTAGAACACAACGCGCCGTCGACCCGGGCTTGGTCCTTACCGTACAGCGAGCTACCCATGACTCGCCGTCCGCAAGCCCGCGCCTACGGTAGCCGGGAATCAGCCTGGGATGCCCAGGGCGTCTCCTGCGAAAGTGCCTGTAATTAATAATTGAAATAAATGCTTTGGGTTTGGCTCCAGTGAAAAAAGCTCCCGCAGACAAGCGCAACGCGCAACGCGATAGCGTGTCGCGACTGTAGTAGAACAAATTCTTTGAAAACTTCATGCGCACTTAAGGGCAATCTAGTCGCGGGCTCAAACTCACTGGTGGATCTGGCTAAAAAGCACGCTGTCTCACCAGGCATCGTGTCCGACATAGATATTATCAGTGATGAGCAGTTAGACGCTAATCTACACGCACAACGTTTGTGAGTGAGATGTAGGATCATTTATAGTAAAACAGGCGCGTAAAAATTAAGAAAAGTCCTTCAGAAGATCGTTTTTTTTATGAAAAAACCACTGCATAAATCAATGACCAATAAGGTTTATTGAACTTTTCGATATTTGAGTATTGTCGATACCGACTGGGTTTTGGAGATTTTACACTTCTTGTACGACTTAAACAGACCCAAACTTAGGTTAAATTAGCAAGAAAAACTAATCGTGTTTGGCTTTTAAGTTTTTAATCGTTTTTTATTTTAGTATTCTGTTTCCGTGCAGACAATATTAATGATGATACAAAACCATAACATCATTTTTGTTGTGCATTACCGCAAATAAATGTATTTGTTTTCTTTCTTTTGTAAAGGCGAAGTTAACTTTATTAAATAATTTGTTAACACTGGCCACCGCTGCTCACTCGTTTAAAGTATTTTAGTGTATTTTAGGCCAATTACCTACTCATTATGTTTAAAAAAAAACATGCATAATTTACTATAGTCTCATGTCTAATAGTCCTAAAAAAAGCTATAATTTCCATTTAAAAAGTTGTTTCAATTTTTTCTGCGGGTTTCTTTTTTTGCTTTATTATATAGAATACAATATTTAGTTTGTTAGCCTTTTGTCCACACGTGTCACGGTATCCCATTTTTATGGTAATATTGTTTAGGGTTCCGTATCCAACGATGTCAGCGGACCCAAATACTAAGGCACCGCTGTCCGTCCTCCGTCAGTTCTTTTGAACCGAAATCGTTGACATTTTCAGAGTGTGTAGGTACTAGTATGGTAGCTAGTTGCTATTAGCAAAAAATAATGAAAGTAGAATAAACGTCGCGCCGCGCCGTGCAACGCGACGCGACTAGTAGGTAAATCAATTTCCAGGAAGTTTTCATAGAAGTTGTTCTAGTATAAAATCAAAATCAGAAAGTCATTTATTCAAACTAGGCTGAGAGTCAGCTCTTTTTGAACGTCAAAATTACATAAGACAGTCCCCCCAAAACGCCCGCCCTTCACTAGTATAGTTGCGCTTCCGTCTATCTGCGGGAGACAGGACCAATACACAAGACACATGTTTTTTTTTTAACTAAATTATTACTCTGGCCAGCATTAGCAAAAGACAGAATTGTATGGAAAAGGGGAGGGAGGCCTTTACCCTACAGGCCCACAATCCAGGCATGTTAGATTAGATAAAGAATTACAAAAAATATGAAGTGCTAAATATTCATATTTTACTAGCATATGCCAACGGCTTCGCCCGCGTGGAGTTCGGATATTATCCCAATAGAACGTAGTAGAAATAAACAGTATCCTATGTTAACACACCCAGGTTATAAACTATCTGTGTGCCGAATTTCATCCAAATCAGTTCAGCCGTTTTTGCGTGATTAAGTAACAACATCAAAACATTTTAACATATAAACGAAGATATAAACTTTTATATTTATAATATTAGTAGGATAATACTTCATATTTTTTAAAATACTTTAGTGGTTAAATATTGTACGGTGGTACGGAACCCTGACTCGCGCTTGGCTGCTCTTTTTTAAATTATAATTTCGGCTCGAGAACTTTCAAACTTGTATGCTAAACGTGCTATTAAAATCTAGCGTTACAAGTAGTGCCTATAAATATGGGTTACCGCGACACGTGTAGACAAAAGCCAACAACCTAAAGATGTGACGGAAAAATTCGCGGGCAGAAATAAAACTTTTTTTAAAACATACATCACGCCTTTTTTTTTTTGGGTTTTGACTTCGCACGGTTTGTTTATTTAGCCAGTGTCAAGTAATTTTTCTTTTCCATCAAGTAAATGGCCCGATATCGGGCACGAAGTTACAAAACAGTCATAGTCGTCTTTAGTCAGTCAAGTCAAAGTTATTGTAGAGCGGTAGTAACTTTACAACAACCTTTTAGGAGTTTTTGGGGGGAACACGAAAAGTCCACGTTAGTCACTTATTTTCACCTTCACTACATTTGTGCACTCACACGTAATTAAATTGCATAATTCACTACCAAAATTATACAATTTTAGTCGCCATTTCACTAAATTTCATGAAAATAAAAAGTCGTGCGACATGTTCCAACGCGATCCCGCCAAAAACTCCCCATCACGCCTTGTTGCACCAAATGGCATAGGTGTACAGTCACCAAAAGAGATGAATAACCAGGATCGGCGGATACAGTTGAAGTTTGAAACCGAAGATACCAAAACGGTATAGGAAAACATCCTGTGGAAACCGGCGTGTTCTAGGACCAAACATTCGAAGACATGTGACGTCTACCAACCCGCGCTAGGCTCGCGTGGTGGATCACGGCCCACTCCCTCGGTATAGGCTGATTATGTAAGAAACTGATCGAATCCGATGTTTTCGAATGTTTTATTTGATAAATATACTGTTTCATTAGAAAACCAGCGTCAGACAGCATCTATCTGGCATTAATGCTGGAATTAACCTTTTTGGTGCAGCCATGAGGCACACTGTTGTAGCTATTTATATTAACTTTTTTTTATTTCTTATTGTATTTTGTGTTTCACGAACTGTGTCCAAATAAACGGTATTTCTTTATTTATTTCTTCCTTTGTATTCTATTAATTAAATTCTATTCGAAAACATCCATCGGTTTCTTACTAAAATTCAACTATGTCCGACGAACCCGGGTGTTTATCTCTTTTGTTGACCGTACCTTTAATACAGAGGCGAGCACATCAAGCTACCCGAATCTGTCAAATTTCTTTGATAGATTTTCAACTTTATTCCAAAAGCACAAGGTTCATGTTCAATTGGGAAAATTTGACAGTTTGCGATAGCTTGATATGCTGGCGTCTGTACACCCACATTTCGCCAGTTATGTTTAAGTCCCATGTAATAGGGGCGAGCCTATTCCCATCAACCGAGCTTAAATCTAGAGTAAGAATTTTCGAAATCTATTCAAAACTTCCTAAGATTACCTGTTACAACCGAACTTTACCTTTTTATAGTATGTATATACTATATGTTGCCACTG
Source organism: Polymixis lichenea (assembly GCA_949091785.1). Lineage (NCBI taxonomy): Eukaryota > Metazoa > Arthropoda > Insecta > Lepidoptera > Noctuidae > Polymixis > Polymixis lichenea. Next base: position 11,808,672 of record OX420958.1, on the reverse strand, counting down.
GTGAGACACAATAATGATGATTAATATATTTAAATGTTTAACTACCTTCTCCTGACAAAAGTTACACGTGTTAGTTACAGGGTGTTGTTAAATTGTGTAGCAGTTAAATTTTTGGAGGTCGACTTCTATGAGTTTTTTTTTTTTGTTTTTTTAACACGCTTTTATTAGCTTCACCTGTATTTTTGTAAACATGTTTGTAACTGACTCCTTTGGATTTGATTTTGACCCTCTTCAAACGGTCGGATTTCATTTAAACATTGTATACTTATCGAGGACCGATGGCAATTTGACAATTTCATAAATTTGTCCCACAATGTTAAAAAAGAAATGAAAAATTACGCTTTTGTAGTTAGCAGAACTAAAAAAGAGATAATAAATAATAGTTTAAAAAACTAAAAAACATGCTTTAAAAACCAAACCAAAAAAGTAGAAAATAATTTAATTATATCATAAAGCGTGGGGTGTTTGATATTAATTGATTTTAAAAAATAACTCAAAAAGCACCCCACGCTTTTAAATACAATTAAATTATTTTCTACTTTTTTTGTTTGGTTTGTAAAGCGTGTTTTTAGTTTTTTAAACTATTATTTTTATTGTATTAGGAAGGTGTCACACCTTCCTAATACAATAAATATAATACTTTGGGTTTTTTTTAATAGGGTTGTAGTTTAATAATAACAGCCGCTCATGATGATATTATTTACTCAAAGTAATCCACGCTTTACTCTGGGTAAATAATTTCATCATGGGTCTCAACACCACGACCTGCAGGCTTAGATCTAGCTGTAAGTTGCTAAGTTGGCAACGCTGCAGCAGGCTTAGCATGACGTTTTCAATTTCTACGAAGAATAAACAGTGCTTTTGCTTTTGTTTTTCTATTTTTGACATCGCACCGTAGATATCCTTCTACAATCTGTCATTTTGTCTTTCGTTTCTAACGATCTTTGACTAGGTCCTTATAAATGCAGACTATTTCAGAGGAATATTTCTTCCCAAACTGTCAAAATCACACTGACAACAAACTTTCTACTCGACGGTCACAAAGTATATACGATTATCTACAAAATCATGATTCGTTTAGAACGCATAACTGTGATAATTAATAGAAAAACATAGCTATCTTCTCCTATTGTACATCATTTAGTTAATAGTCATGTCTATTCTTCCGTCGACATATCGGTGCTCATGCTAAGCCTTTAGCAACTTGTTAGTCGTGGGCATTACCATTGGCCCACCACTGCTCTATGAGTGAAATCTATTCTACCTGTGTTTGTTTGTAAGTTTGTTTGAACGCGTTAATCTCTGAAACCATTAGTCGGATTTTAAAAATCTTTTTGCTCTTTGGTAGCCCAATTGTCCAGAAAAATTATCGGGTACTTAACATCACGCTATGACCTTACGGATCCGAGAAAAATAAAAAAAAATCGAATAAGAATGCCAAGTGAAACCAACGCAAGCGGGCGATGTGATACGATGCTCGGATCGGTGGCCAAAATTTCACACAAACTAAATGCTAGTTCATTATATTCACACAAGAAATACCTACCAAGTTAATAAAAAAAACCGGCTATTTAAAAAAAAATCATCCGCTATTACAGCCGTAAGGTTATTGGCCTCTGAGTCTACACGTGTCTTACTAACCCATTTAAATTGATAGGTTATGTATCGTAGAAAAAAAGAAACAAACTAAAAAAAGCAGAAAATAATTTCAAAAAAGCGTGGGGTGCTTTTTGAGGTATTTTTATAATCAATTAATCAAAATCACCCCACGCTTTTTTAAAATTAATTTCTCCTTTTTTAGTTTGGTTTTTAAAGCGTGTTTTTTAGTTTGTTAAACTATTATTTATTTTCTATTTTTTAGTTCTGCTAACTACAAAAGCGTGATTTTTCAGTTTTTTTTATTGTGATATTATTGAATTGTCATCGGTCCTCGATAAGTCTACAAAGTTTAAATGAAATCTGACTGTTTGAAGTGAGTCAAAATCAAGTCCAAAGGAGTCGGTTACAAACAAACAAACATGCTTACAAACATACAGGTGAAGCTAATAAAAGCATGTGAATAACAGCCACACGGGTTAATCTTCAAGGTTAAGCTACACTTGCCGAGGTCTGCCCGTGGATGGGTGACCATCTTATCCCTCTTTGCTTTTTTTTTTCGGGATGGGAAATCCTCATCGATGTTCTCCTCCCTGGGGCGGGCTAAAGGGTCTGTCAGACTCTTACTGACTAAAAACCACCCTGGTGTTCCCTTTCCACACTTGGACCAGGGATCATGGGGATTTGATCCCTCCGTGCCTCGGACAGCTCGTTAAGCCATTGGTCCTGGCTGGCATTTGTAGGTCTTCGTACAGTCGTTACGGGTCGTCAGAAGCCCGCAATCTGACAACCAGTCTTACCAAAGGGTATCGTGTAACTGGGCTGTGGAGGTCAGGTAGGCGGTCGCTCCATGTGCAGGGTAGTAAACTACGTTAGGCGCGGTTGGTGTGTGGATGGGTGAGCATCTTTACATGCCAGCACCCCTCCGTGGCTCGGCAAGCACTAGCACGTTAAGCTGTCGGTCCCGGCTGTCATTCGTAGATCTTTTGACAGTCGTAATGGGTCGTCGGAAGCCTAAAAGTCAGACAACCAGTCTTACCAATGGGTATACCCAGTAACTGGGTTGTGGAGTTCAGATAGGTTGTCGCTCTATGAAAAATACTGGCATTCAGCTGCATCCGGTTAGACTGAAAAAGGCTAGCTACAGTGATTGAGACGTAAGTTTTAAGGTGACCGCATACATGGCGAGCGATTTAGTCACCTGGCACCCTTTGGGTATGAAAGCCTAAACATCATCCTGTGTACAGGGTCCACAGTCCCTGCCGGACATCGTCGCGCAACCGGTTACCGTGGATTCCATACATGATTTTGAAGCCCTCTGCGTTAAAATTCTTCGTCGATTATTTAAGAAAAAAAGTGCTGTTCCATACATGTTAACCGCGTACAATGTATTGCACTTTTCTATACATAAAACTTATCTTTCTATTCTTCTTCTAACTTGTCTACAATCTTGTGCTGAATTCATGGTGTCAGTTTGCGCGTCGACATCCCTAACATCCTGTATAATGCCACTGACCTATACAGGGGCGTACCAATAGAAAATGGCGTCTACGGCACGCATCACATTTTCGCCCCTTTTCGTTACTTATCTTCTCGGTCTACACAGCAAAGCTACGTCGCATAATCTTTCTTGACCAATTATTAGCCTTCAATAACGAAGGTATTAATTTCAACTTGCTAAAAAATCACTCACAACTTTCAATGCTGCAATTTTAAGCAGAATTTGAATAGAAATGGTCAGATTTGGAAATACGCTTTCATCCCCATCATACTACAAAACAAATTCAAGTAGCTCTTTAGATTTCTTACATATACAAGGTTTAAGGCTCGTGCAGACTAGCGACACTCGTAGAAAATCTCTATGAAAACTTCATGGAAATTGTTCTACAAGTGTCGCGTCGCGCCTGTTTGAAGAAGCCTTTATCAGAAATCCTATTGCTATCCTTAAGCACTAAAGATAACAGCTGGTATAGAATCACTATACATAGTTTCAAGTCAAAATAAAATACTCTAAGAATTGATACCAAATTTTCGATTTCATTATGTTTCTTAAATTCAAATCGCAACAAACGTGTCACCGCACTACGTAGGTCAATAATTTTCCACGTTACTTGCCAATATCACGATATATCTCTTCCGAGTGATGTGTTTGTTTCAATTTGTTCTGGTTTCAATGTATTAAAAATTCTCATAACTTCCGAACATGTAGAGATAGGATTAAAAAACCCTTCCAATATCGTTTGTTAACATCCAAAGAAGCCGTGCCCTTGGTATGTATATACCCTTTCCGTTACACGTTGTATATAACAGTATGATATGGTTTATTGAAGTATTTTTAATTTTTTATAAGCTGATAAATTGTAGCAGTCGGAACCCATTCTGGAAATGGAGGCTTAGTGAATTGACTATATTACATTGCAGATTACTCCAATCTACTGACTAGACGGCTGACTTTCTAGAATGGGTCCCGACTGCGAAAATTTATCTGCATATAAGCATCGCCTTAGCAACTGGTGATTCTTAAGTTAAGTGCAATCGGGTACAACGACTTTTCTTGTTTTAGGGCTTTTCCATGAATACTCAGAAAAGCAGTCGGGTTTTTAGTTTTTTTTAATTACCGTTTTTTATTTTTTATTACGATATCACTTTCACAGTAATGACGAATCTAACGACACCTCGCAAACTAAAATCCATCTAGCCGTTCAGGCCGCAGAGCGTGCCAAACATTTGAATTTGGCGCCAAAAATCCGCCATTTTGTTTTTTTTTATTTTGATATACCCAGTGTCACTCACAGTAAATACGAATCTAACGACACCTCTCAAGCTAAAATCCATCGAGCCGTTCAAGCTGCAGAGCGTGCCAAACAATTATACATACATACATACATACATACATACATACTCTCGAAAAACAACCTTCCTTCTGGCACAGTTGGGTAAATAAGCACTGCTTTATGCCGAGTTCTTGGAGTATGGAGACATTTGTACGAAACTCAGTCCATGAAACTCCAAGCATTCTTCTCCAGCACCACATCTCCAGAGCGTCTATCTTTTTCTTTCCACTTCCCGCAAAGTCCACATTTCAGCAGCGTAAAGAAAGAAAGAAATAAGTGTTCGCATGAGCCTGGTTTTAGTGATGTTCCTATTCCTCCATATTTTCTTTATCTTGTCTACTGATATTCGGGTGATAGCCATTCGTCGCTTTATCTCATCTATGCATCCACCATTGTTCCTTATTAAAGTTTCAAGGTATACGTAGGACTCGATCACGTCACGGTTCGCAATCTTGGTCACTTCTGGCAAGTTACTGTTGTCGCGGTCGACAATCATAATTTTAGTTTTGCTGCGATTTATCTTTAATCCGAACTCTAGGCTTGTCCTTTCCATTTTCAGTAGCAGTTCCTCCCTACGGTGCTCACTGGTTGCAAATAGAATCGTGTCGTCGCTTAGCGCAAATTAAAGATTTTGTATCCACCAATGGTAACACCGTCAATCGAATCCTCTAAAGTTATGCGCATAATCAACTCAGTGTATGCATTAAAACAAGAGCAGTGATATTATACATCCTTGACGGACTCCAGCACTAGGGTGAACATTTCTCGACAAAATGTCAGCTGTACGCACTGATGCTGTGCCATCCTCATACAGACGCCTTAAGAGGTGAACTAGCTGTTTTTGGGTATACATTTCTAGCAGAATTTTCTACAGTATCGGCCATTTCACCGAGTCGAAAGCTGTGGAAAAATCAACAAAACAAATATAAGTCGGCTTGTTGAACTCTCGCGCTTTCTCGATGATCTGGCGTACAGTGAGAATTTGTTCCCTAGTGCATTTTCCTTTCACAAATCCAGCTTGTTCAGGAGCGATCTCCTTGGATAGGTGTCTTAGTCGCTGATTAGGAATATGTAACAATATTTTGCTAGCGTGTGATATTAGTGCATCACGGGGGTAGTTGTGGGCGGAGCAACGCCGTGTCCTCGTGGAGGTGATCGGCGGCGGCGATCTCTCGCGTCCGACCCTGGTCCAGGCCATGGTACGGAGCGAGAGGGCATGGCTGGCAGTCGCCTCCTTCAGCGAAGCAGTTATGCTCGCAAAGAGGGAGGCGGCGCACGTGAGGGAGATGCAGTACATGCGCCCTCACAGCCGTGGCCTTCGCAGAAGACGCCCTGGGCGTCGGGAATCCCAGGCTGATTCCCGGCCACCGTAGGCACGGGCTTGCGGACGGCGAGTAATGGGTACCTCGCTGTCCGGTAAGGACCAAGCCCGGGTCGACGGCGCGTTGTGTTCCACGCGCGCCTCAAAGAGTTGTCAGCAGCAACAGAGGGGCCCGCAAGGGCCAGTGCCTGCCGGGGGTGCGGGTTGTTCGAAAGAGATACCGCCGCCCCTGGCACACAGGCAACTGAGGGAACACGGGTGGGTTTTAGTCAGTAAAAGTCTGACACGCCCTCCCGCTCCACCCAGAGCGGGAGAAGTTATTTGATGATTTCCCACCCAGAAAAAAAAAAAAAAAAAAACGGGGGTAGTTGTTACATTTCTTTGTAGAGCCTTTTTTGTGCAAGGGGATGAAAACTGTATGCGTCCATTCCGTAGGCCATACCCCTGTCTGCCAGTCTTTTTTGCAAATAGTGTGGAACATTTGTGATATCCGCGTTTTCCAGGGGTTTTAATCGTTTCAATAGGAATAGCGTCTCTCCCAGTCGCTTTCCTATTTTTGAAGTGTTGAACAGCAGCCTTTACCTCAGACAGCAGAGTGTAGTGAAAGGAGACCATACCTGGGAAACTTCTGGTTACGGAGATATTGAAGGTCAAAATTCCAACTTTTACTGACATTTTTTTACGAAATGGAGTTAATGATAAAACATTTTAAATACCCCCTGGATCCCTGTACCGTTACATACACCATATCCACAATGTTTTGCGTGCGTTTTGTGGCGCTCTACCGCAAAATGTTAATATTGATACCAAAAATAAAAGTCGTTTCCCAGCAATTATTTTTGTTCAATGTTTTTTAGTTTGATTTACAGAAAGCCTAGTTGACGGATATATGACAATTACGTTTTCTTACTAGAGTCTAAAAATATTTGTGTAAGTACTAGCTTTTGCCCGCGGCTTCGTCCGCTTGTTTATCAGAAATTACGTGTTATTTGCACAAAAAGTAACCTATGTCCTTCCCCAGGATGCCATCTATCTCCTTGCCAAATTTTATCGAAATCCGTTCAGTGGTTTAGTCGTTAAAATATAACATACAGAGTTACATTCGAATTTACAATTTTAAGTGTTAAGGGGAATCTAGTCGCGGGCTCGAACTCACTGATGGGCCTGGCTAAAAAGCACGCTGTCTCACCAAGTATCGTGTCTGACAGAGGTAGTCATCAGTTAGACGCTAGTCTACACGTACAACGTTATTGAGTGAGATGCAGGATCATTTATAGTACAACAGGCGTGCAAAAAAATTAAGAAAAGTCCTTCGGAAGGTCGGGTTTTTAACTTTAGTGTAAAGTTATTGAACTTTTCGATATTTGAGCTTTGTCGAAACCGACTTGGATTTGGACACGCCCAAAGTTAGGCTAAATTAGCAAGAAAAACTCATTTTTGATGGCTCCTAACTTTTTAATAGCTTCTTATTTTAGTATTCTGTTACCGTACAGACAATATTAATAATGAGACAAAACCTACAATGTTTAATTTTGTATGTTCATTGTCGAACAGTGAAGTAATACACTCCCGTAGTTTGTATGGAAAAAAAATCGACAAGATTCACCTTAAGCCCGTGATCTCGTCTGCGATCCAGGATAAAAAGTAGCGTATGTTCTTACCCAGGTCCAGATGAAAGTTTGTATGTTTGTTACGTAAATACGTATCACGTAAAAACGGCTGAACGGATTTGAATGAAATTTAGCACACATGTAGTTTATAACACACAGGATACTTTTATCCCGGTAGTACGTTCGCAAGGGATAATTTCCGAAGCCGCTGGCAAAACCTTGTTCTTTGATATTTACAACTTACTTGTTAAAAAATAAACAAAATTTTATATAGGTATACAGTAAATGTATAAACATGTCTATGACACCCTAATCATGAAGCCTGTAAAATAACTGAATTCGTCCAAAACAATATATAATTTTTTTTATAACTATCTATTAAGTCATTAGTTATTGACATGATCTACTCTTAACAATATTTTCTATGATGAGTTGTTTTAGGCTTTATTTGGCCTCGACAGTTTTCATTTTATTTGTCGGTTTATTGGTATGGCTAGCTGACATTTTGACTAATTATTTAATTAATATTTTGTGTCTCGTAATGTTTATTACTTTGCCTATGTATGTATAGAATCAAGTCTATCCGACTAAACAGACAGCTGTGCTGCTGGGGAGTTTGTTCCACTACTTCTTCCCAGCTAAAGCACTAGGAAGTGGTGAAGGGTGGGCGTTTTGGGGGACTGTCTCATGTACTTTGACGTTCGAAAAGTGCTGATTCTCAGCCTAATTTGAATAAATGACTTTTGATTTGATTTGATTTGAATAGCTTAGAAAACTAAAAAACACGCTTTAATAGAAACCAAACTAAAAATGTAGAATTTAATGTAAAAAAAGCAACCCCTTTTGTAATTAAAGAGATTTCATTTGTTAATCACTCTATCCTTATTTTGCATTTTTTTGATATTTTTTCTACTTCTTAGTTTGGTTTACTTTTATACTTTACTTTTTTACTTGTATTTATTTTCAATTTTTTAGTTCAGCCAAGATAATGGCACAAATTTATAAAATTATAGAATTGTCATCGGTCGATCGACGTTTTGAAATGGGTCAAAATCACAGACGAAGCTAATAAAAGCGTGTTTAAAACAACCCATTCTCAACAGGTTACATAACATTTACTTAAAGTTAAACAACAAAACTAAATTCAAATTGATTCAGCTAACGTACAGGTTTTTTTTTTGTATCAAATGCATGGCGCGGCTTACACGTGTCGATTAAGTCGCACGTTGACCTAAAGTCGACTCGACTAGTCGAGGTGTCTGGGCGCTGTGACCTTCAGAGCTGCCGCGCAAGGACTTCCAACGGCAATATTGTGTTAAGATGACGACGAATATTTATACGTACGGTATTTTTTCTGTGGTAAGGAAAATTATATATTGACGTGCCCTTTTATATCTAACTAGCCGATCGCGAATAATATTTTAATCAACCTGCAACCTTGCAATGACCTGAAAATTGCAAAAAAACGAAAGAAAATTTTAATTTTGCGGGTTTGATTCCCATGTCGGATAGTGTTATTGGGTGTTTCTGGAATTTCTCAGTAGTAACCCGGAGTCTGGATTTATGCCCGTTTGGTGGCAGACTTAAGGTGAATCTAATCCAAATTTTTCCCATACAAACTTCGCGAGTGTTTTACTCCACTATTAGACAATGTATATCAAAAATTAACATTTTAGGAACCCTAAACAATATTACCATAAAAATGGGATACCGCGACACGTGTGGACAAAAGGCTAACAAACTAAATATTGTATTCTACATGATAAAGCAAAAAAAAAAACTCGCAGAAAAAATTGAAACAACTTTTTAAATGAAAATTATAGCTTTTTTTAGGACTATTAGACATGAGACTGTAGTAAATTATGCATGTTTTTTTTTTAACATAATGAGTAGGTAAATGGCCTAAAATACACTAAAATACTTTAAACGAGTGAGCAGCGGTGGCCAGTGTTAACAAATTATTTAATAAAGTTAACTTCGCCTTTAAAAAAGAAAGAAAGAAAATACGTTTATTTGCGGTAATGCACAACAAATATGATGATATGGTTTTGTCTCATTATTAATATTGTCTGTACGGAAACAGAATACTAAAATAAAAAACGATTAATAACTTAGAAGCCAAACACGATTAGTTTTTCTTGTTAATTTAACCTAAGTTTGGGTCTGTTTAAGTCGTACAAGAAGTGTAAAATCTCCAAAATCCAGTCGGTATCGACAAAACTCAAATATCGAAAAGTACAATAAACTTCATTGGTCATTGATTTATGCAGTGGTTTTTGCATAAAACCCGATCTTCCGAAGAACTGTTCTTAATTTTTTACGCGCCTCTTTTACTATAAATGATCCTGCATCTCACTCAATAATGTTGTACGTGTAGACTAGCGTCTAACTGCTCATCACTGATACTACCTCTGTCGGACACGATGCTTGGTAAGACAGCGTGCTTTTTAGCCAGGCCTATCAGTGAGTTCGAGCCCGCGACTAGGTTCCCCTTAATGTCGAAATGTGGATGTACTAAAGTATACCTCTGCCTAACCTTTCGGGGATACAAGCCGTGAAGTTATGTTACGTGTACAAGGAAATTTGACACTAAATACATTTTTATTACGTTTTAAATCGGATTGGAATTTCGGTCTGGCAGTCAACATGTAAATGTGGGGTTATTATAATACTATAGCTGTTGCCGCGGCTTCGCCCCCGTGGTTGTCGAAAATATCCGGGAATGTTCTACCGGGATGAAAAAAGACCCATGAAATCCACATCTAATCTCCCGGCTTTTGTAAGGCTTTTTAAATTTACTTAACCATTTTTCTTTTACATTTGTCATGTGTTGGTTTCTGGGGGCCTACTCTCTAAGCACGAAATCCGTAATATCGGCCGAAGTTACGGGCGTTTGCTACTCTGTATCACTTACAGACCTATCATTACTTTGGGGCCTAAACTAAGAATTAGTGACTACACGATTTAACAGTTTCCCTACTGCCTGTATGTTTTACCCGCCCAAAAAAGTTAATTAATCAGCTGTAGGAGTCACTTTGAAGTTTCGAACTATTTTCGGACGGGCCCGTATTTTCGTTGACGGAGTTAGAGAGTAGCGCCCCTGTTGCGCCCGCCCGCCTCACCTTGTATCGCTAGCGCAAGCGAGCGCTATCCATAACAAAGAAGACTGATACATTAAATTTTATCGTTGTTTTATTCGAATTTAAGAAGATTTTATGGTAAACTAGCTGAGCCCGCGACTTCGTCCGCGCGGAATAGTTTTTTACTATTATTTATATATCAAAAAAACAAAATAAAAATTCTAAAATAAAAGTAGCCTACGTTACTCCTTATTACATCAGCTACCTGCCAGTGAAAGTTCCGGGAAAAACGGTCCAGCCATTTCAGAGATTAGCGGGAACAAACAGACAGACAGACAGACCGACAGACAGAAAAAATTGTATAAAATGTTATTTTGGTATATGTACCGTATATAAATTCATATGCATGTAGCAAAAACCGGTTATTTTAATATTACAAACAGACACTCCAATTTTATTTATATGTATGTATGTATAGATGATAATAAAAATATATTTTTTCAAACTATTGACTTAAAAAATATATGTGTCGTGTGAACCTAAAATATTAATAAGGGTGTCCGGCCTTTTTACCCAAAGCCCGGCTTAACAGGCTGGTCTGCCCTGTTTTTCGGTTTTAAGACATGCAACCCTACACGCGGGAGAAGCCGCGAGCAGAAGGTAGTTATCATATAAAGTAGACAACCTTCAAGTATCGTTGTTATGATACCAGTTAGTCTGTTGACATTACTGGCTTACCTGTATTCAGAATAATCTATATCTTCTAAATTAATATTAGTAATAAGTATAGCTAGCTGCAAGCTTAGCATCACGCTTTCTATTTCTATGAAGAAAAGACAGTGCTTTTTCTACACAAAATGACATTTAGTTTCTCCATTTGTGACATGGCACCGTAGATATCCTTCTACAATCTGTCATTTTGTCTTTCGATTCTAACGATCTTTGTCTAGGTCCTTTTATACGTAGACTATTTCAGAAGAATATTTCTTCCCAAACTGTCAAAATCACACTGACAACAAACTTTCTACTCGACGACCACAAAGTATATACGATTATCTACAAAATCATGATTCGTTTAGAACGCATGACTGTGATAATTAATTAATAGAAAAACATAGCTATCTTCTCCTATCGTACATCATTTAGTTAATAGCCACGACTATTCTTTCGTCGACAAATCGGTGCTCTTGCTAAGCCTGCTGGTTCCGTGTGGTGCTGGACGTAAAAGAATAGCACCATCCCATTTCTTCCCGTGGGTGTCGTAGAAGGTGACTAAGGGACTTACTAGAGAATGGGCAGCAGCGTTCTCTATGCATTTGACCACCATACTGCGATTGCCAACCCGCCTGCCAAGCGTGGCGATTATGACAAATCCCCCCTTTTGGGGGAGGCTTGTGTACAGCAGTGGACGTCTTTCGGCTGATATGATGATAACTAGCTGTGTGTCGGAAAATATCCCACGGGAACGTGCTTCCTAGACAAAAATGTAGCCTGTGTTATTATTGATAACATCAGCTATCTGCCTGTGAAAGTTCCGTCAAAATGGGCCCAGCCGTTTCGGAGATTAGCTGGAACATACATACACGCAGACAGACATTTTTTGTTTTTGTATCCTTTGATACAAATACCGTACGATACTTTCATGCATTTAGTAAAAATCTGTAATTTTGACATAACAAACTGACACTTCAACTTATTTATTTATATAGATAATTTTCGAATATTCTCGATTTCGCTTCACTAATCTGGGGAATGAGTTGACGTCAATAGACTTGACGAAAAGATTTAGATAAACAAGGAAAATAAAATATAAAAATAATACTTAAATAAACAGCCGCACGGGTCGATCGATCAGGTTAAGCTACGCTTGCTGCGGTTGGTCCGTGGATGGGTGACCATCTTAACTTACTAAGCACGTTACGCCGTTGGTCCCGGCTATCATTCGTGGATCTTTGACAGTCGTTACGGGACGCCAAAATCCCGAAAGTTTGACAGTCAGCCAAGGGGTATCGTGTTAGCCAGTAACTGGTTTCTGGTCAGATAGGCAGTCGCACCATGTAAAATACTGGTACCCAGCTGCATCCGGTTAGACTGGAAGCCGACCCCAACATAGTTCGGAAAAGGCGAGGCAGATGATGATAAATAATATTTATATCGTTAGTTAGTTTAGTTCAAAAACTAAAACCCAACTTCTGAAAAACTACGCTCGAAAAATTATGAAACGAGAAAATATTCTCTACTGAAAGCCGCGAATATATCCTCGAATTTTTGGAAGTGGCTTCCTTGTACTCTTTCAGAGTTTCAGTCTTTCCATTACAACTTGAAGATACAGACGCCAGCACATCAAGCTGCCCAAATCTGTCAAATATCCTCGATAGATTTTCAACTTTATGACAAAAGGACAATGGAGGACGGGGTTCATGTGTGTGGTGTCGGACTGTTCCGTGTGGTGCCTGACGTAAAAGAATAGCACCATCCCATTTCTTCCCGTGGATGTCGTAGAAAGCGACTAGGGGACTTACTAGAGAATGGGCAGCAGCGTTCGCTATGCATTTTACCACCATACTGCGATCGCCAACCCGCCTGCCAAGCGTGGCGATTATGACAAATCCCCCCTTTTGGGAAGGCTTATGTCCAGCAGTGGACGTCTTTCGGCTGATATGATGATGAAAGCCGCGGTCGTATGCCCATATTCAATACATCGTAGCGCGTATCGTGAAGCGCACTAAAACAAACGTTTGCCTGCCTTTACGGGTACATCTTGCCCCTTTTCTTTACAATAAGTTGAACAAAATCCTGAATATAAATTCCCTTACGATTCGTGAAAAAGAAGGTAAAGATCTGGCTACTGACACAAGACTACAGCGCAACAGAAAATTTACTGCAATCAACATAAATATCTAAGAACACAAATCATTGGTATTCACAGTTCACAAACCCACGCAAACACACACACATACACACACATACGCACAAACACTCACACTCTGCATGAGTGTGAGTGTTTGTGCGTATGTGTGTGTTGCCCCTTATGAAATGATGTTTTTTATGGTAGTTTTGTATTTTCTTTAATTTTATTTTGAATCTTGATTTTAAGTACATATTTTCAATTCAATTTTAAATCAAATCAAACTTTGTCGTATTCTGGATTTTATTTTAATTTAGTTCTTTGATTTAATGAGATTGTTGAGTTTTCTTTCTTTAATTCTCATTATTTTTCTTACATATTGAACTTAATTTTAAGTATTATAATTATATCACCGTTTGTTGCATAAAGTCTGCTTAATTGTAACCTAAATGGAAGAAGTCACTGGCTCCTGAAATACAGGTATTTTAACCTAGCTCTGGAGTAAGGGTCTCACATTATTCTGTAACCTGTTTTATGGCAATAAAGAATTTATTTATTATTATCGTAACAGTAGCAAGCGATCATAAGCTTTAAGGCAAACTGGCATTCGACCATGGCCTTCAGATGAGAATATTTTCTCGTTTCGTACCTTGTTTTAGTGTTAATTTTAACCGACTTCAAAAAGAAGGAGGTTGTCAATTCGACATGTTTATATTTATTTATATGTATGTTCGGGCATATCTCCGTCATATACACCGTGACATTTTAGTCGTCTTACAAAGGTGGTCCACTCAATGTATCCGTCATAAAATACCGCTAGGCGCGATTAAAACATTGTTACCATTAATTAAGATAATAGGTACAAAGAAAAATAAATAATGCTTTAGAATTATGAAACACGCTCCCTGTTAATAATGTTTACGTATCAAACGGTAGGAGATATCTACCTACCTACCATTACATTCTATCATTAATTCCACCTCCATAAATGGGTGTTTCCAACTACGTCATGCGTCTTAGTGAATGATATTTGAATTTTTTGAAGTATGCAAATGTTCAAAAAATTTTTTTTTAAATAAATGATTAGTAGTCATTGGGTACATGAATTGGGCTGCCGTTGTAAGACGACTAAAATGTCACGGTGTATAGACGGATTTCCAAAATTCTTCTTTTGTTCGAAAGGTGTTTTAGTCCCATTTAAATTTCATATAGATCTGATGATGAGTTTCGGAGACAGACAAAGGTACTCTTAAAAAAATGACAGCAAATCAACCGCGATTGCAGCTATCGCATAAATATGCATTGTTTTGACCCCAAGTATGATGAAATCGGCGAGTAATGGGTAGCTCGCTGTCCGGTAAGGACCAAGCCCGGGTCGACGGCGCGTCGTGTTCCACGCGCGCCTCAAAGAGATGTCAGCAGCAACAGATGGGGCCCGCAAGGGCCGATGCCTGCCAGGGGTGCGGGTTGTTCGAAAGAGATACCGCCGCCCCTGGCACACAGGCAACTGAGGGAACACGGGTGGGTTTTAGTCAGTAAAAGTCTGACACGCCCTCCCGCTCCACCCAGAGCGGGAGAAGTTATTTGATGATTTCCCACCCAGAAAAAAAAAAAAAAAAAAAAAAAGTATGATGAAATTTCGAATTGGTGTGGTGGCATAGGTACTTACTAAAACTAAAAAGTTTAAAGTTATTTTTCACTTTGTAGTATATTTTTTTTTTTTTTTGGAAAATGTTTTTTCGGTAGTCGGTGCTTTTTTTTTTTCTTAAACTTTGTATCGTCAGGAAATATTTTTTGAATCGTCAGTGTATACTGATCCAAGCTCAACTAAATGAACTTACATACCGAGGTGTCGGTCAGTGTCGCGAATTCAATTGTTTTGTCCCATCTCAAAAAATACCCAAAGCACCCAAAGAAGTTTTCGCTTCAAAAATCTATCCTAAGAACTGGTAATTGACCTCAAAGTATTCACATCAAAGTGGTCAAAATCATTATAAGGAGCCGTAGATAACAAGAGACCTTTAGGATTACCACTATAATACATGCTTAATTAGTGTAAAATGTTAATTTTCATGTTAATATGATGACTGGCCCTCATTTTACTTAGTACGATAGGGCCAAATACCGTTTGTCAATTGTAGTGTATCCATCGACTTATACAGTGACATTTTAGTCGTCTTACAAAGGTGGTATAAAGAAAACTAAGTTAATGCTTTAGAATTATGAAGATATCTACCTACCATTAAATTCCATAATTCATTCCATCTCCATAATAGAACGTTTACAAGCTTTTTTTTTTCAATCCTTTGCCCAATCTCACTTCTGACCAAAGGCTTCCTTTTGGTTTTTTTTTTAGCAATTATCTTCCACTTTTTTAGTTAAGTATTCTATGAAAGCGTGTTTTTTAAACTATTATTTATTTAAAGCTAAAAAAAACTCTTACCTAATCAAAAAAACTTGTAAGTAACGTTTAAGCTTAACAAGATTTATAGAATACCATGTTAAGTATACGATACTTAAGAAATCACTAAACTGGTTCTACAAACATAAAAATACAGACAGCCTATGTCAGGGCTGTCGCACTCAAGAAAATATGTCAGAACTCCCAGGAAAAATATTAATTTCGGCTATCATCGTCGATCTTCGGAAAAAATCGAACACAGTTGCAACTATTTAAGTACTTCTTCATCAACCTACAGCAGTCCACTGCTTGATTTTCGGCAATCCTCATCCAGGTGCTACCAGTCACCCTGCGAAGATTGTCGCTCCACCTAGCCTGAAGGCGTCCTACCTTACTTTTGCCGATTCGCGGTCTCCACTCAAGAACACGACTCAACGGTCATCGGTTCTACGGCTATATGACCGACCCATTGCCACTTTAACTTGCTAATTCTGTGAGCTATGTCGACAGCTCTCGTTCTCTGCCGGATCACCTCATTCCGGATTCTATCCCTCAGAGAGACTCCAAGCATAGTTCGTACTAAAGCTTGCTTATGTGTTGTATTTAAATACTTGCCTTTTTTGTATTAGCATAGTTAGAAAATTATAGATTAAAAAATGCGAACGGAGTAGATAACCCGAGGGAACACAGACGCACGAAACTAGGTGCTCTGCCACTGAGCTCGGCAGTTCAAAACATAAAATCTTTGCTTCTGTGATGGGCTTCACATCTTGGCAGCACTGGACAGAGATAGGTGGAAAAAGAGTAGGGCGGCGAATGCCTAGCTGTGACACATTCACGACGTCCACTGCTGGACATAGGCCTACAAGCTCCACCATTATTAGCCACAATAATAATAATAATAATGGTGGAGCGAAAGCGGTACTCCTGGACACGGCTCGCATTGTTAGGAGGTTCCTCTCTCTGGAGCCCTGACCGCCGGTAGCTTGGACCCTGTTCCCGATACCGGTGTGCTACTATTTTTGATATTTTTAAATGTTTTTATATGTTTTATATTCTAACTAGCTTTTGCCAGCGGCTTCGCCCGCGTGGAGGTCGGTGTATTATACATATAAACCTTCCTCTTGTATCACTCTATCTATTAAAAAAACCCGCATCAAAATCCGTTGCGTAGTTTTAAAGATTTAAGCATACATAGGGATATAGGGACAGAGAAAGCGACTTTGTTTTATACTATGTAGTGATATATAAAAACATAATTTATATGTGTTTATGTCGAAATAGTGGATAATAATAATAAATTGACATACACTCGTTGTTGGCGGTTGATTACTTTTCAGTTTCATCCTTATGCGGATTGTACCTCAATCTGCTTAGCCTTTTCCTAACAATGTTGGGGTCTGCTTCCAGTCTAACCGGATTCAGCTGAATGCCAATATTTTTCATAAAACGACTACCTATCTGAACTCCACAACACAGTTACTGGGTATACCCGTTGGTAAGACTGTCAAAAGATCTACGAATGACAGCCGGGACAAACAGCTTAAGGCCCTGGTAACTTTAAATATTGTCGTTATGAGCGATAATAGTTCTTATTGCAATCTGTTACGGGTTAAAATCTATTGTAATAAATTCGAATAAAATGAGCACGCGTATGTCGTAAAAATGTAAATAAAATCGTATAAAATTAGATATTAACTATTTAATAATAAATAATCCGTCACTGGATGCAGTTTGGCATTTGGAATTTTATGGTATATTTTTAACTATGTTTATAACTGTTATTGAAGGATAAACTGATTTGAAAGAAAATTAAGAGGTGACTTTGATGATTTTTTGATGCATTAAAGTATGTTTAATTATGTTTTGAGTTCCATCACTGTATGCAAAAAAGACTTGAATATATCATATATTTTTTTGCTTTCAAAATTATTTACGCTTAAAGAGATACACAGCTTTAAAAAACCACCTTTTTGAGCGTTTTCCAGAAATCTCCGCCCTAACATGCTCACCCATCCACGGACAAACCGCAGCAAACGTAGTTTAACCTGATCGATCAACCCGTCCGTCTATTATTACTTAGCCAAAATTAGTACTCTGCGGCGCTTTGTCGTTCGTGCAAAATCGGAAACACGAATATAACCGAAGCCCAAAACTTTTCTGGTTCAAGTGTACCTACTCGGATAAATAAAGAATAACTTTTATGTTGGATTGATAAAATATTTGTCCGCATTTTTAATTAATTCATTTAATGCCATCCTTATCTTACACTAGTTAAATATTCAGAATCGCTTACATTTGTTGTATGTATTGCCATTTATAATGTTTAATGGTTAAAATTTGCACGACTTAGGTACAGTTATACACATAAATGTATGGGTAACGACATTTTGAAATTTATTACATAACATTAAAAATGGCCGGAAAAATATTTAAAACCTGTCCAGTGGAACTACTTGGAGGTACCTATCGGTCAACGGGCTCAGGTAGGAACTAAAATGGGTTTCAAATAGCTTGAAGTTTTTTTCTCTTTTGATCCAACTTGATTCAGATATAGTCCAATGCCTTCCGTGTGGTGCCGGACGTAAAAGAATATCACCATCCCATTTCTTCCCGTGGGTGTCGTAAAAGGCGACTAAGGGACTTACTAGAGAATGGGCAGTAGCGTTCTCTATGCATTTGACCACCATACTGCGATCGCCAACCCGCCTGCCAAGCGTGGCGATTATGGCAAAACCTCCCTTTTGGAAGAGGCTTATGTCCAGCAGTGGACGTCTTTCGGCTGAATTGATGAAGGCCACATCTTACGCGTTGTAGGTCGTAGATACGAACCCGGGCAGGCGCTTTCCTTTGTGTAAATTATTTAATCGCCACTGCTCTCAAAACGGTGAAAGAAAACATCGTGAGGAAACCGGCATGTCCTAGAACCAAGAGTTCGATGACATGTGACATCTACCAACCTGCACTGGGCCCGCGTGGTGGATTACGGCCCACTCCCTCTGACAAAGCGGAGAACGTGTCGCAGCAGTGGGAGCGTTATAGGCTGATTATACTTATGCAATGCTTACCCTAGGATTCACATCCGATAGGCTCGCAAATCCTTCCCTATCCTAAGGGCACGTCTTCCCTACCATTATGGCGGCCTACCAGTGGCGAAAGCACCATATAACACGATTCTTACCGGCTTCCCTTCGGGGATTCGTATCGACAACTCTATCGCTATTAAAAAAATGATACGTCAATACTATTGTAGATATAGTTACACTACGGGTATTTAATTTACCATAACATTCAAACAACAAAAACGGTCATTTTAGGTTTATATAATAACAAAAAAAAAAATGTTATACATCATAATCGGGACCTCAAAATTCATACAACAGCGATACCGTAATGATGTCACTTTAGGTCACATGCCACCGCTTGATATGGACGAGAGCAAGCTGCCATGAAACATACATGAGGCCTCAGCCAATAGCCGGCCTCAGTCTCCTGACTTCCCGTAACGATTTATCAAAGAACTGCTATTGCCAGCCAGGATTCTTTATAACCAATAATCATACCACATACCTATACATACCTTAAGACATATATGGTTAAAAACTTTGTAAGTATATGCAGAGTCAAATTAAGTTAGCTGACAATACTTTACCCACGTTTGATTTTCGATGCCAAAAATTAATGGAACAAAAAAAAATTCATCATTCGATGGGCGAATGTCAATGCCCGCTATCGATCATTCATCGATTTTTGCAAATTTTCGTGGAACTTAGACATTCTGTGCGAATTTCCGAAAATCAAGACATACCTATAGTTCATAGTCGTTTACATGTCAGTGCCTGAGATGTTACAATTCTGCAAATGGTCTAAATATTCAATAGGATTTCCTGAGTTTAGTATTGCCATCATAGAACTGGTTTACCTTACCAAACAAATAAAAGTCGTGTCATTTTTAACATTTTAAATTATCTTAAAATATCCTTCTACTTGGTTTAACCAGTTTCTGATTTAAAAAATGTCATTAAGAGGCATCATCCGGCGCGGGCTGGCAACGTCGCATTTCAAGTGGTTTCTCGTGATTATCTTCATAAGTTTAAACCAATGTACAATTTTTTTTTCAGCCAAGCACTAGATTGTTAGTATTTTTATTTGTTATAAACATTTACTCTGTAATAAAAACATTTAATCGTAGGTAATAATTACTGCAAATTTTTTTTTTGTCAAAATGTCGATTTTTATTAGGGATGCATCCGATACCGATACCGATGCCGATATATCGGAGATACTCGAAGTTTGCCGATATATGCATCGGCGATATTTTTATGGCCGATTCAACGATACTTTTCAAATTTCGCGCTCTAAAAATGTAACGTAAACACGGGTGTTGTCTCGTCTATTTCGTTGCAAACGAGGCACGAACTAACTATGCTAAATATACTATTAACTAATCTCAGCCTGTCTTTAGTTTTAAACGGTTTTATTTAGTTTGTCCTGTTATTTGTTCTTTTATATTAATTTAAAAAAATAACCGGACTTATGTTTTATTTATTTTACCATCATTTTTGAAATCAATAAGCGATATTTTTATAAGAGCATCGGTATCGGTATAGTATCGGAAAAAAGACGTATCGAGGCATCCCTAATTTTTATTAGTAAATACCAAAATTACTGTAAAAAATAGCATACAAACTATTTATAAGTTTGTACCTATGCTATTTTTTTACAGTAATTTGGTCGACTTAAACATAACTGACGAAATGTGGGTGTAGTTATTTAATTATTCACGTAGGCATAATAAATATGAAATCGTTAACAAGTAAGAACGTAAATAGACATAAATTATTTCTCTTTATAACTTTGTTACCGAGCCTGTACTCCCCGAAGGATTAGGCAAAGGTGTACCTACAATTCTGCCCAATCATTCGGGGAGTACAAAAATACTTATTGTTTTTGTTACCAACTGTACTTACCATCCGCCAGAAGTATCTATAAAACGGCTATTGACCTTTTTAAATAAAATCAAATCAAAATATTTTATTTCACATAAACGCGAAGGGCACTTATGAAACGTCAGAAGCTAGGTGCACGGTTCCAATTTGTCGCTTCCTATGGAGAAGAGCCGGCAAGAAACTCCACGGTTACTCTTTTAAAAATAATTGGCTTTTATAATTACAGTGAGAATAGGTATGGGAGGACAGTGCAGGCTCGTCAATAAGTACTTGGTAATTAGAGAAATGAAAATAAAGAATAGAAAATCATATATAAATCTGTAGATTTATAGATGACGTCTGTGAGGCCTACAACGTTCTCTAATTCACAAATCACATATCGTCTGCTTACGGGTAAAAAGTAATAAGTGCAGTCTGTGTCATTTCGAGTAAATGACATTTCAAAGTTTATGTTTTAATTTGATCTATTTTAAACACATTAATTTAAAAAACTGTCAAAGCAAACTGTTGCACTAATTACCCTTCTTTTAAGATATACTCTTATCTATATAATATTTACAAAATGTGAGAAGATATAATTTTTACAAACTTACTATCTCAGCAGCCATTGGACATTGCATTTTTTGATTTTACCAATAGATAGCCCGTTAAAAATTACACGTGACTGCATTTTTAACTCGATTTAGTAAAAAAATGTATTTAACTTGTTTTACCAGTAAGCAGACGATATGTAAAAGAATCTACATAAGTAAAGTCAACCTATTTAAACCAAGTAACATGATTTCCATGAGAATCACTAATAAATAGTCGATATTAGAAGTGATGTATAATGTCAAATAATGACGAGAATATGTCAGAAATTGTAAAATTCAAAATAATAAAATTAATATTGTAATTTGGAAGCAGTTAATAGACTCTCAAATAGTTATGCTGTTGATGAGGTACCAGGGAATCCACATGTGCAGAAGGAATCAATGCCAAATTTCCTTGTCTTCAACGTAGTCTTTTATCTTAAGTAAATCATTGATTTGCGTAAAACATGGTATACATTGGTGTTAATATCATTAGAGTAGATCAAAACGTTTCGCTAAGATAAATGCAAAAATTTCAATTTCAAAATGAGCAAGAAATCAACATCTTACATCCATAAAATCTTTTAAACTGTAAAAATTACATTCATTAAGCCACTTGTGTAATAAGGACACGTTTGATGTGAGTTTTAAACTTTCCATCGCTAAGTTCTGTAACCGACTTTGGCAACTTGTTATAGAAGCGGATACTGTTTATTAGAAATGACTTACTAGTTTTAGTTAATCTACAATTTGGAATCACAATTTCATCTTTACTACGTGTATTTAGATTATGGAAGTCGCATCTTTTTTTGAAAAGACCTCAGTTTTTGCGAACATACAAGATACTTTCTAGGATATAAAGAGAAGGCAGAGTAAGTATATCAATTTTGTTGAATTTGTTTCTAAGAGACTCGCGTGGCTCCATTTTATAGATAGCGCGGATTGCCCTTTGTAGAATGAAAACTGAATCTACGTCAGCTGTCGATCCCCACAACCAAATCAAAATCAAAAGTAATTTATTCAAATTAGGCTGAGAATCAGCACTAGCAACAGAACGCCATAAGACAATACTGTGAAAATAAGCAAAGTATACTAACCTAGCTGTGGCTTCATCAGTCAACTGCCTTATTTTTCTTACTACGTAAGCAGCTGAGCTTAATCTACTTGAAAGAGCTCTAATGTGGACACCCCATTGCAATTTTTAATCTAAAGCAGTTCCTAGAAATACTGTTTCCGAAATAGCATTTAGTTTCTTGCCATCATGTTGTAAATTTAGACCTACTTGGGGTAAAGAATAATTTATCTATTTACTTTCTTAGTTATTAATGATTTCAAGTTTATTATGCCTACGTGAATAATTAGAGATCTGTGTACTATAAAAATAACTATGATTTTAGCTTTTAGTGAAAGCACTTTTAATAAGGTTTTTAGAACGCATTTTATAGTAGTTCCTGCTCACAGAATGACAAATCGCAACATTTAAAGGCTCCTGCAAACAGGCGCGATGCGACTCACGTAGAACAATTTCTATTAAAAATTCATGGAAATTGTGTCGCGTCGCGCCTGTTCTAAGAAGTCCATTAAATGTGCCCTAACTGTATTTTTTTAAATCAATGACCTGTTTTTACCGATAGCCTTTTCACAAAGATCTTGGGGTCGGTTTCCAGGGTAACCGGGAACGAATCCACATCCCAAGTAATGAATGGTAACACTACATCAAGGATATCGTGTTGTGTTACCCATATTAAGACTGGTTGTCCGACTTCTGAGTATCCGGATCGACTGTCATAGATCTACGAATCACAGTGGGAACCAGTGGTCCTAGTATGAGTTTGTTTTAACTAGGGATGCATCCGATACCGATGCCGTTATATCGGCGATACTCGAAGTTTGCCGATATGTCGGCATCGGCGATATTTTTATGGCCGATTCAACGATACTTTTCAAATTTCGCGCTTTAAAACTGTAATGTAAACGCGGGTGTTGTCTCGTATATTTCATTACAAACGAGGCACGAACTATGCTAAATATACTATTAACTAATCTCAACCTGTCTATAGTTATAAACGGGTTTAAGGGGAACCTAGTCGCGGGCTCGAACTCACTGATGGGCCTGGCTAAAAAGCACGCTGTCTCGCCAGGCATCGTGTCCGACAGAGGTAGTATCAGTAATGAGCAGTTAGAAGGTAGTCTACACGCACAACATTATTGAGTGAGATGCAGGATCATTTATAGTACAACAGGCGCGTAAAAATTTAAGAATAGTCCTTCGGAGCGCCAAACGGCGCTCCGATTGGTCCGTCACCAATCCAGGGCCATTCGGAACGCCGAACGCGCTCACTGCGTTTGGTGTAGATGGTTAAATGAAACTCACACTAGGGCCTCTGTGTACTATAAAAATAACTATGATTTTAGCTTTTAGTGAAAGCACTTTTAATAAGGTTTTTAGAACGCATTTTAAAGTAGTTTCTGCTCACAGAATGACAAATCGCAACATTTAAAGGCTCCTGCAAACAGGCGCGATGTGATTCACGTAGAACAATTTCTATTAAAAATTCATGGAAATTGTGTCGCGTCGCGCCTGTTTGAAGAAGCCTTAAATGTGTCCTAACTGTATTTATTTATCAATGACCTGTTTATACCAATAGCCTTTTCACAAAGATCTTGGGGTCGGTTTCCAGGGTAACCGGGAACGAATCCACATCCCAAGTAATGAATGGTAACACTACATCAAGGATATCGTGTTGTGTTACCCATATTAAGACTGGTTGTCCGACTTCTGAGTATCCGGATCGACTGTCATAGATCTACGAATCACAGTGGGAACCAGTGGTCCTAGTATGAGTTTGTTTTAACTAGGGATGCATCCGATACCGATGCCGTTATATCGGCGATACTCGAAGTTTGCCGATATGTCGGCATCGGCGATATTTTTATGGCCGATTCAACGATACTTTTCAAATTTCGCGCTTTAAAACTGTAATGTAAACGCGGGTGTTGTCTCGTATATTTCATTACAAACGAGGCACGAACTATGCTAAATATACTATTAACTAATCTCAACCTGTCTATAGTTATAAACGGGTTTAAGGGGAACCTAGTCGCGGGCTCGAACTCACTGATGGGCCTGGCTAAAAAGCACGCTGTCTCGCCAGGCATCGTGTCCGACAGAGGTAGTATCAGTAATGAGCAGTTAGAAGGTAGTCTACACGCACAACATTATTGAGTGAGATGCAGGATCATTTATAGTACAACAGGCGCGTAAAAATTTAAGAATAGTCCTTCGGAAGATCGGGTTTTATGAAAAAACCACTGCATAAATCAATAACCAATAAAATTGATCAAACTATTCGATTGTTGAGCTTTGTCGGTACCGACTTGGTTTTTCAGATTTCACACTTCCTTTGTTACTTAAACACGCCCAAAGTTAGGTTAAATTAGCAAGAAAAACGAATCTTTGTTAGCTCCTAACTTTTTAATGGCTTTTTATTTTAGTATTCTGTTTCCGTACAGACAATATTAATAATGAGACAAAATCATAACATGTTTAATTTTTGATGTACTTTGTCGAACAGTGGAGTAATACACTCCCGAAGTTTGTATGGGAAAAATGTGTACTAGGTTCACCTTAAGTATTTAGTTTGTCCTGTTATTTGTTCTTATTATATTAATTTAAAAAAGAATCTGACTTGTTATTTATTTATTTAACCTTCATTTTTTAAATCAATAAGCGTATCGGTATCGCCGATATTTTTATAAGAGCATTGGTATCGGTATCGTATCGGTAAAAAGACGTGTCGAGGCATCCCTAGTTTTAACCATCTCGACTTTACGCATCAATCGGGTTCAGCGCTCCGATTGGCCCTTCACCAATCAAGGGCCAATCAGAGCGCCGAACGCGGTCAATGCGTAAAGTCGAGGTGGTTAAAAGAAACTCACACCAAAGTCTCATCTAGGGTTACCGACTTTTTCTAGAAAGAGTAGAGTATTTCTGATTTCAGAGAGAGTAAATAAAGAGTACAAATGAATAAAATAGAGTACCGTTGATTCCTTCCTCTTTATGTATTTTCTAGCACTTTTTGCTGTACACAACATTTTTTATTGATTTTACAAGAGTTGAAACATCCTAATTCTCCGTTAATATAAGATCAGGAGCTCAATTTAATTAATATTTATAAAGCCATGTTCCTCTCGCAGTGGAAAATATAGAAAATCGGCAGAAAAACGAAATCACGTGCCTTAAAAAAGTCAGTTTATGAAAAAAGGGTATTTTGACACAGAAAAATAGTACAATACTGTATTTTAGAGTACGGTTGGCAACCCTAGCCTCACCATTGCAAGTCCCGTTAAGCAGCCGACAACCTCATAGGTTGACCTGCGAGATGTCATTCTCAAAAAAAAGACCTCAGCATTTTTCAATTCAATTCAATTCACGACCAATCTGACCACGGTTCGATTCGGTACCTTTCCGTATCGAATCGATCATCTGTCAATGTTATCGTAGGAGTCGTCTAAGTTCACAAATCTGAATCTCGAAAATGTTTTTAAAATCAAATAGAAGAACGCTATTCTTTCGAAAGCTGTTTGCTGTCGTTTATCGAAATGTGTCAGTTTCTATACGATAACCTGTCGAATGCTTGTGAATAGCTATGCTGAATTATATAATAATATTCCACTTCACCAATTGTTATTTATTATTATTAATTAATCATTTTAATTCAGAATTCATTCTTACGTTCCATAGCTTGTTAGTAAAAAATACTTAAAACTATGTTAGTACAATTATTAATTACTGTAAAAATTGAGCTATTAAATTTAACATAATAAAAAATCCCGAGCCGTGAACTGTATTCCAGTGCCTCACATCCGGGTAATCAACCCTTTTCAATATGGTGTTCAGAAGGCTGTTGATGCTGCCGCACGCGGCGTATCAGGCAGGCCACTCTCTTAAAAACGATCGCCCTAAAGCAATCCGTTTTGGCCTTAGCAAACATACCTGATGCACTACAAAAGCGAGGCAACCCGAACAGCATATTTAAAGTCTCTTTTCCCTCTTCCCCAGAGTGATATGTCAACACGCAGTACGGCCACATCGTTCCGCGCTCGCCGCGGCCACAAGGAGCGCTCCAAGAACTTCACCGAGCTGGAGAAACGAACAGTCCTCGAGTTGATAGCACGCCACCGCGACGTGCTGCGACAGGGACGCTCCAACAACGCGACTAACAGGAGCAAACAGGTACGGAGAAGAACCAGCAGGCCTAGGCAAAATACATTCCTGTTAGCGGTCATGCCAAACTGTACCGGAATGACATTGCCGGCGGAACGATTACGTCGTGTCCTTTCCGCAGGTAATGTCATTCCCATACATTTTGGCGTAGCGTTTGGCGTGAACGCTAACAGAAATGTATTTTGTATGAGGCCTCAGGAAATATCTTAGGTCCGTGCAGGCGTAGCATGACCAATTCTATGTCTATTTTACCAAGAATGGACTTCTTTTCATCCAACTTGACATCTCTTCTGCGCGAGCACGGGGCGATCCCTAGGCTCGCGTTTCTATGGAGACAAAAACAGTTATTCTTGCCATAGCGACGGGGAGGTAGCTACTGATGTAGTTAAGGTGGAGGCTCGAAGGTATTAGTTTTTTTCACTAAATAATCATTAAATGGAATTAAATTAATCAAGAGGGTTGTATTAAAGATTTTCATGTGTAAAATTCTGTAAAAAAAATTCTACCCGTCAAGTGTCAGAAGTAGAAAAAGAATGGTCGTCATGCTTGACAGCGTAGACTTTTGTGGACTGAAGAACAGCAGGCTTAGCATGACGTTTTCTAGTTCTACGGAGAATAGACGGTGCTTTTTCTATACAAAGTCACATTTCGTTTCTCCATTTGTGACATCGCACCGTAGATATCCTTCTACCATCTGTCATTTTGTCTTTCGTTTCTAACGATCTCTGTCTAGGTCCTTTTATATGTAGACTATTTCAGAAGAATATTTTTTCCCAAACTGTCAAAATCACACTGACAACAAACTTTCTACTCGACGGCCACAAAGTATATACGATTATCTACAAAATCATGATTCGTTTAGAAAGCATAACTGTGATAATTAATAGAAGAACATAGCTATCTTCTCCTATTGTACATCATTTAGTTAATAGTCATGTGGATTCTTCCGTCGACAAATCGGTGCTCGTGCTAAGCCTGCAGAAACATTTATTTTCTTCAGTTTTAAACATCGCCGTGCTTATGATAATAGAAATCTTTCTACAATCGGTAACGCATCTAAAGGTAATATAGCATTGGTTGTAAGTCGTGGGGTCGTCTGGGCTCAAACCTACGACTTACAAGTGGTAAGTCGCGGCCGTTACTTTGGCTTAAGGCGCTTTATTTTGCGTAAATTATTACCACGGCTCTCAAAACGGTGAAGGAAAACATCGTGAGGAAACCGGCATCTCCTAGAACCAAAAATTCTAAGACATGTGACATCTACCAACCCGCACTGGGCCCGCGTGGTGGATTACGGCCCACTGCCTCTCACGGAGAGGAGGCCTGTGTCCCAGCAGTGGGAACATTATAGGCTATTTAGGATTTATTTATTTATTTACTTAAAGTTTCACCCACAGCACATACATATACATACAAATATTAAATCATACGGTTATGTTTTAATATATATGCCAATTTCAGGTAAACACAACATTGACAACACAGACGCCAGATTACCGCTTAGTTGCTAACTTAAAGGCTCGTGCAGACTAGCGCGACGCGACGATCGCGTCGCGGCACTCGTAGAACAATTTCTATGAAAACTTAATGGAAATTGTTCTACAAGTGTCGCGTCGCGGCTGTTTGAAGAAGCCTTGGTCTAGGTGTACAATTGTTTATGAAAATGAGAAACAAAATTAAAAAACAAAGGTTATAAAAAAAATTAAAAAAAAACAGAAAAAAATAGCCTGAGTAAGTAGTTAGACTGGATTGGATTGCACTATAAATCTGAAATTTCGACTACGTTTTATTGGAGTGTAGAGAGGCCAAGATTCTTGATTTAAACTTCACCTTAGGGTCATTGTCATGATGACTGTATATCTGACCTCCACAACACAGTTACCTACTGTGTAACACGACACCCCTTGATAATACTGGTTGTCAGACTTTTGGGCTCGTAACAACTGTCGAAAATCTACGATTGACAGCCGGGACCAACGCCTTAACGTGCTTGCAGAGGCACGGAGGATTCTCGAGAAATGTAACGAATGTTCACCCATCCTCGAAATGACCGCGGCAAGCGTAGCTTTAGTTAAGCTTAACAGAGTTCCATAACCTTCAAAATCCGAAACCAAATATTAATTACGAAAGTAACGCATATTTTATCAGTAATCTGTCATTGAGTTCTTATCTTAACTCTGCTACTTAATTGAATTCTTTACCATTGATATTTTAATATTGTATACTAGTGTCTGCCCGCGACTTGTTGTGGCTAGGTAATAACGAACGGGTCGATCGACCATGTTAAGCTACGCTTACCGCGGTTGGTCCGTGGATGAGCGACCATCTTTACATTCCAGACCCCTCCGTGCCTCGGAAAGCACGTTTAGACGTTGGTCCCGGGTGTCATTCGTGGATCTTTGACAGTCGTTACTGGTCGTCAGAAGTCCGAATGTCTGAGAACTTGGGGTATCGGATTTCCCAGTTATTGGGTTGTGGAGGTCAGATAGGCAGTCGCTCCATGTAAAATACTTGTAATCAGCTGCTTCCGGTTAGACTGGAAGCTGTCAAGCTGACCTCATGTTGTTGGGTTAAGGCTAGGCAGATTATAAGCTTCTGCTCGCGACATCGTCCGCGAGCCATTTCTTGCTCCCACGCACCCCGTCGCATCGCATCGCCCGCGCTAGAACTTTCTTTTCGCTCAGCGTTCTTTCTGATTTTTTTTTTGTTTTTGCTCGGCTCGCTTAGGGCCCTAGCGCAATGTTAAGTAGTCTAAAGCCTCTCTCTAAAATTGGGGTATAAAATGCATCGTTTTTTTTTTTTCAATTCCGACTGGAAGTTCCTGAGATTAGCGCGTTCTAAGAAACAAAAGAACTAATTCTTCAGCCAGTACCAGTGGTCGCCCAATAGCGGAAATTCGACCATATTTTTAAATGTATTGATTTTAATTATAATGCATTAGAGTATAAAATTATTAGCTATCTGCACTTCTTCTCCGCTAAACGTTAACTGTGCCAAATTTCATTCTCCTCAATCCGCGTAATTTTCGTAAAAAGGTGTACTTACAAAGTTTTTGCTTCACGTATTAATTATCAGGAAAGTAAGTATAGATTTCAAGGTATTTTTTTATTTAATCTGACTGCGCTTTTTTATTTAATACATTCCATTGCCATTCATTTGTCAACTTAATGCACCAGTAGCCGTGCAGTTTACCTAGCAGTCACCCTTTAAGTTTCCCACCAGAGGCGAAAGCACCATATAACACGATTCCTACCGGCTTCCCTTCGGACATTCGCGTCTCTACTGCTTTTGAAAAATGGCACGTCAATAATGTCTACTTTTGCCAAAAAATATAGTTATACTACGGGTATTTAATTCGCCATAACATTCAAATAACAAAAACGCTTATTTTTAGCTTTGTGTGTCTACAAAAAAAAAATGTTCTGAATAACCCGGTGCCAAAACGTCATAATCGGGAACTAAAAATTCATACAACAGCGATCCCGTAATGATGTCACTTTAGGAGACGGATATATCAAAAATGCGTAAGCGAGAAAGAGATGGAGTAATAGTGCATATTTTGATTTCCTTTTCAGCTGTTCAATTTTATTGTATTTAATTCTTTATATTAATTTTAGAATCGTAGTAAGTATTATTTTTTGATAAGTCAGTGAGTTAAAGACGGCTTCGCGCCGGCTTCTCTCAGAGAAATTTACACCTCGCCGCTGGTTCCCACTGCTTGGACACAGGCATCCCCACTGTGAGAGTAAGTAGGCCGTAATCCACCACGCGAGCACAGCCTTCATCTAGAATTGGGCTTCATCATCAGTCCACTGCTGGACATAGGCTTCTCCAATCGCACGCCATTCAGCGCAATGATCGGCAACTCTCATGCAGCTGCTACCAGCCACCCTGCGAAGATCGTCGCTCCACCTAGCCTGAGGGCGTCATACGTTACGTTTGTCGATTCGCGGTCTCCACTCTAGAACATGTCTTCCCCAACGGTCATCGGTTCTACGGCAGAATTGAGTTAACAAATGCAAAAATATTTATTAATATTCAACTGGTTTAACAGTTCCAGAGATTAGTGCGTTCAAACAAACAAACAAACTCTTCAGCTTTATTATTAATAATACATAAGATATAAAGATACCATTATTTGATAAAAATAATCTTTTTATCGGATAGCAGTAGTTACGTTAAGATTATCGTTCGCTATCTGTGACAGGTTAACAAAAGATATTATATCTTGTCGTTGTAGTGCTTCCGTGGTAGCTCCAAATTAACTAACTTCGTTTGAAGGATTACACTGAGGTAACCCGCGATTTTTCTTACGTTTTCTTCAATTTGCGAAGGTGTGTTAATTTGTGCAAAAAAAAAATGAATTACGAAATCGTGGGGTGTGTCAAATTGCCATTAGCAGTCCACTGCTCATATATTTTTATTTTTTCATATAAATTTTTTTTTGCTCACCATTTTTTGATTTTGATCATTTATCAAAGTCTAAGGCATTGATGTAATGACTTGAAGTTTAGTAATCACGACTGGCAACTAGGCTAGGATCTACCTACTTAATTATATTTTCGTTTTTAATACATTATACATTAGCTACATCATTATCATCTTTCGTTTTAACAAAACCGTAGAACTAAAAAAAAATCAGCGATTTTATTTTCAAGTTTTTAATTTTTATTTCGGTACTTAATATTTCTTCTACGAGTCAAGCCCCTATCGTTTGATACTCATATTGAGGGGGTTGTGAAAAAATTGTGTAGCGGCGGCCATCTTAATAACTGAATATAAGAAATTGTATTGTCATCAGAACTAATGGTGTGTACCAAATATCAAATCAATCTGTCAACAGAAAAAGGGTAAAATATCAATGTCTAAATTTGACCCAAAACACAAAGAGGGCAAGCTAAATAAGACCGTTAAAGAAAGAACCTTCAGCTTTAATTTTAGTATACATATGTATAGTAGGACATGATCACTTGAAATGCTGCATCGGCATCCTCGCGACATCCCATCTTCTTCATTCTTAGGTCAAAGCAAGGCAATGCTGATTACATTGCCATCCAACGTGGCAACGCTGCCAGGCGTTTGGGCACTTTTCAGACTTTTCACTGACAGCGATGCGGACGAATTCTTTGATGCCCAGTGAGCTCTTCCCCTTTGTTTTGCTTTATATACTTGTACATAATATATTATTTATTGTAGTGTTAGTTTGTATATTGTTTAAAATCCCTAGTGATATTATTAATGCGAAAGTAACTCTGTCTGTTACGCTTTGACGCCTAAACCGCTTAACCGATCGTCATGAAATTTGGCAGAGATATAACCTGGGATATAGAGAAGGACATAGGCTACTTTTACGCGATTACCGACACCCACGCGGGCAGAGCCGCGTGTAAAAGCTAGTGGTTAAATAAATTACTTATAGTTCAAGATCAGTCTATTTCTTGAAATGCTTGAAGGTCATTTAAACTTAATAATAATTTAGTAAACAAAAGTGCCACGAGGCAATGTCGCCTGTTCAGCAATAATATAAAACTATGCGAGTGTAGAGTTACTTGCTTACGTTTAGTATCATATTTAATGCGCAGTTAGATGTACTAACTAATGAATGCTGGTTTGCCTGTAGTTTTAATTAAGCATAATCAGTCTATAACGTTCCCACTGCTGGGACACAGGCCTCCTCTCTGTGAGATGGAGTGGGCCGTAATCCACCACGCGTGCCCAGTGCGGGTTGATGTCACATGTCTTCGAATTTTTGGTTCTAGGACATGTTTCCTCACGATATTTTCCTTCACCGTTTTGAGAACAATGGCGATGAAATAATTTACACAAAGTAAAACACCTGTCTGGATTGGTCTTGGAACCCACGACCAATAGTTTAACTAAGATTGTCATGTAAATATAAAAAATGTTATAAGAAGATGCTATATAGCCCGCAAAATTCAAGTTTTCTTACGTTCGTTTTTGTGCCATTTCAAAGTGAGTGTCAGGTCGAATTTTGATTAAATTATCATGTCCGACTGTGCCAAATACCATCATCAGCCGAAAGACGTCCACTACTGGACATGGCCTCACCCAAGCTCCGCATCCAGCGGATTCCTGCGGCCTGTGCAAAGTCATCGATCCACCTTGAGACCTTCCAAGTCTTCCGGTACGCGGTCGCCACTCCAGAACCTTTCGGCCCCATCGGCCATCCGTTCTGCGAGCAAGGTGCCATGCCCACCGCCACTTAATGTGCCTTATTAGAGGGTTAAAAGTCACCCAAAGGGCCAATGAGAGAGGACTATGCTTGGTGTTTCCCTACGTGATCGAATCAGAAATGAAGAGATCCGCAGGAGAACGAAGGTAACCGACATAGCCCGAAGCATTGCCAAAGATAAGTGGCAGTAACAAGTATAGTATAGGTTTACAGAATTATAAACACTCAACGACATCTAAGCTACAATCCTTTTGAAGGACTTTTCCATGTCACTGCAAATTGCAAAACAAAACGTATGTGGTATAATTTGGATTTCAAGAGCTACCCTAGCGTTTCCCCCTCAAAAATATGTGGCTGCTTCGTTAGTGTAGTGGTCGCAAGCGCTACAGCTGAGTATGAGGTCTCTAGGGTTCGATTCTAAGGTCGGGCAGCGTTTCGACTTGTGCCAGGTTGTTTACAATAGGGTCGCTCCTTAAATGGGAGTTGAACGAAAAATTGGTCAAATAGGGATGGACCTTTCTGACATCACTGAAGGAAATCGCCGTGAGGATATCTGGACGTATACTTAATTAGTCATCATCGTCATCATTCTCCTGCCCTTCATCATCATCATATCAGCCGTAAGACGTCCACTGCTGGACATAAGCCTCTCCCAAAAGGGGGGGATTTGCCATAATGGCCACGCTTGGCAGGCGGGTCGGCGATCGCAGTATGGTGGTCAAATGCATAGAGAACGCTGCTGCCCATTCTCTAGTAAGTCCCTTAGTCGCCTTCTACGACACCCACGGGAAGAAATAGGATGGTGCTATTCTTTTAAGTCCGGCACCACACGGAACCAGCAGGTTTAGCACGAGCAACCATTTGTCGACGGAAGAATACTCCTGCCCTTACATCAATTTATTTGTGGTCGGCGCAACATGTCTTTTTAACACGCTTTTAGTAGCTTCAACTGTACGTTTTTAATTTTGTTCTTTTGTTTGTAACCGACTCCTTTGGACTTGATTTTGACCCACTTCAAACAGCCAGATTTCATTTAAACTTTGTAAACTTATGGAGGGACGATGACAATTGAATAATTTCCAAAAAAAAAAGAAAACAAATCTCGCTTTTGTAGTTAGCAGAACTAAAAAAAATAGAAAATAAATAATAGTTTAAAAAAACACGCTTTAAAAACCAAACTAAAAATATAGAAAATAATTTAATTTTATTAAAAAGCGTGGGGTGCTCGATATTAATTGTTTATAAAAATACCTCAAAAAGCACCCGACGCTTTTGAATAGAATTAAATTATTTTCTGATTTTTTTTAATTTGGTTTTTAAAGCGTGGTTTTTTTTAGTTTTTGTTAAACTGTTATTTATTCTTCCACATTTCTCTATTAGTCGTCATCTCCGTAGTCACACCCTATCTAACCATATCGTCATTCACAAAGTCCATCTACCATTTCTTTGTTTGGGCACGCCACGATTGCGGCGGTAAGTTCGTTGCGCGTTGTGTTCCTCGTGCGCCTCAAAGAGATGTCAGCACCAACTGATGGGGCCCGCAAGGGCCGATGCCTGCCAGGGGTGCGGGTTGTTCGAAAGAGATACCGCGGCCCCTGGCACACCGGCAACTGTGGGAACACGGGTGGGTTTTAGTCAGTAAAAGTCTGACACGTCCACCCAAAGCGGGAGAAGTTATTTGATGATTTCCCATCCAAAAAAAAAAAAATATTTTTTCTCCCCCTACTCTTACTCATATAGCCATCGACATTCACACTCAAAACTTTCCTCAAGGCATTCATCATTCCTACGCATCACATGACAACAGATTTTCTCACAAGTTTTCAGTTACCGGTGCCACTTCCAGACTTCTTCTCCTCTTTATTCTTAGTTACTCATTTGCGTAACCTTTTTCCAAATCGTATGCAGTTGAATACCAGTATTTTACATGGAGCGACTGCCTCTCTCACCTCCACAACCCATTTACTAGGTAAGCCCTTGATAAAACTGGTTGTCAGACTTCAGGGCTTCTGATGACACGTAACGACTATCAGAGGGCCACGAATGTCAGCCGGCGGGACCAACGGCTTAGTGTGCTTTCCGAGGCACGGAGGAGTCTTTGTATGGATAGACGTTTTTTTGTTTTTCGAGGGTGGATAATCATGAAATAACTTCTCCCGCTCTGAGTGGAGCGGGAGGGCGTGTCAGACTTTTAATGACTAAAATCCACCCGTGTTCCTTCAGTTGCCTGTGTGCCAGGGGCCACAGAATCTCGTTCGAATAACCCGGACCCCTGGCAGGATGTAAAGATGGTCACCCATCCTCCGACCAACAGCGGCAAGCGTAGATGACCTGATCAATTGCAGCTATTATTACTTAGTTACTATAAGTCTGAAACCGCCATCCTCTTGAGCATGAGTGGTGATCAATGCTCGTGCCTTCTCTGTAGGAGAAGAGGCTTTCGTCCAGCAATGGGGCAATGAATGGCTGGTATTATTAAGAATACCAGCAAAGCTTCACGTAATAATAAAAATATAAGCTTTTGTCAGCGGCTTCGTCCGCATGGAGGACGAAAATTATCCCACGGGAATGTACTTCCGGGTTAAAAAGTATCTTATGTGTTAATCTAGGTTATGGTCTATCAGTTTGCCAAATTTCATCCAAAGCCGTTCAGCCGATTTTGCCTGAATGAGTGACAAAAATCCGAACATCCAAACTTAGACATTTTTATAATATTACTTAGTAGGATTTACAAACGAACACACTTAAAATGCTAATTCTCGCTGAATTCTGCAATTACTTATTAAAACCTCACGTTATTAAGTATTTAGCAATTCTATGCTTATTATCAAGTTTGCAAACAGTTATTTTGTAATAAAACTGCATACTTACTTTGGCTGTATGAAATCACACCTGTACCTACTTTATATTGCAAGTCTTAAAAGTTATAG
Source organism: Polymixis lichenea (assembly GCA_949091785.1). Taxonomy (NCBI): domain Eukaryota; kingdom Metazoa; phylum Arthropoda; class Insecta; order Lepidoptera; family Noctuidae; genus Polymixis; species Polymixis lichenea. The sequence goes on along the minus strand of OX420958.1, from coordinate 11,773,111 downwards.
ACGTCATAACCTAAAAAGTTTTTAATTCTCTGGCTAAAAATTAGTGGCCGAAAATTTGATTCTTTAGAAATTATCTCTAATAATAGAATAGGTATGGATCCACAAAGCCAGCTATACAATTACGTGAGTAATTTATTTTATTTAGCCCGCGAAATCGACCCGATCCCCTCCGCGTCATCGCCCACGCTTTTAAATCATCATTTTGCCCACAATTAATTTTGTAGTATCACTTCTACATGGCATTAGAGAGATCCTAAACACAAAATGAAAATTCAGATAAATAAAACAAAAGATGAGCGCTATCCGCGCGCGCGCCATTTTCACATGTACATTTTTTTTATTATGTGGCCAGTATCATTGTGCGCTAGGCGATACTTAAAAACCAATTGTCGTTTGCATTTTACTATGTATGTATATTTAATAAGATTAGCCACAGAATTGTCCTAAATAAAATAAAAACTGGGCACGTTAAGCGGAATCCAGTCGCGAGCTCGAACTCACTGATGGGCCTGGCTAAAAAGCCACCAAGCTAGCTCACCAAGCATCGTGTCCGACAGAGGTAGTATCAGTGATGAGCAGTTAGAAGTTAGTCTACACGCACAAAATTATTGAGTGAGATGCAGGATCATTTATAGTACAACAGGCGCGTAAAAAATTAAGAACAGTCTTGCGGAAGATCGGGTTTTATGAAAAAACCACTGCATAAATCAATGAACAATAAAGTTTATTGAACTTTTCGATATTTGAGCTTTGTCGGTACCGACTTGGTTTTTCAGATTTTACACGTCTTTTACTACTTAAATACGCCCAAAGTTAGGTTAAATTAGCAAGAAAAAAGAATCTTTGTTGGCTCCTAACTTTTTGAGGGCTTTTTATTGTAGTATTCTGTTTCCGTACAGACAATATTAATAATGAAACAAAACCATACCATGTTTAATTTTTGATGTGCATTGTCGAAAAGTGGAGTAATACACTCCCGAAGCTTGTATGGAAAAAATGTGGACTAGGTTCACCTTAAAAATGGATTTTCATACATTTTTCCGACCCGCACATATTTTGTACAATAGTCATGATGTACCTACATAATGTCTGATTTAAAATAAGTATTAAGGTACTTTTCGAGCAGGTACAGCATAAAAAACATCAAAATCTGTCTAACTTTATCCCAACTGTGTTGGGGTCGGCTTCCAGTCTAACCGTATGCTCCCTGGTCCAGGCCATGGAACGGAGCGAGAGTGCATGAGTAGCCGTCACCTCCTTCTGCGAAGCATTAATGCTCGCGAAGAGGGAGGCGGCGCACGTGAGGGAGAGGCAGTATATATTCGCCCTCACGGCCCTAGTCGCCGCAGGAGACGCCCTGGACGTCGGAAATCCCAAGTTGATTCCCGGCCACCGTAGGCGCAGGCTTGCGGACGTCGAGTAATGGGTAGCTCGCTGTCCGGTAAGGACCAAGCCCGGGTCGACGGCGCGTTGTGTTCCACGCGCGCCTCAATGAGATGTCAGCATCAATTGATGGGGTCCTCAAGGGCCGATACCTGCCAGATACCCTTTGGTAAGACTGGTTGTCATACTTTCGGCCTTCTGACGACCCGTAACGACTGTCAAAGAACCACTTATGACAGCCGGGACCAAAGGCTTAACGTGCTTTCCAAGGCACGGAGTGGTCTTGGTATGTAATGATTGTCACTCAACCGCGACAACCGTGCTTCACCTGTACCTTATCTACGTAACACACTATTTGTCTGAATCTGTATAACTTTGAAGGATGTTCGAAAAACTTGTATGCTTAGCAACGTAAACAACGCCATGGATGTTGTGGAACTGTCAAAATGAAAGCGATTCCTACTTCCACGTCCTTCTCTATATCCCAGGCTATATTCCTGCCAAATTTCATGTCAATCGGTTCAGAGGTTTTTTTTTTTGAGGGTGGGAAATCATCAAATAGTTTCTCCCGCTCTGGGTGGAGCAGGAGGGCGTGTCAAACTTTTACTGACTAAAACCCACCCGTGTTCCTTCAATTGCCTGTGTGCCAGGGGCCACGGTATCTCTTTCGAACAGCCCGCACCCCTGGCAGGCATCGGCCCTTGCGGATCCCATCAGTTGTTGCTGGCATCTCTTTGAGGCGCGCAGAAAAAAAACCGCTAAACCGATCGACATGAAATTTGGCCTATGTCCTTTTCCATATCCCAAGCTATATTTCTGCCAGCGATTTAGGCGTGAAAGCGTAGACATACAGACAGATAAAGTTACTTTCGCATTTATAATATTAAGTTTGGATTACGCAATTACTCCTCTGTAGGCTTAGCCAAGTTAACAATCTACAATCGTCAACGCTATTAGAAAACTCATCAAATGTATGGGAATGACATCATCTCAACGTTAAGTCACGTGGCCATAACAAACGAATAGAAAATTCGTAGACAAGTTTACAACTTATCAGATCGTTCAAAATGTTAGAATGAAATGTAATCGTTTCTACAATGTTAATCGCTACACCCATAGAAATGGTAGCCAAGTTACAGTTTTGACAAGCGCTAACGAAACGATGTCGATGTTTTTGAACGATAGCCCAGCGATCGCCGACACCCAAGAGTAAACGATAAAAAAATGGCGTCTTCAAGATACAGCTGTGTTGAGAGTGATAAGTGTTTTGTTTAATAACCATAATTTTGGACTAGATTTACCATTTAGCACTTAAAATGCATACTTTAAATATGTTGTGGTGCGCTCATAATGAAGAAGTGTGGCTCAGGCGCCAAAAAAGAGACATACATCGTCAGTGCATGGAGACAATACGTGAAATGCCGGAAACTTTATTTGTGCAGCAATTTCGGCTAGACAAAACGACTTTCCAAGTTCTTTGTCAAGAACTGCGACAAAATACTTCATTAAAAGGAACCAACGAGATTCCCCTAAAAGTCAAGGTAAGTGCTTATTAATCTGATTGTCTTTAAAGTATTACCAATTATTTTATTACTTGGCTATCATTTCATTTCCTCAATGTTTTTGTTTTTGTAGGTGTTATGCGCTCTTAGTTTCCTAGCCACAGGATCCTATCAGCGAATTGTTGGCGTCACTCAGCATCTTCCACAACGCACGGCAAGTCGGTGCATCAGACAAGTTGTTGATGCTTTGAACCACCCTGCTGTCATGGCCAAATGGATTGTGTTTCCAAAAACACGACAAGACAGAGCATTAATAAAACAAGAGTGAGTACTTAACAAACGATTTAACAATATTTAAATTGCTATGTGCATGTAATGGACTTGGTATGAAATAAAAGTATTCTAAATTAACAATTATTGCTTCAGGTTCCAAAGAAGATTCGGCCTGCCTGGTGTAATTGGGTGCATAGATTGTACCCATGTAGCTTTGGTAAAGCCCAACGATGAAGAGCATCTTTTTTATAATAGAAAAGGGTATCATTCATTAAACGTTCAAATGGTAGATACAATATTTATTTAAACTGTAAGGCATGTTAAAGCTAGATAAATCACTTCTTAATAATAGTTTTATTTTCAGATTTGTGATGGTAATCTTGAAATTTTAAGTGTGAATGCAAAATTTGGTGGAGCTACACATGATTCACATATATGGTCTTCCAGTAGAGTTGAATCATATATGCGTGAACTTCATCAAAATAATGAACAAGTATGGCTATTAGGTAGGTATGTTTAAAAAAGAAATAATCTATACGAATTTTCCTGTGTTTTGTTAACAAAAAGTATGTTTTCAGGTGATTCTGGATATCCACAACGCCCTTGGCTTATGATACCTATCCTCAATGCAGTTCAAGGTTCTATTGAAGAACGATACACCCAAAAGCATGTGCAAGCCCGTAACTGCATTGAGCGCTGTTTTGGATTACTCAAAGCACGATGGAGATGTTTACTCAAAGACAGGGTTCTTCACTATCATCCTCATGTAGCTAGCAATATTACAATGGCATGTTGTGTGTTACACAATGTAGCTTTGAAAGCTGGCTTACCATCACCACAACCACTTCCTGCTGCACATGACGATGGGGATGATATAACCATGCAAGATCCCACACCCACTGCGAGTCTGGGTAGCCAAAGTGAAGTAATCCAAGGCAGAGCCATGCTGAGCTGTTTATTAAATAGGTTAAGATAAAAGAAAAGTAAGTTTTAAAAAGGTTTTTTTAATAAATTAAACTGTATAAGTACTTTTTATTGAATTTATCATATACATAATAAGTTATTGATAGTATTTTGAAAATTTCCAGTTAATTTTAGTTTGAATGTAATTTACACATAATAAATTATTTACTTTACATTTCTATACTAAAAACAATGATATTCATAATATTAATACTAGAAATAAGGAAAAACTATGTGTTCCCTTTCACCGGGGCTTCACAAGGTTCATAACTCTTGTTGGTCTTGGTATAACTTTTTATAACAAGCTTCCCTCTTCTTTGCTAGATTTGCATCTTAATGCGTTTAAAGCTAATAGTATCTAGAATATAGTAGCTAGAATAGTATGCCTTTGAACAGAGGGTGGATTTCATCCACCCTTCGTTTCTATCAACAACTACTTAAACGATAGGAGTTATTGGTCGCTGTGATTAACTCAAGACAATGTTTATGTTCTTTCACCAATATTAGTTTACCTACTGACAGGTTATATATTTATGTTAGTTCATTTAATTGTAATTTTATTTGCCTGTATAATTCAGTTTATTTCTACTTGAGTACTATGTTCTCAATGTTTTGTTGGTATATTGGCGTGTACTAGCTGATATATGGCAAATTTAATGTTTTTTGTGTTTCGTAATGTTAATTACTATTGTATAGAATCAAGTTCTTTTAACTTAACAGACAGCTGTGCTGCTGGGGAGTTTGTTGCGCCACTTCTTCTTCCCAGCTAAAGCACTAGGAAGTGGTGAAGGGCGGGCGTTTTGGGGGGACTGTCTTATGTAATTTTGACGTTCAAAAAGAGCTGACTCTCAGCCTAGTTTGAAAAAAAGACTTGATTTTGATTAATAAAACAGCTTTATCATTACAAACAAGTTTTTTATTGTTTTTCTTAAAACACTGACATTCATAGTCATTTTGGTGGTGGCATGCACTCATGCACGGTAGGTAAGAAGGATTTTGCAGTTACCCAATAGTTCTATTAACAATTCACTCAGTCAATACCTACATTTTAGGTATTATTGTTATAAAACAGTTTACATAAAAATCAATTACCTACTATTACTGTACATAAATATTGGTTTTATTTTTACATTACAAGTCTAAATTAAAATAGGTTTTGTAAAATACAAAAAAAAGATAACTAACAAACACGAAGAGACTAACGACTAACTAACCAACTAACTAATTAAAAGAAATAAACATGATACATATACTTTGTAAATAAAAATTTTAGAGAAGGAAAATGTAAACTGGATTAGAAAAAATTATTGAAACAAAAGTTAATTGTTACTCTGATATTGTAGGCAATTTGAAATGTTTATAGCCCACAGCTGAGACCACTATCACTACATTAGACATTTTAAGGGATAATATCTGTCGAAGGTAATGATGATAATCTCAACTGTGGTAAAATTTCTACCAAATTGTCTACAGTACCAGCTAAACGACTTAAAATTACATTTTTACGGTCTTCCATATCAATTCTTCTAGATTCCAATCGCAGCCTTTCCATCTCCCTCTCGTGATAATTTTTTTCCCGGTCTGCCTCTAGTTGAAGCCGGTGATGCTCGACAGCCACAAACTCGCTCGTGGCCCGTTCGAAGGGCGTTTGTATTCGGCGTGTGCGCGCTCGAAAAAGCCCGCGGCGCCGCGGCGTGGATGTGGTGGGCGACGCCGCGGGCGACGGACTTGCACGTTGCCGCCGTCGCTGCTGAGCCCCCCGTGACGTAGACGTGTTAGGCGACGTCGCTGACGGCATCGGCACGGACGTAGTTCCGGGCGGCGGTGTTAGCACTGGTGGTGCAGAATGTTGTGGCAGTTCACCAGAGGGAGGTGGCAGTGAAGGAGGGGTGGTAGCTACTGGTGTTGCTGAGAATAAATAATGACAGTCATATATTATAATGTGCCCAAATGAATTTAGCTAAAACATTGTATCTTAAAAAAAAATATGAAAAGGTACCTTGTATGAAATCAGAAGGAATAAAATCCAACATCATTTCATCTGTGGCAGAAATTTGGGATGGACAGACAGTTGGCACAGAATCTCTGGTTGGTGGTGGTACAGAGTGTCTCTCTGATGGTGAGTCCTGAAAAATATGAAGAATATAAATTAGTAAAATTACACTAGTTTGGAAAAGAAAAAAAAGTGATAAGCAAAGAAAAACAACTAACATCAAAGCCTCTCTCCTCAATTCCAGCTTGACCAATGACAGCAGTCAAACCCATTATGCCCAAGACCCTCTCTTCTGAAGCAGTGAGAGTTTGCCTGCTGCTTGGACCACCACCAGTACCAGAAGCCTCACGACGTATTGCCAAAGCTTTTTTCTTGGTTTTAGTTTTCCAGTCTGCCCACACCTGAACATATTAATCATTTTATAGTCTATGAAGTCAGCTGATGTTGTATATACTTCATCTTGTAGAATACTAAATGTTAGTTACAGTTGTTTTTGTGAGATTCTTACTTTTTTCCATTTGTCCAATGGCTTTATTACTCCTCCACCAATGGAGTTAAGTAATTCTGCCAGTTCCTGCCACAGACGGTCAGCTTTTATTCGGCCTTGAGGCCCTTGCTGGGGCCTCGTTATATCGCCATGGCTAGAACATAAGTTAAAACTATTTCAGAGAAACAAAGTGTCTATTGATTAAGTAAATGGTTAAACACAATAGTTTTGTTTGTTTCGTAAGTAGCAATATTAGTTCAAGTCGCGTATCACGTCATTGTTTATGTTTCAAACTTTCAAGTGCATGAGTATGAGCATGAGTATTATAGATTTTAAATGAACAAAAGAAGATATTTACGAAATAGCTAATAATTTACGAACCTTTCCATGAATTCCAATAAAGCTGCGAACTGTTCTGGGCTTGCTCGAGATCTAGATTCCATCCTATAAAAGTTAAGTTATCCTTCATTTATGGTATCTTGCATGATCATATCATAACATTTCGGGACACAATAGGTAATGTTTAAAATTACATCTCGCACGGTGATATTATAATAAACCAATTATGGTAAACTTTACCTTATTTCGCTTACTTTTTATCACTTAAAACAATAATTCCTTCCTAAACCGATTCAAAACAAGAGTTCAGCCCGCACAAAGCACACAACTGTGACTATGACGTTTGTTTTTTGACGTTTGTAGGAACGCTCACCATAGACTAAAGTATAGGTTTTTTCTAAATACATTGTAGAATGAGCGATCGACTCTGTCGTGTCAACTTGGCTACCCACTTATCGTTTTCTAAAATCGCTTACGCCGAGGCGTCAACGATTGTAGAAAACGATTCGATACGAAACGTTTGTAACTTGGCTAGGCCTGCTGATCTATCGACCCATGTAGCTTACTTAGCCGCAACATAATATATTCATCAGTGTTATTCTCTTTAACTTCAGTTGGTGTGGTCCACAATATGCGAGGAAGTGAACAAGAGGTGCGGGGGCGACCGTCCGCGCACTCCGGCGCAGGTCAAGATGTGGTACGAGAACTACAAGAAGAAGTGCAAGATGCGCGCTCACGACACCCAGGTAACACACCAGACCCTACCCAAATTAAGTTCAGATTAAGTCATCGTTCGCAAGGACGTAATAAAATCGTCGCGCGGTGTTTTCGTGCTTTGGATTTTGAACTCTCGGTTGTTGAACTTACCATTGAAAATCTAACAGTTCAACTCTTGACGCTGTGCTTGAGCAGTGTCTTGAAAAGCCAGTGCGCGATTTTATTACGTATGTGTGTACGCCTTGAGGGGACTTGGGCTTGACGAGGGATCTTGGTATGTAAAGATGGTCACCCATCCACGGACCAACCGCGGCAAGCGTAACTTAACCTGATCGATCGACCTATCATTCATCATCATCTGCCTAGCCTTTTCCCAACTATGTTGGGGTCGGCTTCCAGTCTAACCGGATGCAGCTGAATACCAGTATTTTACATGGAGCGACTGCCTATCTTACCTCCACAACCCAGTTACTGGGTAATACGATACCCCTTGGTAAGACTGGTTGTCAGACTTTCGGGCTTCTGACGACCCGTAACAACTCGAAAGTTGATCGATGAGGCTTTTATTACTTAGCTACAATTTATTTGCATGTAATCATCTTTAGTCTAAAACCGTTTACTAAGCGAATCTAGTGATCTAAAGACACTGATATGATTACGCAAAACGCGACCTTATGTGTGTTAATAAAAATAGATATCAAATAAAAATCACAAGTTCATCCATCTCATCAATCATTGATGAGAAGTTCAACAGAACAGTAGAACCAAGGAAAGCCCGCCTGAGCATGTTTACCAGTGGCGGTGAAAACTTTCACTATGTGGAAAAAGTAACATCTGGCATTAGATATGCAATGACAATTTCATTTACTTGTGAGAAGCAGTATGCTATTGAGGATCCTAGTACAAAAAATATATAAACTAACATTCCAATCCACTTCGCCTTTCTTATGCCGTGGTCTCACGGCCCGGTCACTGACTGGCTGCGCCAGGCTTTGATACGCTTCTCGAGGCCGTAAACACAACAAAAAAACATGCGGCCGTAGAGACCGTACAGGCCCCGACCGCCGCCCCTGCCTTATGCCGGGACCACACCAACTAGAAACGCCGTTGATTATCGCGATGATGAACGTTAACCGTAGGTGTAGCCACAATTTATCGCGATAATTTTACAACGGCATTCACATTGCCATTTGACGTTAGGCGATAACTCGGGTGGTGGTCAAGTGTGGCCACTGAATTTATCGCTTTAATTATTGGAATCTGTACCGCGTTGTTTATCGCGATGTTGGGCATTGACGTAGACCGTAGTGTGGCCCCAGCATTACAAGTTACGAACTCCCGACGGATCGGACGGACGGCAGCGGGCGCCGCAGGTTGGGCCCGGTAGTTCCCATGGTTTGTCGGTCTGGCCCAGTGCGGTGCGGCCCGTCTATTAACGGGCCGTGGGACCAAGGCATTAGACTAATCGCTTATCTTAAAAAATGTGTCAGTTTACGTCATTATTGCTATTAATTCGTCCATCAATAACTTAAGGTGAACCTAGTCCACATTTTTCCCATACAAACTTCGGGAGTGTATTACTCCACTGTACGACAATGTACATCAAATATTAAACATAGTATGGTTTTTTCTCATTATCAATATTGTCTGTACGGAAACAGAATACTAAACTAAAAACCCATTAAAAAGTTAGGAGCCAACAAAGATTCGTTTTTCTTGCTAATTTAACCTAACTTTGGGCGTGTTTAAGTAATATAGACGTATAAAATCTGAAAAACCAAGTCGGTACCGACAAAGCTCAATTATCGAAAAGTTCAATTAACTTTATTGGTCATTGAATTATGCAGTGGTTTTTTCACAAAACCCGATCTTCCGAAGGACTGTTCTTCATTTTTTACGCGCCTGTTGTACTATAAATGATCCTGCATCTCACTGAATAGTGTTGAGCGTGTAGACTAGCTTCTAACTGCTCATCACTGATACTACCTCTGTCGGACACAATGCCTGGTGAGACAGCGTGCTTTTTAGCCAGGCCCACCAGTGAGTTCGAGCCCGCGACTAGGTTCCCCTTAAGTTATGCTTTTGTTAAGAGCATTCATTCCACGCGGGCTGGAAACAACGCATACATAGTAGTTTTTCGTGATTATTCCATTAAATACAAACAAAAGTACATTTTTTTTTCAGCCAAGCACTAAATCGGGACCCATTCTAGAAATGGAGGCTTAGTGAATTGAGAGCACATACCTATATTACATTGCAGATTACTCCAATCTACTGACTAGACGGCTGACTTTCTAGAATGGGTCCCGACTGCTAAAATGTATCTGCTTATAAGCATCGCCTTAGCTACTGGCGATTCTTAAGTTAAGGTGAATCTAGTCCACATTTTTTCCATACAAACTTCGGAAGTGTATTACTCCACTGTTCGACAGTGCACATCATAAATTAGAAATGGTATAGTTTTGTCGAATTATTAATATTGTCTGTACGGAATACAAAATACTAAAATAAAAAGCCATTCCAAAGTTATGAGCCAACTAAGATTCGTTTTTCTTACTAATTTAACCCCACTTTCAGCGTGTTTAAGTAATAAAAGAAGTGTAAAATCTCCAAAACCAAGTCGGTACCGACAAAGTTCAATTATCGAAAACTTCAATAAACTTTATTGGTAATTGAGTTATGCAGTGGTTTCTTCATAAAACCCGATCTTCCGATGGACTTTTCTTAATTTTTTTACGCGGCTGTTTTACTATAAATGATCCTGCATCTCACTCAATAACGTTTTGCGTGTAGGCTAGCCATTAACTGCTCGTCACTGATACTACCTCCGTCGGATACGAAGCGTGATGAGACAGCGTACTTTTTAGTCAGGCCCACCAGTGAGTTCGAGCCAGCGACTAGATTCCCCGTAAGTGCAATCGGGTACAACGACTTTCTTGTTTTAGGGCTTTTCCATGAATACTCAGAAAAGCAGTCGGGTTTTTTAGTTTTTTTTATTGCTGTTTTTTTTTTATTACCAAAGGTCATGCAAAAATCATCTATAGTTGATCAAATGGCAATAGGTACATCTTAATTATCTAAGATTGTAAGTCGGCGAGATTTTATCGCGCACTGGATTTTCAGCTCTCGCTGTTGAATCCAGCATTTAGAATCCAACAGTACGAGAGAGTCAGCCTGTCGAAAAAACACATTATTCGATTTTCAACTCTCTGCGCTTAGCAGTACGTTGAAGTTCCAGTGCGCGAAAAGATCCCGCTGCGATATTTTTACGTCGAACGCGGGGTAAAGTTAAAAAAAAAAAACAGTGGCACTCCGGGAGTTCCGACAGAAGTGAAAACATGAACAATTACGTGTGTATTTTTTAAATAGTCAGGAAATATTTTTTAAATCGTCACCGTATACTGATCAAGCTCAACTAAAACTAACTTATATACAGAGTTGTCGGTAACGGTGTCGCGAGTTCAATTGTTTTTTCCCATCTCAAAAAATGCTAAATGCGCCTAATGAAGTTTTCACTTCGAAAATGTGTGCCTCACAGGCTCCACAAATGCTACACAATTAGTTGGATGTGAATTTTAATCTATATTCCATTGTTATTTCAGCAATCGCAGTCGGAACCGCCCGGGCTGTTAGACGGCATGCTCTGGCAGAACATACACCCTCTAGACGTTAAAGGTATGTAACAACTGATTACTCATTTTAAAAAAATAGAGGTTGCCAAGTAGTTGCAATTCAACCGTTTAAAAAATAAATCGTAAAAAAAATAAAAATATACACCGTGACATTTTAGCCGTCTTACAACGGCAGCCCACTTACTGTATCCAATGACTACTAATCATATATATATAAAAAATTATATTTTTGAACACTTGCATAATTAAAACAATTAAAATATTATTCACTAAGACCCATGACGTAGTTTGAAACACCCTGTTATGGAGATGGAATTAATGATGGAATGTAATGGTAGGTAGGTAGATATCTTCTACCGTTTGATACGTAAACATTTGTAACGGGAAGGGTTTTTTATAATTCTAAAGCATTATTTATTTTTCTTTGTACCTATTTTATTAATTAATGGTAATAATGTTTTAATCGCGCCTAGAGGTATTTATTTTATGACGGTTACATTGAGTGGACCACCTTTGTGAGACGACTAAAATGTCACGGTGTATAATAGCTATCCTATGCACTCCTTCTGTGCGTCCATCCGCGTAATTTTCGTAAAAAGGGCTTTATTGATCGAAGAAAAAGGGGTACAAAGTTTTTGCTTCATGTATTAATATAGTCTATAGTCAGTTCTAAAAGTACCTAATGAAAATGTAAACAAATGAATCTAAATTGGCACTACAGGTACGATTTTGATCTATTTCATCGGTTAACAAAAAAAGTACAAAAAATCAAATCTGTTCTCTTTATTATACAAGGTGTAACAGAATAAACGCAAATCCTGAAAGTCATTTGTTCATAATTAACTACTGAATCGAATTTAGTGAATTTTAATAAAGGTATTTTTATTTTTCATATTACGCATTTTTTCATACCGACCGCCGATTGAGCCAAAGTAAATTCAACCCTACCACAAGGCAATTAAACTCAATTTTAAATGCAATAAAGCAAGGCAAATACAAAAAGAGTCCACACTAAAATAACAGTTAGCTTTAAAAACAAGTTTTGGTAATTGAACTATGTTTTAACTCAATGTTCTAATGGAGTACGAGGTATTGCGTTAATTAAAGAAAGAAAATACGTTTGTCTACGGTAAACATGACGCAAAAAAGAACAGGAACACACAAAAAGAAAGAAAAGGTTGAGGAAAACATGCGTCACATCCACACAAAACGGCAAAAAGCACGTAAAAATACACGCTGAAAATACACGTAATCTTCCCCAGACGAGGACGGCGAGCCGACGACGAGCGCGGACGGAGCCCACAGCGTGAAGGACGACGACTGCGTGCCGGTCAACGTGAGTCACGACCACTATGTATACCTTCATATATATATTTACTCCACTATCTTTTAACACCCCCCACCCCCCGGAAGGGTTCCTTCCCCAAATACATGAGACTTAACTGAGCAGCTGTGGCTTACGGCCGCTACTAACGAGTAGGTAGAATCGAGATAGGTGCTTTTTTTTGTTTAGCCTGTCCCCACTGCCTCCCCAAATCTATACTGGCCCACTGCTGGGCTAAGGCCTACCTCAAATATATACTGGCCCACTGCTGGGCTAAGGCCTACCTCAAATATTTACTGGCCCACTGCTGGGCTAAGTCCTACGTCAAATATATACTGTCCCATTGCTGGGCAAAGGCGTCCCCCAAATCTATACTGACCCATTGCTGGGCTAAAGCCTATCTCAAACATTTGTGGCCCACTGCTGGGCTAAGACCTACCTCAAATATATAATATACTGGCCCACTGCTGGGCTAAGGCCTACCTAAAATATATACTGGCCCACTGTTGGGCTAAGGTCTACCTCAAATAATACTGGCCCACTGCTGAGCTAAGGCCTACCTCAAATATATACTGTCCCACTGCTGAGCTAAGGCCTACCTCAAATCTTTCCAGGAACTCTTTTCCTGCGCCACCTCGAACCAGCCCTCTTGGTACTCGTCCTGCAGGCTTAGCACGAGCACCGATTTGTCGACGGAAGAATATTAACTGAATTATGTACAATAGGAGAAGATAGCTATGTTTTTCTATTAATTATCACAGTTATGCGTTCTAAACGAATCATGATTTTGTAGATAATCGTGTATACTTTGTGGCCGTCGAGTAGAAAGTTTGTTGTCAGTGTGATTTTGACAGTTTGGGAAGAAATATTCATCTGAAATAGTTTACATATAAAAGGACCTAGACAAAGATCGTTAGAAACGAAAGACAAAATGACAGATTGTAGAAGGATTTCTACGGTGCGATGTCAAAAATTGAGAAACGAAATGTCACTTTGTATTGAAAAAGAACTGTCTATTCTTCTTAGAAATAAAAAGCGGGATGCTAAGCCTGCAGATGCTTTACTTTTACTTTCATTAATAAAACTCTTCCCTCGCTTCCAGATGTCAAACGGCCGACTATCAAGTACGAACGAAAGCGAAGACACGATGCCCAACGTCCTCGAACCCCAAGTACAAATAATCCCCCAATCTTCCCCCACGCCTCCCCCTCACAAGCAGCTCCCCCTCACCCCGCTACCGATAACCACCCTCCCAATGCTAACGAACCCCCTCCAAGCGATCGAACAAGCGAGAATACAACAGAACTTCTTACAAAAACTAAACGAACTATCCAATACTCCATTAAATTTGAGCAATTTGGACGAAATCAAACGAAAAAATGGCCACGATCGACAAGAAAAAATGGAGGATCAGATCAAACATGACTGTGGAACAGCCACTGAGGAAGAAAGGCTATACTTCACGGCTAAAAGGCAACATGCGATTTGGGAGCACGAGGCCAAAATGAAGATTTTAAATATGGAGCTGCGGCAGAAGGAGGAAATTTTTTCGCTGCAGAAGCAACTGTTTTTAATAGAACTGAGGTTGAAGATGGATTTCTTGGAAAAGGCCAGCGCTAAATGATGGGGTGAGTTGTTATTTTAATACAAACTTCAGAACATGCTACCCTAATCTGTCAAATTTTCCCAATTGAACATAAACCTTATGACTATGTAATAAAGTTGAAAATCTATCAAAGAAATTTGATACATTGCGGAAGCTTGATTTGCTGGCGTCTGTACTAGCTGCTAGTCTTGTGTAGCTCGTGAACGATGAACAAATAGGAACCGTTTCTTAGCACTGTACTTAAAGAAACGTTTCCGAATGCTGACTTGTAATCGGTCTATTAGTTCTAACAGCCCTAACGAACGAGAACGAGAATGAGAGCGACTGACTTGACTGACACGATTTCAATGAAACTTTTTTGCTCTGTGATCTATGGAATTACGGTCTGAAGACCGAATAGAACTAATAGAATGAACTAGTTCACTGACCGAAATGAACTAGTACGGAGCGATCTTAAAAATAATCGAGCAGGCACAAGACTAATAGCCGCCAACTCCTGGGTAGTTTGTTGCGCCATTTCTTCTTCCCAACTAAAACACTAGGAAGTGGTCAAGGGCGGGCATTTTGGGGGACTGTCTTATGTAGTTTTGAATAACTTTTGATTTTGACCCGTGCCCTCGAAAAGCACGTTAAGGTGGATTTTGACCCGTGCTTTCTAAAACCACGTTAAGGTGGATTTTGACCCGTGCTTTCTAAAACCACGTTAAGGTGGATTTTGACCCGTGATTTCTAAAACCACGTTAAGGTGGATTTTGACCCGTGCTTTCTAAAACCACGTTAAGGTGGATTTTGACCCGTGCTTTCTAAAACCACGTTAAGGTGGATTTTGACCCGTGCTTTCTAAAACCACGTTAAGGTGGATTTTGACCCGTACCTTCGAAAATCACGTTAAGGTGGATGCTCTAAGGTAGCTCGTGCAATTCATTTTTGTTACGTTTTTTTTACTTTTTACAGGTCAATTTGGGTGTTGATTAAAATTAGGGATGCCTCGATACGCCTTTTTTCCGATACGACTCCGATGCTCTTATAAAAATATCGGCGATACCAATACGCTTATTGATTTCAAAAATGAAGGTAAAATAAATAAAACACAAGTCAGGTTATTTTTTTAAATTAATAAAAAAAAAACAAATAACAGGACAAACTAAATACTTAAACCCCTTTATAACTATAGACAGATTGTGATTAGTTAATAGTATATTTAGAATAATTAGTTCGTGCCTCGTTTGCAACGAAATAGACGAGACAACACCCGCGTTTACATTACATTTTTAAAGCGCGATATTTGAAAAGTATCACTGAATCGGCCATAAAAATATTGCTGATAAAAATATCGGCAAACTTCGAGTATCGCCGATATATCGGCATCGGTATCGGATGCATCCCTAATTAAAATATGATTTGCGATCGTAACAAATATGGCCGTACCTAAGTGCATAATGAAATAATGATTCAGTGGATACATATACTTACGTGTTACAGTCGCGAATCATATTCTGTTTAAAATTCACCTGACATTGACCTATAAATGACAAAAAACATAGAAAATTTGCATTACGTGGTCTAGTGCCTGGCGCGTCCATCTTAAGCCACCAGTGGCGAAAGCACCATATAACACGATTCCTACCGGCTTCCCTTCGGAAATTCGCATCGGCAACTCTATCGCTATTAAAAAATGGCACGTCAATATTCGCGCTACTATTGTAAAAAAAATAGTTACACTACGGGTATAAAATTCACCATAACATTCAAACAACAAAAACGGTTATTTTTAGCGTTGTATTACAACAAAAAAGAAATGTGCTAAATGAACCCGGCGCCAATACGTCATAATCGGGAACTAAAAATTAATATAACAGTGATCCCGTAATGATGTCGCTTGATATAGACGAGAGCAAGCCGCTGTACAACGGGTTATGACAGAGACAGATATAGAAAAATGCGTCTGCGAGAACGAGATGGAGGAATATTGCACATTTTATTTGGTTTTCAGCTGTTAAATTGTATTGTATTTAATTCTTTACATTCCTATATTAATTTTAGAATGATAGTAAGTATTATTTATTGATAAGTCAGTAAGTTAAAGTCGCCTTCGCTTCGGCTTCTCTCTTAGATAAATTTACACCTCGCCGCTGTAAGCCGCTGATCCCAGCTATCATTTGTAGATCTTTGACAGTGTCACGCGTAATCAGAATCTGAAAAATATGACAACCAGCCTACCCAGCTACGTATCGGTAGTCGCTCCATGTAAAATACTAGTATTCAACTACATCCACTTAAATTGGAAGCCGATTTCAACATCGTCAGGAAAAAGCATTAATAAATAATTATAATGATTATATTTTAAAGATTAATTATTCAATTTTATTAAGTGCCGATTTTTCAATCCTCAGATAAACAGACAGATAGGGTTTATTCGATAGATAGCAAAAAAATTCGTTGTTCAATCGTCGAATAGGCTTTAATCGTCGAATAATTCACTTATCTAAGAAATAAATCTATTTGCCTCTTTGACGGACAGATAACCGCTTATTCCATTGATAAATAAACGTTGATATTACTAAATTTGATGTTAGTCTTCGTGTTTTACAAGTTAAAATAATTAATAATATGTTTTTCCATGCAGATTCTTTGTCTTTGTTTGTAACAGCGTCAGTTTTTTTTTTCTATTATTTGCTTAGGTATACTTCTCGGCTAAACTCACAAGTAATTGCACCTCAGCATTATTAAAGTTTGATGAACGCAAACTTTTTGTTTTCCATTATTTCAATCAATTTAAAAATGACAAATAAAAACACCACACGTCCAAACTTACAACCTCGTAACGTGACGCTGCCATCTATTTGAACGGCATTGACAATAATCAAAGAAATACTCCGTCCCGTTCTAACATTCGTTTATTCTATATAATTGTTTCACCTCCCTGAAGTTAGCGTTTTCACAGATGAGATATTCGGTCGGATAGTTATTCCTAGGGTAAATATTATTTTTAAAATTGACAACCACTTATCCGACAAGTAAAGAGTCTAATAAATATAACTTTATACTTACTACTTAATAATAAAAATAACTTTATTCTTCAGGTAGCTATTGGGACATTTATCTGAGGATTGAAAAATCGACCCTAAGATTTATATACTCGTTTGTCTAGTGGTCGCAAGCGCTACCGCTGAGCACGAGATCTTGGGTTGGAGTCCCAGGTAGGGCAGTGTTTATTAGATTTTAATGGAACTTCTCAGTAGCAGCCCGGAGTCTGGATTTGTGACCGGTTTATGGTAAAAGGGTCGCCCCTATTACATGAGACTTAGGTAAATGTAACTGGCGAAATGTGGGTATACTATATACACCTCCGCTTAACCCTGCGGGAAAGTAATGGGCAGCTCGCCATCCAGTAAGGACCATGCCCGGGTCGACGGCGCGTTGTGTTCGACGCGCGCCTCAAAGAGATGTCAGCACCAACTGATGGGGCCCGCAAGGGCCGATGCCTGCCAGAGGTGCGGGTTGTTCGAAAGAGTTACCGTCGCCCCTGGCGCACAGGCAACTGAGGGAACACGGGTGGGTTCTAGTCAGTAAAATACTGACACGCCCTTCTGCTCCATCCATAGATGATTTCGCACCCAAGAAAAAGAAACCCTGGGGGGAAACAAGGCGTGATGTTAGGCTATGTTATACTGATATTTTAAAAACGCGAAGTAGGTGTTCATTAAAGGCAGAACATCATTGGACCAATCAGAATTCTAGAAAGAGATAACTACTGGCCGCATTATCACTTTGTCTCTCCCGTTTTCTTTTTTTGTCTATATTCACAGCACAACTGATTACGGTACAGCAACTGATGGGGCCCGCAAGGGCCGATGCCTGCCAGGGGTGCGGGTTGTTCGAAAGAGATACCGCCGCCCCTGGCACACAGGCAACTGAGGGAACACGGGTGGGTTTTAGTCAGTAAAAGTCTGACACGCCCTCCCGCTCCGCCCAGAGCGGGAGAAGTTATTTGTTGATTTCCCACCCCAAAAAAAAAAAACTGATTACGGTACGCCCAGTCCATTCTATATGGTCAAGTTATTAGCAGATATCCACTGGTAAGAAATGACTGATCAATCTTTACTACAATTTATTTTTTTCATTTCCCCAGATAGCGCTGCATACGGAAATGACGTCACCCAACCGTTTGTTTTTAAAACAACGAGCAAAGGAAACAAGCCGCACATCCGAGTGTAATCTAGTTTTAAAAAGTGCCATCTATCGTGTAGTTACCGAATTAATTCCTTTGGTTTGAGTTTCAGTAGTTAAACTACTAAACAATCCATAAAAATAAAGTTATTTTTTAAAACTTTTTTGCAATAATACTTAAAAATGGGTAAACGGATCAATTTTTGTCTGCGTGATTTTGAGGACAGCAATTGGGCCGTTTACCCTACTAATTGCCGTGACATTTTAAGGCCTGATGACGTCGGTCACGTTTGACGCCATAGACTAGAGTCTAGGCCTTAACCAAAACAACGAGGAAAATAAGCAATATTAAGATAGATGCCGCCTTAACTAGTATTTATATGAAAAGTGGCCTTGTAGGGCCTTTTTTTAAATGAAATTAAGGACTTACTTTTAAGTTAAGGTCAAATATACAACTTTAACTGAACAAAGATGTTTGCGTAGGCCATAAGTCTAAAAGGCCTGTTGGTCATACAGGGACTCTAATCTATGGTCTCAAAAGGCCAGATTTCAATGTGATTACGGAGTTATTTTTGTATTCGTTATACATTTGTCTATAGCTTATTTTTTATGTTTTTTTTTCATTAGTCTAAGGAAAGTGCTTAAGTTCGTAAATGCTGCAATTTTTATAGTATTACCCGTGGCAGCTCTTAATATACGGAGTTGGTAGTGCCAAATATTGGAAAATAATTAGCTGTAGCACTATCTCTCTCTCTGTTTCCTAGAACAGAAAGAGATAGTGCTACTTGACAAATAAAGCAGAAATATAATCGTTTAAAAACTATGTTTTTGTAAGAACTGTCGTGATTTTCAGAAAGGCCTCAATTTATTTGAGGCCGGACGTAAAATTAGGCCTCCGAAGAATTGAGACCTCCTTCACGGCACATTTAAGTCATATAAAATAACTGACAATGATATCTAGTCTAAAAATCCTTGCAAAAATATATTTTAGGCATGCAAATTTCAATATTTGACACAACCAAGTATAAAAATTAAAAAATACTGCCAAAAGTAAGGTATCGCAATACAGTTTAAATAAAGTAGTACTTAGGGGCCGCAAGTCTGTCAAATATATATTAATAAATCGTAGGGGGCAGTGGCTATATTCATGACATATTTGTAATGGTATAGGCAGATCTATGACATAACGAAATATAATTATTTTCAGCTGACTGAGATACGTGATCCTGATGAATAAGCTAAAATATTAAGCGAATATTTTGTATTCAAATACATTTTTGTCGCCGTAAGATAGCATATTTCGCGGGAATTACTAGTGATGTCCAACACATTACTATTATTTCTACGAATAATGTTTTTAGTCGATTTTTTGTTGGTGTGATAAAACCTGCCCATCCGTTACTTAATATAGCGTGAATATAGTTATAATTCGGGGACGTTTCAAGTGTCGTATCAGTAATAATGATGGCCGTTTAGCTAACAAACGTAATTTAAAAGAAATAGACTTATATTTTCGGTGATTTAGTATGTAAAGTGCCATTTCGTCCCGCGGGTACTTGGGTAACCCACATTAAAAGACAATTGATTGCAATGGGTTTCATATTGACAGTTTAGCCTTCTAAACTCTCGGATTGTAATAGAAATTGGGTTACGCAATTAGGGTGCCGATTTCGATTTGTATAGATATCCTTATCCTAAGTATCTGACTTAAGATGTTAAAATAGTTCAAAACTTGAAAAAAAAATACGCTCAACATTTTTAAATAATGTTTGTTAGCAAAACGAAGGTAACTAACCTAGTCTTAAAAATTGTATTCTTTGTATGGAATAGTTATTGCACTAAAGAGGTAGATATTTTTCAGTATTTTGAGTAGGAAAATTAGGAAAAGATTAAAACCTTCCTGTATTATTACAAAATTAGATAAATATAGTAAATTTTTGTTATAAATGACATTTTTTGGTGTTGCCATTTCAGTTTTAAACTTTTCTTGCCATAATTTAAGTATTAGAGTAACTAAATTGTTTGCTCTATCTCTATATAAGAACCGCATCATATTCGGTTAAGAAATAAGTTGTGATAGTATTAATGGATTGATAATAAAGAAGAAGCTTTATCTTTTATATCTTAAGATATAAATTCCCTAAACGCTTTGTATGGACCGTTGACGATGCGGTCGTAACTATTCCATACAATTATTATTTCGAGTCAATGACGTGCCAATAATCGAAAACCATTGTTAATAATAAATAATAATAATAGTTATTACATATATAAGATATTGTTATAATAGATTTTTAGATACGTAAACAAGTTAGACAAAAATATTGGACAGTATGATGATATTATTAATATTAATAATTTAGACAGGAAATAATAATACAGTACAAAGACTTCAAATAGAAGTCGTTACCTCAGTGCAGTGTATTGTAAATAAATAAAATAACTAGGTTTAGATGTAAAAATAAAATTTTAGAAATTTTTTATACGAGGGCGACTTACACCTTCAAATTTTCATAGTTTTCGCGTTCAAGCAATTTGATTTGCCAGATTATAAAATTATTATTACCCATTATCTGGCAATACTAAATTTTAAAATGTGTAAATATAATTATTATTTAATTATTAATTCGAACTTGCCAAATATGGCAATAAAAATAGGTGTAAGCACCTCAAAACATGGCAATACTTTTTAAAATATTTTAAAATGGCAATGTAACATTGTGATGTATTTTACGATCTCAATACAGATTAAAAAAGATATTTTTTTTACCTCTGACAAAATTTTGTGTGAAATTTGTAGAAAAAGAAACTTGCAATTGTATTAAATACATTTTTTTTATTAATCAAAGCGACTACGTTAATCTGATGAAATTGGATATTATTAAAATAAAGAATTTATTTTCTGTTCCGATGTGTTTTATTAGAATTTTTATTACTTCATGGTCATCACTTCAACTTACCAGAGAATGAGCAGCAGCGTTCTCTATGCATTTTAGCAACAGACTGTGATCGTCAACCCGCCTGCAAAGCGTCGCAACTATGGCAAACCCCCTAAAAAAATTAAAAGCATCAAGAAAAAACGGCCCCTAGTACCCGGTGTGGTGCCCGCCTACCCAACCTTTGGCTACGGTAACGGTTACGGCCTGGTCACGACCTTGCCGGTAACAGCGACTGTTAAGCGCGGGTCGGCAAGCGGGCAAAACAAACACAAAAATGTATGAAACATGCCACGATGTGTCGTCGCATGCAGCGGTATCGACACCGCGTCGCATATCGCTAACCCAAAAGTCCAGGCCGGTGAGGCAAGAGTTGCTAAGAAGCACAGAACCGGTTGAAGTGGTGGTGCTTAGGTGAGGCCTATGTCCAACAGTGGACGTCTTTCGGCTGAAATGATAATGATTAGTTTGAGTTAGTACAATGGATGATTACCATAACCCGAAACATTCCCTGCTAATCCTGTTATGTTGATATCAAGCAATTCGAGGCGCAGCAAGCAACGGTGGCAACCATGTGGCTTCGACCCGTACTAACTTTTCTGGATCATCTACCTTTATCAGCCTCCACGGCGTATTAAAATATTTTGCGATGAGAATTAGGTACCTACAGACGCCAGCACATCAACCTATCTCAAACTGTCAAATCCCAATTGAACATGAACGTAATTGTTTTGTCATAAAGTTGAAAATTGACAGATTGGGGTTTGCTTGATGTGCTGGTGTCTGTACTTACATTCAGGATTGGGTGAAATTGAGGGAGAACAGCCTCACCCTTGTGGTGAAAATTTCAAAATAGCCCGCGACATTCTTTGCAGGTGAGTGTCAGGCAACGAAATGTCGGATACAACAAAGTAGGATTCGCGACCGTAACGCCTATGTACAGACGCCAGTACATCAAGCTACCCCGATCTGTCAAATTTCTTGGTTCATGTTCAATTCAGTATGGGATAGCTTGATGTGCTGGCGTCTGTATATACTTACAGAATTAAAGTCATCACCCTCTAAATTCATATAATCCCCTTCCTATTTCATGAAAAAAGTTGGGACTAAGATGAAGTCAGAAAGGGTACTGTTGAAAATTAGAGGTCGGAGGACGGTCACGGAAAAGAAAAAACAGGTGGAAGTTCAATACAACAAAATTACTTTAGGAACCGATGTCGCCAAACTCACGCAAATAAACCGTTAATCATATAATGCACTACAAATAAAAAAATCGTTTGATTTGTCGTTTTACTTTTAGTCAAAACTACCATAAGCCACAGATCCTACGTCTGGAAATAAACCTGCATGCTCTATTATATAGATATGATTTATTTTGCTTTAGCTCAGAAAGTATTTACAACGTTTTGTAATCTAAAGTCAAACTAGATTCGATTGCCGAGTAAATTCCGCGACTCACCCATAAAAGGCAGTATTCTCAGTGGTCGCAATTTTAGGCTTAATTGTGATACCGATAAGGCTGACATTCGTGTCGTAGCTCGAGATCTAATGCTACTCGACCAAGGTCACACCAGTGCAGAATACTTTGAATTTTGAATTACATTATCAATATCGATAGATAATTTTTTCGAATTAAACCAGAAATCGGCTAAGTCTTGCTGGGAGTTCAGTAATAAATCTGTAGGAAGAATGATATAGGATTACTTGAAAACAAAATAAATATAATAATTACGCTATTATGTATAAGTTTTATTACATTTTTGCTATAAAGCATCTATACAACCTAATACACTTCTTAAAATAAATTTCGTGTATGAATGTCAAGCAACCTATATTTGTATTGTAATGTTATTTTGTAATAAATATTAAATGACTAATTTTTCTTAATCGATACCCATCGATAAAAAACCAACATCCGACCCAGCAACATCACTAATTGAGTAGCAAAGTATCTACTTTCCAAAACGAAATAATGAATACAATCAATCCACAGTAAACTTTACTTTAATCGCATAAGGTTGATTTTAACTATACGTTATAATAAATTATGAGTAAATTAAAATTTAATTGGAAAACAAATAAAACCGTACTTATCGATGATACGAAACACCTCCATTTTTAAGATATAATCTCCTACTATCATTTTTGCGCTCCAAAATGGAACAGTTCGGCAGAGCGACTGAAAAATAAATTTGTCGCGAGACTAGCAACTCGATGCAATGTTAGAACACGACTGGGACCAATTAAGCATAACAACGCTTATTTGTGGCACGCGTGCCACGCCTACTTAGCACTGCCATGTTTTCTCTGTTCCGTGTGGACGGTCGACTACGTTGAAATTCAAAAACCATCCAGATAGCCAGCAGGAAATTCATCAAAGCTCTTAGTAAAATTAAATAAAAGCCATAAATATGTGGTAGAAAGGGGTGCGCCAAAGTTCACCTAAATTTTTAACTCCGATAATTGGAAATCCGAAAATGTTCTTCCTAACATTTTTCATCCTAACAATCACAATTCCTAACTACTCTGTCTCTAATGTTCATAATTCCGAAGCATTCAACTTCATAATGTCAGTAGCAATAAACATATATTCTATTTTTATTTGTTTTCCTTTATTTTCTCAACATAACCATCTTTTACACTATTATTCAAAGTCATATCTTTTTTGTTTAGATTTCTTTTTATTCATAATAATCAGTATTATATACATTAATTTTGCGTAACTTAATTTTATTTATAGCGGTCAAAGGTATCCTAGGTTAGGTTAGAGCTGTCACCAACTACGCGCGAGCCGAGCGAGCGAAGCGAGCGGTGCCGCGGCAGCGGCCGGCGAGCGCTACCTCGAAATTGGTCGAATAAGTATTTTTTTCATAGTGTCCCCAAGACGACACTGACCTGAATTTCATTCATTTAAGACAAAAATCAGTGAAATGACCTTTAATCATTCTAAACAGTTGGTTTTTTAGACTTATTTATCTCAGGTATAGTTATGGTAATAAGTATGTAACAACAATAACCAAAAATAAAATGGCTAAATGTAAAAATGTGAACAGTTGTTTTGTAATCACAAGAAATAGTAAAAACAAACCTTTTCCTTCAAAGCATCATGATTATGTTCTTGGTGCGGTCCTTCCAGTAATTAATACTTATTGACTTCCTTATCAAAAGTGGTGATTAATCTCGCCTTACACTTATACTTTTTGTTGCTTCTTAATTCACACGCCCAATATTGTTTATCCACTTTTATTCGGTTTTTTCATATATAAATCCATGTACAGACGCCAGCACATCAAGCTACCTCAATCTGTCAAATTTCTTTGATAGATTTTCAACTTTATGATATATGCCTAAGGCTCATGTTCAATTGGTAAAATTTGACAGTTTGGGGTAGCTTGATGTGCTGGCGTCTGTACGTCTAATTTCAATAATGTAAAATTTAATAACAATCTGCCCTTTATTTTTGCCGCTTCGACATTCACGGAAACGTTATTTTCGGTGATGAATTCGATATGGCGAGAAAAAAGAAACAGTAGTAGTAGGTATCTCATTAAAAACTGAGCTTTTTATTTAATAAAAAGAAATGAAAGTAATACTTCTATTTTAGACAAAGAATTGTCCAAAAATGCAAGACGTAAAAAAAAATAGTTTTTATAAAATGAAGTAAGTGTAAGTACAAAATTTTTTTGAAGTGTACTATATTTTTTGTAGCATAAAAGACTAATATGTCGTCGCAGAAATGTTGGCAACCCTAGTTACAGGCACCACTGACTTGACTGACATCGACATCTATCATTTTAGTGTTTGTCAATTAAATCGCGTCATTTTGGAGTTGTTGTTGTCCTTTTCAGTTGGTGTAATAAATCAACAAAAATAAATCGATTTATAATTAAAAATAACATGGAAATAAGTGTGCAGACGTTCGACAGAATATGCCGCGTCTGTTTAATACAATGTACCGACATGAAGTCTCTGTTTACGAAGACGGAAGACGAAAAACGAAACTTGTTCGAAATCCTTGCATTTACTGCTGCTATTAATGTTAAAGTCGAGGATAGTCTGCCGAAACAGGTTTGTGCTGAATGCGAGTCGGTCATGTGCAAGGCTGATGCATTTAAACGCCGTTGCCTAAATTCTGAGACGATTTTAAACAACATCTACCAAAATTCTCTAAGCCGAGGTGAACCGACGAGTATTGACAACAAATGCTCAATAAAAGATGAAAATGTGGATTTAACTGAGAAATTAAGCAACTACATTACTTTTGAGTCTTCGAATGTTACTAATTACAGTACCCAAGATAGTTTTGATAAGAAAAATGAGTTAATTCAGGAGACTTCAGTATACCCAATCGCCGATACTGGTTTTTGCAAGCTCACCGACTCTAGAGTACCTGAAAATCATGAGCAATCGGTTAAAGAAGAGTTAAACTTAAATTTTGATGACGATATCAGCTTTTCAGACCATTATGATGATGGAAGGCAGTGTGAGACACTGCCTGTAGAATTGAAAGAGGAAGAACCTTTAAAAATAGAAGAAAATAAATATTCATGCTACTGCGGACTAACATTTACCACAAAAGACAAATATAAAGGCCATTTAAAACAGCAAAACTGTAATAAGTACAAAAAAGTATTAGAAAAAGTTAATAAAAACAGATCACCTACTAATAAAAATGAGATTGAGTGTGTTGAATGTAATTGCAAGTTCAAAACTCCGAGTGCATGGAGGATACATCAACAAGTTCACCGTAGTGAACACTCAGAAAAATCATTATTCCACATCTGCAAATTTTGTTTATGTCAATTTAAAACAGAGGCAGCGTTAAAAACTCACATTCTAAAACATGAGAAAACCATAAATAGCAAAACGGAATCCTACCAATGTTCATTCTGTTTACGTAAATTCAAGAATAAAACATCTTTATCGGCTCACATATTACGTCATAAAGAAACGGACAACATAAAACACGTCTGCAAAGTATGTAAAAGAGAATTTAAGTACAAAGCTTATTTAGAAAACCATGTCTTAACAATGCATTCGAAAAAAAATGGTATAAGTTGCGAAGTTTGTGCTCAAAGTTTTCCCAATGAAGAGAGTTTAGCAGTACATAAAGATGGTCATAAGAATGAGAAGAAGCACCGTTGTAACGTTTGCAATAAAGCGTTCCTTATGTTATGTACGCTGAAGGAGCATCTTCGGACTCACACGGGTGAAAAGCCATTCCTTTGCTCGCAGTGCGGTCGAGGGTTTAGTCAGAAGACTAATTTAGCACAGCATATGAGAAGACATCAAGGATTAAAGCCTTTTAAGTGCGAAAATTGTGAAAAGAGGTAAGTTATAAATATTTGTTTGAGACGCTGACACACTTAAATGGCTTAACAGATTTGTATGTAGGTAATTGAGCACATGGGTAGACCATGACCTGGATACATAGGATACTTTTTATCCTGATATTCCCATGAAAATGATAATTATGCGGGTGACAACGTGGGGCGCAGCTAGTCGTTTATAATTTATGACATTACAGTAATACAAGTTATTGCCAGTTGTACCTACTGAAGTTTCGTATCAGATTATTTTGCTTCCATTGTTGGCTGTCTTTCCATTGAAGCGGAGAAGAGCGGAAAGGAGCAGAGCTGTGCTTATATTAACCAATAGAACGTTTTCCTTCCATACAGAGCAGAGCAAAGTTTGAATTCTATTGATTAATATAAGCACAGCTCCGCTCCTCTCCGCTCCAACGTACAGGCAGCCTTAATCCTGCTAAACTAAGCTGAAGTTGCATTCATAGACATAAATCACACGAGATTTTCAAATCTAGGTGTTGAGCCATGCATTGAGAATTTTTCAGAGTGCCTCCGTGCGTGTCAAAAAACACACTGTTGGATTTTCAACTCTCGGCGCCTAACAGAGCGTTGAAAATTCAGTGGCCGATAAAATCCAATGCGCGAACTACATTTTACGCGCTCTCTGTTGTACAGCGAGACGTCAAGCCGTGTGCGAGTAGCTCATGTCACAACCGCCATAATGTTTGAATTGGGCTGTAGCTTGCGTTATCGCCAAAACGAAGCAACGCACTAAAACTTCGAATAAGAGATTTTGGGATGGTGTTGCTTGCAGAGTGAAGCCGCAACGCCCTTCGCTGTCTGGCGCCCCGGGCCATGGTCACGAGCTCTTAGCTGGTGATAAAGCCACTGCAGACAAGCATTATTACGTAGGCCTCGGCAATCGAACCAGCCCAAAAGCTAAAAACTCTACCACTTCATCAATTTAATCGTCTTAATGCGAATTCAATCGATCAACTCATCGCAGTCCACTGCTGGACATAGGCCTCTCCCAGGCTGCGCCACAACACTATTCTCCGCCTTCCGCATCCAGTCTGTTCCACCCACCTTCTTAAGGTCGTAGGTCCATCTAGCTGGGGGCGTCCCACACTACGTTTGCCGATACGCAGTCTCCACTCTCTGCTCCACCGTCCATCGGTCCTTCGACAAACATGGCCAGCCCACTGCCACTTCAGCTTGCTCACTCTACAAGCTATGTCGGTATCTCCGGTTCTTTTCCGGATAATTTAATTCCTGATTTGAATGTAACTTAATATATTATATTTATTTAAGCATCTTTATCCTTCAGATTTGTATCAAAAGGCGAGTTGGACGCTCACAACCGAAAACACAGCGGAGCACACCCCTTCGTCTGCGACGACTGCGGCAACGGCTTCACAACATCAAGCGCCTTAGTCAAACACAGACGCATACACACTGGAGAAAAACCTTATCTATGTGACCTCTGCCCAATGAGGTTCGCTGCATCCGGAACCTTGAAGAACCATCGTAGAACACATACTGGTGAACGGCCATTCCAATGCTCCTATTGTGAAAAAGCCTTCGTTCAACGTAATGATTTGATATCCCATATCCGATGCCATACTGGTGAGAAGCCTTACATTTGCACTCATTGTGGGCAGTCGTTTAGAAAAGCTTCTGGGTTGAAGAGTCACGTTAAGATGCATGTGAAGGAACCAGGGAATATGCTACAAGGCGTCAGTGTGAGGCTAACTGGAATGCAATGTGCGGAGCAGTGATTGTGCTTTATGAAATGTAGGCAATTATCATTTAAATGATAAATGATTTTATTTCTGTAGGTTTTGCATAAACACTTTGGCATGTCAAGCTTATTTTCGAGGTCCAGCGGTTCCTATCTGACTACTCTGAGAAGGCCGAAACAAACTCAGAGGTCACAGTCTCTTTTAAATTCCAGACATAATATTGGTATGATTTCTTGTAGGTCAGTCTTTTTAGGAAAGAACCACACTGATTTAGGGAACCTGTCCAGTCAGTGCAAGCATTTGCCAGTAATTGTGCAGTTCAACGATTTGACGAATACCAAAGAAAGGATATTTGGGGAAGCCGCATAAAGTACTAAAACTGCTAGATAAGCATTAAAACGAAATGAGAAAGAGACAAAAAAACTTGACCCAAATAGTCCTCACATTCACTATAGTTAAAATAATAATACAGTATAAACTCTATACACCGTGACATTTTAGTCGGCTTACAACGGCAGCCTACTTCATGTACCCAATGACTACTAATAATTTATACAAAAAAAATATATTTTTGGACATATGAATAATAATAAAAAAATATCATTCACTAAGACGCATGATGTAGTTTTGAACACCCTGTTATGGATGGAATTAATGATGAAATGTAAAGGTACCTATTATGGTAGGTAGGTAGAAATCTTCTACCGTTTGATACGTAAACATTATTAACAGGAAGAGTGTTTCATAATTCTAAAGCATTATTAATTTTTCTTAGTACCTATTAATAAATGGTAACACTTTTTAATGGCGCGTGTAGGTATTTAATGTCGGATATATTGAGTGGACCACCTTTGTAACACGACTAAAATGTCACGGTGTATAACGACACTGAAGGGACTGCGCATTTTATGGCGTTATCGAGAGTTGTCGTTAAATGAAGTGAAGAAAAATCAGTATTTGAAAAAGAAAAAGTTTATTTCAGACTAGTGTTAGAAATTCAATAAAAAGCTTGTGAGCAACTAAGAATATGATAACGTAAAGATATTCCATGACTCCTATTAACAACAGTCTACAAGTGCAAGCAATCCCAATTTGTAAACAAAAGAACTACCATTCCCTTAAAAGCATCCTTCGCCGCTGGAAAGTTCGGTATGTATGTAAGCCGAGAGTCGATTTTATTACAGGCTCGGATAATAAAGCGACAGAAGAACGTACACAGCTATTTAATTGCTGTCGTTATTGAGAGTGGATGTAATGCTATATAGAATGTATCATTGTATGGACGACAAGCTAAACCAACCAAAGCCGAGTGATTTCGACGTTTAGGGAGTTTGTCGTTAAATCGAGTGACGTTACATGGAGTTTACACTGTATTATACTTCTCAAAGTTAATATTAAATTTCAAACGAAAAACGTCCACCGCTGGTCATGGAATTCCCCCAAGACGCCCGCCCTTCACCACTTCCTTGTGCTTTAACTGGGAAGAAGCGCAATTCAATGGGTAAAAAGTAAAAAATATTTTGTTCCCCCTGAAGGGACTGAATTTTAGTGAATTATTTTTACTCAATTAGGCTAAAATCATGCCATGTATTAAGTTAAGTAATAATAAGTTCTAAGTATAATAATCGAATTATAATAATCAATATTGGGACCAATTTTGTTTATTTATTTAATTAACCATTTTTGTACACACATAAATAAACAGGACAAGAAGATCAGAACAGAAAAATAGGGACAGAGGTGATGCTTATTTCTAAAAAAATCTCTTCCAGCATACCTGCGACAGGAGAGAAGATAAAGAGATGTAGACAGCGTGTGTAAGGGTAAAAGAGAAAATAAGCCACATTTATAATCAAAAACAATATTTCGCTAAATAAATAATATGGGAATATACTTACTTACATACATATTTCTAATATAAATGTTGTTAAAGAACACACACAAAACATAGGTTTTGTGTGTTATTTGTTTTGCGAATATAAAGCATAATCAGCCTTTATCGTTCCAACTGCTGGGACACAGGCCTCCTCTCTGTGAGAGGGAGTGGACCGTAATCTTCCACGCGAGCCCAGTGCGTGTTGGTAGACCATACAAATCTTGATTTAAAACTTAGAGATGCCGCGAATAGTTGTTATAGAGAATAGTCGAATACCGATAAATCGCAATTCCCTATGGTGGATAGTCGAATAACTCGACATTATTTTTTTTTTTTTTTTTTTGTTATCATATTTAAGATATTCACGCTTGTCTTGTCTTAACTTACCAATCATTTATTTATTACTGTAATCTAAATTTTTCTAAGGTTATGAGAGAAGAAAACAATGAAGGTAAAGAAATCAGTCTCATATTAAACTGATTTTACATTTTTAAACTCTGGCAACCCTTTTCTTGTACGAATTTTACGTTTTGTATAACCAGGGGTTTAAAAAAAAACAGTTGGATTATTTTTAAGTCTATAGTTTTTTTGTTCATCAAGTACAAGTTTATTTTAGGCAACTATTCGCCGAATATCGAATAAAGGCTTCTTCAAACAGGCGCGACGCGACACTTGTAGAACAATTTCCATGAAGTTTTCATAGAAATTGTTCTACGAGTGTCGCGACGCGACCATCGCGTCGCGCTAGTCTGCACGAGCCATAATACTATCTATTATTCGGTATACGACGAATGATAAAAAAATGTCGAGTAATACCGATTACCGAATAATAACGAGTATTCGCGACATCTCTAATTTAAATATTGAAATTGATGGTTGGAAATCTTACTGTGCATAATCTGTAAATAACAATGAATTAATCGTTTTGTGTACTGTAACCGAACGCGATAACTTATTTTGTATTATGTTGATAAATGTGAATACTCGAATATACTTTTATGAATTTAAAATGTATTTAATTAAGAATTTCCTGTTAATATCCCGCTGCATCGAGGAGGTAATAACAGCTGCACGGATCGATCGATCAGGTAAAGCTACACTTGCCGCGGTTGGTCCGTGGATGGGTGAACATTTTTACATACCAAGACCCCTCCGAGTAAAAATACGGCCATATACCTATGCGGATACCTACTTCTCCCTGACCTAGCATCGTAGACAAGAAGCAAGGGCGCACAGCACAAGTACCTAAAGAAAAAATCTGAAAAATGAAAATCATTAATTTGTTGTTTTATCGCATTTTTTTTGTGATAAAAAACTAATATTTGCCTGTGGCGAGTTTACCCTGACATATCTATACACGGTGGTTTGAAAAAAAATATTTACTCTTATTTCTCAATGACACTCAAGATTTTTTTATAAAAAACTCTTAAAAAAGAATAAAGTAGGAGATTAAGTATTACAAAGTGATTAGGTACTTCCGTGATACCTTGTGCTCAATGACGGTCAATCCAAAACTAGTTCGCAGTCCCCCTTACTACTTCCACTACTCTTCTACTTCCTACTTCCCATTTGCATCCAAAGGTCACTAAAACATCAGACATTAGTGAAACGTTTATGTGCAGTTGCTTTTCTTTTTTTTTCACTTTTTAGTTATAGTACCAACCCCACACCAATTCGAAATTTCATCATCGCAGGGGTCAAAACAATGTAAATTTATACTATAGCTGCAATCGCGGTCGATTTGCTGTCATTTTCTGAAGAGTTCCGTTGTCTGTCTCCGAAACGCATCATCAGATCTCTATGAAATTTAAATGGGACCATTTCGGAATAAACCCGTTTCGTTTTGCAAATCCGTCTATATATGACGGAGTTAGGCCCGAACATACATTAAAAAAACGTCGAATTGATAACTTTCTTTTTGAAGTCGGCTAACAATAAGAGCGCCAAGTAAGGTAATTAGAACGACGCCATCGGATGGCATAGTAGCGGCATCTACACAGCTACATGCGAACTACGTATTGCACTGACGTCACACGAAATCCTGGATCGCGCAAGCACAGTTTACCCGCCAACTAGCATAAATACAACGTCCCTAGGCTACTAGGTGTGCGAAGAGCACTCCCACCCCCTCTCACGGGAGAGGGGGAAAATCCCAAGACGGGTAATCAAATCCCTCGGTCATGGGGCTGAAAGCCCCGAAACCGATTCCTCGCGCCTCCTTCGGGGGTGCATAGACCGGCCACATGTGTGATCGTCGGGCAAGTAGCCCACCAGACACAACACCCGTCTGGTCGGAGGATCTCACTTTTCTATAGAGGATGACTAAACTATAACACCCTGTTCTTTCATGCCATCAATATAGATTGAAAAATAAGCGATTAATAAAATTGCTAAGTTAACGTACTTAGGTGCGCGCTATGGAATGGCATCAAAAATAGAGTGAAATAAGCGAAAAAAAAAGTGTTCATTTGTTATTTATTTTTTACACTTTTTAGTACTTATCCCACCAATTCGTATTACCACTACTTGCCATGTAAACAACAGTGACGGAAAGTAGTACATTTATTTATTTTATTTATTATGGTTTAGATATAGCCAAAAATGGAAAAAAAATATGTGTCCTGGAAAATTTCATTATTTGTCTAAGAAACGCTCTAAATAATTTTAACAATTTGTTTACACAAGTCAGTAAAAACTTTGTCTCGGCAAAGGATGTTTCATAAAATTTTACTTTCGGGCATCTTCTGATGCTTTGTTACATGGAACTTAAAATAGTTTAGTAATTTATAAAAAAAAAAAATCTTGTTATTTGGAATACTCAAATAAATTGTTTATGTTTCATACAATAATACACCAAAAATAATTCCGTAAAACAGAGAATTAATGATAATTTTTCGTATGAAAATATATTTTTTATCTATGTATGTTTAATCGAAATTCAAACAAAAAGTATTTAATAACTAAGGTTACTAAGTCAATTTGCTTGAAAAAAAATACATTCTATTTAAAAGTAAAATAATATTTTAAAACAATTGTTGAATGCAACGCTATGAATCAGAAATAAATCTCTGGACGCGCGGGCTTTAGCTTTAAGTCCGCGCCGGTTTGTTCCTGGGCGTCCGAATCATAATGGTTAGCATATCTGAGTAGCGGACTTCACTAGACACACACGCGCGATCAGCTAAATTAATTTTTTTAACACGCGCCGTTAAATTGACCTAAAACTGAATACTTCAATTTGTAATAGCCCTCTTAACTTGATTACCACTAGCACAAGTTTCTTAACTTGATTACCACTAGCACAAGTTTAATCTTAGCTTGGGTAACAGAGGTTTATAACTCTGTGTGCACCTACAATTTACTAGACGAAACTCATAATGTAGTAACTCTAAAATTGTAAAACTGGAAATAAAGATTTATTTATATGGCACCACTCTGAAGCATAGGTAGCTATCCACTAAAAAAAATATTTCGAAATCGATCCACAATTGCCGGAGATATCGAGGAACAAACAAACAAACAAAAAACCATACAGACGAATTGAGAACCTCCTCCTTTTTGAAGTCGGTTAAAAATAATTTTCACTTTGACACGGCAAGAGTGCCAAGTCTTGATATCTACGCCGAGCCAATGTCCAGCAGTTTATCGTTTTTAAACGGTTTTATTTAGCTTGCCCTGTTTGTTATTGTTGTTTTTTGTTTGGTTCAAATTTAGTACTTCAAATTGTACCCCCTTCCTGTCGGCAGATTTATCTGATATTTGGTATGTTGTACACATAACTAATTTGATAACAATACAATTCAATTTAAAAAAAAAAGCAATTAGTGTTATTTTCTTAAACACTGTAGAAGACTTGGGAATAAAAAAAAACAGTGGCACTCCGGGAGTGCCCACAGAAGTGAAAACTTGAACAATTACGTGTGTATTTTTTTAATCATCGTATACCGACTGATCAAAAATAAAAATAGAATGAGAATTATTGAGTAACGAAATAAAAACTTAACTTGACAATAAAATAAGTAAAAAAAAAACAGTTAAACGGTTTTATCTAAAAGCTAAAAAATAATTCGGTAAATCGTAGGGCGCGTGAAACATATTTCCTCGGGTTACGCTACGCCCACGGAGCAAATCTACGCCCCACGATTCTATTTTACCGAATTATTTTTTTATAAGACGTAGCTTATCCGTACACGGTCAATATTAATTTTAAGTTTTCCCGCTATGTATCGTATTTGCTGTGGAAATTTGTGGTGCCTAGGCTCGTGGTCGCCATATTTTTATCTCACTCGCACGAACGTCAAAACCCATAAGTTTGTCCTTGTCTTTGCGTATGTCATTTGTGTGACCTCTAACGTTGTGTGCAGCTTTTATTTAAGGTGGAAGCACCAGGGTAGCCCTCGTTATTCAAATTTCCTTTCTTTCTTGTACACAATCAGCTTATAACGTTCTCACTGCTAGTGCGGGTTGTTAAATGTCATAATACGAGTATGTCTTCGAAATTTTAGTTCTAGGTCATGCCGCATACCACATGTCCTTCACCATTTTGAGAGCAGTGGTGTTTAAATAATCACAAAGGAAAGCGTCTGTCTGAGTTCGAACCTACGACCTGCAACTCGTAAGTCGCGGCAACCGCGGCCGTTGCCACTAAGCCACCACTGCTCATGTTCATGGTCATGTTGTATGTTGTCGCGACCGTAACACGTATGGGGACACGGTTCCACCGTGTCCTCATGGTGGCGATCGGCGGCGGCGGCGGCGATGTCTTTTTGCGTCGGCCCTAGTCCAGGCCTTGGTACGGAGCGAGAGTGCATAGGTAGCCGTCACCTCCTTCTGTGAAGCAGTGATGCTCGCGAAGAGGGAGGCGGTGCACGTGAATGACAGGCAGTATATGTGCCCTCACGGCCCTAGTCTCCGCAGGAGACACCCTGGGCGTCGGGAATCCCAGGCTGATTCCCGGCCACCGTAGACGCGGCCTTTCGGACGGCGAGTAATGGGTAGCTCGCTGTCCGGTAAGGACCAAGCCCGGGTCGACGGCGCGTTGTGTTCCACGCGCGCCTCAAAGAGATGTCAGCAACAACTGATGGGGTCCACAAGGGCCGATGCCTGCCAGGGGTGCTGGTTGTTCGAAAGAGATACCGTCGCCCCTGGCACACAGGCAACTGAGGGAACACGGGTGGGTTTTAGTCAGTAAAAGTCTGACACGCCCTCCTGCTCCACCCAGAGCGGAAGAAGTTATTTGATGATTTCCCACCCTCAAAAAAAAAAGATAACACGTATGTAATTACATAATTATAATAATTATCTAAACTTATTATTATTGTGACCTAGTTATAAGCCTAATATGCGCTTAGTGTTTGTATATTGTAATGTGATGACATTTTTGGTGAAATAAAGAATTTATGTAATTAGGTACTTATTTGTTTAATTAATTAAATCATCAATACAACCCTCTTAGTTCAATGAATCCAATTTAATTATTTTTTCACGAAAGTCATTCAATGAGATTTCGTTCGCGGCCCACGTTAGCGCTTCCACCTTAATTGTTAATTTTCCCGCCATTTGACGTATACGCTGTGAAAGCAAGGGTGCACCGGCACGTGGTCGCCATATTGATATCTTATTCGCACGTCCGTCAAAACCCATAAGTTTGTCCTTTTCTCTTTGTATTGTAGTTGTGTGCACTCTAAGGTTGTGTGTAGCCTTTTACGTCTAGAGAATTTTCCATGTCCCCTCAAGTTCATGCTATCCTAGTACTTTGTATCGGAGTTCTGAAACCTTGCACTTTGCTAGTTTTTGTTTCATTTAATAAACTTGGTTCAATTAAAAACTTTTTTGGTAAGAATTTTGTTCTTTACAATTTTTTCCCTTGATTTGTTTCATTCGAGTTTAAGTGTACATCAAAATTATTTGATTTAAACCATATTCTTACATTGCTTTTTACTTTAGCTAGGCCTTGTGTAGATTGTAGATTTGTAGACCATTATCTAATTTATTAAGTACCTGGATGGGCCTACACTCTATCCTCATACTTATAAAAACTATAATTTGAAAACATTGTCGTTACGGGTCGTCAGAAGCCTGAAAGTACAATCAGTCTTAGCCAGGGTATCGTGTTACGCCGTAATGTGTCGTGTGATGTACGAGTGTCTTGACATGTACGGACCAACCGCGGCAAGTATAGCTTAACCTGATCGAGCGACCCGTCCGGCTGTTAGTACTTAGGCACAAACATACATACCGGTCAAAATCATAACCCTCTTTTTTGCTTCGCCGTGTAGTCCGGTAAAAGAAACTAACTTTTGCAGTTTTGTAATACGTACATATTTGCTACGGTAAGTCGGTAACAAATCATATTTTGATAAAATTAAACCTGATGTAGACCTGCATGTCCACTGCTGGACATGGGCTCCCTTAGCTTCGCCTTATTTGCAATTTCAGTAAACTTTACTTACTTGTTACAAATATTTGCATTAAGGCTTCCCACAAACAGGCGCGACGCGACACTTGTAGATTAATTTCCATGAAGTCTTCATAAAAATTATTTCACAAATGTCGCGTCGCGCTTGTCTTAAGAAGCCTCACCCTCTTTTTTTTTGGGTGGGAAATCATCAAATAACTTCTCCCGCTCTCTCGTGTCAGACTTTTACTGACTAAAACCCACCCGTGTTCTCTCAGTTGCCTGTGTGCCAGGGGCCGCGGTATCTCTTTCGAACAACCCGCACCTCTTTTGGCCAATTCAGACGTCACCCAGGCAGCAACGGGAATGTACCCTTATGTTTATGCTACCCTAGTACTCTCGTTGTAAGTCCTCTAGCGTTCATTAGGGGTTGCGTCACTCTGGCGACGTCACATAGAAACCGAAAGCTAAGGGTAGTTTTCTGCGGCCAATGCAAATGTCAATCCCCCAAGCAGCAACGAGAATGCACCCTTTTGTTTATGCTACCCTACTGTTTTCCTTCGAAATCCTCTAGCGTCCATTAGGGGTTGCGTCACTCTGTCGACGTCACATAGAAACCGCAAGCCAGGTAGGTTTCTGCGGCCAATTCAGACGTTCGTCCCCCAGGCAGCGACGAGAATGCACCCTGTTGTTTATGACATCCTAGTACTCCAGTTTCAATTTCTCAAGCGTCCATTCCATTGCGTCACTCTGATTACGTCACGTAGAAACTGAAAGCTAAGGGTAGGCTACTTCGGCCAAATCAGACGTCCTCCAGGCAGCAACGGGAATGCATCCTTTTGTTTATGCTTCCCTAATACTGTAGTATGAAATCCTCTAGCGTCCATTAGGGGTTGCGTCACTCTTATGACGGCACGTAGAAACCGAAAGCCAAGGGTAGGCTTCTTCGGCCAATTCAGACGTTCATCCACCAGGCAGCAACGAGAATGCACCCTGTTTTTTATGCTATCCTAGTACTCTCATTTCAAATCCTCTAGCGTCTATTAGGGGTTGCGTCACTCTGGGAACGACACATACAAACCGAAGTTAAGGGTAGGTAGGCTTCTTCGGCCAACTCAGAGATCCTCTGGCAGCAACGAAAATGCACCCATTTGTTTATGCTACCCTAGTACTCTCGTTTGAAATCCTCAAGCGTCTATTAGGGGTTGCGTCACTCTTGTGACGGCACTGGGTTTTAGTCAGTAAAAGTTTGGCACGCCCTCCTGCTCCACCAAGAGCGGAAGAAGTCATTTGATGATTTCCGATCCAAAAAAAAAAAGGTAGGTAGGCTTCTTCGGCCAATTCAGAGATCCTCTGGCAGCAACGAAAATGGACCCATTTGTTTATGCTACCCTAGTACTCTCGTTTGAAATCCTCAAGCGTCTATTTGGCGTTGCGTCAATCTGGTGACGTCACATAGAAACCGAAAGCGAATGCCCGTTTTCACCGACATCCCCTACCACCTATGTATGTGATCTTTAGCTTAAAAGCTCCCCCAAAGTATCCCCTACATAAAATTTCGTTTCACCATCAATTTTACCAATTAACTAGGGGACACATAACTATGTGACTTTTTGTTCTCGATAATAGTGACTGATTCGTCTATGAACTTATCGATACTTTGTAACAATATAGCTTTTTATAAAATTCTCTAAAGTATACACTTCCATGGATACAGACAGTTATAAATCGTGTTTTGATAGCGATAATAAATATTATTTAATTCATAATCTGAATGAATTTCATGTTTTCTTGCTTATTTACTTTTTAACCGACTTCCAAAAGGAGGAGGTTCTCAATTCGTCGGAACCTTTTTTTTAACCGACTTCCAAAAGGAGGAGGTTCTCAATTCGTCGGAACCTTTTTTTTTTTTTTTTTTTTTTTATGTATGTTCCCCGATTACTCGAAGATGGCTGGACCGATTTGGATATTTTTTTTTTGTTTGAAAGGGTATACTTTCCAGGTGGTCCCATGATCATCAAGTCAGGATCTGATAATGGGATCCTGGAGAAATAGAGAGAACTCTTCAAATTTTATAGGCACACTTGAAGCAATTTGTATAGTTTTTGGAAGAGTACTTTTTCGGAGTGGTTCCATTTCAATTTGGTGAAGATCTCATGAAGAACTTCGGAGATAGGCAACGGAACTCCTCAATAAATGATAGCAAATGGACAGGGATTGCTGAAATCTCATGTCTGTCAATTGTTTACACCAGTTAATAACATAACATCACGCCGGTACACTGTGAAGGGGTAAGCACATGAGAACCACTAAAAAGTGAAAAATAAAAAACTTTTTTCAAAAAAATAAACAACCGACTTCCAAAAAAACACTAAAAAGTGAAAAATAACTTTAATTTCGGAAGTCGGTGACTTTGGATATGTATTTTAATTTTTTGTCACCGCCTTCCGAAATTAAAGTTATTTTTCACTTTTTAGTGTTTTTTTGGAAGTCGGTTGTTTATTTTTTTGAAAAAAGTTTTTTATATACATTACGAAACGTCGCGTATTATCTGTGGCCGTATTTGTATTTGACACTTCTTTCTTTCGTGACATCTTGATGAAGAGGTGGGTGGGCATTGACGGTTTTTTCTCTCAACACCCGCTAATGAGACACAATTGATTTTCTATTGTATTGGGCCGTGGCACGGCCCGGCCGGGACTTTAGAGGTCACTGTAATTTAATTTAGTTTAACTTTAATTCATCAATGGTCAACAGGTTAAAAAAGCTGTAAAATTATAAACTAACAGGTTTTGAATGTTCAATCGGTAGCGTTTAGCGTTAATTTATATCAACGTTTTCAAAACACATGTTTTGAATGTTCAATCGGTAGCGTTTAGCGTTAATAAAATTAATGTCCCGTTAATGTACAGATGGCTATGCGACGTAGGGACCGTTCATTCCGTAAATTTAAAAGAGATCGCACTGATGAGAACTGGACACTATTTAAGGCTGCAAGAAATAGATGCAATCAGATGATACGCAACGCTAAACGCCGCCACATTCTAGATACCTACTATCAATTCTTCCTCTTCTGCTGATATCTGGAAATTTCTTGGAACTCTTGGTATCAGCAAACCGCAACATTTAGACCTTCCTAATTCTATTGACTTGGACGATCTTAACCGTCATTTTTCTACTATTCCCACCATGGATCGTCTCACCAAGCAACAAACTCTGTCCCTAATTTCTGGTCTAACGCGTCCTGATATTAATCCTTTCAGTTTCGTTCCAGTTGAACCAGGAGAGATCTTGAAGATCATTCTATCCATTAAATCAAAAGCGGTAGGATGTGACAGTATCACCCGTTTTATGATTTTAACAATCCTGGATCATCTCCTACCCGCGATTACCCATATTATAAATTTTTCCCTATACACCGGAGTATTCCCTTCCCTGTGGCGCAAAGCCTATGTTCGTCCACTACCTAAAGTTTCTAATCCCTCCCTTCTTACCCATTTCCGCCCCATTTCTATCCTTCCTTTCTTATCCAAAGTACTGGAGGCCTGCGTTCATAAACAATTCTCTAAGTTTGTTCACTGTAATTCTCTTATTAGCCCTCTTCAATCTGGGTTCAGACCCGGGCACAGTACTGTTTCCGCCCTCCTTAAAGTGACTGGCGATATAAGGGCAGGACTGGAAGAGACTAAAGCTACTATACTAGTGTTGGTTGATTTCTCAAATGCCTTTAATACCGTCAGTCACGACATCCTGTTGGCTATTTTGTCTTATGCTATGGTCTCTCCTGAGGCACTGGAATGGTTCTCCTCTTACCTTCAGGAACGTCAGCAGTCCATTCGTGTTGGGGATTCTTCGTCATGCTGGTGTCATTTGGAATCTGGCGTTCCTCAAGGCGGTATTCTTTCCCCTCTTCTGTTTTCTATTTTCATTAATCTCATAGGTAACTAATGAACTTCAGTGTGCGTATCATCTGTATGCAGATGATTTGCAATTATACTGTAATGGGAGGGTTGAAGACCTACCGGAAGCTATCGACAGGCTGAACAGGGACTTGTTAGCCGTAAAAGCCTGGTCTGAACGATTTGGGGTAGCAGTAAACCCTAACAAGTGTCAGGCAATCATCATCGGTAGTTCTCGAAGTATGAGTAAAGTGGATAATTCAACTTTGCCACCAGTACTCTTCGATGGTACGATCGTTCCATTTAGTGCTGATGTGAAGGACCTAGGCTTGCACATTGATAGTACCCTAAACTGGCGTACTCAAGTCGCTAGGATCAGCCAGAAGATTACTGGAACGCTGCGTGCTCTGTACCGACTAAAATATTTATTACCAACGAGTACGAAGACAATGCTTGTGCAGGCCTTAATTTTCCCTATCATCGATTATGGTGATGTGTGCTATTACGATCTGAATGCTGACCTCCTCGACAAACTTGACCGTCTTCTCAATTACTGCATTCGATTCGTCTTCAATCTGCGTAAGTACGACCATGTCTCTGCGCAACGGTCGCTTCTGAAGTGGTTGCCCATTCGCCAGCGCAGAGAGCAAAGGGCGTTGACCACCTTATTTTCTTTTCTTGACTCTCCCACTTCCCCTGGTTATCTAGCCCCCCACTTTCAATACATTTGTGTCAACCACAACAAAAATCTTCGTTCCTCTAACAATCGCCTTCTTCAATGTCCCACTCACCGCACAGACTTTATGCACTCTTCCTTCTTCGTTCAGTCTATCTCTCTGTGGAATGCGCTCCCCCTTGATATCAGGATGGCAACCAACCGGTTATCCTTTAAAGTTAAAGTTCGCGAGCATATTCAAAAGAAGCTGGCAGTATCTTCACAACGATAATGTTTTCCCATTGTTTGCCTTATTTGTTTTATTATATTTATGTGTATTTATGTATGTTTATTTGTGCATATATTTAATTATGTATATAGCATATTTATTGTTAAAAATATTTTTTTTTTGAGGTATAATATGAGTATATTTAGTTATATTTGAATAATAATTATACACCACTTATTTGATAGCACCTATCACTGTTTGTCTCTGCATCACCCAAAGGTCGACTGGTAGAAAATGCCTATGGCATTAAGTCCGCCTATGTACATTTCTGTGCGTAAAGTATTAAATAAATAAATAAATAAATAAATAAATGTCAACGTTTTCAAAACAGGTTAAAAAAGCTGTTAAATTATTAACAGGTTTTGAATGGTAGCGTTTAGCGTTCATTTATGTTAACGTTTTCAATCTTTGACAATTTTGTTCTAAATAATTAATTTGATAAGAATTTCAAGAAATATAACAACATTCCCGTCGTACTCTTTCCAGGCTTAGGACTGGCGGGGTACAAATTGTATCCAGGCGTACTTTTAAAAGATCATTTCATTTTATATACATTCAAATCAAATAATATTTACATCAATTTTATGTAATGGATTTTTGTCGATTTTATTTTTGTTGTTTTTTTACTGCTACTCTCTTTTCGGCTTATTTACACGTTAAACAAACTTTGAAAAACGGCCCTCGTCTAGGTTTTTTTTTTGGTGGGAAATCATAAAATTACTTCTCCCGCTCTGGGTGGAGCAGGAGGGCGTGTCAGACTTTTTCTGACTTAAAACCCACCCGTGTTCCCTCAGTTGTCTGTGTGCCAGGGGCCGCGGTATCTCTTTCGAACAACCCGTACCCCTGACAGGTATCGGCCCTTGCGGGCCCCATCAGTTTGTGCTGCTATCTCTTTGAGGCGCGCGTGGAACACAGCACGCCGTCGACCCTGGCTTGGGCCTTACTGGACAGCGAGCTACCCATTACTGACCATCCGCAAGCCCGCGCCTACGGTGACCGGGAATCAGCCTGGGATTCCCGACGCCCAGGGCGTCTCCTGCGGCGACTAAGGCCGTGAGGGCGCATATACTACCCCTTACTCACGTGCGCCGCCTCTCCTTCGCGAGCATTACTGCTTCGCAGAAGGAGGTGAAGGCTACCCATGCACTTTCGCTCCGTATCATGGCCTGGACCAGGGCCGGACGCGAGAGATCACCGCTGCCGATCGCCTCCACGAGGACACGGCGGTGCTCCGCTCAAGCGAGGCGACCTCCACCGTATGCTCCACCGTGTCCTCAGAGCGATCTTCGCAGTGGAAACACCCAGGCGTTTCCTCCCGCCTTATCCGAAACAAGAACCTCCCGAAACAACCGTGTCCAGTGAATACATGCGTCAGGTGGAAGGTGAGGACGCCGTGCCGCCTCTCAAGCCACTCCTCAAAGAGGGGACTTGCCACCGCAATTGTGGCGAGCCCAGCACTGAGTTGCGACAATCGCACTCTCCACGTCGCCATGAGATCCCGCCGGAGCGTCTGGCCCAAGTGTGCGCGAGGACCTTTGCCTCCAGATCCCATGGCGACAATCCGGCAAGGAGGCCCACCGGAGATCGTGCGGTATCCCCGGACCATCCGGAAGACCCTATGGGACCCTTTCAACCGGCGTGCTGGCTGGCGCCTCAATGTAGACGCCCACACCGGTGCCCCGTATAGGGGCATGGACCGCACGACCCCCGCGTAGAGCCTCCGGCAGGAGGTGTTTGGCCCCCCTAGATTGGACAGAAGTCGCTTCAAGGCAGCCCCTGCCCGCTCCAGTCTGGGAGCCAAACGTCGGAAATGCTCCATGTAGTTCCACCGGCTGTCGAGGATCAGTCCTAAGTACTTCATCATCGACTCGACGCCGATGTGAACCCCTCCCGCCCTTATCAGGGAACCCG
Source organism: Polymixis lichenea (assembly GCA_949091785.1). NCBI lineage: Eukaryota > Metazoa > Arthropoda > Insecta > Lepidoptera > Noctuidae > Polymixis > Polymixis lichenea. The sequence continues at coordinate 11,729,711 of OX420958.1, read as the reverse complement.
TCGGTGGCGCATTCCGAGGACCATGAAAACACATGGCCTCGGACTTGTGCAAGGCCGCTTCGAGTCCAGGTTGCCGGATCTTATCGACGATTGTCGCAACCCCGTGTGTCGCTAAGTCGGCCGCCGCCTGGTACGACCTCCTTTGCGCCAGGACCAGCGTGTCGTCAGAGTAGCAAACTACACTGACGCCGCTAGGGAGGTCGGCGCGCAGCACCCAGTCGTACGCGATCTCCCACAGATGCGGCCCCAGAACCGAACCCTGTGGGACACCGCACGACATCTCCGGTTCCACTCGCCTTGGTGACCGGGGTAGATGACGGCCCTGTCCGTAAAATAGGCCTCGACCACATGACACAGGTAGGTCGGCATCCGGTGATACCGGAGTGCCTCCCTGATGCAACTCCAGGGCAGGGTGTTGAAGGCATTGGCGATGTCTAGGGGCACCGCCAAGACGACCCCACCCCGGGCCACAGCATCCCCCGTCGTGAGGGCTCGCACGCGGATGATAGCGTCCACCGTGGAGCACCCCCTGCGGAAACCAAACTGGCTCTCCGCTAATTCCGGCCCCACCCACACCAGACGCCCGACGAGGCGGTCTGCAATTACTCTTTTAAAGAGCTTGCCCACCTCGTCGAGCAGCTCGATGGGCCGGTAAGCGGACGGAGAGTCCGCAGGGCGCCCCGGCTTTTTGATGAGGACCAGTTTCTCCATCTTCCAGTGAAATGGAAACCGGCCCTCCTCCAATCATGCGTTAGGAGCCCTCTTAATCGAGGCCCAAGAGCCTCTAAGGCCAGGATCCAGGCTTTCCCAGGCAAACCGTCGGGTTCTGGGGCGGTATTACTGGAATTCAACCTACGTACCGCCACTCTCAACTCTACCTCCGTCACCTCTGGAGCATCGTCATCGTCGTCGGTGTGGTCCGCATCGGGCACCGCAAGAGGCGGCGCCATGGGCGGGGGAGCGTAGGGGAACAGAGCGCTCACCACGCCCTGCACGAGCTGGGGCTGGAGACTCTGCGTCAGCGGGGGAGCCCACGGGTGGATTTTGTCCCGCACCGTTTTGTAGGGGCGCCCCCACGGGTCTCTGTTCAGAGTCTGCAGTGACCCTCGCCGGCCAGTACCCTAGCCCTCAGGATCTCCGCTCGCAGGGCGGTCTGCACCGCTCTGTTCCCCTCGTACAGCTCCGCCTGAATGGCTTCCGAATCCGGAGGGCGGAAACGGAGCCTGCGGTGCCTGGTGTACCAGTGCCGCGCAGCAACGCACGACTCGCGTAGAGCTGTGAGCTCCGGCGACCACCAGTACACCTGGCGTAAACCGTCGCATACCTCGTACATGGCCTCCCGGAACCACTCCGCCTCGTCGTTGATGTCGGCAGGCCTGTCCGTTGGTGACACCCAGGCCTGCACGATCGAGGCTTCCAGGACAAGCTCCCGGTCTAGCTGCTTCAGCGCCCACCGCGGACCACACGGGGCCTGTTGGACCGGCGCACTCGAGGTCTGGGCGGAGACGTCAAACTGGATGTACCGGTGGTCGAAATACGTCTCCAACCCCTCCATGACGCGCCAGTCGACGACACGCGGTGACAGAGCGGGGCTGGCGAACGAAATGTCCACCACCGACTCTCCGACCGAAGATCGCCCTGAGGACACGGTGGGGCATACGGTGGAGGTCTGCCCGGCTTGGGCGGAGCAACGCCGTGTCCTCGTGGAGGTGATCGGCGGCGGCGATCTCTCGCGTCCGACCCTGGTCCAGGCCATGGTACGGAGCGAGAGTGCATGGCTAGCAGTCGCCTCCTTCAGTGAAGCAGTTATGCTCGCAAAGAGGGAGGCGGCGCACGTGAGGGAGATGCAGTACATGCGCCCTCACAGCCGTGGCCCCTGCAGGAGACGCCCTGGGCGTCGGGAATCCCAGGCTGATTCCCGGCCACCGTAGGCACGGGCTTGCGGATGGCGAGTAATGGGTAGCTCGCTGTCCGGTAAGGACCAAGCCCGGGTCGACTGCGCGTTGTGTTCCACGCGCGCCTCAAAGAGATGTCAGCAGCAACTGATGGGGCCCGCAAGTGCCGATGCCTGCCAGGGATGCGGGTTGTTCGAAAGAGATACCGCGGCCCCTGGCACACAGGCAACCGAGGGAACACAGGTGGGTTTTAGTCAGTAAAAGTCTGGCACGCCCTCCCGCTCCACCCAGAGCGGGAGAAGTTATTTGATGATTTCCCACCCAAAAATAAAAAACCCTCCATGACGCGCCAGTCGACGACACGCGGTGACAGAGCGGGCCTGGCGTATGAAATGTCCACCACTGACTCACCCCGCATCCGCACACACGTGGCGACAGAACCCCGGTTTAGGATGACCCACCTCCAGAGCCCAGTCCTCCACCATCCTGCCCCACACGTCCGTCAACCGGGAACCCCAAGCCAAGTTCTTGGCATTGAAGTCCCCGAGGACGAGCACGGGCAGGGAACGGAACCCGACGACGACGTCTCTCAACTCGGCAAGGGAGTTGTGGAACTCGGCGAGAGTTCTACAACTCTCAGCTCGGGGAGAAGTACACCCTACCACGACAATCTCCCCGAACCGTGCTGCCACGCAACCCCTTCCCCTCTCGACAACCTCGAGGGCCGGGGTACCGACGGTGTCCGACGTAATTAGGGTCACTGAGCCGCTCAGGTCCTCCACCCCATTATCCCTGGGCGGGATAAAGTACGGCTCAGGGACCATGACGATGTTAATCGACCACTGCGCCATGCTCTGGAGCAACAGATCCTGAGCGGTGGCGCAGTGGTTGATGTTCGCCTGGAGGAGGCGTAAAAACTCATTTAACTTCCACGATGACTTGACCTTCTATGATGTCGATACTCTGTGACAAGACTAGGCAAAGCGACGCGGGGTGGCGGCGCGAGCCGCGCCGTTCCTATTCTGTTGCATGCGGGTAGCGGAGTGGCGCGGAGAGGGGTCGTTAGCTCCGCCCAAATGCTCAAGGTTTTTGGCGTGGTTACAAGCTTTAAGTTTGGAAATGTTTTGTTATACGGACACATTTTGACCTGTGCACTGTTTACTGGACTCGATTTTGGCCTACGATTGGTTTCTGTCTTTGGGGGTTCTAATTAACAATGGCAAGTTACACAAAAATAAGTTTTGTAATTTTAGGGTGAATACGCATGAGTAACTCATTTTGCGAGTTACCCCTGCGCATTCACTCACCGTGATGTGTTATAAGTAGTAAGTAAGTAGTTTAAATTTACATAGTTTTTTTTATTTAAAAACTGATTTAATACCTACTTTGTAGTTTTATTTGTAAAACAAATGACATCATTTTTATGTAGGTACCTAGTAAACTAAATAACCTCACACTACCTACCTAGCTATTATAAAAATGCGAAAATAATTACGTCTGCTCATTACCTCTAACTCGACTAAACCACTCAAGAGATTGTAAATAAATTTGAAAATGGCTAATTGACCTGAAGAACATCATCCACAACTTCTTTCGTGTATGCAAACCGACATACACACGAAAGAGGTCACACGAAAAAGCTAATAGTCATTAAAAAACAACTATACAATATATAATTTTTATTAATTAAGTTCATCATATTTATTAGGGAGCTCTATACGAGTCCAATTTACAATTTTAAATTGATGTATTCAACTCCATGAACATTATTAGGCGATGCTGAGAAAATCAGCACGGCCCTAGGAATGACCATGCAGTTTGAATAGACCATTAAAGAGGAACTCGTATAGAGCTTCCATAATGGCCGCGATAATTTCCCGCGGCCAGTCTGGCCTCGGCGGTGGCCACAGCTTCGTCCCAATGCTGGGTCAACGCCGCCGGTCCTTCAAGATCTCCGGCAGACTCAGGCGCCGGTATAGGCACAGCCGCTCTTCTACCACCGTCCGCTCATGCTGAAGCTCCTCACTCGATGAGCGGCGGTGCTCCGTACTGGTGAGGCAGTAAAATATTTAAATGTTTTTTAGTTCATATTATCTACTGATATGATAACAGGCCTCAACATTGATAGAAAAGAGCATTATCAAACATCAACATGTACATATTCCTTGTTAGGGTTCTGTACCCAAAGAGTGCCAATGGAACCCTAATACTAAGACTCCGCTATCCATCCTGTCTGTCAGTGGGCTGTATCTCATGAACCGTAATAGGTAAACAGTTGAAACTTTCCTTTTTTTGCCTTTTTGTATTGTACATTCTAGCAAGAAGTAGAGCGGAGTATGCCAGAATGGAGGGAGGTTTTAGCCCAGGAGTGGGATGGTATAAATTAACTATGGATAATATTGAGTCATCCTGTAGGCTTAGCATGACGCTTTGTATTTCTACTCTACTGTAGAGTAGAAATCTCTTATCTACATTTCTCGGTGCAAAACTGTAAACTGTCTCTATGGAAACATCATTTTTGTATACTCTTCCGACAACAAAACACTTGTCTTCCATTCTCGTGCTAAGCCTGCTGGACATATTTCAGTCCCATAATAAAAATTCACACTATAAACACCTTGTTGTGTATCTTTAATGAAGGTACTTGTAAATCTTCTTGACAAATAAGATTTGTAGAAGTACCCTACAGGTGTGAAAATAACACGTTAGTTGAAGGCTACCTAGTGCTTAAACCATCCACGAAATAAAACAGTAAATTACCTAATTAGTGTTTTATTGAACATGATACACCTCTTGCAAGACAAATTGAAGCACCTATAACTGAAACTAATTGCAAATAAAACACTACTTTCGTATTGGTTGTAATCTCCCATGTCTCCTGAAGAGAGATGAGCAGCTCGGTTCTAAAAAAACAAAAAACAAATTGTTAATAACATAACACTACCAGGACCATAATTTGATTAATTATAAAATTAACTTTAATTTTTCCTATTATTTGGTTAAAAATGCCCAAAGCTTAGACACATCACAGTGAAGCGAATACACCATGCAAGTAAAACTAGTCACTATAACATCATTATGTGTAAGTAGGTAGGTTATTCACAGCCTCCAATTGTTGAACAGGTATGAAAGTAATTGAACTATCGTAACCCACAACTATTTAGTAATGTTCCGTGTGGTGCCGGACTTAAAAGAATAGCACCATCCCATTCTTTCCCATGGGTGTCATAGAAGGCGACTAAGGGACTTACTAGAAAATGGGCAGTAGCGTTCTCTATGCATTTGACCACTATACTGCGATTGCCAAACCGCCTGCCAAGCTTGGCGATTATGGCAAATGCCCTCCATTTGGGGGAGGCTTATGTCTAGCAGTGGACGTCTTTCGGCTGATATGATGAATTACTAATGAACCAATCATACTTACAATCGTACTTGTACTCGCTTGGATCTGCTGGCCCGCGACGGAGGCAGTCATCGATGCTAAAAAATAAAAAAATACTCAAACCATGCAAGAACAAAATCAATTGGCATATTACAGGCAGACTGCACAACATAATATCCTTAAACACTTTTATCAGTATGCCCAAAGCCTCAGAAACATTCCAATAGCTGCCACACCATGTTAGTAAAACACTTACCCAGTCCCCTCAATAAGATAAACATTCAGAGCTTTCAATCATTGCCTCATCGTCATTACCATCATACCAGATAGTCGCGATCTTCAGATGCGCATGTATGGACACGTCTGTAAAACAAAAAGTCACTTGAATCTATCGCCAGTGAGTAAATGGAACTTTGAATTACGATTTATTTTATAAACTTGCTGTACCACGTTAGATAGGATGAAGGTCGCAAAGATTGCCAATGAACTTACCGATTAATCAGGTTTCCCATTATTTTTATTTGGTTCTCGAAGAGTAAATCTAAAAAAATGATAACAATTCTTTTAGTATTTATTAATTAACAATATTAGGCACTAATGAAATAAAAAATCTCTATGAACAATTTAACGTTACGATGCTCGCTTTTCAAAACGTGAACCATATTTTTTTTTTTTTTTTTTTTTTTTGATTTTGGTTTCACACGGTTTGTGCATTTAGCCAGTGTCAAGTAATTTTTCTTTTAGATCAAGTAAATGGCCCGATATCGGGCACGAAGTTACAAAACAGTCATAGTCGTCTTTAGTCAGCCAAGTCAGAGTTATTGTAAAGTGGTAGTAACTGTACAACAACCTAATAGGAGTTTTTGGGGGGAACACGAAAAGTCCACGTTAGTCACTTATTTTCACCTTCACTACACTTGTGCACTCACACGTAACTAAATTGAATAATTCACTATCAAAATTATACAATTTAATTCGCTATTTCACTAAATTCCATGAAAATGAAAATTCGTGCGACATGCTCCAACGCGATCCCGCCAAAAACTCCGTGAATCATATTATAAAAAAGTACTCTGCGACTTGAACAGTGCTACCAACTCTTAAAAAATATTTCCCCCTAATGTTGAAGCAGTGTGACCAGATTAAATTTTACGATAATTTTCATAACACGTTTTATTTATTCATACTCACAATAAATGTTAGAGTGGTGGTGTTTTGTATTTTCTCCGGTCTTCCCCTTTATGGAAGCAACCACAACTTTTAGACAAAATCGATCAAATTATTCAAAGCACTTTAACATCCATTTTAAATGTGGCATTGGACGACCGCTCGTGGCTGCAAGTCACTCTACCCATCCGTTTTGGTGGACTCGGCGTCCGCAAAATTTCTAGTGTAAGCTTACCGGCGTTCCTGTCCTCGGTCCACAGCACCGAAAAGTTAACCACAAAAATCTTAGCCCCATCTCAGGTTGACTCTGAAGTGCCGTGTTTGACCGATGCACTGAACGCCTGGAAGGTGGCTTGTCCGAATACGGTTCAGCCCGTGAACCCATCTTCCCAGAGACAGTGGGATGAGCCGCTCTGCAGGTTGGTACGGAATAATCTCATTAATACGTCCACCAATACTGCCGAGCGCGCCCGCCTACTTGCTGTGGGAGAATGGGAGTCGGGCCTATGGCTTCAGGCGCTACCGTCACCTAACATAGGTACTATGCTGGGTGACTCTACCTTCCGGCTCGCTACAGGCCTGCGTTTGGGTGCTCCTTGCGTGGCTCCACATCGCTGTCAGTGCGGTGAAACAGTTGATTGCCTCGGACACCACGGCCTTGCTTGCAGCAAGAGCGCTGGTCGGCTGGCACGGCACGCCAGCATTAATGACATCATCCGTCGGGCTCTTGTCACCGCCGGGGTGCCAGCTGTCTTAGAACCCAATGGCTTGGCACGCGACGATGGGAAGAGGCCAGACGGAATGACCATAATGCCTTGGAAGTTGGGTAGGCCTTTGGTGTGGGATGCAACCTGTGTCGACACCCTCGAGCCATCCCATCTTCTGAGTACGGCGGGCTGTGCTGGTGCGGCTGCTGCAGGTGCAGAAAACCTCAAACGGCGCAAATATAACAACCTTATTGGGAGCTATATGTTTGAGCCGTTTGGGGTTGAAACACTAGGGCCGTGGGGTCCGAGTGCTCATCGAGTATTTCGGGACATTGCCAAGCGGTTGGTCGACTCTTCACGTGACCAAAGGGCTGGCCTATTCTTAGGTCAAAGAATCAGCATTGCCATCCAACGTGGTAACGCTGCCAGCCTTTTGGGCACTTTTCCCACTGACAGCGATGCGGACGAATTCTTTGATGCCCAGTAAGCTCTTTCTTTTTTTTTTTTTTTTTTTTTACTTTATATACTTTTTCATAATGTCTAATTATTTATTTTAACTGTAATTTACATATGATATAATAAATTGATCACTATTTGTTTAAAAAAATAAAAATAAAATAAATGTTAGAGTTATATTTTAACATCCTTTTCGAAGGATTAAAATTTACACAACCTCCTTCATCCTTAACACCTTGCTTTGTTTTTAAAATAGCTGACACATTTTTGTTTATAAATCTGTTTCTTTGGTCCGTTTTTATTAAATTTATCTGTGAAAATATGCGCTCGCATGCAGCATTCGACACCGGTACATAGAAGAGATTTACTAAAACTAGTTATATTTTTGTATTTTAACATGCCATCACTGTTAGAAATTTTCCCAACTTCCACCCAAAATTGTTCACACGAGATGGGTGAGCCAGTGCTGGAAGATTGTAACAAATCACTTACTTCGCGATCAAACTTTAGGGTTCTATATTCTTCGTCAATTAACTGCATTTGTTCTGGCTGTACTTCGCATGGGAAAGTTTCTATCACATTTCGTAAACTGCGAAATTCTTTATGCACGGCAGTGTGTGGGTCAAGAAATTTCAGTTCTCGAAAAACTGGATTTTCAAAAGGCAAACGTGATTTCAATTGCGTGCTCAACTCAATTAAAAATGATTGGCACCTTCTGAAAAACTCAGCAGTCTGTTCTTTCATGTTTACATTTTCCCTGTGTTTGATTAATTCTTGGCCTACTTGAATACCTAAGTACATATTATCTTTCGATGGCAAATAATTCACATTAGACTTTGTGTCTAACGTAAATACATTGTCCGTACGTTTGATGTAATTAGCTTTCATGAAGCAACCCAAAATCGACAAGTACATACTAGATGCATCATCATACAGTCTATCAATGCACGGATAGTCGCCTTGAAAAATTATGTTAAATTTGTTTACAATCGGCAAAATGTAGTCCAAAAAGTAAAAGTACAATTTGTTTATATCAGTGGTAAAAGAATTAAATAAAAATTCTGATGACATATTGCGATCACTCAAGTATTGGTCTTGAAAGAACAATTGCAATGCCCTCCACTGCTCAATTATTCTACTAATACAAGCATGAAGTGAAAGCCACCTTATGTCGTAATGACGCAAAATTCTGTGATTTTCAGTGTCTGTGAAATTTTGGAACTCAGCAAATTCTCTTTGACGCTTCCTGCTTTGAGAAAAATATCCATATACTTCTTTTACTATTTGTTCTAAATTTCTAGGCAGTATTTTACAGGCGTGGCTAACACTTAATGCTGCAGAGTGACAAACACATTTTATGAAAAAGCACTTTGGGTTTACTTCTTTAATTTTTGCAACAATGCCAGAATGTTGACCAAACATCACATTCGTAGTATCAGCAGCGAATCCTATTACGTTTTTTATTTCTAAACCTAATTCGGATAATTTTGATGACAACGAATTAAATAAATGACCTGCGGTCGCACCACTTATATCAACTAAATCAAGGAATTTGGTTTGTACAGTACATTTAGTTTCAGAGAAGTATTCAATTACTATTGCCAATACTTTGACTGTTGCAACATCTGTACTCTCATCGATTATAATTGAATATACTGGTTTACCTGAAGGAGATGCAGTACCAAGTATGTCTTCAATCATATCTTTTTCGAAATTGGGTCCTAAAACATTATAAGTTATAGCGGCTGCTTTGGTTCTCTTGCAGGAAAATTCTTTCGCAATATCGGAATCGGTAAAACACTTCACTAGAACATCACTAAGATAGTCCATAGCTCTAAATGGGATGTTGTGTTCCGACAGAAAACTGCATAAACGCAGCTCAGCTTTCTTGACTTCGTCTTTCAGTGGGGCCTTTTTGAAAAATGTATCAACCTGAAAATTTAAAAAATACTTGGTTGCTTAGTTTTTTTATAACAGCGCCGCATTTCATAGTTGTTACCTAACTGATTTTGAGAAACAAAACTAGGAGATTAACTTTAAATTAAAATATATCCAAACTCCTTGAACTAGGTAAGTAAAGCGAGTTATGCTTACCTTTGACTGTCCTTTATATTTTATCAAGTTCGATTTATGCTTTTCAGTATGTGCATGCTGTTTTATAGATGCTAATCTACTCTGCAGTTTCGCATTGCATGCTTTGCAAAATGCGGTGAACTCGTCATCTTTATAACGTGAAAGCCACGAAGAAAATTCCGGAATTTGTTCCCACTTAGCTAAATAACTTTGCTGAAAACTAGACATGCTGTCCGGATGAATGCAACTAAGTAAATAAAAACAACGAAAATCGCGTTCTATTTATATTATGACAAAAACATCTCCTATTTTGGGGAAATTCCCGAATTATCGAAAGAAAGTCCTCAAAGATTTAGTCGAATGCAGAAGAGACAATCATTTCACTTGAACCGTATTAGACGATTTGATACTAGTAATAAAGTATCTTTTAAGTTTAACTACTACCTATTCATGCAACTGAAAACTTAAAAACTAGACGTTGTTTTGAAAATTATAGATAAACTAGCGGTCCGTCCCGAATTCGTCCGGGTAGACTGATATTCATGAAACACAACGAATGTATGCAATCTGTAAATTACGCTCTATCTAATAGTGCAAACCGCATTAAAATTGGTCCAGCAGTTGTAAAGTTTTAGGCGAACATACATTCTGCAAGTCTGATTAATACTATGTATTGATTGATAATTGTGTCTGTAGTATTACAATTTACAATACTACAACGCCGGCAACGGCCGTCTTTCTTGTCATATCTGTAACTTACTCGTCTTTGCTCATAGATAACATGTATAAGTATAAACTAAATCCGGGAAAGTCCCCAATTCCGCAAGCATTGTCGCAAAGACGATCACTCACTACGGTGTTGCCATAACTTCAACCAAAATATACCCAAAAACACTGACTGCCAGCAATATACCTGAAAATATACTGATGTTCGGAAAAATCGATGAAATATACTGAAAAAGTATTAAAATACTGAATCTGGTCACACTGGGCAGAACATGAACAGCAGTGTTGCCAACCAGGTCTTGTCAAAAGTTACCTGCAATGGATAAAAAAGTAACCTTTTAGTGTGAAAAGTAACCTTTCATTTTTTTTCCAGTAGTAAGATTAAAAGTGGATAGACAGATGTTGGTTGTTTTAACTTACATATTTTTTTTATAATTTTGTAATAATTTCCATTTTTAATCGACTTCAAAAAGGAGGAAGTTCTCAATTCGTCTGTACTTATGTTTTTTTTTTTGTATTTACCAGCTACTTTTTCAAACATCCGAAATAAGGTTATCTAATGAAGTCTGCGAGTGAAATAAAAAGCATAGAAAAAGTCTTTCAATCGGTAGGTTTGGTTTATCCAAACCTACCGATTGAAAGACTTTTATATAAGAATGTAGTCGGGGTGAGTCAGCTTAGAGTAAAAGGGTTTTGTTATTGGCATAAACTTTAATGAAACTCAAAAAAATATAACTAATCACATCATTACGACACAAGAGTAGAATTCCAATGCCCCCATACTTATCATCTATCGTTCAACGCAAACTCACTTCTACCAACCTAACATTAGCCAATCAGTAGCCAGTATTCGCGCCGGCTACGCTATTATAGGTCGGCGCGAGGCGCATGCGCGAAGGTGCGTTCCAAAACGCATTATGGTAAATATCGTGCTGGCAACTTGCCTCGACCAATGCGTTCAGGGAGACGTTTAGTTACATCCGCTATACACTCCCCCTCGGGTTCGTGAAGGCGTCCCCGCTCAGGAACCCGCTCATTGACGGCAGAAACAGGCTGAACATGACGAGGGCGGCCTCGGTTACGCTTCGGCATAACTGGATGAAGAGGCGCATCGTCTCTACTAACAAAAGGCGTAATTTGGGACGCGTGGAACCTGCTTAGGATCTCGTTGGGTTCACTGACATGCGATACAAGGTAAGTAGTTGGACTAACTTTTTTAACCACTGTATAGGGACCGTCTCTCTTTGGTACAAACTTAGCTGATAATCCTTTAACAGCGTTACTCAAAACATGCGACTTTACCAAAACTTGATCACCAACATCAAATTCCTCGGGTTTACGACCCTTATCTGCGTAATCTTTACGTCTGTCCTGTTCCTTCTCTACTTTATCCCTAATAGAAACTAAAGAATCTACGAACCTCTTAAGGTAGGGCGTTATTTGGGGAACAAAGTTATCTTTTTCCAGGACGGCCTTGATATCGAAATGTGCGTCAACGGGTGAACGGAGCTCTCTTGCTAAGGTGAGAAAAGCCGGAGAAACACCGGTTGTTTGGCATAATGCCGAGTTCATTGCGAACCGAACAGAAGGTAAGTGGTTAGGCCACGAAGAATGTTGTGTGTCCACCAATTGGGCTAGCTGCACCTTAAGATCTCTATTTTTCCGCTCGGCCGGGTTTGCCTCAGGGTGATATAAAGGTAACAAGTCCTGTTTAATTCCCAATATATATGTACATTGTTGCATGACAGAAGACACAAATTGTACGCCATTGTCGGATATTATGCGGCGAGGTAAGCCATATCTTAGAAAATACTCCTCTATCAATGTACAAGCACAGACTACTGAGGTGGCGTCTACAAGAGCAAAAAGCTCGACCCACCGAGTAGCTGTATCTTCTACAAGCAAAATGTACTTCTCCCCCTTCTCTCCAGGAGGGAGCGGTCCAAACAAGTCGATTGCCAAAACCTCTCCCCTTTGATTTAACACTGGGGTCTGTAAAAGTCCTGAAGGCTTCATGTTTGACGACTTGTACCGTTGGCACGTCGCGCAAGACTTAATAAAATCGGCGACAAACCGTCTCATGCCAGGGAAGAAAAATCGCTGTGAAAACTTATGCAAGGTCCGATCAATACCTTGATGGCCAGCAATGGGAGCGTCATGGCATTCCCGCAAGACATCAAGACGTAAACTCGCAGGAAGTACGAGCTGTGCTTCCTCAACATCGACATCAGGGTTGTACCTGTAAAGGACTCCTTGCTGCATGAAGTATCCTCGTTCGGACCAGCGTTTTTCTTTTACTGCATCATTATTTTCGAGACCAGTAACTATTTTATTTATTTCAAGGTCTTCTAACTGAGCAAGTCGGAGATCAGCAGGACTTCTAGTGGGTAAATCAACGACGACGGAACAAATACCACACTGATCTTTACAGTTTTCCTTGCAGGCTGGACGACTTAGTGTGTCAGCGACCACGTTGGCCTTGCCTGGAGTGTACTCGAACTGAATATTGAACTCCTGTAAATTCAGTGCCCACCGAACTAATCTACCTGATGGCGACTTCAAGCTCAATAACCATTTAAGAGGTTGGTGGTCGCTACCTACAATAATTTGTTGACCTTCAATATATCCTCTAAATCGATCGACTGACCATACTACCGCAAGGGCTTCCCTCTCGGTAGTGCTGTAATTACGCTCGGCAGGGCTCAGAAGGCGGCTTGCATATTCAATAGGGCGTTCGTCCTTGCCTTCACCCTGTAACAATACTGCACCGAGAGCGTAATTGCTTGCGTCTGTACGTAAGATAAACGGTTTACTATAATCAGCTTGGACAAGTATGGGCGCAGACGTTAAGCGATTTTTAAGCTCCTGAAACGCCTGATTTTGCTCAGGGCCCCATACCCAAGTCTGATTCTTTTTTAACAGGCGAGTAAGGGGTTCAGCTACCTCTGAAAAGTTCAAAATGAACTTTCTGAACCATGAACATGTCTGAAGAAACGTTCTGAGGTGACGTAGCGAACTAGGTGCTTTCATGTCCGCCACAGCGCGAACTTTGTCATGATCAGGCGAAACCCCATCCTGAGTGATGACATGACCCAAGTATTTCACTTCTTCGCGCGCAAAAACACACTTTTCGCGATTGGCGCGAAGATTGAACATGCGCAACCTCTCAAAAACTGCACGTAAGTCAGCGACGTGTTGATCGAAACCTTCTGATATCACGAGTAAATCATCTTGGTAAGCTAATAAAGTGACATTCTTAAGTGAGGCGCCAGAGCGTAGCTTGTCTATAAGCCGTTAAAAGGTGGACGGAGCGTTTTTCAACCCAAACGGCATCCTTTTAAATCGGTATGTACCAAAAGGAGTCAAAAAGGCCGTTTTATCTCTGTCGCACTCCCTGACTGACACATTCCAAAATCCACTTCTCATATCTAAGGTACTCATGATGCAATTGCGCTTGGTAGACTGCACTAACTCGTCTATAAGCGGCATCGGGTATACGTCGGTTTTTGTTACCGCGTTAAGTTTGCGATAATCTACACAGAAACGAATTTGGCCGTTCTTTTTAGGCACTAACAATGCTGGAGAGCCCCATGCCGATTCGCACTCTTCTATGATGTCGTCAGCTAACATCTTTTCTATTTCCACCTGCATAATCTTTTTTTTTGCAGGAGTGAGCCTATACGGAGGAACCGCGATAGGTGCGTGATCGTCGGTGTCAATGACATGTTCTGCGAAGGTCGCCGGTTCACCTTTTAACTCAAATACGTCCTTATTTTCAGAAAGGAATTGAGCAAGAACGTGACGCTGCTCATCGCTAAGATGTGACGCTTCCCCATCCCTAAGTATACTATTAATAGGCACACTCTCATCGTGGTGTGCTTTTTCAAAGAGAAGATCGAACTGTTCAACATTGTCAGCAAAGTGCCATTTGGCATTACCGAAATCAACACTAATATTAAACTGTATTAAAAAATCTATACCTAAAAGACTTTCATTATTGTCCGAATCAGGAAAAATTAAAAAATTTACGAGCCTGGTTCTACCTTCAAGAGTCACATTAACCTCGGTAGTAAGTACATTCATTAACCTACTGCTACCATCTGCTAGTTTTACATTTTCCCTACGAGAGGACATAGGATGATCTTTGGCCTTCAGGAGAGCGTATAGCGTATGGCCAGCAACGCAGCTTTTAGCTGCCGAATCTGCCAAAGCAGTACCGTTTTCACCTAAAATACTAATCTTTAGCACGGGCCGAAGATAAGATCGAACATTACTACGATTACCGAAAGAAGTTTGCGAATCACTGGTAATTCCGCACAAATGTTGACAACCGTTAGCGTTTTTAAGATCGATTACATTTTTAGAAACAAATTGAGAACCCCCTGTGTTCTCGGCAAAACGTTCACAATTACTTGCAATATCAGAAATATATTGAGCGTCTCTGGTAATGTTACAAAATGGCTTATAATCACTGGTAACAGGCATAAAATCGCGAGCGCAAGATTTTGATCCGACGGAATTACCAGAAAAAGATTGACAACCATTAAACATTACCGACCGCGACGTACTATTGTTAACCTGTAACGGTGACGCGTACTCCCCCTGATCGCAAGTACTAGTAGTACAAACACACACTTTTGGATTACTACATAAACATACGATAGGTTTCTTAATAATATGATCAAAACACGAACAACGATTATTAACACCAACATAACTAATATCGAAATTATCATTAAACGACACAGAAAGAGGATTATCGTTATCAGAGACGCAAGAAATCCTTTGTGATCTAAAATTATTATTCTTAAAACTACTACACGGTAAAACACAATTTTTACAAGAAACTTCAACATTTAAAAATTTAGGTACACTATTATTGGAACAGTTAGTACCTACAACTACAGCATTAGAATTAGGAACACAAGTAACACAACTATATTTAATAACAGAATCCCCTGCGAGATGCGCAGGGTTACCTCTAGTTTCGTGATAAGACTTGCACTGGTCGACGCTAGGGAGCGCGGTCGCGCTCGCACCGGCAAACATCACGCTACCTCGCGGCGGCGGCGGCGGCGGCGGGGTGGGCGCTTGCGGTGGCGGCGCGTTCACGTATCGTTTGTCGCCATGCACGTGCACAGAGCGCGTGCGATGCGACACGGTGCGACCAGTCGGCACACGAGATTCACGCGCCGAAGACAACGAGTAGAATGATGAATGTTCCTTATTTTTCACATTATTAGCGTTACACTTTGAGCACTTCGACTTAATGACATTCGCGGCACCACAACCGTAACATTTTATGTCTTTCACGTCCTCATTCTTTAAGTTATTTTTGTTACTCTTCACTAATTTTTCGCACATATCTTTTGTGTGACCATTACGTTTGCAGTAAACACAAAACGACTTCACATTCCCTGCCTTTTTCGTTGAGTCACCCGTGTGACTACCGGCGGTGGCAGAGGAGGAGCGGGGAGCAGAACTCGAAGAGGCAGTACGCGCAGGCTCGACGGCGGCGGCGCGTGATCCTACTTCGCGATCAGGCTGTTGTGACTCGTTTAGCGAGTCTTCTACAGCTCGCGCCTTTTTCAGCAACTCGTCGAATGTTGAAACTGCAGCTCTGTCGATACGCTTGCGGATGCGGCGGTCCAGCAATCCAAAGGTCATATCTAACTCGACACGTTCGCATAAGTCTTCATGTGGAAGCTTGGCAAACAAGGCTCGGACTTTAGCAATGAATAAATCCGTATTTTCTTTGCCTTGTACTAGGGAGAACAACTCTAGGTATATCCGAAAAGGCGGGCGACGATCACCATATGCACTTTGGAGTCTAGTTATAGCTTCATCCCATGTCTTCGTAGTGCCCTTGACGCCCTGCCGCCATGTTCCTGCTGAAGAAGTGAGCAGCATCGACATACCTAAGAGAGCGTTCGCGTCGCTTATGTTTAGGCATGACTTGTAAACTTCGATAGCATCGATAAAGTTTTCCACGGATTCCTCAGGATTACCGCTGAACTTGGATGAGCATTTCGAAAAGTTTGCTGTTGACTTCACAAGAGCCTCGGCGGCGTCCGATGGTCGCGGCGTCGACGAACGGAATTCGTGAAGGACTTGATTGAAAAATTCTGCTTGCGACTAGTTGATAGATGTTAACAAGGTCGCAAGGACGTCTTGTGTCATAGTTATATTATTGGATCGCTCAGATTCTTCCGAATTTGATTCCTTGCGAGTCCGCGGCATTTTGCAAAACACAAGTACCTACGTAAAGTTTTCACTTGACGAACTTTTTGCAAAACTAACGATAAAGTTTGATCCACATAACAAAAACCACTGAAACACACGTTGGGTGCCAAGATGTAGTCGGGGTGAGTCAGCTTAGAGTAAAAGGGTTTTGTTATTGGCATAAACTTTAATGAAACTCAAAAAAATATAACTAATCACATCATTACGACACAAGAGTAGAATTCCAATGCCCCCATACTTATCATCTATCGTTCAACGCAAACTCACTTCTACCAACCTAACATTAGCCAATCAGTAGCCAGTATTCGCGCCGGCTACGCTATTATAGGTCGGCGCGAGGCGCATGCGCGAAGGTGCGTTCCAAAACGCATTATGGTAAATATCGTGCTGGCAACTTGCCTCGACCAATGCGTTCAGGGAGACGTTTAGTTACATCCGCTATAAGAATCATTTTAAAATATTTTGTAAATAAATACATCAATAGGTAGTAGGTACCTGAGTCTTCTCCATCCTTATTTTATTTGATTTTAGTTTTGAGCATCTCTTTTGTTGGCGGCTCAAATTAGTGGTGGGTTGTTGTCGAATTTCTGACGTACGAAACGCAACCGTTTTCCTGACGACGATAACGGTTGCAGCAAACGGTCGTCGTTGCAATTGGTTTCGAGATGGCGAGAGGACGAAACTTATCCGATAAGGAATAGAATTGCGTTTCCGAGGTTTGAAATAGTTACAGTTTGTTAGTTCTTACAACTATCAACGATTTAAAATCTATGAAATGGTTAACTAAATACCTAATTCGTTTTATCGATCGACTTTACTAGTATACACACACATCACTCTGCTTCACATCGCTCGGGCCCTCGGGCCCTATCAGAATACCAGCGCTGCGACATTTTTCTTTTAAATGTCGTAGCATCATGCTGAGGTAGGGGCCTTTTGGCCTCGTGCAGGACCTTCTGTTTTATTATTTTTTAGTTATTTTTTAATTCCAAGTAATTTGTTTTTTATCATTTTTGTACCATTGTGTGTTTATTTTAGTATGTGATCTTCCTGTGCGAGTCACAATAAATACTTATTCTTTCTTTCTTTCTTTCTTTCTATACGATGAAATGAACTTTCCTTCATACTTTTCCAGGCTTAGGACTGGCTGGGACAGACTTTTATCTTTTTACCAGGCGTATTTAAAGGCGAACGGCAGATTTCGTACCGCATACATTTTATGTTGTCCTGTTATAGAATTTGTACCACTTATTAAGGCAACTAAGCCTTTTATTTTCGTGTAAGTGTACTATTTTTAGAAGTTGAGATTTATTAATAATATCTATAAAAAG
This sequence comes from Polymixis lichenea, assembly GCA_949091785.1. Taxonomy (NCBI): domain Eukaryota; kingdom Metazoa; phylum Arthropoda; class Insecta; order Lepidoptera; family Noctuidae; genus Polymixis; species Polymixis lichenea. Next base: position 11,711,731 of record OX420958.1, on the reverse strand, counting down.
ATTGTTCTCGGGACGACTCATTGAGGCAGCATTCCGAATGAGAAAAATATCACTCACAGGGCTCACATCAATCATGATGCTTTCCGATTTAGATATCACGATTATGACAGCTAACACAATACAAAAACATTTTTGTCAACAACACGGAACGCTCGTGGACGCGCTAACGTAAGACAGCACATGTCATGACGTCATCTATGACGATTCAAGGGACATCGTTATCGCGCTCACGTTAAATCGGAACGGGTGCTCGTCTGCACATTCCGAATCCAAAAAAACGTGCCAAATTGCCCGTTTAAACTATACCTTGCCTGCTCTAACTTAGACAGAGTGTAGGGAAAAGATAAGGCAAGGCATATAACATCATATGTTAAACATCTAGCAGCAACATTTCGCTCCGGAATGTTGTAATTGTTGTTATTTAGCAATAGAAATAACATGAATTAATTATAAGTACAATAAAATAAATCTACTTACAAAAACAAAGTATTGTTGTATTAACTTACACTCAAAACCCCATCAGAACTTCATCATCATCGAATTGTTGCAGTCCGCTGCTGGACATAGGTATCTCCTAATGCACCCCACTGAGTAGGTACGATCCTCATTTCAATCTACCTACTTACTGGTAAGTAAAACACTACAAAGATAGCGACAACCAATCTAGAATATTTACTTTATCACCAAAACAATGTATATATATGTACCTAAATGTAACAATCTAAATTGATACACTAGTATATAACATTACAAAATAAAACTGGTTATAACTTTTACGTCCCAACTTCTAAAAATCTAAGAATTTTAAAAGGGCTTTTCTATCATATTAACTACCAATTAAAACAAAAAACATCCCAAAACACGAAATATTGTTAGCGGTACGAAACGCCCATACAAGCCTGCCGTTCACCTTTACAACTATTTGCAAATGAAACAACAATTACTAAAGTTCTCTGCGCGTGCTCAATAACAACTAACTGGCTCACACGCGACGCGCTCAACGGCGCGAATTCCAGGAAATTTTGCGATTATCCAAATTCATCGTCCATGCGAGTCGACTTGAACTTTACGTCAACACCCATATGGTTACACGGGTTTGACCGTCCCATGACGAACGACAGCATTGACAACTGGTAATAGATTATCGACTTCAAATCAATGACGAAAATCATTTTTGACGTGACAACGTCTTATAAATTGGTTTGCCGGGTGACACTTCAAGAAACTGCGTTACGCTCCGCTCACGTTATGCGCTCACAATGAGAGCGAGTGAGAGGCAGGCGTCCCTTCCACTCGGGCATGGTTAGCCCGCCTAAGAGCGAGAGAGACAGACATAAATATTATTATTTATGTCTGTCTAATACAATTATTTTACCACTCAAAGTCGTTGTCACGTAAAACTTTCGCCCGTATACCGACTTTACAGGCAACCAATTTTTTTATTGTAAGGACTGCTTTGTAAACGAACGCGAAAAGTTAAGGACGACGCGACGACGCGATACGACGATGGATAATTGAACCATTGCGTTCTCGACTGTATTTTCATAGGTGTAAAATAAAAAATCGCACGACGTAATTCGAGGACTGGTTTGTGCGAGGAAGACTGTTTGAGGCCAGGACGTAAAACAGTTTCATCGTCGCACAACACAAAACGGTCTTTGTAAAAGGTTCGTCGATGCAACGCTCACTCCTAGCTCAAATGGAGTAGCATTTTTATTGTATCTTTGGTAGCCATCAACGCTGTAATTGTTTCAGTGCCAAGCCTATTTCTGTTGTCACATTTAATTAGCTTGAGCTGGCTGCAAATGCGTTCTACGCTGGCGTTCGAAAACGGTAGGACTAACAGAAGTATTATATTTTTTAAATTAAGGAATAAAGGCTCTCCTGCAAAGTTTTTCATTTTGAGAACTTTCTTCCAGTAATCTTCTATTTGCAAATGATAAATGATAAATGATAAATGATTTTATTTCTGTAAGTAGGTTTGTACAAACACTTTTACACGTCAAACATATTTTTTTAAACTAGATGAGGTCGGCGTTTCCTATCAGACTACTCTGAGAAGAAAGGCCGAAACAAACTCAGAGGTCACAGTCTCTTTTAAAGTCCAGACATAATCTTGGTCAGATTATGTGAAGACCATGTGGATCGGTGTCTGAAATGGTCTTTTGAGGAAAGAACCACACAGATTGAGTGGACCTGTCCATTCAGTGCACGCATTTATCAGTAATCATGCAGCTCAACTCAGAACTTGAGGAGCTCAACGATTTGATGAACAATACCAAAGATAGGACATTTGGGTAGGCCGCATAAAGTACTCAAACTGCTAGATTAATACTAAAAACTAACTGAGAAAGAGATGAAAAAAAAACACAAAAAAAAAAAAAAAAAATATAAGACCCACATAGTCCTCACATTCACAATAAATAAAATAATAATAATATTATACTTCTCAAAGTAAATATTCATGTCAATGTGTATATATTAATTATTAAACGTCAAACAGTATAAGTTTGCAAAAACAAAAACAACATTTAGTATGCAAAAATTGGAACAGGTCAATCCCAAGCCTTTGTGTCTTCAATATAATTTTTTACGGTATAAAAGGCTTTCAGGCACAACTTACGTTTAATGAATGATTTAAATTTATTGATACTTAGATCTTGAACATGGCTTGGAAGTTTATTATAAAAGCGTATACATTGACATCTGAATGACCCACCAATTTTCTTGAGCCTTTTGATGGTACAGCAAATTTGTGTTTGTTCCTAGTATTTATACTATGGATATCACTGTATTTTTTAAACAATTTAATATTTTTATGGGCATATAAAAGGTTTTCAAAAATATACTGTGAAGGCACAGTCATTACATTAATTTCCTTAAATTGCAGATCTGGTGAAAAATTTTATTGGGTAAAATCTAACAGGGCATGCTTTTTCTACTCTTTATTTAGCTCCTCCACATCAGTTTTTATGTTTGGAAATCTGCTGACGACTTGGGAAAGATATTTTATTTCAAATGTGTGAGCTTTGTGCTGATCAGTTACTTGTTCTATTATTTCGTAAAAGTTAAAACGTTGTCTTATTTGTTTTATTGTCTCGATGTAAAATGACAACCATGTTTTTTTGAAGTCATTAATCTGCGTTTTGTGTTGTGGGTCTCCTTATGGAAAACTGAATACTATTGTCAAATTCATCACTTGTGTTGGCACAAGACGGAATATCGCAAAGTTCCCATCGCACATCAGGATCCATTGTATAGCACCAAGGCCTAATCTCTTCACCTCCTGCATTCCTGCAATAATTAGTGGCATTCTGAACTTCTGGAAAAACTAAAGGAGGTCTTGTATGCTGATGAGGTGATTGTGACTCCCAAGCTTGACAGGCTAATCCAGTTTCTGTCACATTCATAGTGCCCTGGTAATGGTTTCCATTATCTCTGTAACATGTTGTAGTAACTTGACTGTAGTCCATATTTGTAATTCCAACATTATTGCATGATACTTGTAGACCTTTTCCTGAGAACTTTGGCAAATTTTCACATTCCGGAAACCGAAAATGGCCTCTATTTTCTAAGAATACTCCACGGCGTTTTTGCTCTTCAACAACTATCCAATCATTGTAACAAAACTGCATTTTAACAGCCATGCAGTCTTCTAAACAAAGTGGCAGTGCAAAATAACCTATTCCATCTTTATCTATGCATTTTGGGAAAGCATAAGCACACAACAGTTTTTCAGCCCTACTTCGACAGGGCTCTTTGAGTTTCGATATCATTTCTTTCCAAAGTCCAGTTGTAATTTTCTCATTGTCAAAACCTCCTGATTGGTTATACCATACGTACCCCGTTGAATATTTTTTACATATTTGTCCATTGTATGGTCCACAATATAGATGCACAGAATTTATAAGAAGAAGCACAATCAATAATTTGAAGTGAATGTCCATTGTTTTATTTTATGTGAGATAAAGACTCGATGTATGTGACGTTGGTTCCTTGCATTTTACTGTAAAGCTAAATACAACATGATACAACACTTGTACAATGGCGGACGTAGTTATTTTATTATGTATTGATTTTAGCTTCGCAAAGCAAAAGAAGCACAGTGAACCAACAATGATGAGCAATCCTGGATTGCTCATCATTGTTGGTCCACAACTAGTGGACTCATTTATCGGATTGAATCCGATAAAATATGTCATAACATGACAACACTCACAGCTGAAAAACTACTAAACGTTTCAATAGTCATACTAAAAATTATTTCTCTCCGGGTAAAACATCCTATAAGTTATGAAATCTATAAGGAATGCACGATTTATACAATGCCTCAACAACACATTGTAAACTGAATACTTAATCGTGAAAATAAGTTTTATTAACAGTTTTGCAAAGAAATTTAGTCTATTTTAAATACAATCCAGTTACAAAAAAAAATTTTTAGCCTGGCAATTTATATTTTTGGTTTAGAAAGTTGGTAAGGTGAATGTCAAAATAATAGAAAAGATACGAACCGAGATAAATTCCTGTGAATGGCTGCAATTGAGAAAGTTAAAGTCGTCGTTCTTGGTGCTGCTTGGTGAATTTGCTGAGTTCCAAAATTTCACTGACACTGAAAATCACAGAATTTTGCGTCATTACGACATAAGGTGGCTTTCACTTCATGCTTGTATTAGTAGAATAATTGAGCAGTGGAGGGCATTGCAATTGTTCTTTCAAGACCAATACTTGAGTGATCGCAATATGTCATCAGAATTTTTATTTAATTCTTTTACCACTGATATAAACAAATTGTACTTTTACTTTTTGGACTACATTTTGCCGATTGTAAACAAATTTAACATAATTTTTCAAGGCGACTATCCGTGCATTGATAGACTGTATGATGATGCATCTAGTATGTACTTGTCGATTTTGGGTTGCTTCATGAAAGCTAATTACATCAAACGTACGGACAATGTATTTACGTTAGACACAAAGTCTAATGTGAATTATTTGCCATCGAAAGATAATATGTACTTAGGTATTCAAGTAGGCCAAGAATTAATCAAACACAGGGAAAATGTAAACATGAAAGAACAGACTGCTGAGTTTTTCAGAAGGTGCCAATCATTTTTAATTGAGTTGAGCACGCAATTGAAATCACGTTTGCCTTTTGAAAATCCAGTTTTTCGAGAACTGAAATTTCTTGACCCACACACTGCCGTGCATAAAGAATTTCGCAGTTTACGAAATGTGATAGAAACTTTCCCATGCGAAGTACAGCCAGAACAAATGCAGTTAATTGACGAAGAATATAGAACCCTAAAGTTTGATCGCGAAGTAAGTGATTTGTTACAATCTTCCAGCACTGGCTCACCCATCTCGTGTGAACAATTTTGGGTGGAAGTTGGGAAAATTTCTAACAGTGATGGCATGTTAAAATACAAAAATATAACTAGTTTTAGTAAATCTCTTCTATGTACCGGTGTCGAATGCTGCATGCGAGCGCATATTTTCACAGATAAATTTAATAAAAACGGGCCAAAGAAACAGATTTATAAACAAAAATGTGTCAGCTATTTTAAAAACAAAGCAAGGTGTTAAGGATGAAGGAGGTTGTGTAAATTTTAATCCTTCGAAAAGGATGTTAAAATATAACTCTAACATTTATTGTGAGTATGAATAAATAAAACGTGTTAAGAAAATCAGTATTTTTCTTGGTATATCAGTCCTATGTAAGTCGGTATATTTCAGTGTTTTTTGAGGTGCCTCGGCATTATCGTAAAATTTAATCTGGTCACACTGCTTCAACATTAGGGGGAAATATTTTTTGAGAGTTGGTAGCACTGTTCAAGTCACAGAGTACTTTTTTATAATATGGTATGGTTCACGTTTTGAAAAGCGAAAGGCGAGCATCGTAACGTTAAATTGTTCCTATAGTGATTTTTTATTTCATTAGTGCCATATTATTAATGAATAAATACTAAAAGAATTGTTATAATTTTTTTTAGATTTACTCTTCGAGAACCAAATAAAAATAATGGGAAACCTGATTAATCGGTAAGGTCATTGGCAATCTTTGCGACCTTCATCCTATCTAACGTGGTACAGCAAGTTTATAAAATAAATCGTAATTCAAAGTTCCATTTACTTACTGGCGATAGATTCAAGTGACTTTTCGTTTTACAGACGTGTCCATACATGCGCATCTGAAATTCTGAAGATCGCGACTATCTGGTATGATGGCAATGACGATGAGGCAATGATTGAAAGCTTCTCTGAATGTTTATCTTATTGAGGGGACTGGGTAAGTGTTTTACCAACATGGTGTGGCAGCTATTGGAATGTTTCTGAGGCTTTGGGCATACTGATAAAAGTGTTTATGGATATTATGTTGTGCAGTCTGCCAGTAATATGCTAATTGATTTTGTTCTTGCATGGTTTGAGTGTTCTTTTATTTTTTAGCATCGATGACTGCCTCCGTCGTGGGCCAGCTGATCGTAGCGAGTACAAGTATGATTGTAAGTATGATTGGTTCATTAGTAATTCATCATATCAGCCGAAAGACGTCCACTGCTAGTCATAAGCCTCCCCCAAATGGAGGGCATTTGCCATAATCGCCATTCTTGGCAATCGCAGTATGGTGGTCAAATGCATAGAGAACGCCGCTGCCCATTCTCTAGTAAGTCCCTTAGTCGCTTTCTATGACACCCATGGGAAAGAATGGGATGGTGCTATTCTTTTACATCCGGCACCACACGGAACATTAGTAAATAGTTGTGGGTTATGATAGTTCAATTACTTTCATACCTGTTCAACAATTGGAGGCTGTGAATAACCTGCCTACTTACACATAATGATGTTATAGTGACTAGTTTTACTTGCATGGTGTATCCGCTTCACTGTGATGTGTCTAAGCTTTGGGCATTTTTAACCAAATAATAGGAAAAATTAAAGTTAATTTTATAATTAATCAAATTATGGTCCTGGCAGTGTTATGTTATTAACAATTTGTTTTTTGTTTTTTTAGAACCGAGCTGCTCATCTCTCTTCAGGAGACATGGGAGATTGCAACCAATACGAAAGTAGTGTATTATTTGCAATTAGTTTTAGTTATAGGTGCTTCAATTTCTGTCTTGCAAGAGGTGCATTATGTTCAATAAAACACTAATTAGTTAATTTACTGTTTTATTTCGTGGATGGTTTTAGCACTAGGTAGCCTTCAACTAACGTGTTATTTTCACACCTGTAGGGTACTTCTACAAATCTTATTTGTCAAGAAGATTTACAAGTACCTTCATTAAAGATACACAACATACCTTTCCCGCAAGTATGCATGAACATATTATAAACATAAACGAAATATAAACAAAACATAAGCATCATAATCTTCCTAATTCTACAAATAAAACAATTATCCCAACATGAGTAAAGTAATCTTAAATACAACATTACACCAAGTAGTTCTGGCTGTGGCTAGGCCTGGCCATATGGTGACATTGCATGGGAAAGAACTTTGTTCTTCAGTTTGCCACCTCGAAAAGTGGTCTCTGCCCCACTAGGTATCCCCAGCAACTCGGCCCATTCCTCCGAGGTAGGAATTTGGATTATTTGTTCCTTTTCTTGATTTGACTCTTCTACCTGCTCCTGTATAGTTTCTTCCTTTTGCTCTTCCGGTATCTTATCCTTCTTCTCCTCTTCTCTTGTAGTTGAGCTTGATGGCTTCTTTTGAATCAGTTGGTCTGCTTATAATAATGTCGAGCAGCCTTAAGACAATCAGAGTCGAGCAGGAAAGCCAGTAGTCGTCAATCCCACACAAACGTAACACAGAGCACAGGTATTTTCTAATTTAATAAAAACTATTTTAGTTTTAACATTGGGACGATTTATTTAACAGAAAATCAAAATAAATTTATTAATATCCATTTTCTCAATTAAAAGCAATTAAAATCTCATTTATTTTTCGTTGTTTTGAATTTACCGCCAAAACGCTTCTTACGATTACTTTTTATCACGCGACATTTTTTTTTTTTAATAACTTCTCCCGCTCTGGGTGGAGCAGGAGGGCGTGTCAGACTTTTACTGACTAAAACCCACCCGTGTTCCCTCAGTTGCCTGTGTGGTAGGGGCCGCGGTATCTCTTTCGAACAACCCGCACCCCTGGCAAGGCATTGGCCCTTGCAGTTCCCACCATTTGATGCTGACATCTCTTTGAGGCGCGCGTGGGACACAACGCGCCGTCGACCCGGGCCTGGTCCTTACCGGACAGTGAGATACCCATTACTCGCCGTCCGCAAGCCCGCGCCTACGGTGGCCGGGAATCAGCCTGGGATTCCCGACGCCCAGGGCGTCTCCTGCGAAGGCTGCGGCGTCGAGGGCGCATGTACTGCCTCTCCCTCACGTGCGCCGCCTCCCTCTTTGCGAGCATCACTGCTTCGCTGAAGAAGGTGACGGCTAACCACGCACTCACGCTCCATACCATGCCCTGGACCAGGGCCGGACGCGAGAGATCGCCGCCGCTGATCGCCTCCACGAGGACACGGCGGTGCTCCACCCAAGCCGGGCAGACCTCCACCGTATGCTCCACCGTGTCCTCAGGGCGATCTTCGCAGTGGAAACACCCGGGCGTTTCCTCCCGCCTTATGCGAAACAGGAACCTCCCGAAACAGCCGTGTCCGGTGACGACCCGTATCAGGCGAAAGGTGAGAACGCCATGCCGCCTGTCAAGCCACTCCTCAAAGAGGGGACTTACCGCCGCAATCGTGGCGTGCCCAGCACTGGGTTGCGACCACCACACTCTCCATGTCGCCATGAGGTCCCGCCGGAGCTCTGTCCGCTGTGCCGCGATTTTCCGCGGCAGCGGAGTTACGGCCCGGCGTTTGGCCTACTCGCGCCACTCCCAAGTGTGCGCGAGGACCTTTACCTCCAGATCCCATGGCGACAATCCGGCAAGGGGGCCTGCTGCTTCACCGGAGATCGTGCGGTATCCCCGTACCATCCGGATGGCCATGACCCTATGGGCCGCCCTCAACCGGCGTGCTGGTTGGCGCCTCAACGTCGGCTCTCACGCCGGTGCCCCGTAAAGGGCCATAGCCCGCACGACCCCCGCGTGGAGCCTCCGGCAGGAGGCGTTTGACCCCCCTAGAGTGGGCAGGAGCCGCTTCATCACGCGCCATCGTGACGTAAGCTTAGTGTAAACGGCACCGGTGCAAATACTTAGTAATGTAATCAATAATTGTTCACCCGGTGCCAGTATTAGCCAATTAATAAGCTCACGCACCGCTATCGCATGACGTCACAAATCGGCGCGGGGCTTGAGGGTCCACTCAAGTTTCTATTGCCCTTAGCCGCCTAAAGTAAACTGTTTTGGGTTCTTGAATCAGCAGGCCATAATATATTTGTGAAGCGTTCTCAAATTACAACGTTTTGTTTTTATAAACAAATGTTGAAAACGGACAAGTGGTTGAAAGTGTGTTTGTTCCCGTGTTATGATGATTTCTGATAAAATTACAATATTGATTTGCATGAAATTTTGTTTGTTTTTTGTTGAATAGACAAGTAATCTATCAGCAATGTTTTTTTTTAAAGTTGAACCTAACTTATTCATATTATTGAAACTCAAACTTCATACTACGGGGAGCCATTTTTATGAATTTGCGTATTACAACGTATGACTTTGTAAACGCTCATCCGAGTTATATTGAGTGTTTCAAATAAAAAAATGTTACAAGAATACTACATAATCCTTCATCTACTTATATATGCCTTTATATAGTAAAATTATGCCTGTATAATTGTGATATGATAAGATTTTCTGGAAGAGAGAACTAATCGGCCATGTTTTTGTAATAGCTAATTTTATATGGTACTTTAGGTTTCAGAGTTTGAAGAATTAGTCTAAACTCCACAAGAATGAACTACACTTTCTAATTACTGTAAAAACTAACTCATTGTCGTGGAAAAAAACAAAGATATCAAGCTCTGAATTAGGTACCTATACAAAACGTGAGGAGTTCGAGAAATCCGTAGTGATGTGACTCACTCACTCTACGAAAATATCGATAAGTTTGGTTTAGGAATCGAAGTTCATTGCAGGAAATAGTAACAAACTTTAGTTACATGATTTTATTTGATTTATTAAAAACATGTATTTCACTATGTGTTTGTGTGTACTGTGTGTGTATGTTACATAGGGAAGAAAAATAATAAACAGTATTCTTGGAATAAGTTATTTTATTTTATTTTGTACATAACATCCGAAATACCTGCTAACCTGTTACAAATAACATCAAGCTTGTATTCCCTGAAGGCGTAAGCAGATGACACCCACATTTATGGTCTCTTTATAAGTACACAATTTTTAAAAATTGCGGCAGTAGAATGACCACTGTACTAAATATAAGCTACATATTTCAAATAAATGTTAAAACTTGTTTACACATTCACATTTATAAATCTTGATATAAATAAAAAGGTGTTGCTTATTTCTATAGTAATAACATTTACAAACGGTGATAATTCACACAATTTTACATCCCACAATCTCACATTCAGTTTTATAAATAAAAAAAATAACTGCCAGCAGAACTGCAAGAGGATTATACACACAGAGAAATATATGGAAACAGGCTACAAAAATATAAAGTACAAAGGTGCTGCTTATTTCGAAAGTAATACAAGTTCGTTCACATTATTTTATAAATTTTGATAAAAATATAAAGCACAGAGGTGTTGCTTACTTCTAAAAAAGAACTGCATAAGGTAGACTCATGATACAGTGCGTAACTTGAAACAAAAACGCTACCCTAGCGAGCTTCTGACAAGCCTCAAGCAGTTAGCTGCAGTTATTTTTACGTTTTGATGACCCCCAGTCAAGCACACGTCACACATACAAACACGGCGCTTAGACAGCATAGATTGTATGACCGAGAAGAAGGAGTGATTTTACTAGGTGCGTCTGTCTGTCAGTTACGACTTTGTGGCAAAGCTATACTCTTGTATGAAAACTGGAAATACATACGTCAGTCAGTCTGAATATCCGTCAAATATACTACGTATAAATAACTGTGTGTGTTTATATAAAATAAATAAATATTCACTAAATAACTAAGGTCGTCTGTCTGTCCATCACTGGAAATAAAAGATGCTCAAAATGGAACTACTAAGTATGGTATAACTTGAAGCAGGATCAAAGCAAAGGGGGACCTCACAGACGGAGCATACGTACGTAGTTCGTTGGTATTTCTTCTGCTGGGTGCACAAAATACAACGCCTACGACTATGACGGCCTACTGTGAGTGTGTCTGTCCGCTGAGGGAGATGATGCACCTGAGGCTTTGGACGGCTCAAACTGCTAGACACGGGATGGGTGGGATTATTTTTAGGGACAAGTGCGAGGTGGTGCTGCAGAATTTGGTCGACTAACTGCAAACGAAACACTAAGTGCTCTTTCGGAGCAGCCGACGAACTCTGCAGCAGGACACGGGCATTCAAAGTGGAGCAGTTGAGCAGGTGTTTGAAGAACTTGACGTTCCATTTTGAGCCTCTTTTTCTTTCCAGCAGGTATGGTTCCAGCATTTGATCTTTACGATCAACGCCTCCCATACCCTTGTTATAGTCCAAAACAACTTGTGGTTTGTATAGGGACGGGCCATGTGGTTTCACCACCATCTGGCCTAGTGAATTGCCGTGGTAGGTACTGATGGTGGCTATCTTACGCTTCTTGTCCTGAAAGGCCAAGACCACCACATCGCCGGAATGACGTGCTACAAACTGGCCATCTTTCAGATGACATAGCGATATGAGTGGAGGTACATTGCTGCGGAAAGCACGCAAGGTACCTACACAATCGGTTTTGCGTGACTTCAGAAATCTGGCCAGTAGGGGGTTATTGAACCAGTTATCCATAAACAGAGAGCCTTTGTCAAGGAGAGGACGTATGAGACGGATCACGGAGGATGTGCTTTTCAGCACACCGGAAGGGAAATCGGGACCATAGGAAGTTCCAGCACCGAGGTAAACAAAGAATGACCAAAGGTAGCCCGTGGAGGACTCGCAGAGTTCAAAGGTCTCAACTCCAAACTGGGCTGCCTTGGTCTTGATGTACTGGCGGAAGGAGAGGTTACCTTTCCACAAAGTCAGGGATTCGTCAATACAAATGTTCTGGGATGGGATATAGGTTTCTTGGAATCGGGCATTTAAGTGGTTCAAGATTGGGCCTAAACTAAACAAAAGGTCAGTTGAGTCTGTCGGTCTGTTATTTGAGTCATTAAGGTGAAAAACGCGGCAAAGATTCTCATATCGTGTCCTTGAGAACATCTTTCTGAAGATGTTCACTTGCAAGAGAGGGTTAACAGTGAAGCAGGACTTGATGGTGGGCATCCGGATGACGCCGAGCATCATCCAGAAGGAAAACAGGATAAAAAGTTCGTGAATATTCGCGTCGTACCAATCTAGGGCGAACGACACGGACGAACCAGCAACCCTTGCGGCGTAGCGGTCCGTCTCAGTCACGATGTGTGACATGATGCCGTCATCCCAATACTGCCTAAACGCCTCATTCGCGTTTTCAGATTGGACAACCGCCCCCGTTTGCTGAGGAAGAAATTCCTCCCTCTCACCTTGAAAATCACCCATGGGTGACCATTCAAAGTGGTTCGGAGTTCCTTCGGCAGCAAAGAAGGCCTCCACCTCACCGTCATCCGCATCTGCCCATTCATTCTCATTCTCTTCCCTTATTCTCCTTGCGCTATTCGTCACCCGCACTCTCGCTGCTTCTCGCAATCGGACAATATGCATGATCTTCTCCCGAACGTCCACAGGCACATCGTCGTCATCTACATGGACCTCTATCAATCTCTCGCCTCTTACCCATTGGGGGTCACCAATTGGAACTCCGCGCCCACTTCGCCGGCCACGCTGCGCCGAGTTGCCGCGCCACGCTGCACCACCACGCCGCGCGCCGCTGCGCCCTGGCCGACGCTGCTGCTGCGGCTGCTCTGCCAGCACGTCCTCTACCACTTCTTCTTGCTGGAACAGCTGATGCTGGTCAGCAAGAGAGAAGTGGTCCTGCTCCATCGCAATGTCGTCGTCCATGGGCGCCACGACGACGACATCGCATCTAAGATAAAAATTAGTCAAAATAATTACGTGGGAATTACGAAGAAAAGGTATAAGACTAATGAACATAAGTTTTAACACTTACGGCATGAGGACGCGCGGCGAGCCTGAGCCAGCAGCAGTGGAGGGGCCCGGTACTGGTGATGGGGATCTTGGCCTATTAAACAAAGAGATTTCGTTTATTATACAAAAACCATTATGTGGTTTATAACCACACACTAATTATTACTGACGGCATGGACAAGGGCACCAGGTTCTCGTCCCACATCGCCAAGATCCCGCTACGTTCCGGAGCCACCGGTGCGGGCTAAAAAAATAAAAGCTTCAATAAAGCAACTACTATACATAACATTACATTAGACCTCACCTCACACAAACCACCAACATAAATCATAATCATATGGGATTCTTGGCCGCCAACACCCCTTACTCGCTACACCCAACCGTAATTATTATCTAAAGCCAAAACATAAACCTCAACAAACAAAAACAAACACCCAAACAATATACATTGCATGACAAAAAAAGAAAAACTTTTCTCCTGTTATTATATTATTACTGACATAGTAGTAATTTCACATTCATCAATTATTAGTATATATTTACCTCAGCTTCGAGCATCTCGGCCTCCTCGTCGAAGGAGTCATCAAGGTACTCCTCCTCCATCTCCAGCTCATCCACCTCCTCCCTTTCCAGCTCCTCCAACTCCTCAATGGGCTCCTCCAGCCCTTCTACGATATCCTCAACGTCGTCATCGTTGAGGATATCGTAAAAGTCGGAAGGAGCGTCGCCGGAGACGTTCCAGGATGCCATCTAAAATCAAAATATAAAAAATATATATGAATAAATAGGAAAATGTATAAGGCAAGGTTATAAAACTAAAACCTGTGCACAAAAAAATCACAACAATATTACTGGCGAAATATGGATGTATTACACACCTCTGCCTGCTCTTCGGGGAACATAAGTGTGATATTGTGTTTACAAAGTAAATGCAAAATGGTTTTATCACTCTACATTAGTACTAACAAACTCACATACGGAGGCCTAAATATATTCGAACGAAATAACAACCTCCATCTTATATGAAGTCGGTCAAATGTAAAATAAGAAAAATATTTCATCTTTTGAAACAGAATAATTCACTAACACATTCGATTTCATCGATAACATCTATCGATACTACTGGACAGCATATTTGCACGTGTTGCGTCATAATAACTGTCAACGGGCCGAGGGCCAAGCCCAGTTTTTACAAAATATTGAAATGTAAAAAAATATACTATGAAATACACCTCGAAGGACCAAAACATATTGTTACTATTAGATTTACAGCATCTCAAATCATACAGATACCCAATTCATTGTAAAACAGTCAAAATTCATCAAAGTAATGACGCCATGAGCCCAACGGTTTTTTACGTAAAATTGATTTGGCATAAAAAAAGTATATATTATGTTGTTATTTAGCGCAAATATGATCTACAACGATGTAATAACTACTAATAAATGAATATTCATCCACTTACCGTTCAAAATTCTCCAAAAACCCAACAAATAACGATTTTTTTATTATTTTTTATTCGACGTGTTGAAGCGTTACAATGGCGTCACTTTCAACTTTTTTATTTATGTTGCCAGACAAAATTCTTGGTGTGGAATTAGTAAGACGACGAGAATATCTATCTGGAAATATCCTGAAATTATCGCAGTCGATCTACAACCTTATTAATGAAAAAAGCGCGGGAAACTTTTAACTTGGTGGACGCGTCCTTTTTGATAAAAACGAAATAACTAATTAAAACCTGTGTTTATAGGATCAGTCTTGTAATTTTAGTATTGTATATTCTTTTATTTAACGTATTTTTAGTTTCTGTACTTTTTCTTCGGTAGGGTAAGTCTTTTCAATTATTTAATAAGGGCGAAAAATGAACGACCCGCCTGACCCGGGGGACTTTGTTCCCCCGGCAGGCAATTTCGTCACAATCTCCAACGAATCGGGCATGGATACCGATGGGTCGACTTCGGCTCGTCATTTAAAAAGGAGTCGTGTTCATGTGTGCAAACAATGCAATAAACGCCGTCGTACCCGAAAGCACCACGGTTCCGAGACTTCGGGTTGTGGATGCATGGACTCGTCGATAGTTTCTACATTGGAGCCTAATTGCTCTGAAATTCCTGCTTCAAGCGAAATTTGCACTCCTGTATCAGTTCCCACTCAAATTGGTCGAAATACTTACGACAAAACTGACAGCGCGCCTTTTGTTATTCATGTACAAAAAACAACAACTACTCCGGATGATGGAACGACTCTACACCCAATCACATTTGGCAAATTTCTTAAACACAACGCCTTCCAAAATATCGTCAACGGTAGCGTCAAAAAAATCGGGCGCAATAAAATTTCTCTTTCTTTTTCTAATTGCCTGGACGCAAATTCCTTTATTACACATAATACTCTAGAAAAATACAATTATAAAGCCTTTATACCTACTTTTAATGTTACCAGAATGGGTTTAGTGCGTGGTGTTCCTGCAGAATGGTCTCCGGAGGAAGTTGTAGATAATATAACGGTACCAATTGGTTGCGGTTCAATTTTAAAAGTCAGACGCCTCAATTTTAAAACCACTGTTGATGGTACAACGATTTGGAAACCGTCCCAATCTATTGTTGTTACGTTTGATGGGCAGGTTCTACCGAAAAGAATTTTTATGTGCTATAATGCATTACCTGTAGATTTATATATTTTCCCTACCATTCAGTGTTTTAATTGCTGTCGTTATGGTCACACTAAAATTCAATGCAGGTCTAAACCTCGTTGCTATAAATGTGGCCAAGGCCACACTGGGGATAGTTGTGAAAGAGAACAAGAAAGTGCATCCTGCTGCCTTTGCTCTGGTTTTCACTATGCTACTAATAAGTCATGCCCAGAATTTTCTAGGCAAAAATTAATTAAAACATACATGGCACAAAGTTCAGTATCTTATGCTGAAGCAGCAAAAGTATATCCCCAAGTAACTAAGTCCTATGCTGATACACTTTTATCTTCTCCTTCCAAAAACTTTGCAGATACTCCATCTATTCCTTCATCTAAGAGATTACCTGCTTCAAGTAGCTATAAAAAGACTGTCTTCCTCAAACCACGATCCCCTCCTAAATCTGTACAAGGATATAATAAAGAGGCTCATAATGCCATTATTAAAGATTTTAATATTCCCCAATCATCAAATGGTTGTGCTCTTTCTGATAATCATAATAATGATAAAAATGATGCAAATTTTTCTATAAACGATTTTCTTTCTGCACTACACAATCTTCTCTCTCAGTTCAACATTTCACCGTCCAACGCTGCCCCTTCTTTCAATGTATCTCAATCCATTCATAATGGACAACACATCCAATATAATCCAGTGGAACTGCCGCAGTCTAATAAACAAAAAGAGTGATGTTCTACATCTTTTTAATAAATATGAGCCATTTGCCTTTGCTTTAGCAGAGACTTGGCTGAAACCCAATCATGTTTTTAAAATTCATGGTTATTTAACCATTAGAGAGGATAGATCTGATGGATATGGCGGAGTAGCTATACTCATCAAGAATTCTATCCCTTATTCTATCATTACATTACCTCCCCATAGTGAGGAAATTTCAATTGTAGCTATTAAAGTACTTCATACTTGTCTTGTTTCTATTTACATTCCTCACCCTTCTTTCTCTGTTCTTCAAGAGATGAGTAATCTCATTTCTTTTCTTCCAAAGCCTTTCTTAATATTGGGGGACTTTAATTGCCATCACCAATCATGGGGTTGTTCAACTTCTAACTGTTATGGTGACAAATTACTAGATATCATAGACTTACATAACTTATGTATCTTGAATTCAGGAGCTGCCACACGTCGTTCAGATCCCAATCAGAACCAAAGTGCAATTGATCTTTCTATCTGTTCCCCTAGCTTAGCCTCCTCATTAACTTGGCATACTCTAACTTCTACTTATGGTAGTGATCATTTTCCAATAGTTATTTCTTATCCCCTTTCCAACCCAAATGCACCACTAAGGAGATCAAACTTAAAATATAAACTTCCTAATAGAAATGATGATGCCTGGGACAAATTTAGAAACATTGTTGACAGTAAGCTTTGCTCCTTGCCTGTCATTTCAGATGGCAATGAAAATAGTTGTGCTGACGCTTTAGCACTCTTATTAATAACAGCGGCAGATGAAGTTTTTCCTGAAAAAAAGAACAATTTTAGTGCTATTCCCTCGCCTCCGTGGTGGGACTCAGAGTGCACAGAAATGATTAAAAAACGTAAAGAGGCCGAATACAATTATAACCTTGACATGTCTGATATTAATTTTGATATAGTTACTAACTTAATTAATGAAACTTGTAAACTTTTTAAGAAGAAAAAATTTGAATCTTGGCGTAACTTTTGCATATCAATTTCACCGAATACTCACCCTACGATTGTCTGGCGCAATATTCGCAGATTTAGGTCTATTTATAACAACTTTTCTCCTATTCCAGATTCGTTAGCCAATAAATTTTTAGATAAATTAGCTCCGCCTTGGGTTCCTGAGGCTACCAACCTTAACCTGTCTCACGTATCCAAAAACCAAGACACTCAGACGACGTTACATCTTCCATTCAATCTCACTGAATTAAAGGGTGTTATTAATAAAACTAAGGATTCTGCACCAGGCATTGATGGCATCCCGTACTCCTTTTTTACTAATGCAAATGATGTAGTCCTCAGTTATTATTTAGAGCGTATTAATTTTATTCTTAATTCAGGAAACATCCCTGTTGAATGGAAACGCCACAAGGTGTTGCCATTTCTTAAACCAAATAAAACTCCATCTGATGCTTCTTCATACCGTCCCATAGTTTTGTCTTCAATTCTGATGAAATTAGCGGAACACTTAGTTAAAAATCGCCTAGAATGGTATGTTGAAAGTAAGGGTCTTTTGGCAGAATCACAATATGGTTTTAGAAAAGGTAAAAGTACAACTGACTGTTTAAGTATTTTAATATCTGATATTCGTTTATCCTTCTCTAATAACCAATCTACCGTTGCAGTTTTCCTTGATATTAATGCAGCTTATGACAACGTTGTATTATCAGTTTTTCAAAATAAATTAGAAGCCTTACAAGTTCCATTAAATTTGTCGAATTTCATTATTAACATCTTGACTGAACGTTCTGTTAGCATGTTAATAGGAAATCAGGAGGTATCTCATCTTGTATGGAGAGGTCTCCCACAGGGTTCTGTGCTCAGTCCCCTTCTATACAATATTTACACTTTTGATTTAGACACGTCCTTATCTAACCATGTTCAGGTTCTTCAATATGCCGACGATTTATTATTATATTCTTCAAGCCAATCGGTTGAGCAAGCTAGTCATGCTATCAATTCTGCTTTATCTACTTTGGAGTCATGGTTACATTTAAACGGTTTGGATTTATCAACGTCCAAAAGCGCGGCTGTTTTATTCACCCGAAAGAAAAACATTCCCGTAGTAAACCTCTTCTATAAAGAAATACCTATTCCAGTTAAAGATAAATTCAGATATCTAGGTATAATACTTGACTGTAAATTAAGTAGTGTTCCTCATTGTGACTATATTGTTAACAAATGTGAGAATCACCTAAACATGCTTAGATGCCTCTCTGGTGTGTGGTGGGGTGCACATCCCTTTTCATTGAAACTTATTTACAACGCAATCATCAGAAGCACTCTTGATTATGGAATGTTCGTTCTAGAACCTGGTAGTGTTATGGCTTTTAAAAAGTTGGATGGCATTCAGTCCAAAGCATTGCGCATTATTTCTGGTGCCATGAAGTCTAGTCCCATTAATGCGCTCCAAGTTGAATGCGGGGACGCTCCTTTGTACCTTAGAAGAAAATTCCTATCTGACAAATATTTGTTCCGGATTCTTCAATTCTCAACTCATCCTCTCGTTCCTAAATTGGACTCTTTAGTGTTGCAGATTGAATCTTCTGACTACTGGTCTCATAAACGAACTCCCTGTTTAGTTTTAAGTTATAAAAAAATCCTTTCACTTTCTTCTCCTATTCATCGCTCCAATAAGCTTCCCCTTTTTAGCAGTAGTTATGAGAGTTTACAATTCAAGCCCATCATAAAATATAACTATGCAAGTAAATCAGATCCCAATTGTCATTTAAGCTTTAATAACTTTCTGACTGATCATTTAGAATACCACCATATATTTACGGATGCTGCCAAACATTCTAGAATGAGTTGTGTTGGGATAGGTACTTTCCATTCTCAATACAACATCGTCCAAAAAATAAAACTGCCTCCGGAGACGTCGGTTTTTACGGGGGAATGTTTCGGTATTTTAAAAGGCATAGAATATGCTCGTGTTTTAAAGTTAAAAAAAACTATAATTTTTACTGATTCTCAAAGTGCTCTTCTAGCCATCAATAAATCCCCTTTCGAACACAAGACACAGTCACCTATTATACAGGGTTATTTGTAAAACACCGGTAACCTCTCAGGACTACGTTACTAACATCATAATGAACAACTTTTGTTCTATGACTTTTAAAAATTCATCATATTTTAATTCATCAGATTTACATACAAAAATAAAAATATTTAAATTCAACGCTCTAAATGTTACGAAGTCTATGCGAAGCAAAAGAAAGCGATAGGTAGTACCGACAATAGCGAGGGGAGCGGGGTAGGGGGCGGCGGGGGCGCTTGAACTTGACCTATTTACGGGCGGCCTTCAGTCATTCGTTTGCTTTGATGCGCTTGCGTCGCGTCATTACGGGTCCTTGTAGTGAAATTCGGCAGTGCAGACGTATACGTAATTATCTTTACATGATGGCGTATCAATATTCCAATGTCGAGTACACGGAAATGGTGCGAATGCTAGCTAGGTGTGATGACAATGTTTCGGAAGCGTGTCGCCAATACGCCATACGATTCCCAAACGTACGTATACAAAATACTTTTATCAAGTGCTATACCGTTGTAACTTTACAGAAAATGTGAGATGTCATTGTTAGTTTGTTTTCATTACGGTGTTTAGTGCATAAGTACCATGAAATATCAAGGTTATTTCCATGTCAAATGTTCGATTGTAGGTATAATTTGGCTTTTGCGTAAAAAGGCGGGAACCGTAGCGTAGCGAGTTACTAACCCAAAAGTATTACTACGAGGACAGTGCGCGGCAATGTATGTAGGTACAGCAAAATACAGAGTTGAAATGTGTTACATAGGACAACGAAATATTTAAGGTTTGTTTTTGGTAAATGTATTATGTTTTGTAAAAAGTCGTAGAACAAAAGTTGTTGTTTATGATGTTAGTAATATAGTCCTGAGAGGTTACCGGTGTTTTACAAATAACCCTGTATATTTAATAAGAGATTTTGCGTTCAGGAGCATATCTGAGGGTAATTCACTAGAATTTGCGTGGGTCCCGGCCCATGCTGGAATCCATGGCAATGAAGTTGCTGATAAACTTGCTGGTGATGCGGTGCAGTGTGGGGACATAGTTCCATACACAAATTTTAGCTATGACCTCATGACGTTACCAATGACTTTTCTGCGAGACACTTGGAAGGTAGCTTGGGACATCGGAAGCAAATCGAAGGGGCGTTATTTTTCAAATATTCAACCCGACGTTCCGGAAAAACCGTGGTTTGGGTGCGCAAAGTTTGGTAAGTTGGAGACCTCCGTTATTATACGGATGAGACTAGGTCATGTTTGCTCTCCAGCCCATCTTGCCAAACTTCATATAATCGACGATCCCATTTGCTTGTGTGGCACAGATGAAGGTGACTTAGATCACATTTTTTTCTCCTGTCCCTTATATGACCGTTCTTCCTTTCTCACTAACCTCTTAGCTCTCCGTATTCCTTTTCCTACCTCAATACTTTCTTTGCTTTGTACAAATAGCTTTCCTGTATATAAATGTATAGTCTCATTCATTACTTTAAATAATATTAAACTGTAATTTTTTGACATTGTAATTTACTCATTAGTTATTATGTTACTCTCGTTATAATTATACTGATCCTATATATCCGTCCTATTCTAAATCCCGTTAAAATGTATATAACATTTTTGTTTCCCTACCTTTTAATTTGAACAAATGTAAACCAAACGTGACATTGGCTAAATGCACAAACCGTGCGAAGCCAAAACAAAAAAAAAAAAAAAAAATCTCTATACAATTAGCAATGTTCGCTGTGACGGACAAAACACTTTAGCAACAAAAAACACCATGAAAATGAAAAAGATCGTATTTGTTTTTGAGTTATAATTATTTATAGAATGATTTTCTAATAGCTGAGTTGAGATTTCAAGGCATTCATAGGCAAAAAAGAAGAAAAAGAATTTTATATACCTTGAGCAAAACAGGTGGTCGTCTTTGCGCCGACATCACAGAGTACATTATTATACCCAATTTTAACTATATAAACATTTTGTGTCACGACCGACTGACAATGACATAATGCACTGATGTCACCCTAAAAATATATTTTCTACTATTAGTTTAAGAAATTAAGTTATATTTAGTCGCTTTGAAATCGATGAGAATCTAATAAAAAATAGTAGGATTTATTTTTTGTTGATGTCCGTCACACCGGACTTTATCAAATTAAGGGTTAAGAAACCTAGGAGTAGCGTCTGGTTTTAAATGTATAGTCACCGGTTCACCTCGGTAAGTACCAAGACCTTCTTTGAACACATCAAAGTGTTTTTGTAACATTTCATTAGCCATTGATATGCCAGTACTAGACACGAAATTAATACAAATATTTATATTAAGAGCAGAAAACCAATCCCGCCCTATTAAATTGGAGCCTGAACCTCTAGCTACAATAACCGGTAAAACACACTTTAATGTCTCTAAAGTTTACGTGCACTACTCTCTGCCCGAGCACAGTAACTGGTGTCGCCGTCCAGGTACGTAGATTGTTGTGTATGGCGCGCAGTTCGGGTCGTGGCTTTGCGTCGCACAAGCCTCTCCACGTGCGCTCGTTCACGAGTGAGAAACCAGCACCAGAATCCACCTGCATAGTCACTGGCATCCCATTCAGATGAAGCTTAACATCGTAAGCTGGCACCCGCAATCTACTATTATCCATGTTGTATATACCATTCAACTGATCCTGTGACTCGTCCTCCTCTGTGAAATTAACTTTTCTGTTCGAGGCTTTCTTCTTTGTAATGCAAACCTTTTCTATATGTCCTACCTTCTTGCAGTACCGACAAGTAACCTTGGCAAAACGACATTCTCCAGCATGGCGATCACCACAACGGTAACAAAGTTTTATATTTGTTTGCACAGCGTTGATGTCCATCGGCTCAGGAGCTGGTGGCATGGTCATGGATGTACTCGCCGTCGAATCGAATCCGCTTGCAACGTTGGTGGTGTCCCCATTTACATTTTGTATCATGCGAACATCTCTTACCGCACTCTCAGCAGACAACATCGCCTCGACAACATTGTCATAACTAAGTTTATCTTTTCAATAAATCGTATTGCAGTCTGTGATCTTTCATTCCACACACAAGTCTATCACGTAACATCCGTTCTAAATCCGAAAAATTGCAATCAGAACTGATCTTCCTCAGCTGAGCGATATATTCAGCTGCTGATTCGCTTTGTTGTTGGTCACGTTTATAGAACTTATATGACACTGATATTTCGTTAGGTTTAGGGCTAAAATGTTTCATTAGAACATTCGCGATTTCCTTAAATGAGACTTCACTAGCTTTTTTAGGAGTAATTAACGCAAGAAGCGTATCAAACACTTTCGCTCCACACACTGTGTTAAAGTTTGCTCTTTCACTTATGTCCAACACTACTCCATTTGCTTCAAAGCAAAATGTTGGCCTGTCTATGTAATTGTTCCAATTGTCTATTTGAGAATCAAATTCCGTGAGCTTCACAGCCCTACACTCCATTCTTTGAAGTTTATTCCTCGTCGCCACTATTATGTTCAATAAAACACTAATTAGGTAATTTACTGTTTTATTTCGTTTCGTTGATGGTTTAAGCACTAGGTAGCCTTCAACTAACGTGTTATTTTCACACCTGTAGGGTACTTCTACAAATCTTATTTGTCAAGAAGATTTACAAGTACCTTCATTAAAGATACACAACAAGGTGTTTAAAGTGTGAATTTTTATTATGGGACTGAAATATGTCCAGCAGGCTTAGCAAGAGAATGGAAGTCAAGCGTTTTGTTGTCGGAAGAGTATACAAAAATGATGTTTCCATAGAGACAGTTTACAGTTTTGCACCGAGAAATGTAGATAAGAGATTTCTACTCTACAGTAGAGTAGAAATACAAAGCGTCATGCTAAGCCTACAGGATGACTCAATATTATCCATAGTTAATTTAAACCGTCCCACTCCTGGGCTAAAACGTCCCTCCATTCTGACATACTCTGCTCTACTTCTTGCTAGAGTGTACAATACCAAAAGGAAAAAACCGGTCAACATGAAGTGTTCCATACCTGTTTGTTGTCAATTAACTTTGAGTATTTGTTGTTATAGTAGCATTCTGTGAAAGTTTCAACTGTTTACCTATTACGGTTCATGAGATACAGCCCACTGACAGACAGTAGGACGGATAGCAGAGTCTTAGTATTAGGGTTCCATTGGCACTCTTTGGGTACAGAACCCTAACAAGGAATATGCACATGTTGATGTTTGATAATGCTCTTTTCTATCAATGTTGAGTCCTGTTATCATATCAGTAGATAATATGAACTAAACATTTAAATATTTTACAGCCTCACCAGAACGGAGCACCGCCGCTCATCGAGTGAGGAGCTTCAGCATGAGCGGACGGTGGTAGAAGAGCGGCTGTGCCTATACCGGCGCCTGAGTCTGCCGGAGATCTTGAAGGACCGGCGGCGTTGTCCCAGCGTTGGGACGAAGCTGTGGCCACCGCCGAGGCCAGACTGGCCGCGGGACATTATCGCGGCCATTATGGGAGCTCTATACGAGTTCCTCTTTAATGGTCTATTCAAACTGCATGATCATTCCTAGGGCCGTGCTGATTTTCTCAGCATCGCCTAAGAATGATCATGGAGTTGAATAGACCAATTTAAAATTGTAAATTGGACTCTTATAGCTCCCTGATAAATATGATGAACTTAATTAATAAAAAATATATAATGTATAGTTCTTTTTTAATGACTATTAGCTTTTTCGTGCGACCTCTTTCGTGTGAATGTCGGTTTGCATACACGAAAGAAGTTGTGGATGATGTACTTCAGGTCAATTAGCCTTTTTCAAATTTATTTACAATCTCTTGAGTGGTTTAGTCGAGTTGAGGTAATGAGCAGACATAATTATTTTCGCATTTTTATAATAGCTAGGTAGGTAGTGTGAGGTTATTTAGTTTACTAGGTAGGTACCTACATAAAAAATAATGTCTTTTGTTTTACAAATAAAACTACAAAGTAGGTATTAAATCAGTTTTTAAATAAAAAAACAACGTAAATTTAAACTACTTACTTACACATCACGGTGAGTGAATGCGCAGGGGTAACTCGCAAAATGGGTTACTCATGCGTATTCACCCTAAAATTTCAAAACTTCAAATTCAAATTCAAATTCAAATCTTTATTGCATATCTCATGTGTGTACAAGATCTTAATATTATTTAGTTCACATGGACCCTGTCGGGCACAACAATTGAGTAAATTATAAATAGTAGCATGTTTTATTTAATAAGTGTATAGAACATCATAATTTACAAAACAAGATAGGGATTCGGATATCATTAAAAAACTAGTCAATTAAAAATAAATAATATTACATTTTAGGGTACCATTAAAATTCAATTAAGTAATTTTTATAGATGTTACATGAGGGCTTGTGCTGTGTAATTTTAGCCTTGATTGTGGTATTACGAGCGTGTTTTCAAAACGTGAACGCGGTGCATATCGGCGAGGTTGGTCTATAATTTTAAGGTAGAAGTTTGGATATTGTCTGACGAATTTACAGATTTCTAGAATATAAATTGATGTCAAAGTTAGAATGTCTAGTTTCCTAAAATGCGGTTTACAACTTGTATCATTGTCAATATAAACCAATATCCTAATGCATTTTTTCTGCAGGATGAACAAGTCGTTGCTATCTACACTATTTTCCCAAAGTATTATTCCATACTTAAGCCAAGCATATGCATATGCATAGTAAGTGGATAAGGCAGTTTTTAAATCCGTAGTTTTTTTGAGCTCACGTAGTGTGCATATATAAAACTATCTAGTTTTATATATATAGTTTTGATTTAAGTTTTTGGATATGCGCTTTCCAATTCATGTGGATATCTAAGTCAAGACCCAACAAAGTAAACGTGTCTACGCAGTCCAATTTGATACCGTCAAACGTAAAAGGTACCCAAACTCCATAGAAATTTGGGCCTGGCGTTACAGGGCTGGAATTTGGCCATAAATTAGAACATCTAGGAAGGATTCACGCACCCAATTTTCACGTCTCCCAGCAATGGCCAAATTAGTAAAAGCACACGATGTTTAGGTACATTTTAGGTTATGTTTGTTGTAGTTAAAAATATATTTTTGCGGTTTTATTTCCTACGTAAATGTGGAACGCACATACGCTGTGCTGCTGCCTGCAGCATATCATATTTAGGTAGATACCTTCATAAAAGCGCTCAGGGGTGACTTCAGATTTATCCGATTGATCTTACTGAAAAACTCAGCTGAAAACTATGTTTATTAGACATGGCCGACTCAGATCACGAATGGCTGGCATTTGTTATTATTATATCTATTAATAGGAGATTTGACGCATTCTCAGATTACAGTACCTAATCCCAAATTGCAATACATATTAAAATAAAAAAACAACATTGTGATAAATGGTTTTATTAATCACCTGCTTCATTAGGATTATCATAATAAAACAATACAGTATCCAGCAATTGTGCAGGAGGCAACTGACTACATAGCATCCCTTCCACTTAGAAAACTGTCGACTTATATAAACGAAATACACATTTACATCCTTTTACTAATATCTCTGGATTTTATTCTTCCTCTTCACATCCAGGTTGAGTCTGATGTCGACAGCTTTACTCTTATGTGCTTCTCATAGTAAGAACAGGCCTGCTTAACTTGGTATGTGTCCAAGGATACAAGAATAAGCTCGCTGTATGGTAGGTAATTCAGAAAATTCGCTAACGTTATTTCTTCCTACATCTATTACTTGGAGCTGTACCCCACATCGATTTATGTTTCTAATCTCATAGTTACTTTATCTATTTTCCACATAAATGTAGTACATTTTCGAAATCCAAAAAAATACAATCAGACTATTTTTAATGAAAACATATCTTGAATTTGATTTGCACTAAATGTGTTCATAATATTATCACTGATATCATTGAGAAATTCCCATGGTGTGCATGTTAAATGGATATCACAAAGGAAATTATTAGTAACTGTATTCTCATTGTGATTGTTATTCAGTTTCTTTCATGTCTCCAACATCCTTCCACAAAACATCTACTTTTGGTTTCAACAGTAGGAGCCCTAGATGCAGAATATGTTTCTTGCCTTGTTGAAGGTTCTTCTGAAATGAGGAATGTCCTGACTATTTGGCTCTTTGACAGCTGATGAAGATGCACCATTTCTTAACGGGCCCGAATGAATATGCAGCGATGCTCTATTTGCTCGCACCAACAAGAGCGATAATCAACACTTGAAGCAACCCCCTGAAAATAATTTATCTGCATTAAAGGTTGCATTTACACCAGAGATGTATGATGTGTTATAGCATCGCCTGCTTTGAAAAAGACTGATCTAAATAAATTCTGTGAATGAGAAATCTTGAAGTAGGAGCTTGACCATTATCACACTGGCTTTCTGATTCACTTAAATGTATATACATACCAAATGACATTTTTATTAATAAACCATGAATAAAACTAATATACTAACGGTGCGTGGTAGGATTCATTCTCTTGTAACTTCATGTATTCTTGCACTGTACCAGTCCTAATGATTTGACTATTAGGTCTAGCACTAGCATAGCATAGTGGCCCTATTACATTTCCACTGCAGGGATACAGGCCTCCTCTCTGAGAGAGAGAGAATAGGCCGTAATTAACCATGCAGGTTCAGTACGCATTGGTAATGTCACATGTCTTTGAATATGAATTTGTTTCATATTCTGGTATTATTTTATAAAATACAACTACAAACAGACAACTGAACATAAGCAATAACACTATTTAGTTTGATTATATTAAATAATTACAGAGTACAAAAATGTTGCGTTAGAGAAATATCGGAAACTAACCGTTTGGCTTGCGACCCATTGCTTGCTTTACCGTTATAAGAATCATTTCATTTTCCAATCTTCGCTTTCCTATTGTATTGCAGCGGTCCGTTGCTATTCCGAAATTAATACACACTCATGGTCATGATATCGTTATTAACTAGTCGTCAAAGAGCAATATACAGATCCGGTTATCCAGCAAAAGTAGCAGGTTCCAGTGTCCAATGTTCAAGCGAGGGTTAGTTAAAAGGCAATCAATTACGGAGTCCAGTATTCGAGCAGAGGTCTAATGAAATAATAAATCCTAAGAAATAAAGGAAAAATCATTCACTTGCACAAAAATACGAAGTGTATGACATGACATTACAATCATGACAATTGACCGACATTGACATTACCGTTTACTAGTGTAATGCGTAGTGTAATCGATTTTATCGATTATTTATTTCTTTTAATGATTTCTTAATGATGCTTACGTTAAAAATCAATTAGATTCCTGATTTTTTTATTTAACATTAATTTTAATACCTAAAGAACAATTACACTAAAACAATGGAGTATTATTAATTATTTTACCCAGTATCGATTTCCGCTAAATCGATCTTATTTTTAGGGTACGCTCTATTGATAAAATGGGAGCGTTTGTGAAGTTAGTGACGTTTATTGAAATAAGTGATACAATGATTTACAAAGGTCGATTAGAGCTAACAAAACAGAAATCAACAATTTTTCTACACTTGGCCATTGCTAATGAGGCTAAGATTTAAATGGGTTAATTAAGAAAAATAGACGAATTTTTTGGTACATATCTGATTCGTGTAACGGTTGGGCCCAGAAACGGGTTTCTCCTTTATGGTTAAGGGTTTTTTTTGGTAAGGCCTAAATTGCATAATTTTGGTTTTCGAGAAATTAATTTCTAGATTGTGATCTTTCATCCAATTTTGAATATTTAACATTATATTGTTGAGATTCTCATGCAGGTGTTGAGAGTCGTTACAGGAAGTTATTGATGAAATATCATCGGCGAACATTACACACGACTCAGTCAGTATTTTAGGGAGGTCGTTGATATAAATTAAGAATAACAAACACCCGACAACACTACCTTGTGGTATCGAATTATTAATGCAAAGCCTATCTGAGCGTATTAGTTTGAATTCCCCAGTGTCATGATCCCAATGTTCAATTTCTACAAATTGTTCTCGGTTTTGTAGGTAGGATGTGAACCACCCGTGAGTTATTCCTCTGACACCGATACCGTGTAGTTTGTCTAGCAATATGTTATACAGCACCTTATCATATGCCTTGGTCATGTCAAGTAAGATTCCGATAGCGTATTTGTTTTTATTTAAAACGTTAAGTATTTTTTGAGTAAACTTGTATGCTGCTAATACCGTAGATCTTTTTTTTCGAAAACCATTTTGGCATTCATTGAAAACATTAAACTTTTCGCAAAAGTTATAAACGCGTTTGCACATTGCTTTTTCGAAAATTTTTGATGATGTAGGATGTAGTAGTGCAATAGGACGATAATTATTTGGATCTGACCTCGAGTTTCTTTTATGAATAGGTTTAATTACAGATTGTTTTAACGCGTCTGGGAATACCCCTTCAGAAAATGATTGATTAATTAATAAATGGTATGGTAATGTCAGTTCCTCAGCACACGTTTTTATTAATATAGGTGGTAGTTCGTCTAATCCATGACTAAATTTGCCTTTTAGATTCTTTTTTATATTTTTTTATTTCTTGCGGTGTAGGTGGATGTAAAAACATAGTGTTCTCTGTTGGTTGGAGCCACAGAGTACTTTTTTATATAGGTATAGAGGCTTTACTCAACGGGTTCAGAAGGAAAGCGATTAGTGGCGCCATCTGTAACTATAAACTCACAACTTTCCTGATATATATATATGTAAAAATCTATACGTCTACCATCAAGACTGGTTTTAGACAAGAAGTTTATTTATTTTTATTAACCCCGTAATTTACTCATAGACTAACGTATATGAATAAATTAAGGGATTACTTAAGGCTACAGAAAATAAAACCCATATTATTATTCAATTCATCTATTCATTAAATATAAGCTTACAGTTTACACCAAATCGCTTATATCTATGCTAATTATACTAATTATATTACATTACCATGTCAATAAAAAATTGCAAACAGAAACAACCTTACATTAACTTAGGAAGTACGTATACAATTACTTTTTCACATTCAGTTATATACAGACATGTTTGCGATTGTACTTTGCGAGTCAACAAATATATCTGCATCTGGAATACATTCACGAAACTCATTGATAAGCGTAATTGCTCTAGCAGTGGGGCTGTTGCCAGCTTGGGGAGAGCGCCACATAATCATATTCGCAATAAAATCATATTCATTTATTTTGCCTCAGGTATGTACAATAGTCGTCGTAGTAGGTGCATGTATTAGAAAATCTAACTATAAATATTCTATTAGGATATTTATAGTTAGATTTTCTAATACATAATTATGGTATTTGTCATTATTTTAATAATGGTGTTGTACTTCGTAGCCTGACCATGAACGCATTCATTGTATCTTTAGATGGTAATATAATTCCTTTTAATTTGTACTATTTTATACCAATAATTAGAAATTTAATACCTCTCAATTATCTTAGATAGACAGGTCGTGCTGGCAAGATTCCTTCCCAGCACGACCCCGCTAAAACTCCAGCTGGCATAGAAATTGATGAAACGGGAGCATGACTATAAAAAAAATGGTAAAGTGTGGTTAGAAAAGCAAAAAAAAAAACATTTTTAGTTCACCTAGAACTATGTGATTTGTATACTTGACACTAGATGGCGTTAAATGCATAAAAATATAGGCAGAAAAAGTTTTTTTTGCTTTTCTAACGAATTACGACAATTTACCCGTAATGAAATAGGAGTACATAATGAGTACAAATTTTTAGGCATGCTCCCGTTTCATCAACTTCTATGCCAGCTGAAATTTTAGCGTGGTCGTGCTGGGAAGGAATCATACCAGCATGACCTATATTTCTACGATAAAATACTTAGTACAAATTAAAAGGATTTTATTAACATCTAAAGTTACAATGAATGCGTTCATGGTCGTGCTACAAAGTACAACACTAATAATGCATTGTTCCTATTGTCAATTTTTTCTCTTAAAACATCTTTTAAAATACTTTTTTGCTTTGCACTGCATTACATCCTCGTCACTGTCAATATCTTTTTTGCCAGATAATATTTTATTTATATTTTTACAATACGTAAACATAAAAAATCTACATACTAAATTGATCAGAAATTCTATTAATTTATCTTTGTGGTCACAGCACGTTATAAAGTTAAAATCTAGAAATAAAAGGATTATTGTTTTTGTGTATTCCTTGAGGGCTTTTTGGTTTAAATTATTACTTAATATTGTATTTATAATATCTTGCATGTTAGATACACATTTTAAAAAATCTGGGCTAGGGCTGGAAAGCCAACGACGATTGGCAAATTCTCTTCTTTTAATAAAATCATTTTCAATTTCGCTATAGAGATTACCCTTACAAATTTCGCAGGACTTAAATATTTTATTTTTCGTTTTTTTTATAAAATATCCCGAAACATATTGTAGGGGCCCCATTATTTGGGGCTGGCTTTTTTCCTCCAAAGGTGTAAGGGTAATCTCATTTACAATATCTAAAAAGATATCACCAGTCGTCGCAGTTTCCCTATTATTCGTAACAATGAGGGCATGTAATGCATTGCATTGGTCTTCTTCACAATTTGCTCCAGGGGCATGGACACTGGACAGGCTATTGACCAATAAGGTTGTTAACGCTGATTCAAATCTTTCAGGCGTTGGATTTGTGTTACGGCACCCATGACTTCTTATGGCCCCAAAGAAATTCTCGATTGGGTCTTGGTTTAGGTGCCGCATCCATATAGACGTAATATTGTGGTCAATAGCTAATATTTTAACTAATGTTTCTATGCCTTCCAGTGTCCATACCCAATTATTGATAGTAGGTACACATGCAATTTTGTTTTTTTCTGTGATAAATTTCATGGACTTTAAAACTATTTTCGATTCTGCCCAAAACTCATGGTGTTTTGAGTTTGGTGTTACGGGTCCTAGGAGAGGTTTTGAAAATATGTTTTTTGTAAAGCTGCCATTGACCGAATCAAAAAGATTGTCAAAAAAGAGCAGGACATCTGCAGTCTCCTTGCATTCAGCTGGGAGGATTCCGTTATCTGTAAAACAATAATAATTCAATATTAGATTATGTTTAAGATTTCTGTGCTATGTGCACACTTTATGTGTATAAAATTATACATGTACCTATGCTTTGGAATACATTCTTGTATAGATGGTGTACCAGTATACATTTAACAGGCGTAATAGGAATTTAGAGCCTATTTAGCAATAAAAAACATTACTGATAATGGAAGCCAGGTGATTCTAATTCATAATAATGAATTAGAATTGAATTATTTAAATTCCATGGTGGCAAAAATACATACAGATAACTATCATTTAGATTCTTCTACAACTAATATATCATTATGACAAAAGTATGCCATTTAATTTGAGGACAACCTAATGTTGCTGAGCTAAATACAGCTGATTCTTAACACAGAAACATCACATTCTTGATCTTACCTGCAAGGTATCCCATAGTAGAAGACACAGTTCTACTGAACACTTGGCTGGCAAATTTAACTTTCATTTTTGTTCTCGTCGGATCAACATGACTATCTGACAACTTAGGCACTAATCGGATTCCTTTATATGCAGGATTTTCTTCATGTAATTGTTTAATGTGATCCCACTTAGCAGTCTTTTCTTTTTTATCGGTTGTATACCTTAAATTCTTCTCTAAAAGATTATTTCGTATACCTTTTATCAAATGTGGGGGATCATATAGTGGCACAATTTTCTTATCATTAATTATTATTAATTTCGTGTCTTCTCTGACTTCTTGTCCACTTCTCAGCATATGTCCCCTGGTTTCTTTTAGGAGAAGATTTAAGGCATGTCTATTATTAGTGCCTTGGTCACATACTGTAGCCACTACATTGAAGCCAGTTTCTTGCAGGTTTTCTATGATTGTTTTAATTTGCACAGCCAGCTCTGGGCCTTTAGTGGCTGCCTGTGCAAATGTATAGGCAACGGGTTGCTTATATTTCCTTATGAGACCCCTGATCATAAAAACCTGTGCATGGTCTGCAAATTCTGGTTTTGTCTCGCGTCCATTATTAACAAAACCTATAACCAAATCTTTTCTTTCATTATAAGTAATGTTAGCTTTTAGCGACATTTCGTCAAACATTAATATGCAGAGTTTGTCTGCTGGCTTCATTTTATTTGCTCTTGCTTTAAGTTGGGCAAATACATTATTGTTAATACCAGGCTTTATATTGGCCTGGTTCAAAAATGTTATTAGTATTTGCTGAGAAGGCAAAATTAGCATTCTTCGCAGAAAGCGATAGCCTTTGGGGCTCTGCTTCAGCATTGCCAAAGCTAAAATTTTTTCTTCAGTAGAAAATCTTCTACCTTTTTGTTTCTTTTTATGTTCTCTGAACTGTAATATGGTTAAAATTTTAGCAGCGCTTGGCAAATTGTTAACAGTAGCTATAAAGTTGCTACTCTTCATAAAATTTTTGGCTGCTTTTAATTGCAATGATTGCTTCTGCGCTCTGTTCCGGCATTTTGACAACTTAATTCGCATTTTTACCAATTTTTGGTATAAATTATGCTCTTTTTTTGTCATATTTATATGATTCACTAGTTTTTTAGCAGTGTTTGGACCTGCAAATAAAATTAAGCTATTAGAAAACAAGCTAAGTTAGGCATTATTATTATTATTTTAAAACTATTATTTAAACATTCTGTATGAAGTACTTGCCAACAATTTATATTATTTGATCATAAATAATGTCATGTACCTGTACAATACTGTA
This sequence comes from Polymixis lichenea, assembly GCA_949091785.1. Taxonomy (NCBI): domain Eukaryota; kingdom Metazoa; phylum Arthropoda; class Insecta; order Lepidoptera; family Noctuidae; genus Polymixis; species Polymixis lichenea. The sequence continues at coordinate 11,678,369 of OX420958.1, read as the reverse complement.
CAATGTACAGTGTACATGATCAAATATGATTATTAATAGTGATACAACTTTTGTTAAGGGCCAAATCCTTATGAGAAATAGAGAAAAGTTGTCTAGGATCTAGGACGATTCTGACAAGAACAAAAACTGCATTTTTAGATAATTATGTGATTAGAAAAAAAAACTTGTAGATTTATGAGTGTATTAATACAACTTCCTTGAAATTTTCTTACTATAATCTTACATCATACTAGGTGTACCCGCGGTTTCACCTGAACTCGGTTCCTAAGAGTGTAGGGTGAAACGTAAAGATAGAGTACATGTTCATACTCTTTCTTCAGGTATCTTTTTTTCTATAAAATGTATGTAAAGGACACTCACCATATTTATCCTGTAGTGTGCATTTTTGTATTCCAAGATTCTCAACAGTTCCATCTAGTTCAACAGTGGCTGGAATACAAAAGACATAATTAAGTTTATTTGTTAATGGTGTTATGGGCCAAAACCGAAACTATGAGAAATAGGGAAAAGTTGTCTAGGAGTTGGCCCCTCTATTCTGACAAGAACAAAAACTGCATTTTTAGATATTGATTAGAACCCAAATAAAAAATAATTTATAGATAATATTATGAGTGTGTTAATACAACTTCCTTGAAATTTTCTTACTATAATCTTACATTATACTAGCTGTACCCGCGGTTTCACTCTCTTCGTTGGACTCTTAGGAACTGAGCCGAGCTCAGTTCCTAATAGAGTCATAGAGTGAAACATAAAGATAGAGTACTACAATCAGGATCCTACTCTTTCTTCAGGTTTCTTTTTTTCTATAAAATTTAAGTAAAGGGCACTCACCATATTTATCCTGTGGTGTGCAGTTTTGTATTCCAATATTCTCAACAGTTGCATCTAGTTGACCAGTGGCTGGAATACAAAAGATATAAAATTAAGTTTTTTTTTTTAAAAGGTATAGGAGGTAAAAAAGAAATGCAGCAGGTATAACAATATTGTTAAACAGCAAAAATCATAATAATGTTGAAATTAGCAAACTAGTAGGTAGTAGGGAAAGAAAAATGCCAAAATTATTTATACCAACCTTGTGATGGATTTTCATTTTCTTTTAATGGTTTTCGGGATTCTGGTAGAGATAGTGGTCCTGAAACAAGAATAATAGAACAATTCATAAAAGTGAATTTGTCTTGCTGTTGCGTACAATGTAGCAGTAAATATGTATCAAAGATAAATGCCTATTTGCAGGAAGACCATATAACATTGAAATAATTACTTCACAAAAAAGGTGACATGTATGACAATGAAATTTGCGCCAAATGCCGCTTAAATCAGCTCAGGCTATCATGCTCATAATAAAACAAAACTGTGAAAAAATAAGACATGCAACCTTACAAATACATAATTATTACTTAGCACATGCTTTGGCTGAAAATTATTCCAGTTACTATGGCCCAACTGTCAAACTACAAACGCAAGATAGATACTGGAATATATTAAGTCAAAACACATGCTAAGTAACATTAATGAATCTCAGTCTTTTGTTTGAAGATGTCTTTTGTTTGGTGAACTAACCTTTTGATGTAGATGGTAAATTTTCAATTTCCCTGAATAGTTTTCTATCAGTGTAGGTACATTTTGATATGGATAGTGGTCCTGCAACAATAAAGGTAAGGCAACTTTAATAAGATTAATACAGATATCCATCCAAACTGTGGTAACAAAGAGGGACAAACTCTCTGAAAGTGTTAAATAACACATTGAATTCCTTCAAGGACAGATTGCACTGATTTTTGCTGTCAAAATTGGTTTTGACCAATGAACAGTCTTGACTGTGACAATTTATACACATTAAAATAAATTAATATACATACTCACTATTTAATTTAATATATATTCTACATAACACTTTTAAATTATGTATGGCCTGAAATCAACATAGTACATAGTGCACCTACCTGGCATAAGTAATGTTGGTACGGCTATGTTAGAAATTCTGTTGTTACGGCAACAATATTTCTCTTCAAAATGAGCATGACATACTCGACGAAGTTTATAAATATTTTCATTACTCAGACTCAAAATATCTCCACCAATAGCATGAACCCATGTTCGGAAACGAGCAATGTCCTTTTCAGGGTTTGGAAACCAATGAAGAACTCTCTGAGAATCTGCAAAAAAAGAAGTTCCAACATTACATTTACAGAAGAAAAACTTGTGGCCTATGACATAAAATCACACCATTTACCTTAATTATTGTAAGAACCATTCTCAATAAACATAATTGTATGTTAATAACGTACTACGTTATATTTCTGTACGACACATACACAGTCAATATTCGTTACCACCGGAGACCAAAACAGAACCTATACAGGTCTTGTCAATTTAACATCTCTGGGTACTGATTTGGTGTCCGATAAGTAACCGTCTGGTTACGTACCTTCGATTTCCGCACACTGAGGTACACAACAACGTTTACTAGACATGGTAAAGTCAGTCTGGAGCACTATAAAGTCTTTTAAGAGTCTCTGTCTCGAACAATACTAGTACTTGACACTCAACGCAAATCGGAGGAGCAGGGCTCGACTCAAATTCACGGAGAAGCACTACGTAGATGAAAACACTCGACGTAAACCCAAGGAGCAGAGGCTCAACTCGATGAATTACGGAGATTCGGAGAAGCACTAGGTTGTAAATTGTTGAATTTATCAACAAAAACGACCGGCATTAATGACAGACGGAATGCCATTGATTATTGATTGTTTGACAGCTTGCTTCATTGCTGCAAGTAAAAAGTACAAAATAACTACTACGACATGAATATAGTATTACAGGTTTTAGAGTATCACTTACATTAAAATGTATGCCAGTAGTAATGATTTATTTGCTAAAACATGTGTTATGATTTTTTTTTATTACATTACGCGTGTTTTGAATTTCCATAAATAGTTTGGTAGTTTATTTAATTCAATAAGAGTAAAATAAACTACTAAATATAATTTTTATTTTATTAATGGTAACATTTAGCGTTCATTTGAGGGAGTATAATGATACAAGAGTAAAATAGTCACTTCGTCGCTAAAGCTGTAGTATATTTCAACTAATTTTCAATTTAGTCGGTTAGCGTCAGCAAGCGCCATCTGTATGTACAAACCAGCAATACATGATTTTATAATACGACAAAATTTAAAAGGCATTAAGAGAAGGACCTGGTAATAGATTACGGTACTCTTTCAATTTATTGACATTATTTTCTTCTAGTTGCATGGTAAAATGTTCTAAGTTTGTACAGCCTGGTTGGAGCACAGGCCGGCCGCGCGGCTCTGAGTTCCCACCCCACCTTTTTTGTCCTACTGATGCGAAGAAATTATTGAATGAGTTAGATACTTGATTTGGGTCGGACGTAAGTTTATCGTGGATCGTCAATGTTATGTTTTGTGTGTCTTAGTCAGATTTTTGTTCGTACGTTCTTTAATTATTTTCCACATCGATTTAGTTTTGTTATTTGAGTTTCTGATCTCCCGGATATATTGTAATTTTTTTGATTTACTTACTATTTGTTTTAATGTTTTCTCATATATTTTATATTGTTTGGATAATACTGGGTCGTTAGAGTAAGAGGTTAGAATCCTTAACAATCGTTTATTTTTGCATGATATTTTAATACCTCTTGTCAACCAATCTTTCCTTTTGTTTCGATTTAGCTTTATTGTTTTTATGGGTATGCAGTCATTTAATATTTTGAGTAAAAGATTTTCGAAAGAGTTGTAATTTTCGTTCATGGTTTTTTCCGGGCTTATTATTAAATTCCAATTAATGTAATTTTAATGCAAATTTAAATTTTTCCATGGATTTACAATTAAAAATGCGTTTTTTAGTTGTCCAGTCTTTGCTTTTAATAGTCGCGGCGTCTAGTTTTTTTTAGGTTTACTTCTATTCCTTTATGATCGGAAAAACCGTAATCGTGCACCTGAGTAATTAATAATTTAGAGTCAAAGTTTATAAATACTAGATCAAGACAGGTTGAAGTGGTTTTTGTCACTCGTGTTGGTTTTTTAACACATTGGATGAAGTTATATTCCAGCATTAAGTTTAATAATGTTTTGGTTTGCAAGCTATTTTCCAAGACATTTACATTGAAATCACCTCCGAATACGATTTTATTTTTGTTATATTTTTTTAATAGAAGTTCAAGAATTAGTTTTAATTGTTTATAGAATAGATCAGGAAGTCTATTGTTCCAATACAACGTAATGAATATAGTTTTAAGTTTAGGCAATTCAATGGCACATACTTCAATGATGTACTCAACCGACATATCCATAATATCCTTTCGTTCAATAAATTCTAAGTCTTCTCGTAATAGTATGCATACACAGCCGCCTTCGTAGTTCAGTCGACAGTATGACGTAGCGAGGATGTATCCGTTGCAGCTAATTAATTCTTTCTTTCCCTGTGATAACCATGTTTCCGATAAACAAAGTGCTTGGTACATTCCGTTTTCATCGGTAAATGCTTCTAACAAGTGTAGTTTATTGTTGATACTTTGCATGTTTTGATATAATACTGTGATGTCAATATCTTGAGTGACGAAAAGTGCTCTTTATATTTGTGTAAGCCCGAGGGAAGTCAGTGACGCGTTCGTTTGTGTTATTTATGTTTTCATGAGACATGTCGTTGTTTTGCGGATCAATAGGTAGGTTGAAGTCTGATTTTTTTTTGTTGAATAGTTTTGTTTGTTCATTACAGTGAGTTCTTGTTGTCGTCCGTCTATAATTAGTTTATTATTTTTAATGATTGCGTGGTGTCCTTGTTGTCTTGCTGAGCGTAAGTTTTCTTGTAATGTTTTTTTTTGACGAAGTGCAGTCTCATTAAGGTATTCAGAGATAAAAAGCCCTGTATGTTTGAAGTACGCTGCGTTGTCAATGAGATATTTCGTCATTCGTTTGCTTATGTTGTTGTATCTTCCTACACGTGAAAGTCCCTCAATATATCCGGTCAGGTCAACATTTAAAATATCTTTGAATGCTTCAACTATGCGATATTCTAATTGATTCTCGGATTCTTGGTCATATTCCGTAAGTCCAAATAATACAATTTTTTTTAAATTAGTGTCCTGTTGTTGATTTTTTATTATTGTCATATTTAGTTTCATTTCTTTTATTTGTTGTTTAAGTTCTTCGTTTTCTTCTTGTAGTGTTTCTATTTTCTCATTTAGTGTTTTTATGTCACTTTTTACAATTTCCTGCTCGCGTGTTAGTTTGTGGGTATCTTTTAAAATATCTTCCTTTAACTCTGTGATGGATTTTTGTATTTCGTTTTGAATCGTGTTCTTTAGTACAATGAGTAGGGATTGATTGTTTTTTTCCAGTTTAGAATCTAGCAATTTACCGAGACTATCTAAACCTAAGGTTACCGAAAGGCCTTCTGCTGTGCTTTCCTGTGTTGTGATGGTAGTTTTAATATTTTGGTTGGGGGTTTTACATTCGACATTTGTAATGTTTGTGTTAGGTTCATCATCTTGTACATCGTCCATTGACATTGTGGTGTCGTTTAGTGGTGATAGGTTTAGTTTTTGAACAGGGGTATTATCATTCCTAAAGCGACGAGTGATATTAGCACAGTCTGGGCAACGCCAGCATTTCATAAGTTCATGCTTGTTTTCTAAATAATAGGCCGATGTCATGTTAAGGCATGCATAATGGTACTTAGCTGAGCATCCAGTACATTTTAGTGTCTCTCCAGTGTATTGTACCTATTGGTTGACTGCAAGCTGGACAATTCATTTTTATTGAGTTCGTTATTTTTATGCGATGTAGATGTCCAGTGTTGCGTCCAATTGAGCTGAGATATTCGTGTGTGCCGAAGATTTGGGGGCGGGGTCAATGACCGCCACCAACGATGACTGCTGCGATTCGATGTGTTAGCAGAACGTTTTCGAAAATTTACTGGTTTTTCCTTTAATCGATTGTTGTTTGAATTTTATTCGTTAGTTTCAGTTTTTATTTATGTACTTTAAAATCTCACAAGGTTTTTTTTTTTTTTTTTTTTTCTGGGTGGGAAATCATCAAATAACTTCTCCCGCTCTGGGTGGAGCGGGAGGGCGTGTCAGACTTTTACTGACTAAAACCCACCCGTGTTCCCTCAGTTGCCTGTGTGCCAGGGGCGGCGGTATCTCTTTCGAACAACCCGCACCCCCGGCAGGCATCGGCCCTTGCGGGCCCCTCTGTTGCTGCTGACATCTCTTTGAGGCGCGCGTGGAACACAACGCGCCGTCGACCCGGGCTTGGTCCTTACCGGACAGCGAGGTACCCATTACTCGCCGTCCGCAAGCCCGTGCCTACGGTGGCCGGGAATCAGCCTGGGATTCCCGACGCCCAGGGCGTCTCCTGCGAAGGCCACGGCTGTGAGGGCGCATGTACTGCATCTCCCTCACGTGCGCCGCCTCCCTCTTTGCGAGCATAACTGCTTCGCTGAAGGAGGCGACTGCCAGCCATGCCCTCTCGCTCCGTACCATGGCCTGGACCAGGGTCGGACGCGAGAGATCGCCGCCGCCGATCACCTGCACGAGGACACGGCGTTGCTCCGCCCAAGCTGGGCAGACCTCCACCGTATGCTCCACCGTGTCCTCTGGGCGATCTTCGCAATGGAAACACCCGGGCGTTTCCTCCCGCCCTATCCGAAACAGGAACCTCCCGAAACAGCCATGTCCGGTGAGGACCTGTGTCAGGCGGAAGGTGAGGACGCCATGCCGCCTCTCAAGCCACTCCTCAAAGAGGGGACTTACCGCCGCAATCGCGGCGTGCCCAAAATCTCACAAGGTCTGTTTTCTTCTAGTGTAACTTTTATGACCAACTTTTGGTATTTTCCACAATATATCTAATTTTAAACACAGAGTGAAACAAAAGCGATGTTAACCGTTGCACGCACCGGCTACTACTCTCTCTAACTTATTTTTGTGTAACTTGCCATTGTTAATTAGAACCCCCAAAGACAGAAACCAATCGTAGGCCAAAATCGAATCCAGTAAACAGTGCACAGGTCACAATGTATCCGGATAACAAAACATTTCCAAACTTAAAGCTTGTAACCACGCCAAAAACCTTGAGCATTTGGGCGGAGCTTTTTTTTTTTTGGGTGGGAAATCATCAAATAACTTCTCCCGCTCTGGGTGGAGCGGGAGGGCGTGTCAGACTTTTACTGACTAAAACCCACCCGTGTTCTCTCAGTTGCCTATACGCCAGGGGCGGCCGTATCTCTTTCGAACAACCCGCACCCCTGGCAGGCATCGGCCCTTGCGGGCCCCATCTGTTGCTGCTGACATCTCTTTATCTCTTTGAGGCGCGCGTGGAACACAACGCGCCGTCGACCCGGGCTTGGTCCTTACCGGACAGCGAGCTACCCATTACTCGCCGTCCGCAAGCCCGTGCCTACGGTGGCCGGGAATCAGCCTGGGATTTCCGACGCCCAGGGAGTCTCCTGCGAAGGCCACGGCTGTGAGGGCGCATGTACTGCCTCTCCCTCACGTGCGCCGCCTCCCTCTTTGCGAGCATCACTGCTTCGCTGAAGAAGGTGACGGCTAACCATGCACTCACGCTCCATACCATGGCCTAGACCAGGGCCGGACGCGAGATCGCCGCCGCCGATCGCCTCCACAAGGACACGGCGGTGCTCCACCCAAGCCGGGCAGACCTCCACCGTATGCTCCACCGTGTCCTCAGGGCGATCTTCGCAGTGGAAACACCCGGGCGTTTCCTCCCGCCTTATGCGAAACAGGAACCTCCCGAAACAGCTGTGTCCGGTGAGGACTCGTATCAGGCGGAAGGTGAGAACGCCATGCCGCCTCTCAAGCCACTCCTCAAAGAGGGGACTCACCGCCGCAATCGTGGCGTGCCCAGCACTGGGTTGCAACCACCACACTCTCCATGTCGCCATGAGATCCCGCCGGAGCTCTGTCCGCTGTGCCGCGATTTTCCGCGGCAGCGGAGTTATGCCCCGGCGTTTGGCCTACTCGCGCCACTCCCAAGTGTGCGCGAGGACCTTTACCTCCAGATCCCATGGCGACAATCCCGCAAGGGGGCCTGCTGCTTCACCGGAGAACGTGCGGTATCCCCGTACCATCCGGATGGCCATGACCCTATGGGCCGCCTTCAACTGGCGTGCTGGTTGGCGCCTCAACGTTGGCTCTCACGCCCGTGCCCCGTATAGGGCCATAGCCCGCACGACCCCCGCGTGGAGCCTCCGGCAGGAGGCGTTTGACCCCCCTAGAGTGGGCAGGAGCCGCTTCATCACGCGCCATCGTGACGTAAGCTTTGTGTAAATGGCACCGGTACAAATACTTAGTAATAGAAGTTCATTGTAGGAAATAGTAACAAATTTTAGTTACATGATTTTATTTGATTTATTTAAAAAAAATGTATTTCACTGTGTTTGTGTGTATGTTACGTAGGGAAGAAAAATAATAAACAGTATTTTTGGAATAAGTTATTTTATTTTATTTGTACATAACATCCGAAATACCTGCTAACCTGTTACAAATAACATCAAGCTTGTATTCCCTGAAGGCGTAAGCAGATGAAACCCACATTTATGGTCTCTTTATAAGTACACAAGTACAATTTTAAAAAATTGCGGCAGTAGAATGACCACTGTACTAAATATAAGCTACATATTTCAAATAAATGTTAAAACTTGTTTACACATTCACATTTATAAATCTTGATAAAAATAAAAAGGTGTTGCTTATTTCTATAGTAATAACATTTACAAACGGTGATAATGTCTAAAATAATAAAAAGTTCATCTATTACACACTCACATTCACACAATTTTACATCCCACAATCTCACATTCAGTTTTATAAATAAAAAAAATAACTGCCAGCAGAACTGCAAGAGGATTATACACACAGAGAAATATATGGAAACAGGCTAAAAAATATAAAGTATAAAGGTGCTGCTTATTTCGAAAGTAATACAAGTTCGTTCACATTATTTTATAATTCATGATAAAAATATACAGCACAGAGGTGGTGCTTACTTCTAAAAAAGAACTGCATAAGGTAGACTCATGATACAGTGCAACTGTGACAGTGACAGTGTAACTTGAAACAAAAACGCTACCCTAGCGAGTTTCTGACAAGCCTCAAGCAGTTAGCTGCAGTTATTTTTACGTTTTGATGACCCCCAGTCAAGCACACGTCACACATACAAACACGGCGCTTAGACAGCATAGATTGTATGACCGAGAAGAAGGAGTGATTTTACTAGGTGCGTCTGTCTGTCAGTTACGACTTTGTGGCAAAGCTATACTCTTGTATGAAAACTGGAAATACATACGTCAGTCAGTCTGAATGTCCGTCAAATATACTACGTATAAATAACTATGTGTTTATATAAAATAAATAAATATTCACTAAATAACTAAGGTCGTCTGTCTGTCCATCACTGGAAATAAAAGATGCTCAAAATGGAACTACTAAGTATGGTATAACTTGAAGCAGGGATCAAAGCAAAGGGGGACCTCACAGACGGAGCATACGTACGTAGTTCGTTGGTATTTCTTCTGCTGGGTGCACAAAATACAACGCCTACGACTATGACGGCCTACTGTGAGTGTGTCTGTCCGCTGAGGGAGATTATGCACCTGAGGCTTTGGACGGCTCAAACTGCTAGACACGGGATGGGTGGGATTATTTTTAGGGACAAGTGCGAGGTGGTGCTGCAGAATTTGGTCGACTAACTGCAAACGAAACACTAAGTGCTCTTTTGGAGCAGCCGACGAACTCTGCAGCAGGATACGGGCATTCAAAATGGAGCAGTTGAGCAGGTGTTTGAAGAACTTGACGTTCCATTTTGAGCCTCTTTTTCTTTCCAGCAGGTATGGTTCCAGCATTTGATCTTTACGATCAACGCCTCCCATACCCTTGTTATAGTCCAAAACAACTTGTGGTTTGTATAGGGACGGGCCATGTGGTTTCACCACCATCTGGCCTTGTGAATTGCCGTGGTAGGTACTGATGGTGGCTATCTTACGCTTCTTGTCCTGAAAGGCCAAGACCACCACATGGAATGACGTGCTACAAACTGGCCATCTTTCAGATGACACAGCGATATGAGTGGAGGTACATTGCTGCGGGTAGCACGCAAGGTACCTACACAATCGATTTTGCGTGACTTCAGTAATCTGGCCAGTAGGGGGTTATTGAACCAGTTATCCATAAACAGAGAGCCTTTGTCAAGGAGAGGACGGATGAGACGGATCACGGAGGATGTGCTTTTCAGCACACCGGAAGGGAAATCGGGACCATAGGAAGTTCCAGCACCGAGGTAAACAAAGAATGACCAAAGGTAGCCCCTGGAGGACTCGCAGAGTTCAAAGGTCTTAACTCCGAACCGGGCTGCCTTGGTCTTGATGTACTGGCGGAAGGAGAGGTTACCTTTCCACAAAGTCAGGGATTCGTCCATACAAATGTTCTGGGATGGGATATAGGTTTCTTGGAATCGGGCATTTAAGTGGTTCAAGATTGGGCCTAGACTAAACAAAAGGTCAGTCGAGTCTGTCGGTCTGTTACTTGAGTCATTTAGGTGAAAAACGCGGCAAAGATTCTCATATCGTGTCCTTGAGAACATCTTTCTGAAGATGTTCACTTGCAAGAGGGTTAACAGTGAAGCAGGACTTGATGGTGGGCATCCGGATGACGCCGAGCATCATCCAGAAGGTAAACAGGATAAAAAGTTCGTGAATATTCGCGTCGTACCAATCTAGGGCGAACGACACGGACGAACCAGCAACCCTTGCGGCGTAGCGGTCCGTCTCAGTCACGATGTGTGACATGATGCCGTCATCCCAATACTGCCTAAACGCCTCATTCGCGTTTTCAGATTGGACAACCGCCCCCGTTTGCTGAGGAAGAAATTCCTCCCTCTCACCTTGAAAATCACCCATGGGTGACCATTCAAAGTGGTTCGGAGTTCCTTCGGCAGCAAAGAAGGCCTCCACCTCACCGTCATCCGCATCTGCCCATTCATTCTCATTCTCTTCCCTTATTCTCCTTGCGCTATTCGTCACCCGCACTCTCGCTGCTTCTCGCATTCGGACAATATGCATGATCTTCTCCCGAACGTCCACAGGCACATCGTCGTCATCCACATGGACCTCTACCAATCTCTCGCCTCTTACCCATTGGGGGTCACCAATTGGAACTCCGCGCCCACTTCGCCGGCCACGCTGCGCCGAGTTGCCGCGCCACGCTGCACCACCACGCCGCGCGCCGCTGCGCCCTGGCCGACGCTGCTGCTGCGGCTGCTCTGCCAGCACGTCCTCTACCACTTCTTCTTGCTGGAACAGCTGGTGCTGGTCAGCAAGAGAGAAGTGGTCCTGCTCCATCGCAATGTCGTCGTCCATGGGCGCCACGACGACGACATCGCATCTAAGATAAAAAATTGTCAAAATAATTACGTGGGAATTACGAAGAAAAGGTATAAGACTAATGAACATAAGTTTTAACACTTACGGCATGAGGACGCGCGGCGAGCCTGAGCCAGCAGCAGTGGAGGGGCCCGGTACTGGTGATGGGGATCTTGGCCTATCAAACAAAGAGATTTCGTTTATTATACAAAAACCATTATGTGGTTTATAACCACACACTAATTATTACTCACGGCATGGACAAGGGCACCAGGTTCTCGTCCCACATCGCCAAGATCCCGCTACGTTCCGGAGCCACCGGTGCCGGCTAAAAAAATAAAAGCTTCAATAAAGTAACTACTATACATAACATTACATTAGACCTCACCTCACACAAACCACCAACATAAATCATAATCATATGGGATTCTTAGCCGCCAACACCCCTTACTCGCTACACCCAACCATAATTATTATCTAAAGCCAAAACATAAACCTCAACAAACAAAAACAAACACCCAAACAATATACATTGCATGACAAAAAAAGAAAAACTGTTCTCCTTTTATTATATTATTACTGACATAGTAGTAATTTCACATTCATCAATTATTAGTATATATTTACCTCAGCTTCAAGCATCTCGGCCTCCTCGTCGAAGGAGTCATCAAGGTACTCCTCCTCCATCTCCAGCTCATCCACCTCCTCCCTTTCCAGCTCCTCCAACTCCTCAATGGGCTCCTCCAGCCCTTCTACGATATCCTCAACGTCGTCATCGTTGAGGATATCGTAAAAGTCGGAAGGAGCGTCGCCGGAGACGTTCCAGGATGCCATCTAAAATCAAAATATAAAAAATATATATGAATAAATAGGAAAATGTATAAGGCAAGGTTATAAAACTAAAACCTGTGCACAAAAAAATCACAACAATATTACTGGCGAAATATGGATGTATTACACACCTCTGCCTGCTCTTCGGGGAACATAAGTGTGATATTGTGTTTACAAAGTAAATGCAAAATGGTTTTATCACTCTACATTAGTACTAACAAACTCACATACGGAGGCCTAAATATATTCGAACGAAATAACAACCTCCATCTTATATGAAGTCGGTCAAATGTAAAATAAGAAAAATATTTCATCTTTTGAAACAGAATAATTCACTAACACATTCGATTTCATCGATAACATCTATCGATACTACTGGACAGCATATTTGCACGAGTTGCGTCATAATAACTGTCAACGGGCCGAGTGCCAGAGCCCAGTTTTTACAAAATATTGAAATGCAAAAAAATATACTATGAAATACACCTCGAAGGACCAAAACATATTGTTACTATTAGATTTACAGCATCTCAAATCATACAGATACCCAATTCATTGTAAAACAGTCAAAATTCATCAAAGTAATGACGCCATGAGCCCAACGGTTTTTTACGTAAAATTGATTTGGCCTAAAAAAAGTATATATTATGTTGTTATTTAGCGCAAATATGATCTACAACGATGTAATAACTACTAATAAATGAACATTCATCCACTTACCGTTCAAAATTCTCCAAAAACCCAACAAATAACGATTTTTTTTATTTTATTTTTATTCGCCGTGTTGAAGCGTTACAATGGCGTCACTTTCAACGTATATAATAGTAGTCTATGCTTTCAACCAAAGACTACAATTGTATACTGCTTTCAACTTTTTTATTTATGTTGCCAGACAAAATTCTTGGTGTGGAATTAGTAAGACGACGAGAATATCTATCTGGAAATATCCTGAAATTATCGCAGTCGATCTACAACCTTATTAATATACAGAATTAAGATAAAAACCGCGTGAAGTCGGGCCGGGCCCCCGGAGGGCTCGGCGGGGTTTTACGGAACGATAATCGCCGAGCCCCCAAAGGGCTCGGCCGGACGATACCGGATTGTCCAAACCCCAGTTCAACTGTCTTTATGCGGGGATAGCTTAATTAAATGTTAGAAAAAAGGACACAGGTAATTAAATGTGACCAATTGATGTTACATTGCAATGAAACCAATAATTGTAAATTTATTTTCTGTGCGTTGCCTTATTCACATTACTTGTCTGATGAGCAAAATAGGCACATTTGTAATTTAAATATGTTAATTTTTAATAGGCCAAGTCGTCACAGTGACGCCATTTTATTTTTTGATTGAAATCAATTTTTTTCTGATTACAAACTGACAAATTATACAATGTATTTGCCACCTAGTTGTAGGAGACAAATTGCTAATCTCATATCATACAACTTACACCATGACACTGGTACCTGTACTTTACCATCGCTTACTGTTAGTAGTGCTACTAACACTACTTTTGACACGCCTAGTAGTTTAAACAATTAGGTGCGACAACAGATAAGCCGCATATTATGTTGAATGTTGTTCATCAACATATACAGGGTCTATCCGGCAAAGGAGCTAGAGTTAAGCTTATTTATGGAGACCCATGATATTCAGGTGTTATGTTTGACTGAACACTGGTTGAAAGAACATGAAGTTATTAATGATGATAATTTTACCGTACAAAGTGCATTTGTAAGAAAAACTGCTATTCGCGGTGGATCTTTAGTACTTGTTTCAAACAAGTTGAAATGCAAACAACGTTTAGATTTAGTTAACCTTTCTATTGAACGTACTATTGAGTTGTCTTGTGCTGAACTCGAGCGATACGTTATTATTTGCGTTTATCGACCACCCTCTGGGGACTCCATTCGTTTCGAATCGGGAATGGAGGATTTGCTCAATAAGTTAAAATCAAATAATAAAAGTATAATTTTATGAGGAGATTTTAATAATAATATTTTAGATGTTACTCCATTAAGTATTAGACTTCTTATACTGTTTAGATCTTTTAATTTAACTAACTTGTTTTTAGAACCTACTAGGATCACGGCTTCTACGTCGACTTGTCTTGATAATAAATTTAGTGATTGTGATTGACGTCTGACCACTGTGGATTATTGGCTAGCTTTCATTTACCATTACATAAAAAACCGCATAAAGTTGAATGCAGGCCTTATACAGTAGAGATTATGGTCAAAAACAAATTAGTTACTGAAGCTGCTGACGTAGCCGAGGCATTTAATGAGCTTTTTGCCAACATACCTTTAACTACGTCTCGCAACTTAAATTCGTCCCCGTCTAAAGCGGAAAACCTTCTGGATAGTAGTGTGCCCAAATGTAGTCACTTATTTCGTTTCGAACATGTAACGCCTCGTGATGTAGTCAGTATTTTTAACACACTTAAGTCTAAAAACACTAATGATTACTAGGGCATCTCTATTAAACTTTTAAGTAATATAATCGACATCGTAGCCCCCTATCTAGCTATTACTTTTACTAAATGTGTTGACTTTGGAACTTTTCCCGACCTCATGAAGAGTACTAAAGTAAAACCAGTACTTATTTAAATTAGGTAATAAAAATAACGTTGGAACTTATAAGCCTATTTCTTTCTTATCTTTCTTATCTTATCTTTTAGTAAAATATTTGAAAAGTTAATACTCAAGCAGTTGCTAAGACATTTTAATTCAAATTGCCTCCTTCATGATGAACAATATGGCTTTACAAAAGGTCGTTCAACTACAGATGCGGGTGTTGCTCTGCTGAAACACATATTCAACGCATGGGAGAACTCACAAAATGCTATTGGAGTTTTCTGTGATTTTTCCAAAGCATTTGATTGCGTGCACCATGACGCGCTATTGCGTAAACTACGTCATTACGGTGTTCAAAATGAAGCTCTGAACGTAATAAATTCTTATTTGCAAAATAGGCACCAATGTGTAGATATTAATGGTGTGAAATCTTCCGGGCTACCAGTTGAGTTAGGTATACCTCAAGGCTCAATACTGGGTCCATTCTTATTCTTAGTGTACATTAATGATTTACCATTCTATTTAAAGGGTATCTGTGACGTTGTACTGTTTGCTAATGATACCTCTCTTATCTTTAAAGTAGACAGGAAAAGACAAGATTTTAACGACGTAAACAGTGCACTCTCAAGGGTTACGCATTGGTTTACCACGAATAATCTAGTTCTCAATGCCAAGAAAACGAAATGTATAAAGTTCGCTTTACCGAATGTAAGAAATCTGGGACCCAACATCGTCTTAGATAATGAGGTGTTTGCAACTGTAGACTCGTCCGTTTTTCTTGGCATAGCAGTAGATGCCAAACTTCAGGGGATCATATATATCAAGCCTAGCGGGAAGGCTCAGTTCGGCCACCTACGCCGTCAGCAAAGTAAGACAATACACTGACGTTGATACAGCTCCGTTAGTCTATTTTAGTTATTTTCATAGCGTTATGTCCTACGGCATTCTGCTGTGGGGTAAAGCCGCTGTCATTTACTGGGCTTGGTATAACTTTTTATAACAAGCTTCCCTCTTCTGTGCTAGATTTACATTTTTGCGTTTAAATACCTCGAACCTGTACCGTAACAGGGACCGCGCTACATTATTTGCGTTTTTCGCTCATTTTATTACATTTACATAGGTAAAACTTTAGTCGGGGTCTATGTAATAAGAATTATCTAAGAAAAATATAACATAAATTAATAAAATATAACATAAACACTTGAACTACTGCTTACCCCTAGTACTCAATTACACAACTATACGAATTATTAAACTATGGTAAAATATTCACTTTTGTACTGTCTTATGAGTGTCTATGTATCACTTTATATACACTATTTTATTATTTACACTGTTCTACCACTTGTCCCGCACAAGTACTCTCGTTTGAAACCCTCAAGCGTTCATTTGGCGTTACGCCACTCTGGTGATGTCACATAGAAACCGAAAGCTAAGGATAGGCTTCTTCGGTCCAATCTGACATCGCAAGGGCGGATCCAGGATTTTTTTCTTGGGGGGGGGGGGGGGGTGGGCATCAGGGGCGAACGGATAAAAAAATCAACAAAAACTGTTAGAAATAAATTTGAAGTATCATACTTCAAGTTTATTTCTACAAGTTCAAGTATGTATAGGAAGGTTTATGAAATTGTCAAAACAATAGAGAAATTAAATGTTTGATGAAGACAGTTTTCTTTTATGTTTCCTGCTAAAGATGTCCAGCACTTCATTAGCGTCCATTTTTGCTCAACGTCTTGATGGATATGCATTAAATGCGCTGAGACTCACGCGCCCTTGCCAGTGGCCAACCTAGGGCCCTCGCCCGCTCCCTGCCCCGCCCCGACCCGCGCTTTTTCCCGACCGTACCGCTCTCGCCAACGCTGATTATCATCTTTCATTTGCAAGTGCGTGAAAGAGATGCAACTGAAAGCGATGGCGCACCCGTTACTCAGTACCGAATACATACGGTTTGCTACAACTCTAATGCTTACTGCAAATTACGATTAATTATGTTGGTTATTGTTATCTTGTAAGGTAATTCAATTTTGAGGGATTTTCGAATAGATGTGGCAATTTCAGGGTTTTTTGAGGTTTTTTGACTTCAACTTTAGGGGGAAATATTTTTTGAGAGTTGGCAGCACTGTTCAACTTTTGAAAAGCGAAAGGCTAGCATCGTAACGTTAAATTGTTCGTTTATTAGAGATTTTTTATTTCATTAGTGGTTATTATTATTAATTAATGAGTACTAAAAGAATTGTTATCATTTTTTTTAGATTTACTCTTCGAGAACCAAATAAAAATAATGGGAAACCTGATTAATCGGTAAGTTCATTGGCAATCTTGCGACCTTCATCCTATCTAACGTGGTAGGTACAGCAAGTTTAAAAAATAAATCGCAATTCAAAGTTCCGTTTACTTACTGGCGATAGATTCAAGTGATTCAAGTGACTTTTGTTTTACAGACGTGTCCATACATGCGTATCTGAAGATCGCGAGTATCTGGTATGATGGAGTTGACGATGAGGCAATGATTGAAAGCTTCTCTGAATGTTTATCTTATTGAGGGGACTGGGTAAGTGTTTTACTAACATGGTGTGGCAGCTATTGGAATGTTTCTGAGGCTTTGGGCGTACTGATAAAAGTGTTTAAGGAAATGATGTTGTGCAGTCTGCCTGCAATATGCTAATTGATTTTGTTCTTGCATGGTTTGAGTGTTCTTTTATTTTTTAGCATCGATGACTGCCTCCGTCGCGGGCCAGCTGATCTTAGCGAGTACAAGTATGATGGTAAGTATGATTGGTTCATTAGTAATTCATCATATCAGCCGAAACACATCCACTGCTAGACATAAGCCTCCCCCAAATGGAGGGCATTTGCCATAATCGCCACGCTTGGCAGGCGGGTTGACGATCGCAGTATGGTGGTCAAATGCATTTAGAACGCTGCTGCCCATTCTCTAGTAAGTCCCTTAGTCGCTTTCTATGACACCCATGGGAAAGAATGGGATGGTGCTATTCTTTTACGTCCGGCACCACACGGAACATTAGTAAATAGTTGTGGGTTATGATAGTTCAATTACTTTCATACCTGTTCAACAATTGGAGACTGTGAATAACCTACCTACTTACACATAATGATGTTATAGTGACTAGTTTTACTTGCATGGTGTATCCGCTTCACTGTGATGTGTCTAAGCTTTGGGCATTTTTAACCAAATAATAGGAAAAATGAAAGTTAATTTTTATAATTAATCAAATTATGGTCCTGGTAGTGTTATGTTATTAACAATTTGTTTTTTTTTTTTAGAACCGAGCTGCTCATCTCTCTTCAGGAGACACGGGAGATTGCAACCAATACAAAAGTAGTGTTTTATTTGCAATTAGTTTTAGTTATAGGTGCTTCAAGTTCTGTCTTGCAAGAGGTGTATCATGTTCAATAAAACACTAATTAGGTAATTTACTGTTTTATTTCGTGGATGGTTTAAGCACTAGGTAGCCTTCAACTAACGTGTTATTTTCACACCTGTAAGGTACTTCTACAAATCTTATTTGTGCGGGACAAGTGATAGAACAGTGTACATACTAGAATAGTGTATATAAAGTGATACATAGACGCTCATAAGACAGTGCAAAGTGAATAAGTTTACTATAATTTAATAATTCGTATTAGTTGTGTAATTGAGTACTAGGGGTAAGCAGTAGTTCAAGTGTTTGTTATATTTTATATTATCTTAGTTGATTTTATATTTTTCGTAGATAGTTCTTATTACATAGAGTCCGATTATATATAATTTTACCTATGTAAATGTAATAAAGTTAGCAAAAAACGCAATTAATGTAGCACGGTCCTTGTTACGGTAAAGGGTCGAGGTATTTAAGGTAAAATGTTCAATATAGTGCCTCGCTCTGATTGGCTGATGCTTTGCGCGCGTTTTTAATGATATTGTGCCTATCCCTAATTAGCTGACGCCTTTACCCGCGCTTTTTTATAATTATGATTGGTCAAATCGATATTTTAAATCCTTGCAAAATTGTATAAAAATAGGAACATTTTTGTCATTCGACACATTCAGCGGCGAGCTACCTAGAATAAAGTACTCCAAATATAGAAGCAAGAAGTCTCCAGTGGTTTCATTCCCCGCCAACCCAGCACACAAATGCGGCTATAGGCCACATTTAATGGTCCTTCGAACACGGATACTGCGGGGAAGAATTACCTGAAGATTACTACAGCATCATTGAGAAGATTTCTCAAGAAGATAGAAGAGTACTTTCAAGATTTGAAGGAAATCAGCTGACAGCATGCCAGTTACGCGCTCCGTGGGTAGGGGCCGCAAGCCGTCGGGAGAACAGAAGCCCTCGTCGTCCGAGACCACCACCTCGGCGACCGGTACCAGCGCGGAAGCCAGCACGGAATCGACAGTTACAGGGACGACCGCCACGGAGACTTCGGAACAGACAGACAACTCCGCGGCAACCGAGCCAACCACCGTGACTTCTGCGACCGCCAGAACCTCCTCGACCGCCACCGCCTCCGCCACAGCCGCGACTGCCTCGCACCCCGCCAGCGCCGCTGCCCCCTCCGTAACCCCGTCCACTGCGACGACGCTAACTACGGGTGCGAAGGACAAACAGCTGATGAAGCCGCCCGCTACTGTCATCAATAGTGAAACTCGTCAAGAAACGGAACCCTCTATAGTGAAGCGAGTTATGAAGAGCACCGCCGGTCCATCGAAGCCGACTGGACTACAGCATCTCCGCCCTCCTAGCAACAGGGGGGGAGGGGGAGGATCTATCTACAGCAGAACAAAGCAACTCAAGCTTGCGAAGGCCAGAGAAGATTTACGAAGGCGTACCTTCAAGTGAAACTAGCCGCAGCACGCCTAGCTACATTGGAGAGAAAAGACTCAGAAGAGGAAGAAGATGACGTCTCCCTCTACTCGAAGTCAGAAGTTAACGCAAGAGTGGACAACTGGTTGGAGAATCAAGTGAATCGTCCGGTGTTAGCGATCACCAACGAACCACACTGCCCCCCAGAAGAACCACCGGTCGTCCGCACAGAAGAACCAATGCCAGCGAAGCATGAAGAAACACGTCAGTCACCGGCGGGAGGTCAAACCGACCTAGCCCTCCTAGCTGAAGCCATCGCCCGCGCTGTCAGCGCCGCTCAACGACCCAAGTTCGTCGAGTTACCGATCTTCAGTGGGTCCCATCAGGAGTGGCTACCCTTCCGCGCCGCCTACTACGAGACAGAAGCAATAATAATAATATGTGGTTGATCAGAGGGCGTATACAGTCGCGTCATGTAAGATCGCGCATTTATTACTCCTATATTTTAATAGACCGCAATGTTAATGACCGGCGTGCTATCGCACACTGGTATTGCTCATGCTTGACAGGAAGCCGCGAAGACAGGGATTGCTCAATCAATCAAATCTCATGTCTGTCAATTGTTTACACCAGTTAATAACATAACATCACGCCGGTACGCTGTGAAGGGGTAAGCACATGTGAACCACTAAAAAGTGAAAAATTAAAAACTTTTTTCAAAAAAATAAACAACCGACTTCCAAAAAAACACTAAAAAGTGAAAAATAACTTTAATTTCGGAAAGCGGTGACAAAAAATTTAAATACACATCCAAAGTCACCGACTTCCGAAATTAAAGTTATTTTTCACTTTTTAGTGTTTTTTTGGAAGTTGGTTGTTTATTTTTTTGAAAAAAGTTTTTTATTGTGCACCAAATAAACGATTGGACGGACGGACGGACGGACGGACGGATGGGACGGATGGGACGGATCGGACGGATCGGACGGATGGGACGGATCGGACGGATCGGACGGATCAAGACTGTGTTGGTGTTCACGACGATATGGCTTTAAGAGGCCTGCCAATGCTGCTCACTTACTTTGCGGCTACCTGGTGGCAAGGTGTTAAACATTCGGTCACAAGTTGGCAGGAGGCCATCCATTTACTTCGCCAAACATTCGTCCGCGCCTCCCACCTCATAGATTATATAGAGAAATGTCTAGTCGCTGCACACGCTACCTGAAAATCCAGTGCAGCTGGATATGGTGTACGGCCTACTCCATAGGAGAATCCGGGAGAGGGTAACAAGGAGTGCCTTCGCTTCGTTCGCCGAGCTGCTACAACAGGCTCGAGTAGTGGAGGATGTGCTGGAAGAAGTCTGCCCCGCTGCGCCGACTAAAAGGCACTCTCCTGCATCTGCCGCCCCGCCGCTGCCGCCACCGCATGTCACTGGACATGCTGCGACGTCTTCACCAGCTGGTGCTGTGGTGAATAAACAAGAAAAAGCCCCGCCAAACAAGGCTAGACCAAGGTGTACATTTTGCAAGATGTTTGGACATGTCAAAGATGACTGTCGTAAGCTAGAAAATCG
This sequence comes from Polymixis lichenea, assembly GCA_949091785.1. NCBI lineage: Eukaryota > Metazoa > Arthropoda > Insecta > Lepidoptera > Noctuidae > Polymixis > Polymixis lichenea. The sequence continues at coordinate 11,657,187 of OX420958.1, read as the reverse complement.
GAATAAGGCGACTGTTGAACCGGTCAAGAGCGAACCAGTTGCGACCCTATTGGAGCTGCGCCCGTCCATAGCGTGCTTCGGATGTGGTGCGCCTGGTGTGATACGGTCGAACTGCACGGTGTGCAAAAGGAAACGCACTGCATCGCCGACCACGACGACCGCATTCCAATCAGTGTCCGTAGATGGAAAAGTGTTAAAACCGCGTGTGCGCCCTATTTTTAATGTGCAGGTGTTCGGTGCAGTAGGCACTGCGTTACTAGACACGGGCGCGAAGCAATGCGTTGCTAGTGATAGGTTAACAAGGCATTTGCGGGCTAATGACCAAATATTGAACAGTTGCGAAACAGAGTTAAGATTTGCAGACGGAACCCAACCTCTCCAAACTAGAAACAGCTGTGGTAAATGTAAAAGTGCAGGGAGTTGCAATAAGCACCCTTTTTATGGTCTAGCCCGGCGCAACCGATTCCTTACTAGGTATGAATTTTATAGAGGACGCTGGCATGATACTCGATTTCGAGAGGAATCGTTTCTCTTTACGTGTTACAGGCTTTCATGAGCTACAGTATGAACGCGAGGACCGAGTTGCGGTCAGTTCGACGATTGGGCTCCACGAGTGCGAGGGCATTCTCCTATCATCACCTGATAGGGACAAGTTGGCTGCACTATTGGAAATTAACGCCGACATCTTTAGTGCAGGGGGAGGGCCGACACCCTTTGCTGTGCATAGGATAGACACAGGTAACGCCGCCCCTATCGCAACGCCCCCTTATCGACTGACTCCTGCTAAGAAGGAATTGACAAAATGTTGGAACAGGAGGTAATAGAAGAAGCTGAGTCAGAATGAGCTTTCCCGGTGGTGTTAGTGCCGAAAAAAAATGGTGAGACAAGATTTTGCGTCGATTATCGAAAATTAAACGCTGTAACCCGTACGGACAAATATCCACTGCCATTAATCGACGGGATCTTATCTTCCACAAAGAGTAATTGTGTGATGTCCACCATCGATCTAAAATCTGGGTACTGGCAGGTGGAAGTAGCTCCAGAGAACAGACACAAGACTGCATTCGTCTCACCGTTTGGAACGTTTCAATTTAGGCGCATGCCATTTGGCTTAAAGAATTCGTCTTCGACGTTCCAACGATTGATGGATCGTTTTCGGTCTGGACTAAAACACGTAACCGTTGTGGCATATTTAGATGACAATCTCGTAATTTCTGATAACCTGGATGTGCACCTACAGGATCTGCAACGGATGTTCGATCGTCTTCGTCAATTCAACCTCAAAGCAAACCGTGAAAAGTGTGTATTTGCCAGGGAAAGAGTTGCTTATTTAGGGCACGTTATTACGGTCCAAGGTATCGAACCGGATCCGACGAAGGTCCAAGCAGTCGTGGAAATGATACCTCCTAACTATGTAAAGGAACTAAAAAGTTTTTTACAAACCTGTTCCTGGTTTAGAAAATGTATTCCACAGTTCTCTGAAGTAGCCCAGCCGTTGACCGACCTTACCAGGAAGAGTAAAGCCTGGAAATGGGGTGAGAAGGAGGTCACCGCCTTTAACGAGCTTAAGCGGAGACTCACAACGAGTCCAATCCTACGCCAGCCAGATTTCAAACAACCTTTCATTCTTCGCACAGATGCCAGTGGTTATGCCCTCGGAGCAGTGCTCGTGCAAGGTCCGGATCCGATCCGTGGTGTGGGCCCTAGATAAGTTTCGTGGTTATCTCGAAGGGGCCCAAGTCCGTGTTGCAACCGACCATCAACCTTTGAAGTGGCTACTGTCTTTAAAGACACCCAGTGGCCGCCTTGCTCGATGGGCCCTGAAAATCCAAGCTTTTAATCTGGATGTGGAGAGTACACGCCCGGGAAAGCTAATGTGGTGGCAGACACGCTCAGTCGTCCCGTGTGCCGGCCGTCGCTGGAAGAGAATCTCGAATCTACCTGTGATCTGTGTCCAGTCTCAGTAGACCTACCTCACCGTAGCTCCGAGGAATTGCGAGCAACTCAGCTCGAAGATCCTGAAATTAGGAAAATACTTACGGACTTTGAAGACGGTGATGCCACCACTAGGTGGACAGATCGAGGCTATTATCTGTCAAACGGAGTCCTTTTCCGATTTGATCCGGATTCCGGATCTGAGTAGCCTCAGTTGGTAGTACCAGACTCTATGCGCACCGAGATACTGAAAGAGCTTCATGATGCGCCCACAGCCGGTCATTTGGGCCTGGAGCGCACTCTAACAAAGATCAAAGAAAGGTCCTATTTCCCAAATATGCGTCAATACGTGGCCAAGTATCTCAAGGCTTGCGATTTTTGACATAAGTTTAAGCCTACTAATCTTAAACCTGCTGGGCTGCTGCAAACCCCTGTCGCCCAGCAACGCTTTGAAGTTCTCGCAATGGACTTGTTTGGTTCTCTGCCTGAGGGTAGTAAGGGTGAAAAGTGGATCTTCCTAGTTGAAGATACTGCGAGCAGATGGGTGGAGTTGTTCCCGTTGACCGAGGCCTACGCAGATAGTTGCGCTAGAGTATTGATAGAAGAAGTATTTATGAGATATGGGTTTCCCCGTAGAGTTATCTCAGATAATGGAACACAGTTCGTGTCAGCGGTGATGCAAAAAACAATGCATGTCCTGGGTGTTCATCAAAATTTGACTCCAGTCTATCACCCCGAGGCCAACCCCGCTGAACGGAAACATCTGAAGATGAAGCAGATGTTGGCGATCCTGATAGATCCAGAGCGTCGTCGTTGGCCGGCAGCGTTGCCTGCTGTGCGATTTGCTTTAATTACGGCTCCTAACCAAGGCCCGGGACACTCTGCCGCCTTTTGAAAGTTCGCGCGCGAGTTCCGGTCCCCGGTGGCCGTAGCCCACGACTTGCGAGTGGTCGTAGATCAAGAAAACTACGTTCTCCAAATCACGCCATATTTACGGGACTTTGTACACCGCCTACAAGAGGTGAAGTGGCGAGTCGAGCGCCAGCAGGACATTCGCAAGGATGCAGTGGACAAAAACCGCCGTCCTGGAACTAAGTTTCAGGAGGGTGGGTGACCTCGTACTCGTGGATAGCCATCGACTTAGTCAAGCCGCGAAAGGCTTCACCAGTAAGTTCGCCCCGAGACGAGAGGGCCCATATCGTATTAATAAAGTGGTTTCCGCAACTTCTTACGAGGTTGTAGGTAAAGAGAGCGAACCTCGAGGGAAATATCATGCCAGTCTCCTAACACCGTATGTAGGTGATTCCGACGTTGTTGTCCATAGTAGGAAGAAGGGCAGGCCTTGTAAGTTATCGGTTGCCAAGCCAGCTCCAGAGCCTTCAGCTGACTTATATTCTGATGTAAAAAGAAGAGTAAAATTTTAGAGAGACTTTAGTCTGGCGCTCACGCGGTCTCCCTATACCAATATAGTATGAATGAACTTTACACCCTGTTCCTCATACTTCTATACTGGTGACCCCGGGAAAGAACATCAACGCAGCCTTCGTGCAACAACCTCAGCGTGACGTCACACCATCATCACTTCCTCAAACTTTCGAGCAGCGAGTCACACAGCCAGCTAGCACCCACGGCTTCAACGGGTATGCTGATGACCACCTATGTGTGCAGTATGCAGCGAACCGCATGCCTGGTCATCACCCACAGCCTCATCAGCCTCAACAACTACCACGGCACTACTGCTCTTCGGCCGGTCGAGAGCTCGATCTCCCGGTCGACAACAGCAACCAGCCACATCGCGACGCTGTACCACGACGCACCGGAGCAGCGACGGCCCCGACTCACTGGGGTTCGCACCACCGCAGACAATTCCGACCCTCCGCGAACTATGCGACACCGGTTTCGACTCACTGGTACCATAACTGGCACTGGCAAAGCAATTATAATATGCACTGAGTTCGCCCACTATCGACCTCTGGTCTCCGGAGGAGAGTGATGTGGCGGACATCTACAATGCCCCACATACGAAACTTAATATCAACAAATGTGGAAAACACAAACAGTGAAGTGGCGCCATCTACAATGCTATATGCGAACTACTCAAGACTTGACGTCACACCGCAACTACATCAGCTACATCGCGCAAGCAGAGTTTAACATATATACAAGATCCCGACATCTATCGTCGGGCAGTTGCCCACCAGACACAACACCCGGCTGGATGGAGGCCCTTCCATTACCATAGTGTATGAGTGAACTTTACACCCTGTTCCTCATACCTCTATACTACTACATACAAAACTCAGGTATTTTCACAAATAGCACTCACTATTGAGTAATTTCTAAATGTTTTGAAACTCTTATTCACACATTTTTTTTTACTGCATTTATCGACTTTTATAACACGTAACCAAGGAAAGTAAGTCATATCCGTGGGAAAGTAGAGAGTAGAATTTCACACCATTTGATTTATTTTGAGGTTTCTTTGAAGTGTACGAGCATCCAGAAACACAACAATACATTTTTACTTAGTAATTATATTTTTTTCACTTCGTTTATGAGATTATTTTATTACGTGAAGTGTCAATTTCAAGTAATGATTCCGAGAAAACTTCGTATTGGCGCCATTAGATGGCAGACCCTTTGTCGTGCACGATCCATAAAGTGTAAAAAAAAACCTAGAAAACAATGGAAAACTTAAAACTAGATTTGTCAAATCAAGGGTTTTTTTTTGTTGAGAGTAATATTCGTGGATACCCAAGTCGTTTGTCTACTCATGTAACCAAGTACCAAACGAGTTTTTCATTTTAATGAAACAAAAACTACAGCAAGGTTTCAGAACTCCGATAAAAAGTACTAGGATAGCATAAACTTGAGGGACATGGAAAATTCTCTAGCCACGAAAAGCTACCTCAAAGCTACACACAACCTTAGAGCACATGAGAGTGCACACAAGTACGATACAAAGAAAAAAGGCCAGGTTTATAGGTTTTGACTTTCGTGCGAGTGAGATAGCACCCACACATTCATAGCAAATACAACAAAGAGCGAGAAAACTTAAAATTTATATTGACCGTGTGTGTACGGTCCATAATAACGATAAAATGCTGCATATGAGTTGTATGCACTGACTGAACAGCAACGGCGAGGTGTAAATTTTTCTAAGAGCGGAACCGTAGCGAAGTCAGTTTTAACTTACGTACTTATCAATAAAGAATACTTACTATAATTCTTCAATTAATATAGGAATGTAAAGATTAAAATGCAAAAAAAAATTACAGCTGAAAACCAAATTAAATCTGCAATATTCCTCCATCTCGTTCTCGCTGACGCATTTGTCTAAATCTGTCTCTGTCATAACCCGTTGTACAGCGGCTTGCTCTCGTCTATATCAAGCGATGCCACGTGACCTAAAGTGACCTCATTACGGAATCGCTGTTGCATGAAGTTTTATTTCCCGATTACGACGTTTTGGCGCTGGATTAATTTAGAACATTTTTTTTATGTTATAATACAAAGCTAAAAATACCCGTTATTGTTGTTTGAATGTTATGGTGAATTAAATACCCGTAGTGTAACTATATCTACAATAGTAGCCACTATTGACGTATCATTTTTTTAATAGCGATAGAGTTCGATGCGAATCCCCGATTGGAAGCTGGTAAGAATCGTGTTATGTGGTGCTTTCGCCACTGCCGGACAGGTCCACTCTCTTCTGGGTGGCTATTTCCTCAAAATACCATCTAATGGTCTTCACATGATCTAACCCAAGATTATGTCAGCAGGCTTAGCACGTCTACTTCTACGAAAAATAGACACAGCTCTTTCTATACAAAGTGATATTTCGTTTCTCCATTTTTGACATCGCACCGTAGAAGCACTTCTACGGCATTTTGTCTTTCGTTTTAACGATTTTTGTCTAGATCCTGACTTATGTAGACTATTTCAGAAGAAAGTTTTCTATCCCAAACTGTCAAAATCACACGACATGTTACATCCAGAATGTCGCCCATGTTACCACGCTCAATAGGAGCTACCTCGATCTTGTACGAGAGCGAATTGCGAATCTCAATACGCCAAGCTCCGATATTGTAAACTTCCTTACTCGTCCGTCCGCGTAATTTCCGTAAAAAGGGACACAAAGTTTTTGCTTCACGTATTAATAAATATATAATTATGTATATCATTCCATAGCGTGCACCTATAATTTGGCACTGGTATTTTTGTAAAAGCGACTATGAAGTTTGAAAATGAAAATACAGTCAGCCGGGGCATTTGCGTCCTCGGGGCAATTGCGTTTATTTGAAATAATTTTAAATCTGTTTGAAAACCAACCTATCCTGCCATCTAGTTTTGTTTATTTTGAACAAAATCATAACGTATAATTTCAATAGATGGCGTTGAAACGCTTAAATTCAAAATATCGGTCATATTGAAAATCACTTGTTTTTTGTGAATTGGTGCTGCGCGAGTGAAGTGATCAAAATCCTTAAGAATCCATATTTTTTCTTGGTTTTTCGTTTTTATTATGAAATATATATAAATAATATAATAAAGTCTGTCTATACCAATAGTTATTTTTATTGAAATCGTTTTAATTGTGGAGAAATGAAGATTTAATTTATTTAAGTTAGGTCTGGATGTTTGTAAATACATCTGCTGTTTCGGGGTTATTGCGTCTCTATGACGCATTTGCCCCAAAACCAGAGATCTTAAATCTTTTGTTTTGTGTTTTGTAGTTAAGTTTATTTATTTAGTAATTATGTGTTTCCTAAAGTTTTATTTAACAATGAATTTAAATGTCTTTCTTAATTTTTTTTTAATGAGAAATTTAGCGAATGTTGTTGGTATAGTGGAGTTATCAATTTGTGTTGCAGGTAATTTCATCACAATGGTTATATTGATATACAATGATATCGATAAATATTTAGAAAGAAATGACTTTCAATATTACATAGAGCAGAAACTTACCTGGCCATGGCATACAACACATTTTATCTGGTCACATGGGTGGTTACGGATGTAGACAGTCCCATGCAACACCAACTGGACCTCATCGTTTTATTTTGAATATGAATTTTCAAATTGTAAAAGTGTTATTACAAAGTTCATTCTTTTGGTGTCCATCTTGTACTAGCACACATTTAAAGGTTTTTCTAGGAGAGAGTTCATTCTAAACGATACCAACAGGCCACGAGAAACGCAAATCATTACTACCATTCATACTAACGGCAAAGATGGACTGGAAGTTAGCTAGACTTATGTATCGAAGAGTTATCGTACCTTGTATGATATATGACTTAAAAGTATCGACCCAAGGTGAACAGATTAAGACTCAGAAGATATGAACGAGTTATCATGAGAGACTTGATTAACCACATCAGGAATAAACTAATAATTAAGAAAATGCACCAAATCTTAGACGAAAAAACCGTAACAAAACGCATCAAGAATCACAGGATGTGCTACTTAGCACACGTCTTCAGACGGGATAAACCACATCTATTGCAGGTAGCAATGCAGTACAAGGCCAAATCTAAGAACGTCGGACGACCTATTTACCCAAGGAATGACAATCTAAAACAAGCCATGAAATACTTCGACATGGGAATCAAGTTTTGAAAGGACATGGCTGGAGACAGAAATAAGATCAAGAAAGCGGCTAGCGATATCTACAAAAAACCAGAAACTGTTAGCTGCGAGAACTCAGAATATTACTACGAAAACAACAAAACAGAACATAGCGAAGCAACGGCATAGAAAAGAGCTAAGAAAACAATTGAACGTACCCAAGAAGCCCGACCTGAATCAACATGCCGGCGACGTCGTGAAAAGATCCTATAAATAAATACCACCCGTCTCTCCACTAGTCCAATGCTTACTCAAGGATGCATATCCGGTAGGCTCGCAATCCTTTCCTATCCTATGGGCACGTCTACCTGACCATTACCGCGCCCCCCGGTCTACTTCTTGATATGCAATGGCCTCTGTAACACCATGAAGCATGAGGCTCCAGGGGCTAGTGCAAATCTTGGGGTTCATTCGATTTATCGAGTCTGGTCAAGCCACGCTGGGATCGGTGCATTTCATTCATTTCACAAATAAAATGTTCTTAACGTCTGGATTTGCCAAGGGGTAAATGCGTCTATGAAAAAATAGTCGCATTTTCCCAGTTCTTCTGACATTGCTTCTGATGTAATGCTTATTTAATATTTTTATAATTTACTGAAAGATTCGTATACAAAACTTTAATTGAAGGAAAATATATTTATTTCTGTCTTCAAACGTCACGGGTTTAAAAATTATTTAATGAAGACGCGTTTACCCCAATACGGGAAAATGCGTCTAAAATGCGTCTTTAAAAAAGAAGGTTTATTCACTCGTATTTACTGTAACTAATGGTAGAAACAATTCATTACGGTTGCAGACAGATAATTTCTATATACATTCGTATTAAGGATTTTTCTAATAAGTTTATAATTAGTATGATATGAATTTTTAAAAGCGTGTGAGGGATTTATATGACGCAATTGCCCCGGTTGACCTTACTCGCTTTTTTCACTCCATTTATTGATGCCATAGATTGTGGAGGTCAGATAGACAGGCTGGTATTTCAGCTGCAACCGGTTAGACTGGAAGCCGACCCCAAAATATGTAGTTGGAATAAGGCTGGGCAGATGTATTTATTTATTAGACTTCTCAACAATGAATACACTGTTACTTTATAGTTTAAACATTACAATCTTAAAGTCTAAGCGCCTCATTACAAAGAGAAAAGCACCGCATGCACTATATTATACGCAGATATAATAACACACAATTAATTAATTAAAACAAGTAATACATACAATATAGATTGAGAAAATAAAAATTATACTATTATAGGCTAAAATAACAAAATATTAAGATTAAGTTAAATAATAATAAATCAAATAACAACAGATAATGATTGATGCCTTTCGAAAGCGTACACCTAATAACGTTACCTGATGAAAAGCGACTCTTCACCAGTCCTCCAGGCAGCAACGAGATTGCACCCTTTTGTTTATGCTACCCTAGTACTCTCGCTTAATATCCTCAAGCGTCCATTGGGCGTTGCGTCACTCTGGCGACGTCACATAGAAATCGAAAGTTGCCGCTTTGATCCCAAGAGAAATTGTTAGTTTATTTTGAAAAATTTACAAAACTCAAATCAATATTTTTTTAAAGGATTTTAATATAATTCCATGTTACGTTACTGTTAATAAGTAGTTTATTATTGTATCTTAAAGCCTAGGAGCCTCCTCTCTGTGAGAGGGAGTGGTTTAATGCCATGGGTTCACCAGTCAAAATCAATCAAAATCAAAAGTCATTTGATCAAAGTAGGCTGAGAGTCGGCTCTTTTTGAACTTCAAAAAGACGTCGTTTGACAGTCGCCCCAAAACGCGCGCCCTTCACCGCTTCCTAGTGATTTAGGTGGGAAGAAGAAGTGGCGCAACAAACTCCCCAGCTGTCTGTTAAGTTAGAAGAATTTGATTCAATACAATATTAGGTAATTAACATTACGAAACACAAAAACCATTAAATTTGCCATAATTATGTCAGCTAGCACACGCCAATATACCAACAAAACATTGAAAACTATACGTACTCAAGTAGAAATAAATAATAATGAACAAAAATTTAAAATTAACGTGAACAGTACGTATAATTTAAATAAAAGCCTCCTGGCACAAAGGGCGTGCCCACTTACATATGCAATTCTGTATTATATATAATTATATTACAGCTATAGTTTGAAGTAACAACAGTTAAACTAGAACCTTTGGAATAAAATTAATAAAAAGTTAATGCAATTTACAATAACAACACCATGGTCAGCAAGACGACTAGTCACCACAAGCAGCACCCGTTCAGTAATTAAATTTGGACCCGGTAATGGGTCGGCCAACCGGGACCACGGGTAACGAGTGATTATCCACGACGCGGTACCAGTGCTATTCGTTATATAGATGTCATAACTCTTCGAACTTTTGGCTCTAGGAAAAAAATTCGGTTTTCTCACGATGTTGTCCGTTCACCGCTAAATATATAAAATATAAATGGCCACCGTTTTGAGAGCAGTGATCAACAGTGTAACAAATTGTGTGCCCAAATTATCAAAAAAAAAGATCAACGGTAGGTTACTCTAACAAGAGACTTACAGCACTTAAATGACACGGGTTATTGATATTATCACACTATAATGTGATTAGTAATCTATTTATTTTGTTAATACTTAATGGGCCAGCTCTTGACCTCGATCACGCCTTATGGAATGCGATCGATGAGGTCTATGATGGAACGAGCGCCCCCAGAAGATGCCTGTACACTCTTGTTTTAAAGGTAGACTGTAGACACAGAAATCTTAAAAATAAGGCAATAGAAATGCTATCTACTATCTTTTAATACTGGGACGCGTGTCGCCGGGTCGCAGCTACCAACACATAGACAAACAATAAATACACACTTTCGCCTACACATGCATTTTGCATTGTTGCAAGAAAAATTAAACTTTTAGCGATGACATTACGCCATATTTTCTAAAAACGAATAATCTCGGGAGGCGCGGCTCCTGCAACCAATAATAACTGTGTGCGAAAAGCAGAGAATGATATCGCGCGCTCACCCTCACTGTAGGAATAGTGCAGTGCAAAGCTTGTAATGCTCATATTGAAAATTTTCCCTTGAGCGTTAATCGCCAATGAGTCTTGCAACAATAGATAACTAATTTATGGAAAGTGTTTCATTCTTATATCGAAATCCATTTATCTTTAATATCCGGATCTTTTGGAAACCTGTAATAATAGCAGTGGATAAAGTAAACAGATGCATAAACAACATGATAAGTGTATCTTTTTTCTTTATCTTTTTCATTCCCGGCTTTTCACCGATCGAATTTAATCAACTATCCTTACAATTTAATAATATGTATAATTATTCAGACATAAAAAACAAAATATAAATACGGAACACGTCAACTCATGCGGCGTGTTCCTGGAATTTACGTACGCGGCGATATTGTTTATTGTGAATGACCATCATTTTTTTTTTTTTTTTCTGGGTGGGAAATCATCAAATAACTTCTCCCGCTCTGGGTGGAGCGGGAGGGCGTGTCAGACTTTTACTGACTAAAACCCACCCGTGTTCCCTCAGTTGCCTGTGTGCCAGGGGCGGCGGTATCTCTTTCGAACAACCCGCACCCCCGGCAGGCATCGGCCCTTGCGGGCCCCTCTGTTGCTGCTGACATCTCTTTGAGGCGCGCGTGGAACACAACGCGCCGTCGACCCGGGCTTGGTCCTTACCGGACAGCGAGCTACCCATTACTCGCCGTCCGCAAGCCCGTGCCTACGGTGGCCGGGAATCAGCCTGGGATTCCCGACGCCCAGGGCGTCTCCTGCGAAGGCCACGGCTGTGAGGGCGCATGTATTGCATCTCCCTCACGTGCGCCGCCTCCCTCTTTGCGAGCATAACTGCTTCGCTGAAGGAGGCGACTGCCAGCCATGCCCTCTCGCTCCGTACCATGGCCTGGACCAGGGTCGGACGCGAGAGATCGCCGCCGCCGATCACCTGCACGAGGACACGGCGTTGCTCCGCCCAAGCTGGGCAGACCTCCACCGTATGCTCCACCGTGTCCTCTGGGCGATCTTCGCAATGGAAACACCCGGGCGTTTCCTCCCGCCCTATCCGAAACAGGAACCTCCCGAAACAGCCATGTCCGGTGAGGACCTGTGTCAGGCGGAAGGTGAGGACGCCATGCCGCCTCTCAAGCCACTCCTCAAAGAGGGGACTTACCGCCGCAATCGCGGCGTGCCCGAATGACCATCATTTCATTGCTGCTTTTAGTAGTTGTAATAGTAGACATAAACAACCTTAAGTATTAATGGTTATTGAATTGAGAAAAAAAAAAACGTTATTCTTCGATAATCGTAGTAGTGGTGGTGAAAACATTTGATTTGCCTATATTGATTATATTTCAAAAATTAAGCACTTACACCTGAAATTTTATCCCTTTATTTGTAAAGTTACAAATTTCGGAAGAATTTCCGCAGTTAGATATGCTGCAAACCACCATGTTTACCTCTCCGCGTCCCAAACAACACAAGTTACCGTAACAAACGCTCCACGCACATTTGTGTTCTCGAGACTCATGCGCGGCGACAAGGTCACGCGTCTTTGCGACTTCTATTGCCTTATTATTAAGATTTCTGTGACTGTAGAGGTGTGTGTTGAGGTGGCTGGAATGTGAAAGGGAACACACACGCAAGCAGAGTTACACACTTTTATACATATTCATCATCATTATTTCAGCCCTTTCAGACGAAAGACGTCCACTGCTGGACATAGGCCTCTCCAAAAGGGGGGTTATGCCATAATCGCTACGCTTGGCAGGCAGGTTGGCGATCGCAGTATGGTGGTAAAATGCATAGAGAACGCTGCTGCCCATTCTCTAGTAAGTCCCTTAGTCGCCTTCTACGACACCCACGGGAAGAAATGGGATGGTGCTATTCTTTTACATCCGGGATCACGCGGAACATATATATATTAATAAACTATAAATGCGAAAATTACTATGTTTGTCTGTCGGTCAGAACAGATTTCCATGAAACATTAATTATAATCATATTAAGTTATAGAAAGTCAGAATAAATGGTACATTAAATAAAATTATGTTATTAATATTAAATTATTAGTCAATGGTATCATCACATTCTGCAAAGTATGGCGTGCAAATATTGGTAACATTGAAAATCCAACAGAGTGCATCTCAGCGTTTCGAAAAAATACACTGTTCCATTTTCAACTCCCGGCGCTAATGTTAAAATGTTATTTTAATTTTGTTTAGAACGTATAATTTTCAATTTAAATTAATTTTGATCAATAATTTTTAATTTAATTTAATAATTGCATGATCCAAAGTTGATTGAAATAAAATAATGGTTAATACTATCCAATGCGTTAAAGATTCAGTGCGCGAAAAAATTCCGCTACGATATTGCGGTTTCTATAAAACGTCACACGATACTGACGGCGTATGATGACGTCACGACGGATGACTGTCACGCCACTGTTTGCTAAAACGTTCGTTGTCGCCGTCGCACCTGGCGGTGGAGGACGGTGTGCGAGCGAGACCGCGCGTGTTCAAATAGACTCCAGCCTTATGGATATATTTTCCTTCGCAGTCTTGTCATTCATCCCCGTTGTGTGCAAACCTGTATGTGTGAATGATTCCATACAGCGAGAGCTCATTTATGGCTCATTACAGAGACATTCACACACACAGGTGATAGCCATTATGTGTATCTCCTTTCACCCTCTAACAACCAATCCTCTATTGAATAGAGTGAAACAGAAACAATGTAGGGCGTATCCATTTTCCACCCCTTACTCGCGTGGCTTTCCACGGAAAGAAAATCGGAGCATGGCCCTTCGAACGTATGCTGCCCTAGTACCTTGTTCAGGAATCTTAAAGAATCCCGCTACTATGTCGTCACTAGACTGACGTCAGTCGGTAACCGAGTAGAGTTTTCGGGCCTAGATAAACTTTTCCGAAATAAATGAAAAACTATCATTTAAAGTTTTATTGGAATTATTTATGCCATGATAAATGAGTTAAACGATTTATAAATTAGTAGTTTTTAATTATATTTGCATATGTACGAATCAAACCCTCTGAAAAAATAAAAATATTAACCCTCACCCACGTATCTTTTCGCGGGAACGAGGATCGGAGCATAGCCCTGCTTACGTATGCTGCCCTAGTACCTTTTTCAGGAATCCCGCACCTATGACGTTACTAGACTGACGTCACTTGGTAACAGACTAGACTGACATCACTTGGTAACTAGACTGACGTCACTTGGTAACCGAATACCGGGCATCTGATAAACTTTTCCAAAATAAATGAAAAACTATCATTTGAAGTTTTGTTGGAATTATTAAAAGATTCGTAAAAGAGTTTAAATAAATTGGTTTAAAGTATGAGTCGGTTGCCCTGGTTCTCCTGCGGATCTCTTCATTGAGAACCAGGGCAACCGACATAGCCCGAAGAATTGCCAAACTTAAGTGGCAGTGGGCAGGGCACATTGCTCGCAGAACAGATGGCCGATGGGGCCGAAAGGTTCTGGAGTGGCGACCGCGTACCGGAAGACGTAGCGTTGTAAGGCCTCCCACAAGATGGACCGATGACCTTGTGAAGGCCGCAGGAAAGCGAAAAGCGCAGAACCGGTCGAAGTGGTGGAGCTTGGGGGAGGCCTTTGTCCAGCAGTGGACGTCTTTTGGCTGAAATGATGATGAAGTAAGAGTCAAACCCTTTGGAAAACTTTTATTAACCCCTTACCCACGTGGCTTTCCGCGGGAATGAGAATCGGAGGAGCATGGCCCTTCCTACGTATGCTGCCCTAGTTCCTTTTTCAGGACTGTTAACGAATCCCGCACCTATGACGGCACTAGACTAACGTCATGGGTAACCGATTATTATACCGGACCATATTTCAACTTTACCGAAATAAATGAAAAACTATCATTTGTAAACTTTTATGACCTCCCATATCCCACGTAGCTTATCGCGGGAACGAGAATTAGAGCATGGCCCTTCTAACGTATGCTGCCCTAGTATCTTTTTCAGGAATCCCGCACCTATGACGTTACTAGACTGACGTCATTGGTAACCGATTGTTATAACTAATTTTAAACTTTTCTGGCTATCGGCTCTACCACTTTGTTGCCCCACGTTGCGAATCTGTTTAACACCATTTTAAAATCTTGGAAAGTTCTAAAATTAATGTCCCATTCAAATATAGTCCTCCTGCATAAAAAATATCGTCCAATCAGTTTAACATCTCACATCTATAAAACTCTTATTTAGGTAATACATAATCGCACAGACGGGAAAACTAGATAAACGACAGCCACCAGAACAAGCTGAATTTCGCCTTAGCTTCTCAACAATTGATCGTCTACACACCTTGAACCAGTTACTCCATTTTTTTTTGGAATTTAATAAACTGCTCTACTTAGCCTTCATAGACTATACGAGGGCCTTCGACAGTATTAAACACTTCGAAATATTCAAGTCATTAGGAAACCAAGAACTGGAGCAGCAATATATAGACCTCCTCATAAATATATATCACAACAGCACCGCAGACATCAAACTGAATATTACGGGACAGTCGTTTAGGACACAGAAGGGTGTTAAGCAGGGTGACCCGCTCTCACCAAAATTATTTACAAGCGCTCTCGAGTTCCATCTCTTCGCGTCTCCATTTCTTCCCGTGGTTGTCGTAGAAGGCGACTGAGGGACTTACTAGAGAATGGGCAGCAGCGTTCTCTATGCATTTGACCACCATACTGCGATCGCCAACCCGCCTGCCAAGCGTGACGATTATGGCAAATCCCCCTATATTGGGGGAGGCTTATGTCCAGCAGTGGACGTCTTTCGGCTGATATGATGATGATGATGATGCTCTCGAGGAGATATTTAGAACACTGGCAGCCTCATGGAACACTAAAGGCATTGAAGTCGGCAGTAAGAGGTTGACAAACCTCCGTCTTGCCGACGACATTGTCCTTTTTGCCCCCACAGCTCTGGAACACAGACTTTGCTTCGAGACCTAAGCACGGCAAGCCTCAAGGTTGGACTCGCGATGAATCGGTCTAAAACCGAAGCCGTGACCAACAGCACTAAGTGTAGGGTCGAGATAAATGGGCAGCAAATACAGTATGTCGATGAATACATCTACTTGGGGCAGATAGTTTCTTTCGGAAACAGGCAAGAAAAGAAAATCGATCGCCGCACCAAAAATGCCTGGAAAAGCTACTGGTCCATGAAGACGCTAATGAAGGCTGATCTACCGATTTCCTTGAAGTGAAAACGCATCGATATGTGTATCCTGCCCGTACTAACTTACGGTGCTCAGACCTGCACCGAGTCACAGAAGTTCTAGCTTTGGGTTTGCCAAAGAGCAATGGAGCGCAGAATATTGGGCGTTAAACGAACTGACAGAATACGAAACACCAAGCTGCGCTCCAAAACGGGGATCCTAGACGTAGGCAAAAAAGGTTGCCAGGCTAAAATGGGACTGGGTGGGTCACGCCAGCCGCATGCACAGTGACCGCTAGGCAATAATCTCCACACGGTGGTGAAGATGGACGTGGCGAGACGACCTCAACACGTATTGCAAGGGCTGGATCGAGGTGACCCTGGAAAATGAAACCTGGAGGAATTTGGGGGAGGCCTTTGCTCAGCAGTGGGGCAGTGTAAGCCAATAATAAAAAAACAGTGGCACTCCGGGAGTGCCGACAGAAGTGAAAACTTGAACAATTACGTGTGTAGTTTTTGAATCGTCAGATTTAAGACCGTGCAACTTTAAATGTACGTTCAACGTTCTTCGTTCGTACGTTCGTGTTGTTAGTGGTATCGGTAACAGTCTCGCGAGTTCAATTATTTTTTCCTCATCTCAAAAAATGACCTAATGAAGTTTTCACTTCAAAAACCGAAATAAATGATAAATGATCATGTAAAGTTTTGTTGGAATGTATTTGTCTCATGAGGAAAAAAATTAAAAGATTTAGAAAATAGTAGGTTTAATTATATTTGTTTAAGTATGAGTCAGACCCTCTGAAAAAAATTTATCAACCCCAGCCCTTACCCACGTGACTTTCCGTTGGAACGAGAATCGGTGCATAGCCCTTCTAACGTATGCTGCCCTAGTACCTTTTTCAGGAATCCCGCACCTATGACGTGACTAGACTGACGTCATTCATTGGTAACAGATTATTATTATACTGGTGCCTTTTTAAACTTTTCCGGAATAAATGAAAAACTCTTATTAAAAGTTTTGTGGAAATTATTTTTACCATACTTAAATGAAAATATTTTTAAAAGTTGTAGAATATAAATATGATGATTTGTTTATGAGTTTCCCATACAAAAACTATTATTGGAGTTAATCCAATTTTGAAATTTTTCGGAGCTTATGTTTTAATTTTTAAATAGTTTTAGTTTACTTAACTAAAACTTTATTTTTTTATTTAATTTTATTCTTTTTATTAGTTAATTTGAGATGATTAGATCATTAAATATTTAGTTAGATGAACGTCAAAGGGAAATCATGTAATTTGGTTTAAACAGGTTTTTTATATTTTATTAGCTGACCCGACAAACATTGTCCTGTCATAACTATGAATATTGAATTTGCATTATATAGTATATATACATATATATATAAGAAAAAATAAGAAAGTTGCAGGTAACATATATATATATACAGGGTGTGGCGTAAGTAGTGGTCCACCATTCAGGATTCGATGAACCAGATAATTAACTATAACAATTAAAAATTTTAACCATTGTTACCCAAGGGTTCCGAAAATATTTCCTTTTTGTCTTTTATTTACGAAATTTCTACCTTTTATTACAAATTTGTTTGTAGTTTCAACAAAAACCATTATTTTTTCATTTTGATTTCTGTTAATTACTGCTGAATACTAGAGCTATCATGATAAATTATGATTTTTTATGTAAATTCACCTCTTTTGAAGAAAAAGTTAGTTCTTCTCTAATTTTAACCCGAATTTTTAACATACCATCCAAGTTCAAGGGCGATTTTTGTAAAAAAAACGTACTACACTGTCAGTGCCCATTTATTTAATAATATGCTTACTAAATACCGATTTCAAAATGGTATCACTCTATCAAATCCTATAATTTAACAAAAAGATATTCAATTTTAATTGAAGCAAAGAAGATTTTCATTAAACTACTTTTTTAAACTTTATTGCGTAAATACTATTACAAAACGTATTAAAACTTAAAAAAACTGATACAATGTAACTTTTTACATTTCAAATGTGATTTGTTTTTTAAGCACAAACATGTCAGGTAAAAAAACCCTGACCCTTTTTTTACCTGAGACATGTTTGTTAACAAAAACCCGTTGAAGGTCTCGCAGTCGAGTTACGCACAATAGGAGTGATAAGGAAAAGATATGGTAGGGTATTGCTATCTCCTTCATTACTAACGTTGAAATCTCCAGATATCTCGAAATGATTTAGTACGATCTCGTCACTCGTGTCGTGCGTCGTATGCGTTTTGTTTTTATTCTGCCTGTGTTTACCTCCGCTATTTCTTTACCCCTGCCTGACCCCGGACTCTGTTTAATTTGCCTACTGATTGGACTTGTTGTTTTGGTGATCTCAGCGATATTGGCTACGTGTACTGGTGACTGGCTTGCTCAACGATTTGGACAAACGTGCAGTGACAATTAAAAAATGTCTCGGTACACACCGCGCGAATATGCTGACATGCATTTTATTTATGGCGAACGCAGAGGTGTCGGCAGAGAAGCAGCTCGACTTTATCGGGAGAGATATTCCGATCGAAGACATCCAGACCACCGAGTTTTTGTAAGAGTGCATAACGCATACACCGAGGGAAGGATACCCGGCACAGGCGTAGGCGGTGCAGGTGAAGGACGACCGCGACGACACAACGATGAAGAGGTTATGAATTTAGTTGCAGAAGATCCTTCAACATCGGTCCGTGTCTTAAGTCGCAGAACTGGCATATCAACTAGATCTGTACATCGGATACTCAAAAGACATGAACTGTACCCATACCACTATCAAAGGGTGCAGTCATTGCTACCAAGAGATTATCAATTGAGAGTAACATTTTGTAGAGTAATGCTACGCAGAATAAGAGAAGACCCGCAGTTTTTTAAAAAAATATTATGGAGCGACGAGTCATCCTGCAAAAAAGATGGATATTTAAATCTACACAATTTGCATTACTGGCAGCTAGAAAACCCGCATCTCATAAGGCAAGACAGATCACAGTACCAATTTAAAATAAACCTTTGGACCGGAATCATTAACGGACACATAATCGGTCCACACGAGCTGCCAGAAACATTAAATGCAGAAAGATATTTGAGTTTTTTGCGAATCGACTCGCCCTTGCTTCTGGAAGGTGTCGTTCCTGAAGTCCAAGAAGACATGTGGCTGCAGAACGATGGCTGTCCCGCTCACTATGCTGTTAGAGTACGAGAGCACCGTGATACAGCGTATCCAAATAGGTGGATTGGGCGCTTAGGTCCAATATTGTGACCACCACGCTCGCCAGATCTAAATCCCCTAGATTTCTTTTATTGGGGTTGCCTAAAAGAAAAAGTCTATAGCAAAGAAATCACAAGTATTGACCAATTGAGGACTAGAATCCAGGCAGCAGCTAGAGAAATCAGCGAAAGTGGGTTTGCCCGACGACTATAAACGGTCGTTTATTAGACGTTGCAGAGCGTGTATATCTGCGAATGGGGGCCATTTTGAACATTTCGTTTAATTTTAATGATTGTAATCATGACAAAGATTAATAATAAATGATAAATTATGTCATTTCTTTTTTTTTTAATTCTTTGTTCAAATACCTAAAGTAACAAGTTAGGTCTAGATAACTCTGCAATAGTAGTTTTTTTTTAACAAATTGGCACTGACACTGTAGTGCATTTTTTTGCAAATATCGTAAGTATTAACGCAATAAAGTTTAAAAAAGTAGTTTTAATGAAAATCTTCTTTGCTTCAATTAAAATTGAATATCTTTTTGTTAAATAATAGTATCTGTTATAGTGATACCATTTTGAAATCGGTATTTAGTAAGCATATTATTAAATAAATGGGCACTGACAGTGTAGTAAGTTTTTTTTACAAAAATCGCCTTTGAACTTACTTTTTCTTCGAAAGAGGTAAATTTACATAAAAAATCATAGTGATAGCTCTAGTATTCAGCAGTAATTAACAGAAATCAAAATGAAAAAATAATGGTTTTTATTGAAACTACAAACAAATTTGTAATAAAAGGTAGAAATTTCGTAAATAAAAGACAAAAAGGAAATATTTTCGGAACCCTTGGGTAAAAATGGTTAAAAAATTTAATTGTTATAGTTAATTATCTGGTTCATCGAATCCTGAACGGTGGACCACTACTCACGCCACACCCTGTATATATATATATATATATATATATATGTATATGTTTCATTAGAACTTTCTCCTGACAATAACGAACACAACTAAAAAAGAATTAGCAAAATTAGTTCAGCCGTTCACGTGTGATGCCGTGACCAAGGCAAATAGGGATTCATTTTTAGGGTTCCGTACCCAAAGGACCCTATTACTATGACTCCGCTGTCCGTCCGTCTGTCACCAGGCTGTATCTCATGAACCGTGATAGTTAGACATTTGAAATTTTCACAGATGATGTATTTCTGTTGCCGCTATAACAACAAATGCTAAAAAACAGAATAAAATAAATATTTACGGGGGCTCCCATACGTTTTTTATAGATAATGGTACGGAACCCTTCGTGCGCGAGTCCGACTCGCACTTGGCCGGTTTTTATAGTTATAGATATTTATAGATTTATCTTTTTTTTATTCTATTAAATACTTAATTATCGTCCCAAATATATAAACACAGTAATTTGAAAACATTGTATACCCCTGAAATATTTCCCACACTTTCGCCAGAGTTTTTCCAGCCGTTCCAGTTTGTGCTACCCTAGTGACTAGACCGAAGCCTTTGTGTTTCAGGCTCGCTGTTTCGTTGCCAAAGGAGGTGCTTTTGATGAAAAACAGCTCGTATAATCAACCGCTCTCATAGCCGCAGCCTTCTTAACTAACTAACGCCCTGGTAGTATTGAATTGTTGGACTGGCCCACGGCATTTCTTAGCCGCCTTAGGGCTGATTTTTCAATAGTCTGGGCACATGGTCTGGGCGTCTAAAAAGGCCGATTTGGCAGAATCATAATAGGATAATATTATGAATTTAAAATCGTAAGTAAAATGGTCACAAACTTACTATTCAGACAGCACGCAATTCATCTGTTTGACAGTTTTGTATGGTCACCAAATTATGAATTGCTGTTCAAAAGGGAATTGCTTTTAGAGGAATCGCTTAATGTGGCGTTTTTAGGCCCCCAGATAGCTTTTTTCTGAGGAATAAATATTGCGGTTTGACAACTTTTGTATACAAAATACGTCAAACTGTCAGATTTATTGTACAGATGTCGGACTATTGAAAAATAGCTCTTAGTCGACAAATCACAAGGTTCAAATGACTTCAAGTTATGATAGTTTTTTCAATACTGTGTGGCAATTAGTCAAACCACGTCGATCAATCTGCCTAGCCTTTTTCCAACTACGTAGGGGTCGGCTTCCAGTCTAACCGGATGCAGCTGAATACCAGTATTTTATATGGAGCTCCTGCCTATCTGACCTCCACAACCCAGTTACTGGGTAACACGATACCCCTTGGGTAAGACTGGTTGTCAGATTTTTTCGGGCTTCTGACGACCCATAACGACTGTCAAAGCCGGGACGAACGGCGTAATGTGCTTTCTGAGGCACGGAAGAGTCTCGGTATGTAAAGAAGGCCACCCATCTAGAGACCAACCCCGGCAAGTGTAGCTAAACCTGATGGATCGACCCGTGCGGTTGTTATTACTTAGCCACGAGCCCCTCCTAATAGTGAAACCACGTATTCTACATTATTTATTTTAAACATTCACACTAAAGTATACGACTCTATAGAAAAAAATTAAACGTTAAAATATGACATTACCACCCCTCTAATGTAATTTATCATTGACATGCAAACATGCATGTCAATGATAAATGATGATAAATGAATCTTAAGAAACATGTATTTACCCTGTAACGTCACCAGAGGCAAATATAATAATTAAAATTAATTAGATGTAAGCATTTTTGTGTCTCATTCTAAGTGAACTGTACTTTATAGTCTGTATGAGAAATAAAATTCTTTAAACCTATATGATGAAATATTACATACCTAAACCTTTAATATAATACCTGTGTTCACGATTAAAGATTGATTGATTGATAATCCCATTAATGACTTCTTCTTAGCGTGTCGATAGCAAAAACAACACGAAAAAATATATGTAAATGTAAAATTTCCTAAATTAGTTTGGCTCAAAATTCAGCAACGCGAATACCGTTCACTGACGCAGCCGTTAGGTCCTCACGTGTGCAGGTGACGGGGCATGCGGTGCAAGATGGGAGGTGAGCCATTGTCTGTGGGGAGACGCCGCATACACACCGGAGGTCTGAGCCTTCCATGAGCCCCCATTTGTGGAGGTTGCCCTTGCTGCAACCTACTTGGGTACGAAGTCTGTTTAAGGTTTTCCAAGTAGGCCACTGTAACTTGTGCCCGGATGGCAGGCTCTCTGATAGTCCGGTTAAGAAATCAGGAGGCTTGAGCACTTCTTGCCAATGTTCACATCTTCCTGTGAAGGGTTTGCTATCGGCTGGAATCACGCACCCAAGAAAATGTTTGCTACTTTTAAGCCTCTGTGGTGGCGTGGGTCATCTTGAGCTTCGCCCTTTCGATGCGACTGGCTATAGTTCTGCGAAAATCTGGAGGTGCGATGCCAGTCAGTGGAATGAAGTGAGAGGGAAATATTGATGATTTTAATGATATTAATTATGTAAATAAATACTAGTAACTGTTGAGAAACATATTTCATACACAAACAACATGACAATAACCTGCGAATTCCAAAAACTACTACTTCCGCGCATCCCCTTGAATAACTCAAAAGAATCATTTGAATTAATGGAATGGGGAATTTGTAGTTTTCTTAAATTTTCTAATGTTGCGCGCAACTTTATTAAAAAAAATTTTTCCATAAGAATCTTTTTCCTGATAATAACAAGCGGAACAAAAAAAGAATTAGCAAAATTGGTACAGCCGTTCACGTGTGATGCCTTGACCAAGGGAAATAGGGATTAATTTTTATATAATATAGATACCAAAATAACTGTAAAAAAATAGCATACAAACTTTAAAATAACAATGCATAGTGCATGGCTGAATTTTTTTAAATACGTTTGTTTTTTTTATTTACTGAAATAATCACGAAAAACCGCCATAAATGCGCCGTTGGAGGAACCTCGATATATTATGGAGGGCCACCCATCCACGAACCGAATGCATCGAACATAGCTTAACCTTCGATCGATCCGAGCGGCTGTTATTATTTAGCCACGAGCTTCCCTTTGCGTTTGTTCGTAGGTATTTTATTACCAAAGTGGAAAAATGTATCGCACTCCACTCGTCGCCACGGTAAAGTTAACCAAATTGCTTCGGCAAGTACTAGAATAACATAAACCTAATGGAACTATAAACAAACAACATTCACACGTTGTAGGTCATGGACAAGTTCCTAAACCTTAACTTACCGTACCTTCGCGCATGCCCTTGAATAACTCAAATCAAATCAAAATATTTTATTTCACATAAACCTGTAAGGGCACTTATGACACGTCAGAAGCTAGGTGCACGGTTTCAATTTGTCGCTTCCTATTTACAATGTTTTCAAATTACGGTGACAATAGGTATGGGAGAACAGCGCAGGCCTGTCAATAAGTACCAGGAACTTAGAGGAATGAAAATAAAGAATAGAAAATCGTCTATAAATCTACAGTCTGTAAGGCCTATAACGTTCTCTCATTCACAATATGTAAAAGAACAGTTTTTGGCGGGATCGCGTTGGAACATGTCGCACGACTTTTTATTTTTATGAAATTTAGTGAAATAGCGAATAAAATTGTATAATTTTGGTAGTGAATTATGCAATTTAATTACGTGTGAGTGCACAAATGTAGTGAAGGTGAAAATTTTATACTGCTTTTATTACGTAAACACGCCCAAAGTTAGGTTAAATTAGCAAGAAAAACGAATCTTTGTTGGCTCGTAACTTTTTAATGGCTTTTTATTTTAGTATTCCGTACAGATAATATTAATAATGAGACAAAACCATACCATGTTTAATTTTTGATGTACATTGTCCAACACTGGAGTAATACACTCCCGAAGTTTGTATGGAAAAAAATTGGACTAGATTCACCTTAAGTCATGAGCTTGCTATTCCAAAGATAGCTGATACCTACTTCTTTCGGCATGACTTGCTATAATTTTCTTAATGCTGTCTAGCATTAAGAAAATTATTAAACAAGATAGCACTTTAAAATATGTTGGCCCGTCTAAGAATTATCTGTCGCTAAAGCAGATTTTTTTTTAAAGGAAAACCTTAAAACATACTATTTTGTCGGCCTGCTAGATATGGTAATTTTTATAAGATATTTCACTCCTACAGATGAAATTGAGGACTTCGTGCAACCGCCCGGCAACCTCAATTTTGCCGCCCCATATTTTTGCCGCTCTGGGCATTTGCCCGGCTTGCTCCCCTTAGATCGGGGCCTGGCCAGGACCAACGTCTTACGGCCGATTTATATAATTTACGAACAGTTGAAGGTTTAAATTAAGACTCTTGTATCTTTACCAATAAGGAAGGAAAGACCTAATGTAACTTCGCATTGGTGACCCCCTATTTGGAAGTAGCTTTCACGGATAAAATTAGCTTACAAAATTATTTATTTGCCCAGTTAGGAAGTGAAAAATGCTACCATTCCGTACCGATCCGTTTTTGTTTATAGGAAACGAGCAATAACGTGCTTTCCGCGGCACAGAGGAATCTCGATACATTATGGATGGCCAATCCACGAACCGTCCGCGTCGAACGTAGCTCAACCTTCGATCGACCCGAGTGGCTGTTATTATTTACCCACGAACTTATCCGTTTGCGTTTGTTCGTTAGTCTCACAGAAATATTATTGCCTTATTATTAAGATTTCTGTGGTTGGTATTATTTTAACAAAATTTAATAAAAACAATGTTCCTCGCACTCCACTCGTCGCGACGGTAAAACTAACCAAATTGCTACTGCAAGGACTAGGACAACATAATCCTAAAGGAATTAAATAGACTTCAGCATATAATTCACACGTGGAAATCGGCTGACCATGAAATGTATTGGCAGCTTTCAGAGAGTGAAAAAATTTATAAATGTAATTAATATATACAGTGGAAATTTATTAAAAAGAAAAAAACTTACCGAATTGAAAACCTCTTCCTTTTTGAAGTAGCTTAAAAAAACAGTGGAAATTGTTACCGAGGCACGGAGGAGTCTAGATAGTATTATGGATGGTCACCCATCCACGAACTGACCGCGGCAAGCGTAGCCTTAACCTTCGATGGGCCCGAGCAGCTGTTATTTATTATTTAGCCCCGAGCGACTCCGTTTGCGTTTGTTCTTAGGTATTTTCGAAAATTTTCATCGCACTCCACGCGCCGTGACAAGGCCGTGACGGTAAAGTTAACCAAATTTCTTCTGCAAGGACTAGGAGGCCATAACCCTAAAGGAAATAGACTTCAGCATATTCACACGTGGGAACCGGCTGACTATGAAATGTATTTTGACTGCTTTTAGACAGTGAAAACACTCATGAATGTTGTAATATCGACAGTAGAAATTGATATACAAAAAACAGTGGTAGTTTCCGAGGTACGGAGGAGTCTGTATATATTTTAACCCATCCACGAACCGACCGCGGCAAGCGTAGCCTTAACCTTCGACCGACCCGAGCGGCTGTTATTATTTAGCCACGAGTGCCTCCGTTTGCGTTTGTTCGTAGGTATTCGTTGCAATCCACTCGTCCCGACGGTAAAGTTAACCAAATTACTACAGCAAGGACTAGGAAAACATAAATCTAATGGAAGTAGACTTTTATAGTAAGTAACACGTGGAAACCGGCTGACTATGAACAAACACCACGCCATTCACACGTTGTCGTAGGTCATGGACAAGTTCCTAAAGTGAGACAGGACTATGAGCGCCATACTGACGTCACCCTGCTTACTTGCTTGCACAATTACCCCATTGATCCCACCAACCCTCTCAATTGATAGCGTACCTGTGTATGTGTGCTTTTAATTCTGGTGGTGTATAATGAGCTCCGTATTCCTTTTGAGGTGGGAAAAGTATTTTTACTGCCTTACTTTTATGGTAACTGAAATCCAACTTTGTGTTGAAATAGTACATTATGATATAAGTGCTGTAATTTTCAAAGCGCACGTATGTCATACGACGTTTTATAACATATTTGCGAGGAAATAAATAAAAGTCGGACTTTCTTAAACGAGTAAATCTTTAATCACTTGTTAAAGCAGTTTAAACTTGCCACTACAAAATATTACAATATTATTGCCAAGTAATGATACTTGAGTTTTTACCAATTTTATTATTTTTGTGTTGTCGCCAACATAAGTCACTAGATAGTATAAAAGAAATTACGAAAAATTTGAACAATTTGTAAAATTAATTATTACTTGTAGTGTTGAGTAGGACATACAAGAGGCGGTACATCTGTCCCGTACATGACGTCAAAATGTAAGAGCGGCTCGGCATTTTATATTGTACTACTTCAAATTTTATGTCGCGGCAGCCGCGAGGTCCCATTACTTACTCTCCATCTCCGTCAAACTGTAGGATGAGGACAGAGACGGAGCGAGACGCATGCAATACAAATTACGTCATTCTACACTGAACATTACATGACTGCGTTTCGAGTCTCGGGCGAAAGGGAAATATGTTGAGATTGACATGACTACATACCGCAAAGAGTACAGACATACCGTGCAGCGCGTATTGAAGCGACAGTTTAAAGTCGTGACCAGTGTAAAAGCTTTTTATTTGATGCTTTATTTCAAAAACTATTTAATTTTAAACGGCTTTGTATTGTTGTCACTTCTGTGCCTTCGGAGCGTACTTCTAGCAAAGCGAACCAGGTCCTTACAAAAAGAAGGAACCGGCTCAGTGGCAACAAGTCGCGCAAATATTACTTTTACATTGTAATTTTATTAATTACCGTTTTATTATATTCTTTAAATTATGTTTCATAATTATTTACTTAATTATAAACAATATTTACTATGATAATCGTTTCATATTACTTTGCGATACTTGCTAATAATAAGTCTTCAATCAGAGTTTAGACTGTCATTGTACTGTTTGAAGCTACCAGTACAAACGTCACATTTGTACTGGTAACTTCAAACGTATCACAGAGCTTCAGTGCGCGTCGCCCAAGTTCCAATCCTCATTGGCTTCGCCTCATTTGAAGTAGGACATTGTACCGGCTCAGTACAAAAAAGAGGCTACTCTTACAAACTCTTTTTCATGTCGTGTCCTACCCAACACTTTACTTGTTCACAAATTATGGATGTGCGCGCATCAGCGCTTTTTTTTAAAGGCAAAGGCACAAAAACGGCCAGTATAACTAATAAAGTAAATTAATTATTTTTTGTTTTTGTTACAGATAAATGGTTGTAATTTATTGTCAAAACTAATTAAATTAAAGAATTAAATGTTTTTTTTTTATTTTATCTCTCAAAGTTAATTTTATTCATAAAATGTTGACCACTTTTCTGACATAAAAACTCTTTGCTAAGATTTAAAAATGTACCGTTCGTTTTAGACGGAGCATCTTGATAAACCGTGCGTTTTACATTACAATAACGCACAAGTGCGTAATGACATACATTACGATATTGAAATTGGTGCAATAAGAGACCCTTTACGAGCAAGTGTGTTATAAATATAAATTTAACATCTATAAAGTTAGTGCATGCTACATAATGCCGAATTGAGTTATCTTCAGGAAAAATCGCGCAAAACGGATCCCGTGGGAATGCTCACGCATTCCCACGGGATCCCGCATTATCAAAGCGCGGTTTAGCGGATCCCTCATCTTTGAAATGATGTTATAAAATCAAATTGAAACTACAGATTTTTGTGTAAAAATCAACTTTTATTCAACATTTCAATTATTTCTTTTCTATTAATTTAGTATAAGTAATAAGTCATTTACAACAGAAATTATTTCTGTTCTATATACTTACTTAATTAATAGAAAATAAATAAATGTGTGTTTCGCTCTCACTAATTACTTATACTTAATTAACATAAAATAAATAATTTATGTAAGAAATGTTGAATTTTACACAAAAATCTGTAGTTTCAATTTGATTTTATAACATAATTTCAAAGATGCGTGATCCAGCTCAATCCCGCGCGCGGGATTGAGTAATACCACATATCAATCCCGCAGGATTGCAATCCCTAGTCTAGTGCCGTATTGACAAGGGTGGTTTATTTTGTGGCAATTTTTTTTGCTATTTATTTTGTTTATCTATTTTGGTTTCCATTTTTTTATTACAAACTGATAACAAGTTGTATCAACCGCTGTGATGATAACCTAATCGCCACACTGTATTTAACCAGCTAAATCCTGCAGGTGGAAGGCGACCCCAACATAGTTGGGAGCAGGCTTAGCAGATTGACATACCTAGTTGTTTTTCTCAATCATTATTTTATTTATGTCTAATAACTGAGAGGTGTTATTATTTAGCTATGAGCTCCTCCGTTTGCGTTCGTTCGTAGGTATTAATTATTACCAAAGTCAATGTTCGTCGCACTCGTCACGACGCTAAAATTAACCAAATTGCTTCTGCAAGGACTAGGAGAACATAAGCTTTAAGGAAATAGACTTGAGTGAATTCACACGGGGAAACCTGCTGACTATGAAATGTATTGGCTGCTTTCAGAGAGAGAAAACACTCATGTATATGTCACCGTATGATTGTGAACACCGTTAGTTTATAATAGTATCTCGCGAAATTATAAACTGTCGATAAATTGTGAACTGCACCATACTGCTTACCGACCGAATAGGACTGAATAGGTTAGGTTAGGTTAGAATTGCCACGTCACAGCTTCGCGCAGCCCTGGTGGCGGAATGGCGGGACAGGCTTTCACGCCCTACCACCGGCCCCGCTACCATCGGGGCGGTCCGGCCAGTACTCGAGCGCTGGCTCAGGAAGAGGCACGGCTCCATGTCGTTTCGGGTGACAGAGGTGCTCTTGAGGCATGGTTGCTTCGGGAAGTACTTGTGTCACATAAACAAGGAGCCGGACGCTCGGTTTCACCACTGCGTTGACTGTCGGGAGGACACGGCGTGGCACACGCTGGCAGCGTGCCGCTTGGGAGGAGCCGCGCCGTGCCCTCATCTCATCGTCGGCAGTGACCTGTCGCTGCCGGCCGTTGTCGACTCGATGGTTGGCAGCGAGGTGTCCTGGGACGCGGTGGTATCCTTTTGCGAAACAGTCATGTTGCAGAAGGAGCCTGCGGAGAGGGAGCGGGAGATTGCTTCCGCTAACCCGATCCGCAGCAGACGCACCGGGCGTCGGCAGAGGGCGGATAACGCCCTCTTCCAGTCCCCCTAAACGGGTCTAGGGGCGACAGATATGGGGAAATCTGTCACCCCCTACTTCTTAGGACCCGAGATGGCGGCGCGTAGTGTTCCACGCGCGCCTCTCTATGACGTAAGAGGGGAGTCTAACACCTCACTCCCCCCGTGTCGCGAGGTGGCCCGCAGAGGCGGGCCGGCACTAGCCGGGGATCGCGGAAGTCACACTAGTTCCCGTGATCCCTGGTGCAAGTGAGAGACGGAACACCGGGGTGGTTTTAGTCAGTAAGAGTCTGACAGACCCCTCCGCCCTCCCCGGGGCGGAGGACATCCATGAGGATTTCCCCCCGTAATCAAAAAAAAGAAGAAAGGTTAGAATTGCCACCAACCGCGAGCGAGCCGAGCGAGCGCTACTTCTAAGTTAGTAGTTATTCCAACTTGACTACTTGTTATAGCGCAAGGTACTATCCGTCTTGATACCAGTTCACAATTTGACTTTCTGGTTACACTTCGATAGATTATAATCTACCGAAAAGTAATGCGTTTAATTGTAAGCAGTATATTACGGTTCACAATCTTTCGACAGTTCACAATCTCGCGAGATAGATTATAATCTAACGGTACTTACAATTTTACGGCGACATATATAAGTAATATCCACACTTTACAGTGGAAATTGGTATACAAAAAAACAGTGGAAATTGTTTCCGAGGCACGGAGGAGTCTAGATATATTATGCCACCCATAAGCGTAGCGCGTCAAGCGTAGCCTTAACCTTCGGTCGACCCGAGCGAAGTCATGTTCGTCGCAATCCACTCTACGCGACGGTAAAGTTAACCAAATTACTACAGCAAGGACTAGGAAAACATAAATCTAACGGAAGTAGACCTTTTTATTCAAACGTGGAAACCGACTGACTGTGAACAACCCCACACCATTCACACGTTGTCGTAGATCATGGACAAGTTCCTAAAGTGAGACAGGACTAAGAGCGCCATACTGACGTCAGACTGCTTACTCGCTTGCACTCCATTTGTCCCACCAACCCTCTCAGTTGATGGTGAACCTGTGTATGTGTGCTTTAAATTTTTATGTGTGATGAGGTCGCTACCCCTTTTCTGTGAGCTTTCATCGTGAGGGAAGTATTTACAGCCTTATTTTTATGGTAACCTAGTAGATTTGAACGCAATGCTGCAAACTTTTGCCGTTATCGTCGCTGCGGGACGCGTAGCAAGTCTACGACTTGCGTAGCAACGGTTTTCGACTTACGTAGCTACGGTCTTCGACTTTCGTAGCATCGTTCTACAACTTTTCGTAGCAAAGACGACGCGGCAAGGACAGTTCGAGATTATTTCAAGCAGTGGCAATATGAAGGAGCTTTTCGTCGCCAATTTTAATTCTGGTTAACTAAGGATTTTGTTTGTTATTTTAAATATTAAGAATCAAATTAGTTTGATTGCTAATTCAGTACGTGATGTTATGCCAGTATAATTATTATTATACATATATTTTTTTATCATTATGTAGTATTTTATTTTTGATTGGTTTGAAATTAAGTGAAAATAATGTCAAAAATTGGGAATATTATATTTTTATTTAAAACGACACTATTCATGATTTGAAGTTACTTGATTTTAATTTTGCCACTTCACCGAAAACGGTCCTGTGGATTTACATTTTTATACCAAGCTAAAAATGATGATGATGTTCTGATGAAATCCAATATAAACAATTATTTTAAGCATAAAAAAATACAAAAATAAATGCCGTATTTAACTGATATTATTTATCGGTTACAGGGTAACTAGACAAACGTATTTTCGATATAAGGGCGTGAACACGGTGTGAAATAACACCAACAAACAATTTGTGATAACTCCATTAGGTCTATGTCGTCCTAGTACTTTTCAGTTCTAGGCGCGGTTACCGCACGGTGTCCGGTGGAACTTCTTTGACTTCGGCACTAACGCCATCTACTAGCGTCGACGGAAACTACTGAATCATACTTCGCTGTATTTTAAACCTACTTCAAAAAAGGAGGAGATGGACAACTGGCTTTTTACACGCTTTATATTAGCTTCACTTGTATGTTTGTTTGTTTGTATGTTTGTATGTAACCGACTCCTTTACACGCTATTTTGACCTACTTCAAACTGTCAGATTTTATTGAAACTTTGTAGACTTATCGAGGACGAATGACAATTCAAAAATAAAAAAAAAAACAAAAAATCTCGCTTTTCAAGCTAGCAGAACTAAAAAATAGTAAATAAATAATAGTCTAAAAAACTAAAAAACACGCTTTAAAAACCAAACTAAAAAATTTGAAAATAATTTAATTCTATTAAAAAGCGTGGGGTGCTTGATATTAATTGATTATAAAAATATCTCAAAAAGCACCCCACGCTTTTTAATAGAATTAAATTATTTTCTGATTTTTTAGTTTGGTTTTTAAAGCGTGTTTTTTAGTTTTTTTAATTTATTTTCTGTATGTTTTCCAAGCCAGTTTTCTGATATTATGAGGCATTCCAATTTATTTAATAAGAAAATACATTTACTCGTTAACTTCTTTTCCTTACAGTTTGTTAAGCCCTGAACAAAAAACTTTTTAATTTTGGAAGTCGGTGACGAAGTCGGGACTTTTAGTTAGTTAGTAGTCGGGAAATTAAAGTTATTTTTTATAAAATCCGTATTACTTAAGGTATCTAAAAAAATACCCCAGCAAAGTTAATAAAATTTATATCCGCCACCTGTAGGGCATACCCTATCCATTCAAATTAAATAATTTTTGAAACCGATCCTCAAGTGCCGGAGATATCGCGTAACATAAATACAAAAAGAAACTCTAATTGAAACTAAAACTCACATAAGCGAGTAAGTTCATTTTGTAAAAAACAATAATACAAATTGTTTCATTCATAAAAGTTTTCGCTCCCCTAAAGCAGTCAATATATTTATAGTCACTCGGTGTCATGTGTGAATATGCCCAAGTCTATCTCCATTAGGTTGATGTTTTCCTAGTCCTTGCAGAAGCAATTTGGTTAACTTTAGCGTCACGACGAGAGGGGTGCGTTGAAAATTATCGACAGGAGGCTACGTAGCCGTAGCATATTCAATGCTACGTCTACTTCCATTAAGATTATGTAGTCCTAGTCCTTCCAAAGGCAATTTGGTTAATTTTGCCGTCAGGACGTGGAGTGCGATGAAAATTTTCGATTTCGGAGAGAGCTCGTGGCTATAGAATCAAAGGTGCTTGCCGCGGTTCGTTCGTGGATGGGTGAACCACTCATGACTTCTCTAGACCGAGACCGAGACTCCTCCTTGTCTCAGAAACAATTATCACTGAAGATTATTTTTTACATTCATGAGTGTTTTTAGTAGCCATAGTCAGCCGGTCCACGTGTGAATGAATCCTTTAGGTTTATGCTATCCTAGTCCTTTCAAAAGCAATTTGGTTAGTTTTACCATCACGACAAAGTGGAGTGCGATGAAAATTTTCGTTTTGGTAATAATACCTACTGCTACGAACAAACGCAAACGGAGGCGCTCGTGGCCAAATAATTACAGCCGCTCGGGTCGATCAAAGATTAAGCTAAGCTTGCCGCGGTCGGTTCGTGGATGGGTGAACGTCCATAATTATATCGAGACTTCTCCGTGCTTCGGAAACACTTTCCAGTGTAGCTACGTTGCACAATGTTTACATTCATGAGTGTTTCCCTCCCTCCCTTAAAGCTGTCGTCAATGCATTCATACTCAGTCGGTTTCCACACGTGAATATGCTGAAGTCTACTTCCTTTAGCCTTATGTTGTCCTAGTCCTTTCAAAAGCAATTTGGTTAATTTTATCGTCACGAGATTTTCGACGTTGGGTCTTACTACTGCTCGTGGTTTAATTATTGCAGCCGTTCGGGTCGACCGAAGGTTGAGCTACGCTTGGTGCAGTCGGTTCGTGGATGGGTGAACAAAGATAACATATCGAGAGTCCTCCTTGACTCGGAAACAATTTCCACTTAGATTGGTTAAATTCATACGTGTTTTCTCTATCTAGTAGCCAATTAAGGTGAATCTTGTCGACATTTTTTCCATACAAACTTCGGGAGTGTATTACTCCAATGTTCGACAATGTAAATAAAAAAAATCAACATCGGTTTTGTCTCATTATTAACATTGTCTGTACGGAAACAGAATACTAAAATAAAAAGCCAGTAAAAAGTTATGAGCCAACAAAGATTCGTGTTTGTTGCATATTAAACCTAACTTATCACTGATATACCTCTGTCGGACACGATGCCTGGTGAGACAGCCTCCTTTTTAGCCAGGCCCATTAGTGAGTTCGAGCCCTCGACTAGGTAGGTTCCCCTTAATACATATAATCAGCCGGTTCCCACGTGAGGATATGCTGAAGTCTATCTCCATTAGGTTTATGTTTTCCTAGTCCTTGCAGTAGTAATTTGGTCAACTCACTAGTGGAGTGCGATGAAAATAATATCGACAGGAGGGAAAAAAGGGTTCGTGGCTAAATAATAACAGCCGTTCGGGTCAACCGAAGGTTAAGCTACGCTAGCCGCGGTCGGTTCGTGGATGGGTGACTATCCATAAAATATCGAGACTCCTCCATGCCTCGGAAACAATTACCACTGAAGATTGTTTACATTCATGAGTGTTTTCAGTAGCCAATGCATTTATATTCAGCCGGTGCGCACGTGTGAATATATGGAAGTCTATCTTTTCGATTTATGTTGTCCTAGTCCTTTCAAAATCAATTTGGTTAGTTTTACCGTCACGACAAGTGGAGTGCGATGAAAATTTGAACCCTATTTTGGCCAATATTTTTAAGCGACTTCAAAAGGCGGAAGTTCTCAATTCGTCGGAACCTTATTTTATTCTTTTTATGTATGTTCCACGATTACTCGAAGATGGCTGGACCGATTTGAATTGTTATTTTTTTGTTTGAAAGGATATAGTTTCCAGGTGATCCCATGATCATCAAGTCAGGATCTGATGATGGGATCCTGGAGAAATAGAGAGAACTCTTCAAATTGTATAGCCACATTTGAAGCGATTTGGCTAGTTTTTGGAAGAGTACTTTCTCGGAGTGGTCTCATTTCAATTTGGTGAAGATCTGATGAACTTCGGAAATAGGCAACGGAACTCCTCAATAAATGATAGCAAATGGAATTGCTGAAATCTCATGGCTGTCTATTGTTTACACCAGTTCATAACATAACATCACGCCGGTACGCTGTGAAGGGGTACATGTGAACCACTAAAAAGTAAA
The DNA here is from genome assembly GCA_949091785.1 of Polymixis lichenea. NCBI lineage: Eukaryota > Metazoa > Arthropoda > Insecta > Lepidoptera > Noctuidae > Polymixis > Polymixis lichenea. Next base: position 11,622,793 of record OX420958.1, on the reverse strand, counting down.
AATAAAAACTTTTTTCATAAAAAAACAACCAACTTCCAAAAAAAACTACAAAGTAAAAAAGAACTTTAATTTTGGAAGGCGATGACAAAACATTAAAATACATATCCAAAGTCACCGACTTCCGAAATTAACGTTATTTTTCACTTTGTAGTGTTTTTTGTTGTTTCTCTCCATGCCTTAGTAGTGCTTTGTCAACTCTCGACAACGACTCCAGAATCAGTGTTCTAACTAAACATGTTTTTGCGCTATACGAATCGAAATTTTGACTCATTATGAAAACTAGAGGGTCGCGGGCATGCGCATGCACATGCAGCGTGACGTCATAGGCAAATTATATCCCGCTTAAATTTTTTATAAATATGACCTAACTTTTGAATGCTCAAACATTACTCTAGCACTAAAACTGTCGTAGTTATTGGAGTTTGAAATCTTACATGTTTTTGTCAGTCAGAAATATTGAACTTACCATCAGTACTCTGAGCGAAAAGACGTTTTCACGTCAGTAACAGCCGCTCGGTCCGATCGAAGGTTAAGCTAACGCTTGCCGCGGTCGGTGCGTGGATGGGTGGCAATCTATTATATATCGAGACTCCCCCATGCCTCGAAAACAATTTCCACTGTAGATTCATGTGTTTCCTCTCTCTAGTAGCCATTACGCATTCTTCATAGTCAGCCGGTTTCCACGTGTGAATGTGCTGAAGTCTACCTCCATTAGGTTTATGTTTTCCTAGTCCATTCAAAAGCAATATGGTTAATTTTGCCGTCACGACGTGGATTGCGATGAAAAGCCGACCAGAGAGTTTCCATCGGATTTTAGATTTTCGACTTTGGTACCTGAGAATTAGCCATTTTTAGAATCAGCCATTTTGAAAATTAGTCCAAGGCTCAGTGGTTACCGTTTTCGAGAAATGGGCATTTCATAAAATATGCTTCTAGGAACAATCGCAAATGGAGGGGCTCGTAGCTAAATAATAACAGACGTTCGGGTCGATCGAAGGTAAGCTTGGCGCGGTCGGTCATCCATAATAAATATCGGGACTCCTCCGTGCTTCGGAAACAATTTCCACTGTAGGTTGTTTACATTCATGAGTATATTCTCTCTCATTCATAGTCAGCCGGTTTCTACGTGTGAATATCATCATTCTCCTGCCCTTTTTGCAATTTGTCCAATATGCCTTTTTGGTGTTTCGCGGGACGCTACACAATCCGCAAATCATGGGATCGTTGGGATTGCTCGTTCCAAACAGTAAGCTACGGTTGAGGCCGAGAGAGAGTCTGTTTAAAACTCCGGTAGCCCGTACAAACCTATTAAAGTTTGCACTCGTGTGTGGGCTGTTAAGATAATTATTAATAGCATCTCTCAGCGGTTAGACATTTTTTTCTGCTCATTGACGGAATTTCAGAGAGTGACAGTTAGTTTGTTGTCCTATAAGTAACTTGGGCCGGACACACGGAGCCGTTACTTGGGACTGGTCAGTCATGTAGTTGTGATCAGTTTTTGAGTGGTGTCTCTGGGTGTCGTATTGTATGAGTACTTTTATTACCTTAGGTTCTGCCTGTAAAAATAATTGTATGTGTTTCCGCATGACGGGAACTTCGTGAAAGCTGAGAAAGAGAAACAAATTAAATATCTTGACTTTGCACACGAGGTTTTTGACATGTGGAATGTGAACTTGGCTGTAATAGTGCCGATTGTCGTGTCAGCCAATGGACTGGTGGCCGAAAGCCTCGATCAACATCTCTAGAGGCTCTCGTTAAGCGGTTGGATCAAAGGCCTGATCTAGAAGGTACTCCTCGATACGGCTCGCATCGTGAGAAGGTTCCTGTCTCTGGAGCCCTAACCACCGGTTGCTTGGACCCTGCTCCTGATACCGGCGGACCGCTATTTTTTATATTTTTAAATGTGTTTTTAAGTAACTTTTTATAAAAATATTTAAAAATGTAATAGAATAAGTTCTAAAATGAATAAACGAATAATTGTATGTGTAAATGAATAAAAAAATTATTTGTGGTCGGCGCAACATATATTTTTCTTCCCCACTTCTCTATCAGTCGTCATCTCCGTAGTCATACCCCTTCTAGCCATATCATCATTCACACAGTCAATCCATAGTTTCTTTGGCCTCCCCCTACTCTTAATAGCCATCGACATCCATACTCAAAACTGTCCTCACGACAGTTTCCTCATTCCTCCGTATCACATGCCCCTACCATGACAACCGATTTCCACACAACTTTTTAGTTATCGGTGCCACTTTCAGGCTTCCTCTTATGTACTCATTTCTTATTTTATCCATTCGGGTAATACCACACATCCGTCTTAACATTCACATCTCAGCTACATGCAAAATTGCCGTTCATTCGTCCCTTTTCTGGTCCAACATTCTGACATACATTGCAGTATATTTCTTTTAGGTTTATGTTTTCCTAGTCCTTTCAAAAGCAATTTGGTTAGTTTTCCCGTCACAAGACTGGAGTGCGATGAAAATTTTCGTTTTGGTAATAATCATTTCGTTTAGGTTTATATTTTCCTAGTCCTTTCAAAAGCAATTTGGTTGGTTTTACCGTCACAAGACAGTGGAGTGCGATGGAAATTTTCGATTTGGTAATAATAATTTATGTCTACGAACAATCGCAAACGGAGGCGCTCGTGGTCAAGTAATAACAGCCGCTCTGGTCGATTTACGCTTGCCGCGGTCGGTTCGTGGATGAGTGACCCATCCATAACAAATATCAGGACTCCTCCGTGCTTCGGAAACAATGTCCACTGAAGATTGTTTTAATTCATGAGTGTTTTCTCTCGCCGCCAATGCATTCAACGTCAGCCGATTTCCACGTGTGAATATATTGCAGTCAATTTCCTTTAGGCTTATGTTCTCCTAGTCTTTCCGAAAGCAATTTGGTTAACTTTACCATTGTGACGAGTGGAGTGCGATGAAAATTTTGGACTTTGGTTTAACTACTAAACGCAAACGGAGGCGCTCGTGTCTAAATAATAAGATCGGCTCGGGTCGGTCGAAAGTTAAGCTACGCTTGCCGCGGTTGGCGTGTGGGTGGGTGACCACCATCCATAATTTATCGAGACGCCTCCTTGCCTCTGAAAGCACGTTTAGACGATGCTCCCACTTTTTTTTAAATATTAATTTAAGTACTAGTTTTTGCCCGCGGCTCCGCCCGCGTGGATGTCGGTTATCGCGTATAAAAGTAGCCTATGTCCTTCTCCATATCTCAGGCTATATCTCTGCCAAATTCCATGACGATCGGTTCAGCGGCTTAGGCTTGAAAGCGTAATAGACAGACAGAGTTACTTTCGCATTTACAATATTAGTAGGGAATACGAAGAATCGAAGATGCTACTTGTCAACGTTCTCGCCACGAGCTAAAAACCTCCCCTAAAGTTCTATGCGAAGCGTGACGTGGCATCTCCTCGTAATGTATGATACCCTAGTACTTTTTCGGTGAAACGCTGAGGCCAATCTCGGCGTTTACGTCATTGCATACGTCATATTCGACACTTCTTGTTATTGAAGTTTGTGGGGCGTCGTCGCCGCGTCAGTGCTACGATATCGATTGCTACATGTTACGTAGCCATGGCTACGCGTAGCCCACAACGCTACGCTTGTTATATTTTGTCGTATATTTAAGATAGATAGATAAGATAGATAAATCGTTTATTTGGTGCATAAAAAAGACAAAACACAACAAACAAAGCACGATGAGATTAAAACTAATTACATGAAAAGTACAAGATGCCAATACACTAAGAAAAAAACAAAGAAAATAGGATAACATAAGTCGACGGTCCCTACGTAGGTACATAAAGACATGTCAAAAATTGTTTTTTTTTATTGCATTGGGTTTAGATTTTCCTTAAGCACACACCATATATATTTATATTTTTTTAATATTACGTATTTAACGTCATTTACAAATCGTATATGAGGAAAAAATAAAATATGTATAAATACCATTATAAAGTTCCTAAAGCTAATAAAACATTATAGAAAAACAAAATTTATAATTGTACATATAATTATTTCTAGAGCAGTTTGAACATAAATAATGCTTTCCTGTAAACCTGGGTTTTTGACATGTCTCTGTGTACGTAGGGACCGTCGAAGTATAGTGATGCTGATGACACTTTAGGCTATGACACAATTTAACATTCAAATTAAATAACGTGCGGTGGAGTGCAAAAGTGAGGTGTGCGTCTCAAAGTTGCACCAAATGGGAGTCCAGCTCAGCATGTGTCAGGCAAATGTACCTGACGCTGATATTCTGCTGGATCCCTACAGTGACCTACGGACTTTGTTATTTGTGCTATTAACATTTTTTTTTAAACTATTTTCAGCAATTGTTCAAGAATTTTAGTTATTTTTAGCCTATTTTGTCCCACTAGGCTTCACGTCGATTTGTTATACAGTTGAAAAGCAAAATAATAAAAAAATTGAATAACGCGCATCTCTCACAACAATGAATGGCGAGAGGGGCGAGTCTGCTCAGTGGTATGTACTGGGCGACGACTGTGCATCTCACTCGCACTACAGACTAAGCACATAGCTCTATCCTTCTTGTGTACTGGTTTATCTGTGTGCTTTCCACATAGTAAAGTAGCTTTCACTTGCGTTTCCACGATGAAAACGTTAATATCTTTTAGTTCATTCTGCCCTAGTACTTATGGCTAAAGTGCTGATGTCTAGCCCGGTTTGACCGGCGGGGGCGCTATTTATTTAAAGTTTTTCTATGGGGAATCGCCAGTAATCCCATTAAATGACGATTTCATAAAAGGCATTCAAAGGCAAGAATTTAGAGTGTTGTATGTATGGCTTTGAAGAGTTTAATGATTATAATTCTGTAAAACCATCTTTGTTATGGTCTCGAATCATTTTTTTTTTTCAATGTAAGGCTGACACTGACCTGAAATTTGAAAAAAATGTAAGACAATTAAATTTTCTTGGGCTTAGGATCCGCTAAGGTAATCCGAGCGGATCCTCGTTAACTCGTTTACATTAGTTTGTTGCTGCTAATATTAACCATTCAAATACTAAAAAAAAATTGAAAATTGTGGAATTAGTGAACTAACAATCCCTACTTGAAAGATTATGTATTTTTGCAGGGTGTAAGGGGAACGCTTTCGAAGCCAGAACGTAGGTTATACGTATACAACCTAAATGCAAACGGATACAAATAATATTTCTTCTTAAATTGGTTATTTTGCATCAATTTAAACGTTTGACGTTTCTGTAATGTTTCTAATTATTTTATTTTGGCGGCGATTTACATGATTTAGGTTTAGGATGCCTAAACATAAAGTCGCCGCCTGGACTTGGGGTCGTTTTTAAATGATTGTGTTTAATCACAAATAATGGTTCATTTAACTGTTCTGACAACATAGTGTACAAAAAATGCTAAAGAAAATAGGTAAAAATTAAAAAAAAACTAGATTTTTTTTATGGTACTTACCTACTGTATCGACAATCACTAGCCCTATCACCTGTCTTTTTTTTATTGTTATCAAAATTTAGGAGTTAGGAGTTTAAGAGTAAGCATCGTAGCAGATGGCGTTCTGAAGTTTCTCCCTTGAAGATTTTTTTGATGGTATCAAAATGTATAGAGTATGTAAGGATGGATATAAGCAGGTGGCGTTCTATACTTTTTCCCTGACCCCATAGGAAGAAGGCGAGGGTTTATGTAAGTGTATATAATAAATGCTATAATATTATAGGACACTCCATGGCAATATTAGAAAATGTGAGTTTTGTCAAGATAATTTTATATAATTATGTAAAGACTGGTCGAAGGTAGGGTAGGTCGACTTGCCTCGATACGATTCATGTCTCGATAACGATTCCAGACCTACCCCACAGCAACCTTGAATACTCCTTGTTAGTAAACATAGCTACAGTAACCTCTTTAAAACGTGCTCTCCTAGTACACATGACCGGAGCGCTGAAGCCTTTTGACACGTTTGACGGTCGCTTTGAATGTCGTAAATTGAATAAATTTGATCACTTTATAATTTTTTGAGTATGCTGTGTATTAATCCAGGTTATAATTTCTTCCAAATCCGTTCAGCTGTTGTTGCGTGATTGGGTAACAAACATCCAAACATCTAAATATTCAAACATACAAAGTTTCACATGCATATTATTATTACTAGGATCATTTTTGGAAATGCTCAAAAAACAAGAAGCAAGAACTTATATTTGTGTGGGGAGAACAAAACTGCAATCCTATCCTATTATAATATATTTTAAACTAGATTTTGCCAGCGTTTTCGCCCGCGTGGATGTCGATGTATTATACATATAAACCTTCCTCTTGAATCACTCTATCTATTAAAAAAAACCCGCATCAAAATCCGTTGCGCAGTTTTAAAGATTTAAGCATACTGTTACGAGCTTGAGGTTCGTGACAATTAAAAAACAGCCGATATAATTACCAAAATTAACACTTTAATTTAACACACTGATTAGAAAACACAATTGCACTACTAATCACTCTAAGTCGCACTTGAAGATCGCTTTAGATGTGTTTCGCTTCTATCGCTCGACAATACTGCCCGGGTCGCGATCTGTTCCGGAACTTAAGAGAGGTTGTGTGTTTATGGTAAATGAGAAAACTATGGTTATTAATATTTATAAATATGTCCAAGAAACAACAAGTACCAATCCCACCTATAGTAACAAAAAATATATGCCGTGTTTAAGTTTTTAAATAATTAGCGGCCCGCAATTTGTAATGAGTTAAGAAACCCTGACTTTATCAACTCTTGGCAAACAGACTTTAGAGGGTTGTATTGGTTGATCATGATGCTTCCCTAGATCGGGCAGGGGCCGCTTCAAGGCAGCCCCGGCCCGCTCCAGTCTGGGAGCTAAGCGTCGGAAATGCTCCGCGAAATTCCACCGTCCCAGGTACTTCTTCGTCGACTCGACGCCGATGTGAACCCCACCTACCGTTATCTGGGGTGCTTGGACAGGAAACCTCCTCGTGTGCCCGTGGGCTGGAGTTTCCCTTGGATGCGTCTGGGGGAAAGGCCAGTCTCCGGGACGGTGCACCCTGGGATGCGGGCAATGTCCCCCCATTAGGTACGCGTGCCTAAGGGGTGTCGTTGCCCGTATGCCAATATCCTGTCGGAGGAACGCTCCAACGCGTGTCTCTCTGCGACTATGCAGAGACGCACAGCGGCGGAGTAAGAGCGGGCTCGGTGTGCACTTACCCTGCCACCGGGCAGGCAAGAAGGAGTCCTCTCCTTCTGCCACCGTTAATCTCGTAGCCCCGAAGATTGTCATGGTCATGTCTCTGACTTTTGACGGGGGTCGAGGGTCTTGGCTTAACCGCCCGGGCCGCGAGGAAGAATACCTCTATAAAAAATTACCCCAAACCTCCAAGCGGCGGCGCACCGTGAGGGAGGTTGATAGCTTGACTAATGGGTAGCTAAATTAGTCCCTAGTGCGGACCACTATTTTTGAGATTTATCCAGTTTTTACTCGTGGGAACAATTATGGAACATATAACTAAAAACAAAAACATCGTAGAGGAGGGGAGTGATGCGGGGTCGGAGTCCGATGCCGCATCGGTGAGCGCGAAGGGCTCTTTTAAGAGCCCGGAGCGCGTAGTGGGGGGCGCTTCGAAGAGGACCAAAGAGTTCCTCAAGAAGCGATCCAAACCGAAGGATGGCCAGGGGTCATCCTCGGACGGTGGCATGTCCTCGGCTCGTAAGCTCGGGAAGGTCTGTCGGCAGGGTGGAATCCGGTTGGGCAAGGGGCTTACCACCCAGGAGACCGGCGAGTCGAGCCAAGCCGGCCCAGCCCAGGCAGACCACCGAGCCGAGGCGCTGGCCTCGGAGGGGCAGCTCTCGGGAGGGACCGGCCGAAGGGCCCTCTCAGAGTCGTCTGGCGGAGAGCCGGACACCGCCGGCGGCTCCATCTCGGAGCAAATGGCAAGGTTCGCGGAGGCTGTGGCTACCGCAGTCAAGGGTTTAGCCTTGAAGAGGACGCACGCCTCTAAGGACAAGGCCGTGCCCGCAGCCATAGCCTCCATTATGGCGGCAGCGGAGGGCATCCACACCGGACCTCCGTCGGACAACATGTCCGAGATGCGGGCGGAGGTCGCCCGCTTAGCAGCCGCCACGGAGCTTCTCCGAAAGGAGAACGAGGAGCTCCGAGCGGACCTAGCAGCACTCCGAGGAGCTGGCCCCAAAGTGGTGCCTCAGAAGGGGGCGCGGCATGCGCAGGGTGTACCCGTGCCGGAGGAGGACCGGCTGCTGAACTTAGTGCGGCAAGAGCTGGCTTCCTTCAGCAGCCGGTTTTCCGTCCTGGAGGCCATCGTCTTGCGGCCCCCGCTGGCAGCGAGTCGGCCGGCCTCGGGCCAGCAGCAGAGGGGGGGCACGTATGCCACAACCACCGCTGCCACGGCCAAATCGGCACCGCAGTCGGGACAAACCCCGGCGAAACCGATGCCGCCCAAGCCCAAGACGGGCGGGGTGGCTGTGCAGGCGCCAACGGCCCCAGCGGTGGTACAAGGAAGGACGGCCCCACCTCCCAAATCTCCTCCGGCCGACGCCGAATGGCAAGTAGCCGGGGAGAAGAAGAAGGCAGGGAAGGCTGCGAGGGCGGCGAAAAGGAGGGAGAGGCGGCAGCGAGCCAAGAAGCGGAGCGCCGCGGCTAGGCTACGCGCCCCGAAGTCCGCAGCTGTAGTTATCACACTACAGCCGGAAGCGGAAAAGAAGGGCGTGACCTACCGCGACGTGATCACGAAGGCGAAAGCGGCGGTGGACCTCGCAGACCTAGGGGTTGCCAACGGCCTCCGCATCAGGGTCACCGCGACTGGGGCCCGGATGCTGGAGGTCCCTGGCGCGGCCAGTGGCCCGACCGCTGACGCTCTGGCCGAAAGGCTGAGGGCGTCCATAAGTGTGGACGAGGCCCGAGTGTCCAGGCCCACCAAGTGCGCTGATATGCGCATCTTGGGCCTGGACGACTCTGTGACGGAGAGCGAGGTGGTGGCCGCCGTCGTCAGGACTGGGGGTTGCTCTGCCGAGCAGGTGAGGGCAGGGACCATCCGTCCTGACAACACGGGGATGCAAACCGTTACGGTGAGCTGCCCCGTGTCGGCGGCCCGAAAGATCACCGAGGAGGGCCGAAGGCTCCTGGTAGGCTGGGTATCCGCGCAGGTCAAGCTGCTGGAACCCAGACCTCTGAGGTGCTTCCGCTGCCAGGTGGGTCACCACGTGGGAGTGCAATGCACCTCGGAGGTGGACCGCAGCGGTCACTGCTTCCGCTGCGGTCAGCCTGGTCACAAGGCCGGCTCGTGCAATGCCACGCCGCACTGTTACCTATGTGCGGCAGCTGGCAAGCCGGCCGAACACCGGGCTGGGAGCAAGGCCTGCGCTCCACCCGCCGAAACCAGGAGCCGGGGCAGGGGCAAGCCCTCCGCCACCGCCGTCACCGCCGTAGCCGCCGCCACGGCCGCCGTCGCTGCCAGCTCTAACGTCATCGTCGCCGCCGCTACCGCCGCGGCAGGGCCCTCTCAGAGGGCTCCGGAGGGGGCTGAAATGGAATGCCAATAACGGCCCCATTTCGCCTCCTCCAGGCGAACATCAACCACTGCGCCACCGCTCAGGATCTGTTGCTCCAGAGCATGGCGCAGTGGTCGATTAACATCGCCGTGGTCGCTGAGCCGTACTCTGTCCCGCCCAGGGATTACTGGGTGGAGGACCTGAGCGGCTCAGTGACCCTAATTTCGTCGGCCGCCGCCGGGACCCCGGCTCTCGAGGGTATCCAGAGAGGAAGGGGTTGCGTGGCAGCACGGTTCGGGGAGATTGCAGTGGTAGGGGTGTACTTCTCCCCGAGCCGAACTCTCGCCGAGTTCCACAACTCCCTTGAGGAGTTGAAAGATGTCGTCGTCGGGTTCCGTTCCCTCCCCGTGCTCGTCCTCGGGGACTTCAATGCCAAGAACTTGGCTTGGGGTTCCCGGTTGACGGATGTGCGGGGTAGGATGGTGGAGGACTGGGCTCTAGAGGTGGGCCTGGTCGTGCTAAACCGGGGTTCTGTCGCCACGTGTGTGCGGATGCGGGGTGAGTCGGTGGTGGACATTTCGTTCGCCAGCCCCACTCTGTCGCCGCGTGTCGTCGACTGGCGCGTCATGGAGGGGGTGGAGACGTATTCCGACCACCGGTATATCCGGTTTGACGTCTCCGCCCAGGCCTCGAGCGCGCCGGTCCAACAGGCCCCGTGTGGTCCGCGGTGGGCGCTGAAGCGGCTGGACCGGGAGCTCCTCCTGGAAGCCTCGATCGTGCAGGCCTGGGTGTCACCACCCGACAGGCCTGCCGACATCAACGACGAGGCGGAGTGGTTCCGGGAGGCCATGTCCGAGGTATGCGACGTGGCAATGCCCCGGATCCAGCCAGGACGTGCTTCACGCCAGGTGTACTGGTGGTCGCCGGAGCTCACAGCTCTGCGCGAGGCGTGCGTTGCTGCGCGGCATCAGTACACCAGGCACCGCAGGCTCCGTATCCGCCCTCCGCATACGGAAGCCATTCAGGCGGAGCTATACGAGGGGTACAGAGTGGCGAAGACCGCCCTCCGAGCGGAGATCCTGCGGGCCAGGTCACTGGCCCGCGAGGAGTCGCTGAAGACTCTGAACAGAGACCCGTGGGGACGGCCCTACAAAACGGTGCGGGAGAAAATCCGCCCGTGGGCTCCCCCGCTGACCCAGAGTCTCCGGCCTCAGCTCGTGCAGGACGTGGTGAGCGCTCTGTTTCCCTCGCGAGGGGAACATGCTCCCCCGCCCATGGCTCCGCCACCTGCGGTTGCCGACGCGGACCACACCGACGACGACGACGATGTTCCAGAGGTGACCGAGGTAGAATTGAGAGTGGCGGTACGTAGGCTGAATGCCAAGAATACCGCCCCAGGACCCGACGGCTTGCCTGGAAAAGCCTGGGTCCTGGCCTTGGAGGCTCTCGGGCCTCGACTAAGAGGGCTCCTAAGCGCATGCTTGGAGGAGAGCCAGTTCCCACGTCACTGGAAGACGGGGAAACTGGTCCTCATCAAGAAGCAGGGGCGCCCCGCGGACTCTCCGTCCGCTTACCGGCCCATCGTGCTGCTCGACGAGGTGGGCAAGCTCTTTGAAAGAGTCATTGTAGACCGCCTCGTCGGGCGGCTGGTGCGGGTGGGGCCGGATTTGGCGGAGAGCCAGTTCGGTTTCCGCAGGGGGCGCTCCACGGTGGACGCCATCATGCGCGTGCGAGCCCTCACGACGGGGGATGCTGTGGCCCGGGGTGGGGTCGTCTTGGCGGTGTCTCTGGACATCGCCAATGCCTTCAACACCCTGCCCTGGAGTTGCATAAGGGAGGCACTCCGGTATCACCGGATGCCGACCTACCTCTGTCGTGTGGTCGAGGCCTACTTGACGGACAGGGCCGTCATCTACCCCGGTCACCTAGGAGAGTGGAACCGGCGAGAGATGTCGTGCGGTGTCCCACAGGGATCGGTCCTGGGGCCGCATCTGTGGGACATCGGATACGACTGGGTGCTGCGCGCCGACCTCCCTAGCGGCGTCAGCGTAGTTTGCTACGCTGACGACACGCTGGTCCTGGCGCAAGGGAGGTCGTACCAGGCGGCGGCCGACTTAGCGACACACGGAGTTGCGACAATCGTCGATAGGATCCGGCAACTGGGACTCGAGGTGGCCTTGCACAAGTCTGAGGCCATGTGGTTTCATGGTCTTCGGAATGCGCCACTGACGGGTTCCCAGATAACGGTGGGAGGGGTTCACATCGGCGTCGAGTCGACGATGAAGTACCTAGGACTCGTCCTCGACAGCCGGTGGAACTTCGCGGAGCACTTCCGACGTTTGGCTCCCAGACTGGAGCGGGCCGGGGCTGCCTTGAAGCGGCTCCTGCCCAATCTAGGGGGGCCAAACGCCTCCTGCCGGAGGCTCTACGCGGGGGTCGTGCGGGCCATGGCCCTATACGGGGCGCCGGTGTGGGCGCCTACATTGAGGCGCCAACCAGCACGCTGGTTGAAGGCGGCCCATAGGGTCATGGCCATCCGGATGATCCGGGGATACCGCACGATCTCCGGTGAGGCGGCGGGCCTCCTTGCCGGATTACCGCCATGGGATCTGGAGGCAAACGTCCTCGCGCTCACTTGGGAGTGGCGCGAGGAGGCCAAACGCCGGGGCGTAACTCCGCTGCCGCGGGAAATCGCGGCACGGCGGACAGAGCTCCGGCAGGATCTCATGGCGACGTGGAAAGTGCGATTGTCGCAACCCAGTGCTGGGCACGCCGCGATTGCGGCGGTAAGTCCCCTCTTTGAGGAGTGGCTTGAGAGGCGGCATGGCGTCCTCACCTTCCGCCTGACACAGGTCCTCACCGGACATGGCTGTTTCGGGAGGTTCCTGTTTCGGATAGGGCGGGAGGAAACGCCCGGGTGTTTCCACTGCGAAGATCGCCCAGAGGACACGGTGGAGCATACGGTGGAGGTATGCCCAGCTTGGGCGGAGCAACGCCGTGTCCTCGTGGAGGTGATCGGCGGCGGCGATCTCTCGCGTCCGACCCTGGTCCAGGCCATGGTACGGAGCGAGAGGGCATGGCTGGCAGTCGCCTCCTTCAGCGAAGCAGTTATGCTCGCAAAGAGGGAGGCGGCGCACGTGAGGGAGATGCAGTACATGCGCCCTCACAGCCGTGGCCTTCGCAGGAGACGCCCTGGGCGTCGAGAATCCCAGGCTGATTCCCGGCCACCGTAGGCACGGGCTTGCGGACGGCGAGTAATGGGTAGCTCGCTGTCCGGTAAGGACCAAGCCCGGGTCGACGGCGCGTTGTGTTCCACGCGCGCCTCAAAGAGATGTCAGCAGCAACAGAGGGGCCCGCAAGGGCCGATGCCTGCCGGGGGTGCGGGTTGTTCGAAAGAGATACCGCCGCCCCTGGCACACAGGCAACTGAGGGAACACGGGTGGGTTTTAGTCAGTAAAAGTCTGACACGCCCTCCCGCTCCACCCAGAGCGGGAGAAGTTATTTGATGATTTCCCACCCAGAAAAAAAAAAAAAAAAAGAAAAACCTACCGTTATCTAGGAATCCGTCGGTGGCGTATTCCGAGGACCATGAAAACACATAGCCCTCGGACTTGTGCAATCCCACCTCGGGTTCCAGTGGCGGGAAGCCATATTTGTTACGGTCGCGAATCATATTTTCTTCTTCCTGACACTTAAATGGAAACTGCTAAAAAAAACGTAAGATTTCACGGGCTACCCTGGCGTTTCCCTGTACTGTGCAGTCAGTGTATGTAGGTACAATCGCGATATTATTCACTGAAAATAAATAAAATAATAATAAATAAAATTATTTATTGGGTCTCAAACGATTACATTTTTTTTTTAATGAAACAGCCCCATTAAATAATTAATAATACTTATGTTGGGGTTGTCTCGCTGCATCCCATGTTAAACAAAATTACGACTATTTAAAAAAAAAAGATAAAATTAAGAAGTTATTTAAATCTATATAATAAATTACCTAAAATGTTGAAAACGTTAAATTGTACGTTATTTAAAACCCAATTAAATAAATGGCTTAATAATAATAATTTCTAGAGTATATATTTTTTTTTAATAATATGAAATCAATGTAATTTATTTCAATGTCAATGTATTTTTTCTTTTTTAGTAAGTAAGTTTGCATGCTTTAAGTAGTTTAAAGTAAAACATGTTTGATCTATATTTTCCAATAACACCTTGTAGACCATGTTTTATGCAAATAAAAATATCTTATCTTAAACAAAACAAAAAGGAAAGGAAATCATTATCATCGTAGTGTGTAATTTTATGTGCATTTATGAAATAAAATTGTGTGCGTGTGGAATTGCGTGTGTGTGTGTGTGTGTCTTTATGTTTGCGTCTGCGTATGTGCGTTAGTGTGTATTTATGTTTGAGTTTATGTGTTTACCAATTGTGCCACTATAATCGAAATTAAAGGTAACATTATGTAATCACAAGGTATAAAATTACATTATGATAAAGAAGCCAAGACTACACTAATATTATAAAGAGGAAAGATTTGTATTTTTGTATGTAACGAATAAACTTAAAAACTACTGAACCGATTTCTAAAATTATATTTTAGTTAGAAAGCTACATTATCACTGAGTAACATAACCTATATTTTATCCCCGTATTCCTACGGGAACGGGAACTACGCGGGTGAAACTGCGGAGCGCTGCTAGTATATTATACTTTTGACCAAACCTTGCTCTGCCTCTTCATAAGTTAGAGTATTAAACAAATCATACTAAAAATACCTCTACAAAACGTGCTCTCCTTGTAACATGACCGGAGCGCTGAAGCCAAAGGTTGAATTAAGCCTCGTTTGACGGTCGCTGAGAATGTCGCATCGGATTTAGTTTCATTACTCTTCTTAGAACGCCTAAATGATGACAGCTACAGTGGTGATCGAAACTTAAGCTACGCTTGCCGCGGTCAGTTCGCGGATGGATGACCATCGATACCCCTACGTGCCACGGAAAGCACGTTAACCCGTTGTCCCCGGCTGTCATTCATAAATCTTTTACAGTCGTTACGGGTAGTGCGCTTAAAAGTCTATCAACCAGTCTTACCAAGGGGTATTACTTACCGTGTTACGCATTTACTGGATTGTGGAAGTCAGATAGGCAGTCGCTCCATGTAAAATACAGGTATTCAGCTGTATCTGGTTAGACTGGAAGCCGACCCCGACATAGTTTGGAAAAGGTTAGGCAGATGCCTCTTTATACTTGTCTTAATTGTTTCTGCAAGAAAAGGACCTAAAATCATGGACCTAAAAGAAACTGTTCATTTATTTATTTATTTAACACTTGAAGCACATAAATGTACAGAGGCGGACTTAATGTCATTGGCAATTTCTACCAGTCAACCTTTGGGTGATGCAGAGACAAACAGTGGTAGGTCCAATAAATTTGAGGAATATTTTACCATAAACGCATAAACGTAACTTAAACTATAAATATAATACATATATACCTAACTATATATAAACGAATTTACTAAAAACAAATGAGGCAAACAATGACAAAACATTACCGTTGTAATGATACTGCCAACTTTTTGCGAATGTGCTCGCGAACCTTTGAATCGGTTGGTTGCCATCCTGATTTCTTGGGGGAGCGCATTCCACTGATAGATAGACTGAACGGAGAAAGAAGAGTGAATGAAGTCTGTGCGGTGAGTGGGACATTTAAGCAAACAATTGTGCGATGTGCGTAGAATTCTATTGTGATTGGCGCAAATGTACTGAAAATGGGGGGCTACATAAAGAGGGGAAGAGGGAGAATCAAGAAATGAAAACAAGGTGGTCAGCCCCCTTTGCTCTCTGCGCTGGTGTATGGGCTTTTTAAAGATATATTATAATGTCACCCAAGACTTTCTACAAATTACATTTTGATCCTATGTTGGTGTTGGCAGACACTGTTCCTGGGGCCCAAGTCTGCTATTTTTATAAATTCGTCATTCCAACACGATCCCATTGTCATTCCAACACGATCCCATTGTCAATTTGCTAAAAGTTCGTAATCTGCTAAATTCATAATGATCGATCACTGGTCGGTCAATGGTGTCGTAATAGAATTGTGTCATAATGACATTGTCGTATTGCCATTATTATAAAACCCGTTAGTAGAAATGATTTTCCAAAAACGACTACTAAATTTGAACATTTATTCATGCCCCATTTCATTTAAATATATATTTTTACATATTACTTATTATTATATAATAGTTTATTAGTGTTAAATTATTATGGAAGGATTATGGAATTATGGAAGGTTGCGGTGGTAGTTGAACCAAGCAGACGTGTGTTTAGTTGTCTTTCGAAATTGTAATTACTGTGTTTGCGCAATTATCAGCAATAAGCTGCAGTAGACAAACTCGATATTTCATTAAGTGTCTAAATTATACTTGTGACTTATTAGTACGGATCGGTAAGAACTATTACGTACAGAAGCGCCGCTCACCCCCGCGGGTAAAAGAGACGACCTCTGATTTTTTAACTCGCTCACCTGTGGCCGCGCTCACTAGGCGCTCACGCCAGTTATCGGACTACAGTGACGTCAGCTTGGGAGTGTGGTACAAATCATGAACGTACAGCGATCACCGCCCCGAGCGAGTAGCTCGTTAACAAACTTACCATCGGCAATAAATGAATCTCCAAGGGACAA
This sequence comes from Polymixis lichenea, assembly GCA_949091785.1. Taxonomy (NCBI): domain Eukaryota; kingdom Metazoa; phylum Arthropoda; class Insecta; order Lepidoptera; family Noctuidae; genus Polymixis; species Polymixis lichenea. The sequence goes on along the minus strand of OX420958.1, from coordinate 11,606,584 downwards.
CCAAGTAACGCAAAGAAAGCGTAAGCAACCAGAACAAAGTTGTAACTGTGAAAATATACTTCAGGATTTCAGGAAAGATATCGCTGTGATGCTACAAAAATTTACTAGCACCCAAGAAGCTACAATGAATTTCATGCGTGATAATATTGCTGAAATAAAAACTCAGTTGGGTGACATTAAAGCGTCTACCGAAAGTCTAAAAAACGAACAGATAAATATGAAGGCTCAAATATCAGACCTTACTCTTAAAGCGACGACAGCGGATAGTAAAATTCACACCATTTAATCAAAAATTACTGAAATAAAAACAGGTACAGTGGCAAACGAGTCTGGGTCACAGTTTGATGAGAACATTATGCATGAGCTACAGGATAGGACTTCTAGGGAGAAAAATGTTATTTTGGTGGGCTTACCAGAATGCAAAGAGTCGACCGACGACCAAGGCCACTCATATGATAATAATGAGGTAATTGCTATCTTAAACAACCTAACTCCAGACTGTCCAAAACCCTTAAAAAATTTCCGGCTCGGCAAATACAATCCAGCTAAAGACCGCAATATTAAGGTTTGTTTCGAAAATTCGCATACAGCTAAGCTACTGCTTCGAAATAGGAATAAAATTCAAAGCAATAGGTATAAAGATCTATTCCGATCAGACACCTGCACAACAGAAACACATGAAGGAGCTGAGGAACTTGCTCGCACAGAGAATAGCAAATGGTGAAAATGGGATATCAATAAAATACGTAAAAGGAATACCAAAAATCATTACAATCAGTGATACAAAAAACTGAAAACTTCAAGCATTGCTACTCTACAAAATAGCGCAAACAAACAGAATAGCGACACTTACCAGGTACTTAATGATTACCAAAGTATAACTACTACTAAATCAAGCCTTAACTTTTTCTACGCTAATGTCAGAAGCATATGTAGCCCAGGTAAGCTGGATGAACTAAACTGTATACTCCACTCTTTTAGAAAATGCATACACATTGTCCTATTAGCTGAAACTTGGATACGATCGGATGAACAGGCTAAACAGTTTCATATAGAGAATTATACTCATTATTACAACATAAGACCTAACGTTGTCGGTGGTGGCGTATCAATCTATGTACATAATAACCTGAAACATGAACTATCAACGTCAACTTATATCTGTGGAAACAATTACTTATGCATACATCTACCCAAGTATGCAGTGAACATTGGGGTTGTTTATAGGCCTGGTCACTCAAATTTTAATGACTTTTTATCCACCTATGAGAACAAACTTCTGCAAAAGAAGAGGACTATCGTTTTCGGTGACACAAATATCGACCTGCTGAGCTCCGACAGTACTACTAGGCGATACAGTGCCGTCATAGCTGAATCTGGCTATAAACTAATCAACAAAATAGATCCGGAATATTGTACCCGTGAATCAGTAGCCACAAAAACCATTATAGACCACGTTGCGACAAATTTGAAGCAAAGCAATTTCCACATGGCTATAATCGAGTCATCTTTGTCAGATCACAAGAATATCTACATGGAACTGAAACGAGTAATACCTCCGCAGAGACAAAAAATACAATATGAGGTCACAGATTATGAAAAATTGTACGCAATGATTGCATTATCAAACTGTGATGATAAGTTCAATGACTATTACAGCTTAGATGAGTATATAAAAATAGCTATTACTGAAACCAAAACAAAGAAGTACAAAGTATTAAATCAGCCACAAAAGGAATGGATTAATAAACAAATAATTACGGGAATTAATGAAAGGAACACATTATGGAGCGAGCTAAAACACGACCCTAAAAACAGCTACCTAGAAACAGAGTTTAAAGCCAAAAGAGACAATGTAGCAAGTTTAATTAAGAGTACAAAAGATACATATTTTTATGGCGAGTTCAAGAAATGTGCAAAGAAACCCAAAAAAATGTGGACATTAATAAATACCCTCTCAAATAATAACATTGTTCCTAGTTGTGCTCCCCCAAAACTAATAACCGAAGATGGTAGAATAGCTACGGATCCCATCGAAATATGCGAAAATTTTAATAATTTCTTTGCAAATATAGGGACACAACTAGCAAAACAAATACCATGTACAAAAACACACAACAAAAAGTTGTACACCTTACCAAACCTTAACCAGCACACTGGACATTGTGAACTAGCTCAATTTAAACCATGCACAGCTTCTGAGGTATCTAAAATTATAGACGACTTGGATCCCAATACAAGCATGGGAATTGATGGTATTAGTACCAAGGCACTGAAATGCATAAAAAAACTAATTCTCCAAAATCTAACAGATTGCCTAAATAAACTTTTAATGGACGGAATCTTTCCAGAAAATTTAAAAATAGCTAAAGTCACCCCAATTTACAAAGCTGGTACCAAATCAAATCCCGGGAATTATCGTCCAGTTTCAGTCCTACCAATATTATCTAAAATATTAGAAAAAATAATATTTAAGAGGTTAAATGGATACTTGACTGAAACTAACTTCTTATACGATCAACAATATGGCTTTCGACCCAAATCGAACACCCTTGGCGCAACTATTGACTTGATAACTAAAATAAAAACAAAGATTGATCAAAAACAAGTAGCATTAGGAGTCTTTGTTGATCTAAAGAAGGCGTTTGATACAGTCAGTCACACACTTCTGTTACAAAAACTGGAAAGTATTGGTATAACTGGAACCGCTTATAAAATGCTAAACTCCTATTTAAGTGATCGATACCAGGTTGTAAAAATTGGGGCTTACCAAAGCACGTCTAAACCCTTAACATGCGGCGTACCACAAGGCTCTATTCTGGGCCCCTTATTATTCCTAGTGTATGTAAACAACTTACACCAAGCAGGCTTACAAGGTCATCTTGCCCTTTATGCAGACGATACATGTCTATTTTATTTTGGGGACAACATAAATGATATCACAAAAAATGCCCAAGGTGATTTAAATATACTACAAAGTTGGTACCAGTGCAATCTTTTAACTATTAACGCTTCTAAAACCTCATACATAATATTTAGTGCAAAGAATAAAAATCTCCCTGAATACCCTAATCTAAGCATAAACGGAGAAGTACTGAAAAGGACTGATCAAGAAAAATACCTTGGATTAACTCTTGATAGCAATTTAACATGGAAAGCACACCTTCAATACATTAAAAACAAACTTTCATCATTGGTGGGTTCACTACATAAAATTGTTAGATGCATTCCAAAAAAAGTTCGGCTAGTAATATACAACTCCCTTGTTAAGCCTCATTTAATATACCTTATCGAAGTATGGGGTAACTCATCTAAAACTAGTCTAAAACCAATCCAAATTCTACAAAATAGAATAATCAAAATACTACACAATTATGACTTCTTAACACCGTCAAAAACCATTTACAAAGAAACGAAGCTACTAAACATCAAACAACTTTATATATATAACACATGCATACTTATCTATAAAATCATTCACAAACTTATTCACTCACGCATTACATTCACTACAGAAGGAGAAATAAGCAAACACTCATCTCGTCGAGCTTGTCACCTGGTATTGTCTAGAGCAAGAACCAACTACGGTCAAAATACCCTAACCTATGGGGGAGCACAGCTCTATAATAAACTTCCAAAAGATGTAAAAGAAGCGACCTCACTCAACATATTTAAAAGGAAATTATTCACTTTTATTTACAACGACGATACAACATATTAGTTGGGTGGTGTCTATTTTTGTCTAAACCAGCAACATCTTTTAACTTGGGCCACCACCTTATCTTAGGAATGCAGCGAACTCGCTTCCAATTTTGTTGACAATTATATTATTTACTTTTTGTTTTTCTTCTACCCGCACTCTTAAAATATATTAGAATAAGATTGAATGTTCTCATGTAAGTGACGTTTGTCTTAATGAGAATAAAGTTCTTTAAACCGAAATTATAGCAGATTACCGCCAAAGTCAGTCATTCATTTGTCATTATGTACGAGATTACCAATAAATGCCATTTCTTTCAATGGAGTGTCAGTGGCTGATCATTGGAAAGTCATAATGACGCCATTATATTAGTAGATTACCAAACTTGTCAAAATCAACAATTATGAAATCAATGATAGACCATTCTGACACTATTGTAATAGCAGACTTGAGGCCCTGGTCAAACCTTTTATAAACGGTTTTACGTAACATTATTTCTGGGTAACTATTTAAAAACTTGTAATTGACTTGTGGTGGGGCTTCTAGCTAAATAATTACAGCTGCATGGGTCAGTCGATCAGGATAAGCTACGCTCGCCGCGATTGGGCCGTGGATGGGGACCATCTTTACATACCAAAACCCCTCCGTGCATCGGAAAGCACGTTAAGCCGTTGGTCCCGGCTGTCATTCGCGGATCTTTAGTAACCGTTACGAGTCGTCAGAAACCCCAGTAACTTTTGGACGCAATGCTGAAGACTGGCCACTATTGTCGCTACGGAGCGTGTAGCAACGTTCTACGACTGTCGTAGCAATGGTCTACGACTAGCGTAGCAACGGTCTACGACTTTCGTAGCAACGCCGACGGGGCGACGACGACAGTTCGAGCGGAAGTGCGGAAGAAACAACAATAGAGTGCAGGTAATGAGAAGTTCTCATTTTCAAGCTTCATCATACTAATAATTATAAACCTTATTACAAAACGCTACCTGACTTAAGTGCTGTCCAAAAGCCCTGACCCAAATTTTGTATTTCCAACTTTATTTCGATTTGGGTAAAGTTCTTATTACAAAAACTACAAATGAACGGTGAAAAGTTTTTTTTTGTAAATATAACTGCATTTCTATACATATTGAGTTTTTAATTAAAAAAAAATTGGCTTGATGGTTAAAAGCTGGTCTAAATAAAAACCTTGTTCCACATGTGAGGAAGAATTGATTTTCTATTACGATTGACCGATTCAGCCACTCGCTACCCTCCCCAGCGACGCCTTAAGCCGTGGTTTGTACCCCACAGGTTTTTTTTTAACCCTGGCTAGAGGCCTTAATTATTGAGGCACCCACAGGCAAGCTCTGTTAAGTACCCAACAACTTTCTAGGTTGACCTTCGAGGCGTCATTTTGCAAAAACAAAAAACAAAAACAGTGATTTGTTTGTGTCCATACCAAATCACAAAGCAAACCAAAGCAATAGGACACATAAAAAAAAAACATTTATTTCAACTTAATCCATAGTCTGAATCAATTTTAAAATACATATTAAATATAACATTAAGATAACATCAAAATTGAATCAATTCAAAATTAAAACCAACTTCAAGAATTAAGATCAAAAATTAAAATTTACATCAATTGCACTCACCTGAAGATTTAAAAACTGGATATAATAATAATAATAACAATTTGCAACTGCTGGCGAAGTAACTGAAACCTTCAGTAGTGCCATCAGGAAGGAATTTGGTGTGGACAAATGTGCGGTCATGCATGTAAACCGAGAGGAGATTGTGGAATCCGTAGGAATCCAATTCACGGATTCCATACACCTAAGATCCCTCTCCTCAACCGAAACATACCTACAAGTATTTGGGTATGTTGGAAGCGTTGGGCATCAAGACTGCAGACATGAAACAATCGTTGAGGGAGCACTTCTTTTGCCACCTGAATAAAGTAGTAGTCTTTTATCAGGCGGAAACAAGGTGCGTGCCTTCAACAGTTGGGCCATGCCGGTTTTGATGTACTCTTTCAGTATACTCAAATGGACTCAGACTGAACTCGACGCCCTGGGTCGACGAGTCCGTATACTGGTGACTGCAAACCGAATGCATCACCCACGATTATCGGTGATGAGACTGTACATCCCCGATAGTGCGGGCGTCGAGGTTTTAGAATGCGAAGACCCTCCACAACCGCGAGGTGTGCAGTCTCAGGGAATATTTTTTAATAGCCGAAGTGGGTATGCACCGTGATGTGGTTGCAGTGGACAAGGGGCTCACCCATGGCTAAAGAGTACTGGCGCAAACCTGTAATACTAACTATCGATGACCGCAAGGAAGTATGGCGAAACAAGGAGCTTCACGGGCGCTTCTATAGGGCTCTTCACGAGCCCGTTGTTGATTTCTTAGCGTCCGTATCCTGGCTGTGTTTTGGTGACCTTTTCGGGGAAACTGAAGGTTTTGTCTGTGCAATTATGGATGAAGTTATCTTGACGTATAACTACAGGAGACATATTTTGAAGAACGGGACGGTTGACGTGTGACAGGCATGTCATCGTCCGGGTGAGTCCATCAGACATATTATCTCTGGTTGTTTTCGTCTGGCTAATGGCGAGCACTTGCACAGGCATAACCAAGTAGACTGGATTATTAACCAGCAACTTGCATTGCAATATAAACTTGTGGATTCTGAGGTACCGTATTACAAGTATGTGCCCGACCCAGTTCTCTAAAATGACCATGCCACGTTGTACTGGGACCGGTCTATCATTACTGACAGGACTATTGTAGCTAATAAGCCTGATATAGTGGTGATAGATCGGGTAGCTCGCCGCAAATGATAGTCGATGTTACCATTCCGCATGACGGGAACCTCGTGAAAGCTGAGAAAGACAAGCAAATTAAATATCTCGACTTAGCAGACGAGGTTGTTGACATGTGGAATTTGAACTCGGCCGTTATGTGCCGATTGTCGTATCACCCAATGGGCTGATGGCCGAAAGCCTCGATCATTATCTCTCGAGGCTCTCGTTACGCGGTTGGATCAAAGGCCTGATTCAGAAGGCAGTACTCCTCCATACAGTTCGTAACGTGAACAGGTTCCTATCTCTGGAGCCCTAACCACCGGTAGCTTGGAGCCTGCTCCCGATACCGGTGGATCACGTTTTATATATTTTTAAATGTTTTTTTTTTTATTTGTTTTATAAAATTTTAAATACTTATTATAAAACGTAGTAAACTGAATAAACGAGATAATAATAAAACATTTATATTCAAGCATCCAGGACTCATAATGCTAGTAACAATTTTCTTACAAGCTTTGTGAGTAATATTCACAAAAAAAAAAAAAAACTTTGTCTAAACAATTACATTAGCAGGTACATGTAGCTGGATTAAAAAGTGTAAAATGGGGCAATCCAGCTTGCTAGCAATGACAACCAGGAGACTGTTGGAGCTGGCACGCACTCTGCGCAACAGAGGTGCTGTATGCTTGCGTCTGATCGCAGCGAAGCCGTCAGTTTGCGCGTCCGCGAACATACCCGAAGCACTACAAAAGCGTGGCAGCCCCAACAGCATCCTGAATGCATTATTGTACTGTGGCCGTAGTGTGAGTTTCATTTAACCATCTCGATCAAACGCATCGAGTGCGTTCGGCGCTCCGATTGGTTCGTCACCAATCCAGGGCCCCAATCAGAGCGCCAAACGCGCTCGATGCGTTCGATCGAGATGGTTAAATGAAACTCATACTAAGGCCTCTGAACGCGAAGAGCGTTAACGGCTTTTTGAGTGAAGCAATTCCAAAGACTGCACGAGACGAAAACTTGACAATACGCCTTAAAAAGTGTTATTTTAACCGCCCCCGAGCAGCGTGTGCACCTTCGAACCAACATATTAGGTACATCTCACTATTAATCCACTTCGCTCCCGATCTACATCTAGATTGTCCCTCAAATCCTCCGATACAATATGCCCCAGATATTTAAACAGAAGAATACGATACAAGACACTCCCATTTAATGTGACAGTTGGGTAGCTCTCAGCGCCCTTATTGGCCGCCTTAAAGATGAGCAACTGACTTTTGTCCGTGTTGTATCTCAAACCGTGATCCTCGGCCCGTACCGGTGACCCGTAACCGTAACCGTGATCCGTGTCAGTGTTTTACTGAATTAAATTAAATTGAATTGAATTGCAACATTAATTAACTTTATAATACCTGCCATTGACGGGCTCAGCATAACTGATGTTATTAAATGCTACCCCATCTATGTAGCAGCCAGCCTACAAACTACTGAGCTCAACAATCAGCTCATCAATACATAGTATAAAACAAAGTCGCTTTTTCTGTCCCTATATCCCTATGTATGCTTAAATCTTTAAAACTACGCAACGGATTTTGATGCGGGTTCCCTTTGGTAACCCTTTGGCGGCATAAACGTTATGCTCTTGTGCGCCCTCATGCAGCTTCCGCCAGGAAGTTAGTATTAGTATTTGTTAACAAGAAAGTCTTTCCTGTTCCAGCGCCCCACGCTTTTACAATCAAATATTATAATTAAAAGCACATAGTTTACACTTCAGCCCAGAAATAGAGACAACTTGAACGATCCATAATTTATTTTTTGTTTTTACGTGCATTTATAAAAGCGTGTTTTTTAATACAATTAACTTGATGTGTGTACCAGTATGTAACAACACTCGTCCTTTTGCACCAACTTGATGATGATGAAGCACAAACACAATCCGGGTGTTTGGGAATAGAGCTCCTTTCGAACTCTTAACCGCTTTGAACTAACAAAGCGGTTAAGAGTTCGAAATGAGCGGTTTTACAGGGTGTCCGGTAATAAAAAGAAATGTAAAATAAAAATGTTTATTTCAATTACAAAGGACATATATAGAATGTGTTGTTGGAGATCACCTTTAAAGCAAGGAATTGCTTGTGTTAGGAGACTCCGCGCTTCCACTTATCATTATCTTATATGCAATTGAAATGTAGACAATGTACTATGCAAAATTAAAAATAAAAGGTAAAAGGTAACTTAAATTATACAAACAGCACAGCAAATGAATGATTGAAATGCCTAGAACAAGGCCAATACGCGCGAATACGTGTGATATGTGTGAGTATGGGTGAGAGTGTGAAGAGTGAGGGTGTGTAGTTGTGAGATTTAAATAGCTTATTTTAGTCTATATATTAACAAAACTCCCCTAATATTATAAATACGAAAGTGTGTTTGTTTGTTTGATTGTTACGCTTTCACGTCAAAATGCCTTAAAAAAAATCTGGAAGAGATCCGGCACTTTGGCAGTTCTTCTCTTGGGTCAGGACACAGGACACCACCGACCCAACATTACCCACGACCTCCATGGGATCGAGACCCATGCGGGCAAAACCAGCAGGCGGAGCCAGTATAAGTTAGGTGTAAGTTCCAGCGTAAGTACCAGTGTAAGTTCCAGTGTAAGTTCCAGTGTAAGGCTAATTAATGGATAATCTTGAAATGGTTCACGGTAGAACTAATGGTCATTCAGAAAAAACATTTTTTATTTGTTATGGGGTCGGCTTCCAGTCTCACCGGATACAGCTGAATACCAGTATATTACATGGAGCGACTGCCTATGTAACCTCCACAACTCAGTTATTGGGTAATACGATACCCAGTAACTTTCTGTCTTATTGCCTTGATTTAAGATTGTTTTTTTTTTGCTTAATCGCCGGTAGGTATGACAAAATACATAATTTTTGATCAAAATACCTACTTATATTAAAAGTTACACCTTGTAGATGTCGCAATTGGGTCGAATCCGGTACACCAACGCCATCTGGTGGCACTTTATGAAGTTGGTGGCGTACGCACCGTCGATGGAGGACGCTCTCGGGCTAGGTGGAGCGATGATCTTTGCAAGGTGGCTGGTAGCAGCAGGATAAGAGTTGCCGAAGTCGAGCTGAATGCCGTGAGGTTGGAGAGGCCTTTGTCCAGCATTGGACTACTATAGACTGATGATGATTAAAAAAACCAAGATGGCGGCGTTACCGAATTACGATGTTTCAATTAACGTAACGTTACTTGAAATCTCGAAACTTCAGAAATGAAATTGTTTTCAAACGCTTCTCACAAGTGAATGATCATTTTTGTTTAATTCCAAGTTCACACAACCAACAAAGTGACACTCCTATTTAATTTTGTCGATGTATCATTTCGTTATCGCCCAACTTCAGGTGTCGTTCATATCATTTCATTTTTTCCGACATGGCCTGCAGAGTAAGCAAATTGAAGTGGCACAGGGCTGGCCATGTCTGTCTAAGGACCGATGGCCGATGGAGCAGACGAGTCCTAGTACTGGAGTGGAGACCACATCTCGGCAAGTGTAGTGTGGGACGCCCCCCAGCTAGTTGGATAGATGATCTAAAGAAAGTGGCTGGGACAGACTGGACGCAGAAAGCGGAGGATAGTGTTGTGGCGCAGCCTGGGATAGGCTTATGTCCAAAAGTGGACTGCGATAGGCCGAGTTGAATGATTGAATCGATCATTTGAAGCGGGAGAGAAAAATGCAATGTAATAAAACTTCAAAATGTATTGAATTTTTACGTTACATTCACTGACTTTGGCGGGCAGAAAAACAATTGAAAAATGGTGGGTAGTCGCTTTTTATTTTTCATTTTTTAAATGTCATATAATTAATGGTATTAAAACCAGCCAGATACAAATCGTTTTTACTACAACTTTATACCTTTACATAAAATACGAATAAGGTTTTTCTCGATTAGATAAATAGATCCGTATGGAGTACATAATCAAGAGTATTTTATTTAGTATCAGCTTAAGGGCTGATTTTTCAACAGTCAGATTACTTTTAACTGAGTTATAAAGATGTTGATTTGACAGGGTTTGTATGGAAAATATGCCAATCTGTCAGATTTATTCTTCAGATAAAAGTTATTTGACTATTAAAAAACCAGCCCTTAGTAAAAATAAAACGCAACATTATAATTTAGAATAAATAAATAATAATTTATTTGTTTAGTTGTAACGCGGCCAGTTGTTTCTTGAGATCTAACAGCTTATTGATCTCCGGCTGCCACACCACCTTGTCTTTTGTGGAAGCCTTCAGTTTCCGTACTTTGTCAGCCTGCAATGAAAAGAAAGAAATAAAGTTAAAATAATGTAGGTATAGGATCATCATCTGTTATATATGTGAAATATTAAATAAAAAAACATATTTATAAAAAAACAACCGACTTCCAGAAAACACACTACAAACTGAAAAATTACTTTTATTGGAAGTCTTTGAATCTGTATTTTAGTTTTTGGCCAACTATTTATGAGACCACCCACCCTGAAGCATACCAATTCATAGAAAAAAGCATTTTCGAAATAGATTCACAAATTGCCGAAGACATTGCGTAAAATACATATTTAAAAAAAAACAGAAGAATTGAGAACCTCCTCCTTTTTGAAGTCCTTTAAAAATGACAAAACAGCGGTACCTCATAATGGCAATTGGCAAATGGCATTTATTTTGACGTTACTAACAGTACCCTAGAGAAGTACAAGTCTAGGTTTACATCAAACTCTTGGTGGCGCAAGATGGGATTAACCCTAAGTTAGCCAAAGAGATACCGCGGCCCCTGGCACACAGGCAACTGAGGGAACACGGGTGGGTTTTAGTCAGTAAAAGTCTGACACGCCCTCCCGCTCCACCCAGAGCGGGAGAAGTTATTTGATGATTTCCCACCCAAAAAAAGTAAAAGTTTTTTCAGCCATGCACTAGATCGTTGGTATTTTCAAGCTATTTTTATTTACAGTTATTTTGGTATTTGGTTATAAAAATCGATATACCGTCAATTATTTTCTGAATTTCTGATTTTATGAAAGAGTAAATATCTAAAATAATTATAAATACCAACAATCTAGTGCATAATCACGAAAAACCGCCATAAATCCTCTGTTGCCAGCCCGCGTGGGGAGAATCCTCTTAATTAATATGGCACCAAAAATCGGCCATTTTAGTTTTCATAATTTTAACATACCTAGTTTCACCCTCACAATTGAGATGAATCTAACGACGCCTCTCAAACTAAAATCTATCAAACCGTTTAGGCTACAGGGCGTGCCAAAGAAATCTACAAACATACACTCGAAAAAACAACCCTCCTTCAGCGCAGTCGGGTAAAAACATTTATTTACGCGAAGTTGATGATTACCTGTTCTGCGACTTCCTTCTCCAGTTCACCCACGTGCCCCCCCGCACTGGCCCCGCTGCAGTGCGGCGCAGGCGCGTGCGCGTGCGCGTGCGCATGCGCCGGGCGCGCGGCCGCCAGCTGCCGCTTCAGCTCCAGCAGCTTGTTGATCTCCGGCTGCCACAGCAGTTTGTCTTTTGTCGATGCTTTGATTTGGCGAACTTTTTCAGCCTAAGCATAGGAGAAAGAAAGATGTATTTTCATTTTCATTCTATTTATTGAAGATAATATGGCGGACATCTACAATGCCCCCACCCCACATACGAAACTTCAAATCGACAAAAGTGGAAAAACACAAAAAGTAAAGTGGCGCCATCTACAATGCCATATGCGAACTACTCAAGACTTAACGTCACACCGCAACTACATCAACTACATCTCGCAAGCGCAGTTTACCGCGCGATCTAAATATATACAAAATCCCGACATCAATCGTCGGGCAGTAGCCCACCAGACACAACACCCGTCTGGTCGGAGGATCCTCCTTTGGAGTATGAGTGAACTTTACACCCTGTTCCTCATACCTCTATAGTAACAAACAATTGCGCAATAATGCTTAATATTTAAGTACAGATATTTACAAAACACTTAAGTAATCACGCAACCAGCATCGTTATCCACTAAATAATAAAAAGTTTGTGCAAGGTACAAGCAAACTTAGCAAAACGAATATCTATCCTAAATAAACTATTGTATCTTTAAATAACGTCAATCAATCAATCAATCAATCAATATCTTTATTGTGGATCATAGGTAGGTACAAAATACAGGTCTTAAATAGATAATTGTGATCAGCTACGTCCCGCCCTTTGGGCATACAACAGTCAAATTAGAAATACAGTTACATTAAAATTTCACATAAAATATAAAACAAACATAAAAATAAAATGGAACGAATTAAGGTAAATACACATCAGTGGGTCACTGAACGCATCATGACTGAGGGGGACTATATTGGAGCAGTGATTTGTCTGATAGGAAGTCTTTTATTGAGTAGTAGCACTTTTTTACTAGTAAATCATGGAGACTCTTTTTAAATTTTTTCATTTCCGTAATCAAACTAAATGTGAGAAGATTGTCAGTTGTACTGAAGCTATACACCGTGACATTTTAGTCGTCTTACAACGGCAGCCCACTTCATGTACCCAATGACTGCTATCTACTACCATTCATTAAAAAAAATGTTTTTTTTTTTAACATTAGCACAATCAAAAACATGAAATATCACTAAGACGCATGACGTAGTTTGAAACACCCTGTTATGGAGATGGAATTAATGATGGAATGTAATGGTAGGTAGGTAGATATCTTCTACCGTTTGATACGTAAACATTATTAACAGGGAGGGTGTTTCATAATTCTAAAGCATTCATTATTTTTCTTTGTACCTATTTTATTAATTAATGGTAACAATGTTTTAATCGCGCCTAGAGGTATGTTATGACGGATACATTGAGTGGACTATCTTTGTAAGACGACTAAAATGTCACGGTGTATATGGTAGTTAAAAAGGATTTTTTATAAATACTAATTTTTGTTGTAAAGTTACTACCGCTTTACAATAACTTTAACTTTGACTTGACTGACTAAAGACGACTATGACTGTTTTGTAACTTCGTGCCCGATATCGGGCCATTTACTATAAGATTATTGAAAAGAAAAATTACTTGACACTGGCTAAATGCACAAACCGTGCGAAGCCATAACACAAAAAAAAAAAAAAAAAATACTATTTTTTTAGACTGTGTAAGTAACAAAGCAAATATCGCACACCTAGATCTAAAGGGAGCTAAGCCAAAAATTGGGAGTTTTGACTTATGCGTACCATTGAATTCCTTAACTCACTACCTATCGACCAAAAAAACATATTTAAAAATATTTTTCTAGTAGAACTTGCAAAGCAAATATGAATACAGATAACTTCTCCAGCGCACAGGAATACGGTAAACAGTTTTTGACATTTTCTGAAAAACTGCTTTTTTGAGTTAAGTCTGTTTAGATCTAGGTGTGCAATATGTCAATATCAGCAAAATTATATATATATTTTTTAAAGGATGAGACACCTTTTGCAGTGATGGCTTGTGACTAAGTAAGCACAACTGCAAGGGTCGATCGATCATTTTAAGCTATGCTTGCCGCGGTTGGCCCGTGGATGGGTGACCATCTATTACATACAGAGACCCTTCGTGCCTCGGAAAGTACGTTAAGCCGTTGGCTGTAATTCGCAGATGTTTGACAGTTGATACGGGTCGTCAGAAGCCCGAAAGTCTGACAACCAGTCTTACCAAGGGGTATCGTATTACCCAGTAACTGGGTTGTGGAGGTCAGATAGGCAGTCATTATCATCATTATCATTTCAGCCAAAAGACGTCCACTGCTTGACATAGGCGTCCCCGCAAGCTCCGCCACTTCAACCGGTTCTGTACTTCCAGCATCCAACGGATTTCTGCAGCCCTCACAAAGTCATCGGTCCACCTTGTGGGAGGCCTTCCAACTCTACATCCTCAAGTACGCGGGAGCCACTCCAGAATGGGCAATTGAGAGGGCTATGCTTGGAGTTTTCCTACGTCATCGAATCAGAAATGAAAAGATCCGCAGGAGAACCGACATAGCCCGAAGAATTGGCAAACTGAAGTGGCAGTGGGCAGGGCACATTGCTCGCAGAACAGATGGCCGATGGAGCCGAAAGGTTCCCGCGTACTGGTAGGTCGAAATTAAATAACTGATAATTAAAATGTGGTAGAATAATTACTTGTTCTGCAACGGCTTTCTCCAAGCTACTAGCATCACTACTTGAAGTACTACACTGTGGTGCTTCTTGTGTCTTCTGTGGAGCTGCAGCCTGTCCCTTCTGTGCAGCGTCGAGCTGCTTCTTGAGAGCTAACAGCTTGGCGACTTCCGGCTGCCATACTGCCTTGTCTTTAGTCGCTTTCAGCTCACGGACTCTATCGGCCTAAAGAGAAAAAAGTGATTATGAAAAATCTTCATCAATCAATGGCCCACTAACGACCATCGTCTACCAGCATGCATAAAATCAGCCAATATTCTTCCCACTGCTGGGACACAGGCCTCCTCTCTGTTAGGGGGAGTGGGCCCAGTACGGTTTGGTAGATGTCACATGTCTTCGAATTTTTAGTTCTAGAACTACACCGGCATAGACCACTAAGGACCATCGTTCACCAGCATGGCCCACTGTCTACCATCATGTACCATCACCCACAACACAATCAGACTATAATGTTCTGTTCCCACTACTGGGGTACAGGGCTCCTTACTGTTAGTCAGTGTGGGCCATGATCTCAAATGTCTTCGAATTTTTCGTTCTAAGACATGCCGGTGTCCTCACGATGTTTTCCTTCACCGTTTTAAGAGCAGTGGGGATGAAATTAAATACACAAAGTAACTAGTGTCTGCTTGGATTTGAATTCACGACCTACAATCTCGTAAGTCTGGGACTGGGCCACCACTGCTCTGATGTACCATCAACCACTACCAAAATGCACCACAATGTTACAACCAGTATTTCCCTCACCTGTTCTGCAACAGCTTTCTCCAAGCTCCTGACGTCAGTACCGTGCGGTGCAGCTTGAGTCTTCTGTGGAGCTGCAGCTTGTGACTTCTGTGCAGCTTCGAGCTGTTTCTTGAGATCTAACAACTTGGTCACTTCCGGCTGCCATACTGCCTTCTCTTTATTCGACGATTTTAGTAAGCGGACTTTTTCACCCTGGAATATTACCGAGAAATTATAAGAACTAGTGGTCGACCAGAGGCTGAAATTCGCCCATAACTCATTTAAAAGAAAAATGCATTCTGCACTCCTTCCTCATTCGTAGATCTTTGACATTCGTTACGGGTCGTCAGAAGCCCGAAAGTCTGACAACCAGTCTTACTAAGGGGTATCGTAATAGAATTACCTAGTCTTGAAATAATAAAGATTGTTTCATTGAAATAAAACCAGTCGAAAATTTGACAATTACAAATTCGAAAAATCTAGAAAGAAGATACAAAAATGTTTGCCAACTTCAAAAAATAATTCGAGAATTAAGTACCTGTTGTTTCACCGCGTCTTCAAGCTCTGCTAGAGCAGCACTCCCATTTTGCTGGAAAAATAAATATTAATTACTAAAACTACAATTAATTCCTATTTACATGAATAGTTTTAAACAAGTACAAAAACCGGCCAAATGCAAGTCGGACTCACACACGTAAGGTTCCGTAGCACAAGGCAAAAAACGCCCAAAATATCAAGTTTCTTGTATTGGAGAACCCTTTAATTTTGAACTTTGTTGTTTTTATATTTTTGTTGTTATAGCACACGGAATAGAAAACACAGTGGAAGTGCCTTCGCAGTTGTCCCGCGTGTCACAATTATGCGGAAAATAAGTAAAATAATAACAACCTTCGTCAGATGGTATAAGTCTTAATTCTGTATGGACAACAAATAAGGTTTCCGTCAAAGTTGAATTTCCTACATATTTCTCCGCATAATTGTGACACACTCGGTGACACGCGTGATAGCTGCGTGGGCACTTCCACAGGTTTTCTATTCCGTGTTATAGCAGCATCATTCTGTGAAAATTTCAACTGTCTACCTATTACGGATCATGATACATCAAGATAGGTTACAATGGCCACATCAGAGCACACGCTCGTAACCTATAGTTGTCGAAAACAATAACTGTCACCGTAGTCGATATTGGCATAGGATTCATTCATTCATTCATTCATTCATTCACGGATCATGAGATACAGCCCCCTGACAGACAGACGGATGGACGGACGGACAGAGGCTTAGTAATAAGGTTTCGTTGGCTACCCTTCAGGTACGGAACCCTAAAAAACGTAACGTAAGTTAAGTGACAGCAATCCGCGGTGATGAAATAATTTATATTAAAGTAAAGCGCGTGTCTGGGGCATTAGAAAGCAAGAAAGAAGAAAGAAAAATGCGTTTATTGGCATTATATCATTAAAAAACATTAAACTATTTAAAAAGAAAAAAAAAAGAAAACAATGATAATAATGCCAAAAGGGCCTCAGTGGGTCTAAAAAGGGCACATTAAGCAATTCCTCTAAAAGTGATTCATTTCCTGAATTCCCCTATGATTCTGCTATTTGACATTTTACTTTAATAAAGCAATTCATAATTTGGTGACCATTTTAGGAATTTCCATACAAAACTGTCAAATAGATGAATTGCGTGCTGTCTACACAGATAATATTATGAATTGTCAGTTTGTGACCATTTTACGATTTTAAATATGATTCATAATATGATCATATTATGATTCTGCCAAAGTGGCCTTTTTAGAACCCCTGGTCAGCATAATGTCAGATGGCAACACAGTATGCACCACCTGACGCTGATTTTTAGCTGCAACCCAGGAGTACTACGTATACGATAGAATAATAAACATATAGTTCGTTCGCGTTAAGAATGCAGTGAGTCATCAGTGCAACTGCAAAATCAAAATCAAAAAGTCATTTATTCAAACTAGGCTGAGAGTCAGCACTTTTTGAACGTCAAAATTACATAAGACAGTCCCCCCAAAACGCCCGCCCTTCACCACTTCCTAGTGCTTTAGCTGGGAAGAAGAAGTGGCGCAACAAACTCCCCAGCAGCACAGCTGTCTGTTAAGTTAGAAGAACTTGATTCTATACAATAGTGGGTAATTAACATTACGAAACACAAAAACATTAAATTTGCCATATCTCAGCTAGCACAGGCTTATATACCAACAAAACATTGAAAACATAGTACAGGCAAATAAAATAAACCAACACATGAACTAATATAATTATATAACCTGTCAGTAGTCAAGCTAATACTGGTGAAAGAACATGAACATTGTCTTGAGTTAATCACAGCGACCAACAATTATTATCGTTTAAGTAGTCGTTGACAGAATAGTAAGCCTTTGAACAGAGGGTGGATTTAACTTTCACTTTAAACGCATTAAAATTCAAATCTAGCAAAGAAGAGGGGAGCTTGTTATAAAAAATTATACCAAGACCAACAAAAGAGTTATGAACCTTATGAAGCCGGTGAAAGGGAACACGTAGTTTGTCCTTATTTCTAGTATTAATATTATGAATATCACTGTTTTTAGTATACAAGTGTATATTTTGCCTGATATATAAGATGTTGGCCAAGATGAATTGCGATGCGACCGTGAGAATCCCAATATCCTTAAAAAAATCTCTCAGAGAAACTCTAGCACCTAGTTGGTAAATGGCTAAGATAAGGGTGTATTCACAGTGGTGTTAAATTCAAACAAATTATTCTATAAACTGTTCTCTCGGACACACCGCATGCAGCTGCCGTTTTTTGTACTATGCTGTCCACAGTCACATTTAAATCAGTGTGATTAAAATACTTAAAAACATTGTAAATTACTTTTCTTTCCCCACTATGAATTATCGAACCACTTTTATTTTTACGAATTGGAGATGTATTCATTTTTTTTAATTTAAATCATTTAACACAAATGACAGGACATAACCGTTGCGTTCGAAGCAATGCCTTCAACTGTCTATTGTGAACTTGACTTTGTAATTTGAAAAGATTTGATTGGTTAGGGAGCGGGGCTAGGCCGACGGATAATGATGACTCACTACATTCTTAACGCGAATTTACTGTAGTGAAGTGTGTGTCCTTAATAATAAATTAAGAAAGCAAAAACATTTAAAATAAAATAAAAATAAAATTTTGTGGCATACAAAAAAATACATTAAAAAAATCAGCTGTTTCATAGAAAAGTGCAATACCTACGCGGTCAAAATTTATGGAACAGCTGATTTTTTTTTGTATTACCGACGAAAAATTTCTACGCTGGAGGATCTAGAATGATATGCTGAATTCATGGTTACAGTTTGCGCACTAGATAAAAACTTATCCTGTATGTGTGAACGTGTGTTTCCTTATGATTAATGAAAAATAAATTAAATACTAATATCTGCATATTAATTACATTAAATATGAAATATTTACGTAGAAAAACAGAAAGCACTTACGTATCTATATTGCAAAAACGTCAAAACGTATGGTTTTCCCACTGCTGGGCCACCAACGTACGGCTTGATTTGACTTTATTCTCTTACTAGCTATTGCCAGCGGCTTCGTCCGCGTGGAGTTTAATAATTATCCCACGGGACCGTACTCTCGGGATGAAAAGTATCTTACGTTTTAATCCAGGTTACAAACTATCTGTTTGCCAAATTTCATGCAAATCCATTCGGCCGTTATTGCATGAAATTTGGCACACATACTTTTACATTTATAATATTAAGTAGGATTTTAGAAGCGCTATCTCTGTCTCACCTTATTAGCCCTCTCGCTCTGCGTGCCCGCGTACTTAGCGCGCAACTTCTCCAACACTTCGGGCTCGATCCTAGCGAATAGCGGCTCTGGTCGGCCGATGATGTGCCCGTATGGTAGGTACTGGAGGAGGGATGGCTTCCTGAATTAAAAAAAAATATTATAAATGATAAATGACTTCTGTGAGTAGGTTTGTACAAATACTTTTAAACGTCAATCATATTTTTAAAACTAAATGAGTTCGGCGTTTCCTATCTGGCAACTCTGGGAAGAAAGGCCGAAACAAACCTTGCTATTAACATATTAGTACGGGTTTGAATCCCGATTCTCTTTTAAAGAGACTTACAGTTGCACAAAGAAAAACATTAATGTGACGCTACATATTGGATCATTAACGCTAATGATTTCACTAATTTAAAGATGTTGCACAAAACAACTGTGGCGGAACAATAACAAATTGGACCACCGCCTTACATTTTAGAGCGGAATCGCTCCCGCTTATGAATCTTGGGCCAAACATGCGGATCATACGATGTTTGCACCGAACGCTTACGCGCGCCGCGCGCACGCAGTGTGCGCGTGATATTTGTACGGGCAACGGCGTCAACGACCTTGGACTGCTGGGAGACTGCGTGCACGCACCTCCACTGGCCGGCGAGCCGGGCTGCGG
Source organism: Polymixis lichenea (assembly GCA_949091785.1). Lineage (NCBI taxonomy): Eukaryota > Metazoa > Arthropoda > Insecta > Lepidoptera > Noctuidae > Polymixis > Polymixis lichenea. The sequence goes on along the minus strand of OX420958.1, from coordinate 11,586,678 downwards.
AGCCACAGTCTTCATTCGACCGCCTACCGAACGATTCAGATCGCGCCGCGCTTACTGTTGTTTTGTTACAATGCCCCACATACGAAACTTCAAATCAAAAAATGTGGAAAACTCAAAACAGTAAAGTGGCGCCATCTACAATGCCATATGCTTAGTACTACAACAAAACAGTTTACAGTAACAAAACAACGATAATAACAATTATTAACAGTATAAAACAGAAACGCGAACACCCAAACAGCAATATGGCTACCGCGTCCGCTCGCCGTTCGGGCCGGAGTTCACAAAATATGCGTGCCTCGTACCACGAAAACAGCGAAAGCGGGAGATAAGCGACAGCCACCATACATTTTGCGATAATTAAGCGACAGTCGCTATTCGGAGACGTATCATAATATTTATCAACTCTCAGCGAACAGACTTCAGAATATAATACCCTGTTTAACGCATAGTAGTTACTTACTCAGGATTAATCCTCAGTGACTCCGGCTTCACCCTGAGCTGTTCCCTCAGTTTCCTGCAAGTCTCGGGCAGGTACGGCGACAGGAGTGTACACAGGAGGGCGACCAGCTGGACGCAGAGACCGATGGCGGTCGCGCCACGCTTTCTGAAAAATGCAATATTATATAAGTCATCAATCGACTCTACCTTGCCGGAGCGTCCCTAAATAATACTACTCTACAAAAAAACAGTTTTGGTTCGCAACAGAAACGAAAATATTGTATCCTGGGTAAAATGCTAATGCTGAAGCTAAATCTGATAACAGAATTTCGAAATCACGTCAGGATTTTTAGTTATTGTTATTTTTTTATTCCTCAAGTATCTACGTACGTCTTGTTGTTTATTGGAAAAAATAAATTGATAATAGGTTGGGGAAAAAGTTTCTTCGCATTTTTTAAGAAAATTCAAAACATTTTTTAATAAAGTTTATTTACATTTAACTAAAGTATGTAGGTACCATTTTGTTCGATAACTTTTTGCCATCTTGTAGGTAGGGACATGATCCCATTGCTATAGAAATTTTGGGACTTCTGGTCAAAATACCGCGACAAGTGGTTTTGGCAGTCCTCTCGTGATGTTAACCTGACACTGCCTAAAGAATTCTGAAGAGACCGAAACAGGTGGAAATCTGAAGGTGCAAGGTCAGGACTATACGGCGGATGCATTAACACCTCCCAGCCAAACTCTCTTAATTTTTGTTGGGTGGCTAAAGATGTGTGAGGTCTAGCGTTATCATGATGAAAAACCACACTCCTTCTGTTGATTAATTCCGGCCGCTTTCTCTCAACTTCTTGCTTTAATCTCATCAGTTGTTCGCAGTAGAGTTCAGAATCGATGGTCCTGCCTGGTGGTAACAGCTCATAATGAATAATGCCCTTCCAATCCCACCACACACACCGCATCACCTTGTTGCGAGTTAACCCGGGTTTCGCCACAGTCTGTGAAGCCTGACCGGCCTTTGACCACGACCTTTTTCGCACGTTCTTGTCATACGTGATCCACTTTTCATCACCAGTTATCAGCTTCTTCAAAAATGGTTCGGTTTCATTACGTCGTAATAAAGAATCACAAATGAGTACACGGTTCAATAGGTTTCTTTCAGTGAGCTCGTGAGGTACCCAAATGTCGAGCTTTTTTGTGTTACCAGTTTTTTTCAAATGCGCCAAAACCGTTTTGTGGTCAATTTCCAGTTCTTCAGCTACGTCGTAACTACTGGTATGCCGATCTTGCTCCACTTTTTCAAAAATGGCATCCATTTTATCCGTAATAGGGCCAGGACCAGAGCGACGTGCATCTTTGACATCAAAATTTCCGGATTGAAAACGCTTAAACCAAATTTGTGCTACTCTCACAGATACTACACTAGGTCCATAAACATCGCAAATTTTTTTTCGCGGCTTGCGTTGCATTTTTACCTTTTTTGTAGTAAAATTTTAAAATGTATCGAATTTCTTCATTAGATTCACTCATCTTGACGGTACGAAAAACAAATGAAAATCACACATTTTGCTAATTTGAATTTAGAATTATGTTCTTTAAAATTTAAACTTTCAATGATACCAAAACCAGCCAGATACAAATAGCATAGCCAAAAAGATTTTATTACAAGTTCATACATACTATAATGCGAAAAGACTTTTTCCCCAACCTAATATTAAGACTAAATTTACAAAAAAACTACATTTATTTAAAAAAGCTATTTCTAACGAAACAATAAACACTAAATGAATAAAAAATAACTAGATTTTTTCTTAGAAAATTTTGTACTTACGAAAGTTTATAAAATAGCCAAAAATAGAAAAGCAACAAAAGATTGTGTAGTTAGATCAAGCAATAAAACGTAATAAATGACTACAAACATTTAATTTTCTGTGCCCTCAAATAAATAAAAAACACTGCATGTAAGTATGTAACTTGACCATAAACAGTGAATTTTATTTTTATTTTTTAATTGACGTGATGGCGATATTCGATGATTATATTAGTAATCAGTAATGCTTAATTAATCAGACAGTATATGCAGTTACTCTGTTGCGAAATTTTGTAAACTAGTCTAATCATTCCGATGAAACCCGTCCCTTGCTGCCCTCTACCAGCGACGCCCTAAGCCGAGGTCCGTACTCCACAGGGGCTGCCCTTAGCGTGTAGTCACTTTAGTATTAAGTTTTTTAAGCCCTGGCTGGAGGCCTTCGGCAAGTTCGGTTTAGTAGCCGACAACCTCATAGGTTGACCTGCGAGATGTCTTTCCCAAAAAAAAAAGAGTCTATTGCAGTCCACTGTTGGACATAGCCCTCTCCTAGGCTTCGCCACAACAGCCTGTCTTCCACCTTCCGCATCCAGTGTCTCCCAGCTACCTTCTTAAGGTCGCCGGCTATCCAGCTGGGGGACGTCCCACGCTACGCAAGTAGGTAAGAAGTCATGATATAAAAATATAAAACTTTTTTGAGATATGTTAAATTATGATTGGCAACTTTTGAAGAGTGCAGCACTACTCGTATTTATTCATGATAGCAACATCTATAGAGATTAATATAAATGGAGTGTCCGTTTTTAATATAAAAATAACCGCTTTTTACTAAATGCATTTGGATGTATACACGGTACATATTATACCAAAATAACATTTTTTTCAATTTTTGTCTGTCTGTTTGTTTATTCCGACTAATCTCTGAAACGGCTGGACCGATTTTGACGGGACTTTCACTGGCAGATAATAAGGAGTAACTTTTATTTTAAAAATGTTATTTATTTTTACTAATTTATACTTTTTTGTTAAATTCCACTCGGATAAAGTCGCGGGCACAGCTAGTTAAAATATAAATTACTAGCTTTTGCTAGCGGCTTCGCTCGCATAGAGTTCGAAAATTATCCCACGGGAACGTACGACCGGGATAAAAAGTATCCTATTGTGTTCATCCAAGTTATAACCATCAAAATCCGTTCAGCCGTTTTTGAGTGATTCAGTAATAAACATCCAAACATACAACCTTTCATATTTATAATATTACTAGCTTTTGCCAGCGGCTTCGCCCGCGTGGAGGTCGGTGTATTATACATATAAACCTTCCTCTTGAATCAAAAAAAATCAAAATCAAAAAGTCATTTATTCAAACTAGGCTGAGAGTCAGCACCTTTTGAACGTCAAAATTACATAAGACAGTCCCCCCAAAACGCCCACCCTTCACCACTTCCTAGTGCTTTAGCTGGGAAGAAGAAGTGGCGCAACAAACTCCCCAGCAGCACAGCTGTCTGTTAAGTTAGAAGAACTTGATTCTATACAATAGTGGGTAATTAACATTACGAAACACAAAAACATTAAATTTGCCATATCTCAGCTAGCACAGGCTTATATACCAACAAAACATTGAAAACATAGTACAGGCAAATAAAATAAACCAACACATGAACTAATATAATTATATAACCTGTCAGTAGTCAAGCTAATACTGGTGAAAGAACATGAACATTGTCTTGAGTTAATCACAGCGACCAACAATTATTATCGTTTAAGTAGTCGTTGACAGAATAGTAAGCCTTTGAACAGAGGGTGGATTTAACTTTAGCTTTAAACGCATTAAAATTCAAATCTAGCAAAGAAGAGGGGAGCTTGTTATAAAAAGTTATACCAAGACCAACAAAAGAGTTATGAACCTTATGAAGCCGGTGAAAGGGAACACGTAGTTTGTCCTTATTTCTAGTATTAATATTATGAATATCACTGTTTTTAGTATACAAGTGTATATTTTGCCTAATATATAAGATGTTGGCCAAGATGAATTGCGATGCGACCGTGAGAATCCCAATATCCTTAAAAAAATCTCTCAGAGAAACTCTAGCACCTAGTTGGTAAATGGCTCGAACAGCTCGTTTTTGAAGAACAAAAATATTTTGAATGTCAGCTGCTTTGCCCCACAGCAGAATGCCGTAGGACATAACACTATGAAAATGACTAAAATAAACTAACCGAGCTGTATCAACGTCAGTGTATTGTCTTACTTTTCTGACGGCGTAGGCAGCCGAACTGAGCCTTCCCGCTAGGCTTGATATATGTAATCCCCACTGAAGTTTGGCATCTACTGTTAAGCCCAGAAAAACTATAGAGTCTACAGTTTCAAGCACCTCATTTTCTAAGACGATGTTAGGTCCTAGATTCTTAACATTCGGTAAGGCGAACTTGATACATTTCGTTTTCTTGGCATTGAGAACTAGGTTATTTGTGGTAAACCAATCCGTAACCATTGAAAGTGCACTGTTTACATCGTCAAAATCTTGTCTGTTCCTGTCTACTTTAAAGATAAGAGAGGTATCATCAGCAAACAGCACAACGTCACAGATACTCTTTAAATAGTATGGTAAGTCATTAATATACACTAAGAATAAGAATGGTCCTAGTATTGAGCCTTGAGGTACACCTAACTGAACTGGTAGCCCGGAAGATTTCACACCATTAACATCTACACATTGGTGCCTATTTTGCAAATAAGAACTTATTACATTGAGAGCTTCGTTTTGAACACCGTAATGACGTAGTTTACGCAATAGCGTGTCATGGTGCACGCAATCAAAAGCTTTGGAGAGATCACAGAAAACTCCAACAGCATTTTGCGAGTTTTCCCACGCGTTAAAAATGTGTTTCAGCAGAGCAACACCCGCATCTGTAGTCGAACGACCTTTTGTAAAGCCATATTGATCATCATGAAGTAGGCTATTTAAATTAAAATGTCTTAGCAACTGCTTGAGTATTAACTTTTCAAATATTTTACTAAATGCAGGTAAGATAGAAATAGGCCTGAAATTACCAACGTTATTTTTATTACCTGATTTAAATAATGGTATGACTTTACTACTCTTCATGAGGTCAGGAAAAGATCCTAAATCAACACATTTATTAAAAGTAACAGCTAAATAGGGGGCTACGATGTCGATTATATTACTTAAAAGCTTAATGGAGATGCCCCAGTAATCTCCAGTGTTTTTAGACTTAAGTGTGTTAAATATGTTAACTACATCCACAGGCGTTACATGTTCGAAACTAAATAAGCGACTACATTTAGGCACACTACTGTGTAAAAGATTTTCAGCTTTAGACGGGGACGAATTTAAGGAGCGAGTCGTAGTAATAGGTATATTAGCAAAAAACTCATTAAATGCCTCAGCTACGTCAGCAGCTTTATCAACTAATTTGTTGTTAACCATAATCTCTAATTGTTTATCCTGTTTAACCGATTTACCCGTTTCATTGTTAATAATTTTCCACGTGGTTTTTACTTAATTATTAGACTTTTTAATAGTATCGCTTAAAAATTTAGATTTAGCAAAAGCACAGATCTTTTTAAATAATTTTGAATAATTTCTGACATACTCTAGAAAAGGACTATCAAACCTGTATTTTTTCAAACCATATAACTCGTATAGTCTCGCTCTACTTTTATAAATACCTGGACTGGCCCATTGGTTGAAGCCAACGGAGGTGCCATTAATGTCAATGGTTTTGGTCTTGAAAGTAGACTGGAATTCTTTATGCACTACATCAAAAAGGTCTCCATAGATTTCATTAGGATTCTCATGTTCTATTATAGATGGTGTAACTATACGAGCTATATTATTTTTAAATTTGTTGCAACGACTAGCTGTATAAGGCCTGCATTCCATTTTATGCGGCTTTTTATGTAAGGGCAAAGGGAAGCTAGCTAATAATCCGCAGTGGTCTGACGTTAAGTCACTTAACACTAATTTATTTTTGGCATCATAATCACTAAATATATTATCAAGACAAGTCGACGAAGATGCCGTGATCCTAGTAGGTTCAAAAAACAAGTTTTTTAAATTAAAGGATCTAAACAGATTGAGAAGTCTAATACTTATTGGAGTAACATCTAAAATATTAACATTAAAATCTCCACATACAATTATACATTTATTACTTGATTTTAATTTATTGAGTGAATCCTCCATTACCGATTCGAAACGAATAAAATCCCCAGAGGGGGGCGATAAACGCAAATTATCACTCTATTTATTAAAAGAACCCGCATCAAAATCCGTTGCGTAGTTTTAAAGATTTAAGCATACATAGGGATATAGGGACAGAGAAAGCGACTTTGTTTTATACTATGTAGTGATAGTAGCATAAGTCTTTATAATAAAGTATTTATATGTGGTTTGTATCAACTCACTTGTCAATATCGGCTCCTTTAAGCAGCACCCATGGTTGTTGGAACTGCATGTGCTGGTTACCGAGGCGGGATATACACAGAACGTGACGTAACGCCTCGCGGAGACGACCCTTTTCCATGTGTTGGACGTAAGCTGGGGAGGAAAATAATATACATAAATATAAAATTCAGTTGGAGCGAGACAGCAAATTGCCCGCAACCTGCGACTAATGAGACATTATTTATTTATTTATTTATAGTTAATTAAAACGGTAACACCAATTACATTAGGGACTGGTCATCTTCTGGCTCCCACGGCTTATTTTAATTTCTGAATTGTTATTTTATTTTTGTTTTAATTACGGACGCTTTAATGTGCACGTCTTTTTACATCGTTCTCACATTGCTAATTTCAACATAATGATGTAACCAACTTTTTGTAACAATACCATGATTTAAAAAGAGTGTCCATGGAGTTTCTTGCCCGTTCTTCTCCATAGGTATCTACGCTTTGGAATGGGCAACTAGCTTCATCTTTCTAACTCACCGACCTTGACAATTCAAAAGTGCTTGTAATTGGCTTATTTGAAATAAATGCTTTGAGTTTGAGTTTGATTAATTAACGTAGAAACAATATTATAACGTGGCATATAACTATGTTAAGGTATATGATTGAATTAAAAACTAACATGGAACAGTGGACTCCCTTGCATACTTTCCCTCACAGAACACCAGACATCATATTGTACGCATAATTTTATTCAATTCATTCGCAAACACAACACATTCAGACATATGACGAACGTCGTTAAACACTTTTAACGATAACAAGTTATAGGATAATTGGTTATGTGGCTATTTATCGATATTGGTCCCTAATATTATTTCTGAAAATAACACTATTCCTTTTCCAGCTAAACCTATTAAAAAAACTAATATGATTTACAAAACAAGCATAACCTCTCTATTGACCTACGCGATTAGTTCACAGTCAGCGTGCCTCAGTGTGCTAGGTCAGACACACGAACCTATTATTTTTTTTGGGTTTTGGCTTCGCACGGTTTGTGCATTTAGCCAGTGTCATATAATTTTTCTTTTCGATCAAGTAAATGGCCCGATACCGATATGCAAAGTTGACTGTTTTGACTGATTGACTGATAGACTGTTTTGAAACTTCGTGCCCGAGCACGAAGTTTCAAAACAGCCATAGTCATCTTTAGTCAGTCAAGTCAAAGTTATTGTAAAGCGGTAGTAACTGTACAACAACTTATTAGGAGTGTTTGGGGGGAACACGAGAAGTCCACGTTAGTCACATATTTTCACCTTCACTACACTTGTGCACTCACACGTAATTAATTTACTACCATAATTATACAATTTAATTCGCTATTTCACTAAATTTCATGAAATTAAAAAGTCGTGCGACATGTTCCACCGCGATCCCGCCAAAAACTCCCACACGACCCTTAAACGTACTCTCGCAGAAGCTCAAGGTACATTCCGAATTATGCCACCATGAATTTAGCTTATCATTCTAGACCCCCAGCGCAAAATTTTACGTCGGTTTAACAAAAAAAAAACAGCTGCTTCATAGAAAAGTGCATTACCTACGCGGTCAAAAAGTATGGAATAGCTGATTTTTAACCAACTTCAAAAAAAGACGGAGGTTCTCAATTCGACTATATTTTTCTTTAAATGTTTGTTACCTCATATCTTTCGACTGGGTGAACCGATTTTGATGATTCTTTTTTTATTTGAAAGCTGGTGCTTCCCGTCTGGTCCCATTTCAATTTCATATAGATCTGATGATGCGTTTCGGAGACAGACAATGGAACTCTTAAAAGAATAACAGTAAATAAACTGCGATTGCTGCTATCGCATAAATATGCATTGTTTTGACCCCAAGGATGATGAAATTTCGAATTAGTGGGGAAGGTACTATAACTAAAAAGTGAAAAATAAAAACTGTTTCCTAAAAATAAAAACAACCGACTTCCGAGAAAACACTATAAAATGAAAAATAAATTTAATTTCGGAAGTCGGTGACTTTGAATATGTATTTATGTATTTTAATTTTTTGTCACCGCCTTCCAAAATTAAAGTTATTTTTTTTTGTATTATCGACGAAAAATTTCTGCGCTGGGGGCTCTAGAATGATATGCTAAATTCATGGTTACAGTTTACGCACTGGATAAAAACTTACCTGTATACACCACAAATGAACGGGGTGCAAGCAGGCATGCTCAAATATCGATCTTAACATAGTTATTTGCCAAGTTATAATATTGTTTCTACGTTAATTAATGTATTTGGTGTTACCGTTAACTATAAATAAATAAATCTCCTAACTTCCAAAATCGATGACAGCGCAATTCGGAATGTACCCTTAGGAGTTGTATTTTGGTAGTCGGACGTCAAAAAGTCGGACAGTCAGACTTACCAAGAGGTATCAATTTGATCTACCATCTATCTCCAACATGGCCCCCTGTCTACCATCTATGACCAGCGTAAACCATTATCTACCATCTATAACCAGCGTAAACCATTATCTACCATCGTTCACCAGCGTAGACCATTATCTACCATCTATCACCAGCGTAGACCATTATCTACCATCTATAACCAGCGTAAACCATTATCTACCATCGTTCACCAGCGTAAACCATTATCTACCATCTATCACCAGCGTAAACCATTATCTACCATCGTTCACCAGCGTAAACCATTATCTACCATCTATCACCAGCGTAAACCATTATCTACCATCTATAACCAGCGTAAACCATTATCTACCATCGTTCACCAGCGTAGACCATTATCTACCATCTATCACCAGCGTAGACCATTATCTACCATCAATCACCAGCATGGCCACCTATCTCCAGCATGGACCATACTTACAGCCCGGTCTCTTTTTAGCTAAATCTGTTAGAAAAACTTACCAATAATCTCTCTATTGACTTGCGCGATCAGCTCATAGTCTGCCTGCGTCAGCGCCAGGTCGGGCACACGACCCTTGAAGGCGGCCGCGCAGAAGCTAAGCGACCGATGGCAGAAGTTACCCAGGTTGTTTAGCAGTTCGGAGTTGTTCCTGAAAAAAGATATTTGATAAATTATTGCTGTAAATGGGGTAAATGATAAATAATTTTATTTCTGTAAGTAGGTTTGTACAAAGAAATTTACACGTCAATTATATTTTTATAAACTAGATGAGATGGGCGTTTCCTATCTGACTACTCTGAGAAGAAAGGCCGAAACAAACTCAGAGGTCACAGTCTCTTTTAAAGTCCAGACATAATCTTGGTCAGATCATGTGAAGACCATGTAGACTGGTGTCTGAAATGGTCTTTTGAGGAAAGAACCACACAGACTGAGTAAACCTGTCCGGTCAGTGCACGCATTTATCAGATCGAATAGAATAGGGTAACACACCTTTTTTTTAAAGTGTCTTAATTAGATTCTAGATGGGCACGACACGATTGCGGCGGTAAGTCCCCTCTTTGAGGAGTGGTTTGAGAGGCGGCATGGCGTCCTCACCTTCCGCCTGATACAGGTCCTCACCGGAGACGGTTGTTTCGGGAGTTTCCTGTTTCGGATAGGGCGGGAGGAAACGCCCGGGTGTTTCCATTGCGAAGATCGCCCTGAGGACACGGTAGAGCATACGGTGGAGGTCTGCCCGGCTTGGGCGGAGCACCGCCGTGTCCTCGTGGAGGTGATCGGCGGCGGCGATCTCTCGCGTCCGACCCTGGTCCAGGCCATGGTACGGAGCGAGAGGGCATGGCTAGCAGTCGCCTCCTTCAGCGAAGCAGTTATGCTCGCAAAGAGGGAGGCGGCGCACGTGAGGGAGATGCAGTACATGCGCCCTCACAGCCGTGGCCTTCGCAGGAGACGCCCTGGGCGTCGGGAATCCCAGGCTGATTCCCGGCCACCGTAGGCACGGGCTTGCGGACGGCGAGTAATGGGTAGCTCGCTGTCCGGTAAGGGCCAAGCCCGGGTCGACGGCGCGTTGTGTTCCACGCGCGCCTCAAAGAGATGTCAGCACCAACTGATGGGGTCCACAAGGGCCGATGCCTGCCAGGGGTGCGGGTTGTTCGAAAGAGATACCGCGGCTCCTGGCACACAGGCAAGTGAGGGAACACGGGTGGGTTTTAGTCAGTAAAAGTCTGACACGCCCTCCTGCTCCACCCAGAGCGGGAGAAGTTATTTGATGATTTCCCACCCAGAAAAAAAAAAATAGATTCTAGAGTGCTAATAAATCACAAAAAAGCACATTTTTAATTAATCGATCAGTGCCATTAAAAATGCATTAAAATTTAACATTTTCAGATTTCGCGCGTATTTTGACGAAAACGCTGGACGCAGTGGACGCCACATTGTTCTGTGGGTATGACGTCAGTTTGCTATACAAACAATTGCGCTGATATTTTATAAGATAATTGTTTATAATTAAAAAATTGAGTTATTTTCTACTTATCGTTGGTTTGCTAAAAAGACAATTGTATATCAATTAGCTATTTAAATTTGCAGTTTGCTATGATGAATAATGCAATTTTTCTCACCTAGTACCAAGTTCAACCCAACTAAAACTGGAGTCGGAGGTCTCAGGTCGAATGCTAGCCAGGTAGAACCTCCATACGTCTGAAGGTATTCCTGTGTCCTGGAAAATATAATTTTATTAATTAAAAAAAACTGGTGATTGTATACAACAAAAAGCCATTCTAATTCTAAATGGAAAGACCAATAAAAGTAGGAAAAATAAAGGCCCTATGGTTTATATAGATAAAGTTTGTACGTCGATATTCCTGCCACAGTGTATACTAAAATAATAGTGCTAAAGACTTTGTTTGAACGTGCTAATCTCTGGAACTACCAGTTGAATTTGAAAAATTATTTTTGCATTTCATAGCAAAATTCATGAGAATTTTGGATGATATTAACGTCACGCTGGAACACTTAGGAGCCGAGCAAAAAGAAAAAAGGGCAGGCGATGCGCTGCGACGGCGCGAGTCCGGGGAACATGAAATTTCACGCGTACAGAAGCTAAAGCATGAATATAGAGATAAATTAATCCTCAAAGGTGTCACACCTTACCTGTGCATCACTTCCGAAAACACCAACACCTCTAGATTTTGAGAACTTGCCGTCTTCATAGTTCAAGTATTCTGAAAAAGAAAAATCCTCTTTAAAAAAGTGTTTTTTAAATTTTAAACGTTTATGACAGTCATACTGTGGCGATCAACGGTGTCGAACCTCGTACGGCTGTCATTTTGGTCACTATGTCAGCATTGTGACGACGGAATCTATGCTTTTGACACAATGTTTTTTTTATACACTATAACTAGGTAGAAAGACAAACAGACTGCCAGACAAAAAAATATGTTTTTTTATATAAATACCTTATATACTTCCTAAAAAGCTGTTATTTTGACATGACAAACAGACACTTCAATTTCATTTATTCTTATAGTTGTAATGGAGTTTTCAGAAAGCATTTTACTAAGTTTTTAAATTATGAATTGTTTGTTTATATGTTTGTAAAAGGTACACTCTGGAAGTAATATTACGAGAAAATCTTTCAATGTTAGAAAGCCATGTAAAGAAATAAACTTCCAAGTGCCTTAACATTATTTGTTACAAGACGCGGACAGAAGCTAGTTCAATTTTTTTTGTTAACGTTGCCTAGTAATTTCTCCTGTATTGTGGGTGCGTTTACAAACATTTAAACTGAAATACACAAACAGCCAGAGCCGGAACAACTACTTGTAGGTCATACCAATATTTGTTCCGTGCGGGGCTCGAACCCGCAACACGCAGCGCAGCAGTCAATCGCTTAACCACTGCGCCAATCGTGCCGTCTATCAACTATCGCAGGTTTGCTTTAATTTTGGGTTATAATAGTCCTCCAGACCGTTTATCAACCATGGTGGCCAATCTCAATGGAGACTACCCTTCGGCGCAGTAGATATTATAGAGCAGGCGTATGTGGCACGCACAGGGGGCTCACTCTACCCTTACTGTCCTCAGGGACGGCAATAGACCACCGCACATTGGGGACAGAATGTTCAAAACCACCTAGAGACCTCAAATATTAACCAAATTTAACCATTTTTGCATAAAAATGTTTGAAATCAAATTCCAAAGACACTCACCTTATTTGCGAAATTAGGTTGTAATTTTTTTATAAAAAAATGCGTATGAATTGAATATTTAAAAAAAAAATATTATGACTGATTTTATATTACACTCTAGTGATCATGAGATTTTTTCCTGATACGAAATAAACAATGAATATATTAGAGAAATAAATATTTTTTATGAAAAAAAAAGGGTTGTTTCCACCCTACGATAGGGGATGTTTTTCGGTTTATTGCATTTTTGACATCAGATTCGTTTTCAGCGACGAAAAATACATCGGAAGCGTATATTTGCACTTCCATACAAGTGCTAGTTGAAATGCGTGACTGAAAGGGTTAAAGAACAGGGTAAAACTCGCTTTACCTTGGTTTTAGTGGGTTATGAAGTTTTTAGATTTAAGGAATATTAGAAATCCGACTTCGTCAGTCTCTTTAGAATTAAATTACAAACATTTCTGTCCAAAAATTGTCTCATTTGGTTTATTTTTGCGATCTCTAGGTGGTTTTGAACGAAAAATTCGCTCTATCCCCAATGTGCACCGGCGTAACGTGCGCACCAAGGCACGGGGGGTGTCACACCGCCAACTTCCAAACTTCAGGCTGTTATTGAGAAATTCCTAACGGAATAACCCAATGTGACTTTACCCGACCCCGGAATCTAACCCAGGAACCCACAGGATACCAAAAAGACAATTAAAGATAAGTTAGTTTTTTTTAATATTAAAACTAGAGGAAGTAATCACAGGTGTTTCTAATAAAGATAATTCCGGTGAGAAATCTTACACAACTTTGTTCTGTAGATTTATAATATACCTGTCGCGAACAGATGGCTGACCAGCACATGCCCCTCGTTGACGCCCATCAGCGTCGCCGGGAACATCACGCAATGGAACGGCACGTTGTCTTTAGCCATGAACTGGTACAGCTTCACCTAAAAACAAAGGAATACTGGTCAATTCGCTACACGTATTAAGAGGCCGCAGTGGCGAGGGGTGAAATTACGGCCAGGGTAAGCCAATCCAAAAAAAAAACACTCATCGCGTGATGCAAGCTTAGTTTCTTCAGATGATAAAGCCCCGCTTTCACTCATATTGAGTTAGAAATCAGAGAAACACATAAAAATTAATTGTACTTTGAAATAATGAATGGTGGATCGGTGGGAGGTGGGATTTCTTAAAGGTAAGCCGATTGGAATCGGTTTGTATTTACCCTTCGCCACTGAGAGGCCGTATAGGAAAATTTTCCGATTTCGCTGATTTACGTGATTTTTACAGTCAAAATAATGTATTTCTATAAGTTTTAATACACAAATTATCAGAAGAATAAGATAATATTTTACGTAAAAAGAGTACATTTAGTCAACAGTAGCAAATTTCCCATACAAATTATATTGCCTAAAAATTAACTATTTATAAAATATTTTTAATTACAAATGCAAGTGATGATGTTTCGTAATTAGAATGTTATGTAGCGACCCGCCCGATCTAGGTTTATTCAAACCTGTGCTTCCGTCCACCACTTTAGGTACATTTAAGTTAAATTGGTACATTAACATTTACAATTAAATTGATATAAACATAATCTATAAACAACTAAGAGATAAAACAATTAAACGTTAATATTTACAACTAAGCCAATGTAAAGACTGCAAAAAGTAAGACTTACTAGAGAATAAATTCTCGTCATGACAAAATGAAAAAAAGATCGATTCAATTATTATCTAATGAATTAATTAATGTATTAGGGGAGGCCTATGTTTTATTATATTACATTTTATATTGCAGTGCATCCGGCCATGTTTACTGACGCCAGCGTAGATGACTTTAAGCAATTATGTGTTTGTTCTTTGTGTGTTTCTTCATTTTAACTTTTTTAAATGACTATTCACTACATAGTATAAAACAAAGTCGCTTTCTCTGTCCCTATATCCCTATGTATGCTTAAATCTTTTAAACTACGCAACGGATTTTGATGCGGGTTTTTTTAATAGATAGACTGATTCACGAGGAAGGTTTATATGTATAATACACCGACCTCCACGCGGGCGAAGCCGCTGGCAAAAGCTAGTATTAGATATAAGCAAAATTCTTGTTACTACCCCGCCTACCTTGCCTTGCCTATGGACTTTTTGTGTTTTTTTTTTATGTCCAACAGTGGACATTTTTTAGCCGAAATGATGATGATAACTCACATCATGCTCTTTGTCAGGTTTCCACCACTTCTCGAACTCCTTGGTCGCGTTCTGTGTGATGCTCAGGTAGCCGATCGGCGCGTCGAACCACACGTAGAACACCTAGCGAAGGAAAAAACAAAACTTTTATACAAGGCGTAACAGTAATTGACTACTGAAGCTATTTCAGTAACTTTTTGTATGGGTTATTTTTTCAAAAATTATGTATTTGCGTACCGCCGATTGAGACAAAATTCGATCTTATTTCAAGGCAATAAGACTCAATTTTAAATGCATAAAGTAATGCTAGGGTCAACACGTTTTTCTTAATAATAACAGTTAGTTTAAACAAAAAAAAAGTTTTGGTAATAATTGTATTATGCTTTTCAAAATCAAAATCAAAATCAAAATATTTTTATTTCACATAAACCTGCAAGGGCACTTATGAAACGTCAGAAGCTAGGTGCACGGTTCCAATTTGTCGCTTTAACTCAATACTCTAGTATGAGGAAACTGGGTGTAAAGTTGACTACTTTTAGTTAATACTCTATAGAAAAGAGAGGATCCTCCCACCAGACGGGTGTTGTGTGGTGGGTAAATGCCCGACGGTTGATGTCGGGATATACGAGTCGCGCGGTAAACTCTGACTGCGCGATGTAGGATTTGTGTGACGTCAAGTCTTTGATGAGTAGTTCGCATGTGGCATTCTAGATGGCGCCACGTCACTCCTATGTGTCAAGTCTTTGATGCGTAGTTCGCATGTGGCATTGTAGATAGCATCACAGGGTTTTGACCTAACTATGTTACACGTTTTATAAACACGTTCATAGACTTTACGATTGGAGTCTTGAAAAAATCTGCACAATTGTGAGTCCGACTCACAGCCGAAGGGAAGTGTATGTTCATAAATACATTTTCTTTTTTATGACTATATAAACACAATAAAATTGAACAGCCGAAAACCAGATTAAATGTGCAATATTCCTTCATCTCGTTCTCGATCACGCATTTTTCTATATCTGTCTCTGTCATAACAAGTTGTAAAGCGGCTTGCTATCGTCAATATCAAGCCGTGACCTAAAGTGAAAAAATAAAAAAAACAACCAAAAAATGTGGTAAAAAAATTAACCCGGCGCCAAAACGTCACAATCGGGAACTAAAAAAATCTTACAACAGCGATCCCGTAATTATGTCACTTTAGGTCACGTGTTATGGACGAGAGCAAGCCGCTATACAACGGGTTATGACAGAGACAGATATAGAAAAATGCGTCAGCGAGAACGAGATGGAGGAATATTGCTCATTTTATTTGGTTTTTATTGTATTTAATTCTTTACATTCCTATATTAATTTTAGAAAGATAGTAAGTATTCTTTATTGATATGTCAGTAAGTTAAACCTGACTTCGCTTCGGCTTCTCTCTTAGAAAAATTGACACCTCGCCGCTGCGGTGGGGAAGCTCGGGAAAATCGGTAAAAACGGGCATAACTGATTTGCTGTATCATCGTTCTTTATTGTAAACATAACACTTGATTCTGTACCACCAAATCGAGGTGATGGCGGCGCTGTCGCTCAGCCATCGCTGACGCCGACATATTAGGGATGTAAAAATAATCGATTTTTATATTAATCGTTCTATAAATATTTAAAATAGATTTTTAATAAATCGATTATATTACTTAGGTACTCTGTCTTTTTTATGCGTTGTTGGATTAAACCAATGTAGCCAAACTACCCATTTTAATCGCATTTTGCAAACAGCGTGGTCACTAAACGTAACAAAAGGAATGTCACTTGTCAGTCGAAAAATGGCGCCATCTGTATTTAAATAGTAAAAATTGATTATAATTAATCGATTATTTTTTAGTTACTTGATCGTTTTTTTACAAATCGATTTATTTTAAAGAGAGAAAAATCTATTATTGAGTAATCTATTTTTTCCCGTCCAAGTCACATCCCTACGACTTATCAATAAATACCATACCTTGTTAGTGAACCCCTCCACAGGCACCGGCACGCCCCACTTCAGGTCGCGTGTCACGGCGCGCGCACGCAGGGGCTCCCGCATCCACGCGCGGGACACGGCGCGTGCCGACGGAGACCACTGCTTCTCTACTGAGCTGATCCACGTTCGGATTGAAGGTTCTAGCTGTGGAGTAGAAAAAATATTTTGTAGCCAACATGGGCCATGGTGTAAAAGGATTGATAGCCAACAAAGTCCACACAAGTGAAAATAAAGCTGCGTTAAGGTGAAAGCAGGGTGGATACCCCGAGAAATTATTTTTTTATTATTTTATTGCAAATTTTCTGGTCAGATTAAAATATGATTCCCGATCATAACAAATATGGCTTTACATAATCGGGTATGTTCCAATTTATTAGAAACTATTTTAATTTGAAGATTGGGACGAAATATGTAACAGAAAAAAAAATGATTTTAATCCATTTTCTCTATTATTAAAATCAAATGAACTGTTGTTTTTGTTGTTTCGAATTAACCGCCAAAACGCTCCTTACGATGACTTGATCACGTGACCACACGTGACGTCAGCTTTGTGTAATCGGCACCGGTACAAATAATGCGCCACTGGCGCAGTTTTAGAAGTATTTGTGCACAGAGGCACCGCACACCAGTAATAGGTACCACTTTCTCTCCGTTTAAAATATTGTTAATTATAAACTCGATATTCACTTGTTTACAACTACTTTAGTTTACACAAAGCTGACGTCACGTGGTCACGTGATAAAAGTAATCGTAAGGGGGCGTTTTAGCGGTAAATTCAAAACAACAAAAAATAAATTTGATTTTAATAGTTTTTAATTGAGAAAATGGATTAAAATCAATTTATTTTTTATTTTTCTGTTACATATTTCATCCCAATCTTCAAATTAAAATAGTTTCTAATAAATTGGATCATATCCTATTACGATAAGTTCATTTAATTCCATTTGATGGTTTGAGCTGAAACTGTGTATAGTGATTCTATAACAGATGTTATCTTTAGTGGATAGCAATAGGGTTTCTGTTACACACTGTGTACATATATACAAGAATTGCTCGTTTAAAGGCGCTACTGCAAATATCTAAATTGCCAACATGGGCCAGCTTGTGCCACTGTGTAAACTGCCGATGGGCCAGCATGGGCTACTATGGGTCATTGTGTATCTCACCTGCCCCAGCTCAATGAACAGCTGCTCACTGGGCCTGATGCTGGGCGCGTGTCCGCACACCTTACACTTGGGCTGTATGAGCTCTGTCGCAGTAATAAGTTTCCCACATTTGTCGCACTGGTCGCCGCGCGCGCTCTCGTAGCCACAGCCGGGGTAGGGACATGTGCCTTCTACGAATCTGTGGGAGAGAAAAGAATAGAATGAAAATAACGCAACAAAGAAAATGAAAATCTAATCAGCCGTTAAGCCGTGAAAATGTAACAAATAAAGACAACGACAAATACAGTTAGATATACAGGATAAGTTTTTAACCAGTGCGCAAACTGTAACCATGAATTCAGTATATCATTGTAGATCCCCCAGCGAAGAAATTTTTCATCGATTATACAAAAAAAAATCAGCTGTTCCATACATTATGACCGCGTAGGTATTACACTTTTCTATGAAACAGCTGATCTTTTTTTGTAGAACGGACTGTTGTGGTGTAGAATGATATGCTGAATTCATGGTTACAGTTTGCGCACTGGATAAAAACTTATCCTGTATATAGTTAGATGTAGTTTTTTCCACAAATCTTTTATTCGCATTTATAGTATTTAGTACTAGCTTCTACCTACGATTTCTAACAATTACTTCGGGTTCGCTTAGCGTCCTTTTTGACTTTTTTTAATTTTTATCTTTGCTCTGCTTCGTAGGGTTGTAGAGTGATGTTAAATAACGTATCAAAAATGTTTTTTAAGTCCGACTGGAAATAAACAGACAAACTGTTCGGATTTATTAATAGTATCTAGATACGGATACATTGATACTAAAAGCTGCGGGTATCGATCTCAGTACTAGCTGCTTCAACAAGCTTGCTCCCGCGTCCTGTCCTAACTCCGTACATTTAGGTTATTGAGAGCAAAACTACAAACGTAGTGTGCAGGATTTTTTTCATCAAATCATTTATTCGTTTGCAAATATGGTCCAAGTTTGGTCCTCCATGTTCTACCGTCACACGGCCATGCAAATTATATTATTATGAAATTTACACGTTTGCAAATGTGGCTAAGTCTACCGACGTATGACGACACTACTAGTCTAATATATAAAATTCTCGTGTCACACTCCTCGTTTCGTTGCCATACTCCTCCGAAACGGCTTGACCGATTTTGATGAAATTTTTTGTGCTTATCCGGTATCTATGAGAATCGGCCAACATCTATTTTTCATCCCCCTAAATGTTAGGGGTAGTCCACCCCTAAATAATTTATAAGGCAAAACAACGTTTGCTGGGTCAGCTAGTTTATTATAAATCTTACCTGTCAGCTAAGAATCGGTCACAATTCGTACAAAGTAGTTGATCCACAGACTGCGAGCTCACAAACCCGTTGTCGCGCAACTTCAAAAACATCCTTTGTGCTATTCTGTGGATAAAATACGAAATATTTAATAATATGATTTTATTTAGTGGCAGATTACAGCTATAACCAACAAATTAATAAAATTTAAGTATCTGTATGGGAGGAGTGGTGGGCCAGAGGAAACGGAAAATTTAAGTATCTGTATGGGAGGAGTAGTGGGCCAGAGGTAACGGCAGTCATGTATCTGTATGGGAGAAGTGGTGGGCCAGAGGTAACGGCAAATTTAAGTATCTGTATGGGAGGAGTGGTGGGCCAGAGGTAACGGCAACTTTCGAGGTTTAGGTCGTGGTTACGAACTCAGACAGGAACTTCATCATCATCATCATTTCAGCCGAAAGACGTCCACTGCTGGACATAGGCCACCCCCAAGCTCGGCCACCTCGACCGGTTCTGTGCTACCCGCATCCAACGGACGCCTGCGGCCCTCACAAGGTCATCGGTCCATCTTGTGGGAGGCATTCCAGAAGTTTTCGGCTCCGTCGGCCATATGTTCTGCGAGCAATGTCTGTGTTCTCCAGGTACTTTATTTCGTGTTATTTATTCCATTACCACTGCTCTTAAAACGGTGAAGGAAAACATCGTGAGGATACCAGCATGTCCTAGAACCAAAAATTCTAAGACATGTGACATCCACTAACCCGCACTGAGTTCGCGTGGTGAATTACAGCCCACTCCCTCTCACCACCTTTTTAAATGGCTGCACCCCAAAAATTATGACGAAACCGAAAACCTTTTGTACATACAGTCATAATATCTGACATAACAAGAAGAAAAAAAAGACATGCACGCACCAAACCACCCATTTTCACCAACTACACCCCCACCACACACACTCTCCACACTTCACACACACTCCACACTTCACACACACTCCACACACTCTCACACCCAAAAGCACCTTGTCATAAGTTTTGAATCTGAAATTCCTGTTTGTTTATATTCTTAATTTTTTCTTTTAATTTTTTTTATATTATGAATTTTTATATTTTCTACGAATAAATAGAAATGTTTACATTACTTGGGAAGGGACTGGACCTCACAACTCAGAGAATCCTATCGTGGGGTCCAGCGCATTTATAAACATCTATCACCTAAGGCTTGAATGGAATAAAGTTTTTATTTATTTATTTAAGAGGCCTGCGTCACAGCAGTGGGAATATTATAGGCTGAAAATGCTGTATATACTTACTCAGTCTGTTGCGGTGTGCTGGTCCGCCCGAAGTAATCAAACCCGATGTTGAACCAGCGATACACGTTGTTGTGAATGTCAAAGTATTTGTCACAAATCTCTCGGGGAGATATGCGTTCTTCTAACGCCTGAAAACCGACATAAGTAATAATTATTATTTAGACAGAAAGCGAGCAGTGGTGACGGCCGCAACTTACGAGTTGCGCTGTCTTGAGACTGGTCATCTCCTAACTTCCAGGGCTTATTTTTATATTGTATTGTTACAGAAGCAACAAGAATAATGTTCCCAAGATTTTGTAATATTCAACTTGATTTTAAAAGAGAGTCCTTGGAGTTTCTTGCCCGTTCTTCTCCATAGAGATCTACGTTTTGGAATGGGCAACTAGCTTCAACTTTCCAACTGATCGACTTTTTGACAGTTCAAAAGTGCCTGTAAATGGTTTAATTGAAATAAATGCTTTGAGTTTGTTGTAGGTCGTAGGTCCGAACCCAGACCGTGGCTTTACTTTGTGTAAATTATTTCATGACCACTGCTCTCAAAACGGTGAAGAAAAACATCGTGAGGAAACCGGCATCTCCTAGTACCAAAAATCTCGAAGACATCTCTGCCCTGCTAATTGTATCTGCAGCAATCGACACTTATGGGTTTACACTTTTTTGCAGAAATGGCATCCTTAAGGACAAACCTATATTGGAAAAATAAAAATATTTGGGTACTGGTAGTATGTTTTTTTGATAGCAAGATTCACAGTACTGGCATGAAAATTTTACTTTTAGATTTTCGCGTTTCTTGTCGAAACGGCGTCTTTTAGTAAAAAAAAAAACGTAGTACTGTAGATGTAAATAGCAGGGCAGATCTACCAACCCGCACTGGACCCACATCCAGTTTCGTCCGCGGATTACGGTTCACACTTCCTCTGCAGAGGTCTGTGTCCTAACATGTCTATATTATCGGCTGAATATGTGAGTCATAAAGTATTTTATTTAGAGACAAAGATTATAAAGAAATCCCACAAAAACAATAATAAAATGAAATAAATAAAAGTACTACTCGAATTCACTATCACTACATATTACGAAACAAAGTCCCCCGCCGCGTCTGTCTGTCTGTTCGCGATAAACTCAAAAACTACTGAACGGATTTTCATGCGGTTTGCACCAATAAACGGAGTGATTTATGAGGAATATTTAGGTGTATAATTTGTTGCGGTTTTGTTTAAATTAATTAGCTAACGCGGGCGAAGCCTCTGGCAAAAGCTAGTATTGTATTAAAAAACCGTCGATTGCATAGCCCCCTACTTTTGTTGTAGTCTATAATTACTAATATTAATATAGAGGTAAACTTTATTATTTTTTAAGTTTGTATATAGGGTAGGGCCTAACTGGAACTACCAGTCGGAAATGAAAAAATCTTTTTGCATTTGATGGCCCAATTTTTGAGGAAGTTTAGAAGGTATTTAACAGTAAATGGGGAAATGAATCTTTTCCAAAAAAAAAAAAACAACCGACTTCCAGAAAAACACTGCAAAGAGAAAAATAACTTTAATTTCGGAAGTCGGTGACTTTGGATATTATGTATTTAATTTTTTTGTCACTGCCTTCCGAAATTAAAATTATTTCACTTTGTAGTGTTTTTCCGGAAGTTTTTTTTTTTTTTGGAAAAGTTTTTATTTTAGACTTTTTAGATACAGTTAATTATCCTTGGGGTCAAAACAATGCATTCTTATGCGATAGCAGCAATCGCGGTTAATTTGCTTCAATTTTTTGAAGAGTGCCGTTGTCTGTCTCCGAAACTCATCATCAGATCTATATGAAATTTAAATGGGACCATTTCGAAATAAACACCTTTCGAGCAAAAAAGAATTTTGCAAATCCGTCTATGGCGGAGTTATGCCTGAACATACATAAAAATGCAGGGTACATTTTTATCCAGTGCGCAAACTGTAACCATGAATTCAGCATATCATTCTAGACCCCCTAGTGTAGAAAATTTTCGTAGGTTATACAAAAAAAATCTGCTGTTTCATAGAAAAATGCAATACCTACGCGGTCAAAATGTACTGAACAGCTGATTTTTTTTGCATAACCGACGAAAAATTTCTGC
Source organism: Polymixis lichenea (assembly GCA_949091785.1). Taxonomy (NCBI): domain Eukaryota; kingdom Metazoa; phylum Arthropoda; class Insecta; order Lepidoptera; family Noctuidae; genus Polymixis; species Polymixis lichenea. The sequence continues at coordinate 11,563,851 of OX420958.1, read as the reverse complement.
GCTGTGGGGTTTAGAATGAGATGCTGAATTCATGGTTACAGTTTGCGCACTGGTTAAAAACTTATCCTGTATAATATTATAAATATGAATGTTTGTATGTGAAGATGTTTGGATGTTTGTTACTCAATGACGGAAAAACGGCTGAACGGATTTGAATGAAATTTGGCACACAGATAGTTTATAACCTGGATTAACACATAGGATACTTTTTATCCCGGTAGTACGTTCGCGTGGGATAAATTTCGACCACCACGCGTGCCAGTATACAATGATCATAAATTAAATATAAGCTCACCTTAGTTTCTGTGGCGGTACCATATTCGTCTGTCCCAGATATGAACAATGTGTTGTAGTCACATAATCGACAATACCTGTAAAATTAAAACTAATTCATAAATCACTTCTTTTATTTGTGTGTCATCATCAGTGATCGGATAATCGGGCGCTTATACAATATCTAAACTTCTTCCCACAAAAGAATAATATGGACATTCCTTTCTGAATAAATAAGTAATCCCGGGTTACCGGAATTGAAGAATTTCGTAAAAACAACTATAACAAACTTAATTAAATTATTGCAGTGGTTATTTTGATTTAGTATTTTTATTTTATTCAAAACAAATGGAATATCAATTTTAAATAAATCACGTTTCTCACGTTTTCGAGTTGATGAACATTTTTTAAATTATTTTAAAACAAAACATCATTTTTTTAATTTTACTCTATGCTTCGAAAGTACTCCTTATGGCAAGTCGTTCTGCCGCGGGAATACAACCATTATTTCTCGGAGTATATACAGACATCAGCATGCAGATAGAATTTTAGCGACGTCTTCAGTTGGTAGAAATATAAGCTTTGTTTGTTGTAAGAAGGAATTAATATAAATTTATTGATACACTAACTATGTAAAAAATTACCTAAACACAAACACGGGCTTTACTTAAAAGGTAGTATTTATAAAACAGCCAATCAGAACACAAGACTTATCATTCACAGATTAAACACCTCTAACTTCCTTAAACTTCCCCTAACTTCTATACGAAAGTGAGTAAGAGTGAGTATTCTTCTCCATATTCCTTACCTAGCGAATATATCAGCAGACAGCACACAGCCGATGATGTTGCCCAGATGCGGTACATTGTTCACGTACGGGAGCGCCGACGTTATGAGTATGTTCTTACGATCTTTTACTGGTAACCTGCAAGACAGTAATAATTATTCGTTTTATTTCTTGATTTAGAAAAACATTAGAAAACACAACTTTCGTTTGAAAACAGTGGCCGGCTTATCATAATTTTATCCTACTATCCTATTAATATTTGTAAGTTTGTGAAGATGTTTGGATGTTTTGTTACTAAATCATGCAAAAACGGCTAAACGGATTTGGATGAAATTTGGTATCATGGTACTATGTTTCCATGGGATAATTTTAGACCTCCACGCGAGCGAAGCCGCTGACAAAAGCTAGTAACCTAATATGCCAGCAGTACTCACACTAATTTCCCTGGAATCAGCGGTTTCTGTAATAGCTTGAGTCCATTCTCCCAGTTCTCTTTAGCCGCGACTATTTCTTCAGCACTAGGTCCCAAGTCTGCTGCAGCGCCTTCATCTGGTGACCTGAAGGAAAAACAGTTCAACGGTTAATTTATTTTGTTCCGGTCAAAAGATACTATAATATGAAGTTTAAACTAGGGATGCCTCGATACGCCTTTTTTCCGATACGATACCGATACCGATGCTCTTATAAAAGTATCGGCGATACCGATACCGATACGCTTATTGATTTCAAAAATGAAGGTAAAATTAATAAAACAAAAGTCAGGTTATTTTTAAATTAATATAAAAAGAACAATAACAGGACAAACTAAATAAAACCGTTTAAAACTATAGACAGGTTGAGATTAGTTAATAGTATATTTAGCATAGTTAGTTCGTGCCTCGTTTGCAACGAAATAGACGAGACAACACCCGCGTTTACATTACATTTAAAAAGCGAAATTTGAAAAGTATCATTAAATCGGCCATAAAAATATCGCCGATGCCGATATATCGGCAAAGTTCGAGTATCGCCGATATATTGGCATCGGTATCGGTATCGGATGCATCCCTAGTTTAAACATTGAAAACAGAGGTTATTAAAATATTACATCAACATTAAATTTTACATATTACATGCCATGTGTGTCGGGTCTTATCACTGGCTCCTGAAATACAGGTATTTTAACCTAGCTCTGGAGTCAGGGTCTCACATTATTCTGTAACCTGTTTTTATGGCAATAAAGAATTATATTATTATATTGTGATCATGTTTTGGACAAATAAATGATCTTGTGTCTCTGCGATCTGACATCCTTTTTCCAACTATGTCCGTCGACAGTCTAACCGGAGGCAGCTGATTAGTATTATTTTACATGGGGCGACTGCCTGTCTTACCTCCATAAATCAGTAACTGGGTAATACGATAGCCCTTTGGTAAGACTGGTTGTCAGACTTTCGGGCTTCTGACGACCCGTAACGACTGTCAAACATCCACAAATGACAGCCGGGACCAACGGCTTACCGTGCTTTCATAAGCACGGCAGGGTCTTGGTATGTAAATATGGTCACCCATCCACGGAGCAACCGCGGCAAGCGTAGCTTAACCTGATACACACCCAAGCGACTGTTATTACTTAGCCACAAGCTTGTATCTATTAACAGTAATTAATGTTCCATGTGGTGCCGGACGTAAAAGAATAGCACCATCCCATTTCTTCCCGTGGGTGTCGTAGAAGGCGACTAAGGGACTTACTAGAGAATGGGCAGCAGCGTTCTCTATGCATTTGACCACCATACTGCGATCGCCAACCCGCCTGCCAAGCGTGGCGATTGTGGCAAATCCCCCCCTTTTGGGGGAGGCTTATGTCCAGCAGTGGACGTCTTTCGGCTGATGATGAATTAATATTCGTCGATGGTCCTAGATTATCATTTGTGGCCTCGAGTTGTTACTCGGGTCGTAGCAGCTATGTGAACATAATCCAGCATTGCATATGTAAGCTATCACGCCCTTTATACCAGGAGGCTTTTAATTTGGTATTATGCTTTATTTTTTTTTATTTTCTTTGTGCTTGAGTAAAATTTTCATTTTATTTGTTGGTATATTGGCATGGCTAGCTGACATATGACAAATTATTTAATTAATGTTCTGTGTCTCGTAATGTTTATTACTTTGCCTAAGTTTGTATACAATCAAGTCTATCCGACTAAACAGACAGCTGTGCTGCTGGGGAGTTTGTTGCGCCACTTCTTCTTCCCAGCTAAAGCACTAGGAAGTGGTGAAGGGCGGGCGTGCGGGGGGACTATATTATGTATTTTGACGTTCGAAAAATGCTGATTCTCAGCCTAATTAGAATAAATGACTTTTGATTTTGATTGAATAAATCAGCAGTAGTAGCGAGCAGTAGGGGCCAATGGTATCGACCACGACATACGAGTTGTAAGTCGTGAGTTGGAACACAGATAAGCCCTTTTCTTAGTGTATTTAAGAGCATTAATTCCACGCGGGCTGGCAACAACGCATTTACAGTAGTTTTTCGTGATTATTTTATTAAATGCAAACAAAAGTCCATTTTTTTTTCAGTTAAGTACTAGATCGTTGGTATTTATAATTATTTTAAATATTTACTCTTTCATAAAAACATTAAATCTTACTTAGTAATACAAATAGAAAATAATTGACGGTATGTCGATTTTTATAACCAAATACCAAAACAACTGTAAAAAAAATAGCATACAAACTTGAAAATACAAACGATCTAGTGCATGGCTGAAAAAAATGTTTACTTTTGTTTGTATTTAATGAAATAATAACGAAAAACCGCTATAAATGCGCCGTTGCCAGCCCGCGTGGGGAGAATGCTCTTAATTCCATTACCATTGCTCACAAAACCGTGAAGGCAAACATCGTGAGAAAACCGGCACGTGTCAGAACAAAAAAATCGAGGACATGGGACATCTACCAACCTGCACTGGGCCCGCGTGGTGGATTACGGCCTGTGTCCCAGCAATGGGAATAATATAGACTGATTAATACGCGAATTAATAAATTATCCATGGAAGTGACTTACTCGACAGGTGTGGATAAGCTGCCTGCGGCTGCCTGCGGAATGCCGAGTGCTGAGGACGCGCCGAATGGACCCGTGGCTGACCCTCCCCACTGTTTGACAGCTTCCTGAAACACAGCGAAGCAGTTATACATCCAATTTCTGACAGCCTTGATAGTTCGAATGATAAAAAAATATTAATTTTAGTTTCGTTTCGATTATTATTTTAACCGTTTTTTTGTGTGCGAAAAGTTCAATATCATCAACTGGTGATAGCTGGTGATCTCCTTTCACCCTCTAACAACCAACACTCTATTGAATAGAGTGAAACAGAAACAATGTAGGGCGTATCCATTTTCAACCCCTTGCTCACGTGGCTTTCCGCGGTAAAGAAAATCGGAGCATGGTCCTTCTAACTTATGCTGCCCTAGTACCTTGTTCAGGACTCTTACAGAATCCCGCAACTATGACGACACTAGACTGACGTCACTACACTGACGTCACTAGACTGACGTCACTAGACTGACGGCACTAGACTGACGGCACTACAATGACGTCACTAGACTGACGTCATTTCATCATCATCATCATCAGCTGTCTAGCCTTTTCTCAACTGCGTTGGGGTCGGCATCCAGTCCAACCGGATGCAGCTGAATACCAGTATTTGACATGAAGAAACTGCCTGTCTGACCTCCACAACCCAGTTACTGAGTGATACAATACCGCTTGGTAAGACTGGTTGTCAGACTTACTGGCTTCTGACGACCCGTAACGACTGCTAAAGATCTACAAATGACAGCCGGGACCAACGGCTTAACGTGCTTTCCGAGGCACGGAGGGGTCTTGGTATGTAAAGATGGTCACCCATCCACGGATCAACCGTGGCAAGCGTACCTTACCCAGATCGACAGACCCTTGTGGTTAATATAACTTAGCCGCAAGCCCATTTTTTATGATAATATTTTATTAAATTTAATATGATACAAAAATGTTACCTGGATAGCTTTAGCACTAGCCAGCTCTTCGATCCACAGCACGATGTGGCTATACTCAGCAATGTACACCTGCTTGAGATCTGGGTTGTAGTAAATCGGGTACAACGTGCTCCATACAGATATATCCACTGGGGAAAGTTTGTCCTGGAAAAGAGAAAACAATAATATCAGTTTTTCAATTCATTCGTTTATCTCGGACATCACTGACATCGGAGAAGCAAAATATCGTGAAAAGAGTTGGCGATGGCACACGGCAAGGTCAGGTGGAGCCGTGTCACTTCCCATTCTTACACTACATCCGTATACAACTCACCACCAACATATACTTGTGTGTATGCAGTGTGTTCTTACTCTGTATCTGTATACAACTCACCCCCAACATATACTTGTGTGTATGCAGCGTGTTCTTACTCTATATCTGTATACAACTCACCCCCAACATATACTTGTGTGTCTGCAGCGTGTTCTTACTCCATATCTGTATACAACTCACCCCCAACATTTACTTCTGTGTCTGCAGCGTGTTCTTACTCTATATCTGTATACAACTCACCCCCAACATATACTTGTGTATATGCAGCGTGTTCTTACTCTATATCTGTATACAACTCACCACCAACATATACTTGTGTGTCTGCAGCGTGTTCTTACTCTATATCTGTATACAACTCACCCCCAACATATACTTGTGTGTCTGCAGCGTGTTCTTACTGTATATCTGTATACAACACACCCCCAACATATACTTGTGTGTCTGCAGCATGTTCTTAATCTATATCTGGATACAACTCACCCCCAACATATACTTGTGTGTCTGCAGCGTGTCGTTGGCAGTAGATAGCAGCGCTTGCAGCGACTGCTTGAGATCAGAGGCGACATTCTTTGCATTCAGTACTGACGACACGGCTGGGTGTAGTCGCGTCGCTTCCCATTCTTGTAATTGTTGGCTGGAGGAAGGGTTTCTTTGGTTAGTGAGCCGTCACAAAGATACTTTCAACTTACTTAAAAGGTTCTTAAAACCAATAAATAACTTAAAACGGATTATTAACTAATCTTCTTCTAATATAAGGCAACAACACACAAGAATCTCATTCACTCTAGTTACAACCACTCTGCGTTGAGTTGGACTTCGTGTTTTGGGCTTTGGTCAACCCAACCGAACGTTTTATTAAAAATAAACGTGTACAGCCTAGCTTCAGAGCTATGAAAATAGTGTTTTTATTTTATTTTAATCATTATTTTACCTTCTGTAAGCTCTGTTTATTATAAGCCAGTATAACATAGCTGTGCGAGGAAGAAAAAATAAAATAAACAAAATTTTCGCGAACCGCTGCAGTATAGCTATTCACAACCATACGACCGCCTATCGTATAGAAAAATTACACATTTCGATAACCTGATTTGCCTTTCCCACGACAGCAAACACCTGTGGAAAGATTAGCGGTCGTCATTTTGCTTAGACTGACAAAATTTTAGAGTTTTGGATTTGTGAACAGCGTTTATAGGACTCCCTACGATAACATTGATTGTTCTGCGATTTGATACGGAAGCATATCGAATGGTTGTGAATGCTGGTAAGGGAAAATATAAATGTTTTTTTAAGTAATTTTCTTTTATGTTGCGCCTAATATATTTTGCCTCTGCATCACCTTAAGGTAGACTGGTAGAAAATGCCTAAGGCATTGGGGTCCGGCTTTGTAGAGTGATTTATAATAATGTATAAAATTTTAATAAACAAATCTAATGATGGAATGCCAGGCTTATACTTGTAGGTCACGACTCACGTCTGCCGGACGGCTCTACATTCCATTGAATCGCGGCCGCCAAAGCCGCATTCTAGCTAAGTCGTATTAGTTTAATATTCAGCGAAGATTCAACATTAATAAAAGCTATTCAAACTCATAACTACGAGCATGATATGCATGCGTAAATAACCAAATATAGGCATGCACTCAAACGCAGCACGCGCCTTCCCATTGAAGCTCATTCGAAATCGAAAAATGCATATACCAGCGGGCAATTACATGTTTATCTTCAGATCAGTGGTGGCCAAGTGGTAACGGCCCCGAAGTACGAGTTGTAGGTCGTGGATTCGAAGTTTCGAACCCGTCTGGGTTCTGGCCGACAGGTGCTTTACTTTGTGTAAATAATTTGATCACCACAGCTCTCAAAACGACGAAGGAAAATATCGTGAGAAAATCGGCATGTCCTAGAACCAAAAATTCGAAGACGTGACATCTACCAACCCGCACTGGGCCCGCGTGGTGGATTACGGCCCACTCCCTCTCACGGAGAGGAGGCCTGTGCCCCAGCAGTGGGAACGTTACAGGCTAAGTATGTAACCATTAAAGCCACAAAACAACTCTCTAAGGTAAAATTACTCTGTTGAATTATTCATTCCATGAAACCATGATATTTGAGGCCAATTCGAACAAAATACGAACCTGTAAGTTACAAAAAAACGTAAGAAAAATAATAATTTCGCTGGCTATCTTGGCGATTTCGTCTTATAGTTTACAACTAATTTTGACTAATCAAACCTACTAAGGGTTGATTTTTCAATAGCCCTTATCTGCAGAATAAATCTGACAGTTTGGCATATTTTCTATACAAAAGCAGTCAAACCGACATATTTATTCCTTAGACAAAAGTTATCTCACTATTGAAAAATCAGCCTTAAGGTGAATCTAGTCCACATTTTTCCCATACAAATTTCGTGAGTGTATTACTCCACTGTTCGACAATGTACCTACATCAATAATTAAACATGGTGTGGTTTTGTCTCATTATTAATATTGTCTGTACGGAAATGGAATACTTACTAAAATAAAAATCCATTAAAAAGTTAGGAGCCAACAAACATTCGTTTTTCTTGCTAATTTAACCATACTTTGGGCGTGTTTAAGTAACAAAAAAAGTGTAAAATCTGAAAAACCAAGTCGGTACCGACAAAGTTCAAATATCTAAAAGTTCAATAAACTTTATTGTTCATTGATTTATGCAGTGGTTCTTTCATAAGACCCGATCTTCCGAAGGCCATTTCTTAATTTTTTACGCGCCTGTTATACTATAAATGATCCTGCATCTCACTCAATAACGTTGTGCGTGTAGACTAGCGTCTAACTGCTCATCACTGATACTACCTCTGTCGGACACGATGCCTGGTGACACGGCGTGCTTTTTACCCAGGCCTATCAGTGAGATCAAACCCGCGACTAGGTTCCCCTTAAGACAAATGTTCAGCAACTTATTGCTCTAGATACCTGTCTCTTGCAAAAATAATAAAAACAAACACATACCACTGCCCATCATCCGATAGATCCAATACAGGGAACAGGTACTGCGCCGCGGCGTTACTTGAGAAGAAGCTCACATTATCATCCACTTCCAGTAGGGGCAGCTGGCGCGGCCCTGCGAATACATCGTCTGCAATCACAGACGGACGCTCAGTGACCGTGACCCTGGGTTAGTTTAGAAGCTTTGGTGTTAAGGAAGGCACAGACACAAATGATAGTTGCTATTAGTAATAATTGTTCCAAAACTATTTGACGAAGTATAATAAAAAAATAATACATTTTGGTACTTACAAGTTTTCGCGAAAATCTAAATTTGCCCATATCTTTTTATCGTGTTGACTCAGGACCATGATTTTTATACACATAATAGGGCATATAGACCTCAGTATATGGTATAAATTTCAACTTGCTAGGTCCACCCGTTTCTGAGAAAATCGGCGGTGACACACGGACAGACAGACGGACAAGAGAGTGATCTTATAAGGGTTCTGTTTTGACCTTTTGAGGTACGGAACCCCAAAAAAGCCTTTTATTATATGCAATAACAAAGTGAGCTAATCTCAATCTAATACAATAAAAGTTATTCATTTGCAAAGAACCCCTCTGCAGGTGAAGCCTCCTCCAAACAATTCCAACCCGGGGTCATTCTAATTAGGCTGAGAAGCAGCGGTGATTTTTCAATTACAATTTAATGATGTTGGAAAATGTGGCATGACATTAATTTGAAAACTTCTAAAAACGGATAAATGTGTTACTAATTCCTTAAGGGGTATTCTGGTTTACAAATTCGAAAAAAAACATATTTTTTTTGCATATTTTCAGAGTAATAGTTACTCTGAAAATATGCATAAAAAATATGTTTTTTATATGGGACATATTGTTAAAGGGTTATAGTTACTCTAGGCGGTGACAAAAAATTAAAATACATATCCAAAGTCACCGACTTCCGAAATTAAAGTTATTTTTCACTTTTTAGTGTTTTTTTGGAAGTCGGTTGTTTATTTTTTTGAAAAAAGTTTTTTTACTAATATTGTTAATGTTTTGTACTCTTTAAATACTTATCAATAAAAACTTATACAAAATGGATCCTAAAATATTTGTTGTTTTTTTTACCGCGTCCGAAAAAACACGTTAAATTCGGGCTTCTAAACCACAATACCCCCTTAAGATGAGTGATTTGCGTAAGAATTTAATCTGACACCTGGGTTTGTTTACACTTTTGTCAGATTGTTTTGGAACGGACTACAACAATTGAGAAGGCTAATGTCGGAACTTGCTATGTAATACATATAGTATATTAAAATTAAATTAAAGCGTTTAATTCAGACTATTTAAGCAGAACTCCTCCCTCCGGTCCCAATCTATCCTAACCCATAATACCAGGGCCCGATAATGATGATAAGAAAGATGAGAAGTTAGGACATGCATGTGACTAAAAGAACGATGAATATAGTTCATAGGTGGAGAGGATTAGGAAGGCCAAAGAAAAGATGGATGGATTGTGTGAGGAATGATATGAACAAGGGAGTGAATCATAGAGTGACGGTTGACAGGGGAGAATGGAAGAAGAAAACTTGTTGCGTCGACCCCAAGTAACATGGGAGCAGGGTTACCAGATCCGAAAATAAGTTTTCCTGGAAAAATACCTAAATTTCCTGACATTTCGGCAGCAAAAGTATCTTATTTTAAAAACTGGCGGGTAAGCTTGAATATATGCGTGTGAGATGCGGTGTGGTGGAGTGTGGGACGCCGTAAGGGGCCGCGGGAATGTACTACCGGGATAAAAACTATCCTATATGTTAATGACAGTTTGGGAAGAAATATTCTTCTGAAATAGTCTACATATAAGAGGACCTAGGTTCTCTTTCGTTTCTAACGTTCTTTGTCTAGACAAAGATCGTTAGAAACGAAAGACAAAATGACAGATTGTAGAAGGATATCTACGGTGCGATGTCAAAAATGGAGAATCACATTAAACTTTTAGTAACTTTATAGTATCGGATTTGGTTTTTTTTTCTACTTTTTTCTTTCCTTCGCACGTTTTCTCAACACATCTGATTTTGGCAGAATTGTCGACATCGGCACCATTGCCATGAACAAAAATAGAATAGCAAAATGGAGAAACGAAAAGTCACTTTGTATTGAAAAAGCAGTCTATTCTTCGTAGAAACAGAAAACGTCATGCTAAGCCTGCTGGGCGTTATCGTCATCTTCCTTCCCTGCTGTAGGGTTACCAGATGACAGGAATTTTCCTGACATGTCCGGAATTTGCTGTTTGTCAGGGAATCAGGGAAACAGGGAAAATTGGAAATTGTCAGGAATTAAAAAAAATAATATAAGAAATCCTACTAATATTAAGAATGTCAAAGTTTGTGAGGATGTTTGCATGTTTGTTACTCAATCACGGATTGAACGAATTAAACGGACGGATTTGTATGAAATTTGGCACACAGATAGCTTATAACCTGGATTAACACATAGGATACTTTTTATCCCGGTAGAACGTTCCCGTGGGATAGTTTTCGACCTCCACGCGGGCGAAGCCGCTGGCAAAAGCTAGTCTTCTATAAATACAATTTTATCTCAACATAAAAGTTATAACAAAAAAAAATATATAAATAAAATTGATAAATAACCTGTTTATAATAAACTTAATCTATTATTTATTAAGTGCTGAGGATAGTAAAATTAAGCCAACACTGGTGCCGATTCTCTTGTCACAAAATTCTCTAAACTAAACTAAAAATCACTAAAATTTAGTTTATTCCTGTCAAACGACGATTTCCCATTCTGAAATTGACTAAAGTGACACAACTTATCTATATTTTAGTTTGACAGCACTAAGATTGTACTGAGTTTTTAATTTAGTGAAAATGGTAATTTTGCTATTCTGCTGTTGGTAAACTAATTATTCTATTCAATACAAAATTTCGATTGTCTAACTAAATCTGACTATTTTTAATCGCGATTAAAAAGGTGTGGAATAAAATTATTTGTCAAGAACTAAAATTCACACTGACACCTCGACTTCGGGCGCAAATACAGTACTGTATCTTTTTTTTCTTTTCTTTTGCTTATATCTCGAAATTGGTGTGTCCTATCGTAAAAATAATGAAAATTTCGACCCCCTTTAAAAAACGCCATACACCACTAAAACTCAACATGTAGGTAATAATTTTTCATATTTTCGATACAAAAGTAAAAAAATCCATTTAAAACACGTTGAGGCTGCCCCCCCTGCGCGATTCCGGCTCTAAAAAAGATCACGGGGTAGGGCAAACGTGGAGTCGCGTTCGTCAAATTCGATTCTAGTTGTGTCAAAATTATTTTTAAATTTAGAGATCTTTTTTTGCAGAATAGCTTTAAGATTCTCATAGCCAAAAGTAAGGAATTTTAGTGATAGTTTAGTTAGTTTAGTTCGGTGTACAACAGAATCGGCACCACTGTCATAATTTTTATGTTTAAAAACACAGATAGATACAAGTATTTGTGAACATCAAAAAGATAGGAGAACTTATCGCTCCTTGATAATGTTAAATAAATGTAAATATTAATATCATACAAAATTTTATTGATTTTATTTTTAACCGACTTCAAAAACAAGCAGGTTATCAATTCGACATGTTTATATTTTTTTTTATGTATCGTATGTATTTGTTCGGGCATAACTCCCTCATATATAGACAGATTTGCAAATTATTATTTTTGTTCGAAAGGGGTTTATTTCAAAATGGTACCATTTTAATTTCATTTTGATCTAATGATACGTTTCGGAGACAGATAACGGAACTTCTCCAAACATTACAGCAAATCAACCGCGATTGCTGCTATCGCATAAATATGCATTGTTGACCCCAAGGATGAAGAAATTTCGAATTGGTGTGGGGTAGGTACTATAACTAAAAAGTGGAAAATGAAAACTTTTCCCAAAAAAAAAAACCCAACCGACATCCGGAAAAACACTACAAGGTGAAAAATAAGTTTAATTTCGGAAAGCGGTGACAAAAAACTAAAATAGGTAAGATATCCAAAGTTAGTGACTTCCGAAATTAAAGTTATTTTTCACTTTGTAGTGTTTTTCCTTAAGTCTGTTGTTTTTTTTGTATGAGAATTCAGGTTAAGGCGATTGTGCCTACAATGACAAATTAGTATATTCTATGCTTTTTCAGTGTCATATTCAAAGTCAAATCATTTCACACAATCAGGCACTTTTGACTATCAAAGTGTTGTAGACATCATGTTATTCTGCTTAGCTATTTCCCGACTATGTCGGGGTCAGTCTCCAGTTTAACCAGATACAGCTGAACACCAGTATATTAAATGAAGCGACTGCCTATCTGACCTCCACAACCCAGTTACTCGGTAATATGTTACCCCTTGATAAGACTGGTTGGCAGACTTTTGGTCCTCTGACGACCTGTAATGACTGTCAAAGATTCATAAATGACAGCCGGGACCGCCTGGTTTTTGAGGTCTTCAGATAAACTCCTAATTGCTATTAATTCAACAAATGGTCTATGTAAGCAATATATTTCTAAAAAAGGCGTGTTAAAAATCTCAATAAGATAATTGGACCATTTAAGTACGAATGTGGATAGGTATAAGAGTAGGGAGATACCAAGGAAACGATGGATGGACTCTGTGAATGATGATATGGCTTGAAAGGGTGTGACTACGGAGATCATGACTAATAGAGAAGTATATAAGAAAAAGACATGGTGCGCCGAACCGGCCGGATAACCGCAGAAGAATGATTATTCATTCAAAAAACTGTGGCAGTGAAATACCTCAGAACCTAGGCATAAATTAAGCTTTTGAGCACATTTATTCGTCAAGTATTTACTACGAGTAATGTCACAGGCAGGATATAAGAATCTTATAGGAAAAAATAGTTTAATATGGAAAAACCACCTACAATTTTGAAGATTGCAAAAAGACTTTCTGACGCAATACTTAAAATATTATTGTCATGAAAGGATAGGATAATTCGATGATTTGGCATTTTAATTATGATACAAAAAAAACCATGGTTCTTTTTTAAATATTCAATTGAGCAGTGCACATAGACATAAATGGTTAGCATGGTAGCGACACTATGAAATTTCTCAATGGCATGCTGGACCCTAGCATGGAGTATTTAAGAAAAAAAGTTTTTCCTTTCACGTTTAAAAATGAAATTTCCACAGGAATTGCACCGTTTACCGAAACATGAATTAAATGCATGCAAATATAGACACTACTACAGATGAGAGACATAAGTGTCTAAACACACCAAGATTAATTAATTTTCTAATGACTAAGAGGAAAATGCACCTACCTTCGAACGATGCACTGACAAGCTCAACTTTCTTTCCCGCTAAGTTAGCCGCAATAAGCAGCTTTAACGTGGAAGTGTTGTTTTGGTTTGTGTAAATCTTCATTTTAATACAATTTTCAGTCTTAAACGTAGTTTGAAAAAATCAATAACAATTTTCCATAACCTCTTCGTCTTCGAGCTGGCAGAAAAATGTTTTTTGGGATTATTTGAATGACATTGTGTTTTCTCTCTTTCCTACAGATCATTTTAGAAAGGAAACGGCATACATTTGATGCTTTAATTTGTAAATTGTAAGAATGAAACGCAAACAATGAACAAGGAGAATGAACACGCCTACAAGTGACAGTACTGACAGCAAGACAGTGTGACAGTCCTTTGGCAGTAATATCCAGACAAGTACAAAATTACCTCGCGTTGTAGTCTAACAACGTAAAAGAGTGACTTACACTACCTGGTTGGATAGTACAAATTTTTACGGCTCTGTTCATTCCAATGTATAAAAATTCAATAAAGAATCCCCAAAACAACAAGTATATTCTATGAGTACTATGGTTCTATGAACACAGATTCTGTTCAATAAAGTCTGAGTGGCAGACAGGGACAGGTATTGACGATGATTGTGGACAATGGATAGATACATTTAACATTAGACCGTATACTAATCAGTGATGCCAATTTAGCTCCTTCGGGTCTAGATCGAGCCCTTTTTCTTTTTGTTCAGCAACGAATATAATGATTTAGCCCCTAGCCCATAATCTAGCCCCAAATATTATAGCCTGTCAAAACTATAGAAACATAAATTAGGAAACAGGATGAACTTTGAGTCTACAGAGTTTGACACCTATATTCCAAGTTTAACCAAACTTACTACACAATAATGTAATCCCATATGATCTCCTTAACAAAAAAATTGTATCCCAATTTAAATTCATGCTGAACAAGGCTGCGCGCAATGAGGCCCAAGCTTTGCGCTGACGACGTTGATGCAACCATCAACGTCGTCAGCGCAAAGTGAAACCCTTCGTGAGGAATCAGATGAAGATTTCTATTTAGATCGTAAATATATGACTAAACAATATTTTATAATCCAGAATTATGACCTAATGACTTTTATTAATCATTTACACATTACTTATTCATGAAATCCATTTAACCAAAGAATCTTTATTTTTATTTTTCGTTATTTAGTCATTTAGCCCTATTTAAAAAGAAATATATCTTTTTTATCTAGCCCTTTTTAAAACTCGACTTAGCCCCAAAGCAGCAGTCCTGACACCCAGTTGGCAACACTGATACTAATATATTAAACTTAGAGCATTTGCTCTAAGATACTTTATATAATATACTAATATAGAGTTTATGGCGGGATCGCGTTGGAACATGTCGCACGAATTTTCATTTTCATGGAATTTAGTGAAATAGCGAATTAAATTGTATAATTTTGATAGTGAATTATTCAATTTAGTTACGTGTGAGTGCACAAATGTAGTGAAGGTGAAAATAAGTGACTAACGTGGATTTTTCGTGTTCCCCCCAAAAATTCCTATTAGGTTGTTGTAAAGTTACTATCGCTTTACAATAACTTTGGTTTGACTGGACTGACTAAAGACGACTATGACTGTTTTGTAACTTCGTGTCCGATATCGGGCCATTTACTTGATGGAAAAGAAAAATTACTTGACACTGGCTAAATGCACAAACCGTGCGAAGCCAAAACCCAAAAAAAAAAAAAAACAAAAAAAAAAAAAAAAATACTAATACCTATCTATTTAATGGAGCTGGACCAGTGTCCAGTGGACACGGATGCTTGGAATCTTAGATTCCTAAAGGGAAGTAATAAATGGGTAGATGTTCATAGAGAAAATTGAGAATTTGTGAATTTTCAGCCAGACCTTTCAGCCAATTTGGCTGTACATGCTGATTGAAAGTATTCTTTGGGCGCAAATAGAAATAGTGGCCAGTTTTAGAGATACAAAAGTAGTTATTTTTATGTTAAAGTCAGGAAGATGATTTTCTCATAATTCAATACAAGGGATTTTTACATAACGTGTTCACCACCAAACTAGTTTTTGAATTATGCTCAGCCAATAATGTATACAAATGCAATTATTTTTACAAAACTGGCAACTTAGACCAGCTGGCCAGTTAAGTTGACATTTTTGAATTAAGAACTTTACGGTATTCGAAATAAAGTTGGAAATGCAAATGGGCAGTTACGGCTATCGTAGCGGTCGTTGTTCGGGTTCGTACGAACAAAGATCTTATTTAATTCCATTGAATTATTATTTCCTGAAAGCCATTTAATGTAATGTAATATAACCGTAAATGTGCACCGATCCCTGCGTGGCTTGACCAGACTCGGAATGAAATTAAATTAGAGGGTTGTATTGATTGCAATTATTATGATTCTGTAAATACATACTTGTTAGGTAAACATTAACGGGTACTGGGGTCGACCTGAAAATCTTGCCCCAAAGCCCGTTTCCAGTAAGACTAGACGACACCTAAATGAATGCCTAAATAAAAGCACGCTGGATTGGATTTTCAACAACCGGCTTAGTGCTGAAACACGAAAATCTAACGCTTAAAAAATCTAAACAGTCACTCTTTCTTAAAGAAACGAGCTGAGATTTACAAGCGGAAAATGAAAAAGATATTAAAAAATGTTCTAGCTACTACACAGAAAGGAATTTCAAGTACAAAAAAATAAATTCTAAGTTAGACGAGAGCTCAAACAGCCTTTGCTTTTCTTAATAGGTAAAAAAATCGTTGATCTTCACGGAAGTACACTAGTTTCTTAAGCCACGCTCTTGAGAACGAAGATAATTCACCAAGTACACTGGAAAGTGCAATGAATTAGTCTATCTTAGGTCACTTTTTGATGGCGTACTTGTATCAATGTTTTTCTAATCGAATACCAGGTTCCTAGGGGGAAGTTAGGTATGAGAGCCTGTGGGTAATTAATAACAGCCGCATGGTTCGAGAGTTCAGAGATCCGTAGGAGAACCAAGGTAACTGACATAGCCCAAAGTTAACTGGCAGTGGGCAGGGCATATTGCTCGCAGAACAGATGGCCGATGGGGCCGAAAGGTTCTGGAGTGGCGACCGCGTACCGGAAGACGTAAAGTTGGAAGGCCTCCCACAAGGTGGACCGATGACCTTGTGAGGGCCGCAGGAGTCCGCTGGATGCGGGAAGCACAGAACCGGTCGAAGTGGCGGAGCTTAGGGGAGGCCTATGTCCAGCAGTGGACGTCTTTCGGCTGAAATGATGATGATGAATGCATGGTTTGATCAATCAGGCCACCGTTTGCCCGTAAATGTGTGACCATCTTCACTTACCTATATAATAGAGGCACTTTTGGAGCACATAAAGTAGCAGATACAATCACACACACACAGACACTCATATACAAACACACTACACACTCGTATCACACTCTCACTAACATACTTGTTTTTTTTTTTTAATTTTAAGTACCTACGGATTTGTTGTAAATAGATTAAGATTATGCTGTATTATGGAAGAGCGGAGTCTCCTAACACAGGCATTGTTTGCTTAAAAGGACACGAAACCCTTTTATGTAAACTGAAGCATAAATAAAAACATTTATTTATTTTTATTAATACCAAGACCCCTCCGTACCTCGGAACGCATGTTAACCCTTTGGTTCCGGGTGTCATTCGTGGATCTTTGACAGTTATTACGGGCCATCAGAAGCCCGAAAGTCTAAGAACCAGTCTTACCAAGGGGTATCGTGTGAACCAGTAACTCAATCGTGGAGGTCAGAGAGGCAGTCCTATAAATTCGATGTAAAATGTGGGTAATATTACACAAAATGTGTGTAGAAAACTTGTGTTTTTAACACGCTTTTATTAGCTTCACCTGTATGTTTGTTTGTATGTAACCATGTTTGTAACCTACTCCTTTGGACTTGATTTTGACCCTTCAACCACTTATGACAATTCAATAATTACAAGTTCTTTTTTTTTAATCACTCTTTTCGAGTTACCAGAACTAAAAAATAGAAAATAAATAATAGATGAAAAAATCTGAAAAACACGTCTTAAAAACCAAACTAAAAAAGCCGAAAATAATTTTAAAAAAGCGTGGGGTGCTTCTTAATTGATTATAAAAATACCTTAAAAAGCACCCCACGCTTTATAAAAATTATTTTCTGCTTTTTTTACTTTGGTTTTAAAGAGTATTTTTTACGTAGCGCTCACAGTTCGTATGTGATGGTTATACGAATATGAACATTATGAACAAAAGAATAAGGTTCATATAAGCTCAAACAGTCGGCTCTATAAATCTTACCCTAATTACGCCTTTGTGCAGTTATTTTTACTTGTGTACCTAAATATAATAAATAAAAAGACAGATTCTATTTCACAAAAGTTTATTTTAGTAAAAATTAAATATCTTCTTCACTAAATTTCATATCTACGCAATATTTAATCACTATAATTAAATTACACAATATCGATTTTGGAATAAAACTTAAATAAGAAAAAGAGTAAAATGCAAATGAGTAATAATATTTTTCACAAGACCACCAGGTACATACAATGTGTAGCTACAATAGTTAGTCAACCCGAAAGTCTGACTACCAGTCTTACCAAGGGATATTGTGTTACCCAGTAACTGGGTTGTGGAGGTCAGATAGGCAGTCGCTCCATGTAAAATATTGGTATTCAGCTGCACCCGGTTAGACTGGAAGCCGACCTCAACACAATTGGGAAAAGGCTAGGCAGATGAGATACAAAAGTTAGGCATGTTATTAAAAAATAGGATTATTTATTTAAAAATATTATTTCTGTTGCATTTTTACAAAAGAAAAGGTTGTTTTCAACCTTAGCTTGGATTTTATAGTAGAGTATCGAGTACATTTATTCTTACAAAAATACTTTTAATTTATGCATTTATCTATCGTACAAATAATTGTGGTAGACTTTAGATTATTTTACTGCTAAAACTTTTAAAGTTATTTAAAGAGTCACAACAAATAGGCAGCTATTTTTTATAGCAAAAATGTATTGCAGACAGTTTCTGGGCACTATCGTGTTACCCAGTAACTTGGTTGTGGAAGTCAGATAGCCAGATGCTCCATGAAAAATATTGCTTCTCAGCTGCATGCGGTTGTACTGGAAGCTGACCCCGACATAGTTGCGAAAAGGCGAGGCAGATCGATAGGTTTATATTGCAGTAAAGTATAGGTATAATGTCCATGCCATGCCATTATCACCAGAGGTCGGAGTAGGTAGATTGATTTTATATACCTGCGTCAAGATATTATAATATAGACATGCCATTTTATCCATAATGTGCGGGAAGTACCGGAAAAAGTTCCGGAATTGGAATTATGGAATAAAATAAAATACTGATTTCTTTCACCATTAGCTAACACTGGTAGCGTAGATTGATATTATTAATAAGTTCTTCACCTTAAACACAAATTCGTGCTAAAGTTCCGGTATTTTGGAGGCATATCCATATTATCCTCTACGTTTGACGTCAACGACCTTAAATCAATCTACCACTCCGACCTCTGATTATCACACAGTCTGAAACTATTAAGAATAATAACCCCACTGCATTTTTGCCATAAAAATTAAGTATACAAAATTATAATTATAATTTAAAATAACATAACATCAAAACTTAGTAACAAGTTTTAAATTATTCTAATGATTGTTTCATTTATCGGAAATAGTGGGTGACTTTACACCATTAACAAGTCGATTATAATTCAATTTGATATTCATTTATTGCTTTATTTGTTTATATTAAAATAACATAAATTTTAACGGCTCGCATTCAACGTATTTCAAAAAATATTAATGTCATGTTGCCAATGATTTAATTTAATGTTCTTTATTTTTTTTGGTACACTTTTCTTCTGTCATTCATAGATTTATGTCTAATTGACGAAATTAAAAAACGACTCTATGACAGTCGTTACGGGTAGTCAGAGGCCCTAAAGTCTGACAACCAGTCTTACCAAGGAGTATCGTGTTACCAAGTAGCTTGGATGTGGAAGTCAGAGAGCAGACAGACTGGTAGCCGATCTCAAAATAGTAGGGAGAAGCAGTTGCTTTTTGATGAGGTGTGGATTTGTGTAATCTTAAATTATTTTGTCCGCAATATTGTACTTAGTAGTGTAGGTAGCTGTAATTTACAATCCAGGACACATTATAAGACGACTGACGTCCACAGGGACTTAATAAAATCGCAGGAGGATTTTGATCTTCAACACGTTGGTAACCGCCGAGAGTTGAAAATCGAACAATAGAACACACTGTTCGATGTTCGTCCGGCTAAGATGCGTTGGATTGCTCGCTTCAATGCCGAGAATTGAAAATGCAGTGCGCGATCAAAATCCTGCCGCGATTTTATAACGTCGTTATGATCACTATGTAAATGATTGGCGGTAATCCAGTGTGTTACCGGTCACAGAATACAAACAAAATAATACCCCTCTTTTTCCATCGAGGCGAGGGTTAAAAAGAGGTTGTGCTTAATCTTAACACCTCACGATACAAATGAAAACGTACGACTGGACCCGAGTATACGCGATTCAGCGTCACCGACCGACTGAAACCGAGCCCCACTCAGCGTCGCCGACCCGAGCGTGACGGTTCAATTTCTTTCGCTTATAGAACCAAAATTTTTGAATATGCCTAAAATTCATTAACATTAAAATACACGTTTTACTTCAACGAGATGTTTTATCACTGATAGAAGTAATGCTCATTTTTATTATTATTTACTTACTCCCGGTTTTTAACTCACGACATTTTACGTTACCGTAACTACATCTGTAGGTCCTCCTAAATTAAAGATAGTATAGTTCATTCATTCGAAAAATATATAAAATGTTTTTCTTGTCATAAAACAAATTTAGTTAGCTTCACTACACTATTTACTAAATCGAATAATAATGATATACAAAATTGTACGAGATCTCATACATAGCAAACATAGGCAAAACTAGAGTTTGATTGTTTTATTTATATATAGTAACCACTTTAAATTACAAAAATAAAAATGATGTAAAAAAAAACCTACTTGGTAGAGGATATTGATGAATAAGTTATTAAAAAATTGGACATTGAAGTGAACAAACCAAAGGTTATGATTAAGTGTCATTACACACTGTCGACTAGTCGCCGGCGACACGGTCGCTGGCGACTTACTACAGTTTATTGTATAGTGGTTACGCACTTGGTCGTCGGTCGTTGCCTATGTTTTGGTCGCCGAGCGACCGTGTCGCCGGCGACAAGTCGACAGTGCGTAATAGCTCTTAGTCAAATGTCAGTTTATCGTATATAATAGTAAACATCAGTTTTGAAATTAGAATAAAGTGTCTTTTTTTTACTAAAAGTATCAACTCCTTCACAGTCACACTGACTTATACTAAACTCTAGACTATGATATCTGTACTAAATCTAATACATTTATAGAGTAGTTTTAATTTAACTATCTTCCTCATTACCAGAACTATGTTGTTTTATGATAGTGTCTCAAAATATTCTGTTAAAAATAGTAGATTATAAAGCGTTTTAAAGGCATGACATGCTTTTTTGAAGTCAGTAAAAAAAAATATGTATCATGACATTCGATAAACTATTTTATTGTCTCTGCTTGGAAATAATAATATATTTTTAAAACAAAATCACAAAACAACTACAGAGCTCATTAATCAGTCCATTTGCGAGCCCAAAAACAATTATCTACTATTATTAACTTTACGTCGAGTATCACAAAAAAATATTTAACAAAAATTGTACACCATCTTTTTTTTTAATGGCAATCTTTTACTAATTTTCAGTTTCAAAAAGTTTAAAACAAATAGCCAATTGTAGTGCTTCTTATTCTTGTAATAACTTATTTCCATAGTTTTTAGGCGATTTTTTGAAGGCAAATTAGTATATGGTAAATATTGAGAGGACTTTGGTGGACGTGACATGTTGTACAATATTTTCTAACATATTTCCAAACTAAAATAATTAGTTACTATTGGATATTTGTTAACTCATAATGCTGTTATTTATTGTTTACTTGATGTCATTTTAAAGATAAAGAAATAAAATATATCTTTTATTCGAGCATTATGGTGAATGTGTTATAACATTTCACAATTTCGTCCCAAATCCATTTTTCACAATCCAATCCTCTATTTCCTACCATTTCAATCTACCTGCAATTAAAATTAAAACTTAAGGTAGAATTAATCGAATTAATAAAAAGCACTGGTTGTCCTAATTTCTACATTTCCCATCGAAATATCGACGACTTTAAACAGGTTCTATTTTTAAAACTCAAGCAATACTTGACGTCTCAACAAAATATTGCCAGGTAAAAAAATACCCGTTTTTATTAGGAGTGGCAATTTCACTCCTGGCATATTGACTATAGACTATGTGAAACGG
This sequence comes from Polymixis lichenea, assembly GCA_949091785.1. Lineage (NCBI taxonomy): Eukaryota > Metazoa > Arthropoda > Insecta > Lepidoptera > Noctuidae > Polymixis > Polymixis lichenea. The sequence goes on along the minus strand of OX420958.1, from coordinate 11,541,731 downwards.
GTGCTGAGAGGGGGGATACCTTCTCCCGGTTCTTGCATTGTGAGTTACTGGCTGTGTTTAGTGAGCCCGACCAGTCGGCGAGTTGTGTGACCGGTCGGTAGAACTTCGTCGACGTTCGGTTAAACACCGGGAGAAGCTCGTTCGCTTCGTTTGACAGAGCCTGCGGAAGAATAATAATAAGCATGAATTTAAATAAACATTGTTAACCATTGTATTTTTAAAATTAATTTAGATGTTTTGTGTAAAAAAAAATATAAATTTTATATTGAGTCAAGTTTGTAGAGCAATTATTTTAAGCTACTCCTTTTTATTTTATTTTTTACAATTTTTAAAAGCAATTCAACAAAGTTATTTTATGTACAATAGAACTTTGTTGAATTCGTTTTTAAAATTGTAAAAAACTAAAGAAACTTTCGAATTTCGCTGGATGCCCAGGGGCTTCCTTACTAAGCAAGATATTACTATTTATTACAGATTATAACAGTTAGTTCCACTTACTTTCAAATAAATTACGGCATCAGTGCCGTATCCCTCACAGGAGACCAGCATCAGGTCACCGTGAAAATATCGCGCGTACAGCCGCGAGATCGGCAGGCCGTACCCATAACCTATGGAGACATATTAATGATGAGTTATTGAAGTAATATTTAGGGGTTTTTTCACTAAATAAAGCTTTTAAAATTAAGGTCGAAACTTCAATTTCATAGTACAGTCAGGGGACTTGATTAAGTAAATTGACTATGGTCACACAACTTATATGGTCCGTACATTTGAATTGCAACTGTCATTCTTTGACATATTTAAAGAGAATTTCACACTTATACCACGTTTAAGAACTGTCAGTGTCACTATTTTTTGTGGAACACTGACAGCTCTTCAACAAATCGTGTTTAATTGGTGAAATTCGCACTAAGTCGTAGGAATTAGCTATAATAAGAAAAGTTTACGTACAGTCCCTCCGGTTATTCCAGATCCAAAAGCGACCTTACAGCAACGCAATAAAAATCACAGTGCTGCAAAATCGGATGTAAAATAACTGTGACAGGACTGCAGTATTTCAATTTTCTAAAGATTACATTTCCCTGACTACATGTGCGCTAAAATTACAATTAAATTCTGTTTTTACACTATCAATTTACATAGATATGTCGGGTTTTTTTTTTACCTTTATCAACTGTACATATTTTTCTACTACATCGTGTATTTACATAAGTCTCTAAAAGCAGTCTATCCCACCATAATATTGTTTCGTGCGGGAATCGAACCAACTTCAACCAATAATTTGAAGCAACACCTACCAAAAAAAAAGATATAATTTTACCCAATGTTAACGCAGAAGCCAATCGCTCAACCACTGCGCCAACGGAGCCGTCATAAAGTAAATATTATAAATATGAGAGCATGCAATATTTACAAGTTATTGGTGTATTTATCATCATCAGCTTACGTCAGAGGTACAACAAGTATTTAAGATTATTCCTAAACGAAGAGGAAAAAAAAACTTCTTAAAACTTCTACGCTAATAAATATTAGTGGTAGAAACATTAGTGTTTTTCTTCAACTGCCAGGGTACATCTGAATTATGCCAAAATCGCTCGTAGCGCTTACATCAATAATGTGCGTTCCAACTTATATATCATGATTATGACAGCTGAGAGCTGAATTCGGAACGTTCGTGAACGCGATATAATTTGTATATGTCAACGTAAAATTGTAAATACCGTTAGATTTTAATCTATCTCGCGAGATTGTAAACTGTCGAAATATTGTGATCCATAACATACTGCTTACAATTTAACGCATTATTTTTCGGTAGATTATAATCTATCGAAGTGAAACCGTCAAATTATGAACTGGTATCAAGACGGATAGTACCTTGCGCTATTACTAAATAGTCAAGTAACTGCCACTAACTTGGAAGTAGCGCGCGCCAGCCGCTGCCGCGGCACCGCTCGCTCGGCTCGCACACGGTTGGTCGCAATTCTAACCTATTCAGTCCGTGGTACTCAGTATGGTGCAGTTCACAATTTATCGACAGTTTACAATCTCGCGAGATATATTATAATGTAACGGTATTTACAATTTTACGGTGACATGCATACCACCAATTTCTTCTGGTTTTCAGCATTTAAAAAATGCCGTGTTTGTTTTAAAATACGATGCAAAATTTACGGCATGGTCACGAACACCATATCGCAAGATGGTGCATATCAGTCATGACATGCACCATCACGCACGCTGCATCATGTCATCACGCTCAATCGATTATAGCGCAATTCAGAATGTTCCCAAAATCAATGTCATTTACATGTAATGTGTGTGTAATAATTTACCAGCCAGTGGAACGGTGTGTGCGTCAGACTTGGAAGGCTGCGGCGCGGTACTGTACATGTACTTGAACAGCAGGTCCGACACACTGCGCGGGATACCGCCGCCGCGATCTGATAGCTGAGGAAAAAAAAAATAAGCGTTACCATAAATGTATACTGCGGTCGCGGTTTCTTTTCCAAACATGTAAACAAAATGAGTTCTTAGAAAAAACACTTTAAAACCATGTCTATAAAGTTCAGTATGCTCTAAAACTTCTTACATTGTTTATGACTTTTTCCTTAATGCAACTTATTAACACTACCATAAAGTTGATAGTCGCTTAAATGGATGAGAATAGATTTTATGTTGTTTATAAAACAGAGCCTTTCTTAGGCAAACGTAACGATATAAAACATACAGAAAACTGCAGACATTTAATTTTTTTAACAGAACCTTTTTGCTTCTGAAACATTCTGATGTTGCGTATACTACGGAAGCGTTCTTACTCCTTAGTCAACTGTTCCTTGGATGTTATTACGTGTTTACAAAAAAAAAAGATTAATCAGATCCTGAGAAGAATATAAATTTATGGGTAAACTGCCTCTTTTTTTCAGTAAAAAATATCTACTTGTCCGTGAAGAATAAATGACAAGAACCTAGGTTTTTTTTTTCTGGGTGGGAAATCATCAAATAACTTCTCCCGCTCTGAGCGGAGCGGGAGGGCGTGTCAGACTTTTACTGACTAAAACCCACCCGTGTTCCTTCAGTTGCCTGCGTGCTAGGGGCCACGGTATCTCTTTCGAACAACCAGCACCCCTGGCAGGCATCGGCCCTTGCGGACCCCACCAGTTGGTGCTGACATCTCTTTGAGGCGCGCGTGGAACACAACGCGCCGTCGACCCGAGCTTGTTCCTTACCGGACAGCAAGCTACCCATTATTCGCCGTCCGTAAACCCGCGCCTACGGTGGCCGGGAATCAGCCTGGGATTCCCAAGGCGACTAGGGCCGTAAGGGTGCATATAGTGCCTCTCCCTCACGTGCGCCGCCTTCCTCTTCGCGAGCATTACTGCTTCGCTGAAGGAGGTGACGGTTACCCATGCACTCTTGCTCCGTACCATGACCTGGACCAGGGCCGGATGCGAGAGATCGCCGCCGCCGATCGCCTCCACAAGGACACGGCGGTGCTCTGCCCAAGCCATCCACCGTTTGCTCCACGGTGTCCTCAGGGCGATCAGTATCCCCCTTACCTTAACAGACACACCTTTCTGTCCTCTCCTAATGTTCACAGTAAAGAGGACAGCTCTCATGGCTCTCCATCCTATCCACCAATTCCCTTAACCAAACATATTACTCACCCCGGTTTCCTTCACAGCCACATCGTTCTAGTTCCCTGACTATTTTTAAAGCAATGGGTGGGGGCAGCTTTTAGGAGTCTTTATCCTATCCACCCATCCTCCTTACCTTAACAGACACATCCTCTTGTCCCCTAGTGATGTTCACAGTGATAGGTGGTGGGCAGCTCTCATGGGTCTCCATGGTAGCCCTCATGGAGTTCTTGAACAGCTCGAACAGCATGTGGTAGAGATGAGATGGCACATAGACGATGGGCATTGGTCGTTCGGATGCCACTGGAACGGAAGAAAATTTGGTGTAAGAACTTGATCCACTAAAGAAGATTTTGTAGCAGATAAATCCTTCTAATTTTCAATTAATCTGCTTCACACTCAATTATCAACTGTAGCTTTATGTAGTTTAAGTTGATTTTTGAGTGATCGTTTATTATATACAGGTCTTAAATACAATAGGGTTGCAATGGAATTTGAATTGTCACAAGTTACATAGAGTGTTATTCTAAAACTTAATTATTTGTGATTCTGAATTCAAGTTTGGCTACTTCTTCAAAAGGAAATCAGTGTAAATGTTTTTTTGGTGGTTAATATGTCCGATGCACCATGAAAATTCGAAGCTCCCCTTAGTGCATCCTCTTTAATGTGACCCGCCTGTAATTACACTATCATGCTTTAACCAGAAAACACTATAATGCTATATTGTGTGGTGGATTTATGTATGATGGTATAACATGGAATTACTAAGAACCTACTATGTAAGCTCCATGTCGTCCCAAACGACCACACCACCCATTTCTCTATTCAGACGACTCGTCTGAATCTCTAATAATCTACCACGCGGGTCCAGCTGCTAATGACTGATGAATGATGAATGTCGACTTACTACTACATATTAAAACTAGATGTATAAATAAACAATTCAAGCTAACAATCACCCCCATCCTGCAGCAGTTGTAGCTCAGGCGACGCGAGGTAGTACCGATCGCAAAGGAAGCGCGCATTCTCGTACGCGTCCCGCACGACCGCGGCGACGTCACACGCGGGGTCAATGGATCCAATATGGCGGCCGCCGTTGCCGATGCCTGTCACCGACGCTTGTCGGGGTCCGACGCCGATTTGTTCGCCGAAGAGGAGTGCTGAGGGAAAAGAAAAAGACATGAATTCCAATTACTGTTCCTAGGTGAAATTAGGGGATAATTGCGTAAGACACTAACAGTAGAATATGGCTTTCATTTTGACAGAACAACAACATTCATTGCGTTATTTCGTTGCTGGGCACAAAATTTTTTCGAACATATGAAGCAATGGATTAGCAATATCCTACAAACTGATACAGATTGTGATTGATAGTGCGTTACGCAATTACGTACAGGCTGCGGAAAAATGATTGAGCGCATGATTTTCGAAATCGAACCACAAATTCCGGAGATATAGCGGAACATACACACAGACGTGTTAAGAACCTCCTCTTTTTTTAAGTCGGTTAGGAGGAAGTTCTCAATTCGTCTCGATTTGATTGTGTATTGATTTTTTTAATAGATAGGGTATGTCTCAGGAGCCCAAACAAAGTTAATAAAATATCAATTTTATTAACTTTGTTTGTCTAGTTCTTGTGTTAGCTTCGATAAAAACGTATTTGAATCCCCTTGTGTATTTTGATGATGTTCTAATACTGTGTGTTACGCCAGTGTTCCGCAATTTGTGTGCCGCGACGTGTCATTGGTTGGTGTGCCCCGGAAAAATTAGGTTACCTGTGTATTTTAAGTTAATTAAATAAGGTGTTAAAAAATATTGCAAAAAAAAAAAAACAATTTGAGCGATTTTAATTTTAGGTAAGTTCGATAAAGTCTGAGAAATGTGATGGGAAAATTAGAATCAGCTGTTTACGTAAGTATTTGACAACGCGCTCGTCTCGCTCGCGCCGCTGTCTGTGCCTACACGGTGTAGGTACGGTGCGCATGTGCATATTTAATAATTAGTGCGTGGGGAAAATATTGCATATCTTTGAAACGGATTGTTGTGAATAAATAATTTTTTCGTGATTATGTTTTGAATGTAATTTTAAACAACTCCTTAAATTTCTAAACATTAATTTTTTAACACCTTATATAGACGAAAAAAAAACCTACTTAAACAGCCGAAAAACACTAGAGCAAATTAATAAATGTATGGATGCTTGCATGGAGTATCGTAGCCACTTATGGGATGGCTCAGCAAAATACCAGCTTGCTGCCCTTGACTCGGTGGAACGCAGAGCAAAAAGGCTCATAGGCGACGAAACGTTGGTGGCTAAGCTTCACAGCTTGGCTCATCGGCGTAATGTTGCTTGCCTATCGGTCTTCTACAGACTGTACTTCGGAGAGTGTGCGCAGGAGCTCGAAACCTGATCCCAACATCGCTTTATCAACATCGTTTTACTACCGGACTACCAGACACACTGCAGGGTACCATCCGTACTTGGTTGATATCTTGACCAGTCGTACTTTGCGCTCCACATTTATTATGCGCACAGCCAAAGCGTGGAACTCTCTGCCTGCGTCTGTGTTTTCTTCCACATTTAACCCGTCTACCTTCAAAACAAGAGTGAACAGGCATCTTCTGGGCACGCTCGATCCACCATAGACCTCATGAATCGCTGTCCATCAGGCGTGTTCGAGGTCAAGAGCGGCCTGCTCTTGGTATTAGTAATAAAAAATACAAAAAATGTTGTTTTGTTGATTAATATAAAATATTAATGTATATTTATTATTAATCAACAAAAACAACATTTTTATTTTATTTTATATATTATGTATAATTTGATTATTCATTTGTGGTTTAAGTTGAAAATTTTGGAGGTAGTCTCCAAAATTTTCCTATTTCCTAGGTGTCGTTTCGATCATCAAATAACTTCTCCCGCTCTGGGTGGAGCAGGAGGGCGTGTCAGACTTTTACTGACTAAAACCCACCCGTGTTCCCTCAGTTGCCTGTGTGCCAGGAGCCACAGTATCTCTTTCGAACAACCCGCATCCCTGGCAGGCATCGGCCCTTGCGGACGCCACCAGGTGTTGCTGATATCTCTGACGGCGCGCGTGGAACACAACGAGCCGTCGACCCGGGCATTTTTTTTTTGTTTTACGTGGAGAAATGCCTACTGCGCTACCACGGGGAGATAGTGCAGTGTAACTGTGGTGTCTTCCAGTGCCGCTTGAGGCGGTAACACAGAAACGCGCAAGCCATCCGCGAACCCGCCGCGGCTGTCCGTCACTTTCGTGGTACATTGAACACAAAAAAAAAAGTTTGCAGAACACTGCGTTACGCAATTAATCTGCTGTTCTCTACTTTCCGCATCCAGTCTACCCCAGCTTTTCGAAGAATGTTGCATCCATCAATTTCGACTTACATTCAGGCATCGGTGTGGGAAAACACTTACTATGCTGATTGATGAGCATTCTAATCGATATCCGACTCATATAGAACCGGTCCAAGAAGTATTGTATGGAGTTCTCGGTGCTGGGGTCCACCTCGTGCGACTCCTTCAGCTCCAGGACGCCTTGGGCCATGGTTTGGACAACGTCGGCGTGGCGGTTGCGGATGTGGACCAGGCGCTCGCAGAATCTGGGGATGAAAGAAAGAGGTATGTTAGTGTGTTTGAAGAAACGTGACAAACTGTGGAATATTTTGTGGTGTCTGGTCGGGTATTCTAGTAGCTAAATGATGTGACAAATGGGAGCAATTTCCGTACATTTTAAGAATGTTCGCATTCTAATATATGCCTCTGTGGCTAAACACCGAAGTGCGGTTACACTAGTTCTTGCCAGCCACAACTCGGTGGTAAGGCGTAATTGAGAAAAAAAAAACAAGAAGATGATGGCGGGGTCTAGCGAGTGAGCGAAGCAAGCGAACAATCACCCCGCCATATCCTTCGTGGTTATCTCTTCCGAACCTAACGTGTTCCAGTCGGAATGCCCCAAATCCCGAGCTCTCTTCGCTCGCTCCATCATTCTAAGTTCTCGTCAATGTCCAGCTAGAACTAAAGTGCTGTTAACTTTGGCTTTTAGCCGTAAAACATCTGTTGTATAAGCATAATCACCCTATATTGTTCCCACAGCTGGGACACAGGCCTCTTCTCTGTGAGAGGGAGTGGACTATTACAGTCCACCACGAGAGCCCAATGCGGATTGGGATGGCTTCGTATTCTTGGTTCTACATGCAGATTTCCTCATGATGTTTTCTTTCACCGTTATGAGAGCAGCGAGAGCATTATTTACACAAAATAAAGTGAAAAGATAAAGTATTTATTGTGATTCGCACAAGTGTCTGCTCTCTCAATGGACATTCATCATCATCATATCAGCCGAAAGACGTCCACTGCTGGCCATAAGCCTCCCACAAAAGGGGGGATTTGCCAGAATCGCCAGGTTTGGCAGGCAGGTTGGCGATCGCAGTATGGTGGTAAAATGCATAGAGAACGCTGCTGCCCATTCTCTAGTAAGTCCCTTAGTCGCGTTCTACGACACCCACGGGAAGAAATGGGATGGTGCTATTCTTTTACGTCCGGCACCACACGGAACTCACGCACGTAATGGCCATTAAGATCACATAAATTAGCCACTAGAAATTACAATCTTCTTCATGTTTTTGCAAGCCCACAAGGCCGCAAAACCTACACACCTTCTATGCAAAATCTGTGTGAAACTGATTACCAAAGTTGGCATAGTATCAAGAGATAGCATAAAGCTATGCACCTCGTGTTGGCACCAGCTGAAGTGTGGATAGCTACACGTTCTAAGATATTAATATTACAGCATACTTTGGTCTATCATCTGGGTTCGTACTTCGTACTTACCCAGGTTCAAAGACATGAGGAGTCGCATTCACACGTGGAGCCGATTCAGATCTAGCAAGTCATGCTCGCCCAAAAATGTAATAGACATTTATTAAGGGTCCCGTAGGCCGGCGCGATTCGGCTCTAGTATAGATCAATTTCCATGCACTTTTCATAGAAATTGTTCTAGTGAATAAAGAAAAGGCTTACCATTACGATAGTATTACCTAGTTACTGGGTTGTGGGGGTCAGATAGCCAGTCACTCTATTTAAAATAATAGTATTTAGCTTCATGCAGTAAGCCTGGAAGCCGACCCCAATTTAGTTAGGCAAGGGCTAGGAAGATTGATTTTCAGCTCAGCAGCAGACTCTTCATCATTTTCAGCCGTTCCTACGGATGTAAATAAATCGCGGCGGTTTTTTATCGCGCACTGTATTTTCAACTCTCTGTGGTGAACTGAGCATAGACAATCCGACGGAGTGCATCCCAGTGCGTTGAAAAATCAGACTGTTCGATTTTCAACTCTCGGCGTTAAGTAGTGCGTTGAAAATCCAGTGCGCGGAAAAAAACCACCGCGATTTGATTACGTCCGTGTTTACGTCCACTAAAAATAATAGTTTAAAAACTAAAAAAGCAGAAAATAATTTCAAAAAAGCGTGGAGTGCTTGATATTAATTGATTATGAAAATACCTCAAAAAGCACCCCACGCTTTTTGAAATTATTTTCTGCTTTTTTAGTTTGGTTTTAATGCGGCTTAGGACTGGCTGGGTACAAATAGTATCGAGGGGTACTTAAAAGATCAAATAATATTTACATTTACAATACAAACAGTTGATTTTCAGAAATTAATAAAATGATAGTGAAATAATCCATTGAGCCGTTGACGCAAATTACCAGAATTAGCAGCATTTTATTGTACTGGTTTTATTTGGAACTGAATAAAATAATGACTATTGAACTAATGCGTCTTGTGCATTGACGTAAATTAACAGCTAATAATTTCAACCTGTTTTTTCATTGATGATTAACAGTTACCTCGTTGACGAATGAGAAGTCGTTATAAAAACAGTTTATTGATTCAACGACCACCTCTACGCTAACTAGAAAAGTATGATTTTTCAGTTCTTTTTTTTATTATTGAATTGTCATCTGTCCTCGATAAGTGTACAAAGTTTTAATGAAATCTGACCGTTTGAAGGGGGTCAAAATCAAATCCAAAGGAGTCGGTTCCAAACAAACATGCTTACAACATACACATGAAGCTAATAAAAGCGTGTTAGAATTATTTTACTTACGAGCTTAATATAGGAGGGTCCGGTTCCATAGTCTCGAACTGTATGATCTCTTCGAAGGACCTCTCATACCACTGGTTGACCAGGCCGACCGAAGGCATCCGCAGCAGATTCTCTGGTAGCAGCGCTATCTCTTTCATGATGTTTGCCAGCCTGTAAAAGAGAAAGAGATGGTTATTGTTTTGGTTGTTTACATTATTGGAAATAGTTTTGATCGAAGAAGTATTTCCAGCCAGTTCCTTGCGTGTAGGCGTTCCTTAAGTATTGTGATTGGTTGAACGAAATTAGATTTAACAACAGATTATTTTTTTTATAAAAACAAATTATTTTATTTATTTTAGGTTTACATCTTTTGCCAATTATAAATTAACAAAGAATAAACAAAGATAAGTCAAATTAATTCAAATCAAATAAAATGGAATTGCAAATAAATCAAGTTAAATAGAATTGCAAATAAATTAAATCAAATAAAATTAATGGAATCACATAAATTAAATCGAGAAGAAGGAAATAGAGGATTTTATAATGCTATTCTTGCTGTTGGAAAGTCGGGTAAAGAAATATTTTTACGCAATCGGGACTTCAGAATTCTATGTTAGGTAGGTACAAAATAATGTCTGATTTCTCTGAACATGAAGGAGAATTACAGAAATAATGATAAAATCAAACGATAATTTGTAATTGATACAAATTGCAATGAAAATCCCGATAATCCGAATAATAATGTGGATTGAATATTCTACTTTGATGAAAATTAACCAGAGAATATCACGAGTATCAAAGGATCTACCAAGTCCGCAAGAATAATATATACAAAGACACCTACAAACAAAGAGATTAAAGTGCTTCTTCAGACAGTCGCGACGCGACTGTTGTAGAAGAATTTCCACGAAATTTTCGTAGAAATTGTTCTACGAGAGTCGCGTTGCGCCTATTTGAAGAAGTCTTCAAGTTTATCATCATCATCTTCCTTCCCACTCCATCTATACATCTAAACATATAAACAAAATTGGAGTGTCTGTTTGTAATATTAAAATAACCGCTCGTTGCTACATGCATATGAATATATATATAAGGTACATATACCTAAATAACATTTTTTTAAATTTTTGTCTGTCTGTTTGTTCCCGCTAATCTTTGAAATGGCTGGACCGTTTTTGACGGGACTTTCAATGGCAGGTAGCCGATGTAATAAGGAGTAACTTAGGCTACTTTTACTTAAGAAATTTTATTTATTTTTATTAACATATATAAATAAATAATAAAAAATAACTATTCCGCGCGGACGAAGTCGCGGGCACAGTTTGAAATAAGATTACACATTTAACCAAACCTTTTTAGAGTCCGATCAACCGATTTTGACTTCTATTGCGTTGGTGGCAAGACAAATGGCAGCTGCAGTAAACAGTTGGTATTTGTTGGCGACTACAAGAAGAACTGATTAATAATTAAGAGTTTGATTAAACAATAAAAACCATTTTCTTATAGGTAAAATAGATAGGTAATTCGTTGTTACATTCTTAAGCATAGGGATAGTTTTCATCTCCCATAGTTAATAATAAGTTTTATCAATACCTAATGTAGCTATAAACCAATCAATAAGAAACGTAGTTAGCACCCCACACATCCTCAAAAGGTAAATAAATATCTAAACTAATGGTATCACCCATAAAACAGGTTCTAACTCGACAAAAACACACAGGTAAAACATTAACAGGCACCTACACACACATACGCAACAAATGGTATCGCCCTCGAGCAAGCAAAAACTTGTCCGAACAGGTCTAAACCTGTCGAGAATTAGACTCATGCTTGACCAAAATATCCCGGCCTTTCTTATTGTTGATTGGTTTAGAAGCAATAAATATAAATAATTATCAGTGGGCCTACCCGCTACTTGTACCCTAGTAGAAAACTACTTAAGAAAAATTGAAATGTAAAACGAGTTAGTATTCCATAAGTGCGCGGCTTAATAAATGAAAAGTGTATGTAATAAGGTGTTTCAATAACAATCCCCTACAAGAATTGGTCCTTCGAGCCGGATTGAAGAACTGAAGCCTGAGCCTGAAGATACACGAAGAATACAGAAGCTACTTGAAGATATATCGCTGTATGAAGATAAGCAGCGTTTTACAAGAAGCTTGCGTATTTTGGTAAGTTACTGAACAATATTGACAATAAGTGCTGTGAAAGTGAATAAATAATGATGACGCGAAGCCGTAAAGGAGATAGCACACGCTCGACCACGGAAGAAGAAACTACGGAAACGTCAGCTACCACCTCCGAAGAGGTGACAGACGGCAGCGCGCTTACCGAAGACACAACCGTGGTCGAGGAAGCCGATGCTACCTTGGTAGAAAATAAAAAGAAGGCAAAGCCGACTTCAAACAAAGCAAGCAATAAGAAGAAAGAAATAGAAGCCAGATTAGAATTAGAGAAATTACAATTGGAAGAAATCAAGATGAAAGCTAAGCTGGCGAACACCAAGTTGGAATTAACGCGTGTCTGCGAAGACGATACGGACTTGAGTGATAATGAAGAAGATACCGCGACCAAAGCCGCTGCTGAAAAGGCTACTGAAGCATGGGTGTCAAAGGCAAAGGAAGCGCCGCACACAGCAGAAACGACGCCACCCACGACGACCCCTGCCAGTCAGCTGGCCGAAGCAATATTGGAAGCAGTCAAATCAGCAACAGACAGCAAGGCAACAGCGGTTATGCAACGCGCGCCGAAGTATGTCAGCGAGCTACACCAATTTGACGGCGACGCAAGAGATTGGATGGCCTTTAAAGCAACATACAAGGACTCGCAGGCTCTCTTCAGTGGAATCGAGAACATGGGAAGATTAAGAAGAGCAATAAAAGGGAAAGCCAAAGAAGCAGTGAAGTCCCTTCTCTATACACAAGTGGATCCAGAAGAGGTAATAACTGCATTAGAACGCCGATTCGGAAGACCCACTTATCTGATAAGAAGCGAGATAGAAAACATAGAGAAGCTGACCCCCATGTCTGAAGACGCAAGAGAGTTGGTGAGATACGCTGGAGCAGTGGCCAATACAGTCAGCGTTGTGAAACAAATGAAGAAGCAAAGTTATCTGCACTCAAGTGATATAGCGAATCGTATAATTGAGAAGATGTGCATCCTGGTGCGATTCAGGTGGTACGATTACAGAGCATCCAAAGAAGAAGATGATGAACCAATCCTCATCAGCCTTATGAACTTCTTCAACCAAATGGTGGATCAGTTCGAAATGCACGAGTTCATGGGTACCAAGGTGAAGAAGGAAGGATTAAGAAACCGCATGCGACCTCCCGGTTCCCGCGGCGTGAACGCCACTCGAGTCGCACGGCACAATGAAGAAGAATATTCATCGAACGAGGAAGATTCGGATGAAGAAGAAGAAGATGAACCACAAACAGCGACAGTCTGTTCATGCAAGGACGACACCAAGAAACCAGAAAAGATCGCCTGTCCTGAATGTGCTGGAGAACACGCACTGTTGAAATGCAATAAGTTCGTCAACGCTTCCATAGAAGAAAGATGGGAACAAGCCAAGCGAGCTTTCATATGTTTCAAATGCCTATTGGGACGACATAGAAGATTCAGCTGCAAAGCAAAGCCGTGTGGAAAATGCAAGAGAAGTCACCATGTGTTGTTACATTCAGAAGAAAGGACGAAGCCAGCCACGCAAGATACCCAAGCTGTAGCATCGACAGTGAATACTGTCGATGCAACGCGGACGATATCAAGAGCCTACTTGAAAATCGTACCAGTAGAACTATGGGGACCAGATGCCAAAGCCGAAGTCTACGCCCTCATGGACGAAGGATCAACAGTGACCCTGATAGAAGAAGACATCGTGAACATGATCGGAGCCCAGGGCCCTGAAGAAGAATTAAGAATCGAGGGCGTGGGAGGTCATCGAATGAGCCAGAAGTCAAAGAAGGTCGATATCAAGATCAGAGGAAGATTCGAGCGCAGCATGGAGAAAATGTCAGGATACACCGTTAAGGCCTTGCACTTGTCCCCCCAAGAAGTCAGCGATAAGGATCTGGAAGACTGCCCACATCTGGAAAAGATAGCAGAGCAACTGAAATATCCAAACGCTCGTCCTACTGTACTCATCGGACAGGACAATTGGCATCTGATCGTGTCTCAAGAAGTAAAAGTTGGCGACCGAAGCAAGCCAGTAGCCTCCAGAACCCAGTTGGGTTGGGTCTTGCACGGAACCAAGTCAAGAAATAATACTGCAGTACGAATAGTGAATCATCTTGTGACATTGCCTGAAGGAAAAGATGATTGCCTCGAGAAGATGATTAGAAACCACTTCGACATCGAAGCCCTAGGAATCGCCGCGAGGAGACCCTCCAGCGACATCGACCAACGGGCTCTTGACCTGCTGCATTCCACGACGAAAAGATTACCTGATGGAAGATTCAGTGCAGGTTTGATCTGGAAGACGGACGAAGAAAGCCTGCCGGAAAGCAAAACAGCCGCAGCGCGACGACTAAGGGGAATGGAGAAAAAGTTCTTAAAGGACAAAGAATTTGAACGAAAATATGAAGAGCAGGTCGAAAACCTGATCAACAGTAAATACGCCGAGGAAGTAACAGATGAACCCGCCTCCTCAAGATCATGGTACCTGCCGCATTTCGCCGTTGTCCACCCCCAGAAGAAGAAGATGAGACTGGTCTTCGACGCCGCCGCTAAATCAAATGGAAAATCGCTGAACGACGCATTGTTAGCAGGACCCGACTTGCTACAATCACTGTTCGGTGTCCTGCTCCGGTTCCGGCAAGAAGCAGTAGCCGTCGTCGCAGACATCAAAGAGATGTTCCTGAGAATAAAAATCAATGAAGAAGATAGAGACAGCCTTCGATTTCTTTGGAAAAATAAGGAATATAGAATGACATCATTAATATTCGGAGCCGCCTGCTCGCCGTGTACCGCTATATATGTAAAGAACAGAAATGCAGAAGATTTCACCAATTGCTGTCCAGAAGCCGTCAGAGCGATAAACCGAAACCATTACATGGACGATTACATCGCAAGCTTTCCCGACGCAGCGACAGCTACCAAAGTGTCAAGAGATGTGAATGAGATCCACAAGAAAGGGGGATTCCTCTTGAGAGGCTGGGCGAGCAACGACCCTTCGACGGTTGAAGAGTTCACCGACGCAGACACCAAGACAAACTCCATCGTGCTAGGAGAACCTAAGGATCAAGTCGAGAAAACCTTGGGACTCAATTGGAACGTCCAAGAAGACAGTCTTCATTTCACTCTGAGTCTACGGAACACCCCCGACGAAGCCAAGGAAGGAAAACGCGCACCGACGAAGAGAGAAGCGACAAGCGCAGTGATGTCGGTCTTCGACCCATTAGGATTAGCGTCACCCATAACCGTACAGGGAAAAGTGATGCTTCAAAACTTGTGGAGGTCCGGCCTAGAATGGGACGAGATATTACCTCCACCAAGAGAACAGGAATGGAGAAAGTGGCTTGAAGATTTAAGGAAACTTGAAGACCTTCGAATTCCTCGCTGTTTCACATACGACGCGACCGAGGGGGAGCTGCACACATTCTGCGATGCAAGTGAGAAGGCATACGCTTGCGCGGTGTACTGGCGCTCTCAACATCCGGACAATCGCGTGGAAGTAAAGCTGCTAACGGCGAAAGCTAGAGTGTCACCTCTCAAGCCAACTTCAATACCTCGACTCGAACTACAAGCGTGTCTACTGGGAAGCCGCTTGGCCAATAGTACAAGCCAAGAAATGGATTTAACGACGACCCGAAGATACTTCTGGACCGACTCCAGAACAGCGCTGACATGGATCAAATCAGACCCTAGGCGTTTCAAGCCCTTCGTCGCGCACCGTCTCGCCGAGATAGAAGAGCTGACGAAGCATAAAGAATGGCGCTGGGTTCCGACGAAACACAACGTAGCCGACGACGCTACCAGAGAAACCCCGTCTAAATTCGATGTATCTCATCGATGGTTTAATGGCCCAGCCTTCTTGCGTGAAGATCCCAGAAATTGGCCTACAGAAGAGAAAAAAGTCTCTATCACCGATACGGGCGAGGAAAAGCCTAACGCCATCACGTTAAGCGTCAGGAAAGTCATACCTGTCATCGTGCCCGATCCAGAGAGATTTTCCAGTTGGATACGCCTACTTCACGCAACAGCAAGGTACCTACAAGCCATAGACGTTTTCAAGCGAAAAATAAAGAAAAAGGTGAACATCACAAAACTCATCACCAGAAGAACCCAAGACCCAGCCTGGAAAAAGATACAAAAACAGAAGATCCAACCGTCGGAAAAGAGACCAAGCAGAAAAGAAGCGGCCTTTCTACCAAAATCTGCACTCTACATAGAAAAGGCGGAACAACTGCTGATAAAAAGAGTGCAAGAAGACAGCTTCCCAGACGAACTAGCTGCCCTGCGTAAGAAAGAAGACCTTAATTCGACATCCAACCTGAAGAACTTCACGATCAAATTAGAAGACGGGCTCATCAGACTATCCACCCGCATCGGAGCCGCCAAGTACTTGATAGCTTCATACAAGAATCCGATCCTGATGGACAAACGTCACCGAATAACCCAGCTGCTAGTGAAATACCTCCATGAAGCTTTCAATCACGGGAACCACAACACCGTGATGAATGAGGTCCGGCAGAAATATTGGATACCATCGCTTCGAAACATGGTAAAAAAGGTAGCACGAGACTGCGGATGGTGTAGAATTCGGAAGAAGACTCCACAGATCACACCTCAAGGAGATCTGCCACCTGAACGTCTAACAAAGGCCAGCCCTCCCTTCACCTGCCTAGGAGTAGACTATTTCGGACCTATGTTTGTTACCATTGGAAGACGTACAGAGAAACGTTGGGGAGCTTTGTTCACGTGCCTCACCACAAGAGCGATTCATCTAGAATTGGCTAACTCCCTATCAACCGACTCCATGATCCTCGCGCTACGAAGAATGATCGCCAGAAGAGGAACACCGAAAATTATCCTGAGCGACAACGGAACCAACTTCATCGGTGCCAACAGAGAAATCACTGCAGCCATCGACACTCTGGGAAAAGAAGTAAACAAAATGGGCATCGTTTGGAAGTTCATCCCTCCTGGAGCCCCCCACATGGGCGGAGCCTGGGAAAGAATGGTGCGATCCGTAAAAGTCGCTCTCTCAGCAACACTACACGAGCGGCAACCTAAAGAAGAAATACTCCACACATTGCTTCTGGAGGCCGAGCACATCGTGAACTCGAGACCCCTCTTCTCCGTCAGCACCGACCCAGAAGAAGAAGAAGCCTTGACCCCGAACCATTTCCTCATCGGGCGCTCATGCGGAGCTACCCTCTTTGGCTCCTTCGACGACACAGAACTCATCGGTTCTCCCAACTGGAAGACATCCCAACGCTTGACCGATCATTTCTGGTCAAGGTGGTTGAGAGAGTACCTACCAACTCTCTCGCCACGCTACAACCAAGGTCCTCACTATCAGGACCCTACATTGGGCGACATAGTCCTGATCGTCGACCACACCCTGCCACGGTACTCGTGGCCACGCGGCGAGATAGTCGCCACTCATCCCGGACCAGACGGAAGAACCAGGATCGTAGACGTGCGAACTGCAGCGGGTGTCCTGCGGCGGCCAGCATCGCGCCTAGTCCTGATCGTACCAGCAACGTCGCCCCAACGAGATGGAGTGCAACGCACTGAGGGGGAGACTGTTGGCGACTACAAGAAGAACTGATTAATAATTAAGAGTTTGATTAAACAATAAAAACCATTTTCTTATAGGTAAAATAGATAGGTAATTCGTTGTTACATTCTTAAGCATAGGGATAGTTTTCATCTCCCATAGTTAATAATAAGTTTTATCAATACCTAATGTAGCTATAAACCAATCAATAAGAAACGTAGTTAGCACCCCACACATCCTCAAAAGGTAAATAAATATCTAAACTAATGGTATCACCCATAAAACAGGTTCTAACTCGACAAAAACACACAGGTAAAACATTAACAGGCACCTACACACACATACGCAACAAATGGTATCGCCCTCGAGCAAGCAAAAACTTGTCCGAACAGGTCTAAACCTGTCGAGAATTAGACTCATGCTTGACCAAAATATCCCGGCCTTTCTTATTGTTGATTGGTTTAGAAGCAATAAATATAAATAATTATCAGTGGGCCTACCCGCTACTTGTACCCTAGTAGAAAACTACTTAAGAAAAATTGAAATGTAAAACGAGTTAGTATTCCATAAGTGCGCGGCTTAATAAATGAAAAGTGTATGTAATAAGGTGTTTCAATAAGAATCCCCTACAGTATTGTAACTACTTTTTTGCTTTTAATGCCATTTTTATGCCTACGGTATAAAAGTGAGAATCGGTTGAATGGACTGTAAAAACGGTTTGTTTAAATGTACCATGTTACTTGTGGTCGGAGCACCACGTTTTCTTCTTCCATTCTCCCCTGTCAACCGTCACGCTATCATTCACTCCCTTCTCTTTCATTTAATTCCTCACACAATCTATCCATCTCTTCTCTTTGGTCTTCCTCTCCGTCTCCGTCCATTAATAATATGTATACATCACTCTTTTAGTTACATGCTTAAATTCAAGATACTAAAGTTCGTTTCATAAACCTAAAGACTACTTTGACAGGTCTAATTTCAAAACATCGTGAGGAAACCGGCAATCGCTTCATTCAAAAAATCCAAGACATGTCGCACGTTTAGAATTCTAGACCCCTAATGCGAAATTAGCCGCAAGCAAAATAAATCTGTATAATTCAGAATTCATCATCAGCATCATATCAGCTGAAAGACGTCCACTGCTGCACATAAGCCTCCCCGAAAAGGGGGGGATTTGCCATAATCGCCACGCTTGGCAGGCGGGTTGGCGATCGCAGTATGATGATACAATGCACAGAGAACGCTGCTGCCCATTCTCTAGTAAGTCCCTTAGTCGCCTTCTACGACACCCACGGGAAGAAATGGGATGGTGCTATTCTTTTACGTCCGGCACCACAAGGCACTCACGACAATTCAGAATTATAGAGACCTAATTCGAAATTAGCCGCAAGCAAAATAGGTTCTTTAATTCTAAAGGTGCAATGTGACATCTACCAACGCGCACTGGGCCCGCGTGATGGATTACGGTTTACGGCCCACTCTCACTCACAGACAGGAGGCCTGTGTCGAAGCAGTGGGAAAATTATAGGTTATGCTTATGTCAAACTCCTTAAAAAAATAACAGTTTAAAAACTAAAAAATACGCTTTAAAAACCAAACTAAAAAATTAGAAAATAATTTAATTCTATTAAAAAGCGTGGGGTGCTTTTTGAGGTATTTTTATAATCAATTAATATCAAGCACCCCACGCTTTTTAATAGAATTAAATTATTTTCCAATTTTTTAGTTTGGTTTTTAAAGCGTGTTTTTTAGTTTTTAAACTGTTATTTTTTTAAACTATTATTTATTTACTATTTTTTAGTTCTGCTTGCTTGAAAAGCGTGATTTTTAAGTTTTTTTTTGTTTTTATTTTTTATTTTTTAATTGTCATCGGTCCTCGATAAGTCTACAAAGTTTCAATGAAATCTGACCGTTTGAAGTGGGTCAAGATAGCGTCCAAAGGAGTCGGTTACATACAAACAAACAAACATTCAAGTGAAGCTAATATAAAGCATGTAAAAAGCAAACAAGCAAGACTTCAAATGTCAGACTAGTCCTTGCGATTAAAAAACGAACATTTAAATGTCTTTCTTTGTCTATATAACTACCAGAATGGGGATAGCGTTGGAAAATGTCGGACGAATTTTCCTTTTCATGAAATTTTGTGAAATAGCGAATAAAATTGTATAATTTTGGTAGTGAATTATTCAATTTAGTTTATCCGTGTGAGTGCACAAGTGTAGTGATGGTGAAAATAACTGACCAACGTAGATTCTTCGTGTTCCCCCCAAAACCTTCTAATAGATTGTTGTAAAGTTACTACCGCTTTACAATAACTTTGACTTGACTGACTAAAGACGACTATGACTGTTTTGTAACTTCGTGCCCGATATCGGGCCATTTACTTGATCGAAAAGAAAAATTACTTGACACTGGCTAAATGCACAAACCGTGTGAAGACAAAACAAAAAAAAAACTACCAGAATTGTTATCAATTGCACAAACTTTGTAGAACTAAAACATAATGTAGTTCGGAACGCAAATATTTAGCTAAGATACAGAATTATTTTAGTATCGTAAATTATATTTGCAGAGCAATTTCGTTATTTTGGTAGACTGTTCAAATAATGTCTTATGAAAAACCGCTTTATTACGTATTACACTCGCTTTCCTAATGTCATTGCAAGTACACATTACAGCTCCACTTTTTCTTCGTAGCGTGTCGATGGCAATCAAAATAAAGTCAGCCTAGAGTTAGGCTACGAGCTTGGCACTTTCAGCAGTATCCATCGATTCCAGTAGCGTGCAGACAACAGCAGGCCTAGACGAAACATTTCTGTTAGCGTTCACGCCAAACGCTACGCCAAAATGTATGGGAATGACATTACCTGCGGAAAGGACTCGACGTAACGATTCCGCAGGTCCTGCCAGGGGTGCCGGTTGTTCGAAAGAGATACTGCGGCCCCTGGCATACAGGTAACTGAGGGAACACGGGTGGGTTTTAGTCAGTAAAAGTCTGACACGCCCTCCCGCTCTACCCAGAGCGGGAGAAGTTATTTGATGATTTCCCAACCAAAAAAAAAAAACGATGCCGCAAGTAATGTCATTCAAATACATTTTGGCGTAGCGTTTAGCGTTGGCGAGTTTTGTCACAGGACTCGCTGGACAAGATATTAAGTGCCCCATTGTTTGTGGAACAGCACCACATTTACACTCCAGGACGGAGTCATCTGTGAATCTCAACCTGAGCGGGTTGAGGTATGTTGTTTTTATAGTTTACTAACTTTTGCCGGTGGCTCCGCCCGCGTGGATGTCGGTTATCGCGTAAAAAAGTAGCCCATGTCCTTCTCTATATCCCAGGCTATATCTCTGCCAAATTTCATGACGATCGGTTCAGCGGTTTAGGCGTGAAAGCGTAACAGATAGAGTTACTTTCGCATTTATAATATTAGTAGGGATGGGTGCAAACACATAACTATTCACCTTGGTACTATTTGTGTTCGTGTGTGCACATAATTGCAGCATCCTGACGTGAACAAGGAAATTATTATTATTTATTATCATCCGTACAATATACGTACAAGCCTTAAGTAACGTGTCTATTATTATTTTTTATTACACCTAGACTGGTACTTTAACCACGTTTGTTTGTTTTCTGATTAGTGTATTTTATATAACATAAACATCACGCCTTGTTTCCCCTTTAGGCAGGTACCTATAGTACACCCACATTTCGCCAGTTTACGTCACATGTAATAGGGGGCGATCCTATTGCCATCAGTCGGACTCCGGGCTGCTACTGAGAAATTCCAGATATAAAAACCCACTCTGCCCGCTTTTTACTTCACCTCCTGTCGTGATCTCTGTGTAATAATACCTGCACTACTTATGGAAGATTTGGAAGGCCATCTTAAGGTATAAATGGAAACATCGATACGAAAAAGAAGAGGAATATTTTAAGATAATAAAAAATAGAATAATTAAAATCTCTGTAAAACGTTAGGCGTGGTCACACTTCCTACTATTTATAGTATTAACTAGCTGACCCGGCAAACGTTGTTTTGCCTTGTAAATTATTTAGGGTGAACAACCCTTATCACTTAGGGGTATGGAAAATAGATAGTAGCCGATTCTCAGACCTACTGAATACGCATATAAAATTTGGTAAAAATCGGTAAAGCCGTTTCGGAGGAGTACGGTAACTAACATTGTGACATGGAAATTTTATATATTAGATAAATGTAAAAGTTTATGAGGATGGATAGATGCAAGTTTGTTACTCTTTCACGCAAAGAATAATGAACAGATTTGGATGAAGTTTGGCCATACAGATAGTTTATAACCTGGATTGACACATAGGATATTTTTTATCCCGGTAGTACGTTACCGCGGTTTCCGACCTCCGCGCGGGCGAAGCCGCTGGCAAAAGCTAAAAGAATAAAATAAACGTGTTGACGTAAGAACCTCCTGTTTCTCGTCGATTATAAAATATGATTAATTTATGATTTTAAAATTGACTCTGAACTTGAATTCGCATTCGAGTTTTCAATGAAGAATAATTATCATTATTAAGATTACGTTCACTACATAAAGAAGAATATTAAAACAATGTTTTATGCATCTATTGTTGTGATGAGCTATTGTTTGTTTTTTACATAAAAATTATAATAAATCAACACGATATGTAACGTGGGGGTAATTACGTAATAAAGAGATAACCTCACGCCATTTTTCCATGGGTATTGGCAGAAACTAAGGAACGCCCTAAGCTACGATTCTTACATAGGTACTTCTTTTGCTTCGTTGAAAGTTCAACCACGTTCATTGCGTCGTAGAGCACACGAATTTTTCCAACTTACGAAGCAATGGTTTATGAATAAATAATTCAAAATAGTTCAGATTCTGATTGATAGTGTGTCACGTAATTAGGGTGCTGTTCCTTTTATCGTCGATTAAAAATAAAAGTCATTGGAATTAATTCATCTTCAGTGAGTTAAGGCTTCCGTAGGCAAGCGCAACGCGACTCTTGTAGAACAATTTCCATGAACTTTTATAGAATTTTTTCTACGAGAATTGATTCGCGCCTGTTTGTAGGAGCCTTCACACAATTTGAGTGCTGCATTCAGAAGCCCCCAAAATTAATCGACACACGTTTAACCGAAACCATTCAAGTAAGGTACTAACAATACTACGCAATAGTGTTAATTAACTAAGCTTGGGCACGCCACGATTGCGGCGGTAAGTCCCCGGAGGTCCCACTCTTTGAGGAGTGGCTTGAGAGGCGGCATGGCGTCCTCACCTTCCGCCTGACACAGGTCCTCACCGGACATGGCTGTTTCGGGAGGTTCCTGTTTCGGATAGGGCGGGAGGAAACGCCCGGGTGTTTCCATTGCGAAGATCGCCCAGAGGACACGGTGGAGCATACGGTGGAGGTCTGCCCAGCTTGGGCGGAGCACCGCCGTGTCCTCGTGGAGGTGATCGGCGGCAGCGATCTCTCGCGTCCGACCCTGGTCCAGGCCATGGTACGGAGCGGGTGGGTTTTAGTCAGTAAAAGTCTGGCACGCCCTCCCGCTCCACCCAGAGCGGGAGAAGTTATTTGATGATTTCCCACCCAAAAAAAAAAAAAATGAACTAAGCTGATTCATTGTCGCCTACATTCGTCCATACAGAGTGTTGAATGGACTTTGTTCACCGATAAATGTTATTTTTTCCGTAAATTATTTATTTACGCTTCGGACAAAATAACATTTGTCATAATTCACACAGACATAAAAATATCGCAATGGGCTTTTATCGCGCACTGGAGTTTCAACTCTTATTATTGGATTACGAGATTATTTTTTTAAATTATTTTCAATTAAATAATAAATTATTACCTAAGTATTTATTCTATAATTACAACCCGTGTTCAGTTTCGACTATCTTCTGTCATGTGTTGTCATGTCAAGTTCTAGTAATTTTGATGAACTGAAAGCGATTGTGAAGGGTGTTTTGGGGGTCTGTCTTATGTAACTTTGACGCTCAAAAAGTGCTGATTCTCAGCCTAGTTTGAATAAATGTTTTTTCAGTTTGATTTTCGATTTGCGATTGCGTTAAGTATTAGAGATGGGCCGACTAGCCGACTAGTCGGCTGCTAAATGGCCGATTAGTCGGCCAAGCCGATCATTGGTTTCGGTTGAGTTCGACTGACATTGGCAATGTTCAAAATGACATACCTACTTATTGCCAATTGATTGCTATAGAGTTTCTTCTTTTTTGTTAGAAGTATTCATTAATTTTACTTTAGGTATTTAATTGTTGGACCCAAGTCCAATTAATTAATGGACCAAACGAAGGGTTACTATTCCTTCCCATCCTATTCTAGATTGCACTGAAAGTAAACTGTAAAACTGATTCTATACCAATAAAAAATTATAACAGTAAAGATTTCAATTTCATTTCAATCATCGTCTTTTTAATTTTTAAGCATATTAATAGGTACAAGTAAAAAATGGGCCGACTAGTCGGTGGTTTTAGCCGACAAGTCGCCGACTACAAATAATATGGCCCACTAGTCAGTTTTCCCGACTAGTCGGCACATCACTATTAAGTATACAATTAGGACACTATTTAGTATATTTATTGCGCATTTATTTATTATGTGCCATTATATGAGTTACTCTCAGAATTCTGAAAACGCTAAGCAGTTAAATGCTGTAAGCAAAAACTTCTTAGAAACGAAATTATAATTTTAGATGTTTATTCAAAAGATACAAGGGGGGAATTCTAGTAATCTTAAGATCATTAAGGGGCTAATCTCTGTCTCAATCTGTCAAAAATACCTCGAATTTCCATACATTTTTGAAAAGTTTTTGACATTTGATTGTCGCCGAGTCTGCGACTAGATTTGGAACGTTTTTAATTACGAGATCGTTCAGATATGCGGAAAAAACAACAGTACGCAATAATACTCTAATCAATAACAAATCTCCGATAATAATCTAAATATTTTTGCGCACGTTTGAAAAGTCGTGTCGTGTGGGCTGTCTTAATAGTTGTTGTTATCGTAACGTTGTGTTATCACAGATTATAGGCGACATAACAACAAGAGGGACAACCAACGCGGCCTTGATTCGCGCGTAAACAATGCGTCACCGTGGCTGTGATTTAAGTGATAGGAGATAGCGGTAGCGATTTAATAATCAAGGCTGACCATCAATCTTTCTAGCTTTTTCCCCACTACGTTGGGGTCGGTCGGCTTCCAGTACGATGACCTCGATCTTATTACAAAAAGTGCGGCTTGGCGGATGTCACATATCTTCGAATTATTGGTTCCAGGACATTGTTTTAGGACAGGCCTAACGATGTTCTCCTTCACCGTTTTCAAAGCAGTGGTGAAGAAATAATTTACACAAAGTAAAATGAAATTTGGGACTCTTTAGACAGTAATCTTTTTGCAACAAACTCAAAGCATTTATTTTAAACTAGGTTTTGCCAGCGGCTTTGCCCGCGTGGAGGTCTGTATATTATACATTTTAAAACTTTTCTCTTGAATCACGCTATCTATTGATGAAAACCACGTTAAAATCCATTGCGTAGTTTAAAAGATCTAAGCGTACAAACACGAAAAACGACTTTGTTTTATACTATGTAAAGATAAACCAATTATTGGCACATCTGAATAGTGAAGGACTCGGAAAGAAAAAACTAGTTGCCCATTCCAAAACGTAGTAGGTACCTATGGAGAAGAACGGGCAAGAAACTCCATGGACACTCTGAAATCAAAATATTGTTACAAAAATTAAAATAAGCAGTGGCAGCTAACAGATGCCCAGTCCCTACTTACGGCGCCCGTTCACGAACATGACTTATGGATCAGCACCATTCAGCTCAAACATTTTTAGGGACTTCGCAACATTATTGTACATCATTAATGTTAAAAAAATGTCATTAATGTTTGTGTTGTTGTAATGTGAATGCCTAAGGCATTAAGTCCGCCTTTGTACCTTTTTATGTGCGAGAAGTTTAAATAAATAAATAAATAAATAAATAATGTTATTTTGTATTTTCTCTACCACGACTATACCACTTCCAATGATAAATCGCTTCGGTCTCAACACTATGTCCTCAACCCGACACACATACGTTATCTGGAGGCTCTGCCCAGGACCTTCTAGAATTCTAGATTATAATCGGAACACTTTGTGTACCCCACGTACTGATAGATACAATAGCTGGCAGATTTTATAGCCCTAGGCTTATCGATGTATTGATTATTTTGATGTTTCTGATAAGAATGCGGGAAACTAGGTCAGTTTTGACAGGTGAAGAATGTTTTTTCATCTGACTTAAAAACGCATAAGAATATGCATTCGGCGGTTTTTTTTTAAATTCTTTTTTCATATTTTAGTAGCGGAAGCTCCCAAAGTGGTCCTACATATTGATTTTTTTTTTTTTGAGGGTGGGAAATCTTTAAATAACTTCTCCCTCTCTAAGTGGAGCAGGAGGGTGTGTCAGACTTTTACTGACTAAAACCCACCCGTGTTGCCTCAGTTGCCTGTGTGCCAGGGGCAACGGTATCTCTTTCGAACAACCCGCACCCCTGACAGGCATCGGCCTTTGCGGGCCCCATCTGTTGCTGCTGACATCTCTTTGAGGCGCGCGTGGAACACAACGCGCCGTCAACCCGGGCTTGGTCCTTACCGGACAGCGAGCTACCCATTACTCGCCGTCCGCAAGCCCGTGCCTACGGTGGCCGGGAATCAGCCTGGGATTCCCGACGCCCAGGGCGTCTCCTGCGAAGGTCACGGCTGTGAGGGCGCATGTACTGCATCTCCTTCACGTGCGCCGCCTCCCTCTTTGCGAGCATAACTGCTTCGCTGAAGGAGGCGACTGCTAGCCATGCACTCTCGCTCCGTACCATGG
Source organism: Polymixis lichenea (assembly GCA_949091785.1). NCBI lineage: Eukaryota > Metazoa > Arthropoda > Insecta > Lepidoptera > Noctuidae > Polymixis > Polymixis lichenea. Next base: position 11,515,383 of record OX420958.1, on the reverse strand, counting down.
CCTGGACCAGGGTCAGACGCGAGAGATCGCCGCCGCCGATCACCTCCACGAGGACACGGCGGTGCTCCGCCCAAGCTGGGCAGACCTCCACCGTATTCTCCGGGCGATCGCCCTGAGGACACGGTTCGCAATGGAAAGACCCGGGCGTTTCCTCCCGCCCTATCCGAAACAGGAACCTCCCAAAACAACCGCACCCCACCCTGGCAGGCATCGGCCGTTGCAGACCCCACCAGTTGGTGCTGACATCTCTTTGAGGCGCACGTGTCCCTCGAAAATCGTCAGACAAACTTTGAATAGTGAGGACGCGTGTCAGTGACAGTACACTACGTCCTCAAGCGACATACCTACTAATCATCACTGGATAGTGTGAACAAGGCAATTGTCAAGCGACATTGTCCCGAAGAATCACAGTGACATACCACGTAAATGTCCAGCGATGTCTCTGCGACATGTCCCCCAGTACAAACGCGGTTATATTGTTAAAACTTTTGATCCCTCCTTTCTCCCTTTTTACAGAGCGAACCGTCAAAAAACTGGCGTCGCCTACTAGTTGAATTCCTCGTACTTAACATATTTCCGCGAAGTTTTTCTTCTTTCAAGAGCTCGCTCTGTCAACTTCAGTGGCTTTATGATAGCGGCTGATTAAGTTTATCACAACGTCTTTATGTGAGAAGCAGTTGAATGTAATAAAAGTAAGAACTAAACAAGCACGGCTCTTTATTATTATGTTATTCGTATAAAGGCTTCTTCAGACAGGTGCGACGCAACAGCGGGACGCGGCACTTGTAGAACAATTTCACAGTCACGTCGCGCTTGTTTGCGGGATCATAAATCCTGTTTGTCCTAAATTCTTTTGCTGGTAAAAGGTGCCAGCTCGAGTTTTTGCATATACCTCTTAAATGTCGGAATTTATGCCAAGGGAATGTGCTACCGCGACAAAAAAGTAAGTGGTCGCTACTCCAGAAACTTTCGGCCCCATCGGTCATATAGGTATTCTGCCAGCAACGTGTCTTGCCCACTGCCACTTCTTCGGTTACCTTGGTTCTCCTACGCCCCTACAGATCTCCTCAATTCGTATTCGATCGAGTAGGGAAACTCCAAGCATAGCCCTCTCCACGGGTTGACTTCCTTTGGGTCGCTTTCAGCCTTTTTATAAGGCCCATTGTGAGCAATCACGTTACAGTGCCATAGGTCATCAGTGGCAAGACGCACTCGTCTAAGACTTTCGTCTTGATACACTGCTTAGTAACGGTTCTATATTATAACTAGAGAATACAATCCCAACATCACGAATCCCGGGATTTCGGGTTACCGGCCGTTTTCTGACCCCGACAATCCCGAGACTGTACTTAGCTAATCCCGGGATTTTCGGGATTGCCACAAACACGCCTACTTTGCATTCCGTAGTTCGTTGCGCCTTGACATTGATAATGACCTTGCCTAGAATATATTAATCGACCAGTCACTTTACTCTAGAGCTACCTAAAACTAGAAGCTAAAAGGCTGGAAAAATGGTCAATAATAGCATATATTACATAACTACAAAAAAAAATCAACCCTTTAATTTTATAAAGTTTATTAGATGCGCCTTACGATACGTACTAATAGGTTGGGGAAAAAGTTTTTTCGCATTTTTTAAGAAAATTCAAAACATTTTTTAATAAAGTTTGTTTACATTTAACTAAAGTATGTAGGTACCATTTTGTTCGATAACTTTTTGCCATCTTGTAGGTAGGGACATGATCCCATTGCTATAGAAATTTTGGGACTTCTGGTCAAAATACCGCGACAAGTGGTTTTGGCAGTCCTCTCGTGATGTTAACCTGACACTGCCTAAAGAATTCTGAAGAGACCGAAACAGGTGGAAATCTGAAGGTGCAAGGTCAGGACTATATGGCGGATACATTAACACCTCCCAGCCAAACTCTCTTAATTTTTGTTGGTGGCTAAAGATGTGTGAGGTCTAGCGTTATCATGATGAAAAACCACACCCCTGCTGTTGATTAATTCCGGCCGCTTTCTCTCAACTTCTTGCTTTAATCTCATCAGTTGTTCGCAGTAGAGTTCAGAATCGATGGTCCTGCCTGGTGGTAACAGCTCATAATGAATAATGCCCTTCCAATCCCACCACACACACAGCATCACCTTGTTGCGAGTTAACCCGGGTTTCGCCACAGTCTGTGAAGCCTGACCGGCCTTTGACCACGACCTTTTTCGCACGTTCTTGTCATACGTGATCCACTTTTCATCACCAGTTATCAGCTTCTTCAAAAATGGTTCGGTTTCATTACGTCGTAATAAAGAATCACAAATGAGTACACGGTTCATTAGGTTTCTTTCAGTGAGCTCGTGAGGTACCCAAATGTCGAGCTTTTTTGTGTACCCAGTTTTTTTCAAATGCGCCAAAACTGTTTTGTGGTCAATTTCCAGTTCTTCAGCTACGTCGTAACTACTGGTATGCCGATCTTGCTCCACTTTTTCAAAAATGGCATCCATTTTATCCGTAATAGGGCGACCAGAGCGACGTGCATCTTTGACATCAAAATTTGCGGATTGAAAACGCTTAAACCAAATTTGTGCTACTCTCACAGACACTACACTAGGTCCATAAACATCGCAAATTTTTTTCGCGGCTTGCGTTGCATTTTTACCTTTTTTTGTAGTAAAATTTTAAAATGTATCGAATTTCTTCATTTTTTTTTTTGTTTTTTTGGGTTTTGGCTTCGCACGGTTTGTGCATTTAGCCAGTGTCAAGTAATTTTTCTTTTCCATCAAGTAAATGGCCCGATATCGGGCACGAAGTTACAAAACAGTCATAGTCGTCTTTAGTCAGTCAAGTCACAGTTATTGTAAAGCGGTAGTAACTTTACAACAACCTATTAGGAGTTTTTGAGGGGAACACGAAAAGTCCACGTTAGTCACTTATTTTCACCTTCACTACATTTGTGCACTGACACGTAATTAAATTGCATAATTCACTACCAAAATGATACAATTTTATTCGCTATTTCACTAAATTTCATGAAAATAAAAAGTCGTGCGACATGTTCCAACGCGATCCCGCCAAAAACTCAATTTCTTCATTAGATTCACTCATCTTGACGGTACGAAAAACAAATGAAAATCACACATTTTCCTAATTTGAATTTGGAATTATGTTCTTTAAAATTTAAACTTTCAATGATACCAAAACCAGCCAGATACAAATAGTATAGCCAAAGAGATTTTATTACAAGTTCATACATACTATAATGCGAAAAAGACTTTTTCCCCAACCTAATATATACTACACAGGTACACCCCTATTAAACTTGGCTGAGAGAATTCTTACAGAAGTATAGTTTTTTTTTTGTTTTAGTGTGTAGTAGTGCAACTGAATTAAAAAAAAAAAAAAAGTAATTATTCAAGATTTATTTTTTCATTTCAGTCCAACTAGAAACCACATAGTATAATCCCGGGATAGTCTCGGGAACCCGGGATTACATCATAAATCCCGTAGTCCCGGGATTGAACAATATACTCGGGATTGTATTCTAATGATAACTTTGAAAAAGTCACATTGTTATACATAAGCTCACGCCTTCTTCCAATGGGGTAGGCAGAAACTACAGAACGCCACCTGCTACGATGCGAATCCCACGCAACTGACTTTTCTGAAGAACTTCACCAATTATCTGCCTACCCTTTTCGCAACCATACCACTATTTTACATGGAGCGACTCAAAATCAATTAAAATGTAAATACGTTTTGTTAACCACCCTTCATTCAGCCTCTCAACTTGACTAAACCATCTAAGCATACTCTTTTCAATTTTCAAGTCACAATGTGTTGTAAAGTAAAATAATTAAAAAAAAAGTTACCTGACAGGCAGCTCCTTCCGAAGAAAAATAAACGATTTGCTTTCACACGCATTCAAACCTGTAACAAAGAAAAAAATACAACAATTATTATTACATAATTCTAAACAAACGAACGTCACGACAATAACATAGTACCATCAACTTTATCATTTGTCAGCAAATGGTGTAAACCCAATCTAAATTGTCACAGCTTTCCCTGAATACGGACAAACATTTACTTTATTTTAGAAATATTAAACTGTTTGATAAAAATGACCTACATAATATATAAAGGACACACATTCGTATTGTGCAACAATACTAAATGCTATGGTGGTTAAATGCATAGAGAAAGCTGCTCCCCATTCTCTAGTAAGTCCCTTAGTCGCCTTCTACGACACCCACGGGAAGAAATGGGATGGTACTATTCTTTTACGTCCGGCACCACACGGAACACAACTGCGATCGCCAACCCGCCTGCCAAGCATGGCGATTATGGCAAATCCCCCCTTTTGGGGGAGGCTTATGTCCAGCAGTGGACGGCTTTCGGCTGATATGATGATGATGATGACTAAATGCTATCACATAATCTGCGCCCGGACGTGAAAATATCGCGGCAGGGTTTTAATGCGCACTGGATTTTCCACTCTCGGTGTTGAGACGAGCATCGAAAATCCAACAGAGTGCATTTCAGCGCGTTGAAAAAACACATTGTTCGATTTTGAAATCTCGGCGCTTAGCAGTGCGTTGAAGATTCAGTGCGCGGAAAAATCACGCTGTGAAATTATTACGTCGTGAGTCTTAACCCACTTTCAAACACAAACCGCTGGTTTTTAAAGAAATCCTAATCCATTCTTAATAGGTTTGGAAAACAGAAGAACTGTGGCGGCCATCTACAATGCCCCACATACGAAACTTCAAAATCACAAATATGGAAAATACAAAAAGTGAAGTGGCGCCATCTACAATGCCGGAGGATCCTCCTTTACCAATAGAGTATGAGTGAACTTTACACCCTGTTCCCCATACCTTTATAGAACTAAACTGATCAACAACATAAATAACGTGGCTGGACCGTCGAAATGTAAGCCATTCTGGACTGGGTTGTGGAGGCAGAGGCGTACCAATGGAAAATGCCGCCTAGCGCACGCATCACATTTGCGCCCCTTCGTACATTATCTTCTCGGTCTACACTGAATAAAGCTAGGTCGCATAACCTCTCTTGACCAATTATAGCCTTCAATAACGAAGGTATTCATTTCGACTTGCTAAAAAATCGCTCACAACAGCAGAATTTGAATAGAAATAGGCAAATTTGGAAATACGCTTTCATCCCCATATTGCGCAATACTATATTCAAGTTGTCCGCGTGGTGTCGGACGTAAAAGAATAGCACCATCCCATTTCTTCCCGTGGGTGTCGTAGAAGGCGACTAAGGGAGTTATTAGAGAATGGGCAGCAGCGTTCTCTATGGATTTTACCACCATACTGCGATCGCCAACCCGCCTGCCAAGCGTGGCGATTATGGCAAAACCCCCCTTTTGGGGGAGGCTTATGTCCAGCAGTGGACGTCTTACGGCTGAAATGATGATGATGATGATGATATTCAAGTAGCTCTTCAGATTTCTCAGATATAGGTAACAGTGTGAAATGGTTTAGTGAAGCATTTTTTTTATTTTTATATTTAATAGTTGGCGACTTTTCGCGCCCCCCTTCGATAGGCGCCCAGGGCTCGTGCCCTGTCTACCCCACCCCAGTAAGGTCTCTGTTTGGAGGTAAGGTTAACCGTCGCTCCATGTAAAATACTGGTATTCGACTGCATCTGGTTTGAGCAAGCCGACACCGAAATAGTTGGGAAAAGACTTGGCAGAACTTTGACATAATCCGTACATACAGCAACATATTATTGCTATGATCATAATTTTAATTAACTAACTACTTGATTAATTGTTACGTAATTATGATGAAGAAATTTTAATATTTGTACGCCACTAAGGCCAAACATGACTGATCTAAACTATAATGTAATTTAATAACTTGCATGCTCTGTATGTGTACTCATGTTTCCACAAATAAAGAATCTTGAATCTTGAATCTTGATGATGTTACAATCACCCCCCTGCTCCTTATATCAATAAAATTACAGATAATAAAACAAAGGTCAACGTCACTACTTATCTGTATTATGTACTTAAAAAAACAAACAAGTACTTTTTTTAATACGTAGTTTAAGAAAGTTCATTGACTATCGACATTTTCATTACTTTGACTTTGTGATAATTTATTTACCTACGCATAGTTTCTTTTTGGAGGCCAAATCGATACTTCTATAGTAGAAATTCGACTCGTTACGCTTGAATAATTTAAAACGTCTTTGTAATAATTTATTATACTGCCGTCCTTTAACTAAAGAGGCGTTAGCCCTCACTTGGTAAATTTTTAGTTTTTAATAGAATCTAAGAGAGTTCAAAATTCTCTATCTTTCTGTCTAATAAATTTTTTTACAATACAAATAGTTCCCAAGATATGAAAAGTTTGTAGGCCGTTAAGTAACATAATTTTAGATGATTCCATCACTTGAAAGCGTGCACAAACTTCTTAGTTAAATGTACTTTAAAATACTTTAACTGCCGGATGAAATTATTATTATCTAGTATCAATTGATGTGTCCGACAACCAGTAACGTAAAACAGTTTTTTAGAGAAAATACGACTCGTGCGTTTCTTTGTCATTTTCTCGGAAACAACTTTTAGGGCTTAACGCCTTTCTAGTTAAACGACGGCAATATACATCTTCTTAGTGTACCGATGTCAAAAAGTTCAATCATCTTTGGCCCAAAATTCAACTGCGCGAACTCCGCTCACTGACGCAGTCATACGATCATCCAATGCACAGGTGACAGCATGCGGCGCAGGACGGAAGGTGCGCCAGCGTCTGTGTGGAGTTGCCATACGCACTTGAGATCTGAGCCATCCGTGAACCCCATCTGTGGAGATTGTCTTTGCTCCGGCCGACTTCGGTTCGAAGTCTATTGAGAGAGTTCCAAGTCAGCCACGGTACCGGTTGCCCAGACGGAAGGTTCTCAGCAGGCTTAGCATGAGGACCGTAGATAAGCGTTTTGTCGACGGAAAAGTACACAAAAATGACGTTTTGGTGTGGACTGTTGACAGTTTTGAACTGAGAAATTTAGACAAGCGATTTCTACTCTACGGTAGAGTAGACATAGAAAGCGCCGTGATAAGCCTGCTGATGGTTCGATTAAATTCTCAGGTTCATACAGCTTCCGACATAGATTACATCTTGCTGTGGAGGAGTTACTATTGGCTGGACTAGCTAAGCTATTTCAATGACATGCAAGTTAACATATACTCCAACAGAATAACCTTAAATCAAATCAAAATATTTTATTTTACATAAACTTATATGGGCACTTATGAAACCTCAGAATCTAGGTGCACGGTTCCAATTTGTCGCTTCCTATGGAGAAGAGCCGGCAAGAAACTCCACGGTTACTCTTTTAAAAATAATTGGCTTTTACAATGTTTTCAATTTCATTTTAGTCTGAAAGTGGTCTGAAAATTCTAATAACAAGCAAATGCCACACGAAATTAGGTGGAAAATGTAACCTCATTGCGTGGGTGGCACGCGTGGGCCGAACGTGAAACTCAATTTAACTAATAGAACGGAGAACCTCATTCCACTGTCCTTTATTCCAGTTAAATGATTATTTACTAAAGCTTCGAATTCTCTATTTCATCCTACACTGCCTTACCATTTTCTGAGTCGTCGAATCGGAAAGTTGTTCACAGTAAATTAAGGCTTATAATGGGCTGCAAAACGCTGATAATAGTTCTTCCACAGACTTCAATTTAGAGTATACCTATCTGGATGAATTGGACATTGATATGGTAGTTTGAGAAGGGCTAACGCAAACCAGCGGGGTTATTGCGTTAGACACTAATAAGCAGGAATCGCTTTCATTTTGGCAGTTCCACAACATTCATTGCGTGATTTAAGTGGTTGAGCAGACAATTTTTTTGAACATATGAAGCAATGAATTAGCAATATCCTTCATAATGATCTAGTTGTGATTGATAGTGTTTTACGCAATTAAGGTGCTAGGCCAAATGTCACCGTTCACTCGCAGTACGACACTAATGACCAGTGATCGGAATAGGCTGACTATATTGCCTAAACTTCGGAGAACAGAGCCAGAAAGTGGAGACTTCCTTACGACTATATTTTTTTTTCCCGGGATTCGAGAAAAATCTTCAGTAAGTTGAAAATAAGCTTTATTTAAGATGTGTGCATAACGAAGTACCTTTAATGCAATTAGAAATTAGTTTTACTTAGGTGTTACACATTGACAAATGTTATGTATTTAAAGATTTTATGCAACAACGGTCAGTTTAAGGCTAATTCTAATACATGATTTAAGTTAGATTATTTTTAGTGAAAATTCCTAAGATTTGTTAATTGCAAGTTTAGTTAAAAATAGCCTTTACACCTCTTATATAAAGCTTATTTTCAACTTACAGAAGGTTTTTCCCGAATCCCGGGAAAAAAATATATAGTCGTAAGGAAGTCTCCACTTTCTGTCTCTGTTCTCCGAAGTTTAGGCAAATATAGTCAGCCTATTCCGATCACTGCTAATGACGTACAGAAACTGATGTTGTAGAAAGGCGTTCCGTGACAGAAGTTCAGCGATCAACGCACTTTTGGCGCCACAAATTTTATTAATATGTAGGTACTGCCGTTTCTAGACAAACGGCAATTCTGTGTTCTTTGAGAAGACAAAGCCAGGATGTGGACTACTCTTCTTGAGCTTGTGAACATTAGATAATGTTCACAAGCTTATGAAGAAAAGTAGTTCAAGTAGTAGTGGTTAAAAGTTAAGGCTTTAACCATTCCGAGGTACGACTGCCAGTGGCGTAACTAGGGAAGGGCAAACAGGGCAAGACCCCTGGGTGGCCATCGAAGGAGGGCGCAAAAAGTCGCCAATTATTAATAAAAAAAACCTCATTTCATAGTGCTACCTATAAGTATCTAAGAAATCTGACGAGCTACTTGAATATATTGTGCAGTACTAGGATGAAAGCGTATTTCCAAATCTGCCTAATTCTATTCAAATTCTCTTAAAATTCGTATTGCAAGCGATTTTTTAGCAATTTGAAATGAATACCTTCGTTATTGAAGGCTATTTAATGACACAAATGACTACAGAATTGGCAGCAGCGTTCTCTATGCATTTTACCACCATACTGCGATCGCCAACCGGCCTGCCAAGCGTGGCGATTATGGCAAAACCCCCCGTTTTGGGGAGGCTTATGTCCAGCGGTGGACGTTTTTTGGCTGAAGTGATTGAAGGCTCTAAATTGGTCAAGAAAGGTTATGCGACCTAGCTTTGTTCAGTGTAGACCGACAAGATAATTTACGAAGGGGCGCAAATGTGATGCGTGCCGTAGGCGCCATTTTCTATTGGTACGCCCCTGACGACTGCCTAATGTCTCATTGTAGTTGGAACTACATAGAAGGTAATTTAGGCAAACCCAGGTAGGCCGAAGCAAGGAACACGTGCTTAGGTGGAGATTCACAGATGAATACCCCCTGAAGTAAAATTGTGGTGCTGTCTCACAAACAATGAGGCACTTAATATCGTGTTTAGCGTGTCCTGTTGTCTGCACGCTGCAGGAACTGATTGACGCTACTGAATTTATGAAACTCGTAGCCAATTTTCTGGGCTAACTTTATTTATTTTGCCATCGACACGCTAAAAGAGGAATTTAGACACGAGCCACTCATAATTAAAATATCATTTACAAATGACATAATACATATGTCGATTGTTATTCCAATTACTCAATTCTAATTACTAAATCGTTAAATAAAATGACTCAAAATAAAAAGTAGGTGTTTCAAACCGCTGCACAAGCAGAACGTGTTTTTAAAACAATTTTCATTACTTATCTGTGGTTTGATAACTAGATTTCAAAACAATTTGTGTTGACCACGAGGCTGGACAGACAAAGCCAATCGGTCTGCCCAGCCTCTTCGCAACTAGAGTGCAGCTTCCAGTCTAACCCGACGCAGCTGAATACTAGAATTTTAAAATAACGACTGCCTATCTGACCTCCACAGCGCAGTTACTGGGTAATACGAAGAAAATCTTTGGTAGGACAGGTAGTCAAACTTTCGGATTTCTGACGACCCGTAACGCCTCAAATACCTATATGTATACGAATGACAAAATCAAAAAAATCAAAATCAAAAGTCATTTATTCAAACTAGGCTGAGAGTCAGCTCTTTTTGAACGTCAAAATTACATAAGACAGTCCCCCAAAACGCCCGCCCTTCACCACTTCCTAGTGCTTTAGCTGGGAAGAAGAAGTGGCGCAGCGACAGCCGGTATCAACGGCATATCGTGCTTTCTGATTTTCTGAGGCACGGACAAGTATTCGATATATAATGGATTATCATCACCCAACCACGTTTCCACCACCGTTTCTATGCACCTCAAATCAGAATAAACAGTTTAGCCAACTAACTTTATGTAGTGTTGGACTTATTTCTAGAACTTCGTACAAGTAAACAAGTACTTATCTCTTAACACAACACAGTCAGTAACTCCGTACTTAAATTTCTGCTCACGTTCTAACTGCATATGGGAGTGAAGCTATTTATAAATAAGTGTTTGTACAGACAGTTGAGGTATCTTTATACTTAGGTACTGTAAATGGCCTCTAATGTTCGTAGATGTCCACAAGGACGTAAAAATATCGCAGCAGGATTTTATCGCGCACTGGATTGTTCGTATTCGTTTTACGACTAAACTAAAACGACTAAAAACAGGTATTACCCAGTTACTGGGTTGTGGAGGTCCGCAGGCCTAGACAAAACACATTTCTGTTAGCGTTATTACCTGCGGAAAGGACACGTGATGTCACGCTGAGTTCGTAGACAAATGGAAACTTGTAACGAAACGCTACCGCTAACGCCGTCAGCGTGGCGTCTCTCACACAAACTGGTAGAAAAGTGGTGTTTTTGACAAACGCAAACGTCAATTTTGCCGTTAAACGCTCCCGCCAAACGCTACGCCTAAATGTACATTTAGGAAATGACATTACCTACGGAAAGATTACGTCGTGTCCTTTCCGCAGGTAATGTCATTCCCATACATTTTGCCGTAGCGTTTGGCGTAAACGCTAACAGAAATGTGTTTAGTTTCAGGGCCCAGGACGTTGCTGCTAATGGTGTTGTTTGACGTTTGACGATGATGTTTGGTTTCGTTCTCACGCTAACATCCATATATAAACTATCGTGTTTCCTTACGACGCTGCGGAATAAGCGTTTGGCGTGAGCTTGCTTCTTTGTCTACCATTTTCTTCACGCTTACGTTCAGACCGTAGCGTGTGCCGAAACACGTACGGATGTATTTTGTCTAGGGCTGCAGATCACATAGTCAGTCGCTCCATGTAAAATAATGGTTTCCAGCTGCATCCGATTGGACTGGAAGCCGACCCCAGCGTAGTTGGCATCGGCTAGGCAGATGAAGACCTAATATGAGTTTTATTCGTCATTGTGTCACACAAGGGGTGTGCCCCTTTATTGGCTCCAATTGAACCCCAAGTTACGTTTGGCAAATTATTGAAATTAGTGGTCGCCCTGTGGTCGAAATTCAATCATACCTAATTCATTTAAATATAAATAAATGTTATTTAAAAATATTGGCTTTCTGCACTCCTCCATATACACTTTAACTGTATGCTCCTCCGTCCGCGTAATTTTCGTAAAAAGGGGGACAAAGTTTTTGCTTCAAATATTAATTTAAAGATAGATTGCGTAACTAACTCACTCACCGGACAGTGTTGCGCATTATAGATAAAGGAAATAAAAATATTATAAATGTACATACATTTTGTTTTTTTCAAAAACAGCAAGTTAATAATTATGTGGACGCTTTGAGGACAAATCAATTACATAATAATTATGTAAAATAATAACCACAAATTTTGTACACGATATGGTCTGATGATTTTGGTGTTAAACATAGGTACCTCGTGACTTCACAACTAGGCAATTATTAACCAGTTGTAATAAAACTGGTACTGCGTCATTGGTCTAGTGGTAGCAAGCGCTACTACTGAACATGTGTACCTGGGTCGGGTTAAGTGTAATTGGGTTTAATCCATCTAGTATTTCTCAGTAGTGGCCCGGAATATGGATTTGTGCCCGATTGATAACAATAGACTCGCCCTTTAGTACCTGGGATTTAAAATAACTGGCGAAAGGGGGCGTCCATTAATTACGTTGGGCAATTTTGGCGATTTTTCGACCCCCACCCCTGCTCTGGTGAGATGTGAGATTTGGCTCGACCCTCCCCCTCCTTATAATCTGACGTGAAATATTTCAAAATGCGTATTTGTAGTGTAAAAACGTTAATCTGTGCTTATTTGCGTTGAATTTATTTATGCATTGCGTTTGGCTGGCTCGATCCGGTGGCGGTATAACAATCGAGAAGCTACTGTGCTACTTTGTGGCGTTCACATAACCGCGATAAATATTATTTTGTAGGATTTAGCCATATTAGCGGATAAACATGTGTTACTTAATTTAACCTATTTTACTCGCAATTATACATTGTTACTTTGCAGAAAAAATATAAATTACGTGATATTTGACGAGGCACCCCTCTCCCCCACGTGAGATTGGATGAGATTCAACTCGACCCGCTCCGCAACTAAACGCCTCACGTAAGTAATGGATGCCCCCAAATGGGAGTGCGCTAAAGGCACACTTCTGCTCTACCCTTCGGGGAATACAGGCTTAATGTTATGTTGTAGTAAAATAAATCTTTTATCAATTCGTACTGCAGTTGCGCTGAGGTCATTCAACACTTATCTCATTGATGACAGTACGAATAGCTTAGTCAAAAGAAATCTCATCATTTTAATCTACTAGATACATATCAATATTCTTCTAGCCAATAGTAACGCCTCCACAGCAAGATGTAATCTATGGCGAGAGCTTTATAAACTACCTGGCAATTTTATCGAACCATCTGAGGGCCTTCCGCCTGGGCACGCGTTACCGTGGCCGACTTGGAAATCTCTAAATAGACTTCGAATCCAAGTCTGCCGGAGCAAAGACAATCTCCACAATTGGGGGTTCACGGACGGCTCACATCTCAAGTGCGCATGCGGCACCTCCCAACAGACAATAGCCCACCTAATATCCTGCGCCGCATGCCCTGTCACCTGTGCATTTGATGATCTTATGACTGCGTCAGTCAGCGGAATCGCGCAGCTGAATTATGGGCTGAAGGATGTTTGAACTTTTTGCAAAAGAAGAAGAAGAATAGTCTTCTCACTCCTGTCCTGTAAGCTCCAAAAAAGGCATCCACAGTGACCTCTGCGCTGCCACCGACAATGCCGTGGAAATGGCTGAACCTAGTGAAGTTCTGGCTCATCATAATCGGCCTCCTGTCTGTGAGAGGGAGTCGGCCATCCACCACGCGGGCCCAGTGCGGTTTGGTAGAAGACACATGTCTTCGAATTTTTGGTTCTAGGACATGACGTTTTACTTACGATGTTTTTGTGGCGGACATCTACAATGCCCCCACATAAGAAACTTAAAATCAACAAATGTGGAAAAAAACACTAAAAGTGAAGTGGCGCCATCTACAATGCTATATGCGAACTACCCAAGATTTGACGTCACATCGCAACCACATCAGCTACATCGCGCAAGCAGAGTTTACCGCGCGATCTGCATATGTACAAACATCCCGACATCAATCGTCGGGCAGTAGCCCACCAGACATAACACACGTCTGGTCGGAGGATCCTCCCTTTTCAATAGAGTATGAGTGAACTTTACACCCACCTCGTACCTCTATATTTTCCTTCACCGTTTTGGAGAGCAGTGGCGATGATATTTAAAAACAAATTCTAGGTCAATTTTAATTCACTGATCGCCATCGACGCGACGAACGAGGAGAATGGCCGCCTCGTGTCACCGTTGCATTGATTGCATAACATATATTAACATTATTATCGTTACTGGACTGATCACCTTGAGGCCGCGGGTTAATTTATTTATACACATGTAGCTGCTGGTTTGTACACATGGGTTAAGTACTCATAAGTCGTAACCGTAAGTGATTAACCGGTTTGACAAACGCGAAAACAACCGACCAATATTGAGCGAAAAGGCAAAATTTTTTTTGGGTACTAGTCGTGTAAGCTTTTCCGTAAGCGATCTTGCATTGCAATCACTTTCAATGCCCATCTGCATCCAACCAGATGCAGCTGGGTACCAGTATTTTGACATGGTTTGACTGCCTATCTGACCTCCACAACCCAGTAACTGGATAATACATTACCCCATAGTAAGACACGTTACGTAACGACTGTCAAAGATCCAGGAATGACAGTCTCATCGATCAATCCGTGAGGCTGTTACAACGTAGTCTTGAAACCATAACTCAAACATACATGGTTACAGTGCGCAAACTGTAACCATGAATTCAGCATATCATTCTAGAAGCGCAGAAATTTATACAAAAAAAATCAGCTGTTTCACAGAAAAGTGCAATACCTACGCGGTCAAAATATATGGAACAGCTGATTTCTTTTTGTTTTACCGACGTAAAATTTCTGCGCTAGGAAGTCTAGAATGATATGCTGAATTCATGGTTACAGTTTGCGCACTGGATAAAAACTTATCCTGTATAAAAAAAACACAAAAGCCCATAAAAGGTACCTTCTATTTATTATGTAAATCAACTGTTACAGAATGATTAAAAAAACTAAAAAGCAAACAGTTTTCTATTTTATAAGTTAGGTATGGTACAACACAGTGACATATTTTAATTTGTAGGTGAACATTATCTCCATAACAATAGCACAGCTGATAAATAATGGATGTTGATTCCATTTGAATTGTAAACAATTTGAATTAATTACAAACATTTTACCTGTAACTTGTACATCAAAAAGTTTTTACACGCTTTATATTAGCTTCACTTGTATGTATGTATGTTTGTTTGTATGTAACCGACTCCTTTGGACGCTATTTTGACCCACTTCAAACGGTCAGATTTCATTGAAACTTTGTAGACTTATCGAGGACCAATGACAATTCAAAAATAAAATTAAAAAAAAAAAACAGAAAAGAAAACAAAAAAAACTTAAAAATCACGCTTTTCAAGCAAGCAGAACTAAAAAATTGTAAATAAATAATAGTTTAAAAAATTAAAAAACACGCTTTAAAAGCCAAGCTAAAAAATTAGAAAATAATTTAATTCTATTAAAAAGCGTGGGGTGCTTGATATTAATTGATTATAAAAATACCTCAAAAAGCACCCCACGCTTTTTAATAGAATTAAATTATTTTCAAATTTTTTAGTTTGGTTTTTAAAGCGTGTTTTTTAGTTTTTATATTATTAGAGGAGCAAAATACTTTTAATTTTAACTATCAATCTGCCTAGCCTTTCCCGAACTATGTTGAGGTCGGCTTCCAGTCTAACCGAAAGCAGTTGAATGAATACCAGTATCTTACATGGAGCGACTGCCTATCTGACCTCCACAACCTACAGTGGGTAATTATCGCCACGATTGCGGCGATAAGTCCCCTCTTTGAGAAGTGGTTTGAGAGCCGACACGGCGGCCTCACCTTCCGCCTGACGCAGGTCTTCACCGGACACGATTGTTTCGGGAGGTTCCTGTTTCGAAGGCGGGAGGAAACGCCCGGGTGTTTCCGCTGTGAAGATCGCCCTGAGGACACGGTGGAGCATATGGTGGACGTCTTCCCGGCTTGAGCGGAGCACCGCCGTGTCCTTGTGGAGGCGATCGGCGGCGGCGATCTCTCGCATCCGGCCCTAGTCCAGGCCATGGTACGGAGCGAGAGTGCATGGGTAGCCGTGGCCTCCTTCTGCGAAGCAGTGATGCCCGGCCACCGTAGACGCGGGCTTGCGGACGGCGAGTAATAGGTAGCTCGCTGTCCGGTAAAGACCAAGCCCGGGTCGACGCCGACGGCGCGTTGTTCCACGCGCGCCTCAAACAGATGTCAGCATCAACTGATGGAATCCGCAAGGGCCGATACCTGCCAGGGGTGCGGGTTGTTCGAAAGACCCTCCTGCTCCACCCAGAGCGGGAGAAGTTATTTGATGATTTCCCGCCCTCACAAAAACAAAACATGATACCACTTGGTAAGACTGGTTGTCAGGCTTTTTGGGCTTCTGACTATTCGTAACGACTGTTCTGTTCTATCTATGAAAAATACAGGCCAAAATGATGCCAACTATTTCAATCCCAATGCCGTTACATTTTAACATTAAAAATTCGCATTTTCTTGTTAGGTACGTACAAGATTTTCATTCAATGATAAGACTGGCATCCCTTTCATTCAAACATTCTGCAAATTCGCGAAATTTCTCTGTTTTTTTCTAACACTAGTCATTCGCACAACAAATAATGTCTGTCTCTTTCTGGCAACCGAACTTATCAGACAACGACCTTTGCACCGGCAAATTATAAACAAAACATGTCCTTCTAGAAACTAGAAACAAGATGGCGGGACAAAGTCCACAGCTGTCCACACTGACAGTTTTGGCGCGACTTGGAAAAGTTGGCACGGTAAGTAATATTTTTAAAACATTGTGTTTTGGCGAATATAATTAGCCGTAAATCTAACGTTAATTAGTTGAAAATATTGCGTTATTTTAATTACCTAGCTTGAGTCACGCTAGTAGGGACTAATAAGGCCAAAAATATTTTTCTTATTTTTTTTTATGGGCCTGCATTTGACCTGGATCATGCCTGATGGAAAGCGATGGATGAGGTCTATGATGGAACGAGCGTGCAAGTTCAAATAAAGCAAAATATCTGGGATCCTAGTAATGGTAAAGAGTAAGATCAGTCTAGAATAATTTACCCGAAAAAGGAAGAAAAGAAATTACACAAAAGGCGCTGACGAATGGGCTCCAGAATTAAATAATGTCAGCCATTCTTTTTCCCTCATATTATTAAGTTACACCTCGCAATCTACATAGACCTTTTCCAGTTCATCTTTGGAGATTACCACGGCACACAAAAAGCAAAGATAGGGCACAATTTGCTGTCAAATTCCATACAAAACAAATAAATAAATGTCAAGTCAACATGTTGTTTAACTGCACAGACGGTTAATTCCCCTAAATTCGCTAATTCTAGTAATCATTGTTGTTAATTGCTGTGTTTTCCCAGACAATGTCGCTATTGTTAAAACGTTCTAGAACATCATTCTAGAGCATTGATCGTATCGTATTTCTTGAATGAATAACAATTCATTCGTTCTATAGACCTCGGCATAGTGCCACGCATAGTGCTGTGCATTGAGGCAAGATGTAAATTCCGGTTATCATACAAATACTTTCAACAATCGTGATGCTTGCTTATTCTTGGACTTATTATACTTATTATTTCTTAGACTTTCTTGCGATAATACGTAAAAGATCCGCTTCATTACTGCGTCGGATACGAGACAGCGACAACAGTCTCCTGAGCAATGTTGCTAACAAAACCGAGGACCATCTGATGGGGCACCTGTGCGCAGTGCATGTATTGTTGCCAGGTGTGTCCAGAAAATGGCATAATAGACATAGTATTCCTCATGTTGTATTGAATACAATGCAACTTGGGGAATACTGTACCTATTTATTTTGTTCCTGATTTGTTTGTGTTTGTGTATTAAGTATGTAATTAATGTAATTATACTAACATAGTCTAAGTAATACTAACAAAAGAATGGGTAATGTGCCTGAAATAAATATAAATAAATAAATAATTCAGTCGCCCAGAAGTCTGTCAACCGTGACCGTGGTCTATGGAACGCAATTGATGTGTTAACTGTCAAAATGAAAGCGAATGCGTCACGAAATTCAAATGGAATAGAATAGATAAAAGTTTTGTAGGTACCTACTGTACCAATCTTTATTAAGTATAAGTAGGCCATAAAAATTGTAGATATGATGATGTGTGTGTGGGCTGGGTGTGGGTGTGATGTGTGTTGTGTAATGTGATGTGTGTATTAATGTGAAAATGTGATGTATTGTGTTGTTGTTATTGTGAATAGGGGTGCGCATTAGCTTGAAAGCGATCCTAACCTAAATTAACGAATAAATGCTTGCACAGCTAATTAGAAGATGTCAACTGTTATAGAAATCAAATAATTTATAGTACAGTCCAATAGATTGTAGTGTAGTAAATATCATGGTTAAATTATTTGCTGGACGTTGTGCCAATAGTCTAACGAGGGTCGGTTGGCGACATGCCGAAGACGTAACACTTAAAACGTTGGGATTTCCGCAATAATCTAGAATAAGAACTTGCGTTACTTTCAAGAACAAGGTTGTTTAAAACTATGAGTAATTGCGTTAATGTATACAAAATACTGTAAAACAGTTTTAAAGTGTAACGGTGGAGTTTCTTGCTCATTCTTCACCATACGAAACTAACTTTTGGTGGCGAGATGTAAATTCTGGTTATCATATAAATACTTTCAAAAATCGCGCTGCTTGCCTATTGTGCCGGACGGGCGTGATCGCTTGGACGCGAGGGGTGTGTGGTGAGGGTGTATGCCTGTCCCACTGTGTGTGTAGGGCTCCCGGTCCGCGCGGCGCTGACGTCCTGCACCTATAGATTCCAGATATCTTCAGGGCGGCTACTATCTTCCGGGCTTCATGACGTTACCATATGTACCAGTGTTACGACTCGTCTCAAAGAAATAGTTTCCAGACTTTCGTCTAGCAAGGGGGTGTTTTTTGATTTCGTTAAGGGGGGGGTGCCTTACCTGATTAATAACACACGTTTTTTTATGTTTTACAGGAAGCAATTTCAGAACACTACTTGAACTATATCTATTAATTAATTTAAGAATTAAATAAAAAATCTTGCCGATGACTACAAGTTGCTAGAAATTACACGTTTACTATCGTACTATGAATCTTTACCGTAACGAGAGCCGCAAATTGCTTCCTGTTTTTAAGTTTTATTTGTTCTAGATTTCATTACATTTATGACGGAATTATGCATATAACATCTCAATTTATTAAAATATACAAGGCATGTTACATATGGTTGCATTCCCCATGAAATTCCCCGTCTCCTGAGATATCCACATCAACTATATCTTCCCATACTGAAAGAATGTTTCGAGGAAACCCGAAAAAATTCTGAAAAATGTTAATAAATTTATTTTATAAGTTGATTTCCTCGAAAACTACTGAACGGATTTCAAATCCAATTATAGATATCTCAGGCTGGTCTGTAGACCTAAAACAATCTGATATTTAAAACTATACAACTATGGCTTTCAGGGCGTGACGCGCCCTGAAAGAGGGTTAGCAAAAACACAAATCTTAAGAATTACTTAACTAAAGTAACACGACATACAAACTCAATTAAGTGGGCTTTATCTTAGGTTTACATTATTGAAAGTTACGTCCAGGGCTAGGTCTCGGTACTAGGTTACCTGGACGCAACTAAAACTATAAGTTACTGCTATATAGCCCACTCAAATGAGGTTTGCAGGGGTGGTACTTACGGTTATCTTATACTAGCCGCTTAGTCACTACTGTTTATTGGTTTCACTATCACTCTTATCACTATGAATCTACGTTAATGTCAAAAACAAACTAATTAACTATGTAGTGACGCGTCGTCGCGAACATCTCTCCCGCCGTGCAGTGCAGTGACGACTCGTAGCGATGTCGGTGCGGCGCTGCATCGCACCGGTGAGCGATGACTGGAGTCGCGGCGCTCGCCGCAGCGACGCCTGCTGCCACGACGCTCGCCGCCGCGACGCTCGCCGTCTCAGCGCACGCTTTCGCGGCGCTCGCCGCCTGAGTGCTCGCCGTCGCGGCGCTCGCCTCAAGGCGCTCGCCTCAAGGCGCCCGCCACGGCGCTCGTCGCGCCTAGGTGCTCACCGCCTCAGCGCTCGCCTTCGCGGCGCTCGCCTCAAGGCGCCCGCCACGGCGCTCGTAGCGCCAAGGCGCTCGCCGTCACGGCGCTCGCCTCAAGGCACTTGCCTCGGGGCGCTCGCCGTCTCACTTGGGTAGTGGGACGAGTTTCTTCACCGGACGCTTCAAGGTGCCGCCGGCAGTGCGCACCTCAGCGGTCCGGACTTCTCCGTCGGCCCCGGGAAACAGGGCAACTATACGGCCTCGCGGCCATGTGTTGCGAGGCAGCTGGCCGTCTGCGATGAGGATGGGATCGCCCACCTGCAGTTCGGGCCCGCGGGTGTGCGGCTCCCGCCGGTTTTGAAGCTCCGGCAGGTACTCTCTGACCCAGCGACGCCAGAACATATCGGCGAGTATCTGGGATCGTCGCCAGAGTCTCTTGCTGTCCACGTCTCGCTCGGTGAACACGCCGGGTGATGGTAGTCTCGCCGATCCACCGAGCAAGAAGTGGTTCGGTGTGATCGACTCGTCGTCTTCGCTGTCTACGGAAACATGTGTTAGTGGTCGGCTGTTTACAGTGTACTCTGCCTCACACAACAGTGTGGACAACACCTCTTCGTGCGGGTGTTTTTCCAGGAGCACAGTGCACAGCGCGGACTTCACGCAGCGAACAAGGCGCTCCCAGGCGCCTCCCATGAAAGGCGCTGAGGGCGTTATGAAGCGCCATACGACGCCTCGGCGACTGGCCTCCTCTCGAGAGGCCTCTCGGAGCTCCTTGTCGGCACCGTGCATGTTGGTGCCGTTGTCGGAGTGTATCTCGGCGGGGCAGCCCCGACGAGCAGCGAAGCGGCGCAGCGCCAGTATGGCGGCGTCTGCGCTGAGGCTGGCGGCGATCTCGAGGTGGACGGCTCTGGTGGTGAGACACGTGAATAGGGCTACGTACCTCTTCTGATGTTGCCGTCCGACTGTGACGGACAGTGGGCCGAAGTAGTCTAGCCCGGTGTACGTGAACGGCCTCTGGTGATGTGCCAGGCGCGTTCTCGGATGGTCGCCGGTCGCAGGCACGGTTGGTTGTGCCTTGCGAATGCGACACTGCAGACATCGTGACAGCACCCTCTTCGCTGTTGGTCGCATCTTCACGACCCAATAATGCTGTCGTACCTCGTTGATAGTGAGTTCTGTCCCACTATGCTGCAGGCTACGGTGTGTCCAGTCTATGTATAACTGGGTAATGTGATGGTCGCCGTGTAGTATCGGCGGACGCTTCACCTCGTCTGCTATTTGTTCAGTAGCGGCTATACGGCTCCTCAGTCGTATGACGCCATCTATGATTTCAATTTGCAGCGGCCGCAGTCGACTATCTTTGTCTAACGTCTTCTGCTCTCGCAGTCTCGCCATTTCTAGAGCGAAAGATTGCTGCTGCACGACCTGTACTAGTAGTTTCTCCGCTTCGTGGAGGAACTCTGCTTCTATTATTTGCCCTTTTGGTCGAGAGTTGGATGTTTTTTCGGTTCGCTTCGGAAGAGGGGGCGCCGCTTTCTTCTGTTGTCGCCAGTCAGGATCTCGATCAGCGTTCTTTCTAGTTCTTTTATAGAACGTTTTCTCCCTTGATACTCTGCACAGAGATACGAAACGTAGAACGGTCGCCGTCGCACGGAGAAGTCTTTCCCACCTGGAGAACCTTGTCGGGTCTGGTATGGCTTCTGTTAGCTTTCGATCGTCTGTTTCTTCGACGGCGGTGAGTGCTCTCTCTTCTCCCGTCTCTGCTGCGACCGGAGGAGTCTCTGACGGCCATGATGATGGCTCCTCATACAGGAAATTGGGGCCACGATACCACTCATGTTGCGAGTCGAAGTGGTGTGGCACGTCACGAGTAGCTACGTCTGCGATATTCATTTTCGTAGGTACCCATCGCCAGTCTTCGACTCTACTATTCTCCTCTATGGCGGCTATACGATGAGCTACGAACGGCTTGTAGACTCGCGCTCCTCTTCTGATCCACGTCAAAATGGTCTTGCTATCTGACCAGTAGGTCACCGATGCGGGCTTGATGTCGTGTTCACGTATGACAGCTGCGGCCACGCGGGTTCCCATCACCGCTGCCTGCAGCTCGAGGCGGGGTATTGATTGCAGTTTCAAGGGAGCTACCTTCGCCTTTGCCATGACGAGGCTGACTCGTTGCTTGCCGTCTGTTGCTGTAGTTCGCCAATACACCGCTGTCGCATATGCCATCTCACTCGCGTCGGTAAACACGTGGACTTGTGTCTCTACCGCGTCGCTGTACCCCGGATAGCATCTTGGTAAGTTGACGTTTCCGAGCTGTAGTAGGTGTTGTACCCAACTTTTCCATTGAGTCGCTAGGTCTTGGTCTAACGGCTGATCCCAGTCGACTCCTCGCCTCCATGCCTCTTGCAATATTTGCTTGGCTCGAATGGTTACTGGTGAAGCGAGTCCGAGCGGGTCGTATAGAGACATCACTATTTTCAGCGCCTCCCTTTTTGTGGGCGCCTCTTTATCCAATATGCCTCTTGGTAGGCGTGCGAGCGTGAGGTTGAAGCCCAACGTATCTTCATTCGGTCTCCATATTAGGCCGAGTATCTTCTCTGTGTCATCAGTGTTTCCGATGCTGACGACTTCAGTTCGGATCTGTTTCGGATCTATATTTTCCGTTAACTGTGTGCTGTTTGATACCCACTTTCTGAGTTCAAACTTCGCCTGTAGGTGAATATTTTTCACAGTAGTTGCAATACGCGTCGCTTCTTCGACGGTCTTGTAACTATCGAGGTAATCATCCATATAATGATTCCGAATTATGGCTTCCACGGCATCTGGATGCTCATCTATATGCCTTTTCGCGTTCCAATTCTTCGCGAAAATGGCTGTGCACGGCGAGCTTGCCGCACCGAAAATGATGGACGTCATACGGTATTCTTCCGGCGCCCCCTCTCTTCTATTGCCTCTCCATAGGTATCGGAGCGCGTCTCTATCCTGACTTCGCACCTTCACCTGCATAAACATCTCCGCTATGTCACCAGAAATGGCTATGCAGTGTCTTCGGAACCTCATCATGACGCCGGGCAGGGACTGTAGCAAGTCCGGTCCAGTGAGAAGGAAGTCGTTGAGTGACAGCCCTCTTGATTTGGCAGCTGCGTCATGCACGATGCGGAGCTTTTCAGGTTTCATGGGGTTGAATACGTCGAAATGGGGTAGATACCACGTTCTACCCGGTGTGCTCGTCTTGGGCGCCTTTTCTGCGTAACCCTTCTGGATGAGAGAGTCCATCTGTTCTGTGTATCTATCTCGAAGGGCGGGTTTGCCATCGAGTTTTTTCTCTATTGAGACGAGCCTCTTGAGGGCTGTCCCGTAACTATCGGGCATTTCTATGCTTTCATTTTTCCACAGCATGGCTGTTTCTATGTGACCATCTTCTAACTGTTGAGTGTGACGAGTCAAAATATCTTCCGCTTTCTTCTCGGGATCGGAGTCTGGTCGTCTCGGGTTGATGACCAGTGATTCTAAGGCGAAGAATTTGCGAAGCTGTTCATCTATGTCTTCATTGCTCGCGGTGAGACGGTTGACGTAATGCACCTGCTGACCCAGGATTCTGGTGTGTGCGCCGTGTAGAGTCCATCCCAGCGTCGTAAGTGATGCAACGGGTTGGTTCTTCGGACCTCTGCGGATCTCACTGGCCAATAATAGGTGCCAGTTATCTTGACCGATGAGTATTTTCGGCGCGCCAGTGTCGTATATCAGCTGTTGCCTCAGATCATCCAGATGTTTGCAGTGCGCGACGTCCACTTCACTGACTGTTTGCGGGGCGAGGTTTAGCTTCGGTATGGTGCGCGCTCTGAACGGCACCCTATTCTTCAGCTGGCTCGCAAGAGTGACTGTGATTCTTCGTGAACATGGAGTGTCGATCGTGGTATTGCCGATCGCGCCTATTTTCAGAGGGTCTATTTGGCCTTCTGCCCCGACTTGCTTCGCTATGTCCTCGTCGATCAAGGAAACGGTTGATCCATCATCGAGAAGTGCGAATGTCGATACTTCTCCCGCCGGTCCAATTACTCGAACCGGAACCATCTTGAGGTAGGCGTGGCTTGAAGTCGTTCGTGAGCTGGCCACTGTCTCCTTTGACTCCACATTGTTAGACTGCTCCTGAGTAACGGGCTTTTCGCTCTCTGCAGCGGGCTTCTTATTATAATGAAGAAGCTGATGATGCGTGGCTGTACACCCCTTTACGTCACACTTCTTCGGTTTGCATTTGTGATCGGGACGACGGCTTCGCAGGCAACGGAAACACAGGCTAAACTTCTTAGCGAGCTCCCATCTCTTGTCACTGGATCCCTCTTTGAACCTCTTGCAATCAGGGGCTTGATGTCCCTCCTTCTCGCAAATACGGCATTTTTGGGCCGACTTGTCTACAGCTGTATGGGTCCTTTGTGTGACACGCTTGCTCGTTGTTGCCTCAGCAGGGCCGATGTTCTCAGGTGGAGCGAAAGCACTGCAGAAACGAGCTTGCTCTGTGATGAATTCGCTGAATAGCGTAAGGTCCGGCAGCGACTGGTACTTTTCGGTGTACGTCCTATACCACTGTACACGTAGGGAGTTCGGCAGCTTCTCGGTGAGCGACCGCATCAGCTCAGCGTTGATCAGGTAGTGATCCTTCTTCAGCGCGCGCAGAGTGACCACACCGCTTCTGACTCTACTTGCGAAGTTGCAGATATCTTTAGGTGCTTCGCCACAGCGCGGCAATCCGCGCAGTCTGTCTGTTTCCGCTTGCGCGATCGAATCTGGACGGCCGAACTGCAGCTCGAGTTCCCTCATGATGTCATCTGGTTTGGCATGTCCGATGAGTTCTGAGCTCACTGTCTCTAGCGCTCGTCCCCGTAGGCTTCTTCTAAGTCTTGCTGTGTTTTCAACGTCGTTGAAGTATCTTCGAGTTGTCTCGTAGATGGCACGAAATGAAAGCCATTCTGTATGGGCCCCATTGAAGTTCGGTAAGGTCATGATGACCTTCGACGCCGAGGGGTGGTTCGGTGTCCCCTGTTCTGTTTTCCTGTCGGCTAGCGACGCTATAGCGGACGTCAACTCCGTTATGAACGGACGGAGTGAGTCTTCCCCCTTGGCTTCTATTTCCCTTGGTGGGATTCGATTCTTCACTTCATTCGCTGTAGGATGCGGCAATGGTACTTGCTTATCGAGGTCCACTATAGTTTCGAAGTCCACAGGGGGGGGCTGTTGCTCATGGCCTATATCACTATTGTCCCCCTCGGCGGCGTTGTCCCTCTTCTCCGGCTCAGGCTCAGGTGCCTCTTCAAGCCAGGAGCGCACGTACTCATTGTTTGAGTTTCTATCATCCATGTAACCGTCGGAATCTTCTTCCTCGGCTCTCTGAAGTGCTAATTGAGCAAGTTCCAACTTAATCTTCAATAAGTCTTCACGTGCTCTTGAAATTTTCCTATGTGACCGCGTCGTTCTATTCGTAGTCGACTGCGGCCTGCTATGTTCGGTACGGGCGTCACCCCGGGTAGTCATCGGTAAGGTTCGGCTGTAAGTTTCATCTAGTGTTCTTTCTATTCTGTCTGTAGGCCTCAGTGCTCTGTCTGCAGGCCTCAGTGTTCTGTCTCCAGGCCTCAGTGTTCTGTCTGAAGACTGCAATGTTCTATCTGAAGACTGCAATGTTTTATCTGCAGGCTTCAATGTTCTATCTGAAGTTCCTTCTTTTCTGGTTCCCTTCCTGACCGTGGATAGCCGTTCGGCTTCTTCAGACCGCGCCCGTGCAGGTAAGTCTTTACTTGTCCGCGGAACTAGGGGGCACTGCGGCGGTGGCTCGGCTCCTTCAGTGGTGGATGGTGAATTCGGTGGCCGCTCATGGCAGATGGCCGACCTGCTGCGACCTCTGCTCACCTCCACTGTCCAGGCTTCAGGGGCCTTGCCTTGCGATCTCGTTACCGGCATGTTGAATTCGGGTCTTCAAAACGGATCTTCGAAACGGATCTTCAAAACGGATCTTCAAAACGGATCTTCAAAACCGGATCTTCAACGGAATCTTCAGACCAGATCTTGAACGGAATCTTCAAACCGGATCTTGAGAACGGATCTTCAAAACGGATCTTCAAAACGGATCTTCTAAACCGGATCTTCAACGGAATCTTCAGACCAGATCTTGAAAACTGATCTTCGAAACGGATCTTCGAAACGGATCTTCAAAACGGATCTTCAAAACCGGATCTTCAACGGAATCTTCAGACCAGATCTTGAACGGAATCTTCAAACCGGATCTTCAACGGAATCTTCAAAACAGATCTTCAAAACGGATCTTCAAAACGGATCTTCAAAACGGATCTTCAAAACGGATCTTCAAAACGGATCTTCAAAACGGATCTTCAACGGAATCTTCAAAACAGATCTTCAAAACGGATCTTCAATCAAAATCAGTCTTCTGTACTTCAAAGTATTCTTCAGGGATAAGTCTTCAGGAATAAGGCTTCAGGCTCTGACGTAACTCTTCAGTGATAAAACTTCAGAAATAAGTCTTCAGGAATAATCCTTCAGGAATAAGGCTTCAGGCTCTGACGTAACTCTTCAGTGATAAAACTTCAGAAATAAGTCTTCAGGAATAATCCTTCAGGAATAATCCTTCAGGAATAAGGCTTCAGGCTCTGACGTAACTCTTCAGTGATAAAACTTCAAAATTAAGTCTTCAGGAATCCGATAACTCTTCAGGAATAAAGCTTCACGAATAAGTCTTCAGGAATAATCCTTCAGGAATAAGGCTTCAGGCATGTCCCGGACGGGTCTTCATGTATCTCTCCTGAAGAAATCCGGCTCGCAAGGACCAGCAGATGTGCCGGACGGGCGTGATCGCTTGGACGCGAGGGGTGTGTGGTGAGGGTGTATGCCTGTCCCACTGTGTGTGTAGGGCTCCCGGTCCGCGCGGCGCTGACGTCCTGCACCTATAGATTCCAGATATCTTCAGGGCGGCTACTATCTTCCGGGCTTCATGACGTTACCATATGTACCAGTGTTACGACTCGTCTCAAAGAAATAGTTTCCAGACTTTCGTCTAGCAAGGGGGTGTTTTTTGATTTCGTTAAGGGGGGGGTGCCTTACCTGATTAATAACACACGTTTTTTTATGTTTTACAGGAAGCAATTTCAGAACACTACTTGAACTATATCTATTAATTAATTTAAGAATTAAATAAAAAATCTTGCCGATGACTACAAGTTGCTAGAAATTACACGTTTACTATCGTACTATGAATCTTTACCGTAACGAGAGCCGCAAATTGCTTCCTGTTTTTAAGTTTTATTTGTTCTAGATTTCATTACATTTATGACGGAATTATGCATATAACATCTCAATTTATTAAAATATACAAGGCATGTTACATATGGTTGCATTCCCCATGAAATTCCCCGTCTCCTGAGATATCCACATCAACTATATCTTCCCATACTGAAAGAATGTTTCGAGGAAACCCGAAAAAATTCTGAAAAATGTTAATAAATTTATTTTATAAGTTGATTTCCTCGAAAACTACTGAACGGATTTCAAATCCAATTATAGATATCTCAGGCTGGTCTGTAGACCTAAAACAATCTGATATTTAAAACTATACAACTATGGCTTTCAGGGCGTGACGCGCCCTGAAAGAGGGTTAGCAAAAACACAAATCTTAAGAATTACTTAACTAAAGTAACACGACATACAAACTCAATTAAGTGGGCTTTATCTTAGGTTTACATTATTGAAAGTTACGTCCAGGGCTAGGTCTCGGTACTAGGTTACCTGGACGCAACTAAAACTATAAGTTACTGCTATATAGCCCACTCAAATGAGGTTTGCAGGGGTGGTACTTACGGTTATCTTATACTAGCCGCTTAGTCACTACTGTTTATTGGTTTCACTATCACTCTTATCACTATGAATCTACGTTAATGTCAAAAACAAACTAATTAACTATGTAGTGACGCGTCGTCGCGAACACCTATTAAGATGAGTAACGGTGGACTTTCTTGCCCATTCTTCACCATACGAAACTAACTTTTCGAAGGAGCAATTAGAATCAATTCTATGTTTTGTGTAAATTTTGACGTTCGAAAATGCCTTTTAAGTGACTATTTCAAATAAATCATTTGACTTTGACGTTTAGTAAACACTGAAGTTTACTAAACTCCACCAGCATTGCTATTCAAAACCATTCGATACGCTTCTATGCCAAATCGAACATCAATCAATGTAATTGGAGTCATTTTTATGCTGTTCGAGAATCCGAGACTCGCAAAATTTTGACAGTTTAAACCAAATCTTCTTTTTCGTTTCGTGTCTATGGTCCTCTTCTATGTTTTTTTTTTAGCCCAATGGGGGAACCAAATAACTGTCTCTGGTTCCACCTACTGGGCTCAACGTATTAAAAAAAAAACTAAGAAGATTGTCATCCACTATTTTTCCGACGGCTATTAGCGATCGGGTGAATAGGCAAATCAGGTAACCGAAAATATCGTGATCAGTTCGACTAGGAAGCCTCTCAAATTGTTGTGAACAGCTTTATATGCAGTTGGTGCAGAGTTGTATTTGTTCTTTTGTTTTGTTTTGGAGCGCAGCGCGGCGACCACACCTGGGTTTTTGGTACCTAGATACAGCATAAAAACAAAAGCGCATCGACCGCACCATAACACAACACAACGAACTTCGAGTGCTAATGCTCTTTGGAAGAGCTCTATTCTACGTTCTAGACATCGAGGTCAAGATCAGGCTAGGTCACTGACCGATATAGGACAGTACTTCGCAAATAAAACAAGGTCGTTGTATAAAGAGTTAGACACGGAATCTGCGCTGTAGTGTGGCTCTGTCACAGACAGTGTTGCCACTTTACTAACGAAGCTGAGACGGGCTAGACCATGTAAAAATAGTTTAAAAAACACTCTCTATAAACCAAACCAAAAAAGTAGAAAATAAATTTAAAAAAGCGTGGGGTTTTTGAGGTATTTTTATAACCAATTAATATCAAGCACCCCACGCTTTTTATTTTCCATTTTTTAGTTGATATTATTGAATTGTCATCGGTCCTTGATATATGTGTGCAAAATTACAAATCAATCCAACGTTTTGAAAGGGCTGAAAATCACGTTCAAAGATTCGGTTACACAGATACATACGTTAGTTAATATAAAAGCGTGTTAAAAGGGCTACAAAGGACCTAAGAAAACTAATAAAAATCACAAATAAATACTTATTATTTTAGGTGAGTATGTACTCGTACCCTCTGTTAAAAGATTACATGGTGAAAAAAAAAATCATCCTCAGAAGTACCTATGTGTTTCTTCAATACTTGTAGCTGCAGCTGTCAAAGTTAAGCACCGTTTCCACCTATACAATTAAATGTATATTAAATATTGTAAAACATTTTAAAAGAGTAACGGTGGAGTTTCTTGCTCATTCTTCTCCATGCGAAACTACGTTTTGGAAGGGACGACAAGAATCAATTCTATTTTAAGGCGGAGATTTCTGGAAAATGCTCAAAACGGTGGTTTTTTAAAGCTGTGTATCTCTTT
This sequence comes from Polymixis lichenea, assembly GCA_949091785.1. NCBI lineage: Eukaryota > Metazoa > Arthropoda > Insecta > Lepidoptera > Noctuidae > Polymixis > Polymixis lichenea. The sequence goes on along the minus strand of OX420958.1, from coordinate 11,486,046 downwards.
AACCGTAAATAATTTTGAAATCAAGAAAATTTATGACATGTACTGCTACTATTCTACTTAGTCAAGATACATCTTTGAGAAGACAAAAAACAAAGTCGGCCGGGTCATGTAACAGTATATACGGCCGGGTCATGTAAGTACGGAATATTTCAATCATTTTGTTTACTCTAGTAGCCTAGTCATTCGGACTGACCAAAATATTTCTGGATTACGACGCGCGGAAAGTTTACCTATAATTATTTATAACTAGCTTTCGCCCGCGTGGAGGTCGGTGTATTATATATAAGCCTTCCTCTTGAATCACTCTATTTATTAAAAAAATCCGCATCAAAATCCGATGCGTAGTTTTAAAGATTTAAGCATACATAGGGATATAGGAACAGAGAAAGCGACTTTGTTTTATACTATGTAGTGATAATTTATAGTTGAATTTAGTTTTGTATAAAAGTATGGCGCGTGCCAGAACGATGTGGATTGTTAGTAGCATTGATGGAAGTAACAAGTGCTTTCCCCACGACAACGATGATGAGCTTTCCTCCCTTGAATCCTACTTAATATCATAAATATGAAATTTTAAACGGAAGAAATTTGGCAATCAGATAGTTTGTAACCTGGATGAACACAAAGGATACTTTTTTACCGATAGTACGTTCCCGTGGGATAATTTTCGACATCCACGCGGGCGAAGCCGCTGTCAAAAGGCTTCCTATGTCTATAGACTAAAAGTATTAGCACTTGAACCAGTATAGCACCGGGAATGAATAATTTGGACTTTGAGCCTTCAAAACGCACAGGAGTACTATAGAATTAGACTTTATTTGCTACAGGTATTTTTATATATAGTGAGACGAGTCTTTAAAAATAGAGAGAAAATGAGTTACTTAATTAAATTGACACATAGAGTATACAGGAGAAGTTTTTATCCAGTGCGCAAACTGTAATCATGAATTCAGCATATCACTGTAGACACCCCCAGCGCAGAACGTTTTCGTCGGTTATACAAAAGAAATCTGCTGTTCCATACATTTTGACAGCGTAGGTTTTGCACTTTTCTATGAAACAGTTGATTTTTTTTTTTGTAAAAATTTCTACGCTAGGGGTCTAGAACGATATGCTGAATTCATGGTTACAGTTTGCGCTCTGATTAGACACACAGATTTAGTCCGCAGCTTCGTCCGATTTGATGTCGTGATTTATCCGACGAAAACGTACTACCGGAAAAGTATGCTGTGTCAATCAGGTTAAAAAAAATTGTGTTTAGTCAAATTGGATTAGTTCAGACGTTTTTGCGTCAATGTTTATTTTTTTTTAAATATTAGTTAATATGTGACTGTGTAATGTGTAATAAGCAGCTGTAATGATATTGATTTTTTTATTGTATTGACTTTTTTAGAATTAATACCTAATGTTCGTGATTTTATTGTATTATGAATGTGTTAGTTTATAATTTTAATGACCTTGTTTTTTTACTTATTATGTATGTTTTCAAACACAATGTGAACTGTTCCTGCAAAAAATTGAATTGAATTGAACTGAATTGTATTGAATTGAATCCGGAACATACACTCAGACAAATGGACATACATTCTTTGTTCAATTTTTTATTAGAATGTATGGATTTTCTGGAAACGAATAATTAAACAATGGTTGGTTTTTGTGAAAGATCGTATGGCTAGAAAGGTGGCTGTGACTGAGACAATGGCTGCCAAAGATGTATGTAGCTTAATTACTTACTACTAAGCTGTTAAATATCTTTGCCCAAAAGATTTGTATATCAACAATATACAAATACCACAAATAACAGGTTCGCACGTCAGTGATAAAAACCACAGCCAAAAATAAATGAGTTAATTTTAGAAAACGAAAAACTAGTATCCGGTCCAGTCTGGAAAGACTACAAAACATGAATAAAATTAGATTGCGTACCTACGCGTGCGTAATAATATTGAAATAAATTTCGTACATTTCACCAAATTGCCAATTACGTTCATTTAAACATAGCTGTTAACGCGAATATACTGACTTCACCACATGAACAGTGTTTGAATTATTTTTAATGAAAATTAAGCGCGGAATTTTTCCTCTCAGTGAAAAAGAATGCAAATATGTTTGTCTCTGCTGTTTTCATTTAAGTCGTTGACCAATATTCATTTAGTTTTTTTAAACCGTTGGATTTATCTTGCCGTTTGTTATTTTTGGTTCAAATTTAGTACTTACTTGAAATGTTACCCCCTTCCTGTTGGCAGATTGGTATGATATTTGGTACACACCTTTAGATTCGATAAGAATACAATTTTATTTAATCAGTATCATTGTAAATCCGATGGCCGAATGGCCGACGCTACAAAATGGCGGATTACATATTTTTTTCATAACCCCCTCAATACTATGAAAAAAAAAAAAAAACTCAATAGAATGAGAAATAAAAACTAAAAACTTGAAAATAAAATCAGTAAATAAATAATAGTTTAAAAAACTAAAAACACGCTTTAAAAACCAAAATAAAAAAGTAGAAAATAATTTAATTCTATTAAAAAGCGTGGGGTGCTCGATATTAATTGATTATAAAAATACCTCAAAAAGCTATTATTTATTTACTATTTTTTAGTTCTGCTAACTACAAAAGCGTGATTTTTATTTTTGAATTGTCATCGGTCCTCGATAAGTCTACAAAGTTTAAATGAAATCAGACCGTTTGAAGTGGGTCAAAATCGCGCCCTAAGGAGTCGGTTACAAACAAACATACAAACAAACATAAAAGTGAAGAAGTAATATAAAGTGTGTAAAAATTGTTTTAAATTAAACGGTTTTTACGAATATTGTTGAATTATCAAAATGAATGGAAGTGTCCCGGAGGTTTATGGTTCCAATATAATCCTAGCAGTGATTTCGTAACGCACTAACAGTAGTAACTGCTTTCATTTTCACAGTTCAACAACAATCATTGCGTTATATCCGTTGTTGGGCAGACAAATTTGTCGAACATAGCAAGCATTGGATTTGCAATGTCCTTCAAATTGGTTCAGATTTAGTGTTACGTCATTAGGGGGCCGGAAAAGGTCTTACATCCGTCTTTGGATTAATAAGACAGTTACTTTTATCAGTTTAACCTATAACTTGACCAGTTTGACACAACGATAACCCATTCCCTGATAAATTGTGTCAAAACAAACTGACATTTATAGTATACTTATCTTTACTTAAAAAACAGCTGATGTTGATAGTACATTCGAACAGAAGATGCTAGAATCATCATCATCATCATCATATCAGCTGAAAGACGTCCACTGCTGGACATAAGCCTCCCCCTTTTGCCATAATCACCACGCTTGGCAGGCGGGTTGGCGATCGCAGTATGGTAGTCAAATGGATAGAGAACGCTGCTGCCCATTCTCTAGTAAGTCCCTTAGTCGTCTTCTACGACACCCACGGGAAGAAATGGGATGGCTATTCTTTCACGTCCGGTACCACACGGATGATGCTAGAATACGAAAATTTAATAGAACACGCCAGAAATTCTAAAGCTTTGTATTTTTTTTTTTCATTAAAAGAAATATCATGCTGAAATATGAGCCTTTTTGGCCTCGCACCGATTTATTTTATAAAACGGGTCCCTATTAGTACGTTCCTGTGCCTTCCCAAATAAAACGTATCCGCGTATGATCCCGTGGGATAATTTCCAACCTCCAAGCGAACGAAGTCGTGGGCAGAAGCTAAGCTAGTATATTATATGATACAATAGGACAGTTACAGACTGGGATTAAACGTCAACGACCTCTTAATTAAGAAGCCTATATAGGTATTTGCCCCTATAAACAAAATTAACACAAAACAGCTGACACAATTTTTCCACACTTTCTTCCGATAAATCGTTTTCAAAACGTTTCCACTGTGACGCGAGTAGGCGAGCTGTCTAACGTAATTCCGACGTCGGATTGCCGGCGTTTATTGACTTCGCGCCAAAATTCTCGCCTCGTTCTCATCACAAATGTATCTGTGACGTCACACACACGTAAAGGTCGTCATTGTTACGTTGAAGGTTAGAAAAGACTTTTCTTTTACATCATAATGAGTCTGTGGTTGCTTTGTTTTGGTTACTACCGAACTACGATGCTTTCCGGGGAAACCCTTATGTTAAAATGTTAACCTAGTTGTTCCACACATCATCATTTACCTAGCCTTTTCCTAATGATGTTGGGGTCAGCTTCCAGTCTAACCAGATGCAGGTATTTACATGGAACGACTGCCTATCTGACCTCCACAACCCAGTTAATGGATAACAAGATACCCCTTGGTAAGACTGGTTGTCAGACTTTCGGGCTTCTGACGACCCGTAACGACTGTCAAAGATCCACGAATGACAGCCGGGACCAAGAGCTTACCGTGCTTTCTGAGGCACGGAGTGTTCTTGGTATGTAAACATGGTCACCCATCCACGGACAAACTGCGGCAGGTTGAGCTTAACCTGATTGATCGACCTGTGCAGCTATTATTACTTAGCTATAAGCCCCTCACAGTCCACTTATTTCCTGGGATTTGGTCAATGTTGCGATAACAATATGTAAACTTATATAATAAAGGGGGCCGCGATTTCGTCCGCGTGACATTTCTTGTTCCCCCAACCCTCGACTCACCCTCTCGCATCGCAGCACCCGTCCTCGCTATTAGGTACTTCGTCTATGCTTAGCGTTTTGTCTGACTTTCGTTATTTTTGCTCGGCTCCTTAGGGTCCCAATGTGATGTTAAATAGCTTATAACGTTTTTCAAGAATTATGCTATCAAATGCAAAAGATTTTTTTGCATTGCCATTGCCCTCTGGGTGACTTATAGCCTTCGAATAAGGCCCATTGTGAGCGACCACGTTTCAGTGCCATAGAGTAATCACTGGCAACACGATCTGGTCAAAGACTTTCGTCTTGAGACACTGCGGTATTTGGGACGAGATGATATTGCGTGTCCCGAACGCTGCCCAGCCGAGGATCCAAAATTCGACTATTGACTTCTTTCTCGAAGTTGGACCTACCTAACTGAACCGTTTGTCTTAGGTGTTACTGCTTGGTCTCGTATAATTCGGACTAGCAAAGTCTGTCCGACCATATCTGCCACATGCAAATTGTAAAACAAAATATAATCAAAGAAATAAGTAAGTATACATAATTTGCAATGGTAAAATGATACACTTATGCGTTATAGCCGAGATTGGATACTAAACTCAACACGATTCTGTAAAGGCAAGAGACACCTGTGGTTTGTAATATCCGACAGAACATGAAATTGATAGTGTAAGACGAAACCTAGATTGTGAAGTAATGTGGCTTGACGGTAGTGTCGTGCTTACTGGAAAGGAATAGGTTTCCAGTACATGGAGAGGGAAAGGAAGGCCAAAGAGATGGATCGATTGTAAGGTATGATATGACTGAGAAGGGTGTGAGTGATGACGTGACGGTTGACAGGGTAGAATGGAAGAAGAAAACATGTCGTGGCGACCGCAAATAACAGGTGACAAAGGCAGAAAGATTATGATGACATTGTATCATCAGCAGCGGCGAGGTGCCAATTTTTCTAAGAGAGAAGCTGAAGCGAAGTCGGTTTTAACAAGGTTTTAACTTACTGACTTATCAATAAAGAATACATACTATCATTCCAAAATTAGTATAGGAATGTAAAGAATTAAATACAAAAATCATCATGGCATTAAGTCCGCCTCTGTACATGTTTGTGCTTAAAGTATTAAATAATAATAAAAATAAATGAACAGTTCAAAACCAAATGAAAAGTGCAATATTCCGCCATCTCGTTCTCGCCGACGCATTTTTCTATATCTGTCTCTATCATAACCCGTTGTACAGCGACTCGCTGTCGTCTATATAAAGCGGTGCCACGTGACATAAAGTGACATCAATACGGGATCGCTGTTGTATGAATTTTTTAGTTCCGATTATGATGTTTTGGCGCTGGATTAATTTAGAACTTTTTTGTAATACAAAATAACCGTTTTTGTTGTTTGAATGTTATGATGAATTGAATGTCTGTAGTGTAACTATATTTTATGACAATATTAACTTTTGACGAGCGATAGAGCTGTCGATGCGAATCCCCGAAGGGAAGCCGGTAGGAATCGTGTTACGTGGTGCTTTCGCCACTGATCATTAGTCTATAATGTTCCCACTGGAACATCCCACAGGCCATCTCTCTGTAAGAGGGAGTAGGCCGTACCACGCTGGCCCGGTGCAGGTTGGTAGATGTCACATGTCTTCGAATTCTTGATTCTAGGACATGTAGGCTCCCTGAACCCTGACAGTAGCATTACTTTGTTTAAATTATTACATCACCACAGCTCTCAAAACAGTGAAGGAAAACATTGAGACGAAACCGGCATGTCCTAGAACCAAAAATTCGAAGACATGCGACATCTACCAACCAGCACTGGGCCCGCGTGGAGGATTACGGCCCACTCCCTCTCACAGAGAGGACGCCTGTTTTCCAGCAGTGGGAACATTATAGGGTGCTTTTGTGTTTCTGTGTACACCTCTTTCCCATAAAATAACTTCAACACGTACTATGAATATGAATATTAAGTGCACAGATCGTAAACAACACAAGGTTGAAACCATTTCCACAACACTACCACAGCAGATAGCTGATAACGTAATGGTATTATAAACTACGATAGCTATAAAACCGTTGTTTTGTTCACAATAACATCACAATGCTATTATTGTTATCTGTTGATAATAATGGCGTTTATTTGACACTTAAGGACGCGTTTACAAATATGACAAAAAAAAACAGTTTTTCGATGCTTTTTGCGGCAAAATTATACTAAACCAAATGTAACTAATAATTGCCAAGATATATTACTTCTTCTTCGTCAAATGGGTGAAATTGTGTACTCGAAAATTTTGGTTTTTACCATTGTAAAAAATAATTTTCGTTACTTCTTCACACAACATTGACGATAAAATGTTGAGTTTAGGAAGATTTTTCTTCTATTTAATAACTTTCATTTAATTATTTTAAAATATTTAATTATTTAAAAATATTTCTATTTAATAACTTTAATTTAATTATTTAAAAATATTTTAATGTTGAGGGGATAGGACTATTTTCTCTCGTAGATAGATAGATAAGAGACTATTATGTTCCTTACTTTTTAAATGATTAACAGGCCTACCTCTATCCTCCCGTACCTTTATCACTGTATGTAATTTGAAAACATTGTAAAAACCAATTATTTTTAAAAGAGTAACCGTGGAGTTTCTTGCCGGCTCTTCTCCATAGGAAGCGACAAATTGGAACCGTGCACCTAGCTTCTGACGTTTCATAAGTGTCCCAGGTTTATATGAAATAAAATATTTTGATTTGATTTAAGCTCAAAGTATAAAATTGAGGGAAAGAAATCACTGAAGATACTGATGAAGTGTAGTATTATAGTTCCAGATTTATAAAGCATTAGCTGGTGCCCGCAACTTATTCTGCAAAAGTAGCCTATGTCCTTACCAAAGTCCCGGTCTATCTGTGTGCCAAATTTCCCACAAACTGTCTCCGTCGATTTTAGTAAACGTGAATGATAGGATTATACTCGAGGAGTTCAAAGCTAAATAATAACAGCTGCACGGTTCGAAGCTTGCCGAGGTCGGTTCGTAGATAAAACCGTCATTCATCTGTGGCCCTAGTGTCAGTTTAATTTAACTATCTCGATCAAACGCATCGAGCGCGTTCGGCGCTCCGATTGGTCCATCACCAATCCAAGGCCAATCGGAACGCCAAACGCGCTCGAAGCGTTTGTTCGAGATGGTTAAATTAAACTCACACTAAGGCCTCTGGTCATACAAGCACGCCGTTTGCGTGTACTACGCACCTGATCTTTCTGAAGAACATCACCAATACGGTCACTATAATGTCCTCCTAGGGCGTCCCCTCCTGGTGTTTCCACTCAAATGAAAATAAACAAACAAAAGTATTTTTGACACAAAAAAAAAATCAATTGTTATTCGGAAACTTCGGTGAAAAGAGGGTTAAAGTCTCCATCTTTAAATAGAACGGACCGCGTTCCGCTAACGTCAATTTATTTTTATTTACTACGAGCTTTGTTCCTGACCGAGAAGTTAGACGGAACCCGGATAATTTAGAAAAATATTTTTACTCGATTAAGCTGTATCTTCTCACAGTTATAAAATACACATTGATTTTCTTCGAGCTGATTTTTAAACAGTCTCAATGAATGACATTGAACTGTCAAAATGAAAACGCTAGCAATTGAGTGTGTTACGTAATGAAGCCATGGGCGTGGCTAAGTGAGGGGCTTGTGGCTAAGTAACAATAGCTGCACGGGTCGATCGATCAGGTTAAGCTACGCTTGCCGCGGTTGGTCCGTGGATGGGTGACCATCTTTACATACCAAGACCCCTCCGTGCCTCGGAAAGCACGTTAAGCCGTTGGTCCCGGCTGTCATTTGTGGATCTTTGACAGTCGTTACGGGTCGTCAGAAGCCCGAAAGTCTGACAACCAGTCTTACCAAGGGGTATCGTATTACCCCAGTTACTGGGTTGTGGAGGTCAGATAGGCAGTCGCTCCATGTAAAATACTGGTATTCAGCTGCATCCGGTTAGACTGGAAGCCGACCCCAACGTAGTTGGGAAAAGGCTAGGCAGATGATGACGTAATGAAGCCATAATATTTCGGGTTCGATTTTTTAAATCGATACAAGTAGTATGACCACGCTGTTCTCAATAAAAATTAGTCCTATCTTCTAAATAGAAGTTAGTTAAGAAATGGTAGATAGAATCTTTTGATCTATAATATCTATACATATTATGAATGCAAACTAATATTATAAATGAAAATAATTTGTTAGTTTGTTACGCTTTTGCGCTAAAACGGCTGAACGTATTTAGATGAAGTTTGGCACCTTTTTATCCTGGATCGCAGAGGAAATCGCGGGCGACAGCTAGTTATAATATGTGGTGTAGAACAATAAATCTGAAGAGTTTGTTTGAACGCGTTTTCCCCTGGAACCAATTTGATTTGATTTTTTATCTTTTGATAGCCCAACTCTTGAGAAAGGTTATGGGTTATTTATCATCACATCACGCTACGACCCTTAGGTGCCGAGCGAAAAGCAAAAAAAACAATGAAAATAAGCGAAAACGAAGTACCTAACAGCGCGGTCGGGTGAAATTTCACGCGGAAGCCATATTAGTATATACTAATAAAAACGAACTGCGACTATTAATCCGTTTGCCAAGTGACGTAATTATGGAATATCCCGTCATAAACGTTTATTAGGAGGCCAAGTATGGGCTGTTATGATGACCAAGCGTGCTATCTCGAATGTTGACGTTTTTTTAAAATTTTAGTAGTGATAAACAAAGCGTTCTATTTAAGTTTAGGTAAAAAGAGATATCAATGCTTTTTGGTAAGCTTGTTGTGGCTATGTAATAACTATTACGGAACTACTATAATATATATTTTTTTGAAAGCTGTGCCCACGACGTCGTCCGCGAGGAATAGTATTTTTTAAATTATTTATTTATATTATATACAGGATAAGTTTTTATCCAGTGCGCAAATTGTAACCATGAATTCAGCATATCATTCTAGACCTAACCCATTCTTCCCCTAACGCAGACATTTTATGTCCGTTTTACAAAAAATCAGCTGTTTCATAGAAAAGTGCAATACCTACGCGGTCAAAATGTATGGAACAGATTTTTTTTTGTATTACCAACGAAAAATGTCTGCGCTAGGGGGTCTACAATGATATGCTGAATTCATGGTTACAGTTTGCGCACTGGATAAAAATTTACCCAGTACCTATATTAATAAAAAATTCTAAAATAAAAGTAGCCTAAGTTACTCCTTATTACCTGCCAGTGAAAGTCCCGTCAAATTCGATCCAGCCGTTTCATAGATTAGCCGGAACAAACAGACAGACAGACAAAAATTGTAAAAAATGTTATTTTGGTATATGTACCGTGTATACATCCATATGCATTTAGTAAAAAGCGGTTATTTTAATATTACAAACAGACACTCCAATTTCATTTATCTCTATAGATGTATAGATTCTATGGCGACCCTCGATCCGCCATGACAGTATCACTTGCCCCGTTTTTGACAAACAAAATTAAATTGCGTCATAAAATGGTAAACTTAGTTCGGAGAATATTAATATTCCGCGAAATATATAACATATTTTGAGGAGACCAAGCCACAAGTAACGTTACGAATTGGTTTCTCAAAAACTGTCTAACCTATTATCACATTCGTGTGTCCAATGTAATTTGACTGATAAGATGGCGTTGCATGAGCATCAAGACAAGATGGTCACCTGATGACGTTTACATGTCAAAGTGACGTCTTACACAAAGATCTCTAAACATCACTGTTCTACGAACCTTCAACAGTAAATACGGTTCTATTTACAAGTTTATTTATAATGGCACGAGATGGAAAGGAGGATGGTCTAGCGCTAACAGTTTGAATAATATTTATTCGTAATACGTCATAGACGCTAACTGGTTTGCAAATAAGTACTTTGTATTGGTTATATTTAAACCTGTACTTATAAGAAACCACACTTAAAGGCGTTAATTTTTAGATCAATATGTCGTCGGTTTCCAACAACAGATTTTTTATCTGTGACCTCTCTATCCTCTATCTATACTTCTATAGTAATATTAAAAAGTGGTAAAGTTTGTGAGTTTGTGAGGTGTGAGGTTGTAGGGGGTAATCTCTGGATCTATTGAACCGATTTTGAAAATTCTTTAACCAATAGAAAGCTACATTATTTGTGACTGTGAGTTCTAGAGAAAAGTTGTAGAGCTTGATAATGCCTACAAAAAAAATCAGCAACAGCATATGTCTAACTTTTATATTTAAGTCACAAAAAGTAGTTTTTTTATATTAAAAAAATAATTTAAATCGTTAGGTCATATTTACTGGTCATATTATCAACAATTATGAATTCTTATCAAAATGAGTACATTTATCGTCTCAAGTAAACAAAAGACTTTTCCATTTTAGTCCATATAATTTGGACGAATGGTTAAGAGATACGACATAGGTATGGAACCGCGACCGTGTCGTAATCTATTGAGTGATCTATAAATGTTTACCGCCCAATGAAGTGAGCACGGGTCAGCTAGTAATTAATAAATGTCCATAAATAATTTACATGAATTCGTAGTTCTTCGAGTCGTTACGGGTAGTCTCGTGGGGCTCGTGACTACTAAATAAAGTAATAGTTTAAAAAAACTAAAAAACACGCTTTAAAATCCAAGCTAAAAACGTAGAAAATAATTTAATTCTATTAAAAGCGTGGGGTGCTTTTTGAGGTATTTTTATAATCAATTAATATCTAGCACCCCACGCTTTTTAAGAGAATTAAATTATTTTCTACATTTTTAGTTTGGTTTTTAAAGCGTGTTTTTTAGTTTTTTAAACTATTATTTATTTAATATTTTTTGGTTCTGCTAACTATAAAAGCGTGATTTTTTTTTCTATTTTTTTATTTTAATTTTGGAATTGTCATCGATCCTCGATAAGTCTACAAAGTTTAAATGAAATCTGACCGTTTGAAGTGGGTAAAAATCGCGCCCTAAGGAGTCGGTTACAAAAAAAACATGCAAGTGAAGCTAATATAAAGCGTGTAAAAACAGCCGCAAAGATTGATCAATAAGGTTATGTTACACTTGCCGTAGTCGGTCTTGGGATGGTTGACTCTCCGTACCTCGGAAAGACCGTTAAACCATTGGTGATGTCATTCGTAGTGATCTTTGACAGTCGCTACAGGTAGTTAGAAGCCCGAAAATAGTCTTTTAATCGGTCTTACCAAGAGGTATCATGCTCCCCTCTATCTGGGTATTGGAAGTCAGATAGGCAGTCGCTCCACGTATGCAGCTGCATCCGGTTAGACTAAAAGCCAACCTCAACACAGTTGGGAAGAGTTAAATAGCCTTTTCCCAACTTGCAGGTTGAATAAATTTAAAATCGTAGTTATGTATTTAAATCCTTACTAATATCCCTACTAATATTATAAATGCGAAAGTAATTCCTGTCTGTCTGTTACGGTTTCACGCCTAAACCGCTGAACCGATTGTCATGAAATTTGGCAGACACATAGCCTGGGATACGGAGAAGGAAATAGGTTACTTTTTAACCTTTTGACCGCCAGAGCGTAAGCGCATCGGTGTCCCTCCCATGCCAAGCCACAAATTCGGCGCAAATACCTACAAAAAAGAATAGGGATTCCAAAATTTTATCAATAGCCAAATAATCATTGCTTTTCATCCCTATTTAAAAAAAAAAATATTGTAACATCATTCTTTTATTTAATTTGACCCTAAAATGTTGTTTCTTGTCGACATTAGCCGACCGTGGCGTGTTGGGCACGTTTTCATTTGTCGGCTATACCCGACGGTGGCGGTCAAAAGGTTAAAGCGAAAACCGACATACACGTGGCCGGAGCCTCGGGCAAAACCTAGTCCAGAATAAGTAAGCTGTATGAAACTAGTGTGACGTATTTAAACAGTACTTATTTTTCCTTTTCCACAGTTCATTGGAATTAGCAATGGAAATTAAGTAATTAATGTGTTCAAATACTTACCTAAGGTTTTTGTGTTTCATTGTTTTTATCTACTTCATGCATTATTGCAGTACCGTTTCAATTGCTGCTTCGGCGAACTACAATTTCAACACGAATTTTTATAAGAGCACGTTCGAACCGACGTAAAAATATCGCGGCGAGATTTTATCGCGCACTGCATTTTCAACTCTCTGTGTTGCACAGAGCATTCAGAATCCAACATAGAGCATCCCAGCGCATCGAAAATACACACTTCAATTTTCAACTCTCGACCCTAAGGAGTGCGTTGAAGTTTCAGTGCGCGGAAAAATCCTGCCGCGACTTTATTACGTCGGTAGGAACTCTAGGATCGTGGGCTGATCTGTGTGGTAGCAAGAATCCTCTACCTGAGAGCACAATTATAATAATTAAACTTTATCACACTGTGCTGAGGGGCTCGTAGCTAAGTGACAATAGTCGCGAGCGGTTTGTGGAGTGGTCCATTACGTATCGAGATCCATCTGTGCTCAGAAAGCACGATAGGCCGTTGGTCCCGGCTGTCATTCGTAGATCTTTGACAGTTGTTACGGGTAGCCAGAAGCCCAAGCTGGTTTGACAACCAGCCTTACCAAGGGAATTCTGGGTTGTGGAGCAGATAGGCAGTCGCTGCATGTAAAATACTGGTTTCCTACGGTTACACTGGAAGCGCACTTCAACAGGGCCTAAATTCTGTATCGTTATAATGATTCCCCGCGGAATCTTACTACGTTCAAACTACGTCAATATTGTTTTTTTTAGAAACCAATGGTAACGGTATGGAATCGAAATGTCATATTCTGTATGTTCCAAGACAATTTGCCGATATTATCAATACGATATTAGCAGAATTCGTGTGTGATCGACGTGGTTACGAGTAAGGAATCGTTAAGTGGTCATAGTGAATTCAGGCCTTGAAGTGGTTGGGAATTGTACTTTTCGTGGATTATAGGAGACCTATTCTTGGCAAAAAGCATTGTAAGACTGTAAATTGTTAGAAAAAGTATTAAACATTTATCTGAATTTACAAAGGGCATTGACACTAACAATTCCATTCGAAGAGCAATCCAATGATAAGATAGGTATCTGACAAATAATTCGAATTCTGTAAGTAGGTTTGTAGAAACACTTTTACACGTCAATTATATTTTTAAAACTAGATGAGGTCGGCGTTTCCTATCTGACTACTCTGAGAAGAAAACTCAGAGGTCACAGTCTCTTTTAAAGCCCAGACATAATCTTAGTCAGATCACGTGAAGACCGCGTAATGAAATGAATGTTTATTTATGTAAGTAGATCTTAAAAGACACTTTTACACGTCAATATTTTGTTGGTCAATATTTTAAAAACTAGATGGCGCCGGCATTTCCTAGCTGACTGTTCCCTGAGAAGAAAAGCCGAAACAAACTCAGAGGTCATGGTCTCTTTTTAAAGTCCAAACATTATATAATTTGAATTTTATGTGAGTCTAACAATGCAGGGCAATGTCTAGAAGGGCTTTTTGAAGAAAGAGCCATTGCAGCTTTGAGCTGACCTGTCCCAAAAGACGGCATGTATGTATCAGTCACCGTGTAGATGGTGTGTGAAATGGTCTCACCACACAGATTCAGTAAACCTATCCAGTTAGGGGCGGTTCCGTGTGGTGCCGGATGTAAAAGAATAGCACCATCCCATTTCTTCCCGTGGGTGTCGTAGAACGCAATTAAGAGACTTACTAGAGAATGGGCAGCAGCGTTCTCTATGCATTTTACCACCATACTGCGATCGCCAACTCGCCTGCTGCCAAGCGTGGCGATTGTGGCAAAACCCCTTTTGGGGGAGACCTATGTCCAGCAGTGGACGTCTATCAGCTGAAATGAGGATGATGATAATCCAGTCAGTGCACCCATTTGTCAGTAATCGTACAAATCGACTCAACACTTCTCGTTCATCCTTCGTTCAAGTATCGTTGTTCAGTTTATCTTCTTGGCCTTAAATAAGACAATGCTACTTGATATTTAGACAAACACTTAAAACCTACAAACAAAAGGATGTATTGTGTGATAAGTTTGATGCCCGTCTGATTATAATGGAGACAAATAAGATGTTATTGTTGTAAAGGAATGGCCATGGATTTGAGAAGCTAGTGGTTCAGGGGGTAGCGTCGAGCAGCCCGCTAAATTGAATTTTCTTACCTACATTTTTTTGCAATTTGACGGTTAGATATCAGGCTATATTTTATGTTGAATGAAATATGATGCGACCGTAACACGTATGTGTTCCAGAATTATTAGGTAATACTAGTGGTCGCCCATTGGTAGACATTCGACCATAATTCATTTGAATATTGAGTTTATACGTTATACAAATATTCGCTTCTGCAGTCCTTCTCTATAAACATATAAGTTTCACGTTTTAATATACAGGAAAAAAAATTAACCAGTGCACAAACTGTAACCATGAATTCAGCATATCATTCTAAAACCCAAAGCACAGAAATTTTTCGTCGGTAATACAAAATAAAATCAGCAGTTCCATACATTTTGATCGCGTAGGTATTGCACTTTTCTATGAAACAGGTGGATTTTTTTTGTTTAACCGACGAAATATTTCTACGCTAGGGGTTCTAGAATGATATGCTGAATTCATGGTTACAGTTTGCGCACTGGTTAAAAATGTACTCTGTATTCCTATCAATCGCTTCTCCAAGGGAATATAACAATCATTAATTGTAGTGGTTGACTTTGATTGCTACTACTGCTAAATAGCTCGTAAAAGCTTCGGTACTTAGCTGTGCTGTAGCAGAGTAGCTGTAACTATTTGATTCTTAAACGCAATTGATGACGTAGGTAAAACTGTCTTAATGAAACTGATTGCCACCATATTATGTTGTTTATAAAAAGTTTAAAAAACGAATAAAAAAATAATAATAATAGTTATGGTGGCAACCATTATTATTATTTTTTTATTCTGTCGTCGCTCGCGAGAGAGAGAGATGCTGGTGAATTTGTTGCGCCACTTCTTCCCAGCTAAAGCACTAGAAAGAGGTGAAGGGCGGGCATTTTGGAGGACTGTCTTATGTAATTTTAACGTTCAAAAAGTGCTGATTCTCAGGCTAATTTGAATTTTAAAAAATGATTTTCATTTGAATCGGTCTGAGTCTGAGATCTCGATGTGATTTGTAAGGTGTGAATTACACAGAAACGGCGAAAGGTGAATGCGCGGCGCAGGCACAGCGTACGCAGTACATTTTGTATGAAACGTCATTTTCATACAAAATGTACTGCGTACGCCTAATGCAATGAATGCCAGTGTTTCACACAAAAGGGTATTTTGCACGCATTAGCGCAAACCGGATGCCTTGTGGATACTCGTGACACAAGGTCAATCGTCTTCGTATATTATTACAATGTTATTAATTAACTACTTACGTATTTAAAATTATAGAATTGTTATTAAATCTCACACAACTAATGATGGCTAGACACTGTTGCTTATTGGCTAAAACTGTTTGTAACAGGTACAAGTATTTTGATCTCACGAAGCGACGCGCGCTTTAACTGTACAGGTACCTGTACAGCGGCCTTTTCTGACACCAAACTATATAGTATTCACACGATCTGACTCGGAGTTTGTATCGGCCTTTCTTTACAGAGTAGTCAGATAGAAAACACCGACCGACGGCGTGTTACACTCAAACCTTCCACTGTCTCTTTTAAAGTCAAGATACGATCTTGGTCGGTCAGAGGCCCTAGTGTGAGTTTCATTTAACCATCTACAACAAACGCAGTGAGCGCGTTCGGCGTTCCAATTGGCCCTGGATTGGTGATGGACCAATCGGAGCGCCAAATGCGCTCATTTGGTGTAGATGGTTAAATGAAACTCACACTAGGGCCTCTGATCATGTTAAGACCATGTAGTTTAGTGTTTGAAAACGTCTTCTGAGGAAAGAATCACATAGATTGAGTGGAGCAGTCCAGTCAGTGCCCACATTTGTCAGCTATAGCTGCATGGCTGTATCATAAACCTCTGCATATATTCTTCGGAGAATACTGGCGTGATGTTTCAGATAAAAACAGCTGTTATCACTATACCAAATAACCTCGAAAGGTGTTGCGAAGTAATAACAATCTTATCAGTACAACACGTTCCTTGAATGTTTAAAAATATGTATATAATTAAGTGCACCTAATCTATGAAATTTAAAATGATGTCATAAGCATTTGATTTTATTGTTTTCTTTTTAGCATTTAATTTAAAATGATGTCATAAGCATTTGATTTTATTGTTTTCTTTTTAGCATTTAATTTAAATTGATGTCATAAGCATTTGATATTATTGTTTTCTTTTTAAATGGCTTCTACTCTTATTATAGAAAATGTTCCGTCACGGAAAAGCTCCAGGGTTAGCCTTCGATAAGTATTCAACTTTTTTACGTTTTTTGCAATTCGCAGATCATTTCCAGGCTGTATGTTGAAAAGAATATGATATGACGTAATGTTATTTTAATTCCATTGAATGACGTTTTCATTAAAAAAATAATAGATAAAAAATCCAAAAAACACGCTTTAAAAACCAAACTAAAAAAGGAAAAAATAATTTCAAAAATGCGTGGGGTGCTTTTTGAGGTATTTTTATAATTAATTAATAACAAGCAGTCACAGTTTTTTGAAATTATTTTCTCCTTTTTTAGTTTGGTTTTTAAAGCGTGCTTTTTTTATTTTTTTTTTAAGTATCTATTATTTATTTTCTATTTTTAGTTCTGCTAACTAAAAAAGCGTGATTTTTCAAATTTTTCTTGTTGAATTGTCTACAAAGTTTAAATAAAATCTGACCGTTTGAAGTGGGTCAAAATCAAGTCCAAAGGAGTCGGTTACAAATATGCTTACAAACAAACAAACATACAGGTGGAGCCATTATAAGCGTGTTAAAAAAAATACATCCAAGGGAAATAAATAGGGTACTTACTTTTAACAATTTTTTCGAATTTATAAAGCGCATATTCGCACTAAACTCGACAGTCCTCAGTGCCAAGGCAGAAATGTTATAATAATAAGTACAAATTGCAAATTCTTGAAAAGTAAACCAGTAACTGGGTCGTACAGGTCATATAAGTAGGCAGTTTCTCTATGTAATAGTGGTAATCAGCTGCATCTATTAAGACTAGAAGCTGACCCAACATAGTTGAAAAAGGCTAGGCAGATGATGATGATATTCTTTGCTATAAGTTTTCTTGAGATGTTTACACGAAATTGACCCTCTTTATAAACGCTGCTTATAGTGAAGCGATGTTAAACGTCAAAACTGTTTGGTTATACAGTCGCTATTCACCATTTAACTTTAAACAGCGTTTATAAATAAGGGGGTGAGTGATCAGCGGGGTAATTGGGTACGTAACACACTAAATGCAGCAAGGGCTTTCATTTTGACAGCTCAACATCTTGCATTGCATTTTTTATGTCGTTGAGCAAACAAATTTTTCGAAACTATGAAACAATGGATTAGCAGTATTCTTCAAATGATTATATTCCGACCGTGATTTTGTGTGCTGAGGCCCTAGTGTGAGTTTCATTTAACCATCTCGATCAAACGCATCGAGCGCCTTTGGCGCTCCGATTGGTCCGTCACCGATCCAGGGCCAATCGGAGCGCCGAACGCGCTCACTGCGTTTGATCGAGATAGTTAAATGAAACTCACACTATGGCCACTGATGTATGAACGTAAACAAATCAAAAGGAGTATTCGCAGATCATAGCAAATGGCGCGGGCATTCTGTAGTTCTGCGTACCACGGGTAGAAGGCGCCAGTGGCGAGGTGTAAAGTAGGGCTACCTCGACAGAAAGCCAGCAGGGTGTGGATGTGGAACTGTGTCAGTAACTAGCTCCACCGCCTATCTTGCCCTCTGTTCCCCAAAACATGCAGCCAAGGTGATCTCTGCGCTGCCACCGATAACGCCGTGGAAGTGGCGAAGTTTTGAGCCAACAGAATTCAAAATCAAAATCAAAAGTAATTTATTCAAACTAGGCTGAGAGTCAGCTATTTTTGAACGTCAAAATTACATAAGACATCCCCCCCAAAACACCCGCCCTTCACCACTTCCTAGTGCTTTAGCTGGGAAGAAGAAGTGGCGCAACAAACTCCCAAAATTAAAAAAAAAAAAACTGTAGTGCCAGCGACTGGAAGAAGTAGGCGCAAGTTTATGTAGGTATGTGTACCTATTATGTACGTAGGTGTTGCATCGCTCCAGCCGCCATAAAATCTGTTTACATTTTATTAAAAAGATTCGCCAATTTGCAAAGTTTGTTTTGAAAACCCGTCTGATTTGTCATACTTAATCATAACATTCATCGTATTGAATCTTGTTGAACTGACTAATTGAATGATGCTGAGATTCATTCACTTTGATAGGGTTTGCCGAACAAAGATTATTAATTAAATCGAGCATTGGTAATTCGAATATATATAGGTATTTATATATATATATGTCGTGGCCATATCGTAGATTTGCTCACTTCATGAAATGCTCGAGAATTTTTTTCTCGAGAAGACGGTCGGACGTCAGGGGCATCCCTAAGTTCGGT
Source organism: Polymixis lichenea (assembly GCA_949091785.1). Classification (NCBI taxonomy): domain Eukaryota; kingdom Metazoa; phylum Arthropoda; class Insecta; order Lepidoptera; family Noctuidae; genus Polymixis; species Polymixis lichenea. Next base: position 11,466,882 of record OX420958.1, on the reverse strand, counting down.
TTGGTTAGGTTCCTTTAAACCCTGCAGACAGAAATAGGAGCCCCGTGGGGTCAACCTGACGTCGACCGTCTTCTTCTGTAATATACGAACCAGAAGAAGCTGAGAATTTCATACATATATACTTCTTTATTGTACTTACAAATAATAAAGCAAAAAGTTTGTTTGTTTGAACACGCTAATCTCTGGAACTACCAGTTGGATTTGAAAAACCTTTTTGCATTTCATAGCCCAATTCTATAACTTCACACGCTACGACCCCTAAGGAGACGAGCAAAAAGAATAAATGGCTGAAACAACGCTAAGGGAAAAATACGAGCAAGGGCGGGTAGTACGACGCGCTGGAAAGGGCCAAGGGAGTTTAAAAAATGTGGCTGTTATTTTATATTGACCTGTCAGCTCTTTATTGCCGCTTAAGCTCGCCGTGCGGTAAGGACCAAGCCCGGGTAGACGGCGCATTGTGTTCCACGCGCGCCTCAAAGAGATGTCAGAACTGGTGGGGTCCGAGAGCCGATGCCTGCCAGGAGTGCGGGTTGTTCGAATGAGATAGCGCGGCCCCTGGCACACAGGCAATTGAAGGAACACGGGTGGGTTTTAATCAGTAAAAGTCTGACACGGCCTCCTGCTCCACCCAGAGCGGGAGAAGTTATTTAATGATTTCCCAACGTCAAAACAAAAACCTGTGACCCCTTTATTTAAATAAATAAATAAATGGGTCACAGGTCATGCCGATAGTTTTCGTTTTTATTTAAAAAAAAACATTATAGGTACTATCAAGCATTTGTTTTTCGCAAAAACAAATTATTTAAGAATTCTTAACTTATCTCGAAGACGTGACCTGATTGTTTACTATTATTTAATCTCAGCTTTTAATAGCCTATCCACCCCTGTGGCCCGCAATCTTTTTAAAACACCGAGATAACCTCAAAGATTAAAACTACAAGAATGTCTTATATTATCTTGATATTTGGCGCGACTGCAGAGCGTGGAATCCTGCTGAGTTCGAATCCCAAGCCGAGCAATGTTATTGGTTTTTCTATTAGAAATTCCTTAGTTGCAGCCCGGAGTTTGGAAGTTGGCGGTGTGATACTCCCGTGCTTCGGAAAGCACGTTAAACAGTTGGTTCTGCTCTGTCCGGTCGTGTCAGATTGCCGTCCCATCGGACTATGAGAGTGAGGGAAGAGAGAGTGCACCTGTGTCTGCGCTGTATCGGCTGCATCGATGGGTAGTCTCCGCTGAGATTGACCGCCATGTTCGCCAATTCAACACCGCTATATTCATTTAGACCTAATTTGTGGAAGCTTGTAAATGGTAACTGTACGCACTAAATGTACCTACATTATTTACCTAGATATTAGACTGGAAGAATAAATAAATGAATCAAATAGCTGTTGCCAAGTGATAAGTGTAATCGGGCTTTAAAACTAAATTTTGACACATCGTCGTCAAATGACAGCGCCGCCATGATGGATCAAAATATACTGACTGGTTGATTTTATCAATAATATTTACTTTAAAATACGTCAGTTTACATTACCTACTATCTAAACAAAACAAATATTGAGAAGTAATACATATCTTAGTATTGAATTGTTGACATTATTCGTACTTAAATTGTTATCAAGTCGAGACACCGCAAAATAACAAGTTTTGATAATTCATTAAATCTTGATTGACAATGATAGTAGGTATGTCATCAAAACTCGTGGCTACATAATAAGATAATTACAGTCACACGGGTCGATTAAAGTTAAGCTATGCTTGCCGCGGTCGTTCCGTGGATGGATGTTCATTTATTCATAACTTATCGACACCGCCGCAGCTCACAATGGTCCCGAATGTCATTCTAAGATCTTTGACAGTCGTTACGGGTAGTCACAAGCCTGAAATTCTGACAACCAGTCTTACCAAGGGTTATCCTGTTACCTAGTACCTGGGTTGCGGAGGTCAGATAGGTAGCTGCATGTAAAATACTGGTATTCAGCTGCATCCCGTTATACTGGAAGCTGACCCCAATACAATTGGCCAAAGGGTAGGCAGAATGATTGAGTATTTCATCAATGAATTTACCAGAAAAAAAATAAAAAATTCTGCCTGTCGGTACAGCCAGAAATATGTAGGCATCTAAGTCGGTACTGGAAAAAATATGTTGATTTGTCTATATTCTGGCCAGTAAAGAAAAGCTAAAACTCAGACAAATAAAAAAAAAGATGAACGAAAATTGGTTCTATCAAATTAGATACCTATGTCAAATGAAATTTTTCTATTTATAATTTTTTTTAATAAAATTTTAATATTAACTTTTTCTTATTAGTAAACAAAACTTACATAATTGAAATCTGCATAATTATAATCGCAACGAAATATAAATATTTATGAATGAGTCCGACCGAGTCGAGGTCAATTCTGTTGGCGCAACAAAACGCCACGGTCAACAACATATGAATGAGAGAAAGAGAAAGCAGATAAAGAAATGTCTCACTCAGATCATGTGACTGTGTTTGGACGTGTCATATAATAGTGCTTTTTACGGAAATTGTTTCCTAATTTTATTGCGTAACGCACTCCTAATTGCAATGGTGTTCTTATTGGCAATAGAATCAAATGATTCGCTTCGTTTGTTTCATGAGAGATATAAATGGTTAATGTGTGATTTAACTAGTTTTAAAGATCATAACTTATTTCAGTAGTAAGTAACTAAGTAGGGTAGTCAAGCATGAAAAGTACAAAAGTTGAAAAGTCGCCTTGACCCCTAACCTAACCTATAGAAATTTTTATCTCAAATTCATTTAGCATTTGGAACGACACTTGCATCGGTAGTGAGAACAAATTGAGGCCACAGTATTAATCTGTAGCCATAGTTATGTACTACATGCAAAAGTATACACAACTGTGTCTGCATGAGCTACCAGCAGATGTTTACTGTCTGCAGCAAGGCAAATCCGATAGTCGAAATGTGCCATTTTCGGCCATGCAGAATAGACTTTCAGGTACCGTGTGAAATTGTTTCTTACAAAGTACTTGTTGTTGCTGGTGACTTCGTCTGCGATCCAGGATTAGAAGTAGCCTACGTCCTTACCCATGTCATGGTCTATCTGGGTGCAAAATTTCATTTAAATCCGGTGTTGATGAATGAATGAATGTGTTAAGCCGTTTCAGCGTGATAGCATAACAAACAAACTTACTTTAGCATTTATAATATTACTAGCTTTTGCCAGTGGCTTCGCCCGCCTGGAGGGTGGTGTATTAGACTCTAGCTTCTGCTCGCGACTTCCTTGGCGTCAAAATTCTTGTTCCCCACCCCGTCGCTTCGAATCGCCTGCCCGTGCGAGTACTTCGTATTCGGGACTTTTTTCTCTTTGCTCGGCTCTTAAGGGTCTTAGCGTGATGTTATATAGCTTATAGCCTTCGTCGATAAATGGGCTATCCAACACTAAAAGAATATTTCAATTCGAACCAGAAATTCCTGAGATTAGCGCGTTCAACCAAACAAACTATTCAGCTTTATAATATTAATATAAGTATAGATTAGTATACATATAAACCTTCCTCTTGAATCCCTCTGTCTATTGATGAAAACCGCATTAAAAACCGTTGCGTAGTTTAAAAGATCTAAGCGTACAAACACGAAAAGTGACTTTGTTCTATACTATGTAAGGAAGTTACCTAGGATGCTTGAACAGAAGATGTAAAAAGAAAGCCTAATCAGGAATTAAATTATCCGGAAAAGAACCGGAGTTATCTGCGTTACCTGCGGTTTTTCGAAGAGCCGATGGACGGTGGATCCCTAGAGTGGAGACTGCGTATCGGCAAGTATAGTGTGGGGGGGCCAAAGTGGGCCCAAAAAGGTGGCTGGGACAGACCAGATGCGGAAGGCGGAGCGGCCTATGTCCAACAGTGGACTGCGATTGGCTGAGTTTGTAAGATTTCACCTTCGTTTCATCTTTCTAAAGCAACAAAGGAGAACAACAAACAATGGCACATCAGTGTTCTGATGTGCCATTGTTTGTTGTTCTCCTTTGTCGTTTCTTCCATCATCGTTCTATCGTGTCATGCTCCTCTACACGTTGGCCCAACATAGGCCAATATAAGCCACAGAATGTCTATATTACAACGATAAGTACACCCACCATATGAGTAACTGGTTACTCATGTGCACCCACTCAAACACATGCATTTATAAATATAAATGACAGTTGTGCTACTTAATTATTGTTTTATCTATTAAAATCATATGATGGAACGAAGTTTTTTTAACGCAGCTTGCGGTAGGAGTAAAATTGTTTAAATCGTCACGTAACGAAAAAGCGTTATGCCCCCTACATGCGACTTTCTATTATATGATAGAAAAATATAGGGAGAGTGCTGAAGCCGATAGTGTATTTCAAAGATAGAGCAGTTAACGTTACATTCGGAATTGAAGAAAAAGCGTAAGAGTTTCATAAACAAATAGATACAATCGTTTTATAAACAAATAAAATATTAGAAACAAAAAATGGCAGATTTACCATTGTGAAAAATCACCACGTGCGAGAGTTTATTTTGCTTTGAACATTTATGCATCGCTGTTCCCTTTGTCGGAGGTGCGTACGATTCGAGTAGTACCTATGTCACTATTGAGTAGTGTTTTATCGAGTTGATGAATATTTTTTAAATTATAATAAAACAAAAAAATCTTTATTTTTTTACTTTTACTCTATGCTTCGAAAGTACTCCTTATGGCAAGTTGTTCTGCCGCGCGAAAACAACCATTAAAGTTTCTCGGTGTCTTGCCTTGAACCAAACTCACTCGCAATAACAATAGCTTTTACTATGCAAGTTTATGAACATCCATTGCATTGACTTGGAGATTGTGAACACGGATTTGAAAAGAGTAGGCTTTTGGTTCCATAAAGGATAATCTTTGACTCAGAAAATATGGACAAGGCTTCAACTCTTGCAATCTGCCTTCAGCCTTTTTTCTCAACCATGTTGGGGTCGGCTTCCAGGCTAACCTGATGCAGCTGAATACCAGTGTTTTACATGGAGCGACTGTATATTTGATCTCCACAACTCAGTTACTGGGAAATACGTACCCCTTGGCAACTCTGGTTGTTAGACTTTCGGGCTTCTGTCAAAACAACAGCTGATTGTCATATCAGCACTTAAATGCTGATATTTATCATTCAAATGATTATCAGAACCACCCAAGGACATTGAACTACCTGACGCAATTTATCCAAAGATTAGCTTCTGCCCGCGACGTCGTTCACGTGATTTTTTTATTTATTTATTTATTTATTGAACCATTTATGCACACACATAAAGGACCCATGGCATCTATAGCATCGCATAGGCTGCCCTCGATGTTACTTCTTTTTCTCTTAGCCTTGTTTGACTTTTTTGCTTGTTACTTGGCTTCATAAGGTCGCAACGTGATTTTTAATAGCCTTTCTTAACAATTGGACTATCAGACGCAAAAAAGAATTGTTCAAATCCGACTGGTAGTTCCACTTCCATAGATTAGCGTGTTCAATAGTCTTGTGCCTGCTCGTCATTTTTAAGATCGCTCCGTACTAGTTCATTTCGGTCAGTGAACTAGTTCATTCTATTAGTTCTATTCGGTCTTCGCTCTCAGTCAGTATTTCCATAGATCACAGAGCAAAAAAGTCTCATTGAAATCGTATCAGTCAAACCAGTCGCTGTCATTCTCGCTCTCGTTCAGACATACGTTATGGCGTTACGGCTCTTCGTAAATGTACGAGGAGCTGTTAGAACTAATAGACCGATTACAAGTCAGCATTTGGAAACGTTTATTTTAGTACAGTTCTAAGATACGGTTCCTATTCGTTCATCGTTCACGAACTACACAAGACTAGTGTTCAAACAAACAAACTCTTACAAACTTCATCATCATCATCTCAGCCTGGAATAACCCATAGCTGGGTCATAGGCGTCCCCTTGTTCCGCCATACTTCTCAGTTCCCTGCATGTGTCATCCTTGTGTTTCCTGCGACTTTGACGAGTTTCTTTGGCCTAACCTAGGCCAACATTCGGTTACAGCTCTACTCCATCACAGTTTTTTTTTAGAGCACAACCTAATATAAGGTTTTTGGTATCACAGTGACAGCAGAAACCTGACTCCTAAGTCATATGATCATCTAGTTTAGGAGTCAGGATTTACCCTATCCGTATGACTTTTTGCGAACGAAGTGTAGGTATCCTAAATATGAAAGGTTTCCATATCAATAAAGATTTGTATTAGTTTCGTTACAAACTAACACAAAAACCCAACCTGTTCATAATATTAGTATAGATTACTTAAGGAACAATGTTTTCAAACTAAGATTGTCCCTATCGGTTATCGCAAATCTTTTATACACGCCTTATCTCCGACCACCGTGACAGTGATAGGTTTATCCAATGCGTACAAAAGTAATGTTTTAAGAGAACATTTGACGCGTTTTTTTGATGTTTCGATATGAAACAAAATGTCGGCGTGGTAATTGCATAACACACAAAATTACAACGTTCATAGAAAGAAAAGTCTAATAAAATGTGTCAAATGCGATGTAAAGAAACTAGCAGAAAAGTGGTCCGCACGGCTACGCAAAAAAAGGCCAATTCAGCAAAAATGCCAGACAATTACTAGTGCTACGCTGGTTTTCAACTGAACCTGTTGTTTTCATTAGGTACTACGGTATTTACGTTCTTGAGCAGTCGAATTTTTCAAAACCTATGAAGCAATGGATCAGGAATTTTCTTCTAATTCCTCGGATTGCGAACAAAAAATGCTACCAAGTAGGGTGCAGATTACTGGTACAGATATTTTTGTCATGGTTTAAAATGCTAGTTTGACTGCTGTTCAAGTAGCCATACGTCGCTGTAGCAGCGTAAAAAAGTAAAGGAGATTGAAGTTATGATGACAGATAGATCAGACTAAGAATCTATAAGCAAATAGCTTCTGCTCGCAGCTTTGCCCTAGTAGAGGTCCAAAATTTGGGGGACGTGCCATTGGGATAAAAATATTCTTTGTCCACACCTAGGTGCCACATTTCTTCCAAATCCGTTCAGCCTTATAGACGTGAACTTCCGAATCTATGATACTATACAATATGGAAAACTTGTAACCCATAAATAGCTAGGTTTTCTTGTTATAAAATCGTCGTAAATACGATAAAGCCAGAGCAGGAAGTATTTACGTAAGGCGTGGAAGGAAATAATCTGCGGTCAAGGAGATTGGTCACGCGCTGTCTGCAAATAAACTTATACACAGCATACCTAAAGGTACATGCGAAGACGCTTAACAGGATAAGACAGTCAAGTTAATGCTTCAAGACCAGAAATGTGCTGTCTCGAGAACTTCCTAAGAACCCAGTAGAATATTTACTAACAAAATACGATTAATAAGGCGTAACGGTGTTCAAAAAGCACTACACCTATGGGCCACTATCGGCCCCCTGCAAGGCATAAAAGATAAAATCTGTCTCGAGAACATTCTAAGAACCTAGTAGGTATATTAGGAAATAAGAGTAACATGGCGTAATGAGATCAAAAAAGCACAACACAGCCAATATTTGTGCCCTGCAAGGCAAATACCCGCTGTGCACACACGTTTGTTTAGCCGTGGAAAACTATGGTTGATTCGCTGTATGCTGCATCATTGTATAGATTACTATGGAAACTTGTTGACAGACATGGCGTCGGTACTAGGCACGGCATCGTCGCCGTATGCCTCGTCTGGTGGTTTGCCGTGTTATATGTGCGAGCGCATACGACTAGCGCCGCGGCGTCCCGAGAAGAAACCGTGCCGTGTACAACGCGCCAGACGGACGCGCAGATTGATGATACACGAGTAAGTCATTACTTCTAACTATCACTGTATGTCTAGCGATCAGAAATACCTAGTCGTTGCTAAGCTGCAGGCAACAATAGCTTTATAGATAGGGTTACCAGTTTTAAAAGTCGTAGGCATCTATTCGAATAAGACTGCTTCTTTGGTCTTGTGGTCACAACCGCTACTGCTGAGATATGAGGTGTTGGTTTCGATTCCCAGGTTCTCCGTAGCAGCCCGGAGTCTCGATTTGTGCCCGGTGTATGGCAATAGGAAGCCGAGAATTCGTCCGAAACTGACGAACTGGCGAAATGTGGATGTAGGTACTAATAGGTACACCTCTGCCTAATCCTTCGGGAAATACTGCGCGATATTGTGTCATCTACTCGAAGAATATCTCATTCTGTAATGAGACTAAAATATTAGCCCGTATTCTAGAACAATGCTGTCGACATGACAATTCTGATGATATACATGCACGTTATTTTGTCTTGGCAACTGGTAAATATGCGACAAAGCGTTATAGCTCAAATCGGCACATGACACGTGGCGTAGCGACATAGCAAAAGCATTTGACACAGCTAATGACGTTTCAATTTGTAAATCACACGAATATGAACTGCCAAGATATTCTGGATTCCTGAAATGACAGGCAGCAGATACAAAAAGATCATGTCTGTAGTAAGTACGTTGAAATTTTTCTATACGTAACTTGGCAATCCTAAGGTGGATGGCGCCGAAGAGGCCGACCTAAAAAAGGTGGCGAGTTGGCAAGGAGATTTTGATGCATACCCCGAAGGCTGATGCGAGGTGGCGCAAGAAAAGTAATTGGAGGAGGGCTTTGTCCAGTGAAGAATAGAGCAGAAAATTGGTAGCTCTAACTAAATATTTTATTGAAGTGCACTTATAAAGCCATTCATATTTATGATGGACAAGCATCTGCAATTTATAAGAACCCAATGTATAGACTTATTTTTGAACGATAATAACGAATAAGAAGAAGATATAAATAACTACTAAGCTCAATATACCTATCACATGAATTATGTAATCACATTAAATCGATCCTGAACAAGTTTATTTTATAAAAGGCCAAGATTAAGGTTAATTCAGAGGACTGGCATTTGCCAAATGAAGAAAAATATATAGCCTATAAGGCAAATGGACCAAGGTAACCGACACTGAACGAAGAACAGCCAATCTTAAGTGGCAGTGGGCAGGGCACATTGCTCGCAGAACAGGTGGCCGATGGGGCCGAAAAGGTTCTGGAGTGGCGACCACGTACTGGAAGACGTAGCGTTGGAAGGCCTCGGACAAGGTGGACCGATGACCTGCTGAAGGCCGCAGGAATCCGTTGGATGCGAGAAGCACAGAATCGGTCGAAGTGGCAAGCTTGTGGCTATGTCCAGCAGAGGACATATTTGGGCTGAAAAGATGAAGGCAAATGGACAAATAAAATCTCGAACAAGTCTTAAGAATGAACCTTACCATATTTGGAAAAGGTGAAGATGATTAGCATCACATGACGATAGGTCACGTGACAAATTGTGGAAAACAGCTAGGGAATAGAAATTGGCATCATATTATAACTAGCTGTTATATTTCGACCTATATCTCTGATTGACGTGATCCGCGTAAGTCGACGTACATACCGACGTAATAAAATCGCGGCGGGATTTTATCGCACGCTGGATTTTCAACTCTCTTTGTTGAACCGAGCATTGATAATTCAATAGAGTGCAGCACGAGTGAATCTCAGCGCCTCGAAAAAAACACAGTGTTCGATTAATGAAATTTCGGCGCTAAGCCGTGCGTTGACGATTATCCAGTGCGCGAAAAAATCCTGTAGAAACGTGGGACAATTCTACAGAATGTTAATATGTGCATCAATCAAGTAAACAGGAAGTTTCAGATGAAAACTAACTGATTCCAAGGATAATAATATTATTATAGCCTCGCAGGATAAATTTACACATATTAACAGATTAAATGACGCAGAACTGCATAGTAAACAAAAACATTAATGTAAATCTACTCGAATCTTCGTATGGAGTGACTCATTCCACACAATAGGTTACTATGAAACCGTTAACGTCCAGAGAGGAGCGGATTGTGGCTAGGTAATAAAAGCAGCATGGGTCGATCGATTACCACTACGCTTGCCAGTTGGTCCGTGGATAGTTGACCATCTTTCATACCAAGACCCTTTCGTGTCCCGGAAAGCACGTTAACCCGTTCGTCCCGGCTCTCATTCGTGGACCTTTGACAGTCGTAAAGGGTCGTCAGAAGCCCGAATCCCTAGACAACCAGTCTTACTAAGGGGTATCGCGTTACGGGTGTTGCCCACTTAACTGGGTTGTGAAGGTCAGATAGGCCACACAGTTGGGAAATCTAAATCCATCCATTGTTGCTTTAGTCGGGCCCTACTCTACTCTACTATAAAATTCGTGCCGAGACGAGAGAAAGACGATATTGAGCGAACGCTTTTTGACTTAATGGGCTCTGTTGGACAATATTTTCAAAAACTATAACACGACTACTGAAAAAACACGCTCTAAGAAACCAGAAAGTATTTTTCATCTGAAATTCGTGGTCGTATGCCTCATTTGTTAAATTATGATAAGTATTCAAGTTATGAGGGAACAGATCAACATACATACATGCATACCGGTCAAAATCATAGCCATGAGCCAATCATAACATCACCGTCATATTTAATGACGTCGTTGCACGAGACGAGGGGCTAATTCGTTTTCCAGATCACTATACCTCACACGTGTTTTCAATTAGTCATTCCGGGTCATATATTTCTAGAACCTTCTAATAAGTCTCATCCATCTTGGCCACGCAATTCACTAGTTAAGTTACGTACTATTTAGTATTGCAAACGCGACGTGTAAATAAATACAACGTGCGAGGTCGTGTCAATCAGTAGGAAGGGAACTATCCATCCGTCCTGACTCTGCAATGGTTATTTCTAGAACATGCATACGTTACTATCTTGTTAGTAGTTTGTGCTACGTACTGGAGTTCAGAAACCTTTTATTTCGGGCCATCATCATCTTATCAGACGTCCACTGCTGGACATAGGCCTCTCCCAAGCACCGCACTTCGACCGGTTCTGTGCTTCCCGCATCCAGCTAATTCGTGCGGGCTTCACCAGGTTATCGGTCCACCTAGTGGTACGCTACGTCTTCCGGTACGCGGTCGCCACTCCAGAACCTTCCGGCCCCATCGGCCATCTGTTCTGTGACTAATTTTCCCACTGCCGCTTAAATCTGACAATTCTTCGGGCTATGTTGGTTACCTTGATTCTTCTACAGATCTCTTCATTTCTGATTCGATTGCGTAGGGAAACTCCAAGCATAGCCCTTTCCATTGCCCTTTGGATGACTTTCAGCCCTCTTATGAGGCCCATTTTTTCGACTATTCATACAATATCTGTTGCGTTAGTTTTGCTGTCGAAAAAAAAAACAAAAAAACCGTCATTCCTAACGCAATCAAAGTTTATCATCCATATTCTGTAGTTGAATTGACAAAATGGCAGCTATTGCCATTAGAATTGCGAACTACCTTACGGCCGCAGGTTTTAAGCGAAACATTTGACAATACCCACATTTTTTAACATGCAACATTATCTGTATCAGTTCACAATAGCGAAATAATCAGTTAAGTGCAAAAAGGTCGGGGCCGTAAACAGACTCGTTCAGTGATAGGTATTACGTGACTTCCAACCGCCTTACCCATTACGATTAATTAAAACTATGGTATACTGCGCTGTATAGTCTTCATTTATTACAGCTTCGATTAAGTTCCAAATTATCAATGAAGGTATTTGATGGCGAGTAATGGAGAGGTAAATGCGCCCTCACGGCCTTAGTCGTCGCAGGAGACGCCCTGGGCGTCGGGAACCCCCGGCTGATTCCCGGCCACCGCAGGCGCGGGCTAACGGATGGCGAGTAATGGGTAGCTCGCTGTCCGGTAAGGACCAAGCTCGAGTCGACGGCGCGTTGTGTTCCACGTGCGCCTCAAAGAAATGTCAGTATCAACTGATGGGGTCCGCAAAGGCCGATGCCTGCCAGGGGTGCGGGTTGTTCGAAAGAGATACCGTAGGTAGCCCCTGGCACACAGAAAATTGAAGGTACACGCGTGGGAAGTTATTTGACGATTTCTCACCCAAAAAAAGGTATTTACAAGGCAGATGTGAGTGGAAATGCCGGGAGGGGACGCCCGAGGGGGAGATATAGTGACCTTATTGGTGATGTTCTTCAGAAAGGTCAGGGGCTTAGTACTCGCAACCGGCCTGCGTGTATGACCAGAGAGAAACTCACACCAGGGCCACAATGGCCCTAGTGTGAGTTTCATTTAACCATCTCGATCGAACGCATCGAGCGCGTTCGGCGCTCCGATTGGTCCGTCACCAATCCAGGGCCAATCGCGCTCGACGCGTTTGATCGAAATAAGTAGTTAAATGAAACTCGCACTCAGACCTCAGATGTATGAACGAGGCAAAAGGAGTCAGTAAGGATCGTAGCAGGTGTCGTTCTGTTGTTTCTTTCTACCCTCACGGGAAGAAAGTATGAGCTTATGTAATAATCGATGAAATGGTTTTACTGTCCCTAGGTTTATTTGGTTTCAGTTAAGCTGCGGTGTTCTAGGAGAACGATGGGCGCCAGATAACGGTCGCAGAGACGAATATCATGAAAATTATGGCAGCAGGGCTTGACTTTACGATGTCAAAAAACACTCTGTAAGAAAACACGAGAGCAGAGGTAACGGTTGCGGCTGCGATCATGACATGTAGGTCGTATGTTAGAACTGTGATAGGCGGTTTACTTTATGCACGTTATTTTTTTTTGTCTTGTTTTTTGTTTCACTTTTTGGGTTTTGTTTTGTTATAGATTAAGTATATGTTTGTGTTTTATTTTTAAACAGTATCTGCGATTGGATACGGACACTGTCTTTTTGTTGAGGTTTTTCGCAAAACTCCATAAAGGGGTTACCTTTCCTTGTTAGCCGCATAAGTTTTTGTACAGTTGTACAGTACGCGTGTCCGCCCCCCACGTAGCCAGGTGTTCAGCTTGGACGTAAGGTAGGATTTTAGGGGGCCGGCTGTCATGTTACCGTGCGGTTAGACAGTCAGTCGCTCCTTGTAAAATACTGGTATTTTGCTGCAACCGTTAGAATGGAAGACGACCCCAGCATAGTTCTAAAGGCTTGGCAGACTGATTGACCCATGCACTTTAAAACCGCCACACTAAACTAGGAAGCAATCACAAACAAAGATGGCGACTGCTTTTAGAGTAGTTTAGAATTGTCAAATTGATTCATTTTTATTGGTCTGCAAGTGATTTTTATTCTAGCAATTTAAAATGGCCATGAATTTGACTGCTGGAGTGGAAACTTCCAAATTTAAGCTGTTGGCCAGTAGACTAGCAATAGACAATTTGGCCCAAATTAATTACCAATTTGGTAGGTACCTACATTGTCAGTTGGTTCCTCTCCATCTACAAAGCTACGAACAGCTGTCGACCAGCAACAAAGATCTTTACCTATTTCGACTAATGAGTAGGTAAGCATTAAGTTTGACCAACAAAAGCCGGGAATATAAACCGCCGGGTCCCTGAAACTTTCAAAGTTTTTGATAGACCTATGTTGATTAACGATAATTTAAAAATTGTTGGCATATTTACAACAGTTTCAAAGTTCAAACTCTTGATTCTTTCAATGTTTATCAAAATTTCTAATACAATTCATTTTATAGACCGCCCAGTGTTGTGTAAAAAATTCTACATTTAACTTTTTTTTACTTTGTTTTTTATCTGCAATTTTTATTATCTAGGTAGGTACTACGTTGACAAACATTAATTAAACAATTGTTGGCATCGTCTCAACAGTTTCAAAGTTTTAACTCTGTTACTATGGATAAAAAACGTTCATAAAATTTCTACCACACGACACGATATCACAGTGAAGTAAAATGTATGAAAATGTATGATGCCTTTAATTTTCCGTCCACGATAAAATTATAACGTGCACGCATTTCTTCCACACATGGACGTGGATGTACCTACACGATAATGTCGCCACGTTAGAAATTATTAGGCGCACATTTTGCTCGATTCGCATGAATTTACGTTTTGCATTTTATGCACTACAGTAATAAATAACATTGGTTCGATTTGCTCCTAACTATTACCTAGTAAGAAAAATTTTTTTTTTTTTACCATTCTGCATAAAATCGATTCACCCGTTTCGGGCGAGTAAATTCGTTCGAATCGCCTAATAAGCCACACATTTACCAGAGCCTAGAAGCAACCCTTAACATCAGCTAGACAACTTAAAATGCGTCATTTTAAGTTGTCGAAGACATTATTAAGTATGGCAACACAAAGAGTATTTTCAAACAATTTAAAACAAAGGTATAGTTTACACTTGTACTACAAGACTACAACTGAACAAAGAAGTAGGATGACTGCATTGACGACGAACTGGTAGTTTTGTTTACAAATGCAGTCTCTTTTAAAATTATGAATCTTTGTTTGAGTAATGACGACGCAAAGTCTAGGAATTGCGGCCGCGAATGCTTGTTCCAGGTAATTAAAAACTACAAAATACAATATAAACCAGTCTGAATCTAAAAATCTATACTAAAACAGGTAAAATTGACTGAGTTAAGGGGAGGGGGGGGGGGCAGGTTAGATAATCTTCGGAACTACTAATTCGATTCTGATTTTCGAGTGTCATAGGTTATTTTATGTTATCGACAAAGTCGCAGGGAAATTTTGACAGCATCAAACTGACCTCGCTGTCTACATTAGCCTTTTTTCTTATGGCAATGGTTATTTTATGTTATCGACAAAGTCGCAGGGAAATTTTGACAGCATCAAACTGACCTCGCTGTCTACATTAGCCTTTTTTCTTATGGCAATCTGGTAAAGTATTTCTTTCCTCAAAAACTTGGCAATAGTATTACCATATAACGCCAAAACTGTCAAAACTTAAAACCCAATAAAACACGTTATAACTTTTTAATGTATTGCCTTTATCGTCGAAGAAACACGCAGTAAATTCAAGTTGTTTATTTACCTCGTCGCTGCAACCATCGTGACTCATCGTCGGTCATTTCCAAATTTTGATCTGCAAGGTTTCTTTGGGATTTCTGAGAACTTCTACCTGTTTTGTGTCACGTAGTCTTGAACTGTAAGGATTTTAACCAGTTTGGGTGTGGTAAGACAATGGTTTGGAAAAATCTAGATGATCGTGTTTCCAGTTGAGGCATCCACCACTAAGAGATTTTAAATACTATGGAAGTATGTCAAAGAGTAGATTACGATTTCGTTCTCTTTGTCCCGCCTACGGTCATATTTAAACGTCTTTGGTTCCCCATCGCACATAGCTGACACAGATCTTTACTTTGCATACACTTCGTTTTTTTCTTGTTTTATCAAAGAAGTCACTCAGTCACAACTCCTGGAATAGTTAATCATAAAACTGGATTTTATAAACAACAATGTTTTTCAGCTTGAGTTTTTACTTCAGTCCATGATATCACTATTAATCTAAAGGTATTGACAGTACATAATAAGATTGTTCAACCTTATTTTTCGTTTATCGAACGCACAGGTAGTCGATTTTTGTGTTAGTACAACTTGGCTTTACTTGACATACTTTTATTGCGAGTTCATTCACCTGAACACTGCCTATTCTCAGTCAAATATCAACGAGTGTTGACAACGAATTAAACTACTCACCATCATTAACTGTCCATACCGTTCCTTTATTTTTAGAGCAAATATTTTTTTTTTTATCATCATCATTATTCAGACGAAAGACGTCCACAGCTGGACACAGGTCTACTGCAAGCATCACCACACTTACCGGTTTCGATTTGACAACACCCAACAGATTCCTACGACCTTCACCTGTTTTTCACTCAACCTTATGGATGACCTACGTACCGGTGGCGAAAGCACCATATAACACGAGTCCTACCGGCTTCCCTTCAGTGATTCGCTATTGAAAATAGTGTCTACTATTGCCAAAAAATATAGTAACACTACGGGTAATTAACTCACCGTAACATTTAAACAACAAAAACGCTTATATTTAGCTTTGTATTACAACAATTTTTTTTAAATAAATTAACCCGGTGACAAAACGTCATAATCGGGAACTAAAAATTCATGCAGCAGCGATCCCGTATTGTTGTCACTTTAGGTCACGTGGCACCGCTTGCTATGGACGAGAGCAAGCAGCTGTAGAACGGGTTACGATAGAGACGTATATAGAAAAAATGCGTGAGCGAGAACGAGATGAAGAAATATTGCACCTTTTTTTAAGTTTCAGTCAGCTGTTCAATTTTATTCAATTCTTTATATTCCTATACACATTTTAGAGTGAAATAAACTTACTTACTTATCAATAAAGTAAAAATAGTATTTTTACTTTATTGATAAGTAAGTTAAAACCGGCTTCTCTCTTGGAAAAATTGACACCTCGCCGCTGCTACTAACGTTTTATCTTTCCAGTGTTCAGAAAAATACTGCTTCATGGGCATAAAGCTGCCAATCTTGGAGGAACGGGTTAAATTCGCAACTTATTTTATTTATACAGATTTTAGTCATTTGTTCCAATAAATCGATTGGCACAAATAACGCATTGCTCCGATAAAGAGCTAATCTACACGTGTGCCTAATCTCTATTCATGCTTGTATTGATTCACCTCGCTTACGTAAGTGTATAAATTATGCACAAATCTCGAATATTACGAATGGCCTAAAACTAATTTCTGCTGCTATAAAATTCCCTTTACGTTCTCCAATATTAAATTATTCATTAGAGCCGAGATTGAAATTGCTTTAGAGACAGGAGGCGTTAGCACGACCTAGATTTTGTAGTCGTCCTCGGCCCAATGTTCGTCAGACGATAAGGGCAGGCGGAAAACCCGACTCTGTAGCAGCCTAGTTATAAGGAGTATTATTATTTAACCGTCATTTAACCATTGTTTGGAAATGGTTGAAATTTGTCGAAATGTCCCAAACAATACCTGTCGTAGATCAAGTCATATGCAAAGAAGAAAGAATAAAGAAGAAAGAAGAAAGAAGAAAGAAGAAAGAAGAAAGAAAGAAAGAAAATACATTTATTTAGCACAGACTTTAAAGCACACAATACACATTAAACAGCGGGAAAGAGTAAAATAAAAAATCAATTTAAAGTGTAAGGTGAGAAGTCAGTAACTAGCATTATAGTGTACCTCACGGCTGCGCTAAAAAGTTAAATGGATGACTTGAACAATAACGGATTACCATAGATTATGTGAAACATATCTAGAAACGGGATGAATATCAAAATGAGGGATAAGTGTGAGGAAGAAGAAGACATGTTGCGGCGACCCCAAAACAACTGGGATAAGGGTAGACGGATCCTGTCAGGGGTGCGGGTTTTTCGAAAGAGAAACTGAGGGAACACGGGTGGGTTTTAGTCAGTAAAAGTCTGACACGCCCTCCTGCTCCACCCAGAGCGGGAGAAGTTATTTGATGATTTCCCACCCTCAAAAAAGAAACAAGGGGTAGAAAGAAGGATGATGAAACACCCAAATACGTCACTAGTTCATTTATTCTCTATATTATTATACAGGAAGCATCTCTATTTATAGAAGCTGGTATGGATGCAATAGCAACATTGACCTAGAGATGACGTGTGGCATCACGCCAAAATGGCGGAATGCCGCCAAAATACTGCTAAAGTATAAACTTATTGTGGGTTAGGTACGATGTTTAAATTGTCTTTGTTGCTTTGTTTGATTACAATTTCTTTGTCAGATGCCTGAGGTAAACAGAAACATAGCTACTAATTGATTTTACAAAGGTTGCTTTTTCGGCAATGGTAACAAAATGATTAAAGGACGCACATTGGAAGTCAAAAAGTTACTACTCAAATATTAAGGTAACACAAAAGAAACTACCCTTTGCAGTAGTTTTGTGCAGGCATTTGAATGTCCAAATTCGTCTTCAAAGAGAAATTCAAAGAAGCCAACAGGAAAACAATTCAGGCATGTTTCCGTATTCTATTACGATTACGGAAGTAAGACATTAGTGGTTTCATTAACATCTTCATTCTGCCCTTATCCTAATTTATTTGTGGTTGGCGCAACATGTATTTTTCTTCCATACGTAGGCATAGACAATGGTGTCTTTTCGGTCTTCCCCTACTCGTATCCACATTCATCCTCAAAACTTTCGTGCCACCATTTTCCTAATTTGCAATGACAAACAATTGTATAATTATAAACATTGAGAACGACGATTTATTAGTTTACTAACAATTGCATCTTCAAAGTAGGTCACGGGTGTCATAGTATCTGTGATCGTCTATACAGGTAGCCAGAAGCTCCGAAAATCTGACAATCTGTCTTACCAAGGGGTATCATGTTAGGTACCCAGTTACTGGGTTGTGGAGGTAAGCTCACTTCATGCAAAATACTGGTATTCAGCTGCATTCGGTTAGACTGCGAATAGAACTTAGTAGGTAAAAACCTCGATGGATAACGATAAAGCATCTCAAAGTTCTTCTTGTATTTTCAACGCATTATAATTTAATACTTTAAGTAGCTAAGTTCTGAAACGGTTGATTATTCAGGAAAATTCAATTTTGAAACCCGAGGAAACCTATTATCATCGTCTATACTGACAAAACTTCGACGGCAACAAATTATGAATAATGTAAACAGTTTCGCCCAGTCTTCAATGGAAAATAGAAGATATTTTCCAACGTATTTGTGTCTTATTAAATCGAGTGAGAGACAACGTTTCTTTCAAGACTTGACAAGGGTTTCTTTATTAACAATGGAACGCACTGACGAAGGATTTTTGAAAATTCATCCCCTAATTTTCAAAACTCCAAGGTATAGGGACCCAAAAGAGTTTAATCCCACTAATATTATAAATGTTAAAATTTGGATGTTTGTTACACAAATCGCACAAAAGCGGCCGATCGGATTTGGATGGAATTTGGCACACAGACACTTTATAACCTGGATGTGTTAACTCGGCTGGGCAGCATTCGGGAGGCTTCGCAGTATCTTCTCGTCCCAAATACAGCAGTGTCTCAAGACGAAGTCTTTGACCAGTGTGTGTTGCCAGTGATGACCTATGGTACAGAAACGCGGTCGCTCACAATGGGCTTTATCAGAAGGCTTAAAGTCACACAAAGGACAATGGGTAAGCTCGGAGTTTCCCTACGCGATCGAATCAGGAATGAAGAGATCCACAGGAGAACCAAGGTAACCGACATAGCCTGAAGAATTGCCAAACTTAAGTGGCAGTGGACAGGGCACATTGCTCGCAGAACAGATGGCCGATGGGGCCGAAAGGTTCTGGAATGGCGACCGCGTACCGGAAGACGTAGAGTGGGAAGGCCTCCCACAAGGTGGACCGATGACCTTGTGAAGGCCGCGGGAAACCGCTGGATGTGGGAAGCACAAGACCGGTCGAAGTGGAGGAGCCCGGGAGAGGCTATGTCCAGCAGTGGACGTCTTTCGGCTGAAGTGATGATGATGGTGATGTGTTAACTAAGGATACTTTTTATCCTGGTAGTACGTTCCCGTGGGTTCATTTCCGACTTCCACATGGGCGAAGCCGCTGGCAAAAGCTAGGAGATAATGTTTGTATGGAAGAAGTTCATCATTTTTGCCGATGAGAAATCCCATCGGGCATTCAGCTTGTATATTAATAAATTATTAAGTTCAAAACGTACCTAGGTCATGTGAATGAAGCATAAGGAGTATAACATCGTAGCTTGAGGCATTCCGTATTTTCTACTCCTATAGAAAACAAATATGAATTCATATTAAATTGGTATGATATGGAAATCCGCCATTTTTATTCATCTGTCATATGGCTCACAGATGTCAGGCTAACCTATATTCTCACGGTCTCAATGACCTCGACTCACGGTCAGACCCCGCAGTAATTCGGAGTGAACTTCCAGCCTTGATATGACCTTCAGGGTAAAAGCTTTCTTTAGTAGCATAATAGTGACAAAGTGCCACTATGAAACCATTTTGTAAATGATATTTCAGACATTTTTATTAGGCCATAGACTATAGATTCACTAGAGCTGTTCCTGTTTGTTTTGTCATAGGAGAATTTTACGGTTGTTTTCCTCCGTCCTTGAGCTATACAATGACTGATGCATGTATGCCGTCGTCGTCTGTTTGGAGAGGTCAGCTCAAAGCTGCAATGGCTTCAAAAGACCCTTCCAAACATAACCCTGCATTGTTAAGACTCACATATAATGGTAATAATAAAATGTTTGGATTTCAAAAGACCTCTGAGTTTGTTTCGGCATTTCTTCTCTGGGATCAGTCCGCTAGGAAAGGCTAGCGTCATCTAGTTTTCAATTATTGACCAACAAAATATTTTCATTTTGAAAACTTACTACTAAAATATCTATTACTACCTTTGGCAGATGAATTGGTAATAACTAATGTGCTTTGAGGATCTTCCAACTCTTGAATGAAATTGACCGGGGGGGCGTTGTTGGTAAACATCTGTGACATTGTGTCGCCAAATTGTATTGAAATAAATAATAGCTTAAAAAAGCTAAAAAAACACGCTTTAAAAACCAAACTAAAAAGTAGAAAATAATTTAATTCTATTAAAAAGCGTGGGGTGCTTGATATTAATTGATTATAAAAATACCTCAAAAAGCACCCCACGCTTTTTAATAGAATTAAATTATTTTCTACTTTTTAGTTTGGTTTTTAAAGCGTGTTTTTTTAGTTTTTTTAAACTATTATTTATTTTCTATTTTTTAGTTTTGCTAACTACAAAAGCGTGTTTTTTTTATATTTTTTTTTTTTAATTATTGAATTGTCATAGGTCCTCGATAAGTCTACAAAGTTTAAATGAAATCTGACCATTTAAAGTGGGTCAAAATAGCGTCAGAAGGAGTCGGTTACATACAAACAAACAAACATACAAGTGAAGCTAATATAAAGCGTGTAAAAACAAAATGGCACCGTTAGTTCCTTGTAGCACTTTCATTTTATTAGCATTCAGAAAGGCTTTATTGCCTGTCCCTATCACATACATAATCTCTTAGTACCTAATAGCCTTCTACGACCCTAGCGGGTGTGGCTTGTCACAAATTCATTAAACAAGTGTATTTGCCAAGCACTTGCACCGATTAAAGTGCTGAGCAAACTAGGTGCTAAGTTAAAAAACGAACAAATAAAAGGAAGAAAGAAAATATTTTTTATCACATACAAAAGGCATACAATAAACAGCAGATAAAAAAGAAGAAGTGTAACGTGCGATGTAAGGAATTAGCAGCAAAGTTTGCTTCAAGGCTGCGCCAAAAAGGCTCAGATCAGCGAAAATGCCAGACAACTAGTGCCTGACGCTGGTTTTTAACTGGACCTGAGTTAATAATAGGTAATAATTTTTTTCACGATCCTCTGCCCGCGGCTAGACTGCGTGCAATTTGTACTTCGTCTATTTTATAGAAACATCCAGGATACAGGTTGTCTGTCCTATGACCCAGGCTAATGAACATATCGATATTAAATTTGAGAGCCTACAAATTTCATACCGATCAGTTCAGAGGTTTAGGTGTGAAAAGGTAACAGTAAGAGTTGGTTTCGCATTTATAATATTGTATACATAGTCAGAGTCAATAAAAGCGAGGGTCGGAACGAGAGGGGGACCTCCCAAAGAGATATAGACGTTACGTAATATTGTTTTTCTGGCAGAACGAAAAACACGCATGTTATTGGCGCTATCATCAGTAACTTACATCCTACAATTTACTTAATTTACTGTTAAAGTTCACAAACAAATTAAAAACAATCTAAGATTACAATGAATGGTAATGATACGGTTATTACTTTGTCAAAGAAGCTTAATATAATGCCTCACTCCACAGACAATTTTCAAAGATAATTTATTACAATTTCTGTTTCAGAATTCACAAATTATTTTTCCAAAAAGTTTGGATAGACTACGTGAGCTACGCAATACGCAAGGACGTCTTTCAATTCAAGTCATGAATTACTTCACAAAATTATTACAAAAATGCGTTTGACAAACGCACGAATGATCACGTACACAAACATGTTCGTTACGTTATCAAATATTGACGAAATGTTGGACATGTGATTTGGGTCGTGATTCATAAGTTATTTATAATATTAGTGATATTTCCATTTGGATTTGGAGAAAGGGAAAACTTTTACACCCCGTAATAGATTATCTTACATTCGAGATTGTGCACCAAAATATTTTAGGAAATGGCTGAATTCCAGTAGCATCCAACTCTCCAAAAAGTTGAAAGTAGAAAGAGAGGTCACGATCCAAAATGAGGTTTGTCTGAAATGAGACTAAAGACTGTGCGAGGTTTCATAGCTCTTACAATTCACTAATCAAAAAATATTTTTTCAAAAAAAATAAACAACCGACTTCCAAAAAAACACTAAAAAGTGAAAAATAACTTTAATTTCGGAAGTCGGTGACTTTGGGTATGTATTTTAAGTTTTTGTCACCGCCTTCCGAAATTAAAGTTATTTTTCACTTTTTAGTGTTTTTTTGGAAGTCGGTTGTTTATTTTTTTTGAAAAAAGATTTTTATTTTTCACTTTTTAGTGGTTCACATGTGCTTACCCCTTCACAGCGTACCGGCGTGATGTTATGTTATTAACTGGTGTAAACAATTGACAGACATGAGATTTCAGCAATCCCTGTCCATTTGCTATCATTTATTGAGGAGTTCCGTTGCCTATCTCCGAAGTTCTTCATCAGATCTTCACCAAATTGAAATGGAACCACTCCGAGAAAGTACTCTTCCAAAAACTACACAAATTGCTTCAAGTGTGCCTATAAAATTTGAAGAGTTCTCTCTATTTCTCCAGGATCCCATCATCAGATCCTGACTTGATGATCATGGGACCACCTGGGAAGTATACCCTTTCAAACAAAAAAAAAAATTTCCAAATCGGTCCAGCCATCTTCGAGTAATCGGGGAACATACATAAAAAAAAAAAAAAAAAAGGTTCCGTCGAATTGAGAACCTCCTCCTTTTGGAAGTCGGTTAAAAAGCTTTTAACAATAAACAATGCTCGAACAAAGCTTCAATAATTCTTGTAAAACAACTAATAACACAGTAAATAAAGTTGTTCACAACCACAGCCTTGTTCAATATTTCTTGACGAACTCTTCAACCATTTAAATCTTTATTACTATGCTTAAACTGTAGTTATACCTACGGTCTGGCGGTTACGTAAGCCAACCTTTGATGTCCCTGGGTCTTTACGTTACGTAAACGTAATATCACTGAGGGTTGGCTTAGACAGTGGAGAGCATTTACTAGCATTTATTAGGAAGACGGAGGGATTATTTTACCTCAGATCTTGAACACGGTGGATATTAAATATTTTCTTTAATATCCCACATTGATTTCTAGGAGAAAAGAAGTGTATATATACTTACAGGTAAACGTAAACTGAGATTTCATTAAGTATGTCATCTACCTATACAGTACTTGCAAACCTCTGTTCGGAGAAAAGATATTAAATTATTTATATACTTAACAATATCTTCAAATCTCTTTGGTTCGGAGAATATTTACCGGTTTGTTTTCTTTACATTTTAGCTCACGCAGGTAGCTTCAGAATTCTTTTGAGATAATCCTTATCGCCTTAAAACACCCACTGGGAGGAATGGGGGTTCTGATGTTTGTAGGAAATTGCGCACATTTTCTGTAACGACAGGAAATACCAAGAGTCCGTCGTAAATAATTCCCACAATGAGGTTTTAATCATTGCCGTCTCGTATTCCCGTACAATCCAATTTCGAATTGTCTCTCGCTTCATTCTTCTGGTGGTATTCGTTTGTCCGCAACTACCTACATTAAAACACATGTAACAGTCGTATCCTATTGATCGAAGTTATATGAAGGACGTTGATTAAATGAAGTACCAGAAATAGTCTCTCGTCGACAGTTCGGAATATTTGAAGTACAGTTTAGTTTCAATTTGAAAATGGAATTTATTCATGCTTTGTGCAAATGTTGGTCCCATTTCTGGGTGAAGCTGGTATAGATCATGGCACTTAAGTTGAACCAAAATAATAGTTTTTGGTTCAACTTACAAGCCGCGATCTGTAACTTAAGGTGGATTCTTGTCTTATACGGAGAAAGAACGAGCATTGAGCTCCACCTTGCTCACTCCTTTTTAGTGGCGATAGCAAACCGACCATTTTTAATCAATATTTTTGTTCACGATGTCATTACATTACATACCTATATGTATTTTTCACAATTGATTCGTCACTTTTCACGTGCTAAAGTGAATACACCTAATAAAACTATATTACTTTTCGATACAATAAATAATTTCACGAAAACTTTTGTTAAA
This sequence comes from Polymixis lichenea, assembly GCA_949091785.1. Classification (NCBI taxonomy): domain Eukaryota; kingdom Metazoa; phylum Arthropoda; class Insecta; order Lepidoptera; family Noctuidae; genus Polymixis; species Polymixis lichenea. Next base: position 11,442,659 of record OX420958.1, on the reverse strand, counting down.
CGTAATAATGATAGTGTTTATCTGTGGCAAAGGGGGACACAGATTATATTGCATGCTAGTGCAACATGATACGGTACAGCAGGCTGGCAATACCCGGAGTTTATAACAATAACAAATTTAATACCAGGTTTCTGGCTGGAGAATCAGGGCTGTTAAAACTGGAGATGTAATTTTGTAAAATTCACTCTCGTTTGTTAAGCTGATCGATATCAGACTGTACGTGAGCTAAGGTGTTTTTTTATTGAATGGGCCTGCTGTTGATCACGCCTGATGGAAAGCGAGTAACGAGGTCTATGACGGAACGAGCGTGCCTGGACGATGCCTGTTCACTCGTGCTTTGAAGGTAGACGGGTTAAATGTGGAAGGGAACACAGACGCTGGCTTTTGTTTTTAGTTTATTCCACGCTCACACGAGGCTGAAAAAACTCAAAAGGAATGAACGTTCATCTGCTCCTTAATTACATTTTAGGAGGTATCTTAGTAAGTGGCGAGGGGGTTGGGTATTTTATCGTATGCTCCTAAATCGCTACGTAAGCCCGACGTTTGGGAAAGTTACAGGATGAGCATTGATCATTTCCCGTCTGACGTTCAGTCCAGAGCAGAACCCAATTTCCGAATGGCGCCCATTGCTTTTCGCTAGTTTCGAAATCGAAGCACCACTTCACGAAGCGTTTTAGCGATTTGTGAACGTACGAGTTATATAACGTATTTCTTTGAGCCCGACATTACGTAAAGTGGTGCGATCCTAAAGAATAATGCACGGGGAACAAATTTCAAGAAATCTTAATTTTCTTCAGTAAGTAGGCGTGGATGCGGAAGGCGAAGGACAGGGTGGTGTGGTATCGTATTACCCAGTAACTGGGTTGTGGTATATAGACTGAATTGATCTTTAAAAAAAAAATCAAGCAGTATCAGAAGATAAAAATACTGGCAGCCCTGAACTGCTGGTCCAGTTAAATGCAATTGTGCACAGTGCGTAACAAAACAGGCACCACAGTGAGTCAGCAACCTAATTTAGTGCAACACTGTACTTAAGTGGCCTACTTAGCATTATTATAAGCACAGTTATTTTTACCTTTAATACTTGAAGTTGATGATAAATGGAGCAAGCATTTCGGAAAGGGAGAAAAAACTTTTTATTTACAAACATTTTGGTCCTGGCAACACAACATTTTTTTATTTCTTGCTTGAAAATGAGGGCTGAAGTAAACTTTTTGTTGCAAACTGTCTACAATATTTTTGTTTGGTTTTCGAGGAAGATTCTAGGTAGTTTTCTTTTTTCGTTCTTCACATAAACTTGAATTTTGAACTCTTCAGTAATCTAATTTCCTGAGAACATTTTGAAGTTGAAAGTTATCAACAAAACTTCAGCGGAGTAACCAAACTACAAAATTAAGGTACTTACTGGTTTTGTTATTTCGATAATAATAAATACTACTTACTTCATCAAGCAATTAGAAAAGGAAGAAGATAAAAAAAAGTTTCATAATAGATGATAGTTTAAATCCCTAAAATATTTGCAACAAACATTGCTATAACAGAATATTGGGCAATTAGGTACCAATACTTAGATGAAACTACCAAAACAAGTTTATTGAAAACTCAGAAAAGGCAACAACAAAAGTTTGGAACGCTATGCCAATGCTGAGCAGACTCCATGCCCACCATTGAGGAAGGACTGGTTGGTAAATTCAATATTGTTTATGAATATGAATATCAGTAGGTATATCTATTTACAAAGCCATTTCAACTAAACATTCAGTTCCTAACACAACAGGTATAATGTAATAAAACTGAAACAAAAGATTTAAAAAGTACTTTGAATATAATATATGTATGACTATCGTTTTAAAGGCATTAGTGATTTTAATATGTACGATAACTGCATATGAATACATAACTTGATTCAAATTACTGGTCTTAGGAAATGCAACTGGCTGCAGTTTGTTTGTGCCAAGGTCAGAAAACATAAATAATGAAAGAAAAAAAAAACTGGTTCGGTTTGCAAAAAAGTTGTTAAAAAAATTACGTAGGTTGTTATAAACTTCAGAAAAGTTACTGGAAGCCCTAGAATTAGGGCAGGTTGTCTAATCATAGCTCTAAAAGAACTCTTTAACGAAAAAAACCAAAAATAATAAGGTCAAGCGAAAATCGGTAGGTATCAAGTACCAACCTTGATGAGAGAACGAACCTACTACGAAAACATATTAAATTATAGTCAAAAATTACAAATAGTCAAATATTAAAAAAAAATTACTTACCAAAGTCTATAAATTGTTTTATAGACAGCGGCGAAGGGTTGAATTGTGAGTAAAAATCAAGCATTTTCGTAACATTGGAGAAAATAGTCCCCGCTAACCTCATCTTGAATAATTATTTGCAACGTTTATAAACTTAAGAACTGTTAAATTTTCACGACAAAACTTATTCACAGTCACAGATGATTAGCACACATGTTTTAAAATCATTTATTTTATTTTTCACCGCACTAGCTCCACACCAAGAGAATTTTTTCGACTGAACTAGTGTTGCCCCTTTCTGAAGCTTTTATATTTCAGAGTGACGCGCGTGAACTTTGATCCTCAATGTTGTCAGACTAATAAAACGATAGGTATCTAATTTTGTTGTAATACATATTTGATTAATATTTCAAGAAATTAAACGTTTCTAAAATTACGCTATTAGATGAAATAATAGCTTCAAAAGTCCAGCATGGTGCTGTTTGTTTTAGCGGCCAAAATATCAACCACAAACGTTGTAAACAGTTGTAAAACACTTTACTGATCATTTTGTTTCAACACTGTATGAAACTAAAATCTATCGCAGCCCAGCAGAGAAAAGTTTCAGGATTTATTTTAATGATCTTTTATTATGTATAATACTTTAGTAACAAAAGTTTTGTTGATGGCATGCACTTGCACAAGCACTGGCAACAAATCCCAGGCCACTTTCCGAATTAGAAAAATAGCGCTGTGAGCGCTCACATCAATAATTTGCGTTCCGAGTAAGATATCGCGATTATGACAGCTACGAACTGTCATTTTTGTCATCAATACGGAACGCTCGTGAACGCGCCAACAGTGCTCACTCAATGTTAAAACCTATTTACACCTTATAAAACTTGTATAGACCACAAATTTCATCTTCTTATTTGATTCGGTGGCGATTCTAGCCAGAAACACTATTTATAAGTTAGCTAAAACTATGATACGAATCAGAACATAACAGCACAAGTGTCATTTTTGACAGCGCTCACGGTGATATTAGTATAACGCATGGTCGGCGTTATCGCAAGATGGCGCATGTCATGACATCATGACATCATCTATAGTGTTGGGTAGGACACGACATGAAAAAGAGTTTGTAAGAGTAGCCTCTTTTTTGTACTGAGCCGGTACAATGTCCTACTTCAAATGAGGCGAGGCCAATGAGGATTGGAACTTGGGGGACGCGCACTGAAGCTCTGTGATGCGTTTGAAGTTACCAGTACAAATGTGACATTTGTACTGGTAGCTTCAAACAGTACAATGACAGTCTGAACTCTGATTGAAGACTTATTATTATTATCAAGTATCGCAAAGTAATATGAAACGATTATCATAGTAAATATTGTTTATAATTAAGTAAATAATTATGAAACATAATTTAAAGAATATAATAAAAAGGTAAAATTATAATAAAATTACAATGTAAAAGTAATATTTGCGCGACTTGTTGCCACTGAGCCGGTTCCTTCTTTTTGTAAGGACCTGGTTCGGTTTGCTAGAAGTACGCTCCGAAGGCACAGAAGTGACAACAGTACAAAGCCGTTTAAAATTAAATAGTTTTAAAAATAAAGCATCAAATAAAAAGCTTTTACACTGGTCACGATTTTAAACTGTCGCTTCAATACGCTCCGCACGGTATTTAGTCATGTCAATCTCAACATGACGAGGCGACGAAACGCAGTCATGTAATGTTCAGTGTAGAATGACGTAATTTGTAGCATGCGTCTCGCTCCGTCTCTGTCCTGATCCTACAGTTTGACGGAGATGGAGAGTAAGTAATGCGACCTCGCGACTGCCGCGACATAAAATTTGAAGTAGTACATTATAAAATGCCGAGCCGCTCTTACATTTTGACGTCATGTACGGGACAAATGTACCGCCTCTTGTATGTCCTACTCAACACTAATCATCTATGACGATTCACGGGACATCGTTATCGCGCTAACGCCAATTCGGAACGGGTGTGTGCACGCTCAAATCGATATTATCGTATCTCGGAACGTAGCCCTAATGTGACACATTTGACGTACGTCGCAAAGAAAAAAAAACAAACACACCTTGCGAGTGAGCAGCTCAGCTGTTCAGTGTTTAGCAGAATCAGGATCAGCTGGGAGTAAAAGTTTTCTGTGAGTCAGTTATTCAAGTTTTCTAAAACAAGGAAAGGGTAATTATATTTAGGATGTTACGTTAGAAAAAGTTTAAAAGAAGCTACACTGATGAATAATTTAAAGTTCCTCGCTTCTAAACCTGTCTCTTTTCAATTGCATACAATACGATATGCGTCTGTGAGTTCCCCCATTCTGTTACCATGCCCTTAGCTCGTTATCATCATTTAAAATTCTATTATTCTTAGCCATAGAATTTGTTTGTTCTTAGCTGTCATTTTACCATTTTCTATAAAACTTGTAGGTAAATACAACAGATATTATCTCACTACAAATTGATAGTAAATTCCTTAATTAAAGTAGCTTAGTGCTTGTAGTTAAATCAGTTCCACAATATAGCCATTAATTTTCAGTAAAGTTAAACAAACAAAGTAATTTTGTATGGAAAGTCGGATTAATTCACTAGAGATCGGATATTCGGATGCGTATTTACCTAAAGTTGCGATGTTGGCTAATATAGAATGCGCTTTTGTATGAAATAATCTTAATTTAATTTGTTTTTTTTTTTACTAACACACACCACCCCATCAGGGTGTAAGGACACCCTACATACATATATTTGCATCGGGGCTTAAACATTAATTCTAAATAAATATGTATCTGAATAGTTTTGCAATGCTAATAATTTGGAAGTTGCTTCCATATTATACACCTGACTAATTATGCATTCCTGGTGTTCTTGGCATAAAAATATGTTTTTAAAAGCCGCCATACTTTTATAACCAAAAATTAACTTTAGGTTAATATGCATCCGAATATCCGATCTCTAATCATCACAGTCAATTTACTGTTGTAAGCTCTAAATTTCATGTTTTTAGATTTACAAAAAAATATTTACATATTTTAAAAGCTAGCAGTTTAATATATATATTAATATTGACAGTGATAATATTGAAATGTCATAATGGATTTGAACGTCCCTATTCGCACCTTTAGAATTAAAGAGACCTAATGTGAAATTAGCCACAAGCAAAATAGGTCTGTATAGTTCTGAATTATGCAGACCTATTTTGCTTGCGGCTAATTTCGCATTAGGTCTCTTTAATTCTAAAGGTGCAATATTAGATTTCCACTGTCAATATGTACAAGTATATAAAAAAGGATGGGACAGACTCAAAGGGAGCAACAGAGATAAAAGTGCCCAAAAACCTGGCAGCATTGCCATATTGTATGGCCATGCTGATTCTTTTGCCAAAAAATGGTTTACCTTGAACATTAAGTGACTGATGTGAATCGTTGATTGATCAAGATAGCAATAAATTATCTAGAGTTATGAATGACTAGGTTCTAGATAGCATAGACTTTGAAACTTTGGCTTCATAATTTTTTTTTCCAGTTTTCATTTTAAATTATGGGTTTGGATGGGATTTCTGATCTGCAAAAATGATTAAAGTACCCAGTAGGGAATGAATTGTCTAACTTAAATGGCAGTGGGCAAGGCACATAGCTTGCAGAACAGATGGCCGATGGGACCGCAAAGTTCTGGAGTGACCACAGCGTATCGGAACATGTAGAGTTGGGAAGCATTGCACTAGGTGGACCAATGATCTTGTGAAGGGTGCAGGAATCAGCTGGATGTGGGAAGCATAGAACCGGTCAAAGTGGCAGAGCTTGGGGTAGGCCTATGTCCAGCAGTGGACATCTTTCGGCTGACATGATGATGATCAGCGAATGAATTGGAAAAAATTGCTGACCTTGGCTGCAAAATTGCTGGCCAAGGAACTCTTGTGCAAAATTTCAAGCTTCTAGACTCAGCGGTTTAGGCTGTGTGTTGTCTCTCAGTGACTGAATTAATTAAGATTTTTATTTAGTAGCTTTAAAGGCAGCCCGTAATGTGTTTTTAAACATTTTAGAAGATGCACAACGTCTTTGTATATGGTACATTAAAACAAGGAGAACCAAACCACTATTGGTTGCAAAAAAAGGAAAATGGTGTTGGTAAATTTGTGAAGGAAGGTGTCACAAAAACTCTGTATCCTCTCATTATTGCAACTAAGTATAATATACCATTCCTGTTGTATTGCCCCGGGTCGGGGCACAACGTTCAAGGTGAGAGTCTGTGCAAACGAGCAGAGCTAACATGACACACGCGACAATTACTCGCTCTCGCATCGTCTCTTATAAAGTTTATTTCTGCCAGTTTTCTCGTTTTCTGACAGCGCTGCCATAAAAAATAATCTAATTGTGCTGTCAAACTCCATTCTTTCTCGACTAAGTACTAACCTTAAGTACCTATCTCGAATGCCCCTGATTCTTCTGTCATTTATTCGTCCTCGATTTTGACGACGAACAGAGAAAACTAAATAAATAATGATACAAACATTTCTAAAATAACATGGCAGTTTCAATATAGGCACCTGCCCACTTATTTTGTCATCATTTTATTTTACAGAATAGTATTACTAGTGGTGGAAAATCGAATAATATATAATTCACTAGCGACCCGCCCCGGCTTCGCACGGGTACAATTTAGAAACAAAAGAAGTGAAAATGTGGCCGGGGCGGCCTGTGTGGTGGCCAAGCATTTTAAATCTATACTTAATATCTTTAAAAAATTTCATTTAAATTACATGCTGTAAAGGGCCATATTGATCTATATTAAATGCACAATGTATTTAAGTTACTTAATTGGTCAGGATTAATGCTGTATTGCTTAAAATCGCTTCGTAAATAAGCCATTATTTCTCGTAAAAAGTGAAGGATAAAAAATGGTTATTGTGGGTTATCCCTAAGAGATAGACATATACCATCGCGGACTTCTTTGTAGACCTTTTTAAGGTGTACAAAACTGTAGTACATTATTTTGATCTATCTCGTAGGGTTCAGCCAGCGTTTGCAATGTAAGCTCAAAAAAGTGCGTTTATTTACGTACGACTTTACATTAGAAACCTCTAAAATTATCAGTGTTTCTCTACTATCAAAATCCGTTGCGTAGTACTAAAAATCTTAAGTCATACATAGGGACAGACAGCGGGAAGTGGCTTTGTTTTATACTATGTAGTGTAGTGATATATTTAATTTTAATCAAAAGTATTAGCTTTCTGCTCTTCTTCTCAATATTTTAAAGTTTAACTGTGCCAACTTTCATACTTTGAGTGAAACTGTGGCGAAGCGCGGAGGGGAGCACTACTGGCCTACGTTCCTACGAGCTTAATTAAATCGCGGCGGACACTGACCTACAAATTGTAATAGACCTAACAAAATTTAGATTTCGCGGGTTACCCGGGAGCTTTCACCTTAACGGTCATGTGGGGCATTTGAATGACATTAAGGCTGGTTAACACAGGGTCAGTGCTCAAGTCAGGGAGCGGACTGACTTCAAAATATTCGTCTGCGAATAAACAAGTCAGCGGTGACTTCATACCGCTCTGCTGACTTGAAATCAATTTAAATTGGGTTTTTTTCGGGTCAGCGCTGACTTGTATCGAATTCGGAGTCAGTCACTGACCCTGTCTGATCCTGCCTTTAGAATCATAGACAAATTTCGACGAATCGGATTGCTCTGATTCTCGCGCTTGATATGTTAGCCCTGCCAATGAGGTACAGACGCCAGCTTATCAAACTATCCCAAACTGTCAAATTTTCCCAATTGAATATGTACCTTACGTATTTGGAATAAAGTTGAAAATCTATCAAAGAAATTTGACAGATTGCAGTAGCTTGATGTGCTGGCCGCTGTACTACTACAATACAGTACAATGAGTCCTGCTGGGTTATTGTAGCACTTATAGCATTAGTGTAGTTACACTAAAATCAATATGGCAACTTTGCAGGTAATAAATGCTTCTTAACTTTTTTTTTCAGGTGAAATATATGAAGTAGATGATACCATGCTTGACCATCTAGATTATTTAGAGGATCACCCTAATTATTATGTACGAGAACAAGATGAAATCTTGATTTGTAATAAAGAATCGTAAGTCTAATTATTTTTATCTAAGTACTTGTTAAGAAAAATAAAAATAAACTTTAAATTAAGGCTGCATGACGAAGTAGGTGACCCACCAGAGGACGGGCCAAACAAAAATGGCAAGGGGTCTCCTAAAATCATGAAATTCGTGTGACATAATTTACACATGGCCCCAAACACCATGTTTGTAGATGTATAAATTTTCAGTAGTGAAGCAAAGCCAGAATCAATGCAGTGCTGGGTATATTTTCTGAAGAATTTTAAACCGGAGCTGCTGCAGAGGCCACAATATGAAACCTACAGCTCGACAGGCCCCCACGGACAGGTTTACTTGGATAGGTCTCAAAGAGATTCTTCATATAATCATAAAACCGAAATTAAACCTGACAATGCCTGAATACAGGTAAAGGTCAGTAGATGAATTTCCATATATTTTAAATTATCTTTCGTAAAGATTAAAAAAAAAAAAAAAATTCAGTAAACAAGTATTTTAATAGTTGTCAAAGAAGTGGCTTAGTTCTAATATTTTTAAAAGGAGTTACTAGCATGTGCCAGCATTATACAGGGTGGACACACGGCGACATATCAAGCTATACATTTCCAGTGGTACAGAGCATCAAACTGAACAATTTTCCCCATGGGACCAAAATCATTATCGCGAAGTAATAATTGGCTGAATTAGAGCAGTGGTGGGCCATTAGTATCGGCCTTGACTTACAAGTTGTGGGTCGAGGGTTCAAACCTAGGCAGGCGCTGTACTTGGTGTAAATAATTAAATCACCACTGTTCTCAAAACGGTGAAGGAAAACATCGCAAGGAAACCGGCATGTCCTAAAACCGAAAATACGAAGACATGTGACATTAACCAACCCGCACTGGGCTCGCGTGGTTGTATGGCCCACTTCCTCTCACAGAGAGGAGGCCTGTGTCCCAGCAGTGGGACTGGGAACAGAATAGGCTGATTATGTAATAATTAGCCGTCCCATACATAGGTCGAGTTGGTATTGAACTTTTGTATGAGACAGTTGTTAATTATTTCGCGATTACGATGTTGGTCCCATGGAGACAATTATTCAGTTTAATACAATTCATTTTATTCATTAACAATTTACACTGTGTTTGAAATCATACTACATAATAAAAATAATAAATAAATAATAGTTTTAAAAAACCGCTTTAAAATCCAAACTAAACAAGTAGAAAATAATTTAATTCTTTTAAAAAGCGTGGGGTGATTTTTGAGGTATTTTTATAATCAATAAATATCAAGCACCCCACGCTTTTTAATAGAATTAAATTATTTTCTATTTTTTAGTTTGGTTTAAAAGCGTGTTTTTTAGTTTTTTAAACTACTATTTATTTTCTATTTTTTAGTTCTGTTAACTACAAAAGCGTGACATTTTTTTTTAAATTATTGTAGTGTCATCGGTCCTCGATAAGTCTACAAAGTTTAAATGAAATCTGACCGTTTGAAGTAGGTCAAAATCAAGTCCAAAGGAGTCGGTTACAAACGAACATACAGGTGAAGCTAATATAAGCGTGTTAAAAACACTCTTTAGTCATAAATCATAATACACACAGTCGTCATTTAAAAATTAATAAGGAACTTCGTTCCAAAAACATGTCACATCTTATACAATAATATTATTCAATGTCAACTCACTAAAATTAAAAACAGATAATCATTTAGAAATCAAAACAAAAGAAAGTTTAATGTTAACTAAATAAATAAAAGGACTAATAATACATTTGTCACTTAAAAATAATGTCATGTCATGTTGTAATGTTCTGCAACCACACGCTTTTTGACCACACCTTTCTAGTACATTCTGTAGAGAGCTGACATCATAGTATACGAACGCTAGTAACTTCGTTTTGTTTTTGGCGAAAGCGCCTAGGTACCTTGTGAAATTTAATTTTGTTACGGTAGCAAATCATATTTAAATCAACATACAATCTGACACTGACCTGAAAATTACAAAAAAAGAAAAAAAAATGAATATTGTAGGTTTCCTTAGCGCATCCCCTTAAACAAACTGTCAAATACTGCTGTCATTTTAGTTTGCCAGAGGGGTAATTGCGTAATACACTACGCAGAATATGCATTAGCGTGCTAAAAATCGTGCTAAATAATAAAAAAAAAAACTGTAAGCAAACGGTTTTTATTTTGACCCATTGTGATAAAATTCACACTAATTTTGAGAAGTGTTCAATTCGAGAAGTGCAAATTTAGAGAAGTGCACATTTTGCGTCAAATGCAAATTGTGCGTCAAACCCTAATAATGGTATGGGCACGCCACGATTGGCTCACCTTCCGCCTGACGCTGGTCCTCACTGGACGCGGTTGTTTCGGGAGGTTCCTGTTTCGAATAAGGCGGGAGGAAACGCCCGGGTGCTTCCACTGCGTAGATCGACCTGAGGACACGATGGAACATACGGTGGCTGCCCGGCTTGGGCGGAGCACTGCCGTGTCCTTGTGGAGGCGATCGGCGGCGGCGATCTCTCGCATCCGGCCCTGGTCCAGGCCATGGTACGGAGCGAGAGTGCATGGGTAAGCGTCACCTCCTTCTGCGAAGCAGTAATGCTCGCGAAGAGGGAGGCGGCGCTCGGTGAGGGAGAGGGAGAGGCAGTATCGCCCTCACGGCCCTAGTCGCCGCAGGAGACGCGCTGGGCGTTGGGGATCCCAGGCTGATTCCCGGCCATCGTATAGAGATACCGTGGCCCCTGGCACACAGGCAACTGTAGGAACACGGGTGGGTTTTAGTCAGTAAAAGCCCGACACGCCCTCCCGCTCCACCCTAGAGCGGGAGAAGTTAAACCCTAATAATGGTTTACGCTGTTGAGCAGACAAATTTTCCGCTCATATGAAGCAACGTATTAGCAATATCCGTCAAAATTATTTAGATTCTGATTAATAGTGTGTTACGCAATTAATGTAGACTATTTATTTCGATTTTATGAAAAAAAAAAAACAAACGATTCTTTACTCAGTACACTGCCATTTCTTTTTTTATATAAATAATTTAAATTGATCTACTGAACCTTTTCTGTATAAATGGTGGTTTACGATTTTATAAAGGCGCGTCCACACCTTGGACTGTGAAAATTTCATCGTGCGTTTGTGAGTAGTTACATATATCCGAAAAAGCGATTTGTTGGAACGATCTCACCAAAATAACGTTTCAATGTACCTATTGCTAATGTAAACTGCTACAAGTATTATTTGGCGCTCAAAAGAAACTGTTCGAATTTGTGCAATTGTTTGTGAAATGTGTTGAAAAATCAAGATGGTGGCTTTAGTCCCGTTTTTAGCCGCGCACAAAATGTTCCTTGTACAGTTTTATATAATAATCCTCTAATGGACGAAGTCCTATACAAACAAAGCTATTATGTTTATCGTAATTACCAATGGGAACTGGCAGCCGGTTGGCTGCTAGTTCGCTAATGAAAAGTTCCCAAGGAAGAAAATTGTATTAACAAAAATCACGTTTGCGCAATGCTACCTATACCAGATAAGTGCCGTAAAGATTTTTTTAAATTTACAATCATGCCACTATCATTTGTTTTCGGTAAAACTTATGAAACTTTCAACATAGAAGGCCCATTTTTTTTAATATTCAGTTAAATTTTATCTGCTAAAGACATTCCAGTTTGACACTTTGTATTGAACATATGTCAAACTTCCATATTTATTCTTCGAATAAAAGTTAACTGGCGATTGAAAAATCGGCCTAAAATGTATAGAAAGAAGAAAAAAAATCATAAAATGCTATTTATGCAATATAATTTACGAAATATCTTTACAATAATTATTATCTTTCATTTGCAGCAAATCCTCCTTAGATGAAGCAGAGGAAATGGGACACTTATTAAACAAGAAAAAATAATTTGCTTATAGTGAATAAATTATGCAGAATATAAGTCATTAAGTTAAATTAATTACTAGTTTCATTTAAGTAGTTTTTGATTGCGCTTTCAACTTAGTGTTTGTCGAGGGAGCACTGGTGGCCCAGTGCTAAAGGCCCCAACTACCGAGATGTAGGTCGTGAGGTCATACCCAGGCAGGCACTGTCAATCTGCCTAGCTTTTTCTCAGTTCTGTTGGGGTCAGGTTCCAGTCTAACCGGATGCAGCTGGATACTAGTTTTGTACATGGAGCGACTGCCTATCTGACCTCTAAAACCCAGTAATTAAGTAACACGATACCCCTTGACAAGAGTGGCTGGCCGACTTTCGGGCTTCTGACAAGCTGTTACGACTGTGAAATATCTTCGAATTACAGCTAGGACTATCTGCTTAACGTGCTTTCCGAGGCACCGAGTGGTGTCGATATTATTGATGGTCGTTGCTTTGTGCGGCTTTATCATTAAGCCACGAGCCCCTCCACAGGAAGGCACTATACTCTGTGTAAAGTATTTCATCGCTCTCAACAGCGCAAACTGTAATAAAAAAAACATCGTGAGGGAAGAAGACGTGTGACATTACCATCCTGCACTTGGCAGACGTGGTGGATTACCGCCCACTCCCTCTCACAGAGAGGATTCCTTTGTCCCAGGAGTGGGAACCGTAACGTTATAAGCTGATTTTGTTTTGCTACTATGATTATGTTATGGTCACACAGTATACTCGTAGAAAGAAAATCGATGGAAAGAACGTCTTTCTAAACTCTGCTTGTGGTCTATAATGACATAAGACTGACATGAGACATTTCATCGGCCCGGTAGATAGTGATAGGGTTAAGTACTTATAATCTAGCGCCTTTGTGCCGAAAGCTGCAAGGTAGCTGGCGAAATTAAAATTTGCAGTTCAATGTCAGGTTGTATGGTAATAAAAAAGTTAGACGCGCCAGTATCAAATATGCGCGCGGGCGGGAAATGTCGCTATTAATTAATAAACTGTGCTGTGTTACGACTTCCACGCGAACGAAGTCGCGAGCAGAAGCTTAAGATGTACAACTGCTTTTTTACCTGTCGTAGACGTTTCCCTTTTCCTTAGCTCGTCTTTTAGTGCTTCAGTAAATCGTATACATATTTATCCAACTTTCGTTTAATTTGTGATCGACACAAAAGTAAACAAAATAATGGCTACTTGTAGACGATGGACAGTGCTGCTACCTATGACGAGCTTTCAATTTTTAACCCCATTGTCCACCATCGTCGTGCTTTCATGAAATTAATCATATGTTCGACCAATTTTACTACCATTCAACCTGAAGGTCAATTCAACGTTCAAATTCAAATCGCAATCTCAACTCGATATCAAAAACTTGACTGAAATGTAGGTAAAAAGACAGATTGTTTTTAAAATACGGGAATTACATCTTTAATACTGAACCTGGCCACTGGTTCCCTGCACAGGAAAGCTGAGTTGAGCTGCATCATTACTGATAAATGCGTGCATTGACTGGACAGGTTCTTTCCTCAAGTTACCATTTCGTACACCAATCTACGTGGTCTTCACACGATCTTAACAAGATTATGTCTGGACTTCCAAAGAGCCTGGACCTCTGAGTTTGTTTCTGCCTTTCTTCTCAGGGTAGACAGATAGGGAACCCCGATCTCATCTAGTTTAAAAATATTGATATGTAAAAGTGTTCGTACAAACCTACTTACAAAAATAAAAACATTTATCTATGGTGTTACATCGACACAAGAAAGATGACAGTTGTTTGAAGTAGTTTTTCTTTTTTTTTCAGCCACAATGAATCCGTTTTAGAAGATTTGGACGATGATGACGTATTGCTGCGTAGCTAAATTATTCAAATCAAAGAGCATGCAATGAAACGAATTGTTTTAGATAGCAAATATTATACATTCCTTTATAGTAGTGACTATGATTTTTATATATACTTACTGTGACCATGTTTTTAGATTGTTTTATTATTTACAGTTGTTATCTACATAATAAATATGTATTTGTTTTAAATTATGTTGTTTATTTATTTTAAACTCTTTATACCTATATCATTAAACCTAAAATCTTAAGCCTTTACCGTTTTTATTCCAACACTGACCTTTTTCCGATAGATACCTAGATACAGTCTTCTGTGAAAAGTTTAAAAGATGATTTGCGGTCTTCTGATGTGAGTAGACACCATAAAACACTGAAGGACGCCAATTATTGTCTTTTCTGTGTGGAGGTAAAGGGATGTACTGGAAATCTATACCTTAGGTATACAAAAATCAAGTACCATGCGTCTCGCAAATACTCGAAAATGGCTTAGCCGATTGTGATGAAACATTGATAAGCTGTTATGTGCGTGAAGGCTCCGAACAAATAGAAAAGTTTTAAAAGGTATTGGTTCAAAATCGAAATCAAAATCAAAAGTCATTTATTCAAACTAGGCTGAGAATTAGCACTTTTTGAACGTCAAAATTACATAAGACAGTCCCCCAAAACGCGACGACGAAAATTCACGACTTCCTAGTGCTTTAGCTAGGAAGAAGAAGTGGCGCAACAAACTCCCCAGCAGCACAGCTGTCTGTTATGTTGGAAGAACTTGATTCTATACAATAATAGCATATAATTAACATTCAACGATAAATGAAAATGTAATTAATAAAAAAATAAAAATAAATTGTTTATGCAGTTGTTAGAATAATGAATGGGGGTACTATATAAATTTATAAATGTAAATGTATATATAAAACAAGTATCAAGCGTTGAATATCAGAATGTTTACTGCTTATGTACAGACGCCAGCACATCAAGCTACCCCAATCTGTCAAATTTCTTTGATAGATTTTTGACTTTATAACGTAAGCATAAGGTTCATGTCCAAATGGGAAAATTTGACAGTTTGGAGTAGCTTGATGTGCTGGCGTCTGTACTGTATATGAAGGTTCTTATGAATATGGTTTGTAGGGAAAGGATTTCATGAAGTAAAGCACAGAAAGACATTATGAATAAATTGTTTCATTTGACATCCCCAAGCGCAACTCGCAGTAGTAAATAGTCTAAATTATGGCTTTTATGTGTTTTTTTTTTAAATTTTTACTTGTACGAGATTTTGTACTGAAATTACGAGATATTTGGCATCCCTGGTACGAGAAAAATAGTAGGGCCTGTCGTGATATTTGACTGAAATTAATTAAAAAATCTGCGTGCATTTGCCGCGCCCCATCCCTTTCGCAACACATCGTGTGGACATTTGTGTTCTGTGGTATGGACAGAGCGACATACCCTAACAATTCTTTTTCACATAGTTAGTAAAAAAACTACTACGGGAAAGTTATATCAAATAGATCAATGAAACAACATCCCATTTTCGTGTTCGAGTTCAAATTTTGGAAGTTTGTTTTTACCATGTATTTAACTAGAGTAAAGGTCCTGGACTATGCTATTTCAAAAAAAATATTTATAAACAAAATACTTAATATTGGCCGAACATAATTCCGTAATAATTTCTGGGACACTGACAGATGTTTATTTACTGATACTGATGACAGCTGATGTTGTTCTGCTGGGCAGCTGACAGCAGACAGCTGTGCTCAGCTGGGGAGTTTGTTGCGCCACTTTTTCTTCCCAGCTAAAGCAAGCACTAGGAAGTGGTGAAGGGTGGGCGTTTTGGGGGATTGTCTTATGTCTTTGACGTTCGAAAAGTGCTGATTCTCAGCCTAATTTGAATAAAAGACTTTTGATTTAGATTTTGTCCGGCGCGTTCAACATGGTTCACGCGCTTAGCTAATATTTTATCACAGCATTTTATGCTCTAAAGTCACGGCTACATTATTGCAATAACGCACATTGCACTTAACGCGCTCTATCTCGTAAACCACGCGACGGACGTCTCGCTGTCTAACAGAAAGCGAGCGAAGTCTAGTTGGCGTTAAAGCGACATTGTAACCATAGCGTAAGGTCAGGCCCGTTCTTCGAACGAATTCTGCTTTTCTTTTTTACTATTCTGGGCCGAGGACATTATGAGATCGAAGGAATGCCTTCCTTTTTTTTCCTAGCTTCCTACGCTGGTCAAATTCAGTTTATTCAAACGTCTTATTTCCGAAAAAGATCGATTTTTAAATCAATTCGGAACGTAAGCTGATGTATAGATTCACAAAAAAAATCGAGGAGCAAAAGATCGATTTCTAAAAAAAGACGATTTTTTTTTGTTCAAGTTTGCATTTGTATTAAAAATATAAATCCATTTTATGAAAAACAAGAAAGATGGCATAATAAATTACCTCATATCAGTAAAATCAGTATTTTTTTAGTTCAGGGAATTCGATAATAACAACTATTTTTATTACCATATCAAAGTCAGATCAGAGGGACAATTCTCGAATTTCACAGAACGTTCACAGTCGATCTCAGTCAATCTGTCAAAAATTGCAAGGCAACATAACATGGCAACATCATCCTTAATTGATAACCGTGTTGATAACAGCAGCTGTCTTGTCGTATTTAAATTAAATATGTACACTGTGGAGTCTGTGGTCTTGTCTTAGAAAAGCATGCGCGAGTAGGTTATGTTTTGATTTATTATTTTAAGAGTTTTGAGTGATAAGTACAAAAGTGTTAAAAGTCATTAAATAATCATGAATTTTGCACGCAAGCAACTAGAGAAATACGGCTGGACCGATGGTAGGTACTTAATTCTTTAAATTTCGTGTTTTGATTTCGAGAACCCATCTAAAAAGCATCTATGTTGATAAAACGTAGACTTAAATTTACTGTTTATCCCTCTGGCTTACATCAATGTTAGTCAGCTATCATAGCACTATTTATCACATAAACAGCCTAGGGTTAAGATCTCAATCTGAAGAATTTTTTTATGTGTGCACTTACATAAATCATTGTAATCCGCCCCTAAGACGACCCACTGACCTTAATATCAAACTTTACACAGTAAACACGTATACGTAAACCGCAGTCTCAGTTTACATAATAGGGTTACATATTTTCCAATCTGTGACGCAAATTATTAATTTTTTTTTTTTTTCAGGCAAAGGTCTTGGTAAACATGAGAATGGCATATCAGAGCCTTTAAAACCTAAACTGAAGCGTAGTGTGGCAGGAGTGGGTCACGATGCTGCGGCGGAGTTCAATGAGCACTGGTGGACTACGCTGTATGATAAGGCTGCTGCTAATGTAGAGGTGGGTACTTTGTAATAAATATAGGGAGTAAAAAGGTCGTAATATTTTTTATTTGGAAACTCTTTGGTACGATTAAGGTTACACTTAGCCACAGTAGTAATATTGATAGTTATATTTTCAGTAGTAGATTATTGGTGCCAATGAAATAATACATTTTTAAGTAATTTTACTTGGGTGATTACATTTTACCTGTCCGTCTGTCTAATCTGTGTAAGGCATCTCCTGTTTTCCTAAATTGGTAACATTATACAGTCTTTATTATTAATGAATGAATGAATGAATATTAGTATATCTATGAATAATAGTATGTCTTTATTTGCCAGAAACACGGTACATAAAGGATATTATTTAAATATTTTGTTCAGCAAGATATTATCAAGCTAGCAACCAAGCTATTAAGTTACTATCTTCATCATACTAACAGTAAACATATACATACATTTACAATTTTATACAGCTATGCTACTTATGCAGTTTGGTATGTACAGCAGAGGCCAGCACATCAACTACCCCAATCTGTCAAATTTCTTTGATAGATTTTCAACTTTATTACATATAAGGTTCATGTTGAATTGGGAAAATTTGACAGTTTGGGGTAGCTTGATGTGCTTACGTCTGTACAAGGATTTGAAAATGAACCATAAAAAAAATCAGCCAATCACTATCCCCCAAATACTGCACTCTAATATTAAAAACATCCTTGCTTACTGTTGTATATAGGTACCTACATACTTCCTAGTTTATAAGTTTATGTTTATTGGGTTTCAAGTCTACCCTCCATCAAATTGTTGTTCCTACCTTAAGTACACTTATGATTTATCCACTTGTTTTTCTAGGCTACTTAGCTCAATACATAAATTACAATATTTGGTGTTTTATTGAAGACATAATACTTACTGCTTCAATATTATGTACATGCGGCTACACATGAACCTTTACATTTGTAGTATAAGCTGATCTCGCATTGTATAGGATTTCCAGTGCGAGATCAGCGTAAACTGGAAATGTATAACTTGATGTGTAGCCGTGCGTACCTTCTTATTTCAATATAACTGAATATTTTAGGTTTTGGATAAAAACGGTAAAACAAAGAAAATCAAAACGAGAGATGAAAAAGAATTCGTCATCACTAACAGTACCTGGAAACTAAACAAGAAGCCGCAAGATGCTGAAAATGAAGAACAGTATGCGGATTACTTTGTCAGAACTGCGGTGCTAACGAATGGCGCTAATAACGTGGAAAGAGTACGAGAATATCAGTCGGAGGAGGATGAAGATAAAAAAGATGTGTTTAAGATGACCGATGAGGAGCTGTTTGCTAAGTGTGAAGGCAGGACTGCTCATAAGTAAGTATTTTGTGGTATCAGCATTTTGTAACCTATTGACCATCCTAGTCGGTTTAATATGACAAATGTGTTCGGGCCTCTGCCGGCTCAGTCGTATTTATAGACTGAACTAAAGACTATATCTAATACCTTTAAACAAGCAATTCTTGTATATATGTATAATCTGAATCTCGGAAACGGCTCCAACGATTGTCATGAAATTTAGTATGCAGGGGGTTTCGGGGCGATAAATCGATCTAGCTTGGTTTCATTTTTAGAAAATGTCAAACCAAAAAAAAAACGAGTAGAGCACGGTCATCCAGATATTGACTTAGGGTCAGTTCACACCTAGACGCGACGCTGCGCGCACTTTCTAAGATAGCAACAGAATATCTATAACTTATTTAGAACACGAACAGGTATAATTTCACTACGAGCGCGAAAGCGTGGCGAAGAACGCTGAGATTCACCGTGTTGTGCAGCCCGTATACCTTATTGTGAAGTAAATAAAATCTATTTTGTATCGTGATCTTAAAAAGCGCGCGCAGCGTCGCGTCGCGTCGCGGCTCGGTGTGATCTGACCCTTATATGAGCTGTGGCGGCATGACATTTGATATAAAAACCAAGTGGTCAAAGAGCAGCGGTGGCCCAGTCGAAATGGCCGCGACTTACGAGTTGTAGGTTGTAGGTTCGAACCCAGAGAGGTGCTTCCCTTTCGTATAAATTATTTGATGACCACTGCTCTCAAAACAATGTGAGGAAACCAGGGACTGAATTACCCAAAAATTAAGGTACCTTTAAATTTCGGTATGACGTCATACCGTTAAATAAGGGTTACCGAAATATTTCGATACCGTTTTTATTTGCAGTAGCGGAATTTTGAGGTTGGAAATGCATACGGGTCTATTTCGGTAGCAGTACCTTAACCTATAATAAATGTGTCGGTAGCAGTACCTAAACCTTAATAAACAGGGGTTTTCTTTGACGCTCACTTGAGAAGCCCTGATTGGCTAATTGCACTATAATGTGACTCAGTTATGGTTTTTATTTCCGTTCGAGACACGGCTGGGAGTGTAAACCGGACTAGAGTTGCTGGAGGGAAATATTCCGAATTATTCCCATCGTAATATTCGCGAATCATTCGGGATGTTTGACTAAAATTCGGTAATATTCCCCGAGAATAATTATTATTACAAGGAAAATATAGCTAGAGTTCGACTATTGACCGCTAGTTAGCGACCCAACAACGCGTTATTAAACATGACAAGTAGAAGTTGACTTTCTTTTGGATTTTCTAGTTGAATACTGCCTATTCTATAAAGGAAATAAACTTTTTGCTAACAAATCGTCGTAAAAAATTACGCAAGTAACCCTACCTACTTAATTATTTAAAAAAAATACATTAGTTGCGTACATCGTAAAGCAAAAACTCTACGAAGTTAACTAAACTTGTACATAACACATACATAACATCAGCTCGAAACCGGGCCCATTCGAAATTAAACCAAACAAAAATAATAAGTATTCACAAGTAGATAACTACTTAAAGGGAAATATTCCCGCATAGTAGGTAGGTACGTAGGCATCGAAAAATACTTCGTTGATTTTATGAATGAACGGCCGCGGGGCTCGGCGGTTCACGAAATTGTCCATTGCCTGCTAGATGGCTTTAATTCAAAAACGGCACGCCACAATATCTGATATATGGGGAGTCTCCTCAAGCTACCTACGCATAAATATGTTCGTAATTACTGGGAATCATTTAATTCTTATTTCGTAATAAAATGTAGGTTACCTACATCATCCTTACAATATATATATATTTTTTTTTTGGGTGGGAAATCATCAAATAACTTCTCCCGCTCTGGGTGGAGCGGGAGGGCGTGTAAGACTTTTACTGACTAAAACCCACCCGTGTTCCCTCAGTTACCTGTGTGCCAGGGGCGGCGGTATCTCTTTCGAACAACCCACACCCCTGGCAGGCATCGGCCCTTGCGGGCCCCATCAGTTGCTGATGACATCTCTTTGAGGCGCGCGTGGAACACAACGCGCCATTGACCCGGGCTTGGTCCTTACCGGACAGCGAGCTACCCATTACTCGCCGTCCGGAAGTCCGCGCCTACGTTGGCCGGGAATCAGCCTGGGATTCCCGACGCCCAGGGCGTCTCCTGCGAAGGCCACGGCTGTGAGGGCGCATGTACTGCATCTCCCTCACGTGCGCCGCCTCCCTCTTTGCGAGCATAACTGCTTCGCTGAAGGAGACGACTGCTAGCCATGCACTCTCGCTCCGTACCATGGCCTGGACCAGGGTCGGATGCGAGAGATCGCCGCCGCCGATCACCTCCACGAGGATACGGTGGTGCTCCGCCCAAGCCGAGCAGACCTCCACCGTATGCTCCACCGTGTCCTCTGGGCGATCTTCGCAATAGAAACAGCCGGGCGTTTCCTCCCGCCCTATCCGAAACAGGAACCTCCCGAAACAACCGTGTCCGGTGAGGACCTTGTCAGGCGGAAGGTGAGGACGCCATGCCGCCTCTCAAACCACTCCTCAAAGAGGGGACTTACCGCCGCAATCGTGGCGTGCCCATACAATATTTATTTTACTCTGCATTCTTGCTGCGGTAGTATTCCTTCCAATCGAAATATACTTTGGAATGTTTCCGAATTATTGCGAATTATTCCGAAGTTTTGCAACGCTAAACCGGACTAAGCCGAGGAGTGCCTACCTAAGGTTTTCTTATCTTGCTTTTTTAAGGTTTTTTTTTTCGTTCTTTTTATCTGATGATAATGTTGTGGAAAAACGTTTTCTCATAAATGAATAAAAAAAAAAATAGAGCAGATACGCAAACGTAAGTACCTAGAAGTCTGTGAAGTTTTATTAGGTAGGTACAGTTACATTATTTACATTTAATATAACTAACATTACAAGTGCATATGTCATCAACATCATAGATGAGTCATCTGAAAGCTCAGATTCAGATGACTCTATCTATTTAGATGACAAAAAATTAGACCAAGTATCTCAGTCTCATAAAAGAGATAAATATTATAATTATGAAGTAGTCCCCGATGGCGCAACTCCAGAATTGGATTCCCCAAGTTCACCGGATGTATTTGAGACCGACGAAGTCAATCTTTGTAATACCCTACAAAATATCTAACATCACATAGGCATGTTAAATTGCACGTTGTTAATAGATACTATGTCATCTCGTCCCTAACGCCGCCGCTGGGTTGATAGAAAAAATATTAAAATACCTTCGATACTTATCTATGATTCTTTTTATAATTGATTATAACGTGTAATATTTGTTTCATATGCCCATGCCCAACAGTGAGATAGTAATAGGCTGATGGATGACGATGAAGGAAATGGTATTTTTCTTCTCAGAGTAGTCAGATAGGAAACGCTGACCTCATCTAGTTTAAAAAAATATGATTGACGTGTAAAAGTGTTTGTACAAACCTACTTACAGAAATAAAATCGTTTATCATTTATCATTTCACCATGCAATTCCGCAATAAGTAGGCAGCGAAAATTCTCAACGCGAAACGAAACATCCAGCTCCAGCGACGGCAAGTGCGTGGCTGGACGTGCGATTTAATCGCCCCAAAACTATAGACTATTAATGCGATTTTGAATGCGTCTAGAGCGAGAGTTTCGTTTCTATGCAATGTATTATCTATTTTTCTATGGTATAATCTACTGTTTACAGAGCACACACCAGTGCTCTGTTTTTCAGGGCACACGCCCTGGATGCGTTGTTACCAAATATTATTGAAAGCAGCGCACACTTTTGTGATACACACTCGTGTATTGCATAGCTTTTGCGGCATCTCGTACAGTTCGTGTCAAATTTTCAAACTCTGACCGAGCTGCACGACCGAAACCCGCCGCACTAGCCTGGCAATGCAGGATTGACCGTCGTATTAATGAGGCCAGGGTACTCATCGGGAAGCTCATCTACTTTAGGAAGGGCGGTTTGTAAAGCGGGCGTTCTCGGGAACTACTATTAGTTTTCGAGAATATGCATCCCGCGTCACAGAGCGCATCGACTTCCCGAAGCAGAAAGTTTGTGCATGGGCACACCGTATCTGTAGGTATAGGCGAAGAGTGGATCGGCACACTCAGACTCAGACCACATGTTTCAGAACGATTAACGGTGGGTATACAGAGCTTGGGAGCAGCCCATATCCGCTCATGGTGTGACTGACGCGCATCCACCGAATACTGATGCCACTTATGTCTGAATCTGTGAATGGATGTAAGAATGCGTCCCGCAGTACTAAGGAGCTGCTCCTTATAAATATGGCCATAGTCCAACAGGTTCGTAGATCTCGGAAGGATTTTTCGACATGTTGGATGGATTATAAGAAGGCCTATGGCTCAGTGCCACACACATGGCTCATGAGGGTGCTGGAGTAAAAAATAGACGCAACTCTACGCACCTTCATGAAGTGGTGTATGAGGCAGTGGAGGATGGTCCTTCTCTATCCAGGATGTCCACAGATCCAGACGATTGATGAACCGATCAGCACTGAACGTGGAATATTTCAGGACGACAGTTTGAATCCCCTTTGGTTTTGCTTAGCCTTGAATCCTCTAAGTACACTTCGGGAGAATTCAGCTCTAGGCTATCGGTTGAGAAGAGGTGGTCAGGTGATATCACACCTCCTTTACATGGATGATTTGAAACTCTTTGCCCCCTCAATTTGCGACTGATGGAGCTACTGAAGGTAACAGAAACGTTCAGTAACTGAGCTACTGAACGTTTCTGCTACCTATCAGGATCTTTTTTTTTTGTGGATAAAGGTGTAGTCATGGAAAGCGAGGGGTGATAACCGGTGGGGTCCGCAAGAGCCAATGCCTGCCAGGGGTACGCGTTGTTCCAAAGAGATACCTTGGCTCCTGGCACACAGGCAACTGAAGGAACACAGGTGATTTTAGTCAGTAAAAGTCTGACACGCCCTCCCATCTTCACCCAGAGCGGGAGAAGTGATTTGAGATTTCCCACCCAAAAAAAAGGCGGGATTATAGAATCTATGGGAACCCAACTTAAGGATTCTAAATACCTTAGAGTCCTCTCCTCAACAGAAACCTACAAGTATTTGGGTATGTCGGAAGCATTAGGCATCAATGCTGCCGACATGAAACAATCGTTGAAAAAGCGCTTCTTTGGCCGCCTGAATAAAGTGTCAAATAGTTTTTTATTAGGCGGAAACAAGGGGCGTGCCTTCTACGGTTGAGTCATGCCGGTTTGAAGTATTCTTTCGGCATACTTAAATGGACTCAGATGAAACTTGACTCTCTGGATAGGACCGTCCGTACATTGCTGACTGCATATCGGATGCAGCACCCACGGTCATCAGTGATGAGACGTCCCGAGACATCCCGCGGAAGTTTGGAGGCTTTTTAAATGCTAGAACCCTCCACAATCGCAAGATTTGCAGTCTCAGGGAATAATTCTATCAAACTAACCTGGGGATACATCGAGATGTAGTCGTAGTGGACAAGGGCCTCACTCTGAACCTTTCTCTTTGGCGAAAGAGAACTGACGCAAACCTGCAGTACTAGATACTAATCATCATAAGGAAGTATGGTAAGGCAAAGAGCTTCACAGACGCTTTTTTCTGGCTCTCCACGAGCCTGATGTAGACTTTTAGCGTCGGTATCCTGGCTGAGTTTTGGTCGACCTCGTCGGGGATACCGAAGGTTTTGTCTGTGTGATTATGGATGAATTTATCATGACGAATAATTATCAGAAATACATTGTCAAGGACGATACGGTTGACATCTGCCGGGCATGCCACTGTCCCAGTGGATCAATCCGACATATTGTTTCCGGTTGTTCTCGTCTTGCTAACGGCGAGTACTTGCACAGACACAATCTAGTAGCTAGGATTATCCACCAGCAACTTGCTTTGAAGTACAACCTTCTGGAGTCTGAAGGATCGTATGGTACTTAAGACTTTCGGGCAACATACCTGTAGTATTACAGGTATGTGCCCGACCCAGTTCTCGAGCAGGCGCGGTCCGAGGGCGGGGTCCTAGGGGTCATGACCCCCCCAAAGCCGTAAATGTAAAGCCTAAAATAGTACTTTTTAGCCTAAAATATACATTTTCTTACTAATATGTAGGTAGTCTTTGTCTGTGACCCCCCCCCCTCCCAAAGTCTTTGGCTGCGACCGCGCCTGTTCTCGAGAATGGTCACGCCACATTGTACTGGGATCGATATAACACTGACAGGACTATTGTAACCAATTTTTCAATTTTTTAATGTTTTTGTATGAGTTTTGTTAAAATATTTAAAAATATATTTAATATGTAAGGAAAACAATAAATGAAATAATAATGTGTATAAAATTTGTGTGGTCTATATCTGAAATAAACTAAATTTAATTTAATATTGGTTAAAATATTATAAAGGTATAATAATATTTTTTCGTAAAATATGACTATTACATAAAAACATGACATTTGCCCTCAAACATAACTTAACAGACATTACAGAGATAAGTTCACGATTCTTAAGATTACCATAAATCACCAAATTAAAGTAGGTAGCATTACTGTCATTGGTTCTCGTTCATTTATTACGTTGATGAACGATCAGCGGTCGACAAAATAAAAACATAGGTATTACCCGGCGCACAGTCGGCAAGATACAAAGAAATAAGTAAAAGAGTACCTACAGCAAAATGTACAAAATACAAGTTCTAACGTGTTCGACCGCCGTCTCGCATGTTTTTCAGTACCGAAATCGTATAAAGGTTAAAACCGTTATTTGGCCCAACCTTTATTTATAAAGGTTTCGGTATAGCTCAACCTTTATTTCAAATCGGTACCGATATATTTTTGAGGTATCTTAACCTCTTACCGTAACCGCTTTCAGTCCCTGGAGGAAACTGGCATGTCCTAGAACCAAAAATTCGTCTACCTTCTATTTGTTCATCTACCAACCTGCGCTGGGCCCGTCTGGTGGATTACGGACCAGTCCCTCACATAGAGAGGCCTTTGTTCCAGTAGTTCGAACATTATAGGCTGCCTATGGTATGCTATGCTTGTTTCAATGGTAGATAGAACTATAGAAGTCACATTTGACTTTTAAATCTTTCTTATTCCCTGAAATGTTTGAAATGTTTGAAATGTTTATTTATGTAAGTAGATCTTAAAAGACACTTTTACACGTTAATATTTTGTTGGTCAATATTTTTTTAAACTAGATGGCGCCGGCATTTCCTAGCTGACTGTTCCCTGAGAAGAAAAGCCGAAACAAACTCAGAGATCATAGTCTCTTTTAAAGTCCAAACATTATATTATTTAAATTTTATGTGAGTCTAACAATGCAGGGTAATGTCTGGAAAGGCCTTTTGAAGAAAGAGCCATTGCAGCTTTGAGCTGACCTGTCTCAACAGACGGCATGTATGTAGCAGTCACCGTGTAGCTCAACCCTATTTTAGGGAGCTCAACGACCCGCCACAAAACGCTACCAGATTTGCAGGACATGCCCTGATTTCATTGTTAATAAATACGTTGTATTTTGTATTTTACAGGGGTGCACGCCACGGTTTGAAAGCTACGGGCAAACTAGCAAGGATAGCACAACAAGAAGCATTACTACTGACTCAATCAAAATACAGTGAATATTCACATGCTAAGAAATTAAAAGAACAAATCGAAGATATAAACTTAAATAGTGACTCCGATAGCCCGGAACATAAAAAGAAGAAGAACAAAAGAAAACGCTGTAATAGCAACGAAAAAACTAGAAAAAAATTAGAATGTGTTCTGGCTGAATCAGATGGAGTTCCTTTGCCAGATAAAAGTGAAGTGACAGACGATGATAGTGCTACCAGTGTGATAAAACTAGGAAAAGTTAGTAGAAAATGTAAAAAGTCAAAGAAAGATTTTCGTGACATAGAAGTGATTCCCGAAGAAGAAGAAGATGTTTCTAAACCTAAGAAAATAAAGAATGGTAGGGAGGACGATGAAACGGCCGAAACTATGGCAAACAATAATACAGAAAATGTTATTTTTACTGAAAATAAATCTAACAAAAAGAGCAAAAAGAAGAAGAATAAATGTGTTGAATCATAGTATTAAATAAGTGACAGCTTTATAAGTAAAATAAATATTAAATCATCTATTTGTTTAAAGCTGTTTTTTTCTCCAATTTTTATCCAAACTTTATATGATAGGATAGCCATTTATGTAATTAAGATGCATTATACATACTCAGAGAACACTAGAAGAAGAATCCATAGGGTCCAAACTAATAACTTAAATTTTGGTGGCCCATTGAGCTGATTCAGAAACAGTGAGTAATCGCATTATATTCTGTATATCCTGATATTGGATGGATAAATTAATTGTAAAAAGGAGAATTGTTAGTACACACGGCTACCACCGGCATCAAGCTATACATTTCCAATATAAGCTGGTCTCGCAGTCTCGCTGCTGGGAAGTTTGTTGCGCCACTTCTTCCCAGCTAAAGCACTAGGAAGTTGTGAAGGGCGGGCGTTTTGATGGACTGCCTTATGTAATTTTGACATTCGAAAAGTGCTGATTCTCAGTCTAATTTGAATTAATGACTTGATTTTGATAGGATTTCCGTACAGTGCGAGATACTGGAAATGTATAACTTGATGTGTAGTCGTGTGTACGAACAAAAAAATTACAATATTTAGTAGATTTTTTATAAATAACTAGCAATACCATACCAAATTTTCTATCTGTCAAAGTTGTCAATATTTTTCCAGAAATACGAAAGCGAAAAATAGATTAAAAAATGTCCCTAGCGAAGATATTAGCGCTTGATAAAGTCGCTAATTTGTTCAGTATCATCCGTCAGAATGGTGGAATTAGAGGTTCCTTGTACAAACTCTTCAGGTAAGGAATAATTTAGTTTATTATGTAATTTACTTTTAGGTTATGTTTATCCCAGATTTTTACACAGCTGATAGTTTCATAGCTATATTTACGCAGTTTCTATAATAAAACTTAAATGTATATCTAATTGCTTTATTAGCATTCTTGAAATTGCTAATAAAGTTATTACTACGCCATTGTTTCTCGTATTTCATTTTGGACGTAAATGTTTTTAGGACAATATAGTACAGTTGATCAACGACATCTTTCCATAAAAAATATAAAAACTATAACAATATTCACACACTTGCTGTTGTTAACTCACAATATTCTATTTTACAATCACGGAAAAATGAAAGTCAACAATTACTGTATTAGTTAAAAGTAGGCACAAATTTTTGCTGGCCAAATGGTTGAACGTACCTGTAACAAAACATTATCTTAAAAACTCTTCGCCATATTGATGATTTGTTTTGCTGGTTTTAAAAGCTTATAAAGCTTCAACCAGACTTCATTCACTATCAACAAGGCTATCATTGGCCTTGCAAAGACCTTTCATAGTTTGCAGAGAGGACGACAAGAGATGAGGCATATTTTGCGATGTGGCCCCGCAGTTGCACTGCGGCTCATAGGAGTACCCACACCTGACTAAGTTGTGAGGGCAGAGGTCCAACTGACTTCTTAGTCAATTAAGACATTTCTTGGTGTGTCACGGCAGTTGGTGGCCTGTAAATAAACATTATCTTTTCTATTTAAATCTCATATATCAAATGCTTTTATTTTTAGACAAGATGAGCTGAAAGACGGCAAGTTAATAGGAGAAGACAAATATGGCAACAAATACTTCGAGAACCCTCGCTTCTTTTACGGAAGGAACCGCTGGGTGGAGTACAATGACAAGGCCTACCTGAACTATGATGGTAGCCAGGTAAGATAATCATGTAATGAATGTTGTGAATGTACATACTAAATATTGGTGAGCTACTATTGATCACATTTTAAGGCTCCTGCTAATAGCCGCGACGCGACAGTGTGTTGCGACTCACGTAGAACAATTTCTATGTAAACGTCATGGAAATTGTACTAAAAGTGTCACTTTGCACTGTGACGTAGACGACCTATTTGAAGAAGCCTTTAAACTGTGATTTGTAATTACTATTTTAGTCAATATCAGACTGTATGTTGAACAAAAATTCATATAATCTCACTAAACAACTTTTAAATGAATGGTTGTATTCATTGATATACAAAAAACCCAAGATTCACAATCAGCGTTTCAAAAATGTCCGGGCATATGCGGACATTTTTTAAACAATATATATCGTTCTAGGCCCCAGCGCAGAAATTTTTCTCCAGGAATACAAAATAAAATCAGCTGTTCCATACATTTTGACCGCGTAGGTATTGCACTTTTCTATGAAACAGCTGATTTTTTTGTAAAACCGACGTAAAATTTCTGCACTAGGGGGTCTAGAGTAATATGCTGAATTCATGGTAACAGTTTCCGCACTTGATAAAAACTTACCCTGTACATTATAAACAAATTTTTGAAAACCATGCTAATCATTCACTGTGTGTAAGTAACACTCTTGGTTTCTTTAAGTACAATAGTTTTTTCTCAGCAAAGAATTCCCAATAAGAGTATTATTAGCCTATTCATTTATTTTTTGATGTAATTTTATTACAGGTCCCCGCTGAATGGTTTGGCTGGCTCCACTACAAAACGGACCTTCCCCCACACCTGGTAAGCAAGAAATTCATATCCATTTTCAGAGAATATTTACTTTTAGCCTACAATTTTAGTTACAGTTACAGAATATTTTTAGCCGTGTAAGAGGTCCCTACCACAAAAAGCCACCTGCTACGATCCTTACATAGGTACTCCTTTTGCCTCGATTACGTTCATGCATCAGAGCCATCTCGATCTAACGCATCGAGCGCGTTCGACGCTCTGATTGTCCCTGCATTGGTGAAGGACCAATCGGAGCGCCTAACGCGGTCGATGAGTCAGTCCCCTGGCACACAGGCAACTGAAGGAACACGGGTGGGATTTAGTCAGTAAAAGTCTGACACGCCCTCCTGCTCCACCCAGAGCGGGAAAAGTTATTTGATGATTTCCCACAATAAAAAAATAGTGACACTATAATGTCTTCCTAGGGCGTCGGGTCCAGGTGTTTCCACACACATAGATCTGCCTTGCCTTTATCTACTCTCATAACGTAAAATTCGAATGATAAACTTAAAAACGAGTTTATATACTATACTATTCTATTGATTGTTTTTTAATTAATTTAATGTATTTCTAATACATTATTATATTAAATTTATTTATTTCATTATAATTAAAATTACCTTTTCCGACCGCATAATTTTCTTAAAAAGGGGTACAAAGTTTCTGCTTCACGTATTAATATAAATATAATATTGTTGACCGAGCTTTGCTCGGTTTTTTTTTGGTTTGAGATTTCTAAAAGTGAAACCTAGCTAGATCGATTTATCGCCCCCGAAACCCCCTGCATACTAAATTTCATGAAAATCGTTTCGGACCCGTTTCCGAGATTCAGATATACATACATAAATTTGTGTAAAAAAATGTACAAGAATTGCATATACAAGAATTGCTAGTTTAAAGGTATTAGATAAAAGATATTTTATTATATAAACACAATACCGGTATTTAAAAATAGAATCATAATTTATAACACTGTTTCTCAACAAAATAATTTTTACTAATACCATACAGGGCAAATAAATACCCTTAAGAACTGAATCCCTCTAATATCCCTACTTAATATTTTAAAAGCGAAAGTAACTCTGTCTGTCTGTTGCGCTTTCACGCCTAAACCGCTGAACCGATCACCATGAAATTTGGCAGAAATATAGCGTGGGATATGGAGAAGGACATAGGCTACTTTTTTACGCGATAACGGACATCCGCGGGCGGGGCTGCGGGCAAAAGTAGTTAATACCATAAAGGAGTTTCCATCTATTTATTTTTTCGAATGGAACGCGTCATTTTATAGTATTACAAAATGATTGCTTACTCTTTCATTTAGTACGTTTAATCCGTATATAGGAGAGTCAGGGGTATACCAATAGAAAATGGGTAGCCTAGCGCACGCATCACATTTGCGCCCATTCGTAAATTTTCTTCTCGGTCTTCACTGAGCAAAGCTACGTCGCATAACCTTCCTTGACCAATTGTGGCCTTCAATAACCAAGGTATTATTTTAACTTGCTAAAAAATCGTTTGCTATGCTGCAATTTTAAGAGCATTTGAGTAGAAAGAAATAGGCAGATTAGGTAATACGCTTTCATCTCCATACTGCACAATATATTCAAGTAGCTCTTCAGATTTCTTAGAGATAAAGGCACCAGTATGAAATATTTTATTGATGTTTTAATTTTTTTAATTTTATAATTGGCGACTTTTTGCGCCCCCCTTCGATAGGCGCCCAGGGCTCGTGCCGTACCTGCCCGACCCTAGTAACGCCTCTGATGAGAATAGATAAGTATTGAATGAAACTGCACATAAATAGGTACTAAAACACTCGGTGTGGTACTTATTATAAACCTCGCCCACAACTGAGGGAACACGGGTGGGTTTTAGTCAGTAATGGACCCGCTCCACCCAGAGCGGGAGAAGTTATTTGATGATTTCCCACCCAAAAAAAAAAAACAGTTTCATAAACTATTATTATTTTAGGCTGAATATTTTATTTACATTTCAGGACCCCAGCAGACCTAAATACAAGTGGATGCTGGACTTCACAGAGAACATGTCAGGCACGACTGGGCAGTACGTACCGTACAGCACGACCAGGCCGAAGGTGGAACCCTGGGATCCTAAGAATAAGAGCGCCTAAGTCTTGAGGACACGGTGGATAACAAGAGAACGTTGCATCTTCGATAGAATATATCATTATGATTTAGTTATAATTTTAAGTAGAAATTTGAATAAATCATGTTATGAGTTCATTGTTGATTGTTGTTTTTTTTTTTGTTAAATGTGCGAATCTTCAACTTTGCCACACTTTCGACTCGGCCTAGTTTTCATAGAGCTAATACGCCGTGCCGCCCTACATATTGCAAGTGGGCCCTCCGTGAGGGCTCTCGGCATACCATATCGTCGCTGAGATTCCAAAAAGTCTTATATAAACAGACTATTCAAACAAAAACTATTTTTTCCATTACCTACTCCTTAAATAGTAAAAAAAAAAAACGTGAAAAGGTATATTTTTATTGTGTCTACCCAAATGTCATTGGGATAGACACAATAAAAATATACGAATAGTTTTTTGTGTTTCCTGGAACTGTTGTTTTTATAAACGACTTTTTGGAAAGACAGCGGCGTTATGCGACTAGAGTGAGCCCTCCAGGAGTGCTCTTGGCACTGAACGTGTTAAAAATACCTTACTGAAAGACTACTCCTACCATTTGGACTCCAGCAATTTCTGGGCCCCTCAATGGAGAAGAAAGAACAGCTGCGTTCAGGTTTTCTTTGCAGAGTGAAGAATCCGGAAATGCGGTGAAAGTGGTGGAAGTTATTAATAACAATGACCCAACATGGTAGAAAAGTTCTAGTACTACTAGAATTAGAACTTCAACTGGAGGTTTTTTAGCAGGACTTTTTTTATTTTCTCGTCAAATTACTCTTCACGTCAAATATCATAAATTATGACGATAAATTACATTGGTGAAGGAAAATATATATAGTAAGTCTGAAATCGCCAAACCGTCTTGAGTCAGGCGCGGGCGCAGCCAAAGACTTGGAAGGGGGGGGGGTCACAGATAGACTACATATTAAGCTACAACAATAACTCGTAACGACAAACCGGTTGCTACCTCATCGGTAAGTAGTCAGTCAAGTTTTAACTTGATAACGTCTAATTAGGACTCTTGTGAGTCTTGTCTTACTGAAATAGACACGTGGCCATATCCTGTCTATGTTCGTAAGTAACTTATTTCCACTGATAACATTACGCCTGTATGTGGCAGTGGGCAGGGCACATTGCTTGTAGAACCGATGGGGCCGAAAAGTTCTGGAGTGGCGACCGCGAACCGGAAGACGTAAAAGTTGGAAGGCCTCCCATAAGGTGGACCGATAACCTTGTGAGGGCGGCAGGATTCCGCTGGATGCGGGAAGCACAGAACCGGTCAAAGTGGCGGAGCTTCGGGGAGGCCTATGTCCAGCTGTGGACGTCTTTCGGCTGAAATAATGATGACGCCTGTATACCCTGAAGGGTTGGGCAGAGGAGCCTGAGCACTGGCGTCAGGCTGGGGCTTAACACTGGTTAAGCCCAAGTTTCCACGGACGCGGGACCTAATAGAATCGCGCACTGGATTTTTATCGCACTCCATAGTCCATAGCGCCTAGAGTTGAAATCGAACAGTGTGTATTTTCTCTGCGCTTGGATTTGATACACTCTGTTGGATGTCGTGTAAAAGTGATTCCGATATCATATTTTCAGAATAAAAAAATAAATAAAAAAAAATCTGTGCCGAATCGAGATAAAAGAGACCATCTCACTAGATGCTGAGCATCTGACATTATTGTTTTTCTACCATGCACGTGGGGTCTGCATGGCCGAACTGTGGATAACATTGGGAACGGTTTAAAGGCACCTAATTGGCAAAAAGGCTACCAGGCTAAAAAGGGGCTTGGCGGGTCACGTCAGCCGCATGCACAGTGACCGCTGGGCAATAGTCTCCACATAGTGGTGCCTGAGGATGGAAGGGCCGCCGAGGCCGGCCCAGGAAGAGGTGGCGAACTGGCGAGACGACCTAGACGCGTATCGCAAGGGTTGGATCGAGGTGGCGCTGGAAAAGGATGCCTGGAAGGATTTGGGGTAGGCCTTTGCTAATCAGTAGAACAGTAAAGGCTAATTATATAAAAAAAACTGTTATCCTTAGATTAGTCTAGAAACGAGAGAGAAATTAGAACATCTCACTAGGTGCTAAGCAGCTGACAATGCTGACATCATTGTTTTTCTACCATGCACGTCGGATCTGCGTGGCCGAAGTTTAGATAGCACTGAGAACGGTTTAATTCGTATCATGCCGCCACTTATAACTTCTACTTAAAACCAGTTTGCACTGCCACGGGTCCTGGCGAGTGGCTCTCAAAGTTTTTAACTTAGCCGAGTTTTGGAAAGGAGGTTTCTAGTTCTATATGTTTGTAACGCACTTACAGACAGGTATTACTGTTCTCGCGTCTTTATTTATTTGAAATATCACCGCGTGAAGCTAGCTAAGCTAACGTTAAGTTAGGTACTCCGATTGACGTCGGAAGTAATCGGGTTCGAAACTCGTTTATTCCGCGTTTTTTAATAAAATCATAAAGTATGAGCGAGTCCAGCAGCGATGAAGATATAAATTTAACACCTGCAGAGTTAGTGCAAGCGGTACCTACATACCTAATGCCGAATTGAGTTATCTTCCGGAAAAATCGCGCGAAAAGTACATAAAAGCGTTTAATTTGTTCAATGCATGGAGACATTCTAAAGGCGTGAAAACGTTTTCGAAGACTACAATACAATGCTATCATATTTCATTGAACTAAGCACACTAATTTAAGATATTATTTAGGTTGTTTTCTTGCACCTAGCATTTTCCTCGCTGTAGTGAGGTGAAAAATTGTGTGTGTCGCTTGGCAGCAAAGATATTCTGCGTCTCGTACCTTTGCAAGCCTCGCTACGCTCAGATCCTAGGATCCTTCGCTTGTTCAGCTTTCAATGCAAGTAGTCGCACCAAAAAACAACTTTGCAGCCTTGTATAACAAATAATTATTCATGCTATGACTTTTTACTAGATTTAGACATTTATTTGCCATAATATGTTAGGTGTCTGTGCTGGATTCTCTTTCTTTCCGTTCACTCGACCGATATCGCTAGAAAGTCATGGCGGAGGTCTTTGCTCAGCAGTGGGATGATTTAGTTAGGCTGATAATTATTGCTCGTGCCGAGAGAAAAAGATAAAGAGCATTAAGCAGGATGACATTTAGGTCCCACCTAAATGCCACCCTGCATATTTACCTACCCGTGTTCCTTTCGCCTTTTGCGGGAGATGTGTCCATCTGTGTCCTATATAACGCGACATTGATTGATGTATCGATATTTTTAGACACAGATCTACGGGTGTAGTGCAACTGTTGTTTTGATTATAAATAGACAGGCAATGGTAGTTTTTTGTAAGTATTGTGCAATCGTGAGGTGGATTTAAAGAATCTTTGTAAAAACTTCTTTAGCGATTTTGGTAGAGGCAAAACTTATGGGTTCGCATCACCGACATGGTAATGTGACTGCTTCACCGACATGCAAATGCGACGTGTTGTTTTTTTTGAAAAGTTTTCAAGTTTTCCCTTCTGTTGGCTGTCCCATGACTTGCATATGGGCATACAGTGGTTAGTTAAGAGTAAATAAGTGTCATGTTTAGATTAGGTAACTTAATCTAAAATAACCTAGGCGAAGTAAACTTTACAAGTTTATCACAAGTTGCAGGTTCAATTTGATAATAGTCTTCTTTTGTTAGACTGATAGTTGTTTCTTTGTTCACTGGGGTTTTTTAGGAGAAATCGTAGTGCGGAACTATGATTGGTATATTTTTTAAACAAATTAAAAATACTTACCAAAATAATATACAGCATTAATTTGTTAGCTATATCGTAGGACCTACTTATTCAATTCTTTTTTTTTCTTTCATGATTAATACTTTTTTATGTAAGTACATAATAATATTATGTTCTGGTACGCTAATTGATAGTGCTGTGGTTTCCTATAATTTAAATACTTAGGTACAGACGCCAGCACATCAAGCTACCCCAATCTGTCAAATTTCTTTGATAGATTTTCGACTTTATTACATAAGTTTCATGTTCAATTGGGAAAATTTGACAGTTTGGGGTAGCTTGATGTGCTGGCGTCTGTACATCCGATATCTGCATAATTATATTAAGACGAAGACTTTGGGTTAATGCTGTGTATTTGTTGGTGTTAATAAAATACTAATATAGAGTTTTAATCAATTATTTTATTAAAGTGCACAACCATTGTTCATTATGTCTTGCAAGCCTCTGGCGACCCATAGAGACAGATAGATCCATGGACCACAGATTAAATAATAAGTGCAATACAGAACATCCTCTCCGTTTTATCAAATTCTTAAGTAGATACAATCATGTATGCCTTATCTACTTATTTCTAAGTCTTATATAAATCACCAGTCATAATATGACAGGTAGAAATTTATTTTAAATAATCTTATTTATTTAGCCATAATTAACCATGTCATACTTAAATACACAATGGATAGATAAGAGTTAACATTTCTTTTTTTTTGTAAAGTGAAGTATTTATTTATTTTAAACAATAAACATTTAACATTTAATGTAGGGAGTAGTCATTGAACCTTACTGGTAAACATCTTGATCTAATAGGTCTAGTGTTTTGACTTTGAGTTGAGACTGGCTCAGCTGTATCATGATTAACATTTGAATTTGAAATTACATTATTGTCCAGAATTAGTTCACAGCCATAATCAGTTTTATCATTCATATCAGCTTTATTTTTATTTGCATCATGGTTATTTTCAAAATTATCTAACACAACAGTTTTCTTCTTTTCTTTATCTTTGTTTGTAATATCCACATTTTCTGTTAGACCCCCTTTGTATGGTTTTATATGTGTTAAGTCTCGCCTATATATTACCCCATCTACATTTACTTTATATGACCTTTCACAAACTTTTTCTACAACAAATCCTAATTTCCATGTGTTGGTGTTTTCGGGACTTATTTGCACCGCCACATTCTGACCGATAGTTAAAGAGAAGGGATTTTTGCTTTTTTTATCATAATAGTATTTACTTTTGTCTCTTTTAGCTTTAATTCTTTTTGGAATGTCAGTCATCAACACAGGAATGAGTTGCTCTGATAAGCTTGGCATCAGACTCCTAGTTTTTCTAGATAGAAATTTTTGTGCAGGACTACAATCATCTCCGCCACTTGGTACATTTCTCTGGTGTAACAATGATATCCAAAAATCTTCACCAGCTTCATATGATTTAAGAATAAGTTTCTTTGCAGATTTTACTGTGGCTTCAGCAATTCCATTAGACTGAGGGTAATGTGGAGAGGAAGTTACATGGATAAAATCCCATTCTTCAGTAAACATAGCAAATTCTCTGTTAACAAAATTAGTGGCTCCATCCGTACATACTCTTTGTGGTATACCATATCTTGCAAAATTCTTTTTACATATATTAATAACTTCACTAGAAGATAAATTTTTCAGTTTATCAATTTCATAAAAGTTTGAGTAATGGTCAGCAGTTATAAGAAAATTAAAAGACTGTGAATTTAGTTTTACATTGAACACATCCATAGAGATATACTGAAAGGGATACATTGGTATGTCATGAGATAACATTGGAAATCTAGTTTGGGATGGAGAATATTTTGTGCAAATTCTACATTTTTCTACAAAGTTTTTTATATCTTCAGACATGCCTGGCCAAAAAATATTTTGTTTAGCTAATTTAATTGAACTAGCAACGCCACTGTGACTTTTATGAATTTTTGGCAACATGTAGTTTCTCATACATCTGGGAATTAAAATCTGATCATTTTTAAAAATTATGTCTTCCTGAACAGACAGATCAGAGGCAAATTTATAGAACCATCTGAGATTTTCAGGCATATCTGAAATATAATCTGGAAATCCATTTACAATGTACTTTTTGAGCTCTAGACACTCTGGATCATTCTCCATTTCTTTCTTTATGCTTTCTATTATTTTGTTTGAGACCTTGAGATATTTTGCTGAAGAATGCTTACTAATAATCTCAAATATTTGTTTAGTATTAGCATTGTTAAACGACTGAGAGTCTTCCTGTATTGGAGTAGGTGTTCTTGAAAGTGCATCTGCTACATAGTTATTTTTTCCACTTATGTACTCTATTTTTAAATCATATCTTTGAAGGATCATTAACATAAGTTGTAATCTTTTTGGAGCTTCAACTAGTGGTTTCTTAAAAATATTTATCAAAGGTTTATGGTCCGTTTTTATAATAGTATTTGTGTTTGCAGTTATGTATTGACTGAATCTTGAACAAGCAAAAACCACAGCTAACATTTCTTTTTCGATTTGGGCGTATCTTTTTTCGGTGCTGGTTAAAGTTCTAGAAGCAAAAGCTACGACCTCATTATTTTGGTAAAGAGCTGCTCCAAGTCCCATGCTACTGGCGTCGCATTCTATTGTTAAGGGTTTACTCATATCATAGTACTTAAGGGTTGGTAGACTGGATAAACATGAAATCATCTGATCAAATTCTAACTGTTCCTTTTCTGTCCATTGCCATATAGCATTTTTTTTTGTTAATGCTCGTAAAGAAGTGACTTTTAAACTTAAGTTTTTAATAAATTTACTTAGGTATGTTACCATACCTAGCAGTCTTAATACATCCTTGGGATTTGTAGGTATTGCTATATTCTTGATAGCTGAGATTTTCTCCTCATCAACCTTCAGGCCAGCATCAGTCAACACATGGCCATAAAATTTCACTGATTTCTGTAATAAATTTAATTTATCTTTATTAAGCTTGCAATTATTTTCCCTGAGTCTCATTAAAAGGTTTTCTAAGTTAATGTTATGGTTTTTTATTGCATCCTCGGTTGTATCGCCTACCCCATATATTAAAATATCATCAGCCATTACTTCAATACCTTTAAGACCATGTAAAACTGATAATAACTTTTGCTGGAAGATTTCTGGCGCAGAAGAGATACCAAAGGGGAGCCTTAACCACCTATATCTACCAAATGGTGTCCAAAAGGTAGTCAGTTTACTACTCCTTTCATTAAGACTAACATGCCAAAATCCTTTTAATGCATCCACTGTGCTAAAAACTTTAGCTTTTCCAAGTTCTGGCAAAACTTCTTCCAACGTTGTAAATTGAAAATGAGGTCTTTTGAGAGCCTTATTCAATGGGATAGGGTCTAAACAGATACGGAACTTTTTGCCTCTTCGAACAATTAAAATATTACTAACCCAATCAGTATGAGACTCCTCTTTAACAATAATATTATTATTTTCTAACCTGTCTAGTTCTTCTTTAAGAGGTGTCCGGAGTGCCATGGGCACACGACGTGCTGGCTGAATACGAGGTGGAACATTTTCATCAATTTCCAAATCAACAATTCCTGGTAACCTACCATATCCTTCAAATACATCTGAGTATTTGTCTATAATATTCAGTGCTTCATTGGCACTTCCACTGTTCACTGATACCGTATTACAGTATTTTATTAATCCTAAGGCAACACACGCAGACTCAGATAATAGAGGTTGATGACTGACATTCACAACATGAAAATTAATAACAAACTTTCTGTTTTTATACATACATTCAACATCAGTCACACCTAATGTCTCTATGTCTGTTTCATTGAAACATTTCAATTTTAGATCAGTAGGACGCAAATGTTTCAGGCAGCCACTTTCACAAAATTTCTTGTATTGTTTGGCACCTATTACACAAACATGAGCTCCAGTATCCAACGTACAGAAAACATTCAACCAGGTGTCGTTGAACTTCAAACAGAGTTCCACTTCCTTGTGGCCAGATTGCTGATTTGTCCTGAATTTAGATATGTATATACTGTTATCACTGGTTTCCTCCTCCAAGTCTTCTCTATGTAATTCTTTCACTATTTTGGTCTTCTTACATACTTTTTTAGAATGATTCCTACCTTGGCAATTTTCACATCTTTTTCCCCAAGCAGGGCAATTTTTCTTTCTGAATACATGCTTCTCACCACAAAATTTGCACAATAATGATCCGCTGTTAGTTTTGGTCTGTTTTTTGTCAATTTTGTGAATCATTGCCAATTGTTCGGAACACAAATTCTGAACTTGTTCAGTTGTTGCTTCGGCCGATTTGCAAATATTAATAGTTTGGGTGAGATCCAGTTGATCTATCCGTAACAGTTCTTTTTTTATTTCCGGATTTCTAATGCCCACTACAATTCTGTCTCGTAGCACTTCGTCAATCATATTGGTACTGTATCCACAAGTTTTTATTAATTTTCTTAATTCCAGTATATAGGTATCTATGTCTTCGCCCTCTGATTGTGATCTTTTGTTGAACAAGTATCGGCTGTATATTACGTTGCGTTTCTTCCTGATTTTTTCTTCAAGCTTCTCAAATATCTTTGCCTCACTTTTCATATCCTTATCATCTAGGCCGAAGTGCATATATTTTTTCATGGCAGCATGGCCTATAGCATTAATAAGAAGTGTAGGTCTTTGCTCTTCCTTCAGACCTGTAGCTGAGGCATAATTTATCCACGTGGTCTTGAAAAAATCTAAGGCTTCTCCCGGATCCGCCGATTCTACATCAAGAGGCGCAGGCCATGGAACATTTATACGAGTTTTTTCTGAGGCCCCTTGCATTTGCAATTGTGTTTGCATTAGTTCCAGAATTTCACATTGTTTTTTAATAATTTCGGTCAATTCTGGATTTGTAGCCATTTTGAATCACAACCACGCCGTAAGCTGCAATGATGACACCGACAATAGGAAATACTATAGAAATATTTAATACTTTCTCGTTTTCGAGTCTGTGTCTCCTTGTCGTGCGGAATTTATTTCTGACACCATGTTAATAAAATACTAATATAGAGTTTTAATCAATTATTTTATTAAAGTGCACAACCATTGTTCATTATGTCTTGCAAGCCTCTGGCGACCCATAGAGACAGATAGATCCATGGACCACAGATTAAATAATAAGTGCAATACAGAACAGTTGGTAAGACTTTTTATACTTACATACATAAATTAATATCTTCGACAACATTTTGGACACACGGTAGTGAATATGTCAAGTTCGAGTTTTTTTCTAAGTAAGGAAGTAATTATTTTACTTTTCTTATTTTGTCCAATTCACTTTTTATAACATACCTACGGAATTCTAGTGTCCGCCTCCCAAAGCGTGGTAATTAAACCATCCGAATCCAAAATGGTCAAAACGGTAATAAAAAAAACTTTTAGAAACTTTGTAACGAACCAACTGCCCACAATATATCTACAAGCACACGATTCAAGATGAAGCTTTTGGGCTAATAACGATACAAAATTGAACCTTATGCCATCGTGGTAGCACTCAGATTTGACCGGCAATGTTCACAAATATGGTCACACTAATGCAATTTATCAACTGCAATGGGAATTGGACTTTAAACTAGTTAGAATAAGGTGCGAAGTTGTTTGTGCCAGTCAATTAAGCTCACAGTACGAACTAAACTTTTTTTGCCATCACAGGTAAAAATATCTTTTAACTCGACTCAAATCCAGTAAAAATGCGACGCGGCGCGGTTCGTACGCGTCTTAATAAAATCTTTTTGTAGTTTTGTAACTTATAATGTTAGTTTTCAATGAAAAATGCACAAATAAACGTAATATCTGTGTTCCAACTCAGTGTATGTGCAACCGTGAGCCGTCTGACATGTGTTCCAATTTATAAATCAGTTTCGAAATTCAAAATTGTTGTGTGGTGTGCAAAAGGTGTGCTGTTACGTTTGTAAAACAGGATTTTGTGATTTTTTTAAACTTTATGGTAAGTTTTAAGGTTATAATTTGATTGTAAATCATTGTTTTAGTTAGGGAATGTGATTTTGAAGTATGAACGGTGAAGAACAAAGAAAACGTAAACTAGTTTTGAAAGTAAGCGGCATAAAATTTCGTTAGTTGATAAGTGAACCGGTAACGAGGATGTTTGGTGTAGGATCTTTGCCTCACTATAAAAAAAAAGTAGTAGTGGTTAAAAAATGGCTAGCATTCTACATTTTTCTACATGGTTTACTGAGATAATTGATTAATTGTATGTCAAGGACTTGTTTCTTCTTAGTAACGTGGTAACTTATATACTTTAAGTTGTCGAAAACACACTTAATCTAGTTATCAAAACTTTTTGTTTGAACTTCCCTTAGCGATGAACTTTGACATACGCTTATTAAGAACCCTTCAGACGGTGCTGCAATTTAGTACTTACGCTAATTTAGATTATGACTAGTTCTTAGGTTCATACTTAGTCATAAATTGAATGTTTCGAAGATGGTTAGAAGCTGTCGTCGACCTGCATGTCAATAAAAACTTACTGCCAAGTGCGATTCGCCAATCAGTCTGAACCATAAAGTATAGTAATAGATTGGTCTGAACAGTGGAAAGTCTTTAACTTATACTCATTCTGCTGATTTTAGAGCAATAAACATTGGTACTTAAGTAACATGCCTGTTAGACGACACTTAAACATAGATGTACATCTGTTTAAGTCTCGTCTAACAGGCATCGAGATTAATGCCATCAACCATAGCATTCATACTCCAGCTGCCCGGAGTCTGGGAAATTCCAGATAGAAAAACCACAATATGATACCAACCAAACAATAACAGTCCGCTATCTCCTAGCAGCTAGGCCAAAGAAACTGCAGCCAATTACAATCAACAAAATGATTCACCATAAAAAAAGTAGGTAACCTTACTTCTCACTCCATGATGTAGATATACAAAGAGAAGAGCATTTAATTATAACGGCATTTCTAAAGTTGAAGTATTTTATGTTCTCGATAATTGATAGACACACCATGAAACAGTTATGGCTGCTAATAGATTCAGTTTTAAAGGCGTATAGAATTATGTCTATAAACTTTGAAGTGCGCAAAAAGTTTCTAATAGCTTCTGTGCAAAATTGTGGACGTTGCCGATACCGATAGATGACCATAAAATGGATGTTCGTCGATCACTGTTTGTTGGAACTGAAAAACTTAAGCTAGAAATAACAATAAGTGCCGAAATGGTGACGGTGTTTATAATAGGAAAAGGTTTAACGATTATTTTTTGTAATTTGCAATGTAAATGTTGTTTTATGGTCGCAGGTTAGTATTCTAGAGACTTTTATAAAACCTTGCTTTGGAGGAAGACATTTTTTTTTCTTACATTTCACCATGGCAATTTAACATGGCTGAGTCACCTATAACTGTTGAGGTTGAGAATGTCGTCCATGAAAGGAAACAGGGTTGGTCCAGATATGCAACCCTGCGGGATTCCGAATTTTATTAGTACACAGTAGGCGACTGACTAAGATTGTTAACTTCACGTGTTTTTTGTTGTTCAAAGGGTAACTTTGAAGCACTAAGACTTTGAACACTTTGAAGCGTAGATGAGGGAGGGCAGTATTATTAAATACTGCCCTCCCTCATCTACGCTCCAAGTTTATCTACGAAAAGTTCAATCATAATAAATAAATAAATAAATAATGGAGGTAGACAAAAGCTTAATCTAAGTCTTCGATGCAGTATTCTTTCTTAACAATATCGTTAATACAATTTACCACTTCTGAAATCGTCTGATAGTATAGAAGCCTGTACCTTAAGGCTTCTCTTTATAGCAACATTCTCTAAATTCTTTCCACCCAGCTGCTTGCAGATCAACGCTCTATCAAACATCGTACAATCCTTTTCATTTAGTTGTTAGTTGACTACAACTTTTTGTCAACACTTCTGTAGAATTAATAAGAAACCTTGGAATTTATCATCTGTCATTCTCTGCAAGCTGTAAGCTCCCGTACGCATTGCTGCATGCATTCCGAGTTCTTTCCATGTTGCGTGGTTTTATAGAAAGCACCTTGTTGCTAGCCTTGTGCATTATCCAACTGTACTGTTGCCAGATACGGGTAATCATCAGTATTGTGCGG
Organism: Polymixis lichenea; assembly: GCA_949091785.1. Lineage (NCBI taxonomy): Eukaryota > Metazoa > Arthropoda > Insecta > Lepidoptera > Noctuidae > Polymixis > Polymixis lichenea. The sequence continues at coordinate 11,399,282 of OX420958.1, read as the reverse complement.
AGGGCTACCGACGGTTACTTTCGCAATTGCAACTAAATTGATCGGTTTTTGAAAGAGAAGAAAATTCGTTAATATAGTTACTAGAATAGCATGGAAGCAGGGAAGCGGCAAAGATGCAGACAGGATTAGTTTTAGACGCTTTATTAAAAACGAATACAAAATAATCTGTTTCAAAAGATGTTTACCTAAATACAGGAAGTTTTCTTAAAGGCCCATAACGTTCACAGTGAGTCTTTGTGTATTTTGGTCGTTAAACTAATAAAAATTAGAAATAATCGTAAAATGAACTTTAATGTCTTTACTTGGGGTGTAAATATACAAATGGACGAAGCAAAGGATGTCTGATCATGTATTTTTTAGCAGCAATGAAAGAAACAAGCGTTTATTGGTTTTGAAGCCACGCCCGAAGTTTTTAACCCGAAACTTCGAGCCTTGCTTGTTGCATCTGTTTAGATAACTTTCAATGATCGTAACGAGATGTCATTTAATAGAGAAGAATGGAAGTAGAAGACATTTGCTTCAACCCGAAACAAATGAGAGAACGATGTTATTATTATTCTGCACTGCCATAATATGTCTATTGACAATAATTACTGGTATACATCCCAAATTCCATCTAACCGCTAAACTTATTTTGAAATTCGAAATCGCCTTACCTACATTCCAATTCAATGTAGTCTACCCGTATCAACCCTGTAACATTACTTTGAACCTTTATGGAACTGTATCAGGTAACAACTTTTTTTATAAACAAGGGTTGCTGGACAAAATTCTTTCTTTTTTTTTGGTTTATGGGTGCTCGCTGAGGGCACATTATTTCGCTACCCCGTAGAGTTTCATTATGATGAATTGTTCTCATTAGCCACACTTTAAAAGTAGCAGAATTCGTAGGAGTATGGCTATTATTGATCGCAGGAATATGGTCACGGTTAATCTTTCAAAAAGGCATTGAAGAGCCTGAAGAGATATTGTGCTTCTGTACACTTTATTGTACAAAGAAGAAAAGACACGATGAATGATTGTTTTGTCAGAATATAATTTACGATTGTAGATTACTAAAGACTTCCTATCTTCTTCATTCAACATTTGAGCTGTGAATAATTGATTTGAGTTTTTATTTTCGACAAAAGAATAGCTTCTTCATATTATTGTCTTACGCTAGACGCAATCTCCTGCAGTCAAGCATCATATAGCAACTCGAGTCTAATAATAACAATGGACATAGTAAAATATGAAAATTAAATACAGAATGCATAATGCTCATAAAAATCCAGAATGCATAATGCTCATAATTATCCAAAAACACAACCTAATCATAAGAAATGAAAATCCTCATTTACTCCATAATTTTACCCATGACTTGTACCTATTACTTCAAAATTAAACTATCTCAAGCCATCAAAATACAAATCCATCTTTAACAAGGCATAAAAACAATTGACTACCATCGCCAAATTAAAAAAAAAGAACCACAACAACAATGGCCGCCGCTGTCATTGCGCGCGCCATTGCGATTGATATAATAATAAATGTTATGGCTACGTTCTCACAGTCATCAAACGCTAAGTGTTGGGTTACTTCGCTCGGAACTAATAGTCCGGGCATTGGCTTCTGTTGGGCATGACTTAGTTACAATAATGGAATGTGTGGGGAATGTTTACCATGGCGTTTGGCGAGGGAAATGCGTTGTGTCAGCTGGTTATGTTTTTGAATTGCGAAAAGCTAGGAAAAGAATAGGTTGCCTGAGACTATAGCTACATCTTGGTTAGGTTCGTAAACTAAGTAAGTACCTACTGTAAATGACATTTGACCAACACCTAGATAAAAAAAAAGAAAGTTGTAACCGTTCGAATCAAATCAAATCGAAACCCCTGAATAGTTTTGGTAATAAATCTATGAAACAGCCCATTTGTCTTTCGGACGAGGAAAAAGGTGGAGGATTTTCTTCACTTGGATAATCCTTTTTCCGTGACGGCTATACTGACAGTGAGCTTTAAGCGGAGTACATACTGGGTAATGTTTTGCCAAACGATATTTTTTCTGTCTTTAAAATTGAGCTCATGATTCCTTGCCGCGTCTTTCGCTATGACTTAGAACTTACCCATACCTACTGGCTAGAGATAATAATTCTAACTGTAAAATACCCGTCTATGTACGTTTCAAAATTCTTAAAATACGCCAGGCGAACTTTTAAAGCTCCTAACTGGTTAAAAACACTGTTATTCACCACCATTCTGCAGCCCTTATCCTAATTTATTTGGAGTCGGCGCGCAGCATGTATTTTTCTTCCGAACTTCTCCATAGTCGTCATCATACCTTTTAGACATACCTTTTAAACCCATGAGAGTCCTGTGGCTAAGTCCACACATCCACAGGCGTCAATCCATCAGGTTAAGCTACGCCTGACGCTGTCGGTCCGTAGATGGGTGACCATCTTTAAGTAGGTACCTACTGAGACCACTCCATGCCTCGGAAAACACGATATGTCTTTGGTGCCGGCAGCTATGATATATATCTCTGACAGTCGATACGGATCGTCAGAAGCTGTCAACCAGTCTTCCCAAGGGGTATATAGTATTACCCAGTAACTGGGTTGTGGAGGTCAAATAGGCAGTCGATACATGTATAATACTGATATTCAGCTGCATCCGGCTAGGCAGATGATGAGAAGACTCACAGTCTTCAGAAAACAGATATCACCACAAATTCGATCAGAGGTCACAAAACTCAAGATAGTTACAATAATTTTCCCACAAGTTCACGTTGCTTCCTTAGAAACATTGTGTAAAATGATCCTACAGTTGTTACATAGAAATCGTGACTCGATAGCAGTTAGCCACCTTCTATTTCACTATAATCTATTTGAAACTCACCGACACAAAAGGCAAAAACACGAGGAACCAAATTAATATTACAGCGAAAATGAATCTCGCTGAGTGCTGAGTATCGAAATTTATAACCATCGATCAGCTTTGTCTAGATTCCCGAAAACTAAAGGCAGTGTAGCTCCAATTGCAGATAAAAGGATGCTTTATCCTTTCAAACTTTTTAACACTGGAATTTGAAAACTTGATAAAAGCCATTTTTAAAAGAGCAACCGCGGAGTTCTTTGACGTCTCTTCTCCATGGAATTTTGAGTAAGAACGAGAATGTGTAAAATTGCAAAACAAAACTTATAAGCATCAGCATCAAGCAGCTTTATCTAGATTTCCGAAAAGTAAATATGTCACTACAGAGCAAACTCATTTTCATGGCGATTCCAGACAATCAAATACTTCGCAAGCATAATCCAGACAATGGTTGGAACCACCGATGGTTCCAAACTAAGATATCCCTCAATATTATTTAGATCCGATCTGCCTAGCTAGCCGACCCCATTAGGAATAGGCTAGGCAGACTGACTGATAGGTCCAGTGTTGTCTTAAGATCAACATCAGGTAGGTACTAAAAATATTTGCCATTGTTTGATATAAAACAAAATACTGTACTTATAAAACGGCTACGTATACTTTTTGCCACAAAAATCTAATATCCCTAAAGGCTGTAACCAAAACATGGTCAATACTAATTTCGCAAAATATCATCTTCCCTCTTACATCAGTTACTGCCCTCTGAGATCAAATGGTGCACATAACAAACAATCATTGTTCAGAACAGAGAGTGCTCAGTTATAGTTCCTGCTAAATTAAGAGGCCCAGCTCTGTATGCTTATCGTATTTAGAATTGTACGAAATTGGGTTAGCAGAAATACACGTGGTACTTAATAAGAAAGGAGGCGAAATGAAATGGAGAGTGGTAATTCATTTGTTCCATGTGCAGAAAAAAAGAAGCCAATTAAAAGTTTTCAGTTATTCGCCAATATTTTGCTCTTATCTGTAGGTCGGGGTTTCTGGCTAAGTAATAACAACCACACCGTTCCATCGATCAGGTTAAGCTACGCTTGCCGCGATTGGTTCGTGGATGGGTGATCACATTTACATACCAAGATCCCTCCGTGCCTCGGAAAGCACGTTAATCTGTTGGTCCCGGTTGTCATTGGTGAATCTCTGGAAGGCTGACAACCAGTCTTATCAAGTAGTATCGTATTACCCAGTAACTGGGTTGTGGAGGTCAGATAGGCAGTCACTCCATGTGAAATACTGGTATTCAGCAATGGTGAGGAATAGAAGAATACAATAATGTGGGGAAAAGTTTTTATGTGTGGGACTGTGGCACAATACTTGCTTAGTTATCGCACTAGATATATGGATTACTCGGTGAAAATGGATAGAATAGGAACAGAAGAAAACGAGAGTAATGATGGATGTATACCGGTAAAAAAGGCAATGACTAGATAGGGAGGTAATGAATATCGAAATGACGGTTAATACAGTTAAGAACAGCAAGATGAAGATGATGATAGATCACTCGCAATTGCTGAAATTCTATTAAATTTCTACAACGCTTTGTGACTACTTGAACAAAACGACGAGAGGTATTTTTGTCTTGTTTCCTTTGTATTCGAAAGCGAAACGGAGCAATATATGAATAGTATTTCAGTTAAAAGTAATGAAACTATGGACATCGAAATGTGGCAAATGTTAACAGCACCCATTAGTGCGGAATGACAGACTGCCGTGCCGTATGCGCTTTGTTTAATCAGTTCTAAAATTAACAAGGACTGATGTCTGTGTGTGTGGTCGTTATTGTTATAAGCTACTCTCGATCCAGACTACAGAGCGTCTATAATGAATATTCCTTATGGCTCCAGACTTTAATAAAAGTCGACTGTCCACTGCTACGTAGAATGTGCATGGAGACATTTGTCGCGTTAACTGTGATGTCAGTTGTTATTGCTGCGTGTTTCTGTGACAAATAAACTTATTGTTAACCGACTCCAGAAAGGAGGTGGTTCTTAATTCGTCTAAATTTTTTTAAAGTATATTCTGCGGTAACTCTGGCAATTGAGGATCGATAACGAAAGTGTTGTAGTGCTTTTTTGGAAGTTGGTTGTTTTTTTACTGTCGCAAAAACTTCACGAGCAAAGTTAATACAATGTATATAGGACTATCCTTGAGGCATGCCTGCCGGGGGTGCGGGTTGTTCGAAAGAGATACCGCCGCCCCTGGCACACAGGCAACTGAGGGAACACGGGAGGGTTTTAGTCAGTAAAAGTCTGACACGCCCTCCCGCTCCGCCCAGAGCGGGAGAAGTTATTTGATGATTTCCCACCCAAAAAAAAAAAAAAGGCATCGTATCGATTAAAAAAAGAATTTTCGAAGTCTATGTACATTCGCTGATGATATCACAGAACATACTTACAAAAAAATTGAGACGAATTAAGAACCTCCTTCTGTAAAAAAATTGGTTAAGATTAAGTTATTCCTTTCTTTCTTTTCGTTTACCGCGCAGTTAACGTGGCACCTAGCAAACCTCTCCGTGCACACCTGCGTGGCAGTGGACGGTCGCCTTCACTATCTTGCTAGCTGGTTCTCTTACTGGCTGATCTTTTCCTAGTTTTCATATTCCATCTTCATAATCGGGCTTTAGGATTGTGGATTCTGTAGCTTATGTTGTTCGTTGTGCAAAGTTTTTCCTTTTTTTTCTTTGGTGTGGTAATTTCTGTCCATCTAAACCCGAAACAAACGATTACTACGCTTTAGCAAACATGGCATCGCCTTTAGCAATTTGTGACTACTTAAAACAATAGCATTTCAAAATGGTTAAGTAAGTTAACAATTTGCAAAGAAGCAAATTATCCATTGTTTATTTAAAATTAACATCTGTGCCTTGTGCAAGCTTGACTGTTTCTTCATAATGTTTTAAATATGTTTTGCTACTTACAATGGAATGTCACACAAGGTGGATGGCCAGACGTATTTTGCTGAGTTTGCTCATGATGTAAAAAAAGAACAACCGACTTCCAAAAAAAACACTAAAAGGTGAAAAATAACTTTAATTTCGGAAGGCGGTGACAAAAAATTAAAATACACATCCAAAGTCACCGCTTTCCGAAATTAAAGTCATTTTTCGGTTGTTTTTTTTTTTGAAAAAAGTTTTTATTTTTCACTTTTTAGTGGTTCACATGTGCTTGCTCCTTCACAGCGTCCCGGCGTGATGTTAAGTTATGAACTGGTGTAAACAATAGACAGACATGAGATTTCTGCAATTCCAGTCCCTTTGCTATCATTTATTGAGGAGTTTCGTTGCCTATCTCCGAAGTTCTTCATCAGATCTTCACCAAATTGAAATGGAACCACTCCGAGAAAGTACTTTTCCAAAAACTATCCAAATCGCTTCAAGTGTGCCTATAAAATTTGAAGAGTTCTCTCTATTTCTCCAGGATCCCATCATCAGATCCTGACTTGATGATCATGGGACCGCCTAGGAAGTATACCCTTTCAAACAAAAAAAAAAAATCCAAATCGGTCCAGCCATCTTCGAGTAACCTCCTTTTGGAAGTCGCTTAAAAAAGCTAGTAGAGGCATGTTTCTACAACGCCAGTTTGCAGTTATGAAGTAACATTATCACCTGCGTCGTCCGGCCCTTATCCCAAATGATTCGGGCAGGTTACTTCTCCTCTTTCATAGTCTATTTCTACATTATATTTATCTACTAGTTTCCATCTCGCACAGTTCACTTTTTGGTCGACTTTCTTTAATAAATAATAAAATAATAATAAATAAAAATCTTTACTGCAGACCACATGATCCATAAAAAAAACACAAGCAAAAAATTAAAAATTAAAATATAAAAAAATAATAAGTACAATTAAAAAATTTAGAGTAAAGTAGAAAAAAAATATAATTAAATAGCATACATACACACACACACGCTCACACACACACACACACACACACACACACACACACACACACACACACACGCAAACTCACTCCTTTCTTGCACATAAATAGGCACAAACATTTTACGCGGCTATTTCCAACCACCGCTTGTAGGTCTTGGTAGCATACATTCTGTCAGCAATGTCCTTAACTAAGGTGTTTCTAGACGTACCAATCCTGGACATGAAAGAGGCAATTCTGCTTCTCTGAATGGCATTGAACGCGTTCAGCCTTGCCTCCGCGAACATTCCAGAGGCACTACAATAGCGCTTCAAACCCATTAGGTGTCTGTAGATGTTGTTGTACTGAACACGTATACCATCCCAAGACTTCCTTGTATACTCAGTCCAGAGCTGGCACGTATAGAAACTTTGACAATACGTTTTGAACAGGTGCACTTTCGTTTGTACATTAGCCTTAGCAAATCTTCTGGCCAGCATGTTTCCCAGAACCGATAGAGCACGACGTTGGCGATCGATATCCGCATCGTCTTTCATGTCTGATGTCAGTATGTGACCAAGGTACTTGAACCTCCCCACAACCCTCACCGTCTGCCCCCCAATGCACACTGGTGGAACATTTTGAGGCCCCTTTCCCGACCTGAATATTATAAGTTCTGTTTTTCTAGCGTTATAAACTAAGTCATGGTCTTTAGCATACTGATCACAAATAACTAGCAGCTTTCTTAAGCCCTTAATTGAGGGGCTGAGCAGGACCATATCATCAGCATAACTCAGGTTGTTCACATAACGATCCCCCAACCTGAGCCCTACCGGTGCCCTGCTCAGCTCCACAATCAGGTTGTTTACGTAGAGATTAAACAAGTCGGGAGAGGTCAAACCCCCCTGCCTAACACCACATGACAGCTTATAGTCTTCAGAGAAGGTAGTCTTTTAAAGGAGAAGCGCCAGAGTTATAATTGCGTCGCTGTCAGTCAGCCCCGGATCTACGATTTTTTCGAACCGGGGTAGAAACTTGATAGTGGCGCCCCTCTCTCCAACGTTTGAGATAAATTAATTAAGTGTAGTCCTCTGTGGCGCCTTTTTCTTACAAGTCGACGGTGAGCCAACCAGGCTTCCGTATGCTAGGCGCTTTGTGGAGCAAGATTTTTACCCGCCCCGGGCGGCAGTTTGAAGGGGCGCCAAAATCATAATTGTGTGATTAAAAATAAAAATCTTGCTCCACAAAGCGCCAGCGAAACTAAAATTTGAATCAACATACAACCTAATATTGACCAGAAAATTGTAAAAAATGCATTAAAAAAAAAACCCCAAAATTGCAAACGACTTTCGCGGTCTACCTTAGCGCGTCCTTATAAAGTAGGATTTCTTTCTTCGAGGATAGTAGCTTCTTCAACAGGCGTAATGAGACTCTCGTAGAACGGGTTGGTATCAGAATGACTGGATCGCAAATTGACCACATCGCTCTTAGTCGAAAACTCCGATTTCTATGAGATGAAACTTCATGGAAATTGTCAAATCAAATCATTTATTTTTGCATACATGGGTATTGGTACAGGACCTAGTCGCAGGCTCAAACTCAATGATGGGCCTGGCTAAAAGCATGCCATCTCACCAGACATTGTCTCCGACAGAGGTAGTATCAGTGATGAGCAGTTAGACGCTAGTCTACACGCACAACGTTATTGAGTGAGATGCAAGATCATTTATAGTACAACAGGCGCGTTAAAAATTAAGAACAGTCCTTCGGAAGATCGGGTTTTATGAAAAAACCACTGCATAAATCAATGATCAATCAAGTTTATTGAATTTTTCGATATTTGAGCTTTGTTGGTACCGACTTGGTTTTTCAAATTTTACACTTCTTCACGCCCAAAGTTAGGTTAAATTAGCAAGAAAAACTAATCTTTGGTGACTCCTAACTTTTTAATGGCTTTTTATTTTATTATTCTGTTTCCGTACAGACAATATTAATAATGAGACAAAACCATACCATATTTAATTTTCGATGTACATGGTCGAACAGTCGAGTAATACACTCCCGAAGTTGGAATGGGAAAAATGTAGACTAGATTCACCTTAAGGTAGGATAATAGAAGCTAATGTTATTGCGTAGTAAGCCAAGTATGGTCAGGTTTGTGTTGCTAAAGTTAGTGAAGAAATGAGAAAGTTACTTTCAAAATCTTGAATTTCAAGCTTTCCCGTAAAGGCATCTACAAAAACTGCATTTTGTTTTCGTAATGTTCTCACCAAACTCGACAGTAAACAGTGCCAAGGAATTCTTTAAGAAACGTTATAATAATAAGTAATACTTTGTAGAAGAGCAGTGGTGGCACAGTGGTAACGGTCGCGACTTACGAGTTATAGCTCATAGGGTCGAACCCAGACAGCCGCTATAGTTTATGTACATTATTTCGTCTCCATTGCTCTCAAAACGGTGAAGGAAAACATCGTGAGGAAACCGGCAGGTCCTAGAACCAAAAATTGGAAGACATGTGACATCTACCAACCTGCACTGGGCCCACGCGGTAGATTACAACCTGTTCCACGCGCGCTGCGACACTTTTTAAATGTCGCAGCATCATGCTGAGATAGTAGCCTTTTGGCTTCGTACAGGCAGGGGCGTACCAAAAGAAAATGGCGCCTAGGGCACTTATCATATTTGCGCCCCTATGTAAATTATCTTCTCGGTCTACACTGAGCAAAGCTAGGTCGCTTCCTTTCTTGACCAATTATAGCCTTCAATAACGAAGGTATTAATTTTTAACTTGCTAAAAATTGCTTGAAATGCTGCAAATTAAAGAGAATTTAAATAGAAATATGCAGATTCGGAAATACGCTTTCATCGGTACTGCACAATATTTTGAAGTACCTACCTAGTTCTTCAGATTTTTTAGATATAGGTAACAGTATGAAATGGTTTATTGATGTTTTCTTTTTTTAATTAATAATTGGCGACTTTTTGCGCCCCCCTTTGATAGGCACCCAGGGCTCTTGCCCTACTTGCCCCACCATCGTTACGCCTCTGCGTACAGGACTTTGTTTTTTATTTTACTTTGTAATTTTTTTTTGTTGTTTAAATCTTATTTTAATTTTATTAAGTAGTGTAGCGAGTAGTTTTTATTTTTTAATGTGTTTATTAATATTTATAATGTGTTATAGTAAGTTTGTGATATTCCTATGCGAGTCCATTATATACCTTTTCTTTCTTTCTTACTCCCTCTAACAGAGAGGAGGCCTGTGTCCCAGCAGTGGGAACATTATAGGCTGAATATGACTTGATGGAAAGTTTTCAAGTATTTCCAAATACAATTTAAACTTTTGCAAATTCTTTGCTATCTTAGATATAACAAATGGAGTCATCAGACATTTTTAAAATTTTGTCTATATTGTTCCCGTACGCAGAAAATAAAACAATCAATACATTGAACCTAGTCTCTTGTTGTTGTAGTAAGAAAGAATGGTGGCAAAAAAGAATAATAAAGAATGGTGGTTTTATTTTCAGTGACAAAAAAAAATATGTATTTTATTTCATGGGCCACACGTCATGTGGAACTTATTAAATGCTCCATTTAAACTATCTCATTCGAAAGTGACAGTTGCCAATGTGACACAATTCTGCCAATAATTGTCTCACAGTGTTAATTGACCCGCGGTATGTAGACACAGGCCAGTGGCCTCGAGTCGGGACTGGGGAGGGGAGAGACTTTAATAAGAACATCTTGTGAAGAAACCATTCACACAGACAAACACATCAAACCATTGACAAACGGGGTCCTTTTATTTTGGTATATGCTTTGTTTACTTATTATTTTTTGGGCTTGATTTAAGTTTGCATTTTATTTGTTGGTATATTGGCATGGCTAGCTGACATATGACAAAATTTTAAGTTCTGTGTCTCGTAATGTTGATTACTCTGCCTACCTATGTATAGAATCAAGTCTATCTAACTAAACAGACAGCTGTGCCGCTGGGGAGCTTGTTGCGCCACTTCTTCTTCACAGCTAAAGCACTAGGAAGTGGTGAAGGGCGGGCGTTTTGGGGGACTGTCTTATGTAATTTTGACATTCAAAAAGCGCTGATTCTCAGTCTAATTTGAATAAATGACTTTTGGTCCCAAAAGTATTTGATGAAGATGTAAACAGTTTGATTAGAAAATCTGTGGATGTAAATTTTGTAGTACTTTTGAGACCCGAACCAGAAACTCTAATTTTAAATCATTATGACATGTTGACAAAGGAGGTTACGTAAATGTATGTCTTCAGTTTTGGTAGATGATTTTTTAATAATAATTAAAAACATTGCATTATGGCAAAAGTGGTGACATAAATGTACAAGTAAACATTCTGCATATAGATGATTGTGTTATTAATTCCCTTTGGTGAGTGATTGCTTAAGAATTTAACTTGAAATGGTTTTGTTTATACTTTCACCAGTTACTTTTGGAATGGACTATAGTATATGGTTTATAGTCTATTGCCCATCGATTAAAGTTCCCTAAAGAAGGAGCTAGGTAGGATAGGCCATATTAGTCCTAGACCCGATGACAGTTGGCGTAGAAGTGTTCTTGAGTGGATATCGCGAATCGGCTCACGTTAGACGCCCTTCAGGCAGGGAGCAACCATCTTCGCATGGTGGCTGGTAGCAGCTAGATGAGAGTTGCGGAGAATTGAGATGAATGGCGTGCAATTGAAGAGAGCTAGGGTAGGAGGCCCTTAGTGAATTTTGCTTTCACCAGTCCCTAAGTTAAATCGAAACGGGTTGCTGCTCCATTAGTTGTGTTATTCCTAAATTATACTCCAATTTGATTCGCCTTTCATAACTCAGTTCCCACATTGTTTTTAAAAGCACATAATTTAGCTTAAACAACACAGTTTGCATTCATGATTCAATGTTTAACTTCCTCAGTGAAAGTATTCTGTCCTATGTTATTAAGGTAGTAATTGCAATGTAGGTATTATTCGTACAATGGCGGCTTAGTTCGCATGTCAGAGGTCAGTGAAAGTACTTTTTATGGGCATTTTATGGGTAGTATGTAGAGATGTTTTGGTTAATTAATAGGGTGCTATTTAATAGGGTGCTATTTAATAGGGTTTAATAGGGTGCTATTTAATAGGGTTTAATAGGGTGCTATTTAATAGGGTTTAATAAGGTGCTATTTAATAGGGTTTAATAGGGTGCTATTTAATAGGGTGCTATTTAATAGGGTTTAATAGGGTGCTATTTAATAGGGTTTAATAGGGTGCTATTTAATAGGGTTTAATAAGGTGCTATTTAATAGGGTTTAATAGGGTGCTATTTAATAGGGTGCTATTTAATAGGGTTTAATAGGGTGCTATTTAATAGGGTTTAATAGGGTGCTATTTAATAGGGTTTAATAAGGTGCTATTTAATAGGGTTTAATAAGGTGCTATTTAATAGGGTTTAATAGGGTGCTATTTAATAGGGTTTAATAGGGTGCTATTAAACTCACTCATTGCTAAATTATGACCGTTAATTACATATCGAGGGGCAAAGCACGTTAAGCATTTGGTTCCGGCTTTCATACGTAGATCTTTGAGAGTCGTTACGGGTCGTCAGAAGTCGAAAAGTTTGATAACCAGTCTTACCAAAGTATCGTGTTACCCACTGACTAGGTCGTGGAGGTCAGACATGCAGACGCTCCAGGTAAAATACTGGTATTCAGTTGCATCTAGTAAGACTAGAAGCCAACCTCAAAATAGTTGGGAAGCCTCAAAGAGATGTCAGCACCAACTGATGGGGTCCGCAAGAGCCGATGCCTGCCAGGGGTGCGGGTTGTTCGAAAGAGAATACCGCGACCCCTGGCACACAAGCAACTGAGGGAACATGGGTGGGTTTTAGTTAGTAAAACTCTGACATGTCTCCTGCTCCACCCAGAGCGGGAGTTATTTGATGATTTGCCACCCTCAAAGAAAAAAAAATATAGTTGAGAACAGGCTAGGCAGATTATTTTAAAAGAGAATATGCAATTGATAAGCCAAGAAATAATTCTGATGAACTGGGTGGTGGGAAGTCTGCCCTTCAAACTTTGATCATTTAGCTAGATCCTTCACGTGACCAGAGGGCTGGGTCATTCTTTGGCCAAAGAATTAGCATTGCCATTCAACGTGGCAATGCTGCCAGTCTTCTGGGCACGTTTCCTGATGACAGCGATGCGGACGAATACTTTGACGCCTAAGTCTCCTTGTGTTTTTGTATTTATTTGTTTAGTTAGTTAGTTAGTTTAAAGCCCTATAGATACTGAAATATATATTAAAGTTACAAATAGACACAAGATAAATCTACAAATTTATGAAAAGTAAAAAACATTATTTTTAATATTTCCAGAATATTAGCGATTTTTGTAGACCTCTATATATTGGGACATCTATCCCACATAGGGGATAGTTGCCTAATATATACAAAATTAGGCAACTATCCATACAATTTGAATGTAGCCGGATGCCCCGCCGAGAAACAGGACATCTATCCTGCAAAAACTTTGATCGCATTTTGCCTTCCCATGCAATCGCACAGAGACATGCGACTCGGTCAACTTAGTGGTAGTTGGAGAGTCTTTCGACAGATTAATAAAATACCATGCGATTCATCCGCGAAACTAAAGTAATTATAATCGGGGCAACTGTACCCCTGGGACAACTATCCTGGTTTTACCCTACTAAGTTTCGTATTATTAGAGTGAATCTATGGCAGTAAGTCCAGACTTTAGCTATGATTGAGGAAACTAGGACGGCTTCTTTTCCACCAAAGATGGGCTATGGTGTGAGGATCTGAAAGCTACGCTGTGACCGCGACCGTGACCGTTTCCACGAAAGCTAAGCTGTGTAGCGGAGCGAGTAAGATGTGCGAGAAGATGAGCAGCTCGAGCTATGCGATGCATCGTCAGTAGGGAAGGCACGACTGTAGGTACTGCTCCGCACATAGCTGCACCACTCGCGCAAATATTCAATTCATTTATTTAATTTAGGTAAATAACACCCATTGCCACACATAATTAATACAAATTTTACAGCTAAAAACCAAATAAATACATCAAATGTCATTAACTAAACCAAATAAACTAAAATAAAATAAGTAATGTCAAATAAAATAAAATCAAATTAAATTAAATAAAATCAAAATAAAATAAGTAATGTCAAATAAAATAAAATCAAATGAAACTCAAATTAAATTAAATTAAATCAAATAAACTAAATTAAGTAAAATAAATTAAATTAAATTAAATCAAAATAAACAATGTAATGTAAACAATAAAATTAATATAGTCTCTTCGGCACTGGTACAGCAACATGTCTGCCAGAATAATGCCGGATGAAGGGGCAGTCCAGCCTTCCCGCAATTATCGCCCCAGTACCGGGGGAATACCCGTCTCGCCAGAACCGTATAGCATGCATCCTTTCATATAAAACACTTAGCTTAGTTGTACCCGTTTCCACCAGTGCTATGTGGACCAATGAAAATGATGTGTGGATATCAAACGCATCCATAGCAACGTAGCATAGCACATCTCAACAGCCTTACACTTGACTGATCCGGGCATCGAACCCTTCATGACTAGTGCTATGCAATCGTGCTTGCGACCAAAACCTACACGGCAGTCGCCGAAACGATATTTTGCTAAAACATTCACTTTCAACAGATTTTCACAGATTAAGCAAACAAAAAAATCATCTTTCCATTCAGAAAAACGTTCGAAAACAAGAAATAATGACAAAAGTATGGTCCATTGAGTACCAAGCTTCCAGTCGTGACAGACAGCGTTTGTCAAGACGTTTAGAAAGTTTCCTAAGTTGACACAAAGCATAGGAAAAATGAGCCAAAATGGCGGGTAATTGTCATCCTTAATAGCACTTCTTGCTGTTTAGTGGACGTATGTAAATATGGACGTTTTCTTTGTAATATTGGTAATAGTCTACTATTGCACGTGGGTTTTGTATGTTAGAAACTTAACCCCTTAAGGGAAACCTAGTCGCGGGCTCGAACTCACTAATGGGCCTGGCCAAAAAACACGCTGTCTCACTAGGCATCATGTCCGACAGAGGTAGCATCAGTGATGACCAGTTAGAAGGTAGTCTACACGCACAACATTATTGAGTGAGATGCAGGATCATTTACAGTACAAAAGGCGGATGATCGGGTTTTATGAAAAAACCACTGCATAAATCCATGATCAATCAAGTTTATTGAATTTTTCAATATTTGAGCTTTGCCGGAACCGAATTGGTTTTTCAGATTTTACACTTCTTTTATTACTTAAATACGCCTAAACTTGATTAAAGAAATTTAGGAGCGAACAAAAATGAATCTTTGTTCGCTCCTAATTTTTTAATGGCTTTTTATTTTAGTATTCTATTTCCGTACAGACAAAATATTAATAATGAAACAAAACCATACCATGTATAATTTTTGATGTACATTATTGCACAGTGGAGTAATAGCTTCCCGAAGTTTGTATGGGAAAAATATGGACTAGATTCACCATTATTTATTATTAAAGACTTTTTCATGAAAAAAAAAACATTCAATGGGAAGAAATTAACTTAGAGAGTCATATTGATGATGAATTCTGTAAAACCATATTTGCTACGGTCGCTAATTATATTTTAATTGTCTAACGTCTTGCTGACCATGGTTTTGCTATTGTTAATTGTATTAACTTTTATTAATTTGATTCCAAAGGAGGGGTGCGGGTTGTTCGAAAGAGATACCGCGGCCCCTGGCAAACAGGCAACTGAGGGAACACGGGTGGGTTTTAGTCAGTAAAAGTGTGACACGCCCTCCCGCTCCACCCAGAGCGGGAGAAGTTATTTGATGATATCCCACCAAAAAAAAAAAAAAATTTGTTACTTCAAGTTATAGCTATATTTACATAATGCAGAATTGCGTATGTAACCGGGCACGCCTTTTAGGTATGCCTGGAGGCTTTTATTTAGATTGTAACTTCTGTTTACGTTTTGGTTTTTTAAATTATTATTTATTCCTGCTTGAGTACCAATATAGTTTTCGATGTTTTGTTGGTATATTGGCGTGTGCTAGCTGACATATGGCAAATTTAACGTTTTAATGTTTTTTGTTTCGTAATATTAATTACCTACTATTGTATAGGATCAAGTTCTTCTAACTTATCAGACAGCTGTGCTGCTGGGGAGTTTGTTGCGCCACTTCTTCTTCCCAGCTAAAGCACTAGGAAGTGGTGAAGGGCGGGCGTTTTGAGGGACTGTCTTATGTAATTTTGACGTTCAAAAACAGCTGTCTAGTTTGAATAAATGATTTTTGATTTTGATTTTTGAAGAAAATTTAAGATTGGCGGGGGTACCGTAGCGCATCAATCTTAAAGTTAAGATACGTTAATATGGTTAGAGAGATTTATTTCTCAATAAGAAATTACAAATATTTCACTTACTTGAAAACATTTTTAAAACTTAAAATATTGTAAGAAATAAGAAAAACACACAAACTAAACAGCTTTTTTTTTTTCTTTATAGTATTCATGTATCCGTATAACATTTCACTACGTAGTTTATCATTAGCAAAAACACAAAACTTAAAATTTCTCGATACACCCACAAAAGTAATAATCACCGCGGTCGCAAATATTCTTTAGAGATAAGGAATGCGAACCCAGTGCCACAATAAAGCAAAGCAACAATAGGGCAAGTCTGTTTATGGTAGTAAAAAAATCAGCTGTTTCATAGAAAAGTGCAATACCTACGCGGTCAAAATGTATGGAACTGCTGATTTTTTTTTGCATAACCGACGAAAAATTTCTACGCTAGGGTTTCTAGAATGATAAGCTAAATTCATGGTTACAGTTTGCGCACTGGATAAAACTTAACCTGTATACAAGAATTGCTCGTTTAATGGTATTAGATTATATATTACCTACTGCCTGTCTCAAACTGGTATTATATTATGGTAGTCAATTTACTAGGGGTTTTTTAAATTTTACACGGAGCGAGCGGCCGCCATCTGGCCTCCGCAACCCGATATTTTAATACTAGACCGGTTTTCAGACTTTCGGCTACTCACTACACGCACGCAACGTGTTTTTTTTAGATCTAACTGGTTATACAGTGCCTATGCGCTTAAAAAGCATATGAATTTAGTTCTTTCCGATTTACGAGATCTTTTGTTTTAGTGTGGTCTACTAGTTCATAGGATCAATCAATCAATTCAGCCTATCGCAGTCCAATGCTGGATATACTGCGCCACAGCAGTCTATTCTCCGCTTTCCGCATCCAGTGTATCCCAGCCTTTTTGAGGCCGTTGGTCCATCTAGCAGGGGGGCGTCCCACACTACGCTTGCCGAAACGACGTCTTCACTCCGAGACTCGTTTGCTACGCCGATCATCGGTCTTTCCACAAACATGGCCAGCAAACTGCCGCTTCAATTTACTTAGTCTGCTAAACTCTGTCGGTACCTCAAGAGTTTTTCCAGATAACTTCGTTTCTGATTTTATCCATCAAAAAAAAGAAAGAAATTCATGGAGTGCCATGGACAAACTCTAGGCAGCACTACTTCGTTTTAAAAATGGATTAATTGAGTGGCCATTACTTAGTTTATAACCCCTCAGAAACATTGTACTGTGTACCTTCGTACAAGGCACGTACTCAATCCCTCTGTGGAGATGTCAATCAATCCATTTGGTACCCACTAACAGTGGCAATGGCCCTCATTTTGATAGTTCAACAACATTCATTGTGTTATTTGCGTTGCTGAGCAAACAAATGATCAAAATTATAAAAATATGATATGAAGCAATGGAATGAATGAATGTGTGGCGGCCAACAAGGCCACATACAAAAAACTACAAATCAACAAATGTGATAAACACAAAAAGTAAAGTGGCGCCATCTACAATGCCATATGCGAACTACTCAAGACTTGACGTCACACCGCAGCTAAATCACGCAAGCAGAGTTTACCACGCAAATCTACATATATACAACATCCCGACTTCAATCGTCGGGCAGTAGCCCACCAGACACAAAACCCGTCTGGTCGGAGGATTCTCCCTTTACTATAGAGTATGAGTGAACTATACACCCTGTTCCTTCATATCTCTATAAATTAATGAATGAAATGCACCGATCCCAGCGTGGCTTGATTAGACTCGATTAATCGAATGAACCCCAAGATGTGCACTAAGCTATATCAGCCGAGAGACGTCCACTGCTGGACATAAGCCTCCCTCAATGGTGGGATTTGCCATAATATTGCCACGCTTGGCAGGCGGGTTGGCGATCGCAGTATGGTGGTCAAATGCATAGAGAACGTTGCTGCCCATTCTCTTTTAAGTCCCTTAGTCGCTTTCTACGACACCCACGGGAAGATATGGGATGGTGCTATTTTTACGTCCGGCACCACACGGAACACTTACTAGCTATATGAAGCCATGGATCAGATTGGGATTGATAGTGTGTTACGAAATTAAGGTGCAGAGCTGATTTATTCGGCTGGTTGTTACTTGGCCACGAGCCCCTCAAATACCCAAGTTATACGTGTCTTAAACGCGAAAGTGTTAACCTGTTACTCAATCATTTTATCATTTCCTGGGTAATTTCTTATAAACCACGTTGCGGTTGAAATAGTTGAAAGAACGCTCAATTCCAGATGTGTAGGATAAATTGGATCGTTCTCAGGCTGATATTGCCATAATCGTTATCGTAAAAGTAGGCCCATTTTATCATCTGCCTAGCCTTTTCACAACTGTGTTGGGGTCGGTTTTTCTGTCTTACCAGATGCAGCTGTTCAGCTGCATCTGGTAAGCATTTTACATGGAGCGACTGCCTATCTGACCTCCACAACCCAGTTACTGGGTGACACGATACCTTGTAATAAGACTAGTTGCCAAACTTCAAAAAAAGTGACTCAATTACGGAATCCTTTTACGAACCATCGAAATCACATCTTTTTAATCGACTTCAAAAAGAAGGAGGTTATTCGAATGTTTATATATGTATATTATATTTTTTAATGTATGTTCGGGCATAACTCCGTCATATATAGATGGATTTGCTAAATTCTTTTTTTGTTCGAAAGGGGTTTATTCCGAAATGGTCCCATAAAAAAATCATATAGTTCTGATACGTTTCGGAGACAGACAACGGAACTCCTCAAAAAATGACAGCAAAACAACCGCGATTGCTGCTATTGCATAAAAATGGATTGTTTTGACCCCAAGTATGATGAAATTTCGAATTGTGTGGGGTAGGTACTGTAACTAAAAAACGAAAAATAAAAACGTTTTCCAAAAAAAAAAAACAACCAACTTCCAAAAAACCTTACAAAGTGAAAAATAACTTTAATTTCGGAAGGCGGTAACAAAAAATTTAATAAAATACATATCTAAAGTCACCGACTTCCGAAATTAAAGTTATTTTTCACTTTGTAGTGTTTTTTGGAAGTCGGTTGTTTATTTTTTTGAAAACAGTTTTTTATATCGTTGACAGATCAACACCCAATTACTTTCTTCTGCTAACCTTACAAAGAATGTTACAAATAAACTATTTTGTGCCAATATTTGAAGAATAATAATGACAGGTTACCTTAACCATTAACTACCTAACAAGCTATACAAAAAAGGACCATTTCAAGTTTACCTGCTCCAAAAAACCAACGGTCTTCCTATGCTGTTAATCTTTTACTTTTATGGTGTTTCGTCGCTATTATAATAGACATTTTTTATGGAGTTAAATGATTAGCGGTATTGTTAAAGAAGTTTAAAATGTCCGTTGGCCGTTGGTTACAAGACCGCGTCAGACAATCTTTAATATTATGCGGTATTCCATTATTGTATAAACACCCAAACCCCTCCGTGCCTCGGAAAGCACGTTAAGGTGAATCTTGTCGAGATTTTTCCCATACAAACTTCGGGAGTGTATTACTCCACTGTTCGACAATGTAAATCTAAAATAAAACATGGTATGGTTTCGGCTCATTATTAACATTGTCTGTACGAAAACAGAATACTAAAATAAAAAGCCAGTAAAAGTTAGGAGCCGACAAAGATTCGTTTTTGTTGCTTATTTAACCTAACTTTGGGCGTGTTTAAGTAATAAAAGACGTATAAAATCTGAAAAACTAAGTCGGTACCGACAAAGCTCAAATATCGTAAAATTCAATAAACTTTATTGGTCATTGATTTATGCAGTGGTTTTTTCATAAAACCCGATCATGCGAAGGACTTTTCCTAATTTTTTTACTTTACATGATCCTGCATCTCACTCAATAACGTTGTGCGTGTAGACTAGCGTCTAACTGTTCATCACTGATACTACCTCGGGCGGGAATCTCATAGCGACATGGAGAGTGCGATTGTCGCAATCCCGTGCTGGGCACGCCACGATTGCGGCGGTAAGTCCCCACTTTGAGGAGTGGATTGAGAGGCGGCATGGCATCCTCACCTTCCGCCTGACACAGGTCCTCACCGGACACGGGTGTTCCGGGAGGTTTCTGTTTCGCATAAGGCGGGAGGAAACGCCCGGTTGTTTTCACTGCGAAGATCGCCCTAAGGACATGGTGGAGCATACGGTGGAGGTTTGCCCGGTCTCTAGCGTCCGGCCCTGGTCCAGGCCATGGGACGAAGCGAGAGTGCATGGGAAGCCGTCACCGCCTTCTGCGACGCAGTAATGCTCGCGAAAAGGGAGGCGGCGCACGTGAGGGAGAAGCAGTATATGCGCCCTCACGGCCTTAGTCGCCGCAGGAGTCGCCCTGGGCGTCGGGATTCCCAGGCTGATTCCCGGCCACCGTAGGCGCGGGCTTGCGGACGGCGAGTAATGGGTAGCTCGCTGTCCGGTAAGGACCAAGCCCGGGTCGACGCCGACGGCGCGTTGTGTTCCACGCGCGCTCAAAGAAATGTCAGCACCAACTGGTGGTGTCCGCAAGGGCCGATGCCTGCCAGGGGTGTGGGTTGTTCGTAAGAGATACCGTGGCCCCTGGCACACAGGCAACTGAGGGAACACGGGTGGGTTTTAGTTAGTAAAAGTCTGACACGCCCTTCCGCTCCACCCAGAGCAGGAGAAGTAATTTTATGATTTCCCACCCTCTAAAAAAACCCTCTAGATGTATAATAATCCCACTGAATGACTATTTCATGAAATATCAATCAAAATACCAATATACAATACATACAACCTGACATTGCCCTGCAAATTTCAATCAAAATGTAAGAACCTGGCCCTTCCCCTTTAAAATAAGCCGTTCGCGCCAAAAATGGCTATACAAGTTGGTAATGACAGCTGCCAGAATCAATTTGATGCAGGCACGACTATACCTGCGACACTACCTTTCACCGAGTGATTGACAAGCGTTAAGATACTTGACGAAACTGTAGTTTTGTCACCGTTAAAATTATATTCTATTCTATTTTTAAATATGGCAAGCAAAGCCGATGTCGACTATTCTGCCAATGTCGAAAGTGAATTGGAAAAGCATGGGTGCATTACAAAAAAAAAAAACCCGATATTAATCTTCGATTATACAGTTGGGCTTAACTGTTGATCTTGTGGGG
This sequence comes from Polymixis lichenea, assembly GCA_949091785.1. Taxonomy (NCBI): domain Eukaryota; kingdom Metazoa; phylum Arthropoda; class Insecta; order Lepidoptera; family Noctuidae; genus Polymixis; species Polymixis lichenea. Next base: position 11,377,964 of record OX420958.1, on the reverse strand, counting down.
TTAGTACTGGACTGAAACAAACAAAGAATAAATAAATTACATACTTATAATAAGAATTGTTAGAACACTAAAAATACATTATATACAACATAAACACAGATTGGGGGAACAAATCATAATTTTATATTATTGTGACGGATGAAAATCATCAGCGCCACAAGCAGTTCAGGAGAGGAATGAGTTAAAAGAGAGGGGATGTTAAAATTATAGGTATGCTATTTTTTCCTTATATGTTTCAAAATTACTCACCTACTTACAAAACGGCCAAGTCCTAGACGGAGTGTCAGACTCGAATCGAATATCATTGTACAATATTTAACAATTTTTTTACCTACGATTCTTGTTTGGGGATGTACACCTGTAAATAATCGGACGGAGGGACGGACAGTAGAGGCTTTGTAAAAAAAAAAACTGAAAATCTATAGTTTCTATGGCTTGTTCGATGATAATCTGGTTAATAATGCTCTAAAAAGACTTTGGCAGAATCATAAAAGCAACATATTATGAATTTATTGAAAATTAGAGGAATTGTACGCAGATAATGTAAGAATTGTCAGTTTATGACTATTTTAAGATTTTTGATATGAATTAATTATGATCCGTTTATCATTTTTAGACCCTCTGGTCCATGATCTCCTTTGCTAGATGAACGTTTTTGCACATACCTATCGATATTTCGAAAAGCCTTATAAATATTTTTTATTCTCATTTATGCTATTCAACGACCGAGCAAAAGGCTTGTGTCACACTTCTTTCGTTCGGCCTCTTCGGGGTAATTCCGTCAACAAGACTAAAAATAATTATTAGGCCGCTGAAATAACCTTAGGATAGGTTTTGATTTGGTTGTCTTTTCTGTTATATTTCAGTTGCATTTATTTGGTTAGATGCTCGGTTATGTCTTTTCCTAAATAGCAAGCCAAAACCAAGCAGCTACTTTCGCCATTATTAAAAAAATAATCATTTGACCAATCAACAAAAATCCAGCCAAAAATCTAGGCTGAATAACAGCCTTCACAAATAACTAGGCATTATCTCGGCTTCCCACGCTTAAAAACAACAAAAAAACACTCAAATTGTTGACAAACCGCTTCGCCGAGGTAAATGACCGCGCGTAATCGTTCAATCATTCATTCACTGAGTGAATGATCTGTGTCGACGGTCGTTCGAAAAGATGTTTTGATTCGCTCGTTGAGAGATTTTCGCTAATTATTTTTTGTGTTTATTCTTATTTGATGTAGTTTTTTGATGATGATAAAACTTTTAGTAGGTATTAAAATGACATGCAGGCAATTTGTATTGTAGAAAACGTCCATTTTTGTTTTGTATTCTTTGTCGTTTTTATACAGCTTAAATATCAGTTTGAGTCCGTATGCAAGGCAATTGCCTAAAGTGCACTAGACCCATCATCTGCTTAGCCTTTACCAACTATGTTGGGGTTGGCTTCTAGTCTAACCGGATGCTGCTGAGTACCAGTATATTAGGTACATGGAGCGACTGCCTATTAGTGCCTATCTGACTTCCACAACTCTAACGCTAACGACCCGTAACAATTGTCAAAATCCACGAATGATAGCCGAGACCAGTGGCGGATTTACCAGCAGGCTGAGTAGGCTGGAGCCTAGGGCGGCAAATTTTAGAGTGGCGGCAAGTTTGGCTCATGTTTTTTGCCTTAAGGAAAAAACACATTATTATATACGCGGAGCCTAGGGCGGCAAATTTTAAAGCGGTGGCAAATTTGTCTTATTTTTTTGCCTTAAGGGAAAAACATGGAGAAACAAGAAGTCTCGAAAATTTTACAAAATTACAATATTTTAGTACCTACCTACTATACATACAGTAGGTATACCGAATACTCCAATGTCTTTATATGAAAAATTACTAAACGCTGTGCTGCGCTGTGTGAATATGATTTTTTAAAATATTCCAATAGCGTTTCAATATTACAATTCAAAAGAGTTAGTGGGGGCGGCAAAAAGGAATAGCCTACTGGCGGCAAATGTGTAAATGCGCCACTGGCCGAGACCGACATCTTAACGTGATTTCTGAGGTACGGAGGGGTCTTGGGATGTAGATGGTCAGCTATCCACGGACCAACCGCGGCAAGCCTAGCTTAATCTGATAGATTGACCCGTACGGCTGTTACTACTTAGCCACACGCCTAGATTCATTGAAAGTTTTGTTAACGTATTGGGTACCTACCCAATAGAATAGCAATGTAGGCCATTCAGTTTGAGTTTCGAGAAAAGTGACATTTAGAGATGAATTCTGGGAAATTTTCAATTATGTCTAATGAATTTTTGGCCAGGCTTTATGAGGTTTTAAATGGGAAATTTTAATTAATTGTTGTAAATGGGAAACTCAGACGTATCATAAGTCACGCTGCGAACGGAATAGAATTACGAAAGCTACTTCAACATAAGGAGTGCCCCAATTTAGAGAGGCTACCGGATACAGTACTAAGCATAAAATTACCACCAAAGGGCCTGTAACCTTAAACACGACATAGACAATAATAATTACAGCACTAAATCCAACACCTAATGGCATTTAAACTGCAAGACAGGACAATACAGTTTATGAGATCGTCGGGTGATAGCCTGACCCCATTTGATCTCTATTTTAAATGCCATCTGCGCACCGCGACATTCTAAAAAAGCATTGATCGTCTTATTTGTCCAGTACAAGTTAGTCGATTATGGTGACTTTACTTGCGAAGTTTAATCTGTTAGTTCTAATTTTATTTATCAAAATCCTTAATCGCCCTGATCTTCAGAGTAAGTTATGCCTTATGGTATGACATTGCAATGACTTGGCCCACGTTCGAACGACGTAAAAATATCGGTGACGGGATTTTACGGGAACGTTAAAAACCACCAACGGAATCCGAAACGCCCATTTGGATCTACTTACTATAAACTTAAGTGATAGGATTCAGAGAGTTAATGGTAATAAAAATATATTTCCTAGATATATCGCAACGACTTTTGCTTGGCTTTTAGAGGATGTTTTTTTTTAAAGAGTGGGAAATCATCAAATAACTTCTCCCACTCTGGGCGGAGCGGGATGGCGTGAGACGTTTACTGACTAAAACCCACCCGTGTTCCTTCAGTTGCCTGTATGCCAGGGGCCAGTATCTCTTTCGAACAACCCGCACCCCTGGCAGGCATCGGCCTTAGCGGACCCCACCAGTTTGTGCCGACATTTCTTTGAGGCGCTTGGAACACAACGCGCCGTGTAGATCCGGGCGTGGTCCTTACCGGACGGCGAGCTACCCGTTACTCGCCGTCCGCTAGCTCGCGCCTACGGTGGCCGGGTATCAGCCTGGCATTCCCGACGCTCAGGGCGTCTCCTGCGGCAACTAGGGCCGTGTGTGCGCATAGATTGCCTCTCCCTCACGTGCACCGCCTCCCTCTTCGCGAGCATTACTGCTTCGCAGAAGGAGGTGACGGCTTTCCATGCAATCTCGCTCCGTACCATAGCCAGGACCAGGGCCGGACGCGAGAGATCGCCGCCGCCGATCGCCTCCACGAGGACACGGTGGTGCTCCGCCCAAGCTGGGCAGACTTACACCGTATGCTCCACCGTGTTCCAGGTGGTCTACACAGTGGTAATATCCGAGCGTTTCCTCCCGCCTTATATGAAACGGGCACCTCTCGAAACAACCGTGTGCGGTGAGGACCTGCGTCAGGCGGGAGGTAAGGACGCCGCCGCCGTAGCGCCTCTCAATCCACTCCTCAAAGAGGGGACTTACCGCAGCAATTGTGGCGTGCCCTGATAGTATGTTTTAGTCATTTCATACCACTTCTTTTGTCACTTTACTGGTCATAATCACAATGAACTCAGTAAGTATATTTCTTAGCCGTCCATATAACCATATGCCAAGAAATACCGGTCCATCTTGATATCGATATCAAACCGGCAAAGCTGATTACAAAACATGAATGACTAATTTCATTTATTTTTAAATGCCATTCAATAAAATACAGCTGTAAACACGACCCTCTTTTGTTGACGAGTCGGGTAAAACAGCTGTTTGCGCCGGATGTGGCCATAGAGACCGGATGTAAATAGATTAACTGTTGTTTTTGCTGCCATAGAGCGCGCGTTTTGTTTTTTGCGCGCCATTCCAGTTGGAGTATGGCAAAGGTATTTATGGCAGAAGTATGTGGAAATTATCTTACTGTTTGATCGCACTAGTTTCTTTAATGGTGTTCTTATAAACATTTAATTGTTTATCGCGAACAGACATACAGACAGACAGATGCAGGCGAGGGACTGTGTTTTATAATATGTAGTAACGAATATATGTGCGAGGAGTGTGTAACGAGAAATTTTAGATTTTTATTCAGTAAGTAGCAAGTGGCGTTCTGCAGTTTCTGCCTTATCCCCCTGAGAAGAAGGCGTGAGTTTAAGTACGTTGTAAGCCAGCCTAGCCAAACTTATTTAACACAGCTAAATTGCCATCTCTTTCCAATGTCACTGGGTGAGAAAGTGATAGACGTATAAGCTGAGGATTATCTCTCATCTCACCTCTTGCTATCTCTTTTCGGCATCAGCTCATGAACGATGTCGCTAGGTGACGTAGTGTTAGACGTATAAGCTGAGGATTATGTTTTGTCTCAACTGCTGCTATCTTTTTCCAGAATCAGCACGCAAGCGATGTCGCTGGGTGACGTCACGTCAGCTCGTAGCTCGCCGGCGCCAGAAGCGTGCCTCGAGTGCGATACCAGCGCTTCTGTCACTTCAGATTTGCACAAGGTATACCACAGCTACTCCTTAATACCCACGTATACTCCACTAATAAGAGGCAGGTCTTCCCAAAAGGTGCTACCTATAACGTGCCAGTTGCCGAATAAGAATTTCTAGAATTGTCGATTCGCCGCCAAATAAATCAACTTGTGCGAGTCGCCTATAGATTTAAAAAAAATATCATTTGTAGTAATGATGATTCGCGATTCGGGCGAGTTAAATCGTGCGAATCGACTAATAAACCGTAATTTTTCGTCAGTTATAAAAAAGAAAAAATTGGTGTTCCATACATTTTGACCGCGTAAGTATTGCGCTTTGTTTTGTTAACAGATTTTTTAAATATATAGGTAATAATTGCAGATTTTGTTATTTTGATAACCGTCGAAATATTTCTACGCTAACGCGTCTAGAATCATGTGCATTAGCTTGCTATGATGTTGAACCAGTAAAAAATGTGACTGACTTAAGCTACCGAAAAGCTTATCGTAATGAGAACCGTAACAGTTCGAAAGCGAATGCCACCTGTCAACGCCCTCAGGCTTCTGAAAAGAACGATTGTCACAAAAATCCTAAAATCTCTCCTTCTCAATTCCAGTACCAAGTAGCATGCACGTGCAAACCAGCATCAGCTCAGTACGCATGCGCAGACGACCCGGGGCCCCCTCCCCCCGCGAAGACTGATACCCCCCCTGCGCTGCCCCCGCGACCACCTACCAGCGTGCTCGCAGCTACCAACAGGAGGAATAATGGTGAGTTTGGGATGAGTGTGGAGGAGCCAGGAGGTTCTGTAAGGGACGGTGGAGGATGGTAACTGCCATGTTAGTCTGAGGATATTAAGTATAGAATTTTAAGTGTATGGGAATGAGCAGAAGCTTCTATTCTTCTTTTAAGCTAAGCTATACGAAGTTATGTGTAATTTCGTAATAGTTGTGGATTTTGGTGAAAGCAAAATGATTCTTTGCTAGGGTTCTCAGTTTTAGGATTTTATCGCTGATCCGTTTCATATATCTAATTTTAGAACACACTTACCTACAACAGAAAATTTTTGACAGCATACATTGCGTTATTTACGTTATTTGGGCAAACAAATTTTGTGAACTTATGAAGAAATGGATTAACAATATCCCTCAAAAGGATTCATTTTTTAATTGAAGATGTGTTACGTGTCACCTATTCAATTGAGGTGCTGGTAATTTTGTGCAAAATGATTACCTTCTGTTGTGCAAAAAGGTCTTCGTCATGAGGCATTTCAGTTTCTAATTTTGAATTGAACTTTTTGAATTGAAGTGGCATTTTGAATGGTGGGAAAATTGTATTTTTTTGTTACCAAGTTCTAAAAAGAAACTTCTATTTAACAACGAAATACCTGTCGCAAACGCATGACAGGTAATCGACCCAAATATGTCAACAAATCTTGCAGAATAGGTAGGTTTCTTTTCTTGTTATAAGAAAGCCGCTGCGACATTCGGCGGCATACAATTTTATTGTTACCTCAATGCTTAATGTTTTCCGGACATCAATCTACGTTTTTGCTGTCAATTTCTACATTAGCAACGCCTAAAGCATATTGTTAGGGTCCATTGAAATGTATTAAATGTGGGGGCGAAATAAGTTCCCACCAAAACGAAACCGAAATATCATTCAATACAAAAGAATTAAAAAAAAAAACTGTGTGCAAAAAGGTTTGATGTACGGGTATCCCGTACATCAAACCTCTTTGCACAAATCTACCTGTTCTATGGCTAAAAAAATATACCTATCTACACAGTAATACAGTTTGAGTACACAACCAAAATCTATAAGTCACATTCCCATACATTTAATTTAAGACCTTTCTACCTGAGTCACATAAAGAACCCCATTGCTTCTGCGCGAAACGGCCATTGTCAAATCACATAACCTTACAACGTAAATTCAATAATGCAACGAGAATTTGTTTATTGTGGAAATAAACTCGAATAGTACGTGAATTGATAATATTCGTGTTAAATAACAGTTATTTCGTTAAAAATTAAACGCGGTTTGTGTTATATACTTAGTGATAAAAACAAAAGAACGGGGGAAAAATAAGAGACGAATTTATGGAATTGAAATGAAAAATTACAAGGAATTGATAAGTTTTAAATAAGGAAGTGCACGTGTAGACCTTAATTCAGTCAGTACTTGTTTATCCGATTGTTTTTAAGTGAAGAGGTCATTGTTCTTTACGCACGGCTAGCTTGGGGTGTAAATATCGATTTTATAGAAAAGGCGCGAGATTTGAAAGTTCACGGTGGAATTTGAAGGTTGTGCCTGTGCGTTGTTATTAAAAATAACAAAAAATAAAAAGTGACAGGGCGGGGAAAAGGACATTATAAATAATTTTAGTGAAAATTATTTCTGATTTTCTGTGAAGTGATTTTGGTACTATTAAAATGGTTGACCGTTTAGTTGTTTTGTGATGCAAGCCTGTGGTGTCATGCAAGTTGTACAATACCAAGTATCAACTCCAAGATCTACAATAGCAGCAGAAATACCTCAACACTATGTGCCACCGCCACCATACTTTGGTAATTTGTGTTTTGAAATATTACCTATAGGTACTCTTAAGGTCATATAAAATACGCAATACAGGGTAATTTTTTAACCAGTGCGCAAACTGTAACCATGAATTCAGCATATCATTCTAGACCTAGAATTTTTCGTCGATTATCCAAAAAAGAATCAGCTGTTTCATAGAAAAGTGCAAAACCTCGGCGGTCAAAATGTATGGAACAGCTGATTTTTTTTTTGAATAACCGACGAAAAATTGCTACGCTAGCGGGTCTAGAATGATATGCTGAATTCATGGTTACAGTTTGCGCACTGGTTAAAATTTTATTCTGTATAAAAAAAAAACTGAAGTAGGAAAATAATTTAATCACATAAGCTACACGTTTCCAATCGGTCGTTTCCTATGAAGAACAGCCGGCAAGAAACTCCACGGTTTCTCTTTTAAAAATACATTTTTTAATTTTTATAATTGGCTTTTACAATGTAATACAGTGATATAATAAATATAAATATATTATATTTATTATATAAATATATTACATTAAATATAAATATATTACAGTGATAATAGGTATAGAAGGACAGTGTAGGCCTGTCAAGAATCGTCGAAAACAGCATTTTTTTACGTTTTAACACAATGATCAAAACTTTTTATGACTACTAAAAGATAGGCTTGTTAAGTTATAAAAAAAGAACGTTCGCTTCTGATCACGATCGCCGCTACTTTTGAACGGCAAAAACCGGCCAAGTGCGAGTCGGACTCACATACGAAAGGTTCCGTACCACAAGGCAAACAACGCCGAAAAAAAACACGTTTCTTGTATGGAGACCTCTTTAACTATTTTTTTAAAATTATTTGTTGTTATAGCGGCAACAGAAATACACATTCTGTGAAAATTTCAACTGTTTACCTATTACGGATCATGAGATACATCCCGCTGATAGACAGACGGGCGAACGGACAGTGGAGGCTTAGTAATAGGGTCCCGTTGGTTATCCTTCGGTCATCATCATCATCATCATTTCAGCCGAAGACATCCACTGCTGGACATAGGCCTTCTCCAAACGGGGAGGGATTGCCATAAACGCCACGCTTGGCAGGCGGGTTGCCGATCGCAGTATGGTGGTAAAATGCATAGAAAACGCTGCTGTCCATTCTCTAGTAAGCCCCTTAGTCGCCTTCTACGACACCCATGGGAAGAAATGGGATAGTGCTATTCTTTTACGTCCAGCACCACACGGATTACGGATTGACCCTACGGTTTCGGAACCCTAAAAACGAGTCAGTCTAGATCGTGGTTAAAATATTTGTGTTTCGTGCGTTCAAAGTTTTATGGTACAAACGCCACAGCATATCAAGCTATCCGAAACTGTCAAATTTTCCCAATTGAACTTGAACCATAAACTTTTGTAATAAAGTTGAAACTCTACCAAAGAAATTTGACAGATTTGGGTAATTTGATGAGCTGGCCTCTGATGTTCAGTGTCACGGCGATTTAACGATTTGTCGGTTTACGTAAAAAGTTAAACTTTAAAAGTGATTGCTGTTTATGGTAGTTTGATGAACTATTAACTTAACTTTAGGCATTTTTGCGTTACTTCCAGAATATGGCGAGCGAAAAAGTTTCTAACTCCATTCCATATGTCTTATAATCTATTGCAAAAAATAACTGAGGGTTTTAAGTAGGCGGCACACGTGTTCAAATATTTTTCGCGAGTATATCTCTCTATTTTTTACTTTTTACGATGTTTAACTTTTGTCGGAAGAAAATAAATACTTCACATGAAAGCGAAGCTAGCTCTCTTTCGCCTAAAAGTCTACAGAACCCTAATTAAAGTAACATACTATTATATCGTGGAAAGCTGAACGGACTCCATACAAAATCGTTGTTTTCTATGGACGAAAGCTGAACACAGCTGAATTAGTGTGAGTAGTCCCTTAATCTGAATGATATTGATGGTTCATATGGTTGGTCCATTGGTTCATATACACGGTTAATTTTAGGTCGTTCTGGAACCGAAATCCATGAACTCGATCATCGAACTGGAATGGATTGGGACTATTATTTTCAATAAATAACAATAAACAAAAATCACGAAAAATTTAATTTATTGATTTTTTTTGTGAAATAATGAGAACTCGAAGTAACATTTCGAAATAGTGGAAGCGCTACTAAAATTTAACTCGAATGTCAGAAAAAAAGTGATAAATTTCTAACTTCTTTATTAGATGTCTTAAAAAAAATAACAATGCCAATAGTGACTGTTACTCGTCCGAAGTTACTGTGGTGCGGCTCCAGAGGCCCTAGTGTGAGTTTCATTTAACCATCTACACCAAACGCAGTGAGCGCGTTTGGCGCTTCGATTGGTCCGTCACCAATCCAGGGCCAATCGGAATGCCGAACGCGCTTACTGCGTTTGGTGTAGATGGTTAAATAAAACTCACACTAGGGCCTAATAACGATGTAAAATTAACCGTGTATTCGAAATATTCGTCCGCTCAACAACATAAGCAACGCAATGAATGTTGTTGAACTGTCAAAATGTAAGCCAGTCCTACTGTAAGTGTGTTGCACAATTGCCCCGCTGGTTCAGGCATTACGTTACTCCGTTGTTTATTTTTCTATGATTCTTCGCTCATGTAAAAATGTAAACTCTGATTCCAGCTTCGGTCGGATGTAACGGGAATGAGGGAACGTGCCGTCGGCGTAAATATGCATGGTGGTGTGTGGGCTGCGGAGCCCTGGCGGCCGCGCTGGGCGGGCTACTGGCTGCGCAGCACATCCTGCTCCGGGCTTACACTGCTTCTCCTCAACTTCTGGAGACTGTGCCCGCCGCTGTTCCGGCCGCTATGGTGAGAATTACAAATAACAATTATTGCTGGCATCTTATGGCTGGGAGAAGGTAGCACCGATCCTACGTAAGCAAGGAGATGGTTTGCCGTAAGCGGGTGGTCGACTTGCCGTAAACGGGTGCTTGGCTCGCCGTAAACGGGTCCTCGGCTCGCCGTAAGCGGGTGGTTGGGTTCCCGTAAGCGGGTGGTCGACTCGCCATTAGCGTGTGGTCGGTCTGCGCAAGCGGATCCGGTCAGTTTGCCGTAAGCGGGTGGTCGGCTCGCCGTTAGCAGGGCGTCAGCCCAGCTCGGTGACTGCTGTTTAATACCTGACAGGGCGATGCCGTTACGATATTTATAAACGACAAAGGTTACAATAGACAGCCCTAATAAGCCCCATCCGCAACTTCTTATTGTTTAAACTGGGAAGAAGAAGTCCCATACATCGGCTATAAAAGTCAGAATCGCTTCCAATAAAGGAAGGATCCTCCTTTCAGGCCAGGACGATTTATGTCGCGCAAACTTAGTGTGAGATTGCCCCAGCTAAACACGGCTGGCAGAACAGACTAGATTCAGAAGGCGAAGAGGGCGAATTGTGTATTAGCTTGGGTCCACGCTGAATTAAGGTGACAATCTTCCGTTCTAGAAGTATTCTGCTAGAATAACAAGCTCTCTAGACCTATCGTTATCATTAATGTTTATTGAGGATGATATTCTCGTAGCACTTTTGTCTATTTCCTTTTTACATTTATTTTTTTCTTTTTATTCTTGTATAATTTCTATCACATTCACATTAATTATATTAATTTTCTATAAGTTCGATGTTAATTGTTTGATGCACCGGGCGACGTCATTACGTCAAAGCCGACTGTCGCTGAAAACCAGCGCTGGGGCTCTGTCTTGCATAGGGTTGCAGCAAAGTGCTGAGCGATAGCCGTTTTGTGTGGATGTGACGCATGTTTCCCTCGTTTTTTCTTTTTTTCTTTTTTCTTTTCTAACTTATCTTCTCTTGTTACAGTTGGTATTAACGGGCGTCTGCATCATGAGCCTCGCCCGACGCCGCAATAGATACAGCTATATGGTAAGAAAAGTATGTTCGATGTCATTCATTATATCACTGCTTTATAGTGCATGCTGCATGTTACGTCTAGAATACACTGCATGAAGTTTAAAAGGGAGAGCGTGCGCAGAAGTTCCACAACCTGATCCCACCATCGCCATTTTACTACCGAAATACCATCCGCACTTGGTTGATATCCCGACCAGTCATACTCTGCGCTTCTCCTCCAAACTAATTATGAGCACAACCAAAGTGCCTGCGTCTGTGTTCCCTTCTACATTTAACCCGTCCATCTTCAAAGCAAGAGTGAACAGGCATCTTCTGGGGGCGCTCGATCCGTCATAGACCTTATCAATCGCTTTCCATCAGGCGTGATCAAAATCCATTTATTTAAATTAGGCTAAGAATCACCACTTTTCGAACGTCAAAATACGTAAGACAGTCCCCCCAAAACGCCAGCCCTTCACCTCTTCCTAGTGCTTTAGCTGGGAAGAAGAAGTGGCGCAACAAACTCCCCAGCAGCACGGCTGTCTGTTTCGATGGATCGAGGTCAAGAGCAAGGCCATTCAGCTATGTAAAAAAGGACATCACCTATAACCGCCCGTCACCACCTCGAAAAATGGCACCAATCAAAAATCATCTATTAGGCTGACAATTTTACGCTATTTCGCGTGACGATTTTTACTAGTCAACTCTTACCGCAAGCCGCGTAAAAGAACTTCGTTCCAATAAAAAAACTTTTCAATTTTACATAGGTACACTAAGAAGGACAAACCTAACGCTCCGATGGAACGTAGGTAATTATATCAACAAATAGGGCTAATTTCCATACTGTCCATATGTATACTGTGGTAGCGCTCAGCCCGCGAGCTCTCCGCTATTCTGTATAGTCATCGAAAAATGTACTCCAAATCAGTTTATTTAAAATCCTAACTTGAATGATAAGTTATTTGCTCCGTTGGAGCAGTGCTGTTAGAATGAGTAATGCCCTTCCATATGATTATACCCCTACCGATAGCTTCCCCTGTAATAATATTTTATAGCATCGTTATTATATTGGTATCGGTATTGTCATGCATGTTAATTGAGTCATAAAGACGCTTCTGTAAACTTTGCGTGTACTATGGCAATCATTTATTGACTCCAATCGCTTCATTTCATGCTTCGGAATTTTGTTTTTGGAAGCAGCGTTAATAATGCTTTTGTATTAGCGTAAGTTCTGTTTCGAAAGCATTGGTGGCCCAGTGTTAATGGCGACGAGTTACGAGTTGTAGGTTTGAACCTGCCTAGATAATTTATTTCATCAGCATCGCTGCTCAAAACGATCAACCCGCACTGGGCCCGCGGGATGAATTACAGTCCACTCCGTCTCACAGAGAGGGGGTTGTGTCCCAGCTGTGGGACCTTTAAAAGGGAGATTACGCAAGTTCTGTTTTAACATCACTCTATTAATTTTGCTTCTTCCATTTTCATGCATCTTGTACCAATGTGTTGTGTACCACCTGTGAATTAAATTTGAAGTGAAGAGAATGCATATAAAATTATTACGAGCGGCAAAAGCCTCACAGAAGAACTTAAAGGGTGTGAGTTCGAATCTCATAATTTTTTTGGCTGCTAACGGGAGTCTATTCTAAAGCCTCTGCTCTCCTTCCGATTTCTCTCTGTCAGCAGACTGTGTCTCATTAACCTTAATAGGTAGACACCTGAACTTTTGAGCGAGAGTGCATGGCTAGCAGTCGCTTCCTTCAGCGAAGCAGTGATGCACGCAAAGAGGGAGCCGGCGCACGTGAGGGAGATGCAGTACATGCGCCCTCACGGCCGTGGCCTTCGCAGGAGACGCCCTGGGCGTCGGGAATCCCAGGCTGATTCCCGGCCACCGTAGGCACGCGCTTCCGGACGGCGAGTAATGGGTAGCTCGCTGTCCGGTAAGGACCAAGCCCGGGTCGACGGCGCGTTGTGTTCCACGCGCGCCTCAAAGATATGTCAGCAACAACCGATGGGGCCCGCAAGGGCCGATGCCTGCCAGGGGTGCGGGTTGTTCGAAAGAGATACCGCGGCCCCTGGCGCACAGGCAACTGAGGGAACACGGGTGGGTTTTAGTCAGTAAAAGTCTGACACGCCCTCCTGCTCCACCCAGAGCGGGAGAAGCCATTTGATGATTGCCCACCCAGAAAAAAAAAGAAAAAAAAACTTTTTATAGGGTGTGTAATATTGCAGCTTAACAACAAATACTAAAGATAAAATAAAGTAACAAATTAAAGGGGGTTCCAATCAAGAAAAGTGATGCCGGCCGGTTTTTTTTAATAATCTTTTAATTTGACATTGATTTAAATACTAATCATTATGTAGGTAAATAAACTAATTATTATTTAAAAATCTATTATCAGACCAAAAGAGGTAAGTAACCTGGGTCGTCAAATATAGTTGAATTTTTAGTAAGAAACCAAGAAGAAGGAAGAAGTAGTTTTGAATATATAGGTATAATATGTATATTTACTTATCTAATTTTATATAAAAATGAATCGCCGAAATGTATGTACTGGCATAACTCCCGAACGACTGCACCAAATTGGATGATTCTTTTTTCATGTGTTCCTTATTGTCAGGACAAGGTTTGTATAAAATTTTAAAATTATATATAGATTTGATCAGAATTAATTTTTACAATCTAATACAAAAACTGTTGACGGTATGTGACAGAAGACTTTGACGAAACAATCGACCAACTGATTTGATTTTACCAGTCGCGACTGGAGAAATAAAATATGGCGGTACTAACTTCGCCGGTTTAGCTAGTATTTGAATAAAAATTTATTACACGATTTATGTGATAGCACCTATCACTGTCTCTGCATCGCCCAACGGTCAACTGGTAGAAAATGCCTATGGCATTAATTTCGCCTCTGTACATTTCTGTGCATGAAGTATTAAATAAATAAATAAACCGACGGATGTTTTTTCGACAGAAATTTAATAGTTTGATAAATTAACTGTTTGTTTTCTAAAAATCCATCCATCGGTTTCTTGGAAAACTTCAACTATATCCGACGACCCTGGTTATTTATATGTTTTGGTGACGGTACACCAAGAAGCGAGCCACTACTAATGATTTAATTCGTAAATGTCCTTGTCTACCAGATCAAAGTGGTGGGAGCTTGCTGCCTAGTTTGTGCGCTGACCTGCGTGTTAGTCACCATCACCACCACCGTCATACACATGAACAAGTAAGTACTACACATAGATAATTAGCCAATTGATTAATTAATTAATTAGTCAAGTAGCCACTTGAGAGCAGAAATGATCCAAGTGACCTTTTTGTCAGAACAGAGTTAAGTCACTTTTTGCCCTCCGTGGGACTAAACGTAGTTAGTGCTGAAATCATCCAAGTGGTATGACCCATTTTTCCTAAGTCCTATGTCTGATATTTCTGCATAGCCATTAAAACATATTTGTTAGTGGAGTATACACCGTGACATTTTAGTCGTCTTACAAAGGTGGTCCACTGAATGTATCCGTCATGAAATACCTCTAGGCGCAATTAAAACATTGTTACCATTAATTAAGAAAATAGGTACAAAGAAAAATAAATAATGCTTTAGAATTATGAAACACCCTCCCTGTTAATAATGTTTACGTATCAAACGGTAGAAGATACCTAGCTACCTACCATTACAACCATCATTAATTCCATCTCCTTAACAGGATGTTTCAAACTACGTCATGCGTCTTAGTGAATTATATTTAAAAAAAATTAATTATGCAAACGTTCAAAAATATTTTTTAAAAATTATTAATGACTAGTAGTCATTGGATACATGAAGTGGGCTTCCGTTGTAAGACGACTAAAATGTCACGGTGTATAATAAAAACGCGTTTTGATTAATATCTCAAAAGTCACAAAACGTCACTTGGCTTACTTCTGCTATCAACTAGCCAATTATATGAGTATATACTTTTTAGGCAAGAAAAAAGTGATGAAGTGTAAAATCTGATGAATAGGAAGGGTTAGAATAAATACTAAGATACGCCCTTAATGGCAACTGACTTAACCTGTCGAAGCCAAAACTTTGTGTCTATCAGAGACCCATGAGAACGAACCAACAATACAATAGTAGATTTTATTCTATTCACAAGTAATGATAACGAAAACAAACTATCCTGTGGGATCCGCGGCGTGCAATACCGCATAGAGCTTGGTTCCTTAAGGGGAACCTAGTTGCCGGCTAGAACTCATTGATGGGCCTGGCTAAAAGCACACTGTCTCACCAGGCATCGTGTCCGACAGAGGTAGTATCAGTGATAAGCAGTTAGAAGCTAGTCTACACGCACAACATTATTGAGTGAGATGCAGGATCATTTATAGTACAACAGGCGCGTAAAAAATTAAGAACAGTCCTTCGAAAGATCGGGTTTTATGAAAAAACCACTGCATAAATCAATGATCAATAAAGTTTATTGAACTTTTCGATATTTGAGCTTTGTCGGTCCCGACTTGGTTTTTCACATTTTACACTTCTTTTATTACTTAAACACGCCCAAAGTTAGGTTCAATTAGCAAGGAAAACGAATCTTTGTTGGCTCCTAACTTTTTAATGGCTTTTTATTTTAGTATACTGTTTCGATACAGACAGTATTAATAACGAGACAAAATCAAACCATGTCTAATTTTTGTTGTACATTGTCGAACAGTGGCGTAATACACTCCCGAAGTTTGAATGGGAAAAATGTGGACTAGATTCACCTTAAAAAATAAATCTTAAATACAATATACAATCTAACACTACTACATGTCGCCATGGGACCTGGAGGCAAACGTCCTCGCGCTCACTTGGGAGTGGCGCGAGGAGGCCAAACGCCGGGGCGTAACTCCGCTGCCGCGGGAAATCGCGGCACGGCGGACAGAGCTCCGGCAGGATCTCATGGCGACGTGGAAAGTGCGATTGTCGCAACCCAGTGCTGGGCACGCCGCGATTGCGGCGGTAAGTCCCCTCTTTGAGGAGTGGCTTGAGAGGCGGCATGGCGTCCTCACCTTCCGCCTGACACAGGTCCTCACCGGACATGGCTGTTTCGGGAGGTTCCTGTTTCGGATAGGGCGGGAGGAAACGCCCGGGTGTTTCCATTGCGAAGATCGCCCAGAGGACACGGTGGAGCATACGGTGGAGGTCTGCCCAGCTTGGGCGGAGCAACGCCGTGTCCTCGTGGAGGTGATCGGCGGCGGCGATCTCTCGCGTCCGACCCTGGTCCAGGCCATGGTACGGAGCGAGAGGGCATGGCTGGCAGTCGCCTCCTTCAGCGAAGCAGTTATGCTCGCAAAGAGGGAGGCGGCGCACGTGAGGGAGATGCAGTACATGCGCCCTCACAGCCGTGGCCTTCGCAGGAGACGCCCTGGGCGTCGGGAATCCCAGGCTGATTCCCGGCCACCGTAGGCACGGGCTTGCGGACGGCGAGTAATGGGTACCTCGCTGTCCGGTAAGGACCAAGCCCGGGTCGACGGCACGTTGTGTTCCACGCGCGCCTCAAAGAGGTGTCAGCAGCAACAGATGGGGCCCGCAAGGGCCGATGCCTGCCGGGGGTGCGGGTTGTTCGAAAGAGATACCGTCGCCCCTGGCACACAGGCAACTGAGGGAACACGGGTGGGTTTTAGTCAGTAAAAGTCTGACACGCCCTCCCGCTCCACCCAGAGCGGAAGAAGTTATTTGATGATTTCCCACCCAGAAAAAAAAAAAAACACTACTACATGTATCTGTAATAAGTTTATAAAGGAAAAAAGAAAGGGTAGAGCTCAATGAGCATCCAAATATTCGACCGCATAACTGTTAGTGGTACAACTGCCCAGAAGGCTGCCAGCGTTGGATGGCAATGCCTTTTTTGACCTAAATATAAGCCAGCTCTCTGGTCACGTGAAGAGTCGACCAACCACTTGGCGCTTTCCCGAAATACTCGCTGAGCACTCAGCCCCTTTATTAACGAAGGGCAAGAGAAATCGATCGATCAGGTTAGCTACGCCGCGGTTGGTCCGTCGATGGGTGACCATCTTTACATACCAAGACCCCTCCGTGCCTCGGAAAGCACGTTAAGCCGTTGGTCCTGGCTGTCATAAGTGGACCTGTGACAATCGCCCGAGGCCCGAAAGTCTGACCACCAGTCTTACCAACGAGTATCGTATTACCTAGTAACTGGGTTGAGGAGGTCAGATAGGCAGGCGCTCCTTGTAAAATTACACATTAGACTGCAAGCCAACCCAACCCCAACGTAGTTTTGTAATGGGTAGACAGATGATGATATTTATCAGTACGGTTGGTGCAAGTATTGTAAGTACCAATATTGTTCCAGATTACAAACCCTGAAGTTCTGCGAGTATACCAAGTTGACCCGCACCTGCACGTGCTTCTCAATGCCACCAGACACACAGCACAGTGCGACTGACGATGAGGGTAAGTTAATTGTTCATCTTAATTTAATTAATTAATTTTATTTTTACAGTGATACATTCAAATTATAAACTATTTTAAATTCCAAACAGATAAAGAACACAAAATAAAATTGTGCTTAATTTAAAATATATTCAACAACTCATTAAGACTAATAATTAAAATTGCCAAAAAAAAATAACTTGTAAAAAGGTCATCGGAATCGTATTAAAAAAAGAATCGTATTAATTAAGTATTCGTTTGAGTTATAAGGATAGCTTCTGCCAAAGTAAAAAGATAGTTCGGAATGTCGTAACTGAAGTTACTTTCTATGGTAAATAAGGAGGGGCAAGCCTTGCGCGGTTCCGTGTGGTGCCGGACGTAAAAGAATAGCACCATCCCATTTCTTCCCGTGGGTGTCGTAGAAGGCGACTATACGACTTACTAGAGAATGGGTAGCAGCGTTCTCTATGCATTTGACCACCATACTGCGATCGCCAACCCCAAGCTTGGCGATTTACGGCAAATCCGCCCCTTTTGGGGGAGGCTTATGTCCAGCAGTGGACGTCTTTCGGCTGATATGATGAATCTTTGCGCCCTCGCGCTTCTAGCCGCTGCAGGAGACGCCCTTGGCGGCGGGAGTCCATAGCGGAATCCCGGCCATCGTAGGCGCGGGTTTGCGAACGGCGAGTAATGGGTAGCTCGCTATCCGGTAAGGACCTAGCCTGGGTCGACGGCGCGTTGTGCTCCACGCGCGTCTCAAAGAGATGTCAGCAGTAACTGAAAGGGTCCGCTAGGGCCGATGCCTACCAGCGTCGTGGATTTGTTCGAAAGTGTTACTGTGCAGCTGAAGGAACATGGGTGGGTTTTAGTCAGTAAAAGTCCTTCAAGCCTTCCTGCTCCACCCAGAACGGGAGAAGTCAATATGACTTCCGACCCAAAAAAAGGGTACTGATAGTGATACTGACATCTCATTTGTACCTAGAAATGTTAAAACTACGTTGGACGGTCGTAATAATGTCGCGGCAGACCTCTGGTCGCTGACCATGGTTTTACATGCAGGGCCAATCAGAGCGCCAAACGCGCTCGAAGCGTTTGATCGAGATGGTAAAATGAAACTCGCACTAAGGCCGATAGTGCGTGCAAAACTCCCGCTGCGATATTTTTACGCCCGTACCAACGAGGACTTAAAGCTTGTTATTGAAACTATCCTGTATTATATTGGGTTATTTTAAATTGGTTTAACTCAGCAGTCGCGTTGGATATCGTTATGCAAACACGATAAAATCCAACTAATAATATTATAAAAGTTTGTGAAGATGTTTGGATGTTTGTTATTGAATAACGCAATAACGTTTGAACGGATTTGGATGAAATTTGGCACAAATATAGATTATAACCTGGATTAACAAATAGGATTAGCATTAGGACTTTTTATCCCGGTAGAACGTTCTTGTGGGATAATATCCGCCCTCCACGCGGGATCCAGCGGTGAAGCCGCTGGCAGAAGCTAGTACAAAATAAAAGATTATTGTTTTTTTGGGAGGTCAACAACAACTGGTAAGAGTGCATAAAGAAACACTATTATAAAGTCTTATGTCTTCCCCAGGAGTACGCTGCGTATTCGAAGGCGTATCAGAATGCGGCGTAGTGCACGGCGCGCTATACTGGTGCCTGCGCGGCGTGTTCGCGTTGTCGGTCAGCGCGGTGCTCGTGTGCATCTTTAGCTGCATGCTGGCGTACCAACTGCTCAGGTGAGACTTGTTTCTTCTCTCTCAGAACGTGGCGTATCAGAATATGGCGTAGTGCACATGGACTGTACTGGTGCGTATTTAGAGGGGTTTAGCACACCTCTGCCGCAAGAATAATGATGGGCAACCGCTTAATGATTTCCGCTAAGAAACATTACCTATGCTACATTATACCGCGATTCGAGTAGTGGAACATCTTGAGAGTCAGTTGGATTGTAGCAGTCGGAGCAAAATGCCGTCGCTTTCGACTTTTGAACTTGGATTTTCTTTGTGCACTGGATTTTAAACTCTCGGCGCTAAGCAGTGCATTGCAGATCCAGTACGCGAAAAAATCCCGTCCGTCCGTAAATCAAAATCCATTTTCCAAAAAAAATAAAGTTTCGCTTTATAAGCTCGTCGACTGCCTGTCACATTTTTACATTCGAAACAAACAATCAATAAAATACAGATGCAATAACAAAACAAATATTTAATTGGAAATTATTAAGATAATTACAAAACAAAAAACCTACTAACAACTTGATAACAACACTCACTTCTAAACAAATATTAATTTCGATTTATTTCAATAATTATAAAAATAAATTACAGTTAATAAAGTCTTAGACTGCGGCTGAAATAGGCCTTTCCTATTGAAAAGTTTTTCGAACACCTCCAACGTCAATATTGTAAAAAAATACATCATTCAAATTTTATACGAAAAAAAGATGAATAAAGCGATCTTAGTAACTATAGCCTGACTGAAATCGCTGTATTGCGCCTTAGGTAAGGGCGCGGCGTGACGGGGTTGCAGTGCAGGCCATTAATTCGTCAGTGCAAACCGCTGAT
The DNA here is from genome assembly GCA_949091785.1 of Polymixis lichenea. NCBI lineage: Eukaryota > Metazoa > Arthropoda > Insecta > Lepidoptera > Noctuidae > Polymixis > Polymixis lichenea. The sequence continues at coordinate 11,357,801 of OX420958.1, read as the reverse complement.
TCGTCAATGCAAACCGCTGATTTCTCAGTGCAAACCGCTCATTCGCCCAGTGCCAGCCGCTCATTTGTCAGTGCAAGCCACTCATTCGTCAGTGCAAACCGCTCATTCGTCAGTGCAAACCGCTCATTCGCCAGTGCAAGCCGCTCATTTGTCAGTTCAAGCCGTGCGTGAAAATAATCACGAAATAATCACGAAAAACTACTATAAATGCGTTGTTGCCAGCAGGCGTGGAATGAATGCTCTTAAAAGAACATTATTTGAAGAACGAAAATAAAATAAAAAAGTGGCGCTAGTAACAGAACATGCACTTAATTCTTGCACATCAATCTGAATTAAGCTTAAACTGGCGGTAATTGGTGCGCTTACGTTAAAACAAATTAGATACATTTCTGTATCAGCGGGTAAACTGAAAAAATATAAGTTTTAATCTCTTCTCTTGGTGGATCTACATCCATCAACTGCACATAATACACCAGAAACAGCCATATCATATGAATTTAAAACTAAGTACATCAGGTCGACCGAAATCATTATGAGTGCGTACGCGCTTCCCGGCGGCCGGTAGGTAGTTAGTTTGCGTAAGTACATGGAGTGACACACCACTGACGTCGGTTGCGAGTACTACGCAACTGGACTAAAATAATGTGAATTATTCGATACGTCAAGCCAGTAAAACCATAAATGAATTCTTCAGTGCAGGCCGCTCATTTGTCAGTGCAAGCCGCTCATTATTTTGTCAGTGCAAGCCGTTCATTTGTCAGTGCAAGCCGCTCACTCGTCAGTGCTGGCCGCTCATTCGTCAGTGCAGGCCGATCATTCCTTACAGTCGCCGCCGGTACAGCGGTATCAGTGAGGCTATAGTGAACAAACCTGTGTTCATTTGTGCATCATATTTAAGATATATACGTTACACTTTTTTCACAAATATCTTCAATTTAGTTGGACGCTGTTCAGAGATGCTCCTCATTTCGTTCTTCGCTGCGATGTTGGTCAAAGTCTGTAACTTTCGATTAATAGACGCCAAAGCAATCTGTTGGATATGCTTCCTCGTTTCCAAAATCTTAATCGAGTGCTTCAAGCCTGTTAGCATCCATTTCACTTCTACATACTCCATTACGTTCGGGACCTGATACTTTAGTCTCACTTTCCTTATCTCATTTAGTCTTTGAGAGAGTATGTCTACTTGTACTTGGATTAAGACGCTTTCCTTATCCAGTTGCACCGTCATATCTTCCTTATTCTTGATCGTAGTCAACACTTTGTTCAAGTAACAGTTTTGCTCCATCATTGCCTTTTTATGAATTGTCAGGTTCAAATTAGCGTCGCCAGTCATCTTCTTAAGCTCTTCTAGCTGTTGAAACTTGTGATCTATCAGTTTCAGACTTTCTCCGTTCTCTATTTGAAGTTTCTCGAAGTCTACAGGTCTCAAACTCTCGCTGAGCTCGGCTTTCACTTTGATCTGATTTTTCAGTTTGCTGTACTGAGTATTTAAGGTACTGGTTCGCAATCGCAGCTTCCCTATCTGACTATCCGAAATCTTCACCCATTCCGTCATGAATCTTATCCATATTTCGGCCGGGATTCGTTGAGCTATTTTGTCCCAGCCATCTAATAAAACCTCCTGACGGAACATTTCATTCGCCCTTTGGATATCACTTTCTTTCAATCCCACTTCTTCCAATTTTGCTTTTAATAGAGCACGTTGCTTCGCCCCCCTGTTCCTTGCCTTGTTCAGGTTACTGACCAAGACTTCCATTTCTTTGTTGACTAATTCGGCTCTTTCTAGAACGTTGATTCTTGCCCCAGCTCCGAAGACGATGGTGCCGCCGCTGAGTTTGGTCTTGGATTCTGCTCTTCGAGTAGAAATTCGAGAAGGGCTCGCTAGCATCCTTGAGGGGTTTGTCTGATACCTCGAAGCGGTACCCAGCATTCTCGAAGGGCTTGTAAGCGCGTCAGTGAGAACGAATTTAGATGTGCCCGTTCTTACCAGATTGACTGATGTGCCGGAAGGGATTCTGGTGGCGTAATCCAGAGCTTGATACACGCCGTTCATCAACGAAGGTTCTAATCTCATAATAGCTTTTTCTAAGATTTCGTTTTCCAAGGTTAGTAAAATGAGTTTTTCTTTTAGTTCAGTCACCAGCTTCACAAGTTCCTCGTCAGTAAGAACATCCATATCGGTGTCCCATCGGCTATTGCTGACTGACCGAGAGTTCTGACTCAGAATACAGCTCCGTCCCCCCGCGTAGCTCATCGACATTTTACGTTTCTTTAAATAATTAACAAAAAAATAATTACTATAAAAGTCACAATAAAACCTCTGCTGTCAGTGTTTGGCGTACATGACACCTGCCATATGTAAGGAAGTTGAAGTTATTCATATGTGGTAACTAAGCAACGGTTGCCATAGTAAAAGATTTTGAATGACGTGTCTGTTTCAAAGTGTGTTTGGCCAATTTTATTAGGTGTTTGACCTTCTAAAGAGGTTTTATATGGAGGGCGAGCACGAACAGGTTTTCTTGGTCTCGTGACTGAAGTGAGGCAACGCTCTGATTTATGGAGTTTATTGATTCATTTTATGGTTTTACGTAAAATACTCTACTCCGATTACTCGATCCCGATTTTATGAAGACTCGGTACCTTTGGAAAGAAATGGCCTAAATACTCATGAACCTAGTTTTTGGAATAAGTATTTAGGCGGACGCATACTTCTAAGACTCAGTATGCATTTTACCTAGTACGTCTCACCTCTAACTGACAAAGCGACGTGAGGGCCACAGAGTACATTGAATATTTAGGTGTGAGGGCGCGGCGCGCGCACAGTTCAAACGTCAAAATGGGACGTTTGAGAAATTAATATCTACACAAAATCAATTAACACACATATTTTTTTGGTATTTTTTGTCGCCTGATCTAGAGAAATGTAGTTGGTGCGATTTATTTTCGTATATTTAAGAAGTAATTTTCATATATTAATAATTACTGTACATTTATTTATTCTGAATTGATTCTGAGGGCAGAATCCGGCCATGTCAATTATGATCTTAAGGGGACCCTAGTCGCAGGCTCGAACTCACTGATGGGCCTGGCTAAAAAGCACGCTGTCTCACCAGGCATCGTGTCCGACAGAGGTAGTATCAGGGATGAGCAGTTAAACGCTAGTCTACACGCACAACATTATTGTGTGAGATGCAGGATCATTTATGGTACAACAGGCGCGTAAAAAATTAAGAACAGCCCTTCGGAAGATCGGGTTTTATGAAAAAACCACTGCATAAATCAATAAGCAATAAACTTTATTGAACTTTTCGATATTTGAGCTTTGTCGGTACCGACTTGGTTTTTCAGATTTTACACGTCTTTTATTACTAAAACACGCCCAAAGTTAGGTTAAATTAGCAAGAAAAACGAATCTTTGTTGGCTCCTAACTTTTGAATGGCTTTTAATTTTAGTATTCTGTTTCCGTACAGACAATATTAATAATGAGACAAAACCATACCATGTTTAATTTTTGATGTACATTGTCCAACAGTGGAGTAAAACACTCCCGAAGTTTGTATGGGAAAAATGTGGACTAGGTTCACCTTAAGAAACTGGCGGTGATAGGTGTAGATTTTGAGGGGTCGTTAATAGGTGCTTTTACATTACTATCGTTTTTTTTTTAAATAAGTAAATTGTTTAAACTTGCATGTTTCGTGTTTTGTATTTTATTAGTAGCTACGTAATTACTTCTACCACGTAATCTGTGCTTCTCTGTGGTGCTCCATGGTGCTTCTACTTTGCGTCTAAGATAAGAATAGAAATTTCAATGACCTCCATTTGTCAAATTTCAGTTGGAAATTAAGTTTGTGTAAATTAATTTTCAATAATATTTATCATCGCTATTATCTTGTTAGTGTTATTTTCTTATGATTATTGTTTATTTAAAAGCAAGCAAGTGTTAGATAAGCGTGGATGACGTCAGAATATGGCGCCAGCGCAGGTTTGTTCATAGTGTAGAAGCATAGTAATTACCTACCTATTACGCTAAGTGTGTAAACGATCGAACAGCTCAATTAATCGTGTTTTTAGTTTCCTCCATTTCGTATTGCATTCGTATTCGTGGCCATGCAGAGTGGCGCAAGAGTATCTATTAAATCTTTTTGTTCGATTGCGAATATTCTCTACATTAAAGTTCAACAATCGTGAATTTCGAAAAGGGAAAATAAATATTAATCATAATATAAAAATAAAACACCTGGAAGATATTTTTTATTTGACTTATTTCAAAAGTATTTTTACCAAATAAACAAGCTAAAACATTAAAAAGCATTTTATTTTATTTCATAAAGTGTACTACAGAAACCTTCTGACATCTTTTTCGAAAGAGGCAGCCCTGGCAATTCACAATAATCACGCGTTGGCGCGCAGCTACAAAGAAAAACTCACTTTACGCTTGTAAGGTTAGGTACATATTCGTTCGCAGCGTCTAGCGACTCGAAGGTGTAGGCTATTATAGCAGTAGGCGTTGAACATTTTGTATGGAGTGTCTCATCTGCTAATCTGTGCCGGCGTGCGTGTATATGTATGAACTTAAACGACGCAAAAGTTGTGAGTTTATGTATGTATGTATTCCAGTCCAATCCAGCTACTGGATCATATCGGATACATTCAGTGAGTCACAACAATATGTGTTCACTGTTCAATGTTCAATCCAGCACTGCATTGGCCGTCTACACACTATTCCATTGGCGTTGGAATGGACGAGGAGGAATAAAAAAGTAGACTGTCATGCCCGGTTCACTTTAATCCAGTAGCGTTCCAGTCCAGCGATCGCAACCCGTGCTGGCATGCCAATAATGTGCACTGGTACTGGAAGGCACGCCATAAAGATATTTTAATAAAGAAAATAATAACTCGAAAATTGAGTTTGGCGTGCCCTTTGTTGAGCAGAGTGCGATTAAGTAGTAGCTTCGAAGTAGACTTGTAGATTATTTTGAAAAAAAAAAAAAGACGTTATTCACTGGGATTAAACGAAATAAAAATGTAACAGTTAAATCAAAAATTATTTAATAACAAAAAAAAAAAAACTAAAATTAGCTCTCCATAAAATTTAAATAAATAACGTTAAGATTAAACATTCTTATGACAAAAGTATAGATTAATAAACACAATAAAATTAAGATTAAACATTCTTATAAGAATAAACTAGTTAGCCACTCTTAAACAAAATACGTGACAAACACAATTAATGATAATAAAGTAAACTAAACACAATTAACTAGAATATAGGTATCAGCCACTTTAGCCACCTAACAGACATGATTATTAAATATAGCAAACGCACAAAAATATCCCAAAAATCATCTAATTCTAGGTTGCCTACTAAACCAACGATTGTGTAGCGGCATCGCTTTCATTAACTTCACATAACATAACCAAACGCCAGTTTTGCACTAAATGGTTCGGCAGAGGCATATACACCGTGACATTTTAGTCGTCTTACAAAGGTGGTCCACTCAATTTATCCGTCATAAAATACCTCAAGGCGCGATTAAAACATTGTTACCATTAATTAAGATAATAGGTACAAAGAAAAATAAATAATGCTTTAGAATTTTGAAACATCCCTCCTGTTAATAATGTTTACGTATCAAACCTACCATTACATTCCATCATTAATTCCATCTCCATAACAGGCTGTTTCCAACTACGTCATGCGTCTTAGTGATTGATATTTTCATTTTTTAAATTATGAAAATGTTCTAAAATATATTTTTATTTTTTATAAATTATTATTAGTCATTGGATACATGAAGTGGGCCGCCGTTGTAAGACGACTAAAATGTCACGGTGTATAATCGTACACCCACATTTCACCAGTTATTTTTAAACCCCATTTAATATCGAGACCTAGGGCTGCTACCGGAATATTCCTGATGGAAAAACCCGATAGAACTTTAAATTTTGCCCGTCTTACGAATCGAACCCAGGAAGCACCTCATGCTCATCAGTAGCGACCACTAGACCCATGGCAGTCACTTGTGTTGCAACAAACGCCATTGGTAAATCGTCTTCGTTGTATTGCAAGTCAGTCGTATGGCAGCAAGCCGCATGGATTGCAAGAATTCTTCGGTGCAATCAATTTCAGTTACTCTTAAGGGTACCTCACATACATCTGAGCAGGGCCCGATCTAAGTGGGGGCAAGCCGGGCAAATACCCAGAGCGGCAAAAATGAGGGGCGGCAAAATTGAGGGTGCCCCGGGCGGCTGCACGAAGTCCTCAATTTTATCTGTAGGAGAGAAAAATCTTATAAAATTACCGTGCCTGGCAGCTCGACAAAAAAGTACTTTTTAAGGTTTTCCATAAAAAAAATCCACTTTAACGGTAGTAAATCCTTAGATGGACCTATTTTAAAGTGCTTTTTAATTTTCTTAATTTATAATATTCTTGGTGCTGTCTCCTAAGAAGAAGAAATACCTAAATAGGAAAGAAGGAACCAACTTTTTTGATATGTAATGATTTTCGGCTTGAGAATACAAATAAATTCTCCCGATTTTTCATTTATGAACACAGGTAACCCTTTTCGTTCCGTTTTATGTTTGACGGGGATTCCCCACAAACGTTGATGTGAGTAATTATTTCCAGTAGTTTGTTTATAAATAGTACATGGGTCGAAATATGAAAAAAAAAAGAAATCCGGCCTCCCATACAAAAACGATCAGCTGACTACTGATTTTGCATGTCCGAATTTTTTTTTTGGAGAATGTTGTTCAATTTCACGGGTACTATCACCCTGAAAAATCTGGACGGAGACTAAAAAATCAGCCTGTATGTATATACTTACAAACATACGAACATATTCTCATGAATTTTTGTATACTTGTTCAGAAGCCGTAGTAGACTAACGTACATGTGAATATTATACAATTAAAACAATATCACATATATAATCATCCCATCTTTGGAATAGCAAGCTCATGACTGATGTGGTGTTAGTGTAAAGGGCGAATATTATTTATACTCGGAGCAGCTAAATAGCTAGATCGGGCCCTGTATCTGAGGCATTCGGTGCCTCTCCTTTGCTTTTCTTCTTACTAAATAATGTATTAGACATGGTTACACTCTGCATTTTAATACCAGTTAAAGCGCATAGTTTTATACTGAGGCTCGTTTCCAACCGCTTAATTGAGCTATTCAGTTGACTCATTTCCATTTTCATCCTTACATAATCTTGCACATCTGGAACGAAGTAAGCCCTCTTCCATTTCTGAATCCAATTTAAGCGTTGTTTTAAAATGATTGATTCTGCTTCTAGCATAGTTCTTTCAGCATTTAACTTCATAGTCTGGCTTTTCCTTTGTTTTTTCAGGTTTTGTATTTTTTTCAGATAATTGGTTGAAGTCATCAAATCATACTTGTGCATAGCTAGACTCAAGTTAGCAGCGCCGGTGGTTGCTTTTAGCCCGATCATTTCTCCATTTTTGCTTTCAATAATTGCCTGTGCTTTTTTTATTTCTATAGCTTTTACTTCTATGTCTAAGGGTACCAGCCGTGATACCAACTCCTTTTTGCGTCTAATATCTTCTTTATATTTTCTGTGCTGACCGTTTGCGGTGCTCATTTTTATTCGCAACTTATCTAATTGTCTGTCAATTTTCCTCCCTTGCTCCGTCATGAATCTGATCCATATCTCGGCGGGAATTCGTTTAGTCATCGGATCCACACCTTCAATGACTACCTCTTGTTGGAACTCCAGAGTCCACTTTTCAATGTCTAGGATCCGAAGATTAATCTCTTCTTCCTGAGCTTTTAGGTAAGCCATTTGCTTCGTTGCAATATTACTACATTTCTTTATTTCTTTCCCTTGGTTTTCCATTACACCGTATAATAGCTCGAGCCTTTCTTCGACATTGATCTTTGGCCCTGTCCCGCCCAAGATGGACCTCGACATTTTGATTGACGACGCCCTGAGCGAAGGTTCTAATTTTCGATTAAATATTCTTGACTGGCTTTTCATAAATATGGAGCTATGTGCGGAGTCGGTCAGGGTGAACCTCGACCGACTTTTACCGTCCATATTGAGTGTAGTTTGTGATAGTTTCTTAGCATATTCTAAAGCTGAGTACGCACCGGTCATTAAGGATGGTTGGAGCCTCATGATGCTTGCCTCTAAGACTTCATTTTCTAAGCGAAGAACTCTGACTTGTTTTTTGAGGTTTCCCACAAATCTAATTAAATCAGCGTTGGATAGGATCTCGAGCGAGAAAATGCTCAAAGTATCTGATTCTGGGCCTAAGCCGTACACCATTTTTATGAGATACTTGTAGTGTTTTATCTTTAGGAGGATGTTTATTCTTTGTTTTGCACAGAATTTGAAAGAACTATTTCTGTCAGAATGACCTTGACCATTCTGTGACATTTATTTTTCTTTTAGGTTTGAATAAAGAACTATTTTATTTGCTTAGAAAAGGAGGTCTTTTTAAAATTCTATCGTAACATGGTCCGACTAGATGAGTTTGATGATGGAATTAGTATGTAGTAAATGAATAATTTAATAAGGCCCATTGTGAGCGACCACGTTACAGTGCGATAGGTCATCACTGGCAACACGCACTGGTCAAAGTTCAGACGATCTATTCTGTTAAAATCTCACCGTGAGAACTTAGGTGAAGTGAGCTGTCATTCCATCTGGCACTAGATATTGATACTAATGACAGCTCGCTTTAAGCTCACTTCACCCAAGTTATCACTCTCTTTGAGGAGTGGCTTGAGAGGCAGCACGGCATCCTCACCTTCCGCCTGACGAAGGTCCTCACCGGATACGGGTGTTTCGGGAGGTTCCTGTTTCGCTTAAGGCGGGAGGAAACGCCCGGGTGTTTCTACATCACTTACATATGCTAGAAAAAATCAAAATCAAAAGTCATTTATTCAAACTAGGCTGAGAGACAGCTCTTTTTGAACGTCAAAATTACATAAGACGGTCCCCTCAAAACGCCTGTCTTTCACCACTTTCTAGTGCTTTAGCTGGGAAGAAGAAGTGGCGCAAAAAACTCCCCAGCAGCACAGCTGTCTGTTAAGTTAGAGGAACCTTGATTCTATATAATAGTAGATAATTAATTACGAAATACACATTAAATAAAAAAAAAAAAAAAAAAAAAAAAATAAATAAAAAAAAAAATAAATAAATAAATTTGCCATATATCAGCTAGCACACGCCAATATTCCGTGTGGTGCCAGACGTAAAAGAATAGCACCATCACATTTCTTCCCGTGGTTGTCGTAGAAGACGACTAAGGGACTTACTAGAGAATGAGCAGCAGCGTACTCTATGCATTTGACCACCATACTGCGATCGCCAACCCGCCTGGCAAGCGTGGCGATTATAGCAAATCCCCCCTTTTGGGGGAGGCTTATGTCCATCGGTGGACGTTTTTCGGCTGATATGACGATGATGATGACATGCCAATATTTGGTATATTGGCATGTCATCAAAACATTGAAAAGTATAGTTTCCAATGTTTTAATTTTTTATTAATTATTATTTGGTACCTCTATGTACTCAAGTAGAAATATATAATAATTCATAAAAAATAAACGTAAACAGAACTTACAATTTAAATAAAGTTTGAAAAATGTAAATAATCTTAATAACTAAAGGACTAATATACATGGTATTGATTACAATACCTTGAAATCTAATAAACTAAACTAAACGACAACGAACACAGACCAATGCAAATAAGACGACGACAAATGAAACCGAAAAAAAAAAGATAAGAAATAGTAATTGAATAAGAAATAATATACGGAATTTTGTCGGTTCGCTGATTTACTCGATTTTACAGACGCACTTTTACAGTTAAAATTATTGTATTTCCATAAGATTTAATGTGAAATCGGAAAAAAATCGTCTCTCTCTCTCCTATTTCTCCTCTAGGTGAAAGAACTTAAGATTTTTATTATGTTGGTGTTTTGTTTCATTCTAGTCATGAACGTAAAAAGATGTACTGGGAGCAACTAGAGCTTCGCTGCAGGTCCCTTTATAGACCCTCCACCGGGCAGGCCGCGCCCTCTGCTGGGAGACAACTGCAGGTAAAAATAGAACATGTATTGTATTGAATAGGTTTTTGTGAAAGAGATATTTATAGTATTGCTGTGTTAAGATTTGTGTGGTTGAGGTAGACCCTGCCAGGGTTGCAGATTTGTTCGAAAGAGTTACCGTGGCCTTGGCACAGATAACTGAAGGAAAATGGGTGGGTTTAAGTCAGTAAAAGTCTGAGACGCCCTCCCGCTCCGCCCAGAGCGGAAGAAATCATTGGATGATTTCACATCCAAAAAAAAGAGTTGGAGTAGATTATACTGGCAATCCCAAGTAACGACTAAATTCTATAAATAAGTGGTGTCGTTGTGATCTGTAAAGGCTTCTTCAAACAGGCGCGACGCGACACTTGTAGGACAGTGTCGCGACGCCACCGTCGCGTCGCGGTAGTCTGCACGAGCCTTAATACGGTTGGGCAGCACTGCCACCACATGAGTAGACAAACGGAACAGAGACAAAGCTTCATACAACCGCGTGGATCGGTTGCACTACTACAAGCACGCGGGGCACGTGTGCGTGACCACTGGCCGCTTGTCGCGTACGCGGCGAGACTGGAAAACGGTATTTTCCGCTGTTTAGTTTACGCTGGCACAGCCAGTGGACAATCTCATTGTCAGTGCGACGCACGTTTTTTGTTTTTAACCGACTTCAAAAAAGGAGGAGGTTCTCAATTCGACTGTATTTTTTTTATGTTTGTTGATTGACTGATTTCGAAAAATCTTTTTTTAATGGATAGGGTATGCTTCAGGGGTGGTCCCATATAAATTTAATTAACTTTGCTTTGGTAGTAGATCTACGAATGACAATCGGGACCGGGTAAAAAACTGTATGTTAGATTCAGAATTTACCACACCATTAGAAGAAACAATAATTTTTTTTAAAAACAAAAATTATACATAGAAAATTATTAGAGTAAGCAATTTGTAAAGTATTCTCTAAATAATAAAACTATTTAGAAAATGTTTAGTTTAATTTATCGTCATCTATTGTGACAACCCTACCAAAATAGGTAACAATTTTGCACGTTGATAAGAAGCTTTGTCTCTGTTCCGTTTATCTACTCATTTTCTGCCACTGTCTTCTGCGGTCTGCCGTCGGAATTGTATCTCTACGGTCCGCTACGGTCACATCGCATTTCGAACTTTTTTTCATTCTAAACTTGATGTGCCATAAATATAGAGTAGCGGTCACAGATAAAACACTAATGTACAAGTGTCATATACAGAGTACGAGTAGTATAATTATATTACCGATATTACCAAGAAGCATAAAGATAAAAGTGGAGGCAAAACTCTAAGTGAAGACGACTGTGGGCTGACGCTCTCTTTCTAAATATATACATAAGAACGAGACAGTGATAAGTGTTTTCTCTCTCTTATGTATGTATTCAGAAAGAGAGCCCACAGGTTGTCTTCACTTTTTTATTAGGAGTGTGGCCTCCACTTTTATCTCTATGCTTCTTGGTATATTACCCATAGAGGAGTGGTATTATCCGTAGACAGGCATTCTCAGTCTACGGGTATTATCCGATCTTTTTTAATATGATATTACTCTTCTTTATGATTGTTTATGATTATATTATTATGCTCTGTGAAGTAGTGGCACAGAGTACTTTTTAGTGGTCAAGATTGAAGGGAAAGACTGACTTTCGAAAGTGCTTTTTACAATTAATTTCTAATCATCTGCTTTAAAAAAATAGGTAAAAAAACTTTTTCAGTTAAACGGTTTTATGTTAAACATACATTGCAATGTTTAAGATAAATGTACTAAAAACCAAAAAATAATAAAATAGATACAGTCGTGGGAATTATAAACATATGCATAGACTAGACTAAAATAAAACCGTGGGGCACGTCAATTGTCTACAAATTATCGACTTAATGTGCGATAGAAGAATCGTTTAATTCGTCGTTAAAATAGGCAGTTGGCCCGCAGACGGTGAGGAAATTACTTACTATTTTCTTGCTCATGGAAATTCCAATAGTTATACACTCCATGTAAATAAAAGAGATGTTTCAACTAGTTTATCGTTGGACATTCACACTGCTGGCTGGCGAGGAATCGTTTCACTGCTCGTAGTTTGTCTTTAATCGACAAAACATATGATAAAAGTACTACTCGCTCACCACTATGAAACCCTAAAACTCGCTTATAATCGAGCTTGCTAGCTTGTTTCCACATTCTAGCCCTACTTATCACACGTCCATCGTTGTCGGTTGAACAACTGCCTAATTATAGTGTAACATTACAAAACAAACATTTTAATCAACGATTGTAGACAATTGACGTGCCCCACGGTTTTATTTTAGTCTAGTCTATGCATATGTTTATAATTCCCACGACTGTATCTATTTTATTATTTTTTGGTTTTTAGTACATTTATCTTAAACATTGCAATGTATGTTTAACATAAAACCGTTTAACTGAAAAAGTTTTTTTACCTATTTTTTTATTTTCTAGTTTTTAGTTTTTATTTCGCATTCTGTTTAATTCATTTAGTGCTTCATTATTGCAAGGTTTCTTGCCCGTTAGTTTATTGCAGTCCAACTCCTCTATACATAGTCCCTGCAAAGATCTTACTCTACTAAGAGCCACGTAGGCTTGACCTTCTTCAAACAGTTTCGCACCTAAGTATACGACTGCGTGATCCACAGTGCTGCCCTGCATTTTATGTATTGTAGAAGCCCATGATAGTATTAAAGGCAACATTATTCTTTCAGCCGTCCCGTAATTGTACTTAGCTGGAAACTGTATGGCTTTCGGGTGTATAAGATGTACTCCGTCTCTTGCGAAATCAATTCGGACGGAAGGTACATCTGTTGCATACATCTGAGTTCGACGAAATTGAGGCCAAACGATTTCGTTGATGTAGCCTATAGCGCCATTTACTAATCCCTTTGAAACGTCAATATTGGACCGTAGCATGACTTTTGCCCCCACAAATATTTGCAGTTCCGCTGGTAAACCCCCAGTTTTGTTGATATCAGCTGGTATTATAGTAGCTATATCCACATTGTCTGCATTTCGTGTGGCGTGTACTAGCTGATCCTGCGCTTTTATTTTGTAAATGCGAGCACCATTATTTCTGTACAAATTCAATACATCAGAGTTGGGGTCGTTAACTTGTTGATTTGTGGGGTATATATACCCTTAACGCTTTGTCTATTGCAAACTCATCACTCGTGTCTTGAAGAAGTCTTCCCATTAAAATACTAAAATGTTGGGTTGTTAGCTCACCGACTCTCAAAGCATTCAAAATATCAATAAAAGGCTGGTCACCTTGCTGACGCATATTTTCAGTTAATTCACACAGCGTGAATAAACGCCAGAGATGTGTAGCTGGTTGGAGATGTTCTGGCTGTTTGAAAACAGGTGTTCCTGATCGTTTTATAGGAGGCAGTTGTAAAAGATCACCGAAAAGTAATACGTTTACTCCTCCAAAAAACTCATTTTCACAGTTCTTAATTTGCCTTAATCGAGCGTCCATCATGCATAACATTTGATAAGACACCATGGAAATCTCGTCGACAGTCAAAAATTCTGTCTGATGCCATTGTTGCCTCATTATTCGCAAATAGTTTCCGGACAGTGGTGACATACCTGTTATGCGACCGTCTTTCTGTACAGGCAATTTTAAAGTACTGTGTATCGTAGCTCCATTTATTAATCTTTCACCTTAACTTGGGTGGTGTACCGCTAACGACGTATCATTTTTAGCCACCCTAACGCCACACAGTCCTCAACACGATACAAAATCTTGACTTGGGTGGTGGATTCAGGCTGGATTAAACAGATACCTAAATTACAGATTCAATTTCTAAATTTAAATCTTATTATTATACGCCATTTGGTGGCTGCGCCCATCTTAAATATTGAGGTTGTATAGTGCACTGTATTCTTCTTGTCAAGCCCTTTTATTTGATACCCATATTGGTGGGATTGATAAAAAATTGTTATCAGCCATTTGGTAGCGGCGGCCATCTTAGATTTCAATTTTGCATAGTAAATTGTATTCTACTTGTTGAGACCTTTCATTTGATACCCATGTTGATGGGATTGATAAAACCTAAGTTATCCGCCATTTTGTAGAGGCCGCCATCTTGGATTTTAATTTTATATAGTACATTGTATTATACTGGTTGAGCACTTTCATTTGATACCCATATTGATGGGATCGATAAAACCTACGTTATCCGCCATTTTGTAGCGGCCGCCATCTTGTATTTCAATTTTTTATAGTATATTGTATTCTGCTTGTTGAGCCCTTTCATTTGATACCCATATTGATGGGATTGATAAAACCTACGTTATCCGCCATTTTGTAGCGGCTGCCATCTTGGATTTCAATTTTTTATAGTATATTGTATTCTGCTTGTTGAGCCCTTTCATTTGATACCCATATTGATGGGATTAATAAAACATAAATTATCCGCCATTTTGTAGCGGCGGCCATCTTGAATTTATAATGATAATGAATAAACATAATTGTATTGTCACCAAAATCCAAAGTGTATACAAAATTTCAGATTAATCGGTTGACAGGAAGAGGGTGAAATTTGAATTACTAAATTTGACCCAAGAATAATAAATAAAACAAACGGGGTGAGCTAAATAAAACCGTTTAAAAAGAACTAGTTTCTGCCGACGAATTTTTCCGTGTGAAATTTATTGTTTTTACATAAAATATATCACGACGCATTAAATAGTTAAAGAATTTTCGGAACAGGATCCGTAGTTCCAAAGAATGTACCCTACATTAAAACTCACAAATACCTCTTTATAAGAATCATCATTCTCCTGCCCATATCCCAATTTATTTGTGGTCGGCGCAACATGTATTTTTCCCCCACATTTCTCTATCAGTCGTCATCTCCGTAGTCACACCCTTTCTAACCATATCATCATTCACACAGTCCATCCATCGTTTCTTTGATCTCCCTGTACTCTTATAGCCATCGACATTCATACTCAAAAGTTTCCTGACGACATTTTCTTCTATTTATTTATTAAAAAAACTAGTGGTCACCCATTAGTTGAAATTCAACCATAATTCTTTTAAAACTAAATATATTTCTATTGCATTATTATACAGGATAAATTTTTAACCAGTGCGCAAACTGTAACCATGAATGCGTAAAAATGTTTCGTCGGTTATACAAAAAAAAAAATCAGCTGTTTCATAGAAAAGTGCAATCAAAATCAAAATCAAAAGTCATTTATTCAAATAAAGCTGAGAATCAGCACTTTTCGAATGTCAAAATTACATAAGACAGTCCCCCCAAAACGGTCGCCCTTCAATCCAATACCTACGCGGTCAAAATGTATGGAATAGCTGATTATTTTTTTAACCAACTAAATATTTCTACGCATTCACGGTTACAGTTTGCGCACTGGTTAAAAATGTATCCTGTACAAAAATATTAGCTTTCTGCACAACTCCATAGAAATTTAAACTGTGCCAAATTTAATACTCCTGTTTCCGAGTAATTTTCGTAAAAAGGTGTTTGCTTGACGTATTAATATAAAGAAGATAGTAAAGATACAAGAATGTTAAGCGTAAAAGATATAACTCTCCGCCGGATCTGCCTAGTAACAGCTACAGTACTGCTATTCTTGTTTGTAATTTCCAGAGCAACTGTAGTTGTTGTACACAGTGTCACTCCACCCAGCCTGCGTGGGACATCAGTCTTCAGCATCGGTTCTGGGCGCCGGGTAAGTTTACTTGTTAACTGGTAAATAAAATATGCATATGACACGCGACAGTAACACGTGTGTATTTAAAGAATGATAAAGATTAAAATCATCAATAAGGTTCATCTCTAAGGCTCATATCATCACCTGCCTTTTCAAAAACTTTGTGGTCGGCTTCCAGTTTCACCGGATGTAGCAGAATACCAGTAATTTACATGGAGCAACTTTCTATCTGTGGCCCTAGTGTGAGTTTCATTTAACGATCTCGATCAAACGCATCGAGCGCGTTCGGCGCTCCGATTGGTCCGTCACGAATCCAGGGCCAATCGAAGCGCTAAACGCGCTCGAAGCGTTTGATCGAGATGGTTAAACTACCATGAAACTCACACTAAAGCCTCTGACCTCCACAACCCAGTTCAAATTCAATTTCATTTATTCATTTTGTGCACATAGGGTAAAATTATACATCCAGTTATATTATTTAAAAAAAACTTGGTCCATACTGTGTCCAGTTACTGGGTAATGCCATAGCCCTGGCTGACTTTCGGTTCGAGCTTCTGACGACCTTTAACGACAGTCAAAGATATAAGAATGACAGCCGGGACAGACGGCTTATCGTGCTTTCCCAGACACGGTGTGGTCTTGGTATGTAAAGATCCATCCACGGACTAACCGCAGGAAGCTTAGCTTAATCTGAGCGACTGACCCGTGCGGCTGTTTTTACTTGGGTACAAGCTAAATGACTATTTCATGAAAATTTCATTCAATAGGGTTGCATGATTTTAATGATTATACACCGTGAAATTTAAATGGTTGTTTTCCCGCGGCAGAACAACTTGCCATAAGGAGTACTTTCGAAGTAAAAGTTAAAAAAATAAGATTTTTTTGTTTTAAAATAATTAAAAAAATATTCATCAACTCGATAAAACACTACTCAATAGTAACACTAGGTAACTTGTAGGTACTACTCGAATCGCACGCACCTCCGACAAAGGGAACAGCGATGCATAAGTGTTCAAAGCAAAATAAATGGTGATTTTTCACAATGGTTATATAAATCTGCCATTTTTTGTTTCTAATATTTTATTTGTTTATAAAACGATTGTATTACCAAGACAAAACCATTTCGCTGCGGGAAAACAACCATTAAAATTTCACGGTGTATATTCTATAAAGCCATAATTGTAACGGTCGCGAATGATACAGGGTGTAAGGAAAACGCTTCCGAAAACGAAGACAGGTGCTAGGGCTATTGATTCTCGATACAGTACCATCAAAAAATCTTGCGGCTCGTAATTAGAGTCTTAGTAAGCAATATTGTGTTATTTCCAGGTCGTATAGGCAACCTATACTCCCCGAACCCCGGCACCGGCAGGAAGACTTCTGCGTGGAGCTGGTTCCCCTGGCCCAGGAGTAACAGTCAGAAGTAAGTTACCCATTTCATAGGATATTCTAATAACAATGCAGTTTTGCAGTGCATACTTTTATTGTTTTTTTTTTGTAAGTATCATAATCTTGATATTAAGAAAGTTATTACTCTATTAACTCATTGAAGGATACTGAACGAAAAAAAAAAAACGTAATTGTAATCAAACTGATATAGATCAGTTTTATTACAATTCATCATCATCATATCAGCCGAAAGACGTCCACTGCTGGATATAAGCCTCCCCCAAAAGGGGGGATTTGCCATAATCGCCACGCTTGGCAGGCGGGTTGGCGATCGCAGTATGGTGGTCAAATGCATTGAGAACGCTGCTGCCCATTCTCTAGTAAGTCCCTTAGTCGCCTTCTACGACACCCACGGGAAGGAATGGGATGGTGCTATTCTTTTACGTCCGGCACCACACGGAACAACTACTTTTTTTTTCCCGTAAATTGCAAATAAATTTGTCTTTAACAGAATTTTGAACAAAGTTTAAAAATGTTGGTCCTCTTAATCCTCCTCAATTTTGGACGAGCATAACTATTCATAAGTGTTTAACAGGCTATCATATCGAAAGTCATTCACATTCCACTATCCTAATTTGCCTTACCCTCGACAGCAAGGTAGCGGTCGGCAAAATCGCGGACGTCTATTTGATTTAAACTGAAAACATTTTCGAGTTTTGTATTTGTGAACAGCGTTTTTAGGACTCCTACGATAACATTGCTTGATGTTCGATGCGGTACGGAAGCGTATCGAATGGCTATGCTGTTTAAGATTGGCTTTGCTAAATTTCTAACTATCCCTCCCCAGCTCCCGCTGCCGCATGGGCGTCCCACAATCCGGCGACAGTGCGTACGGGTTCTGCGACACCGAGGCGCCGCCCCCGCAACAAGCGCAGGCCTACGATGACAGATACCCGCACTCCTTCAACCAGACTCCTTTCACAAGGGCGCAGAGCTCTGGCACATTCGCACAAGGGACCAGCTTCACACAGGGACAGGGCAACTTTGCGCAGGGAGCCGAAAATTTTGTTCAGGTTTGTACTACATTTTAACAGGAATCGTAAATTTTTCCGGGATGAAAAGTAGCTTATAACATTCCCTGGCTCATAAACTATATCTAAGCGAAAATTCACGTGGCTCATTTGCTCCGTTACTGTGTGATACAAGAACAAACAAACAAGCACACTTTCACATTTGGAATAGTTGTAGAATTCTATCAATAAAAAGGGTAGTATGTCTATGATTAAACCTTTCGCGAGGGCGCAGGGTTCGGGAAATTCACACAGAGAACCAGCTTCGCACAGGGCAACTTTTCCCATAAAAACCGTTTTTTTTCGGGATAAAATGTAGCCTTCGTCACTTTTTGGCTCATAAACTATCTTCCTTGGATAGATCCACGTATCTATCCAAAGACAAACCAATAAAACACTAATTTTTATTTGGTTTGTCCACGTTCTTATTATAGGAGCATTTTCTTTCCCGTTAAAAACCTAAACGATTTCTTTAAATCCTGTTTGTTATTACATTAAAAAAAAACTTTTAACAGCAAAGCGGTCATCTGTACAGAAAAGGGGTACACTGTAAAGAAATACGACATTTTCATTAATCTAGTTTAATTAAAGGCGGATTTTATAACTTATACAGTCCTGTGAGCGCGTATGAATGCGATGAACTTAAAAACTGTCAAACGGATCTGCGGATGTTAATTTGTCGGAATAAATAATACTGACTCGAGATAAAATATAGAATTTAAAAAGTTACGTAAATAGAGCATATTTCATCTGGATTAAACCATAGGGTACTTTTAATTCCGGTAGTACCTTCGTTCCGTGTGGTGCCAGACGTAAAAGAATAGCACCATCCCATTTCTTCCCGTGGGTGTCGTAGAAGGCGACTAAGGGACTTACTAGAGAATGGGCAGCAGCGTTCTCTATGCATTTGACCACCATACTGCGATCGCCAACCCCAGGCTTGGCGATTATGGCAAATCCCCCCTTTTTGAGGGAGGCCTATGTCCAGCAGTGGACGTCTTTCGGGTGATATGATGATCATGAGTACCTTCGAAGCGGGTGAAGTCGCGGGAAAAAGGGCTAGTCTGAAATAAACAGAATTTTGAGTCACATTGAGATGATTGTAACAAAATCTTACTACTTCCTTCCAGGGTCAAGGAAACTTCTCACAGCCGAACTTCTCAGGGGAAGGCTTCGGGGAAGCCAGCGGTAGCTTCGACGCGGCTACCGGCCTGTGGGGACCACCTCCTCCTTACAGTCCTCAGGGTCGCGGGGGAAGCAGGTGGGTGCGGGAGAGGTCTAAATTTATCAAGTGTACGAGTGATCGAATGTTGATTGGCTTATTACCACGGCGTCAATGCCGATACGTGGGAAGATAAACTGTCATATTTAATATCTATAGAAACATTTGTAGCAAGCCAGCTTACCGATTTGTGAGCGGTTTATTTAGAGCCAAAAGTTAAGGTGAATCTTGTCGACATTTTTTCCATACAAACTTCGGGAGTGTAAACATGATATGGTTTTTCTCATAAGTAATATCGTCTGTACGGAAACAAAATAAGTACTAAAATAAAAAGCCATTAAAAAGTTATGAGCCAACAAAGATTCGTTTTTCTAGCTAATGTAACCTACCTAACTTTGGGCGTGTTTAAGTAATAAAAGAAGTGTAAATTCTCCAAAACCAATTCGGTACCGACAAAGTTCAAATATCTCGAAAAGTTCAATAAACTTTATTGGTCATTGATTTATGCAGTGGTTTTTTCATAAAACCCGATCTTCCGAAGAACGTTTTTGATTTTTTACGCGCCTGTTGTACTATAAATGATCCTGCATCTCACTCAATAACGTAGTGCATGTAGACTAGCGTGTAACTGCTCGTCACTGATACTACCTCTGTCGGACACCATGCCTGGTGAGACAGTGTGCTTTTTAGCCAGGCCCACCAGTGAGTTCGAGCCTGCGACTAGATTGCCCTTAAGTTGCTTCAAAATGTCGACATTAACACAGATCGACTAGATTCCCCTTAAGTTGCTTCAAAATGTCGACATTAACACAGATCGACTAGATTCCCCTTCAGTTGCTTCAAAATGTCGACATTAACACAGATCGACTAGATTCCCCTTAAGTTGCTTCAAAATGTCGACATTAACACAGATCGACTAGATTCCCCTTATATTGCTTCAAAATGTCGACATTAACACAGATCGACTAGATTCCCCTTATATTGCTTCAAAATGTCGACATTAACACAGATCGACTAGATTCCCCTTATATTGCTTCAAAATGTCGACATTAACACAGATCGACTAGATTCCCCTTATATTGCTTCAAAATGTCGACATTAACACAGATCGACTAGATTCCCCTTATATTGCTTCAAAATGTCGACATTAACACAGATCGACTAGATTCCCCTTATATTGCTTCAAAATGTCGACATTAACACAGATCGACTAGATTCCCCTTCAGTTGCTTCAAAATGTCGACATTAACACAGATCGACTAGATTCCCCTTCAGTTGCTTCAAAATGTCGACATTAACACAGATCGACTGGATTCCCCTTAAGTTGCTTCAAAATGTCGACATTAACACAGATCGACTAGATTCCCCTTCAGTCGCTTCAAAATGTCGACATTAACACAGATCGACTAGATTCCCCTTCAGTTGCTTCAAAATGTCGACATTAACACAGATCGACTAGATTCCCCTTCAGTTGCTTCAAAATGTCGACATTAACACAGATCGACTAGATTCCCCTTCAGTTGCTTCAAAATGTCGACATTAACACAGATCGACTAGATTCCCCTTCAGTTGCTTCAAAATGTCGACATTAATACAGATACATGTGTGTAGTGACCACGCTTGGTCATCCATATTTGTTTGTATGCAATGAGTTTGTGTTCGCTCTGGGCCAGACAGACGCTTTACTGTAAGTTATTTTATGACAACTTCTCTCAAAACGGTGAAGGAAAATATCGTGAAGACACCAGCATATCGTAGAACTAAAACCTGGGCCCGCGTGGTGGATTACGGCCCACTCCGTCTCACAGACAGGAGGCCTGTGTCCCAGCAGTGGGAACATTAAAGGTTGCTTAAGTTATGTAAGAGATGAGGAATCTTTGTGATGCAATGGACAAATCTATACATCTACTAGCTGACCCAGCAAACGTTGTTTTGCCTTATAAATTATTTAGGGGTGGACTACCCCTAACATTTAGGGAGATGAAAAATAGATGTTGGCCGATTCTCATAGATACCGGATAAGCACAAAAAAAATCATCAAAATCAGTCAAGCCGTTTCGGAGGAGTATGGCAACGAAAACTGTGACACGAGAATTTTATATATTAGATAGATCTATACATATAAATTAAATTGGAGTGTCTGTTTGTAATATTAAAATAACCGCTTTTTGCTACATGCATATTTTTTTTTTTTTTTTTATACGTTGCCCCACACTGGGTATTGCTCCTGTATTGTGGGTGGCGCACCCACAATACAGGAGCAATTCCCAGTGTTACAAAAATTTAAATTCACATACACAAACAGCCAGACTCGGAACAACTACTTGTAGGTCATAAAAATATTTGTCATATGAATATATACGGTACATATACCAAAATATTTTTTTTTACAATTTTTGTCTGTCTGTCTGTTTGTTCCCGCTAATCTCTGAAATAGCTAGACCGTTTTTGAAGGGACTTTCACTGGCAGGTAGCTGATGTAATAAGTAGTAACTTAAGCTATTTTTATTTTAGAAATTTTATTTATTTTTATTAATATATAAATAACTATTCCGCGCGGAGGAAGTCGCGGGCACAGCTAGTATACAGTAAAATTACTATTGTTTTTCGCATATGACAAAATTCTATAGTAATTATTAAATAAATCCTTCCAAACTAATCTTAATATTTCTCTTCCCAGACACCACCTGCACCACCAGGACCCTGCGGCGGCGACCCTCCTGCACCATCACCACATGGAGCGCACAGGCCTGCACGAGCACCCCCCGAGCATGCACGAGCACGCCCCGGGCCTGCAGCCCCACACCTGTGCCAGGAACAGCTACCTCATGCAGCAGCACATACCACCCAACGACATCAGAATCACCAACCCGGAACTGGCCAGAATCAACCCGGAATTAGCCCGAATGAACCCGGAATTGGCCCGAATAAACCCGGAATTGGCCCGAATAAACCCGGAATTGGCTGAATTTGCGAGATTGAACCCGGAATTGGCTCGATTGAATCCGGAACTGGCTCGATTGAATCCGGAATTAGCGCATATGGGGCAGATGTATCCTCAGGACGTGGCGGAAATGGCTCGCTTGCAGGCGGAATTGGCTCATATGCCGCCGGAAGCGAGGTTCAATACATTGAGGGGGCATTTGGTTCCGTATCGATGTCAACGTTTGGGCATGAGTGCCAGTAATCTGCATAGAGATTGTCGGATTGATGATACCGTGGCGATTGAGTGCTTGCATCAGAAGACTGGCAGTAAAAGTTGGTGAAGTTTAAATACCTAATAGTTACTTTAACAGAACTTTTTCAAGTATTCTAGTAATAAACTTGTTTTTTGGCTTCTCTTGTAGAACATTCTTTTTAATTTGTTAAGGCTTTGCCTAAAGTAAGGAAGATTCGGGGAAGCCAATTCTTGTAAAAAAAATAAAATCTAAGTGCATTTTTAATTATAAAGCTTTTGAATTTGAAAGAGTCAAAGTATCGCCTGATTTTTATATCGCAGTATTATTTCTACATTGTTCTCACATACAGAAGCAACAAGAATAATGTTCCTAAGATTTTGTAATATTCAACTTGATTTTAAAAGAGTGTCCGTGGAGTTTCTTACCCGTTCTTCTCCATAGAGATCTACGTTTTGGAATGGGCAACTAGCTTCAACTTTCCAACTGATCGACCTTTTGACAATACAAAAGTGCCTGGAAATGGTTTAATTGAAATAAATGTTTTGAGTTTGAGTTTTGAAAAATATTTAATGATTTTATGTTTTCAGTTTCAGATCAAAGCACAGACTCTTGCCTGAAACAAGGCAAGGAGAATCTGGGCTTCCAGAATGACAAACATTCTCCTATCAGGTAAGTCAGAATACACACGCTTTGTACAGGTGAAACAAAACTGTCACAATACGGTATTACACCCTTTTTTGAAGCTTCTCAATCCATACTAATATTATAAAGAGGTAAAGTTTGTGAGGTTGTAGGGGGTAATCTCTGGATCTACTGAACTGATTTTGAAAATTGTTTTACCAATAGAAAGTTACGTTATTTGTGAGTGTCATAAACAGAGATCGGATATTCAGATGTATATTCACCTAAAGTTGAAATGTTGGCTAATATGGAACGCGCTTTTGTATCGAAAATATTCTTCATTTAAGGTAAAAAAAACTAAATACTTTAACTAACACAAACCACCCCTTCTTTTACAGCCTACATACACATATTTGCATCGGGATTAATTTTAAATAAATATGCATCTGAATAGTTATTTAATCCTAATAATTTAGAAGTCGCTTCCATACTATAAATTACCTGACTAGTTATGCATTCCCGGTATTCCTGGCATCCCGGGTTTTGTTTATAAAAAATATATTACAAGAATCCGCTTCCATACTTTCATAACTAAAAATTTACTTTAGGCAAATATGCATCCGAATATCCGATCTCTGGCCATAAGCTACATAAGGTGTTAAAAAAATAATGTTTAGAAATTTGAGGAGTTGTTTACATTCAAACCATAATCACGAAAAAAATATTTATACACAACAATCCGTTTCAAAGCTATGCAATATTTTCCCCACGTACTAATTTATTAAAACTGCGCGTGCGCACCGTACCTACACCGTGTAGGCACAGACAGCCCCGCGAGCGAGACGAGCGCGTTGTCAAATACTTACGTAAACAGCTGATTCTAATGTTCCCATCACATTTCTCAGACTTTGGACTGGCAATTTATTGAACTTACCTATAATTAAAATTGCTCAATTTTTTTTTTTTAGCCATACTTATGTTAGTTTTTTGATACCGAGCAAGTACACGAAATTCGGAACATTATTTTTTTAACACCTTATACAACGTGTAACGGAATGGGTATATACACTGTGACTTTTTAGTCGTCTTACAACGGCAGCCCACTTCACGTATCCAATGACTACTAATAATTTATAAAAAAAAATATGATATTTTTGAACATTTGAATAATTAGAAAAAAAATATCATTCACTAAGACGCATGACGTAGCTCGAAACACCCTGTTATGGAGACGGAATTAATGAGGGAATGTAATGGTAGGTAGCTAGATATCTTCTACCGTTTGATAAGTAAACATTATTAACAGGGAGGGTGTTTCATAATTCTAAAGCTTTTTTATTTTTCTTTGTACCTATTGTCTTAATTAATGGTAACAATGTTTTGATCGCGCCTAGAGGTATTTTATGACGGATACATTGAGTGGACCATCTTTGTAAGACGACTAAAATGTCACGGTGTATATACCAAGGGCACGGCTTCTTTGGATGATATCAAACGATATTGGAAGGGTTTTTTAATCCTATCTCTACATGTTCGGAAGTTATGAGAATTTTTAATACATTGATACTGGAAACCAAATCATCAAATTGAAATAAACTCATCACTTAGAAGAGATTTATCGTGATATTTTTTTTTTTTTTTTTTTTTCATTTTGGCTTCACACGGTTTGTGCATTTAGCCAGTGTCAAGTAATTTTTCTTTTAGATCAAGTAAATGGCCCGATATCGAGCACGAAGTTACAAAACAGTCACAGTCGTCGTTAGTCAGTCAAGTCAAATCAAAGTTATTGTAAAGCGGTAGTAACTTTACAACAACCTAATAGGAGTTTTTTGGGGGGAACACGAAAAGTCCACGTTAGTCACTTATTTTCACCTTCACTACACTTGTGCACTCACACGTAACTAAATTGAATAATTCACTATCAAAATTATACAATTTAATTCGCTATTTCACTAAATTCCATGAAAATGAAAATTCGTGCGACATGTTCCAACGCGATCCCGCCAAAAAACTCCTATCGTGATATTGGCAATAGGGCATGCAAAAACCGGGTTGCTTTATAAAACCGATTTTTTCGGGTTTAATGTTTACAAAACCGTTGAAACCGGTTAAATCGGTTTTTTCGGTTTTTTTTTTAAATTTTTATTAAAGGAATGAGAAATATGTATGTAAAGAAATAAAAATGCTGAAGTCTAATCAAAATAGGTTTTTTTTACTTTACCTCACTTATTTTAATACTAATGAGCATTTGTTTGCACTGAAATAAGCTGCAACTACTTAGTAACAATACAAAAAGTTTATTTTCTATAAACATAACATAGAATCAAGATTATTATTTAGGAAAACAACATATTCTTCAACACTTAACATACAAAATTAGGAACATTTGGTAGGTACACAAAGGTGAAAAAAAAATATGTATAAAATATTTAATAGGATATTAAATAATTCAAACGAAAATTAATAAAGCGCTATTCCTCGCTCTAGTTATTTAAAAATTTGCTGTGCCCGACAGGGTCCATAATTGTTTCTAATTTCTGTACCACCTGTAAGTGTACATTATGGATTGCAGTACGATTTGATTTGGTTTGTCTAAAATCACAGAATATTAAATAACAATTTAACTGTCATAAAATACAAACAGGAAAAATCAACAGTACGTAAAATGCGATCAAAATAATTATTTAAATAACACATAAAATAGAAGTCTTATTTCTAATTTACCAAAACAAAATAAATCAGTCATACTTAAAGATATAGATAGAAAAGGCGCTCTCTGATTCCACCCTTGTTGGAGGTATAGATTTCAAAGCTTTATATACTTTTGATATACATTATATATACTTTATATACTATTCTCCCGGTTTTCCTCCACCGTCGTAAAGTGTCATTTCCACCCTGATTTTAGTTTCTAAATCAAGTTCTGTAGATCGGCTTGCACCAGAGGTATGTTGTTTGAGCGCGTCAGGGCGATCTTCGCAATGGAAACACCCCGGCGTTTCCTCCCGCCCTATTCGAAACAGGAACCTCCCGAAACAGCCATGTCCGGTGAGGACCTGTGTCAGGCGGAAGGTGAGGAAGCCATGCCGCCTCTCAAGCCACTCCTCAAAGAGGGGACTTACCGCCACAATGGTGGCGTGTCCATTCTGTAAATGTTAAGTGCCATTGTAGCAAAAGTTCATGATCATAAATCTTAAAAATAATAACGGACAACTGGAAGGAAGTTTTACGCCACGTAGTCTAGTTAAATGCACTTCAGGTGCAGAAACTCAACGACAGAAGATTTCGATTTCGAAGATTCTAAATTGAAGACAAATAAACAAACAATATGCCACATTTGTGCCATATTACCTACTGTAAAAAACTTACTAAAAACGCACTCTTTGTAAGTTTAGCTAGGTATTAATTTTATATTTTTAACATTCACATTGTCCAAAAACTATTAAAATTTACTTCGTTGTTAATATACGTAATCAAAACATTAAAGTTTAAATGTAACAATGTGTTGTGATCAGCTCAAACTACTTAAAATAAAAACAGGCTCTTATTAATTATAGGTACGTTACATATTTACAAAAATGAGAACGTGCCGGCTGGCATAACCTAATTAATTATAGCTATTACTTATATGCATAACATCTCTGCTGTGATTAAATTTCAGTATTTGGTCATACACTTCATGTAATATTAGCAATGCATAATATACGAGTGATATAAAAGAATGTGATCAAACTTACCTACGACAAACACAACACGTGCACTCGTCTCACTCACTCATATCACTATACACAGACTGACCGAAAAACAAAATGGCGGCAGCGTGGCATAGTAGTGCGACAAGGAACTAAATTAACGTAGCCGAAATAGAAACTAAACTAACGCCGCCTCGCCATCCTGTTCACATTTTTCGGTTTTAAACAAAACCGAAAAATCCGGTTTTGTTATCCTAAAAAACCCGGGTTTCAAATCAGTCGGTTATCCGGTTTTTACGGTTATCCGGGTATCCGGTTTGCATGCCCTAATTGGCAAGTAACGTGGAAAGTTATTGACCTACGTAGTGCGGTGACACGTTTGTTTTGCTTTGAATTTAAGAAACATGAAATCGAAAATTTGGTATCAATTCTTAGAGTATTTTATTTTGAGCTGAAACTATGTATAGTGATTCTATACCAGCTGTTATCTTTAGTGCTTAAGGATAGCAATAGGGTTTCTGTTACACCCTGTATATTAACCCGAAAACTGAAAATACTTTTTCGTGGTAGTTGGAATTGCTCACGAAATAAATAAGAGAAATAGAAACAAAAATGACGAAATTACATTTATTGAGCGCAGGTTGTAGATCGTGGGCGTGAACTGAGACCAGGGGGTCTAAAAAGGCCACTTTGGCGGAATCATAATATGATCATATTATGAATCATATTTAAAATCGTGAAAGTGTCACAAACTGACAATTCATAATATTTTGCGTTGACAGCACGCAATTCATCTGTTTGACAGTTTTGTATGGAAATTCGTAAAATGGTCACCAAAATATGAATTGCTTTATTAAAGTAAAATGTCAAATAGCAGAATCACAGGGGAATTCAGGAAATGAATCACTTTTAGAGGAATTGCTTATGTGGCCTTTTTAGACCCGAAGCGCTTTGCTTTGTGTAAATTATTTCATGGCCACTGCTCTCAAAACGGTGAAGGAAAACATCGTGAGGAAACCGGCATGTTCTAGAACCAAAAATTCTAAGACATGTGACATCTACCAACGCGCACTGGACCGCGTGGTGGATTACGGCCCACTCCCTCTCACAGAGTCCCCAGAGCCTCCTTCCCTGTGTCCCAGCTGTGGGAATATTATGGCCTGATAATGGTAATTGTTACTTTAAAAGCAAACGCCAGTGTTCAGCTCAAAATTTATTGAAATATTCCATCCTTGTAACACGTAAGCTGGCATGGTTGCTTCCATTGACGTTGCTGTCAAGTCAAACGCGATCACCACTGCAGTTTACTATTGAGTCGCTTCCATTGACACAGCAGTCTAATCGAAAGCGATCCGAATTACAGTTGCTATTGACGTGCTGCCATTGGTATCTGTCAAAACAAAAGCGATCGCCACTACAGTTACAAGTTGGTAAGTCCCAATGTTGAAATATTCTTGTACTTTCCAGATCATCCATGCAGGACTGCCGTGCAGCCAGCAATCAGAACGCGGAGTCTGAAGTGTACTTCGCAGACGTCTCCAGTTGCTGTAATGTGAGTGTTAAGGTATGCAGCATTTTATGGCCAAATGCTCATATTATAAAGTAGTTTAATTAAGTTTTAGCAAGATTACCGAAAATTTAAGTATCTACCGGAAGACGTAGAGTTGGAAGGCTTTCCGCAAGGTGGACCGATAACCTGGTGAAGGCCGCAGGAATGTGCTGAATGCGCGAAGCAAAGAACCGGTCGAAATAGAGGAGTTTGGGGGAGGGATATGTTCAACAGTGGACGTCTTTCGGCTGAAATGATGAAGGATGACCGAAAATTTCTAATCGAAATACTCATACTCAGTCCGCACGGATCGATAAAACGGTGTCTACGCCTGTCGCGATCTGTTCTTGGATCCTTAATTCAAGATCCTTTATTTCCTTAATATAGATGTTACAATACAACAGATGTTGCATTTATTTATATTATTACATATTTACATCTCATAGACTTTACAATCACATAAAATATGCCATTACATCATATCGAGACCCCTCTGTGACTCGGAAACCACGCTAAGCCGTTGATCCCGGCTGTCATTCATAGATCTTTGACAGTCTTTACGGGAAGTACGAAGCTTGAAAGTCTGACAACCAGTCTTACTAAGAGGTGTCGTGTTACCCAGTAACTGGGCCTTGGAGGTCAGATAGGCAGTCGCTCCATGTAAAATACTGGTATTCAGCTGCACCCGGTTAGACTGGAAGCCGACCCCAACATAGTTGGGAAAACGATCATACTTATAGAATAATAAGGCTCTTTTTCTTTATAAAAAATCTACCATAAGGTAGCAAAAACTTCAACCAAAATGGTAACACTATTTTATTCCTTCTTCTTTCCTTATTTCCAGGCGGACTGCTGCATAAACGCAAACGTCTCAGCTCTAGTAGGAACCATAGAGAATCACCCCGAGTCCACGTCGGAGTCAGACACTGGCTCCTTCACTCTGACGCGACAGCAGCGCCCCCAGCCACAGGTCGGCTCCAAGCGCAGACCGCGACAAGCTGACAAACACATGAAGAACCAGGAGAAAATGAGACAGGTACTCAACAACTCTGTAAGGCTGACAGAACATCAGATAGAACAGCTGAACAATTCTATGAGAATGAATGAACGTATTGAACGGGAGCGAATGAGTGACCGAATGAATGAGACGAGGTTGAGTGAACGGATGAATGATTCGAGGGATAGGTTGAATGATAGAGAACGGATTGAACGTATGAATGATGTGAGGATCAGTGATAGGATGAATGAAACACGGTTGAGTGAGAGAATGAACGATTCAAGGGACAGATTGAATGAGGGAAGGGTGTGTGAGCGAATGGAGAGGTTAAATGATTCGCGTATTAGCGACAGAATGAATGATTCTCGCATCAGTGACAGAATGAATGAAACTAGAATGAGTGAGCGGATGAATGATTCCAGAGACAGATTAAATGATTCAAGAAGTTGCGATGTCATGGATCCGAGGATAGAACGAATGAACGACTCTAGAATCAGTGACAGAATGAACGAGACAAGACTAAGTGAACGCCTCAATGATCCTCGCGTTTGCGAGCGGATGGCTGAAGCAAGAATAGAAAGAATGAACGAATCCAAACTCAGTGACAGGAGTGACACTCGCCACAGTGACCGAATGAACGACTCCCGACTCGAACGGATAAACGATTCACGCCTCGAACGAATGACCGACATCAACTCAAGCATCAGAATCGATGGCAGTCCAAAAATGCGTTCACACATAAGTCCATTACGGATCGCCAGATCTAGCCCCAAAAACGTACCTAAAGACCATCCTAGGCAGTCAAGTTCAGACTCAAACAAGCCTGACTTTAGGCAGATATCACCCCTATCCCCAAATACAGAAGAATCGTTATTGTCTGATGATGACAGGCCTCAGGATACAGTATATTCGAACGACCCTGAGTCATCTAAATGTTTGGGGCCTGATTCTCAGTATGAGCCTGTGAGGGATGGAAAAGAGGACATTTTGAAGACAAGCCATCATCATTGTTATAGTGACACTAATACTATGGACTCTGGGTGGCAGAGTGGCTCTGAGAAACAGGTTACAGACTAATACAGGATTCTGAGTTTAAAATTAAAAGCGGTAAACGACATTCTAACCTTTCTGACTCTTCAGAAATCAGAATTGTTTGAACCACATAATATTACATCAACGCCTAGATTCAACCGAAAGTTTTGGCAAAAGTTTGCCTATAATAAACCCACATTTCGCCAGGCCCCATGTAATAGAAGGTGAGCCTAATGACATCAACCGGATCCTCTTTGTAATGAAATCTCATCAAATGAAGGATTTTCGAGAATAAAATTCACTTTATGATTCTTTTGTCGTTATTTTTAATCGTCTTCAAAAAGGAGGAGGTTATTAATTCGACTGATTGTTTTTTTTTTAAGCACAAATCTTTGGTTTTCGCCAGTGAAAATGAGTTTTGTATGAATATGAGTGAGCAATGTCAGATAAAGAGGGAAAAAAATGTATTTTCATTCTCATCAGTTAATAAATAAATAACCATTTCGATCATTCTCGGTTCAAGTGTTCTATGTGCTGTGCTAATAACTATGGAGTTACTGTAAAATGATAGAAGTACTACTAGGTTTTAATAAAATTGTCCGCAATATTCTAGAATTGGTCGTGTATGTGGAATTTACTAAAATAATTATATTTTTCTCGAAACGATAGATGCTTTTATGTTATTATATAAAAATCTAGATTTTTCCAATAAAATCCTTGTGTTAATAATTCATTGATAGTCAATTTAATCATTCGTTCATCTCATTACCATTCATTCGTCATTCATCGTTCATTCACCTTAATTTTTTTATTAAACATTCATTCATTTACCACTTTTTCATTATTCATTCATCTTTCATTCATTCAGTCAATGGATTATTTTGCCAAGGAAGATATTTTAAAAATTAAGTATATCCACGTTTTGACTCCAATAAACGCAAGACGTTGCCGTTTTTCGAATTTGATGTAATAATAATTAATTTCTTATTATTAATAATAAATTATTATTATGTAAACATTATAAGTAGGTGTGATAATAACGCTCTCTAAAAAGTTAAATAATATTGAGATTATTATTTGTAAAAAACAAAAACTCGAATTTGTAGATCGCGTAGAAAAGTTTTAAAAAGAACTTAATTTAAATGATAGGACTATATTATGTACTGTTAATAATACCGAATTAGGAATTTGTCAAATGTAAACAGTAACTATGCTTGAATTCAGATTCATAGTTAATTTACATACCAAGGCACTCAACTATCTACTTTAGCTTTATGTAATTAAAGTTGATCTTTGAGTGACCAAATGTAGTAAAAAGGGCATAAGTACACTTTTTGTTGCAATGGAATTTGAACT
The DNA here is from genome assembly GCA_949091785.1 of Polymixis lichenea. NCBI lineage: Eukaryota > Metazoa > Arthropoda > Insecta > Lepidoptera > Noctuidae > Polymixis > Polymixis lichenea. The sequence goes on along the minus strand of OX420958.1, from coordinate 11,325,917 downwards.
TTGTCGTGTATGACATTGAGTTTGTTGTTGTAATAAGATTCTGAATTCAAGTTCATGCCAATGCCAATATTGCCAATACTCGTATTTCGAGTAGTAATTTACTATGTTGCTTAAATGTGGGTGTGTAGTGATCGTGCCAAGTAGATTATAACTAAAAACTTCAGATACTTTTGTTACTATGTGAAATGGAACTGGTTTTACAGAAAGATGTCTCATGCTTGTAAAAGTGGACTTATCGTAGGACATCAGGGCAAAACAATATTTTAAATCATCATCGTCATCATATCAGCCGAAAGACGTCCACTGCTAGACATAAGCGTCCCCCAAAAGGGAGGATTTGTTGGCGATCGCAGTATGGTGGTAAAATGCATAGAGAACGTTGCTGCCCATTCTCTAGTAAGTCCCTTAGTCGCCTTCTACGACACCCACGGGAAGAAATGGGATACTATTTAAAATGGTTACTTTTAATATGTTATTTGTCTGCTAAACTTGGATTATAGGTATGTGAAGGTTATCGTTTTACCCAGAAACTGAGTTTGAGAGATCTTTGACAGTTGCTACGGGTCGTCAGAAATCCGAAAGTCTGACAAACAGTCCCACCAAGGGATATTACCCAGTATCTGTGTTGTGGAGGTAAGACAGCTGCATGCAGACTGGAAACCGACCCCAAAATAGTAGGGACAAACCAAACAGATTGATTAACTTCGATCATAGGTATGTATAAATATCGGTCATTTTTGATGGCCTGCAGGTCATACCTGCAAATAAAATAGTTATAAGAATAGCACCATCCCATTTCTTCCCGTGGGTGTCGTAGAAGGCGACTAAGGGACTTACTAGAGAATGGGCAGCAGCGTTCTCTATGCATTTGACCACCATACTGCGATCGCCAACCCGCCTGCCAAGCGTGACGATTGTGGCAAATCCCCCCTTTCGGGGGAGGCTTATGTCCAGCAGTAGACTTCTTTCGGCTGATATGATGATGAACCAACCAACCAACCAAGGAACCACCAATTTGGTTCTAAAAATCCGAAAAGTCGCTAAAGATTTCTCATAACATTCATTGAAGACTTTCAGTTTACAATAATAAAATACTTTCAGCATGATGTTCTTCTGTAGAACTGTTTTAATTTCTAACAAAATAACTCTTTTATAGCAAAAACGACCAAACTTAGATTCCTATAATCATGATTCTATGCGGTACTCAGTTGTGTGTGCTTTAGAAACATTGTGATGTATTGGAAATGAACTAGGCAGGGGCGTAGCAATAGAAAATGGCGTCAGAAATTTGCGCCCCTTCGTAAATTATCTTCTCGGTCTACACTGAGCAAAGCTAGGTCGCATAACCTTTTTTGACCAAATAATAGACTTCAACAACGAAGGTATTTTTTTTATCAGTCACAATTTACAATGCTGCAATTTTAAGCATAATTTGAATAGAATTTGGCAGATTTGGAAATACACTTTCATCCTCATTCTATACAATAAATTGAAGTAGCTCTTCAGATTTCTTGGTTAAAACCGTTTAAAGTGGTTTATTGAAGTATTTTTGTTTTAATTCAATAATTGGTGACGGCCCCTTCGATAGGCGTCCAGGGCTCGTGCCCCACCCCAGTTACGCCTCTGGAACTAGGTACCTTTTGTGAAATATACTATGACATATTTCTTAAAAGAAGCTCATTTCTACTGTCTTGTACTTTGTTCTAAGTACAGGCTGGCGATTTTGTCACCTGAATTTGTCAATTCTACCCGTGATTTGAAACAGCTTTCGCTACGAAACTCTTATCCAATTCGTGAAAAAAAAAAAAGAAGAAAAATCCTATACAACACTAAACAGACTATTTTGATATTTTGTGATGCATATATTATGAGTTTCATAACGAAAGTTGTTTAATGATGTGTATAATTATCCCCTTGACGGATTCAGGTGAAAAAATCGCCACTTTGAATAATATACTTTTAATTTGTCCCTCTGCTATACAATATATTTTTTTACATTCATCCGTCCACCCATTTGTTGTTTGTTAATCATTCATTCATTATTATATTTCGTCATGAATTTGTTTATTCTCTACGGTATAAAATGATTTATAAGAATTTGTCGAATTCGCTTTGCCAAATTTTATAAAAAAAATTACTTCCAGTGAACGAAATAATATCCAATCACTCATCGTTCTTTTTATTCATCATTCATTCGTTCTCAGTTATTTGTTTTATTCATAAAATCAGGTACCTCGTATACTTATTGGCCTCCATTAAGGCTATTTTTCCTAATAGCTTATAGCATCGGTCTATAAAAAAGTATTATTTTATCAAACAAATGTTGCCATAATGGTTTCCTTTTTTATTTTATTCTTCAGTTTAAAGCAATAAGTTGTGTAAATATTTTATAATTATAAGTATGTGTAGTGTAATTTTTTGTCTATTATTATTGAAATTATACAGGATGCAGTAATATTTTATTGAAAAAGAATGTTTGGAATTTTAGAAAAAAAAAAAATAATCACGTAAATTATTGTTTTAAACTAAAGGTGTCCTATTTTTGGGAGGAATGATTTTAATCTTCTTTAAAATATTACTGCACCACAATTTCGTAGTTGATAGATTTGTCACTGTAATGCCAATATGGAATTGTTTTAATATTATTATGTATACAGGATGTACAAAATAAGATTCGATCTTGATTTGGGAAAACATGGCTGGCACGCCTAATATCCAAATGTCCCAATAACCAATAGATTATGAATGAAGGCTTCCATAGATAGGCGTGTATTGGCGTATATTTTGTAGAACAATTTCTATGAGAATTTCAAGAAAATTGTAATTCCTTCTGGAATTACAATTTTCTGCGATTTTTGCGTCGCACCGTTGCGTAGCGCCTGTCTGCTGGAACCTTAATGTGATATAAATGTTCAGTGAGTGTCTTTTGAGCTAAACACATTTAAAAAACTTTACTTATTGTGTTATTTTTGCCAGCAACAGGCGAAGTTGAGGAAGAACATTGTGAACACCCTGTATACACTTGTCTATAACTTGAACATTTTGTGTATATTCGTTATACTCGTACTTTTTAAGTGTGTTAGCGTTGACATAAGTTATAGATGTTAAGTTATTTTTGACGACTCGCTTCAAATTTTGTATGAAAAAATTCACTAATTTCGAAAAATGTCCAAATAATTTGCTTGCTTGTTAAAAAAAATTAAATACAATATTATTTTATTTTTCTTATAAAAGTTCATTTGGGCGCCATTTGCATTTGCCGCTGCGTAATTTAAACGCTAACGCAGCGTCATTTTGACGTCACTAGTGTCAGATTTAAAGACACCCTTCTTTAATTCAACACAAAATGTCTATAGTCGAATGTTTAAAAAAATCCTCAATTTTTTCCGATTACATTATTAACTATTTTTAATAACTCGAGGAATTATTACGAAAATTATTAAAGTATTGTATGAATATAGTCGTGATTTTCATTTACTATTAGAATTAAATAAGACTACTTTAATTTCTACGTACCTCTATTGTTAGATCATTTATTGATAACGGTTCTATTAAAAGACTGAAATCTTAACTTGGATTTTTTATTTATATACTTACCCTATGTCCAATCCGCCACATACGAATTACGCATCACGCAATGACGTGGAGGGCTACTCTGAAAGTCCGTCAACAAAGATACGGCCCGTCCGAAAGTAGTTCGATACCTTGACAAAGGCGTGCACTAACACAAAGGCAAAGACAAAGGCGTGCCCTCATCTCAGGAGTCGGCAGTGACCTGTCGCTCCCGGCCGTTGTCAACTCGATGGTCGGCAGCGAGGAGTCCTGGGACGCGGTGGTATCCTTCTGCGAAACAGTCATGTCGCAGAAGGAGGCTGCGGAGAGGGAGCGGGAGATTGCTTCCGCTAACCCGATCCGCAGCAGACGCACCGGGCGTCGGCGGAGGGCGGACAACGCCCTCTTCCAGCCCCCCTAAATGGGTCCAGGGGCAACAGATCCGGGGAAATCTGTCGCCCTCTACTTGTTAGGACCCGAGATGGCGGCGCGTAGTGTTCCACGCGCGCCTCTCTATGACGTAAGGGGGGAATTTAACACCTCACTCCCCCCTATCGCGAGGTGGCCCGCAGAGGCGGGCCGGCACTAGCCGGGGATCGCGGAAGTCACACTAGTTCCCGTGATCCCCGATGCAAGTGAGAGACGGAACACCGGGGTGGTTTTAGTCAGTAAGAGTCTGACAGACCCCTCCGCCCTCCCCGGGGCGGAGGACATCCATGAGGATTTCCCCCCGTAATAAAAAAAAAAAAAAGGCGTGCACTAAAAGGACGACCACTCAAGTTACTGTGGGTCTTTCCTAAAAATACCATTTCAGACACCAATCTACATGGGCCACTAATGTTGTGACCAAGATTATTTCCGAATTTTATTTGATGATTTTTTATATACATCGTGACATTTTAGTCGTCTTACAACAGCAGCCCACTTCATGTATCCAATGAGTACTAATACATACTATTACATATAAATTAAAATTGCATATAAAATACTATTACATATAAAAAAAGCCGCGTTTTTCCTTTGACCGCATCTGTGGGACATCGGGTACGACTGGGTGCTGTGCGCCAACTTCCCTAGCGGCGTCAGCGTAGTTTGCTACGCTGATGACACGCTGGTCCTGGCGCAAGGAGGTCGTACCAGGCGGCGGCCGACTTAGCGACACACAGGGTTGCGACAATCGTAGAAAGGATCCGGCAACTGGGACACGAGGTGGCCTTGCACAAGTCGGAGGCCGTGTTTTCATGGTCCTCGGAAAGCGCCACCTACGGGTTCCCAGATAACGGCAGGAGGGGTTCACATCAGCGTCGGGTCGACGATGAAGTACCTAGGACTCGTCCTTCACTTTTAGTTACATAAATATTTACCCAAGAGAATTTCAAGAACATGTTTGCAGAACAGTTTCCAAATTATGTTAACAATTACAAAGCAGCAGCGAACTATTTCCGAGCTCAAACTGCTTTAAAGCAGCTAGTGCTGATTTTACTCAATTGTGCAAAATCAGTGTAGATACATAAATATAGGGATCATAAAATATTATTTCTTTTTAGATTTTTATAATAAATTTCCGTTATTACATATTATTGTGTTATGGTAGGTACGGAAGGTAGGTGACCGTACCCCGATGTGACAATGCTTTAATCAAAATATTACCCACCTACAATTTCTACAGGTTTTTGTTTTGGCCGGGGTTATTTTGAATTTTGAATGTAACTTTAATTTCCTGCTTTTTAAACTTAATATAGGTCCGGTAATATTGAACCGATGACCTTGTGAAGGCCGAAGGAATCCGCTGGATACGAGAAGCGCAGAACCGGTCGAAGTGGAGGAGCTTGGGGGAGGCCTATGTCCAGCAGTGGACACCTTTCGGCTAAAATGACGATGAAGATGAAACTTAATATATAATACCTAATAGTAAACACGCTCCGATCGAAACATGTCACGCATAAATCTGCGCAGCTTTACGTATGTTTCCCACAGTGAAACTTGTTACTAGTTTATCCTCATTCCTCGTTGCGATTCTATCACCAGACCCTGATTACCATTTATTATAACCTATTCATTGAGACCTTTTCAATGAGCCCAAACCCGATACCTCTGCCGTTGGTGAGGTAGTTGGTTATACTGGAAATTGCAGGTTATCCTGCAGCATCAGTTCAGTACTTTGTTCGTCTAATATCATTGAAGTAACAGAATACCAAATTTCGACTCGATCAGACCCGTAAAAGATACTCAAATACCTTCATCAACCAGAGAAGAGCTGATAATCTACAAACGGCTGAACCGATTTTCTTGAATCATAGCTAAGAACACTCTCGATTAAGTCACCTTTCAGACAAAACAAAAACAAATGCTGATCAAATTAATTGAAACACGACCTATTTGCTATTATGTTTCAAGAGTAAACTTGTGTGCTTACTATCCTGGCTGCAGCATCAGCTCATCGTGTTGCCATCATTGCATAGTATGTAGACGCCGAATACTTACTGATCAAAACGAATTCAATTCATTCCTTTCAAATTTAAGGTCACACGTATGTTGAAAGTAAAGTAAATACACATTATGCTCCTAAGAACCCTACCGCAGCTAACAAAACAGCTGATGACCTTGAAATGGCTGAACAGATTTTGATCAAACAAGTCTAGAAACCATTGCCATTACCATTTGTACGCCCTCTGGTATAACATAGCGCACGCTTTATTATCTTTATAAATCATCATTATTGTACCTACCTATGTTAAACAAATGAATAAATGACTTATGACTTATCGCTAGAACACCTACTTTTTAACGAAAAGAAACCGCAACCCAAATCGGTTCACCCGTTTAAGAGCTACGGTGCCACAGACAGACATAGCGGTCAAACGTATAACACACCTCTTTTTGCGTCGGGGGTTAAAAAACAGGGAAAAGTAAGTATACACTTTCAATGTCATTTTAATGTATCCATGACAAAATGTATATCTACATGGTAGAGATATTGTCATGGATAGGTACTTAAAATTTACATTGGAAGTGTAAACTTTTTACTGATTTTGTTTCGTTTATATTACTGTGAAACCTATGCTGCTAGATTGCACACATGACTTTATAACTCGTCTGGTGGTTTTGAGTATTTTGTAAAAGCACTGATTTAAAGAGGCAGTTGTAAATAGCGGTTTTGGTAAGTTAAAAATTATAAATGGCACGTTTAATAACTAGTTCAGCAGTTAAAACTAAACAGTAAAGTAAAAAAAAAATGAGTAATAAAAATAATGAAATGGATCAGTGAATATATAATTGAGCAGAAAAATAATTAAATGGGCGGTAAAAATTATTGAACAAGCGGTTACGTGTAATTTCGCGACCAATTTCGAGGTAGCGCTCGCCGGCCGCTGCCGCGGCACCGCTCGCTTCACTCGCTCGGCTCGCGCGTAGTTGGTCACAGTTCTAACCTAACCTAACCTATGGATATCGTTGTAGGAACCGCTCATTCCATCATTTTTACCGCTCATTCAGTTATTGGACTGCTCAATTATTTTTAGAATTGACATTGTATGATAAAATAACCGACAAATTGTTTTTTTATTACTGTCCATGTTTTACTGTCGCAATAATTAATCAACCGCCATTAAATTAAATAACTGTTCAATATGTTTTTCAACTGATCATAATAACATCTCGAATATTTAAATAACAGCTCAGAAAATTAGTTCCCTTTTGTAAATGGCCTACGCAAATGTCCTGCAAATCTGGTAGCGTCTTGTGACGGGTCGTTGAGCTCCCTAAAATAGGGTTGAGCTACACGGTGACTGCTACATACATGCCGTCTGTTGAGACAGGTCAGCTCAAAGCTGCAATGGCTCTTTCTTCAAAAGGCCCTTCCAGACATTGCCCTGCATTGTTAGACTCACATAAAATTCAAATAATATAATGTTTGGACTTTAAAAGAGACCATGACCTCTGAGTTTATTTCGGCTTTTCTTCTCAGGGAACAGTCAGCTAGGAAATGCCGGCGCCATCTAGTTTTTAAAATATTGACCAACAAAATATTGACGTGTAAAAGTGTCTTTTAAGATCTACTTACATAAATAAACATTTCATTTCATTTCTATGTATTCCCAGTTTTGACACAGTTTGATGTGTGTTTATGTGTTTGTAATTTACATAAATTATCGTAGACATATTTTTTGAATGGACGAAGTTAAGATATTTTAGAAATGTGACAACGTATTATATATTATTGCTCGTGACTGTACACTGTCGAAGTCCTATAATGTCCCTTTATTCATTAACGTTGCTTAAAATTAAGAAATGATTAGCGTCTGTTTAACCATACATTTTCGACGTTATACATCTCTTAACATTAAGCAACGTTTATAAATAATGGAGCGTAAATAAGTATATTATTTGTATTTCAATTACTATTTCGAGGCCCTATCGATCACGGGGCCCTGGGCCCTTGCCCAGAGTGCCCAGTGGGAAAGAGGGGTCTGGTTACTGGTAGTCAAAAGCTCGATTATTCGACAACCACGTCAACGGCGTCTTACCAAGGGGTATCATTTTACCCGGTAACTAGTTTGACAGTTCATATAGGCAGTCGGTCTATGTAAACTACGTCTATTCAGCTCGTCTGGTTCATATTATGCTTTGAGAACAAGAAAGGAAATTAAAAATAAAACGACAACCGATATCGAAATATTCTTTTTATTTTTTTAAATTCCTAATCTATTTCTAAACTTAGAGTAAAGCAAAGGACCCTCTTTACAAATTAACAATATTTATTTTGGATGAAAATGATTTCGAAGAAACCCTGTGACCTTGATGATTTATTTATAAACCGTTCCCCGTTAAGTTGGTTAAAAAATAAAAAAATATGTAAGAAATTCCATTTTTTTTTTGTAAGCAATTATTTTTGATCAATATAATAAAAAATGGGGTTGTACCCAAACATGGGACAAAATCTGTCGTCCAACCTTTAAGCCAGTTCTTGTATTTTGAACTTTATTTCTACTACGATAAAGTTCTTAATCGGTTAAGGGATTAAGGGACACTGAACGAGACGGAAGACAATAGTTTTAATTTTTAACGTTTTAGTCCCTCAAAGTGTTATAAAAAAATTGACAACTTGGAAATCAGTTTTTGTAGTTAGAACTTTAACTTTATGAAAATAAAGTTCGATGTTCACAAATGGCTCCATGGTTTAAACGCCCTTAAATACAGTTCCTTTGCTAACATTCCTAAGAATGAAGAAATTATAATTATGGTAAATGAAAATAGCTAGCATAGTCAGGCAACTCACAAATAGTACCTACCTAAATCTTTAATTAAAGTACTATTCGAAGTAAAGCGAATTAAAAAAGCAATACTTTATTTGTAAAAAGGGTCCCTAAAAAGCTAGTTTTAAAATTGGAATCACATAAAGTGAAAGTAAGTATTGCAAGCACCAAAAAATTAAACTATTTAGTTAAAAGTAAAAAAAATATGGCCAATGACAGATTTTTTCAAAATCTTTAGGTGTTTTATTTATTTACTTACAAAATGGCCGATCAATCATGGCTGGTTTGGACACAGGCTCTCCCATGGTATAATAATATACTTGGCCAGCGACACAAGTGTACGTCATCACCGCTGTGTTACCAGTAGTATGCAATAATAACAACCCAACTTTATTAACTGTGCGAATACTATAAAATAATGAGGTTTTAATTAACATTACGTTTGTTTAATTTTATTAGAAAACGAAACGACAATTTATATGTTTGATGTAGGTATTTTGTGTTACAGCATGGTGACAGAAAATGTTTCCACAATTTCGTGTTTTGTTCCGATAGTTGGCAACTGGATAGTGACGTAAACATGTGTCACTCCGGGATTGCGAGACCTTGGTTGTAGACCATAGGTCCACTCTCCAAACTTTCGCGTATGTTCTCTCACTCACACTCGGCTCAAGTCACCATTTTGGTTTCTAAAATATGTTTTTGCGCAGCCTCCTGCGCAAATTTCGGACCGGCCATGATTCATCGGCCATATTGTAAATAGGCATATTTTTGTGATTAAGTCCACGTTAGCAATGACGTAAAAATATCGCGTTCGTGCACTGTATCTTCAACGCTCTGCTGAGCGCCAAGAGTTGATAATCGAACTGTGATTTTTTCGACGTGCTGTGATGCACTCTGTTGGATTCTCAATGTTCGTTTCAATACCAAAAGTTGAAAATCCAGTTCACGATAAAATCTCGCCACGATATTTTTAAGTCCGTGCTAACGTCGTCTAAAGTTTATTAAAATAATCTATTTTTACCATTTTCTCGAAAACGTTTCATGTAAAATGTAAAAGTTGCTTATTAAAAACTGGCAACACTAAAAAGTAGCCAGTATTTGAATTCAAGAAGACTCATATATATTTTTTTAATGAAAGCAGCTGTGCAGAAGATTCTAAAAAAAAATTCTATTATTCTTTTACAAAATCACAACTCCAAAAAGGCATGTTTTTCTTACAGATGTAAGTGCACTATGTTTAATATTCACAATTAATGGACGGAGGCTATCTATGGAACAGTTATTATAAGACTAGTGGACTTAATGCGTCTGCATTACGATTGAGAAAAGCGCACATTACCGGGAAATCTTTTAACAAATACTTAAAAAAGGGGATGGCATTCATAACATTGAGCCAGTTAGCATGACTCACAAATTTGGCATAAATTGACATTTAGCCAAACTAATCTTATTGTCAGGGTCGGCAGGACATCTAATCAAACTTAGCATGACATGTACCCAAACTTGGTAGGACATTTAGTCAAACTGGGCATACTATTTAGCTAGAGTTAGCATGACATCCAGCCAACCTTCGCATAATTTTTAGTCCGACTCGGCATGACATGTCACTAAACGGAGCATGATATTTAGTCCAACTGGGCATAATATTTCGCTAAAGTTTGCATGGCAATTAGAAAAACAACATAATATTTAGCCAGAGTAGGCATGACATCCACCTAAACTTTGCATAATGTTTTGCCAGAGTCTGCATGACATCTAACCAAACTTAGCACGACATTTAGCCAAACCGGGCATAATATTTAGTTAAAGTTGGCATGACAATCAGCAAAACTCCACATAATATTTAGCCAGAGTTTACATTGAAATGTGGCCGGTACAACACGTAGGAAATTTTGCCTAAAACCATTAACTTGAAAGAAAAGTGGTTAGCGGTTTTTTTTAATAATGTGCGCTTACCTTACACTGGTATTAAATCATTAAAATCTAAACTACATTAATTACGTCCTTATCGTTACGTTATTATAGTTAAATCACTTTATTTTTAATCTAAGTTCGATGTTAAGTGTCTACGGAATGGTTCAGAGCAATAAAGTACTTTATTTATTAAGTTTTTTGGCAAAAATAATAAGTACAAAATATTAAAAAAATGGAGGAAAGTAAAAATAGATAGATCATAATTTCAAAGTCTTGATTGACGGATCCAAAAATAGTTCCAAAAGTCACCACTATCAATGGTGTAGTATCAAAAGAGAATTTATTCACATTTTTTTTCTAAATTTAGAATTACCAGTCAACAACAATTTTGCTTAATTTTTTTTCCAGAGTACTCATGGAATGTTCCTTTTATTAATGCCAGGTTACAAAATCCTTTTTTTTATTTGAACAAAATGAGCAAACTAATTAGGACTAATAGACTGCTTGTAAGAATGCTGGCTTTGCTCTGACTGAAGGTGTCTTGCTCGTAAACGAGCACGTTTTTCGAAGTATGCTCGGCGACAGTGGCTGGCGTTCCATCCATGTCTCCTAGACGCTGGTTCGCGACTTTAAGGTTCCGTAGAAGGGCTAGTACGTCTTCTGTAAACAAATAAAAGACACATTTTGTAAGTTATTACGGTTTTTCTTTTTATAAAATGATTAACTTTTACGATTAGCTTTTTATAATACGTTTGCCCTGCAGCGTGGAATTTTGGGCTTAAAATAATATTGTGTAAGGTTAGTTTTTTAATCACAGTGACTAAATTGACAGGTGTAATGTCAAACTTTTACGACTAAAAAACAAACACAAAAGAGTTGAATGAAAAGATTAATCTCTCAGAAAAAAAAAAACTAACTTTAGATAGAATGCTACCGTCAAGACAGACCACGGCGAAGGTGGTGTGAAGACCTAATAAGGTTTGAAGGCTCAACATGGGCAAAAATCGCACAAGACAAGACCTACTTAAAAAAATAAAAGTCATTCTAGCTCTAACTGTATTGCGGAAAAAAATACTTATTCATAAATTGTGTGGAACCGACCACATAAATAAAGCAATTATTAAGCTATAAAGGTCATGTACCTAAGCTGCGAATATACCAAAAATCATCCATTTTAATTTCAAAACGAGTTATATCGCACTGAAATCCCTTTTACAGTAATAAATATTAAGAGTCAGTACCACACTGATAGCAGCTTATAACTCATTCATCATAGGACGAATGCTTTTAAATAAGTAATGTAGGCTTGTATTTTTAATCTATCTTCGCTAGCGTGTCCGCGTGAAATTTCTTTTCTTGTTTATCCTACCATCACAATTATTTCAGCCGAAAAACGTCCACTGCTAGGCCATATGCCTCTCCTACCGTCGCCAATTCGACCGGTTCTATGCTTCTTGCATCCTACGGCCTTCACCAGGTCCGGTCGGTCCACCTTGTGGGAGGCCTTCTAACGCTACGTCTTCCTACGTGGTCGCTACACCAGAACCTTTCGGCCCCATCGGCCATCTGTTTTGCGAGCAATGTGCACTGCCCACAGCCATTTAAGTTTGGCGAGTCTTCGGGCTATGTCGGTTACCTTGGTTCTCCTCATCATCTGCCTAGCCTTTTCCCAACTATGTTGGGGTCGGCTTCCAGTCTAACCGGATGCAGCTGAATACCAGTATTTTACATGGAGCGACTGCCTATCTGACCTCCACAACCCAGTTACTGGGTAATACGATAACCCTTGGAAAGACTGGTTGTCAGATTTTCGGGCTTCTGACGACCCGTAACGACTGTCAAAGATCTACAAATGACAGCCGGGACCAACGGCTTAAAGTGCTTTTCGATGCACGGAGGGGTCATGGTATGTTAAGATCGTCACTCATCCACGGACCAACCGCGGCAAGCGTAGCTTAACCTGATCGATCGATCCGAGTGGCTTATATTACTTAGCCACAAGCCCCTCCAGCCCTTGGTTCTCCTACATCCATAAATTTGCGATTTTTTTTTAGTTTATCGTATGACAGTCGGGAATACTGTAGCTTCCAATTAGGGAAAGAATTTTACATACAATCTCACAAATTTTACCTCTTTATTTATTAATATACACCGTGAAATTTTAGTCGTCTTACAAAGGTGGTCCGGTCCACTCAAAGTATCCGACATAAAACACCCACATTAAAAAATTGTTATTATTAATTAAGATAATAGGTACTAAGAAAAATAAATAATGCTTTAGAATTATGAAACACCCTCCCTGTTAATAATGTTTACGTATCAAACGGTAGAAGATTTCTAACTACCTACCATAATACCATTACATTTCATCATTCATTCCATCTCTATAACAGGGTGTGTACAAAACTGGAGGAACTTCTTGGGAATTTAGGGAATTAAAAAACTCAGGATGTAGCACGCAGAGAAAGACTTGTACGTATATTACTAACCTCACATTGACATTGAACAAGCACTCAAGGACAGTGAGTTAAAGGCCTGACGAAATACTTATAGCTAAACTTAAACTATCTACAAATTGCTCCGAGTTTACTTGAGCCAACGGTAGTGGAACTGATGTGAGGGTGTTCAAAACTACATCATGCGTCTTAGTGAATGACATTTTTTTATTTTATTATTATTCACATGTCCAAAAATATCATATATTTTTTTAATAAATTATTAGTAGTCATTGGATACATGAAGTGGGCTGCCGTTGTAAAACGACTAAAATGTCACGGTGTATATTAGTGTAGACTAACAAAAATAGTGACATATTAGTGCCGATACTTTTGTTCACCACATAAATTAAACACCCAAACTTTGGACCGATTTTGATGAGACTTCCACTGGCAGATAGCTGATGTTTTAAAGAGTAACATAAGCCACCATTTTTGTCTCGGTGGCTCGATAGCTCGGTAGCATTTTTAAGTTCTGTGTCTCGTAATGTTGATTACTTTGCCTATGTATGTATAGAATCAAGTCTATCCGACTAAACAGACAGCTGTGCTGCTGGGGAGTTTGTTGCGCCACTTCTTCTTCCCAGCTAAAGCACTAGGAAGTGGTGAAGGGTGAGCGTTTTGGGGGACTATCTCATGTATTTTGACGTTCGAAAAGTGCTGATTCTCAGCCTAATTTGAATAAATGACTTTTGATTTTGATTTTGTTGTCGTGGGATAATTTCCGAAATTCACGTATTTTATTACAATAACTATTTTATTTTATTTTCACACTAGCTGTGCCCGCTAGCCCGCTAAAATTTAAATATTATATTTTACATATAATATTTAAATTTTTTAGTCACATCCTTTTTTGTACTGTGATTTGGACGCTCGTTAAGAAGGGAATAATAGAAATAGAAGAGTATAAAAATCCACCAACCTGCCTCTTTCTGCCCCTCTTCATAGTCCACCTTGATGAAGGTGGTCAGTGACACCTCGTACACCTTGTTGGAATCAGCGCTGGAGCTGATCGAGCGACGCTTCCTGCCGTACGCTATCTGACCGTTGCTGCATTGTACCTGTAAATAAAATCATAAAAAACACAGTCAAATAATGTCTAAGGACCACGAACTAATCGAGAGAGACTTAGACTTTTATAAGTCTAATATTCTGGTGTCAATGCAACCCTGAGTAGTGGTAGCCGAGTGGTAACGGCCGCGACTAACGCGCTGTAGGTCGCAGGTCTGAATCCAGACACTTCATTTTGAGTAAATTATTTCGTCTCCACAGCTCTTAAAACGGTGGAGGAAAACATCGTGAGGAAGTCGGCATGTCCTGGAGCCAAAAATTCGAAGACCTCTTCCTTTTGAAAATAGGATGCCTGTGCTCTTGACCTCGATCAGACCATAGGTAATAGGTAATAGGTAAAACGGGCTGTTTTCCGCAACTCCACGTCAAGGCGCGTATTTTGCGTACGGGTGGGAGAATGAGTTATTCGATCCACCCCAGCTCCTCGAGAAAGGCCAGCAGCGCCTTGGTGTTGCTGACAATCTCACGTAGGGTACCTGGGTTACCGAAGTATTTTGCCCTGTAATTAGCGACCACCGGGCAGTTCAACAGCACATGAGCCGCTGTCTCGTCGTCATCCATGCAGGCTCTGCACAGCGGACTGTCTGTTACTCCTAAGACAAAGATCGGACTCGATCAGACCATTTACGACAAACGACAAAATCCTCGTGCTCTACTCACCCCCTGGCACTTGTCGAGGCACACCGTGACGGTTCCCTTGAACTGCACATAGGAGGTGTCAGGGAACTTGAACGCCTTGAACTTAGCGGTAAGGGTGTCTCCATCAGCTGTCACGAAGTTATCAAATAGGTACGTGTCCACTGAACAACTGGAAATGTAGAAAACACGTGTTAGATATAAGTAGAAATAAGCACATGAGACTTTGTGCCCGACTACGGCGAAGCATAAAATTAAGGTTATCATTTTGCCCGGTATGTTTGTATCTTTGTTCATGTGTTGCCTCATACTGTCTGAATTACTTATCATAATTTGACAAATGAGGTCTCGCTAGAAGTGTCTTGATTGCCCGCTGATATTAAAGGCTATTTTAATAGAGGATAGCCGTGGTCGTATGCCACCTAACTTAACAAAACAATACATTCTCATTGTATTAAGAGATCATAAGCTTTAGGGGGCATAGTGTCATATGACCACCGATATCCTCGGAACATCACTATGAATATGTATACAGGGTATAACAGAAACCCTATTGCTATCCTTAAGCAATAAAGATAACAGCTGGTATAGAATAACTATACATAGTTTCAGCTCAAAATAAAATACTCTAAGAATTGATACCAAATTTTCGGTTTCATATGTTTCTTAAATTCAAATCTTAACAAACGTGTCACCGCACTACGTAGGTCAATAACCTTCCACGTCACTGGCAAGTGTGCCAATATCACGATAAATGTCTTCCGAGTGATGTGTTTGTTTCAATTTGTCCTGGTACAAATGTATTAAAAATTCTCATAACTTCCGAACATATAGAGATAGGATTAAAAACCCTTCCAATATCGTTTGATATCATCCAAAGAAGCCGTGCCCTTGGTATGTATATACCCTTTCCGTTACAGGTTGTAGGTATTCCTTTAATTTTTTTATTGGGTTCACTGTTTTGGAATTGAATGCATGATCATAAGATTGAGAAGTAAAACAGCTCGTAGAAAGACAAATGATAAAAATGATAAGCTCTACGCTGATCCTGTTCAAAAGAGCGCTTAAACTAATTGATTGACATTTGACAAAACTGTTGGAGCCGCTGTTGATTTAAAAAACTATCTTTGCATTCTCGATCTATTAGCAAGCTGATAAATCCAGAGCATATTTGTGAGCACTATGTTCATACTATAAAGCTCACATTAACAAGGTACTTCTTTCATTGACTTGAATGTGCCTGGCAGCTGAGGCTAAGAGTGTCATGTTCATACGAATGTCTCGCTGATGGTGGCGCATATATTGGATCATTTAGCTCCCTTCAAAATGGCTGAGCTACATGGTGCTAATCCTAAGAATAATGATTGCTGTCCAGACTTACCCATTCAAAATAATAGTCTCCTGCTGCTTCCCCGTATCGGTGACATGCATGTAGTTGACCAGCAGTCCGTAGATCGGCGCTGACTTCTCGTTCAAGAAGATCTCCATCGTCAGAGGAGTACCAGGGGTGACTGAGATCTCGCCGGATACCCTGGAAAATGGTTGGTTAAAAGTTAAGTTATGTTTAAAACAAATAATCAGAAAATAGTTGTTTTGTAGTTCTGTCTTGGAGAACGTTATCTTCTATCTTCTTCTAAAAGCTATTTATACATCGAGAAATTTTAATGGTTGTTTTTCCGCGGCAGAACAATTTGCCATAAGGAGTACTTTCGAAGCAATGAGTAAAAGTAAGAAAAATAACGATTATTTTGTTTTAGAATATTTAAAAAAATATTCATCGATTCGATAAAACTATTTAATAGTAACACTAGAGGTAGAGGAGGTTGATTTTTCTTTCTTGTTTCTAATATTATATTCGTATCAAAATAAAACATAAATATACATATTATATATGTATAATTGTTGTTTTTTTGTTGTGTTTTGTGTTGTTGTGTTTGTTTTCTTTTGTTTGTTTTTGTTTTTTTTTGTTTTGTTTTGTTTTTGTTTTTGTGTTTTTTTGTTTGTTTTTTTTTGTTATTCTTATTTGTTGTTTTATTTGTTTGTGTTTTGTGTGAGTTTTGTTTGTATTTGTGTTTTTGTGTCTGTTTTGTTTGTTTTGTCAAAATAAAACGATTGTATTACCAAGATAAAACCATTTAGGTGCGGGAAAACAACCATTAAAATTTTACGGTGTATAAACGCTGAAACTGACTGACTGATAAATAAACCCACAGCCGAAACTATTGGGGCTAGGAACGTACAATTTTACATACGGCTTCATTTTATAGTGTGGGGGAGCACTGAGAAAGGCGTTTTGTTAATTCGTTCATTAAGGTAGTGAAAAAGGGGGATTTCGTTTGTATGAAAAATTATATTCCTTGATTTAATAAACTTGAAACTTGGCACGAATACTTATCTGAGTAAATAATGAAGTTGATATTATTTTTATTTTTTTAATTGCGCGGGAAGAAAAACTAAGGGTTGTTAAAGTTTGTAGAGGAAAATAAGAAATCGACGCGGACGTAGTCATGGGCGAAGTGCAAGTATTGCATAACTTGGGAACTCAACAGAACTGGAATGTTGAATTAAATGAAAAAAAAAACAGGATGAAAGAAATAAGTAATTATGTTTTGATATGCGGTAACTTTTTTTTTTTTTTTTTTCTGGGTGGGAAATCATCAAATAACTTCTCCCGCTCTGGGTGGAGCGGGAGGGCGTGTCAGACTTTTACTGACTAAAACCCACCCGTGTTCCCTCAGTTGCCTGTGTGCCAGGGGCGGCGGTATCTCTTTCGAACAACCCGCACCCCCGGCAGGCATCGGCCCTTGCGGGCCCCATCTGTTGCTGCTAACATCTCTTTGAGGCGCGCGTGGAACTCAACGCGCCGTCGACCCGGGCTTGGTCCTTACCGGACAGCGAGCTACCCATTACTCGCCGTCCATATGCGGTAACTGAACTATAAACTCTGCTTGGCCTTCGGCTTAGTCTTTAAAAGTGTGATGTGTCTAGTGAGTAATTATTGTAGTAATTGAGTTAAAAAAACACGTAATTAATGACTAATGAAAAATGGAGTATCGGTGTGTTAAAGTAGTTGAGCTTCATGATTACTGATAAATGCTTGCACTGAATAGACAGGTCCACTCAATCTGTGTGGTTCTTTCCTCAAAAGACCATTTCAGACACCAATCCACATGGCCTTCACATGATCTGACCCAGGTGCGGTCGCAGCCAAAGACTTTGAGAGGGTCACAGACGAGAGAAGAAAATTTATTACATTTTCTAAAAAATACTATTTTAAGCTTTACGTTTACGGCTTTGGGGGTGTCATGACCCCTAGGACCCCTCCTCGGACCGCGCCTGATCTGACCAAGATTATGTCTGGACTTTAAAAGAGACTGTGACCTCTGAGTTTGTTTCGGCCTTTCTTCTCAGAGTAGTCAGATAGGAAACGCCGACCTCATCTAGTTTAAAAAAATATGATTGACGTGTAAAAGTGTTTGTACAAGCCTACTTACAGAAATAAAGAAGTTGGTTATCATTTAGTTGTTAGTATACTTACTGCTTTCCGTTTTGTTTGACGATGGCACCAAGAACTGGTTCAGGCGCCTTGCCTTCTTCATAACGCGTAATATTGAGCACACTGAAATATAGAATACACTAAGGTAAGTTTCATTATAAAAACCTCACCTAGGAAATTTACAAGTGGGAATGCGTGTGATGTTTAAGGTTTCAGGATGTTGTTGAGACTTCCTCGCTACCGGAACGCGTCGGAAATGTTTGCGCAAGCTCGTATCCACGGACTGCACGATGCGATTGTGCGCAAGAAAACACCTGTATATTTCACTTAGTAGTATTCTACTTTCAGACTTTGTTATGGGCCAAGAAAATGTACGGAAAGTGTACGTTCAATTCCTGTACAGTCTTAGGTATATCTATGGTGAATTACCTACTGAGGAGAGTGAGAGGCACTCGCAATCTCATCCTGAGAACTGTAGCGAAGAGTTTCGACTCTCCAATTGTAAAGCAATTTGTGCAAATGGTGATTGGTACTAACACTAGGCAATACGTTATTTTAATAATATGTCACTAACATTCTATGGAATCTTTGTTCTGAAATAAAAATCATTGTAACTATTATTTAAACACTTACGACTTGGGTCACCAAGTAGACCACGAGAACTGGTTAATTGTTGTGTGTGATCAGAGAACAAGGCAAGATTCGCTGGCATAAGACAATGCCAAGCATCTTGGACAAGACATAAGACCGAGAGAACAAAGAAACGTGTGGGGTTTGGGGTAGTCTTGTGTAGTTCCCGAACGATGAACGATTAGGAACCGTTTCTTAGCACTGTACTCATCATCATCATCATATCAGCCGAAAGACATCCACTGCTGGACATAAGCCTCCCACAAAAGAGGGGCACTGTACTAAAAGAAACGTTCGAATGCTGAGTTGTAATCGGTCTATTAGTTCTAACAGCTCTTCGTACATTTACAAAGAGCCGTATCGTATGTCCGAACGAGAACGAGAATGACAGCGACTGATTTGACTGATACGTAAATTTTTTTGCTCTGTGATCTTTAAAAGTACTGCCGAGAGCAATGACCGAATAGAGCTTGTTTAGGACCTAACTAAAGGTTTGCTAATGAAACTAAAGCGGACTGTATACACTTATATTCTGATTCTAAAGGTTAAGCAGTAAATGTTGAAAGGAACTTTGAATGAGTATGCGCGCGAGTCGTTGACCGAGTTCGGTGCTGGAGTGCGGGTGCGGGCGGCCGGTCAGCCCGCTGCCGCGGTGTCGTCCCTCGCCGCGCCACGCCCTCCGCGCGTCCCCTGGCCCGGACTATGATTCACGCCTTGTGTGCGTGAACAGAGCTAATAGAACTATAATAGAAAGAACTAGTTCACTGACTGAAATGAGCGATCTTAAAAATGACCGAGCAGGCACAAGACTAGTTTGGGGGACCCCCGTCAGGAACGAAGATCCTTACGCTTTTTGGTCAACTCTGAATGTAAATCGATATGCAAGATTGAGATTATCGAACAACATCCATTATGAAAAATTTGAACATTTTCACAGTCTTCAGTACTCACTCAGGTTCATTGAAGTCCAGCGGGAAGGGATGCACGTCTCTCTTGGTGAGCGCCCGCAGCTTGCCCGCCACCACGCACCTCGCTTTCAGTGTCTCCACGCCTCCTGAAGAGTTCTCTATCAGGATCGTGCTGTAAAATGAGCGCTTGCCCTGGAAGCAGATATGGTCATGTTAAACCATGGAAGAATCTAAAAGAAGATCATAGTCTTTGTATAAGTCTCATTCCTGTTACTAGCTTATAACGTTCCCACTCTTGTGAGCAGGAGTGGGCCGTAATGCACCACGCGGGTCCAGTGCGGGTTGGTAGATGTCACATGTCTTCAAATATTTGGTTCTAGGACGTCTACAAACGATATTTTCCTTCACCATTTTTAGAGCAGTGGTGATCAAATAATTATACAACATCGATCTGCTCTAAATCAAGAACTGTGGCCCTAGTGTGAGTTTCATTTAACTATCTCGATCAAACGCAGTGAGCGCGTTCGGCGCTCCGATTGGTCCGTCACCAATCCAGGGCCAATCGGAACGCCGAACGCGCTCACTGCGTTTGATCGAGAAGGTTAAATGAAACTCACACTAGGGCCTCTGAATTCATAGTAAATAAAAGTTTGCGCATTGATGTCTCTGCCACTTGTATAAATACTACTTCTCTCTATAGATTTAAAACTGTAAGGTAAAAAAACGTGAATGCTACTCACAGTCCCAGTATTCAGCACTCTAGTAACTGCACACCTGTGAGGGTCTTGCAGGTCCAAAACAAACATGGCCACGTTGCCGATGATCTCCGGTTGACATGGCTTGTACTCTGGAAATTATGAAGAAAACGTTATTTTGAGAAGATTTAGTGGGAGTTGTAGTTGAATTCTTTGTAGTAGTGTTCATTTGGAAAAGTATTACTAATATTATAAACGCGAAAGTTTGTATGGATGTTTGTTACTCTTTCACGCAAAAACTACTGAATGGATTTGGATGAAATTTGGCACACAGATAGATTATAACCTGGATTACCACATATGATACTTTAAATCTCGGTAGTATGTTACCGCGGGATAATTTCCGACTTCCACGCGGGCGAAGCCGCAGGCGGAAGCTAGTTACTTATTACAATATGAAACAAAATTTTGTATATTTGGATGTTTAGATATTTGTTCCCAAATCACTTAAAAAACCGGTCAAGTGCGAGCCGGACTCGCACACGAAGAGTTCCGTACCACACGGCAGACGCCAAAAAAAAAACAGGTTTCTTGTATGGAGACCCCTATAATTTTTAACTTTGTATTATTTTTATTATTTTTTGTTATAGCGGCAACAGAAATACACATTCTGTGAAAACTTCAACCGTCAACCTATTACGGATTGTGAAATACAGCCCGCTTATAACCCTTAGGCGCCAACCAAAACGCAAAAAAGTCGAAAAGAACGGTAAGTGAAAATGAAATAATATCACGGACGGGCCATAGGTAGTATTTAGTTAGTATTCGAAGGGTGCGTCCAGACCTCGCGAATGCGGTGCGAACACGCCGCTCGCGAGCTACGCACGTGCATTTCATGTTCGTACGCAGCCCCTGTGCCGTACGCGCGCCGCTCGCGCGCAAGCTACGCGCCGTACTCGAGCGGCGCATGAGGTGCGCGCGTGCCGTCCGCGGTGTTCCTCCCTCGCCCCAATATTTAGTTCAAACCCGAAAGAAGCTATGTGCACACGAGCTGCGCGCTGCACACGCGCCCCACTTAAGCTTTGCCGGAGTTGCACTAAAGCGCCAAACGTAGGCTGTAACCGCACGCGAACAACACGCGCGCAGTTCGCAAACGGCTCGCGAGCGGCGCATTCGCCAGGTCTGGACGCACCCGAATAAAACAGAATAATTACCGTTCATAGCAGAAGAATTCTTGATTCTTAGATCTATTCTAACTGTTTCAAATCATCAAAATGGAAGGTTTAAAAATATGTTGGTATCGTCCTGCATGGCTTTTGCCATACAAACATAAAATGAGCATTGATCACGTCGCTCTTCCTTCCTTAATTGTCACATGATTAATTAATATTGATAATACACGCTGGTAAAAGTCGTGAGTGCGCCCTGGGACTGGATTTAATTATATCAGGACGTGGCCAGAATATGAGGTACTGTCGTGGAAAAGGGACATTATTTGTTGTGTTGGTATTAAAGTAACTTAGATGGAATAAGGACTGATAAGGAATTGTAGGGAAGAGAGCATGGAATCGTTTTAACCGACTTCACAATAAGGAGGAGGTTCTCAATTCGATTGCACTTTTTTTTTCTTTTTATTATGTTTGTCCTCTGAACGCTGAACCTCTGAACTCCGTATTATAAACCGATTTTGTTATAAAAATTCTTCTTTGGTTTGAAATAATAATAATCAGCCTGTATTGTCCCACTGGAAGGCAAAGGCCTCCCTTATTTTTTGCCACTCAACTCGATCCTGAGCGAATATGTACCAATCCCTCATGTACGCGTTAAGTTCGTCCCGCCATCTACGCCTGGGCCTGAATTCACTATGACCACTTAACGATTCCTTACTCGAAACCACGTCAATCACACGCGACATCTGCTAATATCGTATTATTAATATCGACAAATTGTCTTGGAACATACAGAATATGACATTTCGTTTCCTTACCGTTAGGCCCTGTCCGCACCGCGATTTTTTACAGCGCGATTTTTATTCGCGCGCATTATTTTCTATGACTGGAATTTAGGAGTGGGTCGTTCACGAATTTACCGTCGACGAAACGAAACTGGTTTACCGCATACAATAAACTAGTTGATAAAACAGTTTAATTTTCGACTAGTTTACATAATAGACTGAACAGCATATAAACGAATTTATGTTCACGGAGTTTATCCACCGTTTATTGTACGATCAGATTAGGTCGTTTAGTTGAAACTAGTTTACTAATCTACGGATAGATGAACTGTACTTGGGAATCGAAATGAACTTCCCTTCATACTTTTTCCAGAGTTAGGACTGGCAGGCTGACTAATAAACTTGTATGTATGATAAACTAATTCAACGAAATAAATAGAGATCGGTATCTATCGTTCTGTTATAGAGTCTATTTTCATTTAACAGCGTTCGCTCAGTGAGATGAACGTTCGTTTCTGCATGAGAGAGAGAGAATCAATAACAAACGGCCTTCGGCAGTGTTCGTGTTCACTCGTTCCGTTCCGTCGAGCGTCGACTACGTGTACGGCGAAATCAAGTTGTCGCCGCCGCCGGTCGCATGCGTAAAATGTCGTTCACGAATAAACTGGTTTATCTGTGGACAGTAAACTAGTCGAACAAACAGTCTAAAAAACCAGTTCGTTCATTCAACGCTCACCACTACTGGAATTACACCTAATACGCACTGCGAATAAAATTTAGCGCGATTTTCGTCACTTCACTGCAGTTCCCGGCTAAGACGAACGTCTAAAATGACCAACAGAAGAACTTATTGTAATTAGTTGAGAAATTCCCCGGGATTCAAAACCAAGATCGCTCATTAGTGATAAGACGGTCTAATTGTAATTTGTTTATATTGTCCGTCTTTCTTACACACTTTTTTTACTAAATAGAATAAAAGAATAAGTATTTAAATAATTAATTCGTTCAAATAATCGTTTTATTATTCAGTAATCACTTCACAAATAATATAAGCCTTATTTTTCTTTCCGAGCCACGTAAAGTTGTAGTCAATAGCTGACTGTAGCTCGAAATTCGGTTGGTCGTCCGGGGAGGTACCTACCCAGCTCTTACAGAATACCAAAGTGAAGTACCAACATTATGGTGCTGCGCTTCAAATGATGAGTGAGGGAACTGGAAGCCCAAGGTTTGGGGTGGGAATCGATTGGCAACGCATCAGCAATAAACCTGGAGTTGTGGATGTCTATGGGTGGCGGTGATTGCCTAACATCAGGTGACCCACATGTTCGTTTGCTCACTTGATGGTAAAACAAACTTAGCGCCTCGATGGCGTGTCGAATAGTAGAAAATCAATCATAAACTCGAAAACCACAATTCAAAGCGCCATCTCAATTCAAAAAACAGAGTTATTTAGTGAAAACTTATCTTTATATGTACTTTAGACTCGTGAAACTTTTTTGTCTGTAAACTAGAGAACACAACACTTGCAAGAATAAAACAATATTTGCTGCGTACTGATTTTGACACCTAAGCAGCCCCCCACTGGTCATGGCCTCTGTCCCACACGCAAAGATTTCTGTGCATCAGCCTGATCTATTGCTTTAAGTCAATCTCATTATTTTCTGGGAACTGCTGTGCGGTCGTTACTATCTACTCGATTATCCGTTATGTTTCTGCTATTTTTGGGTTTTAATATCCCTGCCTACATTAGCAGCCTATACTGTTCCCACAGCTGGGACCATGGATATTTCTATGATAGGCCTCCTCTCTATGAGACGTGGTGGGCTGTAATTCACGACGCGGGCAGGTTGATGTCATATGTCTTCGAATTTTTAGGTTTTAGAACGGTTTTGGTGGCACGCAATAAAATAATTTGGGCACGACAGCCTAAGTCACAGTAACAAACAAAGAAATCTGAGAGTGATAATTTCATCTCCTTATGCCTGAGTCGTTACTTTCAGAAACCGTACCCATGTCACATGATTCCAGTTCAGCTTTCATTCTGCTAAAAGTTAACATGAGAAGTTGCACTAATTTGTTATTTCATATAAATAAGCTGGTGTGATGTTGATTACTGTATAATAGTAGATAAAAGTCCATTTCTGTTTTCATATAAAGACTACCAATTAATTATTGTGAAAGTATTTCGTTTTTTTTCTAGTAGTCAATAAGTCACGATGGTTTGTTGGCAGGTGGCACTCAAATGCCAACTGAAATATATTTTATTGGTCATTGTGTATCGCAGAGATTAAAAGGTTCGTCATCCCTGTTTTAGAACTTGCCCATTTCCTCACGATGTTTTCCTTCATCGTTTTGACAGCAGTGGTGATGTAACATACTGCCAGGGTTTGAATTTACGACTCGTAATTCTCTGCCACAATATAATATATTTTTCTCAATTGTATTTCCGTTTCTACCATCCCGTCCTAAGATCGTGAGGAATCAATCCTTACGTTCCCACAGCTGGGAGCGCTATCAAAATTCAGCCAAGTTGATATATCTGCCGTCAGCTCCGCCGCATTGAGACGTCACTACCGCTTCACTTTGTCTGATGTCTTTATTTTTAGATGGCTATTATTTAGAACTGGTTGGATTAAAAAAAAAATGATGGTTGGTTGGTTACGGCCCGGCTTGCCTTTGCCTAAATCCGGGGCTGGGGTATCCATTACTTCATATGTTCGAAGATTGTATCCGCTCATAAACGTGAATAACGCAATGGGTTCTGTCGAACACAGGTATTACATTATAGGTCTTATGTTTACATTTTTGTCGAGCTCTATGTCCTACCAATGAAATTGGTGTACAAATATAAGTATTAGTTTTTTTAATAGATTATAAGTCTGAATTATATAATACAAAGCCATGTCAATAATAATTTATTTTTACATGCATGTCAATGGTAAAGTATATTAAACGGTTAGATATGTCATGTTTCATAATATTTAAGGTAATGTCAATTAAATGTATGAATAAATAATTAATCAATTATATTTTTTTTACATGCATGTCAATGATAGAGGGGTGGTAATGTCATATTTTATCGTTTAAAAATTATTCGATGGAGTAATACGTTTTATCTATAAGAAATAAATATAATTTACTTTTGAATCATCCAATTTGGTGCAGTCGTTCGGAAGTTATGCGCGTACATACATTTCGGCGATTCATTTTTATAAATATAGATAAATATATATATGTTAAATATGGTTGAACCTAACACCGTATACATCCGTACTTAAACACAATAATTAACAACGTAGTTAAGGATCATAAACACAGACGCCCCATTCAACTGCTAACAAGCAAACTTCTCATATTTACACAATTTCGCACAGTTTCCCTATTCCGAGAACAATATGTCGACCTCTTTTGTTTTAATTATTATGCGAACGAGCCACTTTCACTGACTTTACTTACGACGATGCGAGAACAAAGATGGCGGCCGTGTTAGTTGACACTTTTGCGTGATTACGCTTGCTTCATTTGTTGATCACCCTTACGTCATTTGTTGTTCATTTCTTAAAAGACCGTCACCCTAATTGTGTAACACACGATAAATCAGAATCTGAATCATTTGGAAGGTTTTTGCTAATCCATTATTTCATATGTTCGAAAAAACTGTTTGCTTAGCAACGTAAAAAACGCCATAGATGTTGTCGAACTGTACAAAATGAAAGAGATTCCTACTGATAAATTATTACTTACGCAAATTAATTAATTAACTCAACTAAAATGTCTATACAAGCATTTGAAATGTGTATGCAACCAACAAGCAGTGGAGGGGCGTGCAGTTTACTATTGTTCGATTTTTGAATTCAATAACTTGACAGGTCAAAGAAAAAATATGTTCACATTACTAAAACGAATAGTGTTGGGGTAGTGAACGATTTTGCGTAAAGAACGAATGATAAAAATAGTTTAATTTTAATTAATCATTTTTAAATGAGTTAACCCAACAGAATTCCTTTGGCACAGGTAAAGGGGCACGTCGCAAAAAATAATAAATGTTTTACGATGATTGAAGTTAAAAAAATATTTAAAGACGGGGTTAGTAATGTGACCCCTTCGTCATGGAGTGCTTGCGTATCTCACGTTGTAAAGTAGAAGATGATTTATGTGTCGTATGGACCATGTATAACATCATTGATTCCTTTATAATAAACTAGCTTTTGCCAGCGGCTTCGCCCGCGTGGAGGTCGGTGTATTATACATATAAACCTTCCTCTTGAATCACTCTATCTATTAAAAAAACCCGCATCAAAATCCGTTGCGTAGTTTTAAAGATTTAAGCATACATAGGGATATAGGGACAGAGAAAGCGACTTTGTTTTATACTATGTAGTGATGTAATAAGCGACAGTGAAGTTTCTGATTCAGATGAATAAAAAATACATTTCTAAGTTGTTTTGTTTTAAAAATTACCTTACTACTGAGAAACAAATTCTACTATCTTTATTAGTGCATAATATCATGTTTTTAAGAAAAGATATTAACTTTTAAATATTTTTTTATTGCATGTAAGTAGATTATTTTAAGTTCATTCAATTTCATTCATTCTTACACCACCTCACTATCTTTTTTTGTCATAATCTGGTAACCCTAAAACTGTCAAGTTACGATTAAAAGTCGAACTATAGTTGGTCTCTACGACGACGGATTTTTTCGAGCAATGGATCTGCAACGCACTGGTTAGTGCCGGGAGTTGAAAATCGAACACTGCGTTATTTCGAAGCACTGGGATACACTCAGTTAGATTCTCAATGTTGAAGAGCCAGTGCGAGCTAAAATCCCGCCGCGTAATTTTTCTGTCGGTGTGAACCTGGTCTAAGGGCGCTCCCGCACCGGGAGCATTCGAATGCAGAGTGACCTGCGACCTAGCCGTGTTACTCCTGCCTATTTAATAACCTATCCTGCTGCAGGCTTAGCATGAGCAAAGTTCTGTCGACGGAAGAGTAGACATCAGTGACGTTCCGTGTATACAGTACGATGGCAGCAAATTAGAAACAGTCAACTGCACGTTTTACGAAATTCACTCTTTTAAGTACATACTCAGAATTCTTTGTCATTCGATTGTTTTTTCAGTTTGATTCTCAATTTTTACTAATATTAAGTCACGTATATAAAGACAGCTACAACAATTTTTCTCAAAGTGTCGAAGTACCATATTTTGGGACAAAAAAAGTATTACAGTAATATTGGCCTTATCCATTTCCTTGGTAATGCCCTATTAACTAAATGATGTAAAATAAGAGAAGATAGCTTTGTTCTTCTACTAATTATCACAGTTATGCGTTCAAAACGAAACATGATTTTGTAGATAACCGTACATTACTTTGTGGCCGTCGAGTAGAAAGTTTTTAGTCAGTGTGACTTTGACAGTTTGGGAAGAAAATTCTGAAATAGTCTACATAAAAAACGACCTCAAACATCGTTAGAAATGAGAGACAAAATGACAGATTGTGCAAGAATTTTTACAGTGCGATGTCAAAACTGGAGAAACGAAATGTCACTTTGTGTACAAAAAAAGCTGTGTGTGTGTGTCTTCGTAGATATAGATAGCGTAATGCTAAGGGTGCTGGTGTATATTATCTGTCTACACTACCTAGATGTTGACGGGCTGCGCAGTGTACATTCAAAGCCCTAGCCGTAACAGTGGAATCTTGGATTGTTACAGGCGAATGCCCCACATCTCTACCTTTCCCCTTGCTGAATGTAGGCTTGGTGTAATTTTTACAAATACTGCTGGTATGCTTACCTTTGAGTTGTTCCAAGTAGGTGATTTTCCTGTCTCCATCCATGGGGATGGTCACCTTCATGACCTCGGGAGTGCATTCTACCTTCGATTCTGATCCTGTAACAATAGGAGAAAATATTTTTTTAAATGGGTAATATTATTGTAAAAAAAAACATTTTGAAAATCGGTTAAAAATCGATCGGATCGATCGGTCGGATCGTCGAAATTATCGACGATCGTACATAAAAACAATACATAAATGATAAATGATTTTATATATTTCTGTTAGTTTGATTGTATACATTTTAACACGTCAATCATCACTACATAGTATAAAACAAAGTCGCTTTCTCTGTCCCTATATCCCTATGTATGCTTAAATCTTTAAAACTACGCAACGGATTTTGGTGCGGGATTTTTTAGTAGATAGAGCGATTCAAGAGGAAGGTTTGTATGTATAATACACCGACTTCCACGCGGGCGAAGCCGCTGGCAAAAGCTAGTATTTAATAACTAGATGAGCTCGGCGTTTCCTATCTGACTACTCTGAGAAGAAAGGCCGTAACAAACTCAGAGGTCACAGTCTCTTTTAAAGTCCAGACATAACCTTGGTCTGACCACGAGCAGACTATTTAGATCGGTGTCAGAAATGGTCTTTTGAAGAAAGGACTACACACAGTCAGTTGTCTGTAGGTATAGACGATCAATAAATAACCTCCTCCTTTTTTGAAGCCGGTTAGAAACTAAAGTTATTTAGCTTATGCTGAAAAATTATCCAGAGAAAGTTGGGAACTGAAAGTATGTAAGCGTTCCATCTCTTATGTTAAGTAGGAAGGATTTAAGTCTCCCGCAAACAGGCGCGACGCGGCTCTCGTAGAAATAATCCATAAAACTTCATGGAAATTATTCTACAAGTGTCGCGTTGCACAGTCGCGTCACGCCTCTCTGAAGAAGCCTTTAACTCAATACGGATATCGAATCGAAAATTGAGATAACGATGTTTTTGCTTGGCTGTGAGTCTGTGTTAAGGAAACGAAGGTAAATTGAAATAAAAAAAAACACATTTGGAGGTAACTACAGGGGTATCAGGTATATACCCAGTAACTGGGTTTGGAGGCCAGATAGGCAGTCGCTCCATGTAAAATACTGGTATTTAGCTGCATTCGGTTAGACTACAAGCCGACCATAACATAGTAGAAAAAGCGGCCAAGTGAAGGGTTCCGTAGCAGCAAGTAACAAAGTTCTTGTAGTTCGTTGTAACTCTACATCGATATTTTAATAATTTTACTTAGGCACCTTAATTTTACTTATTACAGATTTATTATTAGAAAATAATGGTTCACGGTTTATGCATAAAGGTTTATGTTTATGAAATTAATTTTTTATTTTTTATTTTCATATTCGAGTTGATTGAATGAAAGGTAAATTGCGGTTTACGATTTATGACGTATTCAAAAAAAACTGCTTACTGCTTACTAGATCTCGTTCAAACCAATTTTCGGTGGAAGTTTACATGGTAATGTATACATCATATTTTTTTTTAGTTTTATCATTCTCTTATTTTAGAAGTTACACACATTATACCACTTTGGAAGTGTCTCTCGCGCAAACTGTTCAGTTTAGAATAAAATGATATTAGAAACCTCAATATCATTTTTGAAGACCTCTCCATAGATATCCCACACGTATGGGTTTGATGAATTTTTTTTTTGAGTTTCAGTCCTAAGTATGAGGAACCCCCAAAATTTATTGTTTTTTTTTTCTATTTTTGTGTGAAAATCTTAATGCGGTTCACAGAATACATCTACTTACCAAGTTTCAACAGCATAGTTCTTACAGTTTAGGAAAAAAGTGGCTGTGACATACGGACGGACAGACAGACAGACATGACGAATCCATAAGGGTTCCGTTTTTTGCTAATTGGCTACGGAACCCTAAAAAGGCTCGGCAGATTGATTGGTAGGTACTTAGGTACATTAAACTCGAGGGCTAATTGCATAACACAATAACAGTAGAAATGGCTTACATTTTGACTGTTCGACAATATTCATTGCGCTATTTATGTTGTTGAACGGACAATTTTTTCGAACATTTGAAACAATGGATTACCTACATATATCATGAATTCATGATTAGAGATCGGATATTCGGATGCATATTTATCTAAAGTTAATTTTTGGTTATGAAAGTATGGAAGCGGCTTTTAAAAACATATTTTTATGCCAGGAACACCGGGAATGCATAACTAGTCAGGTGTATAGTATGGAAGCGACTTCTAAATTATTAGTATTGCAAAAGTATTCAGATACATATTTATTTAGAATTAATGTTTAAGCCCCGATGTATGTATGTAGGGTGTAAGGGAAGGAGTGGTGTATGTTAGTAAAAAAAAAACCATAAATTAAATTAACATTATTTCGATATAAAAGCGCATTCCATATCACCCATGCATCCGAATATCCGATCTCTAATCATGATGTATCATGATTCTGATTCTGATTGATAGCGTATTACGTAATTGGGTTGATGGCTCTGTTGCTTCTGCAAACAACGATATCATACTATTACGAAGTCACTGTACACCGTGACATTATAGTCGGCACACAACGGCAGCCCACTTCATGTATCCAATGACTACTAATAATTTATTTAAAAAAAAAAATATTTTTGAACATATGCATAATTTAAAAAAATTAAACATCTTTCATTAAGACGCATGACGTAGTTTGAAACACCCTGTTATGGAGATGGAATTAATGATGGAATGTAATGGTAGGTAGGTAGATATCTTCTACCGTTTGATACGTAAACATTATTAACAGGGAGGGTGTTTCATAATTCTAAAGCATTATTTATTTTTCTTTGTATGTACCTATTGTCTTAATTAATGGTAACAATGTTTTAAGTAATCGCGCCTAGAGGTATTTTATGACGGATACATTGAGTGGACCACCTTTGTAAGACGACTAAAATGTCACGGTGTATAATTTAAAAGCGTGCAGTGCAATACTTTATCCGATCTCCGAACTACATTATTAGTTGTTGCATTTTACCAGCATACATAAAACATTACAATTTAAACCTTAAACCCACGTTAATAAAAGTCACATACCACGCTCGTGATTGGCAACGACAATACTCGATCAATGTTTGGAAACCCGAAAAGATAGCATTTCAAACCGGTCACCGGCCATCTTGTTTATCAGGTTATGAGACTGCTTGACCTCTTGCATTTGTTATGTCATGAACAGAAATATAACCAAGGTGAGGTATTGTTGAAGTTAAGTAAGTAAGCAATCATTTATTTAACAAAAGACTTAGCCTAGGTAACTTGTGGTGTGAAGCTGTGAAGGGCTTGTGGGTAAGTAATAAGAGCCACACGGGTCGATCGATCAAGTTAAGCTTCGCTAGCCGCGGTTGGTCCATGGATGGGTGAAGAACATCTTTACATACCAAGACCCCGTTGGTACCGGCTGTCATTCGTGGATCTTTGACAGTCGTTACGGGTCGTCAGAAGGCTGAAAGTCTGACAACCAGTCTTACCAAGGGGTATCATGTTACCCGGGTTGTGGAGGTCAGATAGGCAGTAGCTCTGTGTAAAATACTGGTCAGCTGCATCCGGTTAGACTGGAAGCTGACTCGAAAAGCCTGAACAGATGATGACTTAGCCTGGATAACATCATTGTTGTTTCAGTAAGCCCAATAATTCATTTAACGTATGGTCACCCATCTTCAGTACAATAAAGGCAGGGCAGCTTAACCTCTCGAATGGGTTATAATTCCGATACGAGCGCACTATCTTCTCGAAAATTAACTGTAAACTGTTCGCTTATACATAATTTCGTAATAAAGTGAAAAAATTAAAACTTAAAAAAAAACAAAAAAACAATCGACTTCTGAAAAAACACTACAAAGTAAAAAATAACTTTAATTTCGGAAGTCGGTGACTTTGGATATGTATTTTAATGTTTTGTCACCGCCTTCCGAAATTAAAGTTATTTTTCACTTTATAGTGGTCTCTCGGAAGTCGGTTGTTTTTTTTTTTGAAAAAGTTTTTATTTTTCACATTTTAATTATAGTACCTACCCCAATAATTCGAAATTTCATCAAACTTGGGGTGAATCATCCTTGGGGTCAAAACAATACATATTTATGCGATAGCTGCAATCGCGAGTGATTTCCTGTTTTTTTTTAAGAGTCCCGTTGTCTGTCTCCGAAACGCATCATCAGATCTATATGAAATTTAAATGGGACCACACGCGAAGCACCAGCTTTCAAATAAAAAAAAAATCATCAAAATCGGTTCACCCAGTCGAAAGTACTGTGGGTCTAAAAAGGCCACATTAAGCAATTCCTCTAAAAGTGATTCATTTCCTGAATTCCCCTATAATTCTGCTATTTGACATTTTACTTTAATAATTTGGTGACCATTTTACGAATTTCCATACAAAACTGTCAAATAGATGAATTGCGTGGTGTCAACGCAGATAATATTATGAATTGTCAGTTTGTGACAATTTCACGATTTTAAATATGATTCATAATATGATTATATTATGATTCTGCCAATTTAGCCTTTTTAGACCCCCTGAGGTAACAAACATAAAAAAAAACATACAGTTGAATTGAGAACCTCCTCCTTTTTTGGAAGTCGGTTAAAAAGACAATGACCGTCTAGTGTCTAACCTAGCCCTCTGCCTACCGACAGAGCGTGAAGCTAATCACATTGTGCTCAAACCAAGGGCATCTATACATGTACGTCCATTATTTAGATAACATAAAGCTAGTTCACACGCGAGCGCCGCCGCGCGGAACGAGCGACGAACCGACATCGCGATGGACCGCGTGGAGGGGCCATTATGTTGAGTTTATGAAGGATAAATCTGTCTGTTATGAAATGATTGACTGAACGACATTTCAGCTGTGGTAAAGTACCGAAGGAAATGGCTGGCAAACAAGCAGGTGAACCTGTCCTGACGGTAGTGGTCATACGCGCCTATAGCCCAAAATACAGAGAGTACAGAAGTCAATCACATGTATGTACTCCACTTTTCATACCTACGCTCGGCGGTCGCGCTAGGGTTGTCAACTTTAGCTTATGCACAAAAAACTATCGTGGTAGCGGCACTCGTATCTAGTGTTTGAT
This sequence comes from Polymixis lichenea, assembly GCA_949091785.1. NCBI lineage: Eukaryota > Metazoa > Arthropoda > Insecta > Lepidoptera > Noctuidae > Polymixis > Polymixis lichenea. Next base: position 11,292,389 of record OX420958.1, on the reverse strand, counting down.
TTATTGTTAAGAATGAAACAGGAAGATAGGAAATATAAACCAATAATAACTAATATATTTTAATTTTAATGTTATATTACAATTTTTTTTTAATATTACAAGGCCACAAAGTCATGTTCGTTTACCTACAAGTAACTATTCTGTGTTACGTTAAAACGAACCATCGAAGCATAAAAAACGACAATTCACAGTTTAATGTTGAATTTAAACAACCTTTGGGAAATGTGTGAGGGTTGTGTGCGGGAGAACGAATAAAAGTCACTCTGATATTTACGGTTATAATACCCGTACAACACACAATTAATTAATATAACTATGTACCGTTATAAATATTAGCCACGAACCATTTTTCCTTGCTAAGTCAAATTGACTGAGAACAGCTTTTTAAAGTTTTACTCGCGATCGGACGATGAAGGTCCGTATCCCACATCACCCCCCTCCAGAGACCGTCAAGGGCGATAAAAGTCTGGGAACCTGACATGACGACCAGAGCGAGTGGTATCCTCTTTGCTACTGCTGGGTGGAGTGTTTTCTCTTGGGTCAGCTTTGTGTGCTAAAATGTAAGCTGGTTTAAGGCGGTCAATGGAAACCGTGACCTCTCTGCCCTTAAATAGTATTCTGAAGACTTTGTCTCCCCTTTGCAGAACTTTGTGAGGACCTGTGTACGCTGGTTGTAGCGAACCACGTACCGCGTCTTCACGAAGAAACACGTGATCAGTGGTCTGCAGATCCTTAAATATGAAAATGCTGGTCTTGGCGTGACGGGATGCTGGAGTTGGTTTCAGGTTTTGTGCGAACTTACGAATGCGTGCTGCGAAATCTGCGACGTCGGTCGTTCTTTCGTCACTTGGAGTGAAAAATTCACCTGGGAGCCTTAGCGGTTCGCCGTATACAAGTTCGGCTGAAGATGCTTGGGCATCCTTTTTGACTGCGCTCCGTATACCAAGCAATACCCACGGCAAGGACTCTGTCCACTTGTCATTTGCATGGCACGTGATGGACGCCTTGAGTTGCCGGTGAAATCGCTCCACCATGCCATTACATGCCGGATGGTATGCCGTTGTCCGCTTGTGCTGAAAACCAGCCAATTTGGACAATTGTTGGAACAGAGCCGACTCGAACTGCCGACCCCTGTCCGTGACTATATCCACGGGACAGCCAAATCGGGCAATCCATCCGGATAGCAGTGCTTTAGCTACTGTCTCGGCCGTTATGTCGATAATAGGTACGACCTCTGGCCACCTCGTAAAACGGTCGACTGCCGTCAGACAGTATCTGTAGCCTTGCGAAATTGGGAGCGGGCCCACAAGGTTGATGTGGACAGTGGTGAACCTTGCACGTGGGAGGTGATACGCCCCTAATGGGGCAAAAACGTGTCGGCTTACTTTGGCCCGCTGGCACTCAAGACAAGCTCGAGCCCACTCCCTGCAGTCCTTCCTAACGCCTGGCCAAACGAAGCGCTCTGCGATTAATTTGGCAGACGCTGTGACATGATCGCCAGGGTGGCTGAGGGAATGCAGGCTGTCGAAGACTTGCTTTCGTAGCATTACAGGCACAAATGGTCTGGGAGGCGTTGTACTGACGTCACAGTACGCATGTGTACGCTCTCCTGGGACCTGTACCTTCTCCAAAATCAACGCAGATCCTTCCTGGAGTAGCTTGGACAGTTCCGGATCCGTAGTTTGCGATTCCGTGAGAGTATCGAAGCTGACCGGTACCTGAAGTGCTTCCACGCGAGATAAGGGGTCGGCTACGACATTGTCCTTGCCGGAAATATGCCTTATGTCGGTGGTGAACTGGGCAATGAAGTCTAGGTAACGAAATTGCCTGGGTGAGCAGTTTTTCTTCATCTTGTGGAATGCGAAACTGATCGGCTTGTGGTCCGTATATACAACGAAGTGTCTGGCCTCGAGCATGTAACGGAAGTATTTGATAGCCTCGTAAATGGCCAGCAGTTCCCTGTCGTAGGGAGAATACTTTGTTTGCGAATGGCTGAGCTTCCTGGAAAAGAAAGCTAATGGCTGCCAGCCATCATCGCTAAGCTGCTGTAACACCGCGCCGATTGCGGTATTCGATGCATCAGTAACCAATGCAAGTTTGGCATTGCAGTCGGGGTGTGCCAATAGAGCAGCGTTAGCTAAGCTTGCCTTGCAGTCCTCAAATGCTTGCAAAGTATTCTCCGCAAGACATATGGGCTGCGAGCCCTTTACGTTGCCAATCAAGAGGTTGTGAAGCGGCGCCTGTTTCTGCGCTGCGTGGGGTATGAAACGCCTGTAAAAATTAATCATACCTAGGAATCGGCGCAGCTGGCGGGCATCTTTGGGCGGCGGGAAGTTGTTGATGGCCTCGACCTTGGAGTCAAGCGGTGTGGTGCTCTTCTCGGAGATGCGGTAACCTAGGAAAGTTACCTCCGGTTCACCGAAAACACACTTGGACGTATTGACCAGCATGCCAAAGTCCCTCATCCTGCCGAAGATAATGCGGAGATGCTCCTCGTGCTCAGCCTGTGTCTTTGAGAAAATAAGAAAGTCGTCCAGGTAACTGTAGCAAAAATCTAATCCTCTGGTCATCTCGTCCACAAAACGTTGGAAAGTTTGGCCTGCGTTACGCAGACCGAACGTCATGTACGGAAATTCGTACAGGCCAAACGGTGTGGTTATTGCCGTCTTCGGGATGTCGTCCGGGCTGACAGGTATCTGATTATAGGCCTTCACGAGGTCAATGGTGCTGAAAATTCGACAGCCTGAAATGCTGTGAGCAAAATCGTGAATATGCCTGATCGGGTACCTGTCAGGGATGGTTCGTGCGTTGAGCATGCGGTAATCTCCACAGGGTCGCCAACAGTTGTCCTTTTTAGGCGCGAGATGTAGTGGGGATGACCAGGGACTCTCCGAGGGTCTGGCAGTTCCGTTGGTCAACATCAGCTGGAACTCCTGTTGAGCAATTTTTAGTTTGTCCGGCGCTAATCGCCGAAATGAAGAAGATACTGGAGGGCCGGGGGTCGTGCGGATATGGTGTACAGTGTTTTGTGGTGTAGTGCGTAGTGTACCGGCAGGTCGGGTGATGTCAGGAAAACATTCTAATATTTTATGATACCTCGAATCACCAGAAGTAACCTTTACAGAAAATAAAGATGAGTCTGAGTGATTCGAGGCTATAGTAAAAACATTGGTGTTACTGTCAATTAACCGTTGATTTCTACAGTCAACGGTTAATGAGTAAAAACTAAGAAAATCTACTCCGATAATCGGTTTCGACACTTCAGCTACCACAAAACGCCACTTAAGGTCTCTACGAAGTCCTAGATTTAAATTTAAATCGACAAAACCAAATGTCTTAATGGGCGTCCCATTAGCGGCCACAAGTTGGTAGTTTGTACACACGCGACGGTCACTAAGTAGACGGCGGGGGTAGACGCAGAGGTCGCTACCTGTGTCAACCAGGAACTGCGTCTTGGTGCTCCGGTCCGTGACGAACAGGCGACCAGTAGAAGCGGGGCAGTCGTCTGTCGCCATTACTGACTGCCCGCGGCGTTTCCCTTGTAGTCGCAGGGTTTGATGCAACGCTTGGCCTTCTCACCGTGCATTGCGTGGTACCAGCATACAGGATGCTGCCGGTAGCTGGAATCCGAGCGGCTTGATGAGCGATTGCGTGAGTGCCGTCGCGCGCTTCTACCACGGCCGTTGGACCGATTCCGCGAACGTCTGTCACGCAGCTGCAGCGACAGGTCCTTCATCGCACGCTTCAGCTCAGCGATCTCGGCTGCCATCTCGCTAGTGGAGGGTCCTGTTGCCGAAGTTGCTGCGACGTGGCTCGCCGGCACGACGATGTCCTGGACGCGGTCAGCCAGATCGGCTAGTGCCTCCAATGTGCTGTGGGGCTGCGATGCCAGGAGGGGTTGGATGCTGGTGGGGAGTCGGCTACACCAGATGGTGCGCACAAAGTCCTCGGGCACGGTTGGTCCTGCCAAACCCTGCAGGTGTCGAAGAAACTGCGACGGCTTTCTGTCTCCCAGCTCCTCATGCATCAGCAGCTGCTTCACCTTCCGTTCTTGGGAAGCTGATAGTCTTCGCACCAATTCAGTTTTTAGCTTCTCGTAGCGGTTGTTGGCGGGCGGGGACATGATTACGTCCTTCACTTCCTTCGAAAACTGGGAATCGAGGTGCCCAACGACGTAATTATATTTAGTGACGTCATTCGTCACCCCAGCATTCTCGAACTGCGCCTCTATCTGCGCGAACCAAATATCGGGCTCCTCGGGCCAAAACGGCGGTAGGCGCAAAGCGACACGGTACACTTCGGCCGGCTCGACCTTTGGGCTGTGTTTTGAGCCCGACAGACGCTTGGGCTTACGTGCACGGTGTGCAACGTGTTCTGTGGGCTGCGAAGACGCGGTATGCTCCGTCTCACTGTCACTCATTGTTTGTTACTAATGTTCTTTTCGGGGTCACCAGTTTGGGAAATGTGTGAGGGTTGTGTGCGGGAGAACGAATAAAAGTCACTCTGATATTTACGGTTATAATACCCGTACAACACACAATTAATTAATATAACTCAGAAGGAGTACAGACAGGATATAGAAGTATTATTTATATGTACCGTTATAAATATTAGCCACGAACCATTTTTCCTTGCTAAGTCAAATTGACAGAGAACAGCTTTTTAAAGTTTTACTCGCGATCGGACGATGAAGGTCCGTATCCCACAAACCGTCCACTAACAGTTGTAAGAACTTTTTTTTGTTACTCCATTTTTGCACTTCACAGACGCGTGTCTCAGGGGATGGCACTCGCGCTCGCACTGGTCCCAACCCGTCCGAGATATCGTGTCCATGAGCGGTGTCTGTGTGCGTTGCTCGAGCGCACTTTGTATGTAGTTTCACTTCTGTACTCTCTGTATTTTGTGCCTATAGACTTGTACTACTATAGTTTGACCGAAACCGCTCGCTGTACCGCGCCTTAGGAATGTGTGCGGCGAGACGGACACCTATGTATCGTTTTGACCGAAACTGTTGTATCGGTCAAACTATAGAAGCATCATGTGTGTGTCCATCCCAGCGACCGACCACATCTGTTGTCTTTAACACAAATACTAAATAATAATCAGAGGCCCTAGTGTGAGCTTCATTTACACACATCCACCCAACTAACACAATTTCACACGCACGCACATACAAACACACATAACACTTTAGCATTATACTTTCTGTAATTTTAATTCCTACTTTAAGTGTGTTTACCCTCTTTTTGTAATAGATAAATAATTTTTACCTATACGTGTTACTAAATGGCAACAACCTTGGCTGTCAAGTTTGTATATTATTAATAGAACCCATGGCTGAACGCTGACCCCTAAAATACAGGTCCAGGCCTAGTTTGGGGGTTAGGATCATATTTGTGGCAATACATTCGTGTGGTTTTTTATTATGACTGGCTTGTAACATGTATTTTTTAAGTGTCAAATATTTTTTTTTTTTTTTTTTTACTTAACCATCTACACCAAACGCAGTGAGCGACCTACAAACCAAATCCAGGGCTAATCAGAACGCCGAACGCGCTCACTGCGTTTGGTGTAGATGGTTAAATGAAACTCACACTAGGGCCTCTGATTGTAGAATAGAATACGTTCGTTACAAAGTTTTTACTCGGCAAGTTTTAAATTTTTCACATGCCGTTGGAGCATATTTCTCGCATCTTGCTACAACTTTATTGTAATATTTGCGTTCCTATAGATAAGTAGTTTATAAAATGCAAGTATTTTATTAATAAAGACCTTGTCTGAAACTTACGACCCAGTGGATCAGTGGCCAGATGGACTTCTTTAATAAAGAAGCCCCTGACAGCATTGGACAGAGAGAGGTGGAAAGAGACTAGTACGGAGGCCTTTGCTCAGCAGTGTGGCGTTAATGGCAAACAAAAAAAAAAAACACATTTCCCTCGAAAAACTTGGAAGACTTTGGATTTCCTAGGAGGTTATGTACTTAAAAACCATTTTTTTACCGTTATCGATATTTATCAAAATCCATTTAAGTTTTTTATTTTTTCGAGTAATTATCCTGCTTTTAACCTTCGTCTTGGTTACCGTAGTATTTCTAAGAATGCAACTATTGGACGAACGATTCATTGCAAATCATTTGGGCTTTCGTGCCCATCTTAGACTTTTAGAAATGACTTTGTCTCTGTTTTTGTGTGATGTGTGGACTCCCGCTGGGAAGGAACTTAGGTAGGTCCATGGCTGAATTATTTTTGTATTCGGTATTTGAAATTCAGGAGAAAGCCAAAAGTGTGGTACATGTGGACCGAATACAGTAATTACCTCGATTTTAAATTACTTTCAGATAAGTATTTAAATTAGGCGCAAGATATTATAGTGAGAAACAGAATCGATTGCCGAAAATCAAATTGGCACATAAAGGTAACATAGGTTGATTGAGCACTCCATTAACCCGATGCCTAGAAAAAGGCAGATGTAAATATGTATTCGCCAAAATAATGAAAACTTTGAATAAGCATAAGTGGCAAACCGTAATTTTTTGTAGATACACAATTTTTTATTTTTGCTTCAACTAAAATTGTTATTTTGTTTTATAAAGAATTCACACAATTTCCCCTTACATTCTTACTTACGGTCTATTAACTTTTCAACAAATTCCCGGGACATTCCTAACTCACGGCCACACTACACTATCTAAAGAATGCTACCTCTAGTCGAAACATAAATGTTTAATTTTATTGCAAATCATTCCAAGTTCATTATAAACTTCCGGGTTGGACTGTGAATTGATCGAACTATTTCGATCAATTCTCCCTTATAGAAAATATCACTATTGATATTTTCTATAAGGGAGAATAACTGTTTTATGGACCATTAAGGTGAACCTAGTCCACATTTTTCCCATACAAACTTCGGGAGTGTATTTCTCCACTGTTCGACAATGTACATCAAAAATTAAACATGGTATGGTTTTGTCTCATTATTAATATTGTCTGTATGGAAACGGAATACTAAAATAAAAAGCCATTAAAAAGTTAGGAGCCAACAGAGATTGGTTTTTCTTGCTAATTTAACCTAACTTTAGGCGTGTTTAAGTAATAAAAAAACAACCGACTTCCAAAAAAAAACACTAAAATGTGAAAAATAACTTCAATTTCGGAAGGCGGTGACTTTGGATAAGTATGTATTTAAATTTTTTGTCACCGCCTTCCGAAATTAAAGTTATTTTTCACATTTTAGTGTTTTTTTGGAAGTCAGTTGTTTTTTTTTCACTTTTTAATGGTTCACATGTGGTTACCCCTTCACAGCGTCCCGGCGTGATGTTATGTTATGAACTGATGTAAACAATAGACAAACATGAGATTTCTGCAATTCCAGTCCATTTGCTATCATTTATTGAGGAGTTCCGTTGCCTATCTTCGAAGTTTTTCATCAGATCTTCACCAAATTGAAATAGGACCACTCCGAGAAAGTATTCTTCCAAAAACCACCCAAATCGCTTTAAATATGCCTATAAACTTTGAAGAGTTCTCTCTATTTCTCCAGGATCCCAGCATCAGATCCTGACTTGATGATCATGGGACCACCTGGGACCATCCTTTCACTGTTCTTAATTTTTTACCCGCCTGTGTTACTATAAATGATCCTGCATCTCACTCAATAACGTTGTGAGTGTAGACTAGCGTCTAACTGCTCATCACTGATACTACCTCTGTCGGACACGATGCCTGGTGAGACAGCGTGCTTTTTAGCCAGGCCTATCAGTGAGTTCGAGCCCGCGACTAGGTTCCCCTTAAAGACCATACTTTTAGCATCAGCGAGTGACAAAAGTGACCAAATGATTTATCTATAATGTTCCCATTGCTGATACAGGCCAATTTGTAAGAGGGAGTGGGCCGTAATCCACCACGCGGGCCCCGTGCGGGTTGGTAGATGTCACATGTTTCCTTCCTATTTTTCGGCTCTAGGACATGCCAGTTTCCTTCGAGCATTCTTTCGTTGGTCTATCTATTCAGAAATATCAAGAATATTAAGAAAATAATGCTGTTCTGCTTGTTCTCCTTCCATGTCCGTTTAGTTTACCTAAACTACTAACTAGCTTAGTATACCTATACCAACCATCATAAAACGAGTAGTCTAAAGATGCAGTCGCCAAAACGCGATATAAACGTCAAAACGCGATGTAGTCGCCAAAACGCGATGTTGTCGTCGAAACATGATGCAGTCGTCAAATCGCTAATCGTCGACGTGAAAAGTATTGTATCCTCCAGGCTAGGATTTTGAAGCTACCAGAATGAAGCGTTCATCTTTATACAACGTGTAACGGAAAGGGTAAATACATACCAAGGGCACGGCTTCTTTGGATGATATCAAACGATATTGGAAGGGTTTTTTAATCCTATCTCTACATGTTCGGAAGTTATGAGAGTTTTTAGTACACTGATACCAGAAACCGAACTTTTCAAATTGAAATAAACACATCACTCGGAAGAGATTTATCGTGATATTGGCAAGTAACGTGGAAAGTTATTGACCTACGTAGTGCGGTGACACATTTGTTATGATTTGAATTTAAGAAACATATGAAACCGAAAATTTGGTAGCAATTGTTGGAATATTTTATTTTGAGCTGAAACTATGTATAGTGATTCTATACCAGCTGTTATCTTTGGTGCTTAAGGATAGCAATAGGGTTTCTGTTACACCCTGTATACGATGTGAGAACACGGTACCAAATAGATAATCATTTCAGCCGATAGACGTCCACTGCTGGACATAGGCCTCCCCCAAAAAAACGGGGGGGGGGGGTGGGGTTGCCATAGTCGGCACGCTTGGCAGGCGGGTTGGCGATCGCAGTATGGTGGTAAAATGCATAGAGAACGCTGCTGCCCATTCTCTAGTAAGTAAGCAAAATAGATAAGTACACAGGATAAATATTTTGACCACTGCGCAAACTGTAACCATGAATTCAGCAGATTGCTGATTTCATGGTTACAGTTTGCGCATTGGTAATTTTTTTTATCCTGTATACATAATTATATCGGCGGTCGAAACGTCCCTTACGCCATTTGCAAATTTTTGCATTTCGTTTACAAATTTCCACCGTTGATATGTATGTATATAAAAGATTTGAAGGGGTGACCAGTCTTAACTGACGGCGCCCGTTCACGAACTTGACATGCTTATATATTGTGTAATACAGTAATTTTTCATTCATAATTTTATCATCTTTACTCGAGAGTAAAAATACTAAAAATACGACTACAAAATACGAGATAGTGGTACAACAGAAAAAATAATGCCATTTCCTTAATAAGTCTATGTCTGCCATTTTTCACGCTCTGCGAACTTTAGTTTCACTATAATCAAAGCGGTTCACTATTGTTTTTTGTAATGCGTAGACTATAAAGTTTTTTCAATGCCCTAAGTATCAGCATTAGGCACGTCAAGGATCATAACCATTCTTAAACGATCCTTAACCACAAATCTTTGTCTATTCTTTTTCACCTACACATAATTTGTTATATAATTTATGTGTTTTTTTAGCGCAAAAAGTAACATCTTCGTATAATATAGTAGCGATGTGCCGAGTACGGCTTGACTCGATTCCTGCTTTGGACTCGCCTACTCGAATACAAATTTATTTTGATTCGAGTACACCGGTCTTGATTCTGGTACACGAGTCAGGAAGAATCGATTTTGGACTCGCTGGCTCGATGCTATTATGCGAGTGCAACTGACTAGTATTCGAGTTAGGTTGACTCGCTTGTACTCGATCTCCGTTTACTGAAGCAATGAAGGATGCCTAATAATACAAGTTTGAACCTGCAACTTTTTTTTACTAGTAATGAAGCGATTTTGTTGTAAATAACTTTATTACAACATGGCGCCGAAAAAAGCCTCAAGTGTATGGACTGGACCTAAACCTCGTATTTCTAGACTCGAGTCCTGGAATCGAGTCAACATTCGAATACCAAACATAGAACTCGAGTACTGGGCTCGAATCGCGGAATTGAGTCATGATTCGAATACCGTATAAACCGACTCGTGTCGACTTGATCCACCAAAACAGCGACTCGGCACATCACTATAATACATCACTATTTCATATAAAATAGTGAAAGTTAAAGTATTCCCGGAAGTTAAGCAGACTATACGGTTCGCGTAACATAAAGCGCCTTTATTAGTGTGCCGACTGCAGTCGGGGCTTTTATTCGTTTGCAAACGCTTTTCAAACAATGACCTAAAGAAATAGTATAATTTAACTAGTGTGTGAGGACAATGGCTTATAAAAAAAAAACACTAAAAAGTGAAAAATAACTTTAATTTCGGAAGTCGGTGACTTTGGATATGTATTTTAATGTTTTGTCACCGCCTTCCGAAATTAAAGTTATTTTTCACTTTTTAGTGTTTTTTTTGGAAGTCGGTTGTTTATTTTTTTGAAAAAAGTTTTTTATTTTTCACTTTTTAGTGGTCACATGTGCTTACCCCTTCACAGCGTACCGGCGTGATGTTATGTTATTAACTGGTGTAAACAATTGACAGCCATGAGATTTCAGCAATCCCTGTCCATTCGCTATCATTTATTGAGGAGTTCCGTTGCCTATCTCCGAAGTTCTTCATCAGATCTTCACCAAATTGAAATGGAACCACTCCGAGAAAGTACTCTTCCAAAAACTACACAAATTGTTTCAAGTGTGCCTATAAATTTGAAGAGTTCTCTCTATTTCTCCAGGATCCCATCATCAGATCCTGACTTGATGATCATGGGACCACCTGGGAAGTATACCCTTTCAAACAAAAAAAAAATCCAAATCGGTCCAGCCACCTTCGAGTAATCGGGGAACATACATAAAAAAATAAAAAATAAATAAGGTTCCGACGAATTGAGAACCACCTCCTTTTGGAAGTCGGTTAAAAATGAAAGGGATATAATGTTGTTAGCTTAATCTAATCGATCGATTGGTACGGCTGTTCTAATAGGTACACCTCTGCCCATGCCTTGAGGAAACAAAACGTGATGTTATGTTACTTGGTTCAAAACGCTTTCCGATAAAAACGGTGTGTAAATGTTATGCTGCCAAAAACATGGCAAAAAGAAAAAAAGTCGGCCATTTTGGTCGTATACAAACATAAAAAAGATTGCACTGTATCAGGTGTTATATCCCTTCCACAGAGCAATAAAAATATATTAGAGGTGAAAGGGTTATCTATGGTGTTTACCTCCGTTTATGGTAATGTGGTGTTTGCTGTTTTTGTATTTTTTTTTGTGTTGCCCATCTATAGCCTTACGGTCTTATTCATAAAAAAGCTTATCGTAGGTTTAAGACATTCATTAGTTAAACTGCTCGATAAGGTTATAAAACCTTTGATAAAATTTTGTATTCATAAAACGTTCTATAACTAAAATGTCGTTTATAAATTAAAATGTTGCCATTTTAATGAAATCACTCAACAAAATGACCAAAACATCGAATCGTCTAACGAGAATGTCTGCCTACACACCGAATAATTGTGACCATAGACATTACTACGTACTGGCAACTACTTAATTGTCTACAGTTTCGATACTTCTGACGCGGTGATGTCATTGTTATCTGAATTTGACAAATAATTTGAAATTGTAACTGTCAACTGATTGTTTGAAAATTGACATTTGTTGACACACAATATTTGTACGTCAAATGGTCAAATGTCATTTTCTTTGTAATCAATCAGCTGCTGTATAGTCGGCCATTTTTTCCTTAAAACACTGTTAAAGTAGGGTTCTGGCGTTTATAATTTTATAATAGGTTTAAAGAACACTGGTGCCGATTCTGTTGTACACCGAACTAAACTAACTAAACTATCACTAAAATTCCTTACTTTTGGCTATGAGAATCTTAAAGCTATTCTGCAAAAAAAGATCTCTAAATTTAAAAATAATTTTGACACAACTAAAATCGAATTTGACAAACGCGACTCCACGTTTGCCCTACTCCGTGATCTTTTTTAGAGCCGGAATCGCGCAGGGGGGGCAGCCTCAACGTGTTTTAAATGGATTTTTTTACTTTCTGTATCGAAAACATGAAAAATTATTACCTACTTGTTGAGTTTTAGAGGTGTATGGGGTTCTATAAAGGGGGTCGAAATTTTCATTATTTTTACGATAGGACACACCAATTTCGAATATAAGCAAAAGAAAAGAAAAAAAAAGATACAGTACTGTATTTGCGCCCGAAGTCGAGGTGTCAGTGTGAATTTTAGTTCTTGACAACTAATTTTATTCCACACCTTTTTAACGCGATTAAAAATAGTCAGATTTAGTTAGATAATCGAAATTTCATATTGAATAGAATAATGAATTTGACAACAACAGAATAGCAAAATTACCATTTTCACTAAATTAAAAACTCAGTACAATCTTAGTGCTGTCAAACTAAAATTTAGATAAGTTGTGTCACTTTAGTCAATTTCAGAATGGGAAATCGTCGTTTGACAGGAATAAACTAAATTTTAGTGATTTTTAGTTTAGTTTAGAGAATTTTGTGACAAGAGAATCGGCACCACTTTAGTGCTAAAATGCGTTTATGAATAGCACTTTTTGTAAACCAGACTTTAGCAACTGTTTAGATGTTCGATAACTTTTTATGAATAAGACCGTTAGCATTTTGTTTCAGTATTGGGAGGTGGAAATAGGAATTGTTGATTATATATTTTTTATTAAAATAATAATAATATTAATTATCCAGTTATGAGGACTTCTAATAACTGCCGCACGGGTCGATCGATCAGGTTAAGCTACGCTTGCCGCGGTTGGTCCGTGAATGGGTGACCATATTTACATACCAAGACGCCTCCGTGCCTCGGACAGCACGTTAAGCCGTTGGTCCCGGCTGTCATTTGTGAATTTGACAATTAGTACTCTATAACTGGGTTGTGGCGGTAAGATAGGCAGTCGCTCTATGTATAATACTGGTATTCAGCTGCAACCGGTTAGACTGGAAGCCGACCACAACATAATTGGGAAAAGGCTAGGCAGATGATGATTCAGTAACTTGGATATCAAATTCCAGGTCATTTTTTAAAAAGGTTGTGATTAGGTTGAGTTGAGGTTCCCTTGCGCACTTCTGGGGACCGAATTTACTACCTCTTGCTCGCTAGTACATGCATTAACCATTGTGATATTGCCTAAATTCATCTCGTTGGAGATTTTCTTCTTGTGATTAGGTTCTAAGAAAAAATTGCGAATCGAAGTCAGGCTTCAAAAGCGATCTTCTTTCGAATGCAGTATGGGCCACTAGCAGTGCTATTCTATAAAAATCTCACCGTGATATCTTGGGTGAAGTGAGCTTATGGCCTTGGTAACTTTAAATATTGTCGGTATGAGCGATAATAGTTCTTATTGCAATCTGTTACGGGTTAAAATCTGTTGTAATAAATTCGAATGACAAATGAGCAAACGCATGTCGTAAAAATGCAAGTAAAATCGTATAAAATTAGACATTAACTATTTTATAATAAATAATCTATCACTGAATGCAGTTTGGCATTTGGAATTTTATAGTTTATTTTTAATTATGTTTATAATTGTCATTGAAGGGATAAACTGCTTTTAAAAATTCTTAAGAGGTAACTTTAATGATTTTTTTGATGCATTAAAGTATGTTTAATTATGTTTTGAGTTCCATCACTGTATGCAAAAAAGACTTGAATATATGACATATTTTTTTGCTTTCAAAATTATTTACTGTTAAAGAGATTACACTGCTTTAAAAAAACACCTTTTTGAGCGTTTTCCAGAAATCTCCGCCTTAAAGTGAGCTGTCATTACTATTAATCCCTAGTATTAGATGGAATTCCATGTGGTGCCGGACGTAAAAGAATAGCACCATCCCATTTCTTCCCGTGGGTGTCGTAGAAGGCGACTAAGGGACTTACTAGAGAATGGGGTAGCAGCGTTCTCTATGCATTTGGCCACCATTCTGCGATCGTTAACCCGCCTGCCAAGCGTGGCGATATATTTACGTAATCCACCGCGCGGGCCCAGTGCGGTTTGGTAGATGTCACATTTCATAGAATTTTTGGTTCTATGACATTTCCTCATTTCCTTTACCGTTTGAGAGAAGTGGTTATGAAAATTATTTACACAAGTAAAGCGCCTGCCTGGGTTCGAACCTACGACCTACAACTCGTAAGTCGAGACAGGTACCACTGGGCCACCACTGCTCCATCGTTTCACCGCCAAAAACGTTTAATCTGCCTGATCTAGGCACCATGGAAGACAGTAAATACTAGTGCAAAAAAACTTTTCCAAAGAAAACCCGACTTCTGGAAAAACAATACAAAGTGAAAAATAACTTTAATTTCGGAAGGCGGTGACAAAAAATTCAACTACATATCCAAAGTCACCGACTTCCGAAATTAAAGTTATTTTTCATTCGCTTTGTATTGTTTTTCCAGAAGTCGGGTTTTTTTTGGAATAAGTTTTTGTTTTCACTTTTTAGTTATAGTACCTAGTATACCAATTCGAAATTTAATCATCCTTGGGGTCAAACAATGTATATTTATGCGATAGCAGCAATCGCGGTTGATTTGCTATAATTTTTTGAAGAGTTCGGTTTTCTTTCTCCAAAACACATCATCAGATCTATATGATAATTAAAATGAGACCATTTCGAAATAAACTCCTTTCGAACAAAAAAAGAATTTTGCAAATCCGTCTATATATGACGGAGATATGCCCGAACATACATAAAAAAAAAAAAACAAAAACATGTCGAATTGATATACTCCTTCTTTTTGAGGTCAGTTAAAAAGAGTTTGGAGACAGCATAAAAGATGATAGAGAGAGATGTTCGCTACTGTTATACAGACTGAAACTGCAAGACTTGCTACCACAGATTCAGTGATGATGGCCCCCTTGATAAGCCACTCGTACAAATTTCGGAGAGGCTCCTTATCTCGCATATACCTGCTTGTTATCATCATCTGCTGTAGACCGTCAGGTTTGCAGCCATTCCTGGTAACCGACTGGTCACTAGTATTGTTTCCGTGTTGTTTGGGGTAAGGCATACGCGGCAGCGGGTAGATGAAAGCGATGGATGGTCGAAGGAGGTAACCACCATTTATGTTGTAATAGTGCTCTTTACAGCCAAACCCACTTCATTAAAATAAGTAAGGTTAATTCATGGAAAGTGTTCATGGAGTTTTTGCAATGGGTTGCGTTGCAGTGCAGTCAGCCAAAATCTGCGCAAGCGTTAAATGGTTTTGGGATACAAATTTACAATAACTTGTAACGTTACTATTAGCCGAGGGGATGATTGTAAGCCATTAAAAGAAAACAAAAGTGAAGGTGGTAGAAGTTTCGGTTACGCGCGGCTCAAGGTGCTCGCAGTCGTCAGCAGAATGTGTCAGGATATAGCAGATTAGAAAATACTAGCAACTGTGGAAGTAAGCGATGTATTTATTCGTTTTTTCTTCAGTTCCTTAAGAACGTTACAGTTGTACTCAATTCTTTGAAGTTCAACAGCGGACCGACTTGCAAAACCATCCTAATTTAGATTAATTGTATTCAAAACCTGGAACCCAAAAAGTGGTATGAGCCTGTACCACCACCTCCAAATAGGCAATATCTATTTTGAAATGCAGCAGTATTTGTATAGTTAATTTCCATATAATTGAACCAGAACTTGTGGTAAGTTCTGGTTAACTTCCTACACTATAAAAAGAATAAGTACGTTGAAATTTTGGAGAAAACAAGGCTCGAGGGCGTTGATTTTATCTAGCAGCAGTAAGCATATCTGCGAGTCCCTTTCTTTCTTTTTTAAACCGCTACTGCCCATAACTTGGTCCAGGTTCACAGTTAACGTTTAACCCGGCAACCGCTCCGATAAGGCGCGTCCCTGTATTTATGTGAGAGCGAGCCAGGGGCCGTAAATCTGCGCATGCGACCTGCCTTATGCGGCCGAATAAATTAACTGTTCTCTTTCTATTATACCTAGAACTTCAAAAAGTTTTTAGCTTTATAATAAGTCCCTTAATAGGTCCCGTCGACGATTTAAGGTGCTTTTAAAAGGCCAGGCGGTGGACCTTTGGTCACAATTTTGTTGAATTTCGCATATATGGATAAATACTAGGTGTTCCGCCCAACTCTGTCGACATCTTTCATCCAGGTTGATAAGTAGCCTATGTCCGTTTCCAGAGAGGTAATTGCGTATTATACAATATAATCATTAAAATAATTTATCATTTATTCTCTCTTCACAAATGATAAATTATTATAATTTATAATCACTATCAGTAAGAATCGCTTTCATTTTGACAGTTGACAACATTCATGGCGTTGTTGACGTTGTTAAGCAGCCATTTTTTACGGCCGAATGACTCAAAGAAAATGGTATTTAGTTGCAAGGCAACAAGACTCAATTTTAAATGCATGAACTAATACTTGGGTCAACACGATTTTCTTCATAATATGCTTAGTAAGTAAGAAAATAAATAAACGAAGATAGTTAGCTTAAAAAAAAAACAAGTTTTGGTCTTTGCATTATGCTTACTCTAATAGGGTTGGTTTCTTTTTTTTTAAACGTTGCCGCACACTTGGAATTTGTCCTTCACAAACAGTCAGACCCAGAACAACTACTTGTAGTGTAGATCATACAAATATTTGTTCCGTGCGGGAATCGAACTCACGAAACGCAGCGCAGTAGTCAAGCGCTTCACGCGCCTGCCGTGCCGTGCCGTATAAGAGGTCTTGCATTAATTATGATACATATTGTTATGTATATACACCGTGAAATTTTAATGGTTGTTTTCCCGCAGCGTAATGGTTTTGTCTTAGTAATACAATCGTTTTATAAACAAATAAAATATTAGAAACAAAAAATGGCAGATTAACGATTGTGAAAAATCACAACGTGCGAGAGTTTATTTTGCTTTGAACATTTCTGGATCGGTGTTCCCTTTGTCGGCGGCGCGTGCGATTCAAGTAGTACCTACAAGTTACCTCTAGTGTTGCTATTGAGTAGTGTTTTATCGAGTTGATGAAATATATTTTAAATTATTTTAAAACAAAAAAGTCTTTATTTTTTACTTTTACTCTATGATTCGAAAGGACTCTTTATCGTTCTGCCGCGGGAAAACAACTATTAAAATTTCTCGGTGTATATGTTTTTTAGTATGGATTCAAATCTTATCTCGATGTTATGTCAAATGTTAAAACTGTGTGAAGTAGGAGCGGCTCGCTAGTTATAAATCATCAGAAAAGATGACACTCAAAAATGTAATTAATATTACATAATTATCCCTCTCAATATCTAACCTCCATACACTCACATAACCATAGTCTACCGCGGTTACATGAAAGACTCGTTACGTCACACCCAGACGTTAAATCGTTTATTCAGCGCACGTCAGATGGCGCTTTTGCACGCCGCCGGATGTGATGCGTGTGCGCACGACCGGCGACTACATTATCGAGCAGCGACCTATTTTTATGGCGGTTAATTTAATTTATTTCGTATTTTATAAGAAGGGTTATGGGTTTTTCTGCGGGCTGGATTGGTTGGTGGTGTATTTAAGTTAGGAGAATTATGATGACATGCTAGATGAACGATCGATAAAAAAGGCTCTATAGAGACTAATAGATAATTCAAGCTACTAAAAAGACTTGAGCTATATACCTTGTTAAAAGTTGTTGTTATACAATTTATAAAAGTAAATAAAATTGAAGTGTCTGTTTGTTATGAAAAAATATCAGCTTTACAATAAATGCATATGAAAGCATTTATTTACGGTAACGGTTGTATAACAAAAAAAAAACTATTTTCAACATTTTTACCGTCTGTTTGTTTGTTCCGGCTACTCTCCGAAATGGCTAGACCAATTTCGACGGGACTTTTAGTTACAAATTTTACTTAAAAATTAAAAGCCACGAAATTCGATTTGTTTTTCGACCTGCACGCAAACGCAGTAGCGGGCACAGCTAGTGGAAAAATGTATAGTACATAGTTAGTTTTAGTTATGTGTATAATGTAGGTACATAACCAATATATAATGTTACTGCTGCCTCCTTTCTTTTTGAAAAAGAGTTGGCAGTAATCCACCACGCGGGCCCAGTTAATATAGATGTCACATGTATAAGGAACCGGATTGGTACCTCTAAGCATGGCAGGCAAGGCTAGATATTTAGAGATTTAGTGCCTTCGCTATCTTACTTGTTTCTCGCACGTTGGTTTAGAAGCAGGCCTCGACATACATTTGTAGAGGCTAGTGTAAGCACGTGATCTGTTAACAAGCACACAACATTCGTGTAGTGTTTTAAGCTAGGTGTGTAGACGCGTACATAAAAAACTATCCTTTTTTATCAGGAGTGCAATCTGCCTAGCCTTTTTCCAATTGTGTTGGGGTCGGCTACTAGTCTAACCAGATGTAGCTGAATACCAGTATTTTATATGGAGCGACTGCCTATCTGACCTCCACAACCCAGTTACTGGGTAATGCGAAACCCCTTGGTAAGACTGGTAATCAGACTTTCGAGCTTCTGACGACTGTCAAAGATCCACGAATGACAACCCGGACGTTACCGTGCTTTCCGCGGCACGAAGGGCAGAAATACGTGGTAAAGAGCCCGTCTTTGGCAGTGAAGATACCTTTAATGTACCACGTCTGGAGCACCCTGGACATTGTTGGACAGCCCCGCCGCCAACCTGCCGACTGGCTAATATTTTACTATGGAATGAACCACACTGGCGTGACGATTGGTCTTAAGCTTTCCAGATTGGCCCGAGAAGGCGAAACATGAAGAAGAGCTGGGAAAATATAAGGGAGATCTTTGCGCAGCTGTGGAACACACGGAGACCAAGCGCGACCAGCGTAGTTTAACGTGGTCGTTTGAACCGAGCGGCTGTTATTATTTAACCACGAGCCCCTCTAATTCTAAACTACTAGATACATCATCATCATCATATCAGCCGTACGACGTCCACTGCTGGACATAGGCCTCCTCCAAAAGGGGGGGATTTGCCATAATGGCCACGCTTGGCAGGCGGGTTGGCGATCGCAGTATTGTGGTCAAATGCATAGAGAACGCTGCTGCCCATTCTCTAGTAAGTCCCTTAGTCGCCTTCTACGACACCCACGGGAAGAAATGGGATGGTGCTCTTCTTTTACGTCCGACACCACACGGAAGATAGATACGTAGGACAACAGAACACTGCAATGCTTATAGACCACACAAGTTTTTATCCAACCCCCTTTTTTACCTCCTCTAAGCGTTCGTGCGTAAATCCTAACTAGGTATCCGAGTAAAAAACTCAATAGCTTCCCGGACGAGGCACATCTGGGCCAGGAATGCAGGTGACCGCCACACTTGGCCATAATTATGTGGGTCCACAAACAGGTCTTAAACCTGATCCCACTGGGGTAATGGCAGAATTATCTTTTCATCATAGGTGCATGGTTAACGGGCTGTATTTGCATGGGAATGGGATTTTTGTGAATAATTTAAGAAATAGCGGAGAGGCGATCTCGGTCCAGCGTTGTGTAATATTTTTGTAATTTCGTCTGATTTTTCGGTGGATCCAAGTGGTAAAAAGTGTTAAAATACTATAAGTATGATCGTCTTGTGTTTCCCAGATGGCATGGCAGAGGAGTTTAGAGGTAGGTATGAGGAACAGGGTGGTAAACCTCTCATCCTCCTTAGCAAAGGGAGTCCCCTCGACCAGGCGGATACTTCTGGTGGGCTACTGCCCGATGCTTTTAGTCGGCCAATTGTGTGCCTCGATTATGGACCTCGACGCGCAAACTAAAACTACGCGCAAAAAAATTTTCATCAGTTTTTAACAAAAAAAAAAACTGGACCATACATTTTGACCGCGTAGGTATCGCACTTTCCTTTGAAACAGCAGATTTTTGCCGACGAAAAATGTATATATTATCAATTGCAATAACGTGGTCGCTCGCAATTGGCCTTATCAGAAGGCTTAAAGTCACACAACGGGCAATGGAAAGGGATATGCTCGGAGTTTCCCTGCGCGATCGAATCAGGAATGAAGAGATCCGCAGGAGAACCAAGGTAACCGACATATCCCGAAGAATTGCCAAACTTAAGTGGCAGTGGGCAGGGCACATTGCTCGCAGAACAGATGGCCGATGGGGCCGAAAGGTCCTGGACTGGCGCCCGCGTACCGGAAGACGTAGAATGGGAAGGCCTCCCACAAGGTGGACCGATGACCTTGTGAAGGCCGCGAGAATCCGCTGCATATGGGAAGCACAAGACCGGTCGAAGTGGAGTAGCTTGGAGGAGGCTGAAATGATGACGATGATTGTAATAACATGAATTCAGCGCATGTGTCTAGACTCATGCGCTGAATTCATGGTATTATAATTTACATCTCGATGTGCCTTTATCATTTCAGCCGAAAGACGTCTACTGCTGGACATAGGCCTCCCTCAAAAGGAGGGGTTTTGCCATAATCGCCACGCTTGGCAGGCGGCTTGGCGATCACAGTATGGTGGTAAAATGCATAAAGAAAGCTGCTGCCCATTCTCTAGTAAGTCCCTTAGTCGCCTTTTACGACACCCACGGGAAGAAATGGGATGGTGCTATTCTTTAACGGCACCACACCAAAACCTTATGCTCCTGCGATGTGCCTTACAGAGCCGTGTATATTAAGCGTCAGCAAAACATTTGCATACACGGTGGCGACATCAACGCACAAACTTCAAACAGCACATTATCTTAGACCCTTTAGCTTAGATTAAAAAAAAAAACTTTCAAAACATCTGCGCCTTTATACATTTTGACCGCGTATGTATTGCACTTTTGTTTGAAACGGCTTGTTTACATATGAATAGTTATTCCACTCAGGTATAAAGTCACTATTACTTGGTCTTAAAAAAGACGGTAAGGGTCCAACCGTTGTTCCGTGCAATTTGCGGAACCCGTGTCAATATTGTCTGCCTCAATAACCTACTGACAAGGTGGGAGCGACTGTAAAAGAATATAGAGTGTTGTCCGAATAGGTACATAAAAATGTGTTATATACTTAATTTTTTTACTAACTTTTGCCTGTGGCTTCGACTGAGTGGAGGTGATAAAATTCAAAGTCAAAGTCAAAGCATTTATTTCAAATAGGCACTTAAAAGGCACTTTTGAACGTCAACATTTACATTAAAATAGAATTGATTCTAGTCGCCCCTTCCAAAATGTAGTTTCGTATGGAGAAGAATGGGCAAGAAACTCCACCGTTACTCTTTTAAAAATGATTTAACTACAATATTTAACATACATTCATTGTATAATTATGTGTGAAAACGATGCATCCAGAACAAAATTACTGTACCAAAATAGGTAAAAAGAATGAAATTGAAGCAATTACAGATAAATTAATTTTATGATAGATACATGGTGCCCACATATTTACAAACATTGTAAAAGTAAATATACAATTTTCCTAGAATATTAACAATACAGAGTATGTAATCAGTCAGTGTGTGAGTTAAAGTAATCACTGAGTGTAATCAATGTCATAGATATAATTAATTACATAATTCAATTAGCAACCACTTTGATTTTGTCTAGACTCTAGGTTGTCGTATGGAGCAGGACCAGCATGTTTCCAAGCATTCTTATCTTGGATATAATCCTCTAATTTGTAATATGCTTGTTTACAAAGTGTACTTTTCACATGAGTTTTAAATTTCCTTTCATTTAATTGCAATTTAAAACTATCCTATAAATCAAAATCGACATGTCCTAGAACGAACAATCCGAAGACGTGTAACATCTTCTAACTCGCACTGGGCCCGCGTGATAGAATTACAGCTCAATCCCTCTGGAAAAGAGGAGGCCTGTGTCCCAACACTCCCAATAGTGGGAACATTATAGGCTAAGAATCCTGCAGTACCAAGTTTGAAATGGATAACGCTATTTGTGGTTCCCAAGCTATACAGGGTAAGTTTTTATTCAGTGCGCAAACTGTAACCATGAAGACAGCATATAATTCTACACCCCTTAGCGCAGAAATTTTACGTAGGTTTTACAAAAAAAAACCGCAGTTTCATGAATAGTGCAATACCTACGTGGTCAAAATGTATGGAACAGCTGATTTTTTTTTGTATTAACGACGAACAATTTCTGCGCTGGGGGTCTAGAACGATTACTGAATTCCTGGTTACAGTTTGCGCACTGGATACAAACTTATCCTATAGAAAAACATATTTATGACTAGCTACTGCGGGAGCAGCATTTTTGCTTCGCAAGCGTGGATGTGACCTATGCATCAGCTATCTGCCAGGTAAAGTCCAGCTAAAATCGGTCTAGCCGTTTCGGAGATTAGCTGAAACCAAAAGACAGACTATTTTTTTAGATGTAATTACCAAATATACTTTCATAAACAGTGAATAAAAAGCTGGTATTTTGATATTACAAACGGACACTAAAGCATATTGATGTAAATAACAATATTTGTATATAGAGTGGTAGTTTATGGGCGCAGAAAAAAGGCTCAGTCGTAACGGCACTTTAGCGGTAGTGATGGGAAAAATATCGATGGTTTGGATTATCGAAATTGATTTTGTTCGTTAAAAAGACTTAGTGATGAATCAAGGCAACGATTCACAGAGAGAGCGAAGTAGAATTTAAGTAATCATGAAAAAAACCATTTTGTTGTTTTTCCCATTTTAACCGACTTGAGAAAAAGGACGAGGTTCCTAAATAGGTAGTTTTTTTTAAATTTTTGTTACATCAGAACCCGTCATTTATAAATCGATTTAAAAATCTCTTCGTTTGTATGAATGGTATACTTATCAAGTGGTCCATATAAATTTGGTCAAGTTTAGTGCTTTTTGAGTTAGCTTCTATAATATGTATTTTTTCCACTTAGTTTATGTTGATGATATTATAATACCTTCCTGTCACTGGTATTTACTTAGCAAGTGAAGGTATACGAGTTTGTGTGGGGTACCTCAACGACAAACGACAAAAATAAAAAAATACTAAAAAATACTTGTAAATAC
Organism: Polymixis lichenea; assembly: GCA_949091785.1. NCBI lineage: Eukaryota > Metazoa > Arthropoda > Insecta > Lepidoptera > Noctuidae > Polymixis > Polymixis lichenea. The sequence continues at coordinate 11,269,394 of OX420958.1, read as the reverse complement.
TGTACTGTACTATACTTGTAATTTACGAAAAAAATACTTTAATTACAGAAGTTACATTTTGTAGTGTCTCAGTCAGTTTTTTAAAATATACATTTTCATTTTATTAATATACACTGCCTATCCCTTCTGGGATTAAAGGCGCGACGTAAGGTTATGTTGTGTTTATTTTTATTTTTTTAAATATTGCTTCCTGTATACTATTTAGAATTTTATTGAAAGTTTCACTTTCGCTTGGAAGACTCGACTTGTCTGCGGTTGTCGTAAATCGACTGGGACATTAAGCTAGAAAGTGGAGGCGGTTGGTACTTTGTGATTTCCTAGGGGAGAACTAAAGACCTGATTTCTCTAAGGAATGCAGAGCGAAGACGGAAGTTACTATAAATAAAGTTTAGATATTGGGTGCTTTATGAGTGGAACTGTCGGGGCGCTCACTTCTAAGTAGTTATTTTGCCTTTAGAAGCTGATTTCATGTAATTAATCACCATCCCATCAAATCATCATTTCAGCTAAAAAGACGTCCACAGCTGGACATAGACCTACCCCAAGATGTGCCATAATAGCCATGCTTAGCAGCAGTGGCGGTATCTTCATAGAAGCCAAAAAGCCCAGCTTGCCCTAATAAAATTGTAATTCATAACAATGAAAATAACCCCAGCAACAAGAAAATACAAAAACACATCACTCAATGACCTCTAACTAAAACATTAAATGTCATAGGTATAATAGGAATTCGAAATCCCCGCTTTTTCCGCGTTGTCAGATATACGCACTCATTGAACTCAATTAGTATCAGTACGTAATTATTATATTTGGTGATCATCGTATTTATAGGTTTTCAAACCAAAATTATGATAATGGTGTTAGTAATACTAACAAACATGAGAAAATGAGCCAATCCCTCAGTTACCTTTTTAATAGTAAAAAATCTCTTGGCTTGCCTTGATTTTGACCCCTAGGCACGCCACTGCCTAGCAGGCGGATTGGCCATCGCAGTATGGTGGTAAAATGTATAGAAAAAAGTGCTGCCCATTCTCTAGTAAGTTGTTAGTAGCCTTTTTACGACACCCACATTTCTTTCCTTTCTTCCTCATAATCGGCGTGGCTTTTTCTCAACTATGTTGGGGTGGGCTTCCAGTCTAAGCTGATCCAGCTGAATACCAGTATTTTACATGGAGCGACTGCCTTTCTGATCTCTACAAACTAGTAACTGGGTAATACGATACCTTTGATAAGACTGCTTGTCAGACTTTCGAGTTTCTGACGACCCGTAACGACTGTCTAAGCTATACGAATGACAGCCGGGACCAACGGCTTAACAGTCTTGGTATGTAAAGATGGTCACCCATCCATGGACCAACAGCGGCAAGCGTAGATTAACCGGTCTATAGACCTGTGCGACTGCCAAAAGTCCTCTCTTTTTTTTTTCCAAAAAAAATATTAAATATTGATTTTTTGTCGACATCAGTCCTTTACACGTCCCATCACTACTAATCCTTTTACGACCGCCACTTTCATAAAGTAACAAAACTATAACGAAATGACATAAGTACATACCTACCTATCATAGTAGGTAGGCTTAATTGCTTTATTTTTCTGCCAATTATAAAGCCCTTAATCACTTAAGTGTGATGTTATTTCCGTATGGCATTGCTTGGGGCGCTTTCTTTATTCCCATGTGTAAGAATTAGAGATGCCGCGAATACTTGCCATTACTTGCCGTGGACTGATGTCCTTGAGATGGCCGCAGGTATTAGCTGGATGAAAGGATCACAGAACAGGTCTCGCTGGATGCGAGAAGCACAGAACCAGACTAAGTGGCGATTTTAGTGGAATGCTTAGTCCAGCAGTGGACGTCTTTGGGCTGAAATGACTGAATGACACGGCTTGTTAAATCTTCGTTATTCGGCATTACTTGACATTTTTTGTTATTCTTCGTATACCGATTAATAGCTAGTGTTATTCGACATTCGGCGAATAGTTTTCTAAAATAAACTTTTAACAAACAAAAAACAGTATTTAACGCTGAGTTAAACAAAACGAGGTATTCCCCGTAAAATAGGTAGGTACTAGAAAAGGGTTGTCAGCATTTAAAACTATAAAATCAGTTTAATATGAGACTGATTTCAAAGTAAGGTAAGTTCAAGACTACGACAAGCGTGATATTATTATTTGAAAACAAATGAATTATTTTTTTAATCCTTTTTTTATGTCGAATAATAATGGCGAGTTATTCGATTATTCGACAATCGCTAAATGGCGATTAATCGGTATTGGACTATTCGCTATAACAACTATTCCCCGGCTATCTCTAGTAAGAATAATTACTCAGGTAAAGGAAAGTGCTCCTAATTAAAATAATTATACATACATATATATAACTTGGTATCAGTAGTCGCAAGCGCTACTTATGAGGTACTGCCTATCTATTCTGTTCATATCCCGGGGGTCGGGCAAAGTGTTACATATTGGGTTTCAGCTCTAGAAATAAGCAATTGGTACGTTTTTAATTTAATGCAATATAGTTAAGAAATATGTGTATTTTTCTTAGTAGGTAATACGATTCAAACGAACGAAAGTAATTATTTTCTTACATAAAATTAAAAACGTGCCAATTGCCTAAAACGTATTTCTAGAATTGTCGATTCGCCCACAAAGTGCGAATCACCTACAGAAAATGTATTATTTAAAAGTCGCTTCGGGCGATTTAATTCGCGCGAATCGACTTGCAGAAGTCTTAATTTCATACCTTGGTGCAAACGCGGGTTACAAACCGAAATAGGCATATCATGTGGCATATCAATCGCCATTACATGAACAATGTATAGTGATGGCCAGGAGTACAAAAATGTTGCCACAGCAAAAAAGAAATGACACAATTCTAAAGGGCCCGGTTTCCTTTGCCACTTAAGGGAGTCTCTAGTCATAAAAATGCATATGAGTCAGGTGTGACTAACTGGACAAGATACTAGTACTATTAATAGAATAAATTAATAGTGTGGTATGTCGGTAGTAAAAACTTACTATGTTACAGCTGCTTGTTAAATGGAGATATAGGTTATGAGAGCTTGAAGCTATTTTAAGAATACTATAGGAATATTGTTCCGTGTGGTGCCGGACGTAAAAGAATAGCACCACCCCATTTCTTCCCGTGGGTGTCGTAGAAGGCGACTAAGGGACTTACTAGAGAATGGGCAGCAGCGTTCTCTATGCATTTGGCCACCTTACTGCGATCGCCAACCCGCCTGCCAAGCGTGGCGCTTATGGCAAATCCCACCGTTTTGGGGGAGGCTTATGTCCAGCAGTGGACGTCTTTCGGCTGATATGATGATAGGAACATTGGTTGTCGACTGTTGATGTCGCGGGCAGAAGCTACTAGATAAATACCTAAACCTGCAGGTATAGCATGATGGTTTGTATTTCTACTCTAGTGTAGAATAAAAATCGCTTGTCTACATTTCTCGGTGAAAAACTGTCAACTGTCTATATGGAAATGTCATTTTGGTCTACTCTTCCGATGACAAAACACTTGCCTACGGTTCTCGTGCTAAGCCTCACTCAAAATCCTGCATCGTGCTAGCAAAGTCTACAACCTACGTTGTACATAGATGGCGCCACAATGACTGAGACTTATTTAAAAATAACATTAACGTCACATTAGGAGACCAAGTCGTAAACCTGTAACTTCAAAAGTCGTAAAAATATTTGTAGCCTCATAAAAACTTTAATTTGCAGTCTTGCCAGTTTTAATTATTTAATACTAAGTGCTCACGTAGCATTGTTGGTTAAAACCTGCCTTAAACGACCCTTAGCTATTCTTAAGTCTAAGATAATTACCGTTAAAAGTTCACAGTTTTACTGTAATAGTAAAATGGTTACAATTATTACTTGGTTGGTTAAAGTTTTATTATGTTAATAGTAGATGTTTAAACGTCAAAAATGTATGGTTAAACAGACGGTAATCATAACTTAACTTTAGTACTTAACGTTACAATATGGGGATAAATTCTTAACATACTTTTATACCTTATGGAGGTAATTGAGAGAAAAATCATTTTCCCAACTATAATGGGGTCGAATTTTCCAATAAAACCTAATGCAGCTAAATACCATTATTTTAGATGGAGCGACTGCCTAACTGACCTCTTTAACTCATTAATGGGGTAGTACGATACCCCGGGTAAGACTGGTTGTCAGACTTTCGGGTTTCTGACGACTGTCAAAAGTCCAAAATGACAATCAGGACCAACGGCTTCACGTGCGTTCCGAGGCACGGACGCGTCTCGATATTTAAAGATGGTCCCATCCATCTGCGGACCGACCGCGGCAAGCCTAGCCTAGATAGATCGACCCATGCGGCTAGTATTACTTAGCCACGGTCTTCTTACATAATTACTAAGTAATCCATATCTGCGATTAAGTTTGCTTCAAGTCGCTACAAAATGATTACAAGGTAACCCCTCAGGCATACGTATTCCAGCTACTATCATAAATATAGTTATTATCTACATGTTTAACATCCTACTATATAGTACATACTAATTCCATGCATCCTACACACAAATGACAACTGCTGTTCATAAACTAGTGACGTGCAAGCGGTTGTCGATAAAATTTTATAGTCTTGTGGCCTTAAGTCTTTTTATCTCTGAGTTTTAATATTAAACATATATTTTAGTATTAATTGTTTCTAAAAAGGTCAATGATTATTAAGAATTTATTTTTAGATAATTAGCTTGAAATAACAGTTAAAAAAATGTTAATTTGTCAAAAACAGTGGCTTACATTTCCTTGGTCTACATTAGGAGCTAGGATTATAAAAAAATAAAAGGAAAATGAGAGGCAATGAAGGCATTTTGCTTATGAACTCCACAGTAGGTCGAGCTTGTCTCGTGGAGTTCATGGGTCGAGCTTGTCTCGTGGAGTTCATGGGTGGTATTATATTATGAACAGAAGTAAACGCATACATGTATGAGAACTGAAAGCCCCGAGGTTAATACTGTTGTGGAACATTGTTATTTGGTTCATCTGTTAAAAAACTCCTAATATCTTTATAGTCAAACATTCATTGATATACCTACATAAGGAGTTTGTCCCCCGGCACACAGGCAACTGATACACGGGTGGGTTTTAGTCAGTAAAAGTCTGACACGCCCTCCCGCTCCGCCCAGAGCGGGAGAAGTTATTTGATGATTTCCCACCCTCAAAAAAAAGAGTTTGTGGCTAAGTAATAACAGCCACACGGGTCGTTCGATCAGGTTAAGCTATGCTTGCCGCGTTTAGTTCGTGGATGGGTGATCATCTCAACATACCAAGACCCCTCCGTACCTCGGAAAGCACGTTAAGCCGTAGGTTCTGGCTGTCATTTGTGGATCTTTGACAGTCGTTACGGGTCGTCAGAAGCCCGAAAGTCTAACAGCCAGTCTTACCAAGGGGTATCGTGTTACCCGGGTTGTGGAGGTCAGATAGGCAGTCGCTTCATGTAAAATACTGGTATTCAGCTGCATCCGGTTAGACTGGAAGCTAACCCCAACCTAGTTGGGAACTGCCGAGGGTGCGGGTTGTTCGAAAGAGATACCGCGGCCCCTGACACACAGGCAACTGAGGGAACACGGGTGGGTTTTAGTCAGTAAAAGTCTGACACGCCCTCCCGCTCCACCCAGAGCGGGAGAAGTTATTTGATGATTTCCCACCCAAAAAAAAAAACATAGTTGGGAAAAGGCTAGGCAGATGATACATACGAGTAATTATAAGAATAATGCGAATTTTGAACGTTATGCTAACGTTAGGCTACGTTAGGAGAAACTGGTGACCCCTTTTTTTGATTACCAAAGTAACCCAAATAAAGGGGTCACCAGTTTCTCGGGAAGCTAATTAAACCGTCGATCAGGGCTGTCATATGAATATCCTGATCAGATTCCGAAAATTGTTTCTACTAATATTATTGAAAGAACACTACAGGAGAAGAAGGTGTGCTCCACGGTTTTCCTTGACGTTGCACAGGCTTTTGATAAAGTATGGCATGATGGCCTCATTTATGAGCTAAGAACAATGCTGCCTCAATAGTTTTCAGACATGATGGAGTCCTAAACAGGGTAAATTTTTATCCAGTGCGCAAACTGTAACCATGAATTAAGCATATCATTCTAGACCCCCAGCGCAGAATTTTTTCGTCGGTAATACAAAAAAAAAATCAGCTGTTCCATACATTTTGACCGCGTAGGTATTGTACTATTCATGAAACTGCGGTTTTTTTTTTTTGTAAAATCGATTTTTTATGCTAATTTATTAGTTCCGTGTGGTGCCGGACGTAAAAGAATAGCACCGTCCCATTTCTTCCCGTGGGTGCCGTAGAAGGCGACTAAGGGACTTACTAGAGAATGGGCAGCAGCGTTCTCTATGCGTTTGACTACCATACTGCGATCACCAACCCGTCTGCCAAGCGTGGCGATTATGGCAAGTCCCCCCTTTTGGGGGAAACCTATGTCCAGCAGTGGACGTCTTTCGGCTGATATGAGGATGTTGATGATTCCTTCATATGTTAGAAAAAATTAAAGTAACGCTGTGAATGTTGTTCATCTGCGAAAATAAAAGCTATTGAATGTGTTTTACTACGTAATAACCCCGCTGGGCTGCCTACTATCTAAATTTGTCCTACCTAATGTCTAACTGAAAACATCATTACTTTAAGGTGAATCTAGTCGACATTTCTTCCATACAAACTTCGGGAGTGTATTTCCCCACTGTTCGACAATGTACACACGGCTACACATCAAGCTATACATTTCCAGTATAAGCTAATCTAGCATTGTACTGGATTTCCGTACAGTGCGAGATCAGCGTAAACTGGAAATGGGATGTGTAACCGTGTAAATTAAAAAATTAAACATGGTATGGTTTTGTCTCATTATTAATATTGTCTGTACGGAAACAGAATACTAAAATAAAAAGCCATTAAAAATTTAGGAGTGAACAAAGATTCGTTTTTCTTACTAATTTAACCTAACTTTGGGCGTGTTTAAGTAATAAAAGAAGTGTAAAATCTCCAAGACCAAAAACAAACTAATTATCGAAAAGTTTAATAAACTTTCTTGGTAACTGATTTATGCAGTGGTTTTTTCATAAAACCCGATCTTCCGAAGGACTTTTCTTAATGTATTACGTGCCTGTTGTACTATAAATGATCCTGCATCTCACTCAATAACGTTGTGGGTGTAAACTAGCGTCTAACTGCTCAACACTGATATACATACCTCTGTCGGACAAGATGCCTGGTGAGACAGCGTGCTTTTTAGCCAGGCCCATTAGTAAGTTCAAGCCCGCGACTAGGTTCCCCTTAACAGGTCTATCAAGGTTTGCTACTAAACAGGTGATGGTAATAGTCAGTCATAAAACACTAGGGATGTGGGTGTAGTCGATTTTGAGAATCGAGTTTGAATAGTGTCTTGGCAATATCTATTGGATATGAAAATCAGCACCTGAATCGCTTAATATACTTTATTTCGCAGTTCCTAGGATTTTGAATGAAATTCTGCTCCATGTGTTTGAGAAAAAAAATCAAAAATCAAAATCAAAAGTCATTTATTAAAATTAGGCTGAGAATCAGCACTTTTCAATTGTCAAAATTACATAAGACAGTCCCCCAAAACGCCCGCACTTCACTACTTCCTAGTGCTTTCGCTGTGAAGAAGAAGTGGCGCAACAAACTCCCCAGCAGCACAGCTGTCTGTTTGGTTCGTTTAGATAGACTTGATTCTGTACATAGGTAGGCAAAGTAATCAACATTACGAGACACAGAACTTAAAGAATTGTCATACGTCAGCTAGCCATACCAATATACCAACAAATAAATTGTAAACTTCACTCAAGCATAAAAAAGTAAACAACGCATACTACCAAAATAAAATAAATGATAATACATCAAGAAGATAAATATGACGCAATTAATGTTGTTGTAATGTCAAAATTCAAGGCATTGCAATTTTTGTTACGCATTTACTCCGCAGGAAAGGTAGGTAAAGAATTGGTTTTATTTGTAATCACAATATCCTAATATTATTTAACTATTTATATCCGAGCGTAGTTCATAAATGTAGATGGAATAACTGAATGAGGCTCATTTTCTGGCCCGTCAAATTTGTAGAAAAGTCACGTTTCAACGTGTTTTCTCAGATAACGAATATACCTAACTAGTATTCAGCTAACATTGTTTATGTAATAAGTAACTCAGTTTCCGGGAAATTAAAAAAAAAGACTAATGGTCTATCTTTTTTCCCCATCTTCAACAGAATCCAATCCACTAAACTCTGATTTTGAATTAGCAGGAATAAAATGACAGCTGCGGTCGACCGTTTAATGTCAACATGACAGCATGACAGTTCGCTGTCATTTTGCTCCGGCGATTTAAAAATCAGAGTAGTAGTAGTAGGTACAAACGCAAAACTATCGATAAAACTTCACCACCTCATCCCTATAATTACAGTACTACGCATACTTTATAGTTAGTAGCGGATATTTAGTAGTTAGGTATGTAGGTAACACAGAGACATACAAACCGGGACAGTACTGGGCTGATTGCCCACACTGACCTAGGGGCCACGGGAAATTGCCGTGAACTACTGGCCAGCACTAGCTTATCGGGCTGGTTAGTAACTGCGGGAAATTGCGTGGAAAAGATAATTTGGTATTTGTTTTAAATGGCGTCGGGTCTATTTATGTGAGAGAGATTTTATGCGCTGGATCCGATTGCTGATTCAATAACTGTAAGATATTCATATACACTGTGACATTTTAGTCGTCTTGCAACGGTCGCCCACTTCATGTATCCAATGACTACTAATCATTAATAAAAAATAAAAATTTGAACATTTGCATAACAAAAAAAAATTATATATCATTCACTACGACGCATGACGTAGTTTGAAACACCCTGTTATGGAGATGGAATTAATGATGGAATGTAATGGTAGGTAGGTAGATGTCTTCTACCATTTGATACGTAAACATTATTAACAGGGAGGGTGGTTCATAATTCTAAAGCATAATTTATTTTTCTTTGTACTTATTATGTTAATTATTGGTAAAAATGTTTTAATCGCGCCTAGAGGTATTTTATGACGGATACATCGAGGGGACCACCTTTTTAAGACGACTAAAATGTCACGGTGTATATCCTATAACACTCACAAATAACGTGGCTTTCAAAATCGGTTCAGTAGATCCAGAGATTACCCCCTACAACCTCACAAACTCACAAACTTTACCTCTTTATAATATTCGTTATATTATATTCTTAATATAATATAGATATTTAACTTATACACTGCCTCGTTGGTCAAATGATCCCAAGCGCTACTGCTGCTAATTTTTCCGTTCTGTGTGAAATGACCCTAAGACCTCCTAATAACACCAAGAAACATTTTCCTTTAAACTATCTAATATATAGTGTTTCCAAGAGTTACCTCTAAATTCTATTTGCATGATATAATTGAATACAAAGCCATGTTCCGTCCGTGGTAGTACATCGCACATACGGTGGGTATGTCTAAGTGTTATGCTTTAAAATTAAGCCCCTGGGCTAGTCGTGGGTACCTTAATATCTTAGTAGATTAGGCTGGCTGCAAGCGGGCGTTTAAGGGACGCGTGATTTCTCTATGATATGGAAATAATATCTTGATATTTGCCTTTAAAATGCTGGTTGTTGTTAAAGATTTTCGATAAATTTTGATATTATAGATATTATACAATATGTAACAAAAATCCTGTTCCTTTTAGGGACGTATATACTTACCTACAAGCACAACATTTACGAAGTTATAATTTAAAAAAAGAAGCATTGGCTAGTCGAGAGTTCAATATCAAATAACTATTAAAATCGATAAATTCAAAAAAAAAATTAACAGTATCTGAAATTTACAAGTATCCTTATTTCGCACAATAGACTACGAGCTCGTCGGCTTTCTTTGATCTAATCAAAATCAGTTAAACATTACAAATATTCATAATTAAATATTTATTTTAATTATTTTTGTTTAACAGTTTTTATAAATGACTTGCTTTAATACGTATGTAAGTATACCGATTCTGAAAACGTGGGTCGAAGGATCAACAGGGTTTTTGTTACATATTGTATACTAGCTTCTGCTAGCATCTTCACCCGCGTGGAGGTCGTAAGTTATGCCATGGGAACGTACTACACGGATAAAAAGTGTTAATCCAGGTCATGAACTGTGCAAAAAAGTGCAATCAGCACTTTGTTGCACAGTTCATGACCTGCTAATTTGACTACATGACTTTTGAGCGTAGCTTGTTCCAAAACGTAGATCTTTAGGAAGTAATTAATTGGTTTCGTTTCCTCTTTTCTTTGTTTAAAAGCGCAAATTTGTGTAAGTAAAAATACAAACGATACAAATAAATAAAATTCACGCGTCTGTTTGTAATGTCGAAATAACAATAAAGCTATTTGAAAAAAAGTCTGTCTGTTTGTTTGTTCCGGCTAATCTCCAAAACGGCTGGACCGATTTTGACGTGACGGCAAAGGCGCGGGCTCAGCTAGTATGAAAATAAAATCACTAACAAGACGTGTCACCGATCTGACTAAATATTTGTAGAAATACGCCAGTCTGTCCTACTCCTAACCTGACCCTATGACCTAGGGCCAGATATCTGGTACAGGACCAGTGATTGTACATGTCGGCCGTGTGTGATTGATGGCTCACTGCCTGTGAAAGTACTAGGGGACCTAGACTTCGCTTGTTGGTACCTAATGTGCGTGAAAGTTCAGGTGATAAAATGTTATGATTACCGTTTCTTTTTCTAAAGAATAACAAAGGGACATGTATCCTACCTATCCTATCTAATATTTAAAATTTCCATGTCACAATGTTAGTTACCGTACTCCTCCGAAACAGCTTTACCGATTTTTACCAAATTTTATATGCGTATTCAGTAGGTCTGAGAATCGGCTACTATCTATTTTCCATACAACTAAGTGATAAGGGTTGTTCACCCTAATAATTTATAAGGCAAAACAACGTTTGCTGGGTCAGCTAGTTAATATTATAAATGTGAAAGTTTGTGAGTATGGATGTATGTACAGATGTTCGTTACTCCTTCACGCAAAAACGGCTGAACGGATTTGAATGAAATTTGGTACACAGGTAGTTTGTAACCTGGAATAACACATAGGATACTTTTTATCCCGGTACTACGTTACCGTGGGATAGTTTTCGACCTCCACAAGGGCGGAGCCGCCGGCAAAAGCTAGTATTATTATATTGCGGCTTATTAGTCGACTCGCACGATTTTACTGGCCTGTATCGGGCGAATGGTCACTGTAAAATAATATACAGGATACATTTTTATCCAGTACGCAAACTGTAACCATGAATTCAGCATATCATTCTAGACCCCCAGCGCAGAAATTTTTCGTCGGTAATATAAAAAAAAATCAGCTGTTCCATACATTTTGACCGCGTAGGTATTGCACTTTTCTATGAAACAGATGTTTTTTTTTTTTTGTAAAATCGACGTAAAATTTCTGCGTTATGGGATCTAGAATGATATGCTGAATTTATGGTTACAGTTTGCGAATAAAAACTTTTTTTTTTTTTTAAACTTATTTTTTTAAATCCTGTATATGAAATGATTTCTATAAGCGACTCGCACAAAGTTAATTTATTTGTGGGCGAATCGACAACTCCAGATACAATGAAGTGCATAAAATTCAATATTCAAAAGAGTCGCTTTGCCCGATAAGATAAGAAGATGCTTTTATTTGTCCAAAACATGAGTATACTTACACACATAGCTTGTAAGATATTACAACAAATTAATTCAGTCATGTTTTGCTTCAACGGCGTACAAATATAAATCAATTAACAGCGACGGCGAGTAAATGCGTGCGAATCGACTAATAAGCCTTTAAATCTCTCTAAGTTTCTCAAGCATGCGGTAGAGGAACTATGTTCTAAGTATAACTTTGCTACCATAAATATCAGCTTATACCTAACGTAGTGTTGCGAAGTCACTTTTCGATCCTTACCTGGAAACAAGGAAAATCAAACATTAGTTAAGTTGGATTAGTCACCAACTCGACACGAAAGACTGGACACACGTGTGTCCAGTTGGTGAAACTCAAAATTAGTAACATTTATTACTTCGTCATCTGAGGCCCTAGTGTGAGTTTCATTTATTTGGAAACTCAACAGCTTATAATGAATTTACATGAGTTATGAAAAACAATTGTCTCTTAAGCCAATAACCGAGTTTCACGGCATTGATAGGGCTAGGTTAACTAGAAGTAGCGAAAGAAAAAAGAAAAAACTTATACAAATGCAGATATCAATAATAGGTAATGTGCGATTGTTGACACATTGCTCACATTAAATGAAAGTTACAAGTATGCACTTGCCTAGATACTATGATGACCATATAAATTAACAAAAGGAAAAACAACGGAAAAATAAAAATGAAAATAAAAATAAAATGATTGTTTAACATTTTGAATAAATATCCACGTAGCAACGCGCAACGTGTATTGATAAAATCTTATATCTAAAATTTCCATGTCACAATGTTAGTTACCGTACTCCTCCGAAACGGCTTTACCGATTTTTACCAAATTTTATATGCGTATTCAGTAGGTCTGAGAATCCGCTACTATCTATTTTCCATACCCCTAAGTGATAAGGGTTGTTCACCCTAAATTATTTATAAGGCAAAACAACGTTTGCTGGGTCAGCTAGTAATTATATAAATATTATATCTTTTTAAAAGTGAGTTTGAGAGCGATGGTGATGAAATAAATAACACAAAGTAAAACGCCTGTCTATGTTCGAACCCACCCATCATGAGGAAACCGGCACGTCCTAGATAAAAAAATCGAAGATATTTGACATTTACCAAACTGCAATGGGCCGGCGTGGTAGATTAAAATGAAAAACAAATTAAATAAAAAGTCATTTATTCAAATTAGGCTGAGAATCAGCACTTTTCGAACGTCAAAGTCCCCATAACGCCCGTCATTCACCACTTCCTAGTGCTTTAGCTGGGAAGAAGAAGGCGCAACAAACTCCCCAGCAGATGCGCGGGCTTGCGGACGGTGAGTAATGGGTAGCTCGCTGACCGGTAAGGGCCAAGCCCGGGTCGACGGCGCGTTGTGTTCCACACGCGCCTCAAAGAAATGTCAGCACCAACTGGTGGGGCCCGCAAAGGCCGATGCCTGCCAGGGGTGCGGGTTGTTCGAAAGAGGTACCGCGGCCCCTGACACACAGGCAACTGAGGGAACACGGGTGGGTTTTAGTCAGTAAAAGTCTGACACGCCCTCCTGCTCCACACAGAGCGGGAGAAGTTATTTGATGATTACCCACCCGAAAAAAAAGCAGATTACCGCCAACTCTCACAGACAGGAGGCCTGTGTCCCAGCAGAAATATCATTAAGTATAGGCTGCTTATACACCGTGATATTTTAGTCGTCTTACAAAGGTGGTCCAATCAATGTTTCCATCATAAAATACCTCTAGGCGCGATTAAAATATTGTTACCATTAATTAAGATAATAGATACAAAGAAAAATAAATAATGCTTTAGAATTATGAATTATGAATTATGAAAGTTTATGTATCAAACGGTAGAAGACATCTACCTACCTACCATTACATTCCATCATTAATTCCATCTACATACCAGGGTGTTTCAAACCATGTCATGCGTTTTAGTGAATTATACTTTTTAAATTATGCCAATGTTTCAAAAATATCATTTTTTTTTTAAATAAATTATTAGTAGGTAGTCATTGGATACATGAAGTGGGCTGCAGTTGTAAGACGACTAAAAAGTCACGGTGTATATCTATCCTACATCCTCAAAGTCCAACTACCAATGCTAATTGTCACCTCTACAACAAACCTACAATTTAGACTTCTTTCCACCTCTCTGAGACGCTATCTCATACAAATCACGTTCCCATACAAATATGTTCACACAATTATTAAGATGACGCTCAGATAGAATCTTAAAACTAGATTAGATTTTAATACTGTAATTTAGAAAAAATCCCACGACTTATCTCCGATCTCAGAGCGTTATGTTATTGTACTTATTTAAGTTATTCTTGGAAAGAAAGAAGGATTTAAATTGTTCGGGTTAGTGTCATTTGCGAATATATGTGTTCTGTCTATATTTTTATAAGACTTTATCCCCTAAAAAAACACAGGGTTTTTCGTGGTTTTTCTTTAAATAAATTTTGAACCGCGAAGCCAGTTTTTTAATTAAGAACTACATTTCTTGTAGTTCTTTATAAAAAAAACTGACAACTTAGCTCCGGGCTAAGTTGAAGTTTATCTAAATTGAAATAAAATTATAAATGCAAAAACTGGCTTTAGACTAGAACTAAAGTTAAATCGCGTTTTGTAAGAAGGATGTCTAGATTTGATAAAAAATCAATATATAAAAAGCAACTTTTAACAAATCACCAGGTTGACACAATCGAAATAAACTTTATCTCGCTTTTACAAATCTTAATTACAATAAGCAAACTAACACTAATAATTCATAAATATTATGTACAAGTAGTATGGATTAAGAAAAAACAGGGGAAAAATAATTGGGCGTCTTCATCTGAATACCATTATATTTGAGGGAGTACTGCCTGTATACGCGCCCTCACGGCCCTAGCCTCCGCAGGAGACGCCTGGGGCGTAGGGAATCCCGGCCACCGAAGGCGCGGGCTTGCGGATGGCGAGTAATGGGTAGCTCGCTGTCCGGTAAGGACCAAGCCCGGGTCGACGGCGCGTTGTGTTCCACGCGCGCCTCAAAGAGATGTCAGCACCAACTGGTGGGGCCCGCAAGGGCCGATGCCTGCCAGGGGTGCGGGTTGTTCGAAAGAGATACCGTCGCCCCTGGCACACAGGCAACTGAGGGAACACAGGTGGGTTTTAGTCAGTAAAAGTCTGACACGGCCTCCTGCTCCACACAGAGTGGGAGAAGTTATTTGAAGATTTCTCACCCTCAAAAATCAATAAAAAATACCAGTATATTACGTGAAGCCTATCACTATCTAGTGGCTGGGTGGTGGACCCCTTGGTAACATTGGTCCGGGCTTCTGACTACCCGTAGCGACTGTTAAAGATGGCAGTCGGGACCGACGACTCAACGTGCGTTCCGAGACAAGGAGGGACAATCACCCATCCACGCACTGACGTCAGCAAATGTGGTTTATACTTCGATCGTCCCATGCCGTTGTTATTATGCAGGTTCGAGCCCCAATAATATACCATTTTTTTTTATTTTATCTGTCTAGTGTATATCATTATGTAAATACAAGTTAGCATGAAATGACAGGCTATCAACTTTAACCGAACACTTTACCATATTGTGGTAATATTTCAAAGAAAACTAACAACTCATTACAGACTGACAAACTTTATCGTGCATGTCATGGTGGCGCTACTATTTAGGGAACGGTGTCAAAAATGCGTCTCATGCAGTACATTCCATGTTAGTTCTCAATTTCGTCGCACGCACTGATAAGTTTGTCGGTCTTCTGTTGTGATTATTAAATTGACAGCTGAAGCGTGTTGCTTATGGAAAATTATGTTGTCTATGACCGTTCGTTTAGCGGTAGGGGACGCCCATGTCCAACTGGGGACATGTTTGAAATGTAAGTCAGCAGGCAGGTAATGCATAATATTCTGTTGCCTCATTAGAGTTCAAAAGATTGGTAGACTTTAAAAATAAGAAAATATTTACTTAGAAAAGCTTACTGCTTTCTAAGAAAATATTTTCTTATTTTTAAACGGTATCATTATTTTTTTGCCGTAAGTATTAAATAATGGCTAGGTACATGGTGAAAATGGTCTGAAATATATTTTCTTAACAAAAAGAGAATTTTTAGTGCTGAGATAACGTTCAAGAAAATTACAAAATCAACTAATAGTAATAATACCTAGCTTGTGCCAGCGGCTTTGCCTGTGTGGAGGTTGGAAATTATCCCACGGGGACGTGCTACCGGGATAAAAAGTATCCAATGTGTTAATCCAGATTATAAACGATATTTCGTTATTCGTTTCATTCAAATCCGTTCAGCCGTTTTTGCGTGATCATGATACAAACATACGAACTTTCGCATTTATTATATTAGTTTTTTTTTTATATGTAAACATATATTAACTATGTAAAAATGTCAATAAACGGAACATTTCAGTCACACCACATAATACCTACTACTAACGTACCTACTTAAAAAAGGAAGCCACGTAGTAATGAATCATTTCTACACTTACATCATAAAAGCTTGTTTTATGGCTGGCAGGGTGTGAAAATGGCGCAAAAATTTACTGACATGGAACTGCCATTTTATGTCTATTGCACAATTAATTGGAAAACGTTATAACGCAAATAGAAATAAGAAAATTAATCGTAATAAAACTTGTTAGCTTTAATACAAGCTGCATTTCTATTCACAGCGATAAAACATCTTTAAGAGAGCCTTAAACAATTAAACGAAAAAAAAAACCGCCATAATTACATCTTGACAGGCCGCCATTTTGTGCCACAGATAATAGAACGCCGATAGATTGATATCGGTTTCACACGATCTGCCTACGACCCCGATTACTATCAAGATGGTATAGAACCTCATTTAGTATTAATTGTCTGAGAAAGTTATTAACAATGAGTGACGTACCTATAGTGGAGTGATTTATCAAAATTACAAGTTAATAGAGACATGTTGCTTGTTGTAGTTGTTTTTTTGTTTTGAACTGTGGTGGTGTCATTTTAATTAGATCAGATTGTAACTGTTTCTGTGTAAGACGAAATAAAAGAAAAAGGACTGGATTTTTCACGGAGACTCACTATGTGATTGTACCTAACTTGAAATAGGGCTGCAAATAAATACAAATAAGTACAATCGGCCTTTAATGTTCCCATTGCTGGGACACAGGCCTCCCCCTTTATGAGAGAGAGGACCATGATTCACCAAGTGGGCCCAGAGCCGGTTGGTAGATGTCACAAGTCTTCGAATGTTTGGTTGTAAGACATGCCGGTTTCTTTAGGTTTAAGAACAACTTCATTTCTCATGAAGAATTGCATACAAAATTCACTTACTGAGAAACAATATCTAAAACTAATTAATAATATTAGAGCGCACAGATGTACGTATTTAAAAAATAGCAAAATAAAATAGAAAAAATGTGGGTAAACAGATAACATAAACTCGATCGATAAGTAAGCACAACATGGATGTGTGAATTTGATTTTTACTAGATATGGCATTGATGGCATAAGTCTGATTTAACAAGTTTATTATAATAATACTATTCTATTTTTAGTTTATTGTTTTATTTATATATTTTTGGTACATACATGGTTTATAAATCATTTTGAGTATTGGATTCAATTTGTTTTTGTTTAATTTAAGTAGTTAATAATATATATTTTTAACTTATGTGTATATTTTATTTATGTTAATATATATATAATGCTGTTTTTTTTTTTTTTTTCATGACCTTTTTTGTATGTAGTAACTATGTGAGTCTTTAGTAGATTTTTGAACCGGGCAAAACTTTGTTCTTTTTTATTACTGATGGTAATTTATTATAAATTGTAACGCCCTCATATTCCAAATTTCTTCTTACATAGTTAGTTCTAGGAGGGCGGGTCACTAAGTAACTAGCACGTCTTAGGTTAATGTTTCGTGTTTGTTGTTTTGTTACAAATCTTATGTTGGATTGGATTTCCTTATTTAATATTTTACGTATTAGAATACATGTGTAGTATAATATATGTACGTTTGTTTTATATTCATAATTTTTGTTTCCTTGTATATCTTTTCAGTTGGTGTCCGAAATTTAAAGTTAAATAAGATTTTAATCAACCTATTCTGAACTCGTTGAATTGGATCTATATTAGTTTTCGCTGCAGTTCTTCGCGATGATATTCTTCACCGTTTCCAGAGCAGTGGTGATTAAATAATTTAGTCTTAGTAAATTAGGTACCTGTCAACGTTCGGACCTACGACGTACAAATTATAAGTCGCAGCCGTTACCACAGAGCCACTACTGTTCACTACTAAGTATTACAAATAAATGAAGATGAATATCAGTGGTCTCTCTGTCTACTTGAATATAATACGATGTGAAAGTGGTGATATTTGATGGATTAACAAAATTGTTTTCAAGCAATTAGGTGGAATACATAGGTAGGAAGGGTGTGTAGCTTCTTGCCAAGATGCATATGAAATCGTGGGAAACAATTTTTTTTTTTTTTTTTGCTTTGTTTTTTGTTTCGCTTTTTGGGTTTTGTTTTGTTGTAGATTAAGTATATGTTTGTGTTTTATTTTTAAACAGTATCTGCGATTGGATACGGACACTGTCTTTTTGTTGAGGTTTTTCGCAAAACTCCATAAAGGGGTTACCTTTCCTTGTTAGCCGCATAAGTTTTTGTACAGTTGTACAGTACGCGTGTCCGCCCCCCACGTAGCCAGGTGTTCAGCTTGGACGTAAGGTAGGATTTTAGGGGGCCGTGGGAAACAATTAGGTTAAAAATAATATTCAACTACCACCTGGTTAGACTTTTAAAATTAATTAGTAGTACAACCAGCCATATTTGCTTGGTCGGCATTTTATTGTTAGAATATCGAGGGAAAAGGCACTGAAAACCGAAATACAGGCTTTGCCTAGTTCGGTTTCAGTGGCTACATCCATTTATAAAAAATAATACTGTCCAAACTTTGTTTCTGTAAAATATTACTAAGTTTTTTGGAGAAATAAATTTTACTTACTCACTTTACTTAGAGTGGAAATTAACCCTGTTATTCTAGTCTATAGGAATTACCTACAATAGCAATAGTTAAAAAAAAAATCTGTTCGTGTTAATTTCTCCTTTCTCGGCCACTAGATCATGGCAATGAATACTATTAAGCTGTCAAAATAATTGCCCTAACAACTGGGAATGTCTAACACAATTACAGTGTACCTCCACAGTGTATATTTTTATTTAAAAAATATAATTCTTTTTGAAACAGGCTAAAAAGAACTAAGAAATAAATCCTCACGATGTGCGTGCGCTGCAATGCTTAGAAGCATTTTTTCTATTTTATTTTTTAATTTTATTCAACCTGTATTGGCCCAATGTTGGGCAAAGCATAACATAGATTTCCACCCTTGCTTGTGTGCAGTGGCGTGCACAGAGTTTTTAGACAGGATAGCCAGAAGAAAAAAAAACAGATTAACCCTCAACATTAAGCAACCTGTGAGGTAATTAAATGAAACATTGTTTTGAATTGAATTTACGATTGACTTTACCTTTAGCTTGTATTAATGGCAAATCGGGTGCACAACTACTTTTCACGATCACTCGTTTGTTTTATTTTTCACCGAAAGATACTTAAGAAAACGCATAATTTTTCTTTTCTCTTTACACACACTGAACAACTTTCCTGAACAACTTTCACAGTGAATATGATCTATTTGTCACACTATTAGCAACGTTAATATCTTAAATACATGATATCCTAGCTCACAACCAAAACAAATAAATCAAAACAAACAATGGCGTCGAAATATAAAATAATACGACAAATGTATAATTGCTGTTTATGTAGCGACACTTCAATGAAACAATGCTACTTTTTAAAATAGTCGCATTTAACCAACTTTGTTCGGAAAACTTCGGTATGTTTCGTAATTCGTCGTATCAAATGCCACTGACTACTTTGTACGGTTGTGTGCGTAATTTTTTCACTGTGTGCTACGTATGTATAGGAATGCACACCCAATAAATCTGGATGATCACGAGAGCACACATATAAACATGAAGACGCGAATAGTTTGTGTCACTCCCGAGGCACTCAGCGGCGCTAGTGCATCGCAATGCGAAGTTGCGTCAAATTGTACGAACCAAGTATTGTATCGATGATACTAATGATACGACCGACGCTCGACAGGTGAAGCTGATTTATGAATAAGGATTTTTCTGTTTAATAATAAAATAATATTAGTTTTTAATATTTATCTTATGTATCTTATATATAAAATATTATCTTATGTATCTTATATATTTATCTTATATATAAAATAATATGAAGGCAGTGTCTTTTGCCTTTATGGACTGCACACCACTGCCTGTGTGTGGTCTTCTCCGGCTAATCTCCCATAAATGCCTCTAAGTCATCATATTTTCAATTACCTCCTTTTATTCAGTACCCATACTTTCCATTGAAAATAATTAAGTATCCTTATGTATATACATTCAAGAAATACGCCATTAAGCATCAATAAATTCAAGATGTCCTATCTAAAAATGGCGCGCACAGGTGCGTTAAACGAGTTCTGCAAAAAGCGAGGATTACACACGACTTAAAACGTAAAACA
The DNA here is from genome assembly GCA_949091785.1 of Polymixis lichenea. Taxonomy (NCBI): domain Eukaryota; kingdom Metazoa; phylum Arthropoda; class Insecta; order Lepidoptera; family Noctuidae; genus Polymixis; species Polymixis lichenea. The sequence goes on along the minus strand of OX420958.1, from coordinate 11,249,022 downwards.
CTTGCGAATTTTTAAGGCCTGCCAGTAAAGAAATAAAAGATAAAAGTCACTATACTTGTAATAACTCGAGACCCAACAAATTGCGTTGATGCTTTCATGATGTGCAAAGACACCGTATATTAAACTTCTTTTTTAATGTAACAATGTAAAAAGACTTGGCTCCGGAGAAATATTAATGTCGCTTAAAAAAAACAATGGCGGCGGGAACACGTTCTATTTTTAAACCGGTGTCAATTTTACTTTTTTCCCGCGTCGCGGTGTCGTGAACAGTGTTGTAAGGTTTGCTAGTTTTAGAGACCGCAAAGTTAGAATGAAGGGTTTGGAACATTTTATTTAAAAAAAGAGGTCGGAATTCGAAAAGAGGTTCTTTGTGCTTTTGTACTTTTGAAAGACTTTTCTTCTCGAGGTCTCATATGCTTGGTCTGTTATTCTTGAACCGATTTTCGGAGGAATTATATAAAGTTCGATCGACGTTGATCCAGTCAGGGGAGAAAAAAAAAGTCATGATGTTGTTACGACAATTGTTCAGGCTATCCATTGTCTGTCAGTCATCTAGTCACTCACGGATCTTTGATATGAATGGAAGAAGATACATTTCAATTTTGTCCCATGTCCTAGATTTCTTTTAATCTACGTAATTTTCTTGTATCTGTCAAAACTACAGTTTTAAGTGTCGCTCAAGATAACTATATTCAAAGTAGTATGTAGCGACGTTCTGTTTCAAACAACAATTGTGCATAAATAATGGAAGGTTGTTAGTCTATGGCATGTTGTCTATGGAGTCGGAACACGATAATAACATAATTTTCTTAGTCAACCATCATAACTAGAGGAAGGAGCACATATTATTATAGTCGTTACGTTTGTTGGTTTTCGTTTTTAAATACGTAGTGACGTTTGAAATAAATCTATGTAGGGTACGTAATTGAATAGTGAGATAACGACTGATAGAGATGTACCTATTTGTATAGTGACAAGACATAGGTGTACCTACTTTACCGATTAGGGTAAAGAGTCCAGGAGGACAACAACATTTTAGAAAACATATTTTTATATTGAAACAGATCCAAAATTCACGCATATTTTTACAAAGGTAGGAATGTCACTGCACCCACAATACTTGACTAGAAAGAAGGTCAAATTAAAATAATTTATTTTCTCTTCACAAACAATAGCATAAAAGCTTAAAAAACTATGTGACACTAGTAATACCTGTATATTAAATAGTTTTTTAGTAAATGTGAAGGCATAGGGCTAAACATAAAAATCAATGATAAACTCACAAATAAAACAATAAAACTAAAAAATAAAGGTAGTTAAAGAAAGATTGTTTTATTCTGCAAAACTGACTGTCTATCTTGAAAACTTCTGACGAATGATACTTTTGTAGTTTTGACAGTGAAATAGAACAATGATTACATCCCTGCAGGGGCCCAAGTCTGCTATTTTTATAAATTTGTCATTCCAACACGATCCCATTGTCATTTTGCTAAAAGTTCGTAATCTGCTTAATTCATAATGGTCGATCATTGGTCGGTCAATGGTCTCGTAATAGAATTGTGTTATTATGGCATTGTCGTATTGTCATTATTATAAAACCCGTTAGTAGAAATGAATTTCCAAAAACGACTACTAAATTTGAACATTTATTCATGCCCGATTTCATTTATGTATATTTTTAAATATTATTAATTAGTTTATTAGTGTTAAATTTTAGCACATTACCACCTAAGTCAGTCATTCATTTGTCATTATGTACAAGATTACCAGTAAATGCCATTTCTTTCAATGGAGTGTCAGTGGCTGACCATTGTAAAGTCATAATGACGCCATTATATTAGTAGATTACCAAACTTGTCAAAATCAACAATAATTATGAAATCAATGATAGACCATTCTGACACTATTGTAATAGCAGACTTGAGGCCCTGGTCTAAAGAATGTTAGTTTTCATTTATTTGTTTGATCTAGCCGATGTACCAAGTTCTTCTCACCTAACAGACAGCTGTGCTGCTGGGGAGTTTGTTGAGCCATTTCTTCTTCCCAGCTAAAGCACTAGGAAGTGGTGAAGGGCGAGCGTGTCGGGGAAACCGTCTTATACAGGGTAAATTTCTATCCAGTGCGCAAACTGTAACCATGAATTCAGCATATCATCCTAGACCGCAACGCAAAAATTTTTCGTCGGTTATACAAAAAAAGAATCAGCTGTTTCATAGAAAAGTGCAATACCTACGTGGTCAAAATGAATGAACAGCAGATTTCTTTTTTGTATAACCGTCGCAAAATTTCAACGCTAGGGGGTCATGGTTACAGTTTTGCGCGCTGGATAAAAACTTATCCTGTATAATTTGGACGTTCAAAAAGTAAGACTCTTTGCTTAGTTTGAATAAATGACTTTTAATTGATTGACCAACACAGAGTTACAATCAATCTGCCCAGCTTTTTTCCAACTATGTTAGGGTCAGCTTCCCGTCTAACTGGATGCAGCTGAATACCAATATTTTACATGGAGTAATTGCCTATCCTGACTGAAGAGATCCGTAAGAGAACCAAGGTAACCGACATAGACCTTTGCCAAACTTAAGTGGCAGTGGGCAGGGCACATTGCTCGCAGAACAAATGGCCGATGGGGCCGGAGGGTTCTGAATTGGCGACTGCGTACCGGAAGACGTAAAGTTGGAAGCGCTCCCACAAGGTGGACCGTTGACCTTGCGAGGGCCGCAGGCGTCCCCTGGATGCGGGAAGCACAGAACCGGTCGAAGTGGGGGAGCTTGGGGAGCCTATGTCCAGCAGTGGACGTCTTTCGGCTGAAATGATGATGATGATGATGATGATGATTGCCTATCTGACCTGTACAACCCAGTAACTGAGTAACACGATACACAGAACAGATCTACGAATAACAGCTGGGACCAACGGCTTAATGAACTTTTCGAGGCACGGAGGAGTCTCAATATGTAATGGACGGACACCCATCCTCGGACCGACCTCGGCAAGCGTTGCTTAACCTCGACCCGTGCGGCTTTTTATTATTAAGCCACGAACCACAAAGCCCTACCATCACTATGAATTCCATCCAAATTCGATTTAGTTTTGTATCGTCGTGAAATATTGACAACAATAATAAAGCGACATCATGGGGTGAATTATTTATAGACTAGTATATTGGTAGCACGCCCAATGAGTACTAATAAGACTGCTATGGCTCCCAGGTGCATCAATAGCTGATGTTAATAGGTCTGTAAAATAGGTATAAACTCCTGATGTTAAATAGTTGAGCTCCTAATGTTTGAGCTAAACGATATTTGACATATGCGTGCACTGACTGCAGAGGTCCACCAAAATCTGTGTGGCGCTTTTCTCAAAAAACCATCTTAGACGCTTATCTGCATGGTATTCTTATTATTTGAGGCCTTAGTGTGAGTTTCATTGTGCCATCTCGATCAAATTCATTTAACGCGTTTAACGCTCCGATTGGCCCTGAAATGGTGACGGACCAATCGCAGCGCTGAACGCGCTCGAAGCGTTTGATCGAGATGGTTGAGGCGGAGATTTCTGGGAAACGCTTAAAAAGGTGGTTTTTTAAAGCAGTGTATCTCTTTAACCGTAAATAATTTTGAAAGCAAAAAAATGTATGATATATTAAAGTCTTTTTTGCATACAGTGATGGAACTCAAAACATAATTAAACATACTTCAATGCATCAAAAAAATCATCAAAGTCACCTCTTAATTATCTTTAATAGCAGTTTTAAACATAATTAAAAATATACCATAGAATTCCAAATGCCAAACTGCATCCAGTGATGGATTATTTATTATTAAATAGTTAATATCTAATTTTATACGCTCATTTGTTATTCGAATTTATTACAACAGATTTTAACACGTAACAGATTGCAATAAGAACTATTATCGCTCATAACGACAATATTTAAAGTTACCAGGGACTTAAATAAAACTCTCACCCTAATTGTGTAACACTCTTACTCGCAATTTGAAAAATTTTGAAGGATATATTGGTAATCCATTGCTTCTATGTCCAAAAAAATTGGCAGCTGAAAACACGGAGTGGTTCATAATTCCTGTAGGAAGCCAAGCGCTGGTTGGTGCACCCTACAGCCGTGAGAAGTAAAGAGAATGGTAGGAGGCCTTTGTCCAGCACTGAGATAAAATGAGCTTGCAAAAACTTGTGTAAAAAAAAAAACATTTTATTTCTGAAAATCTATAATTTTTTTTTTTAATTTTTTTTTTCTGTTAATAAAAAAACAAATATAATACTAACTTAACTTAACCACATTCACAAATTAAAAAATTGCGTCAAAATTCATCCGCATCGGTGTCGACTGGCAATGTTCCCAAGAGACTGGGAGCATTACCACGTTGTATGGCAATGCTTAGCAGCTGGCCAAGGTAGAAACCAGCCCTTGGGTCACGGGAAGTGTCAACCAGCGTTTTCGAGATTTCCTTGAAGAGACCATGAGCACTCGGACCCCTATTCGAAACCAATATAATTGATTAATTGGTAGAAACAAAATGCAGAATGTTACATTTGAATAAAGAACGTAACAAAAGTGGTAGTGTACTATTCAAAGTTGAAACCTAAAACCTCTTCAGTGGAATACGGTTGAATTATTTGGCAACACTACACTCGCTAGTGAAGCGAAATACAGCAGTAAATCGATTGCAATATCGATACGAATCTGAGGATAGGTTTATATCGATATTATTGGCTGTTATCGCATTCCGTATTGAACTTACTGCCGTGTTATATCGATATTTTATCTCTTTATAGCCAATGCTATTATTTCGAAAGATATTTTCAACTTATGCTGGTAGTTAGTTTTTTTTTATTTATATGTACTTTATTGTACACCACAAAAATATTTTTTTTTTCAGTTATTTTAATAGACTGCCTCGTTGGTCTAGTGGTAGCAAGGGCTGCTGATTGTCCGGTGTTCGATTCCCAGGTCGGGCAAAGTGTTGTTGGATTTTTCTATTTGGAATGTCTCAGTAGCAGCCCGGAGTCTAGATTTGTGCCCGGTTGATGGTATTAGGCTCGACCCCTATTACATGGGACGTAAAATAACTGGAGAAATATATATGTACTTTAAGTACATTTCTGCCGTACCCTTCGGGCGTTATGTTATGGTATTTTCATAGAGAAGTTTCTCGATTTGCATATTATGTGCTGAGTGTATGTAAATTGAGTTATAATAGTTTGATAAACAAAACGAGATGGTAACAGTAATGTTTATTTGAGGTTGTTCAATGTAATAATTATTTGTGAACGATTTTTGTTACACAGATTGCTGGATTTTTTACTGATGTAGTGTAATACTTATATCTTCATCATTCTCCTGCCCACATCCCAATTTATTTGTGGTCAGTACGACATGTCTTTCCATACTTCTCTATTAGATGTCAAGAAGGGGTCGGAAGAAGTGGTGAGCCCTTCTTTCACAATCAGTATACCTAATTTACGAAATAAAAAGTACTCTTCCAAAAACTATCCAAATCGCTTCAAGTGTGCCTATAAAATTTGAAGAGTTCTCTCTATTTCTCCAGGATCCCATCATCAGATCCTGACTTGGTGATCATGAGACCACCTGAGAAGTATATCCTTTCAAACAAAAAATAAACGAGTAATCGGGGAACAAACATAAAAAAAAGTTTCCGACTAATTGAGAACCTCCTCCTTTTGGAAGTCGGTAAAAAAATGTTTTATGCATAATTGTAAAAATTAAATGTATGTATTATAATTATAAATATCTGGATGGGCCGAGCTTGCCCGGTTTTTTTTTCGACGTTTTTCAAAAATGAAACCTAGCTAGATCGATTTATCGCCCCCGAAACCCCCTGCATACTAAATTTCATGTCACATCGTTAGAGCCGTTTCCGAGATTCAGATTCGTTTAAGGCGTAGTATCTCTATGTAGTCTGTGGTTTAAGGGTATTAGATAATAATGTACTAAATTCTAATTGGGGTATTTGGTAGTGTGAAATTTTTTCTTTTAATTATTTGTTTCGGCCGTCTTCTTACAAAATTGTAGAACTCTCAGTGTATAAAAATAGTAGTTTAAAAAAAACTAAAAAAACACGCTTTAAAAACCAAACTAAAAAGTAGAAAATAATTTAATTCTATTAAAAAGCGTGGGGTGCCTTTTGAGGTATTTTTATAATCAATTAATATCAAGCACCCCGCGCTTTTATTATTCTATTCTATTCTATTATTTATTTTCTATTTATTAGTGTTGCTAACTACAAAAGCGTGTTTTTTTATATTTTTTTTATATTATTGAATTGTCATAGGTCCTCGATAAGTCTACAAAGTTTAAATGAAATCTGACTGTTTAAAGTGGGTCAAAATAGCGTCCAAAGGAGTCGGTTACATACAAACAAACATACAAACATACAAGTGAAGCTAATATAAAGGGTGTAAAAATGTTGCAAAACTAAATACTTATCCTCAAATATAATAAAAATAAAAACAGCATGCAACTCACCGTACAGATCACAGATTAAAACCAACATAATGAAGTTCTATCCAGGTAAACGACTAGTAAGTAAATAGGTTACTAAGGTACCATAGATAAGCTACCATAGACACTGAGTGTCAGTCTATAAGCATCGTGTATATCGTTATCTTGTTATTTACTGCGTATCTGTAGCTTTGATGGTGCCGACGACCGATGCTAATTTTACTTAAAAGCCGTGGGGTATTCTAGGAAAACTTGTTGAGGAGTTGGTTAGTTTTTAGCTTGCATGTGGGTCTGTTTTGTTGCACCTTTATATTTTGTGAAATCAATGTTTTGGTTGATTTAACAAACGTTATTCGTAAACATTTATGAATTCTTACAATACAGGATAAGTTTTTTCCAGTGCGCTAGCGCAGAAATTTTTCGTCGGTTTTATAAAAAAACAAATCAGCTATTCCATATATTATGACCGCGTAGGTATTGCACTTTTCTATGAAACAGGTGATTTTTTTTGCTTATTCCACAAATCCCCCCTGAAAATCCCCCTGAGGGGGATAAGTGGAATCTAAAAAAAGTCTGGAATTACCCCCTGATAAGTCCCTTGGGGGGAAAACTGGAATCTGAAAAACCAACGTCAAGAAATCCCCACTGAGGTCATTCAAATTTAAAGAGTGCTTTGCCACCGGCGCTGGGTGCCGATTTGTTCGCCGGTGCTGGTTGTTAAAATATTTACCGCGGGTGCCCCGGCATATATTTTACTTAGATAACCTAAAATGCAGGAGCGAGCGAAGCGAGCTTGGGAACAATTTTTAACCATTCAAACACTAATTGGAGCACCGCCAAGCAGGCCTTCATCGACATCACTACATAGTATAAAACAAAGTCGCTTTCTCTGTCCCTATATCCCTATGTATGCTTAAATCTTTAAAACTACGCAACGGATTTTGATGCGGGTTTTTTTTTAGTAGATAGTGATTCAAGAGGAAGGTTTATATGTATAATACACCGACCTCCACGCGGGCGAAGCCGCTGGCAAAAGCTAGTAATATATAAAGCTGAAGAGCTTGTATGTTTGCTTGAACGCGCTAATCTCAGGAACTACTAGTCCCATATGAAAAATTATTTCAGTGTTGGATAGCCCATTTATCGAGTAAGGCTATAGGCTAACTTAAGAAGCAATGATTGAGCAATCTGTTTCAAAATGATTCAGATTATGATTAATCGTGCGTTACGCAATTAGGGTGCTGGTCCGATTTGAAAAATATTTTAGTGTTGGATAGTCCATTTATCGAGGAAGGCTATAGGCTATATAACATCACGCTAACACCCTTAGGAGCCGTGCAAACAGAAAAAACTCACGAATACGAAGTACTCGCACGGGCAGGCGAGGCGAGCGACGGGGTGGGTCGGGGAGCAAGAACTTTGACGCGAACGAAGTCGCGGGCAGAAGCTAGTAATATTATAAAGGCGGAAGTGAGTTTGCTTGTTTATTTGATTTGATATCTTTTCATACTTCCGCAACAACGGCTCAATTGATTGTTATGAAACTTGGTTTGGAGATTGAGAAAACACATAGGATACTTTTTGTTTCGAAATTTTAAAAATCCATAGATACCAGTGGCGAAACCACCATATAACACGATTCCTACCGGCTTCCCTTCGGTGATTCGCATTTCTACCGCTTTTGAAAAATGACACGTCAAAAGTGTCTACTACTGCCAAAAAATATAGTTACACTTAAAAGGCTTATTTTAGCTTTGTATTACCGATTACAACGGCGCGAAAACATCATAATCGGGAACTAAAAATTCATACAACAGCGATCCCGTAATGATGTCACTTTAGGTCACGTGGCACCGCTTGATATTGTATGAGAGCAAGCCGCTGGCTGTCAAACGGATTACGATAGAGACGGACATAGAAAAAATGTATCAGCGAGAACGAGATGGAGGAATATTGCACATTTTATTTGATTTTCAGCTGTTCAATTTTATTGTATTTAAATCTTTATATTAATTTTAGAATGATGGTAATGGCGATTTACCAATAATGAAACAAGTACTTCATTATTTTGCATAGTAGACCCTCCCATATGGCAGTACCTATCGCAGGTAAAATTAGCTTGGGAATCTTTAAATGAGTGCACGACTAAACGCCGACAGACACTACGCCAATAGACTCAACACTGACAACACTTTACTTCGACGGGACTCTTCGCCGAAAGGACACTTCGCCGACAGGACTCTTCGCCGACAGGGCTCATCAGCGACGCAACTTATCTCCGATAGTCAGATTACCGTTAGATTATAACCTATCTCGCGAGATTGTAAGCTGTCGACAGATTGTGAACCGTAACACACTGCTAACAATATAACGCATTATTTTTTGATAGATTATAATTTTTCGAAGTGAAACCGTCAAATTGTGAACTGGTATCAACACGGATAGTACCTGCGCGATTACTAAATAGTCAAGTAACTGCCACTAACATGGAAGTAGCACTCGCCGGCCGCTACCGCGGCACGGTTGGTCTCAATTCTAACCTAACCTAACCTATTCGGTCGGTAAGCAGTATGGTGCGGTTCACAATGTATCGATAGATTACAATCTCGTGAGGTAAATTATAATCTAACGGTATTTACAATTTTACGGTGACTAGCGTCGCTGATGAGCCCTGTCGGCGAAGAGTCCTGTCGGCGAAGTGTCCTGTCGGCGAATAGTCCCGTCGAAGTAAAGTCTTGTCGCTTTTCAGTCTGTCGGCGTAATGTCTGTCGGTGTTTACTCGAACACTGATTTAAATTCCCAGTTTGGCAATAAAAAATGCTACCACTGATAAGCAAAACGATCCGTTTTTGTTTATAGCAAACGAGCATTAGTAGTTCTTTGAAGTACAAACGTTTTAATACTTAAACAAGCCTCTTTTGTGTCTGACAACATAAAAAGGACATTTGAATAAAAGGTTAGATACTATAAAAATGTTGTGTTTTTAGAGTTCCGTAAGAAAAAAAAACGATACCCTTATAGCATCACTTTGTTGTCCGTCTGTCTGTCAAGACCCTTTATTTCGGGAACGCATGGCCGCACAGTGGAACGAATGTATGGGAGCGGTTGGACGTAGACATGTCCGAAAAATAAGAGTAAAATTATGACAAACTAATGATGCCATCTTATTCGATTACTTAATGCCTTCATAAATTGTGGTGATGAATTTCTTCATAACTCCCATATTTCGGGAGTAATTTGAGAAAATGTGAAATTTTACTATGAAAATGAGTGTATCGAGCTCTCTCCCTCCTGATTCCGGGCTTGTTTCAAGTAGCGGTCTCTAATATCGTAATGCTATTACTAAGAGCTATATTTAATACTAAGACACATAGTGCGCCAAATGTGCACTTTCTGGGATAAAAGGAAATGAAAATTTAAAAAAAAAAACGTTTTTTCCCCATTTGTATTTACTTTAAACCGCAGACAGACTTATTAAGAGGTCTATAAATATATTATATATATATACAGAAATATATATTAACAAAAATATTCACAAGAACTGATGAGAGTATGACTTTTAAGTAAGTTGATAATAAATTACCTAGTTTCATTAAAAGTACAATAAATAATTAAGATGTAAGCTCTAATTTACTAAGTTACACATTTTAAAACAATAACATCATTTAATTATCTTCGTCATCATCATCATCATCAATTAATTCAAATTCAGAATCGATGTCCGCTAAATCATTTATGTTAACAAATTCGATATCACTTTTCTCAGAATCCGTAAGCTCATAAAATTCCTTAAAAGAAGATTTTTTTACAAACTTATTTCCTTTTGGACGGATACTTGTAACAAGTGGATCAGAAGACAGTAAAAGATTGTGCATAATATCTTCATTGCATGAGATACTGCTATGCTTTCGAGAATGCCCCTCTCTATATTTTCTAAAATCTTTATTTCTAGCCTCAGATGCCTCTTCGGATAGAAAACCAATGGGCACAATTGACATGTTCTGAACTATGTCTGGCCCATGCATTAAAATTTTATGAAGTGAAGAAGGCATATAATACCATGGGTATAACTCCACGTAAAGCTTAGCAGTATCAAAGCAGAACTCTCGGAATTTAGTTACGTTGATCTTCTCTCCTGATGAAATACACTGCAAGATCACACAGATTTTTCTTAAAAGCATAGCATCTATTCCGGTCAGTTCAGCAGATTTAGTGTAGTTTTCAAAAAATCTCCTTGCCGAGTTGCCATTGTTGGTGGATCCACTGCCTTGTTTCACAACATCGAGAAGTAAGCCCGTTTCTCTTCTTACATGAAATGAAATGAAATGAAATGAAATGAAATGAAATGAAATGAAATGAAATGAAATGAAATGAAATGAAATGAAATGAAATGTTTATTTATGTAAGTAGATCTTAAAAGACACTTTTACACGTCAATATTTTGTTGGTCAATATTTTTTAAAACTAGATGGCGCCGGCATTTCCTAGCTGACTGTTCCCTGAGAAGAAAAGCCGAAACAAACTCAGAGGTCATAGTCTCTTTTAAAGTCCAAACATTATATTATTTAAATTTTATGTGAGTCTAACAATGCAGGGTAATGTCTGGAAAGGCCTTTTGAAGAAAGAGCCATTGCAGCTTTGAGCTGACCTGTCTCAACAGACGGCATGTATGTAGCAGTCACCGTGTAGCTCAACCCTATTTTAGGGAGCTCAACGACCCGCTACAAGACGCTACCAGATTTGCAGGACATTTGCGTAGGCCATTTACAAAATGCTCAAAACCACCAGACGAGTTATAAAGTAATGTGTTCAATCTAGCCTGCATAGTACTCACATTCACAGTTAGTTTTTTCTTTAAATGTCATTAAAAATCAATACCTAAATATAAAATGTCAACAGCATCTATTAAACACTTAGCTTATATAACAGTTTGTTGCTTGAGGGTACATTGGAGCAACTTAACTAGTCCCAAGCTTTTTTGTCATCCAAGTAATCTTTAACTTTATAGAAACCTTTTTGACAGAGTTTCTGTTTAATAAATAGTTTAAATTTATTGAAGCTTAGTTCCTTAACATGGCTTGGGAGTTTGTTGTAAAAACGAATACTTTGGCACTTAAATGAATTGCTAATTTTTTGGAGCCTAGTCGTGGGCACAATAAGTAAATCTTTATTTCTAGTATTTATGCTATGAACGTCGCTGTGTTTAGAATATAGATTAATGTTCTTTTTAACATAAATTAGGTTCTCATATACATATTGACACAGCCTCTTGAACTCTTTTCTTCCTGTCATCAACTTGCCTTTTTGCTATATCACCCCTTACTTGCCATGATTTTATGTCTAATTTGTAGGAAATGTGTAATAAGCATTCCATTGAGCGAATCCAAGCGTGAAGGGTGCTTAAGCTATATTTATACATGTCCTCGTTTGCGTGTTTATCTTTGATTAACTCTAAATTATTCATTTCTTTAGGACAAGCCTTGCATATGTCACACACTGAAGCTGCTGTATTGGATATAATGGAATGAATTTTACCATCAATCATTGTCAACAGCAGTTGGTGTTTGACACTAATTCCATCAGTGATGGTGGATGGAGTTAAGGCTTCAATCTCTGCTTCGATTTCAGCCATCTCTCTCTGCACATTTTCTTTGGTTTCCTTTATAAACTTAAACAATATTGGCCGGCAAAATGAAGTGGAAGATGGTCGCTCGTTTTCCCAAATTGTTACACCTTTTGAGACGAGCCGCAGTGGTACAAGACTAATCATAAAATTACTAGCAAGATCGATTTGCTCATCTTCACTCGTCCTTTGATGATAAATGCTTTGGCTAGATGATCCGTCAAAACCCCATTTGCTGGTCAATACGAGCTGTTGATTGGGATCAACAGGGGTTTCTAACGACCTAATAAGTCTTCTTGAGGTTAAATCCATCAAGGCTTGTAATTTGATTTTTGCAGAGCTCTCTGTAACTGTGAGATCTTCTTTGGCCGGATAGCACTTAATTTTTTCTTTAACCAACATGTAGTAACTCGGGTATTGAAGAGCTCCTTCTTGAGTGTTGAAATCCCGAAGAGTGTTATAGCGCCATTTCGATAAGTTCATCGATACATAAAGAGCCAATGCCTTCAAAGGGGATATTTCCCGTACCTGAATTGATTTACCTTCAATGAAGGCTTTGATTTTTGAGGCCTCTTCTGGATTCTCCGTCAAGTATTTCATAACATAAGCTGTATCGCTTTGTCCTGCCTTTTGAAGCGCCCTTTCGGCCGAAAACATAATTTCAGCGCTGCTACTGCTGCATGAAAGACTATCTTCAGTGCGTCTTCTTTTTTGCCGGTTACTAAGGTCCTCAAAAGATTTACGAGGACTAGGATGTGTACAAGTTGAAGCATCAGATTTAGCAGGAGAAATTATGGGCTCGATGACGTCACTTATATTTTCTGTAGAAGGTTCCATATTTTCATTCTGTAATTCCGGCCATTGAATTGCAGCCTGTAGCCAAATCTCATGTTTCTTCCGAAACTTATCTGTGCTTCTTCCAGACTGTGTCCATTTTGCATAAATGCGGTAGCAAAATCGACGACACCAGTCTTTTAAACTTGTTTCAGCACTTTCACATAACTGAACACAACTATTATCTTTTAAAACACTGAACAAATAGTTAAAGTCGCGTAAATCTTTATGTGCGCGTGCGCATAAAGCAACGTGAATATCAAGATTTGTATTAAAATTTGGAAAATACATTGCGAGATTAGCTTGGATACAACGAGGTGTAAATCAACACTGATTTTAAAGTTACTAATAGTGACCTATTTATATAAAATCCAGGTATCCCAGGTATCCTTTGTTAAATATTGCAAGGTAATTAGTTATTGTGATAATTAGTAAATGATGCATGCTAAATTAGTGTATTAAGAGCCATTTAGTAATTAAATAATAGCAATGTTCTTATCAGTAATCATTAGTGCATCAGTTTTATATGTAAACCTTAAGTCCCTAATTATATATCCTAATTAGCTTATATCTTCTCTAATTGGCTGCTCAGAAATGTTATTGTAATAAGGTAAACCTTTAGAAAAACGGTTTTAATCAACAAAATAAACAAAAAATAAAAAAATTGTGTTATAAAATAAACATCACTCTTTATCCCAGAAAGTGCACATTTGGCGCACTATGTGTCTTAGTATTAAATATAGCTCTTAGTATTAGCATTATGATATTAGAGACCGCTACTTGAAACAAGCCCGGAATCAGGAGGGAGAGAGCTCGATACACTCATTTTCATAGTAAAATTTCACATTTTCTCAAATTACTCCCGAAATATGGGAGTTATGAAGAAATTCATCACCACAAGTTATGAAGGCATTAAGTAATCGAATAAGATGGCATCATTAGTTTGGCATAATTTTACTCTTTTTTTTCGGACATGTCTACGTCCAACCGCTCCCATACATTCGTTCCACTGTGGGCCGTGGAGGTATCGAGTTGAAATTAAAACCATATACTCAGGTCTACAGTCTTTTCAAGCTGTGAAAAAAATCAAACATCTAAGTTAAAAAAAGATACGGCCGTTTATGTCGCAAAAAAACGTATATTTCGACACTCTCAAGGGAATCAAAATCTGTTCCGTTCCGTTCCGTTGACCTAGAACTATGAAATTTGGCAAGTAATATCTCTCTCGTCTTATACTACAAGTACAGGGAAAAATCTGAAACTATCCATTTGTAATTAAATCATAAAAAAATATTTCCCGCCATTCACAACATCAACAAAAAATTCAAAGGAGATGGACAAAGCGTGCCCCACGGAGTACAAACATAAATTGATTGCAGTTAATTTGAACCAAAACATAAAGAATTTTGAATAACTTTTATGCCTTATATCAAGTAGAGAATCATCATAATTATTCATGATTCTTAAAAGTTTTCTGTTTGATTTTGCTCTAAAATAACTTTTAATGTTGTCACAACAATACAATAGGCATAGCAGGTCTTAAATATACTCGTAAATTATTTTTAACCTAAATATAAATTATAAGAAAACATACAAGAATTATGTTTTATACATAATTCTTGTATGTTTTCATATAATTATATAAATTGAACCCATCTATAATTTATTGTATCTATATTAGTGCAGTTACGGATAATATTTTATCTCATTTTCTATTTGGCAGCACCACCGACAAATGTTAATTTTCACAATAATCGCAATTTCTTAATACCCTCATCAACGTTTGCGCCGCTTTGCTTTCGATCATTCGGTATTAGTGCGAATTGTGTTTATGTTCTCGCGTATATTATGTTTACCTATGCATTTTATCGTAGCCCCACGCGTGTGCTCCACTAATAAGTTTTGTAAACTGTGGAATAAATACATCCTTACAGGAAATGGACCTTTCACAAGCGAGTGTTAACTGTGGTATCACAATTAGAGAACGCATCAGGCGGCATGTTATATCATCATTACCCACTGATGTGACTGATCTTTTAACGAAGTGGTTAACTTTTGAGGTAAGTTCTACTTTCATTCTGTACCTCCTACTAAAATATTTACGCGACGTGAGAAAATGGGGTAAACAATAGGTACCTATTGTTTACCCCATTTTCTCACGTCGCGTCGTGATCCGTAGACTAATAAATAACTAATAATTAATAGGTTCTTATTTTACCATCAATCACTGTTATCACCTCAAAGCTGTGTCTGTGGTGCTTGCTATGACCATATAAAAAGATGCCTTGCAACCAATTCAAGAAAAAGACAAATTGGTCACAACATTTTTTGTTATGGCTTTGAAAACACATTTCTGAATTGAGCCCTCTCGTCTTAGTTGTATCATCGTGGCATCGCCTAAAAAACTATTCATATTAAACGCCTGGCACACACCGTGAAATTTTAATGGTTGTTTTCCCGCGGCAGAATAACTTGCCATAAGAAGTATTTTCGAAGAATAGAGTAAAAGTACAAAAATTCATCAACTCGATAAAACAGTACTCAATAGTAACACTAGAGGTAACTTGTAGGTACTACTCGAATCGCACGCACCTCCGACAAAGGGAACAGCGGTGCATTAATGTTTAAAGTAAAATAAACTCTCGCACGTGATGTTTTTCACAATAGTTAATCAGCCATTTTTTGTTTCTAATATTTTATTTGTTTGTAAAACGATTGTATTACCAAAACAAAACTATTTCACTGCGGGAAAACCACCATTAAAATTTCACGGTGTATACATAAAATCCACATAAAACCTAAAAATAAATCCCATAATATACATAACATACCTTAGCAGTAATGTAAAAATCAACTTTACTAAACCTTCATATTTTATGTACCCTACTGCTGAGCAATATGCACCTTTATTATTTTGTTTATAGAAGACCAGTCCTAATACATGACATAGATTTTATATCTGTACATTCTGGGGTGCAAGCCCATACAATTTTTGCCCATGTCCTTTGTATGAAACCCTCGGTGGGCGAGTCCAACTCGCAAATTTCCGGTTTTTTTTTTGTTAGAACAAACAGCTCAAGGGAAAACAAAAAAACAAGTCGCCAGGGAAATACAGAGCTTTGAAACATTGAATATAAAAACTTTAGGCTTTGATGTTTTTTGCACTGACAGATTATTAATAATATTTCGAGAGTTTGGTTTTTATTCATTTGTTTTAGGAGCTTTTGCTAGCGGCCTGGCCCGCGTGTAGGTCGGAGTATCATATAAACCGTGAAATTTAAATGGTTGTTTTCCCGCGGCAGAACAACTTGCCTTATGGAGTACTTTCGAAGCATAGAGTAAAAGTAAAAAAAATAATACTTTTTTTTGTTCTAAAATAATTTAAAAAATATTCATCAACTCGATAAAACACTACTCAATAGTAACACTAGAGGTAACTTGTAGGTACTACTCGAATCGCACGCACCACCGACAAAGGGAACAGCGATGCATAAATGTTAAAAGCAAAATAAACTCTCGCACGTGGTGATTTTTCACAATGGTTAATCTGCCATTTTTTGTTTCTAATATTTTATTTGTTTATAAAACGATTGTATTACCAAGACAAAACCATTTCGCTGCGGGAAAACAACCATTCAAATTTCACAGTGTATATAAACCTTCCTCTTGAATCACTATATCTACTGACGAATCGCATTTAAATCCGTTGAGTAGACACGAAAAGCGACTTTGTTTTATACTATGTAAATAAAAGATTAGTTTAGCGTTTAATATTTAGAAGCTTTTTTTTAATATTTTGTTTTATTAGTCTACATTAGAGTGGAAAGGCCTCCCACAAGGTGGACCGATGACCTTGTGAAGGCCGCGGGAATCCGCTGGATGTGGGAAGCACAAGACCGATCGAAGTGGAAGAGCCTGGGGGAGGCCTATGTCCAGCAGTGGACGTCTTTAGGCTGAAATGATCTACAATTTTTTTTTTAGAACTTGCTGTAGCTGGATATCATTTGAAGGTTTTTTATGACATTAAGGCGGCAGGCCTAGACGGAGATGGCTGGATAAACTGTACTCCTTTAATAAAGACTAGAACATTGGCAGCTCAGGACAGGGAGAGGTAGAACGAGAGTAGGGAGGCCTTTGTCCAGCAGTGGGACTTTTATGGCTAGTAAAAAAAAAATTGTTTAATGTTGTATAAGTGCAGAAGCCAGCACATTAAGCTACCCCAATCTGTCATATTTCTATGATAGATTTTCAACTTTATTCCAAAAGTATAAGGTTCATGTTCAATTGGTAACATTTGACAGTTTGGGATAGCTTGATGCGCTGGCGTCTGTACAAAGAAAGATAAGTAGAACATAATTTAAGAATTGGTTGATTGTGACTTAAATCAAAAACAAGAAATTGTGTTTCAAAGATGCTCAGAGGCCTTAGTGTGGGTTTCATTTAACCATCTCGATCAAACGCATCGAGCGCGTTTGGAGTTCCAATTGGCCCTGGATTGTTGAGGGACCAATCGGAGCGCCGAACGCGCTCGATGCGTTTGATTTATCGATATGGTTAAATGAAACTCACACCCTAGTGTGAGTTTCATTGCATGTACTGCATCTCCCTCACGTGCGCCACCTCCCTCTTTGCGAGCATAACTGCATCGCTGAAGGAGGCGACTGCTTGCCATGCACTCTCGCTCCGTACCATGGCCTGGACCAGGGTCGGACGCGAGAGATCGCCGCCGCCGATCACCTCCACGAGGACACGGCTGTGCTCCGCCCAAGCCGGGCAGACCTCCACCGTATGCTCCACCGTGTCCTCAGGGCGATCTTCGCAATGGAAACACCCGGGCGTTTCCTCCCGCCCTATCCGAAACAGGAACCTCCCGAAACACCCGTGTCTGGTGAGGACTTGTGTCAGGCCGAAGGTGAGGACGCCATGCCGCCTCTCAAGCCACTCCTCAAAGAGAAGAGTGTGAGTTTCGTTACGTGACAGAGATGTATTACAAATTAAAACGCAACACCACGCCCCATGTTTTCTACCTGTTAGGCAGAAGTGACCTATAGTAGGTACTGTGAATGGGTTAGATACACCCTCAGAGTACCAGGAAGTGTAAATTAAACCACAGTTTGTTAAACAAATTCAATAATCTCATTTACTATAATATAATATACAGGGTTATTGGAAAAACACCAACAACCTCGTAAGAGGATGTTCGTATAACTCATCAAAATGTAGGGAACAGCTGAATTTTTTTTTGTGATTTCAGGTTTGGTCAAAAAAATCAGCTGTTCCTTAAAGGAGATGGACAAAATGTACCCCACAGAGTACAAACATAAATTTATTGCAGTTAATTTGAATTAAAAAAAAATAAGAATTTTGAATAACTTTTTATGCCTTATACCAGAAGTGGACCAATTATCATAATCCAAAGATTTTTGTTTGATTTTGCTCTAAATCACCTTTTAATGTTGCCATATTATATGAACAGAAATCAGAACAGGAGAAAAATAATTATTTAACGGTTAAGAAAAATAAACAATACGCATAGCAGACCTAAAATATACTCGTAAATTATTTGTTACCTAAATGTATAAAACATCATTTTTGGTGAAATGGTCAAATGTTGTAATCAATCAGCTGCTTTAGAGAATCGGCCATTTTTTCCTTAAAACACTGTTATAGTAAGGTTCTGGCTTCTATAACTTTATAGTAGGGTTATAGAACGTTTTTGTGCTAAAATGCGTTTATGAATAACGCTTTTTGAAAATCAGACTTTAGCAACTGTTTAAATGTTAGATAACTATATAATATAATTAATAAGACCGTTACACAATAATCTTCATAAAATACTATAGCAGTAAAGAAAAAATAAACTTTACTAATCCTTCATATTATATGTTCCCTACTGCTGAGCAACATGGGCCTTTATAATTTTGTTTATAGAAGATCAGTAGTATTAAATGATATAGATTTTACATCTGTACATTCTGGGGTACAAGCCCATACAATTTTTGGCCATGTCTTTTGTGTTCGTACAACTCGTCAAAATGTAGGGAACGGATGATTATTTTTTCGAGATTTCGGGGTTGGTCCCATAGTAAAAGTTGTTCATAATGATGAGTATAATGACCGCTTAAGAGGTTGTTGGTGTATTCCCAATAACCCTGTATAATCCTTCTAATATTCTAAATGTGATCCTATTATGGCAAAAGCTAGTCGTTCTATATTTTTTGGATTTTATATTTCTTATCCTTTTTTTTTTTATGGGTTGGGAAATCATCAAATAACTTCTCCCGCTCTGGGTGGAGAAGGAGGGCGTGTCAGACTTTTACTGACTAAAACCCACCCGTGTTCCCTCAGTTGCCTGTGTGCCAGGGGCCGCAGTATCTCTTTCGAACAACCCGCACCCCTGGCAGGCATCGGCCCCTGCGGGCCCCGTCAGTTGCTGCTGATATCTCTTTGAGGCGCGCGTGGAACACAACGCGCCGTCGACCCGGGCTTGGTCCTTACCGTACAGCGAGCTACCCATTACTCGCCGTCCGCAAGCCCGTGCCTACGGTGGCCGGGAATCAGCCTGGGATTCCCGACGCCCAGGGCGTCTCCTGCGAAGGCCACGGCTGTGAGGGCGCATGTACTGCATCTCCCTCACGTGCGCCGCCTCCCTCTTTGCGAGCATAACTGCTTCGCTGAAGGAGGCGACTGCTAGCCATGCACTCTCGCTCCGTACCATGGCCTGGACCGGGGTCGGAAGCGAGAGATCGCCGCCGCCGATCACCTCCACGAGGACACGGCGGTGCTCCGCCCAAGCCGGGCAGACCTCCAATCTTTTTCATCTTTGCTTGTCAACTCATCTGCTCAACTTATCAGGCTTACTGTGTTTTCTCTAATTCTCTTTTTTACTTATAAATTAATATGTTCGTCTCGTAATTCTTTCCAAACTTATAACGGTGACTCGCTGAGGTTGCACGTAAGCATCAAATATACTATAATCTTTCCACCCATATTACGCCAAGATGTAATACGTAATTTAAAAATTAAATTAAATGTCACAGTCTGAAATCCTCTATATATCTCCTACATAACAGTACACACAGCATGAATATTAATTAATCTTATAACAAACTCTACTCACGTCGCCATTTTTTTATTCCATTTTCATTTTAACATTCTTCTCAAAAGCGCGTTATTCTTCTAAAAATAAACCCAAGTAACGTCTTGTTCACATACATGTACTTACACGGGCGGTCGCCATTTCTGAGAAGGCACATTGTTTGTTAGTCCATAATTAGAGTAGCAAACAGGCAGTACGTGCAAAATATTCCCTAATGACGATAAAGCGAACGCGCTTTCGCAACAACAAAAAAAAAGTTGGTTTTTGTTTTTAGTCTGTGATTTAAAGATGGCGGCGTTTGTTGTGGTCATTTTGTTTAATCCTGACTCCTTGGCTCCTGTTTTAACAATGGTTTTGAATCTTATTAAAAATATCACGATCATCCTTTATTTTTGTGCATAGGCAGTATTGTTTCTTTTGAGACAGGGGAAGGTTTTGTTTGGTAACGAAGGCAGGTTATTCTGCAGGCTATACATGCCTATATACACATCACGACATTTCCCCACAACAGAATACTATACGACATAACACTATGAAAATAGCAAAAGTACACTAAACGGGCTGTCTCTTTAACAGTTAAATTACGAATTTTTCTGACAGCGTATGCTGCAGAGCTTAGCTTTTTCGACAATTTATCTAAATGTGGGCCCCACTGAAGCTTGGCATCCAAAGTTAAGCCCAAGAATACAGTGCTATCTTCAGGATTCAATTCTTCGCCCTTTATCAACACATTAGTTTTCACCTGCCTAACGTGAGGTAGCGTAAACTTTATGCATTTGTTATTTTTTTGCATTAAGAACTAAATTATTAACATTGAACCAGTGAACTACTTTTGAGATTGCGCTATTTACATCGTCATTAACCAGCTAAGTGAAGTGTCATCCGCAAACAACACTATATCATGATTATCCTTTATGAGGTAAGGCAACTCACGCTTTCTTTCCTTGGGGGTAGGTAATACCTACAGAACAACAACCTGCTACGATCCATACATACTCCTTTTGATATACATTGGTCATACACGCACGCCGTTTGCGATTGCTACGCACCTGCCCTTTCTAAAAAAAACATCAAAGAAAAAAAAATCCACTCACATCTGCTTCGTAAAATACATTTTATTAGTCATCTTTCACTCATTCTCTTACTATAAACAAACTATCAATTCATGCTCATTTCAATTACAAGCCAACTCCGCTTTCTATCGAAATACCCTTTTTACACGCTTTTGATTAGCTTCACCTGTATGTTTTTTGTAACAGACTCTTTTGGACTTGATTTTGACCCACTTAAAACGGTCAGATTTCATTTAAACTTTGTAAACTTACCGAGGATCGATGACAATTCAATAATAACAAAAAAAAACTGAGAAATCACGCTTTTGTAGTTAGCAGAACTAAAAATTAGAAAATAAATAATAGATAAAAAAATCTAAAAAACACGCTTCAAAAACGCAACTAAAAAAGCAGAAAATAATTTAAAAAAAGCGTGGGCTGCTTGACATTAATTGATTATCCTACTAATATTATAAAACGCGAAAGTTTATAAGTATGGATGGATGGATGGATGTTTGTTACTCTTTCACGCAAAAACGGCGGAAAGGATTCGGATGAAAATTGGCACACAAATAGTTTATAGCCTGGATTAACACATAGGATACTTTTTATCCCGGTAGTACGTTCCCGTGGGATAATTTCCAAACTGCACGCGGGCGAAGCCCCTGGTAAAAGCTAGTTGATTATAAAAATACCTCAAAAAGCAGCCCACGCTTTTTTTAAAATTATTTTCTGCTTTTTTAGTTGCGTTTTTAAAGCGTGTTTTTTAGATTTTTTTTCTTTTCTTTTTGATGTCGTGCGGAAATCCTCATGGGTACCCCGGGGTGAGCAGAGGGATCTGTCAAACTTTTACTGACTAAAACCACCCCGATGTTCCCTTCTCACACTTGCATCGGGGATCACGGGATCTGATGCGACTTCCGCGATCCCCGAAACCGAAATACCCTTGTAACAATCATCAATTGTCATTCTTGTCAGTTATGTTATGAAGTGACTCAGGCTGCTATGAAGTACAAATTAACGCAGGGTGTCAGTTTGCTTTACAATTTATTTCCTTTACTGTAACTACCTGTTACTAACACAGCCTGTCCCTCAAACTCTTACATCATGTAAAATGTTAATATGTTCGATCGTTTAAATCATACTTTTTAATACATTCGTGACCGTTCATAATGTGTGAACCACTTAAGTCAGTGGTGCAGTGTATGTTCATGCTATTGTGCGTAGATGAGGGTCGACAGAACTCTTTGTAGCAATGTTGTTGGGTGCTTTTAGTCTAGGTGTTTTTAATGAGGGTATACACCGTGACATTTTAGTCGTCTTACAACGGCTGCCCACTTCATGTATCCAATGACTACTAATCATTTATAAAAAAAAAAAAAACATTTTTGAACATTAGCATAATTACAAAATTAAAATATCATTCACTAAGACGCATGACGTAGTTTGAAACACCCTGTTATGGAGATGGAATTAATGATGGAAAGTAATGGTAGGTAGTTAGATATCTTCTACCGTTTGATACGTAAACATTATTAACAGGGAGGGTGTTTCATAATTCTAAAAAAATATTTATTTTTCTTTGTATCTATTATCTCAATTATTGGTAACAATGTGTTAATCGGGCCTAGAGGTATTTTATGACGGATATATTGAGTGGACCACTTTTGTATGACGACTAAAATGTCACGGTGTATAATAATGATATTATTGCAATGACAGTCGGAATGATCGATAAGTCTTCATCCTCATGTCAACGATGACAGATAATCGAAAAAATATTTATTTTTGTTAGTTTAGTAAGTATCTCGAGAGGCTTGTGGCTAAGTATTAATAGCCACACGGGTCGATTGATCAGGTAAAGCTACACTTGCCGCGGTTGGTCCGTGGATGGGTGACCTTATTTACATATCAAGACACGGAAAGCACGTTAATTCGTTGGTCCCGGCTGTCATTCGTGGGTCTTTGACAGTCGTAACGGGTCGTCAGAAGCCCGAAAGTCTGACAACCAGTCTCACCAAGGGGTATCGTGTTACCAAGTAACTGGGGTTTGGAGGTCAGATAGGCAGTCGCTCCATGTAAAATACTGGTATTCAGCTGCATCCGGTTAGACTGGAAGCCAAACCCTACATATTTGGGAAAATGCTAGGCAGATGATGAGTAAGTATCTCGTTACTAAAGAAAAAAAGTTTCAAGTTTTCAGAGCAAACTAATACAAAAACGAGACCAGTCCCAACTCTAGTTTAAAAATAAAAACGTAAGCATTCCTCTTTTAAATTAATTTCTTTGCCTGGCATTTTTGTAAGCAATTAGTGCACGGACACGCATTACGACTAGTCGGTGCGTTTTTAATTAAAACAATGTCGCAAGTGTGCGCGGGTTTTAATGGAACTATATCAGCCGAATATCAGTTGTGACGCAGGCCGAATTTTCGGCCGTATAAGTTCGGTTTCGGCAAATATTGGTAGGTACTAAATTCGGGCTACATTGTAGTAAAGCTTATCTAGAAATGGGGATGTACGCAACACCTTTGCCTACCCCACCGGGGAATACAGGCGTGACGGTATTATGTTCGAGTATTTTTGTTTTGGATACGAACGGGAGTTTGTTGCGCCACTTTTTCTTCCCAGCTAAAGCACTAGGAAGTGGTGAAGGGCGGTCGTGCCGGGGGACCGTCTTATGTAATTTTAATGTTCAAAACGAGCTGACTCTCAGCCTAATTTGGAAAAGTGACTTTTGATTTTGAATTAAACTAATGAAGGTGGCAACAAGGTGACTGTGATTGTTTTAGTTAGCAAATGGAAATCTAATTTGGTTGACAGCGGGCTGAGATTACTTCTGTAGATCGAAGATCTGTTTAAAAAAAAAAGAATGAGCCCCAATCCAAACTAAAACCCTAAGAAATTAATTATACACATTCTAATTTTTTTATCGAATAAGAATATTTGGCCGAAATTAAAATACCGAACGCCGAAACCAGCCCCCGTATTCAGCCCACCTCTAGCACTCGTATTTATTAAGGCCTTACTACTGAAATTATGGTGACACTGACACTATAGTAATTAGCTTAATTGCTACGATAAAGCCTGTGAGCAATTATATCAACATAAAATGTACAGTTCCTTACTTCATCTGTGATATCCATAGAAATCTATGGTGACATTAGTGCTTGTGCGACTTTTTCCGAATTTAGCCCCCGACCCAGCGCGTCACATTTAATCGCCCTCCGCGCTGTTACTAGGTTTTGAGTTTTGTCATTTTGTTCGGCTCCTAAGGGTCGTAGAGTAATTATAAATAGCCTTCAAGAATTGGGCTATCAAATGCAAGGAGATTTTTTCAAATTCGACTGAAAGTTCCAAAGATTAGCGCGTTTAAACAAACTCTACAGTTTTATAAATAATATATAGATAGATAGATTTATAGAGGAAAAAATTTTAACCAGTGCGCAAACTGTTACCATGAATTCAGCATATCAATCTACATTCCCTAGCGTAGACATTTTTCGTCGATTATAAAAAGAAAATCAGCTGTTTCATAGAAAAGTGCAATACCTTTAGGGTCAAAATGTATGGAACAGCTGATTTTTTTTTTTGTATAACCGAGGAAAATAACCTAAGGCTAGAGGTTTTGGCTGATATGATGAATTCATGGTTACAGTTTACGCACTGGATTAAAATGTATCCTTTATGATTAGAATCTCCCAAAAAAAAGTACTACAAAATACATTAGATACCAATATTGGTGGTAGGTGTACACCTTCACTTACCGCTTCTAGGTATGTATATGGCGCTGTTGATATTTAATGCACAGATCGATTTATATTCATAACCAGCCTATAGCATTCCCACTGCTGGGGCACAGGCCTCCTCTCCGTGAGAGGGAGTGGGCCGTAATCGACCACGAGCAGGTTGGTAGATGTCGCATGACTTAGATTTTTCTGGTTTTAGGATATGTCGATTTCCTCATGATGTTTTTTTTCACCGTTTTAAGAGCAGTGGTGATCGAATAGTTTACACAACTTAAAGCCCGTGTCTGGGTTGTAACCCACGGCCTGCAACTCGTAAGTCCGGACCGCTAACACTGGGCCATCACTACTCACTAGGCCACTATTACGGAAACTGCAACTTAACCTGTCAATCGACATTCAAACAGACGTAATAAAATCGCTGCGGGATTTTTTCGCGCATTGAATTTTCAACTCTCGTTCTTAAACCGAGCGTTGAAAATGGAACAGTGTGTTTTGCTGTTCGATTTTCAACTACCGGCGCTTAGAAGTGAAGATCCAGTGCGCGCCGCCATCATATCAATACTTACTAATAATAAAGCTGAAGAGTTTGCTTGATTGCTCGAACGCGCTAATCTCAGGAACTACTGGTCCGATTTGAAAAATTATTTTAGTGTTGCATAGCCCATTTATCGAAGAAGGCTATAGGCTATATAACATCACGCTAAGACTCTTAGGAGCCGAGCAAAGAGAAAAAAGTCACGAATACGAAGTACTCGCACGGGCAGGCGAGGCGAGCGACGGGGTGGGTCGGGGAGCAAGAAATTTGACGCGAAGGAAGTCGCGGGCAGAAGCTAGTTTTATGTAAAATCCCGCCGCCATATTTTTACGTCCGCTGGTACGTGGGTTCAGGTCGATTCATTCGTGCAGGTTTTATTTAGCCACGAACGCCTAGAAAGTCAATAAATCTAGTTATTTTTCTAAAATACATCTAAAACCTTCTAAATAAACGTAACAAAGAAACTTAAAGTAGACAATATACCAAGAGATTTAAACCAAATGACGCCATCGAGTAGGACGCAAGGCTTTGAGTGGGTTCCAAGCAAACTTTACATTACCACCTGAGAAATCGAAAACAGTCCTTATGCCTTTACATTAAGAATTCATTTCGAGTTCAGTAGTGTTACCAAACATGTTACCTTTTTCGGCAAGAAGGCCGTTCGAGAAGTGGGAGTCGAAATTGTTTGAATAACGAACGCGTCTTTGATAAGTTTGTTTTGTATGATTTCGTCAAAGAAAGTATTGAATTTATTTAAAGTTTCTGGGGTTAATTAATACGAGTCTGTATGTGTTGTAATAGAACAAAAGGCTCTCTTCTTACTCAGAAAAGACACGAGCATTGATTAGCAAGTTTGCTCAAGACGAGTTGGCGATTTCAGACTTAGATCCTACTAGTTTTTGCCAGCGGCTTCGCCCGCATAGAGGTAGTACATTATCCCACGGGTACGTACACACAGCTCCATTTAGTGGTTACCCCTCCAAAAGACATGCGCATTCAAATCCGTACTAGGCCCAAGTAGGGTTGCCAACCATACTTTATAATAACGTATCCTACTTTATTTTTGGTATTTATACTTTATACTTTGCATACAAATAAAGTATGTGAAAATACTTTATTTCCAACCTTTATTGTGATGCGTAAAACAAAACACTAATTATGGGTACTTAACTATTAAACGGATGACGGAAACGATTTATAATTACTGAACGAAATGTTAGACTATGTCAGATGTGATGTCAATGTAACAGGACAGGGCAAAGACTTGTACCAAATGTAAAAAAAAAATCTTGTTTACTATCCATTCCCACAACTTCAGCTTTCACTGAAAGAGTTTTTTCAGTAATGAATCTAAAGTGGCGAGGAGAGAGAAATACAGCGTCAATAAATTTAATTAAAAACGAATTGTTTAGTTATTTAAATTTAAATTTGTCATTTGTCAAACAAGCTTTGAATTTTTTAAACATAGTAAAAAATTGTTAGCATGTGCAAAAGCACACAAAAATATGTTTTAACGCAATACAAACATGAGATTCGAAAAATACTTTCTTCTAAAAACCTACTTTATCTTTTTCCTATTCAAAACATTTTAAACGTTTTTTTTTTGTTTGTCAAAAAAAGTTGGCAACCCTAGGCCCAAGTTACTTTTTGTATTTTGCAAAAACATTTTATTAAAATTACTGTATTGTTTTAGTGAATATTGTTAACATTTACGAGGAATCATTCAACATCTAATTAGACCGGAGGTTACAAGACGGCTTGCCGTGCATGAGATTGGAGGTTCGAATCCTGGGCACGAAATATCCTTTTAGCCATGCAATTTTTTTTTCGATATACACACGACAGTACATCTAAATATAGAAACTTTAAAATTCATAATAATATAGTAGGACTACCCTACTTCCTACTAAAATGATAAATATGAAAGTTTGTATGTCTGGATGTTTGTTACTCAATCACGCAGAAACGGCTAAACAGATTTGAATGAAATTTGGCACACAGATAGTTTATAACCTGGATTAACACATAGGATACTTTTATCCCGGTAGTACGTTCCCGTGGGATTATTTTTAAAAGCTAGTAAATAATAAAGCGTTTCAATTTTGCCTAATGCCGAAATCACGTCCCTTGTGCTGAAATTAGGGGCACACCCAAATATATTTTTCGGCACATTCGCTCTACTTTCGTACAATTTTAAATAAACGGAGCAGTCAAGCTCGAATTGGTCAAATGTAACCAAATAAGGCTTATTGCACACCGTCCGACTGCCATGTACGTAGGACCGGAACTGATGGACGTTATTTGGGTTAACCGTTGCGACAGTTCTGTTGCAAATGTGGACGAGACCTTATTCGATTTTTTAAGTAGCTATTTTTAATTATCACGCACATCTTGGTCCGCGTTGATTTCGAGTTTATGAGCCAATACTTGCTTCAAGTAATCGCTGCCAGGTCTCAGTGCCAGTTTTCACTGCCAGTTCTCACTACCAGTTCTCAGTGCCAGTTTTCACTGCCAGTTCTCACTACCAGTTCTCAATGCAAGTTCTCACTGCCAGTTCTCACTACCAGTTCTCAATGCAAGTTCTCACTGCCAGTTCTCACAGCCAGTTCCCATTGCCAGTCCCCATTGCCAGTTCTCATAACCAGTTCTCACAGTTAGTTGTCACTGCCATTTTTCACTTTTGGTGATCACTGAAAGTTGTCACTGACGGTTCTCACTTTAATTCGGAAAACTTATTTTGGATAATAACTAAATATTAGACTGTTCTAGCAAATGCTGAATATGGTTCAAATAACAAACCTTTATTTGGAAATATAAGTAACCAACACTGGCAGTTTTTACTGCCTGTTGTCACTGCTAGTTCTCACTGCCATTGCTCACTGTTAGTTCTCACTGCCAGTTCTCGCAGCAAGTACTCACTGCTAGTTCTTAGTTCCAGTTCTCACTGCCAGTTCTCAATGTCAGTTCACACAGCCAGATCTCACTGCCAGTTCTCACTACCAGTTCTCACTACCACTTCTCATTGCCAGTTCTTGTTGCCAGTTATCACTGCCAGTACTCCAATTATTGCAAGTATTTAATTCGGGAATCTTACTGGATTATAACTAAATATTAGACCGTGATCATCCAATGCCGAATAAAGGTCACATAACAATCCGTTATTCTGAAATACTAGTCGCCAACTGTTTCCGATAATTGGCTATCGCGTTACCCCTTAAATTGTGAAACTGAATAACACCTTCGTAACTGTGAGGGTGTTATTTTCTCAGGAAACGCTAACCTAACATAAGAGTTTTCTTCGTACATGTTTGTAGTTCCGTGTGGTGCCGGACGTAAAAGAATAGCACCGTCCCATTTCTTCCCGTGGGTGTCGTAGAAGGCGACTAAGGGACTTACTAGAGAATGGGGAGCAGCGTTCTCTATGCATTTGACCACCATACTGCGATCGCCAACCCGCCTGCCAAGCGTGGCGATTATGTCAAATCTCACCCTTTTGGGGGAGGCTTATGTCCAGCAGTGGACGTCTTTCGGTTGATATGATGATGATGATGATGTTTGTAGTTATTTTTCTACTATCCCACTTAATCCTACTAACAATTATTATAAACGTGAAACTTTGTATGTTTCGATTTTTGGATATTTAGATGTTTGGATGTTTGTTACTCATTCACGAAAAAAAGGCTGAACGGATTTGGATGAAATTTGTTACACAGATGGTTTGTAAACTGGAATAACACGTAAAATACTTTTATCTCGATAGTACGTTCCCGTGGGATAATTTTCAACCCTCGACCACGCGGCCGAAGCCGCTGGGAAAAGCTAGTCTTTTATTATACAGGGTGTAACAGAAACCGTAATGCTATCCTTAAGCACTAAAGATAACAGCTGCTATAGAATCACTACAGTACATACTTTCAGCTCAAAATAAAGTACTCTAAGAACTGATACTAAATTTCCGGTTTCATATGTTTCTTAAATTTAAATCATAACAAACGCGTCACCGCACTACGTAGGTCAATAACTTTCCGCGTTACTTGCCAATAACACGATAAATCTCTTCCGAGTGATGTGTTTATTTCAATTTGAAAAGTTCGGTTTCTGTTATCAATGTACTAAAAATTCTCATAATTTCCGACCATGTAGAGATAAACCCTTTCCAATATAGTTTGATATCATCCAAAGAAGTCGTGCCCTTGGTATGTATATACTAGGGCATGCAAAAACCGGGTTGCTTTATAAAACCGATTTTTTGGGTTTAATGTTTACAAAACCGTTGAAACCGGTTAAATCGGTCTTTTCGGTTTTTTTTCAATTTTTATTAAATAAATGAGAAATATGTATGTACAGAAATAAAAATGCTGAAGTCTAATCAAAATAGGTTTTGTTTTACTTTACCTCACTTTTTTTAATACTAATGAGCATTTGTTTGCACTGAAATAAGCTGCAACTACTAAGTAACAATATAAAAAGTTTATTTTCTATAAACATAACATAGAATCAAGATTATTATTTAGGAAAACAACATATTCTTCAACACTTAACATACAAAATTAGGAACATTTGGTAGGTACACAAAGGTGAAAAAAAAAATATATATAAAATATTTAATAGGATATTAAATAATTCAAACGAAAATTAATAAAGCGCTCTTCCTCGCTCTAGTTATTTTAGTGATTTAAAAATTTGCTGTGCCCGACAGGGTCCATAATTGTTTCTAATTTTTGTACCGCCTGTAATCAAATCAAATCGTACTGCAATCCATAATGTACACTCATTATGGATTGCAGTACGATTTGATTTGATTTGTCTAAAATCACAGAATATTAAATAACAATTTAACTATCATAAAATACAAACAGGAAAAATCAACAGTACGTAAAATGCGATCAAAATAATTATTTAAATAACACATAAAATAGAAGTCTTATTTCTAATTTACCAAAACAAAATAAATCAGTCATACTTAAAGATATAGATAGAAAAGGCGCTCTCTGATTCCACACTTGTTGGAGGTATAGATTTCAAAGCTTTATATACTTTTGATATACATTATATATACTTTATATACTATTCTCCTGTTTTTCCTCCACCGTCGTAAAGTATAATTTCCACCCTGATTTTAGTTTCTAAATCAAGTTCTGTGGTATGTTGTTTGAGCGCGTCAGGGCGATCTTCGCAATGGAAACACCCCGGCGTTTCCTCCCGCCCTATTCGAAACAGGAACCTCCCGAAACAGCCATGTCCGGTGAGGACCTGTGTCAGGCGGAAGGTGAGGAAGCCATGCCGCCTCTCAAGCCACTCCTCAAAGAGGGGACTTACCGCCGCAATGGTGGCGTGCCCATTCTGTAAATGTTAAGTGCCATTGTAGCAAAAGGTCATGATCATAAATCTTAAAAATAATAACGGACAACTGGAAGGAAGTTTTACGCCATGTAGTCTAGTTAAATGCACTTTAGGTGCAGAAACTCAACGACAGAAGATTTCGATTTCGAAGATTCTAAATTGAAGACAAATAAACAAACAATATGCCACATTTGTGCCATATTACCTACTGTAAAAAACTTACTAAAAAACGCACTCTTTGTAAGTTTAGCTAGGTATTAATTTTATATTTTTAACATTCACATTATCCAAAAACTATTAAAATTTACTTCGTTGTTAATATACGTAATCAAAACATTAAAGTTTAAATGTAACAATGTGCTGTGATCAGCTCAAACTACTTAAAATAAAAACAGGCTCTTATTAATTATAGGTACGTTACATATTTACAAAAATGAGAACGTGCCGGCTGGCATAACCTAATTAATAATAGCTATTACTTATATGCATAACATCTCTGCTGTGATTAAATTTCAGTATTTGGTCATACACTTCATGTAATATTAGCAATGCATAATATACGAGTGATATAAAAGAATGTGATCAAACTTACCTACGACAAACACAACACGTGCACTCGTCTCACTCACTCATATCACTATACACAGACTGACCGAAAAACAAAATGGCGGCAGCGTGGCATAGTAGTGCGACAAGGAACTAAATTAACGTAGCCGAAATAGAAACTAAACTAACGCCGCCTCGCCGTCCTGTTCACATTTTTCGGTTTTAAACAAAACCGAAAAATCCGGTTTTGTTTTCCAAAAAAAAACCGGTTTTCAAATCAGTCGGTTATCCGGTTTTTACGGTTATCTGGGTATCCGGTTTGCATGCCCTAGTATATACCCATTCCGTTACACGTTGTATAAGTAGATTATATTTTGTGAGAATGTGAGAACGCAATGAATATTGTTGAATTGTCAAAATGCCATTGACAGGCCTGCACTGTCCTCCCATACCTATTATCACTGTAATTTGAAAACATTGTAAAACCCAATTATTTTTAAAAGAGTAACCGTGGAGTTTCTTGCCGGCTCTTCTCCATAGGAAGCGACAAATTGGAACCGTACACCTAGCTTCTGACGTTTCATAAGTGCCCTTGCAGGTTTATGTGAAATAAAATATTTTGATTTTGATTTTTGAATGAAACTCATAACCGTTAGTGTGTCAAGAAATTACCCTACTGTATTACCCAGGAGGACCTTACGCTTAGCAGCATAGTTTGCGACTCACTGCACCAAAAAAGGGCAGTTTTAGCCTATCACAACATGGAAAAACTTTTTCCAAAAAAACAAAAACCCACTTCTGGAAAAACACTACAAAATGAAAAATAACTTTAATTTCGGAAGTCGTTGACTTTGGATAAGTATTTCAATTTTTTGTCACCGCTTTCCGAAATTATAGTTATTTTACATTTTGTAGCGTTTTTCCGGAACTCGCTTTTTATTTTTAGGGAAAACATTTTAATTTTTAACTTTGTAGCTATAGTACCTACACCACAACAATTCGAAATTTCATCATCCTTGGCGTCAAAACAATGCATATTTATGCGATAGCAGCAATCGCGGTTGATTTGCCGTCATTTTTTGAAGAGTTCCATTGTCTATCTCCGTAACGCATCAACAGATCTATATGGAATTTAAACGGCACCATTTCGAAATAAAAGCCTTTCGAACAAAAAACGAAGAATTTTGCAAATCCGTCTATTTATGACGGAGTTATGCCCGAACATGCAAAAAAAAACAACATGTCGAATTGATAATCTCCTTCTTTTTGAAGGCTGTTAAAAAAGGCTTGGATACATAGATGAGGTCAAAGCTAATGAATAACAAAGGGAAATACGGTCAAAGAACTGCTGCAGTAAAAACAGACCTCTGGGTGTGAAACATTATACGGTGTCTAGGGCTGTCACTGACGAAAAAAATCAGCAAAAGAATAATGTTCGTAGTTGATTTATTGAAATTTTATTATTTACCAGCTTTTGCCAGTGGTTAAGCTACGCTTGCCGCGGTCGGTTTGTGGATGGCAGACTATTCATAATATATCGAAAATCATCCGTGCTTTGGAGAGTACTAAGCCGTTGGTCCCGGCTGTTTATTTGTACATCTTTGACAGTCGTTACAAGTAGTCCGAAGCTCGAAAATCTGATAACCAGTCTTACCAAGGGGTATTGTGTGAATGGGTTGTGGAGGTCAAATAGGCAGTCGCTCTATTTAAAATACTGGTGTTCAGCTGCATCCGGTAAGACTAGAAGCTGACCCCAACATAGTTGGGAAAAGGCTGGGTAGATGGACTAGATTTTGTCAGCGGCTTTGCCCGCGTGGAGGTCGGTAAACATCCCACGGGAACGTACTACCGGGATAAAAAGTACACTATGTGTTAATCCAGGTTATAAACTATCGGTGTCACATGGTAGACCATGACCTGGTTTAGGACATAAGTTACTTTTATCTCGATATTTCCATGGGATTGAGACTTATGCGGGTGAAACCGTGGGGCGGAGCTAGTATATTATAAATAAAAAAAATAACCTATGTTCCTGTCGGGTTTTAACTTATTACCTATTCAAACAGTTTCATAATAAATTCACCAAACCACCACAATTTAAATATTATTTCAATATTATTAC
The DNA here is from genome assembly GCA_949091785.1 of Polymixis lichenea. Classification (NCBI taxonomy): domain Eukaryota; kingdom Metazoa; phylum Arthropoda; class Insecta; order Lepidoptera; family Noctuidae; genus Polymixis; species Polymixis lichenea. The sequence goes on along the minus strand of OX420958.1, from coordinate 11,215,639 downwards.
CAAATATTTTAATCCGGGATAACTAGGTAGGTACACCTAATCCAAAATAATTTACAAAAACAAAAAAAAATCCTATCGTAACTAAACCTATTAATAAATAAAAAAATGGCGTCGAAAAATTCATCCGCATCGCGGCATTGCTGTTTTATTTCAGTTAATTTTAAAATAATCTTCAATACAATAAATTGTCACATTTCGCCTAAGTGCCAACCATACAACACTTCATTTGATCCCCAGTGCTACAACCTACCAAAATCTGTGGACAAAAAAAGACCTTTGTCCGAGCCAAGTAGAGCGTGCAGGGACTAACGTATCATAGAAGAAATTATAGCCTTTTGTGGAATTAAGCGGATCAAGATTATTGAGGGCCACAAATTGGGGGACAAAAAGGGGGAAAAACGTTGAGTGATTGAGTGGAGACGGATGTTTGAGGAAATCGCTGGTTTTGTGGTTTGTGGCGGTTGTTTTAGTGTGTTTCCGGGTGTTCCGGTTTCTGGTGGATGAGAAATGTACCTACGTACCGAGTGTAATAATACTCGTGTTATGATAATGCTTTGCAAGCTTCATCCTACTATCCTCAGGGCTTCCTTATAATGTGAAAGTTTGGATGTTTAACTTGATGTTTAACATGTTTAACTTATGTACTCAATCATGGAAATACGGCTGAATGGATTTGATTGAAATTTTACATAATAAGTAGGTAATGGTATAAGAATTAGAAGATAAGTAAAAAGTGAAATAAAAAAAAAACTAAAAAAAAAATACCAACTGACTTCCAAAAAAAAGTGAAGTATATCGTAAATGTTATAAGTCGATGGCAAAAAAAACTTCTGAAAAAGTGATTAATCACTCTGCAGTGTTTTTTTTGCAAATCGGTTTTTTAAATATACAATCGTTGGGCAGTAGTCCACCAGATACGACACCCATGTGGTCGGAGGACCCTCCCTTTGGACCGGACTTGCCTGTGGTAACCTTAATTACGGACCTCAGCTTCTGCCTCAGCACCTGCAGCAAGGGACAAACTGAATCGGACTGAGCCCAGCGGTTGATGCCAGGATGTTGTACCGGGTGCGGTAATTGAACTGTCCGTCTCCACCTAACTGTTTTAAAATTAGAACCACTGAATCGAACGCCGCCAAAATTTCAAATGTTGGTCTTTGACATGTTCTCTATCATCATTTGAAATAATTCTGTTGTGAGAGAAACACATTCGAATTTAGAACAATGAATTTAAAACGAAATTCAGTGACTGCTCTTCATTTGGAGGGAAAATCGAATATCGAAATACGTCGAGCGCTGCCAAATCTTCAATTAAACGAGAAATTTGTGCATCGCACTATTCAACGTTATAATGAGACTGGTAGCGTTAAGAAACGCTACGGTGGCGGACGACGCTGTACTGCAACAGCGCCAGCAGTTGTCGAAAAGGTGCGTCATCGATTAGACAGCGTCCAGCAATCCAGCGCGCTCAGCAAACCAGCTCGCGCCGGATCTCAAGGTGAGCGATCGCAGCGTTCCTCGCATTTTGAAGGAAAAGCTTAAAGTCAAACCATTAAAAAAAAACCTTTCTCAGGAACTCCCTGCTTTACAGCATAGCAAACGGTCGGATCGATTGAAAGAGCTGATTCGCTTGCTCGACTCTGGCGAGCTTCCCAATTTGGTGTTTTCAGATGAGAAAACTTTTTGCGTTGAACAGTTTTTAAACAAACAAAATGACCGTGTTTGGTTGAAGGGACGTGTCAGCGACCATTCAGATGAATTGAAAGTCACTCGACGCCAAGGAGCTGACCAAATCAAGGTTTGGGCGGCAGTGTCTGAAAAAGGCCGTTCTCCGCTCGTTTTTCTTCCAATGGGTCGCAACCAAGTCAAAATAAACCAACAAATCTATCGAGACAAAGTCTTGCGACCAGGGCTGATACCGTGGGCACGCAACACATTCGGTTCTGAGCGTTGGACTTATCAGCAAGACTCGGAACCATCGCACAGAGCAATTGGAACGCAAAATTGGTTGAAAGCAAACGTTCCAGTGCTGATCGACCGAGATATGTGGCCGTTGTCATCGCCCAACTTGAATCCGCTGGTCTTTTGTATTTGGGGTATTTTAAAGGCCAGGGCCTGTGCTAAAAAACACACTTCGGTGGAAGCGCTCAAAGTTACTCTTACGCGAGAATAGAATTGTTTGAGTGACGACGTCGTTCGAGCAGCCTGCGCTTCTTTCAGAAAGAGACTTCAACTTGTAAAGGCTAAAGGCGATTTTGTTCCTTCGGAATAAGTCATAATAAAACTTTGAAGTTTCTATTTTCACATGGCAAAAGTGTATAAATAAATATTGAAAATTAACAGAAATATTTCATTTTCACATACGGACAGTTCAATCGCCGCACCCGGTATTATATACCAGTCGCGCGGTAAACTCTGATTGCGCGATTTAGGATTTGTGTGACGTCAGGTCTTTGATGAGTAGTTCGCATGTGGCGTTGTAGATGCCGCCACAATCACAATACAACTAAAAAACGTTATTTTAATTGCAAGAACAGAGAAATCAAAAAGCTCATTATCGTTCCTTTAAATAAACATTATCTTTCCTCATTTCCCAGTAATTGTTTCCAAGACACCACCCAAGTTGATGGAACGCAGAGAGAATACATTAATGTATTTCCATTAATTGATTTGGCTTATAGGTCAATTCGCACGAATTCACTCGCCCGAATCGGGTGAATCGGTACTTAGTATTATTTTATTTTTCATTTCATTTATTTGCATACCTTAATGTGTATAATATGTGTTACGTAAGGCTTAAAGCTCTGTTATGGACCCTGTTGAGGCACAGCAACATAGTATAAACTTACAATTAAAATTCAAATAAAAAAAAATGATGAAAATTACAGTTCCTATATTATTCTTATTCTTATGTGAACTTATAAAATACGTATAGTGTAGTTATAGTTATTTAGATAACATTACTGTTAGTGTTAATAATATAATTAAATTATTATTTTTATTGTTATTATTTGACTGCCTTGTTGGTCTACTGGTTGCAAGCGCTAGTGCTGAGCATGAGGTCCTGGTTTCGATACCCAGTTCAGGCAAAGTGTTATTGGATTTTTCTATATTTTTCTATCTGGAATTTCTCAGTAGCAGTCCGGAGTCTGGATTTGTGCCTCGTAGATGGCAGTAGGCTCGCCTCTAATACATAACTGGGACTTAAACATAACTGGCAAATTGTGGGTGTACTCTAGGTACACCTATGCCCAACCCTTCAGGGAAATAAAGCGTGATGTTATGTTAAGTATTATTTTGTACAGGTGACTCGTACGAAGTCAATTTTCTCACGAATTTAGTTTTGAATTTTATGCAATAAAGTGATGAAAAAAGGTCACTGCAAATACAAGCAATAAAGTGAATAAAATTCAAAACGTACCACTTGCCAAAGACGTATTTCTGTAGTTGTCGATTTGCACACAATTTTTTTTTTTCATTTTATTCACGAAAAGTTACATGGAAAAATACATAATATATCTTCTGCCAAACTACTGTATAGTTTGTACGTAGTATTCTCGTTGATACACCTTTGTGATATCCAATCACTTAATGACTACTTTATAATAAACACCGTGACATTTTAGTCGTCTTACAAAGGTGGTCCACTCAACGTATCCGTCATGAAATACCTCTAGGCGCGATTAAAACATTGTTACCATTAATTAAGATATTAGGTACAAAGAAAAATAAATCATGGTTAAGAATTTTATTATGAAACACCCTCCCTGTCAATAATGTTTACGTATCAAACGGCAGAAGATATTTAGCTACCTACCATTACATTCCATCATTAATTCCATCTCCATAACAGGGTGTTTCAAACTACGTCATGCGTCTTAGTAAATGATATTTTAATTTTTTAATTACAAACATGTTAAAAAATATGATTAGTAGTCATTGGATACATGAGTGGGCTGCCGTTGTAAGACGACTAAAATGTCACGGTGTATACAATTATATTATTAGTATATTAACTTCGTGCGAGTCACTTACAGAAAATAATATAATGATTGAATGATTGTTTGATGCGGGCGAATCGACCCTCGATTCGCCCGCATCGAGTGAGTAAATTCGTGCGAATCGACTAATAAACCACTGATTCGGAATGAAGTAGCTTTCACGAATCGTTTAGAAATTCCTGGGATTTCAATCAGAAACTGAATACTGGGTAATGAAGTAAAATTAACGAGAATTCATTAAGTGTTGATGTAATCGCAGAATATATAATTAATGTAATAGAAATAGCTCATAAAATTATCAACCAGTTTGATTCTGTCTAGACTTTAAATAGGTATGACGACTAATATCAAACAAACTACAAACTTTTTCTATTTGAATACGGGGCTTTTGCCAACTTTGTAAGTTTGCATTTTATGTGCAAACGCCAGCTCATCAAGCTACCCTATTCTGACAAATCTCTTTGACAGATTTTCAAGTTTATAATATAAGCATATGGTTCATGTTCAATTGGGAAAATTTGACAGTTTGGGGGGTAGATGTGGTGGCGTCTGTACCTATCTTGTTTTTTGAAATGTGCATTTTATCTGTGCAGAATAAACAATTTTAATTTTTTGGTCTATCATCGTCTTTCATAGTCGCTTTTTCCCAACTATGTTGGGGTCGGCTTCCAGTGCAACCAGATGTAGATGCATCTGAATACCAGAATTTTACAAGGAGCGGTTACCTTTGTGACTTCTAAAACCCAGCTGACCAAACCCAGAAGACTGGCTGTCAGACTTTCGGGCTTGTGACGACCCGTAACGACTGTCAAAGATCCACAAATGACAGCCGGTACCAACAGCTTAACGTACTTTCCGAGGGACGGAGGGGTCTTGGTTGGTAGGTGTGTAAAGAATAAAGATGACAAGCGTTATTTAGCGCATTAGACATAATGTAATATTAATTTCTTAAAATACCTAACAAAGTTAGCAATCAGTTTTATTATGTCTTGACTCTAAATAGGAATGATGACTAATATTTAAAATGTTTGAACAAATAATGTTATTTCAAAGGAGGTACAGTTAAATGAGAAAATCGAAAGAATCTATAAAATTAATGAAATATGGAGAAGCTACACGCTTTTAAAGTTTTTGGAGGCGATCATTCCGGCAGAGTAATTATTGCGTGACACACTAGGAACAGCTTTAATTTTGATAAGTATTCAATAACATACATTGCGTTATTAACGTTGTTGTGCAGAAATTTTTTGCGAGCATATGCAGCAATGAATGTAGTTGGACTGTCAAAATGAAAGCCTTTACTACTGTTGATGTGTCACTTACCCCGCAACAGAACTTGATACGATGTGCATGGTTACATCTTTATAAAACCTATTATAAAAACCAATCTAAAAAAGTAGAAAATAATTTAATTCTATTAAAAAGCGTGGGGTGCTTTTTGAGGTATTTTTACAATCAATTAATATCAAGCACCCCACGCTTTTTAATAGAATTAAATTATTTTCAACTTTTTTAGTTTGGTTTTTAAAGCGTATTTTTTAGTTTTTTAAACTATTATTTATTTACTATTTTTTAGTTCTGCTAACTACAAAAGCGTGATTTTTTTTTATTTTCTTTTTTAATTGTCATCGGTCCTCGATAAGTCTACAAAGTTTAAATGAGATCTGACCGTTTGAAGTGGGTTAAAATCGCGCCCTAAGGAGTCGGTTTCAAACAAACATACAAGCATACATACAAACAAACATACAAACATACAAGTGAAGCTAAAATATAGCGTGTAAAAAAAATAAAAATCCATTTATTTCAGGTTCTCCCATATTGCAATCACAAGTTACGAAACAAAAGATAAATACAAATCACAATATAATATACATACAATGTCATCAAATCATAAATACAATGTCAAATAAGAATAAGCAACTCAATGTCAATTAAAAATAAAAATTTAAAATTAATCGGAAATGAATAATATAAAATACAAATTAAAATAAAAGTTTAAAGCAAATTTTGGTTAAAAATAATAACATAAATTAATAAAATACAGCAAATATCACGTCGCTCGTTAACATGCCCTTTCTATATGCCTACTGCAACACTTCCTAATATAAGGGCAGTCCAATCTTCCAGCAATCATCACTAGGACAGCATTGGAACTGACCCACACCCTGCGCACCAAGGACGTGCACCGCAGCAATCAATCAGTTAGCAATAATTCTACGCCTAAGAATGCAGCACAGTAACACACCTACATATTTTGAATAGTGAACCATTTCTGACGTACTCCTAATCAAAATTCGGATAACAGAACGCACACTGTGCAGAATGGAATAATGATTTCAGAAAAAACCATTAATTGGGTACTTGACTTTAGCTTTACTACGCGTTTCTCAGAAAATGATTTAAAATTCGAAACTCGTGCAAAATGGCGTTGTTAGATTCCGAGCGGCGGATTATAAAAAAACAAATAAAGTGAGCAAAAAGTGAATAGGTATTATTTTCGTTCTTTTTTTGGATTTTTAATGTAAGCAATTAATAATAATCTAAATCCGGAATTCTGAGTAACAGAACGGCGTCCAGAGGGGTAATTGCGTATTGCACTAACAATAGGAATGTCTTTAATTTTGACAATTCATCAACATTACTTAATTGCGTTATTTACATTAAGCCAAGGATTTAGGCAGTTTATGCTCTCACGGCCCTAGCCGCGGCAGGAGGCGCCCTGGGCGTCAGGAATCCCAGGCGGATTCCCGGCCATCGTAGGCGCAGGCTTGCGGACTGCGAGTAATGGGTAGCTCGCTGTCCGATAAGGACCAAGCCCGGGTCGACGGCGCGTTGCGTTCCACGCGCGCCTCAAAGTAATGTCAGCACCAATTGGTGGGGTCCGCAAGGGCCGATGCGGGTTGATCGAAAGAGATACCGCGGCCCCTGGCACACAGGCAACTGAGGGAACACGGGTGGGTTTTTGTCAGTAAAAGTCTGACACGCCCTCCTGCTTCACCCAGAGCGGGAGAAGTTATTTGATGATTTCCTAACCTCGAAAAAATACCCAAGATTTTCAATTCAGATTCGGATTAATAATATCTTATGCAATTAGGGTGTAGATTCGTTCCCGGTTGATGGAAATAAGCTTGTCTCCAATTACATGGGGCTTCAACATAACAGGCGTAATGTGGGTGTACTATGACCATAGGTACACCTCTGATTTACCCTTCAGGGAAACCAGGCATGATGTTGTGGTATGTCATCATCATCATCATCATCATTTCAGCCGAAAGACGTTCACTGCTGGACATAGGCCTCCTCCAAGCTCCGACACTTCGACTGATTCTGTGCGTCCCGCATCCAGCGGATTCCTGCGGCCCTCACTAGGTCATCGGTCCACCTTGTGGGAGGCCTTCCAACTTTACGTCTTCCGGTACGCGGTCGCCACTCCAGAATTTGTCGGCCCCATCGGCCATCTGTTCTACGAGCAATGTGCTCTGCCCACTGCCAATTAAGTTTGGTCATCCTTCGGGCTATGTCGGTTACTTTGGTTCTCCTGCGGATCTCTGCATTTCTGATTCGATCACGCAGGGAAACTCCAAGCATAGCCCTCTCCATTGCCCTTTGGGTGACTTTAAGCCTTCTTATGAGGCTCATTGTGAGCGACAATGTGGTACGTGTGTTGTGCTAATTAAATTAAACTTTAGCTTCGATTTCATTTCTGCTGTTTTTAGAGAAATAATCTAGAATTATGTAATGGATTCAAGGTAATAGTTTGCTTATCCTCATCTGCCTAATCTTTACCCTACTATCTTCGTGCCTCAAAGAGATGTCAGCACCAACTGATGGGGCCCGCAAGGGCCGATGCCTGCCAGGGGTGCGGGTTGTTTGAAAGAGATACCGCGGCCCCTGGCATACAGGCAACTGAGGGAACACGGGTGGGTTTTAGTCAGTAAAAGTCTGACACGCCCTCCTGCTCCACCCAGAGCGGGAGAAGTTATTTTATGATTTCCCAAAAAAAAACCCTACTATGTTGGCATCTGCTCCCAGTCTAACCCGATGCAGCTGAATACTAGAATTTTACATGGAGCGACTGCCTATCTGACGTCCACAACCCAGTGACTGGATGCCACGATACCTCTTCATTAGACTGGTTGTCTACCTTATGGTTTCTGACGATACAAATGATACCCAGCATTAAAATAATTGCTTAATCCATCACACAATCATTATTATTCATCAAAATTTAATTTCATAAAACGAATCACTATAACCTCCAAAATAACCGTTAATAAATGACACTGATGACGTCACCAACCCCACCCACTTATCCGCACAGTGGACACGATCATGTATTGTGTACAAAATTTGCCAATTCACCGATCGTTTAGCAATGTCTGCCAAACCAGTTAGCTAGGTGGACAAAAAACTTCATGTGCTATGTTTGTATTTGTAGTGCAATAACCTTGGTAGTCAGAAAAAGTTTACTTTTATACGTACTTAATAGTATATTGGTCTGATAGTACCGTTATAATTAATCTATACTTTAATATTAAAAGGAGCTTGTGGCTATGTAATAACCAACGGCACGGTTCGATCGATCAGGTTAAGCTTCGCTTGTCGTGGTTGGTACGTAGATGGGTGACCATGTTTAAACACCAAGACGTTCAGTGCCTTAGAAAGGACGTTAAGCCGTTGGTCACGTCTGCCATTCGTAGATCTTTTAAAGTTGGAACGGGTCGCCAGCGGCTTCGCCCAAATGGAGGTCCGAAATTATCCCACGAAAACGTATTATCTGGATAAAAAAGTATCCTATGTGTTCATTCATGTCATACTCTATCTGTGTGCCAAACTTCATCCAAATCCATTCAGCCGTTTTTACGTGACTGAGTAACAAACATCCAAGCATACAAACATTCACATTTGTAATACTAGGTTTTGCCAGCTTCGCCCGCGGGGACGTTGAAAATTAACCCATGGGAACGTATTATCAGGATAAAAAGTATTATATGTGTTCATTCAGGTTATAAACTATCTGTGTTTAAAATTTCATCCAAATCCGTTCGGCCGTTTTTACGAAATTTATAATATTAGTAGGATTTAATTTAGTAAGGGATTTCTATGACCGTAATGCGAATGATAGTCCCATCACAAGCTAAATACACACTGCTACGGACCACAGCAGCCAGAAACCTAAGCACACTCTTCGCATCATTAAAACCACAAACTTTGTTAACCCATTGCATAGCATCGCAACTAATTAACAATATCACAACTAAGTTAGTCGACATTTAAATACATAATTATACCCTAATCAAAGAAACTTGTGACATTAACTCGAGAACTCTGGCACTCCACAAACCGCTACAGAACTTCTAATTAACATCGTTTGGAAAACAAAAAAGTTTTGTACGACGAAGTTTGTATTTCGTTACTACGATTGGCGTAAAAGAAAATAATTAGTTAGAAAAAGTACGAGAAGAAAATAATAAAAGAAGATACAGCGCTATAGCGCTACAAAGTTTATTTCGGTCGTTTATAGAGTTTATAGGTTCCTATAAACGCCGCCATTTTGTTATTGGAATATATTTAAATTTTCAAGTGACATTTCACACAACAATGCACAAATTGTTTACCAAAAGCGGCATTCGTTCGCCAAAGTATACTTGAAGCACTGTAAAGACATCTTTTGACACTTGAATGACATTGAAATTTGCGGTAGGCCGTGCAGACTATAGATTTGTAGACCATAAACCGAAAAAAGACCTCACTCCCTTGATTATTTTCGGTATTTGTACTCAAAGAGAGAAACTCTCGACTCTAGGCAGCTTATAAAAATATTGAGGAATAAAAGTTATGGTAGTGTCCTAGTCACAGATTGAATGATTTTGTAACATTGTTAATTATGTAGATACAATATATGTTTACAAAAAGTTCGTTTTATATTTATTTCTGAAGCGCGGTGGCATTTAACCCACGGGTGAGGTATTAATAATAGATTACATGTTTTATCCACTCCCACGCGCGTTCGACCCACTGTGCGGTGTTAATCTTCTTATTACCTATTATATTAGATTGATTGCCGTTTTTTGTTGGAACTGTCTGGAGTTTAGTGACTCCTAAAGAGGGCTTTCACATTTGTTTTGGATGTGAATACTTATATCTATTTATTACTTACTATTTACACTCAATCTGTGTGATTAATTCCTTAGAAGACCATTTCAGACACCAATCTATATGTTCTTCACATTATCTGATCAAGATTATATCTGGACTTTAAAAGAGAGTGTGACCTCTGAATTTGTTTCGGCCTTTTTTCTCAGAGTAGTCAGATAGGAAACACCGACCACATCTAGTTTAAAAATATGATTGACGTGTAAAAGTGTTTTTACAAACCTACTTACAGAAATAAAATCATTTATCTCTAATCATTATCATTTAGGTACAATTAGTTGAAAAAGTTGATTTAGTATTTGGTCCCAGCGCCTTTAAAAATAAATAATAGTTTAAAAAACTAAAACAACACGCTTTAAAAACCAAACTAAAAAGTAGAAAATAATTTAATTCTATTAAAAAGCGTGGGGTGCTTTTTGAGGTATTTTTATAATCAATTAATATCAAGCACCCCACGCTTTTTAATAGAATTAAATTATTTTTTACTTTTTAGTTTGGTTTTTAAAGCGTGTTGTTTTAGTTTTTTAAACTATTATTTATTTTCTATTTTTTAGTTTTGCTAACTACAAAAGCGTGTTTTTTTTCTATTTTTTTTAAATTATTGAATTGTCATAGGTCCTCGATAAGTCTACAAAGTTTAAATGACATCTGACCGTTTAAAGTGGGTCAAAAAGGCATCCAAAGGAGTCGGTTACATACAAACAAACAAACATACAAGTAAAGCTAATATAAAGCGTGTAAAAAGAGACAGATTTCGCCCGACGAAATCAGAAATATGAAGCGTCTGCATAGCAAGCTATTTTATTTGCGATTTCTTGCCCATGCTGGCACTAGAAAATAAAGATTAACTCGAGGGGTTTATACCGCTATAAGCGCTATTGTAGCGTGTGTCCAAAATTTGGTACCAACCGACGCAGCCATGTTTTTTTTTAAATTACAAGTGACAGTTTAAAAAAACAATGGGGAAAGTCGTGCCCTGCCACCCTGCATTTAAGTTTGGCAATTCTTCGGGCTATGCCGGTTACCTTATCTACAGAAAATACTTATAACTTGCTTATAATTCAACTGTTGAACCAATAATGACCGAATTTTTGTCCCGGCCCAGAAACTACGGCATCCTAGCCGTTATTTCTAAGTGTTTCCAAAGTACAATGACACATAGTGAGCCGCCTGGTGCCGGACGTAAAAGAATAGCACCATCCCATTTCTTCCCGTGGGTGTCGTAGAAGGCGACTAAGGGACTTACTAGAGAATGGGCAGCAGCGTTCTCTATGCATTTGACCACCATACTGCGATCGCCAACCCGCCTGCCAAGTGTGGTGTTTATGGCAAATCCCCCCCTTTTGGAGGAGGCTGATGTCCAGCAGTGGACGTTTTTTGGCTGAGATGAATGACACATGGAATAGCCTAAGTTGTCATAGTAAAAACATACCTAAAAAGACTGTTACAATGCATGATAATCCCATAACAGCGCTGCCACAGTCTATAAACTTATTCCAAACGAAATAAACGAAATCACGACACTTAATTCGCCTACGGATCTCGGATACGATATTGACGATATACGATACGGATCGATAAATAATAATTGTACTTACTAAACCACGGAAGAAACCTTACAGGGGTCATTGAGCAATAAAATCTTTACGACTCCCAGCCCTACTAAAGTCAACACCAGTATAAAACAATGAAGTTGTACCAACGTTACGTATCTTTCACAATGGTTGCCACCAACCATATAAGGTTGCCGGAACGACCGCGAAGAATGAGTAACCGATGAACCAAAAAGTCCCATAAGGTTCTTGCAAAAACTTAATTGATTTTAATTACATTCTTCATGTGGGTGATGTATTTTTATGGTGTGGGCGGTATCTTTGAACTTTGCTGTTTTTTTTTCATAAAAAAGCAGTTAATATCGTTGGCATGACTAAAGAATATTGTTATAACGGAGTCGGGCAAGACATGGGCATTTAATTTAGAAAATCTGCTTGATTCCTCTATGTGAAATCTCATCTTTACTTTTCTGGGGAACGTTGCTTCAAGCAATATTATAAACTAGCTTTTGCCAGCGGCTTCGCCCGCGTAGAGGTCGAAAACTATCCCACGGGAACGTAGTACCGGGATAAAAAGTATCCTATGTGTTATTCCAGGTTACAAACTACCTGTGTGCAAAATTTCATTGAAATCCGTTCAGCCGTTTTCGCGTGAAAGAGTAACAAACATCCATACATCCATACATCCATACTCACAAACTTTCACATTTATAACATTAGTAGAATGACATTTACCTACGTTTATACTTCAAGCATATTTTAAAAACTAGATGAGGTCTGCGTTTCCTATCTGACTACACTGAGAAGAAACGCCGAAACAAACTCAGAGGTCCTTTTAAATTCCAGACATAATCTTGGTCAGATCATGTGAAGACCATGTGGATTGGTTTCTGAAACTGTCTTTTGAGGAAAGAACCACACAGATTGAGCGGACCTGTCCAGTTAGTGCACGCATTTGTCAGAAAACATTCAGCTCAACTCAGGACTTAAGGAAAAAAACGATTCGACGAACACTACCACAGACAGGACATCTTGGTAGGCCGCATAAAGTACTCAAACTGCCAGATTATAACTAAAAAGAGATAAGAATCAATTAAAAAAAAACAGCAGGTCAATACCAGTAATTTACATGGAGCGACTGCCTATCTGACTTCCACAACCCAGTTACTGGGTGAAACAGACTTCTGACGACTCATAACGACTGCCAAAGATCCACAAATGACAGCTGTGACCAACGGATTAGCGTGCTTTCCGAGGCATGGAGGGGTCTTGGTATGTAAAGATGGGACCAACCTCGGCAAGCGTCCGAGAGGCAGTCATTACTTAACCACAAGCCCCTCAAACTTATAAATGTTATAATAATCATAATAATTACGTCCTATCCATAACTAGGCAAACTCCCAATAACATAGCAAACACATCCCTCAGGCTGTATACACCGTGAAATTTTAATGGTTGTTTTCCCGCAGCGAAATGGTTTTGTCTTGGTAATACAATCGTTTTATAAACAAATAAAATATTAGAAACAAAAAATGGCAGATTAACCATTGTAAAAAATCACCACGTGCGAGAGTTTATTTTGCTTTGAACATTTATGCATCGCTGTTCCCTGTGTCGGCGGTGCGTGCGATTCGGCTAGTACCTACAAGTTACCTCTATTGTTACTATTTAATAGTGTTTTATCGAATTGATGAATTTTTTTTAAATTATTTAAAAACAAAAAAAACTTAATTTTTTACTTTTACTCTATGCTTCGAAAGTACTCCTTATGGCAAGTTGTTCTGCTGCGGGAAAACAACCATTTAAATTTCACGGTGTATAATAATCATAATAATTACGTCCTATCCATAACTAGGCAAACTCCCAATAACATAGCAAACACATCCCTCAGGCTATACATAGTAATGTCACATCGTGGGTTGACAACAATATATTACTCGTCACGTTCATTCTATGAACATTAAACATGCTCTGTGGTTGCTAATGAGGATAATAAGAACATGCTAGATATGAATTATGTATCTGGCAAAATGTGATACAAAATTCATATTTTTTGGCAAATAATGGCAAAAAATTCCAATGTTGTGACAAGACATCGACAAGCAAACTGTGATAATTAATTCAGCACATGATTCTAGACACTCTAGAGTAGAAATGGTTCGTAAAAAAAATACTTACGTGGTCATATATATATAGATCGGCAACTTATCACTTGGTTTAAATAGGTTGATTTTACTTATGTAGATTCTTTTACATATTGTGAATGAGAGAACGTTGTAGGCCTACAGTTTCTATTCTTTATTTTCATTCCTCTAAGTACCTGGTACTTATTGACAGGCCTGCACTGTCCTCCCATACCTAATATTACTGTAATTTGAAAACATTATAAAAGCCAATTATTTTTAAAAGAGTAACCGTGGAGTTTCTTGCCGGCTCTTCTCAATAGGAAGCGACAAATTGGAACCGTGCACTTAGCTTCTGACGTTTCATAAGTGCCCTTGCAGGTTTATGTGAAATAAAATATTTTGATTTTGATTTTGAACTAAAAAAAGATGACGAAAAATTCAACGTCCCCAAAGTTATAATTTTTCGTCATCATTTGTTTAAAAAAATTTGAAACAGGTTGACCTTCGATGTCATGCCACCCTGTACAATATAGGAATAGACATTCTTTGCCAAAAAAATATGAATTTCCTATCACATTCTGCCAGATTCATGATTCATATCGTCATATGGGCCCCTGCATACACATGTTATTCGGAGAAAAACCAAAGTTAAGGAGATAGCTTGCAGAGTAAGCAAGCTGAAGTGGCAGGGACCATGTTTGTCGGAGGACCGAAGGCCCAAGGAGCAGACATGTCCTGGAGTGGAGACTGCGTTTTTACAAGCGTACTTTTGGACGTCCCCTAGATAGACCGACGACTTTAAAATGGTGGCTGAGACAGACTGGATCTGCCAGGGGTGCCCCGGGCACGCAGGCAACTGACGGAACACGGGTGGGTTTTATTCAGTAAAAGTCTGACACGCCCTCCCGCCCATAGCACGAGAAATTATTTGATGATTTCCCATCCTCAAAAAAAAAAAACATCTGGATCCGGAAAGTGGAGGACAGGGTGTTGTGGTGCAGCCTAAGCCTATGTCCAGCAGGGGACTGCAATAGGCTCAGTTGATTAAATGTCTACTCCGCCCATAATGGCTGGAGAACTCAGGAGATTTGTTCTATCGATACGTCTTATACACCGTGACATTTTAGTCGTCTTACAACGGCAGCCCACTTCATGTAACAAGTACTACTATCATTTATAAAATAAGATTTTTGAACATAAATATAATAAAATAAAAAATATCATTCACTAAGATACATGACGTAGTTTGAAACACCCTGTTATGGAGATGGAATTAATGATGGAATGTAATGGTAGGTAGGTAGATATTTTCTACCGTTTGATACGTAAACATTATTAACAGGTAGGGTGTTTCTTAATTCTAAAGCATTATTTATTTTTCTTAGTACCTATTACTTATCTTAATAAATTGTAACAATGCTTTAATCGCGCCTAGAGGTATTTTATGACGGATACATTAAGTGGACCACCTTTGTAAGACGATTTAAATGTATACCAGCATTTGCCTCGCCTTTTCCCAACCGCATCAGGATCAGCTTCTAGTCTAACCGGGTGCAGCTGAATACCAGTATCTTACATGGAGCGACTGCCTATCTAACATGGTCTGATGCAGTTGGAAGCAGTTACCAAGTAACTGCTTCCTAGGTTATCATTTGTAAACATAATCCAGCATTGCATATGTAAGCTATCACGCCATTTACACCAGGAGGCTTTTATTTTGGTAGCATGCTTTGTTTACTTTTTTTTTGTGCTTGAGTTAATTTTTCATTTTATTTGTTGGTATATTGGCATGGCTAGCTGACATAAATGACAAATTTTTAAGTTCTGTGTCTCGTAATGTTGATTACTTTGCCTATGTATCTATAGAATCAAGTCTATCCGACTAAACAGACAGCTGTGCTGCTGGGGAGTTTGTTCCGCCACTTCTTCTTCCCAGCTAAAGCACTAGGAAGTGGTGAAGGGTGGGCGTTTTGGGGGACTGTCTCATGTACTTTGACGATCGAAAAGTGCTGATTCTCAGCCTAATTTGAATAAATGACTTTTGATTTTGACTTGATGCGACCCTATAACCATCGCACGACCTCGACAAATCGTTAGAGACCTCATCCAGCCGTTAGGAAGAATCGAGGCAATAAAGAATCCCACAATTATTATTATTATTATTTTATCATTTGCCCTATATTTCAGGCAATTAAGGCCCATAAAACATAATACATATATCTACAACATGTCGTTTTGCATCCTCGTCAAATTCATGGAGGTAACTATGCTAATGATTCTCGACACGAATCAATAATAAAATAAGTAGGTATTTTTTTTTTTTTTTTTTAAACGCGGCCCGTGTGATACCGCACTGTAACTGGGTAACCTGGATTCAAACAGTCTTCGTCGCACAAACCAGTCCTCGAATTACTTGTTGCGATTTTTTATTTTACGGCTATGAAAATACAGTCGAGAACGCAATGGTTCAATTACCATTGCGTTCTCGACTGTATTTTCATAGCCGTAAAATAAAAAATCTACTTATTTTATTATTGATTCGTGTCGAGAATCATTAGCATAGTTACCTCCTTGAATTTGACGAGGATGCAAAACGACACGTTGTATATAAATAACAATGAATCGCCGAAATGTAGGTATGTACGCGCATAACTTCCGAACGACTGCACCAAATTGGATGATTTTTTTTTTGTGTTCCTTTCTGTCAGGACAAGGTTTGTATGCAACAAAATTAAAAAATAAATATAGGTATAATCAGAATTAATTTTTACAATCTAATACAAAAAGTGATTGACGGTATGTGACAGAAGACTTTGACAGATCTTTGACGAAACAATCGACCAACTGATTTGATTTTAACAGACGCGACTGGAGAAATAAAATATGGCGGTACGAAGTTCGCCGGGTCAGCTAGTTATAAGTATAAAAACAATAACTATACACTAATACATATTTTTTTACAATAAAAGACACACGTGAAATACATAACCCTGTCTTTGCTTTCACGCAATCTGGTAACATGGTAAGTCCCAAACATCTACACAAACCATTTACTTTCTTACTCTATAATTATACACCGTTATCTCCAATCATAAACAAAAAAAAACATAAATTAAAATAATAATCGCCCTCTCATCAACCACGAATTTCATACAACGTTAAGCAGCGGTTGAAGAAAATTAATGTTTTCACACTAAAATCATATAAAACACGAACTTAACGGAACTGTTACCGTAAAATGTATGGAAACTATTAAATTACACGGTTTTGATTTTTGGCCACGATTTACCACGACTTGGCACACTGGCCAACTAATATAGTGCGATGGTCTTTTATTGAACTAGATTTTGAACGCGTAGTGGATTAAAATGGATTTTTAGACAGAAAAAATGTGGGTTCATTGTACACACATTTTTAGGGTTCCGTACCGCCTTCAGGTATAACCGTCGGGACCCTATTACTAAGCCTCCGTTGTCCGTCCGTCCGTCCAACTGTTCGTCTCTCTGTCAGCGGGTACATCAACATCTCATGATCCAACCATGAAAGTAGACAGTTGAAATTCACAGAAGACACAGAATGTGTATTTCTGTTGCCATGGCGGCAATCAAAAGCACTCTACAAGAAACGTGTTTTTTTTGCCTTGTGGTACGGAACCTTTCGTGTGCGAGTCCGACTCGCCGTTGGCAGGTTTTTTTTTTCTATATTAACCTAAAGTCTCGTGTAGACCAGCGCGACGCGACGATCGCGTCGCGACACCCGTAGAAAAATTTCTATGTAAACTTCACGGAAATTGTTCTACACGTGTCGCGTCGCGCTTGTTTGTAGAAGCCTTAATGCGGACTATTATAAACATTTTAAAATAAAAAATAAAAAAATCGGTCCAGCCTTTCTTCAATGACAACGAAAAGCATTTGATTATTATTTATATAAATGCAGTGAAGTGAAACAAGAGCTCACCTTTAGCCAAAGCAGCATGTACGAAGCATAGAGACAGGAAAAACTTTAGAGCCGCCATCTTGAATATTTTACTAGATCTTTGTTTACGGAACGCACAAATCACTTGACACTGTATTTACCTGAAAAAAGAAAATAAATATAAATAAATAACATCAGATTTTTTTTATCGTTTTCTTCATTGATGTACAAAAATCCCAAGACGCATAGTCTCGGACAAAAGTAACACTCAGAAATGCAAATTCAACCTTACACCCATGACTTAAGGCCCTGGTAACTTTAAATAATGTATGTAATGAGCGATATACGAGTAGTTCTTATTGCAATCCGATACGGGTTAAAATCTGTTGTAATAAATTCGAATAATAAATTAGCAAACGTACGTCGTAAAAGTGCAAATAAAATCGTATAAAATTAGATATTAACCATTTAATAATAAATAATCCATCACTGGATGCAGTTTGGCATTTGAAATTTTATGGTATATTTTTAATTATAATTATAATTGTAATTGAAGGGATAAACCGATTTTAAAGATAATTAAGAGGTGACTGATGATTTTTTGATGTATTAAAGTGTGTTTTATTATGTTTTGAGTTCCATCACTGTATGCAAAATAAACTTGGAAATACCATATATTTTTTTGCTTTCAAAATTATTTACGGTTGAAGAGATACACTGGTTTTAAAAACCACCTTTTTGATCGTTTTCAAGAAATCTCCGCCTTAAAGTGGTTTTTACAAAGCAATGTTCAAAAAGACTGACTAAAAGATGGCTGACGATACTATTTGACACTGCGCACATTGCGCCCTATTTATTACGTTTTTGATACTCTGATTGTGTATCTTTTGGGTTTTTTGTATATCAATAGTTGTATTCGTTTAGATGACACCCGGCAATACTGTAACTTGCCATTCGTTAAAGAATTTTCGGAATCGGATGAGGAGTTCCGTAGATTACACAAATATGTATTTAAAGAATTATAATCACTGTGCTCGCCAAGTGGTCGAAATTCGACCATCGTTCACTTAAAACTTAATGTATTTCTAATGCACAATGATATAAAAATATGAGCTTTCTGCACTCCTTATCTATACACCGTGACATTTTAGTCGTCTTACAAAGGTGGCCCACTCAATGTATTCGACATAAAATACCTAAAGGCGCGATTAAAAAATTGTTACCATTAATTACGATAATAGGTACAAAGAAAAAAATATTGCTGTAGAATTATGAAACACCCTCCCTGTTAATAATGTTTACGTATCAAACGGTAGAAGATATCTACCTACCTACCATTACATTCCATCATTAAATCCATCTCCATAACAGAGTGTTTCAAACTACGTCATGCGTCTTAGTGAATGATATTCTCATTTTTTTTAATGCAAATGTTCAAAAATATTTTTTTTATTTTTATAAATGATTAGTAGTCATTGAATACATGAAGTGGGCTACCGTTGTAAGACGACTAAAATATCACGGTGTATACATCGTAACTGTGCCAAATTTCATACTCTTCCGTTCGCGAAATTTTCGTAAAAAGGGGTACAAAGTTTGTGCTTCACGTATTATTATATAGATTAAAATCATCAAAGCCCTCTAAGTTCATTTAATCCCATCGAATGACCCAGGGGTGTGGGTTGTGTCTTGCTGACCATGATTTTGTTATTGTTGCTAATAATTACCTACCTGTTTATTTATTTTACGTCGATGGTCCTAGGTTATCATTTGTAAACATAATCCAGCATTGCTTATGTAAGCTATCACGCCATTTATACCAGGAGGCTTTTATTTTGGTATATGCTTTGTTTAATTTTTATTTTTTGTGCTTGAGTTAAGTTTTCATTTTATTTGTTGGTATATTGGCATGGCTAGCTGACATGTGACAAATTTTTAAGTTCTGTGTCTCGTAATGTTGATTACTTTGTCTACCTATGTATAGAATCAAGTCTATCTAACTAAACAGACAGCTGTGCTGCTGGGGAGTTTGTTGCGCCACTTCTTCTTCACAGCTAAAGCACTAGGAAGTGGTGAAGGGCGGGCGTTTTGGGAGACTGTCTTATGTAATTTTGACGTTCGAAAAGTGCTGATTCTCAGCCTAATTTGAATAAATGACTTTTGATTTTGATTTTGATTTTGGATGAAGGGTTGTTTCAGGGGTGAAAGCTGTTCCAGGGGTGCGGGTTGTTCGAAACAGATACCTTGGCACCCCCTTATTTCATGATTTCCCACCCATCAATTATCTATAAATACATACGTGTTACGGTCGCAAATCATAGTTTTGTTCAATAAACAACCTGACACTACCTGCAAATTACAAAAAACGTAAGAAAGTTTAAAAATTGCACGGTATCTGAGCGATCCACATTAATGAGTACACTATTTCACTATCTATGTATGTCCGTCTGTACAGTTTAACTGGTACCGTAAATTGTTCAGCCTACGCATCGCTGGCTGCCACCAGAGCGTGGCGGGTTCGATTCCCGGGCACTGATTGATAATTAAAATAATCATTACCTTTGTGTGAACGAGTTAGTTTATTGGTTGGCAACATGTGATGTGGTTTTGAATTATAGTTCCGGGTCAAGTGAGGGTAGAAGAAAGTTCCAGTCCGCAGGCCAACACGAACTTTGAAGAATCTTTTTAATCGAAAATATCCTACGCTTGAAGAGATCCTGAAACTTCACAAAATAGCAGTAAGGGGCCATTCAAGTAATACGTAAGCACTACAGAGCGGGAGTGGTCTTTGCATTGCTTATTTTTGATGACATGGGGGATGGGTAAATCTGGATGGTGATTACGCCAGCGGTCTTTTTTTTAACATTTTTGGATTTTCTACAAAAATTCTCCAATTTGTATAGGACTTTGGCCACTCATGAACAAACAGTTCAGCTAATAATATGTGATTGATTGAATAGCTCATATTAGTTAGGATAAGGATGTAAACCTAGTTTTGTATCAAGATGTATATGTAGATATTTTTTTTTTGAAACAGGTTATGTATGAAATAAATCCGGTTCATGTGTAGCATCAAATCAGATACTAAAAAATATATGTCTTTTTACAGTGCTAATTGATGCAAAGCAAAGTTATTTGCATCTGATATCTACTAAAATAGAATTTAAAATATTGGGAAGTATATTTTTTGTATAGCATCGAGTTTAAAAATGGCCAAGTTCAGACTGCCCTTTATCGATTTTGGTTTGAGCATATATGGCAACCCTACTTGTCTATGAATGGCTCGAAGAAAACGATGTCGATATTCCATAATCACACGAAAGTGTGCAGACACACAGCATTGAGCTAAGAGCTTTGATTACTTTTGCTACGGGGGATTAATAATTGCAAAAAAATCTTCTTACGTAATACTTTAATGGCCCCTAGGTATTGACCAATTGGCAAGCAAGGATCAATCGCGCATTTTTTTTTTTTCAACCATTGTGCATCCTCTTTCCCGTCCACAAAATAATTGCTTCATTTATTTATCGCGCCCTGTCAGAGTAACAAGGCAGGGAGGGAGTACACTCAGCCTCATGAAGATGTAGATATCAATAAGAATTAATTTAACCGTCTACAGTCTTTGTTCTATCCTTTTCTATCAAGGTGTCTAAATAAAGAGCCACACGGGTCAATCTATCAGGGCCCCAATTCTGTGTGTGTGTGTGTGATTCCCCGCGGAATCTTACTACGTTCAAGCTACATCAGTATCGTGTTTTGTAGAAAACAATGTAACGGTAAGGAATCGAAATGTCATATTCTGTATGTTCCAAGACAATTTGGCGATATTTATTAGCAGATTTCGTGAGTGATTTAAGGAATTGACGTGGTTTCGATGTAAGAAAACCTTAAATGGTCATAGTGAATTAGGGCCCAGTTACGCTACGTTAGCTACGCTATCTTTACCTACATACCATTGCCTTTCCGTGCATCGATAAGTTTTCACGTTGGTCCCGGCTGTCATTCGTGCATCTTTGACAGTTGTTACGGGTTATCAGAAGCCCGAAGTCTGTCAACCTGTCCTGTGCTCAAGACTGACCAAGGCGTATTTGGGTAATAATAACCTAAAAACTAGGTTATTTAAATACCGGCGAGTGACATTATTAAATAATGAAAATCAGTTAATTTCGAGAGTTGTAAATTATTTTGTTATTTTTTAAATCATTGGTCACTATTGTTATTTTTTAACGATTTATCGATTTGAATTCAACTAAATGGTAATTTAAATTAAGAGCGGGTAACACCGAATGGAGTTGCGTCTATCATGGCGGGCGACGTCGTGTCAATTCATTCAATTGTTGACAGTCGTTGGTCACTCGCAAACCCAATTGGCTCTAAATCGTTAATTATTACTGCAATCCTTAATTGTTTAAGTAATCTAAGTGTCTGTTTAATTAACATAGTGAACAGTCAACGCTACAGCGTATTTATTTCAACGTTTCCTGAAGTTTAACGCCCATTATGGATTCCCGTGCTGACGAGGTCACGAATCAGTAATCAGATGCAACAGCCCAGCCTTCCTGATTTCCCGTTATATATTTATATCCTAACATAGTTGTAAAAGGCTAGTCAGACGATGTACAGCCACGAAACATATACCTAACACTTGCTTCTTAACTAAATGACTAATGAACTAACTATAGGTACCAATAAATACAAAAACAAAGGACACTTAGGCGTCGAATTACTCGTACGCATCGCTGACATCCGGAAACGTGCCCAGAAGACGGATATTGATTGATTGTAGCTATAGTTCGTTTTTAAACGCAGATACTAATTTGACAGGTATAATGTCAAACTCATGTCAAACGCCTACACTAATAAAGCATACACAAAAGACTTGAAATGTTAAATTAGTATTGTTTAGGGATTAAAAAAACAGTAGATACTAAGGAGTACATAATTGTAGACAATCAAATGAATTCTTGTCGATGTATTGGTACATCTTTTTGAGGATACCTGTACCTACGCAGAAAAATAAAAATATAAACTAGGCCCTATGTAGGCCCTGTTAAACATAGTACTATCAAAATGAGTAACGATTATGACTACCGTAGGGACAGGTGCTCCTCGGAGGTTGGAATTGAAATTATAAAGAAGTCTGGCTAACATCGCATCGCATAGCCTGGTTCGGGAAGCTACGCAATATCTTCTCATCCCACATATCGTAGCGTCTCAAGACGACCAGTGCATGTTGCCAGTGATGACCTATGCCACTGAAACGTGGTCGCTCACAATGAGCTGAAAGAAGGCTGAAAGTCACCCAATTGAGGGGGCTATGGTTTGAGTTGACCTGAACAAATCAGAATCAATCCGCCAGAGAACTAAGGTAACAGACATAGCCCGAAGAATTGCCAAACTTATGTAGCAGGGCAGGGCAAATTTCTCGCAGAACAGATGGCCGATGGGGCCGAAAGGTTCTTGAGCTTGGAACTTGGGGGAGGCCTATGTCCAGCAGTGGACGTCTTTTGGCTGATATGGTGAATGATGATGGCAATAGCTTCTTCCCCTAGACCATGGTATTTAAACAGAATTGGCGAAATGTGAGTGTTACTTAATCCCAATGTATGTACTATAGGTACGACTATGCCTAACCTTCATTCGCGGATAATAGGCGTGATATTATGTCATGTCATATAAAGATTCTGATAATCTGTAAGAGGATCTATTATACGATTAATAAGTGTACCAACTGTAATTAAATTCTAGAATATATTGGACACCATTTGTATTTTATGATTTTTGAAAAAAAGAAGTAATTTTTATGTGAAACGCCACAGGGCGCTCTCTTGCTAATAGAAGATGCGTGTTTAAAAGTAACGATGCTTTTCTACATGCCATAAAATATGTGTAACTATTAATTAAAGATTTTTATTTCTTTAATAAAATTAAAAGTGTAGGTAGAATAAGCAAAGACTGATTTGACTTAATTTAGTTTATTTTGATTTATTTTTAATTTAATTTGATTTTAATTAATTTTTATTTTATTTGACACTACTTATTTTATTTTATTTGGTTTAGTTAATGACATTTGATGTATTTATTTGGTTTTTATCTGTAAAATTTGTATTAATTTATGTTTGACAATGGGTGTTACTTACCTGAAATAAATGAATTTATTATTGTTATTATTTATAAAACATCTTCGAGGCCCGATTTAAGGAAAAACCACACTTATTACAGCGGAAGAAAGCGAAGGAGCCGAAAGAATTGAATTTTAGAATTAATAATAATAGATAATCATTTTATTATCAGGCAACTATGGCCTATATATAAAATAGACAAAAAAATCTTAAAAATAAGAATAAACGAATACATATTAAGAAACTTATTAAAACTATAACTAGACACGTAAAGTGGTCGGCGTTGTGTATCGCTGCGAGGTGTCGGTGTCGCGTTACCGTCCTCGGAAATGTCGATGTACGACACCTTTCGTCCAAAAGTCCTCTTTCAAGCAGGTCTTTAGATACTGGATTGGAACTCGTACCACGGATGACTTAAAGTTGATGTCGTGGCGCGATGCCAACCTTTCGACCCTCAGAGTCCAGTTGTTCTTCACTTTCAAGTACTGCACGACTTCCTCAATCTACTCAATCAACAACACAATCAATCAATTACTTGTATGAGATCCTATGAAACATCAAAATCAAATCAAATCAAAATCAAAATCAAAAGTCATTTATTCAAACTAGGCTGAGAGTCAGCACTTTTTGAACGTCAACGTCTTTTTGAAACATCGCACACTTAGTTCACGTACGCACAGACTTATAAATATCGTGGCGGGAATTTTTCGCACGCTGGAACTTCAACGCATTGTCTATCGTCGAATGTTGAAAATCGAACAGTTTGTAACATTTCGCCGCGATTTTTCTACGTCCGCGAGAACGTGGAGAAATCGCCGAAAGAATTCGGAAAGCTTTCTTGATATCGATTCATTCCGGTGGCTTCACGATGTTTTCCTTCACCGTTTTGAGAGCAGTGGTAATGAAATAATTTAATCTAAGTGACCCTGACGCCTTTTCCGTGTGGTGCCGGACGTAAAAAATTGCACCATCCCATTTTTTCTCATGGGTGTCGTAGAAGGCGACTAAGGGACTTACTAGAGAATGGGCAGCAGTGTTCTCTATGCATGTTACCACTATACTGCGATAGCCAACCCGCCTGCCAAGCGTGGCGATTATAGCAAACCACCTCCTTTTGGGGGAGGCCGATGTTCAGCAATGAACGTCTGTCGGCTGAATGATGAAAACTACGTTCTGCAACTCGACAGTCGCGATCATTACCACAGGGCCACCACTGTTCTGTCTGTTAAAATGCTTACGTAGTTTATTTAATTACCAAAATGGTGACGAAGTAAAAAATGACCTTAACAGCAACAAGCACCCAACATACATACATTTATTTTTTTCTTCTACAGAAGCGGAAATGGTTTTTGTGGTAAATACATACTTCTTTGTATAAAGATGAGTCTTTAATATTTCGAAGAATAGGGTTGCCAACTTGTCAATTTGTATCCTGTTACTGGATGTGGAGGTCAGATAGGCAGACGCTCCATGGTATCCAGCTGCCTCTGTTTAGACTGGAAGCCAACCCCAACATGTTGGGAAATGGCTAGGCAGATGATGGCAAATTGGATACAAAGAATGAGTTCAATCTGAGTCGATCGGTTGATGTCTCGACAGATAGTTTATAGCCCGGATTAACACAGAATTGTTTTTATCCCGGTAGACGCACACGAAGTCGTGAAGGTGTAAAATTATGGCATGCATCATAAAAATACATTGTCTTCAAAACTGAATCAATACTTGCTCCTCGAGTTCTGAGTTGAGCTGCATAATTACTGATAAATGCGTGAACTGATTGGACAGGTCCACTCAATCTGTGTGGTTCTTTTCTCAAAAGACCATTTCAGACTCCAATCCACATGGTCTTCACATGATCTGACCAAGATTATGTCTGGACTTTAAAAGACACTGTGACCTCTGAGTTTGTTCGGCATTTCTTCTCAGAGTAGTCAGATAGGAAACGCCTCATCTAGTTTTAAAAATACGATTGACGTGTAAAAGTGTTTGTACAAACCTACTTACAGAAATAAAATCATTTATCATTTATCATAATATGTGAAGTTTCTGCTCCGTAGGATAAGAGGAACTGGTTTTAATTCAACGTGCAAGATTTGACCCAAATGCGTGACGTTTGACGTGCAAGAGTTGATACCCTCGAGCCGTGGGGTCCGAGTGCTCATGGTCTCTTCAAGGAAATCTCGAAGAGGCTGGTAGACACTTCCCGTGACCCAAGGGCTGGTTTGTGCCTTGGCCAACAGCTAAGCATTGCCATACAATGTGGTAATGCCGCCAGTCTCTTGGGAACATTACCAGTCGACAGCGATGCGGATGAAGTTTTCGACGCCATTTTTTAATTTGTGAATAGGTTTGGTTAAGTTAGGATATAATTGTATTTTTTTATATTTTATTTATTAATTATTATATTAGGTATATCAATAAAACCTACTCGTTGTAATAAAAACATTCCAAGATAAATAAAATCTTGTAAAAAAAAAGTCATTATCTCGCTTGACAGCCCTGCTTAAGTTCCTAAATTGTAGGTGAGTTACGTAATGAAGCTATAAGGAAAAATCCTTCCAATCTTGTCTTAGCTTACTTATATGAAGATGTACAAGATATGAAGACGTTCATACATATATTTATTAGAAAAGTTATATTAATTTTCTCTACCAAGCTGGTTTCTTTGATTGCAAAAGTATAGCATAGAACTTTATCGTTCTTATCGACACGAACTTACGAAAATAGCTATCTCATACTATGGTATACCTACATGTAAGCCAATAAGCAAGGTGTAGGTACTTCTTATTATCTTCTTTTTTTTGGAAATGACGATTGGCAGGTCAACCTAGGAGGTTGTTGTGTGTGTGTCGGGAGGACACGGCGTGGCACACGCTCCGCTTGGGAGGAGCCGCGCCGTGCCCTCATCTCAAGAGTCGGTAGTGACCTGTCGCTGCCGGCCGTTGTCGACTCGATGGTCGGCAGCGAGGAGTCCTGGGACGCGGTGGTATCCTTCTGCGGAACAGTCATGTCGCAGAAGGAGGCTGCGGAGAGGGAGCGGTAGATTGCTTCCGCTAACCCGATCCGCAGCAGACGCACCGGGCGGCGGCGGAGGGCGGATAACGCCATCTTCCAGCCCCCCTAAATGGGTCCAGGGGCGACAGATCTGGGGAAATCTGTCGCCCTCTACTTGTTAGGACCCGAGATGGCGGCGCGTAGTGTTCCACGCGCGCCTCTCTATGACGTAAGGGGGGAGTTTAACACCTCACTCCCCCCTATCGCGATGTGGCCCGCAGAGGCGGGCCGGCACTAGCCTGGGATCGCGGAAGTCACACTAGTTCCCGTGATCCCCGGTGCAAGTGAGAGACGGAACACCGGGGTGGTTTTAGTCAGTTAGAGTCTGACAGATCCCTTCGCCTTCCTCGGGGCGGAGGACAGCCATGAGGATTTCCCTCCGTAATAAAAAAAAAAAAACAAAAAAAAAGGAGGTTGTTGTGTGCTTAACTGCACTTGCCTGTGGCTACCTCAATAAATTAAGGCCTCCCTGGGCTTAAAACTAAGCGATTACACGTTAAGGGGACCCTTGTAGGGCACGGACCTCGGCTTAGGGCGTTGCTGGAATAGGGTTGCAAGGGACGGGCTGGATTAGAATCTTCTGCACTCATCCTCCAAAGAAAGAAGAGAATCCTCCGACCAGACGGGTGTTGTCTGGTGAGCTACTGCCTGACGACTTATATCGAGTACTTATGTATGTAGACGCGCGGTAGACTCTGCTTGCGCGATGCAGAATTTTGCGTGACGTCAGTGTGTTGTGTACTTCGCATGCGGCGATGTAGATGTCGCCACAAAGCTGACTACTCGTGGCATAACAGCTGCTGTCGTTTATTTTTCGCCAGTCTTCACTCAACTCAGCCCATCGCTGTCCACTGTTGCAATGTGAGGCCTAGGCTTCTTACAGGCTACGCCATATTCCTAATTCTTCCTTATCATCAGCTGTCATGTCAGTATTAACCTCCTTTCTGGCCATGTTATTTTTCACACAATCCATTCACAATTACCTTGGCCTTCCTCTAAACAATTTCACTTCCTCACTGAATTTAGCCTATCGCAATCCATTGCTGGAAATAGACCTCTCCCAGGCTGCGCCGCTACACCCTGTCCGCCTTCTACATCAATTCTGTCCCATCCACCTTTTGAAGGTCGTCAGTCCTTGTACCTGAGGGGCTTTCCACACTACCCTTGTCGATACGCGTTCTCCACTCCAGGACTCGTTTGCTTCACCGGCCATCGGTCCTTATATGGCCAGTCTACTGGCACTTCAGCTTGCTTACTCTGCAAACTATATCGGTAGCTCCAGTTCTTTTTCGGATACATTTTCACACAAACACACAGGCTTCGCCACAACACCCTATCCACCTTCCGCATCTATTCTGTCCCAGTCACCTTTTTAAGGCCTTCGCGTTCCATGTAGGTCGTCGGTCGTCTTCCTGTAGTGTCAAGTATTATCTTATAATTATGACAAGTCACGACTTTTACATGTCCTGACTTCCTGAGTCTTTATAAACGTTTTCCAACTTTCTAACAAAGACTTTGTAATTAAACTCTAAATAATGAATGATACATCAATAAAATACCTAATAACTATTAGCAATAGCAACTTTTGATGGGTCATCGTAAATTTTATGACTGCAATGTTAAATTTTATGACAGACACTAGATTCTCATTTATATTATTATCTATAACTGAATTTTATAGGGTATTTCATGTTTATATTATATTATATTATATGTATTTCATGAGGCAGAAACTATACAGGTTGTAACAGAAACCCTATTGCTATCCTCAAGCACTAAAGATAACAGCTGGTATAGAATCTCTATATATAGTTTCAGCTCAAAATAAAATACTCTAAGAATTGATACCAAATTTTCGGTTTCATGTGTTTCTTAAATTCAAAACATAACTACGTAGGTCAATAACTTTCCACGTTACTTGCCAATATCACGATAAATCTCTTCTGATTGATGTGTTTGTTTCAATTTGTTCTGGTATTAATGTATTAAAAATTCTCATAACTTCCCAACATGTAGAGATAGGATTCCAAAACCCTTACAATATCGTTTGATATCATCCAAAGAAGCCGTGCTCTTGGTATTTATATACCCTTTCCGTTACACGTTGTAGAACGCCACCTGCTTCGATCCTAACATACTCCATTTACCTTGTTTATGTTTGTACATCCTGGGTGCTTACTCTGGAATATAATTCCGATAGATCGATATTGGTCAAACGTCAGTTGATTGAGTTAAGCGTCAGGGTTTGGCTAGACTCAGTGAGCCCAGCCAATTCCTGACGTTTGAGTGACAATTCCAATGTCGATCTATCGGAATTATATTCGAGAGTAAGCACCCTGGTCATGAACACACGCCAATTGCGAGTACTACGTACCTGGCCTCCACGCACCAATAAGGTCACTGTACGTCCTCTTAGGGCGTCCTCGACCGTAAATCTGCCTTGTAAATACCTTTTGTTAGCCGCCCTTCAATCATCATCTCCACAAGACCAAATTATCTAAGCATACTCCATTAAATTTTAGTCAATACATCTTCTTTGCCTTATCACATCGAATGATGTTTATAGCCGGCAACGGTGCGGTTATAAAGAAGATTTAAATTTTCTCATACACTTCTTGTCTAATAAACATCAAAGATGCAAATAATTTAAATCATGAGCGTGAGGTGACATCATTGACCGGTCACCGGCATTTCCTTATTACCAGTTCATTATATTGACTTATGTAGATATCGTTTGTGCTAACGTCGAACCTGTCTGACGCTACTGTCAGGCAGTTGATATATAGTTGAAAGTTCCTTTAAACTGAATTACATAACCTTCTTCTCCTCTAACCGGACGTTTTTATTCATCATCATGGGGAGTTTTTTGCGCCACTTCTTCTTCAGAGCTAAAGCACTAGGAAGTGGTGAAGGGCAAGCGTTTTGGGGGATTGTCTTATGTAATTTTGACATTCGAAAAGTGCTCAGCCTAATTTGAATAAATGATTTTTGATTTTGATTTTGATCATCATTTCAGCCGAAAGACGTCCACTGCTGGACATAGGCCTCCCCCAAAAGGGGGTTTTGCCATAATCCCCACGCTTGGCAGGCGGGTTGGCGATCGCAGTATGGTGGTAAAATGCATAGACAACGCTGCTGCCCATTCTCTAGAAAGTCCTTTAGTCGCCTTCAACGACACCCACGGGAAGAAATGGGGAGGTAGGTACTATTCTTTTACGTCCGGCACCACACGGAACTGACATTTTTGTTGCCACGTCATTATCATTCTGATGTCCTCTCTGAGACGTACAATGATTTCTTATGGTTGTATCCACACGTACTTAAGACGGCCATCGGGTGGTTAAAGTTGGTAGGATCCTCTCTTATCCCTGTTCATTTACGAGTATGTTTCCCTCCCCATCATCATCTGCTTAGCATTTTTCCCAACTGTTTTGGGGTCGACTTCTCGTCTAACCGGATCCAGCTGAATACCAGTTTTTACATGGATCGACTGTCTGTCTGACCTCTACAGCCCAGCTAGTGGGTTATACGATACCGCTTGGTAAGACTGATTATCAGGCTTGTGTTTGACTACTTCCCATACGGAAAAGAAATTATCAGTGACCGCCAAGCTTCTTCATTACTTGTTGCAATTTTTTCGCAACGTTATTTAAAACAAAATTAGGATTGATTTCAAGTGGACGTTTTTTGCCTGCTCTAATCCCGTGTTACTTGACATCGTTAAATTCTGTTTTTCTCTTTCAATCTTCTCCATCAAAGAAAGAAAGAATACTGTTTATTTGGACACAGTTCGTGAAACACACAATAAATTACAAAAAAAAAAGTGAATATAAATAATTAGGTACAACAGTGAGTGCCTCACGGCTGAGCGAAAAAGGTTCATTTCAGCATTAATGCCAGACAGATGATGTCTGACGCTGGTTTACTTATGAACCTTTAGGGACAAGTGACGAGGAGTACATAACGGTTTCAACATAGGTAAACAAACATTTTATACTTATAAATAAACAGGGGCTTGTGGCTAAGTAAAAGTAGCCGTACGGATCGATCGATCAGGTTAAGCTAAGCTTGCCGCGGTTGGTCCGTGGATGGGTGACCATCTTAACATACCAAGACTTCTCCGTGCCTCGGAAAGCACGTTAAGCCGTTGGTCCCGGCTGTCATTTGTAGATCTTTGACAGTCGTTACGGGGCGTCAGAAGCCCGAAAGTCTGACAACCAGTCTTTCCAAGGGGTATCGTATATTACCCAGTAACTGGGTTGTGGAGGTCAGATAGGCAGTCGCTCCATGTAAAATACTGGTATTCAGCTGCATCCGGTTAGACTGGAAGCCGACCCCAACGTATTTGGGAAAAGGCTAGGCAGATGATGATGACTTATAAATAAACACATCATAATATAAACTTACAAAAACAGAATAAAACGAGAACAACAGGAGCTCAGCTCAACTATCATCTTTTCTTACATTTTCATTTCTGCTGGACGTTTTTTGCCAACTCTTATCTCATGTTTCTTAACGACGACAAATTTTCTTTTTCTCTTCCAATAACCTCTACTTATCAACCTTTTCTCTTTTAAAAAGTTTCATCCCTCACACTACCCGTCTTTTCTTTGGTTTCTCTCACCTATTCATAACTGGACAGCACGGTTGGCGCAGTGGTGGTGGTAAGCGAGTGACTGCTGTGCTGCGTGTAGCGGGTTCGATTCCCACACGGAACAAATATTTGTATGACCGACAAGTAGTTGTTCCGGGTCTGGCTGTTTGTATATGTGTATTTAAATGTTTGTAAACGCACCCACAATACAGGAGTAATTCCTAGTGTGGGGCAAGGTTTAAAAAAAAAAACTATGTTGGGGTCGGCTTCTAATCGGACCGGATGCTGCTGAATACCAGTTTTATGCATGGAGCGACTGCCTATCTGACCTCCACAACCCAGGTACTGGGTAGTTAAGCTAATCACACAGCTAAGCACAATCCATACTAATATTATAAACGTGTAAGTAACTCTGTGTGTTCCCTTTTTCACGGCTGAACGGATTTCGATGAAATAGTTGGTATTCGAAATCCGTTAAAAAGTATCCCAGGTCATGACTTGGGCTCACCCAAGTCATAGGATACTTTTGTCCCGGTAGTAAGTTCTTCTCGGATAAATTCCGACCTAGTGTGGACATAAATGCCGAATAACCGAAAGTTATAGGAGAAGACGAGGCCTTGAGATGGGCCAAAGTCTTGAAGGCAGGAACAGACCGGATGCATGAAGAACCGGGAGTTTTGATATAACCTGGGACAAGCATAGACAGCTATTGTTCCAGTGTCCGAATTTGGTATGGTCCTAATGGTAATACGATACCCCTTGGTAAGATTGATTGACACTTTCGTCAGACTTATGTTTGACTTCCCATACGGAGCTTCCTCATTTCAGCTGGACGTATTCCGCCGTCTGTGACCCCATGTTATTTGACTTCACTAAAATCTTTCTCTGTTCGATTCTCTTACGTCAGCCATCACCTTACCATTCTCTCCCCTTTCTCACACCATTGATCCATGCCTTATTTAGTCTCCTTCTCCATTCACTAACATATTATATATATTTGCCACACTCTTAGTCACATGTTTCTGCAGAGCATAAGGTGGGCTTAATAAGCAGGTTTAAAGATTATGGTCATGTATGCAGAGTGCGTGGGATACAGAAACAGCAATCACGATGAGTCACTTGCCTTGATCAGTTCTCATGACGTGTAAGCTCACAATGACTATTGAGGTCATTTCAAGGTTCACTCTTTTGTACAGTCCAACCTTTTGCGGTCATCATTTCAGCCAAAAGACGTCCACTGCTGGACACAGGCCTCCCCAAAAGGGGATTTTTGCCATAATCGCCACGCTTGGCAGGCGGGTTGGCGATCGCAGTATGGTGGTCAAAGGCATAGAGAACGCCGCTGCCCATTCTCTAGTAGGTAAGTCCATTAGTCGCCTTCTACGACACCCACGGGAAGAAATGGGATGGTGCTATTCTTTTACGTCCGGCACCACATGGAACTACACCACCAGCGCGGTCTATAAGCATATTTTGCGTTCAGGAGTAAGTAAGTAACTCTCGTTTTGTAAGTTATTTAGGAATATTTTTTCTACTCTTCCCTCGTGTATTGTCATCGCGCCTGGTTATCACAAAGGGTTAAGCAGAGGTGCACAAAATTTCCTATATATTTCCGAAATATGTCACCTGTTGTAAAACTAAAAAATAGTTTTTTTTTTGTAAATACCGCTTTTTGGCTCACGAGGGCAATGCAGATTCTCTTTCTTATGCTTGGGCCACACTACGTCAATGTCAATGCCCAACATCGCAATAAACAATGCGATAAACTACGCGGTAAACATTCCGATAACTAAAGCGATAAATTCAGTGGCCACACTGACCGCCACCCGAGTTATCGCCTAACGTCAAATGGCAATGTGAATGCCGTTGTAAAATTATCACGATAAATTGTGGCTACACTTCCATGTCCATGTCCTCCATCCATGTGGTTAACGTCCATCATTGCGATAATCAATGGCATTTCTCGTAGGTGTGGCCGCGGCATTAGGAATAGAAAGAAAGAAAAATATTTTATTTGAGACACGCACAGGAAACACAAAATATCAGAAAGAAAATTATGGTAAAAATTACCAGCTGTTTAAGCTAGCTAAAACCTGTACTTTTTTACTGCCCTGTTACTTACATTTACAATCAACATCAATAAAATCGTTTTTTCAACATCTCTTTATAAGATCTAATTGATCCAATAACATGTGAAATAGATTGCTTTACTGTTTTAAATTGCACTTAGTTACATTATTAGCACCAGATTAATACTAGACTATCGCTATACCTTTCACTCTCACCTGTTATCACCCCTCTCTTTCTCCCACATGTTAACAATTCAACAAAGTTCCTGGAACGAATCGTTTGACAGATCGATTTCTTAAAAAGTTTTAAAAAAGAACGAAGGAAGGTTAAGTTTAGAAAATCATTAAAAGCTTTAAGTTGAAAATTAAAGTTTGTTTTATTTAAAAGCTTTCGTCAATCTACTTAAAAGTTAACGAAGTTTGGTACGTTGAGTTTAACGATAATAGGTTTAAAGTGTTCACACCTCTAAGTTTATGTCATTAGAACTTTGGTTGTATATAACATATGTAGTTAGCTAAACTTGGCACTAAAGTCCTTCGAATACAATTTAGTCTCCAACCAAATTCTCCCACACTTACGTAATCATAAACAGGTAAAACCACGAAAATAAAACCAAGAAAATACTTACAAAACAGACAAAAACATTCACATCACTTGCACTGCACCAAAAAGTTTTGATAACCTCGAAATTTTGACAGCTGATCAAACAGTAACCGAATTTGGAACTCAATTAAACAGATTCTAATTACAAATTCATGTTAGATGTGTTTTTATTACGTTTTCGAGCGTGTTTTTGTTGTTTGACGGGAAGCACACACGTCCGTTGCGCGCGGTGGTGGCAAGGCGACTGGTTTTTCTCCTTGACTTGAATGCTTGATTAAGTTAGGCTGCGTTTACGCAGGTGGCTCGGCTCTTGGGTGATATGTATAAGGAATGCAAGACATATATACAGGTTAGGTGCTGTTTATTAGTCATTTGGGTCCAGTTTTAAAACCTAAATTAACTCTTTAACGTGTGGAATGTTACTTTGGTTTTAGCATCATATCTTATGTGAAGTTAGTTTGAATGCTTAATTTAAATGGTTGTTTATTAATTTTATTCTATTCGAAAAAAATAACATCTAACTACAGAGTCATTATAAAAATAAAATAAACAGTTGCGCCGATCCCAAATAAATTGGGCCAAGGGCAAGAGAATCATAATGAAGATGGTTTATAACAAAAAAACAGTTTAGCAGAATGGAGATCGAAGACGACTTATCGTGTTAAAAATTTAGCAGAGTTGTCATTTAGCGACATTCAAATTAGGACACTGGAACAATAGCTATCTATGCTTTTCCCAGGTTATATCAAAACTCCCGGTTCTTCATGCATCCTGTCTGTTCCTGCCTTCAAGACTTTGGCCCATCTCAAGGCCTCGTCTGCTCCTTTAACTTTCGGTTATTCGGCATTTATGTCCACACTAGGTCGGAATTTATCCGACAAGAACTTACTACCAGGACAAAAGTATCCTATGAACTTACCTGGGATACTTTTTAACGGATTCCGAATACCGACTATTTCATTGAAATCCGTTCAGCCGTGAAAAAGGGAACACACAGAGTTACTTACACGTTTATAATATTAGTATGGATTGTGACTTCAGCTTCACTATCCAGGGTATATCTTTATATCAGGGTATATCTATACCTGGGTACGTCTTTCATTGACTTGAATGTGCCTTCGCAACTGAGAATTTGTCATGCTCACTCAAATGTCTCGCTGGTGGTGGCGTGTGTGTTGGATCATTAAGTTCCCTTCAAAATGGTTGAGCTGAGTGGTGCTAATCCATACGTCACGTTCGCTGACTGGTCATCTCTTAGCTGCTACGGCCTATTTTAATTTTCTAAATTGTCATTTGATTTTTGTTTTTAATTACGGACGCTTTTAATGTGTAAGTCTTTTTACATCGTTCTTACATTGATAATTTGAAAATAAATGATGTAACCAACTTTCTGTAATAAATTGTCAATAACAATTTCATGATTTAAAAAGGGTGTCCATGGAGTTTCCAGCCCGTTCTTCTCCAGTACCTACTACGCTTTGGAATGGGCAACTAGCTTCATCTTTCTGAATCTTTGACAACTCAAAAGTGCCTGTGATTGGTTTATTATAAATAAATGCTTTGAGTTTGAGTTTGAGTTTGGAGGTCAGATAGGCAGTCGCTCCATGAAAAATACTGGTATTCAACTGTATCTGGTTATTTTTTTCTGGGTGGGAAATCATCAAATGACTTCTCCCGCTCTGGGTGGAGCAGGAGGGCGTGTCAGACTTTTACTGACTAAAACCCACCCGTGTTCCCTCAGTTGCCTGTGTGCCAGGGGCCACGGCATCTCTTTCGAACAACCCACACCCCTGAAACTATATCTGGTTAGAGTGGAAGCCGACCCTGGAAAAAGGCTAGGCAGATTGATTTTGACTCCAGCTTACTGTCTCTGCAATATCTTAAATCAGTTTTAGCGTCTGATTATTCCGTTTATATTAAAATGGCGTTAAGTTGTTGACCCTAATTTTCAAATTGATCAAATATTTTATCTGCAATATTGAAGGTTACAGCTTTACCTATAGATTGTATTGCATTATTATATTCAATATTTGTTTGGTCTACTATTACCAATAATAAAATATGTTGTTATCATTCACCGATGACCTGGTGAAGGCCGTAGGAAAAAATAAAATAATTAAAAGTGACATAACACCAAGTAAGATGATGCGCCGTCAATATACAATACTCTTTTTTTTTGGGTGGGAAGTCATCATATAACTTCTCTCGCTCTGGGTGGAGCAGGAGGGCGTGTCAGACTTTTACTGACTAAAACCCACCCGTGTTCCCTCAGATGTCTGTGTGCCAGGGGCCGCGGTATCTCTTTCGAACAACCCGCACCCCTGGCAGGAATATACAATACTTTGGCTACAGTTTCAGGGCCTATTCATAAGAAGTCTTCGCTGGGTGAGAGAAGCTCAGAACTGGTCGAAGTGGTGGTGCTTGGGTGCGTCTGTCCAACAGTGGCCGTCTTTTTAAAATATATAGGTATAATTCACATGTCAATCTAGCGTGCATATTTGATTAAAATTTGCAGTCGAAGGCCTCGTCGTGCCTCCGCCTTCATGAGATTGCTTATAGTATCTATTCAGTCTCACAGTAATCCTTTGAAAACAAGTCTCTTGTTTCCGTCTTTTTCAATTATAGTTCAGATTTTAGGCAGTCCGGTTTTTCGATTTTATAAATTATTTTTTACTTACTTCCGCCCCCGACTTCGCCCGCGAGTAGGATTTCACAGTTTTTAGTTATTATAAATATTTTTGACGTTAATGAGATCTATTTATGAAACCCTTTATTTTGATACCTTAGTCAATAGGTTTTGAGATTTTTTTTTCTTAAACAATATGGCGCCAAAAATTGGCCATCTAATATTTTTTTTCAATTTTGATATACCCAGTGTCACTCTTACAATTAAGACAAATCTAACGCCACTTCTAAAGCTGGAATCGATAAAGCCGTTTAGTCTACAGAGCGTGCCAAACGAAAATTTAAATACATACACACATACATTCGAAAAACATAACCCTCCTTCTGGCGCAGTCTGGTAAAAATAAACAAAATTACAATGTGTGATGTGTGTGTGTGACTTTCCGCTCAAATGACGAATCCCACCTAATTATGCTAAATGGTAATATTAATGTCATTGACACTTGGTTTGACAGCCGGATCTACCCTCTGAACAGCGAATCTGTTACCAAATCCAATTTAAATTATATGAGTTATTAGAATTATATTAGATGGGTTTTTAGCGCGTTCAAATTAACAAAGCGATCACCGCGTTCAAACGAACTCTTACCCAAAAATAAAAGTAAGAAAGGTTTTCATTTTGACAGATCAATATTGATTATTGATTCATCGCGTTATTTTTTTTTAAATTTTTTTTTGGCTTCACACGGTTTGTGCATTTATCCAGTGTCAAGTAAATTTTCTTTTAGATCAAGTAAATGGCCCCATATCGGGCACGAAGTTACAAAACAGTCATAGTCGTCTTTAGTCAGTCAAGTCAAAGTTATTGTAAAGCGATAGTAACTTTACAACAACCTATTAGTAGTTTTTAACACGAAAAGTCCACGTTAGTCACTTATTTTCACCTTCACTACACTTCTGCACTCACACGTAACTAAATTGAATAATTCACTATCAAAATTATACAATTTAATTCGCTATTTCACTAAATTCCATGAAAATGAAAATTCGTACGACATGTTCCAACGCGATCCCGCCAAAAACTCTCTCATTGCGTTATATACTTATACGTTGTTGAGCGATACATTTTTTGAATATAAGAAGCAATGGTTTAGCAATATCCTTCCAAATGATTCAGATTTTGATTAAATAGTGTCTTGCGCAATTAAATAGTGTCTTGCGCAATTATGGCGTTGGTTTCCTGACAATGTTTTTCCTTGCTAACTGTCAAATGTTTTAACCAGAGGCGCAATTCTCGTAATTTTAAGAACGTTCACTCTCAATCTGTCAAAAATGCCTTGAATTTCCATACATTTTTGACAAGTCTTTGACATTTCATTGTCGCTGAGATGACACTGCGACTAGATGTGGAACGTTTTTAATTACGAGAATTGGCCTTTAGAACTATTCTCCTAATAGAAAGTGCCAATATTAAAGAGGAAGAAGATGTGAGTACTAAAATAAATCAATGAGACGACATTATGTAACCGCCTTTACTTAACACGATTGCGAAGTGAGTGAGCCTTCGAAGTCTGAGCTTTTGACAATTCTATAACAGCCTTACTCGAGACCACACTTAAATGACAATCAACCTTATTTCTTAACAGTGAAGACTATATTTTCCGTGGAGCTTTGCTGTTTTCACGTGTCAATGGAAATTGAACTGTCTCTTATGAAAAGTATGGTAGGCTTTGGGTTGTATCCCGCTATAGCCACAAAAGTTTTGATAGCCACCGCGTTATTACAAGCCTCCTTTAGTTTACCGACTTTAGAAAGAGTGGTAATGAGTATTACACGGCTTCTTTCTATTTTTATGGCAGTGTCGAAGGTCGTGGTTTCACGGAGACGTGTGAATTTATTATGTAGGTGTTTGGGTGAAGATCGGGGACTCTCGGATATCTTCGGGTGCAGTCAGGCTTATTATTTTTGGTTTTTGAAGAAAAAATCAATGGGAATTTTTTTTTTCAAAATTCTCTAGGTAATGCTTAAAAT
The DNA here is from genome assembly GCA_949091785.1 of Polymixis lichenea. Classification (NCBI taxonomy): domain Eukaryota; kingdom Metazoa; phylum Arthropoda; class Insecta; order Lepidoptera; family Noctuidae; genus Polymixis; species Polymixis lichenea. The sequence goes on along the minus strand of OX420958.1, from coordinate 11,176,789 downwards.
ACATGGAACAAGATAAAATAAAGACTTTTGAAAGTTTTCCACATATTAGCTCTTAATTAGTCATACCAAACGTTCCCCCTGCTAGGACACATTCCTCCCCTATGTAAGATGGAGTTTGCCATAAACTACCACGCGGATCCAGCATGGGTTTATCCGGTCATAACTCATTTGCTGGGCTTGGTATAACCTTCTATAACAAGCTTCCCTCTTCTTTGCTAGATTTACATTTTAATGCGTTTAAAGCGAAAGTAAAATCAAATCTTTGTTCGAAGGCATACTATTCTATCAACGACTACTTAAACGATAAGAATTGTTGGTCGCTGTGATTAACTCAAGACAACGTTTATGTTCTTTCACCAGAATTAGCTTAACTACTGACAGGTCATATGAATTACTTCATATCATTGTTTATTTAACTTGACTGCATAAACCATTTCTTTTATTTTTATTAATTAAATTTTCATTTATCGTTGAATGATGGTTATATCCTATTATTGTATAGAATCAAGTTCTTCCACCATAACAGACAGCTGTGCTGCTGGGGAGTTTGTTGCGCCACTTCTTCTTCCCAGCTAAAGCACTAGGAAGTGGTGAAGGGCTTTTTGGGGGACTGTATTATGTAATTTTGACGTTCAAAAAGTGCTGACTCTCAGCCTAGTTTGAATAAATGACTTTTAATTTGATTTGATTTGATTTTTGGTTTGGCGAATGTCAGAATATGTCCTCGAATTTTGGGTTCTACGTCATGCCGGTTTCCTCACTTTTTTTTTTCTGCCCTGTATTGGGAGCATCATCATACTAGCCTAGGGGTCGGCTTCCAGTCTAACCGGAAGCAGCTGAATATCAGTATGTTACATGGAGCGACTGCCTATCTAATTTCCACAACCCACTTAGGTATACCCCTTAGTGAGACTGGTTGTCAGACTTTCGGGCTTCTGACAACTCGTAACAACTGTTCAAGATCCACAAATGACAGCCGGGGTCAATGATTTAACGTGCTTTCCGAGGCACAGAGGGGTTTTGGTATATAAAGATGGTTTTTTTTTGGGTGGGAAATCATCGAATAACTTCTCCCGCTCTGGATGGAGTAGGAGGGCGTGTCAGACTTTTACTGACTAAAACCCACCCGTGTTCCCTCAGTTGCCTCTGTGCCAGGGGCTGCGGTATTTCTTTCGAACAACCCGCACCCCTGGCAGGCATCGGCCCTTGCGGGCCCCATCAGTTGGTGCTGACATTTCTTTGAGGCGCGCGTGGAACACAACGAGCCGTCGACCAGGGCTTGGTACTTACCGGACAGCGAGCTACCCATTACTCGCCGTCCGCAAGCCCGCGCCTACGGTGGCCGTGAATCAGCCTGGGATTCCCGACGCCCAGGGCATCTCCTGCGGCGACTAAGGCCCTGAGGGCACATATACTAGCTCTCCCTCACGTGCGCCGCCTCCCTCTTCGCGAGCATTATTGCTTCGCAGAAGGAGGTGACGGCTACCTATGCACTCTCGCTCCGTACTATGACCTGGACCAGGGTCGGCCGCGAGAGACAGCCGCCGCCGATCGCCTCCACAAGGACACGGCGGTGCTCTGCCCAAGCCGAGCAGACCTCCACCGTATGCTCCACCGTGTCGTCAGGGCGTCCTTCGCAGTGGATACACCTGGGCGTCTCCTATCGCCTTATCCGAAACAGGAACCTCCCGAAACAACCGTGTCCGATGAGGATTCGGGTCAGGCGGACGGTGAGGACGCCGTGCCGCCTCTCAAGCCACTCCTCAAAGAGGGGATTTACCGCCGATGTAAAGATGGTCACCCATCCACGAACCAACCGCGGCAAGCGTACCCGTGCGGGCTGTTATTACTTAGCCACAAGCCTCTTACCCATTCCCTGTTTTGAGAGCAGCGGTGATGATATTAATTAATTACACTAAGCAAAGTGCCTGCCTGGGAACATTAACTCTATGCTATGAAGAAAAACCAGCAAGAAACTGCTTCAACTTTTAATTAAACTAAATAATACTAAAGAACTGGCCAACTGCGTGTTAGACCACGCACAATGATGGGTTCCGTAGTTGGGATGGATTTATCCCAAGAATAAACTTATTAACTTTGTTGGTGAAAAACAAAAATCGCATACATCGATATACGTCACGGTCAATTATCTTACTGCAAAAGTAGTACTAACTAACTTTTGCGATTAATTTATCGCAAAAAAACTAAGTAATAAAACTACCAATTAACGATTTTCGGACTTTCTTCTTTACTTGTGATGTGAACCTTCCTTCATGCCAGATTTCATGATTTTAGGTCAGCGGGAAGTACTCTAAAGCTTTTGTTTTATTTGCGAGTATCAAAATATTGTCACATAAATGGCCGTAATTTTTTATTGAGTTGACTTATAGGCTTGATTTTTTTAGAGCTCTAAAGGATCATATGCCTCGTCATCATCAGCCGAAAGACGTCCACTGCTGGACAAAAGCCTCCCCCAAAAGGGAGGATTTGCCATAATAACCACGCTTGGCAGGCGGGTTGGAGATCGCAGTATGGTGGTCAAATGCATAGAGAACGCTGCTGCCCATTCTCTAGTAAGTCCCTTAGTCGCCTTCTACGACACCCACGGGAAGAAAAGGGATCGTGCTATTCTTTACATCCGGTATCACACGGAACAAACGCCTACGCCTATGCCAACATATTTGCTATTAATATCAATTTGATACCTTATCGCGTTCCTGAGAAAAAACGACTTGACAGACTGACGGGCAAAAAACTGTTTCTATAAAGTTTCCGTTTTTCATTTTGACGTAGATACAGAACCCTAAAAAGCGGAAGGTATAATAATACTTAAATTTTGATTAACCTAGTTCTAAGAACATTGCCTGATCTTAGAGCCTAAGTAAAAACTTTTCTGGAAACCTTCAAAGCCTATTAAATTTATGACTTAATCTTACGGACTAGATTTCTGTTCGTGACTTCGTCCGCGTAAAATTTGTTCCCTGAAACACACCGTTGCGTCGCATCGTATCGTATCGTCTGCCTGCGCTATTAAGTTTTTTTTTAAAGAAAGAAAGTACATTTATTTGGCACAGAGTACACACAATATACAGCAAGAAAAAGTAAAATAAAAATAATAATCAAATAAAAGTTCAAGGTGAGATGTCAGAAACTAGCATTGTAGTGTGCCTCACGGCTGCGTTCAGAAAAAATACAAGACAACTAGTCCCTGACGCTTGTTTTAACTGGATCTGAAGTGTGAGGTGGCAGAAATAAATCAGTGTAATAATAGTACTGCATTTTTCTTCAATAATATACAGAATAAATTGGGTCATGAAATGTAAAATAGTTATTTGTTATCATCATCATTATCATATCAGCCGAAAGACGTCCACTGCTGGACATAGCCTCCCCCAAAAGGGAGAATTTCCATAATCACCACGCTTGGTAGGCGGGTTGGCGATCGCAGTATGGTGGTCAAACGCATAGAGAACGCTGCTGCCCATTCTCTAGTAAGTCCCTTAGTCGCCTTCTACGACACCCACGGGAAGAAATCGGAATGGGATATTTGTTATACAAGGTTGCAATAGTAGATTTCAGGGAGCAAAATAATATTTGTACGGTGAGGGCGCTTTTTTGAATACAGAGCGAAGTGAGGGGATTCTTTAGTAGAATTCCGAACGTAGCGAGGGATTCTTTAGTAGAATCCTGAACGTAGCGAGGGATTCAAAGTACGTCGCCCGAGCCAAAAAAATATTTTGCGCCCGAGTGATACACTCTACTTTTCATCACCCGCTATGAGAAAATAAAAGGCGCCTCATATTTTATTTTAATATTATTATTTAATAAAACAAAGTAACAACTAACTTGAAATTAAATAGTATCTAATAATAAAACAACTAAAACTTATATTTACGTTTGAGATATTTTCGCAATTATGAAAATTTATTTTTACAGTTTTATTAGGAATAGAGATTGTTGTAGATTTGTGTGTTTGAAATAATGTCCGAATCTGGCTCATTTTGAGGAAAATGTGACGGTGAATCTCGTTGTTTGGATGTAGATGGGCGCGGCGACAGTGGCATGGATGGATTAACTGAAGGTTGCAATTTAATGTTTTCCACGATGCGTTCACATGTTTTCACCTTGTTCTCAATGGAATCTTCTATATACCCCTCTGCTACCACACTCGACTTCCATCCTCCATGTCACTTGAGAACAGTTAACTCCTCTCCAGAACCTGCCAAAACGGTAGCAGAAGTACGACGAAAACAATGTCCCATAAACAGTTTGATATCTGGTATCTTCAAATAAGTAGCGATTTCTTGTGGCATGTTAGAAATTTTATTTTTTCCCATAACGTATTTGAAGCACTTGCCATTTTGATAACGGATGAAAAACCGATTGGTCTTCATATCAGCAGGACGCAGGTCCAGGTATTTCTGTATAATAGTTTTGTATTCTCCTCGGATTACGAAGGATCGGTCAATTTTTGTTTTTGTGTCTGTCAGCTTTACTAACAGTAAATCATCCGAGTGATTTTAGACATCATCAACAGTAACTTTAAAAGTTCATTGCCACGACAAGCTTTATGTGCTCCGAAAATTAAAGCCACCTGTAACATAAACAAGCGACTTCCAAAAAAACACTACAAAGTGAAAAATTACTTTAATTTCGGAAGTCGGTGACTTTGGATATATATTCTATTGTTTTGTCACCGCCTTCCGAAATTAAAGTTATTTTTCACTTTGTAGTGTTTTTTTGGAAGTCGGTTGTTTATTTTTTTGAAAAAAGTTTTTTATTTTTCACTTTTTAGTGGTTCACATGTGCGTCCCTTCACAGCGTACCGGCTTGATGTTATGTTATTAACTGGTGTAAACAATAGACAGACATGAGATTTCAGCAATCCCAGTCCATTTGCTATCATTTATTGAGGAGTTCCGTTGCCTATCTCCGAAGTTCTTCATCAGATCTTCACCAAATTGAAATGGGACCACTCCTCGAAAGTATTCTTCCTAAAACTACACAAATTGCTTCAAGTGTGCCTATAAAATTTGAAGAGTTCTCTCTATTTCTCCAGGATCTCATCATCAGATCCTGACTTGATGATCAGGGGACCACCTGGGAAGTATAACCTTTCAAACAAAAAGAAATATCCAAATCGGTCCAGCCATCTTCGAGTAATCGGGGAACATACATAAAAAAAAAGGTTCCGATGAATTGAGAACCTCTTCCTTTCGGAAGTCGGTTAAAAATTGAATGTGGATAATACAAATATCTATCGAAGTACAGGTTAGTTACAATAAAATGCGCATTTTAAATCAGTATGGATAACTTTACTAATCCACCATAAACATAGTTACTTACTTTTACGGCAAGAAAGACTGTCGGGTGCCTCATTAAGGAAAGTCTCAACGTTTTTGACTGAGAACACTTCAATTGGAATTTTTAGGTTTAAATCCATCAGACATCCTCTTCAGATACGCTATTAATTTCGAATGTGTGTCCAGTTTTAGAACTGACTGTTGATTTTAGCATTGAGTAGGTACTCCAAAGAGTGGAAGGTTGTTTAGTTTTGGCTAAGTACTAGAAGTAGGCCAAAAACACAGATTCTGAAAAATTCTTGGTGCTTCTTGCATTTCTCCATTCAATAAAATTACCATAGGCTTTCATATATTTCTCCCGCGATTTTGCAGGTAATAGATTATCCATCATATTTCTTGCGTCAGTTCTAATACTTTCAGGAGTTAATTCTATACTTTCACTGTCACTTGAAGAATTAATTTTTCAAAACAAAACCATGAATCTATTCTATCAATCCGTGAAAATTAACGAAAACGCGGGCTGCAGTTCGCGCGTTTTTAATTTGATTTCTTTTTTTTATTCAACTGGCGGCGAGACTATGGGGCGTCGTACCAGCCAGTCTTTATTAAAACAATATTTGCGTTCGATTTCTTTGGCGCTGAACACTAAGATGTTCCAAATTCAAAAAATGCGCGGCTAAGATAATTGCGGCGCACTTATAAAGAGGATTAAAAACTCATTACTTCCCGCTAAAAGTTTCTTAAAGAAAACACCACCTTTGGGTGCACATAAAGGCGAACCAAGTCGTCCTTTTCGAATAGATGGAATGAAAAGTTGTTTTTTGGCGCGAGTCTTGTATTGAAAGCTGAGCAAGCGAAGGATAGCGAGTGGTTCAAATATAGAATACTGAGCGTAGCGAGGCTTTCAATGTTACAAGACGCAGAATACCTTTGCTGCCGAGTGAAACATAAAATTTTTCACCTCACTACAACGAGGAAAATGCTAGGTGCAAGAAAAACAGCCTAAATAATATATTAAATTAGTGTACTTAGTTCAATTAAGTACGATAGCATTGCATTTGTATTCTTTGAAAACGTTTTCACGCCTTTAGAGTATCTCCATGCATTGAACAAATTGTACGCTTTTATGTACTTTTCGCGCGATTTTTCCGGAAGATAATTCAATTCGGCATTATGTACCGCTTGCACTAACTCTGCAGGTGTTAAATTTATATCCTCATCGCTGCTGGACTTGCTCATACTTTATGATTTCTATCGATTTTATCAAAAAACAAACCAAAATTATGGAAACCGAATTGAATAGAGACGACATTTTTTAAGGTTTTTTTTTTTTTCATGCAGTCGTCCTGCTGGCCAGTGCAATTATTCTAAAAATGGGGCGCACTGACATGAAATAAGTATTAATGTATTTTTAGTAGACTGGCTGTATAGAAAATTATTGAATAGGAAGGTTCGAATTTCAAAAACTCTCCACGCTAGCGGGTAAAATGCACTTTTGTACGCAGATTTCGAATGACAAACAGAATCTTTCCGAGGTTGTGAAGTCAAATATTATTTTTCTAATCCGACTGGTGATTCTCTATTTAATAACATGTGGCGGCCATCTACAATGCCACATACGAACTTCAAATCAACAAACTTGAGGAGAAACACAAAAACTGAAGTGGGGCCATCTACAATGCCATATGCGAACTACACAAGACATGACGTCACACCATAGCTACATCGCGCAAGCAGAGTTTACGACCCGACATCAACCGTCAGGCAGTTGCCCACCAGACACAACACTCGTCTGGTCGGAGGATATTCCCTTTTCTATAGAGTATGAGTGAACTTTACACCCTGTTCCTCATACCTCTATAAACCTACGAAAAAAATCTATGAGTACTGAATCCATGGTAACGGATTGCGTATCGATGTCCCTGCCACTCTGTGTAACTGATGAAGTGACACGTCTGCCTACTCTAGCGAGGTACATGCGTGATGTTATGCATGTTATACCATCCACGGCATTACCACATTAAATGCTAAGTTACCGTTTATTCATGCATTGGCAAAGGTTCTACCAAACTTGAGAAATTCGTAGACATTTGCATAATGTACGGGAATGGGGTCACATACATCCTTCTTACTTATTCTACGAAGAGTTACGGAAATAGCCGAAGACGGAAGATGGCTTATCGAAGATGATTTGCTGTTATTGTAATCGCTTATGGCTTATTGCACTTACATTGGATGTGTTCAGGTTAACTTGTGTTTCGGGCGGTCCTGGATGTCGATTCCCAGGTTGAACGAAATGCTATTGAGTTTTTCCATTAAGGCTCCCGCGCAGGCGCCACGCAACAACGCGACGTGACTTTAGTGTAACAATTTCTATTGTTCTACCAGAATCCTGCCTAGCCTGTCTGGAGTTTGGAAGCTAGCGGTGTGATACCCCCGTGCTTCGGAAAGCACGTTAAGCGATTGATCCCGCGCCTGATCTCCCTCCGGTGGTGTCGGATTGCCGTCCCATTGGACTATGAGAACGAGAGAAGAGAGAGTGCACCTGTCTCTGCGCACACATGCCTGCACTATAATATTTCCCGCGCCGAAGGCTAGTCTCCATTAAGGTTGGCCGCCATGGCCGAAATAGGGTCTGGAACTTACCACAAGTTTTTATAAAATATGCATGCTAAATTCACATCTAGTAGCTGCCAATCAAAAGTATTATATGGTAACTCTTTTATTGCAATTGTGATTGTACATCAGTTTTTTGAATTACAATAAAATTAAATAAAAAAGGCGCTTCGTGAGATAAAATAGGTAGGTACTATAACTCTTACGTGTTTGGCGCCATTGTGGCGTCATCTAAAATAGCACACGAAAACAGAACAACTTCTCGTCGTAAATACCTTACATAATTTTTGCATCCATTCATATATTCAGACAGAGTGGATTCATCGCTCACATGTATCCACACCCTCGCAATACCACACACACCTAATATGAAAGAAAGAAAAGAAAAGAAAGAAAAATAGATTTATTTGTCACAGAAACACGTTGCATATAAAAGATGACATACTTAACATTAAAAAAAAACATGATACCCACACAGATTCCCCCCCCGCCCGGACGTTGTCGCGAGCAGACGTGTTATTGTCACCTCCCGTACTTTTAATTCAATAAAAGTAGTTTCTGATACACTAAACGGTCTAAAAACTAAAGTGTTACGTGAACAACATTATAACAAATAAACACTGAAAAAACATAATAGTGCAAGTACTAGACTTACAAACGAAATCATTTAAATAACATTTAAAAAGTGAACGGTAAATGGTTCTTTGTGTTGCGGTGTCGTGTCACGGTAAATGACCTTCACAGCATTAAAGATAGTTCATTAACCGACCCGGAAGAACTCTAATCAACATATCCCCTAATTCGACTAGCTTTTCTAAGCTCAGTTGGTCTAGCGGCACTAGTCGTAGACTTAAATTAGGAGTGCGCTCCACGTCGCAAGTTCGGAACCAGCGGTGTAACAATTATTTTTGTTTGAGTTTTTTACACTTTACGCTAGTCTATACGATTTGCCACAAAGTTATTGTGAATCCATAATATTCTAATCTGACTGCATAAATTCTGGCTGCGGGCTTGCTCTTAAGACAGTATTTAATATCGCTACTACATTATACTTTTTGTAGCGCCGCTATGCCACCGATTCGTACTCCACCCACCTCGACCCCGACGCCGAAAGTTCCAACGGAAAACATACGGGGCGCTGCATTATTGTTCACTTCAGCACCAAATGACTCACCGTTGCAGCATGCTGAATCCGAGCCTGATCCCCACTCACACGTAAATGTCACTGAGCGGAAGAAAAGGAAGTGTGACGAACAATATTCTGATATTACGGCCCTAATCAAGGAAATGTTCTCGGCCTTTTCGAAAGAGCAGGAAAAGCGCTTTCAAGAACTCAAGACGAGCATGGAAGTAATGTCAACTAAATATGACGATTTTCTGCTTAAAATTACCTCTCTTGAGAAAGAAAGAAAAGCAGATAAAATTCTAATTAATGAGCTTGAGGATAAATTAGAGATATTAGAGCGAAAATCGCGTGGCACTGGCATCGAAATTCGAAATTTGCCTAAACAAAATGGTGAGACAAAGGAAACCCTATGTAGCGAAGTTATGCAGCTAGGAAAGACTCTAAATGTTAGTTTTGACAGCAACAACATAAAAGACGTCTACCGCCTGAAATCAAAAGACAACTCAAACCCAGTTGTCGTAGAACTGACTACTGTAATAATGAAAGACAAAGTTCTCAGGGCCGTCAAGAGCTTCAACAAAACAAAAGTTAAGGGAGAAAAGCTGAATACTACGCATCTGAACCGAGGATATCAATTAAAGCCGCTGTTTATAGCTGAAACACTAACTTACAAAACCCAAAAGCTGTACTTTTTGGCGAGACAATTCAAAAATAGTCACGGGTACAATTTCTGCTGGACCTCCAATGGGATTGTATATCTCAAAAAGACCGAAGAGTCAGCTCACATCCGCATAAACCATGATATTGACCTGGACAGATTAAGAAACACCATGTGACTGTTTTTTGTTACTACTGTCGATTTGAAAAGGTTATCTTTTTTTATATTGCATGTTTTTTTCTCTTTTAAACATTTAAGCTATTGCTATACTTACTGTAGTACACTGTACAAAAATTACTCACAAAATGTTATTTATATTAATTCCTTATCTGTAAATATTGCTAGAAATATAAATTGTAAACTAATATACCATACATACTCATACCAAAACCTTCTACTTCACAACCTTTCAACCATAAACACACCATTCATAATCATTCATACATTAATTTATAATACACACACCACTTTTCTACTATACTACTTTCAAACACTTTATACAAACAAAATCCATTTGGAAGCTCTCGCATATTATACAGCTTTCCTACAGTTTCTTACAAACTTTGACTACTATTCACTACAAAATTGTCTATTTACTCTAAATTCAATGACTTAATTGATTTATCTGAAGACATTGATGGAGTAACTGTATCGCAATCGCAAACAGCAGACATTGACGAGTGCCATAAAATAATTTCTCTACCCTTCGAACACCACCTGCTAATATTTACTCAGAACATACGCAGCATCGGCTGTAATATGCCTGAATTTGAAGTTCTATTAACGAGAATGAAACTCAAATGTGACATTATTATACTGACAGAATGTTGGCTTTCTTGCACGTCAGTTATCCCAAAGCTTGCGGGATATGGTCATGTGGGAACTAAAATTAACCCCAAACAAAATGATGGCGTGGTACTCTACTACAATGAAAACCTTAGTTTAACTATACATGAACCTGACGTGCAGGAATGTAATTGTCTGGTAGCTGTAATTGACAGCCGTATTGCTATAATTGCTTTGTATCGCTCTCCATCCTATAAAAATATAGAAGTGTTTCTATCATCGCTAGATAAAGTACTCCTAACGTTATCAGCTTTTGAACACATTATTGTAATGGGGGACATAAATATTGACATAAACCCTAGCAAAATCAATATGGGCGGGGAGCGCTATTTAACACTAGCAGCCTTGCATGGTCTTTTACCAGCACATACGCTAATTACACGAAGTGAAAGTGACACATGTTTGGATCATGCCTTATTAAAAACAAACTACCCTATCACCACTGTAGTCCCACATACAACATTAACAGATCACTACCCAGTCCTAGTGAGCATAAATCTTAAGAAAACGCGCAAACCGGCAGCAACTTCAATAACTAAAGTGGACAACATAGGTTTGGAACGAGACCTGCTAAAAATCGATTTTAGCCCAATTCACCACACAGCAGATCCAAATGTATCCATTAATTACCTTACTCAACATCTACAATTCGCAATAGTTAATAACACCAAACAAACTACTCTTCCTAAACGCCATAGAATAATAAAACCCTGGATAACACAAGGGTTGCTACGGTGTATTAGAAACAGAGACAAGTTACATCAAAATTTAAAAAAATCTCCGGAAAATGACATCTTAAAACTAACTTACACTCGCTATAGAAATTTCTGCAATGCGATACTAAAAAAAGTAAAACGAGCTTTTGAAAAAAACCAACTTAAGTCTGCAAACAAAGACAACAAAAAACTGTGGAAAGCAATAAAAGAGATCACAAACACATCTAAAACAATAAATCATGCAAAAGACCTGCTAACGATATCAACCTCTCCAGAGGCAGCACTTAACGAAGTAAATAATTACTTTACAAATGTAGGCAGTTCACTAGCTAACAAGATTTACCAAAAAAATGCGCAAACGTCTAAACTCACACAAATACCCAATACCGTCACGAGCGTCGTCAACTCGTTTGTCCTAACAGATACATCAAATGAAGAGGTAGAACGTCTTATCCTAGACTTAAAAGCTGATTGTGCCAGTGGTTGGGACAATATTAGCACCAAATTTCTAAAAACTTTTAAAGACTTGCTTGTACCCCTCATAACGAAAATCTTCAACGATTGTCTTCAACATGGTGTGTTTCCTGACGCCCTAAAAAAAGCAGAAGTGTGCCCAATACATAAGAATGGAGACAGAGAGCGTGTCGAAAACTATCGACCCATTTCTATTTTACCAACATTATCGAAAATACTGGAAAGAATTATAAATACTAGACTTATAAATTATTTAGAGAAAAACAAAATGCTTTCAGCGAACCAATATGGCTTTCGGCAAGGCAAGTCCACCGAACAAGCCGTAAACAAACTATTAGATAGTATCATTTCAAATTTAGATAAAAAGAAAAAATGCCTTACCATCTTCTTAGATCTGGCTAAGGCATTCGATACAATCTCTGTCTCACTTCTATTGGACAAGCTCGAGAGGCTGGGTATAAGAGGTACGCAGCACAAACTCCTAACAAGCTATCTAACCGGGCGTTCTCAGACTGTTCGAGTTGATAAACATAGAAGTTGTTACCTCCCTGTCACACACGGTGTTCCACAGGGCAGCATACTGGGGCCCACGTTATTTCTCATTTATATAAACGATCTCACGGATCTGAAACTTACCCATGGAGAAATCATATCATTCGCGGATGATACTGCTCTCTTTTTTTCCGGTGATACATGGGATGAGGCTTTTGGTGCTGCACAGCTGGGTTTTGATGTCGTTGGAAGGTGGCTCCAGCGTAACATACTTACATTAAATGTAGAGAAGACCAAATACATCTGTTTCGCCATAAGGCGTGTAAATTTGGTTACAAGTAACAATCATTTCGGCCATAATATCATAGCACATGAGTGTCACTCCGAAGTTAACTGCGCGTGCCATCCACTGGAACGAGTGCCAAATATTAAATATCTTGGTATTACAATAGACGGCAGGCTCAACTTCAAAGAGCACATACGACTGCTGAGCGGTAGGATAAGAAAACTCATATACATTTTTAAAAATCTAAGGCACGTTGCAGATCCTGAGTTGCTTAAACAAATTTACTACGCACTCTGTCAGTCGCTTCTTACGTATTGTATATCGTCATGGGGAGGTGCGGTAAAGACTGCGATAAAGCCTTTAGAGATCGCTCAACGTGCAATCCTCAAGGTGAGCCATTTTAAACCACTATTGTTTCCAACTGCTACACTGTATCGGCTTTGTGGAGTCTTGACGGTTAGACAGTTATTTATAATAAGTATAGTTCTGCTACAGCATAGCAAACAGGTATATGACCCACAAATCCTCCAAAAACGAAGAGCAGACTTGGTATGTAGCAGATTAACTCACTTCAAAAGTAAATTTTGCCAACGTTTCGCGATCTTCATTGGTCCCCTTCTTTACAATAGATTAAACAGGGCTATACAGATATACTCACTAACAAAAACTCAATGCAAAAAAAAGGTATCTGAATATTTGCAAAAACTGAATTATGAAGAGACTGAACTTCTACTGCATATAGCACAATGATCACGACTATAGCATTAACTTGTTTGATTTTTATTTACAAAATTAACCCAGAGTACACGCTTAAACTTCCAAAGGTTTATCTTTTTCATGGACTACACACACTCACACACACCCCCACACACCCTCTCTCAATTCACACACTCACATTTCATCCTACACAGTGAGAGGTCACGCATTCTTACTCTACATAAATTATAGTAACTTGCTGCATAACAAATTGTGTAAAATAACACTTACTTTATCCTGTAAAAATTAATATTAATGGCTACGATATATGTAAAATTATCCGAGGGGACTGGCGCTGATAGCCGAAATACAGGTTTTGCCTAGTTCGGCTACAGATGCTTAACTCATTTGTACTCAAAACTAGCCTATTTTTAATTTGTACAATATGTTTAAGTTTTTTGAACTAAATATAAATATAAATAAAATATAAATACAGATATTTATACATAGGCATAAAGAAGATAAATAATCGGCAGCTGCACGCCGTGACTGTGACAAGAAGGCTTCCACTCAGCATGATGCTGTGCTATGGGATGGGACCCACAGCACAGCGCACACACCCGACATACCACTGAAATCTCACTAAGTACACTCTACAGAAAGTTAAAAGTTATAAGTTCCTCTTTTTTTAAGTTTTAATTTATTATTACTGTATTTTGTCTTTTTCTTCCAATTTTTAGTTTTAGTACTTACCATCTTTATACTAATGATAAACTTAATGTAAAATTTGTTGGTATTTGGCAAATAAGGTGATACAATTTGATGCTATTTATCCTGTAGAGGGGAGGCCCTGGTATCCAAAAATACAGGCCATGGCTTAATTTAGCCACTAGTCTCCCGCAAATTAGCACTATTAGTATTGTAATATTATTGTCCATTTCTTTTAGTTACGAAGTGTTATTTGTGGAAGAAAATATTTTTATATTTTTTTTATTGTCTACAACGTCACATGCGAACACATGTCAAAGACCTGACGTCACACAAATCCTGCATCGCGAAATCAGAGTATACCGCGTGACTCGTATATATACAACATCCCGACATCAATCGTCGGGCAGTAGCCCACCAGACACAACACCCCTCTAGTCGGAGGACCCTGCCTTTTCCGTAGAGTATGAGGGAACTATACACCCTGTTTCTCATACCTCTGTACCATCCCTAGCGTCCATTAATTCCTGTAACGTGCAGACGACGGGACACGTTGGACACGATATATTGAGTGCCTGTATAACACAACATCACGCCTTGTTTCCCAAAGGGTTTGGGCAGAGGTTTACGTACAGTACTGTAGGACTCCGTTGAGTTCTGTGTGTTTGGGATCGAGAAAATTACTTATTTAAAATGCATGTGCGAACAAAAATTGACTTTACGTTTATTTCATTTGTATAACCGACGAAAAGTTTTTACGCTGGGAGGTCTAGAATGATATGCTGCATTCATGGTTACAGTTTGCGCACTGGATAAAAACTTACCCTGTATAGTTCCGCGCCTGTCAATCAATTAAATTCTCCCGAAACAAAACCTATATAAAATTATTTGACGAATTCCTTCTAGAACTTCCTGACTGTTCGACCATAGACAAAGCCTTTTTGTTGGCTGCCAGTATGTACAAAAAGGTTGCCTTCGGTAAGCGACCAATCTTTACAGTACCTACACCCATAATTCGCCAATTATGTTCAAGTCTCATGTAATAGGGGGCGAGCTTAACGCCATCAACCGGCCACAAATTCAGAATCGAGCTGCTACTAGGAAATTCCAGATGGCGAAACCCAATAACATTTTTCCCGACTCGAGGATCGAGCCCGCAACTTCATGATCAGCAGTAGCGATTGAGACCACAGACCAACGAGGCAGTGCCTTTATAATGGTATTTAGAATCAGATGCAATAGTTTTTGAGTCGAGTCTGTGAATCTGTTTGCCTTATCCTAAAAACCAGTTGAGTGCAATGACCAATAGAGTGGTTTCACAAGTACCGCCTCTATATGTAATTAAACTGTCTGTTGGTTTTCCATGCGGCTTGGCAGGGAAGGTAGTAGCCGAAAATTTGGAAAATAAGGCTTTTTTGTAATCAATCAAATTTTGGAAGGGTTTTGTTATTTTGGTTATGAACGAGAACACCAAGGCGTCACTCACGATTTAAAAACATACTTAAGGATTTAACAAAAAAAAAAAGATATAGAAGACATCAAAAGTAATACTTTTGGTCTAAAATCAAAATTCAAAATCAAAAGTCATGTATTCAAATTAGGCTGAGAATCAACACTTTTCGAATGTCAAAATTACAAAAGACAGTCCCCCAAAACGCCCGCCCTTTGCCACTTCCTAGTGCTTTAGCTGGGAAGAAGAAGTGGCGCAACAAACTCCCCACGTCTATTTTCGACTCTTTAAGATCTACTCTCCACTCTACTCCACAGAGCAGAATCCGCGTTACATGTGTCTTTTTTTCTTTTCTTTTTTTGAGGGATTTTTATTTTAAATAGTCATTATTTCAGTTTTGAGTAGGCAAATTATACATCATCGCCTTATTATAGAAAATTTATGTGTTTAATGGCTCGGTAACAGTTAAAACGAAACGCTGACGCGTTTCCACTCACATCTGCCTTCTACCTTTCTCACCGACTCCAATAAAAGGAGGAGTTTCTCAATTCGTCTGTATGTTTTTTTTTAATTTTAATTTTTTATGTATATTACCTCAGAACTTTGGACTAGGTGAACCGATTTTGATGATTCTTTTTTTATTTGAAAGCTGTTTCTTCTCGTGTTCATTTCAATTTCATCTAGATCTGATGATGCGTTTCAGAGACAGACAACGGAATTCTTCAAAATATAACAGTAAATCAACCGCGATTGCATAGATAGCAGCCGAATTTCTTCATCCTTGAGGTCAAACCCCAAGGATGAAGAAATTTCGAATTAGGGGGTAGGTACTATAACTAAAAAAGTGAAAAATAAAAACTTTTACCCAAAAAAAAACAACCGACTTCCGAAAAAACACTACAAAGTGAAAAATAACTTTAATTGCGGAAGGTGGTGATAAAAAATTAAAATACAAATCCAAAGTCACCGACTTCCGAAATTAAAGTTATTTTTCACTTTGAAGTGTTTTTTCGGAAGTTGGTTGTTTTTTTTTGGGAAAAAGTTTTTTATTTTGTTGCCACATCTTCTTCTAAACCGAACCGTTGCCTTATGACATCATTTCTCAGCCCATCATTAATGGTCGGGATACTTACAATTTGAACACTGTGCTCATTCTCGCTTCTTTTTCAATCGATCAAAAGCCAATCAATACAACTTTTTTTATTTAACCAAAATTTTGATTATTACAACAGGATGAATGTACAAAACAAAAAAAGTCGATTGCGCGCATAATAATAATAAATTCATTTATTTCAGGTAAATAACACCCATTGCCACATAATTAATACAAATTTTACAAAGAAAAAAAAATACATCAAATGTCATTAAAATAAACCAAATAAACTAAAATAAAATAAGTAATGACAAATAAAATGAAATCAACGATAATCAAATTAAATGAAATAAAATCAAATAAACTAAAATAAAATAAGTAATGTCAAACAAAATAAAATCAATGAAAATCAAATTAAATTAAATTAAATTAAATCAAATAAACTAAATTAAGTCAAATAAATTAAATTAAATCAAATCAAATTAAAAATTAAGTCAAACAAATTAAATTAAATCAAATCAAAATAAACAATGTAATGCAAACAATAAAATTAATTTGGTCTCTTCGGCACTGGTACAGCAACATGTCTGCTAGAACAATGCCGGATGAAGGGGCAGTCCAGCCTTCCCGCAATCATCGCCAGTACCGTGTTGGGGCTAACCCGCACCCTGTGCACCAAGGACGCGGCGCGCTTGCGCATGGTCGCGTGAAAGCAGTCGGTGCGCGCCTCTGCGAACATACCCGACGCACTGCAGTATCGGGGTAACCCCATCACCGCCCTGAACGCGTTATTGTACTGGACGCGGATGGCGCTGTAACTTCTGTTAGAGTAGTGAGCCCACAGACTGCATGAGTACAGCGATGTACAATACGCTCTAAAGAGCGTAGCCTTAATTTCATTTGAGCACCGCGCAAATCTGCCGGCGATCATGTTCGCTCTAACAGACAACGCCCTCCGCTCCCGTTCCATGTCTACGTGATCCCTGAGGTCGACAGTCAAAACATGCCCCAAGTATGTGAACTGGTCAACCCTTTCCAAAGGGACCCCATTTAGTCTGACCGGAGGTATACCTCCCGGACATCTTGCACTGGCGGTCTCAAAGATCATACACTGGCTCTTCTTTGCATTATACAACAAACCATGACCACAAGCATATTCCTCGCATATCTGTACCAGTTTCCTCAAGCCGCAGACCGAAGCGCTCATCAGCACCATGTCGTCCGCATAACTTAGATTATTGACACATGTACCGTCAATGTGACAGCCGACATGCTGGCTGCTGAGCGCCACAATCAGACTATTGATGTACAGATTAAACAGGGTAGGAGATGTTAAGCCACCCTGCCTGACTCCGCATTCGAGCCGATACGCATCCGACATTGCCCCCGCCCACCTAACACTGTTAGACTGGTGCGCATACCAGTACTGGAACATGCTGATGAGATCCGGTGGCAAATCTATGCTCCTCAGCTTGCTCCACAGCAGGTCATAAGCTACCAGGTCGAAAGCCTTGGACAAATCAAGGAAGCACGCATACACGGGTGTCTTACGGTCTGTGTAGTATTTGACGGTGTGCTTAAGACACAGTATAGCACTTTCAGTGGACAGCCGGGGACGAAACCCGAACTGGTTATCGTGCAGTATTACCGATCTATTTAACTGTGCGTTTAGCAAACCGTCAAACACTTTAGCAATCACAGTGGCAAGAGAAATAGGCCTGTAGTTACTCTTATCAGTAAGGTCCCCAGTTTTATTCTTCACTACAGGCACTACCACTGTTTTCATAAAATCGGCTGGCAAGTAGGAATGGCTCACACACAGCGAGTAAAACATGGCCAGGACCCTAGCAATGTGTTTTCCGGCATGCTGTAGGTGCTCAATGCTGAGCCCATCATGCCCCGGGGACTTACCCCTAGAGATAAGCCTTATGGCTTTAGTAACATCCTTCGCCAGGAAGGTAGTTCCCACCTGCCGACCACTGACGTCAGCATTGAGCACCCCCATCGCTGTACCCAAAGGAGACTTCACCGAAAAATGATTCGTAAAAAGATTCGCAATCTCCTTCGGGTCATTCACACCATCGATGCTCACAGGAAGGCCAGGGCGTAAGTTTTCTTTTTTGGTGCCCTTCCAGAAACCGCGGAAATCCCCCTTACAGTGTTTCACAGCTAGAGCATCCATTTTTATTTGGTCCTGATGATTTTGGCACCATTTTAATCGAGACTTGAATACTCTTCTGCTATCGCACATTTGTTCGTATAAAAGTCCTGACTTAGGCCTACCATACAACACCCAATCGAGGAACTTAGATTTGGCCACCCTGTGAGCCTCGCTGACATGTTTGTTCCACCCGGCTATGCGCGGGCCACCCCCGCCCTTCCCCGTGCTTCCCCGACTCACCACTGCCGCGCCACGTAGGGCATTCACAATGCCGGAGTAAAGCGTATCCAGAACAAGCCTGTGGCCACGGTCACTACAAAAACGATCAGCACAACTTACACACTCAGGAGGGAAGTCAATTACTTTAAGTCGTTTATTACACTCTTTGGTGTATAAAGAAACATGTTCCTCACTTTTTATACCCCACACTACATCTTTATTTACATTCGTAACTTGAGACGTGACCTTAGGGGATAATAGTTTTAAATTACACATAACAAGTGGGAAGTGGTCAGACCACAGAGTGTCATACTTAATATCTACATTTACAACAGCCAGCTTTGCCGAGTGAGTTGTTAAACAGTGGTCTAACCAACTGGTAGACCCGTGCACATCACTTATAAAAGTAAAAGTACCCGAGTCTAACCCTAGCATGTCTATATCATGCATAATATATACATGACCATTGTTGCGGCGGTAAGTCCCCTCTTTGAGGAGTGGCTTGAGAGGCGGCATGGCGCCCTCACCTTCCGCCTGACACAGGTCCTCACCGGACATGGCTGTTTCGGGAGGTTCCTGTTTCGAATAGGGCGGGAGGAAACGCCCGGGTGTTTCCATTGCGAAGATCGCCCAGAGGACACGGTGGAGCATACGGTGGAGGTCTGCCCGGCTTGGGCGGAGCACCGCCGTGTCCTCGTGGAGGTGATCGGCGGCGGCGATCTCTCGCGTCCGACCCTGGTCCAGGCCATGGTACGGAGCGAGAGGGCATGGCTGGCAGTCGCCTCCTTCAGCGAAGCAGTTATGCTCGCAAAGAGGGAGGCGGCGCACGTGAGGGAGATGCAGTACATGCGCCCTCACAGCCGTGGCCTTCGCAGGAGACGCCCTGGGCGTCGGGAATCCCAGGCTGATTCCCGGCCACCGTAGGCACGGGCTTGCGGACGGCGAGTAATGGGTAGCTCGCTGTCCGGTAAGGACCAAGCCCGGGTCGACGGCGCGTTGTGTTCCACGCGCGCCTCAAAGAGATGTCAGCAGCAACAGAGGGGCCCGCAAGGGCCGCTGCCTGCCAGGGGTGCGGGTTGTTCGAAAGAGATACCGCCGCCCCTGGCACACAGGCAACTGAGGGAACACGGGTGGGTTTTAGTCAGTAAAAGTCTGACACGCCCTCCCGCTCCACCCAGAGCGGGAGAAGTTATTTGATGATTTCCCACCCAGAAAAAAAAAAAAAAAAAAAAACCATTGTTGGTCGTTACAAATATGCATAAGTTCAGTATAAAACAACTCACCCGGATCCGCATTAAAGTCGCCTAAAATAAAAACAGATTCGATTCCATATTCGTCAATAATGGCACTTATCTCACTCATACAATCAGTAAAGTCTTGTAAGTGTTCGCCAGAGTTAGTTGGTAAGTAAACACTCATAACGATCACTTGTCTATCACTCGTTGTAATTTTAATGGCACAAATACGGGCGTTATCACACTGTAACATTGACACCTGTTTAAACGCACTATATCTCCATAACAACGCGACGCCGCCATAAGGACGCCCGCGCAGTATCCCCGCGGATGTATCAACTGCAGACGTCGCAGTATATCCGAAACCGCTGTCGATCGTGCCCATAAAGGGTATGTCGTGCGGCATCAGCCAAGTTTCTTGGAGACAAACCACGTCACACGTACGGCACAAGTCTCTGACGTCACTGATGGAGCGTTTTACATTCTTGCAGTTAAAAGTAGCAAATCGATAAGGGCCACTATCCATTATTTTGTTCAATTGGACCGACAGCGCCAGTAAGATGTGCACCGTTTGTTGTTCTTTGTTTGAAGTTCACAAACCCCCGAAATAAGACACCTGCAGGCCATAAAGTTTCATCCATGTACCTTGATAGATTGGCCTCAGATATGAAAAACTTGTAGGCTTTGTGCCCTCTTTCAAATTTCATATTTATTTTCTCTAAAGACACAGTTTCACGCATAGGAAGTATTCGTTGAACAAACCAGTATCATTTGGCACGCGATCGTTTGGAACTAAAGTGTAATATACTACTGAATTTGTATGGAAATTACTGGCTTTGCTAGTGGCGCCACCCCGAAGGGTCAACATTTATTGGTCTTTTATTGGTTCATTGGCTGGTAAAAATACGAAACTGGTGTTTTTGCAATACAAGATGGGTTGCAGTACCGGTTGGTATTGATATGTGATGGTAAAGTTGTTCTTTTTTTAAATGTGTGTATTTTTAATCGTAGTGGTTTGTAAGGCTAAATTACTCGATGAGTTTGTTGGCACAGATAATAATAATTGCGATGATTTCTGGTGTCCGTATGAATTGAGGAGCCATGTCTCAGATTTAAACGAGGGTTTTACCAATATTTAGTAGTAAATTTGCCAAATTTGTAGCTCCGATCCTGGAATTTGTAGTAAAACCCTTCAAAAGTTACAGAACGTTGAAGGTGGCCCCTCAATTCAGACGTCTGGATTGAGGAGCCACCTCAGAACTCGAAAACTAGCCAATGGATATTGCTGAAGCTTTGGTAGGAATTAGTAGTGTTTATGCCTAATTTGTACAAAAAAAATGGGTTTTGTACGGCTGAATTTGAGGTAGCTACAATGCTTTGATTTATCTGAAAAATCCATAAATTTCCCCGCGCTGTTTCTCGGAAACTAATCAAGCAATTAAAATAGATTTTTGGTATTATTTAGTAGTAAATTAGCCAAATTTGTAGCCGCGATCCTGGAATTTGTAGTAAAACCCTTCAAAAGTTACAGGACGTTGAAGGTGGCTCCTCAATCTTGACGGTCTATAAAAAGCAAATGTACGTGGCTACTAAAGTAATTGATCAAATCGAAGTTTGATTATGCCAATATTTAGTAGAAATTTCTACTAAATATTGGCGTAATCAAAATTCAAATTTACTACTAAATATTGGTAGTACCCTCGTTTAAATCTGAGACATGGCTCCTCAATCCATACGGACACGATTTCTGGGCTTCTTCCAATCGTGTCGATGGCAAAATAACACAAGAAAATGTATATGTACAGTTCTCAAAAGAAGATTAGCCACATTGGGCAAAATCCAAAGCGCCGGCCAGCGGAAAAATATGTGCTATCCTGATCGGGGAAGTCCTACTTATTTTTTATTGTTAGCTAAGCCGTTGGTCTCGACTGTCATTTGTGGATCTTTGACAGTCGTTACGGGTCGTCGGAGGCCCGAAAGTCTGACAACCAGTCTTACCAAGGGGTATCGTATTACCCAGTAAATGGGTTGTGGAAGTAAAATAGGTAGTCGCTCCATGTAAAATACTGGTATTCAGCTGCATCCGGTTAGACTGGAAGCCGACCCTGCCGAGCCTGGTAAAGCGTAGTCAGATGATGAGGATTGCGCCAAAATCTGTACGAGGATTCCTTTTCCAGTTGGTTTGTACAAACACTTTTATAAGCCAATCATATTTGTAAAACTGGATGAGGTCGGCGTTTTCTATAGGTCACAGTCCCTTTTAAAGTTCAAGCATAATCTTGGTGAGATCATGTGAAGACCATGTGGGTGTCTGAAATGGTCTTTTGACGAAAGAACCATACAGATTGAATGGACCTGTCCAGTCAGTGTATGCATTTCACGACTAGGTTATAGAGAAGTATGGAAGATGAAAATGCCGCGCTGACCTCCAATAAATCGGGATGAGAGCAAGATGACGATCATGATTCAAGAACAGGCCTCTGTTCATCCAAAAAAGAACCCCCGACCCAATCAAAAACCTCTAAAAAGTAAACAAATAAAATATGTATTCGCCTTTTAAGTTTAATAAGAATCTGTAGGTAGTTTTGATTGAAGCATTGTCACTTCGGGGGACGGTTAATGTAAATGTTATCCGTCTGTTTGGCGGTTTCATTGAGTGTCCCCCGATATGTGATGAAAAATAAAAAAGTGGAAATTCTAGGTGATGCTCCAGCATCACCTCTAGGTGCTTTATTATTTATTTATTTATTTATTTATTTCAGACATAACATTCGTCCATAGCTACAAACTCATATAAATAAATTCTCTAATACTCATACTTAAAATATTCAACAACTCGGAAAACTATAAAAAGAATTGTCAAAAAACTAAAAATGCGGGAATCGTATTAAAACAAAAAACAAAAAAATTTAAATAAAATGTAAAATATAAAATTGTCAAATTGTAAAGTGATATAAAAATGTCAAAATATTTAAAAACCAAATAAAGATTATATGTATAAAATGCTTTATTCGTCTAATATCATTGAAGTAATAGAATACCAAATTTCTACTCGATCAAACCCGTGGAAGATGCTCAAATCCCTTCATCAATCAGAAAAGAGCTGACAATCTTCAAACGGCTGAACCGATTTTGATGCAACATGTCTAAGAACCACCGCTGGAAACCTCATCATCATCATCATCATATCAGCCGAAAGACGTCCACTGCTGGACATAAGCCTCCCCCAAACGGGGAATTGCCATAACCGCCACGCTTGGCAGGCGGGTTGGCGATCGCAGTATGGTGGTCAAATGCATAGAGAACGCTGCTGCCCATTTTCTAGTAGGCTGGAAACCTACTTTTACATTTAAAAAAACTGTACTCAATTCGGTTCACCTGTTTAAGCGCTACAGTGCCACAGACAGACACACATAGTGGCCAAACTTATAACACCCCTCTTTTTGTATCGGGGGTTAAAAAACATCTTAAACATTGTGGATTACTTGTGTCGGAGCTGTCTCAGTCTTCCCTGAAATGGTAGCTTAAAAGTCAATTAGCAATGTGGAATGAATGCATGTAGGTGCTAGTAAGTTTTAGAAAAATGATATGCATAAATAAAGGACATGGTCATTATTTTACAACCTCAAGCCATTCTGCCTAGTCTTTTTTTCGACTATGTTGGGTTCGGCTTCCAATGTAACCGGATGCAATTCAATTCAGTTCAATTCAATATATCTTTATTGCGGATCATAGGTAGGTACAAAATACAGGTCTTAAATAGATAATTGTGATCAGCTACGTCCCGCCCAACAGTGAAATTAGAATTACATTCGGGATTACAATTACATTAAATGCAGCTGAATACTGGTATTTTACATGGAACGACCCTCTGACCTCAACAACCCAGTTACTGGGTAAGACTGGTTGTCAGACTTGGGCTTCTGGCTACCCGTAATGACTGTCAAAGTACTCCGAATGACAATCAATCAATCAAAAGTCATTTATTCAAATTAGGCTGAGAATCAGCACTTTTCGAACGTCAAAGTACATGAGACAGTCCCCCAAAACGCCCAGCCTTCACCACTTCCTAGTGCTTTAGCTGTGAAGAAGAAGTGGCGGAACAAACTCCCCAGCAGCACAGCTGTCTGTTTAGTCGGATAGACTTGATTCTGTACATACATAGGCAAAGTAATCAACATTACGAGACACAGAACTTATAAATTTGTCATTTATGTCAGACAAATAAAATGAAAAATTAACTCAAGCACAAAAAATAAAAAGTAAACAAAGCATATCGACAGCGGTATCAACGGCGTAATATGGTTTCCGCGGCAGGGAGGGATCTTGATATGTAATTGATGCTCACCCATCTACGAAGTAACAGCGGCAAGCGTAGCTTATTCTTCGATCGACCCGTGCATCTGTTATTATTAAGCCACGATACCCTTCCCACCTTATCCTTGTATTTTACAAACTCAAGTAAAACACTACATCTGGCTTATTTGCAAGCGATCTTAAACATTTCAAATAAGAAATTATTTTCTCTGAAAAATCCAACAAAACTAGTACGACCTTTTCTTTTTCCTAGAAAATGTAAAAAAATGTGAACCTAGTCTACTTAAGTTTTAAGTAATCAAGAAAGATTACTAGAAAACAGGCAGATTTGCATTTAATTTTCAGCAGCAAACCTCAAGGGCTTTTAAGTTTCAACCCCAGACGTTTTAAATTATGCACCATTCGTAGAACCGGGTTACTTATGTTTGAACGAACACAATTATGTTGGTAGCGCCTACAGTAAATGTTTTAGCAAAAATCTGTCGCGACATGATTAAGTTTTCTTTGCTTGTGGGTAATGTGTAGGCGGTTACTTTAAATCAACACCAAAAAATCAAAATCAAAATATTTTATTTCACAATAAACCTGCATGGGCACTTATGAAACGTCAGAAGCTACGTGCACGCTTCCAATTTGTTACTTCCTATGGAGAAGAGCCAGCAAGAAAC
Organism: Polymixis lichenea; assembly: GCA_949091785.1. Lineage (NCBI taxonomy): Eukaryota > Metazoa > Arthropoda > Insecta > Lepidoptera > Noctuidae > Polymixis > Polymixis lichenea. The sequence goes on along the minus strand of OX420958.1, from coordinate 11,151,725 downwards.
TCCACGGTTACTCTTTGAAAAATAATTGGCTTTTGCAATGTTTTCAAATTACAGTGATAATAGCTATTGAGAGGACAGTGTAGGCCTGTCAATAAGTACTCTGTACTTAGAGGAATGAAGCATAACATTAAGTTACTAGCAATAACAGCTGTCCTTGTAGTCGGTTTGGAAAACCCATCAGTAGTGGTGCTTGACTAGAAATGGATATTCGTAAAATATTGACTGTTTTTTTTTTTATGAGTTTGCTTCGCAATTTCTTCTCAGGGGTACTCAGATGAGGCTTGTGGCTAAGTAACAACAGCCGCACGGGTCGATCGATCAGGTTAAGCTACGCTTGCCGCGGTTGATCCGTGGATGGGTGACCATTTTCAAATTCAAGACCCCTTCGTGCCTCGGAAAGCACGTTAAGCCGTTGGTCCCGGGTGTCATTTGCAGATCTTTGGCAGTTGTTACGGGTCGTCAGAAGCCCGAAAGTCTGACAACAAGTCTTACAACCAGTCTTATCAAGGGAGTATCGTGTTACCCATTAACTGGGGTGTGGAGGTCAGATAGGCAGTCGTTTCATGTAAAATATTGGTACTCAGCTGCATCTGGTTAGACTGGAAGCCGACCCCAACATAGTTGGGAAAAGGATTGTACGACTAAACGCCGACAGACACGACGCCGACAGACTGAACACCGACAAGACTTTACTTCAACGAGACTCGTCGCCGACAGTACACTTCGCCGACAGGACTCTTCGCCGACAAGGCTCATCCTTGCGCTATTACTAAATAGTCGAGTAACTGCCACTAACATGGAAGTAGCGCTCGCCGGCCGCTGCCGCGGCACCGCTCGTGTCGCGCGTGGTTGGTCGCAATTCTAACCTTTTTTTTTTTTGATTACGGGGGAAATCCCATGGATGTCCTCCACCCCGAGGAGAGCGGAGGGGTCTGTCAGACTCTTACTGACTAAAACCACCCCGGTGTTCCGTCTCTCACTTGTACCGGGGATCACGGGAACTAGTGTGACTTCCGCGATCCCCGGCTAGAACCTAACCTATTACCTACCTGATAAGCCCTGTCGGCGAAGAGTCCCGTCAAAGTAAAGTTTTGTCGGTGTTCGGTCTGTCGGCGTAGTGTGTCGGCGTTTAGTTGTACACAGTGGGAAAATGTTAGGCAGGGGGGGTGGTGAATTGTCGATTCTATCTAGCTTTTTTTATTAGAATAAATGACGTGTAAAAGTGATTCCAATACCCTATTCACAGAATAAACCCTTTCATTTCATATGCCGCCGAATTTCAGCAAAAGAAAACCATGGAATTAACCTAATTATAGTATAAGTAAGCTACAAAATATAATTCAATATATCTATAGCCAAATACGTCATCCCGAATGCCATCAGAGCACACATCCTATTCCCGCAATTAAATCAGTATCTACCCCCTTTCTGTTCCCCTCCCATCCTCCTGCCCACCTAATGACGTAAGCCCGGTGTCCGGGGCCCGGGACGGCTGCATTGATTGCACTGGCGCACTGCAGATGCGCTAGGTGTAATTTTGCGTTCTAGGGATGGGATGTGGTCGGTGTGGGCTGCGTTAGCGATAGTTGCCCCGCCAAGGGTAGTGAGTTTTTAGAAATTCTTTTATTTAGTGCATTGGGACATGTTTTATAGGAATAAAAACTAAGTTTTAGGTATATTGAAACTGTTTGTACTCCTCGTCACTTGTTTCCAAATTTTTATTAGAAAATCAGCGAGTTCATCAGAAAGTATCTTAACAAACAGGCACCCAAGTCTGATCTTATAATATAAAATTTCCATGTCACAATGTTAGTTACCGTACTCCTCCGAAATGGCTTTACCGATTTTTACCAAATTTTATATGCGTATTCAGTAGGTCTGAGATCGGCTACTATCTATTTTTCATACCCCTAAGTGATAAGGGTTGTTCACCCTAAATAATTTATAACGCAAAACAACGTTTGCTGGGTCAGCTAGTATTTTATAAATTCGTCATTCCAACACGATCCCATTGTCGTTTTACTAAAAGTTCGTAATCTGCTAAATTCATAATGGTCGATCATTGGTCGGTCAACGGCCTCGTAATAGAATTGTGTTAGACTGGCATTGTCGTTTTGCCATTATTATAAAACCCGTTAGTAGAAATGATTTTCCAAAAACTACTAATAAATTTAAACAATAAATAAATAAAAAGTCACAATCACTGCTAAACCAAAAATTAGCGAATGGGCCATTCGAAAAAGCAGAGATATCTTATATTATTTGTATCACGAAAAATCATTGACTTCTGATCAGTCCCTTCATAATTATGTAAGAAACTATTCTAAGATATTTAAAAGAGTCTGCGCTCAAGCTAAATCTAAATTAATAAGTAAAAAAATTTGTATTTCTAAAAATAAAATAAAAGCTGTGTGGCAGGTAACAAATTTCCACATAGCCCCACCCCAAATAGGTACGCAGTATGTGATTACTGACTGCGCGAGTGCTATATGGGTGATTCTTTGACACACAGTTTTTACATGTTTTTGACTGAAGAACAATATTATCTTTAAATTGAACATCGATTTCAGGTTTTATAGTAAATGAAAATGTCTATCGAGGCCTATAGTAGTTATTAACAAAGAAACTGGAAACACACAACAGCGAGATCAGATTGAGTTAGCTCCAAAAATTGATAATGAAACCATTTCAGATAAGTTAAAAGTTGCTGAGACTTTAGAACATTTCTTTACCAACATCCCAATAGAGGTTACGAAATCTCTCCCGTCATCATCTGTATTAGCTGAATCACTTCTTAAAGAAAACTTTAGAAAACTATCATTACAGGTTTAGAAACATAATGCTATAGCTAAGGCAATACTACTGCTATTATAATATTAACTATTGTAAATAAGACTATTAAGGACATTCCAAATTTTGAATTCAAACCCATTTCTATTGCCACAATTACAACAGCATTTAAAAGTCTTAACATAAAAAACACTGAAGACTTATGGGGCATTTCCGTTAAGGTTCTTGAAGATATCATTGACACAATTGCCCCTGTCCTAACAGGCATATTTAATCAATGTTTAGACACTGGTACGTTTCCTGACTTAATGAAACATAGTAAAGTAGTACCAATTTTCAAATCGGGTAGTAGGAGTGATCCTTCTAATTATAGACCTATATCTGTGTTTCCAGCATTGAGCAAAATTTATGAAAAAATCATGCTGGACCAGATGTTGTCACATTTTAACTCAAATGGGATTTTACATAGTCGACAGTTTGGTTTCACGAAAGGTAGGTCAACGACTGACGCGGGAGTACAACTCATCAGTCACATTTTGGAATCCTGGGAGAAGTCCCAGGATGCAATTGGCATTTTCTGTGACCTCTCAAAAGCGTTTGACTGCGTTGACCACAATACACTCACCTGTAAATTACACCACTACGGACTTCGTGGACGAGCTGCTGATCTTGTGCTTTCCTATTTATCAAACAGGCCGCAAAAAGTAAATGTTAACGGGACAACGTCCTCGGGGTCTCTAGTTAAGATGGGCGTGCCTCAAGGTTCAATTCTTGGCCCGTTTTTATTTCTAGTTTATATTAATGACCTTCCTTACCTGATGGCTAACTTCTCGGATATAATTTTATTCGCTGATTCTCTTATTTTTAGAATAGATAGAAAAGATACGGATGTCTTACATGTCAACGATAGTCTAGCTGTTTTCTCGAAATGGTTTGCGGCTAATAATCTTTTACTCAATGCGAACAAAACTAAATGTCTTAAGTTCTCATTACCAAATGTACCCCAAGTAGGGCTAAATTTAAAACTTGATGGCAAGAAACTAGATGCCATTTCGGAAACTGTATTTCTAGGAATTACTTTAGATTCAAAATTGCAATGGGGTGCCCACATTAGAGCTCTTTCAAGTAGATTAAGCTTAGCTGCTTACGCAGTAAGAAAAATAAGGCAGTTGACTGATGTAGCCACAGCTAGGATAGTATATTTTGCTTATTTTCACAGTATTATGTCTTATGGCGTTCTGCTGTGGGGGTCGGCAGCTGATGTAGATTCAGTTTTCATTCTACAAAAGAGGGCAATCCGCGCAATCTATAAAATGGGGCCTCGCGAGTCTCTTAGAAACAAATTCAACGAAGTTGACATACTAACTCTGCCTTCTCTTTATATCCTAGACAATATCTTGTATGTTCGCAAAAATTTAGGTCTTTTCAAAAAAAGATGCGACTTCCATAATCTAAATACACGTAGTAAAGATGAAATTGTGATTCCAAAATTTAGATTAACTAAAACTAGTAAGTCATTTCTAATAAACAGTATCCGCTTCTATAACAAGTTGCCAAAATCGGTTACAGAACTTAGCGATGGAAAGTTTAAAACTAACATCAAACGTGTCCTTATCAAAAAAGCATATTATAAGTTGAAGTATACTACGTTGAAGACAAGGAAGTTTGGCATTAATTCCTTCTGCACATGTGGCTTCCCTGGTAACTCATTAGCACCATAACTATATGAGCGTCTATTAACTGCTTCCAAATTACAATGTTAATTTTAATTATTTTATTTTTTACACTTTCTGACATATTCTCGTCATTATTTGACATTATACAACACCTGTAATATTGAGTATTTATTAGTGATTCTCATGGAAATCATATCACTTGGTTTAAATAGGTTGATTTTACTTATGTAGATTCATTTAGATATTGTGAATGAGAGAACGTTGTAGGCCTAGAGTTTCTATTCTTTATTTTCATTCATCTAAGTACCTGGTACTTATTGACAGGCCTGCACTGTCCTCCCATACCTAATATCACTGTAATTTGAAAACATTATAAAATCCAATTATTTTTAAAAGAGTAATCGTGGAGTTTCTTGCCGGCTCTTCTCCATAGGAAGCGACAAATTGGAACCGTGCACCTAGCTTCTGAAGTTTCATAAGTGCCCTTGCAGGTTTATGTGAAATAAAATATTTTGATTTTGATTTTTGATTTTGAACATTTATTCATGTCCGATTTCATTTATGTATATTTTACACATTATTTATTAGTTTATTAGTGTGAAATTTTAGCAGATTACCGCCTAAGTCAGTCATTCATTTGTCATTATGTACGAGATTACCAATAAATGCCATTTCTTTCAATGGAGTTGCAGTGGCTGACCATTGGGAAGACATAATGACGCCATTATATTAGTAGATTACCAACCTTGTCAAAATCAACAATTATGAAATCATTGATGGACCATTCTGACACCATTGTAATAGCAGACTTGAGGCCCAGATAAACGTGGCGGGTTGACTTTCATCTATTGTACCTAGTTAATTTTTCGCGAGTTAACCTGTTTTGGTTTTTTTTTACATAATAATAATTATGATACACTTACACGACTGACGATAAGGCAACACAGCCTTAGCAACTAGAAATATATGTATATGACTACATAGTATAAAACAAAGTCGCTTTCTCTGTCCCTATATCCCTATGTATGCTTAAATCTTTAAAACTACGCAACGGATTTTGATGCAGGGTTTTTTAATAGATAGAGTGATCCAAGAGAAAGGTTTATATGTATAATACACCGACCTCCACGCGGGCGAAGCCGCTGGCAAAAGCTAGTAATAAATAAAAGTCCTGACTGACACATCAACGCCCAGGCAAAACCCTTGGACCTAGAAAGCTAAAATTTTGCACAGAAGTTCCTTTTATTATGTAGACAAGAAATACGGAAGGATTTTTCGAAAATCAACCCCTAAGGATGTTAAATAGGGGATGAAAGTTCCGCGCGGGCGAAGCCGCTGGCAAAAGCTAGTAAAACATAAAGTAAGCTATTTTATAGTTATATTATTTTATGAAATATTTTTCTATCTCTTTGTTCAACGAAATCTGTTAAGCCGTGATTGAGTAACCAATATCGAAACTAAACAAAAGAATGTCTAAACTTTGCAACAATATTGGTTGAATCAGAATGAAGCTGTGTTATGAATAGTTAAGTGGAACAATGCTTTATAAATATACTACAGACTGTTGTGAAAAAGTTCCAGAACGTAGCTTTGGAAAAAAGTATTATATCAGGACTTTGTGTGGTACTTTCTTTATTGATGACATCTTGTAGGTCAACCTAGGAGGTTGTCGGCTGCCCTAACGGACTTGCCCGTGACTGCCTCAACAAATTAAGGCGTCTAGCCAGGGCTTAAAAACTGAAAACTAAGCGACTACAAGCTAAGGGCCCTTGAGCGAAATCCGAAAGGCGTCGCTGGAAGTGGGCAGCAAGACATGGGCTGGATCGGAATGATTATTATTTAGGGACTAATTTCAAGCTACAGGCTCAGCGGTGTTGCCTGGCTCGAGCAAGGGTCGCGACGGACATGGATTGGGACATCGCGGCGGGCTTCTATGCCTCAGTTGACGAATCCTACTAATGCTGAGGAAGTGAAGCGGGCGTTTGCCACAATCAGGGGATTGGGGTGCTTTATAGCAGAGTCCAAGAACCACTTGAAAAGGCGTTTCATGAACTAGTGGATGGTGGGCATTTTGATTTCGTGTAATACATTGCTACCTATTTATTAAAAAAAACCGACCAACACTACAAAGTAAAAACAACTTTAATTTCGGAAGTCGGTGACTTTGGATATGTATGTATTTAAATTTTTGTCACCGCCCTCCGAAATTAAAGTTATTTTTACTTTGTAGTGTTTTTCCGTAAGGTTGTTGTTTTTTTTTTTTTGGAAAAATTGTTTTATTTTTCACTTCTTAGTTATAGTCCCTGCCACCAGCCCACCCCACTCCAGTTCGAAATTTCATCATCCTTGGGGTCAAAACAATGCATATTTATTCGATAGCAGCAATCGCGGTTGATTTGCTGAAATTCTTTGAAGAGTTCCGGTTGTCTGTCTCCGAAACGCATCATCAGATCTATATGAAATTTAAATGGGACCATTTCGGAATAAACCCCTTTCGAACAAAAGCAGAATTTTGCAAATCCGTCTACGTATATGACGGAGGTATGCCCAAAAATGCCTTTTTGAAGTCGTTTAAAAATAACACAAAATAAGCTTACAGTATACTGGGTGGCAGGGCAGGGACGCGAATACTGTAACTATGTATTCAGCCCATGTTTCTAGACGTAGCGCAGAAATTTTTCGCCAATTATCAAAAAAAATATGGTATGGTTTCTTAGAAATTTTTTACTACTTATATCCAGTGATATACGCGCTTGCGTATCAATCACAATTTGAATTATATTGAAGGATATCGCTAATCCATTGCTTTATATGTAAGGAATATTTGTGTGGTCGTTATCGTAAATGATGCAATGAATTTTGCTGAACTGTCAAAATGAATACCATTCCTACTGTTAGTGTGTTACACAATTACTCCACTGGTTATTATTTTTTTTTTTTTAATAAATCTATACATATAAATAAAATTGGAGTGTCTGTTTGTAATATTAAAAAATAAAAACACTTTTTGCTGCATGCATATGAATATATCGTCCCCGTAGAGCGAAAAGTAATTAAGTCGAAAAATCGTGTTTTGAGATATTGATAGTCTTTGCAGGCAGCAAAGACTATCAATATCTCAAAACACGATTAAAAATCACGAAAAGTAATTAAGTCGAAAAATCGTGTTTTGAGATATTGATAGTCTTTGCAGGCAGCAAAGACTATCAATATCTCAAAACACGATTTTGCGACTTAATTACTTTTCGCTCTACGGGGACGATATATACGGTACATATACCAAAGTAACATTTTTTACAATTTTTGTCTGTCTGTTTGTTCTCGCTAATCTCTGAAATGGCTTGACCGTTTTTGACGAGACTTTCACTGGCAGGTAGCTGATGTAATAAGGAATAACTTAGGCTACTTTTATTTTATAATTTTTATTTGTTTTTTTTTATAGATAAATAATAGTAAAAATACTATTCCGCGCGGACGAAGTCGCGGGCACAGCTAGTAATAGATAAATGTTTATTTGCGAAAAACAATGCGTTATATTTCCTTATGATCTACATTATAATAACTAAGTTTACATAAAGAAAAAGAATAAGACGTCAAGGAAGCGTTTTGCTTTTAAACTCCACACTAGGTCGAGAATGTCTCGTGGAGTCCATGTAAAAACTTATGCATAAGTAAAAAATTATGTACAAAGGCGGACTTAATGTCTGAGGCATTTTCTATTTACCTTAGGGTGATATCCAAGAACCAAAAATTCGATGACATGTGACATCTGCCACCCCGCACGGCCCACTCCCTCTCACAGACAGGCCTGTGTCCCAGCAGTGGGAACAATATAGGCTGATTATGCTACGACAGCCGGGGTCCTCAATTATTTATATTCATAGACAAAATAGACTATCGATAGTTTTACTAGAACATCACTAGTCGTCCTGTTGACGTCATCGCTTTTCCTGACCTCGTGGCATCTAACGGTGAATCTAATCAAAACACGAATGAATTCAAACTACACCTTATCGACCTGCAGTACAGTTCAATTTTGTGTGGCAGAATTCTGGTTCAGGAATAACTTTCAATGTAAATGAGACCGTTATGGTAATAAATAGGGTTTATTCTCCTGTGGCAGATATTATGCATTCCGTGGGTGTTATAGAAAACATGGTAGTTTTAATTTAACCAGTTCAGTTTATTTCAGGAATAGAAAATGCTGGTCTTTAGTTAAAATGTCAGACGTTGAGGACTTAATAGCAGAGTAGGTAGCTTAAATAATACCAGTACCTATTGCAGTGGTTTAGTATGGCTTCCTAGCGATATTTCTTCAATAAAAGGTTTTTCAACCGATTTTTAAATTTAGTTGTATTTTTAACCGAGTTCAAAAAAGGAGGAGATTTTCAATTCGACTGTACCTATGTTTTTTTTTTAATGTTTGTTACCTCATAACTTTCGACTGGTTGAACCGATTTTGATGATTCTTCATTTTTTATTTGAAAGCTCGTGCTTCCCCGTGTGGTCCCATTTCAATTTCATATAGATCTGATGATGCGTTTCGGAGACAGACAACGGAACTCTTCAAAAAATAACAGCAATTCAACCGCGATTGCTGCTATCGCATAAATATGCATTGTTTTGACCCCAAGGATGATGAAATTTAGAATTAGTGGGGGAGGTACTACAACTAAAAAGTGAAAAATAAAAACTTTTTCCAAAAAAAACAACCGACTTCCGAAAAAAAGTTTTTATAATGTTTAATATCTCAAAACTCCGTCATTTATAAACCGACTTGAAAAAATCTTTGGTTTAGAAGGGTATAATTACTGAGAGGCCCCTTATAAATTTGGTCAAGTTCTGAGTAGTGGTTTTTGAGTTGGCTTTAATAATAGGTTTTTTTCCACTTACTTTATGTTAATGATTTTATATTAATTTCTTGTCACTTTTATTTACTTAGCAAGTGAAGGGATACGAATTTGTGTGGGGTAGGTACTACAGCTAAAAAGGGAAAAATACAAACTTTATTTAAAAAAACTACTGAGTTCCAAAAAACAAACACTACAAAGTGAAAAATAACTTTAATTTCGGAAGTCGGTGGTAAAAAAATTAAAACACAAAGACACCGACTTCCGAATAATCATAATTTCAAAATTACTGATCTTAAAATTGTAATATGTACAGGTATATTGAAAAAGAAAATAATCATAAAGCATCAAAAAATACGTCCGCATCGTTGTCAATGGGAAAAGTGCCCAAAAGGCTGGCAGCGTTGCCACGTTGTATGGCGATGCTGATTCTTTGACCGAAAAATAGGCCAGCCCTTTGGTCACGTGAAGAGTCGACCAACCGCTTGAAAATGTGTCGGAAAACTAAGTGGGCATTTCATTTCATTCACCTCCGAATTTAAAGTTATTTCAGTTTTTCTAGCTAACCCAAAAATAATTATGAAAATTAAGCTACAAGCAAATATTCTCGTCTGAAAGCCGTGGTCGTATGACACCTAAACAAAATATTCTAACAGTAAGCGGCTTTAGGGCAAAATGGCCTACGACCACGGCTTTATTTCTTCACACACTACATACCGTTTCCGGTACACGGTTCCGTGTGGTGCCGGACTTAAATAATAGCACCATCCCATTTCTTCCCGTGGGTGTCATAGAAGGCGACTAAGGGACTTACTAGAGAATGGGCAGCAGCGTTCTCTATGCATTTGACCACCATACTGCGATCGCCAACCCGCCTGCCAAGCGCGGCGAGTATGGCAAATCCCCCCTTTTGGGGGAACCTTATGTCCAGCAGTGGGCGTCTTTCGGCTTATACGATGATGATGATGATGATGATGATGATGGTTTAACCGTCGTCGGTTAAAAATCGATTTTATTTGAGAACATATTTTCTTTCCAGTCGTTAATTTATTTATTCACCGTTTCCATGTTTCTTGCTTCTTTATCAGAAATCAGTTAAGGTGACCACCATGTTGAATTAGTTGTTGACATTAACAACTGTGACGTTGAATTAGGGTTTATTTTTATGCAATATTTTCACTTGTTTGCATATTGCAGAACAAGAATGTAAACATAACACGTCACACACGCAATTTCGCTAGTTCTCCCATGTAATAGAAATGAGTGAATTTCCTGAATACATACATACAGAGGCGAATGGATACGATTAAAGTATTGATGTAACTGTTACTTCTTTGCCGGGGTGAAGTTACCTCTCTTTATTTTCTATCTCTCTATCTAATTAAGGCTAAAGTGGTGATTTATATAAACAATAAAGAAAGATATGCCTTTACAAAAAAAAAAAAAAAATCTGGGTGGAAAATCATCAAATGACTTCTCCCGCTCTGGATGGAGCAGGAGGACGTGTCAGACTTTTACTGACTAAAACCCACCTGTGTTCCCTCAGTTGCTTGTGGGGCCAGGGGCCGCGTTATCTCTTTCGAACAACCCGTACCCCTGGCAAATGCCCTAACGTGCGTTGCACAGAGGGGGTTTCGGATTGGTCTTTTGAGAGGTAACAATGTCCCCCCCTACTATGAATAATGTGCGCTGGAAATATTTAAATGACCCTAACATATACCAGGATAGCATGGCATAAAATGGATAGGCCGTTACTAAGAAACGGTGGAGCAAGGATGTCACTAATGATGAGGAATCGTGCAGGCTGTTCTAATAAATAAAATACACCAGAAATTTTATTATATCTTTATTTACAAGCTAGATAATAATTAATACATTTATGTACCATAGATCAGCCAGATAGATGACTCATCTACAATGTACCAGGGACGCATAGCACAAAAGAAGGAGACCTTTATTCAGGAATGGATAGACCAAGGTGGTCAATGACGGTGATGACTCTTGAAATAAAATACACCAGAGATGTATAAAATTAACTTCATATAGAAGCTAGACAATCTGTACATTTATATACCGTTAGTCATGCAAGTACGGTTTCTCATATAGTTCAGACAGATAGTGAATCATCTACAAAGGACCAGGAAAGCATAGCACAAAAGAAGGAGACCTTTACTCAGGAACGAAGAGACCAAGGCGGTCAGTATCGATGATGACTCTTGAAATAAAATACACCAAAGTTAAATAATCAACTTCTAGAAGCAAAACAATCTATATACATTTATGTACCGTTAGTCATGCAAGTACGGTTTCTCATACAATTCAGACAGGAAGGTGAATCATCTACAAAGGACCAGGAAAGCATAGCACAAAGGAAGGAGACTTTTACTCAGGAAGAGGTAGATTATGGCTGTCAGTAAAAATTGTGACTCGTGTACCCACACGAGTCATAATTATTGTAATAAGTAAAATACACCAGAGATTTAAAAAAAAAACTTTTTTCAAAAAAATAAACAACCGACTCCCAAAAAAACACTACAAAGTGAAAAATAACTTTAATTTCGGAAGTCGGTTGTAAATTTTTTTTTAAGTTTTTTATTTTTCACTTTTTAGTCTTTTTGGTTCACATGTGCTTACCCCTTCACAGCGTACCGGCGTGATGTTATGTTATTAACTGGTGTAAACAATAGACAGACATGAGATTTTAGCAATCCCAGTCCATTTGCTATCATTTATTGAGGAGTTCCGTTGCCTATCTCCGAAGTTCTTCATCAGATCTTCACCAAATTGAAATGGAATCACTCCGAGAAAGTATTTTTCCAAAAACTACACAAATTGCTTCAAGTGTGCCTATAAAATTTGAAGAGTTCTCTCTATTTCTCCAGGATCTCATCATCAGATCCTGACTTGATGATCATGGGACCACCTGGGAACTATAACCTTTCAAACAAAAAAAAAATCCAAATCGGTCTAGCCATCTTCGAGTAATCGGGGAACATACATAAAAAGAAAAAAAAAAGCTTCCGACGAATTGAGAACCTCCTCCTTTTGGAAGTCGGTTAATTAACTTTATTTACAACTAGCTTCCGCCAGCGGCTTCGCCCGCGTGGAGGTCGAAAACTATCCCACGGGAACGTAGTACCGGGATAAAAAGTATCCTATGTGTTATTCCAGGTTACAAACTACCCGTGTACCAAATTTCATTCAAATCCGTTCAGCCGTTTTCGCGTGAAGGAGTAACAAACATCCATTCATCCATCCACGCTCACAAACTTTCACATCTTTAGTATTAGTAGGACTCATACAATCTACACATTAAAAGTGCTGTTTCTTATCTAGGTCAGCCAGGCAGGTTAATCATTGACAAAATACCAGGAAATCATAGAGTAGACCTTTACTCAGGAACGGATAGAACTAGGCTGTCAATAATGATGTTAACTCAAGCACATTGTTGTAATAATTAAAAAACACAAGAGATCTTCAAATATCTTTATTTACAAGCCAATTAAACTATCCAGCGCGCGGCGGTCTCCACCTCACAGAGATAGGTCTCCGGTTGTAGAATGAACGAGAAACCAGTGACTGTGGGACGTAACTGTTGAAGTAGGCTCGGTCTTCAATACTGAACATGGGCCAGTCCTCCCATTGAGCGTCTATGTACTGAAAGGAGAGGAGACATTAGTATTACCGACTAGGGAAAAGATGGCCAACGATATTGCTACCATTGCCTGGTGACGGCACCACCACAAGACATTGCTCGCTATTCAAATACTTCTTCAAAACGGACAGAGGTAAACTGTTGCGCATGTGCTCTTTGAATGCACAGGCGTCGCCCAGATATGGACAGAAACCCTCGGAACTTACACAAATGTTCTCAACAGACCAGGAGATATAATCAACTTCTGGGGGGAAGTGGGCTGGTTGGAATAACCACCGACGGAAAATGAGATTAACAACTGAGTTAAGGTACATCGGCTTTGAAATGGAGGTGAGCATTTGACACGACGGGGCGACGGCAGGTGGAGCAGAGCCCTAATGGATTCCCAACAATTTTTTGGATCAGCTTCTAACGGATGCAGCTGAATATCAGTGTTTTACGTGTAGCGACTGCCAATCTTACCTCCACAACCCAGTTACTGGGTATCACGATACCCTTTGGTAAGACTGGTTGTCAGACTTTCGGGGTTCTGACGACCCGTAACGGCTGTCAATGATCCACGAATGACATTCAGGACCAACGACTTAACTTGCTGGCTTTGCTTTGCAAGGCACGGGCGGGTGTCGGTATGTAAAGATGGACTACGGCAAGCGTACTTTTAACCTTTCATCGACCCGTGTATTATAACTTAGCCACATGCCCCTCTTTAGTAATAATCATGACGAAGGTACCAAATAAAAACTTGCCGAATTAAGATATCACCGAGAGAAAAATTCAATTCGACGCGTACTTATTTTTTTTGGTTTTCGCTCTTTTGTCTTGTAATAAAAAAATAAATAAACAAACCTTTGCAAAAGCAAGGACACTCAAAATGAAGCCTAAAACTCTTCTCAGCGACGCCATTTTTGGCCGAAACACTTTTAAAATGGCTCGCATAACTCAGTCATTTCCACATTTATACCAAAAATAACCGATTTAGGCTCAAAATTGGTGAAAAAGCGTAGCTTTTACGCCTAGTCCTCATTACGAGGGCATAGAGTATATAATTAAATAGCTCTAGGGCATGTAGACAACGATGTTAGGCTAATCGTATTTGTGTACTTGATTTGACATAGGTAACCTACAATTAAATCGATTTCTTTTTAAGGTTCCGTAGCCAGCCGAACAGCCATTTTACACTTTTTTTTTGTGGGACTTCATCACAGTCTTCATCATCATTAGCCTACAGCAGTTCACTGATAGACTGGTTCTGTTCTCGGCAACTCTCATCCCGCTACTACCAGCCACCCTGCGAAGATCGTCGCTCCAGCTAGTCTGAGGGCGATACAACTACGTTTGCCAATTTGCGGTCTCCGCTCAAGAATACGTCTACCCCAACGGACATCGGTTCTACGGCTAATATGGTCAGCCCATAGTCACTTCAGCTTGCTGATTCTGTGAGCTATGTCGGCAACTTTGGTTCTCTACCGTATCATCTCATTCCGGATTCCATCCCTTAGAGAGACTACAACTGTAGCTCGTTCCATAGCTCACTGAGCGAATTTGAAATTATGTGCCAGAGCCGAAACGTGGACACTCACGGAACGGCCGTGTCCACGTTTCGGCTCCGTAGGTTATAACACGCGAACTGATTATAGACTTTAGTGGCTTTAGGTACTTTTTGGGCTTTGTTACTAAGTAAATGCAGCCGCACGGGTCAATTGATCAAGTTCGACTACTTTTGCTACGGTTGGTCCGTGGATGGGTCATCGGATCGTTACATACCAAGACCCTCACCGACCACCGTGCCTCGGAAAGCACGTTAAGCCGTTGGTTCCGGTCGTCATTCATGAACCTTTGGCAGTAGTTATGAGTCGGCAGATGCCCGAAAGTCTGACAACCAGTCTTACCAAGGGGTATTATCCAATCACTGGGTTGTGGAGGTCAGATAAGTGGTCGCTCCATTTAAAATACTATATAGTAGGCAGCTGCATCCGGTTAGACTGGAGGCCAACCCCAACATGGTTGGGAAAAAGCTTGGTAGATGATGAGTTAATTTGCTCAACAATTTATGTCCCAGATTCTTCATCGGAAACTCGACTACACTTTGACCATTTGACATTTCAGCTCGTTTGTATTTATCATTTGAGCCATGTGGCGGCTTTGTAGGCCACTTAAATGAATATTAAATGTTATGAACCGCTGTATAAAGTGGAGACGTTGCCAATCTAGGGGAGTAAACCGCTCAAAAATTTAGAGATTTTACACCAGGGTGACATTGCTTGTGACGAATTGTGCATGTCATCTGTGTATTAAACTCTCGAACATATGTGTTTTTAATGTGCTATAAATTACTAATTACATTTTGGTTTATTAAGATTTATCTTATTATATACACCGTGACATTTTAGTCGTGTAACAACGGCTGCCCACTTCATGTATCCAAGGACTACTAATAATTTATAAAAAATAATCATGTTTTTAATATTTGTAAGATAAAAAAAATGAAAATATAATTCACTAAGACGCATAACGTAGTTTGAAATACCCTGTTATGGAGATGGAATTAATGTTGGAATGTAATAATAAGGTAGGTAGATATATTCTACCGTTTGAGACGTATTCATAATTCTAAAGCATTATGTATTTTTCTTTGTACCTATTATCTTAATTAATGGTAACAATTTTTTTATATGGGTATTTAATGTCGGATACATTGAGTGGACCACCTTTGTAAGACGACTAAAATGTCACGGTGTATAATTTTGAACATCGTAAGTGCAGTGGGGAGCAGGGGATTTTTTTTTTAAGGTTGGAAATCATCAAATAACTTCTCCCGCTCTGGGTGGAGCAGGAGGGCGTGTCAGACTTTTACTGACTAAAAGCCACCCGTGTTCCTTCAGTTGTCTGTGTGCCAGGGGCCACGGTGTCTCCTGCGAACAACCCGCACCCCTGGCAGAAGAGCAGGGGTTACAACTCGTACGTAGTAATGGCTCTGACTTAGGAGTTGTAGGTTATGAGTTTGGACCGAGACAAGCATTTTATGTATTAAATTTTATCACCACTGCTCTTAAAACGACGAAGGTCTCAAGCGCTCCTGCTGATGGGTGGAGATCTTAGATTATGACCCTGGGTATTGACTCAGGTCGGGCAGTGTTGTGGGGTTTTTCTAGTAGAAATATCTCAGTAGCAGCTATTAGTCTGAATTTGTGCGCGGTTAGGCAATAGGCCCTATTGCTTAAACATAATTTTAACTGGCAACACCTGCACACCTCTGACTAACCGTTCTGGGAAAACAGGCGTGTTGTTATTTTATGCAGATATGCTATTATTGGTAAATATTTCCGCCCACTGGTAAATACAGGGTGTAAGGGGAACGCTTCCGAAATCAGTACGTAGGTTATGTATACAACCTAAATGCAAACGAATTCCAATAACCTTTCGCCTTAAATTGCTTATTTTGCATCAATTTAAAATGTTTGACGCCTCTATAATTTTTCTACTAATTTTATTTTAGCGTCGCTTTACAAAGCATGCCTAAACCTAAAGTCGCCGCCTGGACGATGTGTTTAATCTCAAATAGTGGTTCATTTAACTGTTCTCACAGCATAGTGTAGAAAAAGTTCTAAAAAAATTAAATAAAAATTGTAAAAAAAAAATAGATTTTTTGATGTACTGTATTGAGATCACAAGCCCCATCACCTGTCTTCGTTTTCGGAAGCGTTTCCCTTTCATGCTGTAATACCATTGTTAAATATAACCTTTGTTTTACTTTGTAACAAAGGCTTTTCAATATTTATTTTTTCCAGCTTGAAGACAGCGTTCAGCTAATAAGACGTCTTTTGATGTCGGTTTGAAGACTGGCTTTTATTGAAAGAGGTAACCATTGAAGTTTATTCAAGTACAAGTCTTTAAGACGTCTTCAAGATTTGTTCAGTTGGCAGGTTTTGTTGTTTGAAGTATAATTCGTGTTGTAAGAGCAGAGTTACCGATATAGCTTGCAGCGTTTTTTTTTTTGGCTGGGAAATCATCAAATAACTTCTCCCTCTCTGGGTGGAGCGGGAGGGCGTGTCAGACTTTTACTGACTAAAACCCACCCGTGTAGGGAACACAGGCACACAGTTGTCTGTGTGCCAGGGGCCGCGGTATCTCTTTCGAACAACCCGCACCCCTGGTAGCTTGCAGCGTAAGCTAACCGAAGTGACGGTGAGCTGGCCATGTTTGTCGAAGGACCGGCGGTTTGTCCCGCGTCACCTCGTATTGGTATTCCCATTACTCAGTAGGTACTCAGTAGTAATAAGTAGCCCTTTTATTACGAGGGCTAGTTCGAGGTGGCGCGGGAAAAGAGTTCCCGGACGGACTTGGGTGAGGTCTTTGCCCAGGAGTGGGACAGCCTTGACAAAAAACAAGAAGAAATGTTTGACCGATTTTGTCTTAGCTAAGGTCCCGAATTTTCTCTGGCAGATAACTGAAGCTATGTTTCTCCTGGTAGCACGTTCCTGTGGGGTCCTTACCGACATCATCAAGGGCAAAGCCGCTGGTACAACTAGTTAAAAATATATATTTACAATGGACCCGTACAACAAAATCAAGTTGGTAGTACTGTGGCGGACATCTACAATGCCCCACGTACGAAACTTCAAAAATCAACAAACGTGGAAAACACAAAAAGTGATGTGGCGCCATCTACAATGCCACATGCGAACTACTCAAGACTTGACGTCACACCGCAACTACATCAGCTACATCGCGCGAGCAGAGTTTACCGCGCGATCTGCATATACACCGTGACATCTTAGTCGTCTTACAACGGCAGCCCACTTCATGTACCCAATAACTGCTATCTACTACCATTTATAAAAAAAAAAATTAACATTTGCATGATCAAAAACATGAAAATATCACTAAGACGCATGACGTAGTTTGAAACACCCTGTTATGGAGATGAAATTAATGATGGAATGTAATGGTAGGTAGGTAGATATCTTCTACCGTTTGATACGTAAACATTATTAACAGGGAGGGTGTTTCATAATTCTAAAGCATTCATTATTTTTCTTTGTATCTATTATCTTAATTAATGGTAACAATGTTTTAATCGCGCCTAGAGGTATGTTATGAGTTATGACGGATACATTGAGTGGACCATCTTTGTAAGACGACTAAAATGTCACGGTGTATAATAAACATCCCGACATCAATCGTCGGGCAGTAGCCCACCAGACACAACACCCGTCTGGTCGGAGGATCCTTCCTTTACCTATGGAGTATGAGTGAACCTTACACCCTGTTCCTCATATCTTTATAGTACCAAAGCGGCGTAATTCGCTCAGTTTAGTTCTGTCTCGTGTCGAACGCCCCACATGACAGGTCGTATTATGTGCATGGTACATGAAAAATAATTTAATTTAAATAATGGAGCAATAAATGCACTGGAGACCCAGAGGTAACGTCTCCGATTTATGGTCGTGGATTCAGACCTAAGAAGGCGCTTTGCTATGCGTAAATTATATCATGACCATTGCTCTCAAAACGGTGAGAGAAGACATCGTGAGGAAAGGCATGTCCTTAAACCAAAAAATTCGAAGACATGTGACATCTACCAACCCGCACTGGGCCCTCGTGGAAGATCACACCTCAATCTCGAAGAGATGACCTGTGTCCGGGTAGTCGGAACATTATAAGCTGAATATGAAGATGTCGAATTGTACATTCATCATTATCACTTCAGCCGATAGTCGTCCACTGCTGAACATAATCCTTCCCCAAAAAAAAAAATGGCGGGTTTACCATAATAGCCACGTTTGGCAGAAAAAACAAAAATCGCTAACATTGATATACGTCACGGTCAATTCTCTTACTGCAAAAATTTGTTAATATTCGCAAAAAAAAATTAAGTAATAAAACTACCAATTAAAGATTTCCGGACTTTTTTCTTTACCTCGTGCTGTGAACCTTGCTTCTGGCATCTGGCAGATTTCATGATTTTAGGTCAACGGGAAGTACTCTAAAGCTTTTGTTTTATTTGCGAGTATCAAAATATGTCACATAAATGGCCGTATTTTTTTATTGTGTTGTTGTTATAAACTTGATTTTTTTAGAGCTCTAAAGGATCATTTGCCTACGTCATCATCAGCCGAAAGACGTCCACTGCTGGACATAAGCCTCCCCCAAAAGGGATTTACCATAATCGCCACGCTTGGCAGGCGGGTTGGCGATCGCAGTATGGTGGTCAAATGCATAGAGAACGCTGCTGCCCATTCTCTAGTAAGTCCCTTAGTCGCCTTCTACGACACCCACGGGAAGAAATGTGATGGTGGTGATGGTGATGGTGGACGTAAAGAATTTCTTTACGTCCGGCACCACACGGAAGTGTACATTGTGGTATTGCAAACCTCGTTGTGATATAACAACTGGACTTAACTAGGGTTTATTTTCGTTAGTATTAATTTATAATTTATCTATATTAGATTATTTTATTAGTTTCTGATTTGTCAAACTATCTGACGGTTGGAAATTAAAGTTTGATGTTGGTAAATGTGTATCGGGCTTATTAACCGACTTCAAAAAGGAGGAGGTTCTCAATTCGTCGGAACCTTTTTTTTTATGTATGTTCCCCGATTACTCGAAGATGGCTGGACCGATAAGGATGTTTTTTTTGTTTGAAAGGGTATACTTCCCAGGTGGTCCCATGATCATCAAGTCAGGATCTGATGATGCAATTCTGGAGAAATAGAGAGAACTCTTCAAATTATATAGGCACACTTGAAGCAATTTGGATAGTTTTTTAGAAGAGTACTTTCTTGGAGTGGTCCCATTTAAATTTGGTGAAGATCTGATGAAGAACTTCGGAGATAGGCAACGGAACTCCTCAATAAATGATAGCAAATGGACTGGAATTGCCGAAATCTCATGTCTGGCTATTGTTTACACCAGTTCATAACATAACATCATGCCGGGACGCTGTGAAGGGGTAAGCAAATGTGCACCACTAAAAAGTGAAAAATAAAAACTTAAAAAAAACAACCGACTTCCAAAAAAAAACACTAAAAGTGAAAAATAACTTTAACTTCGGAAGGCGGTGACAAAAAATTAAAATAAATATCCGAAGTCACCGCCTTCCGAAATTAAAGTTATTTTTCACTTTTTAGTGTTTTTTTTGTCGGTCGGTCGGTCGGTTGTTTTTAGTTGATTCGCACTAATTTGCTCGCCTGAACGTCACTTTTTAATGTATTTTTATAGGCGACTTGCATGAAGTTAATTTAGATGTGGGTGGATTAACAATTCCAAAAACACGTATTAGGCAAGTGGCACGTTTTGTATTTTATTTAATTAAGTTATTAAGTAAGAAAATATTAGATTATTTAAAAATGACGATTCGGGCTAGTACATTCTCGTGTATCGACTAATTATTAGCCGTGTATCATGTTAAACTTGACTATAATGTAATTTTGCTATACTATGCTAGATGGCGTCAATGTTTTTCTATGACATTTCAAAATAAAAAAAATTAAAATCATTCCTCTGATAGCCTTTTCTATAGTACCTATCTGTTCCAATAACGTCCCACCTCTAGATTTGTACAACCGTCTCACCAAATTTAAGATCCCTCTTCCGATAAATTTCCCCTCCCTTTTAACTCATTCCTCTCCTGAACTGCTTGTGGCGCTGATGATTTTCATCCGTCACAATAATATAAAATTATGATTTGTTCCCCCAATCTGTGTTTATGTCGAATATAATGTATTTTTAATGTTCTAACAATTTTATTATAAGTATGTAATTTATATATTCTTCGTTTGTTTCAGTCCAGTACTAACCCCACAAGATCAGCAGTTAAGCCCAACTGTAGCATCGAAGATTATTATCCCTTTTTTTTGTAATAACGCATACATGCTTTTCCAATTCACTTTAGACATTGGCAGAATAGTCGACATCGGCTTTGCTTGCTAGGTATATTAAAAAAATAGAATAGAATAGAATAGTACCTATCTTAAATGTTTTTGGGAGCGATGTTTTACAATTCGCCATTCAAATAGAGCGAATTGATTTCAGTCGAATATCTTGCGAAGGTATATGAAATTTTGCTTTGATTTGGTTTTACAGATTCGATTCAAAGGACAGTAGGCGAAATAATAACGACATTGCTGACATAATTTATATAATTTAACACATATTTAATACACAAGGTACATATAATGTAGTCTTATGATAGCTATAACAACAGTACATTTAGAGACGTTAGGCCATCAACACAAAACGATCGGAGAAGATATTTTATATCTTTAACAACAAATGTTATGGGCGAAACAATATCTCGACATATCATTAAATAGTTTCAGAAAATAGGTACACATCACAGTATTTAGGCTATATTTTTTATTTATTTCGACAAACATCAACGGATTTGAAAACAGTGAATATACGATAAAAATGTGATAACAATTAGATTTTTTTATTAAAAAAAACTTTTTTTTTCATTTGATATGTATTTCTAGGCACCTAGCATAGTTTGAGAGTTTCACTAAAATTTAAGCGAGAAATTAAAAAATATTTTCTTAAGACAATCTTATCTTAGGACTAGCCATACATGATATGTTTAGTAATAGATTTTATTAATTTTAACATCAATATTTACTAATATAAATGCCTCAGCCAGTAAGATATGTATTTGTTTCATTGAAGACTTATTAATTAATGTTATTTTTTAATCTATTCATAATATTTAGAGATTAAACACTTTAAAATTGTTTTTTTTTTATGATAAGACGTGACAACTGTCACCATAAATACTAATTTTTAAATAACATTCATAAGTATTTAATATTGAAACATTAATCTCCATATTTCTAATTCTACACAATAAACTATAAACTAAAAATGATATGTCTCAGCTTTGCCTATCTTTCTTTTTGTCTTTTTTTCAAAGCGTCTTTTATACAAATAAAATGTAGCGTATCGGTTGACCGTTTTTCGAAGCGAAATTTCATATTTTTTTCTCCATTTTTGGTTTTGCAATTACGCTCACAAAAATAAAGAATTCAAAAAAAGTTTGACCTAATTTATTTACTGAACTTAAATAAGATTAAAAGGAAGGGCGAACGGTAAAAAGAAAGAGTAAAAGAAATAAAAATACCTGATTTATTTTTATGAAACTTATGGGCGTAATCACAAAACTTTAGTCGTTAATGAGTTTGACATAAAATTTTACGAGTACCAGTTCGTAGCAATGGAGAGCCTCGTAAAAGATTTTTATCTTTTTTACTAATAAAAATCGTAAAAAGATTGGGTGAAGCTTTGTTTTTGCAAATTATATAGGTTCTGTATTAATAACTTTTATTAGTAAAAATGATGTTATTTGTCGCGTTGCGTGAAATGGTATAACGTCTGCCAATTATTATAATTTTGACGCAAATACCTTTCCTCCACACCTTTCATAATTAGTAAAATACTTTCTTTACATTTAATTTTTAAAAAAATAATAAAACTCCAGCCAACATTCAAGCCCGTTCTCAAAAAAAAAAAAACAAAATAAATTGACGCATTATACTATGTACCATTTTACGCAACGCAAAACGTAAACAAATTAATGAAGTCTGTAAACGCCAATGCGTTTCTCCCCAGCGGTGTGCTGCACAAACTCGCGGATCTGATCAGTGGCAACGGGTCCAATGCATACCAGGGGTTCCTTGAAGTATCCGCAGCTCTGTTGACAAAATATACACATGTCATTTCACCTGCCAATATAAAGTCTCTTCCTTCTGGAACAAATCATAAACAACATTTGCACACCACCAAACACCCTAACTAAAATACGTAATCATTATTTCATAACTTTATTACACACACATTGAATTTTTACTATTACGTATGCGTGGTGGTCGAAAATTACCCCACGGAAACGTTTTACTAGGATAAAAAGTATACTATGTGTTAATTCAGGTTATAATCTATATGTGTGTCAAATTTCATCCAAATCCGTTCAGCTGTTTTTACGTGATTGAGTAATAAACATCCAAACATCTTCACAAACTTTCACATTTATAATATTTCATATAATCAAAATCAAAAGTCATTTATTCGAACTAGGCTGCTGTCAGCACTTTTTGAACGTTAAAATTACATAAGACGGTCCCCTCAAAACGCCCGCCCTTCACCACTTCCTAGTGCTTTAGCTGGGAAGAGGAAGTGGCGCAACAAACTCCCCAGCAGCACAGCTGTCTGTTATGTTACGATATAGTACGATTAGTAGGATTAAATTAGTTATACTTATTATTGTGGGATAAAATTGTGGTCACATTACAAATCTAAGTATACACACACACACACACACAGTTGCACACGTTTACGGGTCTGGCCTTGAACCACAGTACCTACAAACGGGGTGAATAGGGATGCAGGGGTGAATCGGGACGAAACTTTAAAATGGATTTTAACGTTACGTAAGTACGCGGACGGTACACATTTATTTTCGATTTTTTTTAGAAATAATAGACTGTATCGATGTTTGAACTCATAATTATTGCAACCAGAAATAACTTTTTTTTTCAATTACCAACTCACTCGGCAAGGTAAGCCTTTAAAAAAATCATTATCCTTAGTTTTTAATTTATTTATGTTATGTAGGTATTTCTATTTCCCAGTAACTGGGTTGTGGGGACCGCAAGTAATGGGTAGCTCACTGTCCGGTAAGGACCAAGTCCGGGTCGACGGCGCGTTGTGTTCCACGCGCGCCTCAAAGAGATGTCAGCACCAACTGATGGCGCAAGGGCCGATGCCTGCCAGGGGTGCTGGTTGTTCGAAAGAGATACCGCGGCCCCTGGCATACAGGCAACTGAGGGAACACGGGTGGGCTTTAGTCAGTAAAAGTCTGGCACGCCCTCCTGCTCCTCCCAGTGCGGGTGAAGTTATTTGATGATTTCCCACCAAAAAAAAAACTGGGTTGTGGACGTCAGATAGGCAGTCGCTCCATGGTATTCAGCTGCATCCGGTTAGACTGGAAGCCGACCCTAGCTTAATTGTGAAAAGGCTAGGCGGATGATGATGAAGGTATTTCTATATTTAAGTTTCTATGGTCAGATAGGCATCTGACCTCCAAATATAGAAAGCCACTGCCTAGTCGCTCCATATAAAATATTGATATTCAGCAGCAAAAAGGCTAGACAGATAGATCCATCTTCCGTGTCTTGAAAGGATATAAAAAATCACCACGAGTATCACATGAAATCGACACAAGGATCAAGCGATTTACGCTCACGATAAGACGCCTATATCTGGCTATGGGAAACGTTATAAGGTTGAATATAATAATAATATTTTTCCTCAAACATGCTCAATCTTCGATATTTTCCTCAACCAAGTGATTTTATCATATTTTTCTCACTAAACCGTTTTCAATATTCCATCTCGGATATTCTTTTTTCTAAGAAGCAATTCGGGATTCGTACAACTTTTGACAAAAGAAACTCTTCAAAATATTTCTATTTGAATGGCTTTTAAACGAATTAGGGGCGTTTTAAGTGTATTTTAATGAATACAAATTGGGAACTTGTCACGAATTTATTATACACTAGCTTTTGCTAGTGACTTTGCCCTTATGGAGGTCGAAATCTATCCCACAGGAACTTACTACCGGGATTAAAACTATAATTTATGTTAATCCAGGTCCATTTCTTCCCATGGGTGTCGTAGAAGGCGACTAAGGGACTTACTAGAGAATGGGCAGCAGCATTCTCTATGCATTTGACCACCATACTGCGATCACCAATCCGTCTGCCAAGCGTGGCGATTATGGCAAATCCCCCCTTTTGGGGGAGGCTTATGTCCAGCAGTGGACGTCTTTCGGCTGATATGATATGATGATGTGCCAAATTCGCGTAATTGAGTAACAAAAATCCAAACTTTCACATTTATAAGTTGGCAGTAGGATTCGAAAGTAAGTCTGAATGTTACGTTTTTACGCCCAAACCACTGAACGGATTTCAATAAAAAGTTATCCGGTAGGAGATCGGCTACTTTTACTCCAGGTAACACGTTCCTGTAATATAATTTTTGACGTCCACGGGGGCTGAGCCGAGGGCAGTATCATTTTAAAAGACAAATAATGTCTTTACTTGTCTCTTGTCAAATCACTTAAGAAATTAAAAAAAAATGTCTCTAAATGTAATAAAGTCCTAATTAGTAGTGGATGACAAAAAATACAATTTCGTATTTCAGTGACGGACCTAAAAAAGAAAACTTTTTAACACAGCTCAGCGGGTCTAAAAAGGCCACATTAAGCAATTCCTCTAAGGGCCTTATCATACTAGCGGATTGCGAGCGTCCTCAAAGCGGAGCGGGCGCGCAACGAACACGCGGCGCATGCGCAGCGAATTCGTTGCGGACGCGCAACGAGTTCGCCGCGGACGCGGAGACAGATAATGGATCTTCCCAAATTTGTCGATGCTGTCGTTTTCGTCTCCGGCGTCTTCGAAGTAACAAAGCCAACAGCAGTGTCTCCTCGTCGGAATCCATTTTGTTACTGAGTGTATTGTACGTCGTTTACTTGCTACAAACACATGACGAAAACGTTGCGAATTTGCCACGCGTCCGCGACGTCTTCGCTACGCGGCCGCGGCGTGTTCGCGACGCATTCGCTGCACGCCCGCACCACCTCGCAGCCGCTCGCAAACCGCTAGTGTGTTATGGCCCTAAAAGTGATTCATTTCCTGAATTTGACATTTTACTTTAATAAAGCAATTCATAATTTGGTGACCATTTTACGAATTTCCATACAAAACTGTCAAATAGATGATGCTGTCAACGCAGATAATATTATGAATTGTCAGTTTGTGACAATTTCACGATTTTAAATATGATTCATAATATGATCATATTATGATTCTGCCAAAGTGGCCGAGAATTGAGAATACAACAGAGCGCATTCCAGCTCGTCGAAAAGATACAACCCAAGTAGCATTGCAAGCTGTATACAGGCTGTATTTAAGTTCGATTTTATACTAGAAGCTGTATATTCAGGCAGTATAGAGGCTGTATAAGCGCTTATACAGACCTTATAAGTAAAAAATGGGCACATTTTATACAGCGTTTTGCTCTAGTATAGCTGTATAATAGCTGTAGAAGCAATAGGGGTGCTGTATAATAGCTGTATTAGAGCTGTAATTTGGTGTACAAAGAAACCATTATACTACAGATATTATCTTATAAATACTTTATAGAGAAAAGAGTTTTAAATAGGTTTTTGAAGAGAATCACAAAATGAATGTTATCCTTTTCAATGAATGGCGACATTGTTATTTATATTTATTAGTAAGTAAATGTAATCTTGGACTTAGATATCTGAAGGTGTTAATTGGTGAATTGAAATTGCGGATTCAAATTTATTGTGAACCTATCTATGTTTTCCGTCAAAATATTCAAGCGCCAGCAAAATAATCGATCTGATATAAAAGAAAAATACCATTTATATGGTAAGTCAATGTTGGTTTTAAGGTTAGAATAAAAAACTATTTTATAACAACAGAAGTGAGGGTAGTGTGATCATCGTGCCCTCATATCAAGCTGGAAATCATTATATATCCCTTAAATTATGTTTCTAATTTTGTTTTATACCTACATTCGAAATTACGAAAATGGCGACTATTTGCTAAACAGCTTAAACGATAATCGGAGTGTATTATAGTCTGAGTAGCTGTACTAAGTAAGTTAAGGATTATATTGTACAGCTTTTGGCTGCTAATCAGCTTTATAATACAATATTTTTATTACTTAGGCTGTATATCAGTTCTCTATACATAACTTATAATGCTCATAAGGGTTACCTAAAAGAAATAAAAAACGCTGACTCAATATGATACATACCTACATATAGTAAAACTAAAACAAGTAGCTGTTTAATTCCACAAAAAAAGGAAGAGATTCTCAATTTGACCTTATATTTTATACCTAAGTAAACATAATGTAAAGCATTATTAGTTTGTTGTATGTATTATATCAGTTTTACTTTATTTTCAGGAAAATATGCCGACTAAAATTTAAGCAACCATTGAGAAAGGGCAAAACAAGCTTTGCATTGTACCAAGTTTGTGGGAATCAAAAGGCAAGTTAAGATAGCCAAGAAAACGATTAGATGTCAACAAATTAGTAAAGGATGAAACATCTCGGCCTTTACATAATTGGTCCACCTCAAAATGCTGTGTGAAACGGCTATCAATATCGTCATATGACGAAGCCGTAAGAGAACTAGATCTCATGGTTCAAATCAATCATCATTTGAACTACTTGCGCTGCTTTATGAAAAAATGAAAAAAAAAATGAAAAAGTGTTTATTCACAGAAATTTGTTCATTGCAGGTTACATTTACCTCTGCCAAACTGCATAGCAGTTTGTTGGCAGACGTAGCTCCATTTTTCTACAAACTTTTAATTATTAACATTAAACAATTTTTATAACGTACTTTTTCACCTACTTAAAACTACTCTTGCATTCCTTCTTAAAACAAACTTACTTAATTATTCTCTACAGTGAAGAAACGTCAAATCATGTTCCGAAGGTTGCATTAAATTTACACATTTAACATAACTGTTATGATCATTAATAACCCTGTTTAATGGTTTTGCTACGGAACCCTCTTCGTTGGACGTCGACGGAATTGGCGGTTGACCGTAAAGTCTTTCCGAGTGACTGTCATTAATACAAAATAAAGCTGTACTGTAGCTGTCATTTATTTTTTTAGTTTTAAAACACCCTCAAAAACAGAAGTCATAAAACCACTGTATTTACAAGAGTGTACAATTACGCCATAAAAATAAGTTTTAGAACGGAGTTTGCATACACCATTGTACAGAAACAAGTCTTAAGTGATACTATAATAACACTAAGAGCTGTAATAAGTAAGTGTTCACATGCAAAATACAGCTTGTATACAGCTTTAACGATAAAACCAGATTAAAGTGTCACAAAATACTTAAGCTGTATAGTGGAGTTTTCATATTCTGTTTAAATACCCTAAGCTTTCGCGGATCCCTTAATACAGATTGAATAATTTTTTGACACTCTTGTAAGTCTCTAAAAGAACTCTAAGCTCTAAATAGGCTGTTATATTGATGTTGAAAACGCTTGCGTGCTGCTTGGGAATGTTCGATTTTTTTTTTAAAGTTCAAAAAGGAAGAGTTTATCAATTCGACATGTTTTTTTTAATGTATATCGTCGACCGTAGGTTCAAAATGAGTTGAGTATACAGTTTTCTTCAGAATTTTTCGCTCTTTCGAATGGTATATATGAAAAAATTCTAGCTTACGAAAAATGTCCCTTACCCTACTGATTTTTTGGATCCAAATTTCGAATCAGCCCCATAATAACAATGTATCTGAAAAACTATGCAATATACCAACTTCAAATGGTGTATTTACCGCCGCCAATCCACTTCAAATAAGGTAAGGGTCTTCCCAATCAACGCATTATCATTACATGGTTTATTTTTGAAGAAACCATAATAAAACTGGCCTTACACGAATGCCTTTGTTGTCCCTTACCCCAATTTGCATTGTCATACTTTATGCGATGTTTACACTGGACAAAATCGTAATGTCTTACTACGATTTTGAAATGAAATAAAAATTGTTTTATTCCAACTAATAGAAATTGGCTATTACAATGTAGATACAAACATTGCATGAAAGCAACACACAAACAACCACACACACGGTTCTAATGCAAAATGTATTAGAACCATGTCTCTTACATGATTTTTATAACAATTTCCAAATTTAAGATATCCGTACGTCAAAAGTGTACTTCATTTTCTGTCAACAATCGCTTTACACTGTATTTTTTTCATACATTTTATCAACAAGTCCTTTACACTACTTTTTCATTAATAGATTGAATCCAACGTAGAGGTCAATTTAATGTAAGGGACGGGACTACAAGATACATGGTCAGTAAGGGACATTGCTAACAAAATACGTTGGTGTAAGGCACGTCTATTTTCTTAAATAGCTAACGTATTTAAATAAATGTTACACAGGTAGATAGAGCACCAAAATACAAGATTATGTGTGAAATCAGATCCGAAAAAGGATCATAACAAAAAAAGTTATGGGCGATTTAGTCCAAAAAAAACTTTGTCGGCCTCTCCTGAAAAATCGTATTTTGTCCCTTACCCCAATTGAACCTACGGTCGACGATATTCCGGCATAACTCCGTCATATACAGATGGATTTACATTTTTTTTTTTCGAAAGGTGTTTATTCCAAAATGGTCCAATTTAAATTTCATGTAGATCTGTTGTTGAGTTTCCGTGACAGACAACGGAACTTTTAAAAAATTACTGCAAATCAACCGCAAATGCTGCTATCGCATAAATATGCATTATGTTTTGACCCCAAGGATGATGAAATTTGGAATTGGTGTGGGGTAGGTATTATAACTAAAAAGTGAAAAAAAAAAAACGTTTAAACTTTTTACAAAAAAAACAACCGGCTTCTGGAAAAACACTACAAAGTGAAAAATAACTTTTATTTCGGAAATCGGTGACTTCGGATATGTGTTTTAAATTTTTTGTCTCCGCCTTCCGAAATTAAAGTTATTTTTCACTTTGTAGTGCTTTTCCGGAAGCCGGTTGTTTTTTTTGTAAAAAGTTTTTTTAACTCACGGCTTTATTAAGCACTGCATTGAAGATCCAGTGCGTAAAAAAATCGCACGGCGATATTTTTACGTCCTTGTGAACGTGGACTCAGTAATAATTGCTTTTCGTTTTAAATGAAAAAGCCATAGTGGAATTGTCGTAACAGACATTCCTAAATGTGAAGAATATGAAGGTAATTTTTTTTCCTGTTCAGCTAATTTTAATCATGTGTTTGCGGTTTGAGTACTTTATGCAAACTACACCAAAGTCCTCTATCCGTATTGTTCGTCGAGTCGTTGAGCTCCATAAGTTCTGAGCTCATCTACATGATTGCCGAGAAATGCTTACACTGATTTGCTCTGAGTTGCACTGACTAAAAAGACCATTTTAGAAACAAATCTACATGGTCCTCACATGGTCTGACCAAGACTATGTCTGGACTATAAAAGAGAATTTGACCTCTGATTTTCTTCGCGTTTTATTCTTAGTCAGATAGGAAATGTCAACACCATCTAGCTTTTTTAATTTAATATGACGTGTAAAAGTGATTCCTATACCAAAAATATTACAATAAACTACCTTTCAGAATAAAACCACGAACTGTTTTCAAGAAAATATATTTTTCTTGCGCCTGTTAACTTAATAGGGCCCGAGTTTTCCGAGTTAATATTTTTATTAAGACTCCGACGTCCCCTAAACGTATTAAGAACTCTACTGCCGTTGTAAGTGGATTTTATTGAGGAAAACGAAGTATTTCTTTGGGTTTAACAAAAAAACAGTGTCCCTTCTCTTTTATTATTTATTTTGAGGAGGAATTTTATAAATGTAAACTGTCCGGGCAATGAAAGTTCTAGATTATTTTAAGAAAGTGGAGAATTGGAATTAATAATAAAAATAATTAAACCACTGGCTTCCGTGTTTTTTAGTGTCGGTTGTTTGAGGAGGTTCCAACTCAACTTTGCGAGTAATTGATTAAAATGCCCCTTTGCCTAATTTTAATATCGCGGTGTATCTTCATTCTGAATCAGTTGAAAATCGAACAATGTGTTTTTTCGACGCACTCAGTTGGATTCTCAATCTTTAGCTCAACACCCAAAGTTGAAAATCCAGTGCGCAATGAAATCTCGCCGCGATATTTTCCCAAAAAAATATAGTGGCGTGTTCCAAACTCAAATGAACAAACATTGTGATTGGTTGCTTCGTGTATGGACGGCCATTGATATTCTAGTGTTTTGACATTTTGACTACTCATTAGTGATTTGAGTGTGTAACTGGCTACTTTTGAGTAGCGTTCACAACTGGCCAGTTTTGGTTTTCTGAGAAAACGGACAATGGCCACATAATAAAGAGCATAATTAACCGACTTCAAAGAAAAAAATACATTCGAATTGAGAATTTCCTCCTTGGAAATTCTCAATTCGAATGTATTTTTTTAATGTTTGTTCTCCGTAATTTATAAACCGATTTGAAAAATTCTTCTTTTGTTAGAAACGGTAGATATACTTGTCGAATGGTTCTTTATAAATTTGTTCAAGTTTTGATGAGTGGTTACGAATTTGTGTGGAGAAGGTACCTACCACAGCTAAAAAGTGAAAATTATATTTAAAAAAAACAACCGACTTCCACAAAAATACACAACAAAGTACAAGTAAAGAAACTGTAATAAAATATAAAACCAAAGAAACCTATTTCCAAAATCATAGTTATTTTTCACCTTGTAGTGGTTTTTATTGACAACTTAATGTCAACTGCTGGTGAATATGACTGATTTTTATAACGGCCAAATATGACCAAAAAGCTTTCCAAGGAAACCCAAGATGTAACATAAGAAAGTAAAATTTCCTCCCAAATTGAAACCAACAAACAAGAAATCAAACAAATAGTTTCACGATCAGAGAAAGAATTTAACGCCATTTTCTCGCTTCAAAAACACAAAATCACAGTAAAACCTTTGCCAACAAAATCCCCGTTCAGTTAAAGACAAAAAGATAAGTAGAAAAAGAACGTATCTTTTGAAAGGAATCTTTCGTATTCATGTTTATTTTCCACGCCTAAGTGAAACGCTTTTTGTCTGAAAATCTTTTTCTGGAAGTGCGTTTGAATTTATATCATATTTTTCTGAATCTTAGATAGGTTTTTCACATCTTTGCATTTGATATTAAACTTATTTGTTTTGGTGTTTCATGTAAAGTAGAATAACAGTACAAACCATCATCTGCCTAGCCTTATCCCAACTATGTTTGGGTCAGATTCCAGTCTAACCAGGTGTAGCTGAATACCAGTATTACCAACGTGAAGCGACTGCAAAAACAAAATCAATATATTTTATTTCACGTAAACCTACATGGGCAAAAAAATAATGGGGGATTTGCCATAATCGCCACGCTTGCAGGCGGGTTGGCGATCGCAGTATGGTGGTAAAATGCATGGAGAACGCTGCTGCCCATTCTCTAATAAGTCCCTTAGTCACCTTCTACGACACCCATGGGAAGAAATGGGAAGGGGCTATTCTTTACGTCCGGCACCACAAGGAACGTTACGGTTATTCTTTTTAAAAATAATTGGCTTTCACAATGGTTTCAAATTACAATGTTAATAGATATGGGAGGACAGTGTACGCCTGTCAACTAGTGCCAGGTACCTCACT
Organism: Polymixis lichenea; assembly: GCA_949091785.1. Classification (NCBI taxonomy): domain Eukaryota; kingdom Metazoa; phylum Arthropoda; class Insecta; order Lepidoptera; family Noctuidae; genus Polymixis; species Polymixis lichenea. The sequence goes on along the minus strand of OX420958.1, from coordinate 11,119,501 downwards.
GCCTATCTGACCTATATGACCCAGTAACTAGATAACACTTTAACCCTTGGTAAGGGTAACTTGTGAGTCCGCAAGGGCCAATGCCTGCCAGGGGTGCGGGTTGTTCGAAAGAGATACCGCCGCCCCTGGCACACAGGCAACTGAGGGAACACGGGTGGGTTTTAGTCTCTCCTACTGAGTGGGAGAAGTTATTTGATGTGTGAATGCTGTGTATTTTTTTTGTCTGTATTTGTGGTATTTAATAATAATTGTGTCCGAATTTAATTGAATTTAATTATAATTTACTAATCGCATGCATTATTCAAATTTATTAATTCATTTCTTAAAATAGTATTTAAGCATGTAAATTTGCACGCCGACATTAATGGCATAATAAGTGATTGAGTAATATCTTAAGAACTTTCTGTACCTTATTTAAGCAAATAAATGATTTTGTTTTGATTTTATGATTCTCCACCATAAAAAAACACCCTTGGTAAGGCTGGCTTTTGACTTTTCGTAACGACTATCAAAGGTCTCCAAATGACAGCCGGGACCAACGCAACGGCTTAAAATATTTCCCGAAGCACGGAAGAATCTCGACATATTTGAATGGTCACTTAACTACGTACCAACTTCAGCTAGCGTTGTTTAACTTTGAAGATCGACCCATGCAGCTGTTCTTATTTAGCCACGAGTGCTTCATTCACAGTACAAATGTGTGCTGCATAATTATACAACATGTAACATAAAATTAATGCAATCCTAATTAATCAATTCCTTATTAGAGTATTGAATTAGTTATAAAAATAACCAAAACTTTTTCAGAATTTTATTTCCTTGAAATAAGATTGAATTTTATTTGGCTCAATCAGCGGCATATAATTTTTGACAAAAATACTTTTAGTGAAAGTTACTGAAATCGATTCAGTAGTGAATTAGAAATACCTTGTATAGTTCTATTGGTCACGAGTGACCTATTGTGTAGATATAGCCGACCTTACTCACGAAATTAAAATATGAATACACAAACATAACGCCAGAGTAGATTTATGCACTAAAGTGTTCTCTCGGGTGCCTCTTTTTATGATACTTGGCTAATAATGGCCGCTGAAAAAAGTCTCAGATTTTAAATAATTTACCACACAGCGAATGCAAAGTCACTCTCCGTGCATTTCTCCTGAATAAAACATACTGAATAGTAATTATTGACACTTACGTGAAAGTTACTCTATTTTACATTATTCAAATGCACACACATACTCTCACTCTCTCACACACGCACACACACACACACATACACACTCGACTCAACACATCAGCACTCCTAAGTCTAATTTGTTTTATTTAATTTGAATATTTTTGTCTTTTAAATCTTGTATTATCAGCTCCAAAAATTTGTCAACATATTTATTGTGACACTCACTGGGAGTTGAAACTGTATTTCCTAAATACAGATTACTCAGTGATCTAGCTAGGAGAGAAGTAGTTCATCACCATGTATGGAACAGTGATGGCCCAGTGTTAACGGACTCGACTTACGAGTCGTAGGTCTTAAGGTCGAAACCAAACAGGTGATTTGCTTAATGTAAATTATTTCATTACCACTGCTCCCAAAACGGCGACGGATAACATCGTGTGTAAACCAGCATATTGTAGAAACAAATATTCAAAGGCATGTGTCATCTACCATCTGCTGCTTGTAGTGACTGGTGCTCTTGATGACCATGGTTTTATCATTGTTTTTAGTAATTAACTGTTTATTTATTTTACTCCGAAGGTCCTAGCTTAACATTTATTCATCATTTCAGCCGGAACACGTCCACTGCTGGACATAGGCCTCCCCAAAAGGGGGGTTTTGCCATAATCGCCACGCTTGGCAGGCGGGTTGGCGATCGCAGTATGGTGATAAAATGCATAGAGAACGCTGCTTCCCAATCTCTAGTAAGTCCCTTAGTCGCCTTCTATGACACCCACGGGAAGAAATGGGTTGGTGCTATTCTTTACGTCCGGCACCAGACGGGACAACATTTATTACTTCCAGTTCAATATAAATGAACATAATGCAGCACTGCAAATGTAAGCGGGCACACCCTTTATGCCTGGAAGCTTTTATGTAGGTATTGAGTTCTGTTTACGTTCATTGTTTTGTTTTTTACTATTTATATTTGCTTGAGTTCAGTTACTATGTTTTGTTGGTATATTGACGTGTGCTAGCTGACATATGGCAAATAATTTAATTTTATGTTTTGTGTTTAGTAACGTTAATTAATTACCTATTACTGTACAGAATCAAGTCTATCTAACTAAACAGACAGCTGTGCTGCTGGGGAGTTTGTTGCGCCACTTCTTCGCAGCTAAAGCACTAGCGAGGGGTGAAGGGCGGGCGTTTTGGGGGACTGTCTTATGTAATTTTGACGTTCAAAAAGTGCTGACCGTCAGCTTAGTTTGAATAAATGACTTTTGATTCGATTTGATTCAACCCACACTGGGCCAGCGTGGTGGATTACGGCCCACTCCCTCTCACAGAGAGAAGGCCTGTGTCCCAACAGTGGGAACGTCATATCCTGTTTTCACCATATCAGCCGAAAGACGTCCACTGCTGGACATAAGCCTCCCCCAACAGGGGGGGATTTGCCATAATCGCCACGCTTGGCAGGCGGGTTGGCGATCGCAGTATGGTAGTCAAATGCATAGAGAACGCTGCTGCCCATTCTCTAGTAAGTCCCTTAGTCGCCTTCTACGACACCCACGGGAAGAAATGGGAAGCCTGTTTTAGCATCCATGATATCTTACCTTCCTAGGCTTCTGCCGGTGTCGCCGCTGCATGATGCAGCACAGGCCTCTGGTGACGTCACATTCGCTGGAAGAGTTGCAGTCCTCGTTGTATTGCTTGCGGCCGGCAGTCGGGGGACGGCAGACGTGCATCTCACCTAGATGAGGAGAGAGGGGAGATTATGGGTTATCTGTTTACTATACTACGAAAGCTGGTTTTTTGAGGTTCGTGCAGGTCGAATAAAGGCTCCTTCAAACAGACGCGATGCGGCACTCGTAGAACAATTTCTATGAAAACTTTATGGAAATTGTTCTACAAGAGACGCGTCGCGCTGTCGCTGTCTGCGGAAGTCTTAAGAATTAAATTGGGTTGAATCCAAAAGACGTCTGATGTATTTGGCAATATTTACTTTTGTATGTATTTCACCTCTTTGCAGTTTTAATATGCTAAGCTGAGGATAAAGATAATGTGGAGTTCTTTACAACAAAATAGGGAATATGCGTAGAATTCAAAACTCTTTCATTATTTAAATATTCATTTTATAGGAGTCAAAAAACAAATTGCCATATAAAAAAAAATGCATTACTTATTTATCTGTTTCTTATTTAATGTTGCGATTTACTGGTAAAACGGAACGCAAACTCGAAACGCGTCGTCTTCGAAAATGCCGGAAGTGAAGAACCAGATGTATAAATATATTTTCTTTGCAAACTGCTTGAATTCTCACCAAGTTAAGTTAGTAAGTGCGATTTATACATAAAGCATAAAGCACACAACAAATATTACATGATTTGTTGCCGAAATAGAGATGTAAGTAAGCAAGGCGGTACCTATCGTGGTAACTGACATCACAATATGGCCGCTACAATAACGATGTTTGAACTGTAGTAGCAAATTATTTATTTAAAAAAAATTAAGCAACAAAACGCAGTAGAATTTGACTTATAATACTTTTCTTGGGTTTATATACACCGTGCCATTTTATTCGTCTTACAACGACAGCCCACTTCATGTATCCATGACTACTAATTTTATTTTAAAAAAAAACATATTTATGGGATACATAAGAATAATAAAAAAATATAAAGAATAATTCACTAAGACGCATGACGTAGTTTGAAACACCCTGTTATGGAGATGGAATGTAATGGAGATGGAATCTTATAAATATCTTGTACCGTTTGATACGTAAATAGATCTTAGATCCCTCTCCTCAACCGAAACCTAAAAGTATTTGGGTATGTCGGAAGCATTAGGCATCAATGCTGCCGACATTAAACAATCGTTGAAAGAGCGCCTCTTTGGCCGCTTGAATAAAGTGATAAAGTTTCGGCGACCTCTTCGGGAAAACGGAAGGTTTTGTCTGTGCGATTATGGTTGAAGTTATCATGACGAATAACTATCGGAAATACATTGTCAAGGACGGTACGGTTGACATCTGTCGGGCATGCCACCGTCCCGGTGAATCAATCCGACATATCGTTTCCGGTTGCTCTCGTCTTGCTAACGGCGAGTATTTGCACAGACACAATCTAGTAGCTAGGATTATCCATCAGCAACTTTGCAGTACAACCTTGTGGAGTCTGAAGTACCGTACTACAAGTATGTGCCCGACCCAGTTCTCGAGAATGGTCACGCCACATTGACTGGGATTGATCTGTCATCACTGACAGGACTATTGTCGCCAATAAGCCTGATATTGTGGTGATAGATCGACGAGAGCGTCGTGCAATGATTGTTGATATCACTGTCCCTCATGACGAGAATCTCGTGAAAGCTGAGCAAGATAAGAAAATCAAGTATCTTGACTTAGCTCACGAGGTTGTCGACATGTGGGACGTGGACTCAGCAATCATTGTACCGATAATCGTTACAGTACCTAAATGGTCTGATAGCGAAGAGCCTCAACCAACACCTTAGGAGGCTCTCATTGCACGGCTGGATCAAGGGCTTGATTCAGAAAGCAGTACTCCTGGACACGGCACGCATAGTCAGGAGGTTCCTTTCTCTGGAGCCCTGACCACCGGCATCTTGTTCCCTGCTCCTGATGCCGATGGGCCACTATTTTTTATATTTTTAAATGTTTTTGTTTAATTTTTGCAAAAAATATTTAAAAATATCCATAATATGTATGAAAATAAATAAATGAAGATAAAAATGGTAACATTTTTTGAGTTGTGCCTAGATGTATTTTATGTCGGATTATCGGATACATGGAGAGGACCACCTTTTTAAGGCGACTAAAATGTCACTGTGAATACGTACCTACTTCATCGATTAAGAGAACAAAAACTAACATGCATATTCTATTACGTCGTTTAAATAAATGCAAGCAATGCAGTAAATGAATATGAATATGAAATATCCAATTTGTTCTCGATATTACTTTTGGTTTGAAGATACTAGCAAAGTCGGTCACCAACTCACCAGCTTACACAAAGTAAAACATTTCTGTATAAAGTACACAAAATGTTTTTTGCCGTCTACTACGTCTACTAAGGCAAATTACTTACCAGGCACTACCTCCTCACACACTAGTCCAGCATCGCATTGGTTCTCTCGGTTGCAGATCTCGCCCAGTTTCCTGCCGGCGAAGGCTGGCAGGCAGCGACCTCCGTCCTCTGAGGACAAATTATTTATGTCAATATTTTGTCCTCTATGATACTCTTTAAAGTTCACTTTAAACCTCTTTTAGTGACCGCACACAACACAATTCGAAAGCGAACACATTTGTTTTTAAAGTACTAGGTAAATACCTAAATGACGTTTTTCGGTTTTCGCATGCCATATTTGCCAGCAACGATTACTTTTATCAGCGATGATTTTTACCACCGATGACTTTTACCGGCGATGTTTTTTAACGTCGTTCTTTCTATTTGAAGTCAATTAAAAAATAGGTGGTGCACCAGTTAAACCAATTAATGTCAAGGCCGAAATATATTTCTACAAAGAATTCTGTACTTATCCTTCTATACGAGTCATTCTCGATACAAAAAGCTATTTCCTGCACCATAATGAAACGCCGATGTGTGTTGAATTTCTAATAAACTGTGGGAGGAAAGATTTCGTATTAGAAATATTCGCGTTTTGAAAGTCAATAACGTGGATTCACAAAAAGACATCGTTCGAATTTCAAAGTGACGTTTTTCGAATATCGCATCGTATCGTATTTTGACAGCGACTATTTTCTATCAGCGATGACTTTTACCCGCGAGAATTTTTACCAGCGATGCTCTTAATTTTGTTCCTTCTATTTGAAGACACTTAAAAAAAGTCTCCAGCTAAACCAATTAATGGGCCCGCTCTTGACCTCGATCACTTCTGATGGAAGGCGATGGATGAGGTCTATGAAGGAACGAACGCTCCCAGAAGATGCCTGTTCCACAAAATACAGAGAGTACAGAAGTCAATCATATGTATGTACTTCACTTTTCATACCTACGCTCGGCGGTCGCGCTAGGGGTGTTAACTTTGGCTTATGCACAAAAAGCTATCGTGGTAGTGGCACTCGTATCTAGGTGTTTGATTTATTGTTAAGAATGAAACAGGAAGATAGGGAATATAAACCCTAAACAACCCCCCCACCCTCCTACCCACCCTATATAATTCCTAGTGTGGGGCAAAGTTTAAAAAAAAAAAAAAAAACAATAGGTATTATCTAAACTATTTTAATTTTAATGTCACGATTGCCGAGCAGATTAATCTTAACTATTTATAATGAGGTAGATGAGAGTATTTTTAGTTTATAGGTACTACAATAAATACCTAATATAAATTGTAAAAATATTACAAGGCCACAAAGTCATGTTCGCTTACCTACAACTAACTGTTCTGTGTTACGTTGAAACGAACCATCGAAACACAAGCAAATACCTAGGTAGGTACTTACCTCTCTGAAACTACTGGTAGCTTATAAAACAATTCACAGTTTAATGTTGAATTTAAACAACCGTCCACTGAATAGTTATAATAACTTTTTTTTTGTTGCTCCATTTTTGCACTTCACAGACGCGTGTCTCAGGGGATGGCACTCGCGCTCGCACTGGTCCCAACCCGTCCGAGATATCGTGTCCGTGAGCGGTGTCTATGTGTGCGTTGCTCGAGCGCACTTTGTATGTAGATTGACTTCTGTACTCTCTGTATTTTGTGCCTGTTCACTCTTGCTTTGAAAGCAGACGGGTTAAATGTGGAAGGGAACACAGACGCTGGCAGACAGTTTCTCCAAAGAATCCTGTACTTATCCCTTTTAACGATTCATTTCCGATACAAAAGCTATTTCCTGCACAGTAATGAAACGCCGATGTGTGTTGAATTTCTAATAAGCTGTGGGAGGAAGGTTTCGTATTTATATTGGAAATATCCGTTTGGAAAAGGAAAAAGGGCGCCATTTTTGTAACGGTCGTACACGTTCAGGGGATGAGAAAAATGTCTTGTGGTACGAGTACTTATAGATACATTAGCAGCGCCCCGCAGTTTCATTTGCATAAGTCTCGATATTTTTTATTCCTGCAGGCTTAGCATGACTCTTTCTATTTCTATGAAGAAAAGACACAGCTATTTCCATACAAAGAAACAGTTCGTTTCTCCATTTTTGACATCGCACCATCGAAATCCTTCTAGAATCTGTCATTCTGTCTTAGGATCTTTGTCTAGGTCATTTTTTATGCAGACTATTTCAGAAGAAAGTTTTCTATCCCAAACTGTCAAAATCACACTGACTACTGACAGTTGTGACCGTGACAACTTTGTTAACGTTAGAAATAAAAGACATAATGACAGATTGTTTGAGTGTTGGTTAGTTTGATTGGTTGGTTGATTGATTGGTTGTGTTGTGTTGTTGGTTGTTGTATTGCTTTGTTGTTGTGGTTGTTGATGTTGTTGTTGTTGTTGTGGTTGTGATTGTTGTTGAAGGATTGGTTTTTTTTCTTTTCTCCATTTTTGACATCGCACCGTAGTGTGGTGTCAAAAATGGAGAAACGAAATGTCACTTTGTTTAGAAAGAGCTGTGTCTATTCTTCGTAGAAATAGAGAGAGTCATGCTAAGCCTGCTAAATGGGTCTGCTCTTGACCTCGACCACGCGGTGATAAAAAACGATTGATGAGGTCTATGATGGAAAGAGCTTGCCCAGAATATACCTGTTTTCTCTTGCTTTGAAGTTAGACGGGTTAAATCTGGTGAAATGTATGAGTATCGGGATAAAAAGTATACTTTGTTTTAATCCAGGTATTAAACTATCTGTGTGCCAAATAAACAAATTCGTTCAGCAGTTTTTACGTGATTAAATAACAAACCTTTCCACTTAGTATAATGATTAAAATACTCCGATCCCTAATCTTTTTGTTAATGATGTCTTTTATGGGAATTTCCCTGTGGATGTTCGTTATTTTTATTTTTTTACACATTTTGCACAATAATCTTTAAGTCCCGTGTAAAGGGGGCGAGCCTGTTGCCAACATTGGCACACATCCAGATTCTGAGCTGCAGCTGAGAAATTTCAGATTGAAAACCCCAATAGCACTTTGCCCGACCTGGGAATCGAATCCAGGACCTCATGCTCAGCAGTAGCGAGGAGAAGAGGAATGAACGTAATGATATTATATTCTAAAACAGGATCAAACAGAATTTAAGATCAAAAAACTCATATCAATTAACTTCAACCCCAAAAAAGAACCTTTCCAAATTCACCCCCGAGAATATGAAAAATTACAACCACTTATGCCACTAATGAAATTTTGATTATTTTGCGGTTTTCTTTAAACACCCGTAATTATTCATTTAAGTAATTTATTTACACGAAAAGCCCTTTCAAGTTGTTTGTTTAAACCAGTATAGCTCTGAATGTACAGTCTAACGAACGTTGAATTCTTTATCAAAACGGATGAACCCGTTTCACGCTGTTTAGAGAAGATGAATATTATGTTAGAGGCTTCCTGTTGAATTTTTCAGTTCGAGGGTAGACGGAAAATTTAATTATGTACGCCTTTGAACGTAGTCTGCGAACGAAGCTGGTTTATTACGAGAATTATAAGTGCCTTTAGGGACTTTTCTGAATAATAAGTACGCAGACTGTACTTAGCAGAATTCTTTTTAATTTTAAATTATTCTCAGTCAGTAGTCGCGGTTTTAGAAAAGGCTTCAGTATCGTAGAGCACACCCATACTGTTTGGCAAATTGTATAGAAGACTGAAGAGTACAAACAACCGCTATGTATGGCATTTGTGGACTTTGAGAAAGCCTTCGACTCCATCGAAATATGGGCAGTTCTGGCCTCTCTGCAACGATGTCGAATTGACTAACGCTATATTGAGGTGTTGAGATGTTTGTATGATGCTGCTATCATGACTATTCAGATCCAAGATGAGGAAACAAGCCCCATCCAACTGCTCAAAGGGGTGCGACAGGGGGATGTTATATCTCCAAAACTGTTCACCAACGCGTTGGAGGACATCTTTAACACGTTGGACTAGACTGGACAAGGTATCAATATCTCACACCTTCGGTTTCCGATGACATCGTCATAATGGCAGAGACACTGGAACAGTTAAACCAGATGCTGCACAGCCTAATGGTTCCTCTCAGCGGGTTGGCCTCGGCATGAATTTGGACAAGACGAAAGTCCTGTGCAATGCTCACGTCTTGCCGAGTCCAATCCACATCGAAGGGTAGATTCTCGAAGTTGTGAAGGAGTATCTATGGCAAGTCATCCAGTTCAGTAGACACAAATTTGAGAAAATAGCCGACAGGAGGATCCGGTTGGGTTGGGCAGGGTTTGGGAAACTACGTCAAGTCTTTTCGTCGCTTATTCCGCAATGCTTGAAGACTAAGGTCTTCAACCAGTGCGTTCTGCCCGTGATGACATACGGTTCCGAAACGTAGACACTGATAGTTGGGCTGGTCCACAAATTTAAGGTCGCTCAGCGCGCTATCGAGCGGTGCTCGGAGTTTCTTTGAAGGATAAAATCAGGAATTAAATTATCCGGAGTCACCGACATTGCTGGTAAAGTGAGCAAGCTGAAGTGGCAGTGGGCTGACCATGTTTGTCAAAGGACCGATGGACGATGGAGCAGACGAGTCCTGGAGTGGAGACCGCGTATCGGCAAACGTAGTGTGGGACGCGCCCCAGCTAGATGGACCGACGGCCTTAAAAAGGTGGCTGGGACAGACTGGATGCGGAAGGCGGAGGATAGAGTGTTGTGGCGCAGCCTGGGAGAGGCCTATGTCCAGCAGTGGACTTTTTTTTTTGGGTGGGAAATCATCAAATAACTTCTCCCGCTCTGGGTGGAGCGGGAGGGCGTGTCAGACTTTTACTGACTAAAACCCACCCGTGTTCCCTCAGTTGTCTGTGTGCCAGGGGTCGCGGTATCTCTTTCGAACAACTGCCTATTTACCTTCGCAACCCAGTTACTGAGTTGGGAGACCCCTTGGTAAGACTGGTTGTCAGACTTTCGGGCTTCCGACGACCCGTAACGACTGTCAAAGATCCACGAATGACAGCCGGGACCAACAGAAGGAGGTGTGTTAAATAATACGACTCCAAATTCTATGTTAAAACATTATGGCTTCCCAGAACCTAATTTAAATAACACAAAACGAAATCAAAGGTTCATTATGCAACATGAAAGGCCCAATTTAACTAATTAGATCTAAAACATTTTTACACGTTTGTTATAACGGTAATTATATTGTGTGGGCAGATTGGTTAAAAACATGCTTTTTCTTAGAACATAAACAGAAAAGGGTTTGCATGAACAACTGCGTTGTTCGAAACAACTGGGCGCTATGACGGATAAGTATTCTAAAGTCACCCAAAGGGCAATTGAGAGGGCTATTTTTGGAGTTTCCCTGCGTGATCGAATCAGAAATTAAGAGATCCGCAGGAGAACTACGGTAACCGATATAGCCCGAATAATTGCCAAACTTAAGTGGCAGTGGGCAGGGCATATTGCTCGCAGAACAGATGGCCGATGGGGCTGGAAGGTTCTGGAGTGGCGACCGCGTACCGGAAGACGTAAAGTTGGAAGGCCTCCCACAAGGTGGACCGTTGACCTTGTGAGGGCTGCAGGAGTCCGCTGGATGCGGGAAGCACAGAACCGGTCGAAGTGGCGGAGCTTGGGGGAGGCCTATGTCCAGCAGTGGACGTCTTTCGACTGAAATGATGATCATGATGATGACGAATAAGTTGTATGTGTGGTGAAAACAGTAAATATTAGTTGGTTATTAATTAATAAATCAAAATTAATAAATTCTCAATGCCATCCACATTCTTACTCAAAACTTTCCTCGTGACATTTGCTTAACCTAACCTTTATTAAAATAGCTCACCGTAAAAGTGTTCTTTAAAGATTCGCTTTCTTTGATCTTTTAACGGGAAAATGCTTGGGAAATGTCCTAATTTACTTTGCAAACCCTTTTCTGTTTATGTTCTAAGAAAAAGCATGTTTTTAACCAAACTGCCCACACAATATAATTACCGTTATTACAAACGTGTAAAAATGTTTTAGATCTAATTAGTTAAATTGGGCCTTTCATGTTGTAATGAACCTTTGATTTAGTTTTGTGTTATTTAAATTAGGTTCTGGGAAGCCATAATGTTTTAACATAGAATTTGGAGTCGTATTATTTAACACACCTCCTTCTGTTGGTCCCGGCTGTCATTGGTGGATCTTTGACAGTCGTTACGGGTCGTCGGAAGCCCGAAAGTCTGACAACCAGTCTTACCAAGGGGTCTCCCAACTCAGTAACTGGGTTGCGAAGGTAAATAGGCAGTCGTTTCATTTAAAACACTGGTATTCATCTGTATCTGGTTAAACATAGTTGGGAAACGACTAGGTAGATGATGACATAATTCCATTAGTAGAAGTAATATAACTTGGTATGTTTTTCTTGGACAAACATGTAAAAAAAGCCGCTTTGTATTCATCTTTATATTTAAAAAAATATTTCAAAAAAGCGTGGGGTGCTTTTTTAAGGTATTTTTATAATTAATTAATATCAAGCATCCCACACTTTTAAAAAAATATTTTCTATTTTTTAGTTCTGCTAACTACAAAAGCGTAATTATTCAGATTTTTTTTTTAACATTAAGGAAGAAATTTATAAAATTATTGAATTAAATTGCCATCGGTCCTCGATAAGTCTACTCGATAGTTTAAATGAAATCTAAGCGTGAATCTGAAGTGGGTCAAAATCAAAGGTCAAAGGAGTCGGTTACAAACAAACATGCTTACAAACATAAAGGTGAAGCTAATAAAAGCATGTTAAAAAACAAATAAAATATGTTTTGTCCTAATTCCAAGGAAAAAATCCAAATATACAATTCTGTGTATAACTACTACAAGGTAATCATAATTCGTAGAAGCCTACGGTATATTTAAGGGACATTCAAGACATGTCTACACAATCTAATTACGGCTGTCTATTCATGTAACATGTAAGTATTTTATTAGGGTTCCGTACCCAAAGGGTACCGACGGGACCCCTATTAATAAGCCTACCGTCCGTCCGTCTATCACATGGCTGTATCTTTTGAAGCGTAATAGGTAGATACTTGAATTTATCAGAAAGTGTGTGTAGGTGCTACTATGGCCGGTATAGCAATAACTACATACATACATGTTTTAGAACAAAGTTTTCCGCCGCGTCTTTAATTTTGTTAAGGTTTTGTTATAATTTGCTAACGAGGGCGAAACCGCTGGCAATAGCTAGTACCTAAATAATAAAGATAAACATCATCATCATCGTATCAGCCGAAAGACGTCCACTGCTGGACATAAGCCTCCAATAAATATCAAATAAGCATAAGGGGATTTGCTATAATCGCCATGGTCGGCAGGCGGGTTGGCGATCTCAGTATTGTGGTCAAATGCATAAAGAACGCTGCTGCCCATTCTCTAGCAACTCTCTTAGTCGCCTTCTACGACACCCATGGGAAGAAATGGGATGGTGCCATTCTTTTAAGTCAGGCACCACACGGAACAAGATAAACATAACATAATGTAATACCTTGTTTCCCAGGAATGAGTTTCAGGTATGTAAGTACACTCACTTATAGCGCTATATAGCGTTTGCCTATCTACCTGTGGAAGATATACCAAATATCTTCAGACAATTTAAAGATACTCTCTTCCCAGAAGAAGCCGAAGAAGTTACTAATTATTTTGAAGAGTACTATGTTTTAGGACGACTGATAAGCCGCAACATAGATGACAAAATTCAAGTTTTACGCTTACAACCACTTTTTCCACCGAGCCTATGGTCTATAGAAAGAAATAACAACTTGTTCCTTCCACGTACTCAAAACAGTGTAGAAGCCTGGCATCGCCGCTGGAATTGGACTGTATGGATGTATACGAAAACTTATTGAGGAGCAAAGTGTCACGGAACAAAAAATCAAGAAGATTTTGGGTAATTTACCTCAGACACCACCCAAAAAAAAAAAACAAAGAGTTGCAGAGAATGCTATTTCAGCAATTTTGAAAAAAAGAAGTACAATGGGCACGCCTGAATTTATAAGAGCTTTAGCGTTAAGTACTCGTATATACTAACTAATACTGACACATGTGCAAATTGATTAATTTCTGAAAAATACCACTAATAATTAATACCACTTAGGTACCAAGACAATTTTTTATAAAGATCAGTCTTAGATTTTGTGTTAAGTACTCATAGAAAAAAATGTACAGTTGAGGTACTAATATTTTTTATTGTTACTTTGTTAATAATAATATTAAATGATGATGTAGACACCGCTTATGACTGTTAAGCAAAAACATGTATGCTCTTGTTATTTTGTTTTTACCATCTCTTTATACCATGTTTTTACCATCTCTTTATACCATGATTTTACCATCTCTTTATACCATGTTTTTACCATCTCTTTATACCATGTTTTTACCATCTCTTTATACCATGATTTTACCATCTCTTTATACCATGTTTTTACCATCTCTTTATACCATGATTTTACCATCTCTTTATACCATGTTTTTACCATCTCTTTATACCATGATTTTACCATCTCTTTATACCATGTTTTTACGGCAAATAAATACTATTCTATTCTATTCTATTCTACTATTCTATTCTACTGATTTGTTGATTTTATTTAATTACTGCTTAAATATTTTTCTGTACACTTTATTACTAAATAGATCGAAATCACAAGCATTCGAGCGTATGAGGCAGTGAAAATGTTTTTCGAAACAGCGTCTTTCGCGACTACTTCATTCGAGTCCATGAGCTTTCGAACCTGGGAGGCAGTGGAAAAATAATTCGCAACAGCGTGTGTCGCAACAGCGGCGTTCGAAACAACATAGGGGACCCTTCACCGGGTCCCCTATGTTGTTTCGAACGCCGCTGTTGCGACACACGCTGTTGCGAATTATTTTTCCACTGCCTCACAGGTTCGAAAGCTCATGGACTCGAATGAAGTACTCGCGAAAGACGCTGTTTCGAAAAACATTTTCACTGCCTCATACGCTCGAATGCTTGTGATTTCGATTTATTTAGTCATAAAGTGTACAGAAAAATATTTAAGCACCACAAAGTATATGGTTTTCTAAATACGATTTTAGATGTACCCACGAACATGTTTTTTTTTGCAATATCTTATTCCAACGTAAAATGGCGAAAACATTGAAAAATTAGCGTTAATAGTTTTATTCGTCCTGTGACTACTCGATATGGAAAAAGCAATCTAATTATAGATGGATATATTATGTCTCACAATAAAACTGTAAAAAACGTACATTTTTGGTGTTGCGTGAGTAAAAATGCCGCTGTAAACTGTCGAAGTACTGTTAGTAGCCGAATAGTTAGTGAAGAACATTTTATAATCAAGGAAATGTCCAGTCACAATCATGCTCCTGAACCAGGTATGTAGATTATTTTTTTCGTATTTAAATAAACGTATATAACCTCAAATTCGTTGAGGTTATATAAGTTTATTTTATTATTATATTGTAATTTGCAGATCGCGTTGATGAATTGAATTTAAGGGAAAATATAAAAAAATCAGCCGTTCAGAGCAATGACTCACCAGGTAAAATAATTCGTGAAAACTTATCTTCGTTGCCTTCAAGTAGCACAACTTCGATACCTAACAAGAATGCTCTGCGGCAAATCATACAAAGAGCAAGAAAGAAGAATATGCCTAAAGAACCAACATCTGCTAGTTAAATAAACATACCGGATGATGTAAAGAAAATAAATGGAGTAAAATTTTTGGCTCGCAACCATGAATATGGGAATAACCAACGCCTGTTGTTATTCACCACCGAATCGAATCTGCAAAGGTTAAGTGAATCAGAAATGTGGTTTGTCGATGGTACCTTTCAAACCTGTCCTACAATATTCACTCAGCTTTTTTCTATTCACTGCATAGTAGGAACTCGTGACTGCAGAAGCATAGTTCCATTAGTGTACGGGTTTCTAGATAAAAAATCAGAAGAATCATATATTGTTTTTTTTTCTCAACTGAAAGAATATTCTGCTGAATTTAACATTGAGTTGAATCCAGGGCAAATCATGTCGGATTTTGAACAAGCTATAATAAACGCTATTCGAATCGAATTTCCAAACACAATTCAAAGTGCTTGTTTGTTTCACTTAGGTCAAAGTATATGGAGAAAAATTCAAGCTTGTGGTTTAAGTGCACGATATGGTGCAGATAGTAATTTTGCGGTACAAATGCGATGCTATATAGCGTTTGCCTATCTACCTGTGGAAGATATACCAAATATCTTCAGACAATTTAAAGATACTCTCTTCCCAGAAGAAGCCGAAGAAGTTACTAATTATTTTGAAGAGTACTATGTTTTAGGACGACTGATAAGCCGCAACATAGATGACAAAATTCAAGTTTTACGCTTACAACCACTTTTTCCACCGAGCCTATGGTCTATAGAAAGAAATAACAACTTGTTCCTTCCACGTACTCAAAACAGTGTAGAAGCCTGGCATCGCCGCTGGAATTGGACTGTATGGATGTATACGAAAACTTATTGAGGAGCAAAGTGTCACGGAACAAAAAATCAAGAAGATTTTGGGTAATTTACCTCAGACACCACCCAAAAAAAAAAAACAAAGAGTTGCAGAGAATGCTATTTCAGCAATTTTGAAAAAAAGAAGTACAATGGGCACGCCTGAATTTATAAGAGCTTTAGCGTTAAGTACTCGTATATACTAACTAATACTGACACATGTGCAAATTGATTAATTTCTGAAAAATACCACTAATAATTAATACCACTTAGGTACCAAGACAATTTTTTATAAAGATCAGTCTTAGATTTTGTGTTAAGTACTCATAGAAAAAAATGTACAGTTGAGGTACTAATATTTTTTATTGTTACTTTGTTAATAATAATATTAAATGATGATGTAGACACCGCTTATGACTGTTAAGCAAAAACATGTATGCTCTTGTTATTTTGTTTTTACCATCTCTTTATACCATGTTTTTACCATCTCTTTATACCATGATTTTACCATCTCTTTATACCATGTTTTTACCATCTCTTTATACCATGTTTTTACCATCTCTTTATACCATGATTTTACCATCTCTTTATACCATGTTTTTACCATCTCTTTATACCATGATTTTACCATCTCTTTATACCATGTTTTTACCATCTCTTTATACCATGATTTTACCATCTCTTTATACCATGTTTTTACGGCAAATAAATACTATTCTATTCTATTCTATTCTACTATTCTATTCTACTGATTTGTTGATTTTATTTAATTACTGCTTAAATATTTTTCTGTACACTTTATTACTAAATAGATCGAAATCACAAGCATTCGAGCGTATGAGGCAGTGAAAATGTTTTTCGAAACAGCGTCTTTCGCGACTACTTCATTCGAGTCCATGAGCTTTCGAACCTGGGAGGCAGTGGAAAAATAATTCGCAACAGCGTGTGTCGCAACAGCGGCGTTCGAAACAACATAGGGGACCCCTTTTCACCAGTTATGTTTTAAGTCCCATATAATAGGGGTCGAGCCTATCATCAACCGGGCCTCAAACCCAGAAAACAAACCAAAAACAAATATTTCCCGTACTAAAAACGTGTTTGAAAACATTGATAAATATTGTACGGCGGTACGGAAAGCTTCGCGCGCGACGCCGACTCGCACTTGGCCGTTTTTGTAGGTAAATGTGAGCTGTATGTACCACGTTCCTTTAATAATAATATCTGAGTAACTACAAGCTCGTAAAATGTCTGAATTTTATGTATATTGTAGGTACACGATGTTCGTCTGTAAATTAATGTTATGATAAAATATGTATAACGGCGCGTGGCATTATTAAATAATGAAAATCAGTTAATTTCGAGAGTTGTAATTTATTCTGTTATTTTAACGATTAATCGATTTGAATTCAACTAAATGGTAATTTTAATTAAGAGCGGGTAACACCGAATGGAGTTGCGTCTGTCATGGCGGGCGACGTCGTGTCAGTTCATTAAGTTGTTGACAGCCGTTGCACGTGATGGTGACTCGCAAACCCATTGGCTCTAAATCGTTAATTATTACTGCAATCCTTAATTGTTTAAGTAATTCAAGTGTCTGTAAAATTAAAATAGTGAACAGTCAACGCTACAGCGTATTTATTTTAACGTTTCCTGAAGTTTAACGCCCACTATGGATTCCCGTGCTGACGAAGTCACGAATCAGCAATCAGATGCAACAGCCCGGCCTTCCTGATATCCCGTTATGTATAAACCAATATGTAATGTATGTTTTATTCCTTCAGCGAAGCAGTCATGCTCGCAAAGAGGGAGGCGGCGCACGTAAGGGGGAGGCAGTACATGCGCACTCACGGCCGTAGCCTTCGCAGGAGACGCTCTGGGCGTCGAGAATCCCAGGCTGATTCGGGCCACCGTATGCGCGCTTGCGGACGGCGAGTAATGGGTAGCTCGCTGTCCGGTAAGACGGCGCGTTGTGTTCCACGCGCGCCTTATACAGATGTCAGCACCAACTGATGGGGCCTGCAAGGGCCGATGCCTGTCAGGGGTGCGGGTTGTTCGAAAGAGATACCGCGGGTCCTAGCACACAGGCAACTGAGGGAACACGGGTGGGTTTTAGTCAGTAAAAGTCTGACACGCCCTCCCGTTCCACCCAGAGCGGGTAAGTTATTTGATGACTTCCCAACCAAAGAAAAAATGTGTGTTTTGTTTATTTTTTTGTGTAGGTACTTAATTGTTTACATTACATTGGCCTACGTTTATGTATGGAAGTGTATGTTGGGTGTGGCAAAAGTGGCAAAAGTGGCATGAAAATGTAATAAAGGGTGAGGAAATACTATTTTAAAACTATGAATGATAGATTGAGAATTGACGTGTTACGGATGCCGCGGCCATCTGGTTAAATTAGCCAGCTAATTGGATGCCTAGGCCGATAGTTAATTGAACTAGAATCATTCAACGTTTAACAGCTTGGCGTATTGAAAGTCAACATTTTGAAGATGACTGACCAAGACTCAGCCAAGTGATTCGAATTTGGTTCAGTTTTTTTTTCCACTGCGGCGCTAGTAGTCAACAAAACAAATATGGCGTCAATAGCGCAAACTGTGAATGTTATTTTTCATTCTTGTGTGCAATTTTAAGTGAGATTTAAGTTTGATATAATATCAATGTATAATCAATAGTATGACAACATGGAGGTGCCAAATAATACAACGTCTTCTGCAAGTTTTCTCAAAATATTTGAGTCTAAACTGACTGAACTTACTGACTAAATTATTATTGAGTAATATACTTTGTAATATTCTTGTTATATACTTTGTTGTGAACCAACATTTCACTATTACTAGTTACTTAGTGGTAGCTATATGTAAAAAGTACACGTACATAATTTTTTAAGTCATAGTCACACAAACCGAACATCACAAATTCATCAATATCCAATTTAACTAAATGACTACACGACATTCAGTCATCTGGTTAAACGTTGCGCTTATAGAGGTATGAGGAACAGGGTGTAAAATTCACTCATACTTTATTGGTAAAGGAGGATCCTCCCACCAGACGGGTGTTGTGTCTGGTGGGCTACTGCCCGACGATTGATGTCGGGATTGCGCGGTAAACTCTGCTTGCGTGATGTAGCTGCGGTGTGACGTCAAGTCTTGAGTAGTTCGCATATGGCATTGCAGATGGCGCCACTTTATTTTTTGTGTTTTTAGCTCCACAGCCGCTTTATGGCCGCCACACGCTCAATGACTTAGCTAGTTGTCCTTCAGCTATTTAATTGAATTACCGGCATTTAATGAACCGCCTAGGCGTCCAATTAGCTGGCTAACTTAACCAGATGGCTGCGACATGGATACGTTGCGATTGATACCACCACGTTCGAACCCAGGTAGGCGCTTTCCATTGCGTAAATAATTTCATCACCACTGCTCTCAAAACGGTGAAGGAAAACATCGTGAGGAAACCGGCATGTTCTAGAACCGAAAAATTCGAAGACATGTTGTGACATCTACCAACCCCCACTGGAGCCGCGTGGTGGATTATGGTCTATCGGCCTATCCTCCAAACATAACTTCTCAATGTATTGTGATTACGTACACCCTAAACAAAGTCCCTAATTTACAAAAGCTAAATAATTATTCAAGTCGTACGGTATATAAAAACTTTTGGTTTAAATATACTGTATATATACATACACTGGCTGTACTCAATAATAGGTACCTATTGTATGCTCATAAAAACATTTTCTATTTAAAAATACAACCTGTATTTTCATGATAATCAATTCAATTTTAAACATACAGCGTGTTTATTTACAATTGAATGATATCATTCAATTGTAAATAAACACGCGTTTATATATATAAACAAACATATTGTTTGCTCTTTTTATACTAAAAAGCAACTATTTGAAAGAAAAGTTTCGATTTAAAAATAGTCCGTCATAAAAGCTTGTTTTATTTGTGTACGAACACACACAACAATGAAAAAACATCACGCGTTTCCCTTTTAATGGAAAACTAGCGTGAAAGGATTATAAAAATAAACATTGTACACACTATGTTCATTTAATACTAAATGGGTTTTTAATGGTTTTTCCTACGTGCTACGTGTTTGCAAATGTATGTTTCTAAATTGCAAAAAAGGGCTATAATCGTAGTTCATAAAAAGGGTCGCAGCGTTGGTTTCCGTGTATTGTAATCCATTTGAATAGAGGACGTAAATGGCATGGAAGCAAAATACATGTCATTTTGTAAAGGGGTCGCACGTCAGCTTTTAAATAAAATGGTGAGGAAACCTATTTATTATACGTAAAATGAAGTCAATTAATATAACTGGTAGAAAGAGTACTGTTTTGATTTAAAATACTATTGCAAACCAGATGCATGAACATAATTGACGCAAAAGGCAGCCCACTTCATGTAGCTATTGACTACTTATACATTTAATTACAAATATATTTATTTTTTACATATGAATGATTTAAAAAATTAAAATATCATTCACTAAGACGCATGACGTAGTTTGAAACACCCTGATATGGAGATGGAATAAATGATGGAACGTAATGGTATAGGTATCTTCTACCCTTTCATACGTAAACATTATTTACAGGGAGTTTCATAATTCTAAAGCATTATTTATTATCCTTTGTACCTATTACCTTAATTAAAGGTAACAATTTTTAATCGCGCCTATAGGTATTTTATGTCGGGTACATTGAGTGGACCAGCCTTGTAAGACGACTAAAATGTCACGGTGTATATGGATCGTAGCACGTGGCGTTCTGTAGTTTTAGCTTTCCCCCATGGGAAAACGGCGTAAGTGTATGATCCTTTGTGCTATATACCACCATTATACATTGCGCCTATCCTCTTAAAATAACTCCTCAATTTATTGTGATTACGTCATCCTAAACGAGATAAGTAATTTACAAAAGTGAAGTATTTATACTGGTTGAATGGTATATAACAACTTTGGTTTAAATAGAGACTGTACTCAATTGTTGGTACCTATTGTACGCTCGTAAAAACTTTTTCTATTAAAAAATACAACCTGTATTTTCATGACAAACAATTCCATTTTAAATATACACTGTGTTTATTCACAATTGAATGAAACATAAACAAACATATACAGGTAGTATAAAAACGCAACTATTTGAATGAAAAGTTTCGTTTTAAAATAGCCCGTCATCAAGTTTGTTTTATTTGTGTACGTACACACACAACAATGAAAAAACATCACGCGTTTCCCTTTTAATGGAAAACTAGCGTGAAAGGATCATAAAAATAAACATTGTACACACTATATTCATTTATTACTAAATGGGTTTTTAATGGTTTTTTCTACGTGCTACGTGTTTGCCAAAGTAGGTTTATAAATTGCAAAAAAGGCGATAATGGTAGTTCATAAAAAGGGTCGCGCAGTTGGTTTCCGTGTATTGTAATCCATTTGAATAGAGGGCTTAAATGGCACGAAGGAAAAATACACATCATTTTGTAAAGGGGTCGCACGACATGCTTTTAAATAAAGTCATTAAAAAAACCGGTAGAAAGAGTATTTTATTGAATTAAACGTTATGCAATTTTAAATGTTTTAATTAATAAAAATAATAATCATTTTATTATCGGGCAACTAAGGCTAACAAACTAATTCATATTAAAAACCAACTTAAAACTATAACTAAACACATAAAGTTGACGGCGTCGTGTTTCGCAGCGAGGTGTCACGTAACCGTCCTCGGATACGTCGATATACGACACCTTTCGGCCAAAAGTTTTTTCGTATCTAAGTCCTTTTAAAAGTGCTTTGCCCAGCAGTGAGAAAATAATAGGTTGCTATTATTGATCTATATGTCACATCCGGTCATTAGTACGGACACGAAACGAATCACAAGCGCGCCACTAGCGACATTACGTATTCTACCCACACTAACTGACAGCGCGTTTCTACACCCGCACCGCACTGTAAGCATGGTATTCTTACCGCGCGTCCTTTATAATTAGCTGTGAGACTGCATCGACCTACTTAGATTTATAATTAAATTGTTGATACCAAATGTTTAAAACGAGCGCTAATCCTGCCGACAAACTGTCACGCAGTTTGGCAGGTTTTTAAAATTTGTACACGTTTTGGTCCAAATAAATGATTTATTTATTATTATTATTAAGGAGTCGTGATGTTTAAAGCCGACGGCGAGGAGGACATTCAGTGTCTGATCGCATCGGAGTTAAGACTTCGCCGAACTGACCCGATTTGTTGTGCTCAGTTACTATAATTTGTGATTTTTATAAAAGCAGTGTATCGTTGTGTGTTTTCATTGCACGAAACCCATATTCTGCTCACATGATGTCCAAATCTAATGGTATAAATCCTGACGATCCTACATATAAAATACATTCTATAAACTAGCTTTGCCCGTGGCTTTGCCGGCGTGGATGTTGAATATCCTACGGGAGCGCGGTGGTATACAAAAATAATTTCCTTTTTACGACCGAGGAGATTTTTTGCTGTCAATCAAAATCAAAAGTCATTTATTCAAACTAGGCTGGTGTCAGCACTTTATAACGTCAAAATTACATAAGACAGTCCCCCAAAACGCTCATCCTTCACTACTTCCTAATGCTTTAGCTGGGGAGAAGAAGTGGCGCAACAAACAAATGTTCATAGATGTTGAACATGAAAATAGTATGAAAATGTTCATAGACGGTTAGAAAATAATTTTAACGTTCAAAATAGATATTGCTGTTATGTTCCTGATCAGTGACAGCGTCTGTCTGCCTTTACAAGACCAGGCGTTCTAGTATTTACGTATTCTGTCAACCAATGCACGCTACTGCGTGTTACCGGGATAAAAAACCTGATTGGCTGTCAGACTTTCAGGCTTCTGTCGATCCG
The DNA here is from genome assembly GCA_949091785.1 of Polymixis lichenea. Lineage (NCBI taxonomy): Eukaryota > Metazoa > Arthropoda > Insecta > Lepidoptera > Noctuidae > Polymixis > Polymixis lichenea. The sequence continues at coordinate 11,096,868 of OX420958.1, read as the reverse complement.
TAACGAGAACGGCTGTCAAAGATACACGAATGACAGCCGGGTCCCATGTTTTCCGAAGCACGGAAGGGTCTTGGTTTGTAAAGATGGTCACTTATCCAATCATCCACAATCGACTCGTGCAGCTGGTATAGTATTTTTAACCCCCGACGGAAAAACGACGGGGTATTATAAGTTTGACGTGTCTGTGTGTGTGTCTGTCTGTGGCATTGTAGCTCCCGAACCGATGAACCGATTTTGATTTTGTATTTTTTTTAAAAGGTGAATTAGTCGGGAGTGTTCTTAGATATGTTTCATCAAAATCGGGTCTGGTTGTTGTTTAAAATAATTAATGGTATTTCTACTACTCCGTAAATACTTCGTATAACAAATAACAACGGCCCACTATTCCTGAAACGTCACTAAGTGGTAGCTATTAACTTTATTTTCGCATTAACAACGTTGTTTACTCAGTAAAGGTGACACGGAAAGTACTAGGAAAGTTTATTTTTAGGGTGGAAAATAACTGCCTACACGAGGGTAGTCGTAACATAATATGGTTTTCGTTTTATGCTCGGATCTTATAAACAAAAACGAGTCATTTTGCTTACCATTAGTAGCGTTTTTTATTGGCAAACTGGGCATATAAATAGACTAGCTTTTTCCGGCGTCTGCGCCCGTGTGGATATCGGCAATCGCGTAAAGAGGAGCCTATGCCCTTTTCCGTATCCCAGGCTATATCTCTGCCAAATTTCATGACGATTGGTTCAACGGCTTAGGCGTAACAGACAGACAGAGTTACTGTCTCATTTATAATATTAGTAGGGATTCGTAAGCTAATTTTACCTGAGATAGTTACTTCAATATTATGCAAAGCTATGAGGTCTTTGCTTCATTATTGGTGAAGGTACAAGAGTCTCAATTTTTACCAGATTCTAATAAAAAAATATTCTTTTATTCCTTCAATTTTTGAAGTGACAACGTCTTATAATTCGATGGAGCCGGCTGCACGCACGAATAAACATGACTCATGCGGCGTTACCTCGCTCTGAGGCGTTCCATTTAAGGCGTGAAGTGCAAGCGAGAGCGCGGAACGAGCGGCAAAGAGGCACAATCGGCCTCCGCGTTTGGCAGCGTTCGACATCTGTCTCTCTCCTACTTGAGCGAGCCTCCTTCTCTATATCCATACAAAATATCTATCAAACAAATAAAATTAAAATTTTCTTTTGAAAATGCAACCATTCCATCAGTATTTTCTTATGACGTTGTCACGTTCAACTATCGTCAGTAAACCGACTTTACAGACAACCGATTATTTTTTTTAATTATAGCCCTAAGCTAAAAAAAAATATCTTTGAAGACGTCATGATTACTCCTTACTTTTCTAAGAAACCAGTATACACCGAATTAGTAAGTGAAACTATTCGTTTATTAATATCAGTCCGTGAACACTTAAAATCGGTGCAAATAGGCTTACAAAAACGCTCACTGAATCGACGGAAAATAGGCAAGGTCGATTTGTGTTCGCAGTTTTTCTTTGTAAGCGAAAATCCTGCTGAAAACATCGTGAAGGGCAAACCCAAAGTTAGGTAATCGTTTAATAACGCCAACAGACAGTGAGCGAGCGTATTGATTAAGCCGAAAAAGAGAAATGGCAGGCCGTAGCCAAGAATTCTCTTCGGGTTACTTTTTGAAACATAAAAATTTAATTAGCAGGTATCCTATATACTTAACTATAGTAGTAGTAGTAGCCACGTATCTATTCAACGTGTAACGGAAAGGGTATATACATACCAAGGGCATGGCTTCCTTGGATGATATCAAACGATATTGGAAGGGTTTTTTAATCCTATCTCTACATGTTCGGATGTTATGAGAATTTTAATACTTTGATACCAAAAACCGAACTTTTCAAATTGAAATAAACACAGCAATCGGAAGAGATTTATCGTGATATTGGCAAGTAACGTGGAAAGTTATTGACTTACGTAGTGCGGTGACACGTTTATTATGATTTAAATTTAAGAAACATATGAAACCGAAAATTTGCTATCAATTCTTAGAGTATTTCATTTTGAGCTGAAACTATGTATATTGATTCTATACCAGCTGTTAACTTTAGTGCTTGAGGATAGCAATAGGGTTTCTGTTACACCCTGTATATTAATACGTGAAGCAAAAACTTTGTACCCAGTTTTACGAAAATTTCGCGGACGGAAGAGTAAGCAATTTGGCATAGTTAAACTGTATATGGAGAAGGAGTGTAGAAAGCATTTAATTTAAAAAAAAATGGTCTAATTTCGATCACTGGGCGACCACTAAAAGTCACCATCATCTGCCTAGCCTTTTCCCAATTACGTTGGGGTCGGCTTCCAGTCTAACCGGATGCAGCTGAATACCAGTATTTTACATGGAGCGACTGCCTATCTGACCTCCACAACCCAGTTACTGGGTAATACGATACCCCTTGGTAAGACAGGTTGTCTGACTTTCGGGCTTCTGACGATCCGTAACGACTGTCAAAGATACACAAATGACAGCCGGGACCAACGGCGTAACGTGCTTTCCGAGGCACAGAGGGGTCTTGGTATGTAAAGATGGTCACCCATCCACGGACCAACCGCGGCAAGCGTAGCTTAACCTGATCGATCGACCCGTGCAGCTATTGTTACTTAGCCACAAGCCCTAAAAGCACTAAAAGTATCTAATAATAAAGCTGAAGAGTTTGTTTAAACGCGCTAATCTCTGGAACTACCTGTCAGATTTTAAGTAATTATTTGTTATGCAAGGCAATGGAAAGCGAAGGATTCTAGGATTGAACCATGAGCGCACCGAGTGGTTCAAATATAGAATCCTGAGCGTCGCGAGGGTTACAAAGGTAAGAGACGCAGAATAACTTTGCTGCCAAGTCAAACACACAATTTTTCACTTCACTAGTTCCATGAAGTATGATAGTATTTCATTTTAGTTTCCGAAAACGTTTTCAGGCCTTTAGAATGTTTCCATGCATTGAATAAATTGTAGCTATTATGTACTTTTCGCGCGATTTTGCCGAAAAAAAAAACTCAATTCGGCATTATGTACCGCTTGCACTAACTCTGCAAGTGCTAAATTTATATTTTCATCACTGCTGGACTCGCTTGCTTATACATTCTGATTTCTTACGATTGTATCAAAAAACAAGACAACAAAATTATTGAAAACGAATTGAATAGAGAGGATTTTTTTCAAAGTTTTTTTTTCATGCCGTCGTCCTGCTAGTAGGCCAATGCGACTATTCTAAAAATGGGGTTGGCGCACTGATATGAAATAAGTATTAATGCAAGCACTTTCAGTGGACTGGGTGTGGAGAAAATTATTAAATAGAAAGGTTCGAATTTCGAAAACTCTTTCCACGCTAGCGGGTAAAATGCACTTTTGCACGCAGATTTCGAATGACAAACAGAATCTTTCCGAGCCTGTGAGGTGAAAACATATTTTTCAGTTTGATAGCCTAAGTTTTGAAGAAGCCCATAAGCTATTTATAATCACTCTACAACCCTTAGGAGCCGAGCAAAAAGAATACAAGTCGGAAAGAGCGCTAAGTGAAAACGGAGTAATAGGGCAGGTGGGCGATGCGGTTAAACAGGAAGTGTAGAGGTAGCAAGAAATAATAGTGCAGGTGGGCGATGCGATGCGACGGGGAGAGTATAAGTACCAAGAAATTTCACGTGGACAAAGCGCGGGCACAGATAGTCAGAAATAAAGCGTAATAACAATATCTGGATTGAGATTCTGAATTCTCTCATTTCGGATTAAGCCTTTTGCAGATAGGCCCCAAATCTAGCAATGCATGTGAACGCCACAACATTTTATTTATTTAAATTTATTAGGGCAATGGAGAGGGCTATACTCGGAGTTTCTCTACGTGATCGAATCAGGAATGAAGAGATCCGCAGGAGAACCAAGGCAACCGAAATAGCCCAAAGAATTGCCAAACTTAAGTGGCAGTGGGCAGGGCACAATGCTCGCAGAACAGATGGCCGATGGGGCTGAAAGGTTCTGGAGTGGCGACCGCGCGCGTACTGGAAGACGTAGAGTAGGAAGGCCTCCCACAAGGTGGACCAATGACCTTGTGAACGCCGCGGAATGCGCTGGATGTGGGAAGCACAAGACCGGTCGAAGTGGAGGAGCCTGGAGGAGGCCTATGTCCAGCAGTGGACGTCTTTCGGCTGAAATGATGATGATGATGATGAAATTAAATTTTTACTCAATTAATTTAATATTACGGACACACACTTCACTATGAATTTAATAATCTAGCGTATGGTACTCGTGGGTGCCAGCTGAAAATCAGCGTCAGGTGGGTACACTTTGTATTGTATTCTGACATTATGCTGAGCTGAGGCTCTTTTGGCATTATATATTATCATTTGTTTATGTTTAATTTGCAGACTTAGATACACTTCACACGGTCTACTTCTCACGGGTGCGCCAAAGTTCACCTAAATTTTCAACTCCGATAATTGGAAATCCGAAAATGTTCTTCCTAACATTTTTCATCCTAACAATCACAATTCCTAACTACTCTGTCTCTAATGTTCATAATTCCGAAGCATTCAACTTCATAATGTCAGTAGCAATAAACATCTATTATACTTTTATTTTTTCCTATATTTTCTCAACATAACCATCTTTTACACTATTACTAAACGTCTTCTTTCATTGTATTTATAGCGGTATGTACCTGCAAAGATATCCATAGGTTAGGTTAGGTTAGAACTGTGACCAACTACGCGCGAGCCGACCGAGCGAAGCGAGCGGTGCCGCGGCAGCGGCCGGCGAGCGCTACCTCGAAATTGGTCGCGAAATTTTTCTAAGTATTTTTTTCATACTGCCCCCAAGACGACACTCTGACCTGAATTTCATTCATTTAAGACAAAAATCAGTGAAACGACTTTTAATCGGTAATTATGTTTAAGGATAAAAGCGTTATGATAAAAAACAGTAGGAGTTTAAATATATTTACATTAATGATATTATTAATTAAAATTTTCGGAAACATGAGTGTTATGAACATCGCCGGTAGCACTACAAATAGTATGAATGAAAACTTTAGGATGAAAAATTTTAGGAAGAGTGATCATTCGGTTACAAATCATTAGGAAGAAAAACTTTAGATGAGCCAATATGGACCCACTTCTCACTCTGTCAATCAGTACTCTCTTTTGGGATAACGAGTTGGGATGGTGCTTCGAAAACTTACATTCTTCAACTGGAAAAAGCGCAACGAGCTGTACTTAAAGTCATGACATCGAAACATTTCCATACAATTGTATAAAGACTGCAATGTTATGACTGACAGACAGCTTTTTGTGCTCAGTACCATTTTGTGCTCAGTACCATTTTGTGCTCAGTACCATTTTGTGCTCAGTACCATTTTATGCTCAGTACCATTTTGCGCAAACATGGTTCTCTGAAATGCAGTATTCGTCGTCTGGCAGATAGAAGATCAAAATATTGTCTGTCCTGTAGAACGTTATAGAACTAAAATGGCTGAAAGACACTTTCGAGTATTGGGTAGGCGAATTTATAATGCAGTTAACAAACAGTGCAATATTTATCGATTGAATAAATTTGAATGTAAAAGGAAAGTGAGGCAATGGCTAACGACTCTTACGAGGAGGTAGAAAAGTTGTTCGGAAAGCTTTTTTAAGAAGTTCCTGCTTATTTTAGACAACTCAAAACATACACCACACAAACACACACACCCACGAAACATACACATGACACATACACTTACACACCCAAGCTCACAGGCTTTAATGTAGTTTAATAACTTTATTTTATTATTTTTTATACTGAAACGATAGCAACTAACCGAACGCTAATCCGTACTAATTTGTAAAAATGTGAAAATTTCATTAATAGAGAGAGCCCTGGCACCCATAACACAAGTTTAATCTAAGCTTGGGTGCCGGAGGTAATAATCAGTGATTTACGCAATTTAAAAAACAATATTGTCTATTACTAACCTATTGCCTCTGTATAAATTGTAAATTTGGAAATTAAGTTTTGTTCTGTTCTGTTTTATTTGTAGTTTTAAGGTTCTATAAGCTGTAATGCCAATAAACGCATTTATCTTTCATGCTTTCAGTGTAAAAATACTGATATTATTGTGGAAACGATTCCACTCCGTATGAACACACATTGCTAGTTTTTGCCTTTTCCGACAAAATCAGTGTGTAAACCACAAGAGGCACGAAAACACTTTGCATAAACATCAACATGAAATATGAGAGTTCTACGTTAACTTATGTGAAAATGTTTGGAATGATCTCCTACTGTGTAAACCGTGGAGTTTCTTGCCGGCTCTTCTCCATAGGAAGCGACAAATTGGAACCGTGCACCTAGCTTCTGACGTTTCATAAGTGCCCTTTCAGGTTTATGTGAAATTTTTTTTTTGATTTTGATTTTTTTTGACTATATATTTTAGATGGAACTTCGGGAACGTTAAAGCAATAAATATAGATTTATTTGTCTTTACCACAGGTCTTGAAATACAAAGAGAACTATTAACTCAAATGATAAAGAGAATAAAAACATACACCCTGTACGGTAATTATTGGATAACCTTGAAATGGTTCATGGTAGAACTAAAGGCCATTAAGAAAGAACCATTTTTTTATTTGATTTTTTTTACAACCGACTTCCTAAAAAACACTACAAAGTGCAAAATAACTTTAATTTTGGTAGTCGGTGTCATTGGATATGTAGGTATTTTAGTTTTTGTCACCGCCTTCCAAAATTAAAATTATTTTGCACTGTGTAGTGTTTTTTCGGAAGGCGGTTTTTTTTTTTTTACAGAAAAAATACAAATAGACGATGTTTTTTTCTGGATGGCCATTAGTTCTATCATGAACCATTTCAAGGTTATCCATTAATTACTGGACACCCTATATATGAACTCACGCCTTCTTTCAATGTGGGTTGGTAAAAACTACAGCACGCCAAGATCCTTATAATACTCCTTTAGCTTCATTTACACATTTACACACATCTGGTCATCCACGCACGTTGGTTACGCATACTCCACACTTGACTTTTCCAAAGAACATCACGGTCACTTTCGTACACTTAAAGTTGACGTCCCAACCAGTCTTATTCAGAGATTCTCCTCGTTTTGTATTATGCACAGCCAAAGTGTGGAACTGTCTGTCAGCGTCTGTCTTTCCACATTTAATGACTCTGCCTTCAACGCAGAAGCGAGCAACTATCTTCTGGGCACGCTCGTTCCATAGTAGAACTCTTCGTTCGTTTTCCGTCAGGCGTGACCGAGCTCAAGAGCAAGGCACGTTCAGAATTTAAAAAAGTATTAAGTATACCTATATGCATTGTTACTTCCGACTCAAAATCAAGATCATTTTTTTTTAACATAATCCTGCATGGGCACTTATGAAACGTCAGAAGCTAGGTGCGCGGTTCCCACTGGCCGCGTTCTATGGAGAAGAGCCGGCAAGAAACTCCACGGTTACTCTATCGATTTTTCACTATTGCGTAGGTTTATAAAGTTATGTTGGTATGAACTTAATCAAACTACAGTTCCGTGAGCAAAGTACATACTGCTAGTAGGTAATCTAGTTGAAATAATTTGCATTGTAAATGAGAGGTAAATACATGTTTTGTATGGTAATTCAGGCAATTAATTACTTGTACATAATGATGTGCTTTTAATTCTACAAAGTAGGCATAACTTAGAACTTTCAAGTTAGACACTAAAGTTAAATAACACACGAGAAAATAAAATATATATAATTATAAAATAAAAATAAAAAAATTCTTATGTTGCAAATATGGTTGCGTCACCATGTTTTAGTGTACCTAATACACCCTGAACATCATCTACTAATAGAGAATTTGTCAAGACAGACAGACAACAGATCAGCTCGAAGGTACCAAAATATTGCATTGTCACCGACTTCACATACGCGTGCCAAATTTCGACTCAATCGAACACCGGGAAGTGGGTCAAATTCAACTTGCAATTTTTGAACATGACAACTTACAAACAACACGATTTTAAGACAAATTAAAACTTGTAAAAAAGAGCATTTTATAAAATAGTAAACAAGTCAACTGCATGTGTCAAATTAGTCACCAAGATTATGCATACATACACCTTATAACTATATAAATGACGGTACAAAAACATACCACTTTACAAATAAATAACAGTAAAAGAACTCTTCACTCTTCACACAATCTTCGAAGACCATTGTTTTAAGCTGACAGCACTATTTATTTTGCGATTGTGCATAGTATTTCATCCATTAAATCATGCAAATCGCAAAAGAAGTAGCGACATTAGCTTATGAAGACGGAGAATCATTTTTAAAGCTGTAATAAACAATACATGTTATTTACCAATGACGTATTATATATAGAAGCGTCATACACGGCCATAAAAGCACTCAAGAGCACATAAAAGCGTAAGCCATGAATGTCGCTACTAGTACATACCTACATATCATACAGTGCGCGAAGATTAGACTATGACTGTTATTTACACGTTCAATTCTTAAAATAATCAGTCTGTCTTGCCTTTTACCAACTGAGTTGTCATCGGCTTACCAGAAGCAGTTGAATACTGACGATCTGACGTCCACAACCGAGTTACTGGGTAACACGATACCCTTTGGTAAGACTGGTTGTCAGAGGACCCGTAACGACTCACAAAGATCTACATTGTCATTCTTAACATGCTTTTCGAAGCGCGGGGGCATCTCGATATGTGGTTAAATTCATCTAGGTCACCCAACGTTGCTTAACCTTGAAGATCGACTCGAGCGGCTGATATTATTTAGCCACGTTTTTCATGAAATTTCGGAAAACAAAAAATAAAAATAAAAACACTACAAAGTGAAAAATAACTTGAGTTTCGGAAGTCGGTGTTTTTGGATCTGTATTTTAGTTTTTTGTCCGTGACTTCCGAAATTAAAGTATTTTTTTTACTTTTTAAGTAGTGCTTTTTTTGGAAGCCTGTTGTGTTTTTTTATATTTTATTTTTCAGTTATGGTACTTACCTCACACCAATTCGTATACCACTACTTCCCATGTAGTTTTTTCAATATGTCTGCAGTTTTGTTCCCTCAACTCGAAGACTGAAGTCTGCAGAACCTTAAACGCCTTAAAAATCTCATTTGGACCATGAAATTTTCAAGGAGTCTACGACTCTGACCGAAGATAGCTCCTTTTAATTCTTTCTTCTTTTGTAATGCTTCTTGGAAACTGCTGTTCTTGGGATTTTTTACGCTTTTAGGGAGTGCCTTTTTAATGGTTTTATTTAATTTACTAATGCTAACCTTACTTCAAAAGTATGAAAATACATAAAAGAGAAAATATTGTTGCACAATTTCTGAAATGAAATACACGCTAAAACTGGGGTATACGCATATGAGTTTGGAATTACACAAAGATACAGTAACTCCGTTGTGATGTTACAATAAAAAAAACATAAAATAAAAAATATAGGGCTTGTGGCTAGGTAATAACAGCCGCACGCGTCGATCAATCAGGTTAAGCTACGCTTACCGCGGTTGGTCCGTGGATGGGTGACCATCTTTACATACTGAGACCCTTCCATGCCTCGCGATGCGCGGCTGGCATTAAATTTGTGGATCTTTGCCAGTTGTTACGGGTCGTCAGAAGCCCGAAAGTCTGACAACCAGACTTACCAAGGGGTATGGTATTACCCAGTTACTGGGTTGTGGAGGTCAGATAGGCAGTCGCTCCATGTAAAAAGGTTAGAATGGAAGCTAACCTCAATATAGTTGGGAAAAGTCCAGGCAGATGACAGTGATGTTCACATCTCAATGTGCATTTAACAGAAGTTTATAATCTTAGTCAGTTTTTTCAATACGTCTGCAGTTTTGCTCCCTTCCGCCTCCGCTTGAAGATTGAAGTCTGCAGAACCTTAAACGCCTTCAAAATTACATGTAACCCATGAAATTTTCAAGGAGTCTACGACTCTGACCGAAGATACCTCCTTTTATTTCTTTCTTCTTTTGTACTGCTTCTTGGAAACTGCTGTTCTTGGGATTTTTTAAGCTTTTAAGAAGTGCCTTTCTAATGCTGCTAAACTCAGATTTTTAATTTGCTAAAATATAATGGCAGTGGCGGTCGACCATTTTTTAACCGACTTCAGAAAAGGAGGAGGTTCTCAATTCGACTCTGTTTTTTTTATATGTTTTTTACCTCATAACTTTCGAATGGGTGGACCGATGTTGATGGTTCTTTTTTCATTTGAAAGCTGGTACTTTCTGTGTGGTTCCATTTCAATATTCATATAGATCTGATGATGCGTTTCGGAGATAGACAACGGAACTCTTCAAAAAATAACAGTAAATAAACCGCGATTGCTGCTATCGCATAAATATGCATTGTTTTGACCCCAAGGATGATGAAATTTCGAATTAGTGGGGTAGGTACTATACATATATATAAAACAACCACTGACTTCCGAAAAAACACTACAAAGTAAAAAATAACTTTAATTTCGGAAGGCGGTGACTTTGGATATTTATTTTAATTTTTTGTCACCGCCTTCCGAAATTAAAGGTTTTTTTTCACTTTGTAGTGTTTTTTCGGAAGTCGGTTGTTTTTGTCAACATGACCGTTATGCTAGAGTAACCGCTGTCAGTTTGCTACAGCAAATTAAAAATCAGAGTATAGAATAATATCAGAAATAGTTTAATTTAATTTACTAATGCTAACTTTACTTCAAAAGTATGAAAATACATAAAAGTAAAAATATTGTTGCACAATTTCTAAAATGAAATATACGCTAAAGTTGAGGTATACGCATATGAGTTTAGAATAACATAAAGATACAGTAACTCTGTTGTGACGTCACAATAAAAAAAAATGTACTTACTCCACACCAATTCGTATACCACTACTTGCCATGTAGTTTTTTCAACATGTCTGCAGGTTTGCTCCCTCAACTTGAAGACTTGAAGTCAGCAGAACCTTAAACGCCTTCAAAATTACATGTAACCCATGAAATTTTCAAGGGGTCTAAGACTTTGACCGAAGATAGCTCCTTTTATTTATTTCTTCTTTTGTAATGCTGCTTGGAAACTGCTGTTAAACCACGCTTACCGCGGCTGGTCTGTGGAAGGGTGACCGTCTTTACATACCAAGACCCCTCCGTGCTTCGGAATGCACGGCTGGCATTTGTGGATCTTTGACAGTCGTTAAGGGTTTGTCAGAAGCCCGAAGGTCTGACAACGAGTCTTACCAAGGGGTATCGTATTACCCAGTTACTGGCTTGTGGAGGTCAGATAGGCAGTCGCTCCATGTAAAAAAACTGGTATTCAGCTGCATCCGGTTAGACTGGATGCCAACCCCAACATAGTTCTGAAAAGGCTAGGCAAATGATCAAGATGCTTTTTTTTTTTTTTTGAGGGTGGGACATCATCAAATGACTTCTCCCGCTCTGGGTGGAGCAGGAGGGCGTGTCAGACTTTTACTGACTAAAACCCACCCGTGTTCCCTCAGCTGCCCGTGTGCCAGGGGCCACGGTATCTCTTTCGAACAACCCGCACCCCTGGCAGATGATCATGATGCTCACATCTGAGTTTGCATTTTACAGAATTTTATTATCTTAGTCAGTTTTTTCAATACGTCTGCAGTTTTGCTCGCTCAACTCGAAGACTGAAGTCTGCAGAACCTTAAACGCCTTTAAAATCTCATTTGGACCATGAAATTTTCAAGGAGTCTACGACTCTGACCGAAGATAGCTCCTTTTATTTCTTTCTTATTTTGTAATGCTTCTTAGAAACTGCTGTTGTTGGGATTTTTTAAGCTTTTAGGAAGTGCCTTTCTAATGATGCTAGAGTAATGTCAGAAATAGTTTTATTTAATTTACTAATGCTAACTTTACTTCAAAAGTAAGAGAATACATAAAAGAAAAAATATTGTTGCACAATTTCTAAAATTAAATACATACTAAAGCTGGGGTATACGCATAGGAGTTTGGAATAAGGCAAAAATACAGTAATTCCGATGTGACGTCACAATAAAAAAAATCATCTCCATAGAAAATTACATAATGAACACATAATCAGCTTAAAATGTTCTCACTTCTGGGACACAGGCTTCTTCTCTTTTTTGAGAGGGGGTAAGGCGAGAGTATTTTTTTCTTATTTTCTTTATTTAGGCAACCAACAACGATAACTGATAAATGATTTTATTTTTGTAAGTAGGTTTGTACAAACATTTTTACACATCAATCATATTTTTTAACACTATAACTTTTTATACCCTAATTTAACTAAAACGAATAAACTAAAGCGTCGAAAAATTCATCAGCATCGCTGTCGACTGGTAATGTACCCAATAGACTGGTGGCATTGCCACGCTGTACATTAATGCTTAGCCTCTGGCCAAGGTAAAAACCAGCCTTTGAGTCACGTGAAGTTTCAACCAGCCGTTTTGAGATTTCCTTAAAGAGACCTTGAGCACTCGGACCCCACGGCCCCTTAAAATATTAAGTATATATGGAAGGAGACCGTTTGTCGATGAGTGACGACGTTTCATACAAAGTTGGATCAAAAACCCTAAGTGAAAAATACTATAAAAATAAAGCGAAAAAGATGTGTCATCCTGATCGGGTCCTCTACGGCCAGTCTCATATTACTACCGATTGAAGAAAATAAATGGAAGGTGACTTTAATATTTAGTTACTAAGCAAACAAGAATTGTAATAGGAACACTCGCTGGGGTTTTTTGTCATAGTAGGGTAACAATTTTTAAAGATGAAGGAATGGTCCGATAGGTTAACACTTTTTTTTCGCTGGCCGTAACTTTGTATTTTGGGCCGAAAATCGCTAATTTCCTTTTTCCGATTATGGGCTATACGCAGAATAATTCATTGTTAATTAATTTTATAATTATTTGGTGGGATTAATTGTTATGTCCGTAAGTGTGTTCGTGGCATCACAGCGAGCCCGATTTGAATACGAGCCTATTTGAATACCAGCGCTGCGGTAATTGTTTTTTTTTTAACAAATATTGCAGCATTATGCTGAGATAGGAGTGTTTTTGGCGTCCCACAGATCTTGCTTTTTATTATTTTGTTATTTTTAATGTCAGATTACCGAAAAAAAAACAATGATTTTCTGTATTGTTTCCTGTGAATTTCTCAAATAAAATATTTTTCTTTCTTACAGTATATCTATCGGAAGATTCATGAGTACGGGATGTCAATTGACAACGTAACGTAAGTGTGAAGTTGGCGCGCTTCGACAGTCTAGCTTGACGTTCGTGCGAGTCGACGAGAGTGCTTTAATGGCGCCATGTAGCTCTCTTAACCATCAGACATCGTGTGGGCAACAAGTGCCTAGAAACTGTCCAAGGTTCCGTTTGGCAAATTAAAAAAAAAACCTAAAAATAAATAATCATCTTCAGCGTTTTCCTCGCCCGCAACACACACCTAAGCCCAGTAAAATTTTCAACAGTGAAGAATCCAGCTCCAATCGGCTTTCTTGTTCCAAAAATATCTAATATTAAGTACTTACCAGTTTCCAAACAGAGAAGACCACGGCAGCAGTCTCCGTTGGTAGTACAGGGGGCGCTGTAGCAGTGTCCCGGCTCGTCTACGACGTCATCGATACGGTTGCCTTCCAGGGCTTCAGCATACACCTCCTCGGGTTCCTGGAGAAGATTGGATGGTTAGAAATTGGTTGGGTGACTATCAATATGAGAGAGTGTGTGTGTGTGAGTTTTATGTTAATGACGTGTGCTGACGCTACTCGTCTCCACGCATATATTCACAGCGTGTTTGTCAAGTATTCTTGGTTACTATATGAAAGCGCGCGTCTCTTCGTGAGATAAAATACTACACGTCAATTTATGTGCGGGGCTCGTGGATAAATAGTAACAGATCGATGTTTGTTTGTTTGTTTATTCATGAACAATAAATTGTTTCGGTAAAGCCTCCTAATTGTTTTAAGATGAATGTGTTTTCAGCCTGTCCGTGATAGTGTCCTGTGTTGTGATAACACCACACTTCAACCCATCACACCACACCACACCACACCACACCACACCACACCACACCACACCAAACCACATCACACCACACCACACCACAGCACACCACACCACGCCACACTACACCACGCCACGCCACGCCACGCCACACCACACCACGCTACATTACACTATACTACATCACACTACACAAACACAAATAACTAATTATTATTTATTTATTTCTTCTTTTGTTTGTATCTTTTTACTTCTTTGTTTTAGTTTCGCTAATGTTTCCTACCAAAGGTTGAAAATATGTAATATCTTTAAGATTTAAGTTATACTCATACACTGTTTTGGGGGGGGGGGGGCTGGTAATCTGTATGACAGGTTTTCCTAGTGCAGATACCAGTCTCTCACAAAGGATTTATTTAGATATTGTAATCTTCATATATTTAAGGCGCCTTTGTGAAAGAGAAAATAAAGGTTTGTTTATTTATTATATAAATAAGATAATTAAATTACTTAAGGAAAAAAAACCCGTTAAATATTACAACAATGCATAAATACAACATAAATAGGAATTTCGTTCTAGATCCCCAACAGCATAAAGACACTCAACAGGAAACTTTTAAGTTGGTTTTTAAAAGAGCTTGAGTAAATAGCGCTTTTTATATCGAGAGGCAACTTATTAAATAAAATAACCGATTGATATCTGGGACTGTGCTTATATTCAAATTAGGCTGTACCTTATCCCGTTTAATGTCTTGTCTACGTGTGCTAATTTGTCGTTCTTCTGCTGTCTCATATTCATGTATATAGGGTGACTGGTAATTAGTGACCGATATTTAAACACATGATTGTATCATAACAAACAACTTTCCCAAAGAAACGATTTTTTTTATTTAACTATCCCCCATTTAAATAACCCCCTATTTAAATAACCCCAATAGAATATTGAACAAGAATAATACACCATCAGCTGTAATTTAATTTAGTTACCTACAAACAAAAAAAGAACCACTTTTACCATGCATTATTCTTTTGTCATTAATTTAACCACCGTACGCTCGCTATCAGCTGTGAGTCGCATGACCCGGGGGTCAAACGACTCACAGCTGATAGCGTGCGTACGGTCCGCTGTTAACTTAATGAAAATAATAATAATGCATGGTAAAAGTGGATTCATTTTTGGTGTATGGTATTCATGGTGTATTTTTTGTTAGGTAATTCTTGTTAGGTACTCAATATTCTATTGGGGTAATAAAATGAGAGTCAATAAGGTGGATTAATAAAAAATAATCGTTTCTTTGGCAAACTTCGTCGTTTCTTTCGTTATGCTCGTGAACGGGTGCTGCTTATGGTGACTGGTCGTCTTGCTGACCATGGTTTTGTCATTGTTATTCGTAATTAACTGCTTATCTATTTTACTCCGAAGGTCCTAGCCTAACATTTATTACTTCAAGTTAAATTTAAATGAACATAATGCAGCATTGCATATGTAAGCGGGCACACCCTTCATTTCTGGAGGCTTTTATGCGGGTATTGAGTTCTGTTTACGTTTATTGATTTGTTTTTATTATTTATATCTGCTTGAGTTTAGTTACTATGTTTTGTTGGTATATTGACGTGTGCTAGCTGACATATGGCAAATAAATTAATTTTATATTTTGTGCTTAGTAATGTTAATTACTCACCTATTACTGTACAGAATCAAGTTCTTCTAACTTAACAGGCAGCTATGCTGCTGGGAAGTTTGTTGCGTCATTTCTTCTTCCCAGCTAAAGCACTAGGAAGTGGTGAAGGGCGGGCGTTTTGGGGGACTGTCTTATGTAATTTTGACGTTCAAAAAGTGCAGCCTAGTTTGGATAAATGACTTTTGTTTTTTTTTTTTAATTTGTTTGTTATGATGAGTACCAATCATGTGTTAAAATATCGGTCACTAATTACCAGTCACCCTATATATTTGGACATGTTACTTAGAAGTACAAATACATAAATGTTCGGCACTGTAAGTATTTTGAGGTATTTAAAATGTTCACGGCAAGGTGGTCAAACTACGATTGCCACGGTCGTTGATGGCTCTATCCATGGACCATGCATTATAGGACCCGGCTGTCATTTTTAGATTTTTGATAGTCGTTACGGGAAGTCAGCGTCCTAAAAGTGTGACAAACAGTCTTACTTTACTAAAGGATATCGTTTCACTCAGTTACTGGGTTGTGGAGGACAGATAAGAGGTTGCTCCATGTAAAATAAGGCCTCTTCTCTGCCAGAGGTAATGGTTTGTAATCTACCACGGGAGCAAAGTGCGGTTTTTATCATAATTTTGTATAATATTTTTTTACTATGTTACTGAACTTAATAATAAATTAGAGTAGGTACTAGACGCTACACAGTTAGTAGGTATACCTTACCTTTAATGTATTTTTACGGTTAATTAGTGCTAAGAGCAGTTAATAAACAGACCACTTAGCTAATTAATAATCCCTTACAAATGCAGAATATTCATTTTTTGTAGATAAAATACTGAATCTGAAGGTAGTCTTGTTAATTTTGTTCTAAATTATTAAGAAGAGTTTCGCCAATATATGTAGAGGTTAGATAGACAGCAGCGGAGAGGTGTAATTTTTTCTAAGAGAGAAGCCGAAGCGAAGTCGGCTTTAACTTACTGACTTATCAATAAAGAATACTTACTATCATTCTAAAATTAATTTAAGTAAAGAATTATATACAATAAAGTTAAACAGTTGAAAACCAAATAAAATGTGCAATATTCCTACTTCTCATTCTCTGTGATGCATTTTTCTGTTGGCTTGATCTCGTCAATATCAATCGGTGCCACGTGACCTACAGTGACATCATTACAGGATCGCTGTTGTATGAATTTTTGGGTCCCAATTATGACGTTTTGGCGCCGAGTTATTATAAAACATTTTTTTTTTGTTGTGATACAAAGCTAAAAATAACCGTTGTTTAAATGTTATGGTGGATTAAATACCCGTAGTGTAACTATATCTACAATAGTAGCCACCATTAACGTATAATTTTTTAACAGCGACGGAGTTGCCGATGCGAATCCCCGAAGGGAAGCCGGTAGGAATCGTGTTATATGGTGCTTTCGCCACTGATAGGTAGTTGCTCCATGTAAAATACTGGTTGCGAAAAGGCCAGTCAGATTGATTGACATCAACTTATGTTAACCATTCTTCACTGCTTTAATCAAGGCTATAAACGAGAATATATCTAAGCGTTATTAAGCAACAAATCACAATATATTACCTACTAAATCCATTGTACTATAAATACAAATTAAACAGGCTCACGTTTATAGGCCAGGACCTTTGCGTCAGTATAATGCGCAATGACCCGTAAAAGCCACGGATTTACACGTCAAGCTGGCGCGGAATTACGCGCTTAATTACGTGGTAAGAATCATAATTTATCTGTTTTTAATGTTAATAAGAGAGGACAATGTTTTATAGAGGTTCAAGGTCGTCTAGCGGCGAGATGGGCGGACGACCTTCTTGCCATTGGGGGCAAAACCTGGGTGAGGCTGGCACAGGAGCGTGTTGATTGGCACAAGAAAACGCAGGCCAAAACCAAGCAGTGGGTGAAGTCGGTCTGTTTATGATGATGATGGAGAACAGTGTGTAAAGTTTACTCATCCTTTATAGCAAAGACAGGACCTCCGACCAGGAGTAATGTGTCTGGTGGACGTTGTATATATGTATGCTAGTTGCGTCGTAAACTTTGCTTGCGCGATGCAGGACATTGCGTGACGTCAGTATGCTGTGTAATTCGCTTGTGGCTTCATAATGTATGTATAGTTGTTTCACATAAAGATCTTTATGTACCATATACTCAAAATGGAAAAAAAAGCAAGGATGAACAGAAATCTTCTGGGCACGCTCGTTCCATCTTAGACCTCATCCATCGTTTCCCTTTCGTCGTTCTCTGCCCAACGTTATCTCATTTATTCACTCTTTTTTCTGTCTTAGCGTGTTTCATCCTCTCACAACTCATTCATCTTTTCTCTTGCACTAAAAATAATCTGTAACGCTTCAGTTGTGCAGCGTATCAGGCGATACTTTTGCTAGAATTGTCTTCTACATAACATCACACCTTGTTTCCCCGAAGAGTTGGGCAGAGGTGAACCTGTAGTATACCCACATTTCGCCGTTATATTTAGGTTTTATGAAATAGGAGGTGACTCATAGCTATCAACCGGGCAGAAATGCAGAGTCCGGGCGGACTCAAGTCCCCCCCTCCCCACTCAACCGACTTCTACTCCTACTCCTTCACTGCGCACGCGGTCCGGTTGTGGAATTCACTTCCGCCTGACATTGGGTACTGCCAAACTGTAGCAGTATTCAAAAGAAGAGTGAAAGAACACTGTCGCCACTTTGTAATAATTGCTTATGTATTTATTAATTAAATTACATTATAATAATATATATTTTAGTGATATTTATTTTACAAGTATGTATGTGTTTGTATGTATGTTTATTGTAATATGATATGTGTATATTTAAATTAGAGTATAATTTGTAATTTTATGTTTTCCCTTCTACTATTACACATGTTGTCTACATCTCTTTTATCTTCTCTCGTATCGCAGGTGTGTTGGAAAAAAATTCTGTAGAAATAAGCATTAACTTTGTGGCGGACATCTACAATGCCTCACATACGAAACTTTAAAATCAACAAATTTGGAAAACACAAAACAGTCAAGTGGCGCCATCTACAGTGCCATATGCGAACTACACAAGACGTGACGTCACACCGCAACTACATCAGCTACACCGCGCAAGCAGAGTTTACCGCGCGATCTGCATATATACAACATCCCGACATCAATCGTCGGGCAGTTGCCCACCAGACACAACACACGTCTGGTGGGAGGATCCTCCTTTTCCATAGAGTATGAGTGAACTTTGTACCTCCTATACCTTTGTACGTATTGTGCTGTTCCTTTGTTCTTGTCTGTATATATATGTGTGTACATAAATGGTTAAATAAATAAATAAGGAATTTCACATGGAAAAAACCAATAACATTTTGCCCGAGCTGAAAATCGAACCTAAGACCTCATGCTCCTTAGTAGCGTTTGCGACCACTAGACCAATGACGTTGTGATTGTCTCCTGCATTATCTAAAAAAAAAACACCAAACTGCAAAAAAAAGCTAAATGAAAGAACTATGTTGGTACACTCACCTGTCCATACGGATAATGGCGGTAAGGCGAGCGGCCGTACCCCAAGTTGGCCAACATATCGGAGCTGAACCGATTGAACAGACCTCCCCAGGCGTGGGCCGCTCCGGCCACGGTTAGCACCAGCACTGCGGTCACAGCCATCGTAGTGCTGTGGGCAAGAGAGAGAGGAAGTTAGAGGAAAGAAGACAGAAGATTTTGTAAGAGAAAAGTGTGGACGAGTAGTTTAAAAAAAATTACAAATACGTTCCTATACAGTCTGTTCCAAAAATATGTGATGAAAGTTTTTATAAAGTTTGTTAAGTTTGTTTCATCTTTATAACTCATCTCTCACCTTTTATAATATTTTTATATAAATTACATACAATATAATAAAATACTTGGAAGTAGTCGTATGTTATAATTTTTAAATTCATTATTGTTTTATTATTTCCTTTACTTGACTAAATATTATTGTTTATAAAAATAAAATTTAGTAAATTAACACGTTGGTGGACAGTAACAACCACAGGCGTCTAGGTAGCTAAAAGTGATACGACAGCACGCCTGTCAACGTCTGAGTTTTTACTTGCATAAAATCAGTACGCCACACGACGACTGACTTTCCATACTATCATAAAGAACAGCATGATGTACTGTCACCACAGGTATAATTAAGACTTTTGTACTGTCACTACCCAATTTAGAAAAAAATCGTCAAAGAAAGTACCTCCACGCACTCTTTCAAAAAAGGACAATTTTAACCATGCGTTGTGACACTACGCCCGCAGGCAATGTATGAAAATAAATAGTGTCACAGTAGCCGTAACCAGTGAGATAGTACTGTCCACCAACGTGTTAAATTATATTTAACAATAATATGTTTATAATATTCATTGTTGTTTGTATTATTACTTGTTTTTAATACTCTGATACTAATTTCACAGATGTAATCTTCCTCCAAACCTGTCAAATTTCTATGCTAAAAAAGCAAACACAAAAGACTAGAAATGTTCGATTAGAAATCTGTTATTAAAAAACGCAGATTAGTTATTTTTTTAAATAATCAAAACAAATCAATTAATTTGTAAGTAGCACTTCAAATTGGCAACCACAGCTTTACCTATAGGTCTGATCCATTTGTTAACATTTTAATCAGAAACCCTACTTTTGAGACCGCCTGTTTGAGTAAAACAAAAGTTTTTAATATATTCACAGTTTTAATTGGTTTAATTTATGATTTTACAAAGAACAACAGCTATTTTTACAAAAGTGAAGTTTTAGAAGGGACTCAGGCAGCAGAGTTGCCAATTCAACAAAATGTTTTTACTATAATGTTGCCAATGACAATAATATTCTCTTAAATGTTGTAAACACCGACAATAAACATTTTGACCCCTGTTTCACTCCCTAATACTTATGCACGCCACCGACGGCTTTAGCCAACAAATGGAAAAGTGCTGGACGCCAACGATGGCAATAAGAAGACAAAATATATTTACTTCGTGAAACGTTTCTTGGCGGGCAAAAGTTAAAGGTTTCGTAACCCTGCCGTAGGTAATCCTATTGACATGTGTAGCGTTGCGTTTTGCGTGTCAGGCACCATAAAAATGGCGTCATTTGGTTAGGTATGTAAGCTGAAAGCCTATTTTGTTTATTTATATACATTGGCGCTACGACAAACGTTGTTATATTGGCGGCTGGGTTGTTAACGGCTTCGCCCGCGTGTATGTGTATTTCGTGGGCATTGATATATATTTTTTTAAATATACGTGGTTTTAGTTAGTCCTTATAACATCATCTCTCTGCAGTCAAAATCAGTAGAACCGTTTCAGAAATTTATCGGAATAAACAGACAGACACACAGACAAAAAAATTGTTAAAAGTAGGTACCCTTTAAGCTTTGACTTGTATTTAAAAAAAGCTGTTATTTTGACTATAATTATATATTGTATATAGATTTGATTCCATAAATAAACTTAATAGGGGTTGATTCACGTACGTTTCAACCCAATTAGCTGAATTAAATTCAGTCTGCCAAATCCAATCGAATGACTGTGTTCAAAGACCCATTATAATTTGGTTGATATTAATCACCCCAATCAAGATTGGGATTCTATAGTAATTGGGATTTACGTAGTTTTTATAACAGGTTAGGGAAGAGATGCTAATAAATAATAATCTAAGAGGCGGACGAACTAGAAACGCTACTATTCGGTATGACTACCTGGTTCCCAGATAATTGTAATCTGATTCTAAATATTATATATTTCGGGAAGTAATTGAATGAGTGCATCTTTAGTGCAAGATGGATGGATTGTGTGAGGAATGATGTTTAAGAGAATGGAAGAAGAATAAGTGTTTCGCCGACCCCAAGTAACAGTGCAGCTTCAATTTGAAAATTCGATCAGTTTTATAACTCCATAGTTTGTGGCTCAGAGTGACATTATGAATTATTTTATTAATATTTGCATGCCATTGTCTAAGAGCGTTCATTCCACGCGAGCTGGCAACAACGCATTTATAGTAGTTTTTCGTGATTATTTAATTACATACAAACAAAATAAAGTACTACTTTTTTCAGCCAAACACAAGATCGTTGGTATTTATAATTATTTGTAACATTTATTCTTTAATAAAATCATTTAATCGTACTGGGTAATGCAAATAGAAAATAATTGACGGTATGTCGATTTTTATAAGTAACTACCAAAATAACTGTAAAAAAAATTGCATACTAACTTGAAAATACCAACGATCTAATGTATGGCTGAAATTGAAATAATTACGAAAAACCGCCATAAATGCGCCGTTGCCAGCCCGCGTGATGATCTATTTTTATATTTACTATTAACATCTCTTGCATGCTGACAATTTGTGTTGTATGTGTTGTACTCATGATTGGGCAAATTAATTATTATCTTATCTTAACCAACCATAGCCATTTCCGTTCAATACGCTTCCGTGCCGAATCGAACATCAATCAATGTTATCAAAAGAGTCTTCTAAAGGCCGTATCCAAATCAAAAACCCGAAAATTTTGTCAGTTTAAGGTGAATCTAGTCGACATTTTTCCCATACAAACTTCGGGAGTGTATTACTCCACAGTTCGACAATGCACATCAAAAATTAAACATGGTATGGTTTTGTCTTATTATTAATATTGTCTGTATGGCAATAGAATACTAAAATAAAAAGCCATTAAAAAAGTTAGGAGCCAACAAAGATTCGTTTTTCTTGCTAATTTAACCTAACTTAGGGCGTGTTTAAGTAATAAAATAAATGTAAAATCTGAAAAACCAAGTCGGCACCGACAAAGCTCAAATATCGAAAAGTACAATAAACTTTATTGGTTAATGCAGTGGTTTTTTCATAAAACCCGATCTTCCGAAGGACTGTTCTTAATTTTTTACGCGCCTGTTGTACTATAACTTGATCCTGCATCTCACTCAATAATGTTGTGCGTGTAGACTAGCTTCTAACTGCTCATCACTGATACTACCTCTGTTGGAAACGATGCCTGGTGAGACAGCGTGCTTTTTAGCCTGGCCCATCATTGAGTTCGAGCCCGCGACTAGTTTCCCCTTAAACCAAACATACGACCACCATTCTTCCAACAGCTACCTGCTGTTGGAAGCAACGTAAATTAGTGATTGAAAATGTGTCACTTTCAATACGATAACCTGTCTAATGGTTGTGAATCAGCTTAGCTATCGAGATACATAAACTTTGGCTGGTAAACTTTACCCGGATAACCCAACGAAAATGTTTTCGAAAAGCTAAAGAAATCTCTTTTTGATTTATCTTCTCCATAATGGTTGCCAGTAACGTTAAACTAATGTTCAACTATCTTCAGTTTCAACCCACACTAAATAGTTTCTCCCCTCTTTTCACCCCTTTGAATATTTAACAAAGACGACTTCCTTAAAACGCCTTGTGTTTAGTCGCTCCCCGGGGCCTATTGAGCCAGATTTTAATAATTAAATAGGTACAGTTTTCTAAGTAAATGTTAGTTAAACCCTTAGGGGTTTTTCTAATTAAATTATCTTGAAGACAGTTACTAGTGCCTTAATAGAGCTGTAAATATTCGTTAGGAACTTTTCTAAAGGTTGTAACTTACAAGTTTATTTGATTAGAATTGTCTGTGAAAATTTTATATAGGGGTGAAAGTACTCGTAAAAATGAATCTTTCGCCATTTGGGGTTGAATTTAATTTTGCTCTTCACAATTTAATAACATGTTCTCAAATGTTAACATGTTTGGCAGGGGATTTGTTTTAACAGCTTGCTGTTATACGTGTGTAAATTTTTCAATATTTTCAATAAAAATATTATGACTTGGCAGACAGCAAACTCACACGTTTTGAGTCAGATAAGAGGTCTATCTATTATACCCATATTTCGCCAGTTATGTTTAAAGCCTCATGTAATGGGGTGAGCCTAATACCATCAACCGCTGCACAATCAGACTTCAGGCAGCTACTGAAAAATTCGAGATGGAAAAACCCCAATAGCACCTCACTCTATGCAGTAGCGTAACTGAGCAATTAAAGCGGTATTAATGCATTTAAACGAATTTACCTCATATATTATGTACACTCACACTATTATACACACTCACCCACACACACACTCACTCTATTACACACACTCCCGCACACACACACACACACCCAAAACCCACCCGCATAAATCACACAAATGCGCTCGTTTTTGAATTTTGTATTTTCTTTTCTTTTTTTTTCTATTTTCAATTGCATACTCTGTGTTATGTTAAGTGGAAGTGCGGAGTCACCTAACACAAGCATCTTCTTGCTTAAAAGGTGATCTCGAAATCACGTATGTTAAAGATTTATGTAATTGAAATAAACATTTTTATTTTATTTATTAAACCCCTACACACAACAAATTTTCATGCGACAAAAGCTGATAAACAACAAGATTGTTAATTTTCACCCCCTTGAGATTAAAC
This sequence comes from Polymixis lichenea, assembly GCA_949091785.1. Classification (NCBI taxonomy): domain Eukaryota; kingdom Metazoa; phylum Arthropoda; class Insecta; order Lepidoptera; family Noctuidae; genus Polymixis; species Polymixis lichenea. The sequence goes on along the minus strand of OX420958.1, from coordinate 11,072,714 downwards.
CAGCAGTATGTTACTTACACTGTGAATCAAGTGTTAAAGTCCCTCACAATGGGACCCCAGGGGGTCTTTATATGCGCGAAGTGTTACAAAGGGAAGTTATAAATGGTAGGCACTTTATAATGCATAATATCTAACTAACAATATTACTGGCCGAATGTGGTTTCCTAAAAGTTTTATTTATTTACTAGCCGCCGGACGGTTTCACCCCCATTCGTACCTGTGGGAATATCGCGGTGAAAGTATTCCAGCACCCTAATTGTGTAACACACGATCAATCATAATCTGTTCTCGTAAAGAGGGAGGCGGCGCACGTGAGGGAGAGGCAGTACATGCGTCCTAACGGCCGTAGCCTTCGTAGGAGACGCCCTGGGCGTCGGGAATCCCAGACTGATTCCCGGCCACCGTAGGCGCGGGCTTGCGGACGGCGAGTGATGGGTAGCTCGCTGTCCGGTAAGGACCAAGCCCGGGTTGACGGCGCGTTGTGTTCCACGCGCGCCTCAAAGAGATGTCAGCATATGATCTACCCATGTGCCAAATTTTATCCAAATCCAAAAAGTGTAACAAATATAAACATACATATTTTCCTTTTTAAAATATTAATTTCAATTTAAGTTGGGTTATGTAGATGGGCAGAAGTGTCTTTCCTGTTTCTATTTTAAGAATTATAATTTTTAAACGACACAATTCGGTTTTATTCGGTTTGAATTAAATTATTAGTGAACGATATTTTTGTTAGGAGGCAAAAATTCATTCAAAAAAAGTATTTTTTTCTAATTTACAAATAGCTTGCCTAAAAAACTCTCTCTCGTCTCTCAATTAAACAATTTGTCAACCAACCATTTCATAAACATTAAAATTCTTTAAAACAATATTTAACACAAGTAACTACTTGTCTATCTATTCATTAATTGTTACGAACACTATTCCAATTTCAAATGCGTTACAGCAAAAAAAAATATCTTCAGTGTTCACACCGCCATTATGAATTTATGAAAGGTAACACAAAGCGTTTCCGCTTCTCAAAACATCAAAGCTTTACTAAAAGGCAGTTAATTACAGAATTAAAAACACAACATGTTAATTTTCAATTAAAACGAGTTGCAACAGGTAAAGGGGTTTTTATGGGTTTTTATAGAGGCTTGTAAAAAGTTAATGTGGAAAGACACACAACACAACATCTCTTTTTTAAAAGTTTTCTAAAAATATTCAAACTCAAAGCATGTATTTCTTACCAGATTTGAGAGAGTGGTCGGCCCGCGAGGATATGGGTTATCGCGTAAAAAGTAGCCTATGTCCTTCTCCATATCCCAGGCTATATCTCTGCCAAACATGACGATCGGTTCAGCGGTTTAGGCGTGAAAGCGTAACAGACAGAGTTACTTTCGAATTTATAATATTAGTAATTAAGTAGGGATCAATCAATTACAGGCACTTTTGCAATATCAAGGGGTCGGTCAGTTAGAAAAATAAACGTAGTTGCCCATTCCAAAGCGTAGTAGTTACCTATGGAGAAGAATGGGCAAGAAACTCCATGGACACTCATAAAGATAAATTAACATCACCTCTGTACCTATTTTCTGTCCTAATCTTCTTGTCTGTTTATATATGTGTGTACATAAATGGTTTAAGAAATAAAATAAAATAAATAACCAAAGATCAAAATAGTGTTACAAGAACTTGGTTTTATCATTTATGTTGAAATTATCAACGTGAGAACGATGTTGACGAAACATTTGAAATTCATTATTTCAAAAGTATTTAACTGTATACATTAATTAATTGAAGTGCCATTCTTATTGGCGTAAGCCTCTTTTAAAAATCAAAATCAAAAGTCACTTATTCAAACTAAGCTGAGAGTCAGCACCTTTTGAACGTCAAAATTACAAAAGACAGTCCCCTAGAAACACTCGCTGTTCGGTACAATATTTGCGACCGAACAGCTAAGCACTTTTTCCTGCATGCATTTCCATAAATGCATGTATCGCAACGATTACCAGTTAGTTCGTGGCCGACTACCAATCGCGTAACTCAAACCTGACCAAATGGAACCTTCTTAGTGCTAATTTAGCTTAAGTTTACTATTTAATATTAGGATAAATTGTAGTATTCAATATACCCTTCTAAACCATATAATTTCGTATCATTAAGTCAGTGATCGTAAACCAACACCCAAACCATAACCATTCTTATATTATACTAAATTAACCAAATATCAACCAACCCAGAAGTTAGTGCTAAACCACGCAAGTGCTAACTTCTACACTCGCTATTCACCAAAAAGCAGAGTCTGTTTAATAGCTAGATGAGCGACAAAAAAAGAAAAAATATTATAAACGCAACCTTAGTGTTTAAAAATACTAAAATTAACGAATAAAGTGGCAGCATTGCCATTCAACGTGGTAGTTCTGAGCACGTTTCCGAATTACAGCGACGCGGACGATTACTTTGACGCCTAATTGTCCTTTTGTTTTGTTTTTATTTGTTTAGTTAGTTAGTTAGTTAGTACCTATGTATTGTAACTACTTAGTTATTATAATATAGTAAAAAAAGTGTTCAAAATACTGATAAATGGTTTCATTTTCTAGGGGTTACATCGATAATAAATTAAATAAAGTCCGCAACGTCTTCCCACTTACAAAACACCTGTGTAAGAAAATAGGTACTCAACGAATGGCTTAAGACTATGGACTATGACAAAACTGAAAATTTACTTTCTATCCCAAAATAGTCACCGCATTCCATCTGTGTTTTGGTGTTATTGCAGGCACTTAATATTATCGCACTCTACAAATAGTTAAATACGCACCAACTTTTCTCACCCTCATTCACACACTCACACACCCACACACTTACACTCACTCACACTCACACAACCACTCACCACACGAACACTCCTATATGTCAAATGTAAATTTATTATTGTCTAGTTTTAGTTTACGGGAAACCATAATTTTGTACTTGGGGTGGAGACCTGGTGGCTTAAAGTACAAGCTTCAGCTTAGCATAGGCACCAGCCTCCCACAATATTATTCTATTAGCCCATAACTGGACAATATTGTTCTATGTAAGGATATTGTGGTGAGAAATAAATAAATTATATTAGTTTTAATAATAAAAAGCCAACAATGAAAGCCGTTGAAATAGAATCAAATTCAAAAATGGTTCCGCTTACCAATTCTATTTCCAATTATGACTGCGGTCCACAATTAACACTAGTTGCACACCTCACGACTCATTCCTAACTAACAGACCCCTCCCGGTAGAATACTATCTAGGTACCCTGCACAACCATGCGTACTGGAGCCCCCGGGCCCCACCCATTGCAGTATCGATCCACCATCCGGGGCCTACACTACCCGGGGTCATTGGTTCTTCGGTAGAGCAGGACGGTACTACTTGCCGATCTAAAAAGTAACGACAGGTGAAATATCCTACCGTGCATAAACACGCGTGCTCTTTCTAATGTTCGAACCCCACCCGATGCAATATCGGTCTGATATCTGGGCCCCAAACAGCCTGCGCCGTTGATATATTAAAGATTTATCTCAATAGCCAACACCCTGCGCTAATCAGTACTTAGTGCTCATATATTTAAGCCTTATGTTCCCTAAAAAGTAGATAGACAGATAGAAAACTCTTTACTATGTTCACCATAAAAATTACAGATATTTATAAATAATCTTCATTTATTAATTGCATTTTAAACATGGATAGGTGGTACAAATAGTTAAGTCAATAAAAAAAAAACTAGGTTCCTCATACCTAGGGGTATCCGAAAATACCCCATGTATGTTCCGCGATTTTTGATAGTTTAGGAGATTAGAATATATATATTTTCTAGGGTAATTCTTCGGGGACATCTTTAAACATTTTTTTTTCGACAAGCTTTTTATATGATTCCTTTTTAGCGATAAAACTATCATGAAATAACCCTTTCATGCATAAAAAAAATCTTCCTATCATTAGTGCAAAACACAATTTTTGTTACCGAAAGTGTGAAAATATTCCTACGAACAAAAGTTGATTTTGTTTTTCAATTTAAAAAAACATTAACAAATGGTTCTGCTAGTAAGTACCACATTTTGACGAACAGACGACTGTCATAATCAGAGATCGGATATTCGGATGCATATTTACCTAAAGTAAATTTTTAGTTATGAAATTATGGAAGCGGCTTTTTAAAATATATTTTTTGTAAACAAAACCCGGGATGCCAGGAATACCGGGAATGCATAACTAGTCAGGTTATAGTATGGAAGCGACTTCTAAATTATTCGGATTGAATAACTATTCAAATGCATATTTATTTAAAATTAACCCCGATGCAAATATGTATATGTAGGGTGTAAGTCTGTAAAAGAAGGGGTGGTGTGTGTTAGTTAAAATAAAATATTTTTTTTTTACCTCAAATGAAGAATATTTTCGATACAAAGCGCGTTCCATATTATCCAACATTTCAACTTTAGGTGAATATGCATCCGAATTTCCGATCTCTGGTCATAATTGAACTTCGAATCAGTTTAACAGTCGTTTCGAAGTTACGCAGGTCGCGATTATAAACATTATGAATAGTACATCGATATTTAACTTCGAAGTTCAGATATACACTCGCTCTTTGGAACTGTCATGGAGACGGTCAGAAAATTGAAGCTAGTTGCCCATTCTAAAACGTAGATCTCCTAGGAGAAGCACGGGCGGGAAAATCCGATTACAGTCTTTTAATTCAATATATGAATTGCTCATATAAGGCAGAAGGTCTCCTTTATCTTTCGCTTTATCTAGAGACTACATCATGCGCTCAAGATATACATAAGTTACGCTTTTCAACACTATGTCATATCTATACTCCATAGGTTTAGGTAGTTAAATAAAGGTAAACAAATCGTAAAAAGGGTTCTGCATAGTTGACACTGGTGCCGATTCTGTTGTACACCGAACTAAACTATCACTAAAATTCCTTACTTTTGGCTATGAGAATCTTAAAGCTATTCTGCAAAAAAAGATCTCTAAATTTAAAAATAATTTTGACACAACTAAAATCGAATTTGACAAACGCGACTCCACGTTTGCCCTACCCCGTGATCTTTTTTAGAGCCGGAACCCCCCAGCCGCAACGTGTTTTAAATGGATTTTTTACTTTTTGTATCGAAAATATGAAAAATTATTACCTACATGTTGAGTTTTAGAGGTGTATAGCGTTTTATAAAGGGGGTCGAAATTTTCATTATTTTTACGATAGGACACACCAATTTCGAGATATAAGCAAAAGAAAAGAAAAAAAAGATACAGTACTGTATTTGCGCCCGAAGTCGAGGTGTCAGTGTGAATTTTAGTTCCTGACAACTAATTTTATTCCACATCGCGATTAAAAATAGTCAGATTTAGTTAGACAATCGAAATTTTATATTGAATAGAATAATGAATTTGACAACAACAGAATAGCAAAATTACCATTTTCACTAAATTAAAAACTCAGTACAATCTTAGTGCTGTCAAACTAAAATATAGATAAGTTGTGTCAATTTAGTCAATTTCAGAATGGGAAATCGTCGTTTGACAGGAATAAATTAAATTTTAGTGATTTTTAGTTTAGTTTAGAGAATTTTGTGACAAGAGAATCGGCACCACTTTCTTGTTTAAAAATACTGTGTAACAAAATCATATTTATTTTCGATTTATACGATAGTTTCCTCTTTTATTAATAAATAATAAACTTTATCATTTATTCTTAAACTAATTTTCCTAGCTGTAACTACTTTTTTTTTTTTTTTTTTTTGGCTTCACACGGTTTGTGCATTTAGCCAGTGTCAAGTAATTTTTCTTTTAGATCAAGTAAATGGCCCGATATCGGGCACGAAGTTACAAAACAGTCATAGTCGTCTTTAGTCAGTCAATTCAGAGTTATTGTAAAGCGGTAGTAACTTTACAACAACCTAATAGGAGTTTTTGGGGGGAACACGAAAAGTCCACGTTAGTCACTTATTTTCACCTTCACTACACTTGTGCACTCACACGTAACTAAATTGAATAATTCACTATCAAAATTATACAATTTAATTCGCAATTTCACTAAATTCCATGAAAATGAAAAATCGTGCGACATGTTCCAACGCGATCCCGCCAAAAAACTCCTGTAACTACTTGAGCACGATTTTTTTGTTAGTTTAATTGCAATAATATAATATTTTGTAATCTGCCTATTGTAAAGAGCCCAAAATGACAGGTTTCCTAAACCTTTTTGAAAATACAACGAATTTGCTAAATTGAAAAGTACAACTGTATGGGATGTAGTATGGCAACTGAAGTGGCAGGTATTCCGTTTAGTCGGCTAACCAGACAGTGCTCTCAACAATCGACATTTACGATTTTGCGACTGCGTTTCGATTTTGTTAAATTGTGTTAATACAGCTAGGAAAATAATTGATGATACAACGGAACGATTTATTATTAATGTGACAGATAGTTAATCAGATTCTGATTCAGATTCCGAAAAGAGTCTATGATTATATGACTATAAATAATATGATCTTAACATTTGAAATAAAAGGTTTCGTATCTATGAGTCACGTGGTTTTTTTTGTTTACCTGTATTTAACTACCTAAACGAGTTTTTGGCGGGATCGCGTTGGAACATGTCGCACGAATTTTCATTTTCATGGAATTTAGTGAAATAGCGAATTAAATTTTATAATTTTGATAGTGAATTATTCAATTTAGTTACGTGTGAGTGCACAAGTGTAGTGAAGGTGAAAATAAGTGACTAACGTGGACTTTTCGTGTTCCCCCCAAAAACTCCTATTAGGTTGTTGTAAAGTTACTACCGCTTTACAATAACTCTGACTTGACTGACTAAAGACGACTATGACTGTTTTGTAACTTCGTGCCCGATATCGGGCCATTTACTTGATCTAAAAGAAAAATTACTTGACACTGGCTAAATGCACAAACCGTGTGAAGCCAAAATGAAAAAAAAAAAAAAAAAAAAAAACTACCTAAACGGAGTTTTTGGCGGGATCGCGTTGGAACATGTCGCACGAATTTTCATTTTCATGGAATTTAGTGAAATAGCGAATTAAATTGTATAATTTTGATAGTGAATTATTCAATTTAGTTACGTGTGAGTGCACAAGTGTAGTGAAGGTGAAAATAAGTGACTAACGTGGACTTTTCGTGTTCCCCCCAAAAACTCCTATTAGGTTGTTGTAAAGTTACTACCGCTTCACAATAACTTTGACTTGACTGACTAAAGACGACTATGACTGCTTTGTAAATTCGTGCCCGATAACGGGCCATTTACTTGATCAAAAATAAAAATTACTTGACACTGGCTGAATGCACAAACCGTGCGAAGCCAAAACCGAAAAAAAAAAAACTACCTAAACCTATGGAGTATAGGTAGGTATACCTAATGGCCTACGCCCTGCGCTCAACAGTACCTGGTGCTTATACAACTAATCATTTATAGGTACGGCGACCAGTCATGCGTACTGAAGCAGGTGAGGTCGTTGCACTAATGTATTGATCTTCTGGGAAATTTGTTGCGCCACTTCTTCCGAGTCTAGGAAGTGGTGAAGGGCGGGTGTTTAGGGGTCTTAAGTAATTTTGACGATCAAAAAGTGCAGATTTAAATGACTTTTTGTTTTTTTTAATCTAATGTGGATGCTATGCAGGATTCCGTTGAGCGGTTATTAATTTAGTACTCATTTGATACCTGTGTAAGAAAAGACTTAACGAATGGCTTAAGACTATGTACTATGACACAACCGAAAATTTACTTTCTATCCCAAAATAGTCACCGCGTTTTACCCGTGTTTTGGTGTTATTGCAGGCACTTAATATTATCGCACTCAAGACATAGTACCAGTAGTTTTAATAGTCCCATTTCTTCCCGTGGGTGTCATAGAACTAAGGGACTAGGGACCTAGGGACTAGAGAATGGGCAGCAGCTTTCTCTATACATTCGACCACCATACTGCGATTGCCAACCTGCCTGCCAAGCGTGGTAATCCCCCCCTTTTGGCGAAGGCTTATGTCCAGCAGTGGACGTTTTTCGGCTGATATGATGACTCATTCGATAAGTCTGACAAAGAGCGAGTTGTTCGGACTAAAAATGTAGCAAAAATTAATTTTTGACACATTTGCAAGGGCGCGTAAACTGCTGGTAGTTGTTGATTTATCAGGCTTATTAGTCGACTCGCACAAATTTACTCGCCCAAATAAGGCGAATCAGAACACTGAAATAATACAATATTTGCAATAGGCGATTCGCACGAAGTAAATTATTTCTGGGTGAATCGACCATTTCAGAATACGTATTAGCCAATTGGCACGTTATGAATAAATCGTTAAAGAAAATACGAAAAGTTATGGAAATAACCTCGTCCTTTTTGAAGTCGGTTAAATAAGTTCGCTAACTTTATTACATAAAATCTAAAATGTAATCTCAAGAACACCCATTTTTAACCGACGAAAAAACGGAGGAGGTAGAAGTCGACGCGTATATTTTTATTTAATATATAACTTTTTACAGAGTAAGTAGTCCGATTTTGATCATTCTTTTCATACTGGAAAGGTTTCACCCCGAAGTTGGTCCCATATAAATTTGGGAACAAAAATTCCAACCCTAGGGGTAGGAAAACAGGGGGGGATGATTGATTGTTCACTCACAGATTTTAATGCAGAGTTCTGTATTACAAAAAGTAATAAAAAATGAAGCATGTAGTAATTAGTAGATTATAGCCGCAAATAATAATAAAATAAAAACTTTTTAACAAAAAAATTTAACTGCCGAAAAAACTGGAAAGCTAAAAAAAATAAACCCTTTTTTGTTTAACCTTAATAACTAAGTTGGGAAGACGGTGACATAAAATAAAACAAAAAAGGGTTTATTATTTTTTGCTTTTCTGTTTTTTCGGCGGTTTAATTTTTTTGTTAAAAAAGTTTTTTAAATGTTATGATTGAAATAACATTCTAATACTGTTTTTTTTTGTATATTGATTAGGTATTGCATGCTATTTTATTCGATTGCTCAAAAAGTAGGTAAGTATTCCCCTAAGGCTACCTAACTTCTATCAATATTTCTTGAAACCATATATCATTATCCTGAAATCTAAAATCCAAACAAGACAAATCATCTGCCATCATCAGCTATCTAAACTTTTCCCAATATTTTTGGGGTCAGCTTCCAATCTAAACGAATTCAGCTGAATACTAGTATTTTACTTGTAGACACTGGCTATCCGACCTCCACAACCCATTTACTGGGTAATAATACCCCTTGGTAAGACTGGTTGTCACTTTCGGGCTTCTGACGACCCGTAACTGTCAAAGATCCACAAATGACAGCCGGAAACAACGGCTTAACGTGCTTTCCGAGGCACTGAGGGGTCTTGGTATGTAAGGATGGTCACCCATCCACGGACCAACCGCGGCAAGCATAGCTTAACCTAATCGATCGACCCGTGCGGCTGTTATTACTTTGCCACAAGCCCCCTCCTTGTTACTGGGTAACACGATAAAATAAAAAAAAAACGTTTGTACAAATTCTTAGGTTTGCCAACACGTGGGTAAGTCTTGATACTAATTAAGCACATAAATGACAAGACTACCTTCAGATTCAGTACATTACCTACAAACAATTAATATTCAGGCATGTAAGAGATTATTAATTAGCTAAGCGGTTTGTTAATTACCTGCTCTTAGCGCTAATTAAGCGTAAAACTACATCAAAATTAATGTACACCTACTAAATAGTGTCTAGTGCTCTAATTTATTATTACGTTTGATAATGAAAAACCGTTTAGAAATGATTTTTTATATTATTTTTTATTATACAAATTGGCTGATTAGTAGATTCGCACGAATTTACTCGCTCTAAACGACACTTTTAAAATAATTTACAATTTACTGCATGCGATTCGCACGAAGTTAATTTATTTGTGGGTGAATCGACAAATCCAGAAATACGTACCTATTAGGTAAACGGCACATGTAGAATTTTATGCAATAAAGTATTAACATCCGTTCGATCGTTGAGCTCCTCAAGTTCTGAGTTGAGCTGCATGATTACTGATAAATTCATGCACTGAATTGACAGGTCCACTAAATCTGTTTGGTTCTTTCCTCAAAAGACCATTTAAGACACCAATCCACATGGTTTTCACATGATCTGACCAAGATTATGTCTGGACTTTAAAAGAGACTGTGACCTCTGAGTTTGTTTCGGCCTTTCTTCTCAGAGTAGTCAGATAGGAAACGCCGACCTCATCTAGTTTAAAAAAATATGATTGACGTCTAAAAGTGTTTGTGCAAACCTACTTACGGAAATAAAATCATTTATCATTTATCATTATCGTATTAAGTAGTTAGTACTAGTAAGAAAATATAATTATTTTGTTAACTAAATATAGTTAACAAAATAATTATAGATTACATTAATTATTATTACATTATTATTAATTATTATTCCTTTATTTCCACTTAAACACATATAAATTATATTTTTAAATATTAGAATATAAAACATATAAAAACATTTAAAAATATAAAAAATAGTAGCCCACCGGTATCGGGAACAGGGTCCAAGCTACCGGCGGTCAGGGCTCCAGAGAGAGGAACCTCCTAACAATGCGAGCCGTGTCCAGGAGAACCGCTTTCTGGATCAAGCCCTTGACCCAGCTGCCCAACGAGAGCCTCCTCAGGTGTTGGTCGAGGCTCTTGGCTATCAAGCCATTGGCTGTGACGACTATCGGTACAATGATCGCTGAGTCCACATCCCACATGTCGACAACCTCGCGAGCCAAGTCAAGATACTTGATTTGTTTATCTTTCTCGGCTTTCACGAGGTTCTCGTCATGCGGGACCGTTATATCAACGATCATTGCACGCCGCTCTAGTCGATCCACCACCACTATATCAGGCTTATTGGCAACAATAGTCCTGTCAGTGATGATGGATCGATCCCAGTACAGTGTGACATGTCCATTTTCGAGAACTGGGTCGGGCACATACCTGTAGTACGGCACTTCTGATTCCACAAGGCTGTATTTCAGAGCCAGTTGTTGGTGGATAATCCTGGCTACAAGGTTGTGTCTATGCAAGTATTCCTCGTTAGCTAGACGAGAACACCCGGAGATAATATGTCTGATTGATTCACCCGGACGGTGGCATGCCCGACAGATGTCAACCGTGCCGTCTTTCACAATAAATCTCCGGTAGTTGTTCGTCATCATAACTTCGTCCATAATTGCACAGACAAAACCTTCGGTTTCTCCAAAGAGGTCACCGAAACGTAGCCAGGCTACGGACGCTAGTAGGTCTACATCGGGTCCATGTAGGACCCGGAAAAAGCGTCCGTGAAGCTCCTTACTCTGCCATACTTCCATGCGATCTTTAGTGTCAAGTACTACTGGCTTGCGCCAGTTCTCTTTAGCCAAGGAGAGCGGGGTGAGGCCCTTGTCCACCGCAACCACATCTCGATGCATCCCCACGTCGGTTCCCAGGAAATATTCCCTGAGACTGCATATCTCGCGATTGTGGAGGGTCTTAGCGTTTAAGAACCCTCGACCTCCACACTTTCGCGGGATATACAGTCTCATTACCGATGACCGTGGGTGATGCATTCGATATGCAGTCAGCAGCGTACGGACCCTCCTATCCAGGGCGTCGAGTTCGGTCTGAGTCCATTTGAGTATGCCGAAAGAGTACATCAAAACCGGCATGACCCAACCGTTGAAGGCGCGCACCTTGTTTCCGCCTGATAAAAGACTATTGAATACTTTCTTCAGGCGGCCAAAGAAGCGCTCCTTCAACGATTGCTTCATGTCAGTAACATTGATGCCCAACGCTTCCGACATACCCAAATACTTATAGGTTTCGGCTGCAGAGAGGGCTCGAAGGTTTATGGAATCCGAGAGTTGGGTTCCCACGGATTCCACAATCTCCCCTCGCTTTACATGCATGACCGCACATTTGTCCACACCAAAATCCATCCTGATGGCGCTACTGAAGGTTTCCGTTACTTTCAGTAGCTCCATCAGTTGTAAATTGTTGGGGGCAAAGAGTTTTAGGTCATCCATATAAAGGAGGTGAGATATAACCTGACCACCTCTCTTCAGCCGATAGCCTATACCTGAATCCTCCAGCAGTGTGCTTAGAGGATTCAGGGCTAGACAGAACCAAAGCGGACTCAAACTGTCACCCTGAAATATGCCTCGCTCGATCCTTATCGGCTCGCTATTCCCATGGATATTTCGACATCCTGGATATCGAAGAACCGTCCTCCATTGCCCCATACATGACATCAGGAAGGTGCGGAGAGTTGTATCTACTTTATACAGCTCCAGCACCCTCATGAGCCATGTATGTGGCACCGAGTCATAGGCCTTCTTGTAATCTATCCAACATGTCGAAAGATCCTTTCGGGAACGACGAACCTGTTGGCTAATGGCCATATCAATGAGGAGCAGCTCCTTAGTACCGCGGGACCCATTCCGACATCCATTTTGAGAGACAGACATGATGGAGTAACTGTATATATGATTGTAAATCTTAGCTCTCAAAATGGATGTAAGAACTTTATAGACCGTCGGTAAACACGTGATCGGTCTATAATTTTTGGGTTCCGCGGTACTACCTGATTTATGGAGCAGGTGGGTTATTCCTGTCGTTAGAAACTGGGGTAGCGAACCAGACTCTAAAGCAACCTGGTACTGAGCCGCCAAGCGAGCGTGCGACCTTTTGAGCCATTTAATCCAGAAGTTGTGCAGCCCGTCCGGCCCTGGAGATTTCCAGTTCGGCAATGGACGGACTGCACGAGCTACATCTTGGGGGCAGATGGTAATAGCCCCCATTTCTGGTATTGGATCGCAGGCTCGCTCGACTTCCCGAGCCCAATCACCTTTGGTGTGACTGACAGGCACCGACCAGATACTACGCCAAAAAGAACACATAGCATCATCATCTGGTAGGCGCGTGTCAGCCACACCTTGGTCCGGTCGCTCCCAAGCTCTATATACCCACCTTTCATCACTTTGGAAAGTGCGGTTCTGGGTGTATCGGTCTACTCGCCGCTTGTACCTACGAATACGGTTCGCCCATGCATACACTTTCTGCTTCAGGAAGTCAATGCGCTCTGTGACACAGGACATATAGTCTTGAGGACTGATATCAGTCCCCGAGAACGCCCGTCTCACAAAGCGCATCACTCGAGGGCGAGTATTGCCCTCCCTGAAGCAGATTAGTTTGCCGATGAGCGTTCTGGCCCCACCAATACGGCGTTCAATTCTGCACTGCCAAGCTGGTGCGGCTGGTTTCGGTCGTGTAGTTCTTGAATCATTCGTGAATTTCACGTGAGCTACACGACATGCCGCTACAGCCGCACAGTACAGAATCGAATGAGTATCGGTGAGGTCTTCGCAGTCATCAAAATAGTTTGACAACTGCGAATCCAGAGTCGCCACCAGCGCCCTATTTTTGTTATGCATGGGTAAACGAGGTAAGCGTGGTCTAAGTTCGGGTGACATGAACCGATATTCCCGAATCGCACCCTCCAAAGCACTCCTCAATTCCTCACTGCACTGGGTACTTACGTTTGTAGCCCTATCATCAGTCCCCTCGTCAGTGTAATCTGTGTTGAGCTGTGGTGGTACCACAATATTCTGTAACGAGGGAGCGATGACACGGCTACTCTGTATTTCATTTCGTAGGCGATCAAGTACTGTGTCATCCAACATATGATTACGCTGGATGACCCGCACCTGATCCGACAGTCGTTGTGCCGAAACGTTGACTGCTGGCTCAAGCACCTGAAACAGAGAGAGCATCCGAACACGGTACGCGGTCAGATTGTTTCCTCCTTCTGTAGCCCCATAGTATGAGCGCATGACATTTTCATTGATGGATTGTGTCCATCTCAAGCGCTGCACACTTCCGCCGGGAGCTGGGACCCTATCAGAGACCGGTGGGCCTCGAGGTCCTAAACCGTCCGACGGCCGGCGTCCTCTCCGTCGACGAGCAGGTGGTGGCGTCGTAGGCGGGGAGAAGTACTCGTCGCTCGAGCTCGACGCAACTACCGCGGCCGGTGTCGTCACAGCGCCCGTAGTGGGGCTGGGTACCGGCGGCGGCGAGGCGGAGCTGAGCGAAGAATCCGGTGGTGGTAGGCATGCATTACGTGCGGCGGCTCTGGTCAACATTTCTCTGTTTTCCTATTTTGTGTTCAATATGTTCGGAGGTGACATCTGTCATGTCACCTCCGACTCGGCAGTTTTTAATTCAATTTGTTACATTTTGGTGTAGTACGGTCTCTTTTTACTTTTTTCAATGATTTTCCAGATTATTGTTGTTGGGTATTATGATAAACTATTGTTAAATTGGGTTAAAATTGCTTTCGCTGATTAAAATACAAAGTTTGGAAAACGTGACGTCTTGTTGCCTCGGTGTTGCCAGTATTATTATTATTATTATTATTTACAAATTTCTACATCAACAAAAGACTTTTGTCAAACAAAAGTGTTGGGTCGCCCGTTTCGCGCGAGTAAATTCGTGCGAATCAACTTACAAGCCTACAAATGATGATAAACACCGCACTGGGCCCGCGTGGTAGATTACAACCCACTATCTCTCACAGAAAGGAGGTCCGAGTTCCACCAGTGGGAACATTAATAAGCTAATAGATTATATTTTGCTTATGCTATAATATAAACGGCTATATTATAAGTTGATTATATTAATTACTAGCTGTTGCCCATGAAGTCATCTGCGTGTATTTTGTAAACGAGCTTATCCACAGTTTCAGAAAAACATTTCAATTAAATTCATTTGCCGAATATCACATCAACAAATTTGATTTAATGTTATACCGGTTTTAATGAGCTTGTTCAATAAAATAATATAATGTCAAATCTTTTAATTAGCACGTGTTTTGAGAGACTGAACGTGAAATTCAACCAATGGGTTGGGACGGGGGCCTCAGGGATCGGGGTCCTCAGGGAACATGAGGACCCCGATCCTCGAGGCCCCCGTCCCGGAGGACTCCGAATACAATAAATATGATTACATTTCTTTTTAACCGACTTCAAAAAGGAGGAGTTTCGCAATTTGTTCCGCGATATCTCCGTCAATTAAAGATGGTTTTTTTTTTTTGGATAGGGTACTTCAGGGGTGCTCCCATATAAATATTATTAACTTTACTTTGGTAGTTTTTGTGTTAACCTCGATAATATGTTTTTAATCCACTTTATGTATCTTGATGACATTCTGCTGATTCCTGTCGTTGTTATTTACATAGCAAGTACTGGTATACGAATTGGTGTGGGGTACCATTAACTAAAAAGAGAAAAATAAAAACGATTTCCAAAAAAAAAAACAACCGACTTCCAAAAAACACTCCAAAGTGAAGGATAAGTTTTAATTTCGAAACTCGGTGATAAAAGACTAAAATAACCAAAGACAACGACTTCCCAAATTAAAGTTATTTTTCGCTTTGTAGCGTTTTTTTGGAAGTCGGTTGTTTTTTCTCTATTGTTTTCAGCTAGTGTTTGAAAGCTATAGACAATTAGTTTTTAAAACATAATTCATACGCAAACACAATCACGCGTATTCTCTCATCCGTCCGAGCCTCGCCCGATACAGGATTGATTGACATCCGGGCCCAGACAGCCTGCGCACTTAATATATGACTGTACCTGCGTTCATCGGTACCTAGTGCTCACACATACCTAATACTTTATAGGTACGGTAAACAGTCATGCGCACTGAAGCAGGTGAGGTCGTTGCACTGTTGTATTGATCTTATCTGATGTCATGCAGCCCTCCATCGAGCTGTTATTTAGTACACTTGATAAGTCTGACTATGGGCCAGTTTCTCAAACCAAAAATTTTGCAAAATTAATTTCTGACGTATTGTCAGGCATGCGTTTCGAACTGCTGCGATTGGTTGGTTGCAACAGCCAATGGCAGCAATTTACTTTGTGTAAATAAGATCATTTCAACACGACTACAATTTCTGTCGTAAAGCGAATCTGGCGTAAAGCGAATCTGTCTTAAGGCGAAGATTTCTGGAAAACGCTCAAAAAGGTGGTTTTTAAAGCTGTGTATCTCTTTAACCGTAAATAATTTTGAAAACAAAAAGAACTAGGATATATTCAAGTCTTTTTTGCATACAGTGATGGAATTGAAAACATAATTAAACAAACTTTAATGCATCATAAAATCATGAAAGTCACCTCTTAATTATCTTTAAAATCGGTTTATCCCTTAAATAACAGTTATAAACATAATTAAAAATATACCATAAAATTCCAAATGCCAAACTGCATCTAGTGATGGATTATTTATTATTAAATAGTTAATATGTAATTTTATTCGATTTTATTTGCATTTTTACATTTGTTATCCGAATTTATTACAACAGATTTTAACCCGTAACAGATTGCAATAAGAACTATTATCGCTCATAATGGCGATGATTAAAGTTACCAGGGCCTTAAAGCGAATCTGTTCCAAAGCGAACAAAGGATTATTTCATCACCACTGCTCTCAAAACGGTGAAGTAAACATCGTGAGGAAATCGGTATGCCCCGAACCAAAACATCGAAGACATTTGACTTCCTACCAACGACCCAAACTGGGCACACGTGGTGGATTACGGCCTGCTCTCTCTCATAGAAAAGAGGCCTGTGTACCAGCAGTGGGAACATTATTTCAACCCCAAACGGCTCGAACATAAGTTCCGAAAATTTTGATATTTTTTTTTTGAGAGGTAAATCATCAAATAACTTCTACCGCTCTGGGTGGAGCAGGAGGGCGTGTCAGACTTTTACTGACTAAAACACCCGGGTGTTCCCTCAGTTACCTGTGCCAGGGCCACGGTATCTCTTTCGAACAACCCGCACCCCTGGCAGGCATCGGCCCTTGCGCACAACACACACAACGCGCCGTCGACCCGGGCTTGGTCCTTATCGGACAGCGAGCTACCCATTACTCGCCGTCCGCAAGCCCGTGCCTACGGTGGCCGGAAATCAGCCTGGGAAAATTTGGATATTGACTGACTATAGTTGGTCTAGTGGTCGCGAGCGCGACTTTTGTACATGCGGTCGTGGGTCCGATTCCTGACTTGGGCAAAGTGTTATTGGGTTTATTCATCTAGAATTTCTCATTAGGAGCCCAGAGTCTAGGTTTTTGCCCCAACAGGCTCACCCCTGTTACATGGGAATTAAACAAAACTGGCGAAATGTAGGTGTACTATAAATGCGCCTCTGCCTAACCCTTCGGGGAATACAGGCGTAATGTTTTGTCATGTATTAAGTTTTGATATATTTGATTGAATGCGTATACAGTCTGTGAACGACATTATATATAAATATGGTTTAAAATCAAAACAAAAGTCATTTATTCAAATTAGACTGAGAATCAGCACTTTTCGAACGTAAAAATACATCAGACAGTCCCCCAAAACGCCCACTCTTCACCACTTCCTAGTGCTATAGCTGGGAAGAAGAAGTGGCGCAACAAAGTCCCCAGCAGCACAGCTGTCTGTTTAGTTAGATAGACTTGATTCTATACATACATAGGCAAAGTAATAAACATTACGAGACACAGAACATTAATTAAATAAATAATCATATATCAGCTAGTAATGCCAATATACCAACAAATAAAATGAAAACTTAACTCAAGCACAAAGAATAAAAAAAATGTAAATAAAGTATACTACCAAAATAAAAGCCGTCTGGTATAAAGGGCGTGATAGCTTACATATGCAATGCTGGATTATGTTCACATAGCTGTTACGGCCCGAGTTACAACTCGAGGCCACAAATGTTATCCTAGGACCATTGACGTAAAATAAATAAACAGGTAGGTAATTATTAGTTACAATAACAAAATCATGGTCAGCAAGACGACCAGTCACCACAAGCAGCACCCGTTCACGAGCATAACGCAACGATCAGCCATTATCCCCCTCGCCATATTTGAGGGAAGGAGGTAACCCGATCCCCAACGCTAGCTCAAGCAGTGACATCTACGGGAGCATGACGAACTTCCTGCCGGTTGCTCAGGCTCAGGGGTTAATTATGGTCGTATTAGCGTATCGTTTCCACCTTGTATAATAATGAAATCTCGATTTTTGTCTTACTGTTTTTATTACGGATGCTTTTAATGTGTAATTTGTAACACTACTGAATTTTTACGGATGCTTTTAATGTGTAATTTGTAACACTACTGAATTTTTACGGATGCTTTTAATGTGTAATTTGTAACGCTACTGATTTTTTTTGTGCTCATGGAGTTTCTTGCCCGTTCTTCTCCATATGAACCTACTACTCTTTGCGATGGGCCACTAGCTTCATCTTCTGACAGACTGCGCCTTGACAATAATTTAAAAGTGCATGTAGTTATTTTATTTGAGATAAATGCTTTGAGTTTATAGTCAAGTCGTGAAAACCGTACGAAGCAGGGGTGCAATCCCTTTGGTACTTATACATAATTAGTTGTAGGCACCGTCTTATAATTGTAACGAAGTTGTAGTTGTTAATGAATAATATAATTTGCCAATATTTTGTACGTTAATAATTATTATGTTATGCCATGAATATTTATATTATTACTATTACAATTTATGATTTAATGTACGTGGTTGATTTTATTTCTTTATTATTGTCTAAGCCACTGATGTGCAGTAAATAGGTATATGGAGTAAGAATGAGTATTTAATTATGTATTTAGTTTTAGTAATGTTTCAGTAATTTTAATATACCATTTAGGTTTATCTTTGAACAAGAATAATTTAATCATGTATAGAGCCACCTAGGGACACCTATGTGGATAATGCAGTGGGCTGCAGTATTGTCAAACATAATTACAAGACTTTTAGTATTAAGATGTATATTGTAGCTGTTTGTTATCCCATTATAAATAAAATTAAAATTAAAATAATGCCAAAGGTTAGATCGCACCGCGTCGGACCGCCGAGCGAGACGTCATCATTAATTCGGAACGACGCGTTGCACTATTGGTATACTATATCGGAGTTGGTAGAACAACAAAAACCGTCCTTAATGCTACGAAACAAAGACGTTGTGAAAATCTATTGTTAAGGACGTGCATTCGTAGTTATTTATCTATGACCAGCTTTTACCCGCGACTACGCTCTCGTGGATGTTGGAAAATATCCCACGGAAACATACTAACTTACTAGATATATTGAATATAACCACCAACTATTAAAATTAACTAATATTTAAAATTAACTATAATATTCAATAAACAAAATTTACATTATCGAATAAAAATATAATTTCAACTTTTATTAAATATTCATTCCGTTACGTGCACTCAATTGTATGCTCTATCTCTCTTACGATAAAACACATTTACTGTTGGGGATATTTTATTCTAAACAAACGCAAGTGATATTTTTAACAAAAAAATTCGATCGGTTAATGGTTGATTGATTGAATAGGTTAGTTTTGTTTTGTTATTCGAATAACAAAGCCGCGTCGTCGCGTTGTATTGTTTTCGATTAATGTGAAGATTGTGAAGCTGTTTTAACAAATGCCGAGAGGAAATAATGATACAGGAAATAATGATATTCTCATAGTCAGTCCTAAGCCTGTTCAAGTATGAAGGAAAGTTCATTGAGTTTAAATTAACAATTTCAACATGCATTAGTAGAATATTCAACCACTAACCATGTTGCAGTTAACTACATGAATAAAAATATTAACTAATATTTTCAACCAATAAATTTATCTACATTTTTTTGTTAATAATTAACTAATAACTAATAAACAATTTCAACCAATATTCTCATCTCTAATACTTACCAGGATTAAAAGTACCCTAGAGGAATAATTACGTAATACATTGCATAACATACATCATTTGCCTATAACATTCCCACTGCTGGGACACAGGCGTCGTCGATGAGAGGCAGTGGGCCGTAATCCACCACGCGGACCCAGTGGGGGTTGGTAGATGTCACATGTCTTCGAATTTTTTGGTTCTAGGTCATGCCGGTTTCCTCACGATGTTTTCCTTCATCGTTTTGGGAGCAGTGGAGAAGAAATAATTTATACAAAGTAAAGCGCCGCGTCGGGGTTCGACCCTACGACCTACAACAATTTGCGGCTGTTACCATTGGGCCACCACTGCTCTCCCGTAATACATTGTTACCATATAATTCAATGTGTCAGTAAAGCTCCCAGTCGCCATGCTTTTTTTTCAACATTTTTGACAATCATCGTCATACTTTAGCCTATTTACACAAAACATTAGTAATAACACGATACATCTGTACATCTATACATCACATAATATTTTATCATACCCTAAATCAGAAAGGACTAAACGCATAATTTGTGGCTTAATTCGGAAGTCAAGGCAATGATTCCCTTTTTTATGTGTCAGTATATAAGTATAGTGGTAGTATATAACTAGTAGTGTAATAAAATGTAGTATAATTATAGGTTTATGGTTGTGTGTAAATAGGTTGTGGTTGTGTGTGTAAGGTACAATGGGGTTGACGTATCCGTGTGGATAAAAACCCCTTATTAATAAAGAATAAAAAAAAATAAAAAATCTATACATCTATACATCTTCTATATACATCTATTTTATACATATAAATAAAATTGGAGTGTCTGTTTGTAATATTAAAATAACCGCTTTTTGCTACATGCATATGAATACTTACATATACGGTACATATACCAAAATAACATTTTTTACAATTTTTGTCTGTCTGTCTGTTTGTTTGTTCCCGCTAATCTTTGAAATGGCTGGACCGTTTTTAACGGGACTTTCACTGGCAGGTAGCTGATGTAATAAGGAGCAACTTAGGCTACTTTTATTTTAGAATTTTTATTTGTTTTTATTGATATATAAATAATAGTGTGGCGGACATCTACAATACCCCCCCCACATACAAAACTTCAAATCAACAAATGTGGAAAACAAAAAAAAGTGAAGTGGCGCCATCTAAAATACCATATGCGAACTACTCAAGACTTGAAGTCACACCGCAACTACATCAGCTACATCGCGCAAGCAGAGTTTACCGCGCGATCTGCATATATACAAAATCGACATCAATCGTCTGGCAGTTGCCCACCAGACACAACACCCGTCTGGTCGGAGGATCCTCCTTTACCAATAGAGTATCAGTGAACTTTACACCCTGTTCCTCATACCTCTATAATAGTAAAAACACTATTCCGCGCGGACGAAGTCGCCGGCACAGCTTGTTCAAAATAAATTTAGTAAATTAACAACCTACATACTATATTCCCCGCCTACCCCCTTCACTCGCTGAAATTCTAACAACAGGTCGCGGTTTTGAACTCAGAAAGGCGCTTAAATTTGTGTAAATTATTACATTTAATAACCAATGCTCTCAAAACGGTGGTTTATTAATAAAAAAAACAGATGGTACCTAATAAAATCTCAATCAGTGTCGAAGACAAATACGATAGTTATGAAATAGGGTATTTTATCAAACAACAAAATAAATTTTAAAATACAATTTAAGATTTTAGTTTTTTTAATCTGTTTTTGAATACCATGTTATTGTAGCCGCCATGTTATTACGTCATGTGAACTGAGCAACGTTGTACTTTTATTAATTTCGTAACCTAAGTAATTTTTATTTAAATAATATTTTACATACAGGAACAGCAAACCAGCGTGTAGAAAATAACTCATTTTTTTAATTATAAACAATTGTCTTACAAAATATCAGCGCATTTGTTTATATAGCAAACTGACGTCACCCACAGAGCAATATGGCGTCCATTGCGTCCAGAGTTTTCGTCAAATTACGCGCGAAATTTGAAAATGTAAAATTTAAATGCATTTTTATGGCACTAATTGATTAAATAAAAATGTTGGTTTTTTTTGTGGTTTGTTAGCACTCTAGAATCTAATTACGACACTTTAAAAAAATGAGTGTAAATACCCCATTGAAAAGCAAAAACATCAGAATAAGGAAAATTTCAAAGACATGTGACATCTACCATCTGGGCCCGCGTGGTGGATTACGGCCCGCTCCCTCGCACAGAGAGGAAGTCTGTGTCCAAGCAGTATGAAAACTACAGACTGTATGATATGAACTAGTAGATTTTATTTTTGCCAATTGTCGAAAAATATCTACGTTAGAAAGTCTTAAATCATGTCCTAAATTCATAGTTACAATTTGCGAGTCGATATGCTTGCCACCCTTTAGAACGTTATCGTGCAGGGCGCTGTTGCATCTAGTCTATACCTACCAGTGGCGAAGGGTCAATACAAACCGATTCCCATCGGCTTACCCTTAAGAAATCCCACCTCCCACCGAGCCACCATTCATTATTTCGAGCCACCATTCATTATTTCAAAGCACAATTAATTTTTATGTGTTTATAACTTTTCCTGAAAGAACGCCTGCGCGCAACGGAAACCAATTATGTTCTATGTTTTATGTTATGGGTTTGGTTTCCGCACTTAGTCCTTCAAGTGGACCATTATCTTTAGTGCACCATACCACCTTTAGTAGACCAATTATCTTCAGTACGAAATTCTCTGACTTCAACTCAGTATGAGTGAAAGTGGGGCTTTATCATCTGAAGAAACTAAGCTTGCGTCACGCGATGAGTGTTTTTTTTTGTTGGAATAGCTTACCCTGGCCATAATTTCACCCCTCGCCACTGATACCTACCGCACCTATAGTAGTGCGTTTACAGCGCTCGCCCGCTATAAGGGACTACGCACACTTATTCAGCTCTGTTCAACAACGATTTTATATGAGATGCGTACGCATCCGTTCAGCCGCGGAAAGCTGAACGGACTCTATACAATATCGTTGTTTTCTATGGACAAAAGCTGAACAGAGCTGAATAAGTGAACGGCCGCGCCTAACGACTTGTAGGTCGTGAGTTCGAACCCGGGCAGCCGCTTTTCTTTGTGTAAATTATTTCATCGCCACTGCTCTCAAAACAGTGAAGGAAAACATCGTGAGGAAGCCAGCATGTCCTAGAACCAAAAATTCGAAGACATGTGACATCTACCAACACGCACTGGGCCCGCGTGGTGGATGACGGTCCACTCCCTCTCACACAGAGGAGGCCTGTTTCCTAGCAGTTGGAACGTTTTAGGTTTTTTTTTTTGGGTGGGAAATCATCAAATAACTTCTCCCGCTCTGGGTGGAGCAGGAGGGCGTGTCAGAATTTTACTAACTAAAACCCACCCGTGTTCCCTCAGTTGCCTGTGTGCCAGGGGCCGCGGTATCTCTTTCGAACAACCCGCACCCCTGGCAGGCATCGGCTCTTGCGGGCCCCATCAGTTGCTGCTGACATCTCTTTGCGGCGCGCGTGGAGCACAACGCGCCGTCGACCCGGGCTTGGTCCTTACCGGACAGCGAGCTACCCATTACTCGCCATCCGATTCCCGATGCACAGGGCGTCTCCTGCGAAGGTCACGGTCGTGAGGGCGCATGTACTGCATCTCCCTCACGTGCGCCGCCTCTCTCTTGGCGAGCATAACTGCTTCGGTGAAGGAGGCGACTGCTAGTCATGCACTCTCTCTCCGTACCATGGCCTGGACCAGGGTCGGACGCGAGAGATCGCCGCCGCCGATCACCTCCACGAGGACACGGCGGTGCTCCGCCCAAGCCGGGCAGACCTCCACCGTATGCTCCACCGTGTCTCCAGGGCGATCTTCGCAATGGAAACACCCGGGCGTTTCCTCCCGCCCTATCCAAAACAGGAACCTCCCGAAACAGCCATGTCCGGTGAGGACCTGTGTCAGGCGGAAGGTGAGGATGCCATGCCACCTCTCAAGCCAGTCCTCAAAGAGGGGACTTACCGCCGCAATCGTGGCGTGCCCAAACATTTTAGGTTGATTTATATTTATACTACCTATAAAACATAATTAACGCAAGACCTCATACATCCCAATTAAAGTGTTGCGTTAAAAGCATAATACAATGAGCAAAACTTTTTTATAAAGCTATCTATTATTGTTAAGAAAATCGTGTTTACTCTTGCATTACTTTATACATCAATTAAAATTGAGTTTTATTGCCTTAAAATAAGATTTAATTTACTTTGGCTCAATTTGCGACAGGTATGGCAAAATTCACAGTTTTTGAAAAAAACACTCATGTTAAAAGTTACTGGAATCGATTCAGCAGTCAATTGTGAACAAAGTTCTTTTAAGGCTCGCATTTATTCTTTAACACGTTGTAGACATTTTCGCTCCCTATGTTATATCTATTCATGGTGGTACAGATTGCTTTGGGGAGTCCGATCAGATTGCCTATACATTGTAATATTGATGTTTGTTCAATACTAGGTGGAATGAAATATGAGGCCTAGCAAAAAGTGGCTAACAAGACAGATGTGGACGGACAGCCACGGCGGGTTCGCGGGATGGCTTGCGCGTTTCCGTGTTCCCGCCTCAAGCGGCACTGGAGGACACCGTGGAGTTTTAATGGGTTACAGTCCCACATAACTGCGCTATCTCCCCGTGGTAGCGCAGTAGGCATTTCTCCACGTTAAACAAAAAATAAATGCCCGAGTCGACGGCGCGTTGTGTTCCACGCGCGCCATCAGAGATGTCAGCAACAACTGGTGGGGCCCGCAAGGGCCGATGCCTGCCAGGGGTGCGGGTTGTTCGAAAGAGATACCGCGGCCCCTGGCATACGGGCAGCTGAGGGAACATGGGTGGGTTTTAGTCAGTAAAAGTCTGACACGCCCTCCTGCTCCACCCAGAGCGGGAGAAGTCATTTGATGATTTCCCACCCTCAAAAAAAAAAACAAAAAAACAAGACAGATGTGACTGGAAACGCCCCGGGAGGGGTGGCTCTAGGAAGACATAAAATGGTGATGCTTTTCAGAACGGTCAGATGCTTAGTACACGCAACCGGCATGCATGTGTGACTAGAGGGGCATTTACCGTTATTTTAAGAACGTTCACAGACTGATCTCAGTCCTCAATCTGTCAAAAATACCTCGAGTTTCCCTAGAATTTTGACAAGTTTTTGACATTGATTGTATGTTATTAAACATTTTAATAGATTAATGATAGAGTTTATTTCAATACTCAATACTCAATACTCAAATTTTATTTGCATTCCACAATGTGTACTTAGGTGGTAAATTAAAAAATAGTGATCATTATGAACCCTGTCGGGCACAGCAAAAAATAGTAGTAGAGAGGAAGCTTTAAATAAGTAGCTAAACTTACATCTAAACTAAATCCAATAATACCACAATTTGGGGTTCTGTTTCCCATTCCATATGACCTTTTGGAAGGGGCGACTGGAATCATTTCCATTATAATGTAAATGTTGGCGTTCAAAAGTGCCTTTGAAATAAATACTTTGACTTTGATTGTTGCTGAGATGAGATTGCGAAGAGATTTTGAACGTTTTTAATTACGAGAATTGGTCTTCCAAATGTATGAACATGAACGAAGCAAAAACATCTTGTATGGATCGTAGCAGGTGGTGTTCTATAGTTTCTGCTTACCCCTATAGGAAGAAGTCGTGAGTATACGTATGTGTACTAGGTAGGTAGTTCGGTCTGGCGACCGTAGTTTGCAAATGCTTTAAGTAATTCAATGAGCTGGTATCAAAAGTTGTGTTATGATTTAGGCGCGAAAATACCTAATTATTTTACGTGACTTTTAGAGCGCGGTCCGTATGAAGTACGAAAACTTATTTTTTTACAGACACATTAAAAGAAAATCTTAGTTTTTATGATTTCGGTAGTCATTTCAGAAGCAATAAAATCCCATTCTATAACTTTCCGCCGCGTATTAATGAATAAAAGTTATTTTTAAACTGTTTGGTTACACAAAGGTCAAAGGTTATTTTTTGCACAAAACGTGGATTAAACTTAGATGCAACAAAATTATGTTACGTCAAGATTCCGAGAATCACGCCACCGCAAAACTTATTTCTAAAAATACAAATAAAAATAGCGAAAAAAAGAAAACAAAAAAAGTAAATAAATCTTTGACAAACCCCAAAACATTTTAAATTCAAAACTTTATCCTCAACACAAAACCCGAAAATAAAACCGAACTGTTTGCTCAAAATTCCAAATTCAAAACTCAAAAAACGAAAAACAAATGCAACGACAATATCTCATTCGAATAAAACCAATTTCAACCTTAATAAAATAATGTTGAAAAATCAAAGCAGGAATATGAAGAGTGGTACTCACCGATGCATGACTGCTGGCTTCGGCGTTCCGCGGAGAACTGGCGATCCATACCAGGCTACCCATCATGCGCTTCCCACTGCGCATGATGGGGTGGGTGTAGGGTGCGGCCAAGTGGGCGGGTAAGGCAGTGCGATTTACAGGGTGTTAGTGAGATCGGAGCGACTTTTTTGTCGTGTGGTTTTGACGTGAAAATCTTTTCGACTCCGAGCGAGTTAGGTTAGTTTTTTTTTGAGGGTGGGATACCATCAAAGAACTTCTCCCGCTCTGGGTGGAGCAGGAGGGCGTGTCAGACTTTTATTGACAAAAACCCGCCCGTGTTACCTCAGTTTCCTGTGTGCCAGGGGCAACGGTATCTCTTTCGAACAACCCGCACCCCTGGCAGGCCCTTGCGGACCCCACCAGTTGGTGCTGACATCTCTTTGAGGCGCACGTGGAACACACAACGCGCCGTCAACCCGGGCTTGGTCCTTATCGGACAGCGAGCTACCCATTACTCGCCGTCCGCAAGCCAGCGCCTGCGGTGGCCGGGAATCAGCCCAACGGCGTCTCCTGCGGCGGCTTGGGCCGTGAGGGCGCATGTACTGCTTCTCCTTCACGTGCGCCGCCTCTCTCTTCGCGAGCATTACTGCTTCGCAGAAAGAGGTGACGGCTACCCATGCCTGAGTAATGGTTGAGGATTCAAAAGATAGGTCATATTAAATTTATGACAATTAAAGGGCTTTTTGTTTTGCTTTTCGAAGTAAAATGTACAGGCAGCGTTTGTCTCCGGGATGGCAAGGCAATTGGTATCAGGCGGGTCACTTTTTATTTACCTCCAAATAATTTCTGTTTAGTGGTTTTGACTTTTTTCACATAGTTTATGTTGATGATGTTATAATAATTTCCCTGTCACTGTTATTAACCGACTTCCAAAAGGAGGAGGATCTCAATTCGTCGGGACCTTTTTTTTTATGTATGTTCCCCGATTACTCGAAGATGGCCGGACCGATTTGGATATTTTTTTTGTTTTTTACATAACAAGTGAAAGTATACGATTTTGTGTGGGGTAGATACCACAGCCAAAAGGTGAAAATAAAAAGTGTATTAAAAAAATCCGACTTTCAAAAAACAACTTGAAAAATTACTTTATTTCGAATTTCGGAGGCAAAAAACGTAAGCCAAAAACACCGACTAACGAAATTAAAAATATTTTTGACTATGTTTTTGGAAGTTGTTTCTGTGAAATATGTTTCTGTAAAGTTGTTCCCAGAGATATTTTTCGCAGCTTCCTTTATTTTTAAGATCGCCATCAGGTTTTGTAGTGAAGTAGGTTTTTTTTTATTACAAAGAACTCTAACTTGGAAAAAAGACAAATATTCTGAAAACGTCACAAAGTGAGACATTTGCACTTTTAGCGAAACCAAGCTACGCCGTAGCACATGTGGACTACGCCGTAGCGGGGCTCGTAGCGAATAACGTCGCAACGTTTTCAACAGATTTTGAAAATGGTGCTAGAGGTCTTATTAATATTTGTGCTTTTTTGTATTATTGAGTTATTTTTTTATGTACATTGATACCTACCGCAATTGAGAGTACAATTTACCAAGTCTATTTTGAATATATGATTTTTATTTGACCACAGTTCCAATTGTTGTCAAGATGATAATTTATCTGCGAAGCACATTGGTTATGGAAATTTCCAATATTTATTATCAGTGAAAACATAATACTTGTTTAGCTTTGGTTTTCTAGGAAAGCCTCATGTCGGAAACCGTCATATTGAAATGTCCGTCTTGAAAATCTGTAATTTTCACCATTTTATGTCAAGGTGTCAAAAACGCTCTGTATTCGGGCGGTTAATATTGTGAGACCATTCACCGCTTTCTTAGAGAAACTGAACTCAATTTTTATTTCTATTTTTTTTTTTGAGCCTGGGAAATCATCAAATAACTTCTCCCGCTCTGGGTGGAGCAGGAGGGCGTGTCAGATTTTTACTGACTAAAACCCACCCGTGTTCCCTCAGTTGCCTGTGTGCCAGGCGCCGCGGTATCTCTTTCGAACAACCCGCACCCCTGGTAGGCATCGGCCCTTGCGGACCCCACCAGTTAGTGCTGACATCTCTTTGGGGCGCGCGTGGAACACAACGCGCCGTCTACTCGGTGGCGGCCATGGATCACGACCGCTCACACAGCGTCAAGCCACTTCTCCATAGTTCCATAACTCCATTACATCCATATTGCGCACATTTGTTGCGATTTATTGAGATTCAATGATTTCTTTACTTTGACTATATTTATCTGTCGCAGCCATCTGGTTAAACTAGCCAGCTAATTGGACGCCTAGGCCGTTCATTAAACGCCGGCATCCAATTAAATAGCTGAAGGACCACTAGCCAAGTTATTGAGCGCAACGTTTAACCAGATGGCTGAATGTCGTGTAGTCATTTAATGAAATTGGATATTGATAAATTTGTGATGTTTAGTCAGGGTGACGATGAGTTCACAAATTATGTACGACTACTTTTTACTAATATCTACCACTAAGTAACTAGTAATTGTGAAATGTTTTTAAATAAATAAATTAACAAATAATTTCACTTAAAATTGCACACAAGAACGAAAAATAACATTCACGGTTTGCGCTACTGACGCCATATTTGTTTTAGTGACTACTAGCGCTGCAGTGGAAAAAACTGAACTAAATTTGAATCAGTTGGCTGAGTCTTGGTTAGTCATATTCAAAATGCTGACTTTCAACACGCCAAGATGATAAACGTTGAATGATTCTAGTTCAATTAACTATCGGCCTAGGCATCTTAGGCGTCCAATTAGCTGGCTAATTTAATCAGATGGCTGCGACATATCCACTGACCTTGCGAGAATGTCGTACGATCATGAAGAATTAGAAACATATGTAAAAACTTACACCCCTTGTACAAACGGACACCTCTCCCACACATACACTCCACGCACAAAACATACACAATCCTTTCATCCAGACAATCTCACATAAAATTACGCACTGAAAATATTATTTAGTTTTAATTTTAATTTTAAGTTCTTATTTTTAATTTTAATATTTTATTTTTATTTTTTATT
The DNA here is from genome assembly GCA_949091785.1 of Polymixis lichenea. Lineage (NCBI taxonomy): Eukaryota > Metazoa > Arthropoda > Insecta > Lepidoptera > Noctuidae > Polymixis > Polymixis lichenea. The sequence continues at coordinate 11,043,433 of OX420958.1, read as the reverse complement.
AAGTTTTTTGCCTTTTTGTTTTGCTTCTGACTAGATTTTGTGGAGGTGGGCCTTAATGACTGCGACACAGTTTCATACTAATGCAGTTGTTATCTAACATAGAGTTTCTGTAAAATGAGATTTTGTTTCAATACATTTATTTATTTATTATTTAAAATGAAAAAGCGGATTTTTTTAAATGTGATATACATATATTGCAGCATTTTAGCAGCAAATTCGTATCGCTAAATTCTCCAGTGTGAAAAAGCCCTTTCTTATCAGTAATGGAGGTACGAAAATATTCCTGACGTCAGTTAGGTGAGCGCCAACGTATGCTGGGAGCATACGTTGACACTTTCCTCACCTAACATCCTAACTGATATCTTTTATATAACGGGCTGAGCAGAGATTTAGGTTTAAGTAGTTATTTTGAAGTGAATATTTCTAAAGGCGCGTTGGGGATTTATTGAGATGGGAAAAAAACAATTGAACTGGTGGCACCGTTAACAACACCTCTGTATATAAGTTAGTTTTAGTTGAGCTTGATCAGTATACGCTGACGATTCAAAAAATATTTCCTGACGATTAAAAAAATACACACGTAATGAAATCAAATCATTTATTTCTTTGCAAACATGGGTATAGTACATAGATGTTTTATAATAAAGTTCTCCATATTTTACCGTCAGGGCATTCATTCAGGGTCAGGGGTGGTTGACATTACCTAATAAAAATTCAAAAATAAACATTGGAATTACAAATTAAAAAAGAAAAAAAAATAAACAACCGACTTCCAAAAAAACACTAAAAAGTGAAAAATAACTTTAATTTCGGAAGTCGGTGACTTTGGATATGTATTTTAATTTTTTGTCACCGCCTTCCGAAATTAAAGTTATTTTTCACTTTTTAGTGTTTTTTTGGAAGTCGGTTGTTTATTTTTTTTGAAAAAAGATTTTTATTTTTCACTTTTTAGTGGTTCACATGTGCTTACCCGAGGGGCTTGTGGCTAAGTAACAATAGCTGCACGGGTCGATTGATCAGGTTAAGCTACGCTTGCCGCGGTTGGTCCGTGGATGGGTGACCATCTTTACATACCAAGACCCCTCCGTGCCTCGGAAACCACGTTAAGCCGTTGGTCCCGGCTGTCATTTGTGGATCTTTGACAGTCGTTACGGGTCGTCAGAAGCCCGAAAGTCTGACAACCAGTCTTACCAAGGGGTATCGTGTTACCCAGTTACTGGGTTGTGGAGGTCAGATAGGCAGTCGCTCCATGTAAAATACTGGTATTCAGCTGCATCCGGTTAGACTGGAAGCCGACCCCAACATGGTTGGGAAAAGGCTAGGCAGATGATGACATGTGCTTACCCCTTCACAGCGTACCGGCGTGATGTTATGTTATTAACTGGTGTAAACAATTGACAGACATGAGATTTCAGCAATCCCTGTCCATTTGCTATCATTTATTGAGGAGTTCCGTTGCCTATCTCCGAAGTTCTTCATCAGATCTTCACCAAATTGAAATGGAACCACTCCGAGAAAGTACTCTTCCAAAAACTACACAAATTGCTTCAAGTGTGCCTATAAAATTTGAAGAGTTCTCTCTATTTCTCCAGGATCCCATCATCAGATCCTGACTTGATGATCATGGGACCACCTGGGAAGTATACCCTTTCGAACAAAAAAAAAATATCCAACTCGGTCCAGCCATCTTCGAGTAATCGGGGAACATACATTAAAAAAATAAAATAAAAAAAAAAAAGGTTCCAACGAATTGAGAACCTCCTCCTTTTGGAAGTCGGTTAAAAAGGATACGTGCAAATCAAAAATGTCAGCGTGGTCACAGCATCACACGTAATTGTTCAAGTTTTCACTTCTGTCGGCAGTCCCTGAGTGCCACTGTTTTTTTTTATTCAATTTTTTTAATTAGTCTAGCCTAATTATTGGGGGAGGTCTATGTTCAGCAGGGGAAGTCTTTCGGCTTAAAGGATGATGATGATGATGAATTGGCCTGGGTACACTGTCCCAATGCTGAGCAAGAAAACTGCCTGAAAATGCCTAAGTAAATGTACTCATCGATATACCGTATTTCCTGCCCATCTACCTCGACCCAAGAGCAGTGATGGCAAATTCGAAGACATGTGACATCTACCAACCCGCACTGAGCCCGCGTGGTGGATTAAGACCCACTCCCTGTAATCGAGAGGAGATTCTGTGTCCTACTGCTCTTATATTAGGCATGCAAACATTAAAAATATTTTTTTAATAAAAAAAAAACATGTCAAACAAATAAAAATTGACAAAAAAAACATAATCAATTTTACTGAAATAGTTATTTATTGTTGATTTAGTTGTTTGTTGCTGATTTTATTTGACTGTAATAGTTATGTACATAACAATGAATGTAAAATGAGGTTGACTAAAACAACCAATGCAATGGACTGTAACCACTAACAACCTGAGAGTGTAATTTGTATTATTAATAATTATTTTTAACTTAGCCAATGATAGTGACATACATGTGATACATATTGTACACGCTATGTATGTTACAGTGATACAATATAAGAACTGCCTTTAATAATAGATAATTATAAGAACTGCCTGACCAGATAATTATAAGAACTGCCTGACCAGATAATTATAAGAACTGCCTTTTACCTGTGATAAACAATAAATAAATGAAAATGAATATGAATAAAAAATGATAGAATTTAAACTAAGCAATGTCAAATATTAAGACCCTGGTAACTATATTGTTATTATGAGCGATAATAGTTCTTATCGCAATCTGTTACGGATTAAAATCTGTTGTAATCAATTCGAATAACAAATGCGCAAACGTATGTCGTAAAAATGCAAATAAAATCGTATAAAATTAGATATTAACTATTTAATAAAAAATAATCTATCCCTGGATGCAGTTTAACATTTGAAATTTTATGGAATATTTTTAATTATGTTTATAACTGTTATTGAAGGGATAAACCGATTTTAAAGATATTTAAGGGGTGACTTTGATGATTTTTTTGATGCATTAAAGTATGTTTAATTTTATTTTGAGTTCCATCACTGTTTGCAAAAAAGACTTGAATATATCACATATATTTTTGCTTTCAAAATTATTTACGTTTAAAGAGATACACAGCTTATAAAACCAACTTTTCGAGCGTTTTCCAGAAATCTCCGCCTTAAATCTAAAGTGTAGTCTTCTGAATTGAATAATAGCTCATAACAAGTAATAGTTTTGTATTCCAGTGTCTCTATTTTAATAGACATTTCTTTTTGTCCATGTATGTTCAAGCTCATTATCTGTGTAACCTTTTCCTAACTTTGTTGGGGTTGGCTTCCAATCTAACCGGATGCAGCTGAGTACCAGTATTTTATATGGAGGGATTGCCTATCTGATCTCCACAACCCAGTTACTGCGTAATACGGCCTTGGTAAGACTGGTTGTTAGTACCAGAAGACGTAGGACTTCCACTAGGTGAACATTGTGAAGGCCGCAGCAATCAGCTGGATGCGAAAAGCACAGAACCGGTATTTTTTTTTGGTGGGACAGCATCAAATAACTTCTCCCGCTCTGGGTGGAGCAGGAGACTGACTGAGTGTCAGACTTTTACTGACTAAAACCCACCCGTGTTTCCTCAGTTGCCTGTGTGTGCCAGGGGCCGCGGTATCTCTTTCGAACAACCCGCACCCCTGGCAGAAGCACAGAACCGGTTGAAGTGGCAAAAATGCTGGGAGAAGCCTGTGTCCGGCAGTGAACGTGTGCCAACTGAAATAAATAATCGTACTCTTAAATCTAGACACCTAAAGTCCCCGTCACGAGAAGCTATAAATTTTGTAAACACACATTCAGGGATTCAAATGTTTACGTTCCATGAGTCAGACGCGTTCCAGTACCACAAAACATTAGACAACAACGCTTTATATCGCTAAAATATAACCCGACCAAGTGAAATTGCTCGTTAGTTTCGTATTACACGTATGTTAGTTTGAGTTGATTGAATTTGGGATTATTTGTTGTTGATTTAATTGTCGCTGCATAACTTGGTAGAAGTTCTTTATATTTTACAAAATTTATAGCTTCTCGAGTCGGGGACTTTTGCATATAATTCAGTATATGGCGATGTACTCAATCATTATGGCATTCCCCAATGTGTTTATAGGTTGTAAACTTTTATCAATGAGATCACAATTGAATGGAGAACATACCTGGCAAAACTTGGGTGTACGTACCGTAAAAAAAAAACATTTATTTGGACCAAAACTTGTACAAATTTTATAAGCCTGCCAAACTGCGTGACAGTTTTTCGGCAGGATTAGCGGTCGTTTTAAACATTTGGTATCAACAATTTAATTAAACATCTAAGTAGGTCGATACAGTCTTACTGATAATTTAAAAGGGTGGTAAGAATACCATGTTTAAAGCGCGGGCAGCCGTGCCGCCGCCGGCAAACATTCCGACGACGGCTAACACCGCTCCTGCTTTTTATTGTCGCGGTCAATGTATTAAGTAGTTATGTAGACAAGCAGACAGTGCAGTGTGTGTGCAGTGGAAGCGAAGACATGTGACGTCTACCAACCCGCATTGGGCATGCGTAGTAGATTGTAGCCCACTCCCTTTCCAAGAGAGATGGCCTGTGTCCCATCAGTCGAAACATTATAGGCTGAATAACTCTAAGTTAATAAGTTAAGTAATTAAGACCAGTGGTGGCCAAGTGGTAAAAAACGCGACTTTCGAGTAGAAGGTCGTAGGTTCAAACCCAGACAGTCGCTTCATCATCATCACCATCATTTCAGACGAAAGACTGCTCACTGCTGGACATAGGCGACGATTTGACGGCACGATTGGCGCAGTGGTTAAGCGATTGGCTGCTGCGCTGCGTGTTGTGGGTTCGATTCCCGCACGGAACAAATATTTTTATGACCTACAAGTAGTTGCTCCGAGTGTGGGTGTTTGTTATGTGGGTTTAAATGTCTGTAAACGCACCCACAATACAGGACAAAATTCCTAGTGTGGGACAACGTTTTCAAAAAAAAAAAAAAAGGCCTCCCCAAGCTCCGCCACTTTGATCGGTTCTGTGCTTCCAGCGGATTCCTGCGGCCCTTACAAGGTTATCGGTCCACCTTATGGGAGGTTTTCCAACTTTACGTCTTCCGGTACGCGGTCACCACTCCAGAACTTTTCGGCCCCATCGGCCATCTGTCCTGCGAGCAATATACCCTGCCCACTGCCACTTAAGTTTGGCAATTCTTCGGGCTATGTCGGTTACCTTGGTTCTCTAGCGGATCTCTTCATTCCTGATTCAATCACACAGGGAAACTACAAGCATAGCCCTCTCTATCGCCCTTTGGGTGACTTTAAGCCTTCTTCTGAGGCCCATTGTTAGCGACCACGTTGACAGACAGTTGCTTTACGTTGTGTAAATCATCATCACTGCTCTCAAAACGGTGAAGGAAAACATCGTGAGGAAACTGGCATGCCCCAGAACCAAAAATTCTACCAACCCGCACCCGCACGAGAGGAGGCCTGCGTCCCAGCAGTGGGAATATTTTAGACTGATTAAATCTAAGTTTAGTACCTACTATAGGTGCATCTCTGCCTATACTTTTAGGGAATAAAGGCGTGACGTTTATGTTACTACATAACCCATTATGTATACACCGTGACATTTTAGTCGTCTTACAAAGATGGTCCACTCAATGTATCCGTCATAACATACCTCTAGGCGCGATTAAAACATTGTTACCATTAATTAAGATAATAGATACAAAGAAAAATAATGAATGCTTTAGAATTATGAAACACCCTCCCTGTTAATAATGTTTACGTACCAAACGGTAGAAGATATCTACCTACCTACCATTACATTCCATCATTAATTCCATCTCCAAAACAGGGTGTTTCAAACTACGTCATGCGTCTAAGTGATATTTTCATGTTTTTGATTATGCAAATGTAAAAAAAAAAAAATATGAATGGTAGTAGATAGCAGTCATTGGGTACATGAAGTGGGCTGCCGTTGTAAGACGACTAAAATGTCACGGTGTATAACTGAATGGCTATCAACCACGGTTGACGACGTCATACGCAGTAATAATTATCTATTTCTGTATTAACATGCATGTGACGTCAAAATTATTTCAGAATAGCCGTTGTAATTTACCATCATTGAAATTTGAATCTTATTTCAGTGCAGTCTAAGTTACATGTAGCGCGTGCGTGTGTTGCAATGGTTATCTACGTACCTTCGACCTGGTTGTGACACGTTGTGACGTAGGAGTTAGGTTATTTATACATTTGCTGATTGATGTTATTTTTACACAAGCCGTGCGGTCGGTGGTATTTCCCATCGGTAAATATGAGGAATTGACATACGAACTTTCGGCCTTTATTTTACACTTTTGCCTGATTAATTTAGGCGGTATATGCGCCCTCACGGCCCTAGTCGCCGCAGAAGATGCCCTGGGCGTCGGGAATCTCAAGCTGATTCCCGGCCACCGTAGGCGCGGGCATACGGATGGCGAGTAATGGGTAGATCGCTGCCCGGTAAGGACCAAGCCCGGGTCGACGGCTCAAAGAGATGTCAGCATCAACTGGTGGGGTCCACAAGGACCGATGCGTGCCAGGGGTGCTGGTTATTAGAAGGAGATACCGTGGCTCCTGGCACACAGGCAATTGAAGGACCACGGGTAGGTTTTAGTCAGTAAAAGTCTGACACGCCCTCCCTCTTCACCCAGAGCGGGAGAAGTTATTTGATGATTTCCCACCCTCAAAAAATAAAAAGTCATGAATTTTCAAAAATCTTAGTTTGCTCACTTTTGTTATAAATGGTTCCAGAGACACCTAAGTACAAACTGTAACCGTGAATTTAGCACATGATTCTAGAGCCTATAGCGTAAAAATTTCTCGACGGGGCATACTCAATTTGAATTCTGATTTTAATTATAATTTTGAATTTGTATTTTAATTTTGATTTTAATTTTAAGTTTGATTTTAATTGTAATTGTAATTTTTAATTTTTGAATTGATGTAGTAAATTTTAATTTTTGACCTTAATTCTTGAAGTTGGTTTTAGTTTTGAATTGATTAAATTTTGATGTCATTTTAATTTTATATTCAATGTGTATTTTAAAATTGATTCAGACTGTATGGATTAAGTTATCTGAAATAAATGTTTTTTTTTTATTCATACGAAAATCGTGGCGAGATTTTTTTGTACACTGGATTTTCAGCTCTACGTGTGAAACGGAACATTGAGAATACAATAGAGTGCAACGTGAGTGAGTCTTTGCGCGTCGAAAAAACACAGTGTTCACGGCACTGGTAAGCAGTGCTTTAAAGATTCAGTGCGCAAAAATATGCCCGCCGGAATACCATTACGTCCGTGTGAATGTCCAGTTTCGTAGAAAAAAATTACACTTATCTACGAAAGAGCGGATTTTTTTGTTTATAACCTTGAGAGTAGAGAAGTTGGAGTCGCGTCATAACATAAACTTCAAATCGTTTGTGGTGCGGGTTCCAACTCAGTAACTAGAAACCGTCATGAAGGAAGAGTTTTGGCCGAAAGGTGTGGCATACCGACGTTTTGGCGGAAAGTTATGCGACACCACGCAGCGCAACACGACGCTGACACAGTCATCACTTCGTGTACAATAGTGTCAATTAAATATAAAAATATGTATGTTTAGATTAAGGTATTTAAGGCCTGCGTCGCCTGAAATAAATGGATTATTATTATTATTATAACCGACGAAAAATGTCTACGCTAGGAGATCTAGAATCATATACTGGATTCACGGTTACAGTTTTTGCTCATCGGTGTCTTTTCCACCCTGTATAAGGAAATCTTGTCTAAAATTTAATGGTTCTAGATACTAAACGCAACGGTTTAGGGTGTGCGTTGTTACTTATTTTTTTTATTAAATAGAAGTTTTTATTTTGTTGTCTAAATAACACATTTGCTTCTTCTTTTAATATCAGCGGTACGTTATTAGTCATTTGCGCTATTACGTACGTACCCGGCACAGACACAGGCCACAGACAGGCGCGACGCGACTTGAACCACACAATTTCTATGAAAACTTCATGAAATTGATCTACTACAGATGCGTCGTTCCGTGTGGTGCCGGACGTAAAAGAATAGCACCATCCCATTTCTTCCCGTGAGTGTCGTAGAAGGCGACTAAGGGACTTACTAGAGAATGGGCAGCAGCGTTCTCTATGCATTTGACTACCATACTGCGATCGCCAACCCGTCTGCCAAGCGTGGCGATTATGGCAAATCCTCCCTTTTGGGGCAGGCTTATGTCCAGCAGTGGACGTCTTTCGGCTGAGATGATGATCATGATGATGATGAGATGCGTCGCGCCTGTCTGTGGAAGCCTTTGTAGTTGAATTTTCTGGCTTACTGCAGTTAATATAAAAAAATCACGATATTTAAACAAATCATTAAAAAATCTACCAACCCGCATTCCCCACGTAGTGAATTATAGCCCGTTCCTTTTTACAGAGATAAGGCGTGTATCCTAGCAGTGGTATTACAAGCTGAATAAGCAGAAATTGAAAAAACTTTTTCAAAAAAAAAAAACAACCGACTTCCGGAAAAACACTACAGAGTGAAAATTTTCGGAACTTTAATTTCGGAAGGCGGTGACAAAAATTAAAATACATAATGCAAAGTCACCGATTTCCGAAATTAAAGTTATTTTTCAATTTGTAGTGTTTTTCCGGAAGTCGGTTGTTTTTTTTTTGGAAAAAGATTGTATTTTTCTCTTTTTAGTTATAGTAGCTACCCCACACCAATTCGAAATTTATCATCCTTGGGGTCAAAACAATGCTTATTTATTCGATAGCAGCAATCGCGGTTGATTTGCTGTCATTTTTTGAAGAGTTCCGTTGTCTGTCTCCGAAATTTTAATGGAGCCATTTCGGAATAAACCCCTTTCGAACAAAAAAGAATTTTGCAAATCTGTTTATAATATATGACGGAGTTATGCCCCGAACGAACATACTTAAAAAAAATATATATAAACATGTCGAATTGATGAACTTCCTTCTTTTTGAAGTCGGTTAAAAAAAAACACAAAAATACAACAACAAAATATTTATTTAAATAAAACACAAAAACTAAACTACAACAACAGACTCAACAACGCTTGAACAACCATTACAACCAGCTTCAGTAACCCTGGCAACAACGCCCCCCCGATGCCAGTCAAGACCTCATCTGTCAATTCTGTCACTAACGAAATCAGAGTTGTCAACAAGCCTTGAAGGTTGACCACATTTGTTGGCGGAGTATTCGGGTTGGCACCGACAGCATACTCTGGCAAAGACCTCAGAAAGTTTACAATGGCAAGGGCTTGGGAGTACAGTTTTAGTAAGGAGGTCTCCAAAGCACTAAGGTCTACAGGTATCATGCAGCTGATGTTGGAAGGTAGGGTATCGAAGATTGAGAGCAGGGAGAGAAGGAGGTTGTATACGTTATTCAGGAGAGGAAGCAGGATGTTCACAAGGGGATAGACCGCTGGTAGTTGTACGCCGGTTGCTGATACGGGTTGCTGTAAAAACAGAAGACAAAAATGTTATATTGTGTGTATTTTCAAATGAAATGAAGTGTTTATTTATGTAAGTAGAACTTTTAAAATACTTTAACACGTCAATATTTTAGGACTAGATGGCGCCGACATTTCTTAGCTGAATGATCCCTGAGAAAAATGCCGAAACAAATTTAAAGGTATCTTTTGAAGTCCAAACATTAAGTATATTATTAAGATTTTATGCAAGTCTAACAAAGCAGGGGCATGTCTGGAAGGGCCTTTGAAGAAAGAGACATTGCAGCTTTGAGATGACCCAACAGACGCCATGTATGCATCGGTCATCGTGTAGCTCAACCCTATTTTAGGGAGCTCAACGACCTGTCACATTTTAGAGTTGTTAGTGCCACAATATTGAAAAGCCCCCTTTGTCGACTGGTATAAACTTAGTATTCATTAGATACTTTCTCAATGTCAGTACTAACTAATTAAAATGTATGATAGTACATTATTTTGTAAAGATTTAACTTTATTAGATGGAAAGCCACCTGTATGTTAAACGATTTATCACTTTTACGTGCAAGAATCAAGAAAAATTGAGATTCAATATTTAGATAATATTATCTGTACACATTCTTGTAAAGTAGGTACACAATAGAAGTGTATGCTAGATGAACCCACATAGTTTTTGTAGTTCTTTCTTTTTGACAAATTTTAAAGAAATTTGTAACACAATTGTGAATGAATATTTTCTCTTACCGTAGCAAAAACTGCTGTAACGCACAGAAAAACTATACAAATCTTCGACATTTTTTTAAATAAATGTTTCACCTTCCCTAAAATTATATTTACAATGTTTATGTCTCATAAAAAACAGTTTTATATACTTAAAAGTTACTTCACATATTTCTAATATGGCCACGATAATGTCTGGTAATCTTTTATCGTGTAATTTCACAAAATAGTTACCTAATTATTAACAATCAAAGCGAAGTATTTTTGCGTATCGTATTTTCTAATACTTACGTCATATTTACATCACTATTATCATCATCACCATTTCAGCCGAAAGACGTCTACTGCTGGACATAGGCCTCCCTTGGGGAGATTTGCCATAATCTAAATACACGTAGTAAAGATGAAATTGTGATTCCAAAATTTAGATTAACTAAAACTAGCAAGTCATTTCTAATAAACAGTATCCGCTTCTATAATAAGTTACCAAAGTCGGTTACAGAACTTAGCGATGGAAAGTTTTAAACTCACATCAAACGTGACCTTATCAAAAAAGCATATTACATACAAGATAAAAGACTACGTTGAAGACAGGGAAGTTTGGCATTAATTCCTTCTGCACATGTGGCTTCCCTGGTACCTCATTAACAGCATAACTGTGTGAGAGTCTATTAACTGCTTCCAAATTGCAATGTTAATTTTTATTCTCTTTATTTTTTACACTTTCTGATATATTCTCGTTATTATTTGACATTATACATCACTTCTAATATCGATTTAGCTTCATCTTTCTAACTCACCGACCTTGACAATTCAAAAGTGCCTGTAATTGGTTTATTTGAAATAAATGCTTTGAGTTTGAGTTTGAGTTTGACTATTTATTAGTGATTCCCATGGAAATCATGTCACTTGGTTTAAATAGGTTGATCTTACTAATGTAGATTCTTTTACATATTGTGATGGGAGAATGTTGTAGGCCTTACAGACTGTATTTATAGACGATTTTCTATTCTTTATTTTCATTCCTCTAAGTACTTGGTACTTATTGACAGGCCTGCACTGTCCTCCCATACCTATTATCACTGTAATTTGAAAACATTGTAAAACCCAATTATTTTTAAAAGAGTAACCGTGGAGTTTCTTGCCGGCTCTTCTCCATAGGAAGCGACAAATTAGAACCGTGCACCTAGCTTCTGACGTTTCATAAGTGCCCTTGCAGGTTTATGTCAAATAAAATATTTTGATTTTGAATCGCCACGCTTGGTAGGAGGGTTGGCGATGGCAGTATGGTTTTAAAAAGGTATAGAGAACGCTGCTGCCCATTGTCTAGTAGTTCCCTTAGTCGCCTCCTACGACACCCACGGGAAGAAAGGGAGTGGTGCTATTCTTTTAATCCGAAACCACACGGAACATGCAGAAATATATTCATCATCATTCCAAAATCCATGGCAAAATCGTAGTTGCGCCATGCATGCACATGGATTTTTAACCTGATTTTTTCTCCAATAAATACTTCTTTATACATGACATGGTGGGACAGTGGTATTGGCCTCCACTTACGAGTTTGTAGATCGTGGGTTCCAACTTCTTTTTCCCAGCTAAAGCACTAGGAAGTGGTGAAGGGTCGGCGTTTTGGGGGACTGTCTTCAATAATTTTGACGTTCAAAGATACTAACTTTAAGCCTAGTTTGAATAAATGACTTTTGATTTTGAAATAAACCGCCTGCCTCGCTTTATTTACTTTGCATAAGTAATTTCATCACCTCTGCTCTTAAAACGGTGAAGAAACACCGTGAGGAAATCAGCATGTCCTAGAACCAAAAATTCGAAGACATGTGACATCTACCAACCCGCACTGGGCTCGCGTGATGGATTACGCTCCCTCTCGAAGAGAGTGCGGCTTGTCCAAGCAATAGGAACATTTTAGGCTCAATATACACCGTGACATTTTAGTCGTCTTACAAAGGTGGTCCACCCAATGTATCCGACATAAAATACCTACAGTCGAGATTAAAAAGTTGTTACCATTAATTAAGATAATAGGTATTAAGAAAAATAAATAATGCTTTAGAATTATAAAACACCATCCCTGTTAATAATGTATACGTATAAACGGTAGAATATTTCTACCTACCTACCATAAAACTATCATTCATTCCATCCCCATGACAGGGTGTTCAAAACTACATCATGCGTCATATTGAATGATATTTTTTATTTTATTATTATTCATATGTCTAAAATTTTTTTTTTTATAAATGATTAGTAGTCATTGGATACATGAAGTGGGCTGCCGTTGTAAGACGATTAAAATGTCACGGTGTATATGCTTATGCTTGTTTCTTTAGTAGTCACATCTTTCACAAATCGTGAGTTTCTTTGAAGGATCGAATCAGAAATGAAATTATCTGGAAAAGAACCGAAGTTATCGACATATTTTGCAAAGTAAGCAAACTGAAGTGACCGGTGGAGCAGACGAGTTCTGGAGTGGAGATCACGTATCGGTAAGCGGAGCGTGGAACGCCCCCAGCTAGATGGACCAACGACTTAAAGAGAGTGGCTGGATGCGGAAGGTAGACGACAGGGTGTTGTGGCCCAACATGGGAGAGGCTTAAGTGTAGCAGTGGACTGCGATAGGCTGAATCGATTGATTGATGGACAGTCTATCCTTTGGTCTTTGGTCTTCTCTTATAGCCATCCACATTCAAACTTAAAACTTCCCTCACGACAGGTGAAACTTTCCTTTCCTAAATATGTTATTTTTCTGTATGATGGCAAACAGAATAATCCTTTTTTCCATTGAAAGTTGTTAGCCATTCACATATTGAGAGAAAATGTAACTATTGGCACCCTTCCAAGAAGCGAAAGTCTCCGTGAATGTAAACAGCGTTATACAAAAATGCCATCGGTTGGGTTTTAATAACAAAAATGCATGACACAGGTGATTTTTTTTCGTTATTTTATTTTCTGTCGCTAGGTGACGGTGAAGGAAAACATCATTATAATTATCTGCCTAGCTGGTTCCCGACTATATTGGGGATAATAATAATAATAATGTTAATATTTATGCTTCAGTTTACAAAACAGGGTTTCGTGTTTGAAGCCTCCTTTTAAGCAAACAATGCCTGTGTTAGGAGACTCCGCTCTTCCATAGTACAGCATAATATTAAACTATTTACAAGAAATCCGTAGGTATTGAAAATATCAAATAAAAACAAGTATGTTAGTGAGAGTGTGAATACCTGTGCATAGTCTGTCTGTATAAGAGAGTGTATGTTAAAATGTAAGTGAGGGTGTATGTGTTTGTGTATGGGTGTGTGTATGTGTGTGTGTATCTGCTACTTTATGTGTTCCAAAAGTGCCTCTGTTTCATCATAAGTAAGTGTCTTTATCCAACTAGTTGTTATTTTCTTACATTCATAACTTTTTTTTGTGTATATGTAAATATGTTTGTTTATTTTGTTGTATAGTTGAGCAGACCGTTTATTAAATTGCCTACAAGCAAACATAGTTTTAGTTTTTGGAATTCGTGCAACAATGTCTGTCCTCCTTTTCCGTAATAAGTTTGGATCATAAATGGTAGGGTTTTATGTTTTTTTAAGGAAAGTATATCATTAATTTTATATAAGATATCAGTAGGATGTCTTTTATTTTTAAAATACATTATCTTTATCAGAGCTCGTTGGGATCGCTCCACGGCTATAAAATTAGTTTTCGCTGCACCTCCCCATATAGGGATGCAATATAACAAGACAGGCTGCGCTAGTGCCATGTAGATCTCATTTAGAACATTTCTTGAGGGGTCTCGTTTATTGGTGATTTTTGTTGGAACAATATATCGAAGTGTTTTAAAGATCCAGCTTAATCTCCTAACCCTATTTGAGATCAGTTCAAGATGTGGATACCAGGATAATCGCTGATCGACTATCACGCCTAGATATTTAGTCTGAGTAACTGGTTTGATACATGAACAGTTACAGTATCTGTTATTGGTATCTCCACAATTGTGTATTCTTAGCTTGAGATCCTCATGGGAGGGATGGCTTCCAGTCTAACCAGATGCAGCTGAATATCAGTATTTTACACAAACCGACTGCCTAGCTGATCTCCACAACCCCGTTACTGTGTAATACGATTCCCTTTGGTAAGACTTGTTGTCAGACGTCGTTACGGGTCGTCAGAGGCCCGGAAGCCTCTGACGACCCGTAACGACTGTCAAAGATCTACGAATGAGAGACGGTACCCTCGGCTTAAAGTGCTTTCCGAGGCATGGAAGGCTGTTGGTATTTAAAGATGGTCACCCATCCACACACCAACCACGGCAAGCGTAGTTTAACCTGATTTATCAGTAAAGGAAAACATCGTGAGGAAACCAGCTTGTCATTAATTATTGACATGATCTACTCATAACAATATTTTTTATGATGAGTTGTTTTAGGCTTTATTTGGCCTCGACAGTTTTCATTTTATTTGTCGGTATATTGGTATGGCTAGCTGACATTTTGACTAATTATTTAATTAATATTTTGTGTCTCGTAATGTTTATTACTTTGCCTATGTATGTATAGAATCAAGTCTATCCGACTAAACAGACAGCTGTGCTGCTGGGGAGTTTGTTCCGCCACTTCTTCTTCCCAGCTAAAGCACTAGGAAGTGGTGAAGGGTGGGCGTTTTGGGGGACTGTCTCATGTATTTTGACGTTTGAAAAATGCTGATTCTCAGCCTAATTTGAATAAATGACTTTTGATTTTGATTTTGATGTCCTAGAACCAAAAAATTAAAAGTCATGTGACATCCACCAAATGACAATGATGACGGGATTATGGCCCACTCTATCTCACAGGGAGGAGGTCTATGTCTCAGCAGGGGAAACAATATAGGTCGCTAGCGTGAATGATGAGCAGGGTGTTATGGATTCGATTGGATTTATGTTCGATTGATGGAAAAGGGCGACCTATTTTTTAACATAGAACCTTTGGTTGGCATGTTTGACCCGACAGAATAGTATTCCCCTATGGAATATGGTAGCAGTGGTGGCCGAGTTCAATCAGCTGTGACTTACGAATTCTAGGCCGTAGGTTCGGAACTTGACAAGTGCTTTTATTTAATCATTTTAAATCAGAGTTCATTAACATTCCATAATTTGTTAGTAAAAATACTTAAAACTATGTTAGTGAAATTATTAATTACTAGCTTTTGCCAGCGGCTTCGCCCGCGTGGAGGTCGGTGTATTGTACATACAAACCTTCCTCTTGAATCACTATCTATTAAAAAAACCCGCATCAAAATCCGTTGCGTAGTTTTAAAGATTTAAGCATACATAGGGATTTAGGGACAGAGAAAGCGACTTTGTTTTATACTATGTAGTGATTGTAAAAAACTGAGCTATTAAATTTAACATTATAAAAAATTTAGCTACTTTACATTATAGAGGGTACCACCCGAGCCGTGTACTGTATTCCAGTGTTTCACAACCGGGCAATCAAACCTTTTCAATATGGTATTTAGAAGGCTGTTGGTACTGCCCCGCACGCGGCCCATCAGGGAGGCCACTCTCTTACTTACGATCGCCCTAAAGTAATCCGTGTTGGCTTTAGCAAACATACCTGATGCAGGCAACCCCAACAGCATACTGAAACCATTATTGTAAAGGACCCGTAGGGCATTGAAAGATCCACGCGTATACCGGACCCACAGGCTGCAGGTATAAAATGACTGGCAGAATGCCTTGAAAAGAGCAATTTTTACGTCTCGTGAACACCGTGCAAACCTGCGCGCCAGCATATTGCATCTCACCGCCAACACCCTACGTTCCCGCTCTATATCCAAATCATCGGCTTTACTTCATGTAAATTTGTCATCGTCACTGCTTTCAAAATGGTGAAGGCAAACATAGTGAGGAAACCAGCATGTTTTAGAACTTCAATTCGAAGACATGTGACATCTACCAACCCGCATTAGGACTGCGTGGTAGATTACTGCCACTCCCTCTTACAGAGCGGCTATTTAAAGACATGTCTATGATGACCAGAGGTCGGAGTAGGTAGATTGATTTTATATACTTGCGTCAAGATATTATAATATGGACATGCCATTTTATCCATAACGTGCGGGAAGTACCGGAAAAAGTTCCGGAATTGGAATTATGGAATAAAATAAAATAAAAAACATACAGATAGGCTAACAAAATCGTTTATTATATGAATGATTGATTGAATTCAATTAACAATTATTTTTAATTAAACAAAAACATAAATAAATTATTTTTAATCCTCATCGGATACAATTTGAAAACAAATCGATGTCCGTAGATACAAGCCAAATTCGTCGTTTTAAGAAGGTACCAGAAATCAGTAAACAAGCCAGGGTGAGATTATTATTTACACAACACAGGAATTTCACAAATTAGGAGCGCACTCTACGAACCGAGGTAAGCGAGTGAGATACCTGGAACACAACGCGCGCGCATTGTTCTAACAAACACCCAATGAGTCATACAGGATACTTTCTTCTGATTGGTCGTTGCGTGCGGTCAATGCGTTGTGAACATAGATGAACATGAGATAAAGAAACAAAAGGCCCTGTCTAAGTTTTGTCTCATACTGTCAAGCGTCATTTCTAATTAAACAGTAAGGGTCAAAATACGGTGTAACTATTCCAAGGTATTTTTGTATAAAATAAAATACTGATTTCTTTCATCATTAGCTAACACTGGTAGCGTAGATTGATATTATTAATACGTTTTTCACCTTAAACACAAATTCGTGCTAATTTCAAAAATTCCGGAACAAATATCACAATAAATATGAAGTTCCGGTATTTTGGAGGCATATCCATATTATCCTCTACGTTTGACGTCAACGACCTTAAATCAATCTACCTACTCCGACCTCTGATGATGACCTTTTCATTTACTATTCACCTACTGCCGACAAATTGCTTTGCAGTTTGGCAGGTGATGTATAAAAATAGCACTGTAACACATTGGATTAAATAAATAAATAATTTTTTTTTTAAGTTGAATGACCTTACAATTAATGAAATGAAAGTAAGCAAATGTATTTTTGATGACAGGTCATTTGGTGAGTAGCGTTGGATTAAACTAAATTAACCTTGTCATTGCCAAGGGTGGGTCTAGAAAGAAGAAAATGGAATTGTGGAAATTCAGACTAACTTATTTCCGTGATTTCGTCTGAGTTTAACGGAATAAAAAGTATCGTATGTCCAGGTTATAAACTATCTCCGTCTTATTACGAAACACGGTCTAACTTTTTGTTTTATCTTAAAGTTCTGAGCTAGTTTTGGCATTTCTAATTGAATTCCGACTAGCTTTTTTGCCCGCGGCTCCGCCCGCGTGGATGTAGGTTATCGCGTAAAAAAGCAGCCTAGGTTATTTTCCATATTTCAGGGTATAACTCTGCCAAATTTCATGACTATTGGTTCGGCGAATTAGGCGTGAAAGTGTAACAGACAGTTTTACTTTCGCATTTATAAATGCGAAGGTAATTCACAGAACTTCTCACAAATCCTCTCAATCTTCTACTAACATTGCAATACTATTAGGGATTTGTGAAAAGTTCTTAATATAAAAATATTACTACTTAGCATCGAACTAAGTTGTCAGTTTTTAACCAACTTAAAAAAAAGGAGGAGGTTCTCAAGTCGACTGTACATTTTTTTTTAAATGTTTGTTACCTCATAACTTTCGACCGGGCGAACCGATTTTGATGATTCTTTTTTTTATTTGAAAACTCGTGCTTCCCGTGTGGTCCCTTTTCAATTTCATATAGATCTGATGATGCGTTTCGGAGACAGACAACGGAACTCTTAAAAAAATAAGAGCAAATCAACCGCGATTGCTGCTATCGCATAAATATGCATTGTTTTGACCCCAAAGATGATGAAATTTGGAATTAGTGGGGTAGGTACTATAACTATAAAGTGAAAAATAAAAACTTTTTCCAAAAAAAACAACCGACTTCCGAAAAAACACTATAAAGTGAAAAATAACTTTAATTTCGGAAGGCGGTGACAAAAAATTTAAATACATATCCAAAGTCAGTTTTTTTGTATAAAGAACTGTATTTCGGTTTCTGTATGGTTCTTATATCAAATAAAGGCTTGATGGTTTTTAACCATAGGTACCTTAAGAAAAACGTTAAGTATATCCATAAGATACAAAGATTAATTGATTTATATTAAGGGGACACTAGTCGCGGGCTCGAACTCACTGGTGGGCCTAGCTAAAAAGCACGCTGTCTCACCAGGCATCATGTCCGACAGAAATAGTGTCAGTGATAAGCAGTTAGACGCTAGTCTACACGCACAACGTTATTGACTAAGATGGAGGATATTTTTTAGTAAAACAGCCGCGTAAAAAATTAAGTAAATTCCTTCGGAAAATAGAGTTTTATAAAAAAACAACTGCATAAATCAATTACCAATAAAGTTTATTTAACTTTTCCTCAATAGAGCTTTGTCGGTACCAACTTGGTTTTAGAGATTTTACTTTTCTTTATTACTTAAACACTCCTAAAGTTAGGTTAAATTAGCAAGAAAAACGAATCTTTGTTGGCTCATAACTTTTTAAGGGCTTTTTATTTCAGTATTCTGTTTCTGCAAAAACCATATTAATAATAATAAAAAAAACATCAATATTATTTTTTGATGTACATTGTCGAACAGTGGAGTAATACACTCCCGAAGTTTGTATGGAAAAAATGTGGACTAGATTCACCTTAAAGATGAAGACTTGTTTCTGACCCCCATGCGGGCGAAGCCGCTGGCAAAACCTAGTGTTATTATGATTGCTCTACTTACATAATTATATTAACACAAATGAATAAATATGAACTTGACCTGTGCTCAAAAGTGCTGGTTGTACGAATAATATTGTTTATCTACGTCAGAACAGACAATGCTGCGTACAGCGGAATGTGCAGTTTGGATTGGTAAGCGATTCTTTTATTACCAACCAATATTTTGTCAAATGCTACTGTCCTGATGAATTTTCATTAATTCTTATACAGGGATAAGTTTTATCCAGTGCCCAAACTGTAACCATGAATTCAGCATATCATTCTAGAACGTAGAAATTTTTCGTCGGTTATACAAAAAAAAATCAGCTGTTCCATACATTTTGACCACGTAGGTATTGCACTTTTAAAGTCCAGGCAGCGACTTTAGGTTAAGGCATCCTTTGTAAAGCGCCGCCAAAATAAAATAAGTAGAAACATTACAGAAGCGTTAAACGTTTTAAATTGATGCAAAATAACCAATTGAAGACGAAAGGTTATTAGTAGGTATCCTTTTGCATTTAGGTTCTTTGGAAGCGTTCCCCTTACACCTTGTATTTAAGAATCTCAGGTTAAACAGCCCCATTGGAACTTAACTTTATATCACTACATAGTATAAAACAAAGTCGCTTTCTCTGTCCCTATATCCCTATGTATGCTTAAATCATTAAAACTACGTAACGGATTTTGATGCGGGTTTTTTTAATAGATAGAGTGATTCAAGAGGAAGGTTTATATGTATAATACACAGACCTCCAACGGGCGAAGCCGCTGGCAAAAGCTAGTCAACTATAAAATAAAAGGCCTTTAATATTCCTACTGCGAGGACACTCACAGAGAGGGGGCTTGCCCCCTCTCTGTGAGTGGACTATAAACCATTACGCGAGCCCATTGCGGGTCGGTCATATGTCAGCTATGAAACTAAAGTTATCAATCAGGACGTAAATTGTGGCATACCTTGCTACTTTGACTACGATATTTTACGAAAAGGCAAGTTGGTAGGGTATAAGTAATTTATCAGCGTGCCCCTAAATACCAGTCTTCAGAATAATTCAAGGATCTTTGGTATTTCCCGCGAAACTGCCGTAAGGACCACCATTTTACACCATCTGGAACATATATTATAAGTAGGGATCGGATAATCGGATGCATATTTACCTAAAGTTAATTTTTAGTTACGAAAATATGGAAGCGGCTTCTTAAAATGTTTTTTTTGTACAAATATCCTGGAATGCCAGCAACACCGGGAATGCATAACTAGTCAGTTGTATAGTATGGAAGTGACTTCTAAATGATTAGGATTGCATAACTATTCAGATGCATATTTATTCAAAAATTAACCCCGATGGTAATTTGGTACCTATACCTATGTACCTAGGGTGTAAGTCTGTAAGAGTAGGGGTGGTGTGTGTTAGTAAAAACATTTTTTTTTTTCATTAAATTTAAAAAAAATCGGTACAAAAGCGCATTCCATTTTAGCCAACCTCTCAACTTTAGGTAGTTAAGCATCCGAATATCCGATCTCTAATTATACGACATATCAATCTTACAAACATATTTTTTGTAACATAACAACCCGTTTTCCGAGAATGGTTAGGCAGAGGTAATAAGAAGGGTATTCCCCTTTATAATACACTAGATTTTGCCAGCGGCTTAAGGCTTCAGTCAAAATTTATCCCACGGGTACGTACTACCGGAATAAAAAGAATCCTATATGTTAATCCAGGTTATAAACTATCTGTGTGCAAATTTCATAGAAATCAGGTTCAGCCGTTTCTGCGTGTTTGAGTAACAAACATCCCGACATCTAAATATTCAAACATATAAACAATCGAGTTACCGCAAACTGTCAAATTTGCCTTATTGTATTATTATTATTTTTTTAAATTGCCATAATTAATAATTAGATAAACCAATTACAGGCACTTTTGACTTGTTAAGGTGCCGACCTTGACGATTCAAAAATGCCTGCGGCGAGTTAGAAATGTAGGGTTTTTTTTGAGGGTGGGAAATCATCAAATAACTTCTCCCGCTCTGGATGGAGCAGGTATCTGACTTTTACTGACTGAAACCCACCCGTGTTCCCTCAGTTGCCTGTGTGCTAGGGGCCACGGTATCTCTTTCGAACAACCCGCACCCCTGGCAGGTATCGGCCCTTGCGGGCAACTTCAGTTGGTACTGACATCTCTTTACAGCGCGCGTGGAACACAACCGTCGACCCGGGCTTGGTCCTTACCGGACCCATTACTCGCCGTCCGCAAGCCCGCGCCTGCGGTGGTCGGGAATCAGCCTGGGATTCCTATATAGCATTGGGATTTGTATATAGTATATTGCATATACTGGATCTGAGAAATGTAGGGTTTGAGTGTGTGTGTAGTGAGTGAGTGTAGGATGTGTGTGTATATGTAGTGAGTAGGTGTAGGGTGTGTGTAGTGAGAAAGACGTTATTGGACGATTTCTTAGTTTTATAGTTACTTAGCAGTTTATTTAAATTCCGTATTAGCTAATAGGCTAGATTTTAATGTGAATTTAATTAAATTTAAAATTAAAAAAAAAAAAAAAAGTATCATTTTTTGTGATATTTTATAAAGGAATAAAAAACAGAACCGGGCACAAATATATAACGGGCTGCAATACTGAGAAATTCCTGATAGTAGCTTTGCCTAATTTGGGTATCGCACCCAGGACCCCTTGCTCAACAGACAGAATTTACGAAGACTAAACCAACAAACCATATCATACATGTCATAAAACGATTACACATAATCAAATGCAAACTGATATAATTACTAAACGAATTATGTAAAACAATTGCACATCACTAAATTTAAAGATAACAGGTGTATTTATAAAGGCTAACTGCGGAAAATATAGACAAATATAATTTAAATATAGATTTAGTATTGACGTTCAACATGCGTCCCTCTGTCGTTGTCTTTGGATTGTCTGTGGCTGTGCTGGTTAGTATACCTTCTTTGATCTCTTAGTAGCAGGGCCTTACCAAGTATAGTTTTTATAATAATCCTGAAACACGGTAATTTAGTCTTTTTATTTTTTTAGTGCTTTATACAGGGTCAAATTAAATTACCTGACAAAACTTTTCCCACGGGTTGTATATCGATATCGGAATCAAATGGAACGGTACAATTGTAAATTTTACCATAATAATTTAACAGTCGTTTGCTTGCCTTAATGTACATGTCATTGTCATTTAACGTTTTCAAAAAAATCGGAATGATGTTATTTGTTATTTTTTTTAATGGCATTAGTTTTCTATGTCGATCGAACCCGACATGTGGGTAAAGTATTTCCAGCTAATTTAATTTGACCCAGTTTATCCCAGTCCTTTAGAGTTTTCTATTGGAGAGCTGTTATGGTCCTGTTTTCCACCGAAATCAGATAAAGATTCAACACCAAATGCTTGAAAAATCATAAACTATTTATATTTCTAACTGTATTATAGTGACTATCTCTGTGCATTTTACCACCATACTGCAATCACCAACGCGCCTGCCAAGAGTGGCGATTATGGCCAGTCCCCCCTTTTGGGGGAGGCTTATGTCCAGCAGTGGACGTCTTTCGGCTGATATGATGATGATAGTGACCCATCTGTCCCGACTATGAAGGAAAGCACATCTAAACCACTTTGAAGAGCTGGCAGTGTTATTATTTCACAACAATGATGTCACTAACAGCTCCAGAACGCATTTCTATGAAGTGACAATATCTGTCATTTTTACCATAGACAGCGATTAGCTTGCTGCACCAAACTGTCATAGACAACTTCGAAAAACTTCTTCTTCCTCGTTCTAAAACTAACGTATTTCTTTTGTTTTCAGATCGGCCAAACGCACGCAATGATTCCAGCATATTCAGTCTCCGCTCTCCGGCTAGCCTTCGATGAAATCTCCACCGTTTTACCAATAGCCAACCAACTCGCATGTCTCCTGTTACCATTCTTGATAAACCTTATCAACAATTTGAATAACCTGTCCAACATCGTCCAGAATCTAACACCAGCATTATTGCCTTACTTTGGATGTACTTTACCGTTACTTTATGCAACTTTGACAGATCTTGCATCTGTGTTATTCTTGTATATAAGTGTATTAATATCTCTATTTAGATCCAATGTGTTGGCGGCCCCTGGGTTGTTGCTGGGCCTGGTATCTCAAGTGCTAAACTTAGTTCTCAATTTGTTGAGCGGCTTGACAGACGGGACCGGGTTGTTGAGCAGTCTGATCAAACTGATTACCAGTATCGTTGTTGAGTTGGAAAAGTTGTTGGTTTAGTTGTTTTTTTGTTGTTATGTAAGTAAATAAATGTTTTAAAAATTATGTGTAATTTTTAATTTATTTTTTACTAGCTTTTGCCAGCGGCTTTGCCCGCGTGGAGTCGTAAATTATCCCACGGGAACGTACTGCTGGGATAAAAAGTATTTTATGTGTTATTTCAGGTTACAGGCTACCTGTGTGCCAAATTTCATTCAAATCTGTTCAGCCGTTTTTGCGTGAAAGAGTAACAAACATCCATATTCACAAACTTTCACATTTATAATTTTAGTAGGATTTTGCCCCATTGTTATATACCAAGTGAAACAGTACAAATTACACACTGATTTACTTAAGCCACATTCTTCAATGTTTTTGTTCGATATGAGCCCCTAATGGGCACGATGGCGCGAAGTAAACGTACTCGTAACGTAAAATTAGAACGCTTTTAAAGTTGAATAACCCTGCAAAGTGGAAAATAACATTTATTTCGGAAGTCAGTGTCTCTGGTTTTCTGTTTTAGTTGTTTTGCTACCGACTTCCGAAATTAAAGCTGTTTTCCGAAATTAAAGTCGGTAGGTCGGTTGTTTTTTTTTGGAAAACTTTTTAGTCGTGCTACCTACCCCACACAAATTCGTATACCATTTTTTTTTTGGGTGGGAAATCATCAAATGACTTCTCCGGCTCTGGGTGGAGCAGGAGGACGTGAGAGACTTTTACTGACTAAAACCCACCCGTGTTCCTTCAGTTTCCTGTGTGCCAGGGGCCGCGGTATGTCTTTCGAACAACCCGCACCCCTGCCACGAATTCGTATACCTGCACTTGATAAGTAAATCACAGTGACAAGAAATTATTATAACATCATCAACATAAAATAAGTGGGAAAAAGCTTATTAATGACGCTAAATTAATAATCACTAATCAGAACTTGACAGAATTTGTTTGTCTTTTTTTGTTTGAAAGAGTATATTTATGATCGCGACGATAGGTCGTGCTGGAGCAAAATGAAAGCTTGAGAGGACTGTATATCATGTATAATGATTAAAATGAAATAACAACGTTTAAATGGTCGGTTTAAAATGCAAACAAGATAATATGAACGCTAAGAAGCGCAAGCGCAGCCGTGCGTAGAGGCAGGCGTGCAACAGCTGACTGGCATGACGCGCGGGCCCGCGCTTGGCCGTCGGTCGGCTGACGAGCCACTGTCCCCGCAGGGAACACGGGTGGGTTTTAATCAGTAAAAGTCTGACACGCCCTCCTGCTTCACCCAGAGCAGGAGAACTTATTTGATGATATCCCAGCCTCAAAAAAAAACAGCCCTCTTTCTAATAGAGTGGTTCTTTAAGAATACCCTTTCAAACAAAAGAAGAAATGTTTATCCTACCCAAACTCTTGCCTCTTTGATCTAGTGGTCGCAAGCACTGTTAGGCATGAGGCCTTGGGCTCGATTCCCAGGTCAGGCAAACTATTATTAGGTTTTACTATCAACTTCTCAGTAGCAGCCCGTAGATTTGTGCTAAGCTCGCCCCTGTAATGTGGGTTCACTAAAGGTGGACCTCTGCCTTACCCTTTGAGGTTTACAGGTGTGATGTTATGTTATACTAACTTAACAGGTTAGCTACTTGTTTCCCAAGAGTGTTAAAGTTTTTAGCGAAGGCTAAGTGCCAACACTCAGAAACAATGAATTTTGTATAAGAACTCAGCGGGGCGTAAGCGCACTAAATAATAGATTGAAAAGGCAGGAGAAATAAAGAACATTTATTACCATATTACATCTATTTCTAACCGTCAATATGTAACAAGCTTTTATTTAAATAATTGAGATTAAATTATTTTTTAACTTTTTAGTTCGTTTTATTAACAAGTAAAAGTTTGTTTGTAAAAGCTTGTTTTTAAAAAAGTTTATTTTTTTGTTTTTTAATTTTTTAATATTTATGATGCGGGATTTACTACGGCGTAGTTCGTAACAGCGTTTTTCCGTTATGTAGCTCTTAATGATTCGTAGAACCCGCACATATGTGTTGTTTTGAGCACTTAAAGTGTTATGTGTCTATGGCTACCTTCCAGCTCCAGCATCAGGCCCTAGTTATCTTAGGATCATAATACTCGTCACTACGAATCAAACGAGCCCAAACTCGATGGGGTTATGTCGTTTTATTATGTTGCAGGTGTGCATTAAAAAATAATAGTCTGCTATCTTAGGTGTAATTCTAATTCCAACATGGCGGGATTTAGAATGACGTCACACAGCTAACCATGCATTGTCATCTAAACTATACATGTATACAAAATTTCAGCTCAATCGGTTAAAGATATCTGCTTCAAAGTTGAGTTGCAAGATTCCACCCGAACAAACAAATAAGTATAGTTACATACATACATTGCAAGGTAAACAAAAGCTTGTAATGATCCGGCCGCATCCAACCTGTTCAATCGATTTATCAGTCTTTTATCTTTGTATCTACCTACTAACATATTTTTCAAGTTTGTTTTTGTAACTTACACTATGGGTCTTGGTTGCGTAAAAATAAAATATTACATACAGTCCATTAAATCAATTACATCTTCACCAACAAGAACAATGTCATCGGCAAACAGCATGCACTATGGTGCCCCTTCCTGTATGTCTGACGTCAGAACGTCCATGATCAACGGAAAGAGACCGTATTGCCAGCAGCCGACCGGACTTAGGACGGAGATTGGCTGTACGTAGCACGAATTAAGTCTACATACTTCCCGGTCAAACTTTTCTCTTTCAAAGCCCATCACAACATATTCCGAGGTACCCTATTATACGCTTTCTCCAAACCATGGAAACTATGGATGGTCTGTGTGAATGATGATATGGTTAGAAAGGGTGATGTGGGTGAACTTGGCAGATCATTTCCGAGCAGAGCAAAATATAATGTGAGTTCTATTCGCATGCGGATGAGTTCTGGAGTTCCTTATACTTAAAAAAAATAGTTCAGGCATTTTTGCCTGAAAAACGGTCGAATGAAAATATGCTCTGCGAACTTCTGTTGGCAGATCATTTTTCCAAAACTATAATTTTAAAACTGATTTAAGCACATAGTGGTAAATTCCATAGTTCCTAATACTTTTCCGGAATAGTTCTGCCGACCTAAGTCATGAAATAAAAAAAAAGAAAATGTTACCCGCTACAAGAAAAAGAAAATCATTTTGTTAAAAGAGGCGCCTGGTAAATTTGTAGCTTTTCGTAGATTCTAAGGACTAAGCCAAGACCCCCGGGCACAGAAAAAACTAAACAAACGCAGTTGTCTCTGAAGACCCTTACGAAAAAGTAAGATTACAAGAAATCTAGATTTCATTGAGTGATTAAGTTGGTATGATAAAAAAAGTTTGACTACAACTGAGGAGCTAAAACTCCACGTTTCATGTTGCAACTATAAAAGAACTTTACTAAAACAGGCAAAAGTAACCCAGAACTCTGACTCAAGTATCAGCAGAACATGGGTAAATATTTAAGACCGAAAAACTCAGGATATTAATCAGTGGTATAGAAAGATGGATCAAAAAACATGTTAGTAGCACTCAGGAGCAGGAACTCCACGCTATCTTATGCACCGCGAAAAGACCTATCCAAAACATGCAAACGAATACCAGAACTCTGGCTCAGGTATCAGCAGAGCATGGGTAAATATTTAAGACAGAAAAACTTAGGATTATAATCAGTGGTATAGACAGATGGGTCAAAAAAAAATTGAGTACCACTCAGGAGCGGGAACTCCAAGGTTTCTGATGCAACATTAAAAGACCTATCCAAAAACATGCTAACAAATACCAGAACTCAGGTATCAGCAGAGCATGGGTGAAGATCTAAGATAGTTAAATTCTGGATTTAAATTAGTGGTTTAGAAAAATGAATCAAAAAATCCGCCCTAGCCGCCAGCATAGGCCGCCAGCACTAGCCCGCAGCACTAGCCACCAGCACTAGCCGCCAGCACTGGCCCGAGCACTTGCCGCCAGCACTGGCCCGAGAACTTGCCCGAGCACTTGCCGCCAGCACTAGCCCGAGCACTTGCCGCCAGCACTGGCCCGAGCACTTGCCGCTAGCACTTGCCGCCAGCACTTGCCGCCAGCACTTACCGCCAGCACTGGCCCGGGAACTTCCCGCCAGCACTGGCCCAAGCACTTGCCGCCAGCACTGGCCCGAGCACTTGCTCGAGCACTTGCCACCAGTACTGGCCCGAGCACTTGCTGCCAGCACTGGCCCGAGCACTTGCCCGAGCACTTGCCGCCAGCACTGGCCCGAGCACTTGCCACCAGCACTGGCCCGAGCACTTGCCCAAGCACTTGCCGCCAGCACTGGCCCGAGCACTTGCCCGAGCACTTGCCGCCAGCACTGGCCCGAGCACTTGCCGCCAGCACTGGCCCGAGCACTTGCCCGAGCACTCGCCGCCAGCACTGGCCTGCAGCACTTGCCCGAGCACTTGCCGCCAGCACTGGCCCGAGCACTTGCCGCCAGCACTGGCCCGAGCACTTGCCGCCAGCACTGGCCCGAGCACTTGCCCGAGCACTCGCCGCCAGCACTGGCCCGCAGCACTTGCCCGAGCACTTGCCCAAGCACTCGCCACCAGCACTGACCCGCAGCACTTGCCCGAGCACTTTCCACCAGCACTAGGCCGAGCACTTTCCGCCAGCACTGGCCCGAGCACTTGCCCGAGCACTTGCCGCCAGCGCTGGCCCGAGCACTTGCCGCCAGCACTGGCCCGCAACACTAGCCGCAAGCACTAGGTGCCAGCACTGGCCCGAGCATTTGCGGCCAGCACTGGCCCGAGCACTTGCCACCAGCACTGGCCCGAGCACTTGCCACCAGCACTGGCCCGAGCACTTGCCACCAGCACTGACCCGAGCACTTGCCGCCAGCACTGGCCCGAGCACTTGCCCGAGCACTTGCCGCCAGCGCTGGCCCGAGCACTTGCCGCCAGCACTGGCCCGCAACACTAGCCGCAAGCACTAGGTGCCAGCACTGGCCCGAGCACTTGCGGCCAGCACTGGCCCGCAGCACTAGCCACCAGCACTAGCTGCCAGCACTGGCCCGAGCACTTGCCACCAGCACTGACCCGAGCACTTGCCGCCAGCACGGGCCCGCAGCACTAGCCACCAGCACTGGCTAGCAGCACTAGCTGCCAGCACTGGCCCGCAGCACTTGCCGCCTTCACTGGCCTGAAACACTGGTCACCAGCACTAGCCCCCTCTAAAAACCCCTAAAAATTTTGTTGTAAACTGTAAACGGTTAGAGAGGTAATTTCAAATATAAATTAAAAATATAATCAAGCAGTATGAAAAAGTGCAGTGAGACAGTATTGTTTTTTTTCTTTTGAATAGCAATTTGTTATTGGCTATAGTGCGAAATTCAACCACCTGCACCACCTGGGTGTTGCTTAGTACAAGACACGAAGTAAGGCATTAGTGTAAACATTTTTTCAAGGCAACCTATTATAATTAAGCAAAAAGACAAGTGATTCTTTAATTTAAGGTGAATCTAGTCCACATTTTTCCCATACAAACTTCGGGAGTGTATTACTCCACTGTTCGACAATGTACAGTCGCCAGCACATCAAGTTACCCCCGGCGGGCGGACCAGCGAGCCGAGGCGCTGGCCACGGAGGGGCAGCTCTCTGGGGGGACCAGCAGCAGGGCCCTCTCAGAGTCGTCTGACGGGGAGCTGGATGACGCCGACGGTTCCAACTCGGAGCGCAGGGCGAGGTTCGCGAAGGCTGTGGCTGCCGCGATCAAGGGTGTGGCCTTGAAGAGGATTCAGTCCTCTAAAGACAAGGCCGTACCCGCAGCCATAGCCTCCATCATGGCGGCAGCGGAGGACATAACCTCCGGACCTTCGTCGGACGGGATGTCCGAGATGCGGAAGGAGGTCGCCCGTTTGACGGCCGCCACGGAGCTTCTCCGAAAGGAGAATGAGGAGCTCCGAGCGGACCTGGTAGCACTCCGAGGAGCTGGCCCCAGTGTGGTGCCTCAAGGGGGAGCGCGGCATGGGAAGGCTGGGCCCGTGCCAGAGGAGGACCGGTTGCTGAACTTGGTGCGGCAGGAGCTGGCTGCCTTCAGCAGCCGGTTTTCCGTCCTGGAGGCCATTGTCTTGCGGCCCCCGCTGGCAGCAAGTCGGCCGGCCTCGGGCCAGCAGCACAAGGGGGCCACGTATGCCG
This sequence comes from Polymixis lichenea, assembly GCA_949091785.1. Lineage (NCBI taxonomy): Eukaryota > Metazoa > Arthropoda > Insecta > Lepidoptera > Noctuidae > Polymixis > Polymixis lichenea. The sequence goes on along the minus strand of OX420958.1, from coordinate 11,013,928 downwards.
TCACCACGGCTGCTACGGCCAAAGCGGCACCGCAGCCGGGACAGACCCTGGCGAAACCGGTGCCGCCCAAGCCCAAGACGGGTAAAGTGGCTGCGCAGGTGGCGAAGGCCCCAGCCGTGGTGCCAGGACGGCTGGCCCCCCCACCTCCTAAATCTCCTCTGACTGACGCCGAATGGCAAGTGGCCGGAGAGAAAAAGAAGGCGGCTAAGGCGAAAAGGGCGGCCAATCGAAAAGAGAGGCGGCAGCGGCGCAAAAAGCGAAGCGCCGCGGATAGGCTACGCGCCCCGAAGTCCGCAGCTGTAGTGATAACACTACAGCCGGAAGCGGAAAAGAAGGGCGTGACCTACCGCGACGTGATCGCGAAGGCAAGGGCGGCGGTGGACCTGGCGGAACTAGGAGTTGCCAACGGCATCCGGATGAGGGTAACCGCGACTGGGGCCCGGATGCTGCAGGTTCCTGGAGCGGCCAGTGGCCCAACCGCAGACGCACTGGCCGAAAGGCTTAGGGCGTCCCTAAGTGCGGATGAGGCCCGAGTGTCCAGGCCCATCAAGTGCGCTGACATGCGCATCTTGGGCCTGGACGACTCCGTGACGGAGGGCGAGGTGGTGGCCGCCATAGTCAGGACTGGAGGGTGCTCTGCCGAGCAGGTGAAGGCAGGCACCATTCGTCCTGACAACACGGGCATGCAAACCCTTACGGTGAGCTGCCCCGTGTCGGCGGCCCAAAAGATCACCGGGGAGGGCCGAAGGTTCCTGGTAGGCTGGGTTTCCGCGCAGGCGAAGCTGCTGGAACCCCGACCTCTGAGGTGCTTCCGATGCCAGGTGGGGCATCACGTGGGTGTTCAATGCACCTCGGAGGTGGACCGCAGCGGACATTGCTTCCGCTGCGGTCAGCCCGGTCACAAGGCTGGCTCGTGCAACGCCACGCCGCACTGTTATGTATGTGCGGCAGCTGGCAAGCCGGCCGAACACCGGGCTGGGAGCAAGGCCTGCGCTCCACCCGCTGAAACCAGGAGCCGGGGCAGGGGCAAGTCCTCCGCCACCACCGTCACCGCCGCAGCCACCGCCACTGCCGCCGCCGCTGCCGCCTCTAAAGTCGTCGTCACCGCCGTTGCCACCGCGGCAGGGCCCTCTCAAGGGACTCCGGAGGAGGCTGAAATGGAATGCCAATAACGGCTCCATTACGCCTCCTCCAGGCGAACATCAACCACTGCGCCACTGCTCAGGATCTGTTGCTCCAGAGCATGGCGCAGTGGTCGATTAACATCGCCGTGGTCGCTGAGCCGTACTTTGTCCCGCCCAGGGATTACTGGGTGGAGGACCTGAGCGGCTCAGTGACCCTAATTTCGTCGGCCGCCGCCGGTACCCCGGCTCTCGAGGGTGTCCAGAGGGGAAGGGGTAGCGTAGCAGCACGGTTCGGGGAGATTGCAGTGGTAGGGGTGTACTTCTCCCCGAGCCGAACTCTCGCCGAGTTCCACAACTCCCTTGAGGAGTTGAGAGACGTCGTCGTCGGGTTTCGTTCCCTCCCCATGCTCGTCCTCGGGGACTTCAATGCCAAGAACTTGGCTTGGGGTTCCCGGTTGACGGATGTGCGGGGTAGGATGATGGAGGACTGGGCTCTAGAGGTGGGCCTGGTTGTCCTAAACCGGGGTTCTGTCGCCACGTGTGTGCGGATGCGGGGTGAGTCGGTGGTGGACATTTCGTTCGCCAGCCCCGCTCTGTCACCGCGTGTCGTCGACTGGTGCGTCATGGAGGGGGTGGAGACGTATTCCGACCACCGGTATATCCGGTTTGACGTCTCCGCCCAGGCCTCGAGCGCGCCGGTCCAACAGGCCCCGTGTGGTCCGCGGTGGGCGCTGAAGCGGCTGGACCGGGAGCTCCTCCTGGAAGCCTCGATCGTGCAGGCCTGGGTGTCACCACCGGACAGGCCTGCCGACATCAACGACGAGGCGGAGTGGTTCCGGGAGGCCATGTTCGAGGTATGCGACGTGGCAATGCCCCGGGTCCAGCCAGGACGTGCTTCACGCCAGGTGTACTGGTGGTCGCCGGAGCTCACAGCTCTGCGCGAGGCGTGCGTTGCTGCGCGGCATCGGTACACCAGGCACCGCAGGCTCCGTATCCGCCCTCCGGATACAGAAGCCATTCAGGCGGAGCTATACGAGGGGTACAGAGTGGCGAAGACCGCCCTCCGAGCGGAGATCCTGCGGGCCAGGTCACTGGCCCGCGAGGAGTCGCTGGAGACTCTGAACAGAGACCCGTGGGGACGCCCCTACAAAACGGTGCGGGAGAAAATCCGCCCGTGGGCTCCCCCGCTGACCCAGAGTCTCCGGCCTCAGCTCGTGCAGGACCGTGGTGAGCGCTCTGTTTCCCTCGCGAGGGGAGCATGCTCCCCCGCCCATGGCTCCGCCACCTGCGGTGCCCGACGCGGACCACACCGACGACGACGACGATGTTCCAGAGGTGACCGAGGTAGAATTTTTTTTTTTTTTTTATACTTTATTAAAAAGAACTCAGTTCTTAGTAATTCATTACAATCTAGTCTATAAGACTAATAAGCAATTTTAATCTAACTTAATTTTATACATGATGATTATTTTAAAACATAGAATAGTGTCCTTTGTACTTTACACAAGTCCGTTCCACTTTCTTAGAGTCTGATATGATGAAATTATAAACACTTTGTTCATGTGTTATTATGTGTGTCATTGTCACTATTATTTCTACACTTTTTACACTACACTAACTCAAAAGGTTTTGTTCGTTTTAGTCTGCGCACTATATTTGTTTGGTCTAATAGCTGAATCGCCTCGATGTTCACATGTTGATGGAGTCGTTGTTCATGGGCCTCAGCAAATTTTTGGATTATGTTGGTGACTGGTTCCATTTTTAGGTCACGATGAAGGTCGTCATTTCTTATGTACCAGGGAGCATTAACAATACTCCTGAGTACCTTATTCTGGAATGTTTGTATAATTTTGATGTTGGTCGGTTTAGTACAGCCCCACAGTTGGATGCCATATGTCCATATTGGCATAAGGATATGCTTATATAATAAAATTTTGTTGTGTATCGATAGACAGGAATCCCGTCCAATCAACCAATACATGTTTTTAAAACGCATGTCTAGTTCCTGTCTTTTCTTTTTGACGTGCGCTTTCCAGCGCAGTTTCGCGTCAAGCGTTATGCCAAGGTATTTGGCTGTATTTGCGTATGGTACTTGTTGGCCATTTATGAAGACTGGATGGTATTCAAAATTCCTGTTGGTGAAATCAATGTGAAACGACTTTGATTCATTCAATTTGATTCTCCATTTTTGTGCCCAGTCATGAACTTTATTTAAAGCAATTTGTACCTTTTCGATTGCTTCCATATGGCATGACCCAGTAGCCATAATGGCAGTGTCGTCCGCAAAGGTTGCAATAGTATTATTTTCTAGCTCTGGTATATCATACGTGTACAACAAATAGAGCACTGGACCCAGCACACTACCTTGAGGCACGCCAGCTTTAATAATTTTTAGCTCAGAAAAAGCATCCTCGTGCCTTACTCTAAACATTCTATTTGTAATGTATGATTGCAAGATATCGGCAAAATCATTAGGCAGCATTAGTCTTAGTTTGTATATCAAACCCTCATGCCAAACTCTATCAAAAGCTTGTGCCACATCTAAAAATACGGTGGAGCAGACTTTTTATCTTCAAGCGTTCTCTCAATGATGTTGGTAATTCTATGTACTTGGTCTATTGTTGAATGTTTCTCTCTGAAACCAAACTGGTGGTCAGGGATCAGGTTACTCTCGTTTATAATCGGTTTTAGGCGTTTTAAAAATAATTTTTCAAATAGCTTTGATAGTATTGGCAACAGGGAAATGGGCCTGTATGATGATGGTTCGTGAGGTGGTTTACCAGGTTTTGCAATCATAATCACTTCGGCAACTTTCCATGGCTCAGAAACATGCTTTAGCACGAATGCAGCATTGATAAGCCTGGTAAGCTTAACGATGGCTTTACGTGGCATATGTTTTAGGATTTCACCCGTAATAAGGTCATACCCTGGGGATTTCTTTTTTAAGCTTATGATTTGAATTTCCTTTGCAACTTCATTCGGGGTCACAAGCTTAATTCTCTTATCTTGCAGAATATTGTCAAACTGCAGGTTGTCTACATACCCGTCATTTGGCTGAAAGGTTTCTTCTAAATGATGTGCAAATCTAAGGGCTTTTTGCTCGTTGCTTATGGCCCACTTTCCATTATCATCTCTGATAGGGGGAATTGATGTGATTGGCCTTTTCAGTGACTTTGTTGCTTTCCAAAGAGAGTATTGCGTTGTATGATCGCTGCTTAACTGCCGTAGGTTAGTATTTAGAGCCTCATCTTGAAATGTTTGTATTGTTCTTTGTAGTCTTTTCGATAGGTTATTCAAAAGTGTTTTATCTTTCGGAAATCTAGTTTGCTGCCATATTTTTCTTTGATTCCTTTTTTCATGTAATAGGTCTATTATTTCCTTTGGGTAGGTATTTCCTTTACATTTTTTAATAAACTGTGGTGTATTGTTCCATGCACATTGTTGGATATTGTTGCTAAACTTGTTTACTTCAGAATCGAGCTGATCTTTGCTTTTTAATGCAGTTTTTAGGTCAATAATATTTTGTAAGTCTATGCTAAAACTTTCCCAATCTGTAAACTTATTTCCCAATGTCAGGTGGTTTTTTCTCAGTAATATTTTGTGACTTAGTTGTAATAATATTGGAGAGTGATCGGAGTTCATGTGATACCCCTCTTCCACACTCAGATAATTGCTGGATATATTTTTGACAATGAAAAAGTCGATAAGGTCTGGAAGTTTCTGGGGGTCAGTCGGCCAGTATGTGGGTTTTCCAGTACTTATGACCTCACAGCTCATATCATTCACTGCACTAAAAAGCTGTCTTCCCTTAGTTGAAGTTAGTCTCGATCCCCAATGAGTGTTCTTAGCGTTAAAATCACCGCCCAATATAAATCTCGGTCCAAGGAGTCTGAAGAAGTGTACATATTGTTCTTTGTTTATCATATGTCTTGGGGGACAGTATATGGCCGCTACGGTCACATTAAATTTCTTTGTTTTAATTGATACCGCCACAGCTTGCGTGTCTGGCTCCTCGTATTTACACTGTTCGTAATGACAGATATTTTCTCTAATAATAACTGCGCTACCTCCTCGGGCCGTGTTGTTTGGGTGTAGCGAGTGATAAACCTTATAACCTTTAAACTTTACAAAAGACTGTTTGGTGAAGTGCGTTTCAGAGATCAAACACACATCAATGTTTTCTGTGTCTAGGACTACTAGCAACTCATGTTGGTGTTGCAGCAATCCGTTGGAATTCCACGCCATTATTTTGAGTGTGTTATTCATTAGTGATTTTGTAGAGTGCTTGATTCTAATTTCTCTAGTCTCTTGTCAAATGAGGATATGCACTTCAAGATCTGGTTGAGCTTGTCGTCTAGACTGGATGGTATGGTAGTAGTAGATGGTGGAGGTAGAATTGAGAGTGGCGGTACGTAGGCTGAATGCCAAGAATACCGCCCCAGGACCCGACGGCTTGCCTGGAAAAGCCTGGGTCCCGGCCTTGGAGGCTCTCGGGCCTCGACTAAGAGGGCTCCTAAGCGCATGCTTGGAGGAGGGCCAGTTCCCACGTCACTGGAAGACGGGGAAACTGGTCCTCATCAAGAAGCAGGGGCGCCCCGCGGACTCTCCGTCCGCTTACCGGCCCATCGTGCTGCTCGACGAGGTGGGCAAGCTCTTTGAAAGAGTAATTGCAGACCGCTTCGTCGGGCGGCTGGTGCGGGTGGGGCCGGATTTGGCGGAGAGCCAGTTCGGTTTCCGCAGGGGGCGCTCCACGGTGGACGCAATCATGCGCGTGCGCCCGTGAGCCCTCACGACGGGGGATGCTGTGGCCCGGGGTGGGGTCGTCTTGGCGGTGTCTCTGGACATCGCCAATGCCTTCAACACCCTGCCCTGGAGTTGCATAAGGGAGGCACTCCGGTACCACCGGATGCCGACCTACCTCTGTCGTGTGGTCGAGGCCTATTTGACGGACAGGGCATCTACCCCGGTCACCAAGGAGAGTGGAACCGGCGAGAGATGTCGTGCGGTGTCCCACAGGGATCGGTCCTGGGGCCGCATCTGTGGGACATCGGATACGACTGGGTGCTGCGCGCCGACCTCCCTAGCGGCGTCAGCGTAGTTTGCTACGCTGACGACACGCTGGTCCTGGCGCAAGGGAGGTCGTACCAGGCGGTGGCCGACTTAGGGACACACGGGGTTGCGACAATCGTAGATAGGATCCGGCAACTGGGACTCGAGGTGGCCTTGCACAAGTCCGAGGCCATGTGGTTTCATGGTCTTCGGAATGCGCCACTGACGGGTTCCCAGATAACCGTGGGAGGGGTTCACATCGGCGTCGAGTCGACGATGAAGTACCTAGGACTCGTCCTCGACAGCCGGTGGAACTTCGCGGAACACTTCCGACGTTTGGCTCCCAGACTGGAGCGGGCCGGGGCTGCCTTGAAGCGGCTCCTGCCCAATCTAGGGGGGCCAAACGCCTCCTGCCGGAGGCTCTACGCGGGGGTCGTGCGGGCCATGGCCCTATATGGGGCGCCGGTGTGGGCGCCTACATTGAGGCGCCAACCAGCACGCCGGTTGAAGGCGGCCCATAGGGTCATGGCCATCCGGATGATCCGGGGATACCGCACGATCTCCGGTGAGGCGGCGGGCCTCCTTGCCGGATTACCGCCATGGGATCTGGAGGCAAACGTCCTCGCGCTCACTTGGGAGTGGCGCGAGGAGGCCAAACGCCGGGGCTTAACTCCGCTGCCGCGGGAAGTCGCGGCACTGCGGACAGAGCTCCGGCAGGATCTCATGGCGACGTGGAAAGTGCGATTGTCGCAACCAAGTGCTGGGCACGCCGCGATTGCGGCGGTAAGTCCCCTCTTTGAGGAGTGGCTTGAGAGGCGGCATGGCGTCCTCACCTTCCGCCTGACACAGGTCCTCACCGGACATGGCTGTTTCGGATAGGGCGGGAGGAAACGCCCGGGTGTTTCCATTGCGAAGATCGCCCAGAGGACACGGTGGAGCATACGGTGGAGGTCTGCCCAGCTTGGGCGGAGCAACGCCGTGTCCTCGTGGAGGTGATCGGCGGCAGCGATCTCTCGCGTCCGACCCTGGTCCAGGCCATGGTACGGAGCGAGAGGGCATGGCTGGCAGTCGCCTCCTTCAGCGAAGCAGTTATGCTCGCAAAGAGGGAGGCGGCGCACGTGAGGGAGATGCAGTACATGCGCCCTCACAGCCGTGGCCTTCGCAGGAGACGCCCTGGGCGTCGGGAATCCCAGGCTGATTCCCGGCCACCGTAGGCACGGGCTTGCGGACGGCGAGTAATGGGTACCTCGCTGTCCGGTAAGGACCAAGCCCGGGTCGACGGCGCGTTGTGTTCCACGCGCGCCTCAAAGAGATGTCAGCAGCAACAGAGGGGCCCGCAAGGGCCGATGCCTGCCGGGGGTGCGGGTTGTTCGAAAGAGATACCGCCGCCCCTGGCACACAGGCAACTGAGGGAACACGGGTGGGTTTTAGTCAGTAAAAGTCTGACACGCCCTCCCGCTCCACCCAGAGCGGGAGAAGTTATTTGATGATTTCCCACCCAGAAAAAAAAAAAAAAAGTTACCCCACTTTGACCTTGAACGCGTTATGAGCAACAACAGCGAGAATCGTGTGAAAGAGATATATAGCTCTTTGTCCGTTCTTACTTGTAATATTTCTTGCTGCAGGGCGTACATGAGGGTGTGTGCGTATGCGCGTCGTGGTGTAGAATAAGATACTATGCGATAAGAAAATTTAGCGTAGCGGTTGACTTGAATAGAATCTAAATAATGGCATGGTAATAAAAAGAAGCGGCCCGCTCACGGCCGGCTCAATGCCCAAGCCTATCTATGAAAGTTTATAATCATGTTTTTTTATTTAATTTCTTCATTTTTACATATTTGTTGGAAATACCTGTAGTTAAGTATTAAGTAGGTGTTACTTACTCATATATTTAAACAGGTAGGTAGCGAAATTTCACGCTCTCGATGAATAATGTTTAGTAGACAGGTAGGTAATCTGATGTGAGAAAAACAGTTTTTTATTTTATTTCAAGCAGTTTTTAATTACCTTTTCCGGGTTTTGTTACCTACTTACTGGCGGGCTGGCGCTGCTGGGGGTCACCTGTTTTCGTGCGTGCCTAGCTCTTCAATTCCAAGATGATGATGATGATGATTGGACTCCCTTCTCCGCACGTAGACTCCCACTCGGTCCGTTGTGCGTGGGGATTCTGGCTAACAGAGCCAGCCTAGCTCCGCCCAGAAGCTCAGAAGTTTCCCGGGGGCTTCGCAGGCTTCGCGGAGCGACCTCACTGTTCCGAGGATTTCTTCACGTTGAGTAGCCACAGCCTCGCAGTCCAGGATGACGTGGGTGGCTGATTCCTCGGCGTCCAGGCAGCCCCTGCAAAGCGGGCTGTCTGTGGCGCCTATGTTATAAAGATGTTTGTTAAGGTGGTTGTGGCCCGTAATTGTTCCTATGATTATTCTAAGGTTATTTCTGCTCAGGCTAAGAAGTTTTTTGGTTAATCGCGGGTTTACAGTTGGTAAAGCCAATTTTGACTGTCTACAGTCTGTTGCCCGTGATCATCTGTTGTTATGAAGTTCGGTTGATCTTTGGCGAATCCACGCACGAAGTTGTGAGAAAAGCAGGGGGAGAAGTGGGTACGGGCCTAGCACTTTCATATCGGAGCCTCTCTTCGCAAGTTCATCGGCGGCATCATTACCTAAGGATTCACTATGCCCCTTGATCCACTGGAGTGTAATACGATTGGACGTCGATAAACTCTCCAGAGCTTGATGGCACTCAAAGATTAGTTTGTTATTGGTTTGTTTGTTTGCTAGAGCTTTGAGCACAGATAGGCTGTCGGATACGAATTTAACGCCGTAATTCCGGATGCCTAAGCGCTTTACTGCTGCTGCGGCTTGTGTTAAGGCAACACATTCGCATTGAAAGATTGAGCTGTGTGTGCCTAGCGGTATGTGAAAGTTAATGTTGAGGTCAAGGGAATGTGCGCCAGCACCTGAACCGGTTTGTGTTTTTGAGCCGTCTGTATAGATGCGCACTTCCTTGGCTCCTGACTGATCCCTCTTCTCCTCTATTATTTGTATGGTATAGTTTTTGTTGAACATAGGTTGGTTTGGTGTTCTATCACACGGGGCAACGATGAGCGGCTGGTACTCAATCGCCCGATCCAGGATGTTAGCGTGTGGACTGGTTAAATTCTTGCCCCATATGCCCAGATGCATTAATCTGATGGCAGCCAAAGCCGCCTCCTGCTGTATGTACAGGTCAAGGGGAGTTAATTGAAGGGCTACCTCCATGGCTGCTGTTGGGGTGGTTCTCATGCAGCCAGTGGTGGCTGAGCAGGCCAGTCGTTGGAAGCGTTGCAGTCTAGCGATGGTGGTCGAGAGCTCAGTCCTCGTCCACCAAACCAGAGCGCCATACGCCAACATTGGCCTGATCACCGCTTTATATAGCCACAGAGTAATCTTCGGAGAGAGCCCCCAAGTTTTTCCTAGCATTTTTTTACATTGGTATAGTGCAATTGTGCTTTTATTCAGTTTGTAGTCAAGATGCTTATTCCAGAGCAGTTTGCTGTCAAGGATCACCCCCAAGTACTTGACTTCGTCTGTAAGTGTTAATTCTGTGTTGAAAAGTTTTGGAAGCCTATGGGGTCCCATGGTTCTTTTGTTGGTGAACATTATAAGTTCTGTTTTCAAGGGGTTAACCGATAGTTCGTGTTTCGTGCACCAACTCTCGATTATTTTGAAGGCTCTTCTCATGAGATCGCACAAGATGCCCTCAAATTTCCCCGAGATTAAAATTGCTAAGTCATCCGCGTATCCCACCGAGTACAGACTGCTAGCGTTGAGCTCTGCGATGAGCTCATTTACGACTAGATTCCACAGTAGTGGTGACAGCACCCCACCCTGTGGGCAGCCTCTACTCACGATACCTCGTGTGGTGGTGTTCACGGTAAATTGAATAGCACGGTATTTTAACATGTTATTAATCCATTCTATGAGTGTTCGCGCAACACCGTGCGTGGCAAGTGCCTGCTCGATGCTGACGAAGTTAGTTTTGTCAAAAGCACCTTCTATATCAATGAAGGCGCCTAGGGTTGGGGTTTTAGCTTTAAGAGCATTTCCTATGCGTGATACTACGCTATGGAGTGCTGATTCAGTTGATTTGCCTGCACAGTAGGCGTGTTGATTAGGATGTAAGGGTCTTTGTACCGAAATTTGGGACCTAATCTTCCTATCCCCCAGCCTCTCCAGTGTCTTCAGGAAGAACGAGGAGAGGCTTATGGGTCTAAAGGACTTGGGTTGGGTGTAGTCACCCCTACCTGGTTTCGGTATGAAGATTATTTTCACCTCTCGCCAGTTCAAGGGGATGTAACGGTGGGCCAGGCAGGCCCGAAACACCTTAACGAGGTGATCAGCCAGTAGATCCTGACTCCACCTGAGCAGAGCTGGGAAAATACCGTCCAGCCCTGCTGCCTTGAAAGGTAAGAAGGTGTTGATTGCCCATGTTAATTTGTCTTTGTCAATTACTTCTAACGCCACCTCCCAATCCAAGCTACTAGTGACCCTCTCCCCATGTGGTTCCCAGCTTTGCTGGGTGTCAGTCTGACATCCTGGGAAGTGGGTGGTTAGAAGTAGCTCGCTTGTTTCAGCGTCGTTTGTAGTGTAGGTGTTATCTGGTTTTTTCAGGCTTCCTATTGAGTGGTCTGTCTCTTGAGCAAGACAGGTTTTGACTCTCATTGCCTGGTTGTTGCTTTCGATGTTAGTACAGAATCGCCTCCAACCATTCTTCCTTCTGAGGCGTATCAGTTTTTTGTATGTTTTACGAGCTGTTGTATAGCGGTCCCAATCTATTGGCGACCGTGTGTTCCTAGCTCTGTTGAACAGTCTTCTCAGCTTGCGTCGGTGTCTTTCCAGCTCAGGACTCCACCAGGAATGGCGAGCTCCCTGCCTAGGTACCGTGAGGGGGCACGACTGTTCATAGCTAGATAGAAGGATAGATGTGATGTTGTTTACATGTTCATCTAAATTGGTTACTGGTATTTCAGCCAGAAGAATGGGTAATCTACCCAGTTCAGCCTCGACGAGTTTAATAAACTTGGCTTGGTCTGTGTTGCGAGGAACCCTTCTCGGCTGTGGTTTGGTTAGGTTGAAGTTGATGGTATAGCGTATCCATCTGTGGTCCGAGCATGATATCTCGTTGGATACATGCCAGTCCTGTATGCAGTTGGAGATACCTATGGTTGTTATAGTTAAGTCTATTATTGTTTGCGATCTCGCGTTTATGAAGGTAGGTTCAGAGCCCTTGTTGAGTAAAACAAGGTTATTACTAAGAATAAAATCAAGCATTACCTCACCTCGGTTGTTAGTTTTGACATTACCCCAGAGCTTCCAAGTACTTTTTACGAAATTGAATGCTGAAAACCCATGACACGGTCGGCTTGAAATTTCGAAAAAATATTGATCCTAGAGAACCTACCCCATCACCACAGATAATATAATACTAGTGTGAAGTTTTTATCAATTATACCTACATAAAGCCTCTTGTCAGTCCGCTGTGTTTGAGATTAACGTTTAGTCCGTGACACGATCTTATTATCAAAACAATAAGGTTGAACTTAGTTAACGGAATTACCTATACCTACCTAACGAAGTTTGCTTTTACATACAAGTTCAAACTTACTGCGCAAGAAATAAGATACGATTTCTAGGGTTATGAATTTTCAAATAAAATTCGAATCTATGTATTATTATCGTCACTTCATCACATTCTAAATATTTTATAAGTAAATGAGAATAAGAGTTTCTTTGTTTGTTACGCATCATCATGAAGGACATGGGTTCCCATAGGAGGTTCCTATTCGGCTACACCCGAATTCTCATGAGAATACTTATTCCTATGAGACCTCAGGTAAAGCCACATTAAATTGGGCCCCATATTATAAAAAATATCTTGGCGGGGTCGTGACGTTTTTTTAAGTAAATGTATATAACGTCGGGGTCCCGTATAATAGATGCGGCGGTAGCTAGAGCTACCCCCTGCTTCTGGCGCCTTAACTACACCACCGATCATCATGGAATTTTGCATACCTACCTTGATAGGTAGGTTAGGCTTTATCACCGAGAGGAGGCCTGTGTCCCAGCAGTGGGAACATTAAAGGCTGATTATGAATCATCATAATCAGCCTTTAATGTTCATATCTCTCGGTGATATCCAACCTACCTATCAGAAAACGACAAAGGATAGGTTCTTACGGAAACGCGTGTGAAACCGCGGGAAAAGTATAAAAATAAAATGAGGAATAACAATCTTAATGTTTTTATTTTTAAACATTAATATAATTTGAAACTTAAAAACAAATCCTACACCTACTCTAAATTAAAATATACCTACAACAAAATTCATAAAACCAAACTATACGAGTAGGTAGGTATACAATAGAATAAAAACAAGTTAATAATATTTTTTTTACAAGCTTATATTTTTATTGATTTGTAACAGATTAAATAAACAGTCTCTAATAACCGCCAAGCAACATTAAATGCTGGCGCGAAACAACTGTAAAATGTTACCTATACCTATTCCATTTAAAATAAGATTAGACATTTAAACAAACCTTTTTTACGGTCGATTCAACCGATTCTGCTTCTATTCCGTAGGCATTAAAAGCAAAAAAGTGGTTACAATACCAACTGTGTTTCTGCAGATACGCCTTCGACGCCACCACCTGTTCGTCGACGGAGAGGACGCCGGTTGTCGGACGGTTTAGGACCTCGAGGCCCACCGGCCTCTGATAGGGTCCCAGCTCCCGGCGGAAGTGTGCAGCGCATGAGATGGACACTATCCATCAATGAGAACGTCATGCGCTCATACTATGGGGCTACAGAGGGAGGAAACAATCTGACCGCGTACCGTGTTCGGATGCTCTCTCTTTTTCAGGTGCTTGAACCAGCTGTCAACGTTTCAGCACAACGACTATCGGATCAGGTGCGAGTCATCCAGCGTAATCATATGTTGGATGACACTGTACTTGATCGCTTGCGAAGTGAAATGCAGAGTAGCCATGTCATCGTCCCCCCGTCGCAGATAGTTGTGGTACCACCACAGCTAACCAGTGTGACTTGACACGCCTGAACCTGACGAGGGGAATGTTGACAGGGCTACAAACGTAATTACCCAGTGCAGTGAGGAAATGAGGAGTGCTTTTGAGGGTGCGATTCGGGAATATCGATTCATATCGCCCGAACTTAGGCCACGCTTACCTCGTTTGCCCATGCATAACAAAAATAGGGCGCTGGTGGCGGCTCTGGATTCGCAGTTGTCAAACTATTTTGATGACTGCGAAGACCTCACCGATACTCATTCGATTCTGTACTGCGCAGCTGTAGCGGCGTGTCGTGTAGCTTACGTCAAATTCGTTAATGACTCAAGAGCTACACGACCGAAACCAGCCGTACCAGCTAGGCAGTGCAGGATTGAACGCCGTATTGGTGGGGCCAGAGCACTCATCGGCAAACTAATCTGCTTCAAGGAAGGCAATACTCGCCCTAGAGTGATGCGCTTTGTGAGACGGGCGTTCTCGGGGACTGATATCAGTCCTCAAGACTATACGTTCTGTGTCATAGAGCCCATCGACTTCCTGAAGCAGAAAGTGTATGCATGGGCAAGCCGTATTCGTAGGTATAAGCGGCGAGTGGACCGATACACACAGAAAACCGCACTTTCCAAAGTGATGAAAGGAGGGTGGGTATACAGGGCTTGGGAGCGACCGGACCAAGGTGTGGCTGACACGCGCCTACCAGATGATGATGCCATGTGTTCTTTTTGGCGTAGTATCTGGTCGGTGCCTGTCAGTCACACCGAAGGTGATTGGACTCGGGAAGTGAAGCGAGCCTGCGATCTAATACCAGAAATGGGGGCTATTACCATCTGCCCCCAAGATGTAACTCGTGCAGTCCGTCCGCTGCCCAACTGGAAGTCTCAGCTGCACAACTTCTGGATTAATTGGATCGCACGCTCGCTTGGCGGCTCAGTACCAGACTGCTTTAGAGTCTGGTTCGCTACCCCAGTTCCTAACGACAGGAGTTACCCACCTGCTCCATAAATCAGGTAGTACCGCGGAGCCCAAAAATTATAGACCGATCACGTGTTTACCGACGGTCTATAAAGTTCTTACATCCATTTTGAGAGCTAAAATTTAGAATCATATAAACAGTAACTCCATCATGTATGTCTCTCAAAATGGATGTTGAAACGAATCCCGTGGTACTAAGGAGCTGCTCCTCATTGATATGGCCATTAGCCAACAGGTTCGTCGTTCCCGAAAGGATCTTTCGACATGTTGGATAGATTACAAGAAGGCCTGTGACTCGGTGCCACACACATGGCTCATGAGGGTGCTGGAGTTGTATAAAGTAGATACAACTCTACGCACCTTCCTGATGTCATGTATGAGGCAATGGAAATGGAAGGTGCGTAGAGTTGTATCTACTTTATACAACTCCAGCCGGTCCGTCGATATCCAGGATGTCGAAACATCCAGAGGAATAGTGAGCCGATAAGGATCGAGCGAGGCATATTTCAGGGCGACAGTTTGAGTCCGCTTTGGTTCTGTCTAGCCCTAAATCCTCTAAGCACGCTGCTGGAGGATTCAGGTATAGGCTATCGGCTGAGGAGAGGTCGTCAGGTTATATCTCACCTCCTTTACATGGATGACCTAAAACTCTTTGCCCCCAACAATTCGCAACTGATGGAGCTACTGAAAGTAACTGAAACTTTCAGTAGCGCCATCAGGATGGAATTTGGTGTGGACATTTGTCCACACCAAATTCCATCCTTGCGGTCATGCATGTAAAGCGAAGGGAGATTGTGGAATCCGTGGGAACCCAACTTTCAGATTCCATAAACCTTCGAGTCCTCTCCACAGCCGAAACCTATAAGTATTTGGGTATGTCGGAAGCGTTGGGCATCAACGTTACTGACATGAAGCAATGGTTGAAGGAGCGCTTCTTTGGCCGCCTGAAGAAAGTATTTAATAGTCTTTTATCAGGCGGGAACAAGATGCGCGTCTTCAACGGTTGGATCATGCTGGTTTTGATGTACTCTTTCGGCATACTCAAATGGACTCAGACCAAACTCGACGCCCTGGACAGGAGGGTCCATACGCTCCTGACTGCATATCGAATGCATCACCCACGGTCATCGGTAATGAGATTGTATATCCCGCGAAAGTGTGGAGGTCGAGGGTTATTAAACGCAAGACCCTCCACAATCGCGAGATATGCAGTCTCAGGGAATATTTCCTGGGAGCCGACGTGGGGATGCATTAAGATGTGGTCGCGGTAGACAAAGGCCTCACCCCGCTCTCCTTGGCTAAAGAGAACTGGCGCAAGCCTGTAGTGCTTATCACTAAAGATCACATGGAAGTATGGCAGAGTAAGGAGCTTCACGGACGCTTTTTCCGGGCCCTACATGGACCCGATGTAGACCTACTAGCGTCCGTAACCTGGCTGCGTTTTGGTGACCTCTTTGAAGAAACCGAAGGTTTTGTCTGTGCAATTATGGACGAAGTTATGATGACGAACAACTACCGGAGATTTATTGTGAAAGACGGCACGGTTGACATCTGTCGGGCATGCCACCATCCGGGTGAATCAATCAGACATATTATCTCCGGGTGTTCTCGTCTAGCTAACGAGGAGTACTTGCATAGACACAACCTTGTAGCCAGGAATATCCACCAGCAACTGGCTGTGAAGTACAGCCTTGTGGAATCAGAAGTGCCGTACTACAGGTATGTGCCCGACCCAGTTCTCGAAAATGGACATGTCACACTGTACTGGGATCGATCCATCATCACTGACAGGACTATTGTTGCCAATAAGCCAGATATAGTGGTGGTGGATCGACTAGAGCGGCGTGCAATGATCGTTGATATTACGGTCCCGCATGACGAGAACCTCGTGAAAGCCGAGAAAGATAAACAAATCAAGTATCTTGACTTGGCTCGCGAGGTTGTCGACATGTGGGATGTGGACTCTGCGATCATTGTACCGATAGTCGTCACAGCCAATGGCTTGATAGCTAAGAGCCTCGACCAACACCTGAGGAGGCTCTCGTTGGGCAGCTGGGTCAAGGGCTTGATCCAGAAAGCGGTACTCCTAGACACGGCTCGCATTATTAGGAGGTTGGTATTGTAGGTTATTGGAGGTTAGTAGGAGGTCTCTAGAGCCCTGACCGCCGGTAGCTTGGACCCTGTTCCCGATACCGGTGGGCTACTATTTTTATATTTATTTTATATTCTAATATTTAAAAATGTTATTTATATGTGTTTAAGTTGAAATAAAGGAGATAATAATATTAAACAAACTTAAATAAACTTAATAAAACGAAATGACTAATAACAAGCCCCAAAGATAAATACAAAATTATTACTCCCTTGGAATCAAAGTTACATCCTATCTGTGTACTTATAAGCAAATAAATTATTTCTATTATTTTTAGTTAATCCCTCAAGTTGGTTAATTTTTGTCAATAATTCGTTGTTCAAATTTTAAGCTAATTCGGACAGTAATTGTTCATGTGCCGGCCGGCAGGTGCACCTTGTACAAAAAATGGTTTTGCTAAGAGCTTCCTTAGTGTGCTTGCATTGGTGCAGAAAAGGTCAATCTCTTCTTTACAACAAATTTCGTTAAAACTGCGATTGGCTCTATGAAAGTATGCATCACGCCTATAATTAGTGTTTGAACTACTGTGTGTGAGTGGGTACTTGTAGAAGTAGTCGCTGTTGCAGCCCCATTTGATTAGTGCGTATCGTTAATTTTGAAAAAAGTTCAGGACAGTTTTTTTTTTTGGGTGGGAAATGGCCGGGAATCAGCCTGGGATTACCGACGCCCAGGGCGTCTCCCGGAAGGCTACGGCCGAGAGGACACAAGTACTGCCTCTCCCTCACGTGCGCCGCTTCTCTGCTGATACCTGAGTCAGAATTCTGGGATCCGTTTGCATGTTTTTGGATAGGTCTTTTAATGGTGCATAAAAATACGTGGAGTGGGCCTGACTCACATTTTTTTTATTCATATTTCAATACCACATAATATCATCCTGATTTTAAACTATCTTAGATCTTTGCCCATGCTCTGCTGATACTAGAGTCAGAGTTCTGCGATTAATTTTGCCTATTTTAGTATTGTTCTTATAAAAGAACTATACTAAAACAGGCAAAATTAATCGCTAAAACTCCACGTTTCATGTTGCAACTATAAAGTTGCAACATGAAACGTGGAGTTTTAGCTCCTCAGTTGTAGTCAAACTTTTTTTTACCATACCAACTTAATCACTCAATGAAATCTCGATTTCTTTTTCATTAGGCTCTGCTGGTAATTTTTAGAGACAACTGCGTTTATTTAGTTTATTTCAGTTCCCGGGGGTCTTGACTGCTACTAAACTTAGTTCATAGAATATACGAAAAGCTACAAATTTACCAGGCGCCTCTTACAAAATAATTTTCTTTTTCTTGTAGCGGGTACCATTTTCTTTTTTACTTATTTCATGACTTAGGTCGACAGAACTATACCGGAAATGTATTAGGAACCATAAAACTCACCACTGTGTGCCTAAATCAGTTTTAAAATTGTAATTTTGGAAAAAATGATCTGCTAACGGAAGTTGGCAGAGCATATTTTCATTCGACCTTTTTTCAGGCAAAATCTCCTGAACTATTTTTTTTAAGTATAAGGAACTCCAGAACTCATGCGCATGCGAATAGAACTCACATTATATTTTGCTCTGCTGGGAAATGATCTGCCAAGTTCACCCACATGAAAGGGTGTGACTACGGAGATGACGACTATTACCGAAGTGTGGAAGAAAAATACACTTTGCGCCGACCACAAATAAATAAGGATAAGGGCAGGAGAATGATGATTTATGGGGCTTGTGGCTAAGTAACAACAGCTGCACGCGTTGATCGACCATCTTTACATACCAAGACCCCTCCGCGCCTAGGAAAGCACGTAAAACCGTTGGTCCTGGCTGTCATTTGTGGATCTTTGACAGTCGTTGCGGTTTATCAGAAGCCATAATTCTGACAACCAGTCTTACCAAGGGGAATCGTGTTTTTTTTTTTTTGGGTGGGAAATCATGAAATAACTTCTTCCGCTCTGGGTGGAGCGGGAGGGCGTGTCAGACTTTTACTGACTAAAACCCACCCATGTTCCCTCAGTTGCCTGTGTGCCAGGGGCCGCGGTATCTCTTTCGAACAACCCGCACCCGTGGGAGGGGGTATCGTGTTACACAGTAATTGGGTTGTAGAAGTCAGATAGGTACTTGCTCCATGTAAAATACTGGTATTCAGCTGAATCCGGTTAGACTGGAAGCTAACCCTAATAAAATATACAGAAGAATGATGACAGTCAATTATATAGGGTGTAACAGAAACCCTTATCCTTAAGAACTAAAGATAAAAGCTGGTATAGAATCACTATACATAGTTTCAGCTCAAAATAAAATACTCTAAGAATTGATACCAAATTTTCTGTTTCTTAAGTTTCTTAAATTCAAATCATAACAAACGTGTCACCGCACTACGTAGGTCAATAACTTTCCACGTTACTTGCCAATATCACGATAAATCTCTTTTGAGAGGTGTGTTTATTTCAATTTGAAAAGTTCGGTTGCTGGTATCAATGTATTAAAAATTCTCATAACTGCCGAACATGTAGAGATAGGATTAAAAAACCCTTCCAATATCGTTTGATATCATACAAAGAAGCCGTGCCCTTGGTATGTATCTACCCTTTCCGTTACACGTTGTATACAGTTTGACACTGCTCTGAAAATTCCAACAACCTAAAAAAGAAGAAGAATTTCGCCGACTTCCCGTGCTTCTCCCTTAAACAATATTACAGTATATCCATGTAGGTGTCAATGAATGACCAGAGTGCCTTATAATACTTAGAACAAAATGTAACATTAAGTCACATGGCAGAGTGCTTCTAGACGTTACCACACCGCATAATGAGTCGTGAAGATTTTATGGCGTACCTAACAGGCGACCGCACGTGTAAGTACCACTTTGTCATTGAGCTGGCTCAGCGTAGCATGGAGTTTCAATAGAAGAAGTGATCAGCTGATACTGCACCCAAATTCCGTAACATATTATCTGAATAATTTTGAAGGATTGACGACTTCCAAAGATGAAAACTTTACTGCTAAGCTTAAAAAACTAAGCTTAAATGTGGGCTATAAGCTTAAGCCCCTCGGAAGAGATTTATCGTGATATTGGCAAGTAACGTGGAAGGTTATTGACCTACGTAGTGCGGTGACACGTTTGTCATGATTTGAATTTAAGAAACATATGAAACCGAAAATTTTGTATCAATTCTTAGAGTATTTTATTTTGAACTGAAACTATGTATAGCGTTTATATACCAGCTGTTATCTTTAAGTTCTTAAGGATAACAATAGGGTTTCTGTTACACTCTGGGTAACACAATAATGCAGGAGTGTTGGTCTTCTTTTCTCAATATACCCGATGGCCAATGGGGAAGGCAAACTGTCAAAATGGCGCTGTTGCAGCTAGTTTCAACGCAGGCTAATAAATAATACAAGGCGTGAGGTGGTTTTATTTTATATTTGCGATAGTGACGCGTTCTTGTGTTCCTAAATACTCCGAAATTGGAGTCGAATAAATATAATAATATAATAAAACATTTATTTTCAAGTATCCAGGACTCATATTGTTAGTAACAATTTTCTTACAAGCTATGTTAGTCATATTTACAAAAAACGAGGTCTAAACAATTATATTAGCAGGTACATGTAGCTGGCTTAAAAAGTGTAAAATGGGGCAATCCAGCTTGCTAGCAATGACAACCAGGAGACTGTTGGAGCTGACACGCACTCTGCGCAACAGAGATGCTGTATGCTTGCGTCTGATCGCAGCGAAGCCGTCAATTTGCGCGTCCGCGAACATACCCGAAGCACTAAAAAAGCGTGGCAGCCCCAAGAGCATCTTGAATGCATTATTGTACTGAACGCGAAGAGCATTAACAGCTTTTTGAGTGAAGCAACCCCAAAAACTGCACGAGTAGAAAACTTGACAATATGCCTTAAAAAGGCTTATTTTAACCGCCCCCGAGCAGCGTGAGAATCTTCACAGGGTCAGAGGTTATAACGGAGAACTAAATTTAATTTAAGTTTTAAATTCTAACACTTTCCATGTCAAACACTTGTTTTAAATCAGGCCGCGATTTTATTACGTCCGTGTGAATGTCGACTTATCCTTTCAGATTTTAAATGACAAAATATTATTATTTTTCGCATAAACATTCATTTTTATTCATAGGTATAAAATTCGAAAATCTGCCACGATCATGAAATGGTAGGTGAATTAAAATAATTGCTTACGCCCAACTTTTATGCCCTACCGCACGTACATTTTAACAATTTGACATTAGGTACTAGCAGGTAAGGGTGAATTTCTTAGTTTATGACGTAGGCACTGTCTGGCGATGACGTACGAGCGCGGTTCTAGTAACTATCTTCAAAGTGAAGGGCAGTATTTGATGTTTTTTGTCTTTGTTCCTGCCATGTATCTGCATGACTTATGTTTGTTATGTTCCGTGTGGTATCAGACGTAAAGAATAGCACCATCCAATCTCTTCTCGTGTGTATCGTAAAAGGCGACTAAGAGACTTACTAGAGAATGGGCAGCAGCGTTCTCTATGCATTTTACCACCATACTGCGATCGCCAACCCGCCTGCCAAGCGTGGCGATTATGGCAAACCCTCCCAAAATGCTTAAAGGAGGCCTATGTCCAGCAGTGGACGTCTATGGCTGAAATGATGATGATATGTTTGAATGAACTGTTTGTGTTCTATAAAAGAATAATTTAAACGATTTAATTCTGTATGATTCCACAAATGCGTGCACTGACTGGACCGGTACACTCAATCTATTTGGTTCTTTCGTCAAAAGACAATTTCAACAGACACCAATCTACATCGACTTCACATGATCTGAAAAATACTATGTCTGAGCTTTAAAAGAGACTGTGGGTTTGTTTCAACCTTTCTTCTCAGAGTACTCAGATAGGAAACGTCGACCTCATCAAAAATATGATTGTTGTGTAAAAGTGTTTGTACAAACCTACTTATAGAAATAAAATAATTTATCATTTATACCCAACAAAACCGACCCGAAACAATTGCTCCACGTGTTCGGTTTTCATTCGGCTCGTGCTGATCGACAAACTTCATCCGTCACTCACCTTAGCTTAATTATGTTCGTGTCGACTCAGCAAACTAAGCTTTTATCCGATCTACATCATCACTTCATCCGAAAAACGCTAACGCTAAAACGGCTGAACAAATTTAGATGAAGCTTGGTACATAAGCAGACCATGACCTGAATTAGGAGACTGGCGTTTACTTTTCATCTCGATATACCTAAAGGAGCGAGATGTATGCAGGTGAAACCATGGAGCGCAGCTAGTTTAACATAAATTGGCCAAAGTCAATTACATTCGTTGAGACAAAAACGATTACAGAAACCTTCTTATTTATAAACTTTGCATAGAGTTAAGAGATGTTTAAACGTCAGAAATGTAATGGGGCCCACAAGGGCCGATGCCTGCCAGGGGTGCGGGTTGTTCGAAAGATATACCGCCGCCCCTGGCACAGAGGCAACTGAGGGAACACGGGTGGGTTTTAGTCAGTAAAAGTCTGACACGCCCTCCCGCTCCACCCAGAGCGGGAGAAGTTTTTTGATGTTTTCCCACCCAAAAAAAAAAAAACGTCAGAAATGTATGGTTGAATCATAACTTAACTTTATGTAACGTTTATAAATATGGGGGAAGTATACGACTACACGTCAGTCATACGATCATCTCACAATACTCCAGATATTATACTGACAAAATTTTCCATTCGGCCGCGACCACATCACAGTCAGGTTTACCATCCAAAAGAGCATTGAGCTCAGAGAGTTTGCAAGGGTAAGGTGAGGGGTCAATGTCAAACAGTGGAATAGATAGGCGTACACTGTCCTCATAAACCTGTTAACACTATAATGTTACACCTATTAAAACAATTATATGAAATAAACAACGATAGCAGTTTAAAATGCGTATTTAATTACTTCCTTTTAGCATATACATAGGTATAATTAAAATAAAGTTATTGTAAATTGGGACCTCATAACACAAGACAATAGAATTTAGCTCGTTAATCACCTACAGTTCAAAAATCCTCCAGTAAGCTAAAGCAAGCTACTCCCATAAAATCAAACGCAAATTGCCCAATACAACAAATTAACAGCGAGTATTAATTACATTTAAATAAGTAAAGTGAGCACTTTTATAACAATTAAGGAAAATACTTAGCTTCTTATTAAAATCAGAAATATGATATACTGTTGTTTTTAATTAGCGACTTGATCATATCAGATTACAAAATGAACTGACTCAAAATTCTCCCGGCAAAATTTCAACACCTCGTTATTTTATCTTCAAAATCAAATCTCCAGCCTGATTGGTTCGCGGTGGTGGCGCGATGATGTCCTCTCCCTATTGGTCGACGCACGCCGTTTAATACCGCAAACATCCACCGATGGCAGCACCGTTTGCCTTGACGACGACAGCTTCGTGTTATGGAGTTTCTACGCGTTCTGTCGCCCCATCTAGCGCCTAACGTGTGGAATATTCACACTCGTCCATCCTGACGCCTTTGCGACTCTGCAAAGGAAGAAAACAAAATACGGGATATATATAAATTGTTCAAAAGTAGCATAACCAGTCCTAAATAAGGGAGGAATAAGAACTCAATTATTCCGGGAATTGTAAAATAGGTGCCTATTACTTTGCCCATAAGTACATAATACAAAATAACGTCATAACTTCATAAGTATGTCTTATAAGTAAATCATTATAAATCATCAAATAATTCATTCCAAAAGTAAATACTTGTTTACCAAAACAAGTTTCCAAAAATACCATAATTTTCCATCCCTTAACATTTCACTATTGTCAGTAATTCCAATTTTAAACCACTCAAGTATCCATCATACTCGTAGTTCCAATCATAATACACATTATTTTTATAGGTATAGTTTTATCCGACAAAATTATGTAATTCCAAGGCCACATTATTACCCTCATCGAGATTAGTAATACCCTGATGATTCCTTGAATTAATTAAAGTTCAGCCTTCAAGCAAGTCGATTAATTCCTCCGTACTGTCCACTTCTGTATCATTTGAGCTAGCGCCCGAGTCCTCGTCCCCCTGAAACGATTTTAACGAGTCCGACGACACAAGAGCACTGAATCGCTTATACCCTTTCACACCTTTCAGCGAAGTTATCATGTACCTATCATTGCCTACTACCTTTGTTACCTTATAAGGCCCGCTGTACTTTTCCTTCAGTTTTCGTCGAACGTTCACATTTCGGTCAGCAGCACCTCTCCATAATACCAAATCATTTACCTTGTATTTTGTTGGGGGTTTACGCTTTGCATTAAAATATTTGCGCATTTTGTCCGCCGTCCGGTTTAAGTTCGCTGTAGCTTCGGTCCTAGTTCGTGCAGCTGTCTCCTCATTATCCACGATGTTATCTCCCATACCTTGATACCTGCTTCAAGTCGCGGAAAACATGAGCCTGTATGGTGTAAATCCAGTCGAAGCGTTTTGTAAATTATTCATTCCCCAGGTGATGTTTGTCATCCGAGTATCCCAATCCTTTTCATCTTCCACGCTTGTGTTGAGTGAATCTAGTAATGTTCGATTATACCTCTCAACTTGGCCATTTGCGCGTGGGCATGCTACAGCATTGATTATGTGTTTTATTTGATTATCCAAACAAAACTTTTTAAAATGTTTACTTTTGAAACTCGTACCGCTGTCAGATATCATTCTGTTTGGATAGCCAAATAAACAAAAAATTTCATTTAAGGATTTTATTACCTCTCGAGTCTTAGTAGTTTTAACTGGTACCGCCCATGTGAACTTCGTGAAGGAATCGACAATCATCAGAACAAAACTGTTACCTGCTCGACTTTTGCAGAAAGGACCGAGATGGTCAATGTGCAGAGTGTGCATTGGCTCCGGGACCTTTTTTATGGGATGTAACTCACCTTCAGGTCTTCCGTACTGTCCCTTCTTGTAAAGACAGTCTAAACATGAGTTGACATATTTTCGTATGAAACGGGTCATTCCTGGAAACCAGAAGTTACCTTTGATTATTTCCTCACAACGCTTCAGTCCTGGATGCCCAATGCAATCATGATACTTCCTCATGACATTCCACCTTCCATATTTAGGGACTACTAACCTCTGTTCTCCATCCTTAACGAGCTTGTAGACTCGACCATCTTTCAGTTTGTAATTTTTCCGTATATCTGGATCGTTATCCCCGGACTCTAATTTTGTACGAACTATGCGAATCTTCTCATCTTGATCTTGAAGACATACTAACCAATCAAATACGTCAATCACGTTGATGTCCACTACTAAAGGAGGGTCTACCGGAAATCGGCTCAGCGCGTCAACGTGCCCATGAGACTTACCTGGCCTATGAACGACTTCCATGTCGTACTCCTGAATAGACAACCACCATCTTGCTATTCGAGGTAGTAAATCCTTTTTCAAGAAAGTATCTCGAACGGCTGCACAGTCTGTTACCACCTTAAAATGATTACCCGCTAAATAAATTCTGAATCTCCTCAACGATTCCACTACAGCCAATGTTTCCAATTCGTAGGAATGATATATCGCTTCTTCTTTGCTTGTTTTTCGGCTGAAATACGCAATGGGCTTCATGCCTCCGTCCTGATCCTGAAAGAGAATTCCAGCTACACCTTTACTGCTTGCATCAGTGTGAACTTCTATGGCACCTTTCCTACAAAATAATGAGAGTATTGGTCGAGTCGTCAAAATCTCCTTCAGCTGATCAAAAGCCCTCTGCTGTGCTGGATGCCAAATCCACGCTGCATTCTTTTTTAGCAAGCCGTACAGATCACACGTGACAGACGTGTAGTCTTTAACAAATTTCCTGAAATAACTTGTCAGACCTAGAAACATCCTAAGCTCATGTACATTCTTAGGTTCTTTATAGTTAGCCACAGCATCAATTTTCTTACTTCCAGGCCTAATACCCTTTTCGCTGATCTCGTAACCGAGGTAATCTATTTTGTCTTGCAAGAAAAAACATTTATCAAGATTTAACGTCAACTTTGCGTCCCTTATTATTTCCAAAACTATCCGAAGTAGATCGAGGCCTTCCTGTTCGGTTTTGGTGGGTAGCAACAGATCATCTATAAAAGGAAGCACCTTATCATAACGTAATGAAGAAAATATCTTGTCCATAAGTCGCTGGAAAATTGCTGGCGAATTGGCCAAACCGAAGGGCATACGTAAAAATTCATAGTGGCCCTCGGGAGTGACAAAACCAGTTCGATGGATTGAAGTCTCCGCCACAGGAATCTGAAAGAAACTTTGAGATAGATCAAGGCTCGTAAAAAGCTTCTTCCCACCTAGTTTCTCGATTTGTTCTTCTATGATGGGCAGAGGATATTTATCTTTCACTGTGATACTATTTAATTTTCTGAAATCCACACAAAATCGATAATCTCCGTTCTTCTTCCTAACTAAAACAATCGGACTGGCGTAATTAGACGACGATTCCCTAATAATACCGTTGGATATCATGTCTTCAATCTTTTCTCGTACTATTGCCTTTTCTGAAAAAGAAAGCCTGTAAGGACGATAACAAACCGGCTTGTCCGAGTTAAGTTCAATATTCAATTCTATTTTGTCCGTCCTCCCTAATTCTCCTGTATCAATCGAAAAACAATCTGAATATTCCTTTAAAATCTCTACCAACTCTTTAACTACCTGTGGATCTCCGGATCCACATTTTATTTTTGTTGTATCAATGCTCATGATCGATACAAAATTATCTGCAGAATTACTAGGACGAGAACAAACTATTTCACCAGTAACCAATCCACGAGCAATAACCTGGTCTTTCTGGAAACAAACCGGTTTTTTACAGTGATTAACTATGAAAATGGCTTGTACTGGAAAACCATGCACAGAAGCAGGAATGCTATAGTTGTTACCATTATAACCAACTGTACGAGTATCTACAAACAGTAGCGTTGATTTGTCAATTTCTACATCATTGTAGGTGTCAACAAACAAGTATGAATAAGCTGGAACGACAGTGTCTGCAGAGCACAAAATGTTAATCTTATCTACACATGTACCTACTTCCATAGAATTTATTTCAAATGATTCAATTTTCTTTTCATCTACATCTGCATATCCTAAAAAGACGGTAGTACCACTAATTGTAAGCTTGAATTTTTCATTGTTCAAAATAGGCTGTCCAATAAAAACGTCGGCGCGGTTAACAGTCGCGTCCACGACAACTGCGTCTGAACAAACCTTAACTTCATCTATAATGAATTCTAATGATACCTGTCCGTGAGCTTTAATTGGTGGTCCACCAAACCCATTGACAAAAACTACACAAGGTTGCATTGCAACACCAAGCTTTAGAACACAATCATGAGTAATAAGGTTGACCTGAGCCCCCGTGTCTAAATAAGCGGTACCTTTTAAACCATTAATCAAGACATATTTAAAATAACATTCATTTACCTGTGTCTGTACAATGCTGACAGCCTTTTGATAACACTGCTCTTTTTTGTGGTTGGTTTTCCCACAGATTTCGCATTTTATGGCATTAGGATTGTTAGGGCATGATCGGACGACATGCCCCGACTCGTTACAAAGAAAACAAGTAACACCTGGCTTTCGTTCTTTTGGATCTCTGATTACTTCTTTTGAAGACCCTGATGCTAAATCTTGACGTCGAGGAACGATTCTATGACCTTGATTATTTTTTTTGTCGTCGTTCATGCACAGAAAGTGAGAATAAAGCTCGCCTGGGGTTTTATAATTGCCAGCTCTTGCAGAAGTCCTCATGTGGAACGGTAACCCTTCTATGATACACGACACCGCTTTTTCTCCAATGAGGTCACACTTAGTTAGCATGGTACATTTTGAATAATAATAATGAGTCATTGTTTCATTAATTAACTTTTTCCTATTTAACATTTCCCTCAATGCATCTGCATAATCTATGCTTTGAGGGAACGCTTCCAGAATTTTTTGTTTCCATTCCAGCCACGTAAATTCATAGCTTCGTAATGCACCATGCCACAGCTTCGCTAACCCAACAAGACGTGCCTGCATATAATAACTTTTAACGTTATCGTTCCATCCATGTATGGCACCTAGTTGCTCTATTTTATTAAGCCACTGAGATGCGGGTAGCTCCGGTTTTTCGGGATCGAATTCTGGTATTATATCCGGTTTAACCATCACACCCGAATAATATGGAAATGACCTACCGGGTTCATTTGAAAAACCAGGCGGAGAGCGGCTTCGACGGTCCCGGACTGGCGAATGCCCTGGTCGCCAGGTGTCGCGGGAGCAGCTGCGTCGCTCCTGCTGCGGTCGTTCCAATCGCCGGTGACTCCATCTGACAGGGCTGCGGGACCGGCTGCGAGACCGGCTGCGACTAACGGAACTCATGCCTTGCCTGTGAACTGCTCCAGGTCACTATCCCACTTCTGAAAAATGTTACACCTATTAAAACAATTATATGAAATAAACAACGATAGCAGTTTAAAATGCGTATTTAATTACTTCCTTTTAGCATATACATAGGTATAATTAAAATAAAGTTATTGTAAATTGGGACCTCATAACACAAGACAATAGAATTTAGCTCGTTAATCACCTACAGTTCAAAAATCCTCCAGTAAGCTAAAGCAAGCTACTCCCATAAAATCAAACGCAAATTGCCCAATACAACAAATTAACAGCGAGTATTAATTACATTTAAATAAGTAAAGTGAGCACTTTTATAACAATTAAGGAAAATACTTAGCTTCTTATTAAAATCAGAAATATGATATACTGTTGTTTTTAATTAGCGACTTGATCATATCAGATTACAAAATGAACTGACTCAAAATTCTCCCGGCAAAATTTCAACACCTCGTTATTTTATCTTCAAAATCAAATCTCCAGCCTGATTGGTTCGCGGTGGTGGCGCGATGATGTCCTCTCCCTATTGGTCGACGCACGCCGTTTAATACCGCAAACATCCACCGATGGCAGCACCGTTTGCCTTGACGACGACAGCTTCGTGTTATGGAGTTTCTACGCGTTCTGTCGCCCCATCTAGCGCCTAACGTGTGGAATATTCACAATAATTTGAAACCGTTGTAAAAGCCAATTATTTTTACACGCTTTATATTAGCTTCACTTGTATGTTTGTTTGTATGTATGTTTGTATGTTTGTTTGTAACCGACTCCTTAGGGCGCGATTTTGACCCACTTCAAACGGTCAGATTTCATTTAAACTTTGTAGACTTATCGAGGACCGATGACAATTCAAAAATTAAGAGTAGTTAGCAGAACTAAAAAATAGTAAATAAATAATAGTTTAAAAAACTAAAAAAAAAAACGCTTTAAAAACCAAACTAAAAAAGTAGAAAATAATTTAATTCTATTAAAAAGCGTGGGGTGCTTGATATTAATTGATTATAAAAATACCTCAAAAAGCACCCCACGCTTTTTAATAGAATTAAATTATTTTCTACTTTTTTAGTTTGGTTTTTAAAGCGTGTTTTTTAAACTAAGTATTATTTACTTTACAAGAGTAACCGCGGAGTTTCTTGCTGGTTTCCATAGGAAACGACCAATTGAAACCGTGCACTAGCTTCTAAAATATGCCCTTGTAGGTTTATCTCTACTTAGTATAAAACAAAGTCGCTTTTCGTGGTTTTACCTACGCTTAGATCTTTTAAACTTCGCAACAGATTTTAATGCTGTTTTCATCAATAGCCAGAGTGATTCAAAAGGAAGGTTTATATCTATGAAAGCCCCTGGTAAAAGTCAGTGTGAAATAAAATATTTGATTTTAAAGCTATTAGCTGGTGATAACGATGATAATAATAATGTGTGATAAAAGTATCTTGACTTGGCTCGCGAGGTTGTCGACATGTGGGATGTGGACTCAGCGATCATTGTACCGACAGTCGTTACAGCCAATGGCTTGATAGCCAAGAGCCTCGACCAACAGCTGAGGAGGCTCTCGTTGGGCAGCTGGGTCAAGGGCTTGATCCAGAAAGCGGTACTCCTGGACACGGCTCGCATTGTTAGGAGGTTCCTCTCTCTGGAGCCCTGACCGCCGGTAGCTAGGACCCTGTTCCCGATACCGGTGGGCTACTATTTTTTATATTTTTAAATGTTTCTATATATTTTATATTCTAATATTTAAAAATGGAATTTATATGTGTATTTAATGTAATAAAGGAAAATGTGTGATAATTTCAATATGAACGTAGACAAATAGAGCTAGCAAAAGTATTACGTAATAATTGAGAAACAAATCGAATAGTCAGAAACTGATAAACCTATTGCGTGCCTAATCGAGAAAAGTTATCGATCATTGACAATCGATATCATTATCATTCGATATATAAATAATATAAATACAATATTATATAACAGGCACGTATTTGAATATTAGATTTTGTTACGGACAGTGATATTTTTATTGTAAAATTGTTTTAATGTTCGATTCAAGTTTGTGTGAATGATGATTATAAGAGAAGATGATTTTAAGAATTGTTTTGTTTCTCTCATACGGAATGTTGGTACGTATTTTGATTTTAATAAATATTGTGTAAAGTTCACTCATACTCTATTGAAAAGAGACCCTCCGACTAGACGGGTGTTGTTTCTGGTGGGCTATTGCCCGACAATTGATGCAGGAACGTTGTACAAATACTAGTTGCGTCGTAACCTCTGCTTGCGCGATGCAGGATTTTGCGTGACGTCAGTGTGATGCGTAGTTCGCAAGTGGCGTTGTAGACACCGCCACAATTTTATCTGTAGGCATTTTGCTTAGAAGTCCCGAGATACCTACTTCCGTAAGACGCATAAAATGACAACCAATGGCAATGTCTTTCATTTTGACAGTTCCGCCACGTTCATTGCATTATATACGTCGTTGAGCAGATGAATTTTTCATACCCATGAAGCTAGAAGAAGATTATGAATATCATTTAAAACCGTCGAATTGTGAATGACGCAATTAGGATGCTAGATTCGATCTGCGGTTCAGGAAAATGATACTGGGCTTTTCTTTTTGGAGAATATAGGCTTTATGTCATGCCAAACAAAGAGGGGCTTGTGGCTAAGTAATAAAAGCCGCACGGGTCCTTCGATCAGGTCAAGCAACACTTGCCACGGTTGATCCGTGGATAGGTGACCATTTTTACCCCTCCATGCCTCTGAAAGCACGTTGGTCCCGATAGTCATTCTAAGATCTTTGATAGTCATTACTGGTCGTCAAAACCCCGAAAGTCTGACAATCAGTCTTAACAAGTAGCCCTATTAACCAGTAACTGGGCTATGGAGGTCAGATAGGCGGTCGCTCCAAGTAAATACTACCAGTAGTTACCAGTATTCTGAACTGCATCTGGGTCCAGTCTAAGGACCCAAAAATGGTTAGGAAAAGGCTAGGTTACATGACGATGATGTTGGAAAGTCTCTCTTTCATTAAAAAGGTACACTTAATAAGTTATATATACCGTAAAAGCCTTGTTTTATGGTATTTAAACTCAAGTATTTTTTCAATAAGATTAATAAATAGAAAAGAGTAGGTACGTTATTTGTACGTAGGATTATTTGTTCGCTTTTACCTTCACAATACAGCCGTTATAATCAATCATCCTTTCATTCCAGGTATCCTCCAACAACGGATATCCAATAATACCTGCTCAAACATATCCTATTTACCAACAGAATGGGTACCCGAATCCCTCTGCCAACCAGCCAAGCGAGATCACACCCTATTTACAAAGCATGATGGTTCAAAATCAAGCCCCGCCATTGGACTTGTCACCTTCTAACATAAAGCAAATTTTATTGAACAGAATATTGTCGAGTCAATCAATGAAAACGATTTTCGACCAAAACTCACAAGGTTACGGTTCGAATTTGGTTGAGCCTTCCACTAACGCGATTGCACCGAATGCTGTAAACAACTATTTCGCAGCTCCTATGGTAAATGAGTATGTAAATAATAATCAACAAAATTGTGCAAATAAGGAGGGTAAAGTACCGGATAAAAAAACAAAAGAAAAACGAAAGAAGTCTAAGAAGAGGAAATCCTCAAAATCTAGAAGAAATCATGTTAACTCTGAAAATAATCAAAATAGTGCTAGCAAAAATGTACAAGATAACGATAAAGACGTCACTAAAAAGTCAAATACACGTTCTCGCAAACCGAAATCAGAAGCAGATTCTCAGGACAGTCACACAAAACATTTTGAAAATGAAAACAATAAGAAAACTAAAAAGACAAAACGAAAAAATAATGAAAATGTTGTGAAAAATCATGTTGCAGAAGAAAATAAAGTTGAAGAACCTAAGCCACGAAGACGTCGTAAGAAAAAACCAAAATCAGATAATGAAAATAGAGATAAAGTTAATTTAGAACAACAAACAACGCCCAAACCAAATCAAATACAAGAAGGTATGAACTTAGCTCATTTTATTGAAGGAATTGTAGAAGAAAATAGAGTACCGAGAAATCCTATACCTGAAGGTTATGATTTATTTAAATCAATTCCAAATCTCCCTGAAAATCTAGCTAATAACTTCAACTACAAAGGACTGCCGCAATTTAATAATCCTGCTATGAGTAACTTCTTTGCTAACTACGAAAATATCTACCAGTCTATGATGGCTGACAATAAGGGTACCAATGATCAACGAGAGCTAATAAGAAAAAAACCTAAGAGAAAAAACAATACTAATACTAAAATTGGAGCAAAAAACAACAATTCTACTGTCATTAAAGCTACTGTTCAAAAAAGTCCTCCAAAGCCAATAGTTAATCCAAAGATTAATGTAGTAACTACAGAAAAAACTATAATCATTAAAGAAAAAACTTTAACAAATATCGACCCAATACCAAAAGATGAAGGCTTAAAATCTAGTGATAATCTATCTAAAGAAAAGGAAGCTGTATCTGAATTTGAGAATGGAGAAACCAAAGATATCGAAATGAATATAAATGACCCTATAACCAAATATGAGCGATACATAGATGACTATTACCCACAGTTTACAGATAGTGCAGCGTATCCTACTGCAAATAATAGGGAAGTTTATATTAAAAACTTAGGTGACACCAAATATTATTATGCAGTAGATAAAGGAAACCCAGAATTTATAAACAAAATGAGATTCGAAGGCTTTGGACTCCCCGAACGCGTTATAAAAGATTATGAAATAAGTAAAAAATATGATGATGCTGAAAAAGAAGGTACAAAAAATGCTCATAAGCCCCATACCAAAGGTATTAAAGAAGAGATCATACAATTTCGCAGTCCACCAAAACTAGAAGTACCTGATTTTCAAACGCGGAAAATCGAAAAGAGTGAAATTTACTCACAGCCTTTCTACGATTTTAATGATAATGACGACTTTGATCCAAGATTTCTAGCAGATAAAGCATCTATCTATTCGGAAGCTAAAGTCCCATACTATGCCGGAACGAAAGAAAATAGTAAAAAGATAGAGAAAGAGAAACATAAAGATGTAGAAACAGTATTCGCTAGATCGAAAGTTGTAAGTTACGGTCCAGTGTACAACCCAGAAGATGATTCTACATCTGCGGGAACTAGTAATCAAGATTTGACAGATGACAACTACTCTAAAGATGGCGGCACTACTTATGTTTTGGCATCATCTTTGGATTACCCGGAGTCCTTTTGGTAAATAAATATATTATAATTTTTAATTAAGTAAAAGAGAAAGTAATATAATAAAAAAATAAGATTCAGCAGTTTATTTTTTAAGTTATTTATTACAATAAATTTTAATGTAAGTATTAAATTATTTAACTATTTTTTCTTACTTTAAGCTCTGACCATACTGAAGTGAATATCGTGCGGGTTGCGAGACGCGACTGCGCGGGTCGATTGCTTTAATAATTGAAAAATCACGAGACTATTTCCGTCTTATCAACGCAGTCACAAAACACGATCTTACTAGTTAGCTAACAGTGAGACAGTTATTCATATTGGATGTAACACTAACTCAACACAAGTTTCACCCCCATTACACAGGAAGACGTAGAAATGACATAGTATACTCAGTCCCATCTTGCAAAACCACATTTGCTTGTAAATTTATGCAATATCTAAGTCCATTCTTATATAATAAGATATCACATTATGTTAACCTACGAAATATGACTTCATTTGCCTGTAAGAAAGTTCTTGTTGAATATTTAAAACAACTAAACTATGATAAAACGGAAAAACTATTGAAAAACTTGACTTAAACAAACACATATACACATACGAAAAAACAGCACACATACCATACCTTACATGCATCTAAACCCATATTCAAAATATCACGCTTACACACACACACTCATGTCACTTGCTTAAACATTAACTTATGATTAAAATCTAAAATTCTTAGTTTATTATTTTGTGCCTGCAGCTATTAACTATGTTTATGTTAGTCCCCACGAAACTTATAATTAAGTATAAGTATAATAGTTAAATAATTCTAATAAAGTCATAGAGGATAAAAACCGAGTGATTGTCTGTAAACTTTGCATATACTAAATTTATTTCAACACTACCTGCATTGAGATCACTTTTGTTCGTAGCCAATGCAAAATGTTCTTATACCTACCTGTTTGCATTGGAACATAATATCATAGATAGTAAAGTATTATACTGTGAAAAATAGTGGAATACCATTGTGTATTTAGAACTGGTTCTTTGTGTAAGAGGAAGACTGTCCTACCGTGATACAGTTTCGACTAGTACGGAGGACAGTGTGAATCGAATGCTACAACCTAAATAACAATATCAGTGTAGTAATTATTATTGAGTGAATACGCTTAGTGCTTAAACACGTACTAAATAACTATCAAGTGACGTAAGTACTTAACAACAATCCTAAGACGCTAGGAAGAGGAGAAATATAATATCACATTATTGTTTAGTATTTAAGTACAGGAACCTATTTATTTAGGTATGTAATGTACCAAATGTTGAAAATACCTGATATGGTTGTACTTTTATGATGCAAATAAATAAATAAAAAAATAAATAAAAAAAAAAGCTCGTAGATGTTAGTGCTAGTGTAAAGCTCTGATCCAGATTTTACATTCCCAACATGACAAAATGTAAAAATGACAACTTAGAGTTGTCAGTTTTGTAAAAAGAACTGTATTTCTATACAAATTGGGTTCTTCTTCCAAAACTGGCTGCTCTAAATAAAAACCTTGTTTTTTTTTGTTATGAGGCTGATAGTGTCAGTTTGAACCAACATCATACAAGTAAATTGACACAAACGGCACGAGAGAATTTCGCCCCGCACCACACGTGGTATTCACCTCAATGTGACCAGAGCATAGATTTTTTTTTTAACCTATTTATCCAAATACACGACATAAAAAATAATCCGATCTATAATAGCAACCCTCGTCCTTTTCCGCTGAATATACCTTTCATCTGTACGTCTTTCGATACGCGGTCGTCACTTCAGAACTTTTCGGCCCCAACGGCCATCTGTTCTACTAGAAATGTGCCCTGCCCACTGCCACCAATTCGTCAGCCCGTTTGGGTGTGTCTGTCATTTAGAGAGAGGGAATGACAGCATTCAAATTCACACTTCTTGAATGAAAATGATACGCCCTTCGATATATTTCACCTTTATGATGCAGACTGCAATACAATAGTTGTGCCCTTGAAGCCTACACTAAACTTGTAAAAAATTTACATATATATAAACAATGTTTTGTTTCTAAGAATTCTGTCTGACTTTACCTTATAAGATAAATACTTAAGTCGTTAGGTTGTTTTGGCAGTTTTGATTATTTAATATGTTTTTTTCTTGATTTAGGATACTACTAGCTGGCTGTATGCTTACGTATATATTCTCTTGGTAATTTAAGTAAATATTGGACACAAATTATAATCAGCTAATACAATCAGCTAATCCCAAGTAACCTGATAAAGTTTTGGTAAATAAAACAGCAAAATAATGATCACAGAACGAATTTATTGACCTTTACAAGTTTAACTTAAGTTACTTAATGTACGTATGTTTAAAATAGCTTAGATTCCATTAATATCATTTCAATAGATGAACAATTTCGTATTGCATTCTTAGTTTACAGATAAAAATGCTAATAAAGTATCTAAGTCATCCCAATCAAAGCTCTCATCATTATTCAACATTTCAGCTAATAACATCAACTCGATCAACTTTTCTATATCAGAATCTTTTTTCGATGAACTTACTTTAAAAACTGGAGCCTCCATATATAATGGTGACGCTACAGTAGGGCATGAAGGTAAAAATGGCGACGGTAATTGTGATGGACATAGCGGAGGTGAATAGGTGATCAATGGTGTTGACGGTAATATAGTTGCTGTAGGCTGTGTTGGACAAACGAATAATGGCTGACTACAAGTAACTTCGAATGTTGATGATTTGCAAGGTGCATCTGAGCATATAATAGTGGAAGTATCTACTACTGGAAGATTTATACAATCAGCTGGTGGAATTATAACAGGCAATATGGATTGCGTGTTTACTAGGTTTCCTTGCGGCAGTGGAAAAGCTGGTAAAGTTTGTTTAAGTATGAACTCGGGACTATTATAAGGGTTTATTTGAACTGTTGGTTTTGGTGGTATATTTTGAGGAGCAGAGTCTATGTAAGACTTGTATGAAGACAATATATTCTGAGCTATATTTGACACCAAATCGTTGATAGAAGATACCATTTTTGCAGTACATTGAGTAATAGAAGAAGGAGACTGGTTTATGTAAGATATAGAAGAAGGCGTTTGCGATATTTTAGAAGGAAGATAAGTAATTGGAGAAAAGGCAGAAGATCCAAAAGAAATTGTGGGTATTGGTTCAAGTGGAATTATTGGTGGCGAATAATTAATTTGGTTTATAACACGTTCTTCTGTAAATAATGGATGTTGGTAGGAGGATAACTTAGGAGCACACGGGCTGGCAAGATTTATTCGCTGCAAAATAGGTACTTCTTTGGAATCAACGCATGATTGGCAGTTGCAACTAGGACCATGTGTATTAATTTTTTCTATAGTCTCTACGGAAGCACCTATGATAGGAAACATGTGAGGTGTATTAATAGTTTTTGAAGAGCCAGCACTACTCAGCTTATTTGACAACACATCAATGATTGGTGAAGATGGTGAAACTGGTACCAAAGATGTTGCTGGAAAGTTTAAAAAGTTTGAAGGTGGTCCAAATGTAGGTTCAATTTTGAGAGGAGTACAGGATTGAAGTTTAAAATCACGTATTTTATCGGTTAATAAGTATGGCATAGACTTACGAAGTATTTTTGGATTAGGACAATCTTTTAAAACTGTCGATGGCAAAAATTCTGGTTGTTTAATTGTGGATTCAAAAGCCATGGAAGCTGAGCCAGAATTTGATTCTGAAGGTGGCCATGGATTTTTTGTTACTAAAGTTTGTGCTGAACACACAGGATTAATTGAAACGGGTACATTTGGAGATGTTTTCGGTAGCTGTATTGTATTAATAGGTTTCGGCGAGTCTGCAGTTTTTATTGGGGTCGAATAATATGTTGAAAAATAAGGGCCATTTACGCTAGGAAGTGAAATTAGACTGGTATCAGAAATTAAAGTTTTTGGGTTTAATAAATTACGGGAACCAGATTGGCTTGGTAAATCCATATTTCTAGCTACCTTAGATGAGATAGGTCTGAAATTTAAAGGTAACATTTCAGGAGTCTTTACTCTAGGTAAAAACATAGATTTATAGTAAAGTGGATATGGTGATGAGCAAGGAGTTAATGGGGATAAAGTATTTGAATTGAATTGTTCTAAAATTGTAGGTTTTCTAGCTTCCAAAAAAAGTTGTGAATCTAAAGTTCTAGATCTTGATAGTGGTGTGATGCTTGGTAGTGCTAAAACATTATTGCTTTTTGATGCTGAGCTATGAACATCTGAGTCACTACTTTTTAACGGTTTTACAGGAACAATTGGCAATGATTTGATATTTGATAACGATGATATTTTGTTCAAAGAGCTCGAATACAAGTCACATGAAGAATAAGTAGGTAAAGCATTTGGTGGCTTAGTAGAAGATGATAAAAATGGGTATTTATATGGCAATG
The DNA here is from genome assembly GCA_949091785.1 of Polymixis lichenea. NCBI lineage: Eukaryota > Metazoa > Arthropoda > Insecta > Lepidoptera > Noctuidae > Polymixis > Polymixis lichenea. The sequence continues at coordinate 10,976,500 of OX420958.1, read as the reverse complement.
ATACATCTGGTGTACCAGTATCTGGCTTAGTATTTCTTATAGGAGCGTTGAATAGTTTTGAAGATACACACTTTTGTCTTAACCTGTCTGGCAATTTAACATCTGCAATTGATGTTGAATCAATCTTAGGTACAGGCAAAACTCTAGATGATGACGTAAAAGCTAGTGGTGATGAAAACTCTCGAGTTCCTGGAGCTGGTGAAAACCATTTAGGTAATATATCTTTACTGTCACATACTATTGATGATTTAGTGACTGGTGGCGCTGAAGCAGGAAATGGCTTTGGTTTAATTGGTGTCACTTTTCCTATAACATCTGAGAACGGCAATGTATCTCCTCCCAAGGATTCCGTGATGACCATCTGAAAACAAAAGGATTTGTCAAATTACTTAAGATAATTTTATTAGGGTCCCGATTTATTGATTTCTACCACTTGCTAGACATTGCATACATAAGACATACGCTGTTAAACCGTTGGTCCCGGTTGGCATTCATGGATCTTTGACAGTCGTTACGGGTCGTGAGAAGCCCGCAAGTCTGACAACCAGTCTTACCACGGGGTATCGTATTGCCCAGTAGCTGGGTTATGAAAGTCAGATAGGCAGTCGCTTCATGTAAGACACTGGTATTCAGCTTCATCTGGTTTGACTGGAACCCGACCTTAATACAGTTGGGAAAAAGCTAGATATATGATGATTACGTAAAAGATATTGGCATTCATGTTCAAATAATTCCTTTATTGGGGACCAATGCGGTTTTTTTTTGTTGGGAAATGGTCAAATAACTTCTCCCGCTCTGAGTGGAGAGGGAGGGCGTGTCAGACTTTTACTGACCAAATAAAACCCACCCGTGTTCCCTAAGTTGCCTGCGTGCCAGGGACCACGGTATCTCTTTCGAACAACCCGCACCCCTGGCAGGCATCGGCCCTTGCGGACACCACCAGTTGATGCTGACATCTCTTTGAGGCACGCGTGGAACACAATGCGTCGTCGACCCGGGCTTGGTCCTTACCGGACAGCGAGCTACACATTACTCGCCATCCGCAAGCCCGCGCCTACGGTGATCGGGAATCAGCCTAGGATTCCCGACGCGGTTGATCACAATTCTAACCTAACCTATACCATTTTGTCGGGCTGCCCTAGCTTAATTACTGCTACCAATTCCAGCGTGTTTTGGCACTGTTTTTACCAAACCTAAATCCTTCTGTCGGAATATCCTAGCTTAACTCCCAAAAGGTTATAGAGGTACATTAGTTTTAAAAAGCCTTCATTATAAGAAAGTAAGTAATCTTTAAGTAGTAAGTCTTTAGAGGATCGTTTAAGTGTTGCCGGAAGATTGTTAACAGTTTTTATTCATGCTTTTGCCAGCGTCTTCGACAGCGTGGAGCTCGGTGTATCATACATATAAACCTTCCTTTTGAATCACACCGTCTATTGATCAAAACTGCATTAAAATCCGTTGCGGAGTTTAATTTGGAATCGGAGCGAATTTGTTTCATTCAATTATATTAATTTTCTATAAGTTCGATGTTAATTGTTTGATGCACCGGGCGACGTCATTACGTCAAAGCCGGCTGTCGCTGAAAACCAGCGCTGGGGTTTTGTCTTACATAGGGTCGCAGCATAATGCTGAGCGATAGCCGTTTTGCGTGGATGTGACGCATGTTTCCCTCAACCTTTTCTTATTTCTTTTTTTGTGTGTTCCTGTTTTTTTTTGCGTCATGTTTACCGCAAATAAACGTTTTTTCTTTCTTTCTTTCTTTATACTATGTAAAGCTACTTTATTTTCAACCAGAAAATACACAGCAAAAAAAAAGAAACATTTAACTCCACAAAACTTACAATGACATAGTTTTTCTTCATACTTTTAGATAAAGTCTCAATTCTTTTATTTCGCTAAATGATCTGAGACGTTTTACCCATTGGGAGTCATCTTAAAAATAATTCAGCAATTGGTACTTGATTCTATTTGCATTTCATGACCCTCTTGGGTACAGTTGAATTGAATTAGGTCCTTACGTGCTATCTGTTCATTAGAATAAATACATAATGATTGCAGAAGTTTTGTTGAATGGGATTTTGCAGCAGTTGTAAACTTCTTTAAACAGCTTTAATACATACTATATTATACCATGAAATCAAGTTTTGTTATCCCGAAGGGTGGGGCAGAGGTACATCTATAGTTCACCTAGATTTCACCAGTATAGGGGCTCGTGTTCTGGGACGTAAAAGAATAGCACCATCCCATTTCTTGCCGTGGGTATCGTAGAAGGCGACTAAGGGACTTACTAGAGAATGGGCAGCAGAGTTCTCTATGCATTTGACCAACATAATGTGATCGCCAACCCGCCTGCCAAGCGTGGCTATTATGGAAAATCCCCCCTTTTGGGGGCAGGCTTATATCCAGCAGTGGACGTCTTTCGGCTGATATGATGATGATGATAATGAATGGGGGCGAGCCTATTGCCATTCAAATTTTTAGATATAAAACCCAATAACACACACACTCCGGGTGTTTCCACTACGTAGATTGCCCTGAGGACACGGTGAAGCATACGGTGGAGGTCTGCCCGGCTTGGACGGAGCACCGGTGTGTCCTCGTGGAGGCGATCGGCGGCGGCGATCTCTCGCGTCCGGCCCTGGTCCAGGCCATGGAACGGAGCGAGAGTGCATGGGTAGCTGTCACCTCCTTCTACGAAGCAGTAATGCTCGCAAAGAGGGAGGCGCCGTACGTGAGGGAGAGGCAGTACATGCGCCCTCACGGCCTTAGTCGTCGCAGGAGACGCCCTGGGCATCGGGAATCGGGCGAGTAATGGGTAGCTCGCTGTCCGGTAAGGAACAAGCCCGGGTCGACGGCACGTTATGTTCCACGCGCGCCTCAAAAAGATGACAGCACCAACTGGTGGGGTCCGCAAGGGCCGATGCCTACCAGGGGTGCGGGTTATTCGAATGAGATACCGTGGCCCCTGGCACACAGGCAACTGAAGAAACACGGGTGGGTTTTAGTCAGTAAAAGTTTGACATGTCCTCCCACTCCGCCCAGATCGGGAGAAGTTATTTGATAATTTTCCATCCTCAAAAAAAAAACACACATACACGCCTAAACCAGTGAACCAATCGTAGTAGTATAAATCGATGTAGCCAGGGACCTGAGGAGTACATGGGCTTCTTTTCGTCCTGGATAATATTTGTATTAAATTATTATCTAATAAAAAATTCAGCCAGAGTAAGTCACGGTGAAGGAAAACATTGCGAGGTAACCGGCTTGTCCTGGAACCTAAAATTCGAAGACAAGTGCCGTCCACCAATCCGCACTGGGCTCGACTGGTGGATTACGGCCCACTCCCTCTCACAGAGTGGAGGCCTGTGTCACAGCAGTGGGAACTGCTGGGATTGGGCTGGGTTGTGCATGTCGCGGGTACCAGACAGTTCTTGTTAAATGCGGAACTGAATAAACACAGTCAAATATTTGTACATACATTTTGATTGCACTACTCTAAAGAAAGAAGTGGCTAATACTCTCATAGAAAATAAACTTGAGAGTTGTCAAGGGACACCCAGATGGAACGAAGTTCCTTTAGATAAATTAGTGAAGGAATTGTAATAAAATTTTAAAAATTGTACATATACGTACACACACACACACACATATATATATGCACTCTGTGTCTCTGTCTGCAGAGAAACACGCGCACGCCGCACGGCTTACAACAATGTAGCAAAAAGTGTCGTTACAACTTTTGGTCTTAATTCCGACTAGCCCCCTTTCACAACGCGCGATAAGGAACTTCGTTCCAATAAATGGACTATAATATTGACATACCTGACATATCACATAAAGAAGCAACGATCTCGTCCCCATACTGTTCACTTGAAAATGAAATATACCATACTAACAATTATTTATAACCATAAAACAATTGTAATTATAAAACCAATTCCTGGAAAATTATGTGTGAAAATTATATGTATTTTAATATTTGTAATACTGTTGTGTGTGATACATTAAAGAATTACGACAGTGGGATTTCATAAATTAAGTCGCTAATATAAAATAATGACGGACAGTTTACGAATTTGGATATCATGTCAACCAATTTAGCTCTTATTCAGATAGGCTGAAGGGTATTTTGCAGACAGGGATGCTGTTATCCACTCTATTGATAACCCGTCTATGTGTGTGTGTGTTAATCTGCGCCTTACAATACACCCAGATATTGTTGAACTATTATTTCAGACGTACTAATAATTTAGGGACAAAGAAGTAGTTTAAAAAATATATCTCCGTATCTGCTCGTGGCATCACAGAGAGCGCTATCTGAATTCCAGCGCTGAGACATCTATTTTTTTACATCGCAGCGCCATACTGAGATATGGGCCTTTTGGCCTCGTATAGGATCTTATTTTGGATATTTTTTTCCTGTTTTGTCTATTACCTTCTGTTCAAGACACAACCTATACTTTTTCTTTCTTTTTTCTTTTGTTTTTGGTAAAATAAAAAATCGGCTGAGTCCACCAGCGGTCTAAACATGAATGCATAAAAGATAATAAGATTTTCTTTTTTTAATTTTTATCTAATAGATACAAATTATTTCGTAAGAAAAAATGCTGACACAAAATTGATTATAGATAACATGTATATGTAAGTTCACAACATTACAATATAATTTATTACTAGCCTTTGCTAGCGCCTTCGCCCGCGTGGAGCTCGGAAATTATCCTTCGAGAACATACTACCGGGATAAAATATTTTATGTGTTAATCGAGGTTATAAGCTATCTGTGTGCCAATTTTCATTCAAATCCGTTCAGCCGTTTTTGCGTGATTGTGTAACAGACATCCAAACATCTAAATCGTTCATAATCATTTATAATATTAGTACAATAGTAGGATTATTTCGAAATAATAACATACTTGTTAAGTAATAATTAACAGATAGGTAACACGATTGCCTCCAGCGTACGTGACTTTACTAAGAAATGATTATAATATCGAAATATTATTACTTAGGTACTGTTACTAAAGAAAGATTGTGATAACTAAATTATGAATTAAATTACGATGATAGACATCAGCAGGAATGAACCTACAGATTTATTCCGAAGCTGGTCGTTCCAACTTAACTTTAAATTTTTAGCTTTTAATTTAGAAGAATCAAAATCAAAAGTCATTTATTCAAATTAGACTGAGGTCCAGTTTTCGAACGTCAAAATCATATAAGACAGTCTCCCAAATCACCCACCCGCCCTTCAGCTGTGTTTTGTTTTTTTTTTGGGTGGGAAATCATCAAATAACTTCTCCCGCTCTGGGTGGAGCAGGAGGGCGTGTCAGACTTTTACTGACTAAAACCCACCCGTGTTCCCTCAGTTGCCTGTATGCCAGGGGCCGCGGTATCTCTTTCGAACAACCCGCACCCCTGGCAGGCATCGGCCCTTGCCGGCCCCATCAGTTGCTGCTGTCATCTCTTTGAGGTCCGCGTGGAACACAACGCGCCGTCGACCCGGACTTGGTCCTTCCCGGACAGCGAGCTACCCATTACTCGCCGTCCGCAAGCCCGTGCCTACGGTGGCCGGGAATCAGCTTGAAATTCCCGACGCCCAGGGAGTCTCCTGCGAAGGCTGCGGCCGTGAGGGCGCATGTACTTTCTCTCCCTCACGTGCGCCGCCTCCCTCTTTGCGAGCATCACTGCTTTGCTGAAGGAGGCGATTGCTAGCCATGCACTCTCGCTCCGTACCATGGCCTGGACCAGAGCCTGACGCGAGAGATCGCCGCCGCCGATCGCCTCCACGAGGTACAGCTGTGTGTTTAGTTATATAAACTTTATACTATAAAACAGAAGGTATGCATACAAAATCAAAAAACCTGACTTCCTAAAAAGTGAACTTTAATTTAAAAAGATGGAAACAAGTAACTTGATTAAAAAGGTTGACTATTAGACTGAATACTATAAGCAATCTCACGCAGTGGAGGCATCTTCATAAATTTAACAATAAAGACCTTTATTGCCTGCATGTATTCAGTCTAACAGACATCCTTTGAAATATACACATACAGATGTTCGAAATCTGTTTATAGTAACAAGTGTCATAAAATGTATCACCAGTATGGTGATACATTTTTTCTATGAATATGAATGTGTGACTGTGTTTTGGTGATGGCTGTGTGAGTGGGATGGAGTGTAGTGTGGTGTGGTGTATGAGAGGGGAGGGGGTGTTTTGTGGGGGTGTGTGTAGTCTTGTATGATGTATTCGTGTGATGGTGCATGGGGTTTACGTATCCGTTTTTGTAGAATAATAATGAATATTACGTGCCCACATTATATTTTAAATAAGGTCTTCTTAACGGGAATGGTCCTGATTAAACAGCCAGTTTTGTAATTTGGTTTTGACTTCGTGTTTGTTTAAATTAATATTTGGATATGTTTGTTGACCCGTCTTTAAATGAGTGAGCTTATTACATAAAGATTATATCTCTAACACATTTCTATTTGGAAATAAGACTCACTTCAAAAGGCAAACATCACATATTTATAGATATACATCAATGTAAACATGTTATAGGGCGGACATCACGTAATCAATCACTAGTCAAACTTCTCCTACACATTTCTCGGATGAAAATATACGGGAAAAAAACCGGAATACTGAAAAATATCGCTCTAAAAATTATGAAACAAGAAAAGACTCTCAAATGAAAGCCGTGACCGTATGCCATTTTGTCCTAAAGTTTATGATCGCTTACAATGTTTTTTTTGTTGTTGTGAGCTCCTGAGCACACACATTTTATTTTTGTGGATGCGACCTCACCGAATGACTTCTCCCGCTCTGGACGGAGCGTGAGAAGTCATTTGATAATTTGAGTTTTACTGACTAAAACCCACCTGTGTTGCTTCAGTTGCCTGCTGGTTGCCTGTGCCAGGGCCACGGAAACTCTTAAAAAAAAATCCGCTACCCTGGCAGGTATCGGCCCTAGCGTTGCTGACATCTTTTTAAGGCGCGCGTGGAACACAACGCGCCGTCGACCCGGGCTTGGTCCTTACCGGACGGCGAGCTACCCATTACTCGCCATCCGCAAGCTCGCGCCTTCGATGGCTAGGAGTCCGCTGTGGAAGTTTACATACACATGCTAGTGTGTTTGTATACTCGTTTACCACAAATACAGCGCCCGTCGCTTTGTGAAATAAAAATGTTGTACTTAAAAGTGGATGGTCTCTGGGGCGGCAATGCATCAGCTGTGAGGGTCTGTATCAGCGGCGAGGTGTCAATTTTTCTAAAAGAGATGCCGAAGCAAACTCGGCTTTAACTTACTGACTTATCAATAAGGAACACTTTCATTCTAAAATTAATACAGGAATGTAAAGAATTAAATACAATAAACATTGAACAGCTGAAACCCAAATAAAATGTGCAATATTCTTCAGTCTCGTTCTCGCTGACGCATTTTTCTATATCTGTCTCTGACATAACCTGTTGTTCAGCGGCTTGCTCTCGTCCATATCAAGCGGTGCCACGTGACCTAAAGTGACATCATTACGGTATCGCTGTTGTATGAATTTTAGTTCCCGATTATGACATTTTGGTGCCGGGTTAATTTAGAACATTTTTTTTTTGTTGTTGTACAAAGCTAAAAATAACTGTTTTCATTGTTTGAATGTTATGGTGAATTAAATACCCGTAGTGTAACTATATTTTTTGTCAATAGTAGCCACTATTGACGTGCCATTTTTTGAATAGCGATAGAGGTGCCGATGCGAATCCCCGAAGGGAAGCCGGTAGGAATCGTGTTATATGGTGCTTTCGACACTGGTCTGTATGTAACTGAGACACCACCACAACTATAAGTCGGGCCACTACTTTGATTAGCACTCAAAAACAGAGGTCGTGTTTAGCTTTTCAGAATCTAAGTTTGACGAACTATTTTCATATGGCCGTAATTGGCTGCTCCACGGTCTAGTAAGCGCAAGCGCTACTGCTGAGCATACGGCCCTGGGTTCGATTTCCAAGTCAGGCAAAGTGTTATTAAGTTTTTCTATCTGGAATTTCTCAGTGCCCGGTTGATGGCAATAACCTCGCTCCCTATTAAATAAATAAATAATAAGCCTTTTATTCTGAAATTTAGAAAAATTTCCACTTAAACTTAAAATGTAAAGACTGTAAAAAAAAATTAAACTACAAAATGCCCCTTCTTGCGTGCCTATTGACAAAGGCCTCTTCCAGCGATTTCCACTATTGCCTGTCTTGAGCAACCCTTCTGCAGTTCAGTCCTGTTGTCAATTTGATTTCATCTTCCCACCTTGTGTGTTGTCGTCCTCGTCTTCTTTTGTCGTCCCTTGGGTACCAATCAAGGACATTCTTCCTCTAGTTCCCCATTCATATGTCCTGCCCACCTCCACTTCTGTTGGTCTATTCGCATGAGTATGTCGGGAAGTTTTCTCAATGACCTTAGGTCGGTGTTTCTGATCTTATCCTGACATTTATAACCGGTCATGCTCCCCATTACATGAGACTAAAACATTACTACACAAGGTACACCCCTGTCAAACCCTTCGGGCAAACAAGGCGTGATGTTATTTTATGTAGCCTTAATTCATACCTACCAGTAAAAAGTTATGTTCAGAAGATTGCCTTAGCCTGCTGACGTCGAACATTTTTCTTTTTGCCAAATTACAAAGCTTTGATAATATCGATTGGTCGTTACTTTTCATGAAAAGTGAAGAAGCATAGTCAGTGTTCGTTCACGCACCGAAACGATCCGCGGGGACTAGAGGGGCCTGAGAGGGACGAGCGGGATAGGAGCGCAGGCGGCGCGCGGCTCGCGCCCGACACACCGCTACGAACGATCACCGAAGTGAGACCACGTTTAGTATGTCTACCTATGCAGAAACAAAAATAAATTAATAGTTGTTGTACGGAAGCATTTCACTAACCAAAAAAAACAACCGACTTCCGAAAAAAACACTACAAAGTGAAAAATAACTTGAATTTCGGAAGGCGGTGACTTTGGATATGTATTTAAATTTTTTGTCACCGCCTTCCGAAATTAAAGTTATTTTTCACTTTGTAGTGTTTTTTTCGGAAGTCGGTTGTTTTTTTTTTAAGTTTTTATTTTTTAGTTAGAGTACCCACCCCACTAATTCGAAATTTCATCATCCTTGGGGTCAAAACAATGCATATTTATGCGATAGCAGCAATCGCGGTTCTAACGTGTCTAACGCGGTTCTAACGCGTTCTAAGATAACGGAACTCTTCAAAAAATAACAGTTAACAATGTTATTTTTTGAAGAGTTCCGTTATCTGTCTCCGAAATGCATCATCAGATATATATGAAATTAAAATGAGACCACACGGGAAGCACCAGCTTTCAAATACAAAAGAATCATCAAAATCGGTTCACCCAGTTGAAAGTTATGAGGTAACAAACATACAAAAAACATACAGTCGAATTGAGAACCTCCTCCTTTTTTTGAAGTCGGTTAAAAAGAACCCGACCCTCACCATTTATGAGCTGCTCGTGAATAATAGCTCCGACATCTGGCGACCGTGACAGGACCTCGATGAAGATTTGGATTTTACAAAGTGCATGGTGCCGCCATTTTCTGTAATCTTGGGTGAGCTATTCGCTGGTGCCGCGCTGCATGGCATGCCTAGCACGCTATAAGAAGAACCCGACCATTTATGAGCTGCTCGTGAATAACAGCTTCGACAGTCAATCAGGGTAATGGCTGATCTTTGCGTTATGCTCGTGAACGGGTGCTGCTTGTGGTGACTGGTCGTCTTGCTGACCATGATTTTGTTATTGTTGCTAATAATTGCCAACTTGTTTATTTATTTTACGTCGATGGTCCTAGGTTATCATTTGTATACAAAATCCAGCATTGCTTATGTAAGCTATCACGCCATTTATACCAGGAGACTTATTTTGGTATATGCTTTGTTTACCTTTTATTTTTTGTGCTTGAGTTAATTTTTCATTTTATTGGTATATTGGCATGGCTAGCGGACATAAACGACAATTTTTTAAGTTCTGTGTCTCGTAATGTTGATTACTTTGCCTATGTATGTATAGAATCAAGTCTATCCGACTAAACATACAGCTGTGCTGCTGGGGAGTTTGTTCCGCCACTTCTTCTTCCGAGCTAAAGCACTAGGAAGTGGCGAAGGGTGGACGTTTTGGGGAACTGTCTCATGTACTTTGACGTTCGAAAAGTGCTGATTCTCAGCCTAATTTGAATAAATGACTCTTGAGTATTTTTAGGCATAATCTTTCCCCGTATATTTCACCTTATTGAAAGCTGCCCAAAAAAAGTTAGAGGTCATATAATATCGATACAACTTCCACGTGTCTCGCATAGAGATGAGCCAAACATTCAATATGTTGTAATACTATATTTTAGTAACATTACTAGGTTTTGCCCGGCGTCGCCCGGCTGATTGTCATGTTTCATCTCTAGTGATTTAGGCTGTGCACCCTAATCAGCCTTTAATCTTCCCACTGCTGGGACACAGGCCTCCTCTCTTTGAGAAGAAGTGGGCCATAATCCACCACACAGGACCAGTGTCACATATCTTGTTTTTTTTTGGGTTTAAATCATCAAATAACTTCTCCCGCTCTGGGTGGAGCGGGAGGGCGTGTCAGACTTTTACTGATTAAAACCCACCCGTGTTCCTTCAGTTGCCTGTGTGCCAGGGGCCGCGGTATCTCTTTCGAACAACCCGCACCCCTGGCAGATGTCATATGTCTTAGATTTTGTTAATTTTAGGACATGCCGGTTTCCTCACCATGTTTTCCTGCACCGTTTTGAGACCAGTGGTGATGTAATTAAAAATACAAAATAAAGTAGTACCTGCCTGGGTGCTGTACTTTGTGTTCATCCCTATGGGGAAAAAGGAATGAGCTAAAGTATGAGCGTGATTTTTCAGTAGTCGGGTGTTAGTTTATCTACTTACTTTTTATTTAAGTTATTTTGGGATTAGCTTCAAATTAAGACCTTTCATTTATCACCCAATTTGTTTTAAGTTCGGTTTAAAGAACTTTATTCTCATTAAGACAAAACGTCACTTACATGAGAACATTAAATCTTATTCTAATATATTTTAAGAGTGCGGGTAGAAGAAAAACAAAAAGTAAATAATATAATTGTCAACAAAATTGGAAGCGAGTTCGCTGCATTCCTAAGATAAGGTGGTGGCCCAAGTTAAAAGATGTTGCTGGTTTAGACAAAAATAGACACCACCCAACTAATATGTTGTATCGTCGTTGTAAATAAAAGTGAATAATTTCCTTTTAAATATGTTGAGTGAGGTCGCTTCTTTTACATCTTTTGGAAGTTTATTATAGAGCTGTGCTCCCCCATAGGTTAGGGTATTTTGACCGTAGTTGGTTCTTGCTCTAGACAATACCAGGTGACAAGGTCGACGAGATGAGTGTTTGCTTATTTCTCCTTCTGTAGTGAATGTAATGCGTGAGTGAATAAGTTTGTGAATGATTTTATAGATAAGTATGCATGTGTTATATATATAAAGTTGTTAAGTTAATGACTTAACAACTTTATATATATAACACATAAGTTAAGTTAAGTTCATGACTTTAAGTTCTGTAGTGGGCTGTATATTCAATTTAATGTGACGTCACGTGGTTTATAACCAGCAGACGATAAGACGCTTACAACGATACCACTTTTGTTAATTTATGGTAAGTATCTAGTTTAGAAATTACTAGCTTTTGCCAGCGGCTTCGCCCGCGTGGAGGTCGGTGTATTATACATATAAACCTTCCTCTTGAATCACTCTATCTATTAAAAAAACCCGCATCAAAATCCGTTGCGTAGTTTTAAAGATTTAAGCATACATAGGGATATAGGGACAGTGAAAGCGACTTTGTTTTATACTATGTAGTGATGAAGAAACAGATGAACATAGATATACAACCGTAGTTTTAGTATATGCGAAACCCGAAACACGTGTCTAGTATTTTCATGTAAAGAATCTGCATACAAAATTTCAAAACTGAGTCATGGACAATCACAAAGTTATAAGCTTGATAAGTTACCTACTTGTCTACAAAAACATGGTCACCACGCGGACCCCCGCACCGTCCGCGCGTCCAGCATTGTATTGTGCTCATTGATAAATAATAATTAGGCAGTAGGTACCTAACCGTACGGCGATTGTATTGTAATTAACTGGTGATAACATTTTCCATCACACTTGCAAACATTTTTTGGTAAAAATATAACATCGTCATCAACATCTGCCTAGCCTTTTCCCAACTATGTTGGGGTCGGCTTCCAGTCTAACCGGATGCAGCTGAATACCAGTATTTTACATGGAGCGACTGCTTATCTAACCTCCATAACCCAGTTACTGGGTAACACGATACTCCTTGGTAAGACTGGTTGTCAGACTTTCGGGCTTTTGACGACCCGTAACGTCTGTCAAAAATCCACAAATGACAGCCGGGACCAACGGCTTAACGTGCTTTCCGAGGCATGGAGGGGTATTGGTATGTAAAGATGGTCACCCATCCACGGACCAAGATCGGCAAGCGTAGCTTAACCTTATCGATCGACCCATGCATCTATTGTTACTTAGCCACAAGCCAGCAAGTTTGGTAAAAATATAACATCGTGTAAAAATTATAGGAATCGGTTCAGTTATTTATTCTGAACAAACTATATTCAGATTTCGCATAGACTAAAATAATGTTGTAGACATACCGGTCAAAATCATAACCCTCCTTTTTACGGCGAACATATTCGCTTAAAAATTGCTTTTGTCAATTGTCGTTCTATAGTTTGTGTCAACCCTAGGGAAAAAGGAATGAGAAATGTATGATTTTAGGTAGGTATCTAGGTAGTTCGTCAGATAAAAGATCGATTTTCTCCTAAAACAACATTATAGAGTTACAAAACAGATAGAGAGGTGACCCAAGTATGTACATGTTGATTTTATATATCATTTTGGCATTTCTACCTTTTTCTAGTTGACATCCGTATTAACTATCATGAAGAAACTCCTAAGTGTTAATGAGCAAAAAATATTTATAAGTAGGTACGCAGAACGCGCCACTCCAGAACCTTTCGGTCCCATCGGCCATCTGTTCTGCGAGCAATGTGCCCTGCTCACTGCCAGTTAAGTTACCCGCGTACCGGAAGACGTAGAGTGGGAAGGCCTCCCACAAGGTGGACCGATGACCTTGTGAAGGCCGCTGGAATCCGCTGGATGTGGGAAGCACAAGACCGGTCGATGTGGAGGAGTCCGGGGGCGGCCTATGTCCAGCAGTAGACGTCTTTCGGCTTAACAATGATGATGACGCAGAACGCGATTAAATTTTTTTTTTTTTTTACTAATGTTGTTTGTTTTATTCAGTCTCACAAATTATGAACAATAATCTACTACTAATAGTTTACTAACGGCATAGCGCGTAGCCGGTCTACTATTAGCTACAAAACCACATTAAATCTAAAAAGTTGGGTTTTGTTTGTGAAAGGTTTTTGATCTTTGTAACAAAATCAAGGCTATGTCGAATTTATTCAATAATATTGAACAAACAAATTCTATAACATGCTGTCGTCCCCAGGGAGATTAGTACCCATTCATGTGTAGACAACTAAAGGATTTTTTAAATCTCTTTTTCACATTTGTATCATAAAATGTTTTAGTACAGTAACATATCATCGCGCCTTGTTCCCCCGAAGCGTTGGGCAGAAGTGTACATAAAGTATCCATATTTTTCTAGTTATGTTTAAGTCCCAAGTAATACAGGGCGAGCCTATTAACCGGGGAAAAAAATCCAGACTCCGGGCTACTACTAAAAAATTCCCGGGACCCGGGAATCCAACACAGGACCTCACACTCAAAAGTAGTGCTGAGACCAACGAGACCATACTTTATTATTGGTTAAAATAGGACAGCCCTAGTTGCCAAATATTATGGGCAATAAAATAAAAACAACAATTTAATCAGAAAATAATATATTTACTACCATTACTTATCATTAAAAAATAAATAAGTAACACAAAATCAATAAATATAATTGTAGGGGCCAAAGCCGCAAGAACTCATAGGAGACACGACTGGACTTATTGGTGACATTAGCCCATAGTCCATAGGAGACCCGAAGCCTAGCCCTGGAACTATAACTTCTGGAGGTGATAGCGGCAGAGTATTACTAAGAAGGTTGCTAACCACCAAAAGCTGCAAAGCATTAGCCAGATTATTGGCTACAGTACTATCCTGAATTATAGTCGCAGCTGGCATCTGATTGGCCACTAAAGTCTCCACGCCGTAAGGAACCTCCATGATTGGTGGGCCGTAGTTCGGACCAATGATCATCTGGTTTTGCAGTAGAGTTTCACCTACTGGAAGAGACATTGGTAGGAGGTTCTGTTGCAAGCCGGGCATGAAGCGGTTTACGCAGTTTGCGTTGATGGTCTGAAAAAAAAAACAGTTTTATTAGTTAAACGCATCTGCTTCTTCTTAGAGTATCGATGGCAAAAAGTTTCAACAACTGGGCGAAAATTCAGCTCCGCAAACTCCGCTCACTGACACAGTCATAAAATCATCAAATGAACAGGTGACAGGGCATTCGGCACATGAGGAGGTACCGCATAAGCACTTAAGATCTGTGCCGTCCGAGAACACCCATCTGTGGAGATTGTCTTTGCTCCGGCCGACTCGGGCTCGAAGTCTATTTAGAAATTTCCAAGGCGAAAGGATCAGATGGTTTGTTAAATTGACAGAGGGTTTATACAGCTCCAAAGATTACATCTTGCTATGGAGGCGTTACTATAGGCTGGACTATCAAGACCCACGCACCCTAGATTTTTTTTGGCAAATATAAATTACACGCATGAAGTAATGCCGTTGCTAACATCAGGGTTAATATAATGATGAAACTTAAACTTATTGATATGAAATCACCCACATGTAGCAAGCGTAGTGATTTTGTTCCTTCTCTGTTTGAGAAGACTTTGTCTTTTATGAACCATCTTTACATACCAATACCCCTCGTATTGGTATGTAAAGATGGTCACCCATCCACGGACCAAGATCGGCAAGCGTAGCTTAACCTTATCGATCGACCCATGCATCTATTGTTACTTAGCCACAAGCCAGCAAGTTTGGTAAAAATATAACATCGTGTAAAAATTATAGGAATCGGTTCAGTTATTTATTCTGAACAAACTATATTCAGATTTCGCATAGACTAAAATAATGTTGTAGACATACCGGTCAAAATCATAACCCTCCTTTTTACGGCGAACATATTCGCTTAAAAATTGCTTTTGTCAATTGTCGTTCTATAGTTTGTGTCAACCCTAGGGAAAAAGGAATGAGAAATGTATGATTTTAGGTAGGTATCTAGGTAGTTCGTCAGATAAAAGATCGATTTTCTCCTAAAACAACATTATAGAGTTACAAAACAGATAGAGAGGTGACCCAAGTATGTACATGTTGATTTTATATATCATTTTGGCATTTCTACCTTTTTCTAGTTGACATCCGTATTAACTATCATGAAGAAACTCCTAAGTGTTAATGAGCAAAAAATATTTATAAGTAGGTACGCAGAACGCGCCACTCCAGAACCTTTCGGTCCCATCGGCCATCTGTTCTGCGAGCAATGTGCCCTGCTCACTGCCAGTTAAGTTACCCGCGTACCGGAAGACGTAGAGTGGGAAGGCCTCCCACAAGGTGGACCGATGACCTTGTGAAGGCCGCTGGAATCCGCTGGATGTGGGAAGCACAAGACCGGTCGATGTGGAGGAGTCCGGGGGCGGCCTATGTCCAGCAGTAGACGTCTTTCGGCTTAACAATGATGATGACGCAGAACGCGATTAAATTTTTTTTTTTTTTTACTAATGTTGTTTGTTTTATTCAGTCTCACAAATTATGAACAATAATCTACTACTAATAGTTTACTAACGGCATAGCGCGTAGCCGGTCTACTATTAGCTACAAAACCACATTAAATCTAAAAAGTTGGGTTTTGTTTGTGAAAGGTTTTTGATCTTTGTAACAAAATCAAGGCTATGTCGAATTTATTCAATAATATTGAACAAACAAATTCTATAACATGCTGTCGTCCCCAGGGAGATTAGTACCCATTCATGTGTAGACAACTAAAGGATTTTTTAAATCTCTTTTTCACATTTGTATCATAAAATGTTTTAGTACAGTAACATATCATCGCGCCTTGTTCCCCCGAAGCGTTGGGCAGAAGTGTACATAAAGTATCCATATTTTTCTAGTTATGTTTAAGTCCCAAGTAATACAGGGCGAGCCTATTAACCGGGGAAAAAAATCCAGACTCCGGGCTACTACTAAAAAATTCCCGGGACCCGGGAATCCAACACAGGACCTCACACTCAAAAGTAGTGCTGAGACCAACGAGACCATACTTTATTATTGGTTAAAATAGGACAGCCCTAGTTGCCAAATATTATGGGCAATAAAATAAAAACAACAATTTAATCAGAAAATAATATATTTACTACCATTACTTATCATTAAAAAATAAATAAGTAACACAAAATCAATAAATATAATTGTAGGGGCCAAAGCCGCAAGAACTCATAGGAGACACGACTGGACTTATTGGTGACATTAGCCCATAGTCCATAGGAGACCCGAAGCCTAGCCCTGGAACTATAACTTCTGGAGGTGATAGCGGCAGAGTATTACTAAGAAGGTTGCTAACCACCAAAAGCTGCAAAGCATTAGCCAGATTATTGGCTACAGTACTATCCTGAATTATAGTCGCAGCTGGCATCTGATTGGCCACTAAAGTCTCCACGCCGTAAGGAACCTCCATGATTGGTGGGCCGTAGTTCGGACCAATGATCATCTGGTTTTGCAGTAGAGTTTCACCTACTGGAAGAGACATTGGTAGGAGGTTCTGTTGCAAGCCGGGCATGAAGCGGTTTACGCAGTTTGCGTTGATGGTCTGAAAAAAAAAACAGTTTTATTAGTTAAACGCATCTGCTTCTTCTTAGAGTATCGATGGCAAAAAGTTTCAACAACTGGGCGAAAATTCAGCTCCGCAAACTCCGCTCACTGACACAGTCATAAAATCATCAAATGAACAGGTGACAGGGCATTCGGCACATGAGGAGGTACCGCATAAGCACTTAAGATCTGTGCCGTCCGAGAACACCCATCTGTGGAGATTGTCTTTGCTCCGGCCGACTCGGGCTCGAAGTCTATTTAGAAATTTCCAAGGCGAAAGGATCAGATGGTTTGTTAAATTGACAGAGGGTTTATACAGCTCCAAAGATTACATCTTGCTATGGAGGCGTTACTATAGGCTGGACTATCAAGACCCACGCACCCTAGATTTTTTTTGGCAAATATAAATTACACGCATGAAGTAATGCCGTTGCTAACATCAGGGTTAATATAATGATGAAACTTAAACTTATTGATATGAAATCACCCACATGTAGCAAGCGTAGTGATTTTGTTCCTTCTCTGTTTGAGAAGACTTTGTCTTTTATGAAAACACTTTCACTATGGCCATACTTTGACGTAAAAGATAGATGATTTCATTTCTGTAAGTAGTTTTAATATATAACACTTTTACACGTCAATCATATTTTAAAACTAGATGAAGACAGCGTTTCCTATCTGACCACTCTGAGAAGAAACGCCGTAACAAACTCAGAGGTCACAGTATCTTTTAAAGTCCAGACATAATCTTGGCCAGGTCATGTGAATACCATGTAGATAACGTGGTCCCTTGAAACCTTTTTACGACCTTGGGGTTAGGAATGGATCGTAACTTTAACGGGGAAAGTCTCATAAGGAAATGTTGTCCGTTTAATAAAATAACATACTTAACATGATCACGTCTGTGTTCCCTGAAGGGACTCAGTTCACATCTATGAGCCCCATGTAAGAGGGGCGAGTCTATTGCAAACAACTGGCCTCAAATCCAGACTTTAGACTGCCACTGAACAATTTTTTCTAAATATTTTTTTTTAAAGTATCATCTGCCTGAGGGACTCGCGGCTAAATAACGTAATGACGTAATAATGCGCACGGCTCGATCTTCAAAGTTAAGCAACGCTTGCATAGTTTGGTCCGCTGATGGGTGATAAATCTTAATATACCGACACCCCATCCGCCCTAGGAAAGCACGCTAAGCTGTTGGTCCCAGCTGATATTTGAAGGTCTTAGACAGTCGTTACTGGTAGTTATAAGCCCGAAAGTCTGACAACCAGTTTTGCCAAGGGGTATTGTGTTAGTTTAACCGGATTTTACATGGAGCGACTGCTGATCTGATCTCCTCAACCAAGTTACTGGGTAACACGATACTCTTAGGTAATTGAAATCAAACTGACTGGTACGTAGGTCCTATCGAATTATTTTTTAGCTTTTAGTACATTGTCTACATCATTATTTTCATTAAAACCGTTTATCTTAAAAAAAAAAGATTTTAGTTTTTATTTCATTAAGTACTGTATATTTCTCATTCTATTTTTTTTTATAGTGTACAGTATTTTATTAGGCAAGCCCATTCATTTGGTATATTGAGGGGGTTGTGAAAAAATATGTAATCCGCCATTTTGTAGTGGCGGCCATCTTGGATTTACAATGATACTGATTAAATTGTATTGTTGTCAAAACTAAAGGTGTGAATTTCAGATCAATCTGCCAACAGGAAGGGGTAAAATTGCAAGTACTACATTTGCCCCAAAAACAAACAGGGCAACCTAAATAAAACCGTTAAAAAACATTAAAAAACTTACGTTGAATAATGCAAGTTGCAAGCAGACAAAAGCAATGATTTTAGCCACCATTTTGAAAGGAATGTCTCGAATTACTTCTGAAATTGAATACTATGCACAGTTTAGGTTTTATTCAAGTTTATATACTACTGCATTATCTAATAAGATGTCTAAGAAATAATTGTGAATTATCTGATGTTAAGTAATACGTTTTTTTAATGTGTGATAAAGAATGAAATGCTTTTGTAACACAATGAATTATGTGTCTTCCCTTGATTTGACTATCGATACGACGAACAAGAAGAATTTGAGAAATACTTCGTTGAACCATATAAATTGTACTAACTTTGCTTGGGGTTTTACGTTAGCTTCGATAATACGTATTTCTAATATTTCTTGTCACTGTTATTTACATAGTGGTACTGTGGTATGCGAATTGGTGTGGGGTAGGAACCTTAACTAAAAAATGAAAAGTAAAAAACATTTTGGCAAAAAAAAAAACAACCGACTTCCATAAAACAGTACAAAGTGGAAAATTACATTAATTTTGGAACAGAACCCAAAACACCGAATTCCAAAATTAATTACAGTACTTTTTTTTTGTTAAATTTTTTTTTGGATTTGTTTTTTTTTTATCAGAAAACACATAGTCGTATCTCCAGGTAGATTTGCACTAATATTACTATCCCTTTTGAATAATATTTTCTAAACTTCTGCAAATAATTGCCCCCTTTTTGAAGCCGTCGCCCGGTAAAAAGGTTAAAAAAACAAACCCAAGTTGGATCTTTTAATAAATTAATTTATTTTACATAATAATGATTCCTATATCCTAGATAATATGGTGGTATATGCGGTGCCATATGTGGATATATTGGCCATTGTCTATTTGTTGGACCCACATGTGGATACATGGGCCATTGCCTGTTTGTTGGACTCATCTGTCCTGGCCATTGGCCATGTGTTGGACCAATATGTGGATACATGGGCCAATGCCTATTTGTTGGGCCCATCTGTCCCGGCCATTGCCCATGTGTTAAGCCCATCTGTCCCGACCATAGCCCATGTGTTGGACCCAAGTGTGGTTGCAAGGGCCACTGTCCATTTATTGAACTGAATTGTAGAGGCATGTTCATTGGTAGTCTTCCAGCATACCTAGGTACCATACCGTTTTGGTACTGCGGCTGGTATCCCCAAGGTGAGAAAAAGTTTGGGTATCCAAAGAAGATGGATTGGAATGGATTCGGCCAGTTGTCAATGCCCTGAAAAAAAAAAGAAAGTTGGTTAAACACAGCAAAAAACGCGCCTGTTTTTCTTTTAGGTGTCGAGGGAGAGTTGTCATGTAGTCCACGTACAATTTCAAGTTAAAATAAAAATATAAAGTAAGGTCCTTAATCCTAAGTTTGATCCCCAAACTACTAGGCAAAATGTTTTTCCATTAAAATGCCATTAGCAGCCCGCAGTCAGATTTTAACCAAATAGGCTAAACCCCAATTACATCTGCCAGGGGTGCGGGTTGTTCGAAAGAGATACCGTGGCTCCTGGCACACAGGCAACTGAAGGAACACGGGTGGGTTTTAGTCCGTAAAAGTCTGACACGTCCCCCGCTCCACCCAGAGCGGGAGAAGTTATTTGATAATTTCCAAATTTGGCTGAGAATCAGCACTTTTCGAACGTCAAAATGCATAAGAGAGTCCCCCAAAACGCCCACTCTTCACCACTTCCTAGTGCTTTAGCTGGGAAGAAGTGACGCAACAAACTCCGCAGCAGCACAGCTATCTGTTTAGTCGGATAGACTTGATTCTATAGATACATAGGCAAAGTAATAAACTAAAAAAAAAGAATAGGTACCTGATAATGCCTCCAGCCAGTGTTGCCTGAAGAGGGTGCCGGTAAAATCATTTGATGCATTGCAACTTTTGGCCACGTATTTGGTGGAAACCTCCGGATGTGGCAGACTTGAACATTGTGATGAGGTGGTGGTAACCATTGCAGCCATCTTCCATTGTTGTGTTTGCCAACCTAAATCACATGAACGAGGAAAATATTAACAAAATTGTAAGGAAAATCACTTTTTTTCGTAAGAAAACAAAACGAGGGAAAAGGGATTTTCCGTTAAGCCGAAGAAATGTGAACGGTGTCAATTTCTTCCCTAAGACGAAGGAATTCTTGGAGCAAATAAAAAGACTTAGGAAGCTAAATATGTTCTTTATCTTTTCCTTTATTTCAAAAGGAATTATACCTAGCGGTTTGGAATTAATAATAGACCCTAAGATTTACAATACATTTGGTAATCAAATCAAATCAAATCAAAATATTTTATTTCACATAAACCTGCAAGGGCACTTATGAAACGTCAGAAGCTAGGTGCACGGTTCCAATTTGTCGCTTCCTATGGAGAAGAGCTGGCAAGAAATTTAACGGTTACTCTTTTAAAAATAATTGGCTTTTACAATGTTTTCAAATTACAGTGATATTAGGTATGGGAGGACAGTGGAGGCCTGTCAATAAGTACCAGGTACCTAGAGGAATGAAAATAAAGAATAGAAAATCGTCTATTTTGTAGATTTATAGACGACGTCTGTAAGGCCTACAGCGTTCTCTCATTCACAATACGTAAAAGAGTCTACTTAAGTAAAATCAACCTAATTAAACCAAGTGACATGATTTCTGAGAATCACTAATATGTCAAATAATGACGAGAACATGTCAGAAAGTGTAAAAATAAAAATAATAAAATTAACATTGTAATTTGGGAGTAGTTGATAGACTCTCATATAGTTATGCTGTTAAAGAGGTACCAGGGAGGCCACATGTGCAGAAGGAATTAATGCCAAATTTCCTTGTCTTCAACGTAGTCTTTTATCTTATAACATGCTTTTTTGATAAGGACACGTTTGATGTGAGTTTAAAGTCAGTCCATCGCTAAGTTCTGTAATCGACTTTGGCAACTTGTTATAGAAGCGGATACTGTTTATTAGAAATGACTTGCTAGTTTTAGTTAATCTAAATTTTGGAATCACAATTTCATCTTTACTACGTGGATTTAGATTATGGAAGTCGCATCTTTTTTTGAAAAGACCTAAGTTTTTGCGAACATACAAGATACTTTCTAGGATATAAAGAGAAGGCAGAGTTAATACTAAAACTCAATACTCAATTTCGTTGAATTTGTTTGGTATGTCAGACGCTCTGCCTTACACCACGTCATCCATATTATTAACATGGTGTTCATTAGCCCTGGGAGTTTCACTGCAGGACAAAAGCCTCTCTTTCATCCTTCCACCTATCTCTATCTTTAGGGAAACAAATTGCTCCATACTTGTACCCCAAAGGCCGGCTTTTACCTTGTCCAGGGGCTAAGCATTACCATATATCGTGGTAATGCCGCCAGTCTTTTGGGTACATAACTTCCCAGTTGACAGCGATGTGGAAGAATTTTTCGATGCCATATTTACAGTTTTAATTATTTTAGGATTTTTTGTCAGGTTTACACCATGTGCGTATATGGTATTATCAGCCTATTACGTTCCCATTGATAAGACACAGGCCTCCTCTCTGTGAGAGAGAATGAGTCGTTATCCGCCACGTGGGCCCAGTGCCGGTTAGTAGATGTCACATGTCTTTGAATTGTTGGTTCTAGAACATGCCAATTTCCTCACGATGTTTTCCTTCACCGTTTTAAGAGCCATGGTGATGTATAACGTATGCCTGGGTTCGAACAACCTACAACTGGTAACTCTGGACTGTGACCACTTGGCCACGTCTGCTCAAGGCATGTATGTATTTTTATTTCTTAAAAAAAATGATGAGCGTCTACGTACCTGAGCTAAACTTAAAACAACCACTAATAAAAATAATAATAAAACTAAAGATTTCATTTCGAAATTAAACTTCTTTCGGAAAAATTAAAAACAATTCTCCATTGTGCTTTTATACCATTCATTTGTAAATGTTATTCGATCCTTGTTTATGATTTGTTCTACATTATAGTAAGAATTATCAAAACAAATGCAATGAAAATCAATAAACAAAAATCACAGTGTATTGAAAGCCAGGGTAATGTTTTACATCAAATTACAATTAGTTACATAATTACAATTAGTTTCAAACATTTTCGGGTATGCTTTGGTGAAATTACATTTTTATTATGGTTCCAATTGTTATGGGTGTTCCAAGTTTAACGTTATGATATTCTATATACCTAATGGGTTTGTGAACGGGCGCTGTCGGTTGAGACTGGTCATCTCCTAACTTCCAGGGCTTATGTTTATCTTGTATTTTTTTTTTTTTTTTGGGTTTTGGCTTCGCACGGTTTGTGCATTTAGCCAGTGTCAAGTAATTTTTCTTTTTGATCAAGTAAATGGCCCGATATCGGGCACGAATTTACAAAGCAGTCATAGTCGTCTTTAGTCAGTCAAGTCAAAGTTATTGTAAAGCGGTGGTAACTTTACAACAACCTATTAGGAGTTTTTGGAGGGAACACGAAAAGTCCACATTAGACACTTATTTTCACCTTCACTACACTTGTGCACTCACACGTAATTAAATTGCATAATTCACTACCAAAATTATACAATTTTATTCGCTACTTCACTAAATTTCATGATAATAAAAAGTCGTGCGACATGTTCCAACGCGATCCCGCCAAAAACTCTATCTTGTATTTAGAATTGTTTATAATTTTTTTTTTTTTTACATTGTTCTCACATACAGAAGCAACAAGAATAATGTTCCCAAGATTTTGTAATATTCATCTTGATTTTAAAAGAGTGTCCGTGGAATTTTTTGCCCGTTCTTCTCCATAGACATCTACGTTTTGGAATGGGCAACTAGCTTCAACTTTCCAACTGATCGACTTTTTGACAATTCAAAAGTGCCTGTAAATGGCTTAATTGAAATAAATTCTTTGAGTTTGAGTTTGAGTTTGCAAAAAGAATGGGCACACAGATTGATGATCAGAAATAAAGAGATCTGTAGAGCAAATAAGGTAACCGACATAGCCCCAAGAAATGCCAAACTTAAGTGACAGGAACAGGGCACATTGCTCGCAGAACAGATAGCCGCTGGAGCCAAACGGTTCTGGAGTGGCGACTGCGTACTGGAAGATGTAGCGTTAGAGGGCCTGCCACAAGATGGACCGATGACCTGGTGAAGGCCGCAGGAATCCGCAGGATTCGGGAAGCATAGAACCGGTCGAAGTGGCTGTGCTTGCTGGAAGCCTATTTCCTGCAACACCACCTTAAAACCAACATAGACTTACCATATAAATAGTATTTTTCTTTTATATCAGATCGATTATTTTGCTGGCGCTTGAATATTTTGACGGACAACATAGACAGGTTCACAATAAATTTGAATCCGCAATTTCAATTCACCAATTAACACCTGCAGATATCTAAGGCCAAGATTACGTTTACTTATTAACAAATATTATAAATAACAATGTCACCATTCACGGTTATATTACATTGAAAATCTAGTTCGTCTAATTTTCTTTTCAAATTCTTTTCAAAAACCTATTTAGAATTCTTATGTAAACAAGATATTTATAAGATAATATCTGCAGTGTAATGGTTTCTTTGTACACCGAATAACAGCTCTAATACAGCTATTATACAGCATCTTTATTGCTTCTACAGCTACTATACATCACTACTAACGCGAAAAACTGCTTAAAATATGTCCAATTTTTTACTTGTAGTGGCTGTATAAGCGCTTATACAGCCTTTATACAATCGGAATATAAAGCTTCTAGTATAAAAACGAACTAAAATACAGCTTATATACAGCTTGCAATGCTACTTGGGTTGACACTTCAGAACGTTTCAATTCAGAATAGCACAGTGGTCACAACTTATTGTGGTGAATCAATGAAGATGTTTAATTAGTAATTATGTAGAAAGTAATTGGTAATAGGACTGCTTCGTTGGTCCACTGGTGCAAAGCGCTGCCACTGAGCATGAGGTCTTCGTTCAATTCCCAAGTCGGGCATGGTGTTATTGGGTTTTTCTATCTGGAATTTCTCAGTAGCAGCCGGGAGTCTGGATTTGTGCCCGTTTAATGGCAAAAAACTCACCCCTATTACGTTGGCCTTAAAAATATCTGGAGAATAGTGGTTGTACCATAGGTGCCCCTTTGCCTAGCCCTTCAGGAAAACAAAGCGTGATGGTACTTGTGTTAAAAGGTAT
Organism: Polymixis lichenea; assembly: GCA_949091785.1. Classification (NCBI taxonomy): domain Eukaryota; kingdom Metazoa; phylum Arthropoda; class Insecta; order Lepidoptera; family Noctuidae; genus Polymixis; species Polymixis lichenea. The sequence goes on along the minus strand of OX420958.1, from coordinate 10,951,583 downwards.
TTATATCGTCTAGGTACCTACAAAATTCGGTTTTCGGAGACCCTTACAATTGTGTAGTCTTTTGATGTATGTACATGTTAATCAAGTTTCATCTTCTTCAAGTAAAAGAGTCGGTTGAGATTCCAACTGAATTTAACAATGACTGTTCGAAATAGGAAACAAATACTGCAAAACTAAACTTTTGCTGTCACTAACGCCATCTATTGCAAATTCTACGAAATCCTGTACACTTGCAGGAAACTAGCATACCAGTGAAGATGGCTTCTAACTCTGGTTTTTGTTAACGCCATCTATTAGCTGAAGTAAAATACCTTTGTAACCGAAGAGCACTTACAACGTAGGGACTTTTATCGTGAAGAACTATGTCTAGCGCATTTCCATGACCTTCGTAAAGTCGTCGTGACAGACATGTATAATTAAGCGCTTTGTTAGCGCAGCCGTGACGCACTCTTTATTGCTAGTTTCTGACATCGCACTTTACGCTTTTTGTTGTTTTTATTTTTTTGCTGTTTCGTCTGTGCCAATAAATGTATTTCCTTTCATAATTATCACAAATAACCGGCTTACAACATACCCACTGCAGAGACACAGGGATCCACAGACTACTTAGAGATACTACGTATCAGACGACCCACTCCCATAGAGAAAAAATGGTCAGTAGAGTTGTCAAAAGTTGGAAGTTTAAAACATGACAGTTCGTTTTTTTTTTAATTTATTTGTTGAGTTTTAGGCAAAGGCTCACACAGAAAGCCTCAATTACCCTATTGTAGGTACTGTTTTCAGATCTTTTTTTTTGTTCGTATCTCAAATCCAATAATGTAAAACTTATAAATTACAGGGAACTACTGAGAAATATGTAAATGAAACAACAAATACTTGTTAAGATTTTTATTTTTTCATTTAGTTTTATATTTATTATATGCCTTAGGTTGCATTCTCGGAAGAGATTTTCCTATTAATCGGGATATATCTGTGCCTTTTATTATTTTATTTATTATACAACACCAGTTGAAAATTACTAATTTTAACACATGGTCAAGGAAGGCTTTTTTAATTAATTTTTTATGTGTTTCACAAGAAAGAAAGCCAAATGAGTACTTAGACTTAATTTGGCTTTTTATTATTTTGGAAATGTTATTTTTAGCTGGACAGTGTTATATGTACTCATTTGCCACCAATGCAAAATAATACAGTTTAATCACTGAGAGGATAAGACAGCACGGAAATTAATCAACGCAAACTTCACTCGATCAACAACAAAACTGTAATGGCGGTAAATAAATAGCAGAAGCGGAAAACTGAAAACATATTCGAAAACCGCCTAAATTTGACAGTGAAAATTGTAAATGGTCTATGGTTTTGGCGCCAGGCGAAAGGGGGATGAAGAATGATAGAAGGGGGTGAGGAGGCCTGTCTCGTTCGTTTCTTCCAACCATAGAGTATACGGTGTACATTTTTTGTTCTAAGTTTGCGTGCCGTGCAGGGATCCTTTGTGTGAGAGCGAGAGCGGCACCACGCGGGCTCAGTGCGAGTTGGTAGATGTCAAATGTCTTGGAACTTTTGGTTCTAGGACATGCTGGTTTCCTCATGACGTTTTCTCTTGACCGTTTTACCACTAGGTCGTACAGGGTGAGTTCAGTATCGATATAGGAACCCTTAAAAAAAAATACCTTCAAGAAAAGTAAAAAAAAACCGAAAAATATCATAAGATGAACCTAATGTAGTACCTACTACTAATTAAATAGCAATATTTTAGAATTGATTACAAAATTGCGTAAAATAAGTTTTTATTTTGTTTAAATGTTAATTAATAATTTCCTAGAGTTACCTACCTACTATCGAACGCAATGAAATTCCTACGCCGTAGGTAAGTAATTAAAGCATTTAAACAAATAAAATGATTTTAGTTATAAACGATTGCTATTTTAAGTTTAATAGATTCTAAATTAGGTTGATTTTGCAATATTTTTTTATTTTTTTAAATTGTTTTTTAATACTTTTTTTTTCTCCTTTATCGATACTGAACCTACCCCTAAACTATGGCTCTCAATTTGTTTAACACCCTGTATATTTTCCCTGGCAGAGCCTTTGGTCATTATTACTTTCTTTAGACCATTTATTTATTTTCATACATATTAAGGATATTTTTAAATATTTTACAAAATTTTTACAAAAACATTTAAAAATATAAAAAATAGTGGCCCATCGGCATCAGGAGCAGGGTCCAAGATGTCGGTGGTCAGGGCTCCAGAGAAAGGAACTTCCTGACTATGCGTGCCGTGTCCAGGAGTAGGTACTGCTTTCTGAATCAAGCCCTTGATCTAGCCGTGCAATGAGAGCCTCCTAAGGTGTTGGTTGAGGCTCTTCGCTATCAGACCATTTACTGTAACGATTATCGGTACAATGATTGCTGAGTCCACGTCCCACATGTCGATAACCTCGTGAGCTAAGTCAAGATACTTGATTTTCTTATCTTGCTCTGCTTTCACGAGATTCTCGTCATGAGGGACAGCGATATCAACAATCATTCATGACGCTCTCGTCGATCTATCACCACAATATCAGGCTTATTGGCGACAACCATTATTATTATGATTTTTGGAGGCGATCTCTGTCCAGCATAGGCTATTTTATCCGTGAATGATCGTGGCGAAAAACTATGGTAGATCCTGTACTTGTCTTATTTATTGGCTACATTAATCTAGTATTGTTAAAAATAGCTCCGTAAAAATCGCATTATTTTAAATTTTTAGTAATATGTGAAAGAGAAAACGGTCACTGTGGGAATCCTTAGGATTTAGACATATTCCATCGCAAACTTTTCTTAGACCTTATCAGGATATGCAATTCCGTAGACCATTATTTTTATCTATCTCGTAAGTTTCAGCCAGCAATATGTTTTTTACGACATCATTTTTTTGAAATTCTCGCCTTTTCTCTATAATTATATTTACACAAACCTTCTGAAAGACATTTTCTAAATGACAGTGAAAACCGTATCATCCATTGCGTGGCTTAGAAGTAATTGTACAAACAAACGGCCAAAAACAGTGACTTTATACTATTTCAATGTAAATTTTTGCCATTCCTGACATCAAATTAAAAATCAAAAGTCATTTATTCAAATCAACCTCATAATCAGCAGTTTTCGAACGTCAAAATTACATAAAACAGTCCCCCAAAACGCCCGCCCTTCATGACTTCCTAGTGCTTTGGCTGGAAAGAAGTGGCGCAACAAACTCCCCAGCAGCACAGCTGTCTGCTCACTTAGATAAACTTGATTCTATACAATAGTAATTAGGCAAATTAACTTGTAGAAGCTTGTAGGATAAAGAGTAAATAAAACTCATCAATACATTCCTTAATCCATAATTTAACAACATTTTATTATAAGAAGACGTATTTATGAAGTATCAATTACGTTTAAACTTAGAAGCTCCACGACCATGTTTTGAGTTTAGACCATCCATTTCCATTTTCGGTGTTATAGTAATGTGTACTAGCTGGCGGTATATTCCAGGTTATCGGCCATTTCCGAAATAGCCAATTAATGGGTCCTAATGGCGTTGAAAATGGCGAACCGAAAAATGCTGAAAAAAAAGTAAAGGTTCGGTTTAGAACTTAATAATTGAAACTAGCTTGTGTTCTTCGTCGGGTCTGTCGATCATGTTAAGCTTCGCTTGTCGCGGCTGGTTCATAAATGGGTGACCATTTCTATATTCCAAGACCTCTCCGTGCCTCGGAAAGCAAGATAAGCCGTTGGTTCCGGCTGTCATTCGTGGAACTTTGGAGTCCTAAAGGTGCTCTTACACGGGCAATTTTTTGAGCAATTATTGCTCGGCAACACTAATGGATCAATCTGGATCAATTAAGTGGAGCAATCTGGAGCTACAACAATAAATTGCGGATATGTTTCGGCAATATTGCTAATGATTGCTCCATATATTTCATGAGTTGCCGAATATCCAATTTGTTGGGAAATTTTTAGTAAATTTTCTTCCTATCTCGTTTGTACGTATAACTACGTCTCGTTTTTGAGAGAGGAACCGGCCGGCGGGGGAGGCGCATTGGCAACTTTTGTAGTTGCTCCTTATTGCTCTATATTGTGTGGCCGTATCTCTGGCAACAGGATGCTACATGTTGCCATTGCCCTAAATTGCTGGATGTAGCCATGACGTCATAGTTGACGAGAATTGCCCAAGATGGAGCAATTTTAGTTGCTCGTGTAAGCGCACCTTTACGGGTCGTCAGAAGCCCGAAGGTCTGATAACCAGTCTTACCCATGGGGTAACGTTTTGCCCATTAACTGAATTGTGGAGATCACATAGGCAGTCGCCCTATATGAAAAAAATAGATGGAAGAACTTCTTCCTTCATCCTTTAAGTGGACATGATATAAATATTCTTGAAATATGAAAGAAGTTAAAAGATATAAATAATTTTACTGATCCACGAAAGTACCCACATATTGGCTCATTCATTCCTTTAAGATTACAAACTTGTATCGCACTGCGGTTCTGGGAACATGAAGATAACTTTTTGCAAACTGACACCGGCTTTAACACGGTCAATCCAAATGTATTTGCTTGGTTATGTTACGGTTTTAAATATTTAATTATTACCTAATATTCAAATTGTACAAAAACAAATTGGATGGCGACCTCTAAACTAGGCATTCTGGTGTTTCTTGTGTGCTCCATGTAGGTTTATGAGAAATAAAATATTTTGATTTATGATTGGCTTCTGTCTTGACTCTTGAGAGTCAAAGACGAGGTACAAAATGTAATGCTGATGAGAATTTTGTAATGTGTCAAAGATTGTGTATGACTTGAATACTGTACAATTATTAGCTAGAGGCTTTCCTAAATTCTTTACGGCCCACGAATTGATGATGCTGTCGAAAATTGAGGGAAAGCTAAATGAAATAGATAAAGGCGAAATAGGTATTTAGTTAAGTCCAATTTTGATTTTGTTTGTTGCTGTTAACAAATATGTCAGGACTGGAAAACTGCACAATTATTAGCAAGAGGCTTTCCTGAATTCATTAGAGCCTACGAATTGGTGGTGCTGTTAAAAATTGAGGGAAGGCTAACTGAAATAGATAATGGCGAAATAAGTATTTAGTTAAGTGCAATTTTGATTTTGTTTGTTGCTGTTAACAAATATGTCATGAGGCTAGGCAAAATACATTTAACAACAATAATACTGTGATGATCATAATTTGTCTGCCAAGAATTCTGACAGTGAAAATGTCAACAGAAAGGGTAAGGGTGCTACCAGATCGCCGTTGATGACGTCAATCATGGTCTCAATATTATGTAATATGCCACGATAACAGTCACCCAAAGTTCAGCGCAGATAGAGCCGCAAAATTCTCTAGCATGTTCTCTCGGCAAAGACACGGAAAAGAGAATCATAACATCTTGTACGCGATTTTAATTTCTATTTGAGTTGTAATTGAGTTCTATTTCAATTATACAATGAGCTGTTACACATAACAATAATACTGTATTGATCAATTTGTCTGCCAAGTAATTTTATAGTGAAAATGTTTTCCCACAACGGTCAACAGAAGGGGTAAGTAAGGGTGCAACTAGATCGCAGTTGACGATGTCCACCATCACCTCAGGCTTACGTTACCTCATACGTATGCCACGATACCAGTTGCATCCAAGGATCGGCGCCTACAGAGCAGCTAAATTTTCAAGCATATTCTCATAACATCTTGCACGCGATTTTAATTTCTATTTGAGTTCTTTTTCAATTATACAATAAGCTGTTACACATAACAATAATACTATGTTGATCAATTTATCTGCCAAGTCATTTTACAGTGAAAATGATTTCCCACAGCTGTCAACAGAAGGGGTAAGGGTGCAACCAGATCTCGGTTGATGACGTCGACCATCGTCTCGACATTATGTAACATGTTACCTTATACATATGCCACGATGTCAGTTGCATCCCAGGATCAGCGCAGACAGAGCCGCAGCATGTTTCCAGCATGTTCTATGCTGCAATCTTTATAAATGAAAATATGCTCGAGCATGTTCAAACACACGCAAAATTGAATCACAATTATCTTGCAAGCTATTTTAAATTCTATTTGAGTTGTGATCGAGTTCATTTTCATAAACAATAAGCGGTTCTTTCTGCGCTGACACTGAAGATATTAAAAGTAAGTGGTGCATGGTCGGCATCGAACATTTACGTGTTGGTGATGATGACAATGATGGTGGATCAGTACAGCGATTCCGGTCCTGGAGGCGATGGTACTGATGTCTGCTGTTCAATGAAGATGCAGGTGATGGGTGGCCGATCACATGGTTATCATCTGAAAAATTATGCAATTGTTTTTTTAATCAATTTTGATGATGACATTTGAAGAATTTGATATGATAGCGTCGAATCTAAGGAAAATATGGACAACTTCGTAAATTCCTCCTCCTGTTTAACCCAGAATTTAATAAAAATCACCACATTGATAATATCGCACACCTAGATCTAAAGGGAGCTAAGTCAAAAATTGGGAGTTTTGACTTAGGCTTACTATTGAATTCCTTAACTCACTACTTATCGACCAATAAAACAGATTAAAAAATATTTTTCTAGTAGAACTTGTAAAGCAAATGTGTATACAGATAACTTCTCCAGTGCACGGGAACACGGGAAATAGTTTTTGACCTTTTCTGGAAAGTGCTTTGTGAGTTAATTCTGTTTAGATCTATGTGTGCGATATGCTCATTTTTATTTAAAGACTTCCTCTGCCCTTACTTTTTTGAAGATTCTAAGCCTATGATTTATTCACCCTGCCATCTTCATGAATCCATATAAGAAGATGGGAGTCTACTATACTCTTTACCAGATCTGAATTCTTCCCACCATCTTACAGACTTTGACAAGAAAAGCACAATCAGCATATAACGTCCCCACTGCTTTCCAGCAGGCCTGTAAAGTACCTGCCTGGGTTTGAACTCACGACTTGCAACTCGAAAGTCGAGGCCGAACCTATTGGGCTACCAATGCTCAGACCTCACCTCTGCCCTGCTAATTGTAAATGCAGTACTTGCAAAACAGCGGTTTCGAGAAAAACGCGGAAATTTTCATGGAAGTTTCAGTGCAATCTCGTTATCAAAAAAACATACTTCCAGTATCCAAATATTTTTATTTTTCCCAGATAATTTTGCCCCTAAGGATTGACCATTTCTGCAAAAAAGTGAAAACCCGTAAGTGTCGATTACTGCAGATACAATTAGCAGGGCAGACCTCACCCACATTAATTTATCTTTTTATATGAAGGTGGCATTTAATAGGGATGCTAGATTATTTGGACAAGCATGTCCATGATAACAACTGTGATTAATGATCGTGACAAGTCTCGCCCATCGTCAAAGACGCTAAACCTCATGCTTTCTAAATAGCAGTAAGTTCTACATCATCATCATCGTCAGGCTTGTTCCAGCTACCGCTGAGTATAGGCATCTCCCCTTTTGTCCCATGCTTCCCTGGTATGTGCCAATCTCATCCAGGTCTTCCTTCCGATCTTCTGTAGGTCGTCCAGCCTTGCTAATAGGTTCTTCATCATTTCAGCCGAAAGAAGTTCACTGCTGGACATAGGTGTCCCGCAAGCACCGCCACTTCGACCGGTTCTGTGCTGCTCTCATGTGCGATTCTTGTGGGAGGCCTTCCAACACTGAGTCTTTCAGTATGCGGTTGCCAATCTGGAACCTTTCAGCCGCATCGGCCATCTGTTCTACGAGCAATGCCTACTGCCTCATAGGTTTGGCAATTCTGCTGGCTTTGTCGGTTTCCTTTGTAGCTAACTAGCCAATTACTTAAAAAAAAGCGGGAGTTTACAGTTATGAAAAAAAAGCGCCAGAACGAAACAGAGAGTCACAAAGAAGAATATTAAAATGGAAAGTTCTGTTTAAGTGTTATATTATTATATTGCCTTTATTTAACCGTAGTAAGGTGGTGGTGCTCCGGGGAATCCAGGGACAAAGGGTAATCCATTTATGTAGGGGTTATATCCGGGGTTAAATCCGGGGATATAGTCAGGGTTAAAGCCTGGATAGTAAGGGGGTATCCAGGCTTCAATGCTCTGAAAATAGAAAAGAAAACTGTTACGTAAGGCCTTTTTTTATAACACTGGAAATATCTGATGAAGCATCTGTTGGAGCAGATTGTACGGATGCACATGGAATCCTTAAATAAATACCACAAACTGTTCTGAATATACCAGTTAGTGTGGAACACCAATAATTATTATTTGCCAAAGAAATTATACTAAGCTTGTAGGCAAATCAATGCATTAAAAACGAAAACGCTATCATGCAAAATTGCTGTATCGTATTTCCATTGAAATTCAAGAAACCATTTTAGCTTTACAAGCTTGAAAGTAATGCAAAACATACAAGAATTTCACGCAATAAACATCAATTGCTGAGTGTTACAATAATACTCAACAAACCAATGATTTGGTTCGGTTAACGGAAGAATGCATCAAGGTTACTATATATGCAGGTCAAACGGCAGTGACTTTATCTTAGCAGAATTTGGTTTGAAGCCGATTCTAACCTAATAATATGAGATCACATAACAGCACGATGTATGAATATATTTTGCCAGGAATGTTTAGGTCGTACGTAAGGACGCCTATATTGGCCTATACTAGTAACACTTTGTCAAAATTCGGGATCGAACGCAGGGAACCATGTCAAGCATTCGCATGCGGTTATCATAAGATGTCACTTTGGTTTCCTATCTAGATTTTTATTCTAGCTGACGTCGTGTGTGTCCGTTGTCGTCGTGTGTGTCTGTTGTCGTCGTGTGTGTCTGTTGTCGCTGTGTGTGTCTGTTGTCGTCGTTTGTGTCTGTTATCGTCTTGTGTGTCTGTCGTCGTCGTGTGTGTCCGTTGTCGTCATGTGTGTCTGTTGTCGTCGTGTGTCTATAGTCGTCGTGTGTGTCTGTTGTCGTCGTGTGTGTCTGTTATCGTCGTGTGTGTCTGTTGTCGTCGTGCGTGTCTGGCTGCAGTGAAACTTAAACCAGCACCCTAATTGCATGACACACTATTAATCTGAATAATTTTGAAGGTTATTGCTAATCCATTGCTTCATATGTACGAAAAACTTGTCAGCTCAACAACGTAAATAACGCAATGAATGTTGTTGAAATGTCAAAATGAAAACCATTCCTACTGTTAGTGCGTTACGCAACTCCCCCGTAGGAGATTTAACCGCTATTTTGGAAGCAAATCATAAATACAATAGATATTTCCGGCCAGGTCCTATTCCAGTGATCAAATGACAATGATGTGGCGGACATCTACAATGCCACATACGAACTTCAAATCAACAAACGTGGAAAACACAAAAAAGTGAAGTGGCGCCATCTACAATGCTATATGCGAACTACTCAAGACTTGACGTCACAACAACATCAGCTACATCGCGCAAGCAGAGTTTACCGCGCGATCTGTATATATATAAAATCCCGGCATAAATCGTCGGGCAGTTGCCCACCAGACACAACACCCGTCTGGTCGGAGGATCCTCCTTTACCAATAGAGTATGAGTGAACTTTACACCCTGTTCCTCATACCTCTATAATCACATTCGTACCTACGGACTGATTAAAAAAACAATAAATCTACGCACCTGAACCAAAGCAAGGGCAATTAAAGCCAAAAAACGAGTCGTGGAGGCCATCTTGAGTTTACACTTCATCAATTCGAATGAAGAACTTCGACAACGCGCGTGGTAATCGCTGCTATATACTGAAACTGTCGCTTAATTCCCACATTGTTGTTAATTTTAACAAAACATGGGACTAATAACACGCTTGAAACAGCGACAAACAATACAAACGGCTTAGCGGTAGAACAACAGTAATTGTAGATTAGATTAAGTTTGGCGTACAGTTTTGGCGTAATTGCTTTGTGCTAAGGTAGTTTGATAGGGACCTAAGTATTGTGGAGATCAAACCGGTAGCCACGGTTAAATCTGCTGCCGTTTAAAATGTGTTTATCAGCATTCTTTGCTCATGAATATACTTATAGTCCTCCAGGCCGAATTTCGGAAAGGGCAGCCAATCTCAGCGGAGACTAGCCATCTCCTCTTCAGCAACATTATTTCAGCCGAAAGACACCCACTGCTTGACATAGGTCTCCCCAAAGCTCCGCCATTTGGACCGGTTCTGTGCTTCCTGCATCCAGCGGTTGCCTGCGGCCTTCACAAAGCCCGAAGCTCCCGTGTAGCCGGGAACCACAGGGGATATTATAGTGCACAAATGTGTGCGCAGGCACACTCACGCTTCCCTCACTCTTATATTCCGATGTGACGGCAATCCGACATGACGGTAGAGAGATATGACGCGGGACCCATGCTTTAACGTGCTTTCCGAGACATGGGGGTATCACACCGTCAACTTCCAAACTCAGAGCTGATACTGAAAAATTCCTAATGGAAAACCCATTAACATTTTGCTCGACCTGAGAATCGAGCCCGAGATGCTCAGCAGTCGCGCTTGTGACCACGAGACCAATGGGGAATCATGCTCATGAATAGAAAGGTAACAAAAGTTGACATAATAATGAAAAAGTAGTAATAAAAGAAAATTAAAAGCCTTTCGTTGCAACAATAATTTATTTAAACACTTACAAAATAAATAACCTTAAATATAATTTGAAGACATTTTGTAATCAGAAAAAGCTATTCTTTCAAATGAGCCATTTTGAACAAAAAATAATACGTTTTGCAAACCACTAAAAGATTAAATGAGTTGTCACAGCAAATTGAAAAAGGAGATCGACTTCATGATAGATAACTGTGTCAAAAATACAATACTATTTAATGGTCTTAGAACGATTGGTTCTGTGGCATAACGATTTCATGATGATGGCGAAGAGCTTTCTAGTTCTAGTGCATAAGTTCAGACTTAAGCTGCACGATAACTGTCAAATGCGTGCACTGACTGCTCAGTTCCACTCAATCTGTGTGATTCTTCCCTCAAAAGACAATTTCAGACACAAATCTACAGGGTCTTCACATAGTTTGCCTTAAGATATGTCCGAACTTTAATAGAGACTGTGACCTCTGAGTTTTCTTCTAAGAGTAGTTATCTGACTACTCTTAGAAGAAAACTCAGAGGTCCGGAAACCTGGAGGTCAGGAGGAGAAACGCCTACCTCATCTGGTTATAAAAATACGATTGATGTGTAAAAGCTTCTATACAAACCTACTTACAGAAATAAGATAATTTAACTTATAAAATAGTTGTTCCGTGTGGTGCCGCACGTAAAAGAATAGCACCATCCCATTTTTTTCCCGTGGGTGTCGTAGAAGGCGACTAAGGGACTTACTAGAGAATGGGCAGCAGCGTTCTCTATGCATTTTACCACCATACTGCGATCACCAACCCGCCTGCCAAGCGAGGAGGAGGCTTATGTCTAGCAATGGACGTCTTTCAGCTGATATGATGATGACGATAAACATATAAAACAGAGCTGAAAAGACGAACTAAGATCAATCAATACAGGTCAGTCATAGAAAACAAATCATTATCAGCCATTATAGAGTAAGGACTCTGGAAGTCCTGCCTCGGATTCACAGACCCATACTGAGTCCAAATCGGATCAGAATATGATGAACCCGTACCCAAGGCTTCGTAAGGCGACATTAAAGACATACTATTCCTTGTAGGTTTATAAACCTGAGCTAAATTGGGTTCAGAAAAACTTGACGAGCCTACGAAGTTAGAATTTGGCACTGCAACTTGAGCTTGTGGATAATAAGGACTTGAATTGGGTTCTGAACAAGCTGGAACTTCCTTCGGCTTTGCAGCTGTGGAATCTACTGGAGGTGGTGCATTTAAAATGTTACTTACTATAAGTAACTGCAATGCTATAGCTAAATTGTTGAGTACGCTAGAATCTATGCTTGAAGGAGTTGCTTTTTTCACTTCAGCTGGTCTTTGGGTAGGTAGCTGTTGTAAACTAGAGACCAGGTTCGGAAGACCTAGAGCTGAGAATGAGGATAGACCAGTCGCGGGTCTAGGTTGATTGGGTACAGGTGATGCAGCCTGTTGAATTGCCGGCAGCTGTTGTAATCTAGCAACCAGTTCTGGTAGAGCTAAAGCTGAGAATGTTGGTAGTCCAGTAGCAGGTCTGGGTTGGTTGGTCGTTGCAATGTTGGGTGGTGGTCCCGTTTGCTGGACTGGTACGGTGATTGTGTGAGCTGAATGTGGCGTCGCTGTTAGTTGGAGGTATTGCTGGATTGCTGGCTGCGCGTATATTGATAAGACCTGGAAGTAAAAAGAAATAAGTTAGAATTTAAGATATTTATCTTAGCGATGTCATACTTAGTCAAACCTTTTTTTCCAACCTGGAAAATATTTGGACAATTAGGTATCCTTCTTTACATACTCAACACCACTCAAACTCAAACTCAAAGCATTTATTTCAATTAAAGCATTTACAGGCACTTTTGAATTGTCATAAAATGATCAGTTGGAAAGTTGAAGCTAGTTGCCCATTCCAAAACGTAGATCTCTATGGAGAAGAACGGGCAAGAAACTCCACGGACACACTTTTAAAATCAAGTTGAATGTTACAAAATCTTGGAACATTTTTCTTGTTGCTTCTGTAGGTGAGAACAATGTAAAAAAAATATATTATAAACAATTCTAAATACAAGATAAAAATAAGCCCTGGAAGTTAGGAGATGACCAGTCTCAACCGACAGCGCCCGTTCACGAACTTGACGCGTGGATCAGCACCATCCAGCTCAACCATTTTGAAGGAATACGACGAGTTAGACAGGTTAGACACCCGTTACCCGTTACCCGAAAGGTTAGACAGAGGAGTGCTTATAGCACTTAAATTTTGCAAGTAATATTTTTTTTAGTCCCATGTAATAGGCGTCGCGCTTATTGCCATCAACCGAGCTCAAATCCAGATGCTGACCTGCTACTGAGAAATTCTAAATAGAAAAACCGCCGCTGATAATACCAACAGAAACTGATGAATACATTACATACTTATTTTGCTTAGGTAGGTAGGTCTTAGTTCAAACCCAGGTAGGTAATTCACTTTGTGTTTTGAATTTTATCACCGTCGGTCTCAAAACAGTGAAGGAAAACAAAGTAAGGAAACAGACATTGTCCACGAAGCAAACCGCTCTGCCCTGCGTGATGTATAGAGATCGGATATTCGGATGCAAACCACCTAAAGTTGAGAGGTTGGCCAAAATTAAATGCGCTTTTGTACCGATTTTTTTTAGAAAAAAAAAAATGTTTTTACTAACACACACCACCCCTACTCTGACAGACTTACACCCTAGGTACATAGGTATAGGTACCAAATTTCCATCGGGGTTAATTTTGAATCAAGGGGTTATGCGTCTGAATAGTTTTGCAATCCTAATCATTTAGAAGTCGCTTCCATACTATACAACTGACTAGTAATGCATTCCCGGTGTTGCTATCCCAGGATTTTTGTACAAAAATAATATTTTAAGAAGTCGCTTCCATATTTTCGTAACTAAAAATTTGCATCCGATTATCCGATCCCTAGTGATGTATTACGGCCCATTCCCTCTCGATTGATTATTATAAGCACAACACTAGCTTGAGCCAGGACATATGCCTATTTAATCAAATTAAGTCATCAAACGGAAAAGTAGTTAAGGTAGTCATCGTTTTCATACCTACCAAAGATAAAATTCATAAACAATAACTCACGCCTTCTTCCTATGCAAGGTAAAATTTTAACCAGTGCGCAAACTGTAACTATGAATTTAGCATTATCATTCAAGACCCCCTAGCGTAAAAATTTTTCGTCGTTTATACAAAAGAAAAAAATCAGCTGTTTCATAGAAAAGTACAATACCTACTCGGTCAAAAGGTATGGAACAGCTAAATTCATTGTTACAGTTTGCGCACTTGATAAAAAAATATCCTGTATTATAATAAGAGTTATTATAAAAGTAGGCAGAAACTACAGAACGTCAACAGCTACGATCCTTACATACCTACCTACTCCTTTTGCCTGGTTTACTTTCATAAAAATCATCAAATTCATTAAAATAAGCACACATACCTTACAAATGCAACTCTGCACAAATAAAAAACAAATGATTCCCCGCGCCATGTTGCCACAGATAAATAAATTAACGAAATACTATCAAATTAATACCGTAACTCATTGATATAGACGCTGTTATCGGTCATCTGCATACGGTGAAGAAATTACAATCATCTGTACATCTAAAGATAAGATGATGTGTGATTTATCTGCTCTTAATGACGGTACTTTTTCCAAGAGTTGCTGATTAGACTGGCCTTCCTATCAGTTCATGGTTGATCGACAGAGATCGATAAAGTTACAAGAATAGTTAGTATACATATGTGTTCTGGTTACTCTATCGATCTGCCTGCCTAGCCTCCGAACTGTGAGCCTGTGAGCCTTTTTCCGAACTGAAAGAAAGAAAAAAAATAGCTTAATTTGTCACAGATATATACGTGCATAAGAAAAGAAAGAATTAGCACAGACTTTAAAGCACACAATATACATTAAACAGCAGGAAAGAGTAAAACAAAAATCAATTACAAACAAACATACAAAAAGACGAGATCAGTAAGCATTATGATAAGTAAGCTTATTTACTTAGGTACTGTTGTACATTTACAATGTTCTATGCGAGGCTCGTGGCTAAGTAATAACAGCCGCACGGGTCGATCGATCAGGTTAAGCTACGCTTCTCGCGGTTGGTAGGTATCCACCTACCAACCGCGAGAAGCGTAGCTTAACCCAAAGACCCAAAGATGGTCACCCATCCGGGTGACCATCTTTACATACCAAGACTCCTCCGTGCCTCGGAAAGCACGTTAAGCCGTTGGTCCCAGCTGTCATTCGTGGTTCTTTGACAGTCACTACGTGTCGTCGGAAGCCCGAAAGGCTGACAACCAGTCTTACCTTCGTAATCTGGGTATCGTGTTACCCAGTTGTGGAGGTCAGATAGGCAGTCGCTTTATGTAAAATACTGGTATTCAGCTGCAACCGGTTAGACAGGAAGCCGTCCCCAACATAGTTGGGAAACGACTAGGCAGATGATATACAAATTACCAGATACTTAACAAAATAGGAAATGGTCAGCAAGTCGAAACATCTATGATATCTAATACCTTTAAGGCTCGTGCAGACTAGCGCGACGCGACGGTCGCGTCGCGACGGTCGCGTCGCGACATTCGTAGAACAATTTCTATGAAAACTTAATGGAAATTGTTCTACAAGTGTCGCGTCGCGCTGTGCTCGTCGCGGCTGTTTGAAGAAGCCTTTAAACAAGCAATTCTTGTACATACCTATGTATAACGATTTTCGTGAAATTTAGTATGCAGGGGGTTTCGGGGGCGATAAATCGATCTAGCTAGGTTTCTCTTTTAGAAAACAAAAAATTAAAAAAAAACGAGCAAAGCTCTGTCATCCAAATATTGAATCTATAAAGTCTAAAACGAACACACATTAAAAAAGAAGAAGAATAGAATTTTACAAATAATGCAGTTGTAATCTTCATCATCATAATTTTCAGCCTTTTAACGTTCCCACTGCTGGGACACAGGCCTCCTCTCTGTGAGAGGTAGTGGGCCATAATCCACCACGCTGGCCCACTGCGGGTTGGTAGATGTCATATGTCTTTGAATTCTTGGTTCCAGGACATGCCAGTTTCCTCACGATGTTTTCCTTCACCGTTTTGAGAGCAGTGGTGATTAAATAATTTACACAAAGTAAAGCACCTGCCTGGGTACGAACCTACGATCTACAACTCACAAGCAGAGGTCGGAATTAGGTACAGTTATTTAAGTACTTACACCGATTTCATACAACGAAAGAATGAAGTGGATCTGCCAGGGGTGCGGGTTGTTCGAAAGAGATACCTACCGCGGCCCCTGGCACACAGGCAACTGAAGCAACACGGGTGGGTTTTATGTCAGTAAAAGTCTGACACGCCCTCCTGCTCCACCCAGAGCGGGAAAAGTTATTTCATGATTTTCCACCCAAAAAAAAAAATGGATATGCCCCAAATCCTGGGATTAATTTTGGAGACCAGAAAAATCCCGTGATCAATTTAAAAAAATATATTTACTTTTTAACCGACTTCCAAAAGGAGGAGGTTCTCAATTCGTCGGAACCTTTTTTTTTTTTATTTTTTTTTTTATGTATGTTCCCCGATTACTCGAAGATGGCTGGACCGATTTGGAAATTTTTTTTTTGTTCGAAAGGTTATACTTCCCAGGTGGTCCCATGATCATCAAGTCAGGATCTGATGATGGGATCCTGGAGAAATAGAGAGAACTCTTCAAATTTTATAGGCACACTTGAAGCAATTTGTAAAGTTTTTGGAAGAGTACTTTCTCGGAGTGGTTCCATTTCAATTTGGTGAAGATCTGATGAAGAACTTCGGAGATAGGCAACGGAACTCCTCAATAAATGATAGCAAATGGACAGGGATCTCATGTCTGTCAATTGTTTACACCAGTTAATAACATAACATCACGCCGGTACGCTGTGAAGGGGTAAGCACATGTGAACCACTAAAAAGTGAAAAATAAAAAACTTTTTTCAAAAAAATAAACAACCGACTTCCAAAAA
This sequence comes from Polymixis lichenea, assembly GCA_949091785.1. NCBI lineage: Eukaryota > Metazoa > Arthropoda > Insecta > Lepidoptera > Noctuidae > Polymixis > Polymixis lichenea. The sequence continues at coordinate 10,934,940 of OX420958.1, read as the reverse complement.
AACACTAAAAAGTGAAAAATAACTTTAATTTCGGAAGGCGGTGACAAAAAATTAAAATACATATCCAAAGTCACCGACTTCCGAAATTAAAGTTATTTTTCACTTTTTAGTGTTTTTTTGGAAGTCGGTTGTTTATTTTTTTGAAAAAAGTTTTTTTATACAATTTGAACCACTGCACGCGCGACGTTGACAAATTTACATCAACGACATCAGATGTCCGAAGTTGCTAAATTCCAATTCGCACTCGTGCAATTTGTATTGTGAATTTAATACTAATAAAAAAGTTGTATGTTAATTATCTTTGTTTTATTTGTCTTATCTATCTCTGAGGTTTTTATTATTATTTATTTGTAACATTGTTGGTCACACGGGATTGTTTGTTAGAAATCCCGGGAAGATCCATATTTAAATCAACATTTCGATGCAAGTACATAAATAACTTTACCTAATTCCCTGCTCGTAAGTCGGGGTCGTTATCACTGGGCCACCACTGCTCCATTTATATTATAAATTGGGATATAGTTGGGATTGATAAATATGTGTAACTCGACTGTAACAACGTATGATAAGCAATTGATATTATTTACTTAATAACTTCTATTGTGTACAATTACACACTTTCGTAAATTATGTTATCTTTTCTTTTCGAAATTTGATGTCAATGTGTTAATATTTTTTTTGAAATCAATTTAATTGTGGTATAAAAGGAGTTTGTACGTGGTCATTATTAGCTTTTACAAGATGGCCGCTTTATTATTAATTGTTTCTGCAGTTTTGGCTTGCCAGGTAAGCTATTAAATAACTAATTGAGATTATCTATACATATATAAACATATAAATTAAATTTAAATGTCTGTTTGTAATATTAAAATAACCATGTTTTGCTACATGTACATGAATATATATACGGTACATTTACCAAAATAACATTTTTTGTCTGTCTGTTTGTTCCCGCTAATCTCTGAAATGGCTGGACCGTTTTTGACGAGACTTTCACTGGCAGGTAGCTGATATAATAAGGAGTAACTTAGGCTACTTTTATTTTAGAAAAATCCACGCGGACGAAGTCGCGGGCACAGCTAGTATTAAAATATAATGTTCCCATAGCCGGAACGCAGGCCTACTCTCTGTGAGAGAGAGTGGGCCATAATCCAAGAAACGGGTCCAGTGCGGGTTTGTAAACCAAACTAAAAACTGTATTATTTTTTCAGACGCAAGCCCAATTCTTGCCACGTCTACCGTGTCCATCACTAGCGCCACCACGAATCTGCAACCCACCACCACAATTATGCAACCCGCCGCCAGTAATTTGTAACGAACCACAAGTAATCTGTAACTCACCACCTCAAATCTGTAACCCACCACCTCAAATCTGTAACCCACCACCTCAAATCTGTAACCCTCCCCCAGTCATCTATAAACCACCACCAGTAATCTGTAATCAACCGCCACAAGCTTGCACCACATCACCACAAGTGGTCACAACTATTGTAGATAATTCAGTTTCAACTTCTCTTGCCAACGCCATTCAACTACTCATAGTAAGCAATCTTATAGAAAATACCATGAAACCACAATGTGGTTGTGAGCCTATCCAGACGGTCTACTCTCCTGTCATTGACTGCCTAGGTCCTCAAATAGACTACGTCAATCCGTATAACCCCATAATCACTCCTTGCGACATTATTGCTCCATGTCCCTGTGACCAACCAACTGTTTGCTACCCAGAAGTGTTGCCAATAGCCAATGTTGGTTGTGGTTGTGGGTGTGATGGACCAAATTATGGTCTAGCTACTGTTGTGCCGAATTATGGATGTGGATGCGATAGTTTTGGATGTAACTTTGGACTACCGAATGTTGGATGTGGTTGTGATGGACCAAATTATGGTTTGGCGACTGTTGTGCCGAATTGTGGATGCGGATGTGATGGTTTCGGACCTAACTGTGGACTACCGAATGTCGGGTGTGGATGTGATGGACCAAATTACAGCCTGGCTACTGTTGTGCCAAATTATGGATGTGGGTGTGATGGACCAAAATATGGTCTCCCTAACATGGGATGCAGTTGCGGCTGTGACAGTTGCGGTCCAAACTGTTGTCTATCTAATGGGTGCGGTTGTGACAAGTTTAATATTCAGAACTTCTTGCCAAATATTGGTTGTGGGTGTGATTCTTGCGGATCAAAGAACATTGGATACGAGCTTTTAGCCAATATCTTGGCGCCAAGGTGTGGAGGTTGTGATGGACCGTTGTTTTCTTCACAGAATTGTAACTGTGGGTTCCCCAACCTGCCAGTTGGAATTAATGTGGAGTCTCTTGGGTATATTGATTCTTGCTCTTGTCCTAACAGAGTCTATTATTAATTTACTTAAGATATTTTGTCAAGCCTCTCATGTTTTGATAATAAAAAAGTTTTATAATAATTTATCTTGTCTTCTTACCCTTCTTCGTTTTTTCTTCAAACTGGCGGGGTGATTGTGGAACACAATATCAGTAGCAATAGGGTATTTTATTAAATAATGAGAAATGATAAAAAAATAATCATATTATTGAGATAGCTTAGGCAAAAACCAGTCGGAAAATATTGATTTTAGTTCATAAAACAACAAAATAAATTTTAAAATACAATTTTTGAACACCATGAAATAGTAGCCGCCATGTTATTACGTCATATCGCTGTTTTAACTAACCAACTGAAAAACTTTGTACTTATAATATTTTCGTAACCAAAGTCATTTTTATTGAAATAATATCTTACATTCAAGAACAGCAAACCAACGATATGTAGAATAATAACTCATTTTTTTAAATTATAAACAATTATCACACAAAATGTCAACGTATTTGTTTACACAGAAAACTGACGTCACACCCACAAAGCAATATGGCGTCCACTGAGTCCAGCGGTTTCGTCAAATTACGCGCGAAATATGAAAATGTTAAATTTAAATGCATTAATCGAATTCATAATAATGTTGTTTTTTAGTGGTACATTAGCATTTTAGAATCTAATTAAGACACTTTACAAAAATGGGTGCAAATATTTTTTTTTTTCCTTGTTTGGCAACTGAGCCGATGCCGACTATTCTGCCAGTGTCAGGGTGTAAATATTATAATAATTACATTTTGACAGTTTCAACATCATTCATTGCGTCATTAACGTTGTTGAGCGGACAATTTTTTCGAATATATGAAGCAATGGATTTGCAATATCCTACAAAATGATTCAGATTGTGATTGGTAGGGTGTTACGGGAATTAGGGTGCTGGTTGTAATTTCCATGCGAAATATTAAATGCCTCGAACGTGATCAGCACATAAACCGTGCAGAGCTGTCAGTGTCAAAATTCCACAGCAAATAATGACACTGACAGCTCTTAAACGTGGCGTATCTGCGAATCGCGTTTAGTTTCTTTGGTGAAATTCGAAATTTGTTCTTAGTCAATTTGGGCTCGACGTGAAGGTTGAGCAAACTGTAATTAGGTCGTTCCATTTAGAATTTTTCAGTAGCAACTCTGGAATTGTACTTGTTTGAAGGCGTAGGCACTCATCACATGGAGCTTAAACGTAACTGGCAATATACTATATAGGCATACTACAACACTGTCGACTCCATCTAGTAATTTATTTATAGTAATACCTAGTTGTAAGATTTACTAAAGTAACTACCTGAGTAGGTACATGAATCAACGATCAACTCAGCCAATCACAGTCCAGCGCTGGACCTAGGCCTCTCCCAGGCTGCGCTCCAACACTCTGTTCTCCGTCTTCCGCATTCAGTCACGCTGCGCTTGCCGATACGCGATTTCCACTCCAGGACTCGTCTGGTCCACTGGCCACCGGTCCTTGGCCAGCCCACTGCCACTTCACTCACACTGCAAGCTATGTATCAGCATACTCAGTCTCTAATGTTTCCACCGCCAGGACTCAGGCCTTTTCTCTTTGAGAGGAAGTGGACTGTAATCTACCACTCGGGCTCAGTGCGGGTTGGTAGATGTCACATGCCTTCGAATTTTTGGTTCTAGGACACGCCGGTTTCCTCACGATGTTTTCCTTCACCGTTTTGAGAGCAATATTGATAAAGATATTTACACACATTAAGGGGAACCTAGTCGCAGGCTCGAACTCACTAATGGGCCTAGCTAAAAAACACGCTGTCTCACCAGGCATCGTGTCCGACAGAGGTAGTATCAGTGATAAGCAGTTAGAAGTTAGTTTACACTCACAACATTATTGAGTGAGATGCAGGATCATTTATAGTACAACAGGCGCGTAAAAAATTAAGAACAGTCCTCCGGAAGATCGGGTTTTATGAAAAAACCGCTGCATAAATCAATGACCAATAAAGTATATTGAGCTTTTCGATATTTGTGCTTTGTCGGTACCGACTTGGTTTTTCAGATTTTAGATTTCTTTTATTATTTAAACACGCCTAAAGTTAGGTTAAATTAGCAAGAAAAACGATTTTTCGTGGGCTCCTAACTTTTTAATGGCTTTTTATTTTAGTATTCTGTTTCCGTACAGACAATATTAATAATAAAAACCGCTGCATAAATCAATGACCAATAAAATATATTGAGCTTTGCGATATTTGTGTTTTGTCGGTACCGACTTGGTTTTTCAGATTTTAGATTTCTTTTATTATTTAAACACGCCTAAAGTTAGGTTAAATTAGCAAGAAAAACGATTTTTCGTGGGCTCCTAACTTTTTAATGGCTTTTTATTTTAGTATTCTGTTTCCGTACAGACAATATTAATAATAAGGAAAAACCAAACCATGTTTAATTTTTGATATACATTTGTCGAACAGTGGAGTAATACACTCCCGAAGTTTGTATGGGAAAAATGTGGACAAGATTCACCTTAAAGCACCTGTGCCGTATCTGGCCGTAACTGGACCACCACTGCTCTTAATATTTAAGCGGGTGTATCTATTATAGGTTCACCTTTATTTAACACTGGCCTTCGGGAACAAGGCGTGATATTATGTTAAGTAAATCAGACACAATATTATAATTTAAAAATAATTTAATAAATCGACAAATAAATTACCAATTAAGAACAGCTCTTAAAATTAACCCTGTATATTACCTAACATGCTCATTATCGTGTTGAGTAACCCATTGGCATTCGCAGGACCGACTTGAGGAGAATTAGTACAAGGGTTTGTCGGAGCAACGACTCTAGGAAGCAAAATATTAGGAGAAATCACGTTAGGCGTAGGAGCAACAAAGTTAGGATTAACAAAATTAGGAGGATAAATATTAGGGCCAACTATATTAGGAGGAATGTAGTTAGTGGCAAAGTTAGGACCACCAATATTAGGAGCAATGATGCTAGGAGAAATGACGTTAGGAGAAAGGGGGTTACTACAGCCACAAGAGAATATAGGCGATGACATTATTTCATTCAATATCGGAGCTGCGAACTGTCTACCCACATCAGAATTTGGACTATTCTGCAGTAAATTACTGACAATCATTAGTTGTATAGTATTTGCTAGGTTTTGACAGATTGCAGGCGAACAGTCAGTGATGACTGTAGTGCTAGGCGGCGCGGCGACGTTAGGAATAGGAAGAAGGCCGTTGCAAAGAGGTTCGCTGATCACTGTAGGAGGTAGCTGATTGATGAAGTTGCCAGTTTCAATCATCTCTCCGATTGGTCTGTTGATGAAGTTGTATGGTGGTGGGCGCAGCATCTGTGGTGTGGCCATCTGGAAAAAAATTACATAACTTGTATTGCTTCAGTTAAACAGGGTTAAAAAAAAAACTGTGAATGTTATTGTTTTATTTGTCCCCATAGAAACAACAAATTCACTATTTATGTAAAGTATAAAAGCGTAAAATTACTTTTTAAATAATAAAATATAATTTGTATTGTTATTCTACTACTGACGAAGGTAAGATTTAAATCCATACCTGATTATGCAATGTCACCAGGGAAACAACTATTAAAAACTTCATTTTGAAAATATAATGTTACAAAAATGATCAACTGCTTTTATTGAAATAAACAATTTAAAACGTTACTCCATTATTTATCCTGTGGTTATCTAAGAATCGTGTCTTATCTTTTATTTTTAATTGATGTAATATAATTTATGTGAGCATTGTAACTGTAGGAAATTTTATGAATTTTGATTATAAAGTTGAGTAACGGTTTCTGTAAGTTATTATCGAAAAACTTCTATTATTATCAACTTTTAATAATATTGTGATGTAGGTACCTACGGTTAGCAACGAAATCTTTCGTTGCTAACTAAAATCGTTGCTAGCTAAATCAGTATCATTATCCCATACCTAATATCACTGTAATTTGAAAACATTATAAAAGCCAAAAAAATAATTATTTTTAAAAGAGTAACCGTGGAGTTTCTTGCCGGCTCTTCTCCATAGGAAGCGACAAATTGGAATCGTGCACCTAGCTTCTGACGTTTCATAAGTGCCCTTGCAGGTTTATGTGAAATAAAATATTTTGATTTTGATTTTTTTTTTAATTGCTAAAAATGTTTGACATGACATTTTTTGGTTAAATGGCCTCCTTGATCATTGAAATACTTAGGTACCGAAGTACTTGTCGTGGGTCATTCTCGTGGCAGGTACCCACTTATACCTAATGATGTCATTAATTTATTCTGGCTTGTGTCATGTTTCATCATTTCACTAATAAAGGTAACTAGCTTTCGCCAGCGGCTTCGCCCGCGTGTAGGTCGGTGTATTATACATATAAACCCTCCTCTTGAATCACTCTATCTATTAAAAAAAAACCCATATCAAAATCAGTTGCGTAGTTTTAAAGATTTAAGCACACATCGGGATATAAGGACAGAGAAAGCGACTTTGTTTTTTATTATGTAGTGATAGTGAAGGTTAATGTTCAATTAGGAAAATTTTACGGATTGGGGTAGCTTAATATACTGGCGTCTGTACATAGATGATAAATCCACTACCCACAAATATTATAGATAATTATTTATAAGTACATTTACAAGATGGCCCATTTAGAATGGTTCCGATCAATTTTAAGCTTATGATCTAGCTCCTAAACGATAAATAACCGTGGGTGTATCGGAAAACCCTCGGAAAGAAGCTTTTAAAATATAGCTCTGGATCACTCCAATGGACCACCCTGTAAAGCTTCCAATCCTTCGGTAATATTTAAATAAAACAATAAAATACATCACAAAACACATTTTATTCACAAAATAATTGGCTTAACCAAAGGGGCAATGTCAGGGCTCACAGGCGCCGCTATTACCAAGGAATTGCAAGGCGACGCAGTGGGAATATAGGCTCCAGTTGTTAAAAAGTCTAAAGCTGGAGCAAAATACTTGGCCACCAATGGTGTAGCTGATGGAAAGTATCCTACACCACAAGGTAACTCAACTGCCAAAGGAGGCAGAATAAGCTGGTCGTTGCTACCACAGTTGCCACAAGGTTTACGACAGTTAGGAATGTAGTCTATGGATTCGATGAAGGAGGGAAACGGTGTTGTCAGATTGGAGAAGTAAACTGTTTCTTGTGGACACTCGCATAGGCCACAACAGGGGGGACAACCCCGGCAACGTGGACGAGCTGTTGACATCTGCGAAAAGTAGATTGTTGTAATAGTTAAAAGTGTAGTTACTCTCTAAATTAATTCTTTATGTTTAGAGTTATGTAAAAATACTCACACTAATTGCAAAAATCACCATCAACACAAATAAAAGCCGTTTGGCTTCCATCTTGGATAAACAACTTTTTTGAAATAAGAAATAGTGATAGCGAGTTGTTTATATCCTAGTTCAATGTCATAGATGTCCTAACAAACGCAGTCTATCGACTGCATTCTATGATGGTGTAATTTTCGAGTTTAGTAACCCATTTCTACATTAAATTTTTAGTTATTAACTGATATTATTTCCTCGGTACCTATCTATGTGTGTACATTAGCCTCACAAATTTAATGTACATACTTTGTGATGTTTTAGAAAGGTAAAACTATATTCTTCATGATATAATTGTATCCGAAACTAAAACGTGAAAGCTATAATTAGTTTTTTATTTCAGAGACAAATGACAGGTGACAGTGGTGATGAGATGAGACCGGTGGTGGTGGTGGTTTGACAGATGTAATGTCAATCTCACTAAAAAAGCAAACACAAAAGACGTATTGTACCTATTCATAATGTCAGATTAGTCACTGGGATTAAAAATCAACTTTAGTGATTGAAAATTGAACTAAAAAGACCATTCACAGTTATTTTGCATCTGATTTTACGCCACCCTTGTGACTCTTGATCTCGTTACAATATGGTTGGTTTTGGATTACTGCCACTGACAAGTCTATCACTATAGCGGTGATATCTTTACATTAAGGTTGCTGTTCGGTTGTTGTTGTCATTGGTAAAATAAATGGGAACTGACTTGTAGAGTGCCACAAGGATAAATATTGTATTGACAAAACAAGATGGCGGTTTTAGTTCCGATTTTAGCCACACTCCCAAAAATCCTTGTTGCGTTATATATTGTATACCTACACGAAGTTAAGGCCAAGAAAATATAGATAGTAACATGCTAACTATCTTAATCATACAAAATAAAATTATAGGCAATGATAATGTAAACTTTATCCTGCAATTGATAAAACTTCCATTCGATTATTGCCTTACCTTGTTTTCAAATAGATAGGTACCTATGTGCTTTTATCTTTTTATAAACAAAATGCAATAGTAGTATGCTTCCTCCAATAAATTAGCGTAAAAATTATAAAATGTGTTTTTTTGTTTGTGGGACTAGTCGGAAAATGATGAAGATTGTGCAGTTATATTTTATTAATTATTTTTTTATTTCTAAGGTAAATACATATATAATAATACTTTTAATGTAGGTACATACCTATTTAGATTTTTTATTTATTCATTGGCATGCCTGTTTTACATTGATAAATCTTACATTGTCCATTTTCCACGTATTCCATTCATTTTGAGGAAAGATAAAAATTCGTGGAAAAGTTAGTCTTTTATTTCGCAGCTAAGTTTAATTTTATCAAAGAATGGACGTTCACAGACATATCATTATCAACATTGCGATTGTGTTCACGATAGTGAACTCTATTTAGCTCGTTTTGGAACAATTTCTTCTTTTACAGATATGTAATGCCCAGCACAACAACCGAGATTGGCCAAATGCACAACCAATGCTTACTGCCAAAGCACCCATTCCAACGCCAGCTGCACCAACACCAGTGCCAACAAATGATCAAATATTTGACAGAATAACGCCAAAATGTTACCCTGAAACTGCTACAGCGTATTTCTTGCCAGCGCCACCGTCATCCCCAAAAATAAGTGTATTAAATCCTAATCTAAACGATGTGTCACCTAATTTAAACCAAAATGTACGAGAAAAACCTTTAAATCTTTTTAAAGAAGTCCCAGTAACTTTATCTTTCCCGCCTGCTAGTGAAATGTCAAGCCGTGTCGCTTTCCCGCCTCCACCGCCAGGTACGACTGGGTTGCCAGACCTAATGGATGAAATTCCTTCCAAGACACAAGAAAGAATTAATCGATTAGCCAAATCAGAAAGGAAGCCTCCAGTTTGCGAATCATGTGCAGCTTTAATAAAGAAGTTGCCGATTTTTAATTTTGATCAAGAGTTGTTGGATGGATTTTTGGCTGGTATTGGAATGTAATTTTATGTGTTTTTAGGCTTTTATGGCTTTCTAAATAAATATTATTGGAATAATTTACAGTGTATTTTCATTATTTACCTTCTTTCACTATAATTTTCTTCCTAGTATTAATTCACTATTATAGCTTTAGTAGGATTCCCAAAATACGAAGACACCAATACTTTTAAAAATAAAAAAGTTTTGTGACAAAGACAACTGTTGTCCTGTCAAAAAGTTTTGTGGATGCGGCTGTCATTTCTAATTGGAAAGTATAAATTTCGGATTTTGTTAAATTATTCATAATTCCTGAATCAAAGGCAACAGAATGGTTGAGGAACAGAAGTATAGGGTCGAGCAGGAGATGACGAACCTCGTCAATGAGTTGGACAAGAGTTATTTACGTAAGATGCAAGTAAGTGAGGTTATGTTCTCGATAGCATGCAAGACTTATGCAATAATTTTAGGGCACAGATAATTCCTTCGTTATCCTTCAAAAGTAAAGATCATGACCCCAGTAACGTAAAGAGAAAAGAAAAATGTCAAATGGTTTTGTGCTGAAAATAATTGAACAAAAATTAAAGTTAACTCGATGATACTGATTCTTTTATTGATAACAGTCCGCCCGAATTATATTTAATTTATGTGTCATACATTACCATTACCTGAGACACTAAAATAAAATGTCACAAGACATCATCTTTGATAGAATGTTCTCTAATGTTTTTTTTAGGGTGACATGCATAGATGTGCCGCCAAATGTTGTGATGACCCACAATCCTCGTTAGAACGGGTGCATGGCTGCATAGACGCCTGCACTGGACCTCTAAATCAAGCCAATAATTATGTGCAGGTAAAATTATTCACTAAGTACTTCATGATAATGAAACTGTAAGGAGATCCTACCGATGCTCCGTTACTACCGGACTACCAGACGTACTGCAGGGTATCATCCGACCTTGGTTGATATCCCAACTAGTCAAAGTTAGCGCTTCTCCTCTACATTCATTATGTGCACAGCCTAAGTGTGGAACTCGCTGCCAGCGTTTGTGTTCCCTGCCACATTTAACCTGTCTGCGTTCAAAGTAAGAGTGAACAGGTATCTTTTGGGCATCCTTGTTCCATCGTAGTTCTCATACGTCACTTTCCATCTGGGGTGATCAAGGTGAAGAGCAGGCCCATTCAGCAAAAAAAAAGGAAAAACAGAAATTAATCAATGAAAGATGTTGGAGAACGTTTCTATGAGCTGATTCAAATCTCAGATCGGGGAAGCAGCTGTTATATCAAATGATTACTTGTTGTCGTTAATCTGATTAACTAACTCCAATATTGTGAGATTTAAGGCCTATCCCCACACAACAGTGCCGACACGTGCCGATCAGTAACGTATCGTTAAGTGTCAGTGAAATATGATATTGTAGTATACATTTTGTACGACGCTATCCGTACTCGTCAGTGACAGTGACGTTCAGTGATGTCAGTGCTGCGCCGACGCTCGCCGTGATCCGACGTGAATTTCTAGCGGACAATATTTTGCCTGAGACGGTTGCAGTATTCCAAGATGGACGACGAAAAGTTGATCGAATTGGTCCGTGTACGTGTGATTCATCATCTATCAGATGTTTATATAGGGTGGCAAACTCTCCTTCGTCTTCTCTTTTCCTCCACGCTTTATGAACCCATTGCCTTCTCACATAAATTTCTTCGTCTTCGTCTAATTCTAAAGCAATTGCTGCTAACTGTAATCTTGAATATCGAGGCATTTTACAAGCACATGAAACTGCTGCAGGGTACTAAAAATCATTGCACGTGTCATGTCGGTACTGACATGTACGAATAGCTCGTCACGGAACTGTACGGTACGGAACTGTCGGTCACGTGTCGGCACTGTCGTGTGCGGATAGACCTTTAATGATCATAAATATTGATTTCAAACATTGATTGCTACTACTAGTTTTGTGACTCCATAAAGCAAATTGATCAGTCCTGATGATGATAATGAAAACAAAATTGTTTCAAATAGACAAATGTTGCTTTAAGAGTGCTTCATCCTTAAACGCAAGGGTAGCCCACAAAATTCAAATTTTCTTATGTTATATAGTGTGGCCTCTCTTTTTAGACTTGGTAGACTACGAAAAAGCCTTTGATTCGATCGAGACATGTGCTGTACTGCAGTCCCTCCAACGGTGCCTGATCGACTATCGGTACATCAAGGTGTTGAAGTGTCTGTACGAAAACGCCACTATGTCAAGTCCGACTCCAGGACCAGACCTCAAAACCTATCCTTCTGCAGCGAGGTGTTAGACAGGAAGGCGTTATCTCTCTGAAACCCTTCACCGCTGCTCTGGAGGATGTCTTCAAGGTTCTGGACTGGAAAGGGGCTGGCATCAACATCAATGGCGAGTACATCACTCACCTTCGGTTTGCCGATGATATAGTTGTCATGGCTGAGACTAGGGAGGACCTCCGTACAATGCTCGATGACCTCAGTAGAGCTTCCAAAAGAGTGGGTCGTAAAATGAACATGGACAAGACAAAGGTCATGTCCAATGCCCATGTAACACCCACTCTCATAACGGTCGGAGGCGCTGCACTTGAAGTTGTGGACGAGTACGTTTACCTAGGACAAACTGTCAACAACAATAATTGAATCAGGAATGAAGAGTTCCTCAGGAGAACCAAGGTAACCGACATAGCCCGAAGAATTGCTAAACTAAGTGGCAGTAGGCAGGGCACATTGCTCGCAGAACAGATGGCCGATGGGGCCGAAAAGTTCTGGAGTGGCGACCGCGCACCGGAAGACGTAAAGTTGGAAGGCCTCCCACAAGGTGGACCGACGACCTTGTGAGGACCGCAAGAGTCCTCTGGATGCGGGAAGCACAGAACCGGTCGAAGGGCGGAGCTTGCTGGGGGCCTATGTCCAGCAGTGGATGTCTTTCGGCTGAAATGATGATGAATGATATAGTGTGGTCTTATGATTATATGTGGATTAATGTGAAGTAAAGCAAAAACTGGGGCAGACTCAAGCCTGCCCTAGTTTTTCATACATATGTATGCTAGATATATGTCCAACAGTGGACGTCTTTCGGCTGAAATGATGATGAAGCAAAAAACAAAAAAGTGTGAATATTAATTTTGAATATTTGTTAAATGAACTTTGTATTGATGATTTTAGTGATTATAATTCTGAAAAGCTATATTTGTTAGTATAGTTTAGTAAAGTACATTTATTTCTGAGTATGTGGCACATTATGATCTTTATATTATTAAAAAGCTTGACATATACTACTGTTGCCAGTGTAGAAATATTAAAATTTAAGTACAATTCCCATTCAAAAATCTTTAAGTAAGTTAGTCTGAAATGACAATGGGTAGCTATTGATTTTTTTAATACAATGTCAAATTTTATTACGAAAAATAACTAAATGTATAATAATGAAATGTCAAATGCCATAAAATTAAAATGTCAATCCACACACGATTGATGTACCTACTGATAACATGTAATGTCAAAATTTTTAATCAAAATAATCGGGAACTGAATAAAAACAGTTGTCTAAGAGCCAGGCAATTATTGTTTTCTTGAATTTATTAGTGGTGGTAAATTGTTAAAAATTTTATTTGCCATGCAATTTTAATTCCTGCTATGCGCTATACAAATGCAGTCTCTGGGAATCATATTTTAATCAATATGTTTGTTCCGCCACTTCTTCTTCCCAACTAAAGCACTAGGAAGTGGTGAAGGGTGGGCGTTTTGGGGGACTGTCTCATGTACTTTGACGTTCGAAAAGTGCTGATTCTCAGCCTAATTTGAATAAATGACTTTTGATTTTGATTCATACATCCTGACAGTGGCCTGCAAATATTTTGCCATAAAGAAAGGAAGGCTTTCTTTCTTTTCTTTTCTTAATCTATTTTGCCATCATTGCAATAATGAATATTATTTTGTGTCAAAAATAATTTCAATACAAATATCAAAATACACCCCCTTATTCACCTTACATTTCGATAATTTCCAGGGCGAGATCAGCCACTTACAGAACAGACTACAGAGATGTGTAATGGACTGCAATGACCATGCAAGAGACAGACTTGGCGCTGATCCTAATCAGGAGAGGGTAAGATGATGGTTTAATTTACAATAACTATGGTTCTTAATTTTGATAACTAAATATTGAGAGAGTTGTGAAAAAATATTTAATCCGCCATCTTGGACCGATTTTCATCAAACATAGCTAAAAACATTCCTGACTAATTACCCTTTCAAAAAAAAAAAAAAAACAAAATTGGTTCATCCGTTCGAGAGCTACAATGCTACAGACACACACAGACCCGTCAAACTTATAACACCTCGTCGTTTTTGCGTCGGGGGTTAAAAATTATGGCATTTAACTGTAAGGGAATCTTTGCCTAGTAAAGTTAGAGTTTCATACAAATATGAACCTTATCAACAATGTTCATATTGGTATAATTTATGTGCACATGCATTCATAAGAATATGAATCTTAAACTGTTGAGAATATGGTTCGTACGTAAGACTCAACTCAGCAATTAAAGAGTTATTTTAGCTTGCTTGAGACTAATTTACTTTAACATTTAGCGGAGTCTCCTAACACAGGCTTATCTGCCTAAAAGGAGGCTTCAATCACTAGTTGTAAAATTTTACTTGTTAAAATAATAAAACATTTTTCATTTTTTTTTTTTAACATTTGTAATATTAATAAATCATGTGGATAAGGATTGAAATGCTATATTTTCCTAATTATCTATTTTATCTATCCACAGATTGACAAAGCAACTATAGAATTCGAGAAGTGCGCAGTGAAATGCGTAGACAAACACGTCGGTATCATTCCTAACATGTTGAAGACTATGAAGTCGGTCCTCGCCAGCGGTAAACCTCCTCCACCCAGGAGCGAATAAATGTAGTGTAATGAATAGAGATCAGATAATCGGATGCACATTTACCAAAGTTAATTTTTAGTTATGAAAGTATGGAAGCGGCTCTTAAAAACATATTTTAATACCAGGAACATCGGGAATGCACAACTAGTCAGGTGTATAGTATGGAAGCGACTTCTAAATGATTAGCATTGCAAAACTATTCAGATACATATTTATTTAGGATCAATGTTTAAGCCCCGATGCAAATATATTTATGTAGGGTGTAAGGGAGGGGGTGGTGTTTGTTAGTAAAAAAAAATATATAAATTACATTAAGATTATTTCGAAACAAAAGCGCATTCCATATTAGTCAACATCGCAACTTTAGGTGAATATGCATCCGAATATCGAATCTCTGGTAATGAATAATGAATTGTCATGAAATAGTCATTCAGTGGTATTAAATGAATGAATGAGTGAACTTAAAGTAACCTGTCAATAGTGTCAATCTGTTGCATCAACTGAAATGACAGCTGACTTCAATCTTACGTCACCTTAATTTTCATAATGAGATTTTTACAAAATAGACTGGCTGATTTTTTTAAGTTTTTTCAATTAATCTATAGACAAATCAGTTTATTAGTCGATTCGCTCGAATTTTTCGCCAAAAACGGGCGAATCGACACCTTATAAAAATGTATTACTTTCTATAGACGAATTGAATTTTATGCACTTTTTTCGCATGTACTTGCAGTGACCTTTTCGTATTTCTTAATTGCATAAAATTCAAGACCAAGTCAGAATGTTGAAGCCTTACCTTAGATTTGGCAGCAGATTAACCAGTCAAGCTTAAGGGACGGCATGAGTTAATTAAGTTTTTGTCTCGGCATTTACTTAGACGTAGAAATTACAATTATGTATTTATTTTATGTCAGTGGCAAAATGATGACGAACGATTTACATTGTTTAAAATTTTTGCATTTTGTTTTTTTATTTTTTGTTGATTTTTTGTCGTTTGTGTTGCCAGTTATTTAATGAGTATAAGATTCATTTGTAAATTGCATTTGGGTCACCACATCTAATGTGTCAATTTTATTTACTTACTTAGAGGTTCTATGTTTAAAACCGTACGTTCAGAAACTTAAACCTGACCACTGAAAAATCATGCTCCAAAAAGTATGGAACAAGAAATTATTCTCATCTGAAACCCTTGGTCGTATGCAACTTTGCTCTAAAGCTTATGATTGCTTACTACTTTAGAATGTATTGTATTGGCGTATCACCACGGCCTTCAGATGAGAATATTTTCTTCAAGACGCTTCTAATAATATCTCTTTTGTGAAATTGTGATAAGTACAGTCAACTGTGGCATCTTTACTTTCCATGAGCAACTTTACCAATGAGAACTAACTGTACTTCAATTTATCTATATAACTAAAAATCTGTTGCTTCCATTCAATATCCAACCGATACAGAAGAAGAATAATCTACTATTTTTTATACATTTTTAGTAATCGAGAGATATTTTAATACAGTACGCATTGGTAAAGTTGCTTATGGAAAGTAAAGATGCCACAGTTGACGGTAATTTAGAAGTTATGACGGACAGATGAGATGAGAACAGATGAACATACATAAATACATTCCCACATACATATTGGTCAAAATCATAACGTTCCTTTTTGTTTCACCGTAGTCGGGTAAAAACGTGAAAATCTGACATCATTTGAAAAGTGTAATTTCTACTATTGAGATGTTATATGCGCGACTGTCAAATTACCGGTAACTAACAATAAAACATTAATTTAGTAGATTATGTATAATGTATGAGGCGCATGTGGCTAAGTAATAACAGCCGCATGTGTCGATCGATCAGGTTAAGCTACGCTTGCCGCGGCTGGTCTGTGGATGGGTGACCATCTTTACATAACAAGACCGCTCCGTGGTCGTGGCCGTTGGTCCCGGCTGTCATTCGTGGATCTTTGACAGTCGTTACGGGTCGTCAGAAGCCCGAAAGTCTGACAACAAGTCTTACCAAGGGTATCGTATTACCCAGTAACTGGGTTGTGGAGGCATTCGGTTAGACTGGAAGCCGATCGTAACATAGTTGGGACAAGGCTAGGCAGATGATGATGAAGTATAATGTATGAATTTTAAATACTGATTTCCATTTCTCTTTGATTATCCTGGTAGACGATATATCATTAAAATAAACACAGAAGACTTATTAAAATAATGTACTCTATGTAATTATTGTATAACTACTATTATCAATTCACTTGTGCTCAAACTACATAAATACATTATTTTGTTACTCAATGTTGCCGTTGTATAAAATTATTTAGTAGATTTTAATTATGTGTACAGTTTAGAAAATAGTAAATGTTGAATCATAATCGTTTTGTTTTTAATTCTTATTTTTATAATGTCTATAGCATAATCAGCTTATAAATGTTCCCACTGCTGGGACACAGGCCTCCTCTATGTGAGAGGGAGTGGGCCGTAATCCACCACGCGGGCCCAGTGCGGGTTGGTAGATGTCACGTCTTCGAACTTTTGATTCCAGGAGCATGTTCTTGTGGCGGCCATCTACAATGCCTCATGCGAACTACAAAATCAAAGACTTGAAAAACACAAAAAGTGATGTGGCGCCATCTATAACGCTACAAGCGAACTACGCAAGACTTCACATCACATAAATCCTGCATCGCACAATCAGAGTTTACCGCGCGACTCGCATAGATATAACATCCCGACATCAACCGTCGGGCAGTAGCCCACCAGACACAGCACCCGTCTGGTCGGAGGATCCTCCTTTACCAATAGAGTATGAGTGAACTTTACACCCTATTCCTCATCCCTCTATATTCTAGAACCAAAAGTTATCCTCACGATGTTTTCCTTCACCGTTTTGAGAGCAGTGGTGATGACATAATTTACACAAAGTAAAACGCCTGTCAAACGAGCAAATGGGCAAGTTCAAATTCAAGTTTATTTATTTGATAACAAAAATGCATTTGTGTCGAAATATTTGCACAATAGGTGTACACAAAAAGCAGGAAAATAAACAATTATAATTTAGCTAACCTCGTTCCTCTCCCATCATCGAAGTTAGAACGTCTATCCAAATTAAACTTTACAAACATTCATATTCTTACTGATACAGAACAAAGTCCCTAGCAAAATACTACAAAAATACATTTAATGTCTATAAAATGAACATTTACAACGTCAAAGAGCAACTGATACGCTTATTTAATTTATAATACTTTTCAGATTTTTGTCATTACAAAATTCGTCAATGCTGTACTAGGCTATATTGATTAACAAAGCTCTGAGTTTATTTTTAAACATGTTCACATTCTGAATATTCTTTAATTCTGCTGATAATTTGTTAAGTATATAGATTGACAGACTGCACGCGTGACGAGTGTTTGACAACAATATGCTTTGCCTGAAGAATAGTAGGAAGATCTCGATACTCTATTTTTTCTTTCATCGTCTGTTTCAAACTCATAAGTTTTTGTTTAAATGAGTAAGGAGAATTAAATATAAAGACATGGTAGCGTTAAAATTCTAAGTTTAACAAACCAAACTTACGTCCCAATTATTACGGCCCCTCTTTACGGCAAGCGACATAGTGGCATGCCCAAACTGAGATAGCGGGATGAGCTGGACTCCTTCAACAAGAACTGGTCACTAGCAGGTTTCAATAGAGAGAAATGGAAAAAATTAAAATACTTATGTATTTTAATTTTTTTCACCGCCTTCCGAAATTAAAGTTATTTTTCACATTTTAGTGTTTTTTTTTGGAAGTCGGTTGTTTTTTTTTTAAGTTTTTATTTTTCACTTTTTAGTGGTTCACATGTGCTTACCCCTTCACAGCGTCTGCGTATGTTATGAACTGATGTAAACAATAGACAGACATGAGATTTCTGCAATTCCAGTCCATTTGCTACCATTTATTGAGGAGTTCCGTTGCTTATCTCCGAAGTTCTTCATCAGATCTTCACCAAATTGAAATAGGACCACTCCTAGAAAGTACTCATCCAAATCGCTTCAAGTGTGCCTATAAAATTTGAAGAGTTCTCTCTATTTCTCCAGGATCCCATCATCAGATCCTGACTTGATGATCATGAGACCACCTGGGAAGTATACCCTTTCAAACAAAAAAATAATAATCCAATTCGGTCCAGCCATCTTTGAGTAATCGGGGAACATACATAAATAATTAAAAAAAAGGTTCCGACGAATTGAGAAGTTTGAGAACCTACTCCTTTTGGAAATCGGTTAATAAGTCATCTTAATTAATTTTTCTAAGCATACTTAGCAATGAATTGCTCAATCTTAAATAGAGGAAGGTGTTTGAGATCTGGGGTTGTTGTAGGATAACCAGCCTATAATGTTGCCACTGCTGGGATACAGGCCTCCTCTCTGTGGGAGCGAGTGGGCCTAAATCCACCACGCGGGTCCTTCACCGTTTTGAGATCAGTCATCATCATCATCATCATTTCAGCCGAAAGACGTCCACTGCTGGACATAAACCTCCCCCAAAAGGGGGGTTTTACCATAATAGCCACGCTTGGCAGGCGGGTTGGCGATCGCAGTATGGTGGTAAAATGCATAGAGAAAGCTGCTGCCCATTCTCTAGTAAGTTGAGCAGCGGTGATGACATATAATTTACACAAAATAAAGCGAATGTCAGGGTTCGGATCTACGACCTACAACTCCTGAATCGCAGCTACCACTGGGCTATTACAGCTCTTGGAGACAACGCACATATTTCAATTATGTGGGTATCACCAGGGGCGTAGCAATAGAAAATGGCGCCTAGGGCACGCAACACATTTACGTCCCATCGTAAATTATCTTCAGGGTCTACACTGAGCACAGCTAGGTCGCATAACCTTTCTTGGCCAATTATAGCCTTCAATAACGAAGGTATTACTTAATTTCAACTTGCAAAATATAATCGCTAACAACTTGAAAAGCTGCAATTTTAAGCAGAATTTGGGCGAATTACGAAATACGCTTTCATCCTCAGACCGCACAAAAATTTCAAGTAGCTCTTCAGATTTCTTAGATATAACAGAATGAAATGTTTTATTGAAGTATTATTTAATTTTTTAAATTTAAAAATAAAAACAATAATTGGTGACTTCGCGCCCCCCTTCGATAGGCGCCCAGGGCTCGTGCCCTGGCTGCCCCTTGCTAGTTACGCCTCTGGGTATTAACACTATTAACGTGCGTTACGTCTGTAATTTGATTAACTCTTTCGACTCCATCGAATTCAAACGCCACGCCATACATGAAGAAGGAGACAACACAAGAGGAAGACCACTTCAAAGATGGGAAGACGACTTGAAAAGAGGAGAAAAAATCCCAACCACGAGCTATGGGAAAAGCCTGGTGGCTTATGTTAAAGAGCAAAGCAATCTGGAGATTTCTGAACTAGATCTTGAATTTAAATAAATTGTAAGACTAGTTATAAGATTTCTAATGCCTTTCATCATCATCATATCAGCCGAAAGACGTCCACTGCTGGACATAAGCCTTCCCCAAAAGGGGGGGATTTGCCATAATCGCCACGCTTGGCAGGCGGGTTGGCGATCGCAGTATGGTGGTCAAGTACATAGAGAACGCTGCTGCCCATTCTCTAGTAAGTCCCTTAGTCGCCTTTTACGACACCCATGGGAAGAAATGGGATGGTGCTATTCTCTTGCGTTCGGCACCACATGGAACTAATGCCTTTAGGCTATTTGCAATTGATGTTCTAAAAAATATCCTGCAGCCTAAAAAAAAGCTGGACAAATCTGGACGGATGGTAACCCAAAATTTCGTTTTAACAAACATAAAATAACATCACGCCTGTATTTCCCGAAAGGTTAGGCAGAGGTGCACGTCTTATAAATAGTACCTTCACCCACATTTCTCCAGTTTCGTTTATTAGATAGTAATGTTCCATGTAATGGAGGCGAGCTTATTGCCACTAACCGGGTACGAATCCGGACTCCTGGCTGCTACTGAGAAATTCCAGATAGAAAAAAACACTTTACCTGACTTGGGACTCGAACCCAAGACCTCATGCTCTGCAGTAGCGCTGGCGACCACTCACTCCACCAACGAGGCAGTCATTTCAACAATTTTGTTGCTAATCGTAATCGTTCCAACCAGCCGTTTCGCTAGATCAGATCGGCACCCTAATTTGTGGATCACAATCTGAATCATTTAGAATGATAATTGCTATCCATTGCTTCATAATATTCGGAAAATTTGTGTGTGAAAAAATGTGGTTGTACTGTCAAAATTAAAGCCATGCCTTTTGTAAGAGTCAGATTTAAAAGTATAGAACTATCAACTGACTATGCATTCTTGAGTATTAACTTTTGAAGACGATGGGTTGATATTGAACAATCTATCTTTAAAAAAATGAATCACCGAAATGTATGTATACGCGCGTAACTTCCGAACGACTGCACTAAATTGGATGATTCTTTTTTTATGTGTTCTTTATTGTCAGTACAAGGTTTGTATATAACATTTTTTTTTAAACATATAGATTTGATCAGAATTATTTTTTAGAATCTAATACAAAAAGTCATTGACGGTATGTGATCTTTGACGAAACAATCGACCAACTTATTTAATTTTACCAGTCGCGACTGGAGAAATAAAATATGGCGGTACGCAGTTCACCGGGTCAGCTAGTCTATCTATCTATAATATATAAAAATGAATCACTGAAATGTATGTAGGTACGCGCATAACTTCCAAACGACTGCACCAAATTGGATGATTCTTTTTTGTGTTCCTTATTGTCAGGGCAAGGTTTGTATTTAAGAAAATTTATAAAAAATATATAGATTTGATCAGAATTATTTTTTACAATCTAATACAAAAAGTGATTGACGGTATGTGATCTTTGACGAAACAATCGACCAACTTAATTGATTTTACCAGTCGCGACTGGAGAAATAAAATATGGCGGTACGCAGTTCACCGGGTCAGCTAGTCTATCTATCTATAATATATAAAAATGAATCACCGAAATGTATGTACGCGCATAACTTCCAAACGACTGCACCAAATTGGATAATTCTTTTTTTGTGTTCCTTATTGTCAGGGCAAGGTTTGTATATACGAAAATTTATAAAAAATATATAGATTTGATCAGAATTAATTTTTACACTCTTATACAAAAAAATATTGACAGTATGTGACAGATCTTTGACGAAACAATCGACCAACAGATTTGGTTTTACCGGAAGGGATATATTTCCTCAGTCGCGACTGGAGAAATAAAATATGGCGGGACAAAGTTCGCCGGGTCAGCTAGTAATTCTATAAAGTTATTTTGCAATGAATCCTTATCACATTACATAAAACAGTTTGAGTAACTGTTTATTTACTAGATAACCATATTTATTAATACTCGATTAAATTACTTAGTTACAATCGATTACCGAATAAGTATTATGAAAATCGATAAGATTTTTTAACGTAATTTTTCGACTTATCAAAATATTGACAAACAATGAACTATAAAAGCTACAACATTTTTTTGTTTTTACATTGTAGTCTTTGATATTTATTGTTAATTAAGTTAATAAATTAAAGATGTATTTTGCAAAAATATCAGTTATTTTGCTGATTGCGTCATGTCTTCTGGTAAGTGAATTATTCACTTATTATAATAATATTTTCAGATACTTTATAAGTAACTACCTGTTTTACCCAATTAAGCCCAAATTCCCACGGACATAATACAATGACGGCGGGATGTTTTCGCGTATTGGATCTTTAACGCGCTGGTTAGCGCCGAGAGATGAGAATCGTGTTAGTTAGGTGTGTGTTTTTCGACCCGCTGAGACTCACTCGCGCAGCAATCTGTTGGATTCATAACGCTCGGTTCAACACAGAGAGTTGAAAATCCAGTGCTCAAAAAATTCCCGCCGCGATTTTATTACGTCCGTGGGAACATGGGCTTAGGCAAAAGCAAAGGTATCTCACACAAAAAGTGATCATAATTGTTATTTATCGTATGGCATAATTCCTACTGCTTTCAACAAATGCCCCCCTCCTTTTAAACCATACATTTTAATAGTGTATTATTTATTTTCAAACATTTTTATAAACACCAAAATAATAGCAACTAATAAATACTTTCACCTATTCATTTCAGATCAACGCCCAAAGATCATCGAAAAGAAAACTGGCAAAGTCTAAAACTAAGATCAAAAAGTCTGGCATCCAGAACTTTGGATTGCCTGGCTGTGGATGTCAGAACACTCTCATAGACATCATCAACAGCTGTGGATGTCGGGGCCCCGTAATTGAACCTGTATATGCCCCTGTGACTTTATCTAGCCCTGGACCTGTAATAGACGTACCTAACTACAGATATGCCGAACCAATGGAAATAAATCCTTTAGGATGCCTGTTCCCAACCATTGATATACCGAGCTACGGTGTTCTTGCTTCACCCATGTCAGTGCCAAGTATTGAGATCATAGCACCTGTTATGGATGTTCCTTGTGGTTGTTCAGGCCCCTGTGGATGTCCGGGCCTCAAATGTGGTTGTAATAGAGTACCGGCTGTCAAGCTCCCAGCGTGTCCTTTTGGAGCTAACGTAGCTATTGATGTCCCGAAATGTGGGTGTCAAAGTCTTCAGCTTCCTACATACTCTTACGGTATTAGTTCAGTTATTGAATTGCCTTCGTATGGACCAGTACCTGCCTGTGGATGTCAGGGCCCCTGTGCTTGTGCAGGCATACCTATGTCGTCTTGTGAATGTATGGGCCCTTGTAGCTGCTCCGGTATCCAGTTATCATCGTGTGGATGTTCAGGCACGTGTGGCTGTGGGAATAAACCGCTATCCGCCTGTGAATGTGTGGGCCCCTGTTCGTGTGCTGCATTACCGATCTCGTCTTGTGGTTGCAATGGTCCTTGTGGATGTGCAGGGATTCCTGTAGCATCTTGCGGTTGTAACGGGCCCTGTAGCTGTACAGGAATTCCTGTAGCAGCTTGCGGTTGTAACGGGCCCTGTGGTTGTGCAGGTATCCCTGTAGCATCCTCCTGTGGTTGTACCAGCCCCTGTGGTTGCTCTGGGGTATCAATGTCATCCTGTGGGTGCTCTGGCCCCTGTGGATGTTCCATGATGCCGGTTTCAACATGCGGTTGCTCCAGCCCATGTGATTGTTTAGGTATAGCTGTATCATCCTGTGGTTGCTCCGGCCCCTGTGGTTGCACAGGGCTTCAAGTACCTTCTTGTGGTTGCTCAGGGCCCTGTGGATGTCTCGGTATTCAGATGCCGTCGTACGGCTGTCAGTTGCCGACGATAGAGGTGCCCTCTTGCGGATGCGGATGCGGCGTGCCTGGATGTGGATGTAACCCCAGATATTTACGTCAAATTACTCTGCAACCACCTTTCATGTAATTTTTAATATTAATGAGTGTGAATAAATTATGTGATATTGTAATAATTTGTTGTTTTTAATTCTTGTTAAACTTTCGTCATCCTAAAACCGTTGTGCACTTACCTAATGAATACGTTAAGAAGGATACTTAAATGTTAAATGATTTCATTTCTGTAACTATAAATGCAGAAATAAAATATTTTTATAATCACTTTTACACGTCAATCATATTTTTTTAATAAAATTATGTCTGCGCATATAAATATAAAAAAAAGAAACTGGAGAAGTGGCAACGGGGCGTGTTTGTGTACTCGCGTCATGCTCATACTGCTCATTTCTTAAGGTGCGCTTACACGAACTAAAATTGCTCCATCTTGGGCAATTCTCGTTAAGTTCTATGACGTCACGACTACATCCAGCAATTTAGAGCAATGGCAACATGTAGCAACCTGTTGCCAGAGATACGGCCACACAATATGGAGTAACTGAGCCGGTTCCTCTCGCACTCTCGCAAAAACGAGACGTAGATATACGTACAAACGAAATAGGAAGAAAATTGCCTAAAAATTTTCAAACCGACTGGATATTCGGCAACTCATGAAATATATGAAGCAATCAGAAGCAATATTGCCGAAACACATCGGCAATTTATTGTTGCTGCTCCAGATTGCCCCACTTAATTGATCTAAACTGATCCATTAGTGTTGCCGAATAATAAATGCTCAAAAAATTTAGGCAAATGGCCGTCTCCGCGACGTAGTGGGCATTCGAACGTGATCGTGACAGATTACAAAAATGCCGTGTTATTCAGAGGTTTCCTGTAAAAACCGAAGCCGAGACAAAAACTTTGTAAATCATGATTAGGTACCTACTTATCTAAGAACAAGTAGGTAGGTATTTGGCTATACCTATTTTCAACAACAAATCGTAAAATGTTTCTTTATTTTGCTATGTTATTTCGTTTTCAAGTATCACGAGACCGAAACAAACTGAGAGGTCACAGTTTCTTTTAAAGTCCAGATTTATTCTTCATAATTATATTCATATTTGTTTAGTGCAGCAAGCAGTTAGATACAGCAATATGGACCCTGTAGGGGCACAACAAAACGATTAAGTAAATGTTGATTAGGTACCTACCCTACTAAAAAATAAATAAAATTAAAGCTACCTAATACTAATATAAAAAAAAAAACTAAGCATATTCATTTAAAAATAAAATAAGAACATAAATTGCAAACTTTTCCTTTAAAACTTAAATTATGTGTGCGGTGTGTCAGACCGTGTGAAGACTGTCTATAATGATCTTTTGAGAAAAAAAAACACAAATCTTGAGTGGACTTTTCCTGTTCTTGTCTGTTGTGTGTCCTGATTACCTACTGACAAATGCGTGAACTGACTGTGCACGCATTTGTCAGTAAACGTGTAGCTCAGGTAATGTAGGTACGTCCATAATCTAGGACCAAAAGCTAAAATAACAATGAATATCGGGGAGATTCACACACTCAGTACGGCACACCATACTTTGCTAAGTAAAGGAATCAATTCATGCGAATATAAACCTTATTTAATACTAATAATGTTTGTTGTTGTATTTATAAGAGAATGTGAACAAGCGTTTCATACGAATATTATAATATAAATAATGTTAAGGTATATTCGTATGATATACCTACAATATTCAGTTAAAACTTGGCCTGTCAATCATGCCCTGAGTAGGCGGCGCACGTGAGGGAGAGGCAATCTATGCGCCCTCAAGGCCCCTGTCGCCGCAGGAGACATCCGGGGCGTCGGGAATCCTAGGCCGATTCCTGTCCAACGTAGGCACGGGCTTGCGGACGGCGAGTAATGGGTAGCTCGCCGTCCAGTAAGGACCAAGCCCGGGTCGACGGCGCAGTGTGTTCCACGCGCGCTTCAAAGAGATGTCAGCACCAACTGGTGGGGTCCGCAAGGGCCGATACCTACCGGGTGCGAGTTATTCGAAAGAGATACCGTGGCCCCTGGCACACAGGCAACTGAAGGAACATGTGTGGGTTTTAATCAGCAAAACTCTGACACGCTCTCCCGCTCCGCCCAGAGCGGGAGAAGTAATTTGATGATTTACCAACCCCAAATAAAAAAAAATTCATGCCCTGAGTCCTCTTTCGTACGGACGTAAAAATATCGCGACGGCAGTTTTTCACTCACTCGATCTTCAACGTACCGCTTAGAGCCGTAAGTTGAAAATCGAACAGTGTGTTTTTACGTCGTGCTGGGAATGCACTCTGTTGTATTCTAAATGCTCGGTTCCACACCAGGAGTTGGAAAGCCATTGCGCGATAAAATCCTGCCACGATAGGCTTACGTCCGTCCGAACGTGATCTAGAAAAGACACCTTTAATTTTTCTTACGTTTTTTTGCTTTTTGCAGGCTAGAATCAGGTTGTATTTTGATTAAATATGATTCGCGAAGGTAACAAATAGGTATGGCATTATAATCATTAAAATCATCATAGGCCATCTTTGCATACCAAGACCCCTCCGTGTCTCGGAAAGCACGTTAAGCCGTTGGTCCCGGCTGTCATTCGTGGATCTTTGACAGTCGTTATGGGTCATCAGAAGCCCGAAAGTCTGACAACCAATCTTACCAAGGGGTATCGTGTTACCCAGTAACTGGGTTATGGAGGTCAGATAGGCAGTCGCTCCATGTAAAATACTGGTATTCAGCTGCATCCAGTAAGACTGGAAGCCGATACCCCAACATAGTTGGGAAACAGCTTGGCAGATGATGACTCAGGTAGGCCGAAGTAAAGAAAACCTGCTCAGGTGGAGATTCACAGATGACTCCGCCCTGGAGTGTAAATGTGGTGCTGTTCCACAAACAATGGGGCACTTAATATCTTGTCCAGCGTGTCCTGCACGCTACAGGAGCTGATGGACGCTGTTGAAAGTGCCAAGCTCGTTGCCAAATTCTGGGCTGACTGTATTTAGATTGCTATCGACACGCTCAGAAGAAGTTCGTGTAATCCTATTGAATTAGTTTTTCACGAAATAGTGGCGCTTCCACTTTAAGCCCTTTACAGCACCTCAAGGTTTTGAACTTTTGGAATGATTTGACTCATAGTCCGCTGATGAACAGCTCATCAGCTGCTGGTGAACAGCTCATCTGCTGCTGGTGAACAGTTTATCTGCTGCTGGTGAACAGCTCATCTGCTGCTGGTGTACAGCTCATCTGCTGCTGGTTTCATCAACAGGCGGACGGTAATTTCTCTTTCGAAAACAAAACACTCCGTAGAGATAAAACACGATTTGAATCGATAAACAATCGATGCTGTAACCTCACTCGTATCTGACTCTCGAATCGATTGCTACAATGTAGCAGATAAATAAACGAGAACGTTTTATATAAACGCAGTAATTTGAGACCACGAGTATATTCATTTGTACTGCGTAGAATAGGTAAGATCATTAATTTGTTAGATTTCTTTCTTAAGAACTATGGCCGAGATCCTTAAACCTTTTTTAGCATGTACTTTGACAACGCGTAATTTCTGTCAATGTCGCAGAACTGTCAAACTAAGTACAATTATAAGATAAAGACGGGAAAATCGAGAGTAACGCTTGTATAGTTGTCGGTCTAAAACATGATGACCTACAATATTGAAGATCATGGATGAGATAGTGACGCAGTATCTATACATGGTGGTATACATCAACGAGTAAACGAAAAACATTAATTCAGTGCATGACGCTAGAACCCCTAGCGTAGAATTATTTTCATAGGTTATCAAACAAACAATCGGCTGTATTATGGAAAAGTGCAATACCTACGCGGTCCAAATCAATGGAACAAAATTTTTTTTTAGAAATAACCGTCCAAAAATTTCAACGTAACGGGTTTCAGAATCAGACCCTGAATCCATTTGTGTTCTTATCAATTAAATTATTCTTATTCTTTTGTTTCAGATAAAAATGCAGTTAACACACTTAGTATTGCTACTATCAATAACCCTAACACCATCGCTAAGTCAGAAACTAACTCCAAATGCAGTAGCATCACTTCTACAAGGTATCCTATCACCGAAAAATACAGAACAAGTAATGCAAATGCTAGCAACTGTAGCTAACAAGAAAAGGGGACTTCCAAACTCGCCAAGGGCTGTCAACAGAAGATACGCCATCGCTGACAACGTGCCAAGAACTGTAATGAGATCGGAAGCTCCTAATAGGATGGCACAGCTTGTGCAGGGACCCCAAGAGATGTGTATGAAAAAGAACGTAGCAGTTCAAAATTCAAATAATGTCATGGTGCAAAATGGTAATCAAATGGTTTTACCGAAAAATGTGGTCGTTCAACGAAGACCTGAAGCGGTTTACCCGAAAAATATGATGTTTCAAAATAGTGGAGAAGTAACATTACCAAGAAATGTAATTGTTAGAAACAATGAAATGCCAAAAAGAGTAGTTGTACAGAACAAGGATTATGCTTTAAGAATTCCACAAATGAGAGCTCCCGAGGTTGTCCAGCAAAAAGTATTTGTAAATCCACAAAGGAGACCGGAGGTCCAGCAAAAAGTATTGATAAGTCAACCTCAAGTGTCAAAATATGTGACAGTCCCTCAGCAAAAAGTCTTGATTCGTAATGACAATTCTTTCCTGCCAGCTGCTTCTCCAGTCTCAGCCTTAGCAGCATCTGCTTCTAACACTTTGCCACCAGCAATGCCAAGATCGAGGGGACAGTATTTGAGGAAAATTCCGATTCCTCCACCCTGTTTGTGACTGAGAATAGGTAGGGTTGTTAAGTATCCAGCACACTAATTGCGTAGCATGACACTTTCAATCACCATCCGGAAAATTATGAACGACATTCCTAATCAATGGATTGGTGGTTGGTGGTTGGGTGGTTTGGTCGGCTCGACATAGTAAATATGGCAATGTATGTTGTTGGACTCTCAAAATAACAGACATCACCTTTGTAAATGTTACACAATTGCCTCGCTGTTTGGAAGCGATGGTCACAGAGTACTTTATACTATAGTATAATCCATATATGCGATGGTTTTTGGTTGGTTTAAGGTTTATTTATTCTGTATTCTTATTTTGCCACAATAATTAATTTAAAAAAAATGGTGGTGGAAATTAAGTTCTTAGTGTTTAAGGTAATTTATTTGTATTTATGTTTGAGGAAATAAATTAAGTGTGCAGAAAATTTTGGTTTTGTTTGTTAACGACCGTGGCTCCAAATAAAAGATGTAGGTAAAGTTAACTAGGTAAGTACCTGGCTGCCTCCATAATAAATTAAAAAGAATTACCTACATTTCTTTTTAAAAAGAGTCACATTTAAGGGCGAACTGATGCCTCCTAAACTAGGCCAAAAGCCTGTGTTTTAGGAGCCAACGTTCCCCCAGACATAGTGGCATACAAATGGTATTAAATATCGTGCAAGTACTTATAAATATATTTTTTTTTCAATTAGCCTACACGGTTCAACTGTTGAGCAAAGCTCTCCCCCAAATCCTTCCAGGCATCCTATTCCAGGGCCCCCTCGATCCAGCCCTTACAGTACGCGTCTAGGTTGTCACGCTATCTTTTCTTGGGCCCCAAGTGCCCAGCGACACCAATGCGTGGACGGGTGCGGGCGCGGCCCTGACGTCAGGGGAGCTAAGAATCTCCGGGCGAGATCGATCAACCGTCAAACGACAAAGGCAAACTACTTACGGTTACAAAACATAAATTAAACAGACAATGGTGCCGATTCTCTTGTACACCGAACTAAACTATCACTAAAATTCCTTACTTTTGGCTATGAGAATCTTAACGCCATTCAAAAATCTCTAAATTTAAAAATAATTTTTGACAATCGCGACTCCACATGGTATTTTTTGGCTTCGCAACGTGGTACTTGTTTGCCCTACCCCGTGATTTTTTTTAGAGCCGGAGTCGCGCAAGGGGGGCAGCATCAACATGTTATAAATGGTTTTGTTTACTTTTTGTATGGAACACATGAAAAATTATTACCTACCTACATGTTGAGTTTTAGAGGTCTACGGGGTTCTTAAAGGGGGTCGATGCCGTTTAAATATTTCAGACGTTCTACTAGTATGACGATTTAAAATTTCAGACGTTTTACTAGTAGGTCGTTTTACTTTAACGTCATTTATCCCACAAGGGCATTTTACTAGATTGTCCTTCTGATACGGAGCGGTCAGATTTAGTTAGACAATCAAAATTTTATGTTGAATAGAATAATGAAATTGACAACAACAGAATAGCAAAATGACCATTTTCACTAAAATCACAAAAAACCCAGTGCAATCTTAGTGCTGTCAAACTAAAATATAGTTAACTTGTGTCACTTCAGTAAATTTCAGAATGGGAAATCGTCGATTGACAGGAATATACTAAATTTTGGTGATTTTTAGTTCAGTTTAGAGAATTTTGTGACAACAGAATCGGCACCAATGCCTTAATTTAAATACAGTAATAGAACTATTATGCGACAATTGTTATAAGATTTAAACGCTATCATCATCTGCGTAGCCTTTTGCTAACTAATAATATTAAAACAATATTTAAATACGCTAATAAGTACTAAGGTAGGCATTTAGTTAGATACCTAGGTATTAGAATACAGTTTGTCGCAAACTTTCAGAAATTTAAACAAAAATATTGTAGGAGCCTTATGAGAAGAATTCGTCGAAATCAACTGAGCAACGTCTAGTAAAACACGTAGAAGTAGGTTGGTTTTCTTCATATTTTTTTATCAAATGCCATTTGCCATGAGAAAAAAAAGTACAATAATAAAAATTTTTTGGCATCCCACCAATATTTGGACTGAAAATGGCGAGTAACCGGCCTTATTACACGCTTTATATATATTAGCTTCACTTGTATGTTTGTTTGTAACCGACTCCTTAGGCCGCGATTTTGACCCACTTCAAACGGTCAGATTTCATTTAAACTTCGTAGACTTTTCGAGGACCGATGACAATTCAAAAATAAAAATAAAAATCACGCTTTTGTAGCTAGCAGAACTAAAAAATAGTAAATAAATAATAGTTTAAAAAACTAAAAAGTAAAAAATAATTTAATTCTATTAAAAAGCGTGGGGTGCTTGATATTAATTGATTATAAAAATACGTCAAAAGCACCCCACGCTTTTGACGTGACAACGTCTTATAAATTGGTTTGCCGGGTGACACTTCAAGAAACTGCGTTACGCTCCGCTCACGTTATGCGCTCACAATGAGAGCGAGTGAGAGGCACGCGTCCCTTCCACTCGGGCATGGTTAGCCCGCCTAAGAGCGAGAGAGACAGACATAAAAAGTGCAAGTTATTGTATGTATATTTGTATATAAATACGTATGTATGTGTAAAGGTAAAAATAAAATTTTGTTAATATGAAATTCAGTGCGAGATTCTTTGTATAAATTAATGTTTTAAATATAATTCTTTGTATAAATAAATGTTTTAAATTGTTACTATTATTTCATCCTTCTTCCTACTATACGAATGAATATTCACATTAAAATTATTTTACCACTCAAAGTCGTTGTCACGTAAAACTTTCGCCCGTATACCGACTTTACAGGCAACCAATTTTTTTAATAGAATTAATTTTATCCATTATGTAAGGAGGATGAATAATGCCTACTTGAAATTTTAGATGTGAAAAAATATATTTTATTTAGAACCGTGGACTTTATTCTCTTCATTGTTTTGAAATTAGCCGAACAGGCAATCTTGTTAATGATGCATCAGGTGACATTCGGAGTTTCTTAATAACTCAACATGACATAGAATAAGTATCATAAGTTTATTATTTAAATTACCTACATCAAAACTAAAGGTGTGTACAAATAAATACAAAAAAAAGGACGATTAGGCGTCGAAGTATTCGTCCGCATCGCTGTCATCAGGAAACGTGCCCAGAAGACTGGCAGCATTGCCACGTTGAATGGCAACGCTAATTCTTTGGCCAAAGAACGACCCAGCCCTCTGGTCACGTGAAGCGTCGACATGACATCGATAAATGGCGACATTTAGCCCGCATAATTATAATATCTGGTGTTACCGAGCTTAGTTCGGATTTTTTTTATTTTCTAAAAATGAAGCCTAGCTAGATCGCCCCCGAAATCCACTGCATACTAAATTTAATGAAAATCGTTGGAGCTGTTTCATTATATTTAAGTATATACAAGAGTTGCTCGTTTAAAGGTATTAGATACAGCAGTGAAATATTTGGAAAGAGTGAAACTAATCTAAATTATGGCGATAATGGAATTTTAACGGACTTAAAAAAAGGTGGAGGTTCTCAATTTGGTTGTATTTTTTTGTGTTTGATATCTCAGAACTCCGCCATTTACTAACCGATTTAAAAAATTCTTATTTGGTTTGAACGGGTATACCTACCTAGTGGTTCCAAATAAATTTAGTCAAGTTTAGATAAGTGGCTTTTGAGTTAGATCCAATAATACGCATATTTTCCAATTAACTTATTTATAATTCATTTTCCATTTCACTAGGTATTTATTTGTTTTTTGATTTGTGTTCTTTGAGTTGGTAGTTTATATTATATGAACCCTTATAGTTCGTTCGCGTTAAGAATGCAGTGAGTCGTCAGTACAACGATACGATAAAGGTGTATTCACTGTGGTGTTAAATTCAAACAAATTGTACCTATTTTAAAAGATTATGTTTAAAGATTTGATTGGTTAGGGGGCAGGGTTAGGCCGACCGATAATGATGACTCACTGCATTCTTAACGCGAATGTACTTTAGTTTGTTGTATCTACGTAAGTAACCGTTGCAAGTATTAGGTGCCCCGTTGCTCCGGTGTTCACAAACCGTAGAGCATCAGGTCGTTTTCGGGGTTCGATTCTTGGTGCGGGTAAATTGCTTTTGGGTTTTTCTATCTGGAATTTCCCGGTGTCTGGATTTCTGAGCAGTTGATGGCAATAGGCTCGTCGCCTATTACCGTCATACATATTCGTATCGTACGTACGTCAGGGGACGTTCAGTGAAAACGCCAAACAGACTAGGCCCAGCAATAATGAATGTAACTATACTATTGTAGAAAGAATAACATTTTTTAGCCGTCCCTCGACGCCAGTGCTTTCACCAAAATATTACCTACTAGCAGCGCTCCGCAGTTTCACCCGCGTGGTTCCCGTTCCCGTTCCCGTAGGAATGCGGGGATAAAATATAACCTATGTTACTCAGTGATAATGTAGCTTTCTAACGGCAAAAGAATTTTTGAAATTGATCCAGTAGTTTTTAAGTTTATTCGTTACATATAAAAATACAAAAATAGAAATCTTTCCTCTTTATAATATTATGTATATAAATATATTATTATATTTACAACATATTATCATCTGCCTAGCCCTTTCCCAACTATGTTGGGGTCGGCTTCCAGTCTAACCGGATGCAACTGAATACCAGTATTTTACATGGAGCGACTGCCTATCTGACCTCCACAATCCAGTTACTGGGTAATACAATACCCCTTGGTAAGACTAGTTGTCAGACTTTCGGGCTTCTGACGACGTAACGACGTAACGACTGTCAAAGAACCACAAATGACAGCCGGGACCAACGGCTTAACGTGCTTTCCGAGGCACGGAGGGGTCTTGGTATGTAAAGTTGGTCACCCATTCACGGACCAACCGCGGCAAGCGTAGCTTAACCTGATTGATTGACCCGTGCGGCTATTGTTACTTAGCCATAAGCCCCCCTAAAAAAATGCATATTAGGAAACTAAAAAGTAAAACAATCATATTTATTGGCCTCATATGAGCTACAACTTAAAAAGCCAATAAATATTATTGCTTCACTTTTTAGTTTCCTATTATGCGTTTTGTTTATTTATTTATTTATTTATATATACTTTATTGTACACCACAAAAAATACACAACAAAAAACAAAGTACACTACAAAATATACAATGGGCGGCCTTATCGCTTTCCGCGATCTCTTCCAGGCAACCTTGGCATGGACAGTGATTGGTCTGGACATAAAATGGGGATGTTGTTGGCGCAAATAATAAAAATACAATATATTAAAATAGATACACAGATATATACATAATGCATTGTATTGTTGTTGTTGTTGTTGTATTGTATTGTTTGTGCAGAATAAACAGTTTTTCTTTCTTTCTTTCAATTATAGGTTTTATTCTCTATTCAAAAGTAATTCATAAGGCTAGCGACAGATGTAATCTATCTAATTGGTATGGCTAGCTGATATTTTGACTAATTATTTAAATAATATTTTGTGTCTCGTAATGTTTATTACTTTGCCTATGTATGTATAGAATCAAGTCTATCCGACTAAACAGACAGCTGTGCTGCTGGGGAGTTTGTTCCACTACTTCTTCTTCCCAGCGAAAGCACTAGGAAGTGGTGAAGGGTGGGCGTTTTGGGGGACTGTCTCATGTACTTTGACGTTCGAAAAGTGCTGATTCTCAGCCTAATTTGAATAAATGACTTTTGATTTTGATTTTGATTTTAAGGGCTTATGCACCTTATAATAAAAAAAACAATATAGTATAATTAACAAAATAATTTATTCAGACCTAAATAAATAACTTAAATACAAGGAGGAGGAATAGGAATCTTCTTTAAATACTGGCACCTACTGCAAGTGTTGGCTGGTGGCAATAGAGGAGAAAAGGGTGCCATAGCAGATACTGGCGACGCTGCTGGCAGGAACGGATTCCCCAATGGAAGACCAGCTGGCAACGCAGCTTCGTATGCTTCCAAGCAACCACAGGGCGCTTTTGCCACAGCTCTTGGCACGGGTGCAGAGACTGGCAGGGAGAGAGGAATGTCGCAAGGAACCTGCATGAGTGGCAACGGGGCAGGGTTGCCACAGGGGCAGCCTGATATCATTGCTGGTACTGTTCGTGGGTATGGCGCGAAGATTTGGGATTGGGCCTGTAAATAAAAAGGGGGTATTAATGATAGAAGTTGTAAGGTATTATCTGGTTTGTTGTTTGAAGCTGCTTTTGTAATGCATTGCAAAAGTCCCCCTTTGCCACTTTCGTACATTTTATTTGAACCATCAGGCTAATTACGTGAACCAAGTTGTCGACGGAAGAACAGACATAACTATTAACTAAATGATGTACAATAAGAGAAGATAGCTATGTGTTTTCTATTAATTATCACAGTTATGCGTTCTAAACGAATCATGATTTTGTAGATAATCGTATATACTTTGTGGCCGTCGAGTAGAAAGTTTGCTGTCGGAGTGATTTCGACAGTTTGGGAAGAAATATTCTTCTGAAATAGTCTACATTTACAAGGACAAGATTCTTCGTAGAAATAGAAAGCGTCATGCTAAGCCGGCAGCGCACAAAAGGTAAGTCGCACCGCTCATTTTAGGATTCCGTAATCTACAAGGAACCCTAAGTAGCGGCGGGAGTTTTTCGTGCACTGGATTTTCAACGCAATGAAGAGCGTGTGAGAGTTGAAAATCCAATGCTTGTGAATGTCGACTATTCGTCTCTCCGCAAATTAACTCAGAAAATTTTAGTACTAGAAAACTGTAATTTTGCATGGATATACTTATTAGTCACGCCGACAAAGTGGTAGAATAAAATCTTGAACGATTTTTTTTGTGTAAAAAATCTTTGCGCTGCGGCCTAGGTGCTTACTCTCGAATATAATTCCGATAGATCGACATTTGAATTGTCACTCAAACGTCAGGGATTGGCTGGACTCACTGAGTCTAGCCAATCCCTGACGCTTAACTCAACCAACTGACGTTTGACCAATGTCGATCTATCGGAATTATATTCCAGAGTAAGCACCCTGTTCCGGCTGTAATGTGTTCTTGGCTTTAACTTAATGAAGTCGGAAAAAACTCCACCAATTTAGAAATTATTCCAACCAATTGTGAACCCACCATTTTAGAAACAGTAATTTTAAAATAGAAAAAATACTCACACCAACGAAAACAGAGAATGCAACAAAAATAATAGACTTCATTTTGTCTTAGTTTACTAATTACACTGTGAATAATTAACTAAAACTTCTAGTTTAAATACTGATTTATTACAAAGACTTTTGTAATAGCACAATCAAAATTTTCTTCATTTTGATCGCGATAATGTTTTTGTAACAAATATCTAAGTCCTGACCTATTACATTATGGTAATAGATAAAGCCTCGTTGGTCTAGTAGCTGCAAATGCTACTGCTGAGCAAGAGAGCAGGGGCCCGATTCCCAGGTCGAGCAAAGTGG
This sequence comes from Polymixis lichenea, assembly GCA_949091785.1. Classification (NCBI taxonomy): domain Eukaryota; kingdom Metazoa; phylum Arthropoda; class Insecta; order Lepidoptera; family Noctuidae; genus Polymixis; species Polymixis lichenea. The sequence continues at coordinate 10,898,769 of OX420958.1, read as the reverse complement.
TATTGGGTTTTTTCATCAATAAATTCTCAGTTGTAGCCCGGAGTTCCTATAATAGGAAGCAAACCTCAATAGGTTTAAAATAATAGGTAAAAGCCCGGAGTATAGATTTGTGTCGGTTGATGGATTACCATCAACCGACACAAATCTATACTCCGGGCTTTTACTTAGCAATAGGGTATTAGGTACACCCATTTTTAAAGTGTCATAATTAGATTCTAGAGTGCTAATAAACCACAAAAAAACACAACCTTTTTATTTAATCGACTAGTGCCAAAAATGCATTTAAATTTTACTTTTTCAAATTTCGCGTGTAATTTGACAAAAAACGCTGGACGCAGTGGACGCCATATTGCTCTGTGGGTATGACGTAAATTTGCTGTTTAAACAAATGCGCTGGTATTTTATAAGACAATTGCAAATTTATCATTTAAAAAATGAGTTATTTTTCTACTTATCGCTTGCTCTTCCGGAGTGCAAAATATTATTTAAATAAAAATTACTTCGGTTACGAAAATAATACAAATACAAAGTTATTCAATTGACATGCCGTATGACGTAATAACATGGCGGCTGCATGGTGTTCAAAAACAAATAAAAAAAATTGAAATCTTTAACTTGTATTTTAAAATTTGTTTTAATGTTTCATTAACTAAAACTAACATTTTCCGACTGTATTTTTCCTAAGCTATCTCAATAATATATTTTTAGATTTTTTCTCATATACACCGAGACATTTTAGTCGTCTTACAACGGCAGCCCACTTCATGTACCCAATGACTGCTATCTAGCAGCATTTAATAAAAAAAAATTTTTTTGAACATTTGCATAATCAAAAACATGAAAATATCACTAAGACGCATGACGTAGTTTGAAACACCCTGTTATGGAGATGGAATGTAATGGTAGGTAGGTAGATATCTTCTACCGTTTGATACGTAAACATTATTAACAGGGAGGGTGTTTCATAATTCTAAAGCATTAATTATTTTTCTATGTATCAATTATCTTAATTAATGGTAACAATGTTTTAATCGCGCCTAGAGGTTTTTTTATGACGGATACATTGAGTGGACCATCTTTGTAAGACGACTAAAATGTCACGGTGTAGAGTAAAATATTCTATTGCTGATGGAATTACATGGGACTTAAACTAAACTGGCGAAATGTGGCTGTTACCTCTGTCTAACGCTTTAGGGGTTGCAGGCGTGATGTGTTATAAAATAAATAAAGGGATAGATACCTTAGGGGACATCTATCTCTCCTATTTTCTGTTTCAGTCAGAATATACAGCATAACAAGTATAATCAGCCTATAATGTTCCCACTGCTGGGAAACAAGCCTCGTGTCTTCGAGAGGGAGTGGGCTGTAATCTACCATAACGGCCCGGTGCGGGTTGATAGATGTCACATGTCTTTTTTTTTTCTGGCTGGGAAATCATCAAATGACTTCTCCCGCTCTGGGTGGGCGTGCCAGACTTTTACTGACCAAAATCCACCCGTGTTCCCTCAGTTGCCTGTGTGCCAGGGGCCGCGGTATCTCTTTCAAACAACCCGCACCCCTGGCAGGCATCGGCCCTTGCGGGCCCCATCAGTTGGTGCTGACATCTCTTTGAGGCGCGCGTAGAACACAACGCGCCGTCGACCCGGGCTTGGTCCTCACCGGACAGCGAGCTACCCATTACTCGCCGTCCGCAAGCCCGTGCCTACGGTGGCCAGGAATCAGCCTGGTATTCCCGATGTGTCACAAGTCTTCGAATATTCATCAGTTTCTAAAGTGTCGACTGCAAAAATGCACAAATGCACATTATTCTGCTGATCGATAAGTTTCAATATTGCATAGCGCATTTTTTGCATATCTGCGTGGTCAGGTTACGTAATCGTGCTCTACTTTGCGTATTATGTGAGCAGTGGTGTCGTTGGCCTCGACTTACGAGATCGAGAGTTCAAAGCTAGGCAGGCACTTTGCTTTGTGTAAATCATCACTGCTCTTAAAACGGTGAAGGACCAAAACAAAACACCGTGAGGAAACCTACATGTTCTAGAACCAAAAATTCGAAGACATGTGATATGTGACAACTCGCGCTGGACCCGCGTAGTGGATTATGGCCCTCTCCCTCACACAAAGAGGAGACCTGTGTCCTAGAACTTGGAACCAACCTGCGAGTCCCTATCTGTGAGTGCTTATACCAACAGGCAAATTTAACATAGCGTGGACTGGGCGAAAAGTTCCCTCTGTGATTTCCTTCATTTTTTCCTTCATGGTCTGGTAGTTTGAGTCATTTTTGCGGCCTACCCAAATTTCTTTTCTTTGGTCTTGTTCGTTAAATCGTTGAGCTCCTTGAGTTCTGAGTTGAGCTGCATGATTACTGATTAATGCGTGCACTGATGGGACAGGTCCACTCAATCTGTGTGGTTCTTTCCTCAAAAGTCTATTTTAGACACCAATCCACATGGTCTTCACGTGATCTGACCAAGATTATGTTTACACTTTAACACTGTGACCTCTGAGTTTGTTTCGGCCTTTCTTCTCAAAGTAGTCAGATAGGAAACGCCGACCTCATCTAGTTTTTAAAATATGATTGACGTGTAAAAGTTTTGTGTAAACTTAGTTACAGAAATACAATCCTTTTAAATTTTCCATCTGGCATTGATATGTGTAATTACTTATCTAATCTTAAGTTCCAATGCAATAATAACTTTTACATAATGTTTGATAGAAAAGATAACGTTTACAGATAAATATTCATACATAAACAGTTGTCGGGACAACTTTAACTTATTAATTAAATCTGTCAGTACTGCTAGTAGAGTTACTAAGTAATTTAAGTAGTTAGGTACCTAGTTTACTTTACCATTTTTACTAATTAAAAGTAAGAAACGTTTTACTAAGTTATACGCATTCAAAAGTTCAGAAATTAGAAAGTGCCAGAAGCAAACCTTAATTGTGTTCTTATAATTTTAAACTTAACGGTTTTCATTTGAAAAAGAAAATGGCCGTGATTATGAAAGTTTTAGGTGCGTTGCTGATTCAATGTTTATTAATGAATGTGAGTATTTTTATCATTTGTTTAAAAATAATTCCTGAGTTTTAAGGCCCACAATTTTAGTTTCACGAGTATTAGCCTACTAACTTTTGCTAGCGGCTTCGCTCGCGTGGAGGTCGAAAATTTTATAATGCGTACGTACTATCGGGATGGAAGTATTCTTGTTGTTGAGTATTCGATGTGTTAATCCAGGTTATAAACTATAGACCGAGAATTTTTAGTGGTTGTTTTCCCGCGGCAGAACAACTTGCCATAAGGAGTACTTTCGAAGCATAGAGTAAATTTAAAAAAATAAAGATGTTTTTGTTTTAAAATAACTAAAAAATATTCATCTACACCACGTGCGAGAGTTTATTTTCTATACATCGCTGTTCCCTTTGTCGGCGGCGGATGCGATCCGAGTAGTACCTACAAGTTACCTGTAGTGTAACTATTGATTCTCACGTTTTCGAGTTGTTAATTTTTTTTTAAAGTATTTTAAAATAAAAACTTCTTTATTTTTTTTTACTTTTACTCTATGCTGCGAAATTACTCCTTATGGCAAGTTGTTCTGCCGCGGGAAAACAACCATCAAAATTTCTCGTGTATGTGTGCCAAATTTCATCCAAATGCGTTCAGCTGTTTCTGCGTGATTGAGTAAAAAACATCCAAACATCTAAATATCCAAACATTCAAGGTTTCACATTTATAATATTATTAAGTATGATTATACAATATGTAACAAAAACTCTGTTGTTCCTTCTACCCACGTTTTCAGAATCGGTATACATACGTAATAAAGACAAACACACACACACACACATTACACACACACACACACACACACACACACACACACACACACGCACATTGACATTTATAAAAACTGTATAACAAAAATAATTAAAATAAATATTTAATTATGAATATTTGTAATGTTTAACTGATTTTGATTCTAATCAAAATCAGACTACGAGCTTGGCGGCTTTCTTTGATCTATCAAAGAAAGCCGCCAAGCTCGTAGTCTATTGTGCGAAATAAGGATACTTGTAAAATCAGATACTGTTAACATTTTTTTTGAATATGTCGATTTTAATAGTTATTTGATATTGAACTCTCGACTAGCCAATGCTTATTTTTTAAATTATAATTTCGTAAATGTTGTGCTTGTGGGTAAGTGTATACGTCCCTAAAAGGAACAACAGGGTTTTTGTTACATATTGTATATTAGGTATATGATACACTGGATGTTTTTATCCAGCGCACAAACTGTAACCGTGAATGTAACAGTATATCATTCTGAACCCCCAGCGCAGAAATTTTTCGTCGGTATTACAAAAAAAAATCAGCTGTTCCATACATTTTGATCGCGTAGGTATTGTACTTTCCCATGAAACAGCTGATTTCTGCGTTAGGGGGTCTAGAACTAGTAGGATTGACATTAATTTAGAGCAGAAGTATGAACGGAAATGAAACGGAGCTTTATCTTGAAAGCTATATTGAAAAGTCACGGGGCAGTTCCAATTATCACCCACGTTACTTATCTACTTACCTAGGCTTTTTTTTTTTTTTGGGCGGGAAATCATCAAATAACTTCTCCCGCTCTGGATGGAGCGGGAGGGCGTGTCAGACTTTTACTGACTAAAACCCACCACCCTCATTTGCCTGTGTGCCAGGGGCGGTGGTATCTCTTTCGAACAACCCGCACCCCTGGCAGGCATCGGCCCTTGCGGGCCCCATCTGTTGCTGCTGACATCTCTTTGAGGCGCGCGTGGAACACAACGCGCCGTCGACCCGGGCTTGGTCCTTACCGGACAGCGAGCTACCCATTACTCGCCGTCCGCAAGCCCGTGCCTACGGTGGCCGGGAATCAGCCTGGGATTCCCGACGCCCAGGGCGTCTCCTGCGAAGGCCACGGCTGTGAGGGCGCATGTACTGCATCTCCCTCACGTGCGCCGCCTCCCTCTTTGCGAGCATAACTGCTTCGCTGAAGGAGGCGACTGCCAGCCATGCCCTCTCGCTCCGTACCATGGCCTGGACCAGGGTCGGACGCGAGAGATCGCCGCCGCCGATCACCTCCACGAGGACACGGCGGTGCTCCGCCCAAGCAGGGCAGACCTCCACCGTATGCTCCACCGTGTCCTCTGGGCGATCTTCGCAATGGAAACACCCGGGCGTTTCCTCCCGCCCTATCCGAAACAGGAACCTCCCGAAACAGCCATGTCCGGTGAGGACCTGTGTCAGGCGGAAGGTGAGGACGCCATGCCGCCTCTCAAGCCACTCCTGAAAGAGGGGACTTACCGCCGCAATCGCGGCGTGCCCAGCACTGGGTTGCGACAATCGCACTTTCCACGTCGCCATGAGATCCTGTGAAATGAAACGGCTTTATCTTGAAAGCTATATTGAAAAGTTACGGGGCAGTTGCAATTATCACCCACGTTACTTATCTACTTACCTAGGTTGGTGATCACAGTAGATACGTCGTGTTACTGGCATTCCAATAAGGCAACTGGTTGCTGCCTGACGTACCCAGTTGAAATTTATGACATCCCTGAGTGAAAAACTAGTTACATTAATGATTATTTTATTTTCCAGAATGTCTTCGCCCAATACCGAGTCCAAAACTTGCCATGCGGACCACAGATTCCAAATGCACCCTACAACCAACCTCAGCCGCCATTAATAAACTCTCTACTGTCAACATACGCATCTAACATGCCTTTCGTTGACAAATTAAACACCATTGCAGCTGTCATCCAAAAGTTGCCGCCAAAAAATCCCGGAATGAATAAAAAAAGGATTTATATGGCAGAAGCATTAAAAAAGACAGCCTTGGAGAGTTTGATGTACGCGGCCAATGCTTGCAAGTGTTCACAGAAGGCTGAAGGCCGCGTTCCTTTGCCGAATCCTCAAATGACAGTTGGGAATGACGTTTTGGCTAATAGGGCGGTAAATGTCAGATATGACAGGTACGCTTGATTTGAGGAGAAAATCAATCGTGTTTATTTAGATTATGATTTGTTGTAAAATATTTATTGGAATTAAATTATTTCTTTGATCTATATTCGTTTTTTTTTAATTATTTATGACGTGAAGAACAACGACGTTGTTAAAAAAAAAAAAAAAAAAAAAAGGTTCCGACGAATTGAGAACCTCCTCCTTTTGGAAGTCGGTTAAAAAGTTGGAAGACAAAAGTAAAACTACACTTCATGGAGGTTCCTATCTACTTACTTGATTTCTAACAAATTAATGTTTCAAAATAAAGTTTCCTGTAAGAAGTTTCAATTAGAATTTGAAAAGGTCGTTTTACAAAAATGCGAAAAATACTGGTACTTTTCGTATGTGAAAACGAAATTGCAAACCATTAGCAATGATGCAAAGTAAACAATGAAAAAATAAAACTTATTGGCATCGCACAAAAGTTGACTGAAAATGGCCAGAAAGTCTGGCCATTTTCCGGTCTTTTTAATTTGGCCGGTCTGGTAATAAATAAACACAAGGAGGAGAAATAAAAAGCTCAAATAAATATAAATGCGTGTAGATATTTTGTAGAATGCGTAGTTAGCTGTAAAATTTGTTTGTTTTTTTGATAAAGAATTTTTTTATTTAGTTATCTTAAAACAATTCGCTCAATTTATTAAAAAAAAAACGAATGCAACTTACAAGTCAAACGAATGGCGCCGACTTTGCAAACTGTTTTAAACAAATAAGTGGAAAATATTAACAAATTAGTAGAAAATATTAAGTATTTCACATTTCATCCTTTTAAATTTCAAAGTCGCTTTGAATTCCGGCAGCCTCCACCCTATCACTATAGAAAAGATTAGCCAATAGTTACCTAGCCAAAAATCCAACACAAGGTCCCAGATCTTTGTCCTTCCCCCAAGGCCTAACCTTGTTGTGAAGGTTGAGGTCGACCTGTCTCCCTGAATGTGACCTTGTGTGAAGGGAAGGTTTTCTGGCGACCTTGTTACGAGGTCGCTTCGGTCTCAATGTTATACAGACCTTGATATAATTCAATGTAGTGCTGGGGGCTTTTGGAGTAATGACTTTATTGGAAGTTTCAGACAATTCGTAGAACTTGGTATCTTATGGAATCGAATAACTTCATCTGTTAAACTGACTATCGCCCGATTATAAACGCAATTTTTTTTGTTTGATTTGATGAATCAGTTATCAACCGCCAATGGCATCACTTTACGGGCGTTAAATTCTGACGCATCGTTAATTTATCGTTCCAGAAACGGGGTTTAAGTTATGTTTGTCTAATACCTTTAAACGATAAATTCTTGAACTGAATCTCGAAAACGGCTCCAACGATTTTCATGAAATTAAGAAGGCCAGGGTTTCGGGGGCGATAAATCGATCTAGACATCAAATGATGAAAATGATTTGTAGATCTTCGACAATCGTTATGTATCGTCAGAAGCCCTAAAGTCTACGCAGTCATATCAAGTGGTATCGTATTACCCAGTAACTGGATTGTGGAGGTCAGATAAGCAGTCGCTCCATGTAAAATACTGGTATTCAGACGCATCCGGTAAGACTGGAAGCCAATCCCAACATAGCTGGTTAAAAGCTAGGCAGGTGATGATGTAAGAGAAGAACCCACCTGTCGTGATTATAGGCATTAGTGGAGCAGCCAGGCATGTGGTCCCCGCTGTTGGGGTAGACGTTGACATCCCCCAGCGGGGTCAGATACCCTGATGCCTCGACATTAGTGTGGATCACTTCGGTGTAGATGCCGCTCATTTATTGAAAAACTCAAACCAAAAAAAAAGAGCAAAGCTCGATCATCGAGATATTGTTTATAATAGTAGTACCTAACTTATAACATGCATAAAATCTGTAGTGAATTTCTTGACGCCGGTATTTCAAAATATGGGCTGTAGTAGGCACGGTGTTTTCCTAGTAATGAATCAATTCAAGGTGGCGGGGATACCGACGGAAATCTTGTTACAATGGGTCCATTACATGATTCTGTAAACGACGCGTGGAAATTTTTCGTAGAATATTAAAGAAAAATTGCTATTTCATAGAAAAGTGCATCACGTAAGCGGACAAAATGTATGGCGGAGCAGAATTTTGTTTGTAATAACCGCCGCAACATTTCTACGTTAGGGGAGTTTTTCAATTTGCGCTTCGATTTCGCTATCATACCCTGTATGTGGCTAATTTGTAATCCTAATGAAAAGCGATATTTCTCATAAAAACAAAATGTTTTTATTCTGACTAATTTTATTCCGGCCTGTACGCTTAGCATGACGCTTTGTATTTCTACGCCAGTGCTTTTTCAATACAAAATGACATTTCGTTTCTCCATTTTTGACATCGCACCGTAGATATCCTTCTACAATCTGTCAATTTGTCTTTCGTTTCTAACGATCTTTGTCTCGGTCCTTTTAAGTGTAGACTATTTCAGAAGAATATTTCTTCCCAAACTGTCAAAATCATACTGACAACAAACTTTCTACTTGACGGCCACAAAGTTTATACGATTATATACAAAATTATGATTCGTTTAGAACGCATAACTATGATAATTAATAGAAAAACATAGTTATCTTCTCCTTTGTACATAATTTAGTTTAGTCATGTCTATTTCTTCCTTCGACAAGTCGGTTTTCGTGCTAAGCCTGCTGGGCTTTCCGTCAAAAAAAGGTTTTCGTATGTTTTTTCTGTCCAATAATTGACTTTTGTTTTATTTCTTTACCCAGAAATTTTATATTTAGGTACTTAATGTTTTCTAGTTATTTAAATAATGTGAGTACTAACTCAACATGTAATGAAGCAATAAAAAACTAGCAAAGATAACAAAAAACAATCCCCAACATGCAAGAAAAATATAAATATCACGTTTTTAATTGTAGAGATATGGTATCAAACTCACAACTTTTGAATCAAGATAAAACGCGTTTTCTGAATATTATAAAGATATCATTAAGATATTGATCTATATAATTAGAAATATAACTACATAGATTTTAGTTGCACAATAATAGACAAAGTAATGAGAACTAAATTATTAAAATGATTTTAAAAGTTTTTTGTGTTCTTCAAGTGTTTTTAATTCAGGTAATATTGTGTCCAAGTGTGGTTGTAGTTATGTTACAGCCATATGGGTTAACGATCAGGTTGGTCCGTGGATGGGTTACATACCAAGACCCCTCGTGCCTCGGAAAGCATGGAGTTAAGCCGTTGATCGTTAAAGATAAAAAACTTAAAAAAAATCAACCGACTTCCAAAAAAACAAACTACAAACTAAAAAATAACTTTAATTTCGGAAGTCGGTGACTTTGGATAAGTATTTCATTAAATTTTTCTGTCACCGTCTTCCAAATTTTTTTTATTTTTCAGTTTGTAGTGTCGTTTTGGAAGTCGGTTGTTCTTTTTTTTGAAAAAGTTTTTTTTATTTTTCACTTTTTAGTTATAGTACCTACCCCACACAATTTTAAATTTCATCATCCTTGGGGTCAAAACAATGCATATTTATGCGATAACAGCGATCGCGGTTTGTTCACTGTCATTTTTTGAAGAGTTCCGTTGCCTGTGTCCGAAACGCATCATCAGATCTATATGAAATTTTTATGTGACTATTTTGGAACTTTCGACCAAAAAGCATTTTGTAAATCCGTCAATATATGACGGACTTATAACACACATAAAAAAAATAAACATGTCGGATGGATAACCTCCTTCTTTTTGAAGTCGGTTTAAAATAAAAAACATGTCGAACTGATAACCTCCTTCTTTTTGAAATCGGTTCAAAAATCAGAATCAATTGATTTCATTCGTGGATTTTTGACAGTCGTTACGGGTCGTCAGAAGCCCGAAAGTCTGACAGCCAGTTTTCCAAGGGGTATCATATTACCCCATAGGTAGCTGGGTTTTGGACGTCAGATAGGCAGCCGCTCCACGTAAAATACTGATATTTAATTGCATCCGATTAGACAGGAAGCCGATCCCCAAAATAATTGAGAAAGGCGAGGCAGATGATAATTAGGATTTGCTGAACAATCTTTATAATTGAACTCACTGGACGAAGGCAGTGTGACGATCTAATCATGTTTGACGGGCCAACATGGCCAGACGTCCCAACGCCTAACGGTGGGACATAATAATATTACGTCCGGCACCACACGGAACGGCGGACGGCGTCATCATTGTGATAGAATATTGACAGTGACAGTATTTGTAGGTGATTTAGATGTGCTAAACTAAGCATTTCATTGGTGAAATTGGCCGTTAGTTGTAATCGCTTTAAAAAAATGTTGTAGGTACCTATCTATTTTATTGTTCACCGATTTATTTTTTTATCCACAGGTAATTTCTGCTCAGCTCTCGAATCTAGATCTTTCAATCCAGAATGTACTGAATCACTTTGCAAATACGCCACAGGCAGAATATGGCAGATGTAGAAGACAAATCAATAACCCGCCAGTCGGTGAACCAGGAAGCGGGGATTTGCCAGAAAACAGCTTTGCCAATGGTTTGCCTTTAAGAAATGGCATGCCGTTTGGTAATTTGCCTCGTGGCAGTGGATTGCCAAACACCTTTGAATTGAACAATGGATTCCCAAAATTACCTTTTAATTTGCCTTTTCCAAGTGCGAATATTGTGCCACAGAACAGAATAGTACCAAATGTAAATGGCTTGAATATTAATGGATCACCTTTTAGTACTCCAAATGGACTGCCAAGTTTTAATAATGTGCCAAATGGATTGCCAAGTTATAATAATATACCAAACTCATTGCCAGGATTGAACAATATGCCAAAGGGATTGTTAAGTTTTAACAATGTACCAAACACATTTTCAGGTTTGAACAATGTGCCAAACGTTTTGCCAAGTTTGAATAACATACCAAACGCATTGCCAGGTTTGAACAATCTGCCAAACGGATTCTCAGGTTTTTATAATGTACCAAACGCATTGCCAGGTTTGAACAATGTGCCAAACGTTTTGCCAAGTTTTAATAATGTACCAAACGCATTGCCAGGTTTGAACAATGTGCCAAACGGATTCCCAATTTTTAATAATGTACCAAACGCATTGCCAGGTTTGAACAATGTGCCAAACGGTTTGCCAAGTTTGAATAACATACCAAACGCATTGCCAGGTTTGAACAATGTGCCAAATGGATTCTCAGGTTTTAATAATATACAAAACGCATTACCAGGTTTGAACAATATGCCAAACGTTTTGCCAAGTTTGAATAACATACCAAACGCATTGCCAGGTTTGAACAATATGCCAAACGGATTTCCAAGTTTTAATAATGTACCAAACGCATTGCCAGGTTTGAATAATGTGCCAAACGGTTTGCCAAGTTTGAATAACATACCAAAAGCATTGCCAGGTTTGAACAATGTACCAAATGCATTGCCAATTATGAACAATATGCCAAACGGTTTGCCAAACATTAATAATCTGCCGTTCCCCACTACGTTCCAAAACTTAAACAATGTGCCAGTTGGACAAAATATTTTGAACTTAAATAATGTACTGGCTGCGACCTCATTGCCAAATTTAAAAAATGTGCCTAACACATTGTCAAAAAACAATGCGCCAAACGGTTTGCCAAGTTATAACAATGTGCCAAATGGATTGCCAAGTTATAATAATCTGCCATTCCCAAATACGCTCCTAAAGTTAAACAATGTGCCAGTTGGGCAAAATATTTTGAACTTAAATAATGTACCAGCTGTGAATTCATTGCCAAATATTAATAACATGCCAATTCCCGATGGTTTCCCAAGTTTCAATAACTTACCATGTGGTAAAACCTTACCACCATTGCCATTTAGCAACGGATTGCCATTAAACAATTTGCCAAGTGGAAATTTATTGCCATCAATCAACAATCAACTGCCATATCTTAATAACTTTCGAATAATAGAAATCGGTATTGGAAATGGAATGGCAGACATGAAGAGGTTACCCCGTAATGGTTTGCCAGATGACATTATTTTGCCTAATAATTTGCAAAGTAGCAATGTATTGGCACAACAAGTTGCTGATGAATTGTCAAACATGCATAACTATCAAAATAACAATGGTTTTTCAGCCATTACGAATACGCCTCTTGCCAATGAATTATCAAACGGATTTTCCAGCAACGATTTACAATTTGATAATGCGCAAGAGCCAGTCAACAACTGGTATTATGACTTTGTACGGGAAAGTATGCCAGTTACCCAGAATGAGGCGTTTTCGACACTTCGTGCTAGTGAATTATCAAACAATATGCCTGACAGTAACAGATTTTCAAATATGAACCACTTTCCGATCGGCAATGGCGCATCAAGCATTGCTAGTGTAGCACAAAATATCAACAATATGCAATCAAATAATGACCCGTTAGATAACAGCAATTTGCAAAACTACAACATAATGCCTGTCAATGAACAAAGACTTGTCAATAATGTTCCTTTTAATAATGGTTTTGCAGATAAAAATAATTTTCCTGCTAATACAGGAATGCCAAATGCGAATAGTAGACTGGTGAACGCCATCAACAATGGCATGCCGCTTTCTAATGGCGGACATTTAAATGACATATTCTTTGCTGATAATGGCATGGAAGTCAACATGCCAGAGACATACGAACAAAATACTGTTGGCAACAGATTTCCAAGCAACGATTTCCGATTTGGCAATGCTCAAGAGCCAGCTAACAACTGGCATTACAACTTAATAGGGGCAAATAATAACCAGAATATACTGCCCGAAGGAGTGCAAATGTTTTCAAATGTGCCAAGCGATCATCAGTCAGTCTTGATGTCTAATAATTTGAATTTGGCACAGGAGTTGATTAAGAATTTGAAAATAGAAGGTAATATGCCATTTTTGAATGGCTTGCCAGTTGCTGGCATTACCGAAACAGTGACTGTGTTGAATAGTCCATATAGTAAATAGATTTTTAACTAGGCGTATTTTTGTAAATAAATTATTTATTTTAGTTAAACTATTACTTTATTAGATTAAAAAGGATGTTTTGTTGTATAATTATGTTGTAAATAGTGAAGTTTTTTTTATTGAAATTAAAAACCATTTAAAATTAATTGTTGTCTTTTATAGATCTTTCCAAGTTTTTAGGGTTCCGTACCCAAAGGATGCCAACGGGATCCCATTACTAAAGCAACGCTGTCCGTCCGTGTGTCAGAGGGCTGTATCTTTTGACTCGTAATGGGTAAACACTCGAAATTTTCACAGAGAGTGTACTAATTAAGTATTTCCGCTATAAAAACAAATAATATAAAGTTATTACTAAAGTATTAAGAAAAACATGAGGTGTTAAATGTTGTACGAAACCCCTCTCGAATCGTGTGCGAGGCTGACTTGCACTTGGCCGTTTTTGTATTTCAGCAAGAAACAATTTATTTTGCTGTCGTTTTAAAACAATCTGGCAAACATAGAAGACCCTTAATACCAGCACAGTTACATAGCGATATTATCATGAGTGAATAAATGTAATATTCCGTTATTATGATAATTATTAACAAACTACGTAAAAGCACAAAGGACATGAATGTATTTAACGGGAAATCGGGAAGGCCGGGCTGTTGCATCTGATTGCTGATTCGTGACTTCGTCAGCACGGGAATCCATAGTGAGCGTTAAACTTCAGGAAACGTTGAAATAAATACGCTGTAGCGTTGACTGTTCACTATTTTAATTTAACAGACACTTAAATGACTTAAACAATTAAGGATTGCAGTAATAATTAACGATTTAGAGCCAATGGGTTTGCGAGTGACCATCACGTGCAACGGCTGTCAACAACTGCATGAATTGACACGACGTCGCCCGCCATGACAGACGCAACTCCATTCGGTGTTACCCGCTCTTAATTAAAATTACCATTTAGTTGAATTCAAATCGATTAATCGTTAAAATAACAGAATAATGACCAATGATTTAAAAAAATAACAAAGTAAATTAACACTCTCGAAATTAACTGATTTTCATTATTTAATAATGTCACGCGCCGTTATATTTAATATTTCAACATCCGCACTGATATTAAAAGTATTATTTGTTCCTGGTCACGTATTGTTTATAAAGCAAGCTATCGTTAGTGATGAGGTTTTACTTGCTTTTAATTTGGATTTAAAGAAGGAAAGGAAGACAATAGTGGAGTAGGAATTGAGGTAGGCTTTCCCCACTGCTGGGTCTGTGAGATGGAAATGAAATGAAATGAAATTAAATGAAATGTTTATCTATGTAAGAAAATCTTAAAAGATACTTTTACACGTCAATATTTTGTTGGTCAATATTTTTAAAACTAGATGGCGCCGGCATTTCCTAGCTGACTGTTCCCTGAGAAGAAAAACCGAAACAAACTCAGAGGTCATGGTCTCTTTTAAAGTCCAAACATTATATTATATAAATTTTATGTGAGTCTAACAATGCAGGGTAATGTCTGGAAAGGCCTTTTGAAGAAAAAGCCATTGCAGCTTTGAGCTGACCTGTCTCAACAGACGGCATGTATGTAGCAGTCACTCGATGATGGATGGGCCATAATCCACCTTTTCCTTTCTATGTTGGGGTCGGCTTCTAGTTTATCCGGATGCAGATGAGTACCAGTATTTTCCATGGAGCGACTGCCTATCTCACCTCCACAACCCAGTAACTAGGTAATACGATAGCTCTTGGCTTACCAAGGGCTAGCGTATTGACTTACCTTGGCTTACCAGTCGTAACTGGTTGTCAGATTTTCGGGCTTCTCTCGACCTGTAACGCCTGTTAAAGATCTACAATGATAACCGAGACCAACGGCTTGACGTGCTTTCCAAGGGACGGAGAGGTATTGAGGTATCGATCGACCCATGCAGCTTTTATTACTAAGCCACATACCACTCCTCCGCGTTCTTCGTTCAATGCACGTACCTTCCATATAGGAGAAAAGTCTGCTGTAGCACAATGCATCCTGGCACTAATATTGATAGTGGGTCGCACAGTGTACAAAATTCAACCATAATTCCTTTAAACCTTAATGTATTTTTAATGCATTATTATATAACAAATATTAGCTTTCTGTGACGACTGCGTGCCGGAAGACGTAGAGTTGGAAGGCCTCCCACAAGGTGGACCGATGACCTTGTAAAGGCCTTAGGCATCCGCTGGATGCGGGAGGCACAGAATCGGTCCATGTGGTGGAGCTTGGGGGATGCCTAAGTCTAGCAGTGGACGTTTTTCGGCTAAAATTATGACGATGATGACTCTTTCTCCGTCTAAACTTTGACTATGCCAAATTTCGTACTCCGGAGGAAATAATAAGTCAACAACACACAGACAAACATAACTTCTATTCTTATACATAATAAACCTCATGATTATGTAGGAAGTTCCATATAAAAGTGGGTCACGTAAAAGACTCTTGTTTTGTGCAATTGAGTTCTACGATCTACAAAATGTGTCTTCCATTGATTTTCATTGTGTTGGAAGTGCTGGCGTTGGAGGCAAGTTTTTTTATTATTCCTTAACTAACCAATTATGACTTATGACTTAGGTATCTATTATCAATATAATAGATACCTGGTTGCCTGGTTGTTGTTTGTTATTGTTGGTGGTAGTCATTGTAGTACCAATGTACTACAATGTAACAACTCTGATATCAATAGATCAGATAATAGATATAATAGACCAGGAACGTAAAAGACCAATTATACTTCCGTCCTCGACGACGACTAACGACCAAGAAACGTTCACCCATGGGCTCACCCGACAATGCTTTTTACTGACAGTTTTGCCAAAGAGAATAATACGAATTGAATAGTTGCGGGGTTGCCAGCATAATTAGTCGATTACAAAATTAATCGAATATTAAAACAAATAACATTGAAACTTTAGTCATAATAAATGGTCAAATGGTGCTATTATTAATCAAAACCTAACACTAGGTTAGTGATCATCAGTGGCGTTAGGTTACTAAAATATATTACTTTTTAAACATTGGTTAAAGTTATGTAATGTTATTAAGTGACTGAACCTTACATTTTTTGTAAAAGCATAATCAGCCTTTAATGTGGACTTCTGGGGGCCTACTCCCTAAGCACTTAGTCCGTCGTTTCGGTCGAAGTAACGGTCCTTTCCAATTCCGTATCACTTACAGACAGAAGATTAGTTTGGAGCCCGAACTAAGAATGAATGACTACAAGATTTGACAGCGGTCCCTACTCCCGAAATATTTTTGCCCGTCCAAAAAGTTACTTAATTGGCTGTAGGATTCACTAAGAAGTTTTGTACTACTTTCGGACGGGCCTGTATCTTCGTTGACGGAGTTAGACAATAGGCCCCTGGGACAAAGGCTTCCTCTTTGTGAAAAGGAGAGGGCCTTAATCTTTCACGCGGCCGAGTCCGGGTTGGTCGATGTTGCACGTCTTAGAATTTTTGGTTCTGGGACATGACTCACGATGGTTTCTTTTACAGTTTTCAGAGTAGTGGTTATGAAATTATTTACACAAAGAAAGAGTCTGCTTGGGTTTGAACCCAAGACTTACAACCTGTAAGCCGGAGCAACCACTGTAGTGCTAGACTATTAACTTAGATGAAATGAACTGTCATTTTACCTGCAGTTGTATTCTGGAAATTTCTCACCGCGAAAAGGTTAGGTGAAGTGAGCTGTCTATAGTGTCAAACCGAGCATAACGAGGAATTCAGCCCACTTCACTTAAGTTTTGTGACTGATACTAGGGATTTGGGGAGGACTTTGAGCTCACTTCATCTACATATTTACGGTGAGATTTTTACAGGGCTGAGCCACCAACGCTCAAGTTAAGGTTATTAATAATCCCCAATCTCAGGAGGACGGTTATTCCTCTTGTCTAATAACAAAACAATACCATCTCTAATCGGATAACCAGAAGTGTATCTAGTAATCAATCGTTACAGTAATTTTTAAAGAGGTGTTCCTTCAGCAGTAAAGAAAGATACTTAGCTGATATTAATGTATTATAACTGCTTCACTCCAGTATAGTTATCTATTATATTGGTACTACAATGTAACAACTTTGATATCTTATTATAATAGATCAGATGGAGCCCAGGAACGTAAAAGACCAATTGTACTTCCGACCTCGACGACGATAAACGACCAAGAGACGTTCTCCCATGGGCTCACCCGTCATTACTTTTTACTGACAGTTTTGCCAAAGAGAATAATACGAATTGAATAGTTGCGGGGTTGCCAGCACAATTAGTCGATTACAAAATTAATCGAATATTAAAACAAATAACATTAAAACTTTGGTCATAATAAATGGTCAAATGGTGCTATTATTAATCAAAACTTAACACTTGGTAAATGATCATCAAAGGCAACACATACCTGTCCCACCGCCGATGAGGTAGGAACTAGCTATGAACGATATTCTCGCTCAAGAACCGTCTAAAACGGTCTAGGTCCCGTGTAAGTAAAAGAAATACAATATTATTCGTTGATCGCTAACTATTCACACCTCTCATTTGTCGCGGTGACAAGAGCTATCAAAGAGAGTACTCGGTCAGCGACGCTCGCTTGGCAGGCATAAAACTCGCTGAGATAATCACGCACGGTACTTACACGCGGACTCGCTGCTCATTCATTTCCAGCATTGGGACAGGTACCTATAGGTTATATTTGTTTCAAAATCTAGGCTCCGTTGCATGGTGGCTATATTTTGTATAAAATACTGAGATCTTCGTCCTCAATGTCTGTTTGAAAATGGGAGTTTTGCATGGCTCTATACTAGGCCCTTATATTTTTAACACGCTTTTTTTAGCTTCACCCGTGGTACCCGTGGTATCCGTAGGTAACCCGTGGACCGATGACAATTCAATAATATTAAAAAAAATAGAAAACAAAAAAAAACTCGCTTTTGTAGTTAGCAGAATGAAAAAATATAAAATAAATAATAGTTTAAAAAACTAAAAAAACGCGCTTGAAAAACCAAATTAAAAAAATAAAAAACAATTTAATTCTATTAAAAAGCGGTGCTTGATAATAATTGATTATAAAAATTATATTAGTAGTAAATTAGTACCTCAAAAAGCACCCCCACGCTTTTTAATAGAATTAAATTATTTTCTATTCTTTTAGTTTGGTTTTTAAGGCGTGTTTTTTAGTTTTTTTTAAACTATTATTTTTAGCTTTTGTTTTGTAATTAATTAAAATTATCATTGTATTACAGCGTACGACAGCGTACCCCTACAATGATTACATAATTGCGTACATTCCTGTTGAAGAATTAGTTTATTTATCATCAGAGGTAAGGAAATTTATTCTTCATCCTGTTCTTTAGTTTTGAATATTTTTTGTTTTCGTATAAAATCCTATTACTTGCACTTTCGAATTGCCAAAGGGTCGGTCAGTCAGAAAAATGCAGCTAGTTGCCCATTCCAAAGCGGTCTCTGCGAAGAAGGAGAAGAACGGGCAGATACTCTCTTAAATCAAAATACCCACTTTTTTCTTAAATTAAAATATAACATTTTTGAATCAATTAAGTAGGTCCCTATTGTACTCTAATTTTTTATTTCAAAGTTAAATCTCATTTTATCGGTCGACGTCATCAATGCCGACGTCAGCGCTGGTGCTGGGGCTATCTCGCATAGGGTGGCAGCATAATGCAGATCAATGACCGTTTAGCGTGGATATGACGCATGTTTTTGCCTAGTTTGTTCTTTTTTGTGGTTGTGTTCTTTCTTTAAGTTATTTTCTTTCTAAACCATTGTTACAAAATTATTTTTGGTATACAGAGCACGTTTAAACTTTGGATAACTTTTTGCTGAACAAATGCTTTTAATTGTGTTGTGGAAATAGCTCAATTCAACTAGCTCGACTGTTGCCCATTACAAAATTCAAAACAATTTATTTTTATTTTTACAGAATATAGAAGCAATACCCGTACCATACTACAACAATGCTTTTTTCTACGACCCTTGGTACTATCAAAGCATGATGACGCAAAATATCAGGTCACCCTACCAGCAGACTACAGGGCCTGTGACCTTTGGAGGTCAGGTTAAAGCTAAAGGAGGGGTCACTATTAAAGGAGGGTTTGGAAATGACGGCTATGGAAGTGAGTCTGATTTTAAATTAATATAATTTTTTGGAGAAAAGGTCCCAAAATCCGAGCCATTGATATTGCCTAAATGTGATTATAATTTTCTTCATCATCATTCATCATCATTTCAGCCGAAAGACGTCCACTGCTGGACATAGGCCTCCCCCAATTTGGGGGGCTTGCCATAATCGCTACGCTTGGCAGGCGGGTTGGCGATCGCAGTATGGTGGTAAAGTGCATAGAGAACGCTGCTGCCCATTCTCTAGTAAGTTCCTTAGTCGCCTTCTATGACACCCACGGGAAGAGATGGGATGGTGCTATTCTTTACGACTGGCACCAAACGGAACAATAAACACCGTGACATTTTAGTCGTCTTACAAAGGTGGTCCACCCAATGTATCCGTTATAAAATATCTCTAAGCGCAATTAAAATATTGTTACCATTAATTAATGCATAATAAAAGGTACAAAGAAAAATAAATAATGCTTTAGAATTATAAAACACCCTCCTTGTCAATAATGTTTACGTATCAAACGGTACAAGATATCTACCTACTTACCATTACATTCCATCATTAATTCTATCTCCATAACAGGGTGTTTCAAACCACGTCATGCGTCTTAGTGAATTATATTTTAATTTTTTGAATTATGCAAATGTTCAAAAATATTTTTTTTTTATTATTGTCATAGTCATTGGATACATGAAGTGGGCTTCCGTTGTAAGACGACTAAAATGTCACGGTGTATAATACATAATTTTCTTACGAATGCAATAATGACAACAATGGTTGTATTTTTAAGCAACTATTGTACCAAAGTCTTATGCGTAACACAGTAACTTCAAAATGATTCAGAACCTGAATCATTTTGAAGGTTATTTCTAATCTATTGCTTCCTAAGTTGTAATAATTTCGGAAGTCGGTGACTTTGGACATGTATTTTATTAAATTTTTTGCACCGCCTTCCGAAATTAAAGTTATTTTTCATTTTTTTTAGTGCTTTTTTGGAAGTCGGATTTTTAAAGTCTTTTTGTTTTTCACTTTTTAGTTATAGTACCTACCCCACACAATTCGAAATTTTATGATCCTTGGGGTCAAAACAATGCATATTTATGCGATAGCAGCAATCACGGCCGTTTGTTGCCCATGGTCCACCCGCCTAGTTCACCTAGGTAGACTATGAGAAATCATTTTTCTCATAGTCCATCAGAAAGTCCATATTATGTTTTCTAGGTGGTCTATGGGAAATTACTTTTCCCACTGTTCACCTGAAAATCCATATTATGATTTTATCGTAGTATTACTAGAGAATAATTGTGATATTAAATTGTAAAGCCGGCCTAAATGTTGCATTTTATTTATTAGTACCTATTTATATGTTAGTCATTGAAAAAGTCATAACTAAATTAATTATAAAGGCGCTTGACGCTTGACGTTTTGCCGTCAAACATTGAAATGCAATTTTATACCGTCGATTTTGTTATGCACTATACAAAAAACTGTACGGATAAACTTCCCTATATAAGTTATTAGTATTTTGATTTTAAAATTTAATATCGCAATTATTCTCTCGTAATACTACGATTTTCAGGTGTACAATGGGAAAAAGAATTTCCCATAGACTACCTCGAAATCATAATATGGACTTCCTGGTGGACTATGAGAAAAATAATTTCCCATAGTCCGCCTAGGTGAACTAGGCGGGTGGACCATGGGCAACAAACGATCGCGGCTGGTTTGCTGTCATTTTTTGAAGAGTCCGTTGCCTGTCTCCGAAACGCATCATCAGATCTATATAAAATTAATTAAAAAAAAATTATAAACAGTTCTAAATACAAGATAAAAATAAGCCCTAGAAGTTAGGAGATGACCAGTCTCAACCGACAGCGCCCGTTCGCGAACTCGACGCGTGGATCAGCACCATCCAGCTCAACCATTTTGTAGGAAACCGAATGATCCATCGCCACGCGCCACCATCAGTGAGACATTTAAGTGTGACGTACTCTCAACTGCCATGCTTTTTCAAGTCACCGTACATCATAACAACACAATAAACGGGTGCATGGTACTCACATTTACAAAATTTAAACAAAATGCTTCTTCGCCAGCAGTTAAAACAGTGGATGTAATGTGGATAGTTATAATGCCTGATCATCATCATCTGCCTGGTCTTTCCCAATTACTTTGGGGTCGGCTTCCAGTCTAACCGGATGCAGCTGAATACCAGTATTTTACATGAAACGACTGCCTATCTAACCTCCACAACCCAGTTACTGGGTAATACGATACCCCTTGGTAAGACTGGTTGTCAGACTTTCGGGCTTCTGACGACCCGTAACAACTGTCAAAGATCCACAAATGACAGCCGGGACCAACGGCTTAACGTACTTTCCGAGGCACGGAAAGGTCTTGGTGTATAAAGATGGTCATCAATCCACGGACCAAGTGTAGCTTAACCTGATCGATCAACCCGTTCGGCTTATATTACTTACCCACAAACCCCTCAGTTACAATGCACGATATTCTGGTTTATTTAGTCCGTTATGTCCCATTTTGCGCCGACCTCAAATAAGTTGGCGTAAGGCCAGGGCAATGATGATGAAGACATGTGACGTCCACCAACCTACACTGACCTGCGTGGTGGATTATTTCCTTTCACAGCGAGAAAGCCTGTGTTCCAATATTGGAAAGATTATAGGCTGATATTATAGTATTATAGGCTAGCACTTCTTTTTTTTGGAGAGTGGGAAATCATCAAATAACTTCTCCCGCTCTGGGTGGAGCAGGAGGGCGTGTCAGACTTCTACTGACTAAAACTCACCTGTGTTCCCTCAGTTGCCTGTGTGCCAGGGTCAACGGTATACCTTTCGAACAACCCGCACCCCTGGCAGGCATCGGCCCTTGTGGACCCCACCAGATGGTGCTAACATTTCTTTGAAGCGCGCGTGGAACACAACGCTCCGTTGACTCGGGCTTGGTCCTTACCAGACAGCGAGCTACCCATTACTCGCCGTTCGGAAGCCCGCGCCTACGGTGGCCGGCAATCAGCCTAGGATTCCCGATGTCCAGGGCGTCTCCTGCGGGCCTAAGGCCGTGAGGGCGCACATACTGCCTAACACTTTATGGTTACATTAAGACCAATCACGACTCAACATATCAAGACAGAAAAAGAATACCAACTTACAACCAAATTAAATTCTTTAATTTTTTTTACAGCTTTCACATCGTACTCAGCACCTGCGACGTCTCTTGCCATTACGTCTCAACCAGCATTGCCTACGACCTCTGCTTGGATACCAGACACAACGTTGCCAACCTCTACAAACTTGCCAACCATCACAACTTTGCCAGCAGTCACCTTGTCATCTACAACAACCCACCAACCGTTTATAGACACTGTGCCATCTACAGTCTCCGTGCCAACTACGCCCATGCCATTTATAGTTGTCACAACGACAGTTCCTAATGATGTTGTGAATGGCAATACGGCTAGCCCGGTAAAGTTTAGTGGAATGGTGCCTGCATCTGGCCGGGTTAAGATTTCTGCTCATTTTTGTTGATGATCTAAATTGATTATGAATGTTAAGCATAGTTTAGTATAATATTTATTTAGCTTTTTCTTTGTTAAAAAGTATTATTTATAGTTACTCAGTACGGAAAACACACACAAGTAATAAATGAAACCACAAGTAATACTAGACCACAGAAGTATAGCAAAAATAAAAATCAAATTAAAAACGTTAAAAAAAGTTTTTTTTTTTAAACACAATTAATATCAAACTATAAATAGTAAAAGTAAACATTTATGTTCGTACCTGGTCGTTTAGGTGTACCAATCTTGCATTTGATGATTTCCCACCCAGAACAAAAAAAAAAAAAAAGGCAAATAAGTAGAATATGTAACAACGTCGTGATAGTTTGCAATGAGTGGCAAAGTCGCTTTTCAACGTTCCAGTATGCAATTGTTCATTGAATCATT
Organism: Polymixis lichenea; assembly: GCA_949091785.1. NCBI lineage: Eukaryota > Metazoa > Arthropoda > Insecta > Lepidoptera > Noctuidae > Polymixis > Polymixis lichenea. The sequence goes on along the minus strand of OX420958.1, from coordinate 10,875,720 downwards.
GATCTATAATTGGACTCATAATCATAATGTTGCCATACTAAAACTAATAGTGTTGGGGTAGTGAACGATTTTGCGTAAAGAACGAATGATGAAAATGGTTTAATTTTAATTTCGTTGTAAAACTTTAAAAATTCATTTGTAACATGTGGAATATAAGAATATGTAACAAAGTTATTAAATTTAAATATAATTGTTGCATGTTATTAAATAAATTAAAATTACAGTTAAATGATTAAATTAGTAATAATGTAATGTAGTGTGTTTAATTATTATTAATTATTTAATTATTGTTTAGTTATTAAATTTTAAAACAAAAAATTTAAATACAATATGAAATTAAATAAGGGACTTGAACTTAAGAAAATATTGAAAACAAAAAACACAAAAAATCAACAACAAGCATTACTAACTACATTACAATGTAATACTTTATAATTACAATCATACTTAACACACTTTAATTTTATTTACTTATTTTTATAACACTTATTTACATATTTTTTATTTGCATTTTTTTTTTCTTTTTTCTTCTTCCATTTACATTTCGATTCCTTGCATACATGAAATTACTAGGAGAAATGTGTAAGGAAACGTTTTGATTTATACTTACAACCTTTCGAACTAGTTTTGTAAGTATATTATTTTAAGTTAATTCAATTTCATTCATTCTTACACCACCTCACTACCTTTTTTTGTCATGATCTGGTAACCCTTCAATTGTCAAGTTACTGGATTCGATTATAAGGCCAAGTATAGTAATCCAATTCCACATTTGATCAAAACTAAATTCTAATTTTTGACCATATTACTGGACCGATTTCGTGAATTTTTTGTATTTCGGCAGCAAACGCAAGTAGGTATGTGGTTTTATTTATTGCATACCTTTGCATATGTGGTTTCCATACTGTATATTATACAAGGTAAATATTTAGTTGACTACAAAAAAATCAGACCTCACATGCAAAATAAATAGTCAGCTGATCGATTGTGTATGGGAGGTCCGATTTTTTTTTCATATTTCGACCCATGGTCCTCGGAGAAAGTTGTTCAATTTCACTGGTACTATCTAATGGAAAACAGAATACAACAACGAGCAGTGGTCTGATAATATAATTCGTATATTTTGTGGTCAATATTTTTACACAAGAGACAAGGCTCATAAAAAACATATATGCCGTAACAATATTAATTTGAATCGGTGACAGGCATGTGTAACAGGCCAGTGCATACATATATGCGACCTCTTCCAATACGCCCCCTTAATATAGTTACGCTGCGTATGATCACTTCTGTACTTGTCAGAACTCGGTACATAAAATTAAATAAATCACCAACACTTCTGTGTCCGACTGTACTACGCTGTACCCAAAAGTAGAATACAAAAACAGAAGAAATCTAACAAAATAAAGTATGCATAACGAAACTAAATTATCTATTACACAAAGCACAAAAAAGAACATAAAACGTCAAAACGTCTATCTACTCATCGCCCCCTTAATAGAATAATTTGACAGGGATAAATCCTTTAAAAATTCTCTAAGCTTCGGGCTGTGAACACTTTTAGTTAAGATGTCCGCTATCATCATATCAGTTGACATGTACCTTATTTCAACTTTGTTAGCTAGTACACATTCACGAATAAAATTATACTTGATATCTATATGCTTTGTCCTATTATGCATCATTTTGTTAGCTGCAATTTTATGCGCCGACTGATTGTCATTATAAATTACTACTGCTTTACTATCCACAGCTGTCAAACTGTTAAGTAAACTACGTAAATAAAGAGCTTCCTTCGAAGCTAGACTCAATCCTACGTACTCTGCCTCTGTGGAGGACAAGGATACTGTCGCTTGCTTCCTACTCTCCCATGACACTATATTTTTACCTATCTTGAAAATTAATCCTGTGAAAGATTTTCTATCAAGTGCCCCTCCCCAATCTGCATCAACATAGCCTCGTAAGTCCAAATCTCCCGACTTCCTAAAAGTAAGACAAAGGTTAGACGTACCCTTCAAATACCTTAAGACCCGTTTTGCACATTTAAAGTGTATTTCGTCATAACACGAATTAAATTGTGAAAGTACACTCACCGCATGTGCTATGTCTGGTCGCGTATTACAGGCTAAATAGTTTAGACACCCTATTATGCTTTGATATGGCAGATTACTATGGGAATTTGTCGATCTTTCTAATTTCATGCCGACTTCCATTGGGGTTGAAACTGGCTTAGCGTCTGTCATGTTAAAGTCATTCAAAATTTCCGAAATGAACTGTTGCTGATCTAGACAAATAACATCTTTATCTCTCCTCAGCCTCATGCCTAAAACATGCCTAGCCGCGCCTAAATCTTTCACTTTAAACTTATCAAGCAAATCGGTTTTTAATTTTTGCTTTTCTTGTTCACAATTTCCAAAGATAAAAAGGTCATCTACATAAATAACAACAATTAACTTGTTATTGTTTTTAAGCTGCTTTTGATACAAACACGGTTCTATTTTTGATTGTACAAAGCCTGAGTTCAACATCTCTTTGTCCAATTCCTTGAACCAAGCATTCGAAGCTTGTTTCAATCCATACAAAGAACGCTGCAGCTTACATACTTTGGTTTCTTGACCTTTGACTACTGCTCCTTTCGGTTGGAGCATGTAAATGTTCTCTTTAATCTTGCCATATAAAAAGGCAGTCGTGACATCCCATTGGTCAATGAACCAACCGTATTCAACAGCTAGCGAGAACAACGTTCGCAGAGTAGAACTTCTAACTACTGGAGAATACGTCTCAGTATAGTCTACACCACGTACCTGTGTGAAACCTTTTGCTACTAATCTAGCCTTATACTTTGTTACCTTGCCGTCACTATCTCTCTTGATTTTGAACACCCATTTGCACTGGATAGGCTTCTTATCGATCGGACGATCCACCAACGTCCAAGTCTGGTTCTCCTTTAGTGACATAAGTTCATCATCGATCGCTTTTTGCCATAAGTCACCATCGGGTCTCGCCAACGCTTCATTAATAGTCAATGGATCATCATCAAGATTGCTCTTGGCATACATAACATTGCATCCATACCGATCGACTTGTCTGCGTTCTCTTACAGGATACCTTCTTTCCGATTCAGGTATTGTGACTTCCTCTTCAGTCAATACGTCAATCTCTTGCTCTGGTACTACAGGCTCAGGTTGTATCTCCTCCGATACTTCTACGTTCTCGTCTATAGCATTACGGTACACATCATCGTGAGCCTCCAAGGGTTCCGATCTGCTTGTAGATCTGTTGGGTAAATTGGCATGAACAGAATCTGTATTTAGGTTTATGATAACTTCCGACTTTTCCACGTTTTCTTTTTGGAAAAAGACGTTTTCGAGAAATTTTACATCTCTTGCAATTTTCACTTCACCTGTCTTAGGATTCATCAGACGATAACCTTTCTGATTATCTGGATATCCAATAAAAATCATCGGTTCCGTCTTCATGTCTAGTTTCCGTCTCTTTTGTTTTGATATCAATCTGTACGCCAAACAACCAAAGATTTTCAGATGACTGACATCCACATCTTTTCCAGTCCAAAGCTTCTCTGGTACCGCATTATTCAATGCTTTCGTGGGGCTTCTGTTCTTTAGGTAAACAACAGTATTAACAGCCTCGGCCCAATACTTCTTGCTTAAGTTCGATTCTGAGAGTAATGTTCTTGCCTTTTCTATTATAGTCCGATTCGCTCTCTCTGCGACAGAATTTTGTTCCGGCGTGTACGGTACAGTCGTCTGGTGTTTTATACCTGCAGACTTCAAAAATGATTTAAATTTACTATTACAGTACTCTGCGCCGTTGTCAGTTCTCAGACATTTAATGAATTTACTGGTCTCATTCTCAACTTCCGCCTTGTATTCACGGAACTTATCGAAAGTTTCACTTTTGTTCTTCAAAAAGTAAACATGAGTCTTCCGAGTAAAATCGTCGATAAATAGAAGAATATACCTCGAACCTCCGAACGACGGCTCCTCGATTGGTCCGCAAACGTCGCTAAAAACCAGCTGTAAGACCTCGTTCGCTCTCGTACCTTGGTGTTTAAAGGGACTTTTGCAGGTCTTTCCTTCGATACATGGAATACACGGCTCGCATAAATCGGTACTCTTAAATTCCATACCGGTTACTAAAACTTTCATTTTATTCATATAATTACGCGATAAATGAGCTAATCTTTTATGCCAAATGTTCGAAATATTTTCATTTTGTTTTGACAGTGTCACATTCACGACGTTATTTTTATTTTCTGTCAACTCATAAATTCCGTCAACCTCTTGACATCTTGCAATAATTCGATTCTTATTTTGAATTATGCAACCTCCATTGTCAAAATTCATGCAATAATTCTTCTTGGTCAAATCGCTCACCGAAATAAGGTTCATGGATAAATCAGGAACATGTAAAACGTTTTCTAAAATTAATTTTTTGTTTTCGCTGACTCGTGGCTCAGCATTTCCTCGTCCTTTCACCAACAATTTCTCGCCGTTTGCTACTGCGATCTTCATGTTGCCCTTTTCAGGTTTATAAGACAACAATTTGTTTTTATCGTGGGTCATATGATTTGAGCACCCACTGTCTAAATACCACTTATCTTTGTGTATCACCTTCTTCGTATTCAGGCAGATATTCGCGGTTTTGATCCGCTCCTTGCATTCGGACGCCTTGTGTCCTTGCTTGTGGCACTTAAAACACTTGTAGACGAATTTCTGCTTGCGATCGTTAGTTTTTGTGTTGGATCTTGCATCGTTCTGTACTTTACGTGTAACTAAGGCTTGTTCGTACTCTGTATTTAACTTACTCTGTCTACTTCCTTCTTGTAACAATTTCGTTTTGATTTGCTCCAACGTGATCTGTTGTCCACTATTATCTACAGCCATGATGAGAGGGCTGTACTCAGCGGTTAGTCCACCCAGCAAAATCGATATGATCCAATCATCAGGAATATCAGCATCAATATCGGACAATTGTTGTGTCAGGAATGTAGTTTTGCTTATGTAGCTTTCCATAGAATCGAAATTCTCTAACTTACAGCTGAAAAGCTCTCGCTGAATATGTATACGTCTTCCCCAACCTTTGTCTTCATATGCTTTTTGTAAGCTGTTCCAGGCTTCTTTCGCAGTCTTCGCATTGTAGACGTGGGTAAAGCACTCTGGTTCTAACAACAAACATATTGTCGTTCGTGCCTGCCGGTCTACGTCAGCGTTTGCTACATCTGTAGAAATTACTCCCCACCAGTTTTTATTCTCCAAGTAATTTCGCACCAAGAACTTCCAATTTGGGTAGTCGGACGATCCTTTCAGCTTCTTGATACCACTTATACCAACTTCAGCTGACATAATTAAAATTTCGTAAGTTTTACAGCAAACCACTCATATAAATTATACGCACTATCAGAAAAAACTCCAGCACACTGGGCTTCTGGGCCCATAACCTAATGGAAAACAGAATACAACAACGAGCAGTGGTCTGATAATATAATTCGTATATTTTGTGGTCAATATTTTTACACAAGAGACAAGGCTCATAAAAAACATATATGCCGTAACAATATTAATTTGAATCGGTGACAGGCATGTGTAACAGGCCAGTGCATACATATATGCGACCTCTTCCAATACTATCACCCTGAAAAAATTAAACGGCCACTATTCACCTTGTATAGATTCGCATTCAGTTATATGTTTAAAGACAACATGTCTAGTATTATTGTCTTATTATCTTCATAAATACATGTTTCTTTGGTTCGCTTTTTATTTGAGAGACTGTAACCTTACCTAATCTAACTAACCTGTGCTTTCCCACTATTGGGCAAAGGCCTCTCTCTCCTTTTTCCAAAATAGTTACTTACGTAATGACAATTCAAAATCAAAATCAAAATATTTTATTTCACATAAACCTGCAAGGGCACTTATGAAACGTCAGAAGCTAGGTGCACGGTTCCAATTTGTCGCTTCCTATGGAGAAGAGCCGGCAAGAAACTCCACGGTTACTCTTTTAAAAATAATTGGGTTTTACAATGTTTTCAAATTACAGTGATAATAGGTATGGGAGGACAGTGCAGGCCTGTCAATAAGTACCAGGTACCTAGAGGACTGAAAATAAAGAATAGAAAATCGTCTATAAATCTAGTCTGTAAGGCCTACAACGTTCTTCCATTCACAATATGTAAAAGAATCTACATTAGTAAGATCAACCTATTTAAATAAAGTGACATGATTTTCATGAGAATCATTAACAAATAGTTGATATTAGAAGTGATGTATAATGTCAAAAATGATTCCTCATCATCATCATTCATGTCTCACCTTTTCCTACCTATGTTGGGGTCGGCCTCCAGTCTAACTGGATGCAGCTGAGTACCAGTATTTTACATGGCGCGACCGCCTATCTGACCTCCACAACCCAGTTACTGGGTAATATGAAACGAATCCCTTGGACGGCGTTTCGGACCAATGTCTCGATATTGGAGGAACTTCGAATCAAGGAAAGGTTATCATCGAGTATATAGATGCGAATCCCCAAATAATTCGGCCTCATTGTTCGAAATGAACGCTCCATGGAACGACTTGTTGTCCAGGGGCAAAAAGAAGGCAAGAGGTCACCTACGCGTTGGACAGACCTTATAAAAACTGCAACACAAACGTACATAGTCCAAAGCTCCCGAGACACTGAAGATCGCAACAAGTGGAGATGCATCGCGAGGGCTGCGTCTTCCAAAGAAAATGCATCATCGTTAACCACGACCATTCTGTCAAGAATACACAACTGAGGAGGATGAAACGAATTGGTAAGACTACCTGTCAGACTTTCGGTCTTCTGACGACCTATATACTGTCAAAGATCTACGAATGGCAGCCGGGACCAACGGCTAAACATGCTTTCCGAGGCACGAAGGGGTCTTGGTATTTACAAACCAAGTAGAATCATGGAACCATGTGTGGCGTGTGTGTGTGATTTGTGTGTGTGTGTGTGGTGTGTGATGTCCAAGTGGTCGTGGTGGTGTGGTGTGATGATCTGTTTTATTTTACTATTATCATCTCTTGCATGCTGACAATTTGTGTTGTACGTCTTGTATTCATGTTTGGGCAAATCAATTATTATCTTATCTTATCTTATCTGTTACCTATCCACGGACCAATTGCGGGGACTTAACCTGATCGATCGACTCGTGGGGCTGTTCATAAGAATGGAGTTTATTTTTAAATCTTGCAGCCCTGTGACACTTCTTTAAACTTTTAAATTTTCATTTCTTTGATAACAAAAAAACCTTTTTGTGATGTATTAATCTTAAGTTACTACATATTTTATCAATGATAACTTGCTTCATCAATTGAATTCTCGTACATGTTCTATCATTTGATCGATATCAACCATCGAATCAGTTGTACTTTTACGTAATCGATTTACAAATACACTTCCTATATTGTTTCTTTTTGAGCTGAGATCATTCATAATTATTCTGTACCTCCAAGAATAAGGTCTTAATTTTATAGAATTTGAAGCAAGGCGGTTGTCTATAAAGTTGTCTCTATAACGGAAAGTTGTGATTATTATATGTTACTTGAAATGATTACTTGGTGCTGTCTATTATTTGCAGTTGTTGTACAGGTAAATATCTAATTTCTTTTTGTTTGTTTAAAATTGTTTTTTAGGAATGATTTATTGTTTATAAGGAATGACAAGATAATTTTTGTCAATTAATGTATGTTACAACTATTGTATCCAAACCAAATATTATACACACAAAAATATAACATCACAGCGAACAGGCATTCCCCGAAGGACTAGGCAGAGGTGAACTTATTAGTGCACCCACCTTTCATCAAATAGGGGTGAGCCTATTGTCATCAATTGGGCACAAATCTAGACTTCAGGCTGCTACTGAGAAATTCTACATAGTAAAAGTTAGACCCCAATAACACTTTACCTGACCCTGGAATCTAACCTAGGACCTTATGTTCAGTAGTAACTCCAAAATATTATATAATTGAAAATACTATTAACACTCTTAACTGTTGAGATTCTCCATCATTGCATTGCAGTATTTAAGTGTAAGAAAATATGAAAGAACGCACTGAAAATAATTTTATTTTTCATTTCAGTACACATCAGCACAAGCAATACCATATGGCATGCCAAACAGATCCATAAATATTGGCAACAATGCCAGAGGCGTGCCAAACGGCATGGCAATGGGTAGAGGGATAGCCAATGGAATTGGCATGCCCACACCAATCGCTGCCAATAATATGGCAAGAGGAAATATTATTAACCGTCAGAATTTACCAAATCCTTACTACGCCAATAATAATGTAGCAAATAAGTATGCTTTTGGGAATAAAGCAACTGCAAAATTGGCCAATATTGTTGAGGCAAACTTAGGCAATCCTTTAATTTCTACCAACCAAATTTTATCAAATGATATCACCGCAGCAGCACTAGAAAACTTTGCCAATGCCAATCAAATGGCAAACATTGGTGCGCCGACAGTTATAGCCAACGTACCAAAAGGAGCAACATACAACTTTGGTAATAGTCCCATTCCTGTAACAGTTACTGGTAGTTCACATTATGGCAACCAACCTGTTGGCATAAGTATTCTGGCTGATAATTTAGAAGTGCAGGGATTGGTGACTGTGGTTGGTCGAATGCCAATCTTTGGTGCAGTGGCTATAAATGGCAATGTGCCATCGGATGGCAAAGCGTCTGTGAATTATAATTGTGGCTCACCAGCTGGTGTTTAGTGCTGTTAAGTTATTAATATATTTTAGAAATAAAGTTATTTATTGATCTAATTACGTAATTTGTTTTGTATTTTTTACCAACCATTTTTTCGGAGTTTTTAATGTTCTCAACTATTGGGTTAAAATAAGGTATGGTATGAGGAATTGGTCTTATCGTAAACCTAAGCCCCTGTCTTAAAGCTCTGAAGTGTCATGAAAACATTTATCTTTTCTAGGGTTCCGTACATCCTTATTAAAAAATTAACCCTTATAAGATCACTCGTGTATCTGTTTGTCTGTCCATCTGTCACCGCCAATTTGCTCCGAATCTACTAGACTAATGGTACACATACGAATTTCTGTGACTCAAACACGGGCGTGTATGTAAATAAATGAATTTTGAATACAGGTCTCTCTTTGGGGGCAAAATTAGAAAATTGAAAACAAAAGCTTTGCAAACTGTATTGTGTGACATATCAAATGAAAGGTCTTGTCGTGAGGGTCTCAAGTATTTGTTTAATTTAAAAATAAACAGCGCAGTTTTTTTCATTTTAGTTTAAGTTCACTTTGCTGACTAAATAGATTCGTCTGAGCATTCAATTTACAAAAAAATAAACTATTGTTTCAACGTACAAAAAACCGAAGTTAAATCTGGGAGCACGGTAGTGCGAGCCAATAACAAAAATAGAGGGGCACACCCTTACTTTTCTCGAAGCGTATCGTCATATTTCCTAACCTTCTCGAAGCTTTGACCGGGATAATGCAAGACAGTTCACATTCTCAGAATAAAATGTAGTTAGCAGACTTATAAAACACACTATATTTAATTTGTCTCGCTTTTATACTTTGGATTTTAATAATACCTAAAATACGTCGATTTCATCACTGACTCACTCATTCACTCATCAATACCTCTAGGGCACTTCCCGAAGCTTTACAAAGTTGAGATTTAGTATGCATGCTCGGGTTTTTCCAGCCTCCAACTCCCTTAAAAGGGAGGTGCAAGTTTTAGGGATTATAGTTATTCTACCTACATTTATTATTATGTAAGCTCGATTATTATGTACATAAACATACAACGAAAATCTTCTGCGTTGGCTTTGAAGAAAGTAACTGAAAGCGTATAAGAAATACGTTTAATCTGAATATGTTTGATGTGTAAAATCTATACAATATCACACTGAAATAAAAAACTTTTTCCAAAAAAAAACAATCGACTTTCGAAAAAACACTACAAAGAGAAAAATAACTTTAATTTCGGAAGGCGGTGACTTTGGATATGTATTTAAATTTTTTGTCACCGCCCTCCGAAATTAAAGTAATTTTTCTTTTTGTAGTGTTTTTTCGAAAGTCGGTTGTTTTTTTTTTTGGAAAAAGTTTTTATTTTTCACTTTTTAGTTATAGTACCTGCCCCTAATTCGAAATTTCATCATCCTTGGGGTCAAAACAATGCATATTTATGCGATAGCAGCAATCGCGGTTTATTTACTGTACTTTTTTTAAGAGTTCCGTTGTCTGTCTCCGAAACGCATCATCAAATCTATATCAAATGGGACCACACGGGAAGCACGAGCTTTAAAAAAAAAAGAATCATCAAAATCGGTTCAGTAGAAAGTTATGAGGTAACAAACATAAAAAAAACATACAGTCGAATTGAGAACCTGCTCCTTTTTTTGAAGTCGGTTAAAAATAAATAGAGCGCCCATCAAAAAGAAATGGAATCCCTCCAATGACATTTCATGTAACTTAGGTTGCAAAGACTTATATAACATTTTCACTGTCAAAAAGTTGTCAAATCTAATGCCTAGCCTTTAACTCTACAGCCTTACATCTTAGTCAAAATGCATGGCTTGGCCGTTCCATTGAACGATTGCATGACACAACATGAAAGACAATAGACATTATAATCACAATAGGAGTGTCTGTGCGACGGCCGCGAAATTACCCGTATAGTAGTAAAACTACATGAAATGGCAAATTTTTCTTTTAAATAGCCTTCGAAAGTTTTCATCGCAGGAGGTTCAAAATCATGCAGCTACTGAATTACTGGTAACACGTTGCGCGTCGATGTCCCAGCCACGCATAATATACAAATTATACTAAATTACCGGACAGATGTTGTTCTGTTTCCTAGAACTCGATCGCAGTGCCACCTACCGGGCTCAATTGTGAATCTAAACCATTCGGAAACAATTTCTTTTGTATAACCGACGAAAAATTTCTAGGCTAGGGAGTTTAGAATGATATGCTGAATTTTATGGTTACAGTTTGCGCACTGGTTAAAAATCTACACTGTATGTAGAGGTAACGTACAGTAACAAGGTATAGATTAATTTACAATGCATAATTACAGGAGCAATGGCCCCTTTGTCGACGCTCTTGTATTATATTATACACAATTATGTGTTTTAAACTAATACTAGTTAATAAACTCAATTACTAACTAACAAACTATATATAAATATCAACATTCTCACTATACAAGTACTACTCGTTACTATTTTATTTATTTTATCTGACACAACTTTTTTTTTATGTATGCATACACACGTCACGTTGCAGTATTGGTTTAAAGCTGATTTACATCCGTCACCTTACACGTCAGGTCCAGTTGAAAACCATCGTCAGGCACTAGTTGTCGGGCATGTTTATTTTTATTATTTTGCTGTATATTGTGTGCCTTTTAGTCTGTGCTAAATAAATGTATTTTCTTTCTTCTTCTTTCTTTCTTTCTTTATATACAGGGTGGGAGACTAAGACGATCGGAAGAAACCGGAGTGCGAGTTGAACTCGCGTGGAGTTCCGTACGATGAATATATGTTCTCAACTATTGGGTTAAAATAAGGTATGGTATGAGGAATTGGCCTTATCGTAAACCTAAGCCCCTGTCTTAAAGCTCTGAAGTGTAATGAAAACATTTATCTTTTCTAGGGTTCCGTACGTCCTTATAAAAAAATGAACCCTCATAAGATCACTCGTGTATCTGTTTGTATGCCCGTCTGTCACCGCCAATTTGCTCCGAATCTACTAGACTAATGAACGTACACATACGAATTTCTGTGACTCAAACACGGGCGTGTATGTAAATAAATGAATTTTGAATACAGGTCTCTCTTTGGGGGCAAAATTTGAAAATTGAAAACAAAAGCTTTGCAAACTGTATTGTGTGAATTTGTGTGACATATCAAATGAAAGGACTTGTCGTTAGGGTCTCAAACATTGTATTTGTTTAATTTAAAAATAAACAGCGCGGCATTTTTCCTTTTAGTTTAAGTTCACTTTGCTGAACAAATAGATTCGTCTGAGCATTCAATTTAGGAAAAATAAACTGTTGTTTCAACGTACAAAAAACCGAAGTTAAATCTGGGAGCACGGTAGTTCGCCCTACCGCGCTCCCAGATTTAACTTCGGTCGCGTCAATAACAAAAATAGAGGGGCACACCCTTACTTTTCTCGAAGCGTATCGTCATATTTCCTAACCTGCTCGAAGCTTTGACCTGAATAATGCAAGACAGCTCACATTCTCAGAATAAAATGTAGTTAGCAGACTTATAAAACACACTATGTTTCATTTGTCTCGCTTTTATATTTTGGATATATAATACGTAAAATACATCGATTTCGTCACTGACTCGCTCTCTCATCAACACCTCTAGGGCACTTCCCGAAGCTTTATAAAGTTGAGATTTGTTATGCATGCTCGGGTTTTTCCAGCCTCTAACTCCCTTAAAAGGGGGGTGCAAGTTTTAGGGATTATAGTTAAACCTACCTACATTTATTATTATGTAAGCTCGATTATTATGTACATAAACTTACAAAGATGAAATCCTTTTGCGTTGGCTTTGAAGAAAGTAACTGAAAGCGTACAAGAAATACAATATTTATCTGATTAGGCTAGATGTGTAAAATCAATACAATATCACACTGAAATAAAAAACTTTTTCTTTTTTTTTAAGAGAAAAATAACTTTAATTTCGGAAGGCGGTGACAAAAAATTTAAATACATATCCAAAGTCACCGCCTTCCGAAATTAAAGTTATTTATCTCTTTGTAGTTGTTTTTTCGAAAGTCGGTTGCTTTTTTTGGAAAAAAAAATATTTTTCACTTTTTAGTTATAGTACCTACCCCACTAATTCGTAATTTCATCATCCTTGGGGTCAAAACAATGCATAGTTATGCGATAGCAGCAATCGCGGTTTATTTACTGTTCTTTTTTTAAGAGTTCCGTTGTCTGTCTCCGAAACGCATCATCAGATCTATATAAAATTGAAATGGGACCACACAGAAAGCACGAGCTTTCAAAATAAAAAAGAATCATCAAAATCGGTTCACCCAGTAGAAAGTTATGAGGTAACAAACATAAAAAAAAAGAAAAACATACAGTCGAATTGAGAACCTCCTCCTTTTTTTTAAGTCGGTTAAAAAACAAATAGAGCGCCCATCAAAAAGAAATGGAATCCCTCCAGTGACATTTGATGTAACTTAAAAAAAAAACTCAAAACTCAAAGCATTTATTTCAAATAAACCAATTACAGGCACTTTTGAATTGTCAAGGTCGGTGAGTTAGAAAAATGAAGCTAGTTGCCCATTCCAAAGCGTAGGTACCTATGGAGAAGAACGGGCAAGAAACTCCATGGACACTTAAAATCATGGTGTTGTTACAAAAAGTTGGTTACATCATTATGTTGAAATTTTCAATGTGAGAACGATGTAAAAAGACGTGCACATTAAAGCGTCCGTAATTAAAACAAAATTAAATTAACAGTTCAGAAATTAAAATAAGGTTAGGCTTAGGCTTAGGTTGCAAAGACTTATATAACACTTTCACTGTCAAAAAGTTGTCAAATCTAATGCCAAGCCTTTAACTCTACAGCCTTACATCTTAGTCAAAATGCATGGCTTGGCCGTTCCATTGAACTATTGCATGACACAACATTAAAGACAATTGACATTATAATCACAATAGGAGTGTCTGTGCGACGGCCGCGAAATAACCCGTATAGTAGTAAAACTATATGGAATGGCAAATTTTTCTTTTATATATCCTTCGAAAGTTTTCATCGCAGGAAGTTCAAAATCATGTAGCTGCTGAATTACTGGGGCCTAAGTCTGCAATTTTTATAAATTCGTCATTCCAACACGATCCCATTGTCATTTTGCTAAAAGTTCGTAATCTGCTAAATTCGTAATGGTCGATCATTGGTCGGTCAATGGTCTCGTAATAGAATTGTGTTATAATGGCATTATCGTATTGCCATTATTATAAAAGCCGTTAGTAGAAATGATTTTCCAAAAACTACTACTAAATTTTAACATGTATTCATCCCCGATTTCATTTATATGTATTTTTACATATTATTTATTAGTGTTAAATTTTAGCAGATTACCGCCTAAGTCAGTGATTCATTTGTCATTAAGTACAAGATTACCAATAAATGCCATTTCTTTCAATGGAGTATCAGTGGCTGACCATTGGAAAGTCATAATGACGCCATTATATTAGTAGATTACCAAACTTGTCAAAATCAACAATTATGAAATGAATGATAGACCATTCTGACACTATTGTAATAGCAGACTTGAGGCTCTGGTAACACGTTGCGCGTCGATGTCCCAGCCACGCATAATATACAAATTATGCTAAATTACCGGACAGATGTTGTTCTGTTTCCTAGAACTCGATCGCAGTGCCACCTACCGGGCTCTTGTGAATCTAAACCATTCGAAAACAATTTATTTTGTATAACCGACGAACAATTTCTAGGCTAGGGAGCCTAGAATGATATGCTGAATTTATGGTTACAGTTTGCGCACTGGATAAAAATCTACACTGTATGTGTTTTTGTATTTACATTATTATGTATTTACAAAGCATAATTACAGGAGCAATGGCCCCTTTGTCGAAACTCTTGTATTATATACAGGGTGGGAGACTAAGACGATGAGGAGAAACCGGACAAGTGCGAGTTGAACTCACGTGGAGTTCCGTACGATGAATATGATACCCACCAAAAAACATTTTATAATAATAAAATGGAGTCAGCGATCATTGTGCCGATAGTCGTAACAACCGACGGCTTGACAGCCAACAGCCTAGACCAACACATCAGGAGGCTCTCGTTATACAGCTGGATCAAGAGCCTGATTCAGAAAGCCATACTTCTTGACACGGCGCGCATTGTTAGAAGGTTCCTCTCTCTGGAGCTCTGACATAGCTTGGACCCTGTTCCCGATACCGGTGGGCTACTTACAATTTTTTATTTTCTAATATTTAAAAATGCAATTTATACATGTGATTAATAAGGACATAATAATATAACATAAGTTTATTTCGATATTTTTTTCGAATTTAATTCAATAATTTAAATCGGCTCATCTACGACGTATAGAACACATCGGCTCGATTTAGATTGATTCAATCGATTCAGTCCACAGACTCTGAACTCCTGCGTTAATTTTTTTTGTCGATAATTAAACAAATGCTGTTGAAGCATTTTGATCGCGAAGCTTTGCACTTTTATATAAAACAGCTAACTTTTTTCTTCCTCTAGCACAGATTTTTTTCTAGAATAATGTAATGACTGTGCTGACTTCTTGGTTAAAGTTTGTGAGTCGATGTCCCTGTATACAAGGTATAACTGAATAGACGTACGACCTTAAAGTAGTTTGTTCATAATTAACTACTAAATCGATTTTAGTAACTGTTAACATAGGTTTTTAATATTTTAATATATGCCATACCTACCGCAGATTGAGCCAAAGAAAATTCAATCTTATTTCAAGGAAATAATACTCAATTTTAAATGCATAAAGTAATGCTTGGGTAAACAAACGATCCTTCAGACCTCCAACGTGAACTTGAGATCAGTAAATCGTAAGTACATTTTTTTTCCCTTGTCCTAGGGTTCATCAATAGGATGGACCCTAATCTTATTACAATCTAGCCCTATAAATAGACTAATAAGTAATTTAATTGTAACCTAAAATTGTCTTTACTAAGAATGTGTCCAATAGCATTTTTCTTATTGTCTCTATTAAGGCAAATTGTGAAACAAACACTTCGACCTTGTGTTTGTTTGACACTACTTTACACTATTCACTAACGCTAAACACTAACTCGAACGGTTTTGTTCTTTTTAGTCTTCTGATTATGTTTGCGTGGCTGAGAAGCTGGATTACCTCGACGTTCACATGCTGATGCAGTCTCTTTTCGTGAGCTTCTGCAAATTTCTGGATCACTGTTTCGATGAACTCAACTTTTAGGTCCCGATGTAGGTCATCATTTCGTATGTACCAAGGTGTATTTACAATTTCCCTTAACACTTTGTTCTGGAATCGTTGTATTATTAATATATTGGTCAGTTTGGTACAGCCCCACAGCTGAATACCATAAGTCCAAACTGGGAGGACTTGTCTGTACAGCAAAAATTTGTTTCGCACGGACAGCATGGAGTTTCTTACAAGCAGCCAATACATTCCTTTGAATCGAAGGTCGAGTTCATCTTTTTTGTTCTTGACGTAGGTTTTCCAGCGTAACTTTGCGTCAAGGGTCATTCCGAGATATGTAAATAAAATCGTACATAAGGTTAAACGAAAAATCGTGCATAAATTAAAATCATTTAATAAACAACTAAATAAATGCATATCAACAACATACTATACACTTTAAATTATGACTCACAACAACTCTATATCTAAAACACCTAGTACTGCTGGTTGCAACCACAATTATTATTGTTATTGGCAACACTCACTAAGCCACCAGCTGGCACGGTGCCCTCAAACGTAACATAACCAATGACTGGCACATTGCCAGATACAGCAGTGTTGCCACCAACTGGCAGCTCGCCAATTACTGCCACATCACCGTATCCTATATTGCCAGCGTTTGGCACACCGGCCAAGCCGTTGTTTAAAGCATTGTTGGTCGCTAGGCCATTGAATGCCAAGTTGCTGTTGAGAGGACGGTTTGCCAAGTTAGCGCCAGCAAAATTTCCTGCGGCCAAGTTGTTTGCGGCAAAGTTGTTGGCAGCCAAGTTGTTTGTAGCAAAGTTGGCGTTGGCCAAGCTGTTGCCAGCACAATTTCCAGCAGCCAAGTTGTTCGCAGCAAAGTTGTTCGCGGCAAAGTTGTTGACACCGAAATTAGGACCTAGGCCATTAGGGGCCAGACCATTTAATCCTAGGCCATTTCCTAGAAGTCCATTAGTTCCAAGACTATTGCCCAATCCTAAGTTATTCGATGGAAGTCCGTTCAGTCCGAATCCTTTGCCAAAGCCGGGATTTTGACACAAAGCATTCTGGGAAAAAATAAATTAAGATTAAAATCTATTACATTAATCTAAACATTTAGAAATATTACAAGTATGTAGTAGGATAAAATGTACAAATTTAGCATGACAAAGATTTTGAAATGCTTGTCGAATCTCCTGCCGGCGGCTTAAAGATCATCATATGACTTAAAGATTGGTGGTGGGAAATCATCAAATATCATCTCCCGCTCTGGGTGGAGCAGAACGGCATGTCAGACTTTTACTGACTAAAACCCACCCGTGAGCTGAACAGGCAAGTGCGGGAATCAGTTGCCTGTGTGCCAGGTGGTTGTTTACATTTTGAACAACCAGTTTTATGAGCTGACATTAGATTTGGCATCATAAGACCTCTACTGCTTTTACACACCTAATTGTAGTAGGGGGGCGACCTTATTCCCATCAACCGGGTAGAAATCTAGACTCCAAGCTGGAACTGAGAAATTCCAAAAGGAAAACCCAAATAACTAACTGTCCGACCGAGAATCAAAACCAGGACCTCATGCTCACCGCGGTTGCTACCACTAGACCAACGAAGGAGAATCTATTGCTTTTACAGAAGATGATAAATGCAATACATGTATGGATCGGAATACTGGTCCATGAAGAAGATTTATGAAAAATGATTGTATGCAGCAGAGATTACAATGTTGAGATGGATGTACGGACTGACGAAAATGAAGTTAGAAACCTACTATCTTCTATACTTGTAATTATAATTAAAATTATAATCTATACTTATATACTTTTAATAATATAATAATATATATTATAATATTATAAAGCTGAAGAGTTTGTTTGTTTGTTTGCTTGAACGCGCTAATCACAGGAACTACTGGTCCGATTTGAAATATACTTTTAGTGTTGGATAGCCCATTTATCGAGAAATGCTATAGGCTATATAACATCACGCTAAGACCCTTAGGAGCCGAGCAAAGAGAAAACAGTCGCGAATACGAAGTACTCGCACGGGCAGGCGAGCGACGGGGTGGGTCGGGGAGCAAGAAATTTGACGCGAACGAAGTCGCGGGCTTGTAAGCTAGCTTTTGCCAGTGACTACACCCGCGTTAACCAATTTACACGAAATTTTAACAAATTATACACCTACACCTTCCTCATGAATCACTATGTCTATTGGTGACAACCGCATGAAAATCCGTTCAGTAGTTTTTGAGTTTATCGCGAACAGACAGACAGACAGACGCGGCTGGGGACTTTTTTATTATATTTATGTAGTGATGATAAAGATTAATACCGTATTTGTGTAAATAGCTTTCCAATTACCGTTTTATAATTGCCCATTTTTTAAAGTATTAAAATGGATATAGTACTCGTATGTTATCCTTAAGAGATAGACATATGCCATCGCGGACTTTTCTGTAGATCTATATAAGATACACAATTCCACCATACATAATTTTGTTACATCTCAAAGGGTTTAGGCAGCGTTTTCGTTGAAAGCTCCCAGACGGCTTATTTTTTTTCCGACACCTCCAATAAATATCATTATATTTTAGCCAATGTATACAAAAACTTGACAAATTAAATACTAAAACCTTCCTCGAGAACCATTTGTGAAAACAACATGAAAATCGGTGCAGTAATTTTTGAGTTTATCAGACAGACAGACAGACAGACACACGCGGCGGAGGACTTTGTTTTATATTATCAAGTGATGTGAAAGTTTGTGAAGATGTTTTGAATGTTTGTTACTCATTCACGCAAAAACGGCTGAACGGATTTAGATGAAATTTGGCACACAGATAGTTTGTAACCTGGAATAACACATAAGATACTTTTCATCCGGATAGTACGTTCCCGCAGGATAGTTTACGACCTCAACGCGGGCGAAGCCGCTGGCAAAAGCTTGTGAGTATATAAGGGGAAGTTTGAATGTGGGGCTAGTGACAGAAAAGTTGAAAGGAAATTATTTGGCTTGTGATCAGGAGCGGAGAAACGCATGAGAATAAATGAGTGATGGATATAAATGTAGATGGATGGATAAGGAGACGAAGGTCAGATAAAAGATGGATGGATTGTGTGAGCAATGAAGCAGAAGGGAGTGAATGTTAGCGTGGCGGTTGAAAGGGGGGAATGGAAGAAAAAACCGTGTTGCACCGACCAAAAGTAACATGGGACCAGGGGCCCAAGTCTGCTATTTTTATAAATTCGTCATTCCAACACGATCCCATTGTCATTTTGCTAAAAGTTTGTAATCTGCTAAATTCATAACGGCTGATCATTGGTCGGTCAATGGTCTCGTAATAGAATTGTGTTATAATGGCATCGTCGTATTACCATTATTATAAAACTCATTAGTAGAAACGGTTTTTCAAAAACTACTACTAAATTTGAATATTTATTAATGCCCGATTTCATTTATATATATTTTTACATATTATTTATTAGTGTTAAATTTTAGCAGATTACCGCCTAAGTCAGTCATTCATTTGTCATTATATACGAGATTACCAATAAATGCCATTTCTATCAATGGAGTGTCAGTGGCTGACCATTGGAAAGTCATAATGACGCCATTATATTAGTGGATTACCAAACTTGTCAAAATCAACAATTATGAAATCAATGATATACCATTCTGACACTATTTTAATAGCAGACTTGAGGCCTTGGGCAGGAAGACAGTGATAAATGCAATACATACCTGGATTAAACAGAAGACTGTCAAAACAATAACTAAAGACGACATGATGATAAAACTAAAATAATTGTAATGAATCACACGACTCGATTTATAACTTATATACTTGATCATTTCGTAACTTAATTAATGATATCATTGTAAGATAATTAATTAAAAGATAGTAAAGTGCATACGATTAATAGATTTTAAAACAAGCTAAATGTCACGAAGATAGATAAAATATAACGTAAGAACTTTTTTTTATGTTGTGTCATCAAAAAATGGTTTTTCTTAGGCCTGTGGCTACGTAATATTAGCTGCACGGCTCGATAGATCAGGTTAAGCTACGTTTGCCGCTGTTGGTCCATGGATGGGTCTGGGATCTTTACAAACCAAGAACTTCACAGATTGGGTGGACCTGTTTAGTCAATCAATTTTCTTCTTCTTAGCGTGTGTCGATAGCAATCTAAATACGTCTGAATTTGACTACGAGCTTGGCACCTTCTCCAGCGTCCATCATAATTCATAATTCATCATCATTCATTATTTCTTTCATTTTTTTTTTCAACTTCTGTAGTGTGCAGACAACAGGAAGCCGGACAAGATATTAAGTGCCCCATTGTTTGTGGAACAGCACCACATTTACACTCTAGGGCGGAGTCATCTGTGTACCTATCTCCACCAGAGCAGGTTTTCTTTTCTTCAGTGAACCTGAGTCCGGAGTCTACTAAAAAGACTTCCAGGAAAGTCAAGGCAACTCATGTCCAGATACAAGATTGTCAGCAGGTGGAACGAAAGGGTTTGTTAGGGAAGCACCATCTCGCCATAGATTTAGCCTTTCCTTATACATTGCATTTATCAGTAATCATGCAGTTCAACTCAGAACTAAGGAGATCAACGATTTGAAGAACAATACCAAAGAAAGGACATTTGGGTAGTTACTGAAGTTTCTTGTTTTAACATCAAACATATCAAAAATACTTATTAGGGTATTGGCACGTTCTGGTTTTTATGTAATAAAGTCATTAAAAGTACATGCAATAGAGTGTATATATTTCAAAACATGCCAACTGCTTAATACGTATACGTATTTCTGGAGTTTCGATTCGATTCTTACGAGTCACCTAAACACCGTGAAATTTTAATGGTTGTTTTCCCGCAGCGAAATGGTTTTGTCTTGGTAATACAGCCGTTTTATAAACAAATAAAATATTAGAAACAAAAAATGGCAGATTAACCATTGTGAAAAATCACCACGTGCGAGAGTTTATTTTGCTTTGAACATTTATGCATCGCTGTTCCCTTTGTCGGCGGCGCGTGCGATTCGAGTAGTACCTACAAGTTACCTCTAGGGTTACTATTGAGTAGTGTTTTATCGAGTTGATGAATAATTTTTTAATAATTTTAAAACAAAAAAATCTTTATTTTTTTACTTTTACTCTATGCTTCGAAAGTACTGCTTATGGCAAATTGTGCTGCCGCGGCAAAACAACCATTAAAATTTCACGGTGTTATACAACGTGTAACGGAGAGGGTATATACATACCAAGGGCACGGCTTCTTGGATGATATCAAACGATATTGGAAGGGTTTTTTAATCCTATCTCTACATGTTCGGAAGTTATAAGAATTTTTAATACATTGATACCAGATCCCGAACTTTTTAAATTAAAATAAACACATAACTCAGAAGAGATTTACCGTGATATTGGTAAGTAACGTGGAGGGTTATTGACCTACGTAGTGCGGTGACACGTTTGTCATGATTTGAATTTAAGAAACATTATGAAACCGAAAATTTGGTATCAATTCTTAGAGTATTTTATTTTGAGTTGAAACTATGTATAGTGATTCTATACCAGCTGTTATCTTTAGTGCTTAAGGATAGTAATAGCGTTTCTGTTACACCCTGTATAGTAAGCAATCTTGTGAATACTGGCATATCCTAGAACAAAATAGACAGATAGGTAATTTTTAATAACAATAACAAAATCATGGTCAGCAAGACGAGCATTATGATAATATATAATCAACATGCTAATTTAACTAGCTATGTTGAGCGCAAATTTTGTGGAGCTGATTATTGTTCAATATATACTTAACAGCAACTTTTTGTGGGAATGACATCTCGCAGTTCAACCCATGAGGCTGGCGTTTGCTTAACCGGACTTGCCTGAGATAATCCTAATAAATTAAGATTACCAACCAGGGCTTAAAAAAACTTGGACTAGAGCGACTGCTCGCTAAAGGGGGTGCCCTTAGCGAGCAGTCACTCTAGTTCTGTGGGGCCCGGACCTTGGCTATCGCTGGTAGTATCAGCAACTTTAAATAGTAGATGCTTTATAGAGCTCATTGTAACGAAACCATAGCGAGATCTTATTCGATCCCAACGCCATCTAGTTACGTTGTAGGAGTTAAAATGAATTGTTTATTCTGCCACAGAATATATATATATAATAATAATACAATATATATATATAATAATTAATAATACACAATGTTGGCAGTAAACTCTTTATTTTTTTCTAAATATTTCTTTTACGAAAGACTTGGGTACATCTTATTTAATGGCATCTAAAACAATTGATGTAATTTTGTCGGTAAATGAGATAACATCTCCTAATATTCGCAATATTAATTTGAATTGAGCATTAAAATAAAAATAGTTAAGTAATAAAATTAGGCGAAGAATCAGCATTAAAATTAAAATGGCGGATTTTAAACGTCATTCAAGAAGGAAGATTGAAAAAAAAAAGCATTGGACCATCTAGCGTATAGTGAGTTTGAGACGGTTTCAATAATAGAACACACTAAAAGGTTGTTAAACTAGATAACTTGCTTAGTTACTTATACAAGGTGTAACAGAATAGACGTAAGTCCTGAAAGTAGTTGGCTCTTAATTGACTACTGAATCGATGTCAGTAATTTTTTAAATAAGATTTTTTTTTTTCAAAAACTGTGTATTTCGCACTACCTTTCTTTTTGTTTTCGGTGGGAAACCTTCAAAAGGCGGCCGGACTTTGGGGATAAGACCGGGGTATGGGATTTTTACCTCGGTGGTCATCTTCTATATATGGAAGGGGCAACGTTACCTCTTAAAAGAATAACAGTTAGCTTAAAAAGAGCACAATACAATGCTGAACGCGCGGGTGGCGCGGGGTGCCGCGTGGTGACCATGTTTGTGTAGACAACTGGGTAACATAACAAGCTTATAACTTTGTGATTTTGCATGATACAGTTTTACAATTTTGTACATAGATTCTTTCCATAAAAATACTAGACACGTGTTTCCGTTTTTATACTCAAATTAGGGTTGCATACTAGCTATTGATCGTGTCCGCGAAATTAAAATCTTCTTACATTTTTTTGCAATTAGTAGGTCAGTAGGTATCGGGCTGAGCAAACTATGATTCGTGACTGTAACACGTAGATATGTATTTACAGAATTATAATCATTAAAATCATCGTCATAATCATCACTATCATTTCAGCCGAAAGACGTCCACTGCTGGACATAGGCCTCCCCCAAGCACTGTGCTTCTCGCATCCAGCGGATTCCTGCGTTATGAATTAAATCATCAATATTATTTAATTCACTACGCATAATTCTTGAACGCAGTAGGCTACCTGAGAATTCACAGTACCCCTCCGTGCTTCGGCAAGTACGTCAAGCCGTTAGTTTCGGCTGTCATTCGTAATCTTTGACAGTCATTACTGGTACTCAGAAGCCCAAAAGTTTGACAACCAGTCTTACCAACGGGTTTTGTGTTATCTAGTAACTGGATTATGGAGGTCAAGTTGGCAGTTGCCACGTGTAAAATACTGGAACTTAACTGCTTTCGGTTACACTGGAAGCCAACTTCAACATAGCTGGGAAAAGGCAGTGTACGACTAAACGCCGACAGACTGAATACCGACAAGACTTTACTTCGACGGGATTCTTCGCCGACAGGACTCTGCGCCGACAGGGCTCATTAGTTAGGTCATAGGTTAGGTTAGGTTAGAATGGCAACCAACCGTGCGCGAGCCGAGCGAGCGAAGCGAGCAGTGCCGCGACAGCGCCCGGCGAGCGCTACTTACATGTTAGTGGCAGTTACTTGACTATTTAGTAATAGCGCAAGGATGAGCCTTGTCGGCGAAGAGTCCTGTCGACGAAGTGTCCTGTCGGCGAAGAGTCTTGTCGGTGTTCAGTCAGTCGGCGTAGTATCTGTCGGCGTTTAGTCGTACACTCCTATTTACGATAAGTCGGTACTCGTTAAGTTCTTATTGTGAATAGTAGTTTTTTATTAATTAATTCGGGTATATTTTTTTAACAAATAAACCTCTTTTGTTTTGTAAAGTGAAACATGAAAAAATAAATTAAACTTAGTTTCACAAAAAAAATCAGTGTAGGAAAAATTCAATAGATTGTATACAAAAGTAGCTACAGGATAGTTTGCAATGTCAGAAGTAGTATTGGATAATAAGACGCACTGTTTCAATAATTAATCTCCATATATTTAATTAAAACTCAAATGATAAATCAACAACATTACAAATATTACAATAACTACTTAGATCTAATACACTCCATTGTAGCCACAGCCGGCGCCAACACGACCATTGTATCCCAGACCAAGGGCACCTAGACCAGCCAGACCAGGGCCGTAACCAGCTCTGCCGGGAGCAACACCAGCTGCAGGAGCAATAGCACCATATGGACCGACAGCAGCCCCAACACCTTCGCTCACAATACCAACAGCGCCATTCCCACAGCCGTAGTTGATACCACCAGCGCCAGCAGAAGGTAAGGCGCCCTCCACGGCCACAGCACTCAAGAACGGCAGCTCTCCGTTCACAGCTACAGCTCCTTCAATAGCGTTCTCAGAAATGACAGTGATGCCAGTGGGGGCGATGGGGGACACGCTGGTGACTGCGAAGCCGCCGCCGCTTGAAGGAACGAAGGAGTTAGCAGCCAGGCCGTAGCCGTTACATCCCGGGTAGCCTATGGGTCCTGCTGCCAAACCACGTCCTGCTAGGTTGGTGCCGTAAGCCAGTGCGTTGCCAGCTAAAGCGAGCTCTTCAGCTGCTAAGGCGGTGCCAGCGATGCTGTTGCAAGCACCGATGGATTGGCTTGAGATGGTCTGTAAAAGAAAAAAAAAAAAAAATTTAAACCCTTGCAAGATTAAAAGTGCAGGACTTCGATCGATAGGGAAATGATCTAAACTCTAAACTGTGTGTTTATTTGTTACGCTTTCACGCTAAACCGGCGGAACGGGTTTAGATGAAATTTGGCACTATGACTGGTATTAAGACATAGTATACTTTCTATCCCGATATTCCCACGGTATCAAGACTTATGCAGGTGAAACCGCGGTACGCAGCTTGTTAGAATATACGGTCACTTGGTCCTATTTCATGAGAAGAATAATTATAAATAATTTATTACCTTGACGAAAAGTGCAGAAGCAATCAAAAGCACAATTTTGCTGGCCATTTTTTTTTTTTTGCCGCTGTAGTGTTGTACTGAGTAACAAACCGTTGAATGATATTTTCGATGCGTTTCCGTACTTTTTATAATAAACTATTTCATAAAAATATTATCTATGTATGTGCTAAGTAAATGCGTAAGTAACTATTACAGTGAATGATTTACATAATACGAATACATTCAAAGAACTATATTGATGTAATATTTTTAATAATAATGACGGTTATAGATTAGATATTGAATTACAACAATTTTCTTTTCGTGTTTTGCAATAATTATGCACTCACGTAAGTATTTTGATGTCCGTGTCGTGCAATAATTAGGTACCTTATAATATCTGTTTATTATTGATACTATACTTACACTTCTTTTTCATTGATCCACATCATCATTGTTTTATTATCCTTTTACGACTTTCTTACATTATTATATTTCTCTCTTAGTTCTCTGTGCTAACACTCAGCGAAACGGTCCTAAACGATTCGTCTATATAGAATTACCTGATTTTACATTAGAATTTTCCATATTTTTACATAATAATATTCTTGTTATGACATTTAAGTCAAACGTGTCAAACCTGTCTACTTATCTTTTTAATTATCTATGCAGTCTATTTATGGAAGATTGTACTTACTAAAAATAATTTTATATCGTTTTGGATAGCCTAAATTTGGTTTTTCTATGTAACTATGTTGTCTCCTAAATAAGGAAATTCTAAATTATTATTATAAGATTCTTAAACGCACTCTCGGTTTGTATGAAGGAGGTTTTATACGTCTTGGCCGACTAGACTGACAGATGATAATATATATGGCTGAAAAAGAAAAAAAGAGGAAAGAATTTAGAATGTCAAAAAAAAAAGGGTCAGAGCCATCAGAGCTGGTGAAGGATTAAAAAAAAAGAGAGGAGCTGAAGGGTCTGCGGAAGAGCAGGAGATGATTTTTGGGGAAGCCAACTGACTGACGGTGCGCTTGATAACTAAAGCCAGGAGACCCGTTCTTGTTTATTTTTTTTTGATACACGAAACTAAAGCATTGCCAGCGATTACCGAGTCTACATCTGGAATCTTAGAGCTATCATAAACGCCTATACGTCGCCGCATCTCCCGACGCCTACACGTCTCCGCATCCCTGGACGTCTACACTCCGCCGCATCCCTAAACGCCTACATATCGCCACATCCTTGGACGCCTACACGTCGCCGCATGCCTAACGTCATATCAAGTGATCCTCTGTCCTCCTTATCATTAAATAGAGTGTGTTTCTCTTTAGACAGGTACCCTTTTTTAAAACTTATCCTTTTATTAAATTCAATTGTCTAGTCTATTTCTACCCCTTTTATTTGTTAGGGATAGGTCACGACAACCTAAGTATTATAAACTTGCGCCTTCACCCAGTAGTGTTTTATGCTGATGCAGAAGCTTCACGGAGTTCCTTTCCAATAAAAAACGGGACCCTTTTAGGATCACTTGTGTGTATGTCTGTCTGTCAATACCAAGATTGGCTAGGCAGATTGGTAACTTCATTGGTCCTATATTAAAACCAATTGGGGACCGATTTAGTTAAAATTTCGAACACATATATGAAATTTCGTGACTCAAACATGGACGTACCTACCTATAACGTAAATAGATAAATGAATTTTGAATATGGGTGTCACTTTGCGGGATAATAAGAAAATATATTTAAAAAACTTATTAACTGTACCGTTGACATATCAAATGAAAGGGTACTGTGAGGGTCTTATTATTTATTTATAATTTTAAACGAATGGTATGAAAGTTATAGCTCGACTTGGCGGAGGCAATGCCGTGCCCCTTGATTTTTCAACTACAATGTTAAGTTTCTTCTTGGTATTAAATTCATAACCTTCATTGTGGTCCGTGGTCGCCACGCACTTTCCCAGTTTATTATTGTCTTTAACATATTGCTTATTTTAATGTTCAAAATGTTTCGAACTCTGAAAGAAAAATCTCTACATATAGCAACAGTTGCTGAACAATTTAAAAAAAAATATTTCGGGGAATAGTGGACTCTTATTTAGATCATTTAGGAACACAACATTTTCGCAAAAATAAAATAAAACCACCTCACACCCAATATTAATAGCTTGTATTGGGAACTAGCTACGAACAGCGCGCTTAAAATGATCACGGCGGAATTTGATTGCGTCGTCGATTTTCAACTCTCGGTGTTAAGCCGAGCATTAAGAATCCAACATAGTGTAACTACATTTTTTTTGTATTTTTTCGTTCTCATATTAAACGGGGTTTCATTTAGTTTTCACGACAAACGTTTACGTGTGATATTTGAGCACGACAAACGTTTACGTGTGATATTTTAGCACGACAAACGTTTACGTGTGATATTTTAGCACGACAAAAGTTTAAGTGTGATATTTTGGAAACCTCTATATACTGAAATTAAAGGGCACACTTGTCCGCGCCAAAAAAAATCGACTGCGCCGG
This sequence comes from Polymixis lichenea, assembly GCA_949091785.1. NCBI lineage: Eukaryota > Metazoa > Arthropoda > Insecta > Lepidoptera > Noctuidae > Polymixis > Polymixis lichenea. Next base: position 10,848,080 of record OX420958.1, on the reverse strand, counting down.
ATTAAAGAACCTTTCGAATGCTTCCAATGATTGGTCCGACTTGACGTGGAAAGTGTGCCAGGTTTCACAGGATTCCATACCTACAAGTAATTCTAAAATTCGAATATTTCTGCTCTTTCGCTTTCATTGGCTCTGATATGGTGTTACCCATGTTACCATTTGTAATGTGGCCATCTCTGTGTCTACCTCTGTAACCCACATAAAAAACACATGTGTTTATTTTTTTGGGTACTAGCTGTTGGCCACCACAGTCCCACCGCTGGGCAAATGACTCCCCTTTTTAATTCCAAAACTCCCTGTCTTGAGCGTTCTTTGGCCACGTTAGCCCTGCAGAACTTATCAAAACGTCACATCACATTCGCCGTGATCTACCACGACTCACTCAGGCGTCCAGTGAGTGGCGACCTTTTCAAAATCAACGTCATGAATTATTTTTTTCAAATAGGCACATAAATGGCACGTAAAAATTTTATTAATTCTAGTCGCCCCTTCCAAAGGGTAGTTCCATATGGAGAAGAATGGGCAAGAAACTCCACCGTTACTCCTACCTCCTAAGTTTTACAAAACATTGGATAAAATTAATTATAAAAAAAATGAAGACGATGCACATAGAATAAAACTGCTATAACATAATAGGTAAAAAAAAAGTGGAAATACAGCATAGGTAGATTGTGCTCACAATATTTTACAAATATAAGAAAAGTAGATGATTTTCCGTAAATATTTTAAAATAACGTCATTATCTCCCATTTCTTCCCGTGGGTGTCGTAGAAGGCGACTAAGGGACTTACTAGAGAATGGGTAGCAGCGTTCTCTGCATTTGACCACCATACTGCGATCGCCAACCCGCCTGCCAAGCGTGGCGATTATGGCAAATCCTCCCTTTTGGGGGAGGCTTATGTCCAGCAGTGGACGTCTTTCGGCTGATATGATGATGATGATGAACCTCATTCAAAATTAAATTACACATGTTCATTTTCCCAACTACGTTGAGGTCGACTTCCATAAGCATTCTAAACAAATGTAGCAGAATACCAGAATTTTACAGGGGGCCACTCCCTATCGGACCTCCACAATATAGTAACTGAGTAACATTTTTTTCAACAATGTCCACCGTTTTCATAAGTATAAAATAACCTACTTTCCGAGGGTTCAGAATCATGTATGTTTTCGGCATTTTCTCAGTTATCGTGTTTTTAGTTGCTGTAACTATGCATTTTCTTGAATGAGTGAAGCGAAAGTAATGATTTGCAGCGCGTTATTTGTTTCGGCCGAAAACCATAATAGTCAAAAGTTGAATTTTTGACAGAAAATTGGCAACAACCGAAAATAAACAAAATTCGGCCTAACTGTAAAACTGACAATAATTATAAGTAATAAAATAACTTCATGTGCCGTTAGTTCCTTACGAGTATGTAGTCAATAATTAATAAGTTTGAGTAGATATTTGCTCCTATTTCTATTAAAATCTATAATATTTTTTTTAAATATTGTACCTACTAACTGTGTTTTTCGGAAGTGAATAGAGTTTTTTATGCATTTAATATTTATTGGAGAAATTATATTTTTAATTTTGGCCACAGAAAAATTGGAATGTAAAAGAATCCCATGACTCTTATCAATAAAATAATTTGTTTAAATGTATTTGAAAAATTTCCCATTCATTATTATTCCGATCACTTTACATTTTCGAAATGTTTTTAATAAATTGTCTGACAATAGAACACGATCAATTAGAAGGCAGTATACAAACATGCTCGTGTTAGTGGTCATAACACTGCATTATTAAGAAAAAGTGTTTTATGTATGTGCCCGATTATCTTTAACAAAATACCCGATGGAATAAAAAACGAGTCCATTCCACTGTTTAAAAAGAAATAGTTAGTCTTATTCATTGATAAATGTTATTACTCCATTTGTGAATTTCTAAATGATAAAACTTTATAGTTACCTAATTAATCCTGACATCTTTATTTCGTTATTTTATTTTATTGACCGTATTAAAAGAACTTTCATATTGACATTATTGTAGACTATTAAGCACTTGTGTTAAATGTTTTGCATGCCTAATTTAAGGTAGAATGTATAAAGATCTCTTAATTATAAAATAATCTGCATTTTTTTTGTAGCTACTTTAGTAGTACTTTTTTTTGTAGCCTATGCAAACAAATAATTATTCTATTCTATTCCATTTTCTTAGGGTTGAGGATTCTTAAGGAAAAGTCATTTTAATATAACCGTCTCGCGTCTGAACATTGGACACCCCCAAATAGAGAGTCTAATTGCTTTGAAAAATGCAAAATCGTAGATCATAATGGAAATTAAAATACAATATACGTACTAAAAATAACTTTTATTTATACATAAACAACAAATAACAATTACACCCCTAATAGACGGCCCCGCATCCACCCAAACCAAGTCCAGGGCGTCCATTGTAACCTAGTCCATTACCCAGACCTGCACCATATCCAAGACCACCGGCCAGACCGTTGGCATAGCCCAGACCAGCTGGGTAGGCTGCAGGGCCAACAGCAGGAGAGACGCCTTCGCTCACAATACCCACAGCGCCATTCCCGCAGCCATAATTAATGCCACCAGCACCAGAACTGGGCAGAGCACCTTCCAAGGCAATAGCTCCCAAGAATGGCAAGTTACCGTTGATGGCAAGCGCACCTTCGATGGCATTCTCAGAGATGACGGTGATACCAGTGGGGGCGATAGGGGAAACGCTCTGAACGGCGAAGCCACCGCCGCTGGTAGGGGCGATAGTGTTCGCTGCGTAACCATAGCCCAATGATTGGCCGGCGAAGGGAGCTCCAAAGCCTAAGTTGCCAGCTCCGTAGGCATTACCAGCAAAGGCGTTGCCAGCTCCATATGCTAAGGCGTTGCCAGCTAGTGCCAACTCTTCAGCTGCGATGGCAGTTCCGACAATGTTGTTGACGGTGCCAAGACATTGCTGGGCTGCAATGATCTGTGAAATGGGAATGGAATTTAGTTAGATGCTTATGAATGCTAAGTTTTGAGGATCGTAATATTGTTTTTGTGAAAAACAAGGAATAGATTTTTACAAGAAGGTACATACATAGACAAGAGGATGTGTTGGCTTAGTACAATTTAGTGAAATGCCTTTATCTTTTGTGATTTTTAATATAGTCCTTAATATAATTAAATATTATATTAGAACCATTGCAAACAATGATGGTCTTATTATAACAAAATAGTTTAATTGGCCTGATTATTACAAATAGCCCCCAGCTAGATGGACCGACAACCTTAAAAAGCTGGCTGGGACAGACTGGATGCGGAAGGCGGAGGATAGAGTGTTGTGGCGCAGCCTGGGAGAGGCCTATGCCCAGCAGTGGACTGCGAGAGGCTGAGTTGATTGATTATTGCAATCTTGTAATTCTAGAGGTGCAATGAATTACGAAAGCTAGAATTAAAATGATTTTTTGCAATGTTAACTCACCTTGACAAAGCAGGCTGAAGCGCAGAGGACAAGGATAGACTTGGCGGACATTTTGGATTTGTATGTTCGACTTTAGGATACAAACTTGTGAATGAATTCCGTGTTTAATACCGAAGAATTTATACTGATCAGTTACATTAGTATTTAGTAATGTAATTTTGTATGATAAAGGTAAAATTACATTGTTGATAACAGCTTACGCATTACGTGACGTAATTGTTTTGTCATATCATGCACTTTTATGTAATACCTAGCAGAATGAAAATGTGTATCCTAAGAGGGCTTCGGGGGAGGATGATGATGGATTGAAGGTTAAGCTACATCTACGTCTGTGGATAGGTCCATTACCACCTACATATCGAGACCCCAGCGTGCCTCAGAAAGCACGTATAACTGTTGGCCTCAGCCGTCATTCGTAGATTTTGTCGTTACGGATACTCAGAAGCCCGAATGCTGACAACCAGTCTTAGTGAAGGGGTTCGTATTCGATGAATCGAGCGTTGATAATCCAACAGAGTGAATCTCTAGCGCGTTGAAAACGTGCGCAATCGGATTTTCAATTCACGCCGTTAAGCCGAACGTTCAAAATCCAGTCTAGGCTAACTCAAAATACTTTAACAAAGTGTACCTACTAGTCCGTGCTGCCATCTATTCAACCACTAGTAAACTTAGATCAACTTAAGACATTATAATTTCTGTGTTTCATCAACAGATGTCGTTACGGTAGTAATCAATATATTTAATATTTCTCTCGTTGGTGTAGTGGTCGCAAGCGGTACTGTTGAACATGAGGGCCTGGGTTCTATTCCTGGGTCTGGCAAAGGATTATGGGGGTTATCAATCAGGAAGTTCTCAGTAGCAGACCGGAGTCTAGATATTTTCCCGGTCGATGCCCCCTGTTACATGAACTTAAATATATCTGGCGAAATTTGGGTGTACTATAGGTTCACCTATACCTAACCCTTCCGGAATTACAGGCGTGATGTTATTTTATCTTTTATCAAGATCTTTATCGATTTTTCAAAGAAAATATTTGATATCTTACGTGATTTATCAAATTATGATTAAGTGTATTTCAAAATACATAAAATCTTATATAAAAAGAATTTTCAGACCGTTCTACAGTTATTAAAGATTTATCTGTTCAAGTTTAACGTCATGTATCCTTCTGTAGTCATCTTCTGTATTGAGATTTGCTTTATTCAGGTTGGTTTCTTTGATTTATTTAATGGAAGTACCTACATTATCTATTATATTCTTCATTACTTCTCTGGCATTTCTGGGTTACATCTTCTTCTTCTCTTGTCAGAGCGGTTGTGGTGCTCATCAAATTTCTTCTCTAGGGGCTGATTATGTTCAGTGGTAGATCTACATAACGCTTCTTCACATAATGTATAAATTAGCATGTAAATGATAATGATAAATGATTTTATTTCTGTAAGTAGGTTTGTACAAACACTTTTACACGTCAATCATATTTTTAAAACTAGATGTGGTCGGCGTCTTCACTGACTTCTCTGAAAAGAAAGGCCGAAACAAACTCAGAGGTCACAGTCTCTTTTAAAGTCCAGACATAATCTTGGTCTGATCATGTGAAGACCATGTGGACCAAATGGTCTTTTGAGAAAAAAACCACACAGATTGAGTGGCCCTGTCCAATCAGTGCACGCATTTATCAGTAATCATGCAGCTGAACTCCTGCACTTCGGCGAATCGTTATACCTCTCTCTGCCGCACAGCCATCAAACTACAAGTGCAAGACAGAGACGGAAATATGTCTAAGCCAAAGCAAGTCCTATGTAACGTTTATAGAACTTGGTCATTTTAACAATTTGTCTACGCTACTACGCACAGACGTAAAAATGTCTTGGATTTCTTTGCGCACTGCATGTTCAACGTAGTGCTTAGCGCCGGCAGTTGCAAATCCAACAATGCGTATTTTCGACGCCCTGGGATGCAGTCTGTTGTTTTTTTTAAATGCTCGTGTAAACACCGAGGGTTGAAAATTCAGTGCGCGATGAAATCCGAAGGTGGTTTTATTAAAGGAAAAGAGACCATATTTTTTCCTAATTGTGGTTCTTTTTTTATTTCAGTATGCGTTCAGTCAACGCGGACCTACAATGGTAAATAATGCACTCCAATACGGACCAAATAATGGACTTGGGCCTTTACAAGGGCAAGCACAACTTGGCGGGGTCATGAACGGACCTGGAAAAGGTCCAATAGGACCTAATCAAGCACTTGGCCCATATGGTCAAAAGATGCCTAATGGTCAAGCATTTACTGGCATACCAAATCAAGCTTTTGCTGGCATACCAAACCAAGCTTTTGCCAGTACGGGCATACCAAACAAAGTTTATGGAGGTGCTGGCGTGCCTAATCAGTTCTATGGCAGCGCTGGCATACCAAACCCAGCATACGGCGGAGCTGGCAATGGTGAAGTAGCTGTCAATGGCGAGTTGCCAGTCTCTGGCATGACGTCTGTAACTGGGCATGTGCCATTGACTGGCAAAGTGGCTTTCAATGGCAATGTGCCTTGTGGCGGTATTGTTACTATTTCTGGCAGATGTGCTTCTTGTGGACTTAATGCACCTTATGGCCAAAACCAAATGCCAACGTATGGCAATAAGCCTTATGGGTATTAATCGGTTTATTATTTATTTGTTTAAGTGTTTATAAATTATTTTATTTGTGTGTGTGTGTGTGTGTGTAATAAAAGATAACGTTTTTTTTAAATAAATTAATGATGATGTAAACGTTAACGAGATTCATTATTTCCCTTTGGACTATCCGAATCCTCATCATCATCTGCCTAGCCTTTTCCCAACTATGTTGGGGTCGGCTTCCAGTCTAACCGGATGCAGCTGAATACCAGTATTTTATATGGAGCGACTGCCAATCTAACGCTAAGTTTATTCAATCCCTTTGAATAAAATCATCGTCAATCATCAGGTCATTTTTGTTTGCGTGTTTTAGTGAATAAGTCGTTGAAGTGCCTTATCAATAAGTAAATAAAAACCTGACAATTTTGACTTAATATAATAAAATAAAACAGTCACAAGCTTTGGAACATTGATAATTTATTACTCTATAATTTAGTACCTAGTATTCGTGTTAAAAAGTACGTTGGTGCCCAGTCTTAAGTCTGTAGGTATAACCCAGTAACTGGGTTGTGGAGGTCAGATAGGCAGTCGCTCCATGTTAAATACTGGTATTCAGCTGCGTCTGTTAAGACTGGAATCCGACCGCAACATATTTGGGATAAGGACAGGCAGATGATGATAATTCATATTTGTAAGTATCTTACTCATTAAGTTCCGTTGTACAGCTTTTTTTTTTTCATTTTCATTACCAACTACTCCAGTTTTTGAAATGGTGAAGAAGGTTAGCTGTTTAACATCATGGCTCCATCTAGCGTGTAGGCCCGTCGAACCCCACGTTGACCAATTCCCGGTCTCAACTCAAGAACACGTCTTACAGTCATCTTTGTCACCCATACGCAAACAGAGAGCTGGTGGACCTTGAAACCAAGCTGCAGGCAGTCGGGAAGAATGGCAGGCCCACCAAACTTTTACTACGCCTGGACAGGAACGGCCTGCGCCTGGTGACGGGGACCATCACGGAACACTGCTCGCTAAACAAACACCTCCACAAAATAGACGCAACGGTCAGTCGTCTATGCAGGGCTTGCATGGAGGCTGAGGAAATCGTTGCGTATGGTTGGTATATCTTTGAATGCACAGCCGTCACCCAGATTAGAACAGAAACCCTCAGAGCACCTAGATCTTACACGTACGTTCTTAACAGACCAGGAGATGTAATCAACTTCTGGAGAGTGGTGCACTACTTGGAATAACCAGCGACGACTGCCATGGCCCACGCACTATGGCCCACCTGAAGGGCCAAGTGCGGAAACCAAACCCTCAAACATAGGAATGATCATCGTTTCTACGGCTTATATGACCGACCAGTTCATCTCGCCACGATTGCGGCGGTAAGGACCCTCTTTGAAGAGTGACTTCAGAGGCAGCACGGCATCCTCACCATCCGCCTGATGCAGGTCCTCACCGGACACGGTTGTTTCGGGAGGTTCCTGTTTCGGATAAGACGGGAGGAAACGCCCAGGTGTTTCTGCTGCGAAGATCGCCCTGAGGACACGGTGGAGCATACGGTGGAGGTCTGCCCGGCTTGGGCGGAGCACTGCCGTATCTTTGTGGAAGCGATCGGCGGCAGCGATCTCTCGCGTCCAGCCCTAGTCCAGGCCATGGTATGGAGCGAGAGTGCATGGGTAGCCGTCACCTCTTTCTGCGAAGCAGTGATGCTCGCAAAGAGGGAGGCGGCGCACGTGAGGAAGAGGCAGTATATGCGCCCTCACGGCCCTAGCGTCTGCAGGAGACGCCCTGGGCGTCGCGAATCCCAGGCTGATTCCCGGCCACCGTAGGCGCGGGCTTGTGGACGGCGAGTAATGGGTAGCTCGCTGTCAGGTAAGGACCAGGCCCGAATCAACGGCGGGTTGTATTCCACGTGCGCCTCAAAGAGATGTCAGCACCAACTGGTGGGGTCCGCAAGGACGGATGCCTGCCAGGAGTGCGGTATGTTCGAAAAAGATACCATCGCCTCTGGCACAAGCCACTGAGGGATCACGGGTGGGTTTTAGTCAGTAAAAGTCTGACACGCCCTCCTGCTTCACCTAGAGCGGGAGAAGTTTTTTGATGATTCCCCCACCTTCAAAACAAAAACCACCTCTCTCATAATGTGCCAAGTATAGCACAATTACTTAACCTGACATTGCAGTATTAAAAGAATGCGCTATGCAGTGCTATAACTTACGGATCAGCAAAACAATGTGCATTTGTGCAGTTTTGCACTCGACCTTTAGAAACTGATGCTTCAGCAAGGTTGTTTATTGCATAATGTTTGTTATGAATTTGTTAAGTATAACTGCTGCTCTCAGTACAAAGAGACAGATAAACAACTTATTACGGCACTGTTTATATTTTGATCATGACCACAGGGGCAATTCTCGTAATTTTAAGAAAGTTCACAGTCTGCTCTCAGTTTCAATCTGTCAATAATACTTCTAGCTTTCATACATTATATATTTGACATGTGATTGACGCCTAGATCAGACTGCGACTAGATTACGAACGTTTTTATTTACGAGAATTAGCCTTCAGGTATGATCAGTGTTTATAGGTACTAACGGAGTGTTAAAAGTACGTACATTTTTTGTTTTGGGTGAGTAACATCAAATAACTTTTGCTGCTCTGGGTGGAGCAGGAGGGTGTGTCAGAATTTTACGGACTAAAACCCACCCGTGTTCCCTCAGTTGCCTGTGTGCCAGGGGCTGCGGTATCTCTTTCGAACAACCCGCACCCCCATCAGGCAGGCATCGGGCCTTGCGGACCCCACCAGTTTGTGCTGACATCTCTTTGAGGCGCGCGTGGAACACAACGCGCCGTCGACCCGGGCTTGGTTCTTACCGGACAGAGAGCTACCCATTACTCACCGTCCGCAAGCCCGTACGTACGTAACTTAAGTAGTCCATTACCTACTGCACAGCGTCAAAAAAGTTGCGCATTAAAAGACAGTGCTAGTTTATGTCACACGAGCCTTAAAATAGTATACGATACTACAAGTATAATATTTTATGGCTCGTGTTCAGTCACGCTTTTCTGTGGCTTAAGTGGTGAAAAAATGTACTACATAAGTCACAGAAAAGCATGACTTTCGTTAGGGCTTAGGTCACACAGTGCTGTATAGCTTCATGTCAGTGCCTATATGAAATGCAGTCCCTATGTCTGTCTCTATAGGGTGTAATAAACTCGATGCTTCTCAGCGTAACAAAGTATGAAAAAAATATGTAAGTAATTGATATTAAGTACTGTCTTCTTAATCCTTACATAGTACATATAAAATTAAAAAAAAAACAACCGACTTCCAGAAAAACACAACAAAGTGAAAAATAATTTTAATTTTGGAAGGCGGTGACTTTTGATTTGTATTTTAATTTTTTGTCACTGCCTTCCGAAATTAAAGTTATTTTTCACTTTGTAGTATTTTTCCGGAAGTCGGTTGTCTTTTTTTTGTTTTTTTTTTATTATTTTTCACTTTTTAGTTATAGTATCTACCCCACACTAATTCGAAATTGTATCATCCCTGGGGTCAAAACAATGCATATTTATGCGATAGTAGCAATCGCGGATGATTTACTGTAATTTTTTGAAGAGTTCCGTTGGCCGTCTCCGAAACGCATCATCAGATCTATATGAAATCTATATTAAATGGGACCATTTCGGAATAAAACCATTTCGAACAAAAAAAGAATTTTGCAAATCCGTCTATATATGACGGAGATATCACACATAAAAAAATACGTCGAATTGATAACCTGCGTCTTTTTGAAGACGGTTAAAAACAGAGTCGCTTTTCTTTTTCATACATATATAAGGTGTATCTATTCATACACGAAATATCTGAAGGGGTCATTGTACTCATCATTATGAACAACTTTTACTACCGGACCAAACCTGAAATCGCGAAAAAATATCAGCTGTTCCCTACATTTTGACGAGATATGCGAACATAAATGTAGGGAACAGCTGATATTTTTTTTCGCGATTTCAGGTTTGGTCCCATAGTAAAAGTTGTTCATAATGATGAGTACAATGACCCTTTCAGATATTTCGTGTATGAATAGATACACCTTATATACATACTCAGCCTGTGACGTTCCCACTGCTGGGACACAAGCCTCCTCTCCATGAGAGGGAGTGGGCCGTAATCCACCACGCGGGCCCAGTGCGGGTTGGTAGATGTCACATGTCTTCGAATTTTTTGGTTCTAGAACATGCCGGTTTCCTCACGATGTTTTTCTTTTATACTATAAAAATACTTTATCTAAAAGTACAATAATACATATCTATTCAATCAATCAATCTGCCTAGCCATCTATGTTGGGGTCAGCCCCTAGTTTAACCGAATGCAGTTGAATACCAGTATTTTAAAAAGAGCGACTGCCTATTTGACCTCCAAAACCACGTAAAAAACTCAAACTCAAAGCATTTATTTCAATTAAACCATTTCCAGGCACTTTTGAATTGTCAAAAAGTCGATCAGTTGGAAAGTTGAAGCTAGTTGCCCATTCCAAAACGTAGATCTCTATGGAGAAGAACGGGCAAGAAACTCCACGGACACTCTTTTAAAATCAAGTTGAAATATTACAAAATCTTGGGAACATTATTCTTGTTGCTTCTGTATGTGAGAACAATGTAAAAAAAATAATTATAAACAATTCTAAATACAAGATAAAAATAAGCCCTGGAAGTTAGGAGATGACCAGTCTCAACCGACAGCGCCCGTTCACGAACTTGACGCGTGGATCAGCACCATCCAGCTCAACCATTTTGTAGGGAACCGAATGATCCAACACACGCGCCACCATCAGTGAGACATTTATGTGAGCATTACTGTAACTGGGTGATACCCACTGAAACTGCTGCCACTAAAACTGACTACCCCTTGGTAAGACTGGTCAGACTTTCGAGCTTCTGACAATACGTAACGACTGTGAAAGATCAACGAGGGACGGCTTAATGTGCTTTCCGAGGCACGGAGGACTCTTGGTATCTAAGGATGTTCACCCATCCAAGGATGTTCCCAAGTAATCGTAGCTTAACCAGATGAATCGAACCGTGAGTCCGTTACTACTTAGCCACGAGCCCCCTAATAATACGTAACTTTCTATTATTAGCTCAAGAACGTGATTTTCCATCAAGTTCAGGTAAAAATCAGGTGCGTTACAGGTTATTTCATATTCTACAAACTGTTATCTACATCACGTAATATAATAATTTCTTTACCATCGATTGCGTAAAAATATTGTAATACGTTAGTATAAAACGGTTCTGCGTTCTATTCAAAATCATTCTCTTGTTTGTCATCAATACAAACGTTAACAAAAAACAAAATGGCCGCCAAAGCTTTCTTTGTCTTCTGCGCTTCTGCTTTATTGGTCCAGGTGAGCATTTACTTCTTTACAATCAACGATCTCTGAAACATTTTGTTGAAAGATTTTTATTGGTTCTATTGTTAAAAATCATCATAAATGTACAGCAGTTTTAGCATTTAAAGACCACAAAGTGTCAAGTAAATTGGTTCAATTAATAATCTACAAAAAGGTAAATTATTTAATGTTGAATTCTTCTATTTTTAGACGATCTCAGGCCAAGCCATCGGTGCTTGCAACAGCATCGCTGGCACTGCCTTAGCAGCTGAAGAACTTGCTTTAGCTGGCAACGCGCTGGCTTACGGCTCCAACCTAGCAGGACGTGGCTTAGCAGCGGGTCCCATAGGCTACCCAGGATGTAACAGCTACGGCCTGGCTGCTAACTCCTTTGTTCCCTCAAGCGGCGGTGGTTTCGCAGTCACCAGCGTGTCTCCCATCGCCCCCACCGGCATCACTGTCATCTCTGAGAACGCTATAGAAGGAGCTGTTGCTGTGAACGGAGATCTGCCGTTCTTGAGTGCTGTGGCCGTGGAGGGCGCCTTACCTTCTGCTGGCGCTGGTGGTATCAACTACGGCTGTGGGAATGGCGCTGTTGGTATTGTGAGCGAAGGCATTGGTGCTGCTCTTGGACCTTATGGTGCTATTGCTCCTGCTGCTGGTGTTGCTCCCGGCAGAACTGGTTACGGCCCTGGTCTGGTCGGTTTGGGCGCCCCTGGTCTGGGTCTGGGTGCCACTGGTCTGGGATTCAATGGTGTCACCGGCCGCAGCTGTGGCTGCAAAGGAATCTTTTAAGTTATGAATTCGTTTTACATTGTTAAATGTTGATTTTTCATTTGTGTTTTAATATATGAAAATTCCTAATTTCTGTGTTATTATTATGTTTAGGGACCTAACTAAAGGTTTGCTAATGAAACTAAAGCGGACTGTATACACTTATATTCTGATTCTAAAGGTTAAGCAGTAAATGTTGAAAGGAACTTTAAATGAGTATGCGCGCGAGTCGTTGACCGAGTTCGGTGCTGGAGTGAGGGTGCGGGCGGCCGGTCAGCCCGCTGCCGCTGTGTCGTCCCTCGCCGCGCCACGCCCTCCGCGCGTCCCCTGGCCCGGACTATGATTCACGCCTTGTGTGCGTGAACATCCTCCCCGGGTTAAAACATTCAATCTAAAGGAAGTGGGCAAATATTATTAAAAGAACGTAGTAACGTCCTCTTTTTCGTTTTCAACTCCACCACACGCGTTGTCCCGTCGTTCCCCGGGAAGACCTTCGTGATACGTCCCAGTAGCCACAGCAATGGCGGTTGTCCTCTCTCCTTGATGAGAACTAACGTTCCCTCTGCCAGTTGTCCTGTAGATGACGTCCATTTTATCTTTTTCTGGAGCAGAGAAATATATTCTAAATGGAACCGCTTCCAAAAATGCTGCTTTATGTGTTCCATTCTGTGATATCGCTCCAAACGGCTAATGTGTATGTCAGTAACCTGTGGATGTGGAACAGCCATGAGTGATCGTCCAATTAGGAAATGTGAAGGAGTGAGGACTGTCAAATCTAGTGGATCAGAGGAAAGTGGTGTGAGGGGACGTGAATTAAGAACAGCTTCGATTTGAGTCAAACACGTAACCATTTCCTCATATGTGAAATGTGTTAGCTGTAATAGTCTTTTCAAGTGGTGTTTAGTAGAACGAACGGCAGCTTCAGCAATGCCGTTGAAATGTGGAGAGTATGGAGGGGCAAAATTAAATTCAATGCCCTTTTGTGCAACTTCATATGAAATATTTGAATCTTGTAAGAATCGTTGCAGTTCATTACAAGTCCCGGCAAAGTTAGTACCGTTATCGGATAAGATGCTCTTGGGTTTGCCACGACGAGCAACGAAACGGTTTAAAGCAGCCATATAGCCCTCCTTAGTAAGGTCTGTAGCGAGCTCTATATGAACAGCTTTAACTGCAAGACAAACAAAAATGCATAGATACGCCTTCACTAACTTACACCCTCGCCCCTTTCGATCTGCTATCAATATTGGCTCGGCATAGTCGACACTGCAGTTCAAAAATGGGAACTCCAAAAGAGTTCTATTAGAAGGCAATTGTCCCATGATTGGTTGAACATTTTGACATTTGTATTTAAAACATTTAATGCAGTGTTTCACAATAAATTTTGAGAGGTTTCTGCCGCCTAGAGGCCAATACATTTGTCGTATATTTGCAATCAATAACTGAGGGCCAGCGTGTAACAAATCTGTATGATATTTATTAAAGATAATTTTAGTGACATGATGTTTAGAACATAGTAAAACTGGATGCTTGATATTATAGTCATAAGGAGAATTATCAAGTCTCCCGCCTACACGGATGAGACCATCTTTGTCAACAAAGGGACTTAAGGAAATAAGTCTATTTTTACGAGGCAAAGTCTTGCCAGCTATAAGAATAACATATTCCTTAGGAAACATCTCCATTTGAGCTTGACGTAAAATGAAATGCAAAGAGTCTTGAAGTTCTTGATTTGTTAGTGCATTCTGTAACTTGGGTTTATTTTTTAAATTATAAACGAATCTAAGTATGTAAAATGATTTAGATTTGTTTATAATTTAAAAAATAAACCCAAGTTACAGAATGCACTAACCTTGAGCGATGCACGTAAGTAATGGAATTTGCTTATCTCATCGATTGCACTACTACTATGTATTAGAGAAAGGTAAGTATCTCTATACTCTAGCCAACATTGATAGCTACCATCGAAATGAGGTAAGTCAATTTTAGGTAAGCGTACAAAATTTTGACGGAACGATGCACCTGTGTTTTTGTCTGCTGAGCCCGCTACAGACCCGCCATCATTGCCGGCATCAGCGCTGATGAGCAAACTGCGCGCCTGAGCTGCCACTGCGTGGTACCGCTCCTCGAACTTGGTACGTTCCCCATACGCCTCGTCTGGCTTGCCCGAGAGCACCTCGATCTCCAACTGCAAATGATCAAATTCATCATATAGGGCATCAAATTTACTAAGACGACCCTCCAGCTCAATGCGCTGCAAGCTAGATATTGATTCGCAACTCATTAGCACGTCTATATAATTGCAGAAATTCGTAAGCTTAGCTTTCATAGCACTGCGTTTTCGTATTAATAGTTCCTCATTAGCCATTATAAGAAACTGGATTTAAGTAAGAAGAAAAACAATAGATAAGGTGCTAGTTAAAAACGATAATGTCAAGCAAACAGATATAATGACTAATTAGCAGCAAACAGATGTTTTTTTTGCAATGAATAGGCGCGTGACCTTGAAGCTCGCTCGCTAACAAAGAAAGTGCCAGCCGATACAATAATAAGAAACCGGTTTTATGCAAGTTTGAACAAATGTGAACACTATAAAACAATGAAAATAATTATTTGGTGACTCTTTGAAACTGAACTGAAAAGGGTTGCAACGAAGATTTTTGAATTTTGAATTCTAACTGGAATTTTAGAAGGAAGGAATTTGGAACGATACACAAATTATGCTTATCTTTATCCACAAGGCGGACTGTGTTGATTCCCACGAAGCAAATAGATGTCTCGGCGGGTTCGACCAAAGTAGTCGAGACTTGACCACCGTCCACGTGAAGACCTCGGGAACTTTTAGACGTCCTCTCCTCGCTTATTCTAGACGCCTCCAACTCCAAACTTGACCGCGATTGAATGTAGCTGTAGTGACACGGCGCTTTTGAAGACTCGTCGAATCAAAGTCCACCAACGTCGCGTCGCTCGTACTGCCACCGCGTGGTTTCTTTGTTCGTACGAAAAACGTTACGCGGATTAATGTTGAAAGGAACTTTGAATGAGTATGCGCGCGAGTCGTTGACCGAGTTCGGTGCTGGAGTGAGGGTGCGGGCGGCCGGTCAGCCCGCTGCCGCTGTGTCGTCCCTCGCCGCGCCACGCCCTCCGCGCGTCCCCTGGCCCGGACTATGATTCACGCCTTGTGTGCGTGAACAATTATGTTTTGCAACCTTTCATATTTCATTATTATCATTATTGTTCTCTCTATTCACTTACACCACAAAAACATAGACGGAAAATTTTCAATTTGAGTCAACTAAATTCCTAATTTACAATTTTTGTAAACATAACCCTCCTTCTGGCGCAGTCGAGTAAATATGTAGTTACTTGTTTAATGTTTCCCAAAATAAGAAACTGTGGACTAATTTTGTTTCTTGAAGGAAAATAATTATTGTTTGTTGAAGGGGGGAATCCAAGTGATACTGTGGCCTACCGAACCGTGGATAAAAACGAATATTAATAGTGAAATATAGAATTAAATCAAACAGTTCCACGCGACGCTTCCTTAGAATTTAAGCCTTATTGACGTGAAGGTGCTGTAGCTTAGTAATAGTGAAACATAAAATAAGTGAGTTAGTAGGTACAAAACCTGGAGTACTTTGGAGTTCCATCCTTCTTTTATTTCTTCTATATGTTTGTGTTCAACGAGAATCTAAAGACTGAATGATGAACTGGAATTCTTCAAAAGCTTTTATAGGTACTCAACTTAATGTTGTCCTAGATTCGCATTTATCAACCTACGTGACTTGAATTATTTTTGTAAAAAAATCGCAAAATATATCGCAAATTGTACAAGCAATATTTCATAGTTAATTAAATAGTTCGGATAATTCAGTTTAGTATAAAAGTACTAGC
Organism: Polymixis lichenea; assembly: GCA_949091785.1. Taxonomy (NCBI): domain Eukaryota; kingdom Metazoa; phylum Arthropoda; class Insecta; order Lepidoptera; family Noctuidae; genus Polymixis; species Polymixis lichenea. The sequence continues at coordinate 10,831,938 of OX420958.1, read as the reverse complement.
AACATTGGTGAACTTCATTCTTGTGTCAGTATTTGAACCCCTAGCTAATACACAAACGACAATGTCAATGTCTAGGCTATCCTCGTCCTTTGCGCTCAGGCAATCTTTGTCCTAGTAAGCAAAACATACATTTCTATAATATCAGAAAACTCTTTACAAAACTGATGACCAGTTGTCATCAGTTTTGTAAAGAGTTTTCTGAAGTATAGCTTACTTAACTGATAATTTTATTTCTTACATCCAGTCTGCATATAGTTACTGTATTTTCGTTGGCAACTATGGGGCTGATGTAGCCGGCTATGGTTTGAGAGCCCCAGCGTTACATGCCCCTGCCACGGCTATAGCAGGCGATGGCCTGGCCTCTGGGGCTGGCCTTGGCTACGGTTCTGGTTCAGGCTACGGAGGACTTGCTATTGAAGCCATTCCAACCACTGGCGGTTGACTGCCTGTCTCTAGCACCTCTGCAATCGCTCCCAGTGGTATCTCCGTAGCATCTGAGAATGTGTATGAGGGTGCTCTGGTTGTGGGTGGTGAGCTGCCGTTCGTAAGTGCTGTGGCTTTGGAGGGTGTATTACCAAATGGTGGTGTTGGTGACTGACTGCAGTTACAGCTGCGGTAACGGTGTTACTGCTTTTGAGAGCATGGCTCCTTATTTGTTTGCTTACCCCCTTGCCAGTGTGGGTTACGGTCCAGAAGTAGCAGTCTATAGTCCTGGGGTAGCATCAGTATTTCCTGCTTCAGGTTTCGGTTATACATGTCTTATTGGTCACGAATGTGGTTGTGGTCATTACTGATTAAGTTGATCAAGTAAAACCTTTGAAACTTTACTCGGTTTTTCATTTCGAGTCCAATCTAATTATCTGACTTATTTTAGACTTCCTGCCATTACTTGGAATAATCAAAATTGATTCCAAAATATAATTTTTGGCCTGTCAATTAATTTCCAATTTATCGATACTGTTTGCAAGCTTCACTACTAGATGGCGTTGCAAGTTTCATTATTATCAACAAACTATTTCGTTAATGATTTATTCTTATTGACATAATATCTACTAGCTTTTTCTTCGTCTTTTCGTGGATCTTTGACAGTCGTTACGGGTCGTCAGAATCCCGAAAGTCTGACAATCAGTCTTACTAAGGGGTACCGTTCGACCCAGTAACTGGGTTGTGGAGGTCAGATAGGCAGTCGCTCCATGTAAAATACTGGTATGGATACCAGTCTAACCGGATGCAGCTGAAGATGCATCTAGTTAGACTGGAAGCTGACCCCAACATTCGTCGCCCGAGATGGCGGCGCGTGATGTAACGAGTTTAACACCTAACTCGAGGTGGCTGGAGGGGTGGGCCGGGGATTGCATTAAATCCCATGAACCGCGGTGCAAGTGTGGGACGGAATAGGGGTGGTTTTAGTCATTAAGAGTCTGACAGCCCTCCGCCCTCCCTAGGTCGGAGGACATCCATGAGGATTTCCACCCGTCATCAAAAATAAAGAAGCCAACTCCAACATAGTTCAGAAAAGGCTAGGGTAGGCTAGGGATGACATCTGCAAGCTTTGTTCGTATATATCTCTCAGTAAAAATAGTAATTAAGTTAAAATAAGGAAAAAAAATCATGTTAGTCGCGTTTGTTCTATTTCCAACTCTATCTCACAAATATTAGAATTTTTAGATTAATTTGCGTAACTCTGATCTTGCAACTATTGAATGAGGTGTAGAAGCTGTTCCTCTTTCTTTGTTGACTTTCTTGAAGTACCATGGGTTTTAAACGGGGGAATAAATTAAAGACTAAATTTTCAAGACAATGCTGAGAGTGAAGTGTAGAGATGTGTTGCGTGGGCGGCGCGCGGCGATAGAATGAACGCTGAGACTATTTTTTTTGTGTATGGCATCTCGCAGTTCACCTTGAGAGGCCGTGACTGCTTAGCCGGAATTTCCTGTGGTTGCCTTAAGAAAACTCCAAGCCTCCAAGCCAGGGGCGTAAAACTACTTAAACTAAGCGATTGCACGCTGAGGGCACCCCTGTGGGGCCTCGGCTCAGGGCGTCACTGGTGGGGGGACAGCGAGTGGGGACAGGCTGGATCAAATAATTTTCATTATTATTAAATCTTGGGGAATTTAACTCTACTGGCTCAGCTGCGGCGCGGGCTCGCACTTCAACGAGCAACGGACGGTCGAGGGTCACATCGTTAACTCTGGGTCTTCGCGGGGCGCGAGGACCTCGGCGGCAAGGTCGGAATGACGGAACGCTGAGACAGCGCGCGCCCTGTATTTATAACATTTCCCGCTAGGCGGAAGAAGCTTCCCGCTAGGCGGAAGAAGCGGGTGGTGTGTTGTGTGGAAATGGCAGTTTTTTATTTCCATAACATCACTTAAAGCTAAACAAAAATTGAGAAATATAAAAACTTATAAACTAAATAGGAATCTAAATCAAAATGGCAATCTTGTATACTTAACAAGCTTCTGATAAGAACTAACTAGATTCTAAAAGGTTTTTTTTTCTATTTCAAGGTACATTAACTTACATCTACGACTAAAATAAGGTACAATTTGGTATGGCAAGGAACATATGACTTAGTCTAACTTAAATAACTGTACTCCATAGGTTTAGATAGTTCAATAAAGGTAAACGAATCGTAAAAAGGGTTTTTTATTGGATTTGGAAATGTCTGTGTTGTTATGTGTTTGGGTATGGGTATAGGTATATGTGTGTATTTTTTATGTGTGTGTCTGTAGGTGTATAGTTTTGTGTGCCTTATTATTTTTGTGCCTTATTTATACCAATTTTATAAATAAGTAGAAGTAATTACTAAAAATAAACGTAAACAGAACTTACAATTTAAATAAAAGCCTCCAGGCATAAAGGGCGTGCCCGCTTACATATGCAATTCAGCATTATGTGTACATATATAGCTATAACTTGAAGTAAGGGAAGCCACAGCCGCAATAGCACTTGCCGGAGATGGACACAGCATCAGCAGCTGGCACAGCGCCCATGACGGGGACCTGACCAGCAACAGTGGTGTTACCGGCGACTGGCAGCTCACCAGCGACCGCTACGTTGCCTTCACCGGCGCCGCCGTACGCGGCAAGTCCGCACCAGCACCACAACCAGCGGCGGGGTACGGAAGTGCATCATAAGCCAAACCCAGAGCAGTCACGCCGTTGAAGCCATAAGAACCAGCCAGCATGGGTAAAGCACAAACTGGAGCGATCGCCGTGCCGTAAGCACCACATGCCTGACTGAATACATTCGGCAAAAGTAAAAACCATGATTTAACTACACAAAAATTTTCACAATTACAACACCTGACGACTAAATGATGACCCAAAATAGTTGTCACATTTTATACTCAATCAATTGGTCATATCATCAACTACGTTTACGAAATTATGGAAAACGTAACAATATGTATTAAAATAACATAAAGTGTTTCTTGGTTAGTAAATATAATGCTTATCCTGCTTGCAGAAGATATTAATTAATTCCACTTACCTACATAACATTTTTCTCGGAAATTAATAACTTAATTGAGTGTGAAACCTCCTACAGTTGCATTGAACGTCACTCTTGCATCAGCACTCGAAACATACTATAATTTCTGTCAAAGCTATCCTCGTCCTCTGCGCTCAGGCGCAAATCAAGGAAAGGCTTGAGGGAGGCGGCGCACGTAAGGGAGATGCAGTACATGCGCCCTCACAGCCGTGGCCTTCGCAGGAGACGCCCTGGGCGTCGGGAGTCCCAGGCTGATTCCCGGCCACCGTAGGCGCGGGCTTGCGGACGGCGAGTAATGGATAGCTCGCTGTCCGGTAAGGACCAAGCCCGGGTCGACGGCGCATTGTGTTCCACGCGCGCCTCAAAGAGATGTCAGCAGCAACAGATGGGGCCCGCAAGGGCCGATGCCTGCCAGGGGTGCGGGTTGTTCGAAAGAGATACCGCCGCCCTTGGCACACAGGCAACTGAGGGAACACGGGTGGGTTTTAGTCAGTCAAAGTCTGACACGCCCTCCCACTCCACCCAGAGCGGGAGAAGTTATTTGATGATTTCCCACCCAAAAAAAAAAAAACGGCTTTTTCTTTCATTTACAATCTGATGAGATATTATTTTAACTATGAACTATTGTAAAGGTGATCCTTTACAACACACACAAGGCCCATGCAACTGCTCAGAGGGGATGGGATAGTTCCCATCCCCTCTGAGCAGTTGCATGGGACTTGTTTCCTTATCCTGGATCTGGACAGTCATCGTAGCAGCGTCATACAAACATCTCAACACCTCGATATAGCACCAGTCAATTCGACATCGTCGCAGAGAGGCTAGAACTGCCCATATTTCGATGGAGTCGAAGGCTTTCTCGTAGTCCACAAATGCCATACACAGCTGTTGGTTGTACTCTTCTGTCTTCTGTACAATTTGCCGAACACGGTCTATGGTACTGAAGCCTTGTATCCAGTGTCGTTTGCGATTACGTCTGATAATGGTTTGAATAGTCTTGCTTCTTGTTCTTCACACGGTGTTCAAGAGTTAACTAATTGGGGGCTGTTCGTTTGGGGTTTCATGGATTTTTCTTGCTCTTCTCGTGTGTTTTACCGGTTAAAAGGTTTGTTATGTTGTGATGTTTTAACGTTGTGCTTAGGATGTGGCTGCTGGCGGGTACTAGCTCGCCAATAAGTGAATACACTTGTGCGTTACTGTTATTTATGTGCACATGCACATTTACGAGATAGTATTCGGACAAGGCGATGATGATATCTTCGCCACCACAGAATGTTATATTAAACTAGCTTTTGCCCGCGGCTCCGCCTGCGTGGATGTCGGTTATAGCGTATGTTCCTATAAATCAAATCAAATCAAATCAAAATATTTTATTTCACATAAACCTGCAAGGGCACTTATGAAACGTCAGAAGCTAGGTGCACGGTTCCAATTTGTCGCTTCCTATGGAGAAGAGCCGGCAAGAAACTCCACGGTTACTCTTTTAAAAATAATTGGGTTTTACAATGTTTTCAAATTACAGTGATAATAGGTATGGGAGGACAGTGCAGGCCTGTCAACCAAGTACTGAATGAAAATAAAGAATAGAAAATCGTCTATAAATCTAGTCTGTAAGGCCTACAATGTTCTCCCATTCACAATATGTAAAAGAATCTACATTAGTAACATCAACCTATTTAAACAAAGTGACAATATTTTCATGAGAATCACTAATAAATAGTTGATATTTGAAGCGATGTATAATGTCAAAAATGACGAGAATATGTCAGAAAGTGTAAAAAATAAAAACATTAAAAATTAACATTGTAATTTGGAAGCAGTTAATAGACTCTCACAAAGTTATGCTGTTAATGAGGTACCAGGGAAGCCACATGTGCAGAAGGAATTAATGCCAAACTTCCCTGTCTTCAACGTAGTCTTTTATCTTATAATATGCTTTTTTGATAAGGACACGTTTGATGTGAGTTTGAAACTTTCCATCACTAAGTTCTGTAACCGACTTTGGCAACTTGTTATAGAAGCGGATACTGTTTATTAGAAATGATTTGCTAGTTTTAGTTAATCTAAATTTTGGAATCACAATTTCATCTTTACTACGTGTATTTAGATTATGGAAGTCGCATCTTTTTTTGAAAAGACCTAAGTTTTTGCGAACATACAAGATATTTTCTAGGATATAAAGAGATGGCAGAGTTAGTATATCAATTTCATTGAATTTGTTTTTAAGAGACTCGCGAGGCCCCATTTTATAGATTGCGCGGATTGCCCTCTTTTGTAAAATGAAAACTGAATCTACGTCAGCTGCCGATCCCCACAGCAGAACGCCATAAGACATAATACTGTGAAAATAAGCAAAGTATACTAACCTAGCTGTGGCTACATCAGTCAACTGCCTTATTTTTCTTACTGCGTAAGCAGCTGAACTTAATCTACTTGAGAGAGCTCTAATGTGGGCACCCCATTGCAATTTTGAATCTAAAGTAATTCCTAGAAATACAGTTTTGGAAATAGCATCTAGTTTCTTGCCATCAAGTTTTAAATTTAGACCTAATTGGGGTACATTTGGTAATGAGAACTTAAGACATTTGGTTTTGTTTGCATTGAGTAAAAGATTATTAGCCGCAAAACATTTCGAGAGAACAGCTAGACTATCGTTGACATGTAAGACATCCGTATCTCTTCTATCTATTCTAAAAATAAGAGAGGGGTCATAAGCGAATAAAATTATATCCGAGAAGTCCTTATAAAATCTCTTTCTATATAAAAGTAGCCTATGTCCTTTTCCATATCTCAGGCTAAATTTCAGCCAAATTTTATGACAATTGGTTCAGCGGTTTAGGCGTGAAAGCGTAACATACATACAGACAGTTGATATATAAAAGTACCAAATATATAAATGAATATTGATTTATTTTGCTGAAAATATTTTGAATGTCAATCAGTTCAGTTAAACAAATAAACTCTTAGTAGGCGCAGCCACATCCTCTGCCAGCCAAACCACCACGAAGACCGAGACCAGGAGCAGCAAAAGCAGCGGCAGCGAAGGCGGCTTAAGGACCGTAAGCAGCAAGAGGGGCCATGGCGGCAGCCGGGGCAAATTATTAGAGTTAATTTTCTAATTTAAATAGTAAGCAATGTTATGATGAACGCTGAATTGAAATAGCCCTACCATTCCCACATGCATTCCCTTTAATGATTAAAGCTAAGGGGTTCCCCAAGGTTCCATTCTGGGCATGTTAACTTCGGATTACGTAAAAAAATGGAAAAATAATTGCGTGTGTACTAATCAAACAGTTATTGGGTAGATGTATTACATCTACATATGGCATGACCCATCCTACTTAACCACGATTAAGTCCACAAATAAAAGCAAAATCATTTGATGCATATTGATTTATTCAGTCATTAGAAATAGTTTATTTTTTTGGTGAATAACTTTTAGTAAGCACAACCGCATCCTCTGCCAGCACCACCACGGTATCCGAAGCCAGAAACACCCAAACCAGGTCCAAAGGCAGATGGTGCAAAGGCAGCACCAGGACCATAAGCACCCAAAGAGCCGTATGCACCAGCTGGACCGAAAGCAGAAGTCTCACTGATCATGGCGTTCCTGCCATTACCACAGGCATGGTTGACGGCGCCAGCACCGGCAGAAGGCACCACACCTTCCATAGCAACAGTACCCACGAATGGCAGCTCACCACCCACGGCCAGAGCACCCTCATATACGTTGTCGGACACTACGGAGATACCGACGGGAGCGATGGCAGAGGCGCTGGAGACAGGCAGAGCGCCGCCACTGGTGGGACTGAACTCCATGGTGGGGGCGTAGATTCCATCGTAAGCCAGGCTTCTGCCTGCGTATCCAGCGGTCAGCCCATCGAAAGCCAAACCTCTGCCTGCCAAGCCAGCACCGGAGTAGGCGAGTCCATCATATGCACAAGCAGGAGCAGTCAAACCGCAAGGGGCGGCTAAGGCGGGATAGGTCATGCCGTAGGGACCAGCAAGTCCAGAGACATCAGCAACCGCAGCGCGGCTAGTGCATGTCTGTCCGAGTGCGGACTGAAATTGTAAATATATTTTGTTACACACTTATAAATCAAACATATAATTATATTATTGGAGACAGTCTATTCCAATTGCTCATTGTTACTATTTTAAATATATTACCACATGGAGGGATTCATTTCTCTTTGAAAAAACCTTACCTTGAGCAGGAGCGCCTGCGCGCACAGGACGAGGATAGCTTTGACAGACATTGTAGTATGTTTCGAGTGCAGACACAAGAGTGACGTTCAGTGCAACTGTAGGAGGTTTTATACTAATTAAGTTATCGAATTCCGAGAAAATGAGTATATAGGTAAGTGTAATTAATTAATAGCTTGTGCAAGCACGATAAGCCTACTATTTACTAACAAAGAAATACTTTTTTTTGACACATATCATCACGTTTTCTGTAATTTCGTAAACTTAGTTGATATGATGGGTATAAAATGTGACAATAATTTTGGGTCATCATTCAGTCTTCTGCTGTTGAACAAACTTTAAACATGTCTTCATTCACTGTTCTGTTGCTCTGCATCCAAGCGTGTTTGGTCCAGGTAAGTTATAGCTTGTTTTGAATTTTAATTTGGTAACGAATTTGAATTCGATCATAATCATGTTATAGTTCTACTTTCTTTGGGTAAATATTTGTGTAGATAAATCATAACTTTTACTTTTGCAGAATGTATTTAGCCAAGCATGTGGTGCTTACGGCCCGGCGATCGCTCCAGCTTGTGCTTCTCCCATGCTAGCTGGCCCTTACGGGTTTAACGGCTTGGCTGCTCCGGGTTTGGCTTATGATGCACTTGCGTACCCCGCCGCCGGTTGTGGTGCTGGACGTGCTGCGTACGGCGGCGCCGGTGAAGGTAACGTGGCGGTCGCTGGTGAGCTGCCAGTCGCGGGTAACACCGCTGTTGCTGGTCAGGTCCCCATCATGGGCGCTGTGTGCTTCGGCGGCGCTGTGCCAGCTGCTGGTGCCGTGTCCATTTCCGGCAAGTGCGCTTGCGGCTGTGGCTCCCCTTACGATTACCTATACTAGGGAGGATCTCTGCATCGTTTGAAGTTATTATTGATTCATAAATAAATCAATATTTTCAATAAAATTATTGTTTTTTAACTGTTGTTGTTATACTGACCAAAACGCAAATATTGTATTAATACATTATACCTACCACCCGAAAATTGCAATTTGTAATCGAGATTGTGTGACTATAAACCTTTGAAGTCATCAGAAACCGATGGATGTTTCCGTGCAAAACTGATTTGGATAAATGAACTAGCACTGTATGACAGTTATTTCCTCCCCAGCCTGAATACCATTACATTTGCCTTTTCATAAATATGATACGATATCAGTTATTTTTGACAAGTAATATAAGAAATATTTTTATGTACTTATGACATCAAGACTGGCAGTTATCCTATTGTGATGATTCCTAAATTACCCTAGGCTGATACAGTTGTTGTTTTTATATTTTTTTTATTTTAGGTACCGTCAACTGTGGCAAATTTTCTTTGCATGAGCAACTTTACCAATGAGAACTGTGCTTAAATTTCTCTCGATAACTAAAAATCTGTTTCCGCTATTTAATATCGAAGCGATACAGAAGCAGAATAATCTACTTATTGTAACAATTTTTTAGCGATCGAAAGATATTTTAATTCAGTTCTCATTGGTAGAGTTGCTAATGGAAAGTAAAGATGCTATAGTTGACCGTAGTGTTAGCATGTGTGCCAACCCTATCAGCCATACCCTAAAAAGATAACAAAGCATCACTATTGCAAGAACAACGGGAATAAAAACCTATATGTCTCATTTGACTTTAAGCTAACGTGTAAAATCACAAGGTATCGGTAGCAAAAGATTAAGGCCATTAGGTTACATATGGCGCAATGCTAATGATTTGCCACTATTTACTTTGTTACTTGAACACATCAAACTGGACTCCAGTGCGCGCACGTAAAGAAACACTCTTCACTCTTAACATAGTTACAAAAAGCTTATTTCATGTATCTATAAAAACGATTGAGGGGGTATTATCCGCTTGAGAACCATGCATCCGTTTATTGTGTTGTTATGATGTACGTTGACTTGAAAAAGCATGGCAGTTGAGAGTATGTCATGCTCACATAAATGTCTCACTGATGGTGGCGCGTGTGTTGGATCATTCGGTTCCCTACAAAATGGTTGAGCTGGATGGTGCTGATCCACGCGTCAAGTTCGTGAACGGGCGCTGTCGGTTGAGACTGGTCATCTCCTAACTTCCAGGGCTTATTTTTATCTTGTATTTAGAATTGTTTATAATTATTTTTTTTACATTGTTCTCAAATACAGAAGCAACAAGAATAATGTTCCCAAGATTTTGTAATATTTCAACTTGATTTTAAAAGAGTGTCCGTGGAGTTTCTTGCCCGTTCTTCTCCATAGAGATCTACGTTTTGGAATGGGCAACTAGCTTCAACTTTCCAACTGATCTACTTTTTGACGATTCAAAAGTGCCTGTAAATGGTTTAATTAAAATAAATGCTTTGAGTTTTTGAGTTTAACAGCCCAAAATAAAGTTTAGAGGATACATCTTTGAACTTTCTTTTAGGCTGAAAAATTACCAAATTATTAATGGGTGAGATCCGTCACGGAAAATCAGATGCTCCTGAACAGCACGACGAACTGTCCTATCTTTTTGTTCCGGTATATTATAGCCGTAACAATAGGCACAGATTGTTCGCCATGCTTGGGAGTCAAACTGTCACTCGAGATCTGTGTCCTGTCGACGGAAGAACATCTTGTCAGCATGTCTGGAGTGACGTATGACTGTCTAGTAGTTGTGAACTTTCGTTATTATACTTAAAAAGATTTTGAATGTCAATCAGTTCAGTTTAACAAATAAACTCTTAGTAGGCGCAGCCACATCCTCTGCCAGCCAAACCACCACGAAGACCGAGACCAGGAGCAGCAAAAGCAGCGGCAGCAAGGAGGCACAAGGACCGTAAGCAGCAAGAGGGGCCATGGCGACAGCCGCGGCAAAGTGATAGAGTAAATTTTATAATTTAAATAGTAAGAAATGTTACGATGAACGCTGAATTGAAATAGCCCTACCATTCCCACATGTATTTACTTACTTTTAATAATTAAAGCAAAGGGGTTCCCCAAGGTGCCATTCTGAGCCTGTTAAGTTCTGGTTTCGTAAGAAATTTAAAAAATAATTGCTTGTGTACAAACCAAACAGTTATTGGGCAGATGTATTAAATCTACATATGGCATGACCCTTTCTACTTAACCACGGCCACAAATAAAAGCGAAATCATTTGATGCATATTGATTTATTCAGTCATTAGAAATAGTTTATTTTTTGGTGAATAACTTTTAGTAAGCACAACCGCATCCTCTGCCAGCACCACCACGATAGCCGAAGCCAGAAACACCCAAACCAGGTCCAAAGGCAGATGGTGCAAAGGCAGCACCAGGACCATAAGCACCCAAAGAGCCATATGCACCAGCTGGACCGAAAGCAGAAGTTTCACTGATCATGGCGTTCCTGCCATTACCACAGGCATGGTTGACGGCGCCAGCACCGGCAGAAGGCACCACACCTTCCATAGCAACAGTACCCACGAATGGCAGCTCACCACCCACGGCCAGAGCACCCTCATATACGTTGTCGGACACTACGGAGATACCGACGGGAGCGATGGCAGAGGCGCTGGAGACAGGCAGAGCGCCGCCACTGGTGGGACTGAACTCCATGGTGGGGGCGTAGATTCCATCGTAAGCCAGGCTTCTGCCTGCGTATCCAGCGGTCAGCCCATCGAAAGCCAAACCTCTGCCTGCCAAACCAGCACCGGAGTAGGCGAGTCCATCATATGCACAAGCAGGAGCAGTCAAACCGCAAGGGGCGGCTAAGGCGGGATAGGTCATGCCGTAGGGACCAGCAAGTCCAGAGACATCAGCAACCGCAGCGCGGCTAGTGCATGTCTGTCCGAGTGCGGACTGAAATTGTAAATATATTTTGTTACACACTTATAAATCAAATATATAATTAATATATTACCACATGGAGGGATTCATTTCTCTTTGAAAAAACCTTACCTTGAGCAGGAGCGCCTGCGCGCACAGGACGAGGATAGCTTTGACAGACATTGTAGTATGTTTCGAGTGCAGACACCAGAGTGACGTTCAGTGCAACTGTAGGAGGTTTTATACTAATTAAGTTATCAAATTCCGAGAAAATTAGTATATAGGTAAGTGTAATTAATTAATAGCTTGTGCAAGCACGATAAGCCTACTACACTCGAGAGCAATGAATCCGGGTCACTTAAAGAATGTTAAAAATCTCGGAAACTAAAAATGATAGGTTAATGCAATAAATTGTATTTAATAGACAATGTAATACTCCTTAAATGAAAGTAAAAAAAATATGAGTCACCATACATTTTATTAACACAAAATTACATAAAGAAAAAAACTGCTGATCTCTCCTTAAAACAAAAATAGGAAACATGAAATTTTTGAACTTTATTACGATTTTCTTGAATTTTAATACTTCGTATTGCCTCCTCGTGCTTCCATTACTGCGTTTACGCGGTTTGGCATGCTGTACACCAAGTTCCTTATACGATTTTGGGGAATATTCTCCCATTCCTCTGTGAGAGCAATTTTGAGCTCACGAAGCGTGATTGGGGGAGGGTTTCGTTGTTTTACGCATCTGCCTAGCTCGTCCCAAGCATGCTCGATCGGGTTGATATCCGGGCTGCGCGCTGGCCACTCCATACGAGTAATGTTCATCTCTTGAAGGTAGTCATTCACAATCCTACCTGTATGAGGTCGGGCATTGTCATGCATAAATATAGCATCCTCACCTAAATTGACCATAAATGGACCAACGTGATCATTGAGGATTTCTTCCACATATCTTACGCTAGTTAAAGAGCCGTTTTCTATGATCACCAGCTCTGTGCGACTTTCAGAAGAAATTCCGGCCCACACAAGTACAGACCCACCACCGTAGGCTACTTTTTCTTCGATGCATGCTTGCTTGAATCTTTCCCCTGGTCTTCGATACACTCTGTGTCTTCCATCGTGCTTGTAGAGCATAAATTTTGATTCGTCGGAGAACATAACTTTTGACCAATCTTCAATACTCCAATTTACGTGGCTCTGGGCATATCTTAGTCTTGAAATACGATGCCCACGCTCCAGTTTAGGGCCGTTTGCAGGTCTAAGGGGTTTTAAGTTAGATTCAGCAAGCCGACGTCTTACTGTCCATGCACTTGGGTTACTTCCTCCGAGGCGTCGAAACTGATTTGTGAGTTCAGTTCCTGTGAGAAAGCGATTTCGAAGCATGGTGTTCACCAAGTATCGGTCTTCTCGTGCTGTGGTACACCTGGTTCTGCCCGTTCCTGGTCTGCGTAGGTTAGAACCAGTTTCTTCGTAACGTCGGAGAACTCTTTGTACTGTTGACAGCGACACACCGACAGTCCAGGCTGTATCGCGCTGACTCCGGCCGGTTTCCAGCATTGTAAGTATTCTGGTGCATTCTTCAGGCGTAAGCGACATAATTTCAGCTTGAATAATGAATATAGAGCACTATCAACATGGTTTATGTACCCACATAAATGACAGATTACAAACAAAAGCAAAACCAAATGCTGTAATTTCGTAGTTCCATCTTCGAAAGTGGCCCTTTTTCAAATTTGATTTTTTTATGATATAACTTTACAATAACTAAGAAGTTTTAATACCTTCATTTAAGGAGTATTACATTGTCTATTAAATACAATTTATTGCATTAACCTAGCATTTTTAGTTTCCGAGATTTTTAGGATTCTTTAAGTGACCCGGATTCATTGCTCTCGAGTGTATTTACTAACAATGAAATACTTTTTTTTTGACATATATTGTCACGTTTTCTGTAATTTCGTAAACGTAGTTGATATGATGGGTATAAAATGTGACAATAATTTTGGGTCATCATTCAGTCTTCTGCTGTTGAACAAACTTTAAACATGTCTTCATTCACTGTTCTGTTGCTCTGCATCCAAGCGTGTTTGGTCCAGGTAAGTTATAGCTTGTTTTGAATTTTAATTTGGTAACGAATTTGAATTCGATCATAATCATGTTATAGTTCTACTTTCTTTGGGTAAATATTTGTGTAGATAAATCATAACTTTTACTTTTGCAGAATGTATTCAGCCAAGCATGTGGCGCTTACGGCCCGGCGATCGCTCCAGCTTGTGCTTCTCCCATGCTAGCTGGCCCTTACGGGTTTAACGGCTTGGCTGCTCCGGGTTTGGCTTATAATGCACTTGCGTACCCCGCCGCCGGTTGTGGTGCTGGACGTGCTGCGTACGGCGGCGCCGGTGAAGGTAACGTGGCGGTCGCTGGTGAGCTGCCAGTCGCGGGTAACACCGCTGTTGCTGGTCAGGTCCCCATCATGGGCGCTGTGTGCTTCAGCGACGCTGTGCCAGCTGCTGGTGCCGTGTCCATTTCCGGCAAGTGCGCTTGCGACTGTGGCTCCCCTTACGATTACCTATACTAGGGAGGATCTCTGCATCATTTGAAGTTATTATTGATTCATAAATAAATCAATGTTTTCAATAAAATTATTGTTTTTTAACTGTTGTTGTTATACTGACCAAAACGCAAATATTGTATTAATACATTATACCTACCACCCGAAAATTGCAATTTGTAATCGAGATTGTGTGACTATAAACCTTTGAAGTCATCAGAAACCGATGGATGTTTCCGTGCAAAACTGATTTGGATAAATGAACTAGCACTGTATGACAGTTATTTCCTCCCCAGCCTGAATACCATTACATTTGCCTTTTCATAAATATGATACGATATTAGGTATTTTTGCCAAGTAATATTCGAAATATTTTTATGTACTTATGACATCAAGACTGGCAGTTGTCCTATTGTGATGATTCCTAAATTACCCTAGGCTGATACAATTGTTGTTTTTATATTTTTTTTATTTTAGGTCCCGTCAACTGTGGCATATTTACTTTGCATGAGCAACTTTACCAATGAGAACTGTGCTTAAATTTCTCTCGATAACTAAAAATCTGTTTCCGCTATTTAATATCGAAGCGATACAGAAGCAGAATAATCTACTTATTGTAACAATTTTTTAGCGATCGAAAGATATTTTAATTCAGTTCTCATTGGTAGAGTTGCTAATGGAAAGTAAAGATGCTATAGTTGACCGTAGTGTTAGCATGTGTGCCAACCCTATCAGCCATACCCTAAAAAAATAACAAAGCATCACTATTGCAAGAACAACGGGAATAAAAACCTATATGTCTCATTTGACTTTAAGCTAACGTGTAAAATCACAAGGTATCGGTAGCAAAAGATTAAGGCCATTAGGTTACATATGGCGCAATGCTAATGATTTGCCACTATTTACTTTGTTACTTGAACACATCAAACTGGACTCCAGTGCGCGCACGTAAAGAAACACTCTTCACTCTTAACATAGTTACAAAAGGCTTATTTCATGTATCTATAAAAACGATTGAGGGGGTACTATCCGCTTGAGAACCATGCATCCGTTTATTGTGTTGTTATGATGTACGTTGACTTGAAAAAGCATGGCAGTTGAGAGTATGTCATGCTCACATAAATGTCTCACTGATGGTGGCGTGTGTGTATGATCATTCGGTTCCCTACAAAATAGTTGACCTGGATGGTGCTGATCCACGCGTCAAGTTCGTGAACGGGCGCTGTCGGTTGAGACTGGTCATCTCCTAACTTCCAGGGCTTATTTTTATCTTGTATTTAGAATTGTTTATAATTATTTTTTTTACATTGTTCTCAAATACAGAAGCAACAAGAATAATGTTCCCAAGATTTTGTAATATTTCAACTTGATTTTAAAAGAGTGTCCGTCGAGTTTCTTTCCCGTTCTTCTCCATAGAGATCTACGTTTTGGAATGGGCAACTAGCTTCAACTTTCCAACTGATCGACTTTTAGACAGTTCAAAAGTGCCTGTAAATGGTTTAATTAAAATAAATGCTTTGAGTTTTTGAGTTTAACAGCCCAAAACAAAGTTTAGAGGATACATCTTTGAACTTTCTTTTAGGCTGAAAAATTACCAAAATATTAATGGGTGAGATCCGTCACGGAAAATCAGATGCTCCTGAACAGCACGACGAGCTATCCTATCTTTTTGTTCCGGTATATTATAGCCGTAACAATAGGCACAGATTGTTCGCCATGCTTGGGAGTCAAACTGTCACTCGAGATCTGTGTCCTGTCGACGGAAGAACATCTTGTCAGCATGTCTGGAGTATTGTGAGTAGAGCGTATGACTGTCTAGTAGTTGTGAACTTTCGTTATTATACTTAAGTTATCGTTTCTTTCTTTAACTAATGTAATTGGCCTTAACCGTCTTATGTTTAAATAAATAAAAAGTGATCAACGGTTTTTGGTTTCGTGATTATTTGAGTATCTTTAAATAAGTTTGCTGTAATTGCTTTGTACATATCGGCACTTGAATCATGTCACGTTCTGCAACAAACGTTGTTTTGAAATTGAAAGTTATATTTGGATATTGGGAACACTTCCCTCATATAATTTTGAAACATACAAGTAGATTCTTTATTGTTGACGCGTAAATATATTTTTAACCGTCTTAAAAAAGGTGGAGGTTTTCAATTCAGTTGTGTTTTTGAGTTTGTTACCTTAGAACTCCGTCAGTTAAAAACCAATTTGTAAATTTATTTTAGTGGAAAAGTTACCTATACTTAAAAAGTGACCCCATATAGGTTGATCAAGTCCTGATTGTGGTTTTTGAGTTAGCTTCTAGCTAGCTAGCAATTTAAATAAATATATCAGTAGTTGGTCGTAAATCTTAATATTTATATTTTCAAAATAATAATTAACGGTGACACTTATTGAGCATTAAATTGTTGATAAATAATAGTATAAAACATTTAAATGAATATTGATGTATTTTGTTGAAAAGATTTTGAATGTCAATCAGTTCAGTTTAACAAATGAAATCTTAGTAGGCGCAGCCACATCCTCTGCCAGCCAAACCACCACGAAGACCGAGACCAGGAGCAGCAAAAGCAGCGGCAGCAAGGCGGCACAAGGACCGTAAGCAGCAAGAGGGGCCATGGCGGCAGCCGGGGCAAAGTAATAGAGTAAATTTTCTAATTTAAATAGTACGCAATGTTACGATGAACACTGAATTGAAATAGCCCTACCATTCCCACATGTATTCCTTTTAATAATTAAAGCAAAGGGGTTCCCCGAGGTGCCATTCTGAGCCTGTTAAGTTCTGGTTTCGTAAGAAATTTAAAAAATAATTGCTTGTGTACAAACCAAACAGTTATTGGGTAGATGTATTAAATCTACATGTACATGTACATACCCAATAACTGTTTGGTTTGTACACAAGCAATTATTTTTTAAATTTCTTACGAAACCAGAACTTAACAGGCTCAGAATGGCACCTCGGGGAACCCCTTTGCTTTAATTATTAAAAGGAATACATGTGGGAATGGTAGGGCTATTTTATGGCATGACCCTTTCTACTTAACCACGATTAAGGCCACAAATAAAAGCGAAATCATTTGATGCATATTGATTTATTCAGTCATTAGAAATAGTTTATTTTTTGGTGAATAACTTTTAGTAAGCACAACCGCATCCTCTGCCAGCACCACCACGGTAGCCGAAGCCGGAAACACCCAAACCAGGTCCAAAGGCAGATGGTGCAAAGGCAGCACCAGGACCATAAGCACCCAAAGAGCTATATGCATCAGCTGGACCGAACGCAGAAGTCTCACTGATCATGGCGTTCCTGCCATTACCACAGGCATGGTTGACGGCGCCAGCACCGGCAGAAGACACCACACCTTCCATAGCAACAGTACCCACGAATGGCAGCTCACCACCCACGGCCAGAGCACCCTCATATACGTTGTCGGACACTACGGAGATACCGACGGGAGCGATGGCAGAGGCGCTGGAGACAGGCAGAGCGCCGCCACTGGTGGGACTGAACTCCATGGCATCGAAAGCCAAACCTCTGCCTGCCAAGCCAGCACCGGAGTAGGCGAGTCCATCATATGCACAAGCAGGAGCAGTCAAACCGCAAGGGGCGGCTAAGGCGGGATAGGTCATGCCGTAGGGACCAGCAAGTCCAGAGACATCAGCAACCGCAGCGCGGCTAGTGCATGTCTGTCCGAGTGTGGACTGAAATTGTAAATATATTTTGTTACACACTTATAAATCAAACATATAATTATATTATTGGAGACAGTCTATTCCAATTGCTCATTGTTACTATTTTAAATATAATACCACATGGAGGGATTCATTTCTCTTTGAAAAAACCTTACCTTGAGCAGGAGCGCCTGCGCGCACAGGACGAGGATAGCTTTGACAGACATTGTAGTATGTTTCGAGTGCAGACACAAGAGTGACGTTCAGTGCAACTGTAGGAGGTTTTATACTAATTAAGTTATCGAATTCCGAGAAAATGAGTATATAGGTAAGTGTAATTAATTAATAGCTTGTGCAAGCACGATAAGCCTACTATTTACTAACAAAGAAATACTTTTTTTTGACACATATCATCACGTTTTCTGTAATTTCGTAAACTTAGTTGATATGATGGGTATAAAATGTGACAATAATTTTGGGTCATCATTCAGTCTTCTGCTGTTGAACAAACTTTAAACATGTCTTCATTCACTGTTCTGTTGCTCTGCATCCAAGCGTGTTTGGTCCAGGTAAGTTATAGCTTGTTTTGAATTTTAATTTGGTAACGAATTTGAATTCGATCATAATCATGTTATAGTTCTACTTTCTTTGGGTAAATATTTGTGTAGATAAATCATAAGTTTTACTTTTGCAGAATGTATTTAGCCAAGCATGTGGTGCTTACGGCCCGGCGATCGCTCCAGCTTGTGCTTCTCCCATGCTAGCTGGCCCTTACGGGTTTAACGGCTTGGCTGCTCCGGGTTTGGCTTATGATGCACTTGCGTACCCCGCCGCCGGTTGTGGTGCTGGACGTGCTGCGTACGGCGGCGCCGGTGAAGGTAACGTGGCGGTCGCTGGTGAGCTGCCAGTCGCGGGTAACACCGCTGTTGCTGGTCAGGTCCCCATCATGGGCGCTGTGTGCTTCGGCGGCGCTGTGCCAGCTGCTGGTGCCGTGTCCATTTCCGGCAAGTGCGCTTGCGGCTGTGGCTCCCCTTACGATTACCTATACTAGGGAGGATCTCTGCATCATTTGAAGTTATTATTGATTCATAAATAAATCAATATTTTCAATAAAATTATTGTTTTTTAACTGTTGTTGTTATACTGACCAAAACGCAAATATTGTAGTAATACATTATACCTACCACCCGAAAATTGCAATTTGTAATCGAGATTGTGTGACTATAAACCTTTGAAGTCATCAGAAACCGATGGATGTTTCCGTGCAAAACTGATTTGGATAAATGAACTAGCACTGTATGACAGTTATTTCCTCCCCAGCCTGAATACCATTACATTTGCCTTTTCATAAATATGATACGATATTAGGTATTTTTGCCAAGTAATATTCGAAATATTTTTATGTACTTATGACATCAAGATTGGCAGTTCTATTGTGATGATTCCTAAATTATCCTAGGCTGATACAATTGTTGTTTTTATATATTTTTTTATTTTAGGTACCGTCAACTGTGGCATATTTACATTGCATGAGCAACTTTACCAATGAGAACTGTGCTTAAATTTCTCTCGATAACTAAAAATCTGTTTCCGCTATTTAATATCGAAGCGATACAGAAGCAGAATAATCTACTTATTGTAACAATTTTTTAGCGATCGAAAGATATTTTAATTCAGTTCTCATTGGTAGAGTTGCTAATGGAAAGTAAAGATGCTTATAGTTGACCGCAGTGTTAGCATGTGTGCCAACCCTATCAGCCATACCCTAAAAAAATAACAAAGCATCACTATTGCAAGAATAACGGGAATAAAAACCTATATGTCTCATTTGACTTTAAGCTAACGTGTAAAATCACAAGGTATCGGTAGCAAAAGATTAAGGCCATTAGGTTACATATGGCGCAATGCTAATGATTTGCCACTATTTACTTTGTTACTTGAACACATCAAACTGGACTCCAGTGCGCGCACGTAAAGAAACACTCTTCACTCTTAACATAGTTACAAAAAGCTTATTTCATGTTTCTATAAAAACGATTGAGGGGGTATTATCCGCTTGAGAACCATGCATCCGTTTATTGTGTTGTTATGATGTACGTTGACTTGAAAAAGCATGGCAGTTGAGAGTATGTCATGCTCACATAAATGTCTCACTGATGGTGGCGCGTGTGTTGGATCATTCGGTTCCCTACAAAATGGTTGAGCTGGATGGTGCTGATCCACGCGTCAAGTTCGTGAACGGGCGCTGTCGGTTGAGACTGGTCATCTCCTAACTTCCAGGGCTTATTTTTATCTTGTATTTAGAATTGTCTATAATTATTTTTTTTACATTGTTCTCACATACAGAAGCAACAAGAATAATGTTCCCAAGATTTTGTAATATTTCAACTTGATTTTAAAAGAGTGTCCGTGGAGTTTCTTGCCCGTTCTTCTCCATAGAGATCTACGTTTTGGAATGGGCAACTAGCTTCAACTTTCCAACTGATCGACTTTTAGACAGTTCAAAAGTGCCTGTAAATGGTTTAATTAAAATAAATGCTTTGAGTTTTTGAGTTTAACAGCCCAAAACAAAGTTTAGAGGATACATCTTTGAACTTTCTTTTAGGCTGAAAAGTTACCAAAATATTAATGGGTGAGATCCGTCACGGATAATCAGATGCTCCTGAACAGCACGACGAGCTATCCTATCTTTTTGTTCCGGTATATTATAGCCGTAACAATAGGCACAGATTGTTCGCCATGCTTGGGAGTCAAACTGTCACTCGAGATCTGTGTCCTGTCGACGGAAGAACATCTTGTCAGCATGTCTGAAGTATTGTGAGTAGAGCGTATGACTGTCTAGTAGTTGTGAACTTTCGTTATTATACTTAAGTTATCGTTTCTTTCTTTAACTAATGTAATTGGCCTTAACCGTCTTATGTTTAAGTAAATAAAAAGTGATCAACGGTTTTTGGTTTCGTGATTATTTGAGTATCTTTAAATAAGTTTGCTGTAATTGCTTTGTACATATCGGCACTTGAATCATGTCACGTTCTGCAACAAACGTTGTTTTGAAATTGAAAGTTATATTTGGATATTGGGAACAGTTCCCTCATATAATTTTGAAACATACAAGTACATTCTTTATTGTTGACGCGTAAATATACTTTTAACCGTCTTAAAAAAGGTGGAGGTTTTCAATTCAGTTGTGTTTTTGAGTTTGTTACCTTAGAACTCCGTCACTTAAAAACCAATTTGTAAATTTATTTTATTGGAAAAGTTACCTATACTTAAAAAGTGACCCCATATAGGTTGATCAAGTCCTGATTGTGGTTTTTGAGTTAGCTTCTAGCTAGCTAGCAATTTAAATAAATATATCAGTAGTTGGTCGTAAATCTTAATATTTATATTTTCAAAATAATAATTAACGGTGACACTTATTGAGCATTAAATTGTTGATAAATAATAGTATAAAACATTTAAATGAATATTGATGTATTTTGTTGAAAAGATTTTGAATGTCAATCAGTTCAGTTTAACAAATGAAATCTTAGTAGGCGCAGCCACATCCTCTGCCAGCCAAACCACCACGAAGACCGAGACCAGGAGCAGCAAAAGCAGCGGCAGCAAGGCGGCACAAGGACCGTAAGCAGCAAGAGGGGCCATGGCGGCAGCCGGGGCAAAGTAATAGAGTAAATTTTCTAATTTAAATAGTACGCAATGTTACGATGAACACTGAATTGAAATAGCCCTACCATTCCCACATGTATTCCTTTTAATAATTAAAGCAAAGGGGTTCCCCGAGGTGCCATTCTGAGCCTGTTAAGTTCTGGTTTCGTAAGAAATTTAAAAAATAATTGCTTGTGTACAAACCAAACAGTTATTGGGTAGATGTATTAAATCTACATGTACATGTACATGTAGATTTAATACATCTACCCAATAACTGTTTGGATGTATTAAATCTACATGTACATGTACATGTAGATTTAATACATCTACCCAATAACTGTTTGGTTTGTACACAAGCAATTATTTTTTAAATTTCTTACGAAACCAGAACTTAACAGGCTCAGAATGGCACCTCGGGGACCCCTTTGCTTTAATTATTAAAAGGAATACATGTGGGAATGGTAGGGCTATTTTATGGCATGACCCTTTCTACTTAACCACGATTAAGGCCACAAATAAAAGCGAAATCATTTGATGCATATTGATTTATTCAGTCATTAGAAATAGTTTATTTTTTGGTGAATAACTTTTAGTAAGCACAACCGCATCCTCTGCCAGCACCACCACGGTAGCCGAAGCCGGAAACACCCAAACCAGGTCCAAAGGCAGATGGTGCAAAGGCAGCACCAGGACCATAAGCACCCAAAGAGCCATATGCATCAGCTGGACCGAACGCAGAAGTCTCACTGATCATGGCGTTCCTGCCATTACCACAGGCATGGTTGACGGCGCCAGCACCGGCAGAAGGCACCACACCTTCCATAGCAACAGTACCCACGAATGGCAGCTCACCACCCACGGCCAGAGCACCCTCATATACGTTGTCGGACACTACGGAGATACCGACGGGAGCGATGGCAGAGGCGCTGGAGACAGGCAGAGCGCCGCCACTGGTGGGACTGAACTCCATGGCATCGAAAGCCAAACCTCTGCCTGCCAAGCCAGCACCGGAGTAGGCGAGTCCATCATATGCACAAGCAGGAGCAGTCAAACCGCAAGGGGCGGCTAAGGCGGGATAGGTCATGCCGTAGGGACCAGCAAGTCCAGAGACATCAGCAACCGCAGCGCGGCTAGTGCATGTCTGTCCGAGTGTGGACTGAAATTGTAAATATATTTTGTTACACACTTATAAATCAAACATATAATTATATTATTGGAGACAGTCTATTCCAATTGCTCATTGTTACTATTTTAAATATATTACCACATGGAGGGATTCATTTCTCTTTGAAAAAACCTTACCTTGAGCAGGAGCGCCTGCGCGCACAGGACGAGGATAGCTTTGACAGACATTGTAGTATGTTTCGAGTGCAGACACAAGAGTGACGTTCAGTGCAACTGTAGTAGGTTTTATACTAATTAAGTTATCAAATTCCGAGAAAATGAGTATATAGGTAAGTGTAATTAATTAATAGCTTGTGCAAGCACGATAAGCCTACTATTTACTAACAAAGAAATACTTTTTTTTTGACACATATCGTCACGTTTTCTGTAATTTCGTAAACTTAGTTGATATGATGGGTATAAAATGTGACAATAATTTTGGGTCATCATTCAGTCTTCTGCTGTTGAACAAACTTTAAACATGTCTTCATTCACTGTTCTGTTGCTCTGCATCCAAGCGTGTTTGGTCCAGGTAAGTTATAGCTTGTTTTGAATTTTAATTTGGTAACGAATTTGAATTCGATCATAATCATGTTATAGTTCTACTTTCTTTGGGTAAATATTTGTGTAGATAAATCATAAGTTTTACTTTTGCAGAATGTATTCAGCCAAGCATGTGGTGCTTACGGCCCGGCGATCGCTCCAGCTTGTGCTTCTCCCATGCTAGCTGGCCCTTACGGCTTTAACGGCTTGGCTGCTCCGGGTTTGGCTTATGATGCACTTGCGTACCCCGCCGCCGGTTGTGGTGCTGGACGTGCTGCGTACGGCGGCGCCGGTGAAGGTAACGTGGCGGTCGCTGGTGAGCTGCCAGTCGCCGGTAACACCGCTGTTGCTGGTCAGGTCCCCATCATGGGCGCTGTGTGCTTCGGCGGCGCTGTGCCAGCTGCTGGTGCCGTGTCCATTTCCGGCAAGTGCGCTTGCGACTGTGGCTCCCCTTACGATTACCTATACTAGGGAGGATCTCTGCATCGTTTGAAGTTATTATTGATTCATAAATAAATCAATATTTTCAACAAAATTATTGTTTTTTAACTGTTGTTGTTATACTGACCAAAACGCAAATATTGTATTAATACATTATACCTACCACCCGAAAATTGCAATTTGTAATCGAGATTGTGTGACTATAAACCTTTGAAGTCATCAGAAACCGATGGATGTTTCCGTGCAAAACTGATTTGGATAAATGAACTAGCACTGTATGACAGTTATTTCCTCCCCAGCCTGAATACCATTACATTTGCCTTTTCATAAATATGATACGATATTAGGTATTTTTGCCAAGTAATATTCGAAATATTTTTATGTACTTATGACATCAAGACTGGCAGTTGTCCTATTGTGATGATTCCTAAATTACCCTAGGCTGATATAATTGTTGTTTTTATATATTTTTTTATTTTAATACCGTCAACTGTGGCATATTTACTTTGCATGAGCAACTTTACCAATGAGAACTGTGCTTAAATTTCTCTCGATAACTAAAAATCTGTTTCCGCTATTTAATATCGAAGCGATACAGAAGCAGAATAATCTACTTATTGTGGATGGACAGGAGATGGACACCAGTTTCACAGCGAAGGATGTTCGGTTAGTTATAAAGTCAATGTCCCGTGGAAAGTCTCCTGGCCATGACAGCCTGAGCATTGAACATCTAAAGCATGCCGGCGTCCACCTGCCCAGAGTTCTTGCCATGTTATATACACTTTGTATAGGGCATGCGTACTTACCAGAAGAGATGATGAGGACCGTGGTGGTACCAATTGTGAAGAGTAAAACCGGTGACCTAGGTGACACGAGCAACTACAGGCCAATCTCATTAGCCACAGTGCTTGCTAAGGTTCTTGACAGTTTGCTTAGTACACAGCTTGACCGGTATGTAAACACTCATGACAATCAATTTGGTTTTAAGCCGGGACTGTCTACTGAGTCAGCTATCCTGTGTTTGAAGCAAACTGTCAAGTACTACTCCGATAGGAGCACACCTATTTATGCCTGTTTTCTCGACCTTTCGAGGGCGTTTGACCTGGTTAGCTATGACATCTTGTGGGAAAAATTAAATAACATCTCAATGCCTCTCGAATTGATAGAAATTTTCAAGTACTGGTATCTTAACCAGGTCAACGTCGTGCGATGGTCGAGTGCTCTGTCGGAACCGTACAGGTTGGAGTGTGGCGTGAGGCAGGGAGGGCTGACCTCGCCGAGGCTCTTCAACCTATATGTGAATGCACTGATAGAGGAGCTCAGCAGCACCCGTGTCGGCTGCCATATCGACGGTGTTTGTGTCAACAATATTAGTTACGCGGACGACATGGCGCTGCTGAGCGCCTCGGTGTGTGGTCTGTCTAGGTTGCTGAGCATCTGCGAGCGTTACGCGCTGGATCATGGTTTGCTCTATAACGCAAAAAAGAGTGAATGCTTGGTTTTTCAGGCCAGGGGTAGGAGCTGCCCGGATTCTGTTCCACCTATCAGATTGAACGGTGATGAGTTGAAAAGGGTTCAACAATTTAAATACCTCGGGCATATCGTGACCTCTGACCTGAGAGACGATGCGGACATCGATAGGGAGCGGAGGGCGTTGTCTGTGAGGGCCAATATGATCGCTCGCAGGTTTGTTCGTTGCTCGGGGGCCGTCAAAATAACTCTTTTCAGAGCATTTTGTACGTCCCTATACACAGCCAGCCTGTGGGGGTCATATACCCAGAAGCAGTACAGTGCACTCCGTGTTCAGTATAATAATGCATTCAGGGTGTTGTTGGGGCTGCCCCGGCACTGCAGCGCATCGGGGATGTTCGCCGACCTCCGTGTCGACTGTTTCTACACGACGATGCGAAAGCGGTGTGCATCTCTGGGGCGCAGGCTCCGGACCACCTCCAACACCATCCTGAGTGTATTTGCGAACAGGTTTGATTGTCAGTACATTAACCATTGTTATATGATTAATGTAATGACAAACAAACAAATGACTCAAAGGCAGGCGTATTAACAGTCGATCTATTTTTATGAGTTTAGTTTAATTTTATTTATTTTTATTTTATGATATTTATTTATTTTAGTTTAATTTTATTAATTTTAATTTTGATATCATTAAATTATTGAATTAATTATTTTTACTTATATTTATTAACATTATAATTTTAAAATTTAATTTTGTTGCTAATATTAAATATTATTCAATTATGATCTGAAGTGGATTGAAATAAATGATTTTGAATTTTGAATTTGAATTGTAACAATTTTTAAGCGATCGAAAGATATTTTAATTCAGTTCTCATTGGTAGAGTTGCTAATGGAAAGTAAAGATGCTATAGTTGACCGTAGTGTTAGCATGTGTGCCAACCCTATCAGCCATACCCTAAAAAAATAACAAAGCATCACTATTGCAAGAACAACGGGAATAAAAACCTATATGTCTCATTTGACTTTAAGCTAACGTGTAAAATCACAAGGTATCGGTAGCAAAAGATTAAGGCCATTAGGTTACATATGGCGCAATGCTAATGATTTGCCACTATTTACTTTGTTACTTGAACACATCAAACTGGACTCCAGTGCGCGCACGTAAAGAAACACTCTTCACTCTTAACATAGTTACAAAAAGCTTATTTCATGTATCTATAAAAACGATTGAGGGAGTATTATCCGCTTGAGAACCATGCATCCGTTTATTGTGTTGTTATGAAATTCATAACAACACAAGAGATGAAACGGATATCCGGCAACTATCCGTTATCCGGCCTATCCGGCGTAAAAATACTATCCGGCCGGATGCCGGATAGTAACCAACATCCGGCCAGATACCGGATACAATAAAAGACGAAAATATTAGGACATTATTTAATTATTACACCGAAACAAAACATAAATTTACCACCAAAACAATGTATGCGTGAAAATTATTCAAATAAGATTTAGTATTCAATATTCATAGTGCACTAGAGGCAGATTATGGTGAATGAACACCAACTTCTCTGCGTTAACAGGCAACAAACGGTTTCGCTTCTCCTCATAAATAAGTCCAGCTTCGGAAAAAAGTCTTTCGCTGTAAACACTGCTACATGGTGCTGAAAGATAAATTCTGACAAATTTGCTCAAGACTGGATACTGCCTCTTATTAGCTGACCACCACTTGTATAGATCTTGATTGCGATCAATGCGCACCGATTTTAAGTAAAAGTCAATCTCATTTGCTATTGAATTCTTTTTTTCTTGATCTTGTAACTGACTGCCGCTATTCTCATATGCGACCTCGTCAAAGCAATCCCAGAAAGTGTCGTGAGCTTCACGAGACACAGCTGACCCTGCATTTTCTCCTTCTCTACTTCTTTTAGCTGGTGTCGATGACGAGTCGCTACTGAGGGAAGACTCGTCACAAGACATTTTTATATATTCCAATAAAATCTTTTGGCGTGCTCTTTCAGCTTCAATCACCCCCAAGTAGTTTGTCTTAAATCGGGGATCTAAGAAAGTTGCGATCAAATAATTAGGATCTTGATTTAAAGAGCTGAAACGACTTTCTAATTCGGCTTTCAAGGTGGCTCTCATGTGTGGCAAATCAGGAGTTCTTTGCTCAGTTTCATTTTTATCTAAATATTTCTTTAAAGCAGCAACGTGTGGTATTACTTCCGATACGCAGGATAAACCAGAACTTGTTATTTTGGTTATTTCTTCGAAAGGCTTCAATAGTTTAACGCATTGTTCCATTAAACACCATTCTTGAGGCGTCAAACTGGCGAGTGTAACGTTATCCGCAACATATAATGACAAGGCTCGCTTCTGTTCTAGCAGGCGCTCTATCATATAATAAGTTGAGTTCCACCTGGTGCTAATGTCCTGCACCAATTGATGTTCGGGCAAATTAAATTCTTTTTGAATTTTGAGGAGCTTTTCTTGAGCTAAGCCTGAGTGGTTGAAGTGCGTTACAAGTCTTCTACCAGTAGCGATCATTGTTGTTACATCAGGCTGTGATTTGAGCGACTCACTTATAGCTCTCTGAAGAGTATGTATAAAACAGCGAGCAGAATCATACTCGGCTACTCGAACACCTTTGACCATGTTAGCACCACTGTCATGAACAAGTAAATGTATTTTACTGTGGTCAATATCCCATCGGCCCGCGATAGCGTTAAGTTCCTTTGCTATATTTTCTCCGGTATGAGAACCAGAAAAAGGCAACATCGCAAGAACCCCGTGTTCCAAGTCAAAATCAGGAGACAGCCAATGAGCTGTGAAGCTCAAAAAGCTGGCATTGTTGTGTAAACAAGTCCAAATATCTGAAGTTACAGAAATACCAACAGCACTTGAAATATTCTCTTTAATTTTGTCATGTATTCTGTCATATATGTCAGGGATGATTTTCTGTGCAATGTATGTGCGGCTTGGCATTTTGTATCGGGGTAAAGCTTGTTGTAGGAGTCGGGTGAATCCTGTTCTTTCTACAACAGATAGCGGCTCATTGTCAAGAGCAATCATTTCTGCTATCAAATAGTGGTATTTCTTCGCTTTTGCGTCGTTTACGTCCCAAAGTAATTTCTTCTCGAATGATTCTGGCACAGTTAATTGCTTTGTAGTCGTAGCTGAAGATGAACTGGTTCCAGGAATGGGTACTATCTTTGACGGTGTAGCAGTTACATTAATATCTGCCTGGCCTTTGCTTATTGCTTTATATTCGTTTGGATGTTTTGATTTTAGGTGATTTTTCATAGCAGAAGTACCTAGAAAAAATAGAATGGCAATAAATAAAAATGGCAGCAGCGTTGTCTTTCATATAAATTTATTCACGACATCAATACGCGCATTCTCATCAGAATCAAACAAACAAGTACAAAATTGCAATTTACAATTAACAAACACTTGGGTTAACGAGTAATTGAAAACAAAAGTTGAGTTTTATTCGGTAATACATACCTGCCTTTTTACCTTCCCCACCACGAGAAATGTTAACATTACACAACGTACACACGGCAAACTTAATATTATCAGCACTTATTTCAAAATATTCCCATAACCGGGATCTTTTCTGTGACAAAGCCATTTTCGTATTTATGTGTCATACATAACCTCAAACAATACACTCGCTAGCTGCACTTCACAAGAGATAACTCGACCATTTCAAATTGAACATCACACTCTATTGATCCGCTATCGAATTTGACACCTTTAAACAAAATTGTGTTATACTTGTTTAACAATACCACAGGAATCGATCTAGATGGCGCTGTTTACTTACCAACACACTCGGATCGGACCGAGCCAACACAATTACTTGCAACGAGAATGACCAGGTGTGTCAAAAAGTACACTATAGGTGCACAAGATGGCTCTGCTGAAACAATATCGAACGGCCGGATATCCGGCGGCCGGTTATCCGGCCATCCGGCCAGAAGGGCAGCCGGATAACCGGCATCCGGTATCCGGCCAAACAGCTATCCGTTTCATCTAAGTTATGATGTACGTTGACTTGAAAAAGTTTTTCAAGTCAACGTACATCATAACTTATGATGTACGTTGACTTGAAAAAGCATGGCAGTTGAGAGTATGTCATGCTCACATAAATGTCTCACTGATGGTGGCGCTTGTGTTGGATCATTCGGTTCCCTACAAAATGGTTGAGCTGGATGGTGCTGATCCACGCGTCAAGTTCGTGAACGGGCGCTGTCGGTTGAGACTGGTCATCTCCTAACTTCCAGGGCTTATTTTTATCTTGTATTTAGAATCGTCTATATATTTTTTTTTTACATTGTTCTCACATACAGAAGCAACAAGAATAATGTTCCCAAGATTTTGTAATATTTCAACTTGATTTTAAAAGAGTGTCCGTCGAGTTTCTTGCCCGTTCTTCTCCATAGAGATCTACGTTTTGGAATGGGCAACTAGCTTCAACTTTCCAACTGATCGACTTTTAGACAGTTCAAAAGTGCCTGTAAATGGTTTAATTAAAATATATGCTTTGAGTTTTTGAGTTTAACAGCCCAAAACAAAGTTTAGAGGATACATCTTTGAACTTTCTTTTAGGCTGAAAAATTACCAAATTATTAATGGGTGAGATCCGTCACGGAAAATCAGATGCTCCTGAACAGCACGACGAACTATCCTATCTTTTTGTTCCGGTATATTATAGCCGTAACAATAGGCACAGATTGTTCGCCATGCTTGGGAGTCAAACTGTCACTCGAGATCTGTGTCCTGTCGACGGAAGAACATCTTGTCAGCATGTCTGGAGTATTGTGAGTAGAGCGTATGACTGTCTAGTAGTTGTGAACTTTCGTTATTATACTTAAGTTATCGTTTCTTTCTTTAACTAATGTAATTGGCCTTAACCGTCTTATGTTTAAGTAAATAAAAAGTGATCAACGGTTTTTGGTTTCGTGATTATTTGAGTATCTTTAAATAAGTTTGCTGTAATTGCTTTGTACATATCGGCACTTGAATCATGTCACGTTCTGCAACAAACGTTGTTTTGAAATTGAAAGTTATATTTGGATATTGGGAACACTTCCCTCATATAATTTTGAAACATACAAGTAGATTCTTTATTGTTGACGCGTAAATATATTTTTAACCGTCTTAAAAAAGGTGGAGGTTTTCAATTCAGTTGTGTTTTTGAGTTCAGTTGTGTTACCTTAGAACTCCGTCACTTAAAAACCAATTTGAAAATTTATTTTATTGGAAAATTTACCTATACTTAAAAAGTGACCCCATATAGGTTGATCAAGTCCTGATTGTGGTTTTTGAGTTAGCTTCTAGCTAGCTAGCAATTTAAATAAATATATCAGTAGTTGGTCGTAAATCTTAATATTTATATTTTCAAAATAATAATTAACGGTGACACTTATTGAGTATGAAATTGTTGATAAATAATAGTATAAAACATTTAAATGAATATTGATGTATTTTATTGAAAAGATTTTGCATGTCAATCAGTTCAGTTTAACAAATAAACTCTTAGTAGGCGCAGCCACATCCTCTGCCAGCCAAACCACCACGAAGACCGAGACCAGGAGCAGCAAAAGCAGCGGCAGCAAGGCGGCACAAGGACCGTAAGCAGCAAGAGGGGCCATGGCGGCAGCCGGGGCAAAGTAATAGAGTAAATTTTCTAATTTAAATAGTACGCAATGTTACGATGAACACTGAATTGAAATAGCCCTACCATTCCCACATGTATTCCTTTTAATAATTAAAGCAAAGGGGTTCGCCGAGGTGCCATTCTGAGCC
Source organism: Polymixis lichenea (assembly GCA_949091785.1). Taxonomy (NCBI): domain Eukaryota; kingdom Metazoa; phylum Arthropoda; class Insecta; order Lepidoptera; family Noctuidae; genus Polymixis; species Polymixis lichenea. The sequence goes on along the minus strand of OX420958.1, from coordinate 10,801,129 downwards.
TGTTAAGTTCTGGTTTCGTAAGAAATTTAAAAAATAATTGCTTGTGTACAAACCAAACAGTTATTGGGTAGATGTATTAAATCTACATATGGCATGACCCTTTCTACTAAACCACGATTAAGGCCACAAATAAAAGCGAAATCATTTGATGCATATTGATTTATTCAGTTATTAGAAATAGTTTATTTTTTGGTGAATAACTTTTAGTAAGCACAACCGCATCCTCTGCCAGCACCACCACGGTAGCCGAAGCCGGAAACACCCAAACCAGGTCCAAAGGCAGATGGTGCAAAGGCAGCACCAGGACCATAAGCACCCAAAGAGCCGTATGCACCAGCTGGACCGAAAGCAGAAGTCTCACTGATCATGGCGTTCCTGCCATTACCACAGGCATGGTTGACGGCGCCAGCACCGGCAGAAGGCACCACACCTTCCATAGCAACAGTACCCACGAATGGCAGCTCACCACCCACGGCCAGAGCACCCTCATATACGTTGTCGGACACTACGGAGATACCGACGGGAGCGATGGCAGAGGCGCTGGAGACAGGCAGAGCGCCGCCACTGGTGGGACTGAACTCCATGGCATCGAATGCCAAACCTCTGCCTGCCAAGCCAGCACCGGAGTAGGCGAGTCCATCATATGCACAAGCAGGAGCAGTCAAACCGCAAGGGGCGGCTAAGGCGGGATAGGTCATGCCGTAGGGACCAGCAAGTCCAGAGACATCAGCAACCGCAGCGCGGCTAGTGCATGTCTGTCCGAGTGCGGACTGAAATTGTAAATATATTTTGTTACACACTTATAAATCAAACATATAATTATATTATTGGAGACAGTCTATTCCAATTGCTTATTGTTACTATTTTAAATACATTACCACATGGAGGGATTCATTTCTCTTTGAAAAAACCTTACCTTGAGCAGGAGCGCCTGCGCGCACAGGACGAGGATAGCTTTGACAGACATTGTAGTATGTTTCGAGTGCAGACACAAGAGTGACGTTCAGTGCAACTGTAGGAGGTTTTATACTAATTAAGTTATCGAATTCCGCGAAAATGAGTATATAGGTAAGTGTAATTAATTAATAGCTTGTGCAAGCACGATAAGCCTACTATTTACTAACAAAGAAATACTTTTTTTTTTGACACATCTCGTCACGTTTTCTGTAATTTCGTAAACTTAGTTGATATGATGGGTATAAAATGTGACAATAATTTTGGGTCATCATTCAGTCTTCTGCTGTTGAACAAACTTTAAACATGTCTTCATTCACTGTTCTGTTGCTCTGCATCCAAGCGTGTTTGGTCCAGGTAAGTTATAGCTTGTTTTGAATTTTAATTTGGTAACGAATTTGAATTCGATCATAATCATGTTATAGTTCTACTTTCTTTGGGTAAATATTTGTGTAGATAAATCATAAGTTTTACTTTTGCAGAATGTATTCAGCCAAGCATGTGGTGCTTACGGCCCGGCGATCGCTCCAGCTTGTGCTTCTCCCATGCTAGCTGGCCCTTACGGGTTTAACGGCTTGGCTGCTCCGGGTTTGGCTTATGATGCACTTGCGTACCCCGCCGCCGGTTGTGGTGCTGGACGTGCTGCGTACGGCGGCGCCGGTGAAGGTAACGTGGCGGTCGCTGGTGAGCTGCCAGTCGCCGGTAACACCGCTGTTGCTGGTCAGGTCCCCATCATGGGCGCTGTGTGCTTCGGCGGCGCTGTGCCAGCTGCTGGTGCCGTGTCCATTTCCGGCAAGTGCGCTTGCGGCTGTGGCTCCCCTTACGATTATCTATACTAGGGAGGATCTCTGCATCATTTGAAGTTATTATTGATTCATAAATAAATCAATATTTTCAATAAAATTATTGTTTTTTAACTGTTGTTGTTATACTGACCAAAACGCAAATATTGTATTAATACATTATACCTACCACCCGAAAATTGCAATTTGTAATCGAGATTGTGTGACTATAAACCTTTGAAGTCATCAGAAACCGATGGATGTTTCCGTGCAAAACTGATTTGGATAAATGATCTAGCACTGTATGACAGTTATTTCCTCCCCAGCCTGAATACCATTACATTTGCCTTTTCATAAATATGATACGATATCAGGTATTTTTGACAAGTAATATAAGAAATATTTTTATGTACTTATGACATCAAGACTGGCAGTTATCCTATTGTGATGATTCCTAAATTACCCTAGGCTGATACAGTTGTTGTTTTTATATTTTTTTTATTTTAGGTACCGTCAACTGTGGCAAATTTACTTTGCATGAGCAACTTTACCGATGAGAACTGTGCTTAAATTTCTCTCGATAACTAAAAATCTGTTTCCGCTATTTAATATCGAAGCGATACAGAAGCAGAATAATCTACTTATTGTAACAATTTTTTAGCGATCGAAAGATATTTTAATTCAGTTCTCATTGGTAGAGTTGCTAATGGAAAGTAAAGATGCTATAGTTGACCGTAGTGTTAGCATGTGTGCCAACCCTATCAGCCATACCCTAAAAAAATTACAAAGCATCACTATTGCAAGAACAACGGGAATAAAAACCTATATGTCTCATTTGACTTTAAGACTGTGCCGAGCAAAATGCGAAAAAACGACAGTTACAGTTTTGTTGATATTAACTAAAATCGTTTATTTACACAATTAAAATCTACATAATTATTACCACGGATAATGTGTTTACAATGTTTGCGAAGCAAACATATGAAATATGGTATAGTTTTTAAATGGACTCATATGAAGTTGAGCAAAAATCTACAAAAACGCGTGCTGGCATTCGGGGGATTTCATGAATTTTTCTATTGAAATATTCTGTAGATATTAATTCAACCAAATCTCTAATAAATAATCTTTATTTTTTGTGTCTCACATTTTCATATTAATGTCTAGAAGATTTAATATATTTTTATTAAAAATACGCTCCGAATTCGCCATACAAAATTACTATGAACGCGCTGTGTCGCATAAATACGTGCCACGCGCCAACAACAATTCAGTCGATCTCGAGAGTTCAGAGCGTCATCACGTCACTTTACAGAGCGAGCGCATCGATCGCAAACTACCGTATAGACACATTCTGCTGCATAGAAAAATAAGGTACGTAACATTTTCGATATATTGAATATTATTTCACTACCTACATCATTTAATGAATTTTATCTTGTAAGCAATTCCGTTAATCGATTGAGTTTAAATTTTGTATATTTACATACGTTTTATAGCATCAACTATTGTTTTAGGAAATATTTAGAGATATTATAGAAAGAAAAGGAACCAATTCAAGAAAAAAGCCGTTCTTCAAAATCAGTACGTATCATCTCCTAGTTTAAGATTGATTCTCTTTCTCTTAAAGCTAGATTCATAAATTCTATAAATAATATTATTTATTTATAAACTTAGGTAAGTACCTATGTATCGCATAGATACCTTAGGTAAAGAGCGTTTGCAATTACTAGTTGCAAAACGCACAGCCGATTGCAGCGGCCCTTTGGCTGTTTGAGGCGGTTCTATTGTTTTTATTCTTATATTATAGCGATATAGCACTAATGATTATTAAGTATAAGAATATTGTTTCTGCACATCTATTTTATTGACAATTGTTTCTTGTTTTATTCTAGGTCAATAGTTTCGAATGATATAGAAGAAGATAAAGAGAATTTTATACCCAACTCAAAAAGAGTCAGAAAATATACAAGTACAGCAACGCGAAAAACATTTCGATGTAAGTTTATGATCCAATTTAGCTTTTTATGGGACCTTCCAGATGCATTTTTAGACTTTGACAATGGGTGGAAATATTTGAGAGCTATGTTAAATTGATTTAACATGATAAACTTATGTAATTGTTTTTCACAATTTATTTTAATTTTAATTGTATTACAGAAATCACTAGAAGACAATGATACTAATTCTGAAATAATTATAGAGAAAGAGTAGTAGATATGACATGGCTGTGCGCAATGGTGACGTTGATTTACATGGAGTACCCATGATGACTGTGGTAGCTGACGCGTGCTGGTTGAAAAGATTATATAGGAAAAATTACAACGCATTATCGGGCGCAGCCGTTATTATAGGATACAGGACGAAAAAAGTATTACATATAGCGGTGAAAAATAAGTACTGCATGGTTTGTGCTAGAGCAGAAAATAAAAGAAAGAGACGATACCTGAGCATGTTTGCTTTAAAAATTATGAAGGGTCCTCTAGTGGCATGGAAGCTGCAGCACTCGTTGAAGGATTTAAATCTTCAGAGCGAACTCACGGTCTAATTTATTCTAGACTGATAGCTGACGGTGATTCAAGCACTCATCGTAATATAGAAAAAGCAAAACCATATGGAAACTTATTAGTGGAGAAAATTGAGTGCACTTATTGCGAAATTATTGCACAAAGTTGGACGAGTTAACCAGAAATACGAGCTACCCATTAAAATATAGAAAAGCTATTGAAAATAACTTAATGAGATAAAGACGCGCTGTTACTGGGGCTGTAAAGCACATTCATGCTCACGAAAATAAATCTTTCGAACAAAAAGTCTTAGAACTGAAAGAAGATTTGTTGAATTCTCCGCATCACGTATTTGACAATCATGCTTGTTGCAAACACTACTACTGCAAACGTTCCAATGAAACTCCCTCAAAAGAAAATTTAGTACCGTAGAAAGTAAAGAGGGTGGTTTAATTTTTTCCGCTATAATTAAATTTCTTTCGAGGTTGTGATGGAAAATAAATTGAAAATTTTCTACTTCGACTGTTTACTACCGAAAATAGTCGACTCAAGATTGGACAGACAAATGGAAATCAAAGAACCCGAATACATCCTAGAAGCAATCAATGCACGGGCAAAGAAAAATAAGCGAAAAACTGAAGATGAAAAATTTACAAATGTTAAACGTAAAAGACTGTAATGATTAGTAGATAGTATAAATAATAGTATCAGCTACGTCCCTTATTAAACAATTTACTATTTGTGTTGTTATATTATAATAATTAAGAAAATATAAATACTATATTTATTATCACACCATCCTGCTGTTTGATACGATCCATAAAGTACCTATAAAACGGTACTGATTTTTTTCGCTGACTTGTCTTGTCATGTACACATTTTTGACAAATTTTAAACGTCGAATGCATCGGTAACTTTTATATAAACTTGTTTCGAAAGAAATTTTGTACAAATCGACATAAAGCTTAGAATAAATTGCCTTTGATACATATTTTTTAATTTTTGCAAAACTTTTTTAATTAAAAAGATTGCAATTAATTGTTTTCTTTTCTAACCAAATTAGAAAAACATATGAAGCTCAGGTAAAAATAATGTAAATACTAGAATTATATTCACTCACAAAGTCACAATCCACATGATGCCATATGTAAGTTACTAAGTTTTGTTTTTAAACAGCCACGCACGGATGAGAGCGCAGCTGTGTGCGTTATTGCACACACAGTGAGCGCATGAAGTTAAATACCTAAATGGCGTTCGCCGCTTTTGTTCGGCACAGTCTTAAGCTAATGTGTAAAATCACAAGGTATCGGTAGCAAAAGATTAAGGCCATTAGGTTACATATGGCGCAATGCTAATGTTTTGCCACTATTTACTTTGTTACTTGAACACATCAAACTGGACTCCAGTGCGCGCACGTAAAGAAACACTCTTCACTCTTAACATAGTTACAAAAAGCTTATTTCATGTATCTATAAAAACGATTGAGGGGGTATTATCCGCTTGAGAACCATGCATCCGTATATTGTGTTGTTATGATGTACGTTGACTTGAAAAAGCATGGCAGTTGAGAGTATGTCATGCTCACATAAATGTCTCACTGATGGTGGCGCGTGTGTTGGATCATTCGGTTCCCTGCAAAATAGTTGAGCTGGATGGTGCTGATCCACGCGTCAAGTTCGTGAACGGGCGCTGTCGGTTGAGACTGGTCATCTCCTAACTTCCAGGGCTTATTTTTATCTTGTATTTAGAATCGTCTATAATTTTTTTTTTACATTGTTCTCACATACAGAAGCAACAAGAATAATGTTCCCAAGATTTTGTAATAATTCAACTTGATTTTAAAAGAGTGTCCGTGGAGTTTCTTGCCCGTCCTTCTCCATAGAGATCTACGTTTTGGAATGGGCAACTAGCTTCAACTTTCCAACTGATGCTGATGCTTTTTTAGGCTGAAAAATTACCAAACTATTAATGGGTGAGATCCGTCACGGAAAATCAGATGCTCCTGAACAGCACGACGAACTGTCCTATCTTTTTGTTCCGGTATATTATAGCCGTAACAAGAGGCACAGATTGTTCGCCATGCTTGGGAGTCAAACTGTCACTTGAGATCTGTGTCCTGTCGACGGGAGAACATCTTGTCAGCATGTCTGGAGTATTGTGAGTAGAACGTATGACTGTCTAGTAGTTGTGAACTTTCGTTATTATACTTAAGTTATCGTTTCTTTCTTTAACTAATGTAATTGGCCTTAACCGTCTTATGTTTAAATAAATAAATGTGATCAACGGTTTTTGGTTTCGTGATTATTTGAGTATCTTTAAATAAGTTTGCTATAATTGCTTTGTACATATCGGAACTTGAATCATGTCACGTTCTGCAACAAACGTTGTTTTGAAATTGAAAGTTATATTTGGATATTGGGAACACTTCCCTCATATAATTTTGAAACATACAAGTAGATTCTTTATTGTTGACGCGTAAATATATTTTTAACCGTCTTAAAAAAGGTGGAGGTTTTCAATTCAGTTGTGTTTTTGAGTTTGTTACCTTAGAACTCCGTCACTTAAAAACCAATTTGTAAATTTATTTTAGTGGAAAAGTTACCTATACTTAAAAAGTGACCCCATATAGGTTGATCAAGTCCTGATTGTGGTTTTTGAGTTAGCTTCTAGCTAGCTAGCAATTTAAATAAATATATCAGTAGTTGGTCGTAAATCTTAATATTTATATTTTCAAAATAATAATTAACGGTGACACTTATTGAGCATTAAATTGTTGATAAATAATAGTATAAAACATTTAAATGAATATTGATGTATTTTGTTGAAAAGATTTTGAATGTCAATCAGTTCAGTTTAACAAATGAAATCTTAGTAGGCGCAGCCACATCCTCTGCCAGCCAAACCACCACGAAGACCGAGACCAGGAGCAGCAAAAGCAGCGGCAGCAAGGCGGCACAAGGACCGTAAGCAGCAAGAGGGGCCATGGCGGCAGCCGGGGCAAAGTAATAGAGTAAATTTTCTAATTTAAATAGTACGCAATGTTACGATGAACACTGAATTGAAATAGCCCTACCATTCCCACATGTATTCCTTTTAATAATTAAAGCAAAGGGGTTCCCCGAGGTGCCATTCTGAGCCTGTTAAGTTCTGGTTTCGTAAGAAATTTAAAAAATAATTGCTTGTGTACAAACCAAACAGTTATTGGGTAGATGTATTAAATCTACATATGGCCTTAAATCTACTTAACCACGATTAAGGCCACAAATAAAAGCGAAATCATTTGATGCATATTGATTTATTCAGTCATTACAAATAGTTTATTTTTTGGTGAATAACTTTTAGTAAGCACAACCGCATCCTCTGCCAGCACCACCACGGTAGCCGAAGCCGGAAACACCCAAACCAGGTCCAAAGGCAGATGGTGCAAAGGCAGCACCAGGACCATAAGCACCCAAAGAGCCGTATGCACCAGCTGGACCGAAAGCAGAAGTCTCACTGATCATGGCGTTCCTGCCATTACCACAGGCATGGTTGACGGCGCCAGCACCGGCAGAAGGCACCACACCTTCCATAGCAACAGTACCCACGAATGGCAGCTCACCACCCACGGCCAGAGCACCCTCATATACGTTGTCGGACACTACGGAGATACCGACGGGAGCGATGGCAGAGGCGCTGGAGACAGGCAGAGCGCCGCCACTGGTGGGACTGAACTCCATGGCATCGAATGCCAAACCTCTGCCTGCCAAGCCAGCACCGGAGTAGGCGAGTCCATCATATGCACAAGCAGGAGCAGTCAAACCGCAAGGGGCGGCTAAGGCGGGATAGTTCATGCCGTAGGGACCAGCAAGTCCAGAGACATCAGCAACCGCAGCGCGGCTAGTGCATGTCTGTCCGAGTGCGGACTGAAATTGTAAATATATTTTGTTACACACTTATAAATCAAACATATAATTATATTATTGGAGACAGTCTATTCCAATTGCTCATTGTTACTATTTTAAATATATTACCACATGGAGGGATTCATTTCTCTTTGAAAAAACCTTACCTTGAGCAGGAGCGCCTGCGCGCACAGGACGAGGATAGCTTTGACAGACATTGTAGTATGTTTCGAGTGCAGACACAAGAGTGACGTTCAGTGCAACTGTAGGAGGTTTTATACTAATTAAGTTATCGAATTCCGAGAAAATGAGTATATAGGTAAGTGTAATTAATTAATAGCTTGTGCAAGCACGATAAGCCTACTATTTACTAACAAAGAAATACTTTTTTTTTTGACACATCTCGTCACGTTTTCTGTAATTTCGTAAACTTAGTTGATATGATGGGTATAAAATGTGACAATAATTTTGGGTCATCATTCAGTCTTCTGCTGTTGAACAAACTTTAAACATGTCTTCATTCACTGTTCTGTTGCTCTGCATCCAAGCGTGTTTGGTCCAGGTAAGTTATAGCTTGTTTTGAATTTTAATTTGGTAACGAATTTGAATTCGATCATAATCGTGTTATAGTTCTACTTTCTTTGGGTAAATATTTGTGTAGATAAATCATAAGTTTTACTTTTGCAGAATGTATTCAGCCAAGCATGTGGTGCTTACGGCCCGGCGATCGCTCCAGCTTGTGCTTCTCCCATGCTAGCTGGCCCTTACGGGTTTAACGGCTTGGCTGCTCCGGGTTTGGCTTATGATGCACTTGCGTACCCCGCCGCCGGTTGTGGTGCTGGACGTGCTGCGTACGGCGGCGCCGGTGAAGGTAACGTGGCGGTCGCTGGTGAGCTGCCAGTCGCCGGTAACACCGCTGTTGCTGGTCAGGTCCCCATCATGGGCGCTGTGAGCTTCGGCGGCGCTGTGCCAGCTGCTGGTGCCGTGTCCATTTCCGGCAAGTGCGCTTGCGGCTGTGGCTCCCCTTACGATTACGTATACTAGGGAGGATCTCTGCATCGTTTGAAGTTATGATTGATTCATAAATAAATCATTATTTTCAATAAAATTATTGTTTTTTAACTGTTGTTGTTATACTGACCAAAACGCAAATATTGTATTAATACATTATACCTACCACGCGAAAATTGCAATTTGTAATCGAGATTGTGTGACTATAAACCTTTGAAGTCATCAGAAACCGATGGATGTTTCCGTGCAAAACTGATTTGGATAAATGATCTAGCACTGTATGACAGTTATTTCCTCCCCAGCCTGAATACCATTACATTTGCCTTTTCATAAATATGATACGATATTAGGTATTTTTGACAAGTAATATAAGAAATATTTTTATGTACTTATGACATCAAGACTGGCAGTTATCCTATTGTGATGATTCCTAAATTACCCTAGGCTGATACAATTGTTGTTTTTATATTTTTTTTTATTTTCGGTACCGTCAACTGTGGCAAATTTACTTTGCATGAGCAACTTTACCGATGAGAACTGTGCTTAAATTTCTCTCGATAACTAAAAATCTGTTTCCGCTATTTAATATCGAAGCGATACAGAAGCAGAATAATCTACTTATTGTAACAATTTTTTAGCGATCGAAAGATATTTTAATTCAGTTCTCATTGGTAGAGTTGCTAATGGAAAGTAAAGATGCTTATAGTTGACCGCAGTGTTAGCATGTGTGCCAACCCTATCAGCCATACCCTAAAAAAATAACAAAGCATCACTATTGCAAGAATAACGGGAATAAAAACCTATATGTCTCATTTGACTTTAAGCTAACGTGTAAAATCACAAGGTATCGGTAGCAAAAGATTAAGGCCATTAGGTTACATATGGCGCAATGCTAATGATTTGCCACTATTTACTTTGTTACTTGAACACATCAAACTGGACTCCAGTGCGCGCACGTAAAGAAACACTCTTCACTCTTAACATAGTTACAAAAGGCTTATTTCATGTATCTATAAAAACGATTGAGGGGGTATTATCCGCTTGAGAACCATGCATCCGTTTATTGTGTTGTTATGATGTACGTTGACTTGAAAAAGCATGGCAGTTGAGAATATGTCATGCTCACATAAATGTCTCACTGATGGTGGCGCGTGTGTTGGATCATTCGGTTCCCTACAAAATGGTTGAGCTGGATGGTGCTGATCCACGCGTCAAGTTCGTGAACGGGCGCTGTCGGTTGAGACTGGTCATCTCCTAACTTCCAGGGCTTATTTTTATCTTGTATTTAGAATTGTCTATAATTATTTTTTTTACATTGTTCTCACATACAGAAGCAACAAGAATAATGTTCCCAAGATTTTGTAATATTTCAACTTGATTTTAAAAGAGTGTCCCTGGAGTTTCTTGCCCGTTCTTCTCCATAGAGATCTACGTTTTGGAATGGGTAACTAGCTTCAACTTTCCAACTGATGCTGATACTTTGAGTTTTTGAGTTTAACAGCCCAAAATAAAGTTTAGAGGATACATCTTTGAACTTTCTTTTAGGCTGAGAAATTACCAAATTATTAATGGGTGAGATCCGTCACGGAAAATCAGATGCTCCTGGACAGCACGACGAACTGTCCTATCTTTTTGTTCCGGTATATTATAGCCGTAACAATAGGCACAGACTGTTCGCCATGCTTGGGAGTCAAACTGTCACTCGAGATCTATGTCCTGTCGACGGAAGAACATCTTGTCAGCATGTCTGGAGTTTTGTGAGTAGAGCGTATGACTGTCTAGTAGCTGAGAACTTTCGTTATTATACTTAAGTTATCGTTTCTTTCTTTAACTAATGTAATTGGCCTTAACCGTCTTATGTTTAAATAAATAAAAAGTGATCAACGGTTTTTGGTTTCGTGATTATTTGAGTATTTTTAAATAAGTTTGCTATAATTGCTTTGTACATATCGGAACTTGAATCATGTCACGTTCTGCAACAAACGTTGTTTTGAAATTGAAAGTTATATTTGGATATTGGGAACACTTCCCTCATATAATTTTGAAACATACAAGTACATTCTTTATTGTTGACGCGTAAATATATTTTTAACCGTCTTAAAAAAGGTGGAGGTTTTCAATTCAGTTGTGTTTTTGAGTTTATTACCTTAGAACTCCTTCACTTAAAAACCAATTTGAAAATTTATTTTACTGGAAAAGTTACCTATACTTAAAAAGTGACCCCATATAGGTTGATCAAGTCCTGATTGTCGTTTTTGAGTTAGCTTCTAGCTAGCTAGCAATTTAAATAAATATATCAGTAGTTGGTCGTAAATCTTAATATTTATATTTTCAAAATAATAATTAACGGTGACACTTATTGAGTATTAAATTGTTGATAAATAAAAGTACAACACAATATTTAAATGAATATTGATGTATTTTGTTGAAAAGATTTTGAATGTCAATCAGTTCAGTTTAACAAATAAACTCTTAGTAGGCGCAGCCACATCCTCTGCCAGCCAAACCAGCACGAAGACCGAGACCAGGAGCAGCAAAAGCAGCGGCAGCAAGGCGGCACAAGGACCGTAAGCAGCAAGAGGGGCCATGGCGGCAGCCGGGGCAAAGTAATAGAGTAAATTTTCTAATTTAAATAGTACGCAATGTTACGATGAACACTGAATTGAAATAGCCCTACCATTCCCACATGTATTCCTTTTAATAATTAAAGCAAAGGGGTTCCCCAAGGTGCCATTCTGAGCCTGTTAAGTTCTGGTTTCGTAAGAAATTTAAAAAATAATTGCTTGTGTACAAACCAAACAGTTATTGGGTAGATGTATTAAATCTACATATGGCATGACCATTTCTACTTAACCACGATTAAGGCCACAAATAAAAGCGAAATCATTTGGTGCATATTGATTTATTCAGTCATTAGAAATAGTTTATTTTTTGGTGAATAACTTTTAGTAAGCACAACCGCATCCTCTGCCAGCACCACCACGGTAGCCGAAGCCGGAAACACCCAAACCAGGTCCAAAGGCAGCACCAGGACCATAAGCACCCAAAGAGCCATATGCACCAGCTGGACCGAAAGCAGAAGTCTCACTGATCATGGCGTTCCTGCCATTACCACAGGCATGGTTGACGGCGCCAGCACCGGCAGAAGGCACCACACCTTCCATAGCAACAGTACCCACGAATGGCAGCTCACCACCCACGGCCAGAGCACCCTCATATACGTTGTCGGACACTACGGAGATACCGACGGGAGCGATGGCAGAGGCGCTGGAGACAGGCAGAGCGCCGCCACTGGTGGGACTGAACTCCATGGTGGGGGCGTAGATTCCATCGTAAGCCAGGCTTCTGCCTGCGTATCCAGCGGTCAGCCCATCGAAAGCCAAACCTCTGCCTGCCAAGCCAGCACCGGAGTAGGCGAGTCCATCATATGCACAAGCAGGAGCAGTCAAACCGCAAGGGGCGGCTAAGGCGGGATAGGTCATGCCGTAGGGACCAGCAAGTCCAGAGACATCAGCAACCGCAGCGCGGCTAGTGCATGTCTGTCCGAGTGCGGACTGAAATTGTAAATATATTTTGTTACACACTTATAAATCAAACACATAATTATATTATTGGAGACGGTCTATTCCAATTGCTCATTGTTACTATTTTAAATATATTACCACATGGAGGGATTCATTTCTCTTTGAAAAAACCTTACCTTGAGCAGGAGCGCCTGCGCGCACAGGACGAGGATAGCTTTGACAGACATTGTAGTATGTTTCGAGTGCAGACACAAGAGTGACGTTCAGTGCAACTGTAGGTGGTTTTATACTAATTAAGTTATCAAATTCCGAGAAAATGAGTATATAGGTAAGTGTAATTAATTAATAGCTTGTGCAAGCACGATAAGGCTACTATTTACTAACAAAGAAATACTTTTTTTTTGACATATATTGTCACGTTTTCTGTAATTTCGTAAACGTAGTTGATATGATGGGTATAAAATGTGACAATAATTTTGGGTCATCATTCAGTCTTCTGCTGTTGAACAAACTTTAAACATGTCTTCATTCACTGTTCTGTTGCTCTGCATCCAAGCGTGTTTGGTCCAGGTAAGTTATAGCTTGTTTTGAATTTTAATTTGGTAACGAATTTGAATTCGATCATAATCATGTTATAGTTCTACTTTCTTTGGGTAAATATTTGTGTAGATAAATCATAACTTTTACTTTTGCAGAATGTATTCAGCCAAGCATGTGGTGCTTACGGCCCGGCGATCGCTCCAGCTTGTGCTTCTCCCATGCTAGCTGGCCCTTACGGGTTTAACGGCTTGGCTGCTCCGGGTTTGGCTTATGATGCACTTGCGTACCCCGCCGCCGGTTGTGGTGCTGGACGTGCTGCGTACGGCGGCGCCGGTGAAGGTAACGTGGCGGTCGCTGGTGAGCTGCCAGTCGCCGGTAACACCGCTGTTGCTGGTCAGGTCCCCATCATGGGCGCTGTGAGCTTCGGCGGCGCTGTGCCAGCTGCTGGTGCCGTGTCCATTTCCGGCAAGTGCGCTTGCGGCTGTGGCTCCCCTTACGATTACCTATACTAGGGAGGATCTCTGCATCGTTTGAAGTTATGATTGATTCATAAATAAATCAATATTTTCAATAAAATTATTGTTTTTTAACTGTTGTTGTTATGCTGACCAAAACGCAAATATTGTATTAATACATTATACCTACCACCCGAAAATTGCAATTTGTAATCGAGATTGTGTGACTATAAACCTTTGAAGTCATCAGAATCCGATGGATGTTTCCGTGCAAAACTGATTTGGATAAATGAACTAGCACTGTATGACAGTTATTTCCTCCCCAGCCTGAATACCATTACATTTGCCTTTTCATAAATATGATACGATATTAGGTATTTTTACCAAGTAATATTCGAAATATTTTTATGTACTTATGACATCAAGACTGGCAGTTGTCCTATTGTGATGATTCCTAAATTACTCTAGGCTGATACAATTGTTGTTTTTATATATTTTTTTATTTTAGGTACCGTCAACTGTGGCAAATTTACTTTGCATGAGCAACTTTACCAATGAGAACTGTGCTTAAATTTCTCTCGATAACTAAAAATCTGTTTCCGCTATTTAATATCGAAGCGATACAGAAGCAGAATAATCTACTTATTGTAACAATTTTTTAGCGATCGAAAGATATTTTAATTCAGTTCTCATTGGTAGAGTTGCTAATGGAAAGTAAAGATGCTTATAGTTGACCGCAGTGTTAGCATGTGTGCCAACCCTATCAGCCATACCCTAAAAAAATAACAAAGCATCACTATTGCAAGAATAACGGGAATAAAAACCTATATGTCTCATTTGACTTTAAGCTAACGTGTAAAATCACAAGGTATCGGTAGCAAAAGATTAAGGCCATTAGGTTACATATGGCGCAATGCTAATGATTTGCCACTATTTACTTTGTTACTTGAACACATCAAACTGGACTCCAGTGCGCGCACGTAAAGAAACACTCTTCACTCTTAACATAGTTACAAAAGGCTTATTTCATGTATCTATAAAAACGATTGAGGGGGTATTATCCGCTTGAGAACCATGCATCCGTTTATTGTGGTGTTATGATGTACGTTGACTTGAAAAAGCATGGCAGTTGAGAATATGTCATGCTCACATAAATGTCTCACTGATGGTGGCGCGTGTGTTGGATCATTCGGTTCCCTACAAAATGGTTGAGCTGGATGGTGCTGATCCACGCGTCAAGTTCGTGAACGGGCGCTGTCGGTTGAGACTGGTCATCTCCTAACTTCCAGGGCTTATTTTTATCTTGTATTTAGAATTGTCTATAATTATTTTTTTTACATTGTTCTCACATACAGAAGCAACAAGAATAATGTTCCCAAGATTTTGTAATATTTCAACTTGATTTTAAAAGAGTGTCCCTGGAGTTTCTTGCCCGTTCTTCTCCATAGAGATCTACGTTTTGGAATGGGTAACTAGCTTCAACTTTCCAACTGATGCTGATACTTTGAGTTTTTGAGTTTAACAGCCCAAAATAAAGTTTAGAGGATACATCTTTGAACTTTCTTTTAGGCTGAGAAATTACCAAATTATTAATGGGTGAGATCCGTCACGGAAAATCAGATGCTCCTGGACAGCACGACGAACTGTCCTATCTTTTTGTTCCGGTATATTATAGCCGTAACAATAGGCACAGACTGTTCGCCATGCTTGGGAGTCAAACTGTCACTCGAGATCTATGTCCTGTCGACGGAAGAACATCTTGTCAGCATGTCTGGAGTTTTGTGAGTAGAGCGTATGACTGTCTAGTAGCTGGGAACTTTCGTTATTATACTTAAGTTATCGTTTCTTTCTTTAACTAATGTAATTGGCCTTAACCGTCTTATGTTTAAATAAATAAAAAGTGATCAACGGTTTTTGGTTTCGTGATTATTTGAGTATTTTTAAATAAGTTTGCTATAATTGCTTTGTACATATCGGAACTTGAATCATGTCACGTTCTGCAACAAACGTTGTTTTGAAATTGAAAGTTATATTTGGATATTGGGAACACTTCCCTCATATAATTTTGAAACATACAAGTACATTCTTTATTGTTGACGCGTAAATATATTTTTAACCGTCTTAAAAAAGGTGGAGGTTTTCAATTCAGTTGTGTTTTTGAGTTTATTACCTTAGAACTCCTTCACTTAAAAACCAATTTGAAAATTTATTTTACTGGAAAAGTTACCTATACTTAAAAAGTGACCCCATATAGGTTGATCAAGTCCTGATTGTCGTTTTTGAGTTAGCTTCTAGCTAGCTAGCAATTTAAATAAATATATCAGTAGTTGGTCGTAAATCTTAATATTTATATTTTCAAAATAATAATTAACGGTGACACTTATTGAGTATTAAATTGTTGATAAATAAAAGTACAACACAATATTTAAATGAATATTGATGTATTTTGTTGAAAAGATTTTGAATGTCAATCAGTTCAGTTTAACAAATAAACTCTTAGTAGGCGCAGCCACATCCTCTGCCAGCCAAACCAGCACGAAGACCGAGACCAGGAGCAGCAAAAGCAGCGGCAGCAAGGCGGCACAAGGACCGTAAGCAGCAAGAGGGGCCATGGCGGCAGCCGGGGCAAAGTAATAGAGTAAATTTTCTAATTTAAATAGTACGCAATGTTACGATGAACACTGAATTGAAATAGCCCTACCATTCCCACATGTATTCCTTTTAATAATTAAAGCAAAGGGGTTCCCCAAGGTGCCATTCTGAGCCTGTTAAGTTCTGGTTTCGTAAGAAATTTAAAAAATAATTGCTTGTGTACAAACCAAACAGTTATTGGGTAGATGTATTAAATCTACATATGGCATGACCCTTTCTACTTAACCACGATTAAGGCCACAAATAAAAGCGAAATCATTTGGTGCATATTGATTTATTCAGTCATTAGAAATAGTTTATTTTTTGGTGAATAACTTTTAGTAAGCACAACCGCATCCTCTGCCAGCACCACCACGGTAGCCGAAGCCGGAAACACCCAAACCAGGTCCAAAGGCAGCACCAGGACCATAAGCACCCAAAGAGCCATATGCACCAGCTGGACCGAAAGCAGAAGTCTCACTGATCATGGCGTTCCTGCCATTACCACAGGCATGGTTGACGGCGCCAGCACCGGCAGAAGGCACCACACCTTCCATAGCAACAGTACCCACGAATGGCAGCTCACCACCCACGGCCAGAGCACCCTCATATACGTTGTCGGACACTACGGAGATACCGACGGGAGCGATGGCAGAGGCGCTGGAGACAGGCAGAGCGCCGCCACTGGTGGGACTGAACTCCATGGTGGGGGCGTAGATTCCATCGTAAGCCAGGCCTGCCTGCGTATCCAGCGGTCAGCCCATCGAAAGCCAAACCTCTGCCTGCCAAGCCAGCACCGGAGTAGGCGAGTCCATCATATGCACAAGCAGGAGCAGTCAAACCGCAAGGGGCGGCTAAGGCGGGATAGGTCATGCCGTAGGGACCAGCAAGTCCAGAGACATCAGCAACCGCAGCGCGGCTAGTGCATGTCTGTCCGAGTGCGGACTGAAATTGTAAATATATTTTGTTACACACTTATAAATCAAACATATAATTATATTATTGGAGACAGTCTATTCCAATTGCTCATTGTTACTATTTTAAATATATTACCACATGGAGGGATTCATTTCTCTTTGAAAAAACCTTACCTTGAGCAGGAGCGCCTGCGCGCACAGGACGAGGATAGCTTTGACAGACATTGTAGTATGTTTCGAGTGCAGACACAAGAGTGACGTTCAGTGCAACTGTAGGAGGTTTTATACTAATTAAGTTATCAAATTCCGAGAAAATGAGTATATAGGTAAGTGTAATTAATTAATAGCTTGTGCAAGCACGATAAGGCTACTATTTACTAACAAAGAAATACTTTTTTTTTGACATATATTGTCACGTTTTCTGTAATTTCGTAAACGTAGTTGATATGATGGGTATAAAATGTGACAATAATTTTGGGTCATCATTCAGTCTTCTGCTGTTGAACAAACTTTAAACATGTCTTCATTCACTGTTCTGTTGCTCTGCATCCAAGCGTGTTTGGTCCAGGTAAGTTATAGCTTGTTTTGAATTTTAATTTGGTAACGAATTTGAATTCGATCATAATCATGTTATAGTTCTACTTTCTTTGGGTAAATATTTGTGTAGATAAATCATAAGTTTTACTTTTGCAGAATGTATTCAGCCAAGCATGTGGTGCTTACGGCCCGGCGATCGCTCCAGCTTGTGCTTCTCCCATGCTAGCTGGCCCTTACGGGTTTAACGGCTTGGCTGCTCCGGGTTTGGCTTATGATGCACTTGCGTACCCCGCCGCCGGTTGTGGTGCTGGACGTGCTGCGTACGGCGGCGCCGGTGAAGGTAACGTGGCGGTCGCTGGTGAGCTGCCAGTCGCCGGTAACACCGCTGTTGCTGGTCAGGTCCCCATCATGGGCGCTGTGAGCTTCGGCGGCGCTGTGCCAGCTGCTGGTGCCGTGTCCATTTCCGGCAAGTGCGCTTGCGGCTGTGGCTCCCCTTACGATTACCTATACTAGGGAGGATCTCTGCATCGTTTGAAGTTATGATTGATTCATAAATAAATCAATATTTTCAATAAAATTATTGTTTTTTAACTGTTGTTGTTATGCTGACCAAAACGCAAATATTGTATTAATACATTATACCTACCACCCGAAAATTGCAATTTGTAATCGAGATTGTGTGACTATAAACCTTTGAAGTCATCAGAATCCGATGGATGTTTCCGTGCAAAACTGATTTGGATAAATGAACTAGCACTGTATGACAGTTATTTCCTCCCCAGCCTGAATACCATTACATTTGCCTTTTCATAAATATGATACGATATTAGGTATTTTTACCAAGTAATATTCGAAATATTTTTATGTACTTATGACATCAAGACTGGCAGTTGTCCTATTGTGATGATTCCTAAATTACTCTAGGCTGATACAATTGTTGTTTTTATATATTTTTTTATTTTAGGTACCGTCAACTGTGGCAAATTTACTTTGCATGAGCAACTTTACCAATGAGAACTGTGCTTAAATTTCTCTCGATAACTAAAAATCTGTTTCCGCTATTTAATATCGAAGCGATACAGAAGCAGAATAATCTACTTATTGTAACAATTTTTTAGCGATCGAAAGATATTTTAATTCAGTTCTCATTGGTAGAGTTGCTAATGGAAAGTAAAGATGCTTATAGTTGACCGCAGTGTTAGCATGTGTGCCAACCCTATCAGCCATACCCTAAAAAAATAACAAAGCATCACTATTGCAAGAATAACGGGAATAAAAACCTATATGTCTCATTTGACTTTAAGCTAACGTGTAAAATCACAAGGTATCGGTAGCAAAAGATTAAGACCATTAGGTTACATATGGCGCAATGCTAATGATTTGCCACTATTTACTTTGTTACTTGAACACATCAAACTGGACTCCAGTGCGCGCACGTAAAGAAACACTCTTCACTCTTAACATAGTTACAAAAGGCTTATTTCATGTATCTATAAAAACGATTGAGGGGGTATTATCCGCTTGAGAACCATGCATCCGTTTATTGTGTTGTTATGATGTACGTTGACTTGAAAAAGCATGGCAGTTGAGAATATGTCATGCTCACATAAATGTCTCACTGATGGTGGCGCGTGTGTTGGATCATTCGGTTCCCTACAAAATGGTTGAGCTGGATGGTGCTGATCCACGCGTCAAGTTCGTGAACGGGCGCTGTCGGTTGAGACTGGTCATCTCCTAACTTCCAGGGCTTATTTTTATCTTGTATTTAGAATTGTCTATAATTATTTTTTTTACATTGTTCTCACATACAGAAGCAACAAGAATAATGTTCCCAAGATTTTGTAATATTTCAACTTGATTTTAAAAGAGTGTCCCTGGAGTTTCTTGCCCGTTCTTCTCCATAGAGATCTACGTTTTGGAATGGGTAACTAGCTTCAACTTTCCAACTGATGCTGATACTTTGAGTTTTTGAGTTTAACAGCCCAAAATAAAGTTTAGAGGATACATCTTTGAACTTTCTTTTAGGCTGAGAAATTACCAAATTATTAATGGGTGAGATCCGTCACGGAAAATCAGATGCTCCTGGACAGCACGACGAACTGTCCTATCTTTTTGTTCCGGTATATTATAGCCGTAACAATAGGCACAGACTGTTCGCCATGCTTGGGAGTCAAACTGTCACTCGAGATCTATGTCCTGTCGACGGAAGAACATCTTGTCAGCATGTCTGGAGTTTTGTGAGTAGAGCGTATGACTGTCTAGTAGCTGGGAACTTTCGTTATAATACTTAAGTTATCGTTTCTTTCTTTAACTAATGTTATTGGCCTTAACCGTCTTATGTTTAAATAAATAAAAAGTGATCAACGGTTTTTGGTTTCGTGATTATTTGAGTATTTTTAAATAAGTTTGCTATAATTGCTTTGTACATATCGGAACTTGAATCATGTCACGTTCTGCAACAAACGTTGTTTTGAAATTGAAAGTTATATTTGGATATTGGGAACACTTCCCTCATATAATTTTGAAACATACAAGTACATTCTTTATTGTTGACGCGTAAATATATTTTTAACCGTCTTAAAAAAGGTGGAGGTTTTCAATTCAGTTGTGTTTTTGAGTTTATTACCTTAGAACTCCTTCACTTAAAAACCAATTTGAAAATTTATTTTACTGGAAAAGTTACCTATACTTAAAAAGTGACCCCATATAGGTTGATCAAGTCCTGATTGTCGTTTTTGAGTTAGCTTCTAGCTAGCTAGCAATTTAAATAAATGTATCAGTAGTTGGTCGTAAATCTTAATATTTATATTTTCAAAATAATAATTAACGGTGACACTTATTGAGTATTAAATTGTTGATAAATAAAAGTACAACACAATATTTAAATGAATATTGATGTATTTTGTTGAAAAGATTTTGAATGTCAATCAGTTCAGTTTAACAAATAAACTCTTAGTAGGCGCAGCCACATCCTCTGCCAGCCAAACCAGCACGAAGACCGAGACCAGGAGCAGCAAAAGCAGCGGCAGCAAGGCGGCACAAGGACCGTAAGCAGCAAGAGGGGCCATGGCGGCAGCCGGGGCAAAGTAATAGAGTAAATTTTCTAATTTAAATAGTACGCAATGTTACGATGAACACTGAATTGAAATAGCCCTACCATTCCCACATGTATTCCTTTTAATAATTAAAGCAAAGGGGTTCCCCAAGGTGCCATTCTGAGCCTGTTAAGTTCTGGTTTCGTAAGAAATTTAAAAAATAATTGCTTGTGTACAAACCAAACAGTTATTGGGTAGATGTATTAAATCTACATATGGCATGACCCTTTCTACTTAACCACGATTAAGGCCACAAATAAAAGCGAAATCATTTGGTGCATATTGATTTATTCAGTCATTAGAAATAGTTTATTTTTTGGTGAATAACTTTTAGTAAGCACAACCGCATCCTCTGCCAGCACCACCACGGTAGCCGAAGCCGGAAACACCCAAACCAGGTCCAAAGGCAGCACCAGGACCATAAGCACCCAAAGAGCCATATGCACCAGCTGGACCGAAAGCAGAAGTCTCACTGATCATGGCGTTCCTGCCATTACCACAGGCATGGTTGACGGCGCCAGCACCGGCAGAAGGCACCACACCTTCCATAGCAACAGTACCCACGAATGGCAGCTCACCACCCACGGCCAGAGCACCCTCATATACGTTGTCGGACACTACGGAGATACCGACGGGAGCGATGGCAGAGGCGCTGGAGACAGGCAGAGCGCCGCCACTGGTGGGACTGAACTCCATGGTGGGGGCGTAGATTCCATCGTAAGCCAGGCTTCTGCCTGCGTATCCAGCGGTCAGCCCATCGAAAGCCAAACCTCTGCCTGCCAAGCCAGCACCGGAGTAGGCGAGTCCATCATATGCACAAGCAGGAGCAGTCAAACCGCAAGGGGCGGCTAAGGCGGGATAGGTCATGCCGTAGGGACCAGCAAGTCCAGAGACATCAGCAACCGCAGCGCGGCTAGTGCATGTCTGTCCGAGTGCGGACTGAAATTGTAAATATATTTTGTTACACACTTATAAATCAAACATATAATTATATTATTGGAGACAGTCTATTCCAATTGCTCATTGTTACTATTTTAAATATATTACCACATGGAGGGATTCATTTCTCTTTGAAAAAACCTTACCTTGAGCAGGAGCGCCTGCGCGCACAGGACGAGGATAGCTTTGACAGACATTGTAGTATGTTTCGAGTGCAGACACAAGAGTGACGTTCAGTGCAACTGTAGGAGGTTTTATACTAATTGAGTTATCAAATTCCGAGAAAATTAGTATATAGGTAAGTGTAATTAATTAATAGCTTGTGCAAGCACGATAAGCCTACTATTTACTAACAAGGAAATACTTTTTTTTTGACACATATCGTCACGTTTTCTATAATTTCGTAAACGTAATTGATATGATGGGTATAAAATGTGACAATAATTTTGGGTCATCATTCAGTCTTCTGCTGTTGAACAAACTTTAAACATGTCTTCATTCACTGTTCTGTTGCTCTGCATCCAAGCGTGTTTGGTCCAGGTAAGTTATAGCTTGTTTTGAATTTTAATTTGGTAACGAATTTGAATTCGATCATAATCATGTTATAGTTCTACTTTCTTTGGGTAAATATTTGTGTAGATAAATCATAAGTTTTACTTTTGCAGAATGTATTCAGCCAAGCATGTGGTGCTTACGGCCCGGCGATCGCTCCAGCTTGTGCTTCTCCCATGCTAGCTGGCCCTTACGGGTTTAACGGCTTGGCTGCTCCGGGTTTGGCTTATGATGCACTTGCGTACCCCGCCGCCGGTTGTGGTGCTGGACGTGCTGCGTACGGCGGCGCCGGTGAAGGTAACGTGGCGGTCGCTGGTGAGCTGCTAGTCGCCGGTAACACCGCTGTTGCTGGTCAGGTCCCCATCATGGGCGCTGTGAGCTTCGGCGGCGCTGTGCCAGCTGCTGGTGCCGTGTCCATTTCCGGCAAGTGCGCTTGCGGCTGTGGCTCCCCTTACGATTACCTATACTAGGGAGGATCTCTGCATCGTTTGAAGTTATGATTGATTCATAAATAAATCAATATTTTCAATAAAATTATTGTTTTTTAACTGTTGTTGTTATGCTGACCAAAACGCAAATATTGTATTAATACATTATACCTACCACCCGAAAATTGCAATTTGTAATCGAGATTGTGTGACTATAAACCTTTGAAGTCATCAGAATCCGATGGATGTTTCCGTGCAAAACTGATTTGGATAAATGAACTAGCACTGTATGACAGTTATTTCCTCCCCAGCCTGAATACCATTACATTTGCCTTTTCATAAATATGATACGATATTAGGTATTTTTACCAAGTAATATTCGAAATATTTTTATGTACTTATGACATCAAGACTGGCAGTTGTCCTATTGTGATGATTCCTAAATTACTCTAGGCTGATACAATTGTTGTTTTTATTTTTATTTTTTATTTTAGGTACCGTCAACTGTGGCAAATTTACTTTGCATGAGCAACTTTACCAATGAGAACTGTGCTTAAATTTCTCTCGATAACTAAAAATCTGTTTCCGCTATTTAATATCGAAGCGATACAGAAGCAGAATAATCTACTTATTGTAACAATTTTTTAGCGATCGAAAGATATTTTAATTCAGTTCTCATTGGTAGAGTTGCTAATGGAAAGTAAAGATGCTTATAGTTGACCGCAGTGTTAGCATGTGTGCCAACCCTATCAGCCATACCCTAAAAAAATAACAAAGCATCAGTATTGCAAGAATAACGGGAATAAAAACCTATATGTCTCATTTGACTTTAAGCTAACGTGTAAAATCACAAGGTATCGGTAGCAAAAGATTAAGGCCATTAGGTTACATATGGCGCAATGCTAATGATTTGCCACTATTTACTTTGTTACTTGAACACATCAAACTGGACTCCAGTGCGCGCACGTAAAGAAACACTCTTCACTCTTAACATAGTTACAAAAGGCTTATTTCATGTATCTATAAAAACGATTGAGGGGGTATTATCCGCTTGAGAACCATGCATCCGTTTATTGTGTTGTTATGATGTACGTTGACTTGAAAAAGCATGGCAGTTGAGAATATGTCATGCTCACATAAATGTCTCACTGATGGTGGCGCGTGTGTTGGATCATTCGGTTCCCTACAAAATGGTTGAGCTGGATGGTGCTGATCCACGCGTCAAGTTCGTGAACGGGCGCTGTCGGTTGAGACTGGTCATCTCCTAACTTCCAGGGCTTATTTTTATCTTGTATTTAGAATTGTCTATAATTATTTTTTTTACATTGTTCTCACATACAGAAGCAACAAGAATAATGTTCCCAAGATTTTGTAATATTTCAACTTGATTTTGAAAGAGTGTCCCTGGAGTTTCTTGCCCGTTCTTCTCCATAGAGATCTACGTTTTGGAATGGGTAACTAGCTTCAACTTTCCAACTGATGCTGATGCTTTGAGTTTTTGAGTTTAACAGCCCAAAATAAAGTTTAGAGGATACATCTTTGAACTTTCTTTTAGGCTGAGAAATTACCAAATTATTAATGGGTGAGATCCGTCACGGAAAATCAGATGCTCCTGGACAGCACGACGAACTGTCCTATCTTTTTGTTCCGGTATATTATAGCCGTAACAATAGGCACAGACTGTTCGCCATGCTTGGGAGTCAAACTGTCACTCGAGATCTATGTCCTGTCGACGGAAGAACATCTTGTCAGCATGTCTGGAGTTTTGTGAGTAGAGCGTATGACTGTCTAGTAGCTGGGAACTTTCGTTATTATACTTAAGTTATCGTTTCTTTCTTTAACTAATGTTATAATTGCTTTGTACATATCGGAACTTGAATCATGTCACGTTCTGCAACAAACGTTGTTTTGAAATTGAAAGTTATATTTGGATATTGGGAACACTTCCCTCATATAATTTTGAAACATACAAGTACATTCTTTATTGTTGACGCGTAAATATATTTTTACCGTCTTAAAAAAGGTGGAGGTTTTCAATTCAGTTGTGTTTTTGAGTTTGTTACCTTAGAACTCCGTCACTTAAAAACCAATTTGAAAATTTATTTTACTGGAAAAGTTACCTATACTTAAAAAGTGACCCCATATAGGTTGATCAAGTCCTGATTGTCGTTTTTGAGTTAGCTTCTAGCTAGCTAGCAATTTAAATAAATATATCAGTAGTTGGTCGTAAATCTTAATATTTATATTTTCAAAATAATAATTAACGGTGACACTTATTGAGTATTAAATTGTTGATAAATAAAAGTACAACACAATATTTAAATGAATATTGATGTAGTTTGTTGAAAAGATTTTGAATGTCAATCAGTTCAGTTTAACAAATAAACTCTTAGTAGGCGCAGCCACATCCTCTGCCAGCCAAACCAGCACGAAGACCGAGACCAGGAGCAGCAAAAGCAGCGGCAGCAAGGCGGCACAAGGACCGTAAGCAGCAAGAGGGGCCATGGCGGCAGCCGGGGCAAAGTAATAGAGTAAATTTTCTAATTTAAATAGTACGCAATGTTACGATGAACACTGAATTGAAATAGCCCTACCATTCCCACATGTATTCCTTTTAATAATTAAAGCAAAGGGGTTCCCCGATGTGCCATTCTGAGCCTGTTAAGTTCTGGTTTCGTAAGAAATTTAAAAAATAATTGCTTGTGTACAAACCAAACAGTTATTGGGTAGATGTATTAAATCTACATATGGCATGACCCTTTCTACTTAACCACGATTAAGGCCACAAATAAAAGCGAAATCATTTGGTGCATATTGATTTATTCAGTCATTAGAAATAGTTTATTTTTTGGTGAATAACTTTTAGTAAGCACAACCGCATCCTCTGCCAGCACCACCACGGTAGCCGAAGCCGGAAACACCCAAACCAGGTCCAAAGGCAGCACCAGGACCATAAGCACCCAAAGAGCCATATGCACCAGCTGGACCGAAAGCAGAAGTCTCACTGATCATGGCGTTCCTGCCATTACCACAGGCATGGTTGACGGCGCCAGCACCGGCAGAAGGCACCACACCTTCCATAGCAACAGTACCCACGAATGGCAGCTCACCACCCACGGCCAGAGCACCCTCATATACGTTGTCGGACACTACGGAGATACCGACGGGAGCGATGGCAGAGGCGCTGGAGACAGGCAGAGCGCCGCCACTGGTGGGACTGAACTCCATGGTGGGGGCGTAGATTCCATCGTAAGCCAGGCTTCTGCCTGCGTATCCAGCGGTCAGCCCATCGAAAGCCAAACCTCTGCCTGCCAAGCCAGCACCGGAGTAGGCGAGTCCATCATATGCACAAGCAGGAGCAGTCAAACCGCAAGGGGCGGCTAAGGCGGGATAGGTCATGCCGTAGGGACCAGCAAGTCCAGAGACATCAGCAACCGCAGCGCGGCTAGTGCATGTCTGTCCGAGTGCGGACTGAAATTGTAAATATATTTTGTTACACACTTATAAATCAAACATATAATTATATTATTGGAGACAGTCTATTCCAATTGCTCATTGTTACTATTTTAAATATATTACCACATGGAGGGATTCATTTCTCTTTGAAAAAACCTTACCTTGAGCAGGAGCGCCTGCGCGCACAGGACGAGGATAGCTTTGACAGACATTGTAGTATGTTTCGAGTGCAGACACAAGAGTGACGTTCAGTGCAACTGTAGGAGGTTTTATACTAATTGAGTTATCAAATTCCGAGAAAATTAGTATATAGGTAAGTGTAATTAATTAATAGCTTGTGCAAGCACGATAAGCCTACTATTTACTAACAAAGAAATACTTTTTTTTTGACATATATTGTCACGTTTTCTGTAATTTCGTAAACGTAGTTGATATGATGGGTATAAAATGTGACAATAATTTTGGGTCATCATTCAGTCTTCTGCTGTTGAACAAACTTTAAACATGTCTTCATTCACTGTTCTGTTGCTCTGCATCCAAGCGTGTTTGGTCCAGGTAAGTTATAGCTTGTTTTGAATTTTAATTTGGTAACGAATTTGAATTCGATCATAATCATGTTATAGTTCTACTTTCTTTGGGTAAATATTTGTGTAGATAAATCATAACTTTTACTTTTGCAGAATGTATTCAGCCAAGCATGTGGTGCTTACGGCCCGGCGATCGCTCCAGCTTGTGCTTCTCCCATGCTAGCTGGCCCTTACGGGTTTAACGGCTTGGCTGCTCCGGGTTTGGCTTATGATGCACTTGCGTACCCCGCCGCCGGTTGTGGTGCTGGACGTGCTGCGTACGGCGGCGCCGGTGAAGGTAACGTGGCGGTCGCTGGTGAGCTGCCAGTCGCCGGTAACACCGCTGTTGCTGGTCAGGTCCCCATCATGGGCGCTGTGAGCTTCGGCGGCGCTGTGCCAGCTGCTGGTGCCGTGTCCATTTCCGGCAAGTGCGCTTGCGGCTGTGGCTCCCCTTACGATTACCTATACTAGGGAGGATCTCTGCATCGTTTGAAGTTATGATTGATTCATAAATAAATCAATATTTTCAATAAAATTATTGTTTTTTAACTGTTGTTGTTATGCTGACCAAAACGCAAATATTGTATTAATACATTATACCTACCACCCGAAAATTGCAATTTGTAATCGAGATTGTGTGACTATAAACCTTTGAAATCATCAGAATCCGATGGATGTTTCCGTGCAAAACTGATTTGGATAAATGATCTAGCACTGTATGACAGTTATTTCCTCCCCAGCCTGAATACCATTACATTTGCCTTTTCATAAATATGATACGATATTAGGTATTTTTACCAAGTAATATTCGAAATATTTTTATGTACTTATGACATCAAGACTGGCAGTTGTCCTATTGTGATGATTCCTAAATTACTCTAGGCTGATACAATTGTTGTTTTTATTTTTATTTTTTATTTTAGGTACCGTCAACTGTGGCAAATTTACTTTGCATGAGCAACTTTACCAATGAGAACTGTGCTTAAATTTCTCTCGATAACTAAAAATCTGTTTCCGCTATTTAATATCGAAGCGATACAGAAGCAGAATAATCTACTTATTGTAACAATTTTTTAGCGATCGAAAGATATTTTAATTCAGTTCTCATTGGTAGAGTTGCTAATGGAAAGTAAAGATGCTACAGTTGACCGTAGTGTTAGCATGTGTGCCAACCCTATCAGCCATACCCTAAAAAAATAACAAAGCATCACTATTGCAAGAACAACGGGAATAAAAACCTATATGTCTCATTTGACTTTAAGCTAACGTGTAAAACCACAAGGTATCGGTAGCAAAAGATTAAGACCATTAGGTTACATATGGCGCAATGCTAATGATTTGCCACTATTTACTTTGTTACTTGAACACATCAAACTGGACTCCAGTGCGCGCACGTAAAGAAACACTCTTCGCTCTTAACATAGTTACAAAAAGCTTATTTCATGTGTCTATAAAAACGATTGAGGGGGTATTATCCGCTTGAGAACCATGCATCCGTTTATTGTGTTGTTATGATGTACGTTGACTTGAAAAAGCATGGCAGTTGAGAGTATGTCATGCTCACATAAATGTCTCACTGATGGTGGCGCGTGTGTTGGATCATTCGGTTCCCTACAAAATGGTTGAGCTGGATGGTGCTGATCCACGCGTCAAGTTCGTGAACGGGCGCTGTCGGTTGAGACTGGTCATCTCCTAACTTCCAGGGCTTATTTTTATCTTGTATTTAGAATTGTTTATAATTATTTTTTTTTACATTGTTCTCAAATACAGAAGCAACAAGAATAATGTTCCCAAGATTTTGTAATATTTCAACTTGATTTTAAAAGAGTGTCCGTGGAGTTTCTTGCCCGTTCTTCTCCATAGAGATCTACGTTTTGGAATAAGCAACTAGCTTCAACTTACCAACTGATCGACTTTTAGACGGTTCAAATGTGCCTGTAAATGGTTTAATTAAAATAAATGCTTTGAGTTTTTGAGTTTAACAGCCCAAAATAAAGTTTAGAGGATACATCTTTGAACTTTCTTTTAGGCTGAAAAATTACCAAATTATTAATGGGTGAGATCCGTCACAGAAAATCAGATGCTCCTGAACAGCACGACGAACTATCCTATCTTTTTGTTCCGGTATATTATAGCCGTAACAATAGGCACAGATTGTTCGCCATGCTTGGGAGTCAAACTGTCACTCGAGATCTGTGTCCTGTCGACGGACGGTAGAACATCTTGTCAGCATGTCTGAAGTATTGTGAGTAGAGCGTATGACTGTCTAGTAGTTGTGAACTTTCGTTATTATACTTAAGTTATCGTTTCTTTCTTTAACTAATGTAATTGGCCTTAACCGTCTTATGTTTAAATAAATAAATGTGATCAACGGTTTTTGGTTCACCTTCCGCCTGACACAGGTCCTCACCGGACATGGCTGTTTCGGGAGGTTCCTGTTTCGGATAGGGCGGGAGGAAACGCCCGGGTGTTTCCATTGCGAAGATCGCCCAGAGGACACGGTGGAGCATACGGTGGAGGTCTGCCCAGCTTGGGCGGAGCAACGCCGTGTCCTCGTGGAGGTGATCGGCGGCGGCGATCTCTCGCGTCCGACCCTGGTCCAGGCCATGGTACGGAGCGAGAGGGCATGGCTGGCAGTCGCCTCCTTCAGCGAAGCAGTTATGCTCGCAAAGAGGGAGGTGGCGCACGTGAGGGAGATGCAGTACATGCGCCCTCACAGCCGTGGCCTTCGCAGGAGACGCCCTGGGCGTCGGGAATCCCAGGCTGATTCCCGGCCACCGTAGGCACGGGCTTGCGGACGGCGAGTAATGGGTACCTCGCTGTCCGGTAAGGACCAAGCCCGGGTCGACGGCGCGTTGTGTTCCACGCGCGCCTCAAAGAGATGTCAGCAGCAACAGAGGGGCCCGCAAGGGCCGATGCCTGCCGGGGGTGCGGGTTGTTCGAAAGAGATACCGCCGCCCCTGGCACACAGGCAACTGAGGGAACACGGGTGGGTTTTAGTCAGTAAAAGTCTGACACGCCCTCCCGCTCCACCCAGAGCGGGAGAAGTTATTTGATGATTTCCCACCCAAAAAAAAAAAAAAAAAAATCAACGGTTTTTCGTTTCGTGATTATTTGAGTATCTTTAAATACGTTTGCTGTAATTGCTTTGTACATATCGGAACTTGAATCATGTCACGTTCTGCAACAAACGTTGTTTTGAAATTGAAAGTTATATTTGGATATTGGGAACACTTCCCTCATATAATTTTGAAACATACAAGTAGATTCTTTTTTGTTGACGCGTAAATATATTTTTAACCGTCTTAAAAAAGGTGGAGGTTTTCAATTCAGTTGTGTTTTTGAGTTCAGTTGTGTTACCTTAGAACTCCGTCACTTAAAAACCAATTTGTAAATTTATTTTATTGGAAAAGTTACCTATACTTAAAAAGTGACCCCATAAAGGTTGATCAAGTCCTGATTGTGGTTTTTGAGTTAGCTTCTAGCTAGCTAGCAATTTAAATAAATATATCAGTAGTTGGTCGTAAATCTTAATATTTATATTTTCAAAATAATAATTAACGGTGACACTTATTGAGTATGAAATTGTTGATAAATAATAGTATAAAACATTTAAATGAATATTGATGTATTTTATTGAAAAGATTTTGAATGTCAATCAGTTCAATTTAACAAATAAACTCTTAGTAGGCGCAGCCACATCCTCTGCCAGCCAAACCACCATGAAGACCGAGACCAGGAGCAGCAAAAGCAGCGGCAGCAAGGCGGCACAAGGACCGTAAGCAGCAAGAGGGGCCATGGCGGCAGCCGGGGCAAAGTAATAGAGTAAATTTTCTAATTTAAATAGTACGCAATGTTACGATGAACACTGAATTGAAATAGCCCTACCATTCCCACATGTATTCCTTTTAATGATTAAAGCAAAGGGGTTCCCCAAGGTGCCATTCTGAGCCTGTTAAGTTCTGGTTTCGTAAGAAATTTAAAAAATAATTGCTTGTGTACAAACCAAACAGTTATTGGGTAGATGTATTAAATCTACATATGGCATGACCCTTTCTACTTAAACACGATTAAGGCCACAAATAAAAGTGAAATCATTTGATGCATATTGATTTATTCAGTCATTAGAAATAGTATATTTTTGGTAAATAACTTTTAGTAAGCACAACCGCATCCTCTGCCAGCACCACCACGGTAGCCGAAGCCGGAAACACCCAAACCAGGTCCAAAGGCAGATGGTGCAAAGGCAGCACCAGGACCATAAGCACCCAAAGAGCCATATGCACCAGCTGGACCGAACGCAGAAGTCTCACTGATCATGGCGTTCCTGCCATTACCACAGGCATGGTTGACGGCGCCAGCACCGGCAGAAGGCACCACACCTTCCATAGCAACAGTACCCACGAATGGCAGCTCACCACCCACGGCCAGAGCACCCTCATATACGTTGTCGGACACTACGGAGATACCGACGGGAGCGATGGCAGAGGCGCTGGAGACAGGCAGAGCGCCGCCACTGGTGGGACTGAACTCCATGGTGGGGGCGTAGATTCCATCGTAAGCCAGGCTTCTGCCTGCGTATCCAGCGGTCAGCCCATCGAAAGCCAAACCTCTGCCTGCCAAGCCAGTACCGGAGTAGGCGAGTCCATCATATGCACAAGCAGGAGCAGTCAAACCGCAAGGGGCGGCTAAGGCGGGATAGGTCATACCGTAGGGACCAGCAAGTCCAGAGACATCAGCAACCGCAGCGCGGCTAGTACATGTCTGTCCGAGTGCGGACTGAAATTGTAAATATATTTTGTTACACACTTATAAATCAAACATATAATTATATTATTGGAGACAGTCTATTCCAATTGCTCATTGTTACTATTTTAAATATATTACCACATGGAGGGATTCATTTCTCTTTGAAAAAACCTTACCTTGAGCAGGAGCGCCTGCGCGCACAGGACGAGGATAGCTTTGACAGACATTGTAGTATGTTTCGAGTGCAGACACAAGAGTGACGTTCAGTGCAACTGTAGGAGGTTATATACCAATTACTTACGTTATCAAATTCCGAGAAAATTAGTATATAGGTAAGTGTAATTAATTAATAGCTTGTGCAAGCACGATAAGCCTACTATTTACTAACAAAGAAATACTTTTTTTTTTTGACATATATTGTCACGTTTTCTGTAATTTCGTAAACGTAGTTGATATGATGGGTATAAAATGTGACAATAACTTTGGGTCATCATTCAGTCTTCTGCTGTTGAACAAACTTTAAACATGTCTTCATTCACTGTTCTGTTGCTCTGCATCCAAGCGTGTTTGGTTCAGGTAAGTTATAGCTTGTTTTGAATTTTAATTTGGTAACGAATTTGAAATCGATCATAATCATGTTATAGTTCTACTTTCTTTGGGTAAATATTTGTGTAGATAAATCATAAGTTTTACTTTTGCAGAATGTAT
The DNA here is from genome assembly GCA_949091785.1 of Polymixis lichenea. NCBI lineage: Eukaryota > Metazoa > Arthropoda > Insecta > Lepidoptera > Noctuidae > Polymixis > Polymixis lichenea. The sequence continues at coordinate 10,768,894 of OX420958.1, read as the reverse complement.
TCAGCCAAGCATGTGGTGCTTACGGCCCGGCGATCGCTCCAGCTTGTGCTTCTCCCATGCTAGCTGGCCCTTACGGGTTTAACGGCTTGGCTGCTCCAGGTTTGGCTTATGATACACTTGCGTACCCCACCTCTGGCTACGCTGGCGCATACCCCGCCGCCGGTTGTGGTGCCGGACGTGCTGCGTACGGCGGCACCGGTGAAGGTAACGTGGCGGTCGCTGGTGAGCTGCCAGTCGCCGGTAACACCGCTGTTGCTGGTCAGGTCCCCATCATGGGCGCTGTTAGTTTCGGCGGCGCTGTGCCAGCTGCTGGTGCCGTGTCCATTTCCGGCAAGTGCGCTTGCGGCTGTGGCTCCCCTTACGATTACGTATACTAGGAAGGATCTCTGCATCGTTTGAAGTTATGATTGATTCATAAATAAATCAATATTATCAATAAAATTATTGTTTTTTAACTTTCGTTGATAAACTGACCAAAACACAAATATTGTATTAATACATTAAACCTACCACCCGAAAATTGCAATTCGTAATCGAGATTGTGTGACTATAAACCTTTGAAGTCATCAGAAACCAATGGATGTTTCCGTGCAAAACTGATTTGGATAAATGATCTAGCACTGTATGACAGTTATTTCCTATCCAGCCTCAATACCATTACATTTGCCTTTTCATAAATATGTTATGATATTAAGTATTTTTGCCAAGTAATATTCGAAATATTTTTATGTACTTATGACATCAAGACTGGAGGTTGTCCTATTGTGATGATTCCTAAATTATCCTTGGCTGATACAATTTTGGTTTTTATAATTGTTTTTATTTTAGATACCGTCAACTGTGGCATATTTACTTTGCATGAGCAACTTTACCAATGAGCACTGTGCTTAAATTTCTCAAACTCATATGGGGTCACTTTTTATTTATATAGGTAACTTTTCCAATAAAATAAAATTTTCAAATTTGTTTTCCGGTGTCGTCCGGCTGGTTCGATATCGTACCAGTAAGTCGAGCACCCTTCAAGAACATGAGTAACCAAACGGAACAGAGGCAAAGCTTCTTAAGAACGTGCAAAATTGTTAGCTATTTTAGTAGGGTTGTCAAAATAGGTGAAGACAAATTAAACAAAACATTTGTTAAATAGTTTTATTGTTCAGTATAATAGAATACTTTACAAATTACTTACTCTAATGTTTTCTTTTTCTTTTTTTTTTCTTTTAATGATGTGGTAAATTCTGAATCTAACATAAAGTTTTTTGTCCCCGGTCCCGGTTATCATTCGTAGATCTTTGACAGTCGTTACAGGACGCCAAAAAGTCTGACCATCAGTCTATCCAAGAGTATCGTGTTGCCCACTAACTGGGTGGTGGAGGTCAGAAAGGCAGTCGCTCCATGTAAAACACGGGTATTCAGCCGCATCTGCCCGGCTTGGTCGGAGCATCGCCGTGTCCTCGTGGAGGCGATCGGCGGCGGCGATCTCTCGCGTCCGACCCTGGTGCAGGCTATGGTACAGAGCGAGAGTGCATGGCTAGCAGTCGCCTCCTTCAGCGAAGCAGTTATGCTCGCAAAGAGGGAGGCGGCGCACGTGAGGGAGATGCAGTACATGCGCCCTCACAGCCGTGGCCTTCGCAGGAGACGCCCTGGGCGTCGGGAATCCCAGGCTGATTCCCGGCCACCGTAGGCACGGGCTTGCGGACGGCGAGTAATGGGTAGCTTGCTGTCCGGTAAGGACCAAGCCCGGGTTGACGGCGCGTTGTGTTCCACGCGCGCTTCAAAGAGATGTCAGCAGCAACTAATGAGGCCCGCAAGGGCTGATGCCTGCCAGGGGTGCGGGTTGTTCGAAAGAGATACCGCAGCCCCTGGCACACAGGCAACTGAGGGAACACGGGTGGGTTTTAGTCAGTAAAAGTCTGACACGAAGAGTGGGAGAAGTAATAATACCCCATTTTTACATTAATCGGTGTAGGCCGGACTTTAATATTTGCATGCCAACTTACCTATGGCAAAATGTGTCATCGCACTAACAATTTATGTACCTACCATCTTTTGTACCGCATTTACAGCAAATAAATGACTTTGACTTTGACTTTGATAATTTTTGACGTTAAGCAGACGTCAAGTCCCGCGCCGATATCTGACAGCTGACCTTGTTAACAAAAAAAGTCCATTCAAGTTTTTATAATATTGATAAATGATAAATGATAAATGATTTTATTTCTGTAAGTAGGTTTGTACAAACACTTTTACACGTCAATCATATTTTTTTAAACTAGATGAGGTCGGCGTTTCCTATCTGACTACTCTGAGAAGAAAGGCCGAAACAAACTCAGAGGTCACAGTCTCTTTTAAAGTCCAGACATAATCTTGGTCAGATCATGTGAAGACCATTTGGATCGGTGTCTGAAATGGTCTTTTGAAGAAAGAACCACACAGATTGAGTGGACCTGTCCATTCAGTGCACGCATTTGTCAGTAATCATACAGCTCAACTCAGAACTTGAGGAGCTCAACGATTTGACGAACAATACCAAAGACAGGACATTTGGGTAGGCCGCATAAAATACTCAAACTGCCAGATTAATATTAAAACTAGCTGAGAAAGAGATGAAACACAAAACAGAAAACACAAAAACAAACAAAAAATGACCCAAATAGTCCTTACATTCACAATAATTAAAACAAAAACAATATTATACTTCTAAAGTAAATATTCATGTCAAAGTGTATAAAATAATTATCAAATGTCAGAGTATAAGTTTGCAAAAAAAAAAAAAAAGTATGTAAAAATTGGAGCAAGTCAATCCCAAGCTTTTGTGTCCTCAACATAATCTTTAACAGTATAAATTCAAACTTGCAACTAATAAAACAAACAACGTGCGTCGCACTGACCCTGAGATTGTCAACTGGCTATGCCAGCGTAAACCAGTCTCGCCGAGTACGCGACAAGCGGCCAGTGGTCACGCACACATGCCCCGCGTGTTTGTAGTAGTGCAACCGATTCGCGCGGTTGTATGAAGCTTTGTCTCTGTTCCGTTTGGTTACTCATGTGCTTCAAGCCCAGCTGGCACGATATCGTAACACCCAAAAGCAAGCGGTTTTTATCTTAATATTGAATAAAAATAAAGTTTAATATCGTCTGCGATGATTTAACTCTATGGGCTGATGACTTTCGTAAACTACATCATTCAAACGCATAAAAGTTCTGTGGCAAAATTTTAAAAAGAAGTAAACAGTGACGTTTCAAACGCGTGTGTGGACAAGGCGCTAACGTGATAGGCTCTCTAGTTATTTAGTGTTTTTTCTTATTTTTTGTGCATGTTCGAGGTTAAGTGGATAAATATTCATTTATAAGTAGTTATTACATCGTTATAGGTAATATTTGCATGAAATAGCATCACAAAAACTGTTTTTTCGCAAAAAGTGTTTCGTAAACAAGCCGTTGCTCAAGGTTGTGATTGTTATGTGAATTTTGATGGTGTTGAGTGTTTCACTGTAAATTAAGTGTATCCAGCAGGGTAATTGTGTAACACACTAACAGTAGGAATGGCTTTCATTTTGATAGTTCAACAACATTCATTGCGTTATTTTCGAAGTTGAGCTGAGATTTTTTTCGAACATATAAAGCAATGGTTTAGCCATAGCCTTCAAAATGATTTAGATTATGATTAATAGTGTGTTACGGAATTAGGGTGCTGGTGTATTTAATGGTATGTACACATATCATACTCATAATTAAAGAAAATTCTAGGTATATTTTTAAAAGTTCTTTGAATGTTCGAGTGCACAAAACGGCCGGTGACCTCCGCGCGATATGAAGGTTGAGTTTAATTATTATGAAAATGTTCAGTAGCATTCCCAAAAAATACTGCTCTTAGATTACTTCTCTATTCAACAAGAAACAAGCAAAATATCGTGCAAATTAACATCGTAATTTTATCAGAAATCATCATAACACGGAAACAAACACACTTTCAGCCATTGTCCGTTATCTCCATTGTATATAATTAAATATCAACGTAACAAGAGAACTGTTTACAATATATATTATGCTTTGTTCATTCAAGAACCCAACAAAAGCCACTTGAAGTACCAAAGAGTAATAAAAACTCGTGTGGACCTTTTTTATGAGCGCGGTCATAAGCATGTCGGTGTCGGATGTCACCACGGGGAGTTCGGCGAGTTCGACGCTTGTGACGTAGGACTTTATACGTACGTCACCGGTTAAACATAAGACGGTCAAGGCCAATTACATTAGTTAAAGACAGAAACGATAACTTAAGTACAATAACGAAAGTTCACAACTACTAGACAGTCATACGCTCAACTCACAATACTCCAGACATACTGACAAGATGTTCTTCCATCGACAGGACACAGTCCCAAGCACGGCAAACAATCTATGCCTCCTGTTACGGCTATAGTATACCCGAACAAAAAGATAGGATAGTTCGTCGGGCTGTTCAGGAGCAACTGATTTTCCGAGACGGATCTCACCCATTTATAATTTGGTACTTAAAATATCTTTCGATCGCTATAAATTTGTTACAATAACTAGATTATTCTGCTTCTGTATCGCTTCGATATTAATTAGCGGCAACAGATTTTTAGTCATCGAGAGAAATTTAAGTACAACTCTCATTGGTAATTGGTTGCTCATGCAAAGTAAATATGACACAGTTGACGGTAAAAATAATTATAAAAACAAAAATTGTATCAGCCTAGGGTAATGGAGGAATCATCACAATAGGACAACTGCCAGTCTTGATGTCATAATTACATAAAAATATTTCAAATATTACTTGGCAAAAATACCTAATATCGTATCATATTTATGAAAAGGCAAATGTAATGGTATTCAGGCTGGGGAGGAAATAACTGTCATACAGTGCTAGTTCATTTATCCAAATCAGTTTTGCACGGAAACATCCATCGGTTTCTGATGACTTCAAAGGTTTATAGTCACACAATCTCGATTACAAATTGCAATTTTCGGGTGGTAGGTATAATGTATTAATACAATATTTGCGTTTTGGTCAGTATAACAACAACAGTTAAAAAACAATAATTTTATTGAAAATATTGATTTATTTATGAATCAATCATAACTTCAAACGATGCAGAGATCCTCCCTAGTATACGTAATCGTAAGGGGAGCCACAGCCGCAAGCGCACTTGCCGGAAATGGACACGGCACCAGCAGCTGGCACAGCGCCGCCGAAGCTCACAGCGCCCATGATGGGGACCTGACCAGCAACAGCGGTGTTACCCGCGACTGGCAGCTCACCAGCGACCGCCACGTTACCTTCACCGGCGCCGCCGTACGCAGCACGTCCATCACCACAACCGGCGGCGGGGTACGCAAGTGCATCATAAGCCAAACCCGGAGCAGCCAAGCCGTTAAACCCGTAAGGGCCAGCTAGCATGGGAGAAGCACAAGCTGGAGCGATCGCCGGGCCGTAAGCACCACATACTTGGCTGAATACATTCTGCAAAAGTAAAACTTATGATTTATCTACACAAATATTTACCCAAAGAAAGTAGAACTATAACACGATTATGATCGATTTCAAATTCGTTACCAAATTAAAATTCAAAACAAGCTACAACTTACCTGGACCAAGCACGCTTGGATGCAGAGCAACAGAACAGTGAATGAAGACATGTTTAAAGTTTGTTCAACAGCAGAAGACTGAATGATGACCCAAAATTATTGTCACATTTTATACCCATCATATCAACTACGTTTATGAAATTATAGAAAACGTGACGATATGTGTCAAAAAAAAAGTATTTCCTTGTTAGTAAATAGTAGGCTTATCGTGCTTGCACAAGCTATTAATTAATTACACTTACCTATATACTCATTTTCTCGGAATTTGATAACGTAAGTAATTAGTATATAACCTCCTACAGTTGCACTGAACGTCACTCTTGTGTCTTCACTCGAAACATACTACAATGTCTGTCAAAGCTATCCTCGTCCTGTGCGCGCAGGCGCTCCTGCTCAAGGTAAGGTTTTTTCAAAGAGAAATGAATCCCTCCATGTGATAATATATTTAAAATAGTAACAATAAGCAATTGGAATAGACTGTCTCCAATAATATAATTAAATAAGTGTGTAACAAAATATATTTACAATTTCAGTCCGCACTCGGACAGACATGCACTAGCCGCGCTGCGGTTGCTGATGTCTCTGGACTTGCTGGTCCCTACGGCATGACCTATCCCGCCTTAGCCGCCCCTTGCGGTTTGACTGCTCCTGCTTGTGCATACGATGGACTCGCCTACTCCGGTGCTGGCTTGGCAGGCAGAGGTCTGGCTTTTGATGGTCTAGTCGCTGGTTGCGCAGGTAGAGGCCTTGCTTACGATGGAATCTACGCCCCCGCTATGGAGTTCAGTCCTACCAGTGGCGGCGCTCTGCCTGTCTCCAGCGCCTCTGCCATCGCTCCCGTCGGTATCTCCGTAGTGTCTGACAACGTATATGAGGGTGCTCTGGCCGTGGGTGGTGAGTTGCCATTCGTGGGTACTGTTGCTATGGAAGGTGTGGTGCCTTCTGCCGGTGCTGGCGCCGTCAATCATGCCTGTGGTAATGGTAGGAACGCCATGATCAGTGAGACTTCTGCTTTCGGTCCAGCTGGTGCATATGGCTCTTTGGGTGCTTATGGTCCTGGTGCTGCCTTTGGACCTGGTTTGGGTGTTTCTGGCTTCGGCTACCGTGGTGGTGCTGGCAGAGGATGCGGTTGTGCTTACTAAAAGTTATTCACCAAAAAATAAACTATTTCTAATGACTAAATAAATCAATATGCATCAAATGATCTCGCTTTTATTTGTGGACTTAATCGTGGTTAAGTAGAATGGGTCATGCCATATGTAGATGTAATACATCTACCCTATAACTGTTTGATTAGTACACACGCAATTATTTTTCAATTTTTTTACGAAACCCGAAGTTATCAGGCTCAGAATGGAACCTTGGGGAACCCCTTAGGTTTAATCATTAAAGGGAATACATGTTGGAATTGTAGTGTTCATCGTAACATTGCGTTCTATTTAAATTAGAAAATTTACTCTATTACTTTGCCCCGGCTGCCGCCATGGCCCCTCTTGCTGCTTACGGTCCTTGCGCCGCCTTCGCTGCCGCTGCTTTTGCTGCTGCTGGTCTCGGTCTTCATGGTGGTTTGGCTGACAGAGGATGTGGCTGCGCCTACTAAGAGTTTATTTGTTAAACTGAACTGATTGACATTCAAAATCTGTTCAACAAAATAAATCAATATTCATTTAAATGTTGTGTTGTACATTTGTTTATCAACAATTTAATACTCAATACGTGTCACCGTTAATTATTATTCGGAAAATATAAATATTAAGATTTACGACCAACTACTGATGTATTTATTTAAATTGTTAGCTAGCTAGAAGCTAACTCAAAAACGACAATCTGTACTTGACCTAACTTATACGGGGACACTTTTTAAGTATAGGTGTCTTATCCAATTTTTTTTTTATCGGTTTATAAATGACGGAGATCTGCTGTAGAAAACTAAAAAAATCGACCGAAATTTAAATATTTCATTTTTTAGTTGTTGTTCCTACCCTATACAAATTCCTATAGCTACGACACTTCACTTGCTAAGTAAATAAAAGTGACTTGCAATTATTATAACATCAACAACTTACACTAGGTGGAAAAAATACGTTTTATTGAAGCAAACTCAAAAACCACAATCAGAACCTGATGAGGCTATACCTATGGGCTCACTTTTTAAGTATAGGTAACTATTCCAATAAAAGAAATTTCCAAATTGGTTTCTAAGTGACGGAGTTCTTAGGTAACAAACTCCAATACACACAAATGATTTGAAAACCTCCGCCTTTTTTAAGACGGTTAAAAATATGTATATGCGTCACAAATAAAGAACGTACGCGTATGTTTCTAAATTAGATGAGGGAAGTGTTCCCAATATCCAAATATAACTTTCAATTTCAAAACAACTTTTGTTCCAGAACGTGACATGATTCAAGTTCTGATATTTAACAAAGAATTACAGCAAACTTGTTTAAAGATACTAAAATAATCTCGAAACCAAAAACCGTTGATCACATTTATTTATTTGAACATAAGACGGTCAATGCCAATTACATTAGTTAAAGACAAAAACGATAACTTAAGCACAATAACGAAAGTTCACAACTACTAGACAGTCATACGCTCAACTCACAATACTCCAGACATACTGACAAGATGTTCATCCATCGACAGGACACAAATCTCGAGCGACAGTTCGACTCCCAAGCACGGCGAACAATCTGTGCCTCTTGTTACGGCTATAATATACCGAAACAAAAAGATAGGACAGTTCGTCGTGCTGTTCAGGAGCCTCTGATTTTCCGTGACGGATCTCACCCATTAATAATTTTGTAATTTATTAGCTTCGATATTAAATAGCAGCAACAGATCTTAGGTATCGAGAGAAATTTAAGCACAGTTCTCATTGGTAAAGTTGCTCATGCAAAGTAAATATGCCACAATTGACGGTAAAAATAATTATAAAAACAAAAATTGTATCAGCCAAGGGTAATTGAGGTATCATCACAATAGGACAACTGCCAGTCTTGATGTCATAAGTACATAAAAATACTTCAAATATTACTTGGCAAAAATACCTAATATCGTATCATATTTATGAAAAGGCAAATGTAATGGTATTCAGGCTGGGGAGGAAATAACTGTCATACAGTGCTAATTCATTTATCCAAATCAGTTTTGCACGGAAACATCCATCGGGTTCTGATGACTTCAAAGGTTTATAGTCACACAATCTCGATTACAAATTGCAATTTTCGCGTGGTAGGTATAATGTATTAATACAATATTTGCGTTTTGGTCAGTATAACAACAACAGTTAAAAAACAATAATTTTATTGAAAATATTGATTTATTTATGAATCAATCATAACTTCAAACGATGCAGAGATCCTCCCTAGTATACGTAATCGTAAGGGGAGCCACAGCCGCAAGCGCACTTGCCGGAAATGGACACGGCACCAGCAGCTGGCACAGCGCCGCCGAAGCTCACAGCGCCCATGATGGGGACCTGACCAGCAACAGCGGTGTTACCGGCAACTGGCAGCTCACCAGCGACCGCCACGTTACCTTCACCAGCGCCGCCGTACGCAGCACGTCCAGCACCACAACCGGCGGCGGGGTACGCAAGTGCATCATAAGCCAAACCCGGAGCAGCCAAGCCGTTAAACCCGTAAGGGCCAGCTAGCATGGGAGAAGCACAAGCAGGAGCGATCACCGGGCCGTAAGCACCACATACTTGGCTGAATACATTCTGCGAAAGTAAAAGTTATAATTTATCTACACAAATATTTACCCAAAGAAAGTAGAACTATAACATGATTATGATCGAATTCAAATTCGTTACCAAATTAAAATTCAAAACAAGCTATAACTTACCTGGACCAAGCATGCTTGGATGCAGAGCAACAGAACAGTGAATGAAGACATGTTTAAAGTTTGTTCAACAGCAGAAGACTGAATGATGACCCAAAATTATTGTCACATTTTATACCCATCATATCAATTACGTTTACGAAATTATAGAAAACGTGACGATATGTGTCAAAAAAAAAGTATTTCCTTGTTAGTAAATAGTAGGCTTATCGTGCTTGCACAAGCTATTAATTAATTACACTTACCTATATACTCATTTTCTCGGAATTTGATAACGTAATTGGTATATAACCTCCTACAGTTGCACTGAACGTCACTCTTGTGTCTGCACTCGAAACATACTACAATGTCTGTCAAAGCTATCCTCGTCCTGTGCGCGCAGGCGCTCCTTCTCAAGGTAAGGTTATTTCAAAGAGAAATGAATCCCTCCATGTGATAATATATTTAAAATAGTAACAATAAGCAATTGGAATAGACTGTCTCCAATAATATAATTAAAGGTTTGATTTATATGTGTGTAACAAAATATATTTACAATTTCAGTCCGCACTCGGACAGACATGCACTAGCCGCGCTGCGGTTGCTGATGTCTCTGGACTTGCTGGTCCCTACGGCATGACCTATCCCGCCTTAGCCGCCCCTTGTGGTTTGACTGCTCCTGCTTGTGCATATGATGGACTCGCCTACTCCGGTGCTGGCTTGGCAGGCAGAGGTCTGGCTTTTGATGGTCTAGTCGCTGGTTGCGCAGGTAGAGGCCTTGCTTACGATGGAATCTACGCCCCCGCTATGGAGTTCAGTCCCACCAGTGGCGGCGCTCTGCCTGTCTCCAGCGCCTCTGCCATCGCTCCCGTCGGTATCTCCGTAGTGTCTGACAACGTATATGAGGGTGCTCTGGCCGTGGGTGGTGAGCTGCCTTTCGTGGGTACTGTTGCTATGGAAGGTGTGGTGCCTTCTGCCGGTGCTGGCGCCGTCAATCATGCCTGTGGTAATGGCAGGAACGCCATGATCAGCGAGACTTCTGCTTTCGCTCCAGCTGGTGCATATGGCTCTTTGGGTGCTTATGGTCCTGGTGCTGCCTTTGCACCATCTGCCTTTGGACCTGGTTTGGGTGTTTCTGGCTTCGGCTATCGTGGTGGTGCTGGCAGAGGATGCGGTTGTGCTTACTAAAAGTTATTCACCAAAAAATAAACTATTTCTAATGACTGAATAAATCAATATGCATCAAATGATCTCGCTTTTATTTGTGGACTTAATCGTGGTTAAGTAGAATGGGTCATGCCATATGTAGATGTAATACATCTACCCTATAACTGTTTGATTAGTACACACGCAATTATTTTTCAATTTTTTTACGAAACCCGAAGTTATCAGGCTCAGAATGGAACCTTGGGGAACCCCTTAGGTTTAATCATTAAAGGGAATACATGTTGGAATTGTAGGCCTATTTCAATTCAGTGTTCATCGTAACATTGCGTTCTATTTAAATTAGAAAATTTACTCTATTACTTTGCGCCGGCTGCCGCCATGGCCCCTCTTGCTGCTTACGGTCCTTGCGCCGCCTTCGCTGCCGCTGCTTTTGCTGCTGGTGGTCTCGGTCTTCATGGTGGTTTGGCTGGCAGAGGATGTGGCTGCGCCTACTAAGAGTTTATTTGTTAAACTGAACTGATTGACATTCAAAATCTGTTCAACAAAATAAATCAATATTCATTTAAATATTGTGTTGTACTTTTATTTATCAACAATTTAATACTCAATAAGTGTCACCGTTAATTATTATTTTGAAAATATAAATATTAAGATTTACGACCAACTACTGATATATTTATTTAAATTGCTAGCTAGCTAGAAGCTAACTTAAAAACGACAATCTGTACTTGACCTAACTTATACAGAGAATCTTTTTAAGTATAGGTGTCTTATCCAATTTTTTTTTTTAAATCGGTTTATAAATGACGGAGATCTGCTGTAGAAAACTAAAACAATCAACCGAAATTTTAATATTTCATTTTTTAGTTGTTGTACCTACCCCACACAAGTTCCTATAGCTACTACACTTCACTTGCTAAGTAAATAAAAGTGATATGCAATTATTATAACATCAATAACTTACACTAGGTGGAAAAATACGTTTTATTGAAGCAAACTCAAAAACCACAATCAGAACCTGATGAGCCTATACCTATGGGGTCACTTTTTAAGTATAGGTAACTATTCCAATAAAATAAATTTCCAAATTGGTTTCTAAGTGACGGAGTTCTTAGGTAACAAACTCCAAAACACACAACTGAATTGAAAACCTCCGCCTTTTTTAAGACGGTTAAAAATATATTTATGCGTCACAAATAAAGAACGTACGCGTATGTTTCTAAATTAGATGAGGGAAGTGTTCCCAATATCCAAACATAACTTTCAATTTCAAAACAACTTTTGTTCCAGAACGTGACATTTTTCAAGTTCTGATATTTAACAAAGAATTACAGCAAACTTGTTTAAAGATACTAAAATAATCTCGAAACCAAAAACCGTTGATCACATTTATTTATTTGAACATAAGACGGTCAATGCCAATTACATTAGTTAAAGACAGAAACGATAACTTAAGCACAATAACGAAAGTTCACAACTACTAGACAGTCATACGCTCTACTCACAATACTCCAGACATACTGACAAGATGTTCTTCCATCGACAGGACACAAATCTCGAGCGACAGTTCGACTCCCAAGCACGGCGAACAATCTGTGCCTATTGTTACGGCTATAATATACCGGAACAAAAAGATAGGACGGTTCGTTGTGCTGTTCAGGAGCCTCTGATTTGCCGTGACGGATCTCACCCATTAATAATTTGGTAATTTATTCGCTTCGATATTAAATAGCAGCAACAGATCTTAGGTATCGAGAGAAATTTAAGCACAGTTCTCATTGGTAAAGTTGCTCATGCAAAGTAAATATGCCACAATTGACGGTAAAAATAATTATAAAAACAAAAATTGTATCAGCCTAGGGTAATTGAGGTATCATCACAATAGGAAAACTGCCAGTCTTGATGTCATAAGTACATAAAAATATTTCAAATATTACTTGGCAAAAATACCTAATATCGTATCACATTTATGAAAAGGCAAATGTAATGGTATTCAGGCTGGGGAGGAAATAACTGTCATACAGTGCTAGTTCATTTATCCAAATCAGTTTTGCACGGAAACATCCATCGGTTTCTGATGACTTCAAAGGTTTATAGTCACACAATCTCGATTACAAATTGCAATTTTCGCGTGGTAGGTATAATGTATTAATACAATATTTGCGTTTTGGTCAGTATAACAACAACAGTTAAAAAACAATAATTTTATTGAAAATATTGATTTATTTATGAATCAATCATAACTTCAAACGATGCAGAGATCCTTCCTAGTATACGTAATCGTAAGGGGAGCCACAGCCGCAAGCGCACTTGCCGGAAATGGACACGGCACCAGCAGCTGGCACAGCGCCGCCGAAGCTCACAGCGCCCATGATGGGGACCTGACCAGCAACAGCGGTGTTACCGGCGACTGGCAGCTCACCAGCGACCGCCACGTTACCTTCACCGGCGCCGCCGTACGCAGCACGTCCGGCACCACAACCGGCGGCGGGGTATGCGCCAGCGTAGCCAGAGGTGGGGTACGCAAGTGCATCATAAGCCAAACCCGGAGCAGCCAAGCCGTTAAACCCGTAAGGGCCAGCTAGCATGGGAGAAGCACAAGCTGGAGCGATCGCCGGGCCGTAAGCACCACATACTTGGCTGAATACATTCTGCAAAAGTAAAAGTTATGATTTATCTACACAATTATTTACCAAAAGATTGTATGTATATAATAACATCAATTGAATCGAACATCAATCTATGTTATTGTAGGAGTCCTATAATTTCGGTTCACAAATCCAAAACCCGATTTTTTTGTCAATTTAAATCAAATAGACGACCGCTTTTCTTCCATAAGCTGTTTGCTGTCGGGGTTCAGAAATCTAAGTATCGAGATGTGACATTTTCGATAGGATGAGGATGGCTATTCGAATGCTTGTAAAATCAAGATAAAATAATAAGCTTTTATAATAACGGTCTAAGTTTTTCAATGTTGAATAATGCATATGAACAAAGTTTCTAAACTACAACTAGGTAAACGGCAAATCCCCCCCTTTTGGGGGAGGCCGAAAGACTTCCAGCAGTCAAAATTCAATCTGTCTCGCCTTTTCCCCACTAAGTTGGGGTTGGCTTCCAGTCTAACCGGATGCAGCTGAAAATCAGTATTTTACATGGACCGACTGCCTGTCTGACTTAGTAAGAACAACTACTAAAACTGCATATAGATTACATTTAAAAAGTATAATTTAAATAGAGAAGTAACCACTCACCTGGACCAAGCAAGCTTGGATGCAGAGCAACAGAACAGTGAAGGAAGACATGTTTGATGTTTGTTCAACGAGCAACTGAAGACTGAATAATTAACTTCAAATCCATCACACTTTTATACTGAACGCAATTTGTTATCAGCTACAAGAAACATAATATTTGTATTTAGTTTCACCATTCTGTCTTCAGTTACCTATGTCATAACAAGTGTTGAGTTATTTTATTTTAGTTACAAATTATTAGGCTTATCGATTTTATTTACGTAAATTCCAATTACCTATAAACCAATGATTCCTGGAAAATTACTTTCTAGCTTAGTATAAAGCCCTTGGAAGTTGGAACGGAAATCATTCAATTGTCAACGTTTGCAGTAGTACCAATTACATTCACTACAATGGCAGCCAAGGCTATCCTCGTTCTCTGCGCTCAGGCGCTCCTCACCCAGGTAAACATACTAAGATTTTGAAATAAATTCGCTTTTAAGTACTTTACTATATTTTGTTTTGTGAGGACAGTCGTGTCCCGGTGGTAATACCGCAACTTAACTTTGTGTTAATTATTTCATCTTGCTCTCAAAACAGTGAAGAAAAACATCGTGATAAAACCGGCATATCTTAGAACCAAAACTTTGAAGGCATACTACATCTACCAACCCGCTCTGAGCACTCTCTATCACAGCGAGGAGGCCTTTATTTTTAGCACTAGGAATATTATAGTCTGATAATGCTAATGTTTTGTGTTTATACAACTCAATGGGTCAAACATTTTTTTTATAAGCTGAAGATATGTTTGTTTATTTACTTTGAGCATTGTAAGCATTCATCACAATGTCAGCCTCATATAATTTGATGAGTTGACTCATTTAGTCACTATGCTTTTGCTGCACTTTTGATGTCTCACGTCTTTCTACAATGTACAATATTTTGATCGAAAAATTAACATTTGTTTGTTTAATACTGTACTATTGTTTTGACTATAGTGTCGATAGGTACCAAAAAATTACCTAGGCTCACTTAATTTTTTTTCATTATTTTAGTCGGCACTCAGCGCATGCACCAGCCGCGCTACAGTAGAAGCATCGGGAATCGGTTCTCCCTTCGGATTTGCTGGTTCTCTTGCCCCTGGCTGTACTGGTTTGGTATATGATGGATTTACCACTCTAGCAAGGGCATATGATGGACTAGCATATCCTGGAACTGGCTGTGCAGGCAGAGGACTGGCTTACGATGGATTCTACTCTCCTGCTATGGAATTCACTGCTACAAGTGGTGGAGCTTTGCCTGTCACCAGCTCCTCAGCAATGGCTCCTGTCGGCATCTCTGTTGTGTCTGAGAATGTGTATGAAGGTGCCCTGACCGTGACTGGAGAGCTGCCGTTCGTGGGCACCACTGCTTTGGAAGGTATCTTGGCAACTGCTGGTTCCGGTGCTATCAACCATGCTTGCGGGAACGGGCTTAATGCTATGGTAAGTTCATAATATTCTTGTTTAATTTACTTTTTGTTAGAATCGCGACGCCTCGGTGAATTAATTTCTTTGGCATCAAAATATTTCTAACTACGTCGTTTTCGAGCTCATGGTTTACCCATGCGTCAAATTTAATCTAAATTCCTTCAGCCGTTTTAGCGAGAAAGCATAGCATAAAGTTAGGTGGTAGTGATTTTGCTTTGCAATGAAAGACCACATCCAATTTCAATCAGTGAGCTTACTTTGCTAAAACCTATAAGTCCTTAAGTTTTTTGATATTCTGTTTTTAAAATAAACTTACCCTCGTCTTAGGACCACCAACAGCTGACTTTTCTTTGTTTATTTCCAGTCTGCTGTCAGTGGTTCTTCCACCCCTGCGACAGTGGCAACGGCTGGCCCTGTTTATGGTGCTGGTTTGGCCTACAATGGACTCTACGGTCCCGGTTTAGCTGGTTCAGCTTGCGGTGCTAACGCTTTTGCATACGACAAGTTGATGACGTCTGGTGTCGCTGCTCCCGTCACAGCTTACGATGCTCTACCATACGTTGGGGCCAAAAGAGGTCTGGCTTGTGATGGTCTTACATACGGTGCATCCGTCGAAGGTATTGAATTCACTCCTACCAGTGGTGGTGCTCTCCCCGTCTCCAGCGTCTCTGCCATGTCTCCGACTGGTATTGCTGTAGCGTCTGACAACGCTTATGAGGGTGCCCTGGCCGTGGGTGGTGAGCTGCCATTCGTGGGTACTGTTGCTATGGAAGGTGTGGTGCCTTCTGCCGGTGCTGGCGCCGTCAACCATGCCTGTGGTAATGGTAGGAACGCCATGATTAGTGAGACTTCTGCTTTCGGTCCAACTGGTGCATATGGCTCATTGGGCGCTTATGGTCCTGGTGCTGCGTTTGCACCATCTGCCTTTGGACCTGGTTTTGGTGCTTCTGCCTTTGGCTACCGTGGTGGTGCTGGCAGAGGATGTGGTTGCGCTTACTAAGTGTTTAATTTTAATTTGATTGTACATATTTTTGTTTGGTTTTCAATAAAAAAAAAATACTTATAGTGCTTACGTTTATTTCCTATAATTTATACATTTTTATTACTATTGTGTTTCTTTTCAAGTGTTGCTTTTTGAAGGGCTTTTTAGTTATTTACTGGGTTTTACATATATTGCAAGTATCCCTATTAATGAAAGGGGATTCGTGATCACATGTAATAAAATTTTATTCAAAGCTTACCTCAAATATTTTGAAGTCATATTAAATTTTTATATTTAACGCCCAAAGAACTAAGCATAATTTTTTCATAAGGCTTTTCTTGTATGTAATTTTTGTGATGCTATTAATAGTAAGTGTTATTGTAAGTATACGGTGAGCATACGGTATCTAGACGATGACCTGTCCAAATTCCAATAAGTCATACAAAAAGGATGTTCGTTTTTTTCCGAATTAGAACATTTTGAGGAAAACTTTTCCAATTTTACTTTCGTTAAAAACCTGAATCGGACTACTTTGAAGAGAATTTAAGTTTTATTACATCGATGATATAGGTATGTAGCCGTATTGCCGTATATACCGTCATAACATTAATCCTTTTAAATAGTTCCCTGAGGGATTCGCGGCGACGTAGATTATAATTGGCTCTGATAGCTCTCTTTTGCGAAATAAAGATGGGTTCAATGTCAGCAGAAAATGCTATACGATATAATGCCGTGGAAGTAGCCGAAATATACCAAACGCGCGATTTCTACATCTGTCAACTGTCTGATCTTTCTATCAGTTTAATAAGCGGTGGAGCTAAGCCGACCCGCAAGACATGTTATATGAGGTCCCCATTGTAACTTTTCATCTAGCGTGATTCTTAGGAACACCGTTTGATTGTCAAATTCCAGTTTTTCTCCATTCAATATGATGTCACATTCGCTACTTCTCACATTTGCTAATTTAAATCTAACGCATTTGGTTTTTGTACCATTTAGTACCAAATTATTTACCATAAACCAATCTTGGATCTGAAGAATAGAATTATTCACATCGTCCAGATTTTGTGCCCGTCGGTCTATTTTAAATATCAATGATGCAAATATATCAATCTGCAAATAACAGCATCTTCGGTTGATTTAGAAGTAAATAGGGTAAATCATTGATGTAAACTAAAAAGAGGAATGGACCCAATATTGAACCTTGAGGCACGCCCATTGCCATTTCAGGCCCTGATGAGTTTGTGCCGTTAACTTGAACTTTAACTTTTCTGTCTTTCAGGTATGATCTTAGTAAATCAAGAGCTGTATTTCTAATCCCATAGTGCTCCAGTTTCAGCAGAAGTGTCTCATAGTTTACGCAATCGAACGCTTTGGAGAGGTCGCAAATGATTCCAATGGCACCTTCTGCTTCTTCCCATGCGTTAAAAATGTTCATTATTAGGGTGACACCAGCGTCAGTAGTACAACGCCCGTTGGTGAAATCGTACTGTTGTTCATGAAAGATGGTATTTTTATTAAAGTGACGTAATATTTGATTGAGAATCAAATTTTCAAACACCATATTTAGAACAGGCAGATTAGGTTTCATAATGTGCAATGCTAATGATTTGCTACTGTTTACTTTGTTACTTGTACACATCAAACTGGAGTCCAGTGCATGCTTTCGGAACGCACACGTAAAGAGGTACCCTTTACTCTTTAAATAGGCACTAAAAGCTTATTTCAGGAATCTATAAAAACGATTGAATGGATATTATCCGCTTAACAGCCGAAAATAAAGTTACAAAAGGGTACATCTTTGAACTTTCTTTTAGGATATTTTAGGGTACAATCCTCTCGAGGCTAGAAGAAAAAATGACCAAATTATTAATGTGTAAGATCCTTCACGGCAAAATTAGATGCTCCTGAACAGCACGACGAACTGACCTATCTTTTTGTTCCGATATAAGTCGTAACAGGAGGCACAGATTGTTCGCCGTGCTTGGGAGTCGAACTGTCGCTCGACACCTGTGTCCTGTCGATGGAAGAACATCTTGTCAGTATGTGTGGAGTATTGTGAGATGAGCGTATGACTGTCTAGTAGTTGTGTACTATCGTTATCGTATTTATTTATTATTTATTGATTTAAAATCTCCAACAAAAGATGTACACAATACATGACACATAAATAAAGGGCAACATCAGGTATTAAGTTGGTGTACTCTTTCACTTATAGGAGACCACAGTATGCACAATAGAGTTAACAACTAAGTTATCAAAGTAAAAATATTAATTTTAAGCAAAATTTGGAAACAAATAAAACATATTTAACGGACATACAAAAAAAAAAATAATTGAAAGTAAAACATTTATAGGTGTTTACATAATTTAAATTAAATCAATTAAACGTTTCTTATATTTAGACGGAGACTCGCAGATGTCGAAATTGTTAGTTTTGGCTAACATGTTATATTGCCTACAAAGTCTCGGCACAGCTGCGTAATAACCGAGGTTACTTTTTGAGCCAGGTAATGTTTCAACCTGTCAGTGTAGGTAATGAGTTGTTAAGCTAAGTGATCTCCGTAGCACAGATTGTAAACCGCTTTTGGACACTCTCTAATCGCTTGGAGTTAACCTTGTAATGCGGATTCCATACCACGTAACTATATTCTAGGATTGGACGGACTAAAGTGTTGAAAAGCTTTATTTTTGTAGTGTGTCATAAATATTATTTACTATTTCACAAAATAAATGCCTGAACCCTGAAAGATCTTGAGACAATATTCAGGATGTGGATATCGAACTTTAGGGCTTGATCGAGTTGAACTCCCAGGTAACGATTTTTGCTCAGTTTCTTTACTTCAACTCCCTCTTTTTGTTACGATTGAACTGGATTTAGTGACATTTGCTGAAATGTAAAGCATTTTGTTTACTCTACACCAGTCGACAAGTCTGTTGATGTCGTCTTGTAGCATTTTGGAGTCTAAGTTACTCTGAATTGGCTTCATTCTCTTTAAATCTTCAGAAAACAAATAAAAACGGGAGTGTTTGAAGCACTCCATTAAGTCATTGATGAAAACATTGAAAAGAATAGGCCCCAAAAGCGATCCTTGCGGAATTCCAGGGAACTGCATAGTTTTCACAAAAATGACCGTTCACTACCACTCTTGATTCTCTCGTTTCTAGGTAAGATTTAAACCACTCTATCTTATATCATCACTATATATTGTAATTAAGTTATCGTTTGTATTACGTACCGTTTTCTTTAAAATAGGTGTTACCTACCGCATTTAATCTTAGGAATTTTGGATAGTTTTTCAACCCCCAACTAGTACTCAAGCATTTATGTGTAGTAGAAACGGTTTGGGTTTGGTAGATTTGTATCAACTTACCTGCGAACTCCTGCCATTGCTTCACGCACCGATGGGATCAGCGTCATGGTCAGTCATCCTAAATCCGGCTACAACTTCAGTGCACATTTATTTCACTCGTGCTGGTTAACGCGAGGTGAGCCGAGCGCGGTAGGCATTTAACGCTTACCTCAGCCCCCGAAACGAGTAGCGAGACGTAACTAGATACAATGCGCGAGTGACGCGCGCGCCAGGCGTGGCTGGCGGCCGGCAGCAGTATTAACTATGTCACCGAATAGAGCAATACAGTGGATCAACTTGAACTGATTAGTTTGTTTTACTATTGTAGTAAGTATTTTTTAAAGATATAATAAGTTGCGGAAATGAGATTTCTTCATAACATAACGCCTGTTTTCTTTCAGAGGGGTCGGACAGTGGTGTACACTCACAATTCGCCAGTTATGTTCAAGTTACATACAGACTGGAAGTAATAATCCAATTATGGTGATCGTCGTTGTTTTTTGGTTGCACTTTTTTATTTATTTTCTTATTTATGTACCTATATACATACAAAACTATCTAGTTACTACACTGTTAGATTTTCAACGCTCTGAGTTGCAATGTGTTGGATTCTCAACCAACCAACAGAATCCAACACACACCCACACACACATACACACACACACACACCCTCACACACACACACACACACACACGGTGCCCACGGTGCTCACGTCCACATGTTACCTGTCATGGTTTTCGAGGCCGCTGATCAAAATGTAAATCCAAGATGGATTTGTGACGGCCTCCGTAAAATGACGGCCGCAGTAACATTGTCATGTTACTGCGGCCGTCATTTTACGCGCATGACGGCCTCCGCAATATGATAGCCTCCGCTATGTGACGGCCGCAGTTTTGTGACGGCCGCCGCAATATGACGGCCGCCGCAATATGACGGCCGCCACAATATGACGGCTGCCGCAATATGACGGCCGCCGCAATATGACGGCCTCCGCTATATGGCGGACGCAATATGACGGCCGCCGCAATATGACGGCCGCCACAATATGACGGCCTCCGCAATATGACGGCCGCCACAATATGATGGCCGCCGCAATATGATGGCCGCCACAATATGACGGCCGCCGTAATATGACGGCCTCCACTATATGGCGGCCGCCGCAATATGATGGCCGCCGCAATATGACGGCTGCAGTTTTGTGACGGCCTCCGCAATATGACGGCTGCAGTTTTGTGATGGCTGCCGCAATATGACGGCCACCGCAATATGATGGCCGCTGCAATATGATAGCCACGGCAATATGACGGCCGCAGTTTTGTGACGGTTGAAGTAATATGACGGCCGCAGTTTTGTGACGGTCGAAGTAATATGACGGCCGCAGTTTTGTGACGGTCGAAGTAATATGACTGCCGCAGTTTAGTGACGGTCGAAGTAATATGACAGTCGAAGTAATATGACGGCCGCAGTTTTGTGACGACCGCAGTTTTGTGACGGCCGCAGTTTTATGACGGCCGGCCGCAGCGACAAGACGGCCGGCCGCAGCAACATGTTGGCCGCAGTAAGATGACGGCCGCAGCAATATGACGGCCGCAGCAATATGACGGCCGCAGTTTTGTGACGGTCGAAGTAATATGACGGTCGAAGTAATATGACGGCCGCAGTTTTGTGACGACCGCAGTTTTGTGACGGCTGGCCCCAGCAATACGACGGCCGGCCGCAGTGACATGACGGCCGGCCGCAGCAACATGTTGGCCGCAGTAAGATGACGGCCGCAGCAATATGACGGCCGCAGCAATATGACGGCCGCAAAAATATGATAGCCACCGCAATATGACGGCCGCAGTTTTGTGACGGTCGAAGTAATATGACGGCCGCAGTTTTGTGACGACCGCAGTTTTGTGACGGCCGCAGTTTTGTGACGGCTGGCCCCAGCAATATGACGGCCGGCCGCAGCGACATGACGGCCGGCCGCAGCAACATGTTGGCCGCAGTAAGATGACGGCCGCAGCAACATGACGGCCTCCGCAATATGACGGCCTCCGCAATATGACGGCCGCAGTGACATGACGGCCGCAGTAACATGACGGCCGCAGTAACATGACGGCCGCAGTGACATGATGGCCGCAGTAACATGACGGCTGCAGTAACATGACGGCCTCCGCAATATGACGGCCTCCACAATATGAGCACTGCTCCGTTCCGAAATGACAAGGAAGCAAAAGAAGAAGCAGCATAATGTCCGTATTACGCTGGACCAGCACAAGGTCATAGTGTTATCATATACAGTGCCTATCCAGGCAATGATCATCATTTTTTTGTTTTTCAACCTACGTCTTTGATATTTGAAAACAGTAAATAAACCATTAAACAATTTGCGCGCGTGGCGGCTTTATGCTGTATGACATGTTGGTAAATCTATTCCGCGAGAAAAATTAACCATTCTAGCTTTTGCGCACGTGGCGTCTTTATTTACACGGGCATAGGGTTCCAATTCTGTTCTACACGCCTATTTGCGGTTTGCAAATCTATTACGCGTAGGTACATATATTTGCAAACCGCTAATAGTAGGTTATCTATAATAAATAAATATAGTAATCTATTACGCGTAAAAGGTAATTAATTGTTTAATGGTTTATTTACTGTTTTCAAATATCAAAGACGTAGGTTGATAAACAAAAAAATGATGATTGCCTGGATAGGCACTGTATATGATAACACTATGACCTTGTGCTGGTCCAGCGTAATACGGACATTATGCTGCTTCTTCTTTTGCTTCCTTGTCATTTCGGAACGGAGCAGTGCTCATATTGTGGAGGCCGTCATATTGCGGAGGCCGTATGTTACTGCGGCCGTCATGTTACTGCGGCCATCATGTCACTGCGGCCGTCATGTTACTGCGGCCGTCATGTTACTGCGGCCGTCATGTCATTGCGGCCGTCATGTCATTGCGGCCGTCATATTGCGGAGGCCGTCATATTGCGGAGGCCGTCATGTTGCTGCGGCCGTTATGTTGCTGCGGCCGTCATGTTGCTGCGGCCGTCATCTTACTGCGGCCAACATGTTGCTGCGGCCGGCCGTCATGTCGCTGCGGCCGGCCGTCATATTGCTGGGGCCAGCCGTCACAAAACTGCGGCCGTCACAAAACTGCGGCCGTCATATTACTTCGACCGTCACAAAACTGCGGCCGTCATATTTCTTCGACCGTCACAAAACTGCGGCCGTCATATTGCGGTGGCTATCATATTTTTGCGGCCGTCATATTGCTGCGGCCGTCATATTGCTGCGGCCGTCATCTTACTGCGGCCAACATGTTGCTGCGGCCGGCCGTCATGTCGCTGCGGCCGGCCGTCATATTGCTGGGGCCAGCCGTCACAAAACTGCGGTCGTCACAAAACTGCGGCCGTCATATTACTTCGACCGTCATATTACTTCGACCGTCACAAAACTACGGCCGTCATATTGCTGCGGCCGTCATATTGCTGCGGCCGTCATCTTACTGCGGCCAACATGTTGCTGCGGCCGGCCGTCTTGTCGCTGCGGCCGGCCGTCATAAAACTGCGGCCGTCACAAAACTGCGGTCGTCACAAAACTGCGGCCGTCATATTACTTCGTAATCAAATGTCTTAGTAATCAAATGAAATAAGAATCCGATCATCATTTAGACTTTTCTTTGCGATTTAATTGGATGCAGTAAAGTGCAAGTAATCGTGTATTGCATGGCCGGAATATGTAGATCAAGGTGTGAACTATGTAACACATTTTTTTAAATCCGGTTTATCTACTTATAAAACACAATACAAAACGACGTTTTTCCGACCCACCCCGCCTTAATGTTATTGTTCGTGTCTTGAAGGGGGTGTGTGCACAAAATCACAGAAGGACCATCTCGTATGAGAAAAAAGGTTTTTACGCGTTCGTCTCTTATAGTTCGAGAGCGACCCGTTGAAGTGAAAAAACACGAAGACGTGCGGCGCCACTGTCGCCCGTCGTTGACCAATGGGATTGCTTTGCGAATGGGCGAGAAGCAAGCTGGCAACTTGACCAAATCAAACCCTCTCTATCACACACAAAGGTACTAGTTGTGGGGGGTGAAAAACCATCCAAGATTCCTAAGTTTAAATGCGGTAGGTAATACCTATCTGAAACCATACGCAAAATACGCGCCTTGACGTGGAGTTGCGGAAAACAGCCCGTTTTACCTATTACCTACCTATCTGAAAGAGAATGGTACGTAACAGATACTTTGTCAACTTATGCAGAAAAGTTCGACATCAAAGGTAACACCAGTTTAAGCATGAGGATCAGAGCGTAAAGTTCACTCATCCTCTATAGAAAAGGAAGGATCCTCCGACCAGATGGTTGTTGTGTCTGGTGGGCAACTGCCCGATGATTGGTTGACACCAATCATCGGGCAGTTGCCCACCAGACGTGACAGACGCTACATCCTGACGGATGTTCTCAGGACCAGAGGTCGATAATCAGCTGGGTCCTGTATCTTGAGATGCTTGCCATTGCCAGTTGAGGTGGTTTTAGTGAGTCGAAACCGAGTGTCGCATAGTTCGGAACTATCTGCGAGGATTCATTAGTGTGTTAGGGTGGCGCTGCGTTTTGCTCCAGTGCGTCGGATATGGTACAGTGCCACGTTGAGGCTAATTGCTGCCGTCGACTAAGAGAGGGTTCAAGATCTCTTCTTGTTGAGTGCAATGTGCTGTGCCAAAGATGCTGATGAAGATGAGGGTGATGACCAGGAATGCGCGTCCGCTGTATGCTGGTGGTCGAGTTACCCGTTGAAACCGTAGGTGTTGGCTGGCTGTGAAACTCGCCGATGGAAAGTCTGCCTCGCCTGCAACTAGTGTTATTTTTCATCTTAATATTTTCGAGATCGCTTCAATCGTTCTTAACTTATGCGCAGTGAGCTTGAAATTGTTGCATCCCACCCGGGATAGGTTAGGTTTTCTTTTGACAGCTTCTAGTTGCAACGTGGAAGTGACAGGAAGTCATTCAATTCAGATAGTCAATATACCTAAATAGAATATTTAAACGTAGGTACTCTATTGCTTTGGCAGATTATAAAGTGCGCCTACGCGAAATAGAGTAAGTACACACAGCTCCATTAAGTGGTTACCCCTCCAAAAGAAATATGCGTTCAAATCCGTGTTAGACCAAGTTACTTTTTGTATTTTACAAAAATATTTTATTAAAATTACAGTTATTACAGCTGCTGGGGCATTTGTTGCGCCATTACTTCTTCCCAGCTCAAACACTATAGTCTATTTGCGTTAAGAAAATAGTGACTTATCATCTTCACTCAGCTTAGCCACGCACCAAATCATAGTAAAATAAAAAGCCGTGTAAAAATTGACCAGTTGAAGTAAGCTCTTCCGACGTACACTATAATTTACTATGATCTAATAGGTCAAGGGGCGTGGCTAAGCTGAGTGACAAAGATGAGACACTATTTTTAACCGACTTCCAAAAGGAGGAGGTTCTCAATTCGTCGGAACCTTTTTTTTATTTTATTTTAATGTATGTTCCCCGATTACTCGAAGATTGCTGGACCGATTTGGATATTTTTTTAAAGGGTATACTTCCCAGGTGGTCCCATGATCATCAAGTCAGGATCTGATGATGGGATCCTGGAGAAATAGAGATAACTTTTCAAATTTTATAGGCACACTTGAAGCGATTTGGGTAGTTTTTGGAAGAGTACTTTCTCGGAGTGGTCCCATTTCAATTTGGTGAAGATCTGATGAAGAACTTCGGAGATAGGCAACGGAACTCCTCAATAAATGATAGCAAATGGACTGGAATTGCAGAAATGTCATGTCTGTCTATTGTTTACACCAGTTCATAATATAACATCACGCCGGGACGCTGTGAAGGGGCATGCACATGGGAACCACTAAAAAGTGAAAAATTACTTTAATTTCGGAAGGCGGTGACTTTGGATATGTATTTTAATTTTCTGTTACCGCCTTCCGAAATTTAAGTTATTTTTCACTTTTTAGTGTTTTTTTTGGAAGTCAGTTGTTTTTTTTTTTTTTTTTTTTTAAACGTTTTTTCTTGACGCGAATAGACTATTTCGAATAGAAGGGTAGGCGTTTTCGAATTGTTTTATTTAATTTTGTCGTTTAAGGAAATTTCTCGCCGGCTGGTCGACACTTCACGTGACCAAAGGGCTAGGTCATTCTTTGGCCAAAGATGCTGCCAGTCTTCTGGGCACGTTTTCCGATGACAGCAATACGGACGATTTTTTCGATGCCTAAGTGTTCTTTTGTTTTTGTATTCATTTGTTTAGTTAGTTAGTTTAATGCGAGTTGTTTATAAATAAAATAAAAAGCAATCATCAATAGAAGCTTGTAAAAAACTAAAATATATTAGCCAGGTTGGAGGAATCCCGCAATTTATTAGTAACGTGCATGCAAAGGATACCTTACAGGATCAGGATCAATGAAAGTGCGAAAATTATTCATGCCTTTTGATTTATTAAGTTGCAGTAATCATCATATTTTAAACGTTCTTAGAAGGCACAGCCACATCCTCTGCCAGCCAAACCTCCACGAAGACCGAGGCCAGGAGCAGCAAAAGCAGCGGGAGCGAAGGCGGCACCAGGACCATAAGCACCAAGAGGGGCCATGGTGGCAGCCGGGGCATAAGCAGCATTCTCACTGATCATAGCGTTCCTGCCATTACCACAGGCATGGTTGACGGCACCAGCACCGGCGGATGGCACCACACCTTCCATAGCAACAGTACCAACGAATGGCAGCTCACCACCCACAGTCAGGATACCCTCATAAACGTTGTCAGACACAACGGAGATTCCGACGGGAGCGATGGCGGAGGCGCTGGAGACAGGCAGAGCGCCGCCACTGGTGGGACTGAACTCCATAGCGGGGGCGTAGATTCCATCGTAAGCAAGGCCTCTACCTGCGCAACCAGCGACTAGACCATCAAAAGCCAGACTTCTGCCTGCTAAGCCAGCGCCAGGGTAGGCGAGTCCACCATATGCACCAAGAGAAGCCAAGCCGCAAGGGGCGGCTAAGGCGGCAGTGTTCATGCCGTAGGGAGCAGCGAATCCAGAGATATCAGAAACCGCAGCGCGGCTGGTGCATGGCTGACCGAGTGCGGACTGAAATTATAAAAATGTTCTATGAGTAACTTACAAAAGGCCTATTTATGACACACATGTTTATGTGAGACCATATTTTAAAGACAAAAATAATAATTTGTAAATTTATGCGTATATTAGAACTTTTTAATAAAATAAAATACTTCTTACCTTGAGCAGGAGCGCCTGAGCGCAGAGCACGAGGATAGCTTTGACAGACATTGCTGTTTGTTTCGAGTGCTGATACAAGAATGATGTTCAGTGCAACTGTTGGAGGTTTTATACTCGATCATGTTATCAAGTTCCCAGAAAATTAGTATGTGGGTAAGTGTAATTAATTAATAGCTTGTGCAAGCATGATAAGCCTACTATTTACCAACAAATAATCACTTAATATTTTTCTAAGCTGTTGTCACGTTTTTCAATATTTCGAAACTTAGACTCATATCAACAAGTAGCTGGGTATAAATGTGACAACTATTTTGGGTCATCATTCAGTCTTCAGCTTCTCGTTGAACTAACATCAAACATGTCTTCCTTCACTGTTCTGTTGCTCTGCATCCAAGCTTGCTTGGTTCAGGTGAGTGAATCTTTGTTTTTTTGTAATGAAATATCAACTTAATTAGTCTTTGATATTCTTATTTTCGTGTTACAGCTACAACTTAGATAAATTATTAAGTACATACTTCGATGTCTACTGCTGTGTAACTTTTCCATATTAGAGTGTTAATGCGTTGTGATCAATCATGATTATTACTTTTGCAGAATGTGTTCAGCCAGGCATGTGGTGCTTACGGCCCGGTGATCGCTCCAGCTTGTGCTTCTCCCATGCTAGCTGGCTTTAACGGCTTGGCTGCTCCGGGTTTTGCTTATGATGGACTTGCGTACCCCGCCACTGGCTACGCTGGGGCATACCCCGCTGCCGGTTGTGGTGCCGGACGTGCTGCGTACGGCGGCGCCGGTGAAGGTAACGTGGCAGTCGCTGGTGAGCTGCCAGTCGCTGGTACTACCGCCGTCGCCGGTCAGGTCCCCATCATGGGCGCTGTGAGCTTCGGCGGTGCTGTGCCAGCTGCTGGTGCTGTGTCCATCTCCGGCAAGTGCTCTTGCGGCTGCGGTGCGATCTATTAGTATCTGCACTAAATGAAAGTCCCAAATGTGGATCAAAGCCACGAAAAATAAATGAAGTATAACTACATAACAATGTTTACATTTTTCCTTATTTTTTAAACTCTGCCATATACTTTGCGTAATACAGGCGTAATGTTATGTTATGGAGCAATTTGATCATTGTTTAAGATTAAGCAATTAAATTCAGTAGGTAGGTATTATTTATCAATTATTTAAATGTATACTTATTAAAAAGATACAGAGCTTGTTTGTTTGAACGTGCTAATCTTTAGTGTTCTGTCGGATTTAGAAAATTCATTGTGTTTTTGATAATATGAAATAATAAAATTAAAATAAACATCACGCTTCAACCCCTAAAGAGCCGAATTAATGGGAAAATACCAAAAAGAACGCTTACCTTAACGGAAGTAAAACCGCGGACGTGTAATCGAATAGAATAGAATAGAATATTTATTTATTCGAGTAACCAAGACTCAACATATTTGTTAGTAAAACTTACGACTAAGTTAGTAACCACAAACTATACACAAAACAAGGAAAACAATACAAAAACAACGGTTGGCCACCGTTGCGACATCCCATGAGAGACGGCACAACAGTGACCCACGTACACACAGTCCAGGCGACTCGCAACCATGCTTAAGACACTATTGGAGCTGCCCCACACCCTGCGCACTAGGGAAGCGCCCTTTTACGCATTGTCGCGTAAAAGCAATCTGCAGTCATAATGCCATGCGACGGGATAGATTGGGGGAACAAAGAATTTCATACGGAAATCGCGGGCAAGATGTAGTGAACATATAAAAACACCAATTGGTTGCCGTCCGGAGTCTGTGTTTGTGTCCGGTTGATGACAATATGCTCGCCCCCTATTAAATGAGACTTAAAACATAACTGGGGAAATGTGGGTGTACTATTAGGTACACCTCTGCCCTACCATTCGGGGAAACAAGGCGTGATGTTATGTATGTATGTAGCCTGATTAGTATTCTTAGCTCAAAAGACTGTTATTTATATGTATTTACTCGCATATAAATTATTGGAATATTTGTCATTTACTTAGGCATTAGACATTCTTTGCTTAGGCAACACCTTTATGTTTAGTAAAATGAATACAACGCCTTAGTTTTGTAAACTTGAGTTCACCCTAAATGTGTAGGTACTTGTACTTGTATTTTTAACCGACTTCCAAAAGGAGGAGGTTCTCAATTCGTCGGAACTTTTTTTTTATGTATGTACCCCCGATTACTCGAAGATGGCTGGACCGATTTGGATTATTATTTTTTTGTTTGAAAGGGTCATCAAGTCAGGATCTGATGATGGGATCCTGGAGAAATAGAGAGAACTTTTCAAATTTAATAGGCACGCTTGAAGCGATTTGGATAGTTGTTGGAAGAGTACTTTCTCGGAGTGGTCCTATTTCAATTTGGTGAAGATCTGATGAAGAACTTCGGAGATAGGCAACGGAACTCCTCAATAAATGATAGCAAATGGACTGGGATTGCTGAAATCTCATGTCTGTCTATTGTTTACACCAGTTCATAACATAACATCACGCCGGTACGCTGTGAAGGGGTAAGCACATGTGAACCACTAAAAAGTGAAAAATAAAAACTTCCTGCCATCGCTTTAGAGCCGAAACTCGACAACGTAAGGATAGTTTAGGGCAGCGCTGTCCTGAATACTGCTTTACTGTGTAGCAAAGAAAGGTTATATAGTCATTGCTGTGTAGAAACGGTCTCCCCGAATGTTAGTATTCAATTTTTCATATGAAACTTCCCAGGAAAGCTTTGATGCCGCGATGCAGAATATTCTAGGAAAATCGTATACTTACTTTTATCATGTTTGTAAATATGTGAGCACCATGTATATAACCAAAAATTAATTTATCTGTATTGCTTCAATTTCATACTTTTTGCCTGTTTTGGTATGGTATTTTTATTCAGGGTGCATCGTTTTCACACATAATTTTATAATGAATGTACTATGTTAAATATTGTACGTACGTACGGTACAATAAACATTTTCAAAAGAGTAACGGTGGAGTTACTTGCCCATTCTTCTCCATAAGAAACTACATTTTGGAAGGGGCGACTAGAACCAATTATATTTTAATGTAAATGTTTGACTTTCAAAAGTGCCTTTTATTAAATATTTGAAGTAAATGTTTTATCTTTTGAGTTTTGC
Organism: Polymixis lichenea; assembly: GCA_949091785.1. Taxonomy (NCBI): domain Eukaryota; kingdom Metazoa; phylum Arthropoda; class Insecta; order Lepidoptera; family Noctuidae; genus Polymixis; species Polymixis lichenea. Next base: position 10,738,828 of record OX420958.1, on the reverse strand, counting down.
AGGATTCTGCTGATTGAAATACAATTTTACGTTTTAATGCAAGTGTGGTACAGTTCACCCATTTTGATAGCGTTGCAGGCGGGAGGGTCCTGAATTCGCGCATGCGTGGTAGCGGAGCGAGGTGAGTTCAATCCTCAGATGAGACACTTGATTTTGAGTTTTGGAAATTTTCAGATCAGCTTTTCATTGCAATTTTACTGGAGCATTGTGTTTTACGGCAATTGGCACATATATAACATGGAAAATAAACTAAATTTCTAAATGTATAAGAAATACAACTCACTCCAATGCTGTGTACGCTTTTGTCAGAAGGAACACATACAGGCTTGATGTTATGTTTTAGTGTCAAAGTTAATGTTATGTTAAAAAGTTAAAGTTTTTAGTTATAATTACTTTTTTTTAAACGTAAAAAAAATTGCATTTCGTGGGATACCTTAGCGTTTACAACCTAAGTATTGTTTTATATTTCCTTTCATAAAACGCACAGTCAAACAACTTCTTTTTTTTTTTCAAATAAAATTCATCTTTTTACTACACTGCCAATCATCGTCTGAAATCAAAATCAAAAGTCATTTATTCAAATTAGGCTGAGAATCAGCACTTTTCAAACGTCAAAGTACATGAGACAGTCCCCCAAAACGCCCACCCTTCACCACTTCCTAGTGCTTTAGCTGGGAAGAAGAAGTGGCGGAACAAACTCCCCAGCAGCACAGCTGTCTGTTTAGTCGGATAGACTTGATTCTATACATACATAGGCAAAGTAATCAACATTACGAGACACAGAACTTAAAAATTGGTCATTTATGTCAGCTAGCCATGCCAATATACCCCCCCCCCCCAGTGGGGTTCCCGCATTGTCGTTGCGGGGGGGCTCAGTAACCGTGGTCACCCTCCCACGGTGAAGCGAAGAGGAACCCCAAGGTGGGGCCTCTCGTCAGGGCTTGTGCCTCCAAGCCGACGACGTAGCGGCCAAAAAGTAGGTTGCGGTGAGGTGCATCGCAACTGAGGCGGGCCGCGATGTCGAATGGAAGGCATTGCGGCTGAGGGTTATAGGCTGCGGCGGAGGAGGAGTGCCGGTACTTCTGAGTAGCGCTCTTCCCTTCCGTAGCCTGGACGGGGCCGCCACCGTTTGATGGCGGACGCGGTGGGGCCGCAGGGGAAGAGGAGTGTCGGTATAGCGTTGGCCGCCCTCCCTATCCCCTGCGGCCGAAAAGTGGTTGGCGGCTGTACTGACCCTTCGCAGGAGGACGTCAGCAGCAGCTGGTGGGGCCCGCAAAGGCCGATGCCTGCTAGGGGTGCGGGTTGTTCGAAAGAGATACCGCGGCCCCTGGCATACGGGCAGCTGAAGGAACATGGGTGGGTTTTAGTCAGTAAAAGTCTGACACGCCCTCCTGCTCCAACCAGAGCGGGAGAAGTCATTTGATGATTTGACCCACAAAAAAAAAAAAAAAAAAGCCATGCCAATATACCAACAAATAAAATGAAAAATTAACTCAAGCACAAAAAATAAAAAGTAAACAAAGCATATACCAAAATAAAAGTCTCCTGGTATAAATGGCGTGATAGCTTACATAAGCAATGCTGGATTATGTTTACAAATGATAACCTAGGACCATCGACGTAAAATAAATAAACAAGTAGGTAATTATTAGCAACAATAACAAAATCATGGTCAGCAAGACGACCAGTCACCACAAGCAGCACCCGTTCACGAGCATAACGCAAAGATCAGCCATTACCCCCCTCGCCATATTTGAGGGAAAGAGGTAACCCGATCCCCAACGCTACCGCAAGCAGTGACATCTACGGGAGCATGACGAACTTGCTGCCGGTTACTCAGGCAAGAATAGAATTATCAATTGTCGAGGTCGCTAGCTAACCATAATGCCATACAACTCTTCATAAAAAAAAAAATTGTTATGAGTAGAACATGTCAATAACTAATGAAAAAACAGATTATAATTTAAAAAAATACTTGGTCAATAAAAATATATATTTCAATAATTATATGAACCCATATAACCTGTCTCTAGGTACGATTCTGGAGAAAGAACATAAACATTGTCTTGAGTTAATCACAGCGACCAACTATTTTTGTCATTTAAATAGTCGTTGATGGAATAGTAATCCTTTAAACACAGGGTGGACTTTATTTGAGCTTTAAACGCATCAAAAGGCAAATCTAGCAAAGCAGAGGGAAGCTTGTTATAAAAGTTTATACCAAGCCCAACAAATGAATTATGAACCTTATGAAGCCGGTGAAAAGGAGCACGTAGTTTGTCCTTATTTCTAGTGTTTACGGTGTGAATATCACTGTTTTTAGTGTACAAGTGTATATTTTGTCTAATATATAAGATATTGGCAAAAATGAATTGTGATGCTACCGTGAGAATACCAATTTCTTTAAAAAAGTCCCTCAACGAAACTCTGGCACCTAGCTGGTACATTGCTCGAACAGCACGTTTTTGAAGCACAAATATATTTTGAATATCAGCAGCTTTGCCTCACAGCAAAATACCGTAGGACATAACGCTGTGAAAATAACTAAAGTAGACTAACCGAGCTGTATCGACGGCAGTGTATTGTCTTATTTTTCTGACGGCGTAGGCAGCTGAACTGAGCCTTCCTGCTAGGCTTGATATGTGTAATCCCCACTGAAGTTTGGCATCTACTGTTATGCCCAGAAAAATTGCCGAGTCTACAGTCTCAAGCACCCCTTTATTTAAGACAATGTTGGGACCTACATTTCTAACATTCGGTGACGCAAACTTTACACATTTAGTTTTCTTGGCATTGAGAACTAGGTTATTTGCCGTAAACCAATCCGTAACCATTGAGAGTGCACTGTTTACGTCGTCAAAATCTTGTCTATTCCTGACCAGCCTTTTCCCAACAACTTGTCTCCAACCTGTTTGTTAGAGTCAGCATCGAGTCTAACCGACTGCAGCTGAATACCAGTATTTTATAGAATAGAATATAATCATTATCATCATTTCAGCCGGAAGACGTCCACTACTGGACATAGGCCTCTCCCAATTTGGGGGGGGGGGGCGGCTTGCCATAATCGCCACGCTTGGCAGGCGGGTTGGCGATCGCAGTATGTTGGTAAAATGCATAGAGAACGCTGCTGCCCATTCTCTAGTAAGTCCCTTAGTCACCTCCTACGACACCCACGGTAAGAGATGGGATGGTGCTATTCTTTACGTCCGACACCACATGGAACAAGCACATGTGAACGTGTGAATAGAATAACGATTTAGAGCCAATGGGTTTGCGAGTGACCACCACGTGCAACGGCTGTCAACAACTTAATGAATTGACACGACGTCGCCCGCCATGACAGACGCAACTCCATTCGGTGTTACCCACTCTTAATTAAAATTACCATTTAGTTGAATTCAAATCGAGTAATCTTTAAAAATAACAAAATAATGACCAATGATTAAAAAAATAACAAAATAAATTACAACTCTCGAAATGAACTGATTTTCATTATTTAATAATGTCACGCGCCGTTACGGCCGTCCTGCATCTTCACACGTCCTCGGGTGAACCGTTTCTCTCATCAGTCATCTGTGGACAATCGTAAAAGAACTCAAGTAAACAACTTAACGTTCGGTCATTCCGACCGCTTTTAATCAAACACCACAATATCACAAAGAGCGATCACAGTTATCGGATAACACAAAACAATTACCAGATTACCACACAAGTTAGTACCACAATAGACTGGGGCCACATAGGCTACTGCCGCAAAGGGTATTGCCTCACTATATTGCCACACAGGCTATTGCTACACGGACTATTTCCACACAGGGGATTGCCACACGGTCTATTGCTTCACAGGCTATTGCCAGTATTGTCACACAGGCTGGTGCCACACAGGCTGATGCCACACAGGCTAGTGCTATACAGGTTAGTGCCACACGGCTAGTGCCACACAGGCCAGTCAAGTGCCACACAGGCCAGTCAAGTGCCACACAGGTCAGTCAAGTGCCACACAGGCCAGTCACGTGCCACACAGGCCAGTCAAGTAACACACAGGCCAGTCAAGTGCTACACAGGCCAGTCAAGTGCCACACAGGCTAGTCAAGTGCCACACAGGCTAGTCAAGTGCCACACAGGCTAGTCAAATGCCACACAGGCTAGTCCAATTCCACACAGGCTAGTCAGTGCCATACAGGCTAGTCCAATGCCATACAGGCTAGTCAAGTGACACACAGGCTAGTCCAATGCCACACAGGCCAGTCAGTGCCATACAGGCTAGTCCAATGCCATACAGGCTAGTCAAGTGACACACAGGCTAGTCCAATGCCACACAGGCCAGTCAGTGCCATACAGGCTAGTCAAGTGCCACACAGGCTAGTCAAGTGCCACATAGGCTGGTCAAATACCACACAGGCTAGTCAAGTGCCACACAGGCCAGTCAAATGCCACACAGGCTAGTCAAGTGCCACACAGGCTAGTCCAATGCCACACAGGCTAGTCCAATGCCACACAGGCTTGTCAGTGCCATACAGGCTTGTCAGTGCCACACAAGCCTGTCAGTGCCACACAGGCTTGTCAGTGCCACTTACTTGCAGTGTTACGTACCATGGCCGTCATCGGCACATTCTGTCTCAATTTGATTTGTTGGGATTTCTAGTCCGCCACTTAACTCTTAATGGAACGTAACATTCGGGCATAGCACGCACACGATCGTGCGCGCACCAACACGTCCTATTAGAGTTAAGAACACGTAATGAAAACAAACTGAAAACCCCTCCTGGATTCAATCGTCTCGAGAATCAGGATTGAATTCGGGGAATGCTAGCTATAGCTATTGTATCAACCGTGTTTGCGTCCTCCAGAGCACGAATTAATTCCATCATGCCACGCTGCTGCACTTCAAACAACGCCCCTCAACGGTCGGATTCACTATTTAGGTTAGTAACAATACTCTGACCTGTTTTACGTTCCTGAGAAGTTCCTGGCAATCCCACTTCTGATAACGGGATATCAGGAAGGCCGGGCTGTTGCATCTGATTGCTGATTCGTGACTTCGTCAGCACGGGAATCCATAGTGGGCGTTAAACTTCAGGAATCGTTGAAATAAATACGCTGTAGCGTTGACTATTCACTATTTTAATTTTACAGACACTTGAATTACTTAAACAATTAAGGATTGCAGTAATAATTAACGATTTAGAGCCAATGGGTTTGCGAGTGACCACCACGTGCAACGGCTGTCAACAACTTAATGAATTGACACGACGTCGCACGCCATGACAGACGCAACTCCATTCGGTGTTACCCGCTCTTAATTAAAATTACCATTTAGTTGAATTCAAATCGAGTAATCGTTAAAAATAACAAAATAATGACCAATGATTAAAAAAATAACAAAATAAATTACAACTCTCGAAATGAACTGATTTTCATTATTTAATAATGTCACGCGCCGTTATATACATAACACTTTAAGTGATACCTTTGGCCACCTTCCAGCTTCCAGCACCCTGGTTACCATATAGGATCAAAGTACTCGTAAATACGAATCAAACAAGCCCGAACTCGATTCATAAAATTATGATCATATATGTTTCGCCATGGACTGGCATACAAATATTTAAACATGTTAAATGTAAAACATTTAAACGTAATAACGTTTAAATTTTAACGTTAACGTTTAACTTTTTTTTTAGTCTTAGTTAATAAACTAAGACTAATATGACTAGGTCATGTCATACTGGTAAAATTTAAAAATAATACGTAGGTACATTATATAAAAAAAAACAACCGACTTCCAAAAAAACACTACAAAGTGAAAAATAACTTTAATTTCGGAAGTCGGTGACTTTGGATATGTATTTTAATTTTTTGTCACCGCCTTCCTAAATTAAAGTTATTTTTCACTTTGTAGTGTTTTTTAGGATAAGACCTTATTGCACCATGTTTTAAGCAAATAAATAGGTATATTTTACAAGCTTTTATTTAGTTTCACCTGTCCCGATATCTGTCATCAAATCTTGCAAATTAAATTTGACCCACTTCCCGGTTTCTGATTGAGCTGAAATTTTGCATGCATATGTATATCGCGTGACAATGCAATATTATCATAACATGGAGCTAATTTGATGCTGGAGCTGGAAGGTGGCCATAGGAACTCCGCAATAAAACGACACAACCCCATCGAATTTGGGCTCGTTTGATTCCTATTGACAAGTATTTTGATCCTATATGGTAACCAAGGTCTGACGCTGGAGCTGGAAGGTGGCCATAGGCACTCCACTATAAAACGACACAACCCCATCGAGTTCGGCTACTATCTATCTAGATGGCGCCAGTGCCACGCTTAACATCAGCTCCGCGTATTTTTAATTACTAAAAATATTTAAAACAAAGCTAAGCCGCAAAAACATTTCAAAGTAGAAATAAAATAGCATAATAACGAAGTACTAGTGTTATCTTCGCGTTATATGCAAGTGCAAGTGCTTAAATAACTATTTTCAAAATACAGTGCAAAGTCAGTTTGTTTACATTAATAACTATTCAATTTTCGACTTCCAATAACGATAAAACATCTTAGTGCAGTAAAATATCATCAAATGTAAGTGGAACAATTACCAATAACTAAAACAAAGTGTTAAAAAAATGTTTATACAAAAACAGTGACGGTTGCGGAAAAAAATATCAAAATTCAAAAAACGTCGTACCGAACTTTTTAAATTATTAATAGACCAACTGAATATACAGAACGCCTAATTCAACACAGTTAGCTATCACCAAGTTGGCTCAATAGTCACGACACCGCCCTAGTTAATCGTGGAGTCTCGAGTTCTGACCCGGCGGCGCTCGACATCGACTTTTTGTGTTGTTAATAATTACAATAAATTACAAAATTTTGGAGAAAAAAATAAATTCATAATAAATTACAAAATTTTGGAGAAAAAAATAAATTGGAAATTAATTTCATACATCAGAAGAATAAATAAATAAGTCACCGCTAAGAAACGAAGAATATAAATACGCTGCCGCCAGAAAATGGATAGCACTAGTAATGTTACTGTAAGACGTCGCTGTCAAACAAAGACAAAATCTTATGAAAGCCTGAATGATAGCGATTCTTTTAATACTACGTTTTCTGACGATCGATAGGGTAGGAGCTTAGACTTATCTGCAAATAAAATCAACGTCATCGAGGAGTTAAAGTCAGAATTAGGCGACCTTAAATCTAATTTAAACAGTACACAACATGAGCTCGATAATATTATCTTAGAAAATATTCAACTGAAGAAACAAGTTTCTCAACTTATACAAGAGATTGAGGTTCTCAAGCAGATATGTAGAAGCCCCCTAACATCGACAAGGAGAAATTCATGTCCAAATCGTAAAGATCCTAAGCGACGTTTAACTTATAGCTTCCAAAGTAACCCAAACGAAAACTCATCAACTAACGATGTTGTAACACATGAGAGTACCGATCTAAAAAATACCTTGTTAAAAAATACACTGCACAAAACAAACACAACAAACAATACAATTTCAAAAGACCAAAGTCAGTCGTCCGACTCATGTGAAGTCAATATAAGTTGCAAAGATTCTCATCTATCTCGAACAGATGGCGCTACTAGTAACGTTTCGAAATCCTCAGCCATTAACCAACCAATCTCTACTAATTTGGAAACCTCGAGTAGTAAAAAGGATATTTCCACGAATTACAAGGAATTTTGCCCTCATCCAAGTAAACAACAAAGGAACTTCACTAAAAAACACAAACTATGTATATTAAGTAGCAATAACAATAACAGGATACTAACGATTGCTGAAGATACGTTTCCAAATTATCAAATTTGCCATTATTTGACACCGAATTGTGGCATGACGAGGCTGATCGATAACATTGGACTAAAATTGGAAAAATATACAATGAACGACTACTGCCTGATTTTCATCGGTGAAGAGGACTTTAGACGAACTACCAATTACGTTGAACTAACAATAACTATACGGGAAACGCTTTGAAAGGTACAACACACAAATGTTGTAATATGCGCACCTACGTTTAAACTGAACGACTATTCCACGTTATTTAACGGAAGAATAGAAACATTTAACAGCCTGATGTATCTAGATGCCAGTACTTATAACTATGCATATTTGTTTGATTCGAATTTCTATTTGTCGTATGATTATAAAATGTTCTGGAAAAAAAGTGGATCTGTCAATAATTATGGCATAGCAAATGTTTTTATAAATCTAAGACTAATGATTAAAGAATTTGTGGATGTGAGTAATGCAGATAATGTGAACAACTTCCCTAACTTGGAACCAGACTGTGAGTCATCCCCTCTTACTCTCTTGAACGCTAAAGATCAATCAAATGACAACAGATTTTTTCGTGACTAACTACTTATATGCAATGCATCAAAACATAGCAGGATTGATTTCAAAAGCAGACTCTCTGTCTGTCTGTTTGAAGGAATTAACAGAAAAAGGCATAGAAATCGACATTTTATGCATAACGGAACATTTTATGATGCAGGGATATGAAAATCAATTATGCATAGATAATTATTGTTTGGCAGCATGTTTCAGTAGAAAGGAGAGTAAGAGAGGTGGATCATGTATACTCGTAAAGAACGGACATAAATGGAGAGAACTGACAAAAATTGCTAAAATATCTTCTGTTGGTATATTCGAATGCTGCGCAGTAGAGCTTATTAACCACAACACCGTTTTTATTTGTATCTATAGGGTTCCTAACAGTAAGAATTTGTCTCAATTTTTCGAAAAATTATTAACACTGGTAAAAACTTTGACTAAAAAATCTCAAAATGTTGTGATAGCGGGAGATTTTAACATTGATATATTAAAAAGAAACAATAATACAATTGAATTTGAAAATCTGCTATTAAATTATGACTTAAAACTAGCACTAAATGAACCTACACGATTGAAGAGCCAAACTTGCATAGATAATTTTGCGCATAATTTTAACAAGCCATGCAAAACTACAGTATTAGAAGTCGCATTATCTGACCACACAGCGCAACTTCTTAAATTCCCCATAAGCAAAAAGTGCACATTAAACAAGTGGCGTATAAATAGACGGGATTATAGTGAAGAAAACTTAGAGAAGTTTAAAACTCATTTAAGCAGTTTGACATTTGCAGAGGTTTACTATGCTAACGACCCCAATATTGCATATAAAGCTTTTTTTGATTGGTTTATTTTGCTTTATGACTTATGCTTCCCTCATATTGGGGTAACAGTAAATTAAAAAAAAGAAGTTAATTGGATATCTCGAGGTATTAAAATTTGTAGCAAAAAGAAACGACAGCTTCTGTGGCATTATAGGTTAAAACCCAATGATTCAAATAAAATCCGTCTAAAAAATTACACTAAGTTGTATAAAAAAATTATAAATCTGACACAGCGTGCTCAAAATAATTATAAAATTACAACATCCAAAAATAAATTAAAAACGACTTGGCAATTAATTAAAAAAAGCAAATTAAATACACCAAAACCCTCCATAGATAAAATTAAAGTTAATAATGTATTCGTCACAGAGCCAAAACACATAGCGGATCTCTTAAACAACTATTTTATCGACAAAATTCAACCCATTGTCAATGCTGGAACAACAGTAACGCAACATATTTTGAACAAAAGACACTCCATGTTTATGGCACCTAGTACACCACATGACGTACTTAAAATTATATTAACACTCAAAAATACAAATAGTGTAGGCTACGATGGAATTTCTACAAAAATACTCAAAGCCATAGCTGGCGTAGTATGTGCTCCTTTGAGTTACATAATTAATTTGAGTATCAGTGCTGGCATATTTCCAATCGCACTGAAGACATCTATCGTAAAACCATTGTTTAAGAAAGACAAAAAAGATTTGATGGTCAATTATAGGCCGATATCGCTCATCCCTATAATATCCAAAATTTTAGAAAAATATTTTCATAAACAACTCAACTCATATTTAGAACACAATAAGATCCTCTGCAATGAACAAAAAGGTTTCAGAGAGAAAAAAACAATTAATATGGCAATTTACGACTTTTTACACACAGTGATGACAAATATGGATCAAAATAAACCGGTGTGCAGTATATTCTGTGATATGACTCAGGCGTTTGACTATGTTCAGCACAGCATTCTACTTAAAAAACTCGAAGCATATGGCATTAGGGGTAACATACTAAAGCTATTTGAGTCATATCTTCAAAACAGAAAGCAAATAACGGAAGTCAGTAGGGTAAACATAACAACAAAACGAGAAGAGTCATATCGGTCGCAGGAACGTGATGTTTTGTATGGTGTGCCTCAAGGAAGTGTTTTGGGGCCTCCCCTGTTTACATTATATATAAATTACTTGCCTAAGTCCACAAATCAACCTATGAGCCTTTTTGCCGATGACAGTGTAGTGACAATTGCATGTAAAAATCGAGACATGTATAAAACTGACATTAATAACTCACTAATTGCAATAATATAATGGTTAAATAATAATAATTTAAAAATAAATTTGTATAAGACTAAAATCATGCACTTTAGTCAGCGCTCCATGACATTAGTTAATAATCCAGACATAAACTATAATAATAATAACATTGACGAGGTTGATACAATAAAATTTCTAGGACTTTTTATTGACAATAAATTAAATTGGAAGGCACATATAGAGACTATCAGTAAGAAAATAAGTACCTCAGCATATGCTCTATATAAACTGGCAGCAGTAGTTAGTATAGATGCTTTGCTCACCGCATACTACGGCTTGGTGGAGTCCGTTCTGAGATACGGCGTTATATTTTGGGGTAACTCGACGGACCGTGAATTTATATTTAAAACTCAGAAGCGTTGCATTAGGTCGATGTTCAAACTTGCAACCACTCAGAGTTGCAAAACTTATTTAAAAAAATACAAAATCATGACATTACCTTCACTTTATATATTAGAAAATGCAATGTTCCTAAGGTCCCAACCCTCTCCTCTTTTCTCGCATGGCAGATCGATTTCATCGTAATAGACGTGACAATAGCCAAGTTTGCCTACATCAATATAGGACGTCACTTATGCGAAAAAGTGTCTTTTGCATGGCTCCAAAAATTTATAATAAACTACCTAAAAGCTGGAAGCAGCTAACTGATGTACAATTCAAACAGAAAGTTATTAATTTTCTAGCAGATAAAGCTTATTATAACTTGAATGAGTTTCTAAATGAGAGATTATGATTATGTTTCAACAATTTGTTATTTTTTAATCATTGTTATTTTTAATGTTCTTTTATTATTATGAAATGTTTAAATAGTTTGACTAGGAGTGACATTATAAATTTTATGATTGTACTAATATTTGCATGCCATTAAGGCAAACGTGACGATCTGTTTTATTTTACTATTAACATCTCTTGCATGCTGACAATTTGTGTTGTATGTCTTGTACTCATGTTTGGGCAAATAAATTATTATCTTATCTTATCTTATCTTATTTTCGGGCTTGTTTGATTCGTATTTACGAGTACTTTGATCCTATATGGTAACCAGGGTGCTGGAAGCTGGAAGGTGGCCAAAGGTATCACTTAAAGTGTTATGTATATAACGGCGCGTGATGTTATTAAATAATGAAAATCAGATAATTTCGAGAGTTGTAATTTATTTTGTTATTTTTTTAATCATTGGTCATTATTTTGTTATTTTTAACGATTACTCGATTTGAATTCAACTAAATGGTAATTTTAATTAAGAGCGGGTAACACCGAATGGAGTTGCGTCTGTCATGGCGTGCGACGTCGTGTCAATTCATTAAGTTGTTGACAGCACGTGGTGGTCACTCGCAAACCCATTGGCTCTAAATCGTTAATTATTACTGCAATCCTTAATTGTTTAAGTAATTCAAGTGTCTGTAAAATTAAAATAGTGAACAGTTAACGCTACAGCGTATTTGTTTCAACGATTCCTGAAGTTTAACGCCCACTATGGATTCCCGTGCTGACGAAGTCACAAATCAGCAATCAGATGCAACAACCCGGCCGGCCTTCCTGATATCCCGTTATCAGAAGTGGGATTGCCAGGAACTTCCCAGGAACGTAAAACAGGTCAGAGTATTGTTACTAACCTAAATAGTGAATTCGACCGTTGAGGGGCGTTGTTTGAAGTGCAGCAGCGTGGCATGATGGAATTAATTCGTGCTCTGGAGGACGCAAACACGGTTGATACAATAGCTATAGCTAGCATTCCCCGAATTCAATCCTGATTCTCGAGACGCCGATGCCAGAGAAGTCCAATACCAACAGTGACGCTGGGAGGCCGCGATGTGGGCCGAAGAGGTGTTGCAGTTGTGGCGGTCTGGGCCACATTGCAAACGAGTGCCTCTCCAAAGACTCGCGTAATACCAGCACTAATCTCAAACCTCAGTTTTCAGCAACCGACAAGCGGCGGGATGCCCGGGACAGCGGTGTGCCAAGCAAAGAATCGTCGCCTGCGTGCTGCTGCTGTGGTGAGCCAGGTCGCACCGCCACTCGCTGCCCAAAGGGGGACACCAAGGTTTGCAGCGGCAGCGTGGAGCGGCGGGTGAATGCCTGCACTATGAGTCCAGCCACTGATCGCCAAACAATTGAATCCAGGAGGGGTTTTCATTTTGTTTTCATTACGTGCTCTTAACTCTAATAGGACGTGTTGGTGCGCGCACGATCGTGTGCGTGCTATGCCCGAATGTTACGTTCCATAAAGAGTTAAGTGGCGGACTAGAAATCCCAACAAATCAAATTGAGACAGAATGTGCCGATGACGGCCATGGTACGTAACACTGCAAGTAAGTGGCACTGACAAGCCTGTGTGGCACTGACAGGCTTGTGTGGCACTGACAAGCCTGTATGGCACTGACAAGCCTGTGTGACATTGGACTAGCCTGTGTGGTACTTGACTAGCCTGTGTGGCATTTGACTGGCCTGTGTGGCACTTGACTAGCCTGTGTGGTATTTGACCAGCCTATGTGGCACTTGACTAGCCTGTGTGGCACTTGACTAGCCTGTATGGCACTGACTAGCCTGTGTGGCATTGGACTGGTCTGTGTGGCATTGGACTGGCCTGTGTGGCATTGGACTGGCCTGTGTGGCATTTGACTGGCCTGTGTGGCACTTGACTAGCCTGTATGGCATTGGACTAGCCTGTGTGGCACTGACTAGGCTGTGTGGCATTAAACTAGCTTGTGTGGCATTTGAGTAGCCTATGTGGCACTTGACGAGCCTGTGTGGCACTTGACTAGCCTGTATGGCACTGACTAGCCTGTGTGGAATTGGACTAGCCTGTGTGGCATTTGACTAGCCTGTGTGGCACTTGACTAGCCTGTGTGGCACTTAACTAGCCTGTGTGGCACTTGACTGGCCTGTGTGGCACTTGACTGGCCTGTGTAGCACTTGACTGGCCTGTGTGTTACTTGACTGGCCTGTGTGGCACGTGACTGGCCTGTGTGGCACTTGACTGGCCTGTGTGGCACTTGACTGGCCTGTGTGGCACTAGCCGTGTGGCACTAGCCTGTATAGCACTAGCCTATGTGGCATCAGCCTGTGTGGCACCAGCCTGTGTGGCAATACTGGCAATAGCCTGTGAGGCAATAGACCGTGTGGCAATCCCCTGTGTGAAAATAGTCCGTGTAGCAATAGCCTGTGTGGCAATATAGTGAGGCAATACCCTTTGCGGCAGTAGCCTATGTGGCCCCAGTCTATTGTGGTACTAACTTGTGTGGTAATCTGGTAATTGTTTTGTGTTATCCGATAACTGTGATCGCTCTTTGTGATATTGTGGTGTTTGATTAAAAGCGGTCAGAATGACCGAACGTTAAGTTGTTTACTTGAGTTCTTTTACGATTGTCCACAGATGACTGATGAGAGAAACGGTTCACCCGAGAACGTGTGAAGATGCAGGACGGCCGTAACGGCGCGTGACATTATTAAATAATGAAAATCAGTTCATTTCGAGAGTTGTAATTTATTTTGTTATTTTTTTAATCATTGGTCATTATTTTGTTATTTTTAACGATTACTAGATTTGAATTCAACTAAATGGTAATTTTAATTATGAGCGGGTAACACCGAATGGAGTTGCGTCTGTCGTGGCGGGTGACGTCGTGTCAATTCATTAAGTTGTTGACAGCCGTTGCACGTGGTGGTCACTCGCAAACCCATTGGCTCTAAATCTTTAATTATTACTGCAATCCTTAATTGTTTAAGTAATTCAAGTGTCTGTAAAATTAAAATAGTGAACAGTCAACGCTACAGCGTATTTATTTCAACGATTCCTGAAGTTTAACGCCCACTATGGATTCCCGTGCTGACGAAGTCACGAATCAGCAATTTGATGCAATAGCCCGGCCTTCCCGATATCCCGTTTTAAATAACACTTTAAGTGCTCAAAACAACACATATGTGTGGGTTCTACAAATTATTGAAAACGCTGCTACGAACTACGCCGTATTAAATCCCGCATCATAAATACTACCAAGATACTACTATTTCTAACCGTCAATATGTAACACGCTTTTATTTAAATAATTGAGATTAAATTATTTTTAACTTTATAGTTCGTTTTATTAACTATTAACAATTTATTGTTAATTGTTAATAAAACGAACTATAAAGTAAAAAAAAACTTTTTTTGCATTTTTTTATTATATTCTATTCACGCGTTCACATGTGCTTGTTCCGTGTGGTGCCGAACGTAAAGAATAGCACCATCCCATCTCTTACCGTGGGTGTCGTAGGAGGCGACTAAGGGACTTACTAGAGAATGGGCAGCTGCGTTCTCTATGCATTTTACCAACATACTGCGATCGCCAACCCGCCTGCCAAGCGTGGCGATTATGGCAAGTCCCCCCCCCCCAAATTGGGAGAGGCCTATGTCCAGTAGTGGACGTCTTCCGGCTGAAATGATGATTATACCTATTGTATTCTTTACAATACTGGTATTCAGCTGCAGTCGGTTAGACTCGATGCTGACTCCAACAAACGGGTTGGAGACAAGTTGTTGGGAAAAGGCTAGTCAGACGATGATTGGCAGTGTAGTAAAAAGATGAATTTTATTTAAAAAAAAAAAGACGTTGTTTGACTGTGCGTTTTACGAATGGAAATATAAAACAATACTTAGGTTGTAAACGCTAAGGTATTCCACGAAATGCAAATTTTCTTACGTTTAAAAAAAGTAATTATAAATAAAAACTTTAACTTTTTAACTTAACATAAACTTTGACACTAAAACATAACATCAAGCCTGTATGTGTGTTGTGCAAGGGGTGCGGGTTGTTCGAAAGAGATACCGCCGCCCCTGGCACACAGGCAACTGAGGGAACACAGGTGGGTTTTAGTCAGTAAAAGTCTGACACGCCCTCCCGCTCCACCCAGAGCGGGAGAAGTTATTTGATGATTTCCCACCCAACAAAAAAAAAAAAATCCTGTATGTGTTCCTTCTGACAAAAGCGTACTCAGCATTGGAGTGAGTTGTATTTTATATACATTTAGAAATTTAGTTTATTTTCCATGTTATATATGTGCCAATTGCCGTAAAACGCAATGCTTCAGTAAAATTCCAATGAAAAGCTGATCTGAAAATTTCCAAAACACAAAAACAAGGGCCTCATCTGAGGATTGAATTCACCTCGCTCCGCTACCACGCATGCGCGAATTCAGGACCCTCTCGCCTGCAACGCTATCAAAATGGGTGAACTGTACCACACTTGCATTAAAACGTAAAATTGTATTTCAATCAGCAGAATCCTGCAAAAGTCAAAAGACAAAACATTTATTTCACATAAGCACTGAAAAGGCACTTTTGAACGTCAAACATTTACATTAAAACATCATTGGTTCTAGTCGCCCCTTCCAAAATGTAGTTTCTTATAACATATTTATTTATTTATATATTTTATTTGCGTAAAACACGGTATAAAAAGGTCTTACAATACAGAAAAAAAAGAGCAGACATGTTTTGCCAAGATTAAACATAGCATGCAAATATTTATAATAACAATTTCCTTAGCAAAATTATTATTTTATTACAACACTATTTTTCTACCAGGAATTGTTTTATACTATAGAGAAGGGAAGAATGGGCAAGTAACTCCACCGTTACTCTTTTGAAAATGTTTATTGTCCCATACGTACGTACAATATTTAACATAGTACATTCATTATATAATTATTTGTGAAAACGATGCACCCTGAATAAAAATACCATACCAAAATAGGCAAAAAGAATGAAATTGAAGCAATACAGATAAATTAATTTTATGATAGATGCATGGTGCTCACATATTTACAAACATGATAAAAGTAAGTATACGATTTTCCTAGAATATTCTGCATCGCGGCATCAAAGTTTTCCTGGGAAGTTTCATATAAAAAAATGAATACTAACATTCGGGGAACCGTTTCTACACAGCAATGACTATATAACCTTTCTTTGCTACACAGTAAAGCAGTATTCAGGATAGCGCTGCCCTAAACTATCCTACGTTGTCGAGTTTCGGCTCTAAAGCGATGGCCATTGAGATATTTCGGCGCATACCGCGGCACTAGTGGTCGGCAAACAGTAGCCATTCGGATGCTCGATTTTGTCCTGATAGCCGAGCAACCCGATTGGTGATATGCTGACAGTGACACGAAAGAGTCGCGTCATGCACTTCAACCCCACTGCTGTAGAAGATTTGACTTCCTGTTGTCTTTAACTTAACACGGTTTTATTAGCTTGGTATGTATCTATGTAACGGAATCTTAGAATGTGATATTCACCCCCTTCAAATTCAACCCCGTTGGATTGATTTGAAACTTTTACACACTTGACCGATGACAATTCAATAAAATTTCATAAATATGTTCCAGTATGCTGATCAAAAAAATATGTAAAAAATACTGAAAAATCCCGCTTTTGTAGTTGTTGTAGTTTGAAATTATGTTTTTACTTTTATAGTTTGGTTTTTAAAGCGTGTTTTAAGTTTTTTTAACGATTGTTTATTTTAAAATGTAAACTCAGGATTTTAAAAGAATTTTAAATCAGAATACAATTGCAGAAGGTAATTTACATAAATCATCGATATGATAAATCTGAAATGCTATTCAAAGTAGTCCGAATCAGGTTTTTAACGAAAGTACAATTGGAAAAGTTTGTTGTTTGTTTGTTTGTTTTGTAGTTTTCCTGAAAATCTTCCAGTTCGGAAAAAACGAACATCCTTTTTAACCGACTTCCAAAAGGAGGAGGTTCTCAATTCGTCGGAACCTTTTTTTTTTCTTTTTTTTTATGTATGTTCCCCGATTACTCGAAGATGGCTGGACCGATTTGGATATTTTTTTTTTGTTTGAAAGGTAGTCCCATGATCATCAAGTCAGGATCTGATGATGAGATCCTGGAGAAATAGAGAGAACTCTTCAAATTTTATAGGCACACTTGAAGCAATTTGTGTAGTTTTTGGAAGAATACTTTCTCGGAGTGGTTCCATTTCAATTTGGTGAAGATCTGATAAAGAACTTCGGAGATAGACAACGGAACTCCTCAATCAATGATAGCAAATGGACTGGGATTGCTGAAATCTCATGTCTGTCAATTGTTTACACCAGTTAATAACATGACATCACGCCGGTATGCTGTGAAGAGGTAAGCACATGTGAACTACTAAAAAGTGAAAAATAAAAACTTTTTTCAAAAAAATAAACAACCGACTTCCAAAAAAACCCTAAAAAGTGAAAAATAACTTTAATTTCGGAACTTATTTTATTAGTGTTTTTTTGGAAGTCGGTTGTTTATTTTTTTGAAAAAAGTTTTTTTGTATGAATTATTGGAATTAGGACAGGTCTTCGTCTAGATACAGTATGCTCACCGTATACTTGTATACTTCAACAACACTTACTATTATTAGAATCACAAAAATTATGCTAAGATGCTAAGATGAGTCCTTTGGGCGTTAAACATAAAAATTTAACATTACTTCAAAATATTTGAGTTTAGCTTTACATTTTTTTACATTTTATCACATTTTAATGTGATCATGAATCCGCTTTCATTAATAGGGATACTGGCAATATAAGTAAAACCCAGTAAAAATTGTTGCCTTTTGAAGGGCAAAAAGCAACAATTGAAAAGAAACAATAGTAATAAAAATGTATAAATCATAGAAAATAAAAGTAAGCACTATAGTATTAAATTTCTTTTATTGAAAACCAAACAAAAATATGTACAATCAAATTAGAATTAAACACTTAGTAAGCGCAACCGCATCTTCTGCCAGCACCACCACGGTAGCCAAAGGCAGAAGCACCAAAACCAGGTCCAAAGGCAGATGGTGCAAACGCAGCACCAGGACCATAAGCTCCCAATGAGCCATATGCACTGACCTGACCATGCACATGACCGAAAGCAGAAGTCTCACTGATCATTGCGTTTCTGCCATTACCACAGGCATGGTTGACGGCACCAGCACCGGCAGAAGGCACCACACCTTCCATAGCAACAGTACCCACGAATGGCAGCTCACCACCCACAGCCAGGGCACCTTCATAAGCATTGTCAGACGCTACAGCGATACCAGTGGGAGACATGGCAGAGACGCTGGAGACGGGGAGAGCACCGCCACTGGTAGGAGTGTATTCAATACCTTCGAAGGATGCACCGTATGTAAGACCATCACACGTGAGACCTCTTCCGGCCCCAGTGTATGGTAGAGCATCGTAAGCCATGACAGGAGCAGCGAAACCAGGGGCCATCAATCTGTCGTATGCTAAAGCGTTGGCACCGCAGGCTGAACCAGCTAAACCAGGACCGTAGAGTCCATCGTAGGCCAAACCAGCGCCATAAACAAGATCAGCCGTTGCTACTGAAGCAGGGGTGGAAGAAGCACTGAGAGCAGACTGGAAATTAACAAAAAAAAGTCAGCTACCACTCACTGTTCAAAAACGAGTGTATCTTAAGCTAAGCCTAATTAATTTTAAAAAAAACACTAAAGGACTAAGGCATTGTTATGGTCATAATGTATAGTATCGATTTATGCAATGACCACCCCATTTTTATATTCACGCACTGTCCATTCAGAGGTTGCCTGGAAGAGATGGCAGAACGCAATAATGCCAACCATTGTTTATTTTATTTAGTTATGTTTTTTCTGGTTTACAATAAAATACATATGAATAAGTAATAAATGTTAATCATTTATATTGGATGCGGTCTTTCATTGTAAAAACGAATCCTAACTTCCTAGCCATATATCAGTACTAGCTTTTGCCAGCGGCTTCGCCCGCGTGGAGGTCGAAAACTATCCCACGGGAACGTAGTACCGGGATAAAAAGTATCCTATGTGTTATTCCAGGTTACAAACTACCTGTGTGCCAAATTTCATTCAAATCCGTTAAGCCGTTTTTGCGTGAAACCGTAACAACGATTTCACGCTAAAATGGCTAAACGGATTGGGATAAAATTAAACACATAGATAGACCAAGACCTGGAAAAGGAAATTTAGTTCTTCATTCTGTATCGCAAATGAAGCCACAGGCTACAGGTAATAAAAAACATTTTACCAAAAAAATTGTTCACTGGCATCGGCATTATAAAAAAGACTAAATTAAACAAGAATGTAACCAACTTACCATAGCATTAAGCCCGTTTCCGCAAGCATGGTTGATAGCACCAGACCCAGCAGTTGCCAAGATACCTTCCAAAGCAGTGGTACCCACGAACGGCAGCTCTCCAGCCACGGTCAGGGCACCTTCATACACATTCTCAGATACAACCGAGATGCCAACAGGAGCCATTGCTGAAGAGCTGGTGACTGGCAAAGCTCCACCACTGGTAGCAGTGAATTCCATAGCAGGAGAGTAGAATCCATCGTAAGCTAGTCGTCTACCTGCACAGCCAGTTCCAGGATATGCTATTCCATCATATGCCCTTGCTGGAGTGGTAAATCCATCATATACCAAACCAGTACAGCCAGGGGCAAGAGAACCAGCAAATCCGAAGGGAGAACCGATTCCTGATGCTTCGACTGCAGCGCGGCTGGTGCATGCGCTGAGTGCTGGCTAAAATAAAGCAAAAAATGGAAGTGAACCTAGGTGATTTTTTGGTGCCTATTGACACTATAGTCAAAACAATAGTACAGTATTAAACAAACAAATGTATATTTTTCGCTCAAAATATTGTACATTGTAGAAAGAAGTGAGACATCAAAAGTGCAGCAAAAGCATAGTGACTAAATGAGTCAACTCATCAAATTATACGAGGCTGACATAGTGAAGAATGCTTGCAACGCTCAATGTAATTAAACAACCACATCTTCAGCTTATAAAAAAATCTTTGACCCAATGAGCTATAAAAACACTAAATAGTAGCATTATCAGCCTGTAATATTCGTAGTGCTGAAAACACAGGCCTCATCTCTGTGACAGGGAGTGCCCAGTGCGGGTTGGTAGATGTATTATGCCTTCAAATTTTTGGTTCTAAGATATGCCCGTTTTCTTGCGATGTTTTTCTTCACTGTTTTGAGAGCAAGATGAAATAATTAACACAAAATTAAGTTGCGACATTACCACCGGGCCACCACTGTTCTCACAAACACAATATAGTGAAATACTCAGAAGGGAATTTATTTCAAAATCTTAGTATGTTTACCTGGGTGAGGAGCGCTTGAGCGCAGAGAACGAGGATAGTCTTGGCTGCCATTGTAGTGAATGTACTTGGTACTACTGCAAACGCTGACAATTGAATGATTTCCGTTCCACCTTTCAAGGGGTTTATACTAAGCTACGAAGTAATTTTCCAGGAAAAATTGGTATATAGGTAATTGTAATTCTCGTAAATAAAATCGATAAGCCTAATATTTTGTAACTAAAATAAAATAACTCAACACTTATTAAGACATGGGTAACTGAAGACAGAATGGTGAAACTAAATACAAATATTATGTTTCTTGTAGCTGATAAGAAAGTGCGTTCTGTATAAAACTGTGATGGATTAGAAGTTAATAATTATACAGTCTTCAGCTGCTCGTTGAACAAACATCAAACATGTCTTCCTTCACTGTTCTGTTGCTCTGCATCCAAGCTTGCTTGGTCCAGGTGAGTGGTTACTTCTCGTTTTAAGTTCTACTTTTTAGATGTAATCTATAAGCAGTTTTAGTAGTTGTTCTAACTGGGTCAGATAGGCAGTCGCTCCATGTAAAATACTGATTTTCAGCTGCGTCTGGTTGGACTGGAAGCCAACCTCAACTTAGTTGGGAAAAGGCGATGTGCAAGTCTGCACTAAGCCTTTTAGGATATTTACCTTTTTGATACCTTTTCTCTATGTTTTTGCAATTTTTTTGCTTATGATTTCTGATTGACTTAAATATACTTTTGTTTTACTACTACCAAGAACCAGCGCCTATTATTTCGGTAGCTAATAGGAGAGGCAGATTGAATTTTGACTTTAGTACCTAGTTGTAGTTTAGAAACTTTGATCCTACGCACTATTCAACATTCCATTTCTTCCCGTGGGTGTCGTAGAAGGCGACTAAGGGACTTACTAGAGAATGGGCAGCAGCGTTCTCTATGCATTTTACCACCATACTGCGATCGCCAACCCGCCTGCCAAGCGTGGCGAATATGGCAAAACCCCCCCTTTTGGGGGAGGCCTATGTCCAGCAGTGGACTTCTTCTGCTGAGATGATGACTATTCAACATTGAAAAACTTATATCTTATTCTCTCTTATTTTCTCTTGATTTTACAAGCAATCAATAGCCATCCTACCAATAATGTCACATCTCGATAATCAGATTTGCCTGAACCCCGACACCAAACAGCTTTTGGAAGAAAAGCGGTCGTCTATTTGATTTAAACTGACAATATATTCGGGATTTGGATTTGTGAAATATAGGACTCCAATGATAACATTGATTGATGTTTGATTCGGTCCGGAAGCGTATCAAATGGTTCTGAATAGCATATACACCGTGACATTTTAGTCGTCTTACAAAGGTGGTCCACTCAACGTATCTGTCATAAACTACCTATAGGCGCGATTAAAACATTGTTATCATTAATTAAGATAGTAGGTACACAGAAAAATAAGTAATCCTTTAGAATTATGAAACACCCACCTTGTTAATAATGTTTACGTATCAAACGGTAGAAGATATCTACCTACCAACCATTACATTCCATCATTAATTCCATCTCCTTAGCAGCGTGTTTCAAACTACGTCATGCGTCTTATTGAATGATATTTTCATTTGATTAATTATGGAAATGTTCAAAAATATGTTTTTTTTTAAATAAATTATTATTAGTCATTGGATACATGAAGTGGGCTGCCGTTGTAAGACGACTAAAATGTCACGGTGTATACAGAAGCAAAAGTCTTACAACTATCTTGATTCAAGTTACTATCATTTAATGGTACAATTTTTCTTACAGAACGTTTTCAGCCAGGCATGTGGTGCTTACGGCCCGGCGATCGCTCCAGCTTTTGCTTCTCCCATGCTGGCTAGTCCTTACGGCTTCAACGGCTTGACTGCTCCCGGTTTTGCTTATGATGGACTTGCGTACCCCGCCACTGGCTACGCTGGTGCGTACCCCGCTGTCGGTTGTGGTTCCGGACTTGCTGCTTACGGCGGCGCCGGTGAAGGCAACGTGGCGGTCGCTGGTGAGCTGCCAGTCGCCGGTAACACCGCTGTTGCTGGTCAGGTCCCCATCATGGGCGCTGTGAGCTTCGGCGGCGCTGTGCCAGCTGCTGGTGCCGTGTCCATCTCCGGAAAGTGCGCTTGCGGCTGTGGTACCCCTTACGACTATCTGTACTAGGGAAGATCTCAACGTCCGCGTCGTCTGGAATTATGATTGATTCGTAAATAAATAAATATTTTCAACAAAATTATAAATGTCTTGTTAGATAATACCTACATAATATGTTACACAATTTTTTTTTTGTATTTCTTGTAATTCAATTGTTTGGCGAAACTTCTCTACCAATTTATAATTAATATGCTTATTATTGCAAAGGCAGTAAGGTCAACAGATATTGGATCAAGTTGACAGTATGACATAAAATATCTGTACTTATGTTTGATTTTAGCCGACATCTAGTTTTACTAAGGAATAAAAAAAATCCTAAAGTAATTTATAAAATGAAGATAGCACTTTTTAAAAAGGAGATGTGCACTCGGACCTCATGACCCTTGGGTCATGAGGTCCGAGTGCTTGGATCATGAGGTGCAAACGCTTGCGTTTCGACCCCAAACTGCACAAAACTGTAGTTACCTATTAGGTTACAGTATTCACGCCGCTTGAGGGTCTCAGCAGCAGCAGCGTATTATCCTCCAATTACAAGTACACAACATCTTAGAGTTAGAAAATAAAATAAGCATAGATAATGGCGGTGACAGACTGGGGGATGAAAGCTTGCTCGTGCGATTCCAGCTTTGAATGTCCTATTATAAGTAAAGCGTGGGGTGCTTTTTGAGGTATTTTTATAGTCAATTAATATCAAGCACCCCACGCTTTTTAATAGAATTAAATTAATTTCTAATTTTTTAGTTTGGTTATTAAAGCGTGTTTTTTAGTTTTTTTTAATTATTATTTATTTTATTTACTATTTTTTTAGTTCTGCTTGCTTGAAAAGCGTGATTTTTAAGTTTTTTTTTTTGTTTTTTATTTTTCTGTTTTTTTTATTTTTGAATTGTCATGGGTCCTCGATAAGTCTACAAAGTTTCAATGAAATCTGACCGTTTGAAGTGGGTCAAAATAGCGTCCAAAGGAGTCGGTTACATACAAACAAACAAACATACAAGTGAAGCTAATATAAAGCGTGTAATAAACATAATAACACTTGTTTCCGTCCGACCGCGACTCCGCATTATATACTGTAGGTATTCATATGGTTTTCTCAGACCCTACATAATATTATAAATGTGAAAGTTTGTATGTTTGGATATTTCGATGTTTCACCCAAAAACGGCTGAACGGATTTGAATGAAATTTAACACAGATAGTTTATAACCTGAATTAACACATAGGATACTTTTATTCCAGAAGTACTTTCTTGTGCGGCAAAAGCTAGTAACTTTATATTTTCTTCTAGCTAGCTTTATATTTCGTGGGCACACGTGAACACAGACTGTAAAAATTAAACAAAGACTCTTGTGATTTTTTATGATACACTCCACGGTCGTGTGTAAAGTTTGGCGGTTTGTGCTGCTTGCACTACTAGTGGTGAAACTTGGCATATTCTCCTCCTGTGACTAGTCATTGTCATTTGTTATCAATGTTTGATTAATGTTTTAGGTTTTTTTTTGGTGATTTTTTTTGTACTATTACTACTTACTATATATTTTGCCCACAATACGATAATTTCGACGTGGGAACTCGATAATTTGAACTTTTGGAATTGGCAACACTGGGCCGCGCACGGCCCATTTCTCAGTGGGTTGCCGACAGCAGCGAGGCGCGTACGCACGCATAAATTACATGACGTAGGTACTTAGTTTTAAATTCTTATGATATGTCTGTTTCTGGTTTATTATGTGCAGTTGATGGATGTAGATCCGGCAAGAGAAGAGATGAAAACTTATCTTTTTTTCAGTTTACCGATTGATACAGAAATGTTAGTATCTAATTTGTTTTACTATCGCTTTTTAAATAGGTAAATTGTGTTTTGTCTTTTATTGGTAGATACGTAATTACTTCTACCACGTAATCTGTGCTTCTACTATGCGCCGGAGATAAAAATAGAATGTGAATGACCTCCATTTGTCAACTGGCACTTGAAAATTACGTTTAGCCAAAATCCACTTTGTGCAAATTAATTTTCAATAATATTAATTATCGTTAATATCTTGTTAATGTAATTTTCATATGACTATTGTTTATTTAATAACGTGCAAGTGTTAGAAAAGCGTGCATGACGTCACAATATGGCGCCAGCGCAGGTTTGTTCCTAGTGTAAAAGCATAGTAGTTACCTATTACGCTAATTGCGTAAATGAACGAAGAAATCAATTAATCGTTTTTAAATTTCCTCTATTTCGTATTTCATTCGTACTTGTGTCCATCCGGAGTAGTTACGGCACTTAAAAAGCATTTTATTTTGTTACATAAAGTGTACTACAAATATCTACTGACATCTTTGTCGAAAGAGGCAGCCCTGGCAATTCACAATAACATCGCGGCGGCACGCTGTTACAAAGCAAAACTCACTTTACGCTTGTAAGGCTTTTTTTTTTTCGGGTGGGAAATCATCAAATAACTTCTCCCGCTCTGGGCGGAGCGGGAGGGCGTGTCAGACTTTTACTGACTAAAACCCACCCGTGTTCCCTCAGTTGCCTGTGTGCCAGGGGCCGCGGTATCTCTTTCGAACAACCCGCACCACTGACAGGCATCGGCCCTTGCGGACCCCATCTGTACGCTTGTAAGGTTAGGTACATTTTCGTTCGCAGCGTCTAGCGACTTGAAGGTGTAGGCTATTACAGCAGTAGGTGTTGAAAATGTTGTATGGAGTGATTCATCTGCTAATCTGTGATATTACTATCATAATTTAATTCCTGCTCTTGTCTTATTTTGAACTCAAAATAAATGAAACGTTGAAATTATATGCGAGTTAGAGAGTGATCTATTAAAACATAAGCTAATGAAAAGAAAAGTGAGTAATTAGATTACCATTAGTTATGAGTAGATAGTGGAAAACTACTGGTTTTTGCACAGATTCCTCCCATAGTTTTCTTCTATAAATATGTTTGCGATTTAAAGAGTTTACGTTTCAAAACGTGAATTTGAATTTGATCATTTTAGTTCGGCGGTCATTTCAGAAAAGTGGCGATACGAAAAACATGCCGTGAAATGTTATATTTAATATTAAAAGAAGTCACTTGTTAACCAAAAACACCGATAAGAGATCTCTTATCAGGAACAAAGTTCTCAATACTCAAACGCACACTCACAGATTCACGTCGAACAAGCCCGGGTCGACAGCGCGCTGTGTTCCACGCGCGCCTCAAAGAGATGTCAGCACCAACTGGTGGGGCCCGCAAGGGCCAATACCTGCCAGGGGTACGGGTTGTTCGAAATAGAAACCGCGGCCCCTGGCACACAGGCAACTGAGGGAACACGGGTGGGTTTTAGTCAGCTTCACGCCGTCCTGCTCCACCCAGAGCGGGAGAAGCTTTTTGATGATTTCCCACCCAAAAAAAAACTTTAAAAAAATCACTAGGCAGTGGTGTGTATTTTATAAAAGTCAGATTTAGGCTCGTCAAAAGTCATAATGGCCAACTTTAATCAACAAACTGCATAATCTACATAATGTGACACGCTGTGGCACGAGCGTATTAATAAACAAAGATCGAATTACTGCCTAACAAAGAGGAAAAATAACAAAAGTTAATTGTTCTATGGTGTAGCATAATATTACGGTTTTATTGCACGATGGTTTGGGCAGAGATTTAATAAGAAAACGAAAAAAGAATTGTTATATCCACTTTATTAATTTTTATCCAATATTTCTTGTCTTCAACTTTGTAGTTCACACACTAGTACACGGCACCGCAACCGCAAGCGCACTTGCCGGATATAGACACGGCACCAGCAGCTGGCACAGCGCCGCCGAAGCTCACAGCGCCCATGATGGGGACCTGACCAGCAACAACGGTGTTACCGGCGACTGGCAGCTCACCAGCGACCGCCACGTTACCTTCACCGGCACCGCCGTACGCGGCAAGACCACAACCAGCAGCGGGGTATGCGCCAGCGTAGCCAGCGGCAGGGCACACAAATCCATCATAAGCCAAACCAGGAGCAGTCAAGCCGTTGAAGCCATAAGTACCAGCCAGCATGGGAGAAGCAAAATCTGGACCGATCACCGAGCCGTAAGCACCACATATCTGGCTGAATACATTCTGTAAGAAAAAAAAAACAGAATCATTAAAAAGGTTAAGAAAATTAATTTAAATTATGCGCCTGGAGTTTTTGGCGGGATCGCGTTGGAACATGTCGCACGACTTTTTATTTTCATGAAATTTAGTGAAATAGCGAATAAAATTGTATAATTTTGGTAGTGAATTATGCAATTTAATTACGTGTGAGTGCACAAATGTAGTGAAGGTGAAAATAAGTGACTAACGGGGACTTTTCGTGTTCCCCCCCAAAAACTCCTAATAGGTTGTTGTAAAGTTACTACCGCTTTACAATAACTTTGACTTGACTGACTAAAGACGACTATGACTGTTTTGTAACTTCGTGCCCGATATCGGGCCATTTACTTGATGGAAAAGAAAAATTACTTGACACTGGCTAAATGCACAAACCGTGCGAAGCCAAAAGATAAAACAAAAAAAAAAAAATTATGCGCCTGATTAAACTCAAAATTACTTCATCCAACATTTTGAAAAATAAGCCTTCGATAATATAAACATAAAATAAGAACCTACTGTAGGTACCCTTCTAATTTATCAACATTAGGTTCACATATAGGTATAAATTGTAAAAAAATAAACTACTATCATATTATTATTATAAATTGTAAATGTCTGTTTTTCAGTCACGGGCAAATTTGTCTAATTAAATTTGGATTAAAATTTGGCAAACACATAGTTTATATCCTGGTTTAATACATAGGATACTTTCTATCAAGTTAGTACGATCCCATGGCATATTTGTCCATCTACGCGGCCGAAGCCCCTGGCAAAAGTTAGTTGAGCATAAAAAACTAAAAATCAAGTGACCCCTTACCTGGACCAAGCAAGCTTGGATGCAGAGCAACAGAACAGTGAAGGAAGACATGTTTAATCTTTGATCAACGAAAGCTAAAAACTGAATAATTTACTGACTTCTTTCTACTCCATTACACTTTTATACCGAACGCACTTTCTTATCAGATGTAAAGTATATATTATTTCTCCTTAGTTTCACCATTCTGTCTTCAGTAATTACCTATGTCATAATAAGTGTTGAGTTATTTTATTTTTGTTACAAAATATTAGGCTTTTTCTATAATTATACTTTTTCCATACACGAATGTTTCCTGGAAAATTACATTGTTGCTGAGTACAAAGCCTTAGGAAGGTAGAACGAAAATCATTCGATTGTCAGCGTTTTCAGTAGTACCAAGTACATACACTACAATGGCAGCCAAAGCTATTCTCGTCCTCTGCGCTCAGGCGCTTCTCATCCAGGTAAACTTACTATCATTTTGCCTTTTTAGTGCTTCACTATTTTGTTAAGTTTTGTTTAAACCATAAAGTCAAAGATACATGGGTCAATAAGTTTTGAATTTGCTGAAGATGTGTTTATTTATTTACTTTTTGCAACATTTAAAAGCATACATTGCAAGGTCAGGAATAAACTCAGCAAATACTAATGTGTTGTCTGAGTTTAATAATTTAGGCACAATGCCTTTGTTGTGCATTTTAATAATTTTGCATTTCTCCTTCTTCTTAAACCTTTCCCGGGACCGGGTTTATTTGAATTGAAATAAGAACAA
This sequence comes from Polymixis lichenea, assembly GCA_949091785.1. Taxonomy (NCBI): domain Eukaryota; kingdom Metazoa; phylum Arthropoda; class Insecta; order Lepidoptera; family Noctuidae; genus Polymixis; species Polymixis lichenea. The sequence continues at coordinate 10,710,353 of OX420958.1, read as the reverse complement.
ATTCATTGTTTACAATTATATATTTAGGAGGCTTACTTTTTGGCATAATATGTATGGAATACCATATTATTTAAATGTTACAATTAAAAATGACGTCTTGATCTGGGAGACCGTCTCTTACCCAAATCTTGAGATCAAAAACCCGTTGAATTTCTCTTTCAATAAATTTATCGATTTTAAAATTAAAAGAATTGCCCCTCAGATGCCTGTCAGATCTCATCTTGATAAATGCTGAACATTGAATGACTCATCTGGCAAAAATTCGCGACTAAACACAATCTAATATGGCCGCCATCGGCTGTCAAAAACCTTATATTTATTTAGTAAAAGATATTACTTTTGTGTTTTCAGCATTAACCTTTCATCTTTGTGCTACTGAATGCCAAAGAACAAATATGCTCACAATTTTGTTTTCCATTTCAGTCAGCATTCAGCGCCTGTACCAGCCGCGCTGCAGTCGAAGCATCAGGTATCGGTTCTCCATTTGGATTTGGTGGTCCTCTTAACTCTGGTTTCACTGGCTTAACATACGATGGACTCGCCGCACCAGCACGGGCATACGATAGACTAGCATATCCTGTAACTGGCTGTGCAGGCAGAGCACTGGCTTACGATGGATTTTACTCTCCTGCTATGGAATTCACTGCCACCAGTGGCGGTGCTTTGCCTGTCACCAGCTCCTCAGCAATGGCTCCCGTCGGCATCTCAGTTATATCTGAGAATTTGTATGAGGGTGCTCTAAACGTGGCTGGAGAACTGCCGTTCGTGGGTACCACTGCCATGGAAGGCGTGTTGGCTACTGCTGGATCAGGTGCTATCAACCATGCTTGCGGAAATGGGCTTAATGCTATGGTAAGTTGAGATATATTTTTCTATAATTTGCTTTGTCATTCTACGTCTCTCAATCAAACTGACATTACAATGATTAAAATGACTACGCTGTGAGTATTTTGAAATTCTGTTTTTATAAAAGACTTGTTTTAAATATACGTACATTGTCTTCATCGTTTCCGGTGGCAAAGACCCCAACTACTTTTTCCTTTCTTTTGTGTGCTCTCTGATAACTAGTCAAATCAAATTTCTTCTTGAAATCCCGGTCACACTCTGTACAAGAGAGCTAATCTCTTCTCTTCTCTTATACAACAACCGTCAATGGTAACTCAGTTTTCTATGTTTATTTCCAGTCTGCTCTCAGTGGTACTTCCACCCCTGCGTCAGTAGCAACGGATGGCCCTATTTATGGCACTGGTTTAGCCTACGATGGACTCTACGGCCCCGGTTTGGCCAGATCAGCCTTCGGTGCCAACGCTTTCACAAACGACAGGCTAGCACCTGGTTTCGCAGCTCCTGTCATGGCTTACGATGCTCTGCCATACGCTGACGATGTATTGGCCGGAAGAGGTCTAGCCTGCGATGGTCTTACATATGGTTCATCCTTCGAGGACCTTGAATTCACTCCCACCAGTGGTGGTGCTCTCCCCGTCTCCAGCGCCTCTGCCATGTCTCCCACTGGTATCGCTGTAGCGTCTGACAACGCTTATGAAGGTGCCCTGGCTGTGGGTGGTGAGCTGCCATTCGTGGGTACTGTTGCTATGGAAGGTGTGGTGCCTTCTGCCGGTGCTGGCGCTGTCAACCATGCCTGTGGTAATGGCAGGAACGCCATGATCAGTGAGACTTCTGCTTTCGGTCCAGCTGGTGCATATGGCTCTATGGGTGCTTATGGTCCTGGTGCTGTGTTTGCTCCATCTGCCTTTGGACCTAGTTTTGGTGCTACTGCCTTCGGCTACCGTGGCGATGCTGGCAGAGGATGTGGTTATGCTTACTAAGCGTTTAACTTTAATTTTATTGTACATGTTTTTGTTTGGTGTTAAATAAATGAAGTTTTATATCATAATACTCACTTTTATTTCCTGTAATTTATAAATTTTTCTTATGGTATAACAAAAATGTGTTATAAATTTTTATTTGCATTTAATTGTCGCCTTTCGATGGGACACCTACGTGCTTTTAATTTACTAACTAAGTGTTTGCTACATTGCAATTATCCCCATTTATGTTAGCAAACTAGTGATCACATTTTATTCAAACTCGTACTCAATTATTTTGTAGTGATATTTTATTTTTTTAATTTGTATTGAAACGTCACAATGTTCGTTTGCAAAGTAAACGCTTTATAAAATATAGAGATGGCTTGAATTCTGCTTCACCAAAAAATATCTGATTGTCCTTATTCACGAATCATTCCACTTTTCCCCATCGACCCGCCCCATTGGTGGGGCATAGTGGAATGTTTAAAATTTTGCAGTGGAATCTGCCCCACTAATTCGATTTGGTGGGTCAGATTTCACTACTCTAAAATCTTGTTGGATTCTGCCCCCTAGGGTTGGCACCTTAGAATTTAAGTACACATTTTTATTTCCTAATTGTTTGTGGGTTGTAAAACAGATTAGTTTGAACGATTTGTTACAAATAAAATATAACAACACTAAACTTTTAGAATCACAGATATTTACGATTTGTTCATTAAAGCTTTTCATACTAAGCTGAAAATCTTAAATTGAGTACAATTGGTACTATTCAAAATCACATATTAATTAGTGAGCTGTGGTGGCCCAGTGTTAACAGCCGGACTTCGAGTTGTAGGTCGTAGGTTCGAATCTAGACAGGTGCAATAAATACTTTGTGTAAATTATTTCATCCCCACTGCTCTCAAAACGGTGAAGGAAAACATCGTGAGAAAACCGGCATGTCCTAGAACCAAAAAATCAAAGACATATGACATCTACCAACCCGCACTGGGCCCACGTGGTTGATACGGCCCACTCCCTCACACAAAGAGAAGACCTGTGTGCCAGCAGTGGGAACGTTATACGCTGATAATGCATATTTATTTGTTATATTTTATTTGTCAAAAAAAACGTGTTGTTTGCGTTGTTTGTTGTGTTTTTTGTTTGTTTTATTTTTTTTGTTTTTTGTTTTGTTTTTTGTTTGTTTTTGTTTGTTTGTTTTGTTTGTGTTTTTTGTTTTTTTGTTTGTTTTGTTTTTTTTTGTTGTGTGTTTTTGTTTTTGTTGTATTTGTTTTTTGCTTGTTTTATTTTGTGTTTGTTTTTTTTTTATTTTGTTTGTTGTTTTTTTTTTGTTTTGTTGTTTTATTTTGTTTGTTTTTTTTAATCGTGTTAAATTAGTAATCTGTGATTAACAACCCTTTTCCTTCTAGAAACAAATGATTCTTAGGTTCCAACCCCAGTGGGTTAAAAAATACAGTAGCGGAAAAAGCCACACCAAATCGAATTAGTGGGGCAGATGCCACTGCAAAATTAAAGTCATTCCACTTTGCCCTACCAGTGGGGCGGCTCGGTGGGGCAAAGTGAAACAATTCTTATACACTTCTTCATTAGGCTATTCTTGTGGTTGTAACTGTTGTGATGCAATTAAATTAACATTACTTAAGTTAAGTTAATTTCAGTTGTATACTACAATAAGCACCTTTCAATATGCTTCAATATGCATGCTGCTGTTGATGCTTCTAAGATGACGGCTAATAGATATGCATAAAGAAGACTTACTTGTTGTGCCAACGACGAATGCTAATTACTAATTATACACATTAAAATATGTATTCAAGGGTTTCATTTTTGCATTGTTTAAAGTATCGAGTAGTATAGTGATAAAATAAAAGTCAAGAAATCAGTGAGAGAATACAGTATAATAACTTCTACAATACAGTATACAAGGCTGGTTTAGGAGGCTGATTTTTTTAAAACGTAATGGGCTTACTATAGTAAACCCATTTTTAAACATTTCGATGCTGACGGTTCTGGGTCTTGGTCTCTGACCTTATGGCCATGTCTTCTATAAGAACTATGGCAGAAAACAGACGATTTTATGGTTTACCAAAACTTAAATAAATTACTTAAATATTTATTTTATTTATTATTTATTTATTTATAGTTAATTAAAACGGTAACACCTATTACATTAATTTACGTAGAAACAATATTATAACGTGGCAAATAATTATGATAAGATGTAATATGATTAAATTAAAAACTAACATGGAACAGTGGACTCTCTTGCATACTTTCCCTCACAGAACAACAGACATCATATTATACGCATAATTTTATTCCATTCATCCGCAAACACATCACATTCAGGGTGGGCAGTCAGAAGGGCATTTAGCATCTTTAGGGTACGACAGACTGGGGATTCGGCTCCGGCTACAGTTTTACATGGCATTTGCGTAAACTGATTGTTCTGGCAGCTCTGACGGTGGCAGATGACTACTTTGATTAATTTATTTAATGACTACTTGACTGAAATCGTGACAATTCAAGGAGCCCGTCAATAAGGCAGTTGTTTTCCATATTTGTAATAGGACTCTGGCTAAGTAATAACAGCCACACGGTTCCATCGATCAGGCTACCCTACGATGGTGCGGTTGGTCCGTGGATCGATGACCATATTTACATTTTTTTTTTTTTTTGTGGGTGGGAAATCATCAAATGACTTCTCCCGCTCTGGGTGGAGCAGGAGGGCGTGTCAGACTTTTACTGACTAAAACCCACCCATGTTCTCTCAGCTGCCCGTGTGCCAGGGGCCGCGGTATCTCTTTCGAACAACCCGCACCCCTGGCAGGCATCGGCCCTTGCGAGCCCCACCAGCTGCTGCTGACGTCTCCCTGCGACGGGTCAGCAGTGGCCCCGCCGCCTACCACTTTTCGGCCGCAGGGGATAGGGAGAGCGGCCAACGCTATACCGACACTCCTCTTCCCCTGCGGCCCCACCGCGTCCGCCATCAAACGGTGGCGGCCCCGTCCAGGCCACGGAAGGGAAGAGCGCTACTCAGAAGTACCGGCACTCCTCCTCCGCCGCAGCCTGTAACTCTCAGCCGCGATGCCTCCCATTCGACATCGCGGCCCGCCTCAGCTGCGATGCACCTCACCGCAACCTACTTTTTGGCCGCTACGTCGTCGGCTTGGAGGCACAAGCCCTGACGAGCGGCCCCACCTTGGGGTTCCTCTTCGCTTCACCGTGGGAGGGTGACCACGGTTACTGAGCCCCCCCGCAACGACAATGCGGGAACCCCACTGGGGGGGACCATATTTACATACCGAGTCCCCTCCGTGCCCCCAAAAGCACGTTAAGCCGTTGGTCCCAGCTTTAACAGTCGTTACGAGTCGTCAGAAGCCCGAAAGTCTGACAACCAGTCTTACCAATGGGTATCGTATTTCCCAGTTACTGGGTTGTGGAGGTCAGATAGACAGTGGCTCCATGTAAAATACTGGTGTTCAGCTGCATCCATTTAGACTGGAATCCGGCCCCTAAAATCTTTGGAAAAAAGGCTAGGCAGATGATGATGATTTTGCAAACTAATTAACACTTTTTTTTTTCTTTTTTGGGTGGGAAATCATCAAATAACTTCTCCCGCTCTGGGTGGAGCGGGAGGGCGTGTCAGACTTTTACTGACTAAAACCCACCCGTGTTCCCTCAGTTGCCTGTGTGCCAGGGGCGGCGGTATCTCTTTCGAACAACCCGCACCCCCGGCAGGCATCGGCCCTTGCGGGCCCCTCTGTTGCTGCTGACATCTCTTTGAGGCGCGCGTGGAACACAACGCGCCGTTGACCCGGGCTTGGTCCTTACCAGACAGCGAGCTACCCATTACTCGCCGTCCGCAAGCCCGCGCCTACGGTGGCCGGGAATCAGCCTGGGATTCCCGACGCCCAGGGCGTCTCCTGCGAAGGCCACGGCTGTGAGGGCGCATGTTCTGCATCTCCCTCACGTGCGCCACCTCCCTCTTTGCGAGCATAACTGCTTCGCTTAAGGAGGCGACTGCTAGCCACGCACTCTCGCTCCGTACCATGGCCTGGACCACGGTAGGACGCGAGAGATCGCCGCCGCCGATCACCTCCACGAGGACACGGCGGTGCTCCGCCCAAGCCGGGCAGACCTCCACCGTATGCTCCACCGTGTCCTCTGGGCGATCTTCGCAATGGAAACACCCGGGCGTTTCCTCCCGCCCTATCCGAAACAGGAACCTCCCGAAACAGCCATGTCCGGTGAGGACCTGTGTCAGGGGGAAGGTGAAACTAATTAACACTTTACAGAAGCTTTTGTAAGGCTCAGTGCCCTACCAATGACCTTGTTAGTGGTACACTCAGAAAGTTTCGCGAAAAAAAAAAATGTTCTATAGGTAAATTTTTTTTTTTTCAAAGTACTCTCCACTAGCCTCTATACAAAGGATCATGCGTCTGAACCAGTTTGCGAAACACTTTTTCACACTTCGTTCACAGCCTGCTCGAACGCTGACAGCGCATCTTCCGGCAACGAAAATTGTATCCCTTTGAGCTCATTTTTTATTTTCGGGAATAAAAATAAGTCACACGGTGCTAGGTCAGGGCTGTAAGGAGGGTGACCCAGGGTTTTGACCGACATGCTGTCCAGGAAGTCCCTCGTTTTGAGCGCGGTGTTCGAAGGCGCGTTGTCGTGGTGGAGCAGTAGCCCGTGGAGCCCTGTGTCTGGTCGCTTGTTGCTCACAACAGACAAAATTTCTGCCAAGCATTTGATAGTTTACCATTCAGCGTTGATGCTTCTTTGAGTCCGTAAATGAATTGATACCAAGTAGCCAGTCAAATTGAAAAGCTCGCGATCAAAATCTTCACCCCGCTTCTAGATCGCTTCACTTTGGTAGGCGTTGATTTGTTTTGAAACACCCAAACCATCGCCTGGTGCTTCGTTTCTGGATCGTATTGATAAATCCAAGACTTATCACCTATAATGATGTCGTAAACACACCGAGACCAGCATCGGTGAGGTTGTGCGGCACCCAGCGTGATACTATCCTCCTCACGCGAAGATGTGCGTGTAGAATTTCGTGAAGGCTTCCCGATCCAACCTGCAGTATGTACTGAATATCTTGATTTGTAACTCGCCTATTGTCATGGATTAAATTTTTCACTGCTAGTACGTTTTCTTCCGTAACAGCCGTCAAATGGCGACTACTTCTTTCTTCATCCCCCAAAGTTAGTTGATCGCGCTTGAATTCGTTATACTAACGATACACGGTTGCCTTAGAAGGGCCTTCATCCATGCATGCCGTTTGAAGTCTATCGTACGATTCCTCCGGTTTCAGGCGATACTTGAAATCGTAAAAAAAATAGCGCGAAAATGTTCCCGGCGCAGATCCTTTTTTTTATGAGATACGATAATTTAAATTAGCTTGCAAACAATGTGGAAGGATATTTTGAAATTCGGACGTGCCTATTTTTACTTCCAAATAATCATTATTTTCAAATTTTCTAAATAGATTATAACTGGCCAGTCTCTTATACATAAAAACTTTTTTTCACAATACTTTCTGAGTGGCCTGGTATATTTACCATTCCAAAATAAACTAGCAAATCTATGTTGAATGTCTTTGTAGAGTTTTTGGCGGGATCGCGTTGGAACATGTCGCACGAATTTTCATTTTCATGGAATTTAGTGAAATAGCGAATTAAATTGTATAATTTTGATAGTGAATTATTCAATTTAGTTACGTGTGAGGGCACAAGTGTAGTGAAGGTGAAAATAAGTGACTAACGTGGACTTTTCGTGTTCCCCCCAAAAACTCCTATTAGGTTGTTGTAAAGTTACTACCGCTTTACAATAACTTTGACTTGACTGATTAAAGACGACTATGACTGTTTTGTAACTTCGTGCCCGATATCGGGCCATTTACTTGATCTAAAAGTAAAATTACTTGACACTGGCTAAATGCACAAACCGTGTGAAGCCAAAATCAATTTAAAAAAAAAATGTCTTTGTAAGGATATGAATCCACAAGTTTTGTAACTTGCACTAATTCAGACAGATGACGGGAATCAATGTAATTCGATTCAATTTGAAGCGTCTTTATTTTCTATCTTGAAACTAGTTTCACAATTACCAATTAGTTTCCAATTATTATACTGTTTTAAGACCTTATCTTATAGATTGCTTTGATTTAAAAAAAAAATAACATTTATAAAACAAGAGCGTCAAATCAGAAAAGGGAAATTTACAATCATGAGCTAAACAACTCAAAAGGATATCTAATGAAAACGTCTCTTTGCACTTTTGACCTCACAATAAATTTGGTACAAGCGCAATACGTAGCTTTACACAAAATAAGTCTAGGGATAGTAATCATAAAAACTTCAAACATTATCTTCTTATCTCTTTATTATACTGAGTAAAGAGTTTTCACATTACTATCTAGTAAAGATAGTCGTAAGGGGCACCGCAGCCGCAAGCGCACTTGCCGGCGATAGACACAGCACCAGCAGCAGCCACAGGACCACTGAAGCTCACAGCGCCCATGATGGGGACCTGACCGGTGACGGCGGTAGTACCGGCGACTGGCAGCTCACCAGCGACCGCCACATTACCTTCACCGGCGCCACCGTATGCGGCAAGTCCAGCACCACAACCGGCAGCGGGGTATGCGCCAGAAAAACCAGTGGCGGGGTACGCAAGTCCATCATAAGCAAAACCAGGAGCAGTCAAGCCGTTGAACCCATAAGTACCAGCCAGCATGGGAGAAGCAAAAGCTGGAGCAATCGCCGGGCCGTAAGCACCGCAGGTCTGGCTGAATACATTCTGCAAAAGCAATAATCACGATTGAACACTATGCACAAACACTCTGTGTGGTTAAGTTATAAAACGGCGGTCATCAACATACTTAAGTAGCTGTCTAATTTTGAGTTCCAATACGAAAAAAAATAATTTCAAAATCTTAACAACATTCTGATATACAAAACAGTGCAATCAAAACAGTTGATATAGCATTATATACAAAAATTCACTCACCTGGACCAAGCAAGCTTGGATGCAGAGCAACAGAACAGTGAAGGAAGACATGTTTGATGTTAGTTCAACGAGAAGCTGAAGACTGAATGATGACCCAAAATAGTTGTCACATTTATACTCAGCTACTTATTGATATGAGTCTAAGTTTCGAAATATTGGAAACGTGACTGAAATATCAGACAAAATTATTAAGCGTTTTTTTTGTTGGTAAACAGTAGGCTTATCGTGCTTGCACAAGCTATTAATTAATTACACTTACCCACATACTAATTTTCTTGGAACTTGATAACATATTTGAGTATAAAACCACCAACAGTTGCACTGAACATCATTCTTGTATCAGCAGCACTCGAAACAAACTACAATGTCTGTCAAAGCTATCCTCGTGCTCTGCGCTCAGGCGCTCCTGCTCAAGGTAAGAAGAATTTGTTAATTAATGATTAAAAGATTTTATTGGAAGTCTTGTTACAATTTACTGTTCTACGTGATTGTGTTCCAAATACAAAATAATATGAATTTGGGACGCAGAAGGAACTAATAAAATAAATATTCTTACAATTTCAGTCCGCACTCGGTCAGCCATGCACCAGCCGCGCTGCGGTTGCTGATATCTCTGGACTTGCTGGTCCCTACGGCATGACCTATCCCGCCTTAGCCACCCCTTGCGGCTTGACGGCTCCTGCTTGTGCATATGATGGACTCGCGTACACTGGGGCTGGCTTGGCAGGCAGAGGTCTGGCTTTTGATGGGCTGGCCCCTGGCTGCGCAGGCAGAAGCCTGGCTTACGACGGAATCTACGCACCCACCATGGAGTTCAGTCCCACCAGTGGCGGTGCTCTGCCTGTCTCCAGCGCTTCCGCTATCGCTCCCGTCGGTATCTCCGTGGCGTCTGACAACGTTTATGACGGTATCCTGACTGTGGGTGGTGAGCTGCCGTTCGTGGGTACTGTTGCTATGGAAGGTGTGGTGCCTTCTGCTGGTGCTGGCGCTGTCAACCATGCCTGTGGTAATGGCAGGAACGCCATGATCAGTGAGACTTCTGCTTTCGGTCCAGCTGGTGCATATGGCTCTTTGGGTGCTTATGGTCCTGGTGCTGCCTTTGCACCATCTGCCTTTGGACCTGGTTTTGGTGTTTCTGGCTTCGGCTACCGTGGTGGTGCTGGCAGAGGATGCGGTTGTGCTTACTAAGTAACTTGACTGTGCTTTCTTTTTTGGTTTTCAATAAACGAAATTTTATACCATTCTACTTATTTTTATTTTCTGTAATTTATACGGTTCTGTTGTTTATTATAATCGATTTTAATAGTTGCCTTACAATAAGCCTACGTATACACGTTTGAAGTAAATTATTTTAATCATTACACTGAAATTATCTCAATTCTTGAACGCAAATTCACAATCGTATTTAATCAAACTTAAATTGTTTTATTGTAACGTTTTATTCTATGTTGACAAACTCGAAGGACGAGGCGCGTTTTGCCCCGGCTGCCGCCTTCGATCCCACTGCTCTTGCTACTCTTTTCCACTTTCCTGGTTGATCTGGCAGAGGATGTGGTTGCTCCTACAAAGAAGTTATAAAAAAAAATTAGTAATGTTTGAATAAATCAATATTTTTATATATTGTACTGACATTTGTGGACTTATTCGTTCTATCGTGAATAACTGATGTGGGGTTTACGATGTAAGTATACAAATCCATGAGTAAAAAAGCTGAAAGGGAATAAAATTAGCCTGTTCCGAACATTTTTGTCAACACACAGGTGACAACACAACTTGAACCTGCCCAAGTGTTTAAAATTAAAATCATTAGTAACCATTTTATTAGAATGAGGATTAAAGTGGTACTTTTTTTGGATGGGAAATCATCAAATGACTTCTCCCGCTCTGGGTGAAGCAGGAGGGTGTGTCAGACTTTTACTGACTATAACCCACCCGTGTTGCCTCAGTTGCCTGTGTGCCAGGGGCCACGGTATCTCTTTCGAACAACCCGCACCCCTGGCAGGCATCGGCCCTTGCGGGCCCCATCAGTTGTTGCTGACATCTCTTTGAGGCGCGCGTGGAACACAACGCGTCGTCGACCCGGGCTTGGTCCTTACCGGATATTAAAGTGGTACTTCACTTTATCTTATTGCGAGTACAAATTAGGGTATATTTCATGTTATTTGACATACCTTCAATCGAATCCTTTTTATGAGGGAATTTGGATGATTTTAAGGAAATACTCAATAAAAAAGTATATTCTAACCTAATCCAATTCATGGCCTACCCATGTGCTAAATTTTCTCTAAAACCGTTCAGCCGATAAAGTGTGAAAGCGTAACAAAGAAACATACAAAAACAAATCTTTTCTCTTTATATTATTAGTTGATTTCGCTGATTTACTTAATTTTACAGTCAAAATACTGTTAATATTTACAGTATTTTGACTATAAAATTACAATCTTTAGAAGTTCCACAACATGAAATATCATTTTAATTATGGTGAAATGAATTGACTACTTTTTAATTTTTATTAATCAATCTGTAACCGGCGACTGTTTTGTGAATTTTGCTGTAAGAGGTTTAGAATATTACAATATTACGAATCGGTTTGACATCTACACGGCAGGAAAAAATTACTATGTATTGTTGTGAAAGTCATCTATAATCATTTTGTCCCACTTTCATATTAAAATGTAGTACCAAAATCATTATTAAACTAAGTCAAATTTGAGAGAAAATGGACAAGAATTGCTTTTGTTTTCGGCTACTCAGGACTTTCGTTCATAAAATAAAAAACATCAAAATTAAACATCAGCCCAAAACCAATCTATTTCTTGAAATTGGCAGTAAATAATCTTTTAAAACCATCTTAATCTCGCTCGACCAAAAAATAAATGAGTAGCTCATTCATTGGTCCATTAATTGAAACGAGCTTTCATGTTGCGCATCGAATACGGACGTGTTACGAGGTCATCGATGTACCCATCAATAATTTATGTAAGTGATGATTGCATAAATATGCTTATTAAGTTTATGAATATAATTGTTTTGTCTATTTGTCATTTTTTTTAATACGGGATAGCACACAATGTTATTTTACTACAATTTAACTATAACAACTCAGTTACGTAGTCTGTAATTTCTTCTCTTCTGAACTAATAACGATTACCTACAAACTTGCGGACGGCGAGTAATGGGTAGATCGCTGTCCGGTAAGGACCAAGCCCGGGACGACGCACACTGGTCCCAAATTAAAAAAAAGTGGACATTGATAGTAGACCGCTGATATTTTTTTTTATTGTTGATATAATGATAACAGATAAGGCAAAAAAATATTATTGTCCTACTTCAAATACTTTTCTCTATAAAAAATATTTCTTTTTTTTTTGTATGGGAGTGATTACATTTTACTCAATTTCTCAAAAACCTTAAGCGATGTCGAGATGGCATTCACATATGTTAGAAAACTAATAATTCTGAGTATTTGGCTCGAAGAAACTTATTGCTTATCTCTGCGTACTTTCGAGATAATAGTGACAGAAAATAACAATTTTTATTAATGTTAATTGTTCGCTTTTTTTTAATCATAGCCTTACTCATATCGCAATAGGTCCGCTGGCCAGCAAAATGGAGCTTCGACGCGAGTTTGCCGGGATAACAAGATGGCCGCCTCTCATGACGTAACGTAATACGGTCACGAATCGCGCGCGTACACCTCACTCAGTGTACAACTAAATGTGGTTGCGATAAGACGTGTCCTTATTTTTTCTGTGCGCTTGAAGAAATGCTTGTTGTTTGTTTGTTTTGTTATTGTTGTATTTTGAATCTTTGGATTTTAAAATCAAATAATTTTTGTTTGTCTTTCTTTCGTCGAATTTGTTTTCGTAATTTTTTTTGTTAAAATCAAAGTCACTTTGTCTTTGATATCTTTGATTCTAATTTGTTTTCAATTTTCCTTAAAATTATAATATGTCCGCATTTGTCACCAACTTAGACTTATACGTTGTTCTTAAATCAGGAGGTGGTTTTAAAAATGTCGAATTTTTATTTAATGCCCTTATTGAACGTATTGGTGTTGAATTGTCTTCCGAAGATTTGAGTAATATTAAATTATTTTGTCGTAATTTTTTAAGTAATATCTCAAAAAGATGGTCTGCTTCCAGTAGAGCTCAAAAGACCTTTCTTAACAAAAATTCAGACTGGTTACAATCCCAAATAGTTTGGCCAAAATGTCAAAATATCGATTTAAGCAGCATTTTTAAAGTTGCCGAGGAAGTAATTCCAAATTTCGAAACGCAAGTGGATACTCATCAATTAAGTTATGGTACAAGTAAAAAACCATTTGTTGATATATCTGATAAACAGAAGAAAAGGCGTTCTCTAACACTTCTAGATCACACAGAGGAGGAATTAGTTTATGCTTTATGTGCCAAATTAAAAGAGTCTAAAAAAACAAAATTAGCAGCTATATTAAACGAACTCAGCCAAAACAAGGAAAAATGTGAGATGGTATATGATGTACTATTCGCTAAAAAGACTGACAAACCGTGTTTACCAGATGATAAAACGTTAGCGCTTTACACCTCAACAAATTTGTCAAAATGGCAATATCGAAATTTAAGAACTATTCTTGCTTCAGAGAAAATGTATGGTCTTCCATCCTATCAAAAGCTCCTGGAAGCTAAAAAAACTTGTTATCCTCCAGAGTCAGACATAACTGTAACTGAATCTGATGCTAAGATAAGACTTCAATCGCTTCTAGATTTGACAACTAATAGGATATTAAAAACAATTCAGCACAACTCTGCCGACAAAAAATCGCTAAAACTAATAAGCAAATGGGGTTTTGACGGGTCATCTTCTCAAAGTAATTATAAACAAAAGTCACACTCCGACACTAAAATTGACGATTCTTCAGTTTTCATGATTAGTTTGGTTCCGCTTCGTTTGGAAGAAGAGAGTGGTACTATCTTGTGGCAAAATCCTGCTCCCTCTTCAACAAACTATTGTCGTCCAATTGGCTTTATATTTGCAAAAGAAACAAATGAATTGATAAAGAAGGAAAGTGCATCCTTAGAGGAAGAAATTCGTAATCTTGTTCCCACAATTGTAGATAATTTTGATATTAAACATGATTTGTACATGACTATGATTGATGGGAAAATTTCTACTGTGATTTCCAATACTTCTTCTGCAGCTGTTTGTAATATTTGCAATACCCCACCTAGCAAAATGAATGACTTGGACTTTGTATCCAAAAGACTCATCAGAGAAGATATGTATAAATATGGTCTGTCTTCGCTTCATATGTGGATAAGATGTATGGAATGTATTTTATACATTTCGTACAACTTAGACTTCAAAAAGTGGGCTGCACGAAAAGAAGATAAATTGTTAAAAGAAATTAAAAAGAATTTGACACAAGAAGAATTCCGGGAAAGAACTGGTTTGTTAATTGACATAGTAAAACAGGGATTTGGTACAACCAATGACGGTAACACGGCAAGAAGGTTTTTTGAAAATTATGAAGTATCTGCTGAAATAACGGGTATCCACCCTGATTTAATCAAGAGATTTGCAGTCATTTTACAAACAATTTCATCTGGTCAACTTATTAATACCAACTTGTTTAGGGAATATTGTAAAGAAACAGCAATGCTATATGTAAACTTATATCCATGGTATTACATGCCTTCAAGTGTCCATAAATTGTTGATACACGGTGCTGATATTTGTGAAAATTTCTCCTTTATTCCGATAGGCATGCTTTCCGAAGAAGCTTCCGAAGCGAGGAATAAAGATTTCCGGAATGTTAGAATGGCACATACAAGAAAAATCGGTAGAGTTCAGACTAATTTAGACATTATCCACAGCTTTCTAATTAGCTCAGATCCTTACATCAGCCATATCAAACCAAAGTTTGCTCGTTTACATAAACAGTTGTTTCCAGAGGCTAGTGCTTTGATCTTGAACAATGAATTGCTTTCGTTGGAAAACGAGGAAATAGAGATTTCTCAAGAGAATATAGACCCAAATATTAATCTTTCACCATAATATTTTTTCAGAATCGTTTGTGAACATATTCAACTTTATGTTTGCAGCTTAATATGTCTTCATTTTGATTGTTTTTTAGAACTGATGAAAGTACTCCTTCAGAAAGGTCATAGCTTTTCAGTCATTAGTGAGCCCCCATAACCTCTTTTACAGAGAAGTCTCTTCTTACTTATTTGACATTACGCATACATTATAATTATGTGCTAAAGTAAGGCTATGATTAAAAAAAAAACAAAAAATTAACATTAAAAAAAAATGTTATTTTCTGTCACTATTATCTCGAAAGTACGCAGAGATAAGCAATAAGTTTCTTCGAGCCAAATACTCAGAATTATTAGTTTTCTAACATATGTGATTGCCATCTCGACATCGCTTAAAGTTTTTGAGAAATTGAGTAAAACGCTCCCATACAAAAAAAAAGAAATATTTTTTTTACAGAAAAGTATTTGAAGTAGGACAATAATATTTTTTTGCCTTATCTGTTATCATTGTATCAACAATAAAAAAAAATATCAGCGGTCTACTATCAATGTCCACTTTTTTTTAATTTGGGACCAGTGTGCGACGGCGCGTTGTGTTCCACGCGCGCCTCAAAAAGATGTCAGCAACAACTGATGGGGCACGCAAGAGCTGACGCCTGCCATGGGTGCGGGTTGTTTGAAAGAGATACCGCTGCCCTTGGCATACAGGCAACTGAGGGAACACGGGTGGGTTTTAGTCAGTAAAAGTCTGACACGCCCTCCTGCTCCACTCAGAGCGGGAGAAGTCATTTGATGATTTCCCACCTAGAAAAAAAAAATGATAACAATCACTACTACTAAAATATGGACAATTACCAATCTTGATCTGTACCACTTCCCCCCCAGTGGGGTTCCCGCATTGTCGTTGCGGGGGGGGCTCAGTAACCGTGGTCACCCTCCCACGGTGAAGCGAAGAGGAACCCCAAGGTGGGGCCGCTCGTCAGGGCTTGTGCCTCCAAGCCGACGACGTAGAGGCCAAAAAGTAGGTTGCGGTGAGGTGCATCGCAACTGAGGCGGGCCGCGATGTCGAATGGGAGGCATCGCGGCTGAGGGTTACAGGCTGCGGCGGAGGAGGAGTGCCGGTACTTCTGAGTAGCGCTCTTCCCTTCCGTAGCCTGGACGGGGCCGCCACCGTTTGATGGCGGACGCGGTGGGGCCGCAGGGGAAGAGGAGTGTCGGTATAGCGTTGGCCGCTCTCCCTATCCCCTGCGGCCGAAAAGTGGTTGGCGGCGGGGCCACTGTACTGACCCGTCGCAGGAGGACGTCAGCAGCAGCTGGTGGGGCCCGCAAGGGCCGATGCCTGCTAGGGGTGCGGGTTGTTCGAAAGAAATACCGCGGCCCCTGGCATACGGGCAGCTGAAGGAACATGGGTGGGTTTTAGTCATTAAAAGTCTGACACGCCCTCCTGCTCCAACCAGAGCGGGAGAAGCCATTTGATGATTTCCCACCCACAAAAAAAAAAAAAAAAAAGCTGTACCACTTGAGATAAATCTTGTACTATAACAGACCCATCTTAGTTGGAAATACAGTCTTGAGACAAACTCTCAGTCTGGGACGGGTGATCTGTTGTTACCTCAGGCTGGACAGCAACAGAGTATGACACGTTTTGACAAGTTCACTGACAGTTACTAACTCATTTGCAGCAAGAATATGTTCTTTAATTTGGTTCTGAGAACCCACATATTTAATGTAAAGGGAACTTAGTCTGCCCTCAAGTACCTGTATATCAAACTGTAAGCGCTGTGTATCAATTTGTACATATAAATATTTGCTGTCTTCTAATTTGATTTGATAATTGTTTAATTTACTGATTAGATCGATACGTTCCTTCCTCAGTGAAATATTTTTGGAAAAGTGTGGTTATCATTTCTGTCAATGTCATTTCGTTTTAGGAAGGTTACATTTTTGTATTATTCTATTAAGTTTTGCATATTTTTTTTATTTTCTTCTGACTAACTTTCTAAGTGTAATTTGTGTTTAGTAATTCATTATACGGGTGGTTAGTTTTTTCAACCTGGGTACATTATTTTTCCTTCTGTAATTGGATATTACGACTATTATTACTATATCTAACAAATAAGACAGTTTGCACTTTTAACCTCACAACAAGTTCGCTACAAATGCAATACATAGCTGTACACAGAATAAGTCTAGAGATAGTGATCATAAAAACATCAAACACATACTTCTTATTTCTTGTTTATTACCAAAAAACATTTTACTTATTACTATCTAGTACAGATAGTCGTAAGGGGCACCGCAGCCGCACGCGCACTTGCCGGCGATAGACACAGCACCAGCAGCAGCCACAGGACCACTGAAGCTCACAGCGCCCATGATGGGGACCTGACCGGCGACGGCGGTAGTACCGGTGACTGGCAGCTCACCAGCGACCGCCACGTTACCTTCACCGGCGCCGCCGTATGCGGCAAGTCCAGCACCACAACCGGCAGCGGGGTATGCGCCAGAAAAACCAGTGGTGGGGTACGCAAGTCCATCATAAGCAAAACCAGGAGCAGTCAAGCCGTTGAAGCCATAAGTACCAGCCAGCATGGGAGAAGCAAAAGCTGGAGCAATCGCCGGGCCGTAAGCAGCGCAAGTCTGGCTGAATACATTCTGCAAAAGCAATAATCACGATTGACCACTATGCACAAACACTCTGTGTGGTTAAGTTATAAAACGGCGGACATCAACATACTTAAGTAGCTGTCTTATTTTGAGCTCTAATACGAAAAAAATAATTTCAAAGTCTTAACAACATTCTGATATACGAAACAGTGCAAGCAAAACAGTTGGTATAGCACAATATAAGAAAATTCACTCACCTGAACCAAGCAAGCTTGGATGCAGAGCAACAGAACAGTGAAGGAAGACATGTTTGATGTTAGTTCAACGAGAAGTTGAAGACTGAATGATGACCCAAAATAGTTGTCACATTTATACTCAGCTACTTGTTGATATGAGTCTAAGTTTCGAAATATTGAAAACGTGACTAAAATATCAGACAAAATTATTAAGCGTTTTTTTTTGTTGGTAAATAGTAGGCTTATCGTGCTTGCACAAGCTATTAATTAATTGCACTTACCTACACACAAATTTTCTTGGAACTTGATAACATACTTGTGTATAAAACCTCTAACAGTTGCACTGAACATCATTCTTGTATCAGCACTCGAAACAAACTACAATGTCTGTCAAAGCTATCCTCGTGCTCTGCGCTCAGGCGCTCCTGCTCAAGGTAAGAAGTAATGATTAAAAGATTTTATAATATTCTTGTCACATTGTACTGGTCTTCGTGATTGTGTTCCAAATACAAAATAATATGAATTTGGGACGCAGAAGGAACTAATAAAATAAATATTCTTACAATTTCAGTCCGCACTCGGTCAGCCATGCACCAGCCGCGCTGCGGTTGCTGATATCTCTGGACTTGCTGGTCCCTACGGCATGACCTATCCCGCCTTAGCCACCCCTTGCGGCTTGACGGCTCCTGCTTGTGCATATGATGGACTCGCGTACACTGGGGCTGGCTTGGCAGGCAGAGGTCTGGCTTTTGATGGGCTGGCCCCTGGCTGCGCAGGCAGAAGCCTGGCTTACGACGGAATCTACGCACCCACCATGGAGTTCAGTCCCACCAGTGGCGGTGCTCTGCCTGTCTCCAGCGCTTCCGCTATCGCTCCCGTCGGTATCTCCGTGGCGTCTGACAACGTTTATGACGGTATCCTGACTGTGGGTGGTGAGCTGCCGTTCGTGGGTACTGTTGCTATGGAAGGTGTGGTGCCTTCTGCTGGTGCTGGCGCTGTCAACCATGCCTGTGGTAATGGCAGGAACGCCATGATCAGTGAGACTTCTGCTTTCGGTCCAGCTGGTGCATATGGCTCTTTGGGTGCTTATGGTCCTGGTGCTGCCTTTGCACCATCTGCCTTTGGACCTGGTTTTGGTGTTTCTGGCTTCGGCTACCGTGGTGGTGCTGGCAGAGGATGCGGTTGTGCTTACTAAGTAACTTGACTGTGCTTTCTTTTTTGGTTTTCAATAAACGAAATTTTATACCATTCTACTTATTTTTATTTTCTGTAATTTATACGATTCTGTTGTGTATTATAATCGATTTTAATAGTTGCCTTACAATAAGCCTACGTATACACGTTTGAAGTAAATTATTTTAATCATTACACTGAAATTATCTCAATTCTTGAACGCAAATTCACAATCGTATTTAATCAAACTTAAATTGTTTTATTGTAACGTTTTATTCTATGTTGACAAACTCGAAGGACGAGGCGCGTTTTGCCCTGGCTGCCGCCTTCGATCCCACTGCTCTTGCTACCCTTTTCCGCGTTTTTGGTTGAGCTGGCAGAGCATGTGGTTGCTCCTACAAAGAAGTTATTTAAAAAAAAATCTACTAGTAATGTTTGAATAAATCAATATTTTTATATATACTGACATTTGTGGACTTATTCGTTCTATCGTGAATAACTGATATGGGGTTTTCGATGTAAGTTTAGAAATGCAAGAATAAAAAAGCTAAAACGGAATAAAATTTGCCTGTTCCGAACATTTTTGTCAACACACAGGTGACAACACAAGTTGAACCTGCCCAAGTGATTAAAATTAATATCATTAGTTACAATTTTATTAGAATGAGGATTAAAGTGGTACTTTTTTTTTGCGGTGGGAAATCATCAAATTACTTCTTTCGCTCTGGGTGAAGCAGGAGGGCGTGTCAGGCATTTACTGACTAAACCCCACCCGTGTTGCCTCAGTTGCCTGTGTGGCAGAGGCCACGGTAACTCTTTCGAAAAACCCGCACCCCTGGCGGGCTCCATCAGTTGTTGCTGACATTTCTTTGAGGCGCGCGTGGAACACAACGCGTCGTCGACCCGGGCTTGGTCCTTACCGGACATTCAAGTGGTACTTCACTTTATCTTATTGCGAGTACAAATTAGGGTATTTTTCATGTTATTTTACATACCTTCAATCGAATCCTTTTTATGAGGGAATTTGGATGACTTTAAGGAAATACTCAATAAAAAAGTATATTCTAACCTAATCCAGCTCATGGTCTACCCATGTGCTAAATTTTCTCTAAAACCGTTCAGCTGATAAAGTGTGAAAGCGTAACAAAGAAACATACCTACAAAAACAAATCTTTTCTCTTTATATTATTAGTTGATTTCGCTGATTTAATTAATTTTACAGTCAAAATACTGTAAAAATTTTCAGAAATATTTACAGTATTTTGACTATAGAATTACAATCTTTAGAAGTTCCACAACATGAAATATCATTTTAATTATGGTCAAATGAATTGACTTCTTTTCATTAATCGACCTCTAACCGGCGACTGCTTTGTGAATTTTGCTATAAGAGGTTTAGAATATCACATTATTACGAATCAGTTTGACGTCTACACGGCAGAAAAAAGTACTATGTTTTGTTGTGAAAGTCAATTTAGTACCTAATTCATTATTAAACTAAGTCAAATTTGAGAGAAAATGGACAAGAATTGCTTTTGATTTCGGCTACTCAGGACTTTCTACACTAACATTATAAAGAGGAAAGATTTTTATTTTTGTATTTTTGTATGTAACGAATAAACATAAAAACTACTGAACCGATTTCAAAAATTCTTTTGCCGTTAGAAAGCTACAAAACCAAAATCAAAATCAAAAGTAATTTATTTAAACTAGGCTGAGAGTCAGCACTTTTTGAATGTCAAAATTACATAAGACAGTCCCACCAAAAAGCTCGCCCTTCACCACTTCCTAGTGCTGCTTCTGGGAAGAAGAAGTGGTGCAACAAACTCCCCAGCAGCACAGCTGTCTGTTACACATGTACATTACATTGTACATTATCACTGAGTAACATAGGCTATATTTATTACTCGAAAAAATTAGAGATCCTTAGAAATCCCTACTAAACCACCCCAAGGTGTAAAAAATTAGGCATAAAATGTCTTTCATCGCATGCGCTGCGGAAAGTATTGATGATAGAACAAAAAAATGTTCTAAAATATTATAGAATATATCAATATCTATAAAAAACTTCGCGAGACCATATGTCCAACTATTGTAGTTACGTCACTATAACTACTTTTTTAAATTTTAAAAGTTGATAGAAATGCCGATGAAAATCAGACCATGTTAACCTTTGTACCAAATAAATTATTTGCTATTCAAGAATGTCTCAATACCTGTTGATTACTTTTTGAATTATTCAAATCGGACATTCCATTCAAAAGTTATTATGAAATTACTGACTAAAACCCACCCGTGTTGCTTCAGTTGCCTGTGTGCCGGGGGCCACGGTATTTCTTTCGAACAACCCGCACGCCTGGCAGGCATCGGCCCTTGCGGGCTCCATCCGTAGGTGCTGATATATCTTTGAAGTGCGCATGGAACACAACGCGCCGTCGACCCGGGCTGGGCCCCTACCGGACAGCGAGCTACCCATTACTCGCCATCCGCAAGCCCACGCCTACGGTGGCCGGGAATCAGCCTGGGATTCCCGATGCCCAGGGCGTCTCCTGTGGAGGCTAGAGCCGTGAGGGCGCATGTACTGCCTCTCCCTCACGTGCGCTGCCTCCCTCTTCGCGAGCATTACTGTTTCGCAGAAGGAGGCGACGGCTACACATGCACTCTCGCTCCGTACCATGGCCTGGACCAGGGCCGGACGCGAGCGATTGTCGCCGCCGATCGTCTCCACGAGGACACGGCGGTGCTCCACTCAAGCCGGGTAGACCTGCACCGTATGCTCCACCGTGGCCTTACGGCGATGTTCACAGTGGAAACACCCGGGCGTTTCCTTCCGCCTTATACGAAACAGGAACCTCCCGAAACAGCCGTGTCCGGTGAGAACCTGCGTCAGGCTGAAGGTAAGGATGCCATGGCGCCTCGCAATCGTGCCATGCCCAGCACTGGGTTGTGACAATCACAATCTCCATGTCGCCATGAGATCCCGCCCGAGCTCTGTCCGATGTACCGCAATTTCTCGCGCTACTCTCAAGTGTGCGCAAGGACCTTTGCCTCCAGATTCCATGGCGGCAATTCGGCAAGGAGGCCCACCTGAGATCGTGCGGTATTCCCGGACCATTCGGATGGCCATGACCCTATGGGACGCGTTCAGCCGGCGAGCTGATCGGCGCCTCAAAGAAGGCGCCCACACCGGTGCCCCATAAAGGGCCATGGATCCCACGACATTGCGTAGAGCCTCCGGTAGGAGGCGTTTGGACCCCCTAGATTTGGCAGGAACCGCTTCAAAGCAGCCGCAGCTCGCTCCAGTCTGGAAGTCTTTGTTTTTATTTTGAACATTTGGACAAATTGAGTCATGTACGTTTTAATTAGCATACTTATAAGTTAAATTATCTTTGTATATCCCAAAATGTTTAAAAAAAATATGTCCACCCGTGCGCAGCCGGGACGGGCCGCTAGTTGTTCATAAAATTAAAACATCTAAATTAATCATCAGCCCAAAACCAATATTTTTCTTGTAATTGGCAGTAAATAATCTTTTCAGACATCTTAATCTCGCTCGACAAAAAATAAATAAGTAGCTCATTCATTTGTCCATCAATTGAAACGAGCTTTCATGTTGCGCATTAAAAGTTATGGAAATACAGTACCTATTTAAGTTATAAAAGTACGTCTGTTAAATCAACGATACTGATAAAATTTTGGATACGGTCTCCTCGCCCTCTTAACAATGTGGACGGACGGACGAAGACACAGCGGAGGCACTCTTTGAGTACGGCAACCATACGTTTGTGTGTGATTTTGAAATAATATATCGAATTGTCATAGTCGATCATTGGGATATTTCATTTATGATACTGGCAAAACTATGAGCGAATGACATTTCGATCATGACGGTTGAGAACGCAGGGTGCACTCAGCCTATTTTCTCGAGGCCAGCATCGAATACGGGACGTGTTACGAGGTCATCAATAAACCGATCAATAAATTATGTAAGTGATGATTGCATAAATATGCTTATTAAGAATATGAATATAATTGTTTTGTCTATTTGTATTTTTTTAAATATGGGAAAGCACACAATTTTATTTTACTACAATTTAACTTTAACAACTCAGTTACGTAGTCTGTAATTTCTTCTTTTCTGACCTTATAACGATCACCTACAAACACAGTAATGAAAATTCAACGAAGTTGACATACTAACTCTGCCTTCTCTTTATATCCTAGAAAATATCTTGTATGTTCGCAAAAATTTAGGTCTTTTCAAAAAAAGATGCGACTTCCATAATCTAAATACACGTAGTAAAGATGAAATTGTGATTCCAAAATTTAGATTAACTAAAACTAGCAAGTCATTTCTAATAAACAGTATCCGCTTCTATAACAAGTTGCCAAAATCGGTTACAGAACTTAGCGATGGAAAGTTTAAAACTCACATCAAACGTGTCCTTATCAAAAAAGCATATTATAAGATAAAAGACTACGTTGAAGACAAGGAAGTTTGGCATTAATTCCTTCTGCACATGTGGCTTCCCTGGTAACTCATTAGCACCATAACTTTGTGAGCGTCTATTAACTGCTTCCAAATTACAATGTTAATTTTAATTATTTTATTTTTTACACTTTCTGACATATTCTCGTCATTATTTGACATTATGCAACCCTTGTAATATCGAGTATTTATTAGTGATTCTCATGGAAATCATATCACTTGGTTTAAATAGGTTGATTTTACTTATGTAGATTCTTTTACATATTGTGAATGAGAGAACGTTGTAGGCCTACAGTTTCTGTTCTTTATTTTCATTCCTCTAAGTACCTGGTACTTATTGACAGGCCTGCACTGTCCTCCCATACCTAATATCACTGTAATTTGAAAACATTATAAAATCCAATTATTTTTAAAAGAGTAACCGTGGAGTTTCTTGCCGGCTCTTCTCCATAGGAAGCGACAAATTGGAACCGTGCACCTAGCTTCTGACGTTTCATAAGTGCCCTTGCAGGTTTATGTGAAATAAAAATATTTTGATTTTGATTTTGATTTTGAATTTTGGGATTATATTCATTTCCTATTACTGATGCCATTATGCGTTTGTAAGTTGACCCTGGCATACAATAATTTTGAGTGGAGTAAGTCAGGTTATTACTAATTAATTTATCTATACCTCTTCCTGTATCATCTGCGAACATAGATGAATGATAACAGTCATACATTGCGAAGATCGCCCTGAGGACACGGTGGAGCATACGGTGGAGGTTTGCCCGGCTTGGGCGGGGTACTGCCGTGTACTCATGGAGGCGATCGGCGGTGGCGATCTCTTGCGTCCGGCCCTGGTCCAGGCCATGGTACGGAGCGAGAGTGCATGGCTAGCAGTCGCTTCCATCAGCGAAGCAGTGATGCTCGCAAAGAGGGAGGCGGCGCACGTGAGGCAGATGCTGTACATGCACCCTCACGGCCATGGCCTTCGCAGGAGGCGCCCTGGGCGTCGGGAATCACAGGGTGATTCCCGGCCACCGCAGGCACGGGCTTGCGGACGGCGAGTAATGGGTAGCTCGCTGTCCAGTAAGGACCAAGCCCGGGTCGACGGCGCGTTGTGTTCCACGCGCGCCTCAAAAAGATGTCAGCAACAACTGATGGGGCACGCAAGAGCTGACGCCTGCCATGGGTGCGGGTTGTTTGAAAGAGATACCGCCGCCCCTGGCATACAGGCAACTGAGGGAACACGGGTGGGTTTTAGTCAGTAAAAGTCTGACACGCCCTCCTGCTCCACTCAGAGCGGGAGAAGTCATTTGATGATTTCCCCACCTAGAAAAAAAAATTATAACAATCACTACTACTAAACAATAGACAACTACCAATTTTGAGCTGTACCACTTGAGATAAATCTTGTACTATAACAGACCCATCTTGGTTGGGAATACAGTCTTGAGACAAACTCTCAGTCTGGGACGGGTGGTCTGTTACCTCAGGCTGGACAGCAACAGAGTATGACACGTTTTGACAAGTTCACTGACAGTTACTAACTCATTTGCAGCAAGAATATGTTCTTTAATTTGGTTACGAGAACCCACATATTTAATGTAAAGGGAACTTAGTCTGCCCTCAAGTACCTGTATATCAAACTGTAAGCGCTGTGTATCAATTTGTACATATATATTTGCAGTCTTCTAATTTGATTTGATAATTGTTTAATTTACTGATTAGATCGATACGTTCTTTCCTCAGTGAAATATTTTTGGAAAAGTGTTTTTGTTGTTTGTCAAAATGGTTACATTTTTTAATTATTCTATTAAGTTTTGCATATTTTTTTTTATTTTCTTCTGACTAACTTTCTAACTATAATTAGTGTTTAGTAATTCATTATACGGGTGGTTAGTTTTTTCAACCTGGGAACATTCTTTTTCTTTCCCTAATTAGATAATACGACTATTATTACTATATCTAATAAATAAGACAGTTTGCACTTTTAACCTCACAACAAGTTCGCTACGAATGCAATACATAGCAGTACACAGAATAAGTCTAAAGATAGTGATCATAAAAACATCAAAGTTATGCTTCTTATTTCTTGTTTATTAACAGAACAGATTTTTCGTATTACTATCTAGTACAGATAGTCGTAAGGGCAACCGCAGCCGCACGCGCACTTGCCGGCGATAGACACAGCACCAGCAGCAGCCACAGGACCACTGAAGCTCACAGCGCCCATGATGGGGACCTGACCGGCGACGGCGGTAGTACCGGCGACTGGCAGCTCACCAACGACCGCCACGTTACCTTCACCGGCGCCGCCGTATGCGGCAAGTCCAGCACCACATCCGGCAGCGGGGTATGCGCCAGAAAAACCAGTGGCGGGGTACGCAAGTCCATCATAAGCAAAACCAGGAGCAGTCAAGCCGTTGAAGCCATAAGTACCAGCCAGCATGGGAGAAGCAAAAGCTGGAGCAATCGCCGGGCCGTAAGCACCGCAGGTCTGGCTGAATACATTCTGCAAAAGCAATAATCACGATTGACCACTATGCACAAACACTCTGTTTGGTTATGTTATAAAACGGCGGACATCAACATACGTATTAAGTAGATGTCTAATTTTGAGCTCCAATACGAAAAAAATAATTTCAAAGTCTCAGCAACATTCTGATATACGAAACAGTGCAATCAAAACAGTTGATGTAGCATAATATACGAAAATTCACTCACCTGGACCAAGCAAGCTTGGATGCAGAGCAACAGAACAGTGAAGGAAGACATGTTTGATGTTAGTTCAACGAGAAGCTGAAGACTGAATGATGACCCAAAATAGTTGTCACATTTATACTCACCTACTTGTTGATATGAGTCTATGTTTCGAAATATTGAAAACGTGACTGAAATATCAGACAAAATTATTAAGCGTTTTTTTTTTGTTAGTAAATAGTAGGCTTATCGTGCTTGCACAAGCTATTAATTAATTGCACTTACCTACACACAAATTTTCTTGGAACTTGATAACATACTTAAGTATAAAACCTCCAACAGCTGCACTGAACATCATTCTTGTATCCGCACTCGAAACAAACTACAATGTCTGTCAAAGCTATCCTCGTGCTCTGCGCTCAGGCGCTCCTGATCAAGGTAAGAAGTAATGATTAAAAGATTTTATTGAAATATTCTTATCACATTTTAGTGGTCTTCGTGATTGTGTTCCAAATACAAAATAATAAGAATTTGGGCCGTAGAAGGAACTAATAAGATAAATATTCTTACAATTTCAGTCCGCACTCGGTCAGCCATGTACCAGCCGCGCTGCGGTTGCTGATATCTCTGGACTTGCTGGTCCCTACGGCATGACCTATCCCGCCTTAGCCACCCCTTGCGGCTTGACGGCTCCTGCTTATGCATATGATGGACTCGCGTACACTGGGGCTGGCTTGGCAGGCAGAGGTCTGGCTTTTGATGGGCTGGCCCCTGGCTGCGCAGGCAGAAGCCTGGCTTACGACGGAATCTACGCACCCACCATGGAGTTCAGTCCCACCAGTGGCGGTGCTCTGCCTGTCTCCAGCGTTTCCGCTATCGCTCCCGTCGGTATCTCCGTGGCGTCTGACAACGTTTATGAGGGTATACTGACTGTGGGTGGTGAGCTGCCGTTCGTGGGTACTGTTGCTATGGAAGGTGTGGTGCCTTCTGCTGGTGCTGGCGCTGTCAACCATGCCTGTGGTAATGGCAGGAACGCTATGATCAGTGAGACTTCTGCTTTCGGTCCAGCTGGTGCATATGGCTCTTTGGGTGCTTATGGTCCTGGCGCTGCCTTTGCACCATCTGCCTTTGGACCTGGTTGTGGTGTTTCTGGCTTCGGCTACCGTGGTGGTGCTGGCAGGGGATGCAGTTGTGCTTACTAAGAGGTTATTCACCAAGAAAATAAACTATTTCAAATGACTGAATAAATCAATATGCATCAAATGTTTTCGCTTTTATTTGTGGACTTAATCGTGGTTAAGTAGAAAGAATCATGCCATATGTAGATTTAATACATGTACCGAATAACTGTTTGGTTAGTACACAAGCAATTATTTTTAAAATTTCTTACGAAACCAAAAGTTAAGAGGCTCAGAATGGAACCTTGGAGAACCCCTTAGCATTAATCATTTAAGGGAAAACATGTGGGAATGATAGGGCTTTTTCAAATCAGCATTCATAGTATCGTAACGTATTCGTCGAAAAGTCCTTAAAATACATTAATATGCTAAAAATTCTTGCAGGTTTTTCGCGGGGTGTGCATCAGACCCACAGGTGGACCTGATGCACACACCGCGGTAGGTCTACGAAAAATATATGCATTTATCAATTACAAGACGTAAGTTAGATTATGGGTCTTTCTTTTATAATAATAGTGCTGAAACTCACCTGTTTAAATTAGAGAAAGTTCAGAATCAGGCACTAAGAATAGTGGGCGGATATATGAGAAGTACTCCAGTTCACGTCATGGAAAGTGAGCTCTGTTTTCCTCCACTGTATTTGCGAAGAAGGTGGTTGGCATATAGGTTTTGTTTGAAATCTTGCTCCATTGTCGGTAATGTTACAAACAAATTGTTAGCGGAACTTGGCAGTTTGGGACATATCAGCTATTGGTCAAATAAAGAAATGACACTTTTAAATACAGTGTATACAGAAGTCAAAGAAGAAAATCTGGATGCCAAACCTGTTTTAAAAATGTTTAATGATAAATGATTTTATTTCTGTAAGTAGGTTTGCGCAAATTCTTTTACACGCCAATCATATTTTTTTAAACTAGATGAGGTCGACGTTTCCTATCTGACTACTCTGAGAAGAAAGGCCGAAACAAACTCAGAGGTCACAGTCTCTTTTAAAGTTCAGACATAATCTTGGTCAGATCATGTGAAAACCATGTGGATCGGTGTCTGAAATGGTCTTTTGAGGAGAGAACCACACAGATTGAGTGGACCTGTACATTCAGTGCACGCATTTATCAGTAATCATGCAGCTCAACTCAGAACTTGAGGAGCTCAACGATTTGATGAACAATACCAAAGATAGGACATTTGGGTAGGCCGCATAAAGTACTCAAACTACCAGATTAATACTAAAACTAACTGAGAAAGAGATGAAAAAACACAAAAATAAAAAAAAAATACCCACAGAGTCCTCACATTCACAATATTTAAAACAATAATAATATTATACTTCTCAAAGTAAATATTCATGTCAATGTGTATATAATAATTATCAAATGTCAAAGAGTGTAAGTTTCCAAAAAACAAAAACAAAAACAACATTTAGTATGCAAAAATTGGAGCAGGTCAATCCCAAGCTTTTGTATCCTCAAAATAATCTTTAACGGTATAAAAGGCTTTCAGGCACAACTTACGTTTCATGAATGATTTAAATTTTATTGATACTTAGATCTTGAACATGGCTTGGAAGTTTATTATAAAAGCGTATACATTGACATCTGAATGACCCGCCTATTTTCTTGAGCCTTGTTGATGGTACAACAAATTTGAGTTTAAGAACATGGATTACCAAAATTAACATTAATAGTCTAATTATTATTAACATAGAGGTCATTAAAATGCCTAAAAGGACTTACGATCCGAATTATTTGTATTTTTCTACAGTGTCTGAACTACGAGACAAATATTGTGAATATTATGATATTTACACTGATGGGGCCAAAACTGCTGAAGGAAGAGGTGCTGCCTTTTATGATCCCCTTAGACCAGATAATATTAAATGTTCTAAAATTAGTGCTCCTTTGTGCATTATGTCGTTGGAGCTCATTGCGATTTCGGAGGCGTTGTCATATGCTGGAAGCATTGGTAACAGAAAAGTACTCATATGCGTGGATAGCAAAAGTGCTCTTCAGCATATAGCTCGATGCGCCTCTGGTCACAGAGGTACATCGATAGCTTATAACATTATTTCAAAAATCGTTTTGTTATCCAGTAATGGCGTGGATCTGAGGATGCAATGGATTCCCTCACATATTGATTTGAAAGGAAATGAGGAGGTTGATAAGCTGACAAAGAAAGGAATATTTGAAGGAAAAGGTTCGGATGTTAAAACTAATTATTCAGACGTGTTGCCAAAATATAAGGATAAATGCAGTCAACTTTGGGAGCAATACTTTAATTTGAGGTCTAAAATGAAAGGTATTTATTTAGTATCAGACGATAGCTACCAAACCTCCTCGGATACCTTGGTTTAGTAATGGTAAGTTAAGTAGGCGATTATTAGTAAAATGCTCTCAGATTGAGATCTGGACACATGCCTCTCAACAATTTTGGATTTCTCGTGAAAAAGTGCAACTCTCCAAACTGCGAGACATATGGTAAGGAAGAAAACGTTGTGCATTTGTTGACGGAATGTTTCCGCATTCAGACTGAGAGAGAAAAATTAATAATAGATCTACAATTAAATAAAAATAACATAGGATTGTTGCAAGAGATTTTATCTATACCACTGTCTCACGCTGCTAAAAGTCTGTTTAGATTTGTAAGTCTTAGTTTTAAGTCTACCTAATGAATTGACATTTAGTCTAAGAAGTTAGTTAGGTTTTTTTGTATTGTAGCTGTAATAAGATACGATGGGACGACTGTCATGTATTTTATATAGAAGTCCCTTAATTAAATAAAGAGAAAAAAAAATCAGCATTCATCGTAACATTGTATACTATTTAATATTATGAAATAGTAAAGTAAAAAGGAACAGTGGTGGCCTAGTGGAGCAGTGGTGGCCCAGTGGAGCAGTGGTGGCCCAATGGAGCAGTGGTGGCCTAGTGGAGCAGTGGTGGCCTAGTGGAGCAGTGGTGGCCTAGTGGAGCAGTGGTGGCCCAGTGGAGCAGTGGTGGCTGAGTGGAGCAGTGGTGGCCTAGTGGAGCAGTGGTGGCGGTGGTAACCGCTGCGACTTGCGATTTGTAGGTCGTAGGTTCGAACCAAGACAGGCGCTTTACTTTGTGTAAATTATTTCATCACCACAGCTCTCAAAACGGTGAACGATAACATCATAAGGAAACCGGCATGTCCTCGAACCAAAAATTCGAAGACATGTGACACCTACCAGTCCGCATTGGACTCGCATTGTAGATTCCGGCCCCCTCACTCTCACAGAGAGGAAGCCTGAGTCCCAGCAGTGGAAACGTAATGTGAAGAGTATGAAAGTAAAAAACAAGTATTTTTTCATACTGGCTTAGCACATCGCCGTCATGCCAAAAGAAGCTTACTAGTTCCCCACCTATTCCAAAATCAAAAATAAATAATGCATCCTATTGGCTGCCGCTTGGGTTTACAACAAAAAATAAAAAGCCTACTCAATTATTCCCTACAATCTGGCCATTCTACATACTATGAATCTATTCTTAGACTCCACATTGATAGCATACCTAACAAATTCAAAGAAAGGATATAAAATAACTTCTTACTCGTCCACCTAGCATAGGGTTTATGTGCTTAAATTGAAATTCAACCGGGCTGCCTGGAACGTTCGCTCTTAATAAATCAATTGAGACATCGGGAGACGAATTTAAAGCTTCCGACGTTTTCAATGGTGTATAGTAAAGAAGTTTAGAAATTCTTGAGCTACTTCTACCTTAGAGCTTATGGCACCACGCGAAGTCTCCAATGTACAGTCCGTATTTCGTTTTTTTTTCCTACTAGTTTCGTTATTTATAACTTTCGAAACTGTTTTTATTTTATTCTCTGCTGGATCTTGTTGCTAATGTACAAGGTTTTAGCTAACTTGAGCTAAGCTAAGCTAAGCTAAGAATATGTTGCAACAAACTTGTTGAACGTTTCGGTGTTAATGTAAAGCTCAAGGCCATACAGCTCGAACAGTCTTTCCTTAATTATCCTAATAAACAAAAAACATTTGCCAATGTTTTTTGTTTTCTTTTCTAAAGTTTTATTGAATTCAGTGTGCACTACCGAAAATAAATCCTCATACAATTTATTTGCATCGTCCATATTATGAACGTCCAGAACATTTAACATAATGTATAGGGTACTATTGAATTTATTTAATTTACCCGTCCTTATTGATCTAAATTGTATTTGCACTTTTTGCAAATGACATGTGCTCTAAACTTAAATTTTACCGTTTGTCCACTATGATCAGACGGCAGATAATTAACGATGGCTTTCTCTACATATTCTCAATCGCAAAAATATTATCGATACAAGTAGCAGAAGTTAGAGTTACTCTAGTCGGTTCTGTAAAAACATTCGATAAATTTAACTATTTATAAAGGCTTCGTAATCTTCCAAAATATTGATATTAAAATCTGGATTACTGGATGCAAGTTTCACTAGGGCATCTTAGAGGGCTGTTAGAAGTAGTGAATGTCACGTTGTATAGGGTAGTTTTTACTAAACATATTAATTAATTACCTTGTTAGACCCATTTCACTTCTGAGCCACGTCTAGAAGCTGTTCTCGAGGGTCGTCACGAATCGTCTCGCCAGAAGAATTGACGAGTTCCAGCCGCCAGAACAAGCCGGTTTTCGAAAAGGCTTCAGTACCGTAGACCACATCCATACTGTTCGGCAAATTGTACAGAAGACAGAAGAGTACAACCAACCGCTGTGTATTATATATATTGTGGACTTCAAGAAAGCCTTCGACTCCATCGAAATATGGGCAGTTCTGGCCTCTCTGCAACGATGTCGAATTGACTGGCACTATATCGAGGTGTTGAGATGTTTGTATGATGCTGCTACGATGACTGTCCAGATCCAGGATAGGGAAACAAGTCCCATCCAACTGCTCAGAGGGGTGTGACAGGGGGATGTTATATCCCCGAAACTGTTCACCAACGCGTTGGAGGACATCTTTAAGACGTTGGACTGGACTGGACAGGGTATCAATATCAACGGCGAATGCATCTCACACCTTCGGTTTGCCGATGACATCGTCATAATGGCAGAGACACTGGAACAGTTAGACCAGATACTGCACAGCCTAAACAGAGCCTCTCGGTGGGTTGGCCTCGGCATGAATTTGGACAAGACGAAAGTCATGTGCAATTCTCACGTCTTGCCGAGTCCAATCCACATCGAAGGGTCGCTTCTCGAAGTTGTGAAGGAGTACGTCTACCTAGGGCAAGTCATCCAGCTCGGTAGACACAACTTTGAGAAAGAAGCCGACAGAAGGATCCGGTTGGGTTGGGCAGCGTTTGGAAACTACGTCAAGTCTTTTCGTCGCCTATTCCGCAGTGCTTGAAGACTAAGGTCTTCAACCAGTGCGTCCTGCCCGTGATGACATACGGTGCCGAAACGTGGACACTGACGGTTGGGCTGCTCCACAAATTTAAGGTCGCTCAGCGCGCTATGGAGCGGGCTATGCTCGGAGTTTCTTTGAAGGATAAAATCAGGAATGAGATTATCCGGAAAAGAACCGGAGTTACCGACATAGCTTGTAGAGTGAGCAAGCTGAAGTGGCAGTGGGCTGGCCATGTTTGTCGAAGGACCGATGGACGGTAGAGCAGACGAGTCCTGGAGTGGAGACCGCGTATCGGCGTGTGGGACGCCCCCCGGCTAGATGGACCGACGACCTTAAAAAGGTGGCTGGAACAGACTGGATGCGGAAGGCGGAGGATAGAGTGTTGTGGCGCTGCCTGGGAGAGGCCTATGTCCAGCAGTGGACTGCGATAGGCTGAGTTGATATTAATTAATTAATTAAAAATAAACTTGGTAATGGTAGTAATCCATAGACGGCAAGTCACCAACTCGACGCAAGAGACTGGACATGCATGTGTCCAGTTGGTGAAACAAAATAATATAATATGGTCAAAATTAGTATCACTTATTATTTCGTCATCTGGACACACCAAAATTTGTACGCGTGTCCACTTAGTGAAATTAAATCACTTTTATGTTTTCGCCAACTGGATATACCCAGTTTTTTTGCAAAAAAAAATAGTACAGTCAGTTCATATTCAGTTTAAATAGCACAAATACTGCACTTGATGCACACACGAAACGAAGTAAACTGATAACGAATTATGATCAAAGGGTTACCGGGTTGGGATTTATCACCCGTTCCAACCAATCGGAACAGACTACGTCATTGTTAGTCACCGGCTGCCGGGAATCCACAATTTCGTTTACTAGATTCTTAGAAGTTAGTTCGCTTTCAGAGTTTAGTGCCCTCGTGTTGTCTTTCGTGAGCTCAGGTGTACTACTCGACGGTCTATAACTTTAGCTGTAATTGTAATTCTTGTATTATGTTTGTTTTACTTGGTAGGGTACACCATTAAATTAGATCTATCATGTAAAATGTAAAGGTCACTGCTCTATATTTTTAAATTAACGACACGTATCGAATGTTACAGCTCCACGAATCACAGCCAGGAACAACAGTTCTAAACTACATATCAGACCTTCGGTGGAACAAAGTCACAACAGCTCATTTTTTAATTTTACAGGTGAGGCCTTTTAATTTTTTTTTTCGCATTTATTTCCTCTTTTCTGGATTACTATTTTATAAGATTCTAAAACTACTAAAACTACTTTAAATAGTAATCCAGAAAAGAGGAAATAAATGCGAAAAAAAAATTAAAAGTCCTCTCCTGTAAAATTAAAAAATGAGCTGGTGTTATGACTTTGTTGCAGCAAAGGTGCGATATGTGTGTGGCAATTATAATTATTATTATTATCTACAAGTACTTTCGCTCTTTGATCACAAATTCATCTCCAAAACGCGAAAGAGGGGACAAGTAGAGTACCTTCCACCTATGACCCCAAAGTATGATAACTGATTTCTACAATACATTCACTTTTTAGAATCTTCTTCTTCTTTCTCCTGGCTATTATCTTAATTTATTTGGTGTCAGCCCTCCTAGTACTTCTTCGCCACCCCGTCCGGTTGTGAGTTGTCTGTTTTGTAGTGTTGCTCGCTCGCACGTCATTTTGTAATTTTCGTAGCAAAGTTATTGGTGGTCGTCCACGGCCTCTTTTTCGTATTTTAGCGACTAAAAGTACCACGGACATATTCGATTCGTGTGTGATCCATTTTCGAAACTCCACCGGACCAGCGTAGCATCTTCAACTCCGTGCACAGTGGTCCCGTTAGTAGGTCATAGGCTTCCAATGGCTATGACTGAGCTAAGCCATTATATCTGGTTCAGTTACCCACTAGTTGTCATACTACCTGAGGGTATAAAAAGTTTTGCAATCTATTGTTCGCAACATTTCTTTTTTGGCATCGGAAGTAAACACATGTAATTAGTCATCAACCGTGTTATCACCAAGCGCTAATTACCCTAAGACGCGACGCGTGTTTTCAAGATCGAACTTGTTTGTGACCTGTTATTTTGCAATGGACATTTAAGTTACAGGTATGTATTATTAATTTACTTTACTATTTTGCATTTTTAATACACCCTTTTTTTTTAAATAGAGTGCTACGCCGCAGTATTTCTTGCGTATTTATTTCTGTATTTTTTTTTATATTGAAGCTTTTACTTATGTTTGTATCTACTTGTGCCATTGAATTAGGTATAAAAATGTCGCTTAAAATCTCTACAACTAGAATTTAAAAAAGGTACTTGCGGCATGCTGCATCTGTAAGGTGCAGCCAGGGTCTACGCCGAGCGGCTGGGCGCGTAGCACTTGCTACGAAATATGTATTGTTTTTGATCCGCATTTAACTGTTTGTTGTTTTGTTTTAGGTACTAGTATTGAGTGTTCTTTTAAAAGAATGCTTGTACTAGATACTTGGCTGTCTATGAAGGACAGCAATTCCGAACTGCAACGGTGGCGTCGAGTTTTTCAAGCCCTGATACAGTTTCTGCCTGACGTTGAGAATTTGGTTGCTGATGACTTAGAAAAAAGAGTTGCTAATCTTTGTACTAGATTTGTAGTTATTTGGAAGCAAGTCTCTCGCAATCAATCTCGCATGGTATCTAAGTACGGAGACTGGCTGAACGAAATTGAAGTTTGCGTTCTGTCAAATTGTGCAGCAGCAGGGAGCCACGACACTCAACGGCCAGCAGCAGAGGCTTCGACGAGCACTCAACAGCATCAGCACAAATATATATATAATAATAATAACGTGGCTTTTAAAGAGTATGCTCTAGACACAGCACGTAAGCTTGTTGCTACCTATCCATGGTACAACCTGCCCTCGTCTGTACATAAGGTCCTCATTCATGGTTCGGAAGTAATTGACCACGCATTATTGTCAATAGGTGAGCTTTCGGAAGAGGCCGCCGAATCTTGCAATAAGTTAGTTAAACAGTTTAGACGTGACAACACGAGGAAAATGTCCCGGGTTGTCACAAACACCGACTTGATACCTACATAGACTTCTTCTTAATTCGGATCCTTATATTTCTGGTTTGAGAAGGTTACCACGGAAGAAGAAGTCTATTCTATCTAAAGAGGTGTTGAATTTGTTGTCGGTATAGAATAAAATGTATATAGTTATATAATAAACACTAGATTTACATTATTTTAGATACAGCTCCTATTATGTAACTATTAACATGTAAATAATATATTTTTTGTCCATTTCTGTATTTGTAGTTAGGTAATAATTAGGTATTTACTTTATTTTTATTATAAAAATGTATATATTTAAGTTTATTAGTTATTAAGTTCCAATTCCTTTATTGTATTTTAGTAAGTATTTCGTCAAGTACAATAAATGCATTATTTATTCTAATAAAATACGTTTTTTAACATTAATTCGGTTTTTTCATTTTATTATAACATGAAGTATTACAAAAAAGCATAATGATAATATTTAGTATTGATAACGACAGTCATTACCTTCGCGAAACCCTATGACCGCCTCTCTTAGGGCGCGGAACCACTGTGCCGTGGTGTGAATTTTCTGTTCATCTGTGCTCCTCATTGGCCAGCACTCAGATCCATATAGTAAGGCTTTCACGTTTTGGAGTAAGAAGTTATTTTATTTCTTTTCTTTGAATTAGTTAATAATATCAATGAGTCTAAGGATAGACTAGTGGAGGCGATCGGCGGCGGCGATTTCTCGCGTCCGGCCCTGGTCCAGGCTATGGTACGGAGCGAGAGTGTACTGGTAGCCGTCACCTCCTTCTGCGAAGCAGTAATGCTCGCGAAGAGGGAGGCGGCGCACGTGAAGGAAAGGCAGTGTTGAGGTAGGAGTCCCTAGTAGTGTCTGAAGTGAAAGACGGTTGAGATGCTAATCCCTATAATTCCAACCCACACCTATTATATACAAAAAGAGTTACAATGTTATTAACAGCTACCTACATGCACATTATAATAAAATAAACAAATCATATGTCGGTAAGACGAAAATGTTTGCATTTCTCGCTCACATATAAAAGCTTGCGCCGGGCCTGGGCCGACAGTATTACACCAGCCACCGGCGCACGCGTATGATGAATGGATCTATATATGTATGATGTAGGTGCAGCTACAGGCAGTATATGCGCCTTAGACGTTGGGTTGTATACCCAAGCGGCAGCTAATGGGATGCATTTTATATTTTTTATTTGGAATAGTTGGCGAACTAGTATATTTATTTTGGCATGACGGCGATGTGCTAAGTCGGTATGAAAGTTTAAAAAAAAACATTTGTTTTTTTACTTTCATACTCTTCATATAACGTTCCCACTGCTGGGACACAGGCCTCCTCTCTGTGTGAGTGAGTGGGCCGTAATATACAACGCGGGCCCACTGTGGATTGGCAAATGTCACATGTCTTCGAATTTTTTGTTGTAGGACATGCCGGTTTCCTCACGATGTTTTCCTTCACCGTTTTGAGAGCAGTGGTGATGAAATAATTTACACAAAGTAAAGCGCCTGCCTGGGTTCGAACCTCCGACCTACAAATTGCAAGTCGCAAGCCGTTACCAGTGCTCCACTGCTCTTTTTTAACACGCTTCTATTAGCTTCACCTGTATGTTTGTAAGCATGTTTGTTTGTAACCGACTACTTTGACTTGATTTTGACCCATTTCAAATGGTCAGATTTCATTTAAACTTTGAGGACCGATGACAATTCAATAATTTCAAAAAAAAAGAAAAAATTAAAACAAAGCTGAAAAATCACGCTTTTGTAGTTAGCAGAACTACAAAATATAAAATAAAACAACACGCTTTAAAAACCACACTGAAAAAGTATAAAATAATTTATTACTATTAAAAAGCGTGAGGTGCTTGATATTAATTGATTATAAAAATACCTCAAACAGCACTCCACGATTTTTAAGAGAATTAAATTATTTTCTACTTTTTTAGCTAGGTTTCTAAAGCGTGTTTTTTTAAACTAATTTTTATTTATTTTACTGTTTCATAATTTTAAATAGTATACAATGTTACGATGGATGCTGATTTGAAAAAGCCCTATCATTCCCACATGTATTCCCTTTAATGATTAAAGCTAAGGGGTTCCCCAAGGTTCCATTCTGACCCTGTTAACTTCTGGTTTTGTAAGAAATTTAAAAACTAATTGCTTGTAGTGCACAAGCAATTATTTTTTATTCAGTAGATGTATAAAATCTAAATATGGCATGACCCATTCTACTTAACCACGATTAAGTCCACAAATAAAAGCAAAAACATTTGATGCATATTGATTTATTCAGTCATTTTAAATAGTTTATTTTCTTGGTGAATATCCTCTTAGTAAGCACAACCGCATCCCCTGCCAGCACCACCACGGTAGCCGAAGTCAGAAACACCAAAACCAGGTCCAAAGGCAGATGGTGCAAAGGCAGCACCAGGACCAAACGCACCCAAAGAGCCATATGCACCAGCTGGACCGAAAGCAGAAGTCTCACTGATCATAGCGTTCCTGCCATTACCACAGGCATGGTTGACGGCACCAGTACCGGCCGATGGCACCACACCTTCCATAGCAACAGTACCTACGAACGGCAGCTCACCACCCACAGCCAGGATACCCTCATAAACGTTGTCAGACGCCACGGAGATACCAACGGGAGCGATGGCGGAGACGCTGGAGACAGGCAGAGCGCCGCCACTGGTGGGACTGAACTCTAAGGTGGGGGCGTAGATTCCGTCGTAAGCAAGGCTTCTGCCTGCGCAGCCAGGGGCCAGCCCATCAAAAGCCAGACCTCTGCCTGCCAAGCCAGCGGCAGTGTACGCGAGTCCATCATATGCACAAGCAGGAGCAGTCAAGCCGCAAGGCGCGGCTAAGGCGGCAGTGTTCATGCCGTAGGGACAACCAAGTC
Organism: Polymixis lichenea; assembly: GCA_949091785.1. Taxonomy (NCBI): domain Eukaryota; kingdom Metazoa; phylum Arthropoda; class Insecta; order Lepidoptera; family Noctuidae; genus Polymixis; species Polymixis lichenea. Next base: position 10,671,818 of record OX420958.1, on the reverse strand, counting down.
CAGAGATATCAGCAACCGCTGCGCGGCTGGTGCATAGCTGACCGAGTGCGGACTGAAATTGTAAGAATATTTATCTTACTAGTTCCTTCTACGTCCCAAATTCACATTATTTTGTATTTGGAACACAAACACGTAACAGTAAATTGTAACAAGACTTCCAATAAAATCTTTTAATCATTAATAATAATTAACTAAATACTTCTTACCTTGAGCAGGAGCGCCTGAGCGCAGAGCACGAGGATAGCTTTGACAGACATTGTAGTTTGTTTCGAGTGCTGATACAAGAATGATGTTCAGTGCAACTGTTGGAGGTTTTATACTCAAGTATGTTATCAAGTTCCAAGAAAATTTGTGTTTAGGTAAGTGTAATTAATTAATAGCTTGTGCAAGCACGATAAGCCTACTATTTACCAACAAAAAAAACGCTTAATAATTTTGTCTGATATTTCAGTCACATTTTCAATATTACGTAAATTAGACTCATATCAACAAGTAGCTGAGTATAAATGTGACAACTATTTTGGGTCATCATTAAGTCTTCAGCTTCTCGTTGAACTAACATCAAACATGTCTTCCTTCACTGTTCTGTTGCTCTGCATCCAAGCTTGCTTGGTCCAGGTGAGTGAATTTTCGTATATTGTGCTATACCAACTGTTTTGGTTGCACTTTTTCGTATATCAGAATGTTGTTAAGACTTTGAAACTAATTTTTTCGTATTGGAGCTCAAAATTACACAGCTACTTAAGTACGTTGATATCCGCCGTTTTGTGTTTGTGCATAGTGGTCAATCATGATTATTGCTTTTGCAGAATGTATTCAGCCAGACCTGCGGTGCTTACGGCCCGGCGATTGCTCCAGCTTTTGCTTCTCCCATGCTGGCTGGTACTTATGGCTTCAACGGCTTGACTGCTCCTGGTTTTGCTTATGATGGACTTGCGTACCCCGCCACTGGTTTTTCTGGCGCATACCCCGCTGCCGGTTGTGGTGCTGGACTTGCCGCATACGGCGGCGCCGGTGAAGGTAACGTGGCGGTCGCTGGTGAGCTGCCAGTCGCCGGTACTACCGCCGTCGCCGGACAGGTCCCCATCATGGGCGCTGTGAGCTTCAGTGGTCCTGTGGCTGCTGCTGGTGCTGTGTCTATCGCCGGCAAGTGCACATGCGGCTGCGGTGCCCCTTACGACTATCTGTACTAGATAGTAATATGAAAAATCTTTTCTGATAATAAACAAGAAATAAGAAGTATGTGTTTGATGTTTTTATGATCATTATTTTTAGACTTATTCTATGTACAGCTATGTATTGCATTTGTAGCGAACTTGTTGTGAGGTTAAAAGTGCAAGCTGTCTTATTTATTAGATATCCTTTGAGTTTTCTAGCTCATGATTGTGATCATTTTTGACGTGATGCTCTTGTCTTGGAGGTTTTTAAATACATAACATAAAAGCAATCTATAAGATGACAAATTTAAAAAAAACCTATAATCATAATTATGTTTTAGTGTAGAAAACTAGTCTCAAGAATCGAAATACATTGATTCGTCAGTTAAAACAAGCTGCAAAAGTTACAGGTTCATATCATTACCAGCACGTTCAACATACCTAGCTTTGTTAGTTAATTTTGAATGATAAATATACTTACAGCTAGGTCATTGTTCTGCCATTGCAAAAGGTCCTACAAATTGTTAAATAATTTGAAAAATCATCATGCTTCCAGTCCAGTATACCAGTATTTTATATGGAGCGACTTCCTATCTGACTTGTACAACTCAATTACTGGGTAATTATCAGTAAGATTGGTTGTCAAACTTTTGGGTTTCTGACGACCCGTTTCGAATGTTAAAGCTCCACGCATGACAGCCGGGATCAACAGTTCTAAACTATATGTGTATGGTAGTTATATTATTATTATCTACGAGATAAGTTTCACTTCCGCTCTTTGATCACAACTTCATCTTCAAAACGCGATTGAGGGGACAAGTAGAGTACCTTCCACCTATGACCCCAAAGTATGTTAACTTATTTCTACAATACATTCACGTTTTAGAGTCTTCTTCTTCTTTCTCCTGACTATTATCTTAATTTATTTCGGGTACTTCTGCGCCACACCGTACTGTTTTGTAGTGTTGTTTCTATCATGTCATTTTGTAATATTCGTAGTCAAGCTATTGATGATCGTCCACGGTCTCTTTTCCCTCTTCTATATTCAAGACTCTTTTAGTCATATGGCCATCATCTGACCTCATCACATGGGCGTACCAGCGCAGGCGGTTTTTCTGTGTTTCGTATTTTAGTGACTAAAAGTACCACGGATATAGTCGGTTCGTATGTGACCAACCACCATACTGCGGTCACCAACCCGCCTGCCTAGCGTGGCGATTATGGCAAATCCCTCCTTTTTGGGAGGCTTGTGTCCAGCAGTGGACGTCTATCGGCTAATGTGATGATGTGATCCATTTTCGAAACTCCACCAGACCAGCGTAGCATCTTCAACTCTGTGGTGTGAATTTTCTGTTCATCTGTGTTCCTCATTGGCCAGCACTCAGATCCATATAGTAACGCTTTCACGTTTTGGAGTATGAAGTTATTTTGTTGCTTTTCTTTGAATTGCTTCTGTATGCTATCAATGAAAAGTTTAAGGATAGACTCATGTGGAATGGCCAGGTTGTAGGGAATAATTGAGTAGGCTTTTTATTTTGTTGTTGTATACCCAAACGGCAGCCAATGGGATGCATTATTTTTCATTTTGAAATAGCTGGGGAACTTATATATTTTTTCGGTATGACGGCAATATGCTAAGTCGGTATGAAAGTAAAACGAGTCGAACTCGTGCGTCGAGGGTTCCGTGCCTACCCATTATACCGCCATAATTAAAAAGATATGGGCAAATTTCGATTTTCGCGAAAACATGGAAGTACCAAAATCTACCTTAATTTTCAACGTTTTTTATTTTTTGGAATTCTTCCTATATTTGTGCTTTATGACCTTGCTTTTTTGTCAAATTTCGTGATTCTTTTTCATGAACCATTCTACTTAACCACGATTAAATCTACAAATAAAAGCAAAAACATTTGATGCATATTGATTTATTCAGTCAGTTGAAGTAGTTTATTTTCTTGGTGAATAACCTCTTAGTACGCACAACCACATCCTCTGCCAGCACCACCACGGTAGCCAAAGCCAGAAACACCAAAACCAGGTCCATAGGCAGATGGTGTAAATGCAGCACCAGGACCATAAGCACCCAAAGAGCCATATGCACCAGCTAGACCGAAAGCAGAAGTCTCACTGATCATGGCGTTCCTGCCATTACCACAGGCATGGTTGACGGCACCAGCGCCGGCAGATGGCACCACACCTTCCATAGCAACAGTACCCACGAACGGCAGCTCACCACCCACAGCCAGGATACCCTCATAAACGTTGTCAGACGCCACGGAGATACCGACGGGAGCGATGGCGGAGGCGCTGGAGACAGGCAGAGCGCCGCCACTGGTGGGACTGAACTCCAAGGCGGGGGCGTAGATTCCGTCGTAAGCCAGGCTTCTGCCTGCGCAGCCCGGGGCCAGCCCATCAAAAGCCAGACCTCTGCCTGCCAAGCCAGCGCCAGTGTACGCGAGTCCATCATATGCACAAGCAGGAGCAGTCAAGCCGCAAGGGGTGGCTAAGGCGGGATAGGTCATGCCGTAGGGACCAGCAAGTCCAGAGATATCAGCAACCGCAGCGCGGCTGGTGCATAGCTGACCGAGTGCGGACTGAAATTGTAAGAATATTTATCTCATTAGTTCCTTCTGCGTCCCAAATTCACATTATTTTGTATTTGGAACACAATCACGTACAACAGTAAATTGTAACAAGAATATTCCAATAAAAACTTTGAGTCATTAATTAACAAAATACTTCTTACCTTGATCAGGAGCGCCTGAGCGCAGAGCACGAGGATAGCTTTGACAGACATTGTAGTTTGTTTCGAGTGCTGATACAAGAATGATGTTCAGTGCAGCTGCTGGAGGTTTTATACTCAAATATGTTATCAAGTTCCAAGAAAATGAGTATGTGGGTAACTGTAATTAATTAATAGCTTGTGCAAGTACGATAAGCCTACTATTTACCAACAAAAAAACGCTTAATAATTTTGTCTGATATTTCAGTCACGTTTTCAATATTTCGAAACTTAGACTCATATCAACAAGTAGCTGAGTATAAATGTGACAACTATTTTGGGTCATCATTCAGTCTTCAGCTTCTCGTTGAACTAACATCAAACATGTCTTCCTTCACTGTTCTGTTGCTCTGCATCCAAGCTTGCTTGGTCCAGGTGAGTGAATTTTCGTATATTATGCTATACCAACTGTCTTACTTGCACTGTTTCGTATATCAGGATGTTGTTAAGACTTTGAAACTCATTTTTTCGTATTGGAGCTCAAAATTAGACAGCTGATTGGTTGTTGATGACCGCCGTTTTATAACTTAACCACACAGAGTGTTTGTGCATAGTGGTCAATCATGATTATTACTTTTGCAGAATGTATTCAGCCAGACCTGCGGTGCTTACGGCCCGGCGATCGCTCCAGCTTTTGCTTCTCCCATGCTGGCTGGTACTTATGGCTTCAACGGCTTGACTGCTCCTGGTTTTGCTTATGATGGACTTGCGTACCCCGCCACTGGTTTTTCTGGCGCATACCCCGCTGCCGGTTGTGGTGCTGGACTTGCCGCATACGGCGGCGCCGGTGAAGGTAACGTGGCGGTCGCTGGTGAGCTGCCAGTCGCCGGTACTACCGCTGTCGCCGGTCAGGTCCCCATCATGGGCGCTGTGAGCTTCAGTGGTCCTGTGGCTGCTGCTGGTGCTGTGTCTATCGCCGGAAAGTGCGCGTGCGGCTGCGGTTCCCCTTACGACTATCTGTACTAGATAGTAATACGAAAAATCTTTTCTGATAATAAACAAGAAATAAGAAGTATGTGTTTGATGTTTCTATGATCACTATCTTTAGACTTATTCTATATACAGCTATGTATTGCATTTTTAGCGAACTGGTTGTGAGGTTAAAAGTGCAAGCTGTCTTATTTATTAGATATCCTTTGAGTTTCTGAGTGAATCATGATTGTGATTTTTTCTTTTATGACGTGATGCTCTTGTTTTTTATATTTTTAAATACATTACATCAAAGCAATCTATAAGATACCAAAGTTTTAATTTGATGCCGGATTAAGAAGAGTTCCTATTTATCAATACACAATCCGCATTTTTTTTTCCTACAGAATATTCCTTTTGTCGAATAATAACTTACTTAAGAAGTAAAACAATACGGAAAATACTTGGCAACTGTCGAAAAAAAATATCACGTGATCACTCAACGCTACTCCCAGGACGCGACGCCAGTTAATGTGTCTCCCGGCAGCTGTTGCCAGGGCTGCACCAAAATGGATCGGTCGGTGGCGCAGCGTTCTTGGCCGCCAGCGCGACTGTGTCGCTCCCGTCAACCGTCGTTCTCATCGATGTCACATAGACATTATAATGTTTTTATTCATTTAGTTTGTTTTTATACTATTTATATTTAAGTAAAAGCTAAATACTTAGTGGCAGCAGCGATGTGGTGGTTAATAATGCTTGTCTACTTTCAACACCGCTGTCCATTCTAGAGAGATGTCCGCTGTGTACCCAGCATGATTTTTCAAAGGTAAGCGGGGTCTGAATGACCACAAAATGCACTCACTTCGGACGCTGTCTTAACATCTAGTCGTACAACGCCAGCTACATCCACTGTTGACCCGTTTTGGAAAACCCTCTCAAAATTCAAAAACTGTTCCTGTTTTGAAGCGAATTGCCCGCGAAGCTGGACCTCTTGTGGCACAAAACATAACGGGCTACGTTCGTCTTGCCGTCCGTGAGAACTTGCAAAGTGCTTGGGAACAGCTTTTCACCTTCCCTTAGAGAATCCTACATGAACAAAAGAATTTGGCAACCAAAAAGACATCATCTGCACAAATTAAACAAAACTGTAATGTTTTGGCCTATAATTTGGATTTAAAGTTACCGACAAAGCGATATAGCAAGAGGTATAGGTATCCCATCTTGTAGAGGCCACCGCGTGCTCGCAGAGTTCAACAAAAAAGGAATCTGAATAATATTTCAAAGCATATTATGAAAGGAAACAAAAATAAACACTAAAAAGTGAAAAATAAAAACTTTTTTCAAAAAAAAAAACAACTAACTTCCAATAAAAAACATTAAAAAAAAATTATTTTTCACTTTTAGTGGTTCACATGTGCTTACCACACACACATTCCAGTCCATTTGCTATGATTTATTGAGGAGTTCCATTGCCTATCTCCGAAGTTCTTCATCAGATCTTCACCAAATTGAAATGGGCCCAGTCCGAGAAAGTACTCTTCCAAAAATTATCCAAATCGCTTCAAGTGTGCCTATAAAATTTGAAGAGTTCTCTCTATTTCTCCAGGATCCCATCATCAGATCCTGACTTGATGATCATGGGACCACCTGGGAAGTATACCCTTTCAAACAAAAAAATAAATCCAAATCGGTCCAGCCATCTTCGAGGAATCGGGGAACATACATAAAAAAGTACCGACGAATTGAGAACCTCCTCCTTTTGGAAGTCGGTTAAAAAGGGCACTCCTAGGGAATATTAAGCAAGCAAATTAGATATTATGTGAAACTATCAATGATGATCTAATTTTGGTGTCAGATATCAATTTTGGTGTCTTACTAATTCTGGTGTCGACAATATATTAGAAGCTTTCAGGAACAAATAAATTTCTCTCACATTTTATTACCTGAATACGTATTTCTTGCTTATCAACATCTTAGATTATTAAAAAAACCAGAAACAAAATTTTCCACCAAAATAAGGTAACAAATCATAGTAGTTGAAATTCACTGACATACGCAACTATCATTCTTGGAACATTGCAAATCCACACCTGACACGGGAATCCAATTTTCAAGAACAATTTAGTGTCAATTTATGGTCATCTTAAACGGACAGCTCGAACGAACCAATAATGGTTCGTTCGAACTACCTGACCGACTGAACGGCGAGGCCTACTTGCATTTTCTAAGACAGGATCTCGACAACTTCTTATAAAATGAAGACCTGTTAACGCTCAGGAATATGATTTTTCAAAATGACGGTGCTCCAAGCTACTTTGCGAGAAATGTCAGACATTTGTCTGAAAGATTTCCAGACAGGAGAATCGGCCGTGGAGGGCCCATTGCGTAGCCGCCACGGTCCCCCGACTTGAGTCCAATAGATTCTTTCGTCTGGGGATATTATAAGGAATTGGTTTACGCCAAGGACATCAGCAACGTAGCCGAATTACGAACAAAATTGAGACAGGTAGAAGAGACAATAAAAAACAACAGAATTGCGTTTATGCAACTGAAAGAAAACTTTTTTAGACGATGTACAATTTGTATCGAGCACGAAGGCACATATCGACATTTTGAAAATTTCTTGTAATTAAATAATAAATAATGATTAACTATTTATTTTTGTTTCATTTATAAAACCGTCAAATGTTTATTAAATCTTAGCCTTCCCGCAGTCATTGTTAACCTTCAAATGTTTCAATCTTAGCTTTCCTGCAGTCATTACACGCTTTACATTAGCTTCATTTGTACGTTTGTTTGGAACCGACTCCTTAAGGCGCGATTTTAACCCAATTCAAACGGTCAGATGTCATTTAAACTTTGTAGACTTATCGAGGACCGATGACAATTTAAAAATTAAAAAAAAATGAAAAAAAAACTTAAAAATCACGCTTTTGTAGTTGACAGAACTAAAAAATAGTAAATAAATAATAGTTTAAAAAACCAAAAAACACGCTCTAAAAACCAAAATAAAAAAGTAGAAAATAATTTAATTATAAAGCACCCTACGTGCTTGATATTAATTGATTATAAAAATACCTCAAAAAGCACCCCATGCTTTTTAATAGAATTAAATTATTTTCTACTTTTTTAGTTTGGTTTTTAAAGCGTGTTTTTTAGTTTTTTAAACTATTATTTATTTTTGTTTAGTTTACAAATTAATGAACTTTAGGAATGATAAAATGGACAAAAAAAATTGTAATCAGATGGCTAATTTCAAGAATTTTCCACCTCGCTTTCTTTGAAGGCTGATTTTAGCCAAAGTAGCCCATTAAGTACTTCTATTATCATAATCATAATCATAATTCGTTAATGATTATGAAAGCTGAGAGTCCAGAAAATTCTTGAGCCCTGCTTAGAACCATAAAGTTACAAATTCAAATTCAAATTCAAATTGTTTATTTGTAGAACACAGGTAAAGTACAGATGTCAATATTGTTACTAAGAATTAACGCTATGTCTTGCCGTCAACGGCGCACAAATATATTGATTATAATATAATTAATTAGTATTAATTAGGACAAAACATTCACTAAACATTATTGCAAAATAAATAAATAAAACGAAATTATAAAAATAAAATTAATGAAACAAATGTCAATAGATTACAATTGGTCGTTAAGGTACTCATTAATTGTGTAATATGCTTTTATCGTTAATAAATTAAGGACAGCCTTTTTGAAATTGTGTATGTCAAGATCTTTCATTGAATTGGGTATTTTGTTATATATCTTGGGTGCCATTCCTAAAAAGTTTTTCGAATAAAGCGCAGTATTGTGTGGAATAGCATATACCTCTTTGTTGCGTCGTCTGGATCTCAATGATTTAAACAAATGCAAGTTTGATTTTACAAACACTGCCGTCTCGTATATGTATAAACAAGGCAAAGTCAGAAGTTTATATTTCTTAAAAAATGGACTACAACTATCAGTCTTTTTCAGTTTAAACACAGCACGTACACATTTCTTTTGAGCTTTGAAAGCAATTTGTTTATCAGTTGAATTTCCCCAATAGATTATTCCAAAACGTAACGTTGAAGAGACATAAGCTTTGTATGCTATCAATACTACGTGCTCATTAGCTATTTTTGCAAGATTATATAGCGCATAAGAATACTGGTTTAGTTTTTTACAGACAGTTTCAATATGACATTTCCAGTTAAGATGACTATCCAAGTAAAGTCCTAGAAATCGGGCACTATTGGTTTCAGGAATTTTTTGGTCTGCGTATGATATATTTAAATTTAGTTTTTTTGTTCTTTGTTGAAAACCTGTTACCTGTTTATATTTTTAATTTATAGGTGAAAATTTAAGTCATTATTCACCAACCATACATTTTTGTCATTACACCAACATTTTCATAATTTTGGTCGAAGTTAAGAAGCTGATTATTTTATACATAAAAGTATAATATAAGGTGATTTAGTTGGAGAAAGAAAAAATTTTAAGTCTTTTACTTTTAAAAAATTTTTTAGGGCGAAAATTCTCAAAAATTCAGAAAATAAATCATAACACGAAAACTATGAAAAATCGCGGAACATACATGGGGCTGATTTGGGTACCCAAAGGGGTGCTTTATCTCTGGACTTCCGCTTGACATTATTTTTTGGGACACCTGTATATTAAACCAAGATCGCAAAATCGTCATTATAAACAAAATCCGAACTTAGAATACAAATAAATTGCAATACCTACTGGTCATCGCCCATCGCAAATAACGTGATAATTTAGACCCTATATAAGGCCTGACCAGACGTATGAGGACGTGTCTATGCAAAAGCGAAGTAAATTTTAAACCCGTACCCCACCTCTTAACAATCGGATTACGAAAAACTTTGAGCTTATTATCATTTAAGTTTGGGTAAAAAATATAAGCTGGACATAGAAACTTTTATGCAGACTGTCTAGTTTGGGCCTCACTGTGAAATAATACTTTATAACCTAGCGTTCAAACTACTTTTGTAGTCACAACTTGTATCAACGAACCTGGACAATAAATGATTTAAATTGTCCTAAATAAAAACAACATGACGCGCATTGGGTTTTCCCGAATCCAACCAACCAATTCTGTTCATTTTACACGTAACAAATGAACCGGTTGCCATATAAACAATTCTTCAAGAAAATCGCATGAAAAAGCTCTCATTAAAAATCTAGAAAACGCAAAAATAACTATCTCGTCTGAGGATGGAACTCACCTCCCTTGGCAATTACGCATGCGTGAAGTCTAGACCTCCCGCCTGCAATGCTAACAAATTTGATGGACTGTACCAGCCTTGCATTAAAACCTAAAATTGCATTCTAATCGGCAGAACCCTGCCTCGCGCAATCATAGTTTTCCTGGCAAATTTCACATTTACAAGTTCCGAATCCTAACATTCGGGGAGTCCGTTTCTACACAGTTAAGCAGTGTTCAGGATAGGACTGCGCAAAACTATCCTTACGTTGTTGAGTTTCTGGTCTAAACCGATTGTTGGTTACTGAGGCATCCACTCCATGTCTCTGGGCTCGGCATTCCAGCACATGTGGTCGGTGTAACCAAAGGGGTAGTCGAGCTTCACTCGCCTGCCCCATTATGCTCGCGTCTATTCGCGGGTGGGACAGCCGAGAATGACTGCGGTGCGTACCGCACTTCGACCCCACTGTTGTAGAACCTTCGACTTCCTTTTGTTTGTTCATCAAGATTCGTTTTAAAAGATATGAACTTCTATCTACTTCTATTAAAAAAAAAAAGTTAAAAATAGCTTTAATTTCGGAAATTGGTCTCTTTGGATATGTATTTTAGTTTTTTGTCACCGATTTCCGAAATTAAAGCTATTTTTCACTTTGTAATGTTTTTTCGGAAGTCGGTTGTTTTTTTTTTTTGGAAAAAGTTTTTGTAATAAACAGCCGCACAGGTCGATCGATCAGGTTAAGCTACGCTTGCCGCAGTTGGTCCGTGGATGGTTGACCACCTTTACATACCAAGACCCCTCCGTGCCTCGGAAAGCACTTTATGCCCTTCGTCCCGGCTGTCATTCGTGGGTCTTTAACAGTCGTTACGGGTCGTCAGAAGCCCGAAAGTCTGACAACCAGTCTTACCAGGTGGTATCGTATCACCCAGTAACTGGGTTGTGGAGGTCAGATAGGCAGTCGCTCCATGTAAAATATTGGTATTCAGCTGCATTTGGTCAGACTGGAAGCCGACTCTAACATAGCTGGGAAAAGTCTAGGCAGATGATGACAATGTAATACTTTATAACTTGAGCAGGAACGCCTGAGCGCAGAGCACGAGGATAGCTTCGACAATTTTTTTTTTTTTGGGTGGGAAATCATCAAATGACTTCTCCCGCTCTGGGTGGAGCAGGAGGGCGTGTCAGACTTTTAATGACTAAAACCCACCTGTGTTCCCTCAGTTGCCTGTGTGCCAGGGGCCACGGTATCTCTTTCGAAAAACCCGCACCCCTGACAGGCATCGACCCTTGCGGGCCCCCTCATTTGTTACTGACATCTCTTTGAGGCGCGCGTGGAACACAATGCGCCGTCGACCCTTGATTCGAGTGCTGACACAAGAATAATGTTCAGTGCAACTGTAGGAGGTTTATACTTAACTAAGTTATCAAGTTCCAAGAAAATTTGTATGTAGGTGAATGTAATTAATTAATAGCTAGTGCAAGCACGATAAGGCTTTGTTAACTTTGAGAGGCGTTGCCGATGGTTTTTGAGAAGACAACAATACAGTCAGTCGTAAAGACGGTTTTAATGCAGACTAACTTAGCTTAACTTCAATCTAATACACAGTTCTTATTACTAAGGCCTTATCCTATGGATGCGTGTCGCCGGGTGTTAGCCATAGCATCCCGGGGCTTTCGCGAATGCTGTATCAGCGTGGACCGCCCATTAGGTGTAAAAATAAATAAATAAAATGTATAAATTGTTTGTAAATACCTGTATTTTATTCGACACAATATCGTCACGTTTTCTCAAAATTTCGCAAACGTAGTTTATATCAACAAACGGCTGAGTATAAAATCTGACAATAATTTTGGGTCATCATTCAGTTTTCAGCTGTTGAACAAACTTTAAACATGTCTTCTTTCACTGTTCTGTTGCTCCGCATCCAAGATTGCTTGGTCCAAGTAGGTAATTGCTTGTTATGAATTTTAACTTCAAGAGGCCGTGTACGACATTTTTCCGTACGTTGATTTACGTGCTTTTACAGACGTTTTTTTATAGTTAAAATACTTACTAGTTAAAATACGTTATGTTATGTTTACAACATGAAATATAATTTCAATAAAAATAAAAAATATATTGCAGTAGTTTGTACAGTTTGTTAAATCTGATGCAGGTGTCTAATTTATAAGCAAATAAACGATTATGATTATTAATGTTGATCTAGTGAAACAGCGACTTTTTTAGTTGTATAATTTATTTGTTCAAAAATATACTACAATTTATGATTATGGTGATACACCCTATGACACTTCTTTCTATGAACAGATTTTGAACCTCTGTGTCTGAACTAGATAAGCAAACTCAAATCATTTATTTAAATTAAACCATTTACAGGCATTTTTGCATTGTCAGAAAATCGATCAGTTGGAAAGTTGAAGCTAGTTGCCCGTTCCAAAACGTAGACTATCTCTATGGAGAAGAACGGGCAAGAAACAATAAAAGACAATCTTTTAAAATCAAGTTGGTTATTACAAAATCCTTCCGTCGCCGGTGAGATTCCTATCATGAGCGCTGTGAGCTTCAGTAGTCCTGAAGCTGCTGCTGGTGCCGTGTTTATTGCTGTCAAGTGCGCGTGCGGCTGCGGTAGCCCCTCCTACTAGACGTTGTGGATTTTGTGTCATAAGAAAATTCGAAATTCAAGCAATGAATTGCGGAAAGTGGGGGGCCCCCGCAAGGGGGCGTGGCGAGAGGTGTCGGGGCTTCGCCCCTTGACCGCGGTTGCTTTACCGTGGTCTGTAACTACAGGCCCCTCTTTCTGTTCTCCTTCACTGGGCTTATGGAACAGTGTCGTCGCTTGCTTCTCGCCATCCAGGCGGTCAGTCACCGCCAGGTGAGACCCCCAGTTTGCTGGGGGAGGGCCGGTGAATGACGACCAGCGACTGAGATGCCATTCGACGCTCCCACAGAGTAGGTGCGTGGCATGGCACCCGCCCGTTCCGGTCGCAGAGCTAAATTAATTGCATCAATGTACTTACTTGTGATTTTCCTACTTCTCAACAATACAATCACGCTTGTCAATAAAGAAATCCTGAATAACATCTCTTTTATAAATAAGTAGGTACCTACCGTTAAAATACTTAGACGACAGTATTTCCGATGTCGGTGCTTTTCAGAATTTAGAATTAAAAACTTTTATTTGAGACCGGTGTCTATAGTGTTGGCAACAATACAATTTTATTTTGCTTTAATTTTATTTTACTTGTCTTCTAGTATCAGTAGGTTATCCACAGAGATAAACGTTTATTTCTTTATTTATTTACCTTTTACAACTATCTTTTGTTAGAATTTAGTTAATAATAAGAGAGGCTATTGATTTGAGAAGAATATGAATTGTTATTGTGTACTAATTTTGTTCTAATAATCATTATTGTTTTAAGAATGATGACAGTCATTTTTACGGTAGATATGACTACCATCTTATAATACTAGATGGCGTTACTTGTGGTGTGTTTAATATCCGTTTTGCTAAACATTGTTTTTACAATTAGAGCTGTGCATCAATTAATTCCTGTATAATTACGTAATTTTAAATATATTTTTTTTATTTTTTATTAATTGAACTAATTACTAAATTAAAACTATATAAAAATATTAACTAATCATCTAACTAAACAAATAAATACAAAAACACAAGGAGACTTAGGCGTCAAAGTATTCGTCCGCATCGCTGTCATCAGGAAACGTGCCCAGAAGACTGGCTGCATTGCCACGTTGAATGGCAATGCTAATTCTTTGGCCAAAGAATGACCCAGCCCTCTGGTCACGTGAAGTGTCGACCAGCCGGCGAGAAATTTCCTTAAAAAGGAGACGTGCACTCGGGCCCCATGACCCGAGCGTTTCGACCCCAAACGGCGCAAAAGTGTAATTACCAATAAGGTTACAGTATTTACGCCGCTTGTGGGTCTCAGCAGCCGCAGCAGCGGCACCAGCACAGCCCGCCGTGCTAGGAACATGAGATGGCGCAAGGGTGTCGACACAGGTTGCATCCCACACCAGAGGTCTACCCATCTTCCAAGGCAATAACGTCATACCGTCTGGTCTCTTCCCATCGTCACGTACCAAGCCGTTTGGTTCTAATACCGCTGGTACGCCGGCGGTGACAAGGGCTCGACGAATAATATCGTTGATGCTGGCGTGGCGTGCTATGCGACCTGCGCTCCTGCAGCAGGACAGGCCATGGTGCCCGAAAATGTCAACAGTTTCACCGCAATGACACCGATGCGGAGCAACACAAGGTGCGCCCAAGCGGAGACATGTAGCAAGCCGAAACGATGAGTCATCCATCATAGTGCCTATGGTGGATGACGGGAGCGCCTGAAGCCACAAGCCTGACTCCCATTCTCCCACAGCCAGCAGACGAGCAACAGCAACAACAATATTAGATGACGTATTTATCAGGGTATTCCGTATAATATTGCAGAGCGGCACGTCCCACAGTCTCTGGGAGGATGGGTTATCAGGTAAAACCGTATTGGGACAAGCCATTTTTTAAGGAAATTTAGAATTGTTTCCGATTGTATTTAAAATGTAAATTAATAATTTACTTAAAGAGGTGGCGCGCGCGCTATATCCGGTCCCCACTCTTGTTGGTTGTCGATGTAGGGATTCAGTCTGTTGCTAACCGTATTAGAAGTAAGTTGATTAAACGTAATAAGTAACTGTATCTAAAAGTGATTTTATTTGAGTAGGTCAACACTTTACAGATCTTAAACCTAATTCGATATTGTGGCTATAAACGATTATTACCTAAAATTATTGTTGTAAGATACTTACTTATATTTATTACTAGCTGACCCAGCGAACTTTTGCCATATTTTATTTCTCCAGTCGCGACTGAGGAAATATAACACCTACGGTAAAATCAAATCAGTTGGTCGATTGTTTCGTCAAAGATCTGTCAAAGTCTTCTGTCACATAGCGTCAATCACTTTTTGTATTAGATTGTAAACATTAATTCTGATCAAATCTATATATTTTTTATAAATTTTCTTACATACAAACCTTGTCCTGACAATAAGGAACACACAAAAAAAGAATCATCCAATTTGGTGCAGTCATTCGGAAGTTATGCGCGTACATACATTTCGGCGATTCATTTTTATGTATGTATCATCATTTCACCCAAAAACCATCCACTGCTGAACATAGGCCTTCCCTAACCTCCGCCACTTTGACCGGTTCTGTGCTTCCAGCATATACCTACTAACTAAACTCAAACAAAAAGAGTTCGTACTTAATTAGCTAACAAAGAAACAAAAGGGCATCATTAGTCTAACATCTAACGTCGTATGGAACCCTAATAATAATTATAACATCTATGCAAACAGAACTATGGGAATTCAAAATCAACACAATACTATGAAGTATACTGCCAATTTTATAGCGCGATGTAAGAGGTTTTACATCTTACCACTTCATGAGCGCAAACGCATTGCAGAAATGACGTACTTATTTGAAATTGCAAATGGTACTGTAGATTGCCCTGAGCTGTTAAGCAGCTTAGGATTAGTTACACACTGCAAAATGTTTTGCAAGCCTAGCTTTTTGCATGTCCCTCATTCAGAGTATAAATTATAATGTGATTTAAAACTAAGTTAACCCAAGGAACTATTTATGATGTACCACAACATAAAATTGATCTCAATAAAATAAATTTAAGTAGTTAGTTAATGTTAATGATATGATTATTTAAAAATTGTTGATTGTAATTTATTTCTTATTTTTTTATTTATACAATTTATTTTTATACTTTTTGCTGTGCCCAACAGGGTCCGTAATTGTACCTTAGCTGTAAGCCAATTGTAAGACCTTTCAACATTATGAAATGCAAATAAAGATATGAATAGGAACATGAATATGAAAGTCCGCGTGTACGCGCGTGGAATTTCACTTTTAGAAATTAGTTCTGCCTGTAGGCAGAACTAATTTCTAGTGCCTACTGCTGTAGTACCCACACAGCCTATAAAAACGATTAGTCTTATTTCGCTATTATATTGATGCCATTTGATAGGGCGTACTTAATTACATTATATGGCACTCTTATTTGTAACAAAAGCGAAAAAGAAGTTTTAGCTAATAACATAGTGCCACATAACAGCTGTAGCCACATAGCCGATAATAACGATTTGTCTTATTCGCTATAATATTGATGCCATTCGATAGAGCGCCCTTCATGCCAGAAAATGCGTCGATTAGGGCTTATAATGAAGAGGGTTTCGTGACGGTGCAGAGGAAGAAGTGCCGATCACGAACTAACAAGAACCGCTACGGCAAAGCTCCTGCGGGGCCCGAAGCACGGTAATATTATCTACACAGTATTGTAATTCGACCGTATCTTTGATATAAATGCCTACAGCCGCTCGGTACGTAAACATGCGATAGGGCTGCCCGCCCCACCAAGGCGGAGGATATCGTGGAGTACCTACGTGTGCCAGAAGACAAGATACACGCCGAGGGTGCAATTCTGGAGTCGCGCTAATGAACCTGGACAAATACCTAATGAACCATTTATGAAACTGCTCGAGAGTTGTTTTAAATAAAACTTAAACTAAATAAATCACATTAATGTGAAGTGCGTAAAGAAAAAAACCAATTTAATATATTTTAAACTAAGATCAATAGTTAGTAGCATTTGATTACTGCTTTACAGCGGCGAGACATTCATTCTATCAATTTTTGACATTTCGAAAGAAAGATGGAGTTCCATTCTTCAAAGAAAATGTCGTCCCTACAGCTCTCTTAAATTGCCAAACCTTTTTCTTGACTTCGCAGACAGATCTAAGACAGAAACTGATTGCGATGTGAGAAATTCTTTAACGGGCTTGCAGTATGCTTTGGATCATTGTCGTGCTGGAATGTGTAAATACCCGCGAGCACGTCTTCAGCATAAGGTTGTTTCTTCCAGTATATTTTTGTATTGGAATTGATCCATGTCTCCTTCTATCAGCTTAACAGGTCCATGTCCAGAAAAGCACCTTCAAATTTTCACATTACCCCACCATGCTTCAATGTCTTCTTTGTGTACTTAGGATCGAAAGCTTTATTCGGAGGGCGTCGTACATATCGTGTTCCATCAGAATATACCCTGTTTATTTTTGTCTCGTCAGAAAAAATAACATTTTTCCACTTACTTAACTGTCCAGTTTTCATACCTTCTTGCACATGCAAGCCGGACTTGCCTATGGCACCGTTTCAACATGAGCACCTTCCTTACTATCCATCCGTGCAACTTTTCTTTTACCAAACGCCTTCGAATAATGCGTGCCAAGATTGCTGAAGGGTTGTTTTCGCCAACGTATTATTTTCTCAGCTCATTAGACCCTTGAAAAGGATTTTGTATTGCCAAACGAACGATATTTCGATCATTTCAACGAGATAACTTTCTCTGTTTAGGTTCACGCGGGACATTTGTAGTAGTTTGATACGTGGCAAAATGCTTCACAGCGTAGAATACCATCGTTTTTAAGCATTGCAGGTCGGCTATCTTTTTATACGACCAATTCTCCTCGCGAAGTTTGATTATTAGGTACTTCCCTTGTAGGTCTTCCCTTCCCAAGCATAGCCCTCTCCATTATCCTTTGGGAGACTTTAAGCCTTCTTATGAGGCCCATCGTGAGCGAACACGTTTCGGTTCCATATGATTGCCATCACTGGCAACAATCTCTGTTTTACCTGTTTAACCTACTTACACGTTTCATTATTAATAATTTTCCAAGTGGTTTTTACTAAAGTAAAACAACAAAACAGCGATACAATAAAAAAATCCAAAAATTCATTTTTGTATTTTTTTATTGTATCGCTTAAAAATTTTGATTTAGCAAAAACACAGATTTTTTTAAATTATTTTGAATAATTTCGGACACTGTAGAAAAAGACTATCGAAGCTGTATTTTTTCAAACCATATAACGAGTTACGAGTATATGGTTTGAAAAAATACAGCTTTGATAGGACAGTCTCGCTCTACTTTTTTAAATACCTGGAGTGGCCCATTGGTTGAAGCCAACGGAGGTGCCATTAATGTCAATGGTTTTCGTCTTGAAAGTAGATTGGTATTCTTTTTGCACAACATCAAAAAGGGATTCAAAATTTTTATTGGGATTCTCGTGTTCTGCTATAGATGGTGTAATTCTATGAGCTTTATTATTTTTAAATTTATTGCAACGACTATCTGTATAAGGCCTGCATTTTACTTTATGCGGCTTTTTATGTATTCGTAAGGGGAAGTAAGCCAATAATCCACAGAGGTCAGACGCCAAGTCAGATCACAATCATTAAATATATTATCAAGACAAATCGACAAAGACTTTCCTCTTGAGACACTGCGGTATGTGGTTAGTTAGTTTAACTAATTTGTTGTTCCAGACATTTTTGTTTAGGGCTTGGATCTTAGACTTGATGCATTTCTGCATGTTGTTGACTTGGGAGCACAGCTGGCGTTGGTTATACTGGTTAAATTCTTTTAAGGCTAGTTAGCACAAAATCACCCATTTAGATTACCATCACTTGGATTACGCAGTGATGGTAATCTAAATGGGTGAAATGATGGTGATCGAAATGATTAGGGACGGTTTTATCTCTTGCATTAATTATAGATTGGGTGTTCAACAGCAAGGTCAATTGCTTCAGGTGAGTTGACCGTTGTTTGGTTTAAAGTTATAGACTCATTCAAATGAAATCACTTATGACACCGTCGTTTTGATCTTTAGCAATATTATTCAATAACGCATGCACAGGAACCGATTTAACCGGTATTTTTTCTATAACGTTACCAATTACCGTTATGTTAACGATAGAAAGTGACAATAATAATACCGATACGCAAAGTCGCTTAAAGTTATTTAATTACCGGTATTAGTATCGGTAAAAATAACAATTCTTACACCGGTAATTTATACGTCTATCTCTTTCTAACTATGACGGTGGGGAGACTAGCATCTTTTGGTGTGTGCACAGAAAGAATATTATTTATATACACGCCGAACGTGCGACTACCTTCGTCGTGTATACAATTTTTATTCTGTGCTGCAGAAAATTAAAATAAACAGGGTGGCAGGGACATCTACGCGAAAACTGGATTTTTTTTATTTGGTGCACATTCACAGCAGATTACGCAGTAAGTATACGTTCCCCTCATATCTCTCCAGGAGTCACTATCCTGCTGGAGTAACGTACACCAGGAAAGGGTCGAGTAAGCCATGAGGATTTTCTTAAGAGCGTTCATCCGGTGCGGACTGGCAAGGTCACATTTAAAATGGTCTTTCGTACACTGTCAGCCAAGCATTATCATCGTCGAATCAATCGTTCATATTAGGTTTTTATGCAATTTTTTCAGTTATTTTGGTATTTACTTTAAAAATCGACATACCGTCAATTATTTTAGATTTGCATTACTTGTTACGATTAAATGTTTTTATTTAAGAGTAAATGTTAAAAATAATAAAAAATACAGACCAACGATCTAATGCTTTGCTGAAAAAAAAATGTATTTTTGTTTATATTTAATTAAATAACCGTGACCAACCACTATAAATGCGACGTTGCCCACCCGCGCGGGATGAATGCTCTTAATGTAAAAGTTAAAATTAAATAAAACAAGTCATTTTTATAAAATAGGTAGTTCGGTATATTAAGTACTATAGTACAATACATGCGTCCTTAGCGTCAAGTTTACAATTATGTCTCCAATTGGCAAAAATAAAAACAGGTAATTCTAATATCAAAAATATTATACTAAAATTATGGTAAGTATATCACATACTCGTATTTTAAAAACCGTCTATAATATACGTGTCGTTTTGCATCCTCGTCAAATTCAAGGAGGTAACTATGCTAATGATTCTCGACACGAATCAATAATAAAATAAGTAGGTATTTTTTTTTGTTTTTTTTTTTTTTTTTTTAAGCGCGGCCCGTGTGATACCGCACTGTAACTGGGTAACCTGGGTTCAAACAGTCTTCGTCGCACAAACCAGTCCTCGAATTACTTGTTGCGATTTTTTATTTTACGGCTATGAAAATACAGTCGAGAACGCAATGGTTCAATTACCATTGCTTCTCGACTGTATTTTCATAGCCGTAAAATAAAAAATCTACTTATTTTATTATTGATTCGTGTCGAGAATCATTAGCATAGTTACCTCCTTGAATTTGACGAGGATGCAAAACGACACGTTGTATTGCTATTTTTTATTAAACACGAATTACAGTGAAGCGCTGTGACTTAGGAGTTGTAGGTCGTAAGTACGAGTCTAGACGCACGCTTTTTATTTTCGTGTTTTTCTTGCATGTACCTATTGTGTCCCACTGTTCTCCTTTTTCCTTCCAAAACTCCGTCTTGTGTATTCGCTTACTTTGTGTAAAAAATTTCATGAACACTGCTGTCAAAGCGGTGAAGGAAAATATGGTGAGGTGAATCTTCATTCACCTCACCATGTCATGTCATGTCTTCACATGAGACATCTACCGGGCCCAGTGCGCGTTGCACTGGGCCCGCGTGGGTCCACTCCCATTCGAACAGAGAAGACCTGTGTCCCAACAGTGGGATCATTATAGGCTGTTTATGTATGTTATGTAACAGTGGAACTAAAACTCATAAGTTTTTTTTTTTTACTCTGGCATCCAAAGAATACTTCCTTTTCAAGTAGTAAATATGAAAAATAAAACATTTTTTTTTTCAATGTTTTCGTATTTCGCACGGAATTTAAATATTTATAATACAATTTTATCACCCATTTTTTTTGTTGTTTTAAGAAAAATACTCAATACATTATTACTACAGTACCCTTAGCACGAAAATAAAATAAAATAGCGTGAAAATGTCGTACTGTTATCCTACCTATTGTAAGGGTATCTATACCCCGTTTTACCTTTTAACCACTTACGTCGGATTAATCCGACAAATATTTTCGGGTCCATTTCGCCAAGGTTGTATATTTACGACCAAAATACTACAACTCGTTTAATCTGTTGTAAAAAATTAAGTATTGCACATCCCTCGTTTGTTGTAGGTATTTATTTTTCGATTCACTGTGCCGGGCGCTGGGGGCACGGCAACTGATATGAAGTCGGGCGGTTAAAAGGTTAAATAAACCTTTTTTACAGTCCGTTCAACTGATTATGACTTCTATTGCGTAGGTGGCATGACACATGGCATCTGCAGTAAACAGTTGGTATTGTAACCACTTTTTTGCTTTTAGTGCCATCCTTATGCCTACGGAATAGACGTCAAAATCGGTTGAGTGGACTGTAAAAAAGGTTTATTTAAGCGCGTTTATTCTGAAAATAGGCAACGTCGCAAATAACTGTCAAATATTTCACTGTTTTGATTAATTTGGCAATATTACTGTATGGAAATATGAAATATCGCTAACTAGTGACCTAAAACATTCATTATAAAATGCAATAACTAATATCTTAACACCAAATATTTAGTTTTAGATGTAAGAAAAGAACTTGGAAACTTTTCAAATGCCTTTTTACACCTAAAACGGTTACAACATCAAATTCAGTGTTATAATTGCAAATCATTATTCATATTTTAGGTCAATAGTTAGCGATATTTCATATTTCCATACAGTAATATTGCCAAATTAATCAAAACAGTGAAATATTTGACAGTTATTTGCGACGTTGCCTATTTTCAGAATAATGGCTTTGCAATGTCTAATCCTATTTCAAATGGAGTAGAGAGATTGACCGGCTCACTTCAAACTCACTTTACTTAATTGTTCACAGCAAGATTTAACAGAATAGCACTACAGGTATGTTTATAGTTATCAAGTCACATTGTATACAGTATTTTTACCTTATGACACGACGCGCGCTTTACTTGTGGAAACCAAGTGTACAAACTGCTGTGAATGTGTGAATAAGCGCAGGAGCTCTCGGTAACTTGATACCGTGCGAAACAATGGCGAAGTCGGAAGTATGTGTGCCCGTACATACAGCAACATATTATTGCTATGATCATAATTTTAATTGACTGACTACTTGATTAATTGTTACGTAATTATGATGACGAAATTCAAATATTTGTACGCCACTAAGGCCAAACATAACTGATCTAAACTATAATGTAATTTAATAACTTGCATGCTCTGTATGTGTACTCATGTTTCCACAAATAAAGAATCTTGTATCTTGTATCTTGTGCGTGTGTGTGTCATGTGCTGACGCTACTCGTCTTCACGCACACATTTACAGCGTGTCTGTATACTTGGTTACCACAAGTAAAGCGCGCGTCGCTTTGTGAAGTTAATGTTCAAATTGTATTAACCTCTGTTAAACGAAATATCAACTTTTAGTTATTTATTTTTACGAACACCACATCCGCGAGTATTATCATAATAATATACCGACTTTAATTTATTTAGTACGCCTATGGAAAAACACTTGACGATGACGTCACGAAAATCCATATTTAATTTATTTCTTCTTTCGTGATTATTAGTACTACGTACACTTATTACAGGGCAAGTTGTAGTATAGGGTAAATTCACGCGTTTTCGGCAGCTAGATCCTTATTTTCGTGCTAAACTAGGTATAGTCAAGCTATAGTATAGGGTAAAATCACGCGTTCTCGGCGGCTAGTTTTGCTTGAGCTTGCTTCGCTTTTAGACGACGTTGGCTGCGTTTCTTTGCTAACGGTACACTGCCTACTAGTTTGCCTGATTTCTGGAGTGCTATTAGTTTTGCTGATTTGCCCTGTGAAAGAGAAATTGATAGATTAATTTAATTTATTTATTTATATCAGATAATTGTAGTCCATAATTTTACACTCATACATTCAAATTATAAACCATGCCAGCGGCTTCGCCCGCGTGGAGGTCGGTGTATTATACATATAAACCTTCCTCTTCAATCACTCTATCTATTGAAAAACCCGCATCAAAATCCGTTGCGTAGTTTTCAAGATTTAAGCATACATGGGGATATAGGGACAGAAAAAGCGACTTTGTTTTATACTATGTATTGATGTTAAATTCCAAACAGATAAAAACCCAAAATAAAATTGTGCTCATTTAAAACATATTTAACAACTCATTAAAACGAATAATTTCACACCATTCATTAATGTCACACCACGCCAGTATTTGAAGGGGTAAGCAGAAGTGTTTATTAGACCCACATGTCACCAGTTATCATATTCAGTTATGGAATTGGGCGTCCCAGTCCATGACACTAAAATGTATGCCATAATATTTCGTTTGAATTCCGCAATAACTAGATCCAAGCTTGGGTGCAGAATGTAGCCCTTCCCTCTCTCCCACAAAAATATGCATAATTAGCATATTATATTGTTCCCACTGCTGGGACACAGGCCTCCTCTCTGTGAGAGGGAGTGGGCCGTAATCCACCACGCCGGCCCAGTGCGGGTTGGTAGATGTCACACGTTTTCAATTTTTTTTATTATTATTATTTATTTCTTCCAGAGTACCTATAGTTTTCAATGTTTTGTTGGTATATTGGCGTGTGCTAGCTGACATACGGCAAATTTAATGTTTTTTTTTTTTGTGTTTCGTAATGTTAATTACTTCCTACTATTGTACAGAATCAAGTTTTTCCAACTTAACAGACAGCTGTGCTCCTGGGGAGTTTGCTGCGACACTTCTTCCCAGCTAAAGCACTAGGAAGTGGTAAAGGGCGGGCAAGGGCAAGGTAATTAACATTACGAAACACAAATAAAAACATTAAATTTTCCATATGTTAGCTAGCACACGCCAATATACCAACAAAACATTGAAAACTATAAATACTCTGGCAGAAATAAATAATAATAAACAAAAATAAAAACGTAAACAGAACTTACAATCTAAATAAAAGCCTCCAAGCATTAAGGGCAAAGGACAGCCGGGACCAACAGATTAACGTGCTTTCTGAGGCACGGAGGGGTCTTGGTATGTAAAGATAGTCACCCATCCAAGGACCAACGTGGCAAGCGTAGCTTAACCTGATCGATCGACCCGTGCGGCTGTTATTACTAAGCCGCAAGCCCCTTTATGATACTGCAAAATTTTGTTTCTTCAAAAACCCAATTATTTGAAACCGGAATGAATAGTGCTAAGCTGACGCCTGAGACTTTTTTTGTTATAAAAAATGTTTTATACCTTTTTTTTTTCTGGGTGGGAAATCATCAAATAACTTCTCCCGCTCTGGGTGGAGCGGGAGGGCGTGTCAGACTTTTACTGACTAAAACCCACCCGTGTTCCCTCAGTTGCCTGTGTGCCAGGGGCGGCGGTATCTCTTTCGAACAACCCGCACCCCCGGCAGGCTTCGGCCCTTGCGGGCCCCATCTGTTGCTGCTGACATCTCTTTGAGGCGCGCGTGGAACACAACGCGCCGTCAACCCGGGCTTGGTCCTAACCAGACAGCGAGGTACCCATTACTCGCCGTCCGCAAGCCCGTGTCTACGGTGGCCGGGAATCAGCCTGGGATTCCCGGCGCCCAGGGCGTCTCCTGCGAAGGCCACAGCTGTGAGGGCGCATGTACTGCATCTCCCTCACGTGCGCCGCCTCCCTCTTTGCGAGCATAACTGCTTCGCTGAAGGAGGCGACTGCCAGCCATGCCCTCTCGCTCCGATGTTTTATACCTTTGCTTTTTCTTTCGATATTTTCCCTTTCTTTGGCGCCGTATACAGAACATTTATTCTCTTGTTTTCCAGCATGGAGTGATGTTTTGACAATGCAAACTGAAAAATAAACAACAAGTGATGTAGATTGTAAATATTTAGGAGGAATGTATATGTTAATGCCATTCAGGTGTGCCTAATTCGTTTAAGGAACTTCCTATCCCCATGTTCAAGAAAAAGCTGACAAATTGGTTATTGGATAATTGTTTTTATGACTTTGACGAATGTATGGAATATTGTAAAAATCCAATATGACAGATAGTAAATTTTGACATGGATTTTAAAGTAACAATTACCCAATTATAATAATATCAATTCATATCGGACTGAAGGTAAATCGCCAATCTTGAAATTAATTATACTAAGCTGTGTAATAATCTGCCAGGGGTGCGGGTTGTTCGAAAGAGATACAGCGGCCCCCGACACACAGGCAACTGAGGGAACACGGGTGGGTTTTAGACAGTAAAAGTCTGACACGCCCTCCTGCTCCACCCAGAGCGGGAGAAGTTATTTGATGATTTCCCACCCAAAAAAAAGCTTTGTAATAATGACATTTGTACACCACATGTTGTGGTAGAATGTACAGAACTTATAAAAATATTAACACCATACTATGTAAAACTACATTCTTACAAAAATATATATACACCGTGAAATTTTAATGGTTGTTTTCCCGCAGCGAAATGGTTTTGTCTTGGTAATACAATTGTTTTATAAATAAATAAAATATTAGAAACAAAAAATGGCAGATTAACCATTGTGAAAAATCACCACGTGCGAGAGTTTATTTCGCTTTGAACATCTATGCATCGCTGTTCCCTTTGACGGAGGTGCGTGCGATTCGAGTAGTACCTACAAGTTACCTCTAGTGTTACTAAGGAGTAGTGTTTTATCGAGTTGATGAATATTTTTTTAATTATTTTAAAACAAAAAAAATCTTAATTTTTTTACTTTTACTCTATGCTTCGAAAGTACTCATTATGGCAAGTTATTCTGCCGCGGGAAAACAACCATTTAAATTTCACGGTGTATATCAAATGCCGCATTCGTTTACACAAGTACAAAAAAAAAATCGGTACATAACAGGGTTATTTGAGGAGCAATTTCTACAACTTTGCACTTTATATGTCAAATGATAAAGTGCTTTATTGCTTGTTTTTTAATCCTAAGTATGTTCTCTTTTTCTCGGTCAGCTTAAAGCCTCATTAACGTGTCTTTTTTTTAACGAAGTTCCTTAACGTGGCTTGCGGTAGGACTTAACTGGTAGACATCGTAACGTAAGGAAAAATATATACGCCCCTCCATGCGATTTTCTCTCTTCTGTCTCTTTCTGTTATAAACGAAGGTAGTGTTAGAGTATCGCGTAAGGAACTTCGTTCCAGGGGGTCTACTCTCTAAGCACGAAATCCGTAGTTTCGGCCGATGTTACGGTCGTTTCCTACTCCGTATTACTGACGGACATAAGATTAGTTTGGGGCCTGAGGTTAACCTTTTAACCGCCAGAGCGTAAACGCATTGGCGTCCCTCCCACGCCAAGCCACAAATTCGGCGGTTCCGAAATTCAGGCAAACCGGATGCAACTGAATGCCCTATTTTACATGGAGCGACTGCCTATCTGACCTCCACAACCCAGGTCCTGGTTAGTTAAGCTGAAGTCGCAATGTATAATAATATTATAAATGTGAAAGGAACTCTTTCTGTCTGTTACCTTTTGACGGCTGACCGGATGTCGACGATATAATTGGTCATGGAAATCCGTTAAAAAGTATTACGATACCTTGGTAAGACTGGTTGTTAGACTTTCGCGGCTTCTGTAGACCCGTAACGACTGCCAATGATCTACAAATGACAGCCGGGACCAACGGCGTGACCTCTAAAGTCCCGGCCGGGCCGTGCCACGGCCCGATACAATAGAAAATCAATTGTGTCTCATTAGCGAGTGTTGAGAGGCGTGCTTTTTTAACCGACTTCAAAAAAAGGAGGAGGTTCTCAATTCGACTGTATGTTTTTTTTTTATGTTTGTTACCTCATAACTTTCGACTGGGTGAACCGATTTTGATGATCCTTTTTTTATTTGAAAGCTCGTGCTTGCTTGCTTGCTTCGGAGACAGGCAACGAAACTCTTCAAAAAATAACAGTAAATAAACCGCGATTGCTGCTATCGCATAAATATGCCCAATTTTGACCCCAAGGATGATGAAATTTCGAATTAGTGGGGTAGGTCCTTTTTTTTGACTATAACTAAAAAGTGAAAAATAAAAACTTTTTCCAAAAAAAAACAACCGACTTCCGAAAAAACACTACAAAGTGAAAAATAACTTTAATTTCGGAAGGCGGTGACTTTGGATATGTATTTCAATTTTTTGTCACCGCCATTTTTTTTTTGGAAAAGTTTTTATTTACTTTACCAATTCATGATGAGAAGAACATACCTCATAACTTGGTTCATTGCTAAGTTCTAAGTAGGCAATTGCATTCTTCTTGCCGTCAGTCACCCTTGGTATGCGGATGTCCACGATTTGTTCGTTCATCTCTGAGAAGTGATTTATTATCTGTAACAAAGGGCAACATAATAAGAATTGATAGGAAGTTAATGAGGGTTTTCTGAAATGACGTTCACTAGGTGGCAGCACTGAGACGTCAGGTCCGGGCACCTGTCAAAAGTGTCAAAGCGCCTGCGGACTAAATGGTGATCGAAAGAATGAAAATCAAATATTTTAAGTTCATTGTCGAACTGGAAGACCTCTTGTCAAAGTGGCGCCATCTGGTGGCTTGGATATTCATGAAAACCCTCATTTCACCTACCACTGTTTGTGTCTGCATCACCCAAAGGTCGACTGGTAGAAAATGCCTATGGCATTGCTCCGCCTCTGTACATATGTGTGCTTAAAATGATAAATAAATGCCGTATATCAAAATGAGCAAAATCATGGGTCGATCGAAGCTTACGCTACAGTTGCTGCGGTTGGTTCGTGGATGGGTGACGATCCAATATCCCCATGCCTCTAAAACCACGCTAAGCCCAACGGCAAATGACATCCGGAACCAACGTCCCGGCTGTCATTTGTGGATCTTTCACAGTCGTGTAATAGTCACAAAGCCCAAAAGTCTGACCAACCAGTCGTACCAAGACGTATCGTGATACCCAGTTACTGGATTGCAGAGGTCAGATAGACAGTTGCTCCATATAACTTACTGGTATTTAGCTGCATCCAGTTAGACCGGAAGCCGACCTCAATACAGTTGGAAAAAGGCTAGGCAGATGATTATTATTTTTGTAGAGTGTTTTTTCTTCTCAGCTCTTTGGCTGGTTTTTGCAACATTTACGGACCGAAGCCAAGTAAATGCAGCGTGTGGTGTGTATTTAAGATGAGGGTGTTTTCTTCCTCTAACTGAACATGAACTTCCTAACTATTCTGCGGGTGTTTAAGATGGCAGCTTTCTGTAGGTTAATATATATATAGGATTCTTCTAAATCTATAAATTTCAGACTACGGAGAAGATTATTGGGAATACTATAGGAATCATCATCATCATCATTTCAGCCGAAAGACGTCCACTGCTGGACATAAGCCTCCCCCAAAAGGAGGGATTTGCCATAATCGCCTAGGTGTACAGACGTTCTAATTAAAGTGGCCGGAAGAAACTGGATAGCCATGACACAAAACAGCCAAAAGTGGAAAGATTTGGAAGAACCTACACTCAGCATTGGGTGGCCAAGGGTTGAAGAAGAGAGAGAGAGAAAGACAGAGACAGAGAAAGAGAAAGAGAGAGAAGAAAGAGAGAGAGAGAAGAGAGAG
Organism: Polymixis lichenea; assembly: GCA_949091785.1. Classification (NCBI taxonomy): domain Eukaryota; kingdom Metazoa; phylum Arthropoda; class Insecta; order Lepidoptera; family Noctuidae; genus Polymixis; species Polymixis lichenea. Next base: position 10,643,288 of record OX420958.1, on the reverse strand, counting down.
AGAGAAAGAAGAGAGAGAGAGAAAGAAGAGAGAGAGAGAGAGAGAGAGAGAGAGAGAGAGAGAATAGAAATTTCGAAACTATCATTTGGTAGGCTTGCAGTCTACCTAGATGCAGCTGAATTAGTATTTTACATGGAGCTACTGCCTACCGGACATGGGTATAACCCACTTGTCGGGTAGTACAATAGCCTTTGGTGAGACTGACTGTTTGGTAAACCTAGCTTTGCTGTACAATAAAAAAAATCTCTTTGGCAGGAGTATTTTGATGAGAGATCAAAAGAAAAAAGGGATATGGTATCGAACAATCCGGCCCGAGATTTCTCGTGTTCCGTGGATTGATTGTGCCTTGTTACTATAGCCTTAAGACTTAGTTCCGGACATATTCCTTCAAATAAGTTTTATTATTTAATTAAGAAAGCTTTGTCTCCAAACTGTGATGATTGTGGAGTAGTTGGTGATGTGGTTCATATACTGTTGGAGTGTGTCCAGAATGAGAATACTAGAATTAATGTTTTAGGACGACATAAAAGGTATATTCGCTTATGTAATAACATCCTCGCTTTTCTATTGTGATAAGGCAATACATTTGTACAAGTTAGTTATAAGATAGATCGTAATCAACAATTTTGTGTTTTTCTGCACTGGGCGATGTGGTCGCTAAGCAACAAAGCCCTTTAAACAAACAAAAAAAAAACTGGTTTTATGTTTTTCCTAGCTTCCTTTCGGAAGCACAGGTTAAAGGCAAATGTAGTTTGTTCTGTCTCACCTTCTCTTTATCAACACCAAGTGGCAAGTTCCCCAAAAACACAATATATCTCTTTGGACCCCGAACTTTTTGCTCCAACGTTTCAGTTTTTTCTTTTTTAACCTTATCTTTCGGTTTTGGGGTATCCCCATCCATTTTTTTCTTTGTCTTGTCCACTTTTTTAGGCTTTGTATTCTGACTGGATAGTTTTTGTTCTTTTAAAGCGGTTTTAAGCAGGTTGTAGAGTATGCGAATGCGTCGTAATTCGGAGTCAGTAAGGATTGTTGAAGCATTGAGGATAGATTGAATTTTGTTGTGTATTATTTCTGGTTCCAGTACGTTGGATGTGCCTTGCAGGGATTCTCTTACAGCTTGACGGATGCGGCCTGAAATAAAGGAATTGGGTATTTGAAACAATTATTATTAGTCTGCACGGTGCTTTATAATAGTGCTGATAAGAAAAGCGCGCTCTATGTATACTAGACATGGGCGAAACAGCTCACTGAAAGAAAAAGAGCGATTAGCTCTTTCACTCTAAAGAGCTATATCACTCTTCTAGCTCACTAGCTCACTAGCTCTTCTATAGCTTAGTGACTCAAACGCCGACAGTTAGCTCATTTGACTCGCACTCCACGCGCGTCGAAGCAAACTGCTCGACTCAGTCTCAGCAATCATTGTCAATAGCTCTTTGTAAGTTGGGAGTTAAGTTAAAATGGCCATAGAGATAGATTTACAGTGATTGAGGTCGTATTGTTAGTCTACAATGACGTATTGTACCGGAGATCTATTGTTGGAAGAACGAACGATGCGGTCCGAAGCGAGCCGAATGAGCCATTCGACCGGTGATTTCAACGGTGTCTTGCTGAAGTACTGAGCTAGTGAGTCTGAGTGAGCTTACTGAGCTAGTGAGCTATTTAGCGAGCGAGTGAGTGAGCGATAGCGACGTCCATCGAAAAGAGCTAGCTCTTTTCTATCACTCGCTCATAAGCTACCCATGTCTAATGTATACAACGACGCGCGCGTTCTGAGTTATTTACTGCTACGTACCGACTCACCAGATTTATTAAAACAACAACTCTGGACTACCTTAATTATTACCTACATGTTATTATTAAAACTTGGTTTCTCATTAAGATCATTCATTCCACGCGGGCTGGCAACAACGCATTTATAGTCGTTTTTTCGCGATTATTTCATTAAATACAAACAAAAGTACTATTTTTTTTTTCAGCCAAGCACTAGATCATTGGTATTTATAATTATTTTAAATATTTATTCTTTCATCAAAACATTTAATTGTATTAGTAAGTAATGCAAATGGAAAATAGTTGACGGTATGTCGATTTTTATAACCAAATACCAAAATAACTGTAAAAGAAAATAGCATACAAACTTGAAAATACCAACGATCTAGTCTATTCTCATCTAGCATGGCTGAAAAAAATGTTTACTTTTGTTTGTATTTAATGAAATAATCACGAAAAACCACCATAAATGCGCCGTTGCCAGCCCGCGTGGGGAGAATGCTCTTAAGTGCTATTGTAAATCTTTGAGGGGTCACGTTAACAACAGACTTTTTGGTTTTTTAAGTCATTTTCGCTATGGTTGGTTTTGTTGGACAAAAGAGAGGGTCTTTATGACCACACAATAGAAGTGAAAAATTCAGTGGTTTAAGACACAAGCAATGAAATAGTATACTACAATATGTGCGACTTAAGTACAGACACCGACACATTGAGCTATCTCAATCTGTCAAATTTCTTTGATATATATTCAACTTTATTACAAAATTATAAGGTTCATGTTCAATTGGGAAAAATTGACAGTTTGAGTTAGCTTGATGTGCTAACGTCTGTACTAATTTTATGTAGATTAAGTTGGCGTTTCCTATCCAAGTACTCTGAAAGAAATCACTCAATCCCCCTTATTACAAAACAAGGTTTTTCTTTAGGTATGGTTCAAACCACCGAGCCTGTTTTTGAAATAAGAACCTAACTGAAATCGAAATACAGCTCCTTTTACGAAACTGACAACTTAGTCCACTGCTAAATTGTCATTTTTGTATTAAGAACTTTACCCAACTAGGAGAAAAGTTGGTAATGCCAAAACTGACTGAGAGTTGTAGTCTAGAACTAAAGTGAGATCGCTTTTTGTAATAAGACGGATTGAGTTCTCAGATCATAATATGAGGACCATGCAGAAACGAATATTCATTTATTTATTTATCTATGACATGTTTCCTTTGCCATTACAGATAATAATAATAATAAATTGAATGCGACAAAGATGATCTGGGCTGGTCTTTTGAGGAAAGAACCGCACACCTTTGAATGGACCCGTTCAGTTCATTAAGTATTTTATTTTATTTTAATTTATTTCTTAAGAGAACTTACAGCTAGGATACAGATAGTTAACCGTTAATGAAAGAAGGCCAATTAAAAGTTTTCACTGACAATATTAGGGTAGCACAAGAAACAGCAGACAGGCAAGCGGAAGTAAGAATAAGGAAAGACTCGGAGAGAATTAAGAAAAGACTGAACAAGTTTTAGTGATCTTGAAAGAATTTTTTACACAGAATTTTTTTAAGTTTAGGAACACTGGTGGAGAATAAGTCAAGATCATCAACACTCTGATACATCGAGTTGTATGCTCAGCTAGCTCTTATCAAATAAGTTTTGTCGACATATGCACCGCACGGAGGGAACATACAGAGGTTGATGATACCTTAAGGTGAAGGATGGAACATGCAGTCCAATTTTGCTCATCAATTCATAACAGTCGGTTGAACCATATTGGTTTTACATACCTTTTTGATTATTAGTCATCTGCACTTTCAGGAATTTGCTAACCAGGTCCTGATCTTTTAATATTGGGTATTTATCACCATAATCGCACTCCTCCTCCTTGAGTTCAGGTTTGCGTTTAACTCCAGCGGACTTCGGAGCTTTTACCGTTGTAATAGGTATGACGTCTGGTGTACCTAACTTCATATTTTTATGTTCTGAAGTAGAGAGTCTCATTTGTGATTTCCTTTTACGGGTTTGTCCGGTAGAGGAATGCAGTTTTGATGTGTCCATTCTGTAAATGTTAGAGGTTTTTGTTTTTATTTTATTTAACACTAGCTGCACCCTGCAGTTATACCCACATAAGTCATGATCCCGTGAGAATATAGGGATAAAAGTATTCAATGTCCGAATCCAGGTTATTTACAGTCTACGAGTCCCGTACGGTTTATCGAATTACCCTTGAACGATATAATTGTCTACAGAAAGCATCAAGGGCGGATCCAGGATTTTTGCTGCGGTCACCAGGGGCGAACGGGCAAAAAAATCAACAATAACTGTTAGAAATAAACTTAAAGTACCGTACTTCAAGTTTAAGTATGTAGGTATAAGAAGGAAGGTTTATGAAAGTGTCAAAACAATAGAAAAATTAAATGTTTGATAAAGACAGTTTTCTTTTATGTTTCCTGCTAAAGATGTCCAGCACTTCATTAGCGTCCATTTTTGCCGCAACGTCTTGATATGCATTAAATGCCCTGAGACCCTCGCACTCCTGAGAGAGGGCCCTCGCCCGCTCCCCGCCCCGCCCCGCCCCGACCCGCGCTTTTCCCCGACCGTACCGCTCTCGCCCACGCTGATTTTCATCTTTCATTTGCAAGTGCGTGAAAGGGATGCAAAAGACAAAATTCGCAGTTCCAACCAGAAATAGACAAGTTTCACACGTTTTTTCTGTTATTTTATTCATAATATTTTTATTACAATGATAATTTGATTTGCTTCTAAGTATGTACTGTGATGGAATCTCCACAGTACACAAAATTACCGTCTGGGAGGGGGCACGTGCCCCCGTGCCCCCCCCCCCTTAAATCCGCCCTTGGAAAGCATTGTTCACCGTTCAACTATACAAAAAACTTTTAGTCGATACCATTATTTAGCGACAGCACGTTTCGCCGAATAACGCTACAAAAAAATATTGTATGCCCGATACCATACATTCTGACCGCGTAGGTATTGCACTTTTCTATGAAACAGCTGAATTTTTTTTTTATAACCAACGAAAAATTTCTCCGCCGGAGGGTCTGGAATGATATGCTGAATTCATGGTTACAATTTGCGCACTGGATAAAAACTTATCCTGTATAGTAATACTGTAATAGAACCGTAGTGTGTATTATTTTTTCCTATAACCTCGTAGGATCTTTCGGCCAGCTTTGTGTTATGCTTTTAGGAATGGAAGATGTTTGTAACTTTACGTAGTGATGGAATGTATTACATTATGGTTACGTTGTATGATGTGTAAGATATAGTTAAAGTTAAAGCTAATCGTCAGGAGCTTACATTCGGAGTAGAGTATATCCGTAGGATAATGTCTTGGCTTTGGTATCATAACCTTTAATACTCCGGTCTGTTTTCTTTCAAGCTTCATTAATAGAGTTGTAGCACAGCCACCCCAAGCACAGATACAGTGTGTTATTAGGGACTGGCACAAAGATAAGTTGACTAGTTTGAGGGTTTTAATATTAGCACACTTTCTTAACTTCCTAAAGATGAACATGAGTTTTCGGGTAACACCCAACCTCTGCTGAAAGCGCATGTCTCTTCCATCACTACCCGAGTCATGGAACAGATGTGCGCTTTCCAGCTAAGGATCTTATCAATCAGGACTCCAAAATATTTGACACTGTTACTTCTGGTTGAAGTTGTACAAGTACAATTCTGTGCTTGATTTTTACAATCATGAGCTTTGAGAATGAATAGGACTGGGTTTGGTAAACTACTACTCTTTAGAGCAAATGGTAAAAATAATGTTTTGGATATGTTTAGTGTCAGTTTAAAATGACAAGTTCGAGGGCATTTTCAGTGTTTACATATGTTTTAGCACTTTCAGCAAACACATGGAAGTAGAAGGTAATGCCATTTAATAGTTGCTTGTCAAAATTTTATGAGCAAGAACAGAAGACATTCGTTTTGTTTTGGGTTAGGTTAAACATAGGTGACTGTAGCAAAATCGATATCGGTAAAAGATTATTTAGTTGAAGCGTGTTCCAGCGAACCATGACCTCGGCAAATCTTGGTATCGGCCAAACATTCATTCTTTGTAGGGTTATTCGGCGAAACGTGCCGTCGCTAAATAATGGTATTGACTTCGTATTCGTATTCATTTTCGTATTACTGTTCAACGGTAAACCATGCTTTATGTAGACAATTATATCGTTCAAGGGTAATTCGATAAACCGTATGGGACTCATAGTCTACCCATGTGAACAATTTCATCCAAATCTGTTCAGTCGTTTTAAAGTGAAAGCGTTACAAACAAACGTATAAAAAAATTAAATCTTTTCTCTAAGAAATAGTCTATTCTATGAAATAGGGTAGGTAAAGCATACTTTGCTCAGGTTAAATACTAGAAAATTATTTATATTATCATTATATTAAATGGATATAACAGGTTTAATGTTCACTGACTAGAATTTTACTTGATTTATCATCTTAAATATAACCTCCATTATATTCACATGTATTTGTTTACACTTTTGAGGTTATAATTATTATTGCAATAATTTTCAAATTAAAAAACGAACTTATGTCATAGTAAATACATTTAAAACTTTAATTCGCTAAGTATCATATTACAAATCGAGTGAAAATTAAAATCTAGCATGTTCTATACATTCGGTGACACGTGCAAGAGTTTGCTTAAAAAGTTAAATTTAATAAAAGAAATTGACAAACATACCTTGCCAATCAGTGGATAAACGTAGCTATTGTAAATGTCTGAAGGTATTTCTCCTATTTCATTGTAGTTTCCTTAAAACTTGCTAATTTGCACTGCTTGTTTTAATTTGTTTTGCTAATTTTGACTGTTCAATTTCATTTTTGTTTTGACAATGACAGATTGACAGTATTGACACTTTGACAGTGTCACGGCTGTCAGTTTTACTCGTGGTTTTAGATTCGTTCAGAAACAGGCCTATCATCATGTATAGCTCGAATTGGTAGGCAGAGGCAATACACGTACACGCACTTTTTTTTTTTTTCTTATAACTCTTTATAGAAGTTATGATTCAACGTCATGTAATAAAGGGCGAGCTCCTTGCCACAATAGTCGGAAAAAATCCAAAATACGTAGTAGGTAGGTAACTTAGAAAAATCATCAATACAACCCGTATTGATGATTTTAATGATTATAATTATTTAAAGCCATATTTTTTGTTCCGTGTGTTGCCAGACGTAAAGAATAGCACCATCCCATTTCTTCGTGTCGTAGAAGGCGACTAAGGGTCTTACTAGAGAATGGACAGTAGCGTTCTCGACACATTTTTCCACTATACTGCGATCGCCAACCCGCTTGCCAAGCGTAGCGATTATGGCAAACCACCTCCTTTTGGGGGAGGCCTACGTCCAGCAGTGGACGTCTTTCGGCTGAAATGTTAAAAGCCATATTTGTTACGGTCGCGAATCATATTTTATTTAACTTACAACCTAACAGTCGCAGCGCGGCTACCCTGGCGTTTCCGAGGTAAAAATGGTTGCAATTAAAACACCGTAACATTTTTAACATATTTAAAAGGTGACATTTACTGTTATGCATTAAAATTTTGTTAAGGATGTAATAATATTTGCATGAGTCATTCTGTTTCGAATTTTAAATATAAACAGAATTTTACTTTGGAGATTTTGGTGACAACAAAAATGCAATGAAAGTCTTCGCAGTCACTATGACTCATAGTCACTGAGAAGAAACAGGCATTGATTTGTGATTTGATCATTGTGTTAAAGGCGATTTCACTATAATTATGATCAGGCGCGGTCCGAGGGGGGCGGGGTCCTAGGGGTCATGACGCCCCAAGCCGTTAACGTAATGCTTAAAATAGTACTTTTTCGAAAATATTATACATTTTCTTATTAATATGTACGTAGTCTTTGTCTGTGACCCCAAAGCCTTTCGCTACGACCGCACCTGAGTATGATACATTTTTCTTCATGGTATTTTTCTTAACCTGCAATCTACTCAATCAACTTTCTTTTTGACTTTTGGAGACCATTGTCTCCAATAGTAAATCTGGAAGTTGGTGATATAATAAAGACGTAATGACCTACTTTCAAAGTTCGTCCGCTTGAATTAGAACCTGTGCCCTGTGTAGCCAGGGGCGTAACTGGGGTCGGGCAGGCAGGGCACGAGCCCTGGGCGCCTACCGAAGGGGGTGCGAAACGTCGCCAATTATTGAATTAAAAAAAAAATACTTCAATAAACCATTTCATGCTGTTATATCTAAGAAATCTGAAGAGCTACTTCAATTTATTGTGAAGAATGAGGATGAAAGTGTATTTCCAAATCTGCCTAATCCTATTCAAATTCTGCTTAAAATTGCAGCATTGCAAGTTGTGAGTGATTTTTTTTAAAATTAATACCTTCGCTATTGAAGTCTATAATTTGGTCAAAAAAGGTTACGCGACCTAGCTTTGTTCAATGTAGACCGAAAAGATAATTTACGAAGAGGGGCGCAAATTTGATGCGTGCCTTAGGCGCCATTTTCTATTGGTACGGCCCTTCCTGTAGCTGATATCCTTAACTATGATTAATTAGTGAATCATTGGTCTAGTGGTCGCAAAAGATTTCTAGATCAGGCATACAATGACAGAGTTTTTTCAAAGCGAATTTCACGGAGTTTTGTGCCCAGTTTATACACCGTGACATTTTAGTCGTCTTACAAAGATGGTCCACTCAATGTATCCGTCATAACATACCTCTAGGCGCGATTAAAACATTGTTACAAATACAAAGAAAAATAATTAATTCTTCAGAATTATGAAACACCTTCCCTGTTAATAATGTTTACGTATCAAACGGTAGAAGATATCTACCTACCATTACATTACATCATTAATTCCATCTCCATAACAGGGTGTTTCAAACTACGTCATTCGTCTTAGTGATATTTTCATGTTTTTGATTATGCAAATGTTCAAAAAAAAATTTTTTTTAATGAATGGTAGTAGATAGCAGGCATTGGGTAAATGAAGTGGGCTGCCGTTGTAAGACGACTAAAATGTCACGGTGTATAAGCATGGGCGGCTCCGCCAAGTTTCTTTTCAGGGGGGTTATCTTTCACCTCGAGTATGTTAGGTTATTATTTGTCCATTCATACAATTAGTAATTTTCGTCGATATATACAGAATAGCTCAACAGTTAATAGTATTTAGGATGCAAGAGCGAACAGAACGAGCTCTATAATTTTTCCATTTCCACTCGAATGGGATAGGTTTACTGGGTCGATGTAAATAAAGAATAGTTACCAGTTATGGCGGCAAATATGTGGCAGAATTCTGAACTGATCCAATCAGATTACTATTGACACACCAAGAAGAAGAGACTATAACAGTGCTAATCTAGGACGGTCTTGTAACCACATTGTTTAGGGCCTTCTGCCAATCTTTTTACACCTGCAGCCTGTGGGCCGACTGCACGCAGCGGGTTGTGAGTGCTCTGAGAGTTCAGTACAACAATGCCTTCAAGGTGTTGATCGGGTTGCGTCGCTATTGCAGTGCGTCAGCGATATTTGCAGAATCACAAGTGGATGGCTATTACGCCATAATTAGAAAAAAAATAAAAGCGTGGGGTGCTTGATATTAATTGATTATAAAAATACCCCAAAAAGCACCCCACGATTTTTAATAAAATTAAATTATTTTCAATTTTTAGTTTGATTTTGAATGCGTTTTTTTATTTTTTTTAACTATTATTTATTTTCTACAAACTAAACAAACAAACTGCACCTGCTGCAACTGCTGCTGTTCTGCTAACTAAAAAAGAAGTCGTAAAACATAGATAATTTCATACAAAGATCTTAAAAATAAGGTAGTGCGCTATGTTTTGCCAATATTGGCATACAAATGATTAAAAACAATTAAGTGAACACTATTCAATAATAATATGGAAGGAGCAAATTGAGGCTCTGGTTCCCAGGGTCAGAAAATTAATATTTGTCCGAACATCTGCTGATTTTGTCAAACTACGAACAGTATACCTCGCTCTGGCACATTCTATCCTAAAATATTGTATTGCAGCTTGGGGTGGGGCTGGGAAGTGCTTAATGCTCCGTCTGAAAAGGGCACAGAGGGCAGTGTTAAAAGTCATGACTCACAAACTTGTTCGATTTCCAACTACTGAATTGTGCGCTCTTTGCGAGTGACCAACAGTCAGACACGCACTTCTTCTTGCTGTAGTGTTGCGTAAACACTCAGACCTCCCACTCGATCCTGTTGTCGTAAACCAAAAACGCAGATCCGATAGAGTCTGCCAGGTGGAATCTGCCAGAGTAGAAGTTGTTCGGTGGCAATATCACTTTCTTAGTTCCACTTTGTATAATCGTGTCAATAAACAGCTCAATATATATCCACTGACCTTGCGAGAATGTCGTAGGATCACAGGCTTCACACACTCACTTATGAAGAATTAGAAACATATGTAAAAACTTAAACTCACTCAATTACCCTCTATAAGTATAACATGCGCAAACACACACCTTGCACAAACGGTCACCTCTCCCACACACACACACACACATACCACACACCCTCTCACACACACACACACACTCCACGCACAAAAAAATCACGATCTTTCCATACAGACACACAATCTCACATGAAATTACGCAGTGAAAATTGTTTAGTTCAACTTTAATTTTAAGTTCCAATTTTTAATCTAATATTTTTATTTTATTTTTGTTTTTATTTCTAATTTAGTTTTTAGTCTTATAATTTTGCTTCTTCAAATCAAATTTGTGGAGGTGGGCGTTAATGACTGCGACAAGTATTATACTGATGCAGTTGTTATCGAAGACACAGTTTCTGTAGACTGTGTTTTTGTTTTTAATAAAAAAATATTATTTATTTAATATTAAAATTAACAATATAAATAATTATTTCAGTACATAATTGTGCATGCATGTAAATTAAAAATTACAATTCAGAGTTTATTATGTCAAAAATTTAAAGTTAATATGAGATTATTAATGTCAGTATTAATAATTAAAGAGATTGGTCGCTAAGAAACATCATTCATCTAAACTAAAATAACATCTGTTAAGCCGTTAAGTGTTTTTTAAACTTTGGCATACATTGTATTTCATCGGGTATTTTGTTGTATACTTGTGGAGCCACACCAAAGAAGCCTTTCTTCATTAGAGAAGTTTTACATTTTACAAGGCATAATTCATGCATCTATTGAGCACATATCGGTGTCTTCTTTATTGTATATGGTTTTTTGAATAAACGTGGATTGGTTTTTACAAATAAAGCAGTTTCCCGGATGTATAAAGCTGGTAGGGGTGATATTTTTTACTTTTAAAAATATGGAATGCAACTATCTGTTGTTTTTAAACCATACATTGTGTCTTGTCTGCGTCCGGTATCCTCACAATATTTTCACCGTTTTGTGAGCAGGGGTGATGAAATTATTTACACAAACTATAGTGCGTGCTTGCGATCGAATCCACGCTTACAACTCGTAAATCGCGGCAGTTACCACTGAGCCACATCTGCCCTAACTAATGGGTGCACGATTTTCCATATAACTTGGCATACTGGTAGATCCTGACTTTTATAAACTCGTGTTGGAGTTGGACATAGGAATTGTTTTATCCCGGTATTGTACGTTCCATTTTTAGGGATTGCATATGTAAGCGGGTAAGCCCTTATGCCTGGAGGCTTTTATTTAGGTACTAGCTTTTGCCCGCTCTGGCTCCGCCCGCGTGGATGTCGGTTATCGCCTAAAGAATGGTCTATGTCCTTCTCCATATCCAAGGCTATATTTCTGCCAAATTTCATGATGATCGGTTCAGCAGTTTAGGCGTGAAAGCATAACAGACAGAGTTACTTTCGCTTTTATAATATTACTAGCTTTTGCCCGCGTGGAGGTCGGCGTATTATACATATAAACCTTCCTCTTGAATCACTCTATCTATTAAAAAAACCCGAGACATCAAAATGCGTTGCGTAGTTTTAAAGATTTAAGCATACATAGGGATATAGGGATAGAGAAAGCGACTTTGTTTTATACTATGTAGTGAAGTAAAAATAAGTTCTGTTTACGATTTTTTTTTCTGCTTGAATATTTCAATGTTTTATGGTATTTTGGCATGTGCGAGCTGACATATGGCATATAATTTAATTTAATGTCTTGTGATTCGTAATGTTAATTACTTACTAACATTTAAACTCAAGTTCAGACAGCTGTGCTGCTGGGGAGTTTGTTCCGCCACTTCATCTTCCCAGCTAAAGCACCAGGATGTGGTGAAGGGTGGGCGTTTTGGGGGACTATCTTACCTATGTTATTTTGACGTTCAAAAAGTGCTGACTCTCAACCAGGGGTGTACCAATAGAAAATGGCACCTAGGGCAGGCATCATATTTGCGCCCCCCTTCGTAAATTATCTTCTCGGTCTACACTGAGCAAAGCTAGGTCGCATAACCTTTCTTGACAAATTATACCCTTCAACAGCGAAGGTATTAATTTCAACTTGCTAAAAAATCACTCACAACCTGCAATGCTGCAATTTTATGCAGAATTTGAATAGAAATGGGCAGATTTGGAAATACGCTTTCATCCCCATACTGCACAATAAATTCAAGTAGCTCTTCAGATTTCTTTGATAACACAGTATGAAATGGTTCACTGAAGTTTTTTTTATTTTTAAATTTAATATTTTGGCAATGTTTCGCGTCCCCTTTCAATACCCAGGGCTCGTGCCCTGCTTGCCCCACCACAGTTACGCCTCTACTCTCAACCTAGTTTCAATAAATGACTTTTGTTTTTGATTTATTGGGACAATTTTCGACCACTACGCCGGGGACGCCGCGGGCACAAGCTATAAGTGTCACTATAAATATAAACCCACATAATATAACTGGCAGGTTAATATTTGCCAGCTAGCAAGAGGTTGCTATTAATCAATAAGCAATGCTGCGTCCGCGCCAGTGCTATCGAGAATACATTTGTTAGCTTTTACGACGCTCTTTCGACGAATTCCGGAGATGTTCCTACATTTATGCATAGATTTCGAAGCTGATGAATATAAAATTAGTGCTAAAAATACTTAACAGAGAGTCTGAGCCTTAGATTCTTAATGAGGTACCTATAAATTAACGTGGTTTTCTAAAAAGTCTCTAAAATCTTTTTAATTTAAATCAGCTCCGTATTATGTGCTCGAGTCTAATTATGACACATCGACATTTGGTTTTGGAAGAGACCATCCTAATTACAAATACAATACAGAGTTCTATCCTACTTCCTAATAATAATTATTATAAATGTGAAACTTTGTATGTCTAGATGTTTGTTACTCAATCACGAAAAAACGACTGAACGGATTTGGATGAAATTTGGCAAACAGATAGATTGTAACCTGGATTAACACGTAAGATACTTTTTATCCCGGTAGTACGTTCCCGTGGTATAATTTTCGACCTGCACGCGGGCGAAGCCGCTGGCAAAATCTAGTATTTGATCAAACTCGAGCGTTTTGTTTTTAATAGACTTTCAAAAGAAGGAGGTTTTCAATTCGACATGTTTAAATTTTTTTAATGTATGTTCGGGCATAACTCCATCATATACAAAGTGTAACGGAAAGGGTATATACATACCAAGGGCACGGCTTCTTTGGATGATATCAAACGATATTGGAAGGGTTTTTTAATCCTACCTCTACATGTTCGGAAGATATGAGATTTTTTATTACATTGATTTATTTTCAAATTGAAATAAACACATCATCATCGGAAGAGATTTATCGTAATATTAGCAAGTAACGTGGAATAAACGGATTTGCAAAATTCTTTTTTTATTCGAAAGTAGTTTATTCCGAAATGGTCCCATTTAAATTTCACATGGATCTTGTGATGCTTTTCGGAGAAAGTCTATATGTGACGGAATTATGCCCAAAACAACATTTTTTTTTTAAATAAATATGTCTAATTGATAACTTCCTTCTTTTTGAAGTCGGTTAAAAATACTGGTACCCTGATGCATCCGGTTAGACTGGAAGTGAACCCCGTACCCAACATAGGTAAGATAAGGCTAGACTGGTGATGATTTGCTGATGGTTTTCGCTTCTCTATCGAGAAAACTGCAAGTGAGAGAGATCTGCGAATGGATCCCCTAAAAGCTCAATCGATTTGGGGTTTACCCATATCGATAAGCTTTCTTACTTATCCACGCCTAAGAGGAAAAAAAAAATATACAAAAGCTGACCGGAATCGGTGCAACCGAGCGAAAACTAACTGTTGGAAAGTAATTTACATGCTGTGTTGCCAGATGTAGTGGTTAAACCTCCATGGAGGTTCGTAAATATTTATTGTGTGCAAGACTTTTCTGTTATGAAACCTTTTTGGTGTTTTCTGACAAGATTTTTAGAGGAAAGGCTTTAGTTTTTAATAAACGTCGTTTTGATCTTGGAAACAGTTCTAAGCACGTTATAAGATGTGGCCTAGAAATACGTGTAGACATTAAAAATATTTCGGGCCATTTTTTCTCGTACAAATTGGTATGAACTAGAAATCTCCAATGTAACTGGGTAAGTGTCTCTATGGCAACGCTGTTTACATGGCCCGACGAGAGGACAAGCGCTGTGCACCAAGACAGTTCGTTCAGTGAGACCGTAGTCGTGTAGCGGTCAAGGCTGACGCGCCGAACGCCTGTGCCTTACATCGAACCAAAAAAAAGTTACAATAAAAAGCGCGCGCACGCGAAACTGTCAAAGTTTTTTTTTAACATTTAAAAAGTTACGCTAAATAATTCTGGATATTTTTTTAAACAAAGAGAGATTGAAACGAATGTCTTGAGTTGTTAATCATCGGTTTTAGTACGAATAACTGTTAAATCCTCAGTGCCGGTGGATAATGAGTTCGCTGTGATTGTGAGAGTTCGTCTTGGTGGCTATTAAACAGGTGAATATAAAAAATTGATTTCAATGCACCGTTGCGTCTGATGACCCTTATAATTTGTGGTTATTGGCCATAATTTTGGCGCTTTTATTATATATTGAGAGCGATCGACATAAATATTCATTTGTTTTTTTTGCGTGCTTCGAATAACAATTCGAATTTCAAACGATGGTTTTTACTTTTTAAGAATGAACTCATTACGGAGCTATGGTTGAAAGAATTTGCCGTTTTTTTTTTTCATTTTTTATCAGTGCTCGGTCGAGACGATCGGGAATAACGGCCCTGCAATCATAGGTTGTTGCTCTTCCTATTACTGCCGTCCGTACTTGAGAAATAAAATCAACTCGTTTATCGAAGGAAAGCCTCTTGACCGTAGCTAACTACTGCTTGTGCTAGGAAACGCGTTTTAAAACTATAAATCACTTTTTATCTCAATACTTGTATGGCAAATGGGTTTAACATTCAGCCTGATTGAATATTCTATGCATTTATTTAAAATGAGAATTTTATATTGAGACCAGCATATAAATAAAAGTTGCATATTTCTGAGTAAAGCATCGCTTATTTGTTTTATTACAACCAGAGACAAAAATTCGCTCCACCATTTCCATAAACACAGTAATCTTTTTAATAAAACTTTTTTTGACCAAGGTATAAAGTTACTCAGCCTGCTATCTTTTTCAAGGACAAAGAATTCGAAATGTGTTATCTCTTATGGTGACGTCTCAACGTTCCGTTGTCGTGAATGTGGGTCAGTGAAATGAACGAAACTCGGTCCCGTACGGAATCCGAACCGAGTCGGCGATGACCGATTTTGTCGTCCACACCGAGAAACTATGACATTCTTTTTTATTATTACTACTAACTTAATAATATCGGCTACTTTCTTTTTTGAAACGATCAATGGAGTATTTTTTGTGTTCTTTTTTTGGTTTTTGATTGATCGTTTAGTGTGGGATGTTGTTATTAAGTCGTTGCCAGTGTCTAGAGGAAATTAATAAAAACACGGTTAATCTATCAGAAGTGGATTTTAAAATCTATCTGACCTAAATGATGACTCATTTTGACTACACAACTTATAGATTAAAAAAAATATATTATATTCCCATTTATTTTCAACATGTTTATTTATTATGAGATCTTTATTGATTTCACACGGCAAACAAACAACAAATAATTATTGAAGAACAAAAAAACGACAAAAGCTTCCACCAATTTTAAATTCGCGCCAAAGAGCCTTTAAATTTCGAAGCGTTACGAAAAGAACTCAATCTGAACTTAAAAAAAAATCGAGATCACGATCTTTAATTATACAGCCGGGTAATAATATGACTGTGAAGGTTTTATGCCGTTTGGAAGAATTCAATTGACTTTCTGAAGATAACGTGGAGATAGCAGGTTTTTGAGGTCGTTAACACCAGGCTGAGCCTTTCCATACTGGAAGGTATGGACTTGGGTGAATATAGGATTTTAAAAGTGGCCATAAGAGGTTTATTTTTATACATATCTTTAAGGTTCTCTCTTATAATCCTTTTGTTTGATACGACACAAGATGGAATGTCATTTTCATGTTTTGCGTATGTAATCTAATCAGCTGTGGAGAGATTTACTTGTTAGAATTTTTTTTCTTCAAAAATGTACAACCTCATTCGCTTGTTTATTACTGATTGTAATCTTTAAGTTTAATCGGAACACTGAAGGCGATCTTTAGTACTGACCTCATTAGCAAAAAATATTAGTTTCCTTATTATGTATGATTTAGTTTCACAACTGTGAGCTGACTTTACATTATTCTTTATCTCCAATCAACTTAGCGTATCGCAGTCCACTGCTGGACATAGGCTCCTCTCAGGCTGCGCCACAACAGTCTGTCCCTGCCACCTCATTAAGGTAGTCGGTCCATCTAGCTGGACATCCCACACTACGCTTTCCGATACGTCTGTGTACACTCCAGGACTCGTCTGCTCCACCGGCCACTTATTGGAATGGACAAAAAAAGTCCTATCCCCTTTGGTTGCCGATTATTTTAAATAATAAGCAAGACATTCGAATATTTCCTGCGCTATTTAAACTGTTGTAGTTTTAATAGCTTTTAACAAGCCACACCTGACAGTGACACCTACATGTTTTTGAATTGAGAATTCGAAGCCCGTCAAAGTATATATATATTTTTTGGGTGGGAAATCATCAAATCACTTCTCCCGTTCTGGGTGGAGCGGGAGGGCGTGTAAGACTTTTACTGACTAAAACCCACCCGTGTTCCCTCAGTTGCCTATGTGAAAGGGGCCAAGGTATCTCTTTCGAACAACCAGCACACCCTGGCAGGCATCGGCCCTTACGGGCCATCAGTTAGTGCTGACATCTCTTTGAGGCTCACACAGGCAACTGAAGGTACACGCGTAGGTTTTAGGCAGTAAAAGTCTGACACGCCCTCCCGCTCCACCCAGAGCGGCAGAGAGCGGGAGCGGGCGGTGTGATTTAAAAACCTTTCCCTTCTGTCTATTTTTGCTATTTTCTTCATGTTTTCGCGTATTGCGAAATACAGCAACATTATTTCATTGAAGTTCTACTAAATTCCAACAGATTTCTTTTTTCAATGGAGTTATTCCAGCCATTATGTATACACCCGCATATTGCCACATTTTATAGGAGAAATCGAGCTGTTTTATGTAATATGTAAAAACTGTTACTGAAATTACCTGCATGTTCTGTGTTTACGATGTACAGAGGCCAGCACATCTAGCTGCGCCAATCTGTCAAATTTCTTTGATTGTTTTTCAACTTTATTACAAAAGAATAAGGTTCATGATCAATTGAGAAAATTTGACAATTTGGGATAGTTTGATGTGCTGGCGTCTGTACCTAGCAGGAAAGTTCTGTGAATGTCAGGAGGCATGAGGTCCTGGATTCCATTCATAGGTCGGGCAAAATATTATTGGGTTTTATTGAACAGACATTTTTTTCCGTTTAGTCCACTCTCGACCCCTCGACCCCCAATAATTAATGTGTGCACTGGACCCCTGACTATTGTTTATTCAAGTGGATTTTATTTTGAGCCAAGATTTAGTTTCCTCTCGACCCCCAAAGTAGTCTGTCCCTTACTGTATCAAAATATTAATTTTAGGTACTTACCGAACTAGGGGTCGAAAGTGGACGAGGTACCTATGCATGTCCTTTGTATAAAAATCCAATCTAAACCCCTGGGGGTCGAGTGTGAACTATCACACTCGTAGGTGTAAATTTGACATTGATCAATTAATTGGTTTCTTCTAAATCCTTATGCATAAAATCTCGTTGTTGTCTTTTTATTTTCTATTAAAATAATAAATACAATTGAATACATATTTGCACACCATTTGTGAGGTAGAATGTAAAGTGGCCATTATAGTTTTAAGATCATACACTGCCACAGTTATAAACCTATATTCTGGCAAATAAATGAATTTGAATTTTAAAAGTTAGTTTAAAATAATTGGCAGAAATGGAACGATGTTCTAAATCCGTTTAGAACTAAATACATCTTGTGATTTTTTGTGCAAGCGGGTTTTAAGTCTCATTAAACTTTGATACCGTATCGTTCTCGCTTCCATGGTGTTTGAATTTAGAGCGGTATCGGTTTCGGTATTAGTGTAATTGTTTCTACAGAATATTCAGAGCATGTCGGTACCGTAGGCTGATTGGAATCGTAATCAGAGATTGTTTAAAACGAATCAGATCACTGAGATGTGTTAATCTTGGGCTTTTGATCAACTGGTCTATTTTAAAAAAATCTCTTCGTGAAAACGTACGTGAAGTGAGCTGTCATTCCATTTTGACACAGTTGACGGTTCACTTCAAGTTTACTTCGCCTACGTTTTCACAATAAATTATTTTTCAGACAGATTAAATCGATTGTTTGTGTATCAACTTGTAGATTGGTAATACTATAATATACACTAACTGTCTGTTACTCTGTCTCAAGAAAATTTTTACAATCCATCAAAAGTAGTATGGTCGAGATTGTTTTTAGACAGATTTTCCCTTGGCGACATTTTTACAATCCAACAAAAGTTACTACTTTGGATGGATTGTCATTGATGGATTGTGATACCATACTTGGTAGAGATTATTTTTAGACGGATTTTCCCTTGACGACATTTTTAGGTTAGTTCAACGACCGATCAATTGGCCCTTGATAAATTGCCATTTGTTAGGGTGCCAACGAAACCCTGTTACTACGGCGTCGCTGTGTTTTTTTTAGTACCTACCAGTAAAGTAGTAAAGTTTTTTTTTAAGTTATGTCTGTATGTGCGAGTCCGACTTACACCTGACGGTTTTTATAACTTTATCTTTAACTATCTTTTAATTGAACAAATACACCTTTATGTATAATTGTATGAATTTGTAACATAAATACACACGGATCTCGCATTGTACGGAAATCCTGTACAATGCGAGAACAGCTTATGCTAGAAATGTATAGCTTGATGTGTAGCCGTGCGTATGTATGACTTCAAACAAAATTTTTAATTTTTTTATTGCTTAACTTTCCAAATTGTATTATATTTTATAAAAGTATCTTCTACCTGACCAACATAGAGTTTTTTTTTTGAGGATGGGAAATCATCAAATAACTTCTCCCGCTCTGGGTGGAGTAGGAGAACGTGTCAGACTTTTACTGACTAAAACCCACCCGTGTTCCCTCAGTTGCCTGTGTGCCAGGGGCCACGGTATATCTTTCGAACAACCCGCACCCCTGGCAATCGACCACCAAAATAGGGGCTGATGGTTATCTGATACCTAAACGTACTGCGTGTTTCCCCAGATGTAATGTCTAAGACAAGTATCTATACAAGAGCAACTCTAGGCTAAAAATTAAGGAAAACATCGTGGAGGAAACCAAAACACTGATTTACACTATTTCTCATAATCTGTCTATAAGATTCCCATGTCTTCCCGTGGGTGTCGTAGAAGGCGACTAAGGGATTTACTGGAGAATGGGCATCAGCGTTCTCTATGCACTTTACCACCATACTGCGATCGCCAACCCACATGTCAAGCGTGGCGATTATGGCGAGGCCCCCCCAAGTTGGGGGAGGCCTATGTCCAGCAGTGGATGTCTGCCGGCTGAAATGATGATGATGATGAGTGTTCCCACTGCTGGGACACAAGCCTCCTCTCTGTGAGGTCTGTAATCTACAACGCGGGCCCAGTGCAGTTTGGTAGATGTCACATGTATTCGAATCTTTGACTCTAGGAGATGCCGGTTTCCTCACGATGTTTTCCTTCACCGTTTTGAGAGCAGTGGCGATGAAGTAATTAACACAAAGAAATGCGCCTGTGTAAGTGCGATCCTAGACCTACAATTCGTTGGCCACGGCCGTTAACACTTGGCCACCAGTACTCTAACTGCTGCCACTAAGTGTGTAAATAAGTATTATAAGTTCTTACCATTTTTTAACAGACTTCAAAAAGGGTTCTCAATTCGTCGGAACCTTTTTTTTATGTATGTTCCCCGATTACTCGAAGATGGCTGGACCGATTTGGAAATTTTTTTCTGTTTGAAAGGGTGTACTTTCCAAGTGGTCCCATGATCATTAAGTCAGGATCTGGTGATGGGATCCTGGAGAAATAGGGAGAACTCTTCAAATATTTTAGGCACACTTGAAGCGATTTGGATAGTTTTTGGAAGATACTTTCTCGGAGTGGTCCCATTTTAACTTGGTGAAGATCTGATGAAGAACTTTGGAGATAGGCAACGGAACTCCTAAATAAATGATAGCAAATGGACTGGAATTGCTGAAATCTCATGTCTGTCTATTGTTTACACCAGTTCATAACATAACATCACAACGGGACGCTGTGAAGGGGTAAGCACATGTGAACCACTAAAAAGTGAAAAAAAAAAGTTTTTTCAAAAAAAAACAACCGACTTCAAAAAAAAACAATTAAAATTGAAAAATAACTTTAATTTCGGAAGGCGGTGACAAAAAATTAAAATACATATCCAAAGTCACCGCCTTCCGAAATTAAAGTTATTTTTCACTTTTTAGTGTTTTTTTTTTTGGAAGTCGGTTGTTTTTTCTAAATTTCTCTCCACGCTCGCATATGAAACAATTACATATCAGCAATTGATATAATCAGCATTTTGGTCGAGCTCGCGACCGGACATACCCACCTACCTATATCTCATGCATATAAACATACTCATTAGAATACAATGAAGATTTTAGCAGTAACTCGTATTTTGTAGGAGCACCTACAGTAACTGTAATTATGTTATTTTGTGCACTCTTTCTGCAGTTTATTGGTTTAGTGTTAAATTAATGTCGGATGGTGTACTATCATGAAAAAAGATAAGGCACTGTGGTCGTCGGATATATCTGAAGTTTAGTAAGAAACCAATGGTTTTTTTTATAAATATTTTTTTTGTAAATTAAATGAACTTAAAGGGTTTTATTGATGATTCTAATGATTATAATTCTGTATATGCATAGGTACGTGTTACGGTCGCGAATCACATTTTGTTCAAGATACACCCTGAGACTGACCAAATAAAAAAAAATGCAAATTACAAAAAAAGTAAGAAAATTTGAATTACGCGGTTTACTCTGGCGCTTCCACCTTTATGAAAATAAAGAGGAAAATTAATTAATTAAAAAGCTCCTTTTTAGACAATATATTCTGTAAAAATCTCATCGTGCAAAATGAAGGTGAAGTTAGCTGTCATTCCACCCGATGACACTGTTGACAGCTCACTTCACCTAAGTTTTAACGGTGAGATTTTTACAGAATAGATGACTGGCAACTCTCAGTCAGTATTAAAATCTAGATGATAAAAAAAAGTAACCGGATGACTGACATTTATTGAAAGCTTCAATTAATATAGCAGTGGTGGCCCGGTGTTAACGATTGCGACTCACGAGTTGTAGGTCATAAGTTCGAATCCAGACAGATATTCTACTTTGAGTAATTTTATCATTATTTTATCACCCTACTCGCAAAACGGTGAAAGATAACATCGTGAGGATACCGGCATGTCCTAGAGCCAAAAATTCGAAGACATGTGACATCTACCAAACCGCACTGAGCCCGCGTGGAGGATTACGGAGAGGAGGTCTGTATATAAATCACCACATATATCATCAAACATGAAATCAATGAAATCGCAAATCATTAATCATGATTTGATCATCTGATCGGTCGTTGAACTAACCTAAAAATATCGCCAAGGGAAAATCTGTCTTAATTGTTAGGATCAAAATTCAATGTCGTATGAGAGTGTTGATATAAGTAATTGAATATCGTATCTGACTTCCGATCATCGTCTCAATATTCATTAGTGTCACTAGATTATACAGACATATAAACATGGCATACTTGTTGTGTTCTTTGAAAGGTAACATTGCTTCTTTTGTGGGATGTTACCACTTTTGCTCAAATTATCTATCGAATAATCTTAGTTTGTCTTTTACAATAAATTGAAAATGGAAACAAAAATAATGAGCTAGAAAAAAAAGGCCGTGAGGGAACATTGATTATGCTTCCCCAGGCATAGAGTATCCAGTAAAATTTCCCCATAGCTCTGTCAGAACCTAATAAGTATCTTTGAGTCGAGCCTATTGCCCGACCAGACACTACACCCAATTCAAATCTGGTGTATACAACAGAGTACACTCTGCAAACCGCAACGAAGGTCGAAGGCATACGCAAAAACGCTGCTTCAGATGACGCAGCTAAAACATATTGAAAATCAATACAAAAAATATCAAATATAACAACGTTGGCTCTGTTTCTTTTTACTGTATTGTTCAAACTTCAAGGTCTATCATCAGCCTGTTCCGGTCATAATTATGTTGGGGCTTCAAATGAGTGACTTCCATATGTGACTCGTCGATTTCCTTCCCTTCTCCTAAACGTATCGATAGCAAAAAGTTCATAACATCTTTGGGCCAAAAATCAGCCCCTGTGAACTCCGCTCACTGACGCAGTCATTAGATGATCAAATGTACAGGTGACAGGATATGCGGCGCAGGATGGATTGTCTGTGGGGAGGTGCTGTACGCACTCGAGATCTGAGCCGTCCATGAACCTCCATCTGTGGAGATTCTCTTTGCTCTGGCTGATAGGGTTTCATGCCCTGTTCCATGTTACTTGGGCTCGGTGCAATACGTTTTCTTCTTGCATTCTCCCCTGTCAACCATCACGCTATCATCCACTCTCTTCTCTTTCATATCATTATCATAGAATCCCTCCATCTTTACTTTAGTATTCCTCTCCCTCTCCATCCCACATTTATATTCATCACTCTCTTAGACACATGCGTTTTTCGTCTTCCACATATGACTACCAACTTCAAAGTTATAAAATGGCTTTCACGAGGCACGAAACATAAACTTTATCTACTTCGGCTCCTCTTTCTAGCTTACTGACTGGATGATACCGTAT
Organism: Polymixis lichenea; assembly: GCA_949091785.1. Taxonomy (NCBI): domain Eukaryota; kingdom Metazoa; phylum Arthropoda; class Insecta; order Lepidoptera; family Noctuidae; genus Polymixis; species Polymixis lichenea. The sequence goes on along the minus strand of OX420958.1, from coordinate 10,620,168 downwards.
AGTCGATACGAGGTTTCTTGCCAGGAATCAGAGAATGTTTAAAATTAATCCAAGATTTAGGATAAAATAAAATAATTATGCGTTGCTGTAAAAAGTCGAATTGGTAGGTACGAACGCTGACACTGGTAAGCGACCACTTTTCAACTTTGTTGCTTAAGGAATAGTAATGAGAAGTGATCCACCGCTATTGTCGGCAGTTGTACATGCCAGGTATTGTTCCTGGTATGGGATAATCAGCATTTAATGATCCTATTGCTGAGACACATAGTCTGTGACACCGTGAGCCGTAGGGCCGTAAACCACCACGCGGGCCCAGTGCGGGATGTCACATGTCTTCGAACTTTTGGGTCTAGGACATACCGATTTCCTCACGATGGCGAACATACCTCCTCGATGCCACAATTTAGCCCATTTGATTTTACTTTTTCGTTTTGTATACGTTTATAAATCTACCATTTCCAACTCAACCTTTAATGCAATTTACAATCAACAATATCCCTTATTACACTTCCGACATTTCTCTCAGATATTTCATTAAGATTAAAACTAAATCTAAGTTAGCAATCTCAGTAGAGTCTAAATCAAAGCGTCTTAACTGACACAACCATTAAGAATCGGCTTACTTTCCTGTTACAATCGCATTTGCTATCGCTGCGATACAAATAATTGCTATCTACTCAGAATTTGTAGCATGGTCGGTTCTGGAGAATTTGTAAATCAAAGTTACCGACCGGTAGCGGGCGATACACGTGATTCCTATTAGATTAGGAAATGTAGAAATAGTCTGATAATGCCAGGGGCTTGTGGGTAAGTAAAAGCGTATCGAGACCCGTCCTAGCCTCGGAAACCAAGTCGTCGTTGGTCCCAGCTGTATTTATAGATCTTTGACTATGGTTGAATACCGACACTGCGGTAGTTGTTTTTGTACAATTCTCGCAGCATTATGCTGAGATAGAAGCCTTTTTGTCCTCGCACAGGTCTTTCTCTTTTATTTTTTATTGTTTGCACTATTTTCGTATTTTATTGCTTGTATATTACCAGTATGTGCTTCCTTACTGTTTGTATTCCCTGTGCGTGTCTCAAATAAAATATCTTTCTTTCTTTTGTGTTACGTTCAAAAGCCCGAAAGTTTGACAACCAATTTTACCAACGGTATCGTGTTACCCAGTAACTGGGCAGAGGCAGTCAGATAAGCAGACCTTGCTAATAGAAACCTGGTATTCAGTTGCATCCCGCTAGACTGGAACCCCTTAACACAATATTATGGAAGTATTATTTTTAATCCTAGAGACTAATTTGACAGGTGTCAAACTGCGATTCTTAAAAATCAAACACAAAAGATTTGAAATGTCAGATTTGTCTGTGGTATTAAAAAACTATAGTCGGGGAAAGGAGTATTCCCGTTTGAGCGCCAATTTTTAGAGCACCTCTCTCATAGGTGCTCTAAAAATTGGTGCTCAAATGGGAATACTTCCGGGGAAAGAGTAATCAATTGATGCTAATGATAATTACGTCTGACGTAGGAAGGTACGTTTGTGGAATGTCGTATATAGTTCAAGTCCTTTTTCGAAAACGTACCACGAAACAGAAATATTTCAAACTTTCTCTGTTATACATATTTAATGACTCGACAGGTTTCCGTAGAAGGAGTCGTTACCATATCTGTATGATGACTAAACGGAACCACTTTCTTCTGACGTAAAAGGTAAAATGAACAGTTTTGGCAACTCTAATGCATGTTTACGCCAACATTCCTTAAGTTTTAGAGATCCTCTAAGAAAGGTTAAGGGCTGTTAATAGTTTCTGTTTTACCAACAGTAAGGGGTCCTCGAAATTTAGGTGATCGAAATGAACATAAGCTTACATACGTAGGTGATCACTCAAGCAATGAAAACGAACACCAATAACGATTTATTCACAAAAATCGTTATTCGTCTTCGTTTTTTCGCCCACAAATTAATTGAACTTTGTGCGAGAGAAGAAACAAATTGATTCAAAAATTTGGGAGTTGACCTCACTATTGATCTCGTATTGTATAATAGGCTTTCCGCACAATGGTAAGGAAAGGTAACGTATAGCTTGATGTATCTTCGTGTGGACATTATAAAATATCAATCGTATAACAAATAAAAAGAATAAGATCGATCAAAACGAGCGAAAGAAGCCCTCGTCTAGGTCCGTCCGGATTTTTAAAGACTTGTCGGCCATTTGCAACCCAGTCCGGATTATACAGGATAAGGTGTCAACCAGTGCGCAAACTGTAACCATGAATTTAGCGTATCATTCTAGACCCCCTCTAGTGCAGAAATTTTTCATCGGTTATACAAAAAGCTGTTTCATAGAAAATTGCAATACCTACGCGGCCAAAATGTATGGAACAGCTGATTTTTTTTTTTTGCATACCCGACAAAAATATCTCCACTGGATGGTTATAGGATGATATGCTGAATTCATGGTTACAGTTTGCGCAGTGGTTAAAAACTTATCCTGTTTATCCATCCTTATCATTTGTGTTATCATGGAAATTTGTTTTTGACATTCATGAATGAAATTACATTTATTTGCAATTGAATTAGATTTGGATGAACGAAGGGTGGCTAGAAAAATTTAGATATTTACAAGGCATCCTCGCCTTTTCCCAGATATGTTGGGGTCAGCTTCCAGTCTAACCGGATGCAGCTGAAGACCAGTATTTTACACGGAGTGCCTGCCTATCTGACCTCTACAACCCAGTAACTGGGTAATACGATACCCCTTGGTAAGACTGGTTGTCAGACTTTCGGGCTTCTGACGACCCGTAACGACTGCCAAAGATCCACCAAGACCAACGGCTTAACTTGCTTTCCGAGGCACGGAGGGGTCTGGTTTGTAAAGATCTATTCATGGATCAAACGCGACACGGGTAGCTTAACCTGGTCGATCAACCCGTGCGGCTAAGATTACTTAGCCCCTTATAAAAAAAAAATATGATTTAAACATAACAATTCTCTCGATTCAGCCGAGTTCATTCTTTATTTTTATTTTTATTAAATAGGAACAACAAACAGCTACAATATGGAATGTTACAAAAAGAAATCATAAGTTACTTAAATAATAACGTAGCCCACAGCTCTGTTCACAGATTACCATTAATATTACAATACTTTAAATTCACTAGGTGGTGAACTGTACATGCATGACAGTTACATTAAAAATATTAAATTCGTACGAGTAAACTCTACACTAACCTCAAAAATTAAGGTTGTTTTTTTAAGGAAGTAATGGGTGGTAGGAACTTATTGTTCCGTGTGGTGCCGGACGTAAAAGAATAGCACCATCCCATTTCTTCCCGTGGGTGTCGTAGAAGGCGACTAACGGACTTACTAGAGAATGGGCAGCAGCGTACTCTATGCATTTGACAACCATACTGCGATCGCCAACCCGCCTGCCAAGCGTGGCGATTATGGCAAAACCCCCATTTAGGGGAGGCCTATATCCAGCAGTGGACGTCTTGCGGTTGAAACGTGGACGAAGTCGCCAGCAACAGGTAGTACCTATATTATTAACTCAAACTAATAGCTAAAAAACTTAAAAACTATGGCCCAGTTCTGCAAAACAAAAATCAGTTACAATAACTCTTATTTATACCACAATAAAGGTGATAATGTCATATTCCAGCGCGCCGTCTTGGCATACCAACAAATATAATTATACAGTTTCATCACTCTTATGCGTATAGACATAAGGTTGATATTAGCATGTGTGTGGTATGTATGTCAGTCGTTCGGTAAACCGTTAGTTGGTTCGGCAGAGGTTAGAAATGTGTGTGAAAGTTTGTGAAGGCGGGGTGACTGTCTTTAGTGTTGTGTTCAAGTGAGAAAATGGTTACGTTGTCTTAAAAAAGTAAAAGAAATAATTAATCTTCAAAATAAAATTAATTAATTAAAAAATGTACTTCAAAAAAAGAATTGTGGCTCTTATTATGCAATTTTTTTTAAATAATTGAGCCTCTTTTTTAACTTTTTGGTATTTTGTGTATCTGTCGCAGTTGGTCGCAGTGACTAAGCTGGGATCTTTTGGACCAAACGGGGTGCTTACTCTCGAATATAATTCCGATAGATCGAATTGGCTGGACTCATTGAGTCTAGCCAATCCCTGACGTTTAACTCAACCAACCGACGTTTGACCAATGTCGATCTATCGGAATTATATTCCAGAGTAAGCACCCGGGTTGGGTTAAAATTCTAGCGGCCCGTCCCGGTTTCGTACGGGTGGGATCCGTAATTTTTTCTAGTAATAAATAATAGCCGATGTTTCTCAAGGATAATGTAGCAAGATAATGGTGAAAGAATTTTTGAAATTAGTCCCAGTACTTCTTGAGTTTATTCGTTACAAACTTACGATATAAGTCTTTCCTCTTTATAATATTAGTACCTATAGATATAAATTTCTACGACCACAAAATAGGAATAATTTGAGGTTCACAAAATGAGGTGCAAAATTACTTTATAGTGTTCAATCATATTTTTTGGAGAGCGAAATGGACATTATTTGAGGATACACTGCAAAAAGTGAGGAAATGTTCTAGAACCAAAAATTCAAAGAGATAATATGACATCTACCAACCCGAACTGGGGGTCCACGTAGTGGATTGCGCCCCGCTCCCTTTTACAGAGAGGACAACTGCGTCCCAGCAGTGGGAACATTTTTTTCTGAGGGTGGGAAATCATCAAATAATTTCTCCCGCTCTGGGTGGAACAGGAGGTGTCAGACTTTTACTGACTAAAACCCACCCGTCTTCCTTCAGTTGCCTATGTGTCAGGGGCTACGGTATTTCTTTCGAACAACTTGCACCCCTGGCAGGCATCGGCCCTTGCGGACCGCACCAGTTGGTGCTGACATCCCTTTGAGGCGCGCGTGGAACACAACGCGCCGTCGACCCGGGCTTGGTCCTTACCGGACAGCGAGCTAACCATTACTCGCCGTCCGCAAGCCCGCGCCTACGGTGGCCGGGAATCAGCCTGGGATCCCCGACGCCCAGGGCGTCTCCTACCGCGACTAGGGCCGTGAGGGTGCATCTCTCCCTCAGGTGCGCACATTATAGGCTGTTTATGCTGTGCCAAAAAGTAATCATAGAAAAAAAAAATTGGTTGTAATGAATATTTTCTCGTGGTGTCGTGACTAAAACAATAACAGCCACATGCCAGTTTTTTTTTACTTTATTTTCTTTCTAAAGTTCAAAGTAAACCACATGTTAATGAACCTCTTCAAAGCAATGGAAATTAAAGTGTTTAATGATCAATTTGACCTTAAATCCGTTGACAGACGTCCACTTAAATCGGTCACTGACCCGTTTCACCCGCTAATTGTATAAGGTAGCTTTTATGGGGTTCAAATAACATAATCAGCCTAAAATGTTCCCACTTCCAGGACACAGACCTCTGTTTCTAAGTTCAAAACCGACGCGAGCGCAAGCGCTTTACTTTGTGTAAATTATTTAATCGCCATTGCTCTCTTAGCTACAAAGCTATCCTGAAGCCGGTATGGACCTATGGAATTGAACTTTGGGGAACAGCCAAAAACTCCAATGTAGAGGTCCTGCAAACATACCAAAACAAAGTTCTGAAAACCATAACAAATGCTCCGTGGTTCACCAAAATGTCTGAGCTACATGACTGCCTTAAAATCACTGCTGTGAAGGAAGAGATCGAACATTATGCAAAATGCGCGTTTCAAAGCACGTCAACAGCCTGGCTTCTGTATTGACCAACCCACTGGAATACTGTCGATTGAAAAGGCAGCACACATGGGACATAGCTTGACCTAGTCAGCAAAGGGACGGCCCTCACTGGAGGACCATACTCGAAACTCCAACAAACTCAGAACGCATCTGCTAAAGGCTTGGGAAGCCGATTGCAAGATTAAATATAAAAAAATACAAAAATTAATCTAAAAAACACTCTTTAAAAATGCAACTAAAAAGCAGAAAATAATTTCAAAAAGCGTGGGGTGCTTTTTTGAAATTATTTTCTGCGTTTTTAAAGCCTATTTTTTTAATTTTTGTATCTATTATTTATTTTCTATTTTTTAGTTCTGCTAACTACAAAAGCGTGATTTTTCAGTTTTTTATTTTTTATTATTGAATTGTCATCGGTCCTCGATAAGACTACAAAGTATAAATGAAATCTGATCGTTCGAAGTGGGTCAAAATCAAGTCCGAAGGAGTGGATTACAAACCAACATACAATTTATACAGGTGAAGCTAATAAAAAGCTTGTAAAAATAAACATTGCTCTCAAAAGGGTGAAAGGAAACATCGCGAGGAGACCAGCAGGTCCTTGAACCAAAAAAATCCAGGACATGTGACATTTACCATCCTGCACTGGGCCCGCGATGTAGATTACAGCCTACTCCCTCTTACAGGAAGGAGGTCTGTGTGCCAGCAGTTGGAACATTCTTTGAAACAGATCTAATCCGCCTTAACTCAATTTAAATCTAGCACAAAGTAATTAAACCACATCAAAGTAACAGTTAGACCACTAAACATAACATTAAGTCGGAAAAACTTACTTTCTCCATTGTTAGTTAGACTAACATTGAAAAATACTTTATATTGACACTGCAGACTTCCTTTGACCGACTTTTGTTTTTAAATCGCAGCTTTTCGTGTAGCTAAATGCAGGGTGTCCGGTAATTAATGGATAACCTTGAAATGGTTTATAGTAGAACCAATGGCCATTCAGAAAAAAAAATATTTGTAATTTGTCTGTAAAAAAAAAATTAAAAAAAACAACCGACTCCCGAAAAAACACTACAAAGTGAAAAATAACTTTAATTTTGGAAGTCGGTGTCTTTGAATATGTATTTCAATTTTTTGTCACTCCCTTCTGAAATTAAAGTTATTTTTCACTTTATAGTGTTTTTTCGGGAGTCTGTTGTTTTTTTTTTATTTCTTTTTATTTTAAGTTGGTCATTTTTTTTTTGGAAAATATTTTTATTTTTCATTTGCTAGTTGCAGTACCTACCCCACACCAATTCGAAATTTCATCATCCTTGGAGTCAAAACAATGCTTAAATATTTATGCGATAGCAGCAATCGTGGTTGATTTGCCGTCATTTTTTGAGGAGTTCTATCTCCGAAACGCATCATCAGATCTATTTTAAATTTAAATGGGACCATTTCAAAATAAACACCTTTCAAATTTCAGAATTTTGCAAATCCGTCTATACATGACGGAGTTATCCACGAACATACATAAACGTGTCGTATTGACAACCTCCTGCTTTTGGAAGTCGGTTAAAAACATACACTCATGAAAATATCGTTGCGTAATTTTCGGCGGGGATGTCTACGCTATAGATATTTTTTAAGAGCCCGCGAGTGTGGAATGCTTTAAGATTCACTAAAACAGCACTGAATAAAAGTAACGTTAGAACTATATTCATTGTCACGTTATTTATTCAAATTTATTGAATTAATCCGCATTCCAAATTGACATTAACACATTCAGCTAAATTATCAGGCAAGCGAATGCGTTGATGTCTTTTATACGTAACAGTGTTTCGCACAAAATAACAAATTACTTAACACAAATAACTTTAAATAATTGCCACAATTATATACGCATCACTGTTAAATGCACATTTGCATGTAACTGGGACATCGCTTTATTATATTATTCAGTTAAACTTGATAGATGTCCACGTAATGAATGTTATAACTTTGTCAAAGTCAGCTCTTGCGTAAAAATGAAATAACTTGTAATAATCTTGATTGTGATGGATTGCTTCACGATTTATGACAGTGTATTAGAAGATTTTGCATTAATTACTACATAGTATAAAACAAAGTCGCTTTCTCTGTCCCTATATCCCTATGTATGCTTAAATCTTTAAAACTACGCAACGGATTTTGATGCGGGTTTTTTTAATAGATAGAGTGATTCAAAAGGAAGGTTTATATGTATAATATACCGACATCTACGCGGGCGAAGCCGCTGGCAAAAGCTAGTAACAAATAATCCAGAGTCGGAAGGTAGATGTGGTAACGGCCAAAACTTACGTGTTGTATGTAGGTCGTAGGTCCAAACCCGTTGTTTCTAGACGTAGGGTTAACCGCAGCAGTGGTGGCCCAGTGGCAATGGCCGTGACTTACGAGTTGTAGGTCTAGGTTTGAACCCAGACAGGTGCTTTACTTTGTGTAAATTAATTAATCACCACCAGTGGCAAAAGTGTTCCGTGTGTTGTCGGACGTGAAAGAATAGCACCATCCCATTTCTTCCCATGGGTGTCGTAGAAGGCGACTAAGGACTTACTAAAGAATGGGCAGCAGCGTCCTCTATGCATTTGACCACCATACTGCGATCGCCCACCCGCCTGGCAAGCGTAGCGATTATGACAAATCCCCCCCTTTTGGGGGAGGCCATAGCTCAGCAGTGGACGTTTTTCGGCTGATATGATGATACTGGCTCAGTCACTGAAGGAATTAGGTTCTACAGCTCAAACTCAAACTCAAAGCATTTATTTCAATTAAACCATTTACAGGCACTTTTGAACTGTCAAAAAGTCGATCAGTTGGAAAGTTGAAGCTAGTTGCCCATTCCAAAACGTAGATCTCTATGGAGAAGAACGGGCAAGAAACTCCACGGACACTCTTTTAAAATCAAGTTGAAATATTACAAAATCTTGGGAACATTATTCTTGTTGCTTCTGTATGTGAGAACAATGTAAAAAAATGTAATTATAAACAATTCTAAATACAAGATAAAAATAAGCCCTGGAAGTTAGGAGATGACCAGTCTCAACCGACAGCGCCCGTTCACGAACTTGACGCGTGGATCAGCACCATCCAGCTCAACCATTTTGTAGGGAACCGAATGATCCAACACACGCGCCAGCAATAAATCTACCCACATACCTACCAACATCAACAAAAAGGCGCCTTAGATTATTTTATAATCTCAACTATGCAAAAAACTTGACTAGAATCTCCAGATATTACGGTAGTCGCCACAATATGCACTTAATTGACACAGCCGGTATGACAGCCGGCTAACGGTAGCCGAGTTATTTTCCTAGCGGTCTAACCTGGGCCGGCTGTAGAGATTATTGACGTGCTTCCTTGTGACTGGTTGTTTATCTAGGATTAATCGATCAGGTCTTATGTAACGGGTTTTAAAGTAATTAAAAGAGCTCGTAGACTTGTTGTATCTTCCGTTGACTGAAAAAAAATAGGATTTGCAGATCTATAGTATCAGGATAGTACTGATATCAATGATATTACCTTAAGTTGCGTTACCGGCGCTTAATATAGGCAAGATAAATGACAGGTAATTGCCTGTAGTGTTGTTAGTCACGTACCATCCAGTGACGCGGCGCAACGCTAGCGACGTAACTAAATATATATGATTCTCTCTTTCTAACAACAGGAGTTGGTATGGGTCTTTTCTGTTCTTCGTCGGTGTATGATTGTATGTACTAGTAGACGGTTTATGCTGATTTTGAGTGCTCTAATGTTCATGTATGACGCGTCTATTTATAATACGTCATTGATTGAAACTGAGTGGTTCTTAAAAAATTAAGAATAAGCCCGCACTCCACTGATATAATAAAATCGCGGTGAGATCTTTTCTCGCACTGGATCTTCAGCGTACTGCTTTGGCGCTGAGAGTTGACAATCGAATAGTGTGTATTTTCGACACACTAGGATGCACTCTGTGGAATTCCCAATCTTCAGTTCAACACAGAGAGTTGAAAATCTAATGCATGAAAAATTCCACCGTGATATTTTTACGTCTGTACGTACGTGGCCTAAAAGGTAGTTGTGAACGTAAACATTTCTGATGGCAATAGAATGAGGGAGGCGGCGCACGTGAGGGAGAGGTAGTATATGCGCCCTCAGGGCCCAAACCGCCGCAGGAAACGCCTTGAGAGCGTCGGGAATCCCAGGTTGATTATCGGCCACGGTAGGCACGGGCTTGTGGACGGCGAGTAATGGGTAGCTCGCTGTCCGGTAAGGACCAAACCGGGTCAACGGCGCGTTGTGTTCCACGCGCGCCCCAAAGAGATGTAAGCACCAACTGGTGGGGTCCGCAAGAGCCGATGCCTGCCAGGGGTGCGGATTGTTCGAAAGAGATACCGCGGCCTCTGGCACACAGGCAAATGAAGGAACGCGGGTGGGTTTTAGTCAGTATAAGTCTGACACGCGCTCCTGCTCCACCCAGAGCGGGAGAAGTTATTTGATGACCCCTAAAAAAGGCAATAGAATTGATTCTAGGCACTCTTAGGCGGTGCGTTGTCTGTCAGTGAATGAAGGCATAAAGCTTTAGTATTAGGGTCTCGCTCTTTAGTGGCTCCAGAAATGGTGTAACCTAAATCTATTTTGTAATAGCTAAATTTGTCTAACCTTGGCCTTTTCCCAACTATGTTGGGGTCAGCTTCCTGTCTAACCAGATGCAGCTGAATACCAGTATTTTACATGGAGCGAATGCCCATTTCTTCCCGTGGGTGTCGTAGAAGGCGACTAAGGGACTTACTAGAGAATGGGCAGCAGCGTTCTCTATGCATTTGACTACCATACTGCGATCGCCAACCCGCCTGCCAAGCGTGGCGATTATGGCAAATGCCCCCTTTTGGGGGAAGCTTATGTCCAGCAGTGGACGTCTTTCGGCTGATATGATGATGATGATGATGAATGCCTATCTGCCATACACAACCCAGTAACTGGGTAATACATTACTCTTTGGTGAGACTGGTTGTCAGACTTTCGGGATTTCGACGACCCGTAACGACTGTCAAAGATCCGCTTTTGACAGCCGGGACCAACGGCTTAACGTGCTTTGCGAGGCACGGAGGGGTCTTCGTATTTAAAGATGGTAACGCATCCATGGACCGGCTGTAATTACTTACTAACAAACCTATCGCCTAGAGATATCTCCATGTAATAATAGTCTGTGTTGGTGTATAAATAAATTAGACTTTCCTTTGTTCGAGTTACCTATGAATGATCCCTGTGCGCCAGGTGTGATGACCACTTTAAGGGGTTGATAAAAAAAGACTCCATTCTTATTTTATCTTTGATCATGTTTCTCTAAGGAACATTTCTTCGCTAGCAATGATTTAGATAAAAACTATTATCCTACTATAATAATACGGAGTAAGTTTTTATCCAGTGCGCAAACTGTAACCATGAATTCAGCATATCATTCTAGACCCCCTAGAAGTTTTACGTCGGTTTTACAAAAAAAAAAAAACAGCTGTTTCATAGAAAAGTGCAATACCTACGCGGTCAAAATGTATAGAACAGCTATTTTTTTCTTTTTGTATTACCGACTAAAAATTTTTGCGCTGGGGGCTCAAGAATGATATGCTGAATTCATGGTTACAGTTTGCTCACTGGATAAAAACTTATCCGGTATAATAAATATGAAAGTTTTTTATGTTTGGATATCCAGATGTTTGAATGTTTGTTAATCAATTACGCAAAAATGGCTGAACAGATTTGGATGAAACGTGTCATACATATAGTTTATAACCTGGATTAACTCATTGGATATTTTTTATCCCGGTAGTATGCGTGCGAAGCCGCTGGCAAAAGCCAGTTAAATGTATAATAGTATGTAGATAATTTAGACACGGAATAGAAAATAGTACTGACGACTAAGGCTGTAAATTGTCTGTCAATCAGTCAGTGTATATATCTTTTTTAGAACAAATATATTGCTTTATGTTTTAAAATACTCGACCTACCCGTTTACCAGTTACGTCCTTGCCCTTCTCACTACCAAACATAACAAGTACCTAAGCCCATCGAACTCGCGCCTGACGGCGCTGCGCAGGATTTGATACTTGACATCGCTAACTGTACTCGCGCCGTTTCCTGGTCTACGGGTTTGTGATATGGGTGTTATGTGAAGGGGATAAGCAGGTTTCCAAGTGCTAAGTTAGAGAATGTGTTTTATGTTGATTTAGTGTGTAGGTAATTAATTTTATGTATTGCATGTTGCTTCCTTATGAATTATTATTATTTATGCGAACAGGCAGAGCCCTATCTACTAGCTGTGCCCAAGGCCCGCGTGGTGATCGGAAATTATTCCGCGGGAATTTGCTACTGGGACAAAAAGTAGCCTATGTTACTTCCTATATCATCAGCTATAGCCAGTAAAAGTCCTGTCAAAATTGGTCCAGGCTTTTCGGAGATAAGTCAAACAAACAGACAGACCAAAAAAAATGTTTTTGTTAAAAATAAGCACCGTATATGCTTTCATGTGCATTTAGTAAATACCTGTTATTTGGACATTACAAACAGATACTTGCAATTTTAGCTATTTGTATGTATTTTTGACAAGAGCTTTGGTAACAAATTAATTAAACAGGCTTTCTGAAACCGGAGGCTGATTTTGTGGCCACTTATCACAATAATTCTCAATAGGCGACGCACCGTGTTCCATGTGGTGCCGGACGTAAAAGAATAGCACCATCCCATTTCTTCCCGTGGGTGTCGTAGAAGGCGACTAAGGGACTTACTAGAGAATGGGCAGCAGCGTTCTCTATGCATTTGACCACCATACTGCGATCGTCAACCCGCCCGCCAAGCGTGGCGATTATAGCAAATCCCCCCCCCCTTTTGGGGAGGCTTCATGTCCAGCAGTGGACTTCTTTCGGCTGATATGATGAGGCGACGCACAAGTTAATTTATTTGTGGACGAAGTTGTTTGGGCAAGTTTTTTAATTTTGATCACTTTATTGCATGTTGGTGACCATTTCTCATAACTTTATAGCATCAAATTCAAAACGTGCCAAATGCCCATTATGTATTTCTGGAGTTCAATGGCGGGCGAGTATATTCGCGCAAATCGACTAATAAGCCCTTTTTTTACACGCTTTATATTAGCTTCGCTTGTACGTTTGTTTGTAACCGACTCCTTAGGGCGCGATTTTGACCCACTTCAAACGGTCAGATTTCATTTAAACTTTGTAGACTTATCTAGGACCGATGACAATTAAAAACTAAAAAAAAAAATTGAAAAAAAAACTTAAAAATCACGCTTTTGTAGTTAGCAGAACTAAAAAATAGTAAATAAATAATAGTTTAAAAAACAAAAAATAACACGCTTTAAAAACCAAACTAAAAAAGTAGAAAATAATTTAATTCTATTAAAAAGCGTGGGGTGCTTGATATTAATTCATTATAAAAATACCTCAAAAAACACCCCACGTATTTTTTAGTTTTTTAAACTATTATTTATTGTTATGATAGTTAGGTAATCATCATCATCATATCAGCCGAAAGAAGTCCACTGCTGGACATGAAGCCTCCCCAAAAGGGGGGGGGGGATTTGCTATAATCGCCACGCTTGGCGGGCGGGTTGACGATCGCAGTATGGTGGTCAAATGCATAGAGAACGCTGCTGCCCATTCTCTAGTAAGTCCCTTAGTCGCCTTCTATGCCACCCACGGGTAGAAATGGGATGGTGCTATTCTTTTACGTCCAGGACCACACGGTTAGGCAATATTGATTCTTTATTCAAATTCTAACCACCATTTTGTTTTTTGTTTCAGGTCCCACCATCAACCCTTTGCCCAAAACCATGCAACAGTCATAGCAACAAGCAAACAAACAAACAAGATGGGTCCACCTTTGAGTACATGGCCGTACAGCCATCCACAGGGCGGTGATAGTGAGAAATGTGTGAAAACAAGTGACGATATACATAAAAAGTGTTTTTTGTTTCAATCAGTTGACAATTTCCGAGTGCTATGTTTAAATTTTACATTCGCTCTGTTATTCTTTCAAGTGTTGTTAAGTTTAAACTCTGTGAGGGCGGGGCCTGTGATTTTCAACATGGATTATTCACAAGGTGAGTTATTATTTATGATGCTTTTTAACCGACTTCAAAAAAAGGAGGAGGTTACCTCATAACTTTCGACTATGTGAACCGATATTGATGATTCTTTTTTTATTTGAAATCTGGTGCTTTCCGTGTGGTCCCATTTAATAATTTCATAGAGATCTGATGATGCGTTTCGGAGACAGAAAACGGAACTCTTCAAAAAATAACAGCAAATCAACCGCGATTGCTGCTATCGCATAAATATGCATTGTTTTGACCCCAAGGATGATGAAATTTCGAATTAGTGGGTAGGTACTATAACTAAAAAATGAAAAATAAAAACTTTTTCAAAAAAAAACAACCGACTTCCGAAAAAACACTACAAAGTGAAAAATAACTTTATTTTCGGAAGGCGGTGACAAAAAATTTAAATACATATCCAAAGTCACCGACTTCCGAAATTAAAGTTATTTTTCACTTTGTAGTGTTTTTTCGGAAGTCGGTTGTTTTTTTTTGTTTAATAATATTATTACTTTAGACGTGCTACACTCTTGTTAGGGACGGCAAAAAAGATATTCGATGTTGCTGCCCGACCTGTGATGCCGACCCGAACATGAGTGTTTATAAATGCGAGTAAAATTAAATCATCGTCAGTTTAATACTTTGTCAGGAGACCTTTCCTTCTACTATTTTTAACATAGGTTTAAAATAATCCTATATCAATACAAATAGTAATCGACTATTACAAAATAATACTGCATTTCTGCTGACGCGAAATTCTAATAAAATCTCGAAGGTGTAACGTGATTTAGACGTAAAGTGATCTTATAAAAAATATGATAAACAGCCTCTAAATTGTAGTCTTTCACTATCAATCTATTAGCGTAGATTTAAGGGTGATTTTCGTTTGCGACGGCCAGTTCGTCGAGAGATGGCTATCCAAACATATCGAGATCCTCCATGCCTCGGAAAGCAACATAAACCAAGTCTTAACAAGGGTTTCCGTTTTACCCCGTAACTTGGGTTAATAAAAAAAAATAAAAAAATGAAATGAAATGTGTATCAATGTATGTATATCGTATAAGCAGTGATCGGAAAAGCCTGACTATATTTGCCTAAACTTCGGAGAACAGAGACAGAAAGTGGAGACTTCCTTACAACTATTTTTTTTTCCCGGTGTTCGGGAAATATCTTCTGTAAGTTGAAAATCAGCTTTATTTAAGAGGTGTAAAGGCTATTTTTAACTAAACTTGCAATTAACAAATCTTAGGAATTTTCACTAAAAATAATCTAACTTAAATCATGTATTAGAATTAGCCTTAAACTGACCGTTGTTGCATCAAATCTTTCAATACATAACATTTGTCAATGTGTAGCACCTAAGTAAAACTAATTTCTTATTGCATTAAAGGTACTTCGTTATGCACACATCTTAAATAAAGCTTATTTTAACTTACTGAAGATATTTCCCGAATCCCGGGAAAAAAATATAGTCGTAAGGAAGTCTCCACTTTCTGTCTCTGTTCTCCGAAGTTTAGACTTTCTCAATATTTTGTCGGTAAATATTTTAAAAACTAGATGGCGCCGGCATTTCCTAGCTGACTGGTCCCAGAGAAGAAAAGCCGAAACAAACTCAGAGGTCATGGTCTCTTTTAAAGTCCAAACATTATATTATTTGAATTTTATGTGAGTCTAACAATGCAGGGCCATGTCTGTAAGGGCCATTTGAATAAAGAGCCATTGCAGCTTTGAGCTGACCTGTTCCAACAAACGCCATGTATGTATCAGTCACCGTGTAGCTCAACCCTATTTTAGGGAGCTCAACGACCCGTCACAAAACGCTTCCAGATCTGCAGGACATTGAGATCATATAGGCAGTCGCTCCATGTAAAAATACTAGCATTCAGCTGCACTGCAGCTAGTTAGACTGGCAACCGACCCCAACATAAGAAATAGGCTAGGCAGATATTCAATTTCGGCTTAAAACTTCATCCGAATATTTTTGGGAATCACTAAAAATAAAAGTGTTTTCTCACTAGACAACCACCAGCAGACATAATTAAAAAATCTTTTCACTTACCAAAACTAATTAACCATGCCAATGTCACAGTCTAAACAACAATGGTAAAGAAAGTGGTCAAAAGTGCGAGTGGAAATAATTATATGTTCACTAATGAGATATACTGTGGCGAATTCGTTTCGGTAAAAGTTACATAGGTAAATAGTATTACTAGTCGAGACTGCTTCAGAGAAGACTTTTAAGAAGCGGATTCAGTTGTAGAAGGAAATTGATTGAGTGAATGAGCGGGTAATCTGAATGGATAATGCTGCATGATCCATGCCCACCCTCCATCTCATGCTCCACTCTACACTTAAACTACATAGTAACCTCCATACAGAGTATTTTCTGTTTTTTAATTCACTTATAAAAAAAACTTGGGAGGTGTCAAGGGACACCCGGATGGAACGAAGTTGCTTTCGATTAATTAGTGTAGGAATTGTAATATTTTTTTTTTCAAGTTATAATAATGTTTAGAAAATACTACGTGGAACGCTTTTTTCGCCTGGTGCCATGTGCAACATTTTATTCACGTCCCAGAAAAAAAAATCAATGCTAACAACTGTAGCAAAAAGTGTCGTTACAACTTTTAGTCTTAATTTTTTCCGTCTAGCCCTCTTTCGCAACGCGCGATAAGGAACTTCGTTCCAAAATGTAATTCCTCAATTAATTATTAATTACCTTTCTTTGTCTTTTTTTTGTCTTATCTGGAACAATTTCTTTGTATATATATATTTTTTTATTGGATTGGGCATTGATAGCTGCGCCACAGTATTTTATTTGTATTGCTATCTTAGTTTTCCTTTGTAAATCATTGTAATCGTAAGTTGTTCCAAATAGATTTTGTTTGATTTTGAAATAAACTTTTATTTGTTGATTACTGAATAGTTCTCCTGCCCGTATCCCAATTAATTTGCGGTCGGCTCAACATGTCTTTTACTTCATCACTTCTCTATTATCCATCATCTCGTTAGTCAAGCCTTTTCTTACCATATCATCATTCACACAGTCCATCCATCGTTTCTTTGGCCTCCTCTTATAGCCCTCGAAATTCATACTCAGAACTTTCCTCGAGACATTTTCCTCATTCCTCCGTATTATATACCCACACGGTGACCACCAATTTCTACCCAACTTTTCACTTACCAGTGCATCTTTCAGACTCCGCCGAAACAATCACAAAGGTCTCTTTTAAAGGCAACAGAGGGAACACGGGTGGGTTTTAGTCAGTAAAAGTCTGACACGCCCTCCTGCTCCACCCAGAGCGGGAGAAAGCATTTGATGATTTCCAACACAGAAACGAAGAAAAAAGCTGCATTCTTGCCTTTCATTCATGCACTTATTGTACAGATCCACTCAATCTGTGTGACACTTTTCAGACACCAAGATCATTTAGGTCGTCACATGATCTGATTAAGACTATGTCTGGACTTTAAAAGAGACCTTTGTGATTGTTTCGGCCTTTCTTCTCAGAGTAGTCAGATAGGAAACGCCGACCTCATCTAGTATAAAAAATGTGATTAACGTGTAAAAAGTGTTTGTACAAACCTACTAACAGAACTGAAATCATTTATCATTAAACTAAGTATTGAAGAATGATTATTTCGTCAATAGTAAAGATAAGAAAGAAATTGGGCCAAAATAGTTGAATCTAGAGTGCTTGAATTTAGAGAAAACGATCGAAAACTGCTTAGGTAGGTTGTTGGATATGAAAAAAAGCCGGGTCAATTTGGGCAAAACCGAACAATATTTCTGCAGTTGACCTGGCGCTATCTATAGCAGGTAGGGGGGGTAGGGGGTATAAGCAGAGGCCTAGCGGCAGGTAGGGCAAGAGCCCTGGGCGCCTATCAAAGGGGGGCACAAAATGTCTTCAATTATTTAATAAAAAAAAACATCAATAAACCATTTCATACTGTTACCTATATCTAAGAAATCTGAAGAACTAGAATGTATTGTGCAGTACGAGGATAAAAGCATATTTCCAAATCCCTATTTCTATTCAAACTGTCTTAAAATTGTAGCAGTGCAAGCGATTTTTTTGCAAGTTGACACTTCGTTATTGAAGGCTTTAATTCAAGAAAGGTTATGCGACCTAGCTTTGCTCAGTGTAGACCGAGAAGAGAATTATGCAGGGGCGCAAATGTAATGCGTGCCCTAGGCGCCATTTTCTATTGGTGCGCCCCTGGGTATAAGTGATTATATAGCTGATGAAGACTCAAATCTTACAACTGGGCTATATGTGGTAAATCAAAGAACTGTACTGTACCTCTGAGTTTGTTTCGGCCTTTCTTCTCAGTATAGTCGGATATAAAAGGCCATCCTCCAGGGTAGTTGCGTATCTCCACACTAACAGTCGCTACGGCTTTTGACACTTGAATATATGAAGCAGTGGATTAGCAATTTTCTTGAAAATAATTCAGACTGTTATTGAAATTGTGACACGCAATTAGGGTGAAGATTTCGTATTTTTTTTAAATTTGATTGACGTGGAAAAGTGTTTGTACAAACCTACATTTAATCATTTATTATATAAAAAGGTAACCGCATTTCTTGTCTATCGATCGTCTAGAAAAATAAAGGGACTGTGGCTAAATAAAACAGCCGCATGGCTGGAACGATCAGGTTAAGCTAGGCTTGCCGCGGTTGCTCTGTGGATGGATAACCATCTTTACATACCAAGACCCCTCCGTGCCTCTGAAAGCACGGTAACATGTGACAACCTTGTCTTACCAAGTCGTATGACAGATAGGCAGTCGCTCCATATAAAATACTGGTATTTAACTGCATTCGGGTAGACTTGAAGCCGACCCGGAAAAGGCTAAGCAGATGATGATCGTCTAGAGGTAATGGTCGCCAAAAGCCAACAGTCTTCCTAACGCAAGAATGCGCACCTATTCAAATGAACTATCGAAGGCCCAAGAATGTCGTTTGGTGACCTAGTTAGTTCGTCCTTGGCCTACTCAAACATTAATGAATACATTTTTAATCGGCACATCCTGAAGCTATAAAATGGTACTCCTAATCCGACTTAGGGTTTTGACTTTGATTAAAATGAACGAAAGTTAATCGTGGATATGGGATTCCGTACACTAATGGCAGGAAATAAGACGAAAAAAGTGAAAAAGAGAAGAGAAGAGAAGATGACTGTAAAGTAGTGTGGAAATTCGGTTGTCATAATATGGACATGTGATGCTATAGAGGTATGAGGAACAGGGTGTTAAGTTCACTCATACTCTATTGGTAAAGGAGGATCCTCCGACCAGACGAGTGTTGTGTCTGGTGGGCTACTGCCCGACGATTGATGTCGGGATCGGAGTTTTGTATATATGTAGATCGCACGGTAAACTCTGCTTGCGCGATGTAGCTGATGTAGTTGCGGTGTGACGTCAAGTCTTGAGTAGTTCGCCTATAGCGTTGCAGATGGCGCCACTTCACTTTTTGTGTTTTTCCACATTTGTTGATTTAAGTTTCGTGTGTGGGACATTGGAGATGTCCGCCACAATGCGGAGGAATGAGGAAAATGTCGTGAGGAAAGTTCTGAGCATGAATGTGGATAAGAGTAGGGGGAGACCAAAGAAACGATAGATGGACTGTGTGAATGATGATATGGTTAGCAAGGGTGTGACTACGGAGATGACGACTAATAGAGAAGTGGGGAAGAAACACACATGTTGCGCCGACCACACATAAATTGGGATTAAAGCCTTAAAGGGCAGGGCCCTGTATAAATAATATTATAATATCAAAAATGTGAAAGTTTGTAGGTTTAGATGTTTGCATGTTTGTTACTCAATCACGCCAAAAACGGCTGAAAGGAATTGGATGAAATTTGGCACACAGATAGATTACAGCCTAGATTAACACATAGCATACTTTTATTCCGGTAATACGTTCCCGTGGGATAATTTTCGACATTCACGCGGGCGAAGCCTCTGGAAAAAGCTAATTTGACAGCACGGTTGGCGCAGTGGTTAAGCGATTGACTGCTGTGCTGCGTGTAGCGGGATCGATTCCTGCACGGAACAAATATTTGTATGACCTACAAGTAGTTGTTCCGGGTCTGGCTGTTTGTGTATGTGTATTTAAATGTTTGTAAACGCACCCACAATACGGGAGTAATTCCTAGTGTGTGGCAACGTTTTTTTTTTTGTAATAATAATAAATAAACTTGTAACGATCGGACGACGGATTATACTACTTTGTTGTATATAGGGTGTAACTTAAACCCTATTGCTATCCTTAAGCACTAAAGATAACAGCTGGTATAGAATCACTACACATAGTTTCAGCTCAAAATAAAATACTCTAAGAATTTATACCAAATTTTCGGTTTCATATGTTTCTTAAATTCAAATCATAAAAAACGTGTCACCGCACTATCTAGGTCAATTTTCCACGTTACTTGCCAATATCACGATAAATCTCGTCCGAGTGATGTGTTTATTTCAATTTGAAAAGTTCGGTTTCTGGTATCAATGTACTAAAAGTTCTCATAACTTCCGAACATGTAGAGATAGGATTAAAAAACCCTTCCAATATCGTTTGATATCATCCAAAGAAGCCGTGCCCTTGGTACGTATATACCCTCTCCGTTACACGTTGTATATTTATAATGACTAAGTCATTCAATGGGATTATATAGAGAATTGTATTGTAAATTGTAATTATTATAATTCTGTAAATACAAATGTGTTACAGTCGCGAATCATAATTTTTATCAACATACAGCCGTGCCCTTGGTATGTATATACCCTTTCCGTTACACGTTGTTTCTATGTAAAAAGTAAGTGTAAGTTTGGTATCTCGAAACTCAAAAGAATCAGGGCCAATATCCTCATTTCGGTCGCGACGTAGGCAGCGACCAGTGACCACACTTTCACTTCCTTGTAACCAGGAGGAGCAACTGGGTCGATGACAGTGTGTCATCCGCATAGGCTCGCTTTCCGAAATAATCGGCATTCGAAATCGATTAGGAATGCCGAGTTTTTGATTAACGACTCGATTGAAGATGGTGTTTTGTTTAATTGATAGTTAATATTATATTGGCAATAAGTGTGTACTACATAAAATGCCGCGGAAAGCACGTTAAGCCGTTGGTCCGGGCTGACATTCGTGGATCTTTGACAGTCGTTACGGGTCGTCAGAAACCCGAAAGTCGGACAACCAGTCATCCCAAGGGGTATCGTATTACCCAGTAACTGGGTTGTAGAGGTCAGATAGGCAGTCACTCCATGTAAAATACTGGTATTCGGCTGCATCCGGTTAGACTGGAAGCCGACCACAACATACTCGGGGAAAGGCAGATGATGATGTCTATCTACATAAGCAGTCAACGAAGATACGAGCCTGTCCTAAAGTAGTTCAAAACTCCGAAGTGAATCCTTCTTTGTTTGTATGGGAAATCATCAAATGACTTCTCCCGCTCTGCGTGGAGCGGGAGGTCGTGTCAGACTTTTACTGACTAAAACCCACCCGTGTTCCCTCAGTTGCCTGTGTGCCAAGGGCCGCGGTATCTCTTTCGAACAAATCCACCAACCTGGCAGGAATCTTGGAAGGAATAACGGCAGTGAATCCTACATCCACAAAAAAAGAAAAATTTTTCGACGGGCAAACACACGTCGGCTGTTAGGAGACCTGTCAAATCATGGTGTGGTTCATTCTTAGGTCGGGCCCAAACTAATCTAATATTACGAAACGCCAGTAACTTTGGCCGAAACGATGGATTTTGTGCTTAGGGAGTAGGCCTTCTAAATTTAACGTCAAATAAATTACTTTTATGTGACATATGCAGAATTTTTAAAGGTACTTACTAAAGTACCAGAGGGCCAATTCTCGTAATTTAAAGAACATTCACAGTCTGATCTCTGCAGTCTCGATCTGTCAAAAATACCTCGAGTTTCCCTAAATTTTTGACCATTTCTGACATTTGATTGTCGTAGAGATGAGACTAGATTTTGAACGTTTTAATTACGAGAATTGACCTTCAGTTATATAGAGAACAAGTTTATCAGGAAGTAAAGTTCATTCCACAATGTTACATTTTACATTTGATAGAAAAATTTAACTAAGAACAGGGGTCTTAGTTAAATATCTCTATCAAAAGTCAAATCTGTTCAACCTAAATGTGGAAAATGTACGAAAAACTATATTTTAGTTCTAGTTTTTGCCAGCGGCTTCGCCCGCGTTTAGGTCAAAAATGATCCCACTTGAACGTACTACTGGTATAAAAAGTATCCAATGTTAATCCAGGTTAGAAACTATCTGTGTGTGTAATTTCATCCATATCCGTTGAACCGTTTTTGCGTGATTCATTAACAAACATCTCACATGGAAAAGGTACCAAAAATATCTTAATACTAGCTTTTGCCCGCGGCTCCACCCACGTGGATGTTTGTTTTCGCGTAAAAAAGTAGCCTATGTCCTTCTCTATATTCCATTCCCAGGCTATATATAAGGTGTATCTATTCGTACACCAAATATCTGGAAGGGTTATCGTACTCATCATTATGAACAACTTTTACTAGTACAATTACCCCCTTCATATATTTCGTGTATAAATAGATATCTACACTTCTACACAAATATTATAAAGAGGAAAGATTTGTATTTTTGTATGTAACGAATAAACTTAAAAACTACTGGACCGATTTTAAAAATTCTTTCACCGTTAGAAAGCTGCATCTTTATCGAGTAACATAAGCTATATTTTATCCCCGTATTCCTACGGGATCGGGAACTACGCGGGTGAAACCGCGGAGCGCTGCTAGTACCTTATATATTAGTGGCAAGAGAAAATTGTAGGACAAGGAAAGTCTCCATAACTTGAGGAAAACAGTAAATGCTTAATTCTTACTGCCATAGATAATCACTTGAATGTTTAAGAAAATATTAATCAACAACAAAGGTATAATATTAAAACCTGTTCTAAACTTGTCCAAGGCTTTAATTTTAGTATCCATTATGCATTATCTACTTGCATCTGTTTTGTAATTTAATAATTGGTATGTCCTTACTGCCTCGACTGACTGCCTCGGAGGGTTCCGGCGACTGGGACTGCATTAACTGGGACCGCGGCCCTAGTCGTCGGATCCATTATAAATATATAAAATCTTCCGGCAACTGGGACCACCCATGAATAAATAAGAAATTCCATTGTTAAAGCTAAAAACAGTACAATCAAACGAAAAAATGTTTTAAGTAATAATTAAATTAAAAAACTATAACTGTATATTACGTTGATTATTTTTAATAATATTACTCCTTTGTTTAGTAATTTCCTACCAAGTTATGGTACTTCGAGGGCATAAAGCCTTTTCTAGCTGACACACCTACCTATGTTAGGTGAGCTCCTACCGTGTTATGACCTCCTGCTATTTCGAAAGTGTAAAGCGTATTCTAGCTGTCACACAAAATGTAAGAGAAAATGAATTATCCTCTTTTCTTCCCGTGAAATGAATTGAGTTTAGTTTTTTTTTAATTTTCTTGAGTTATAAATGGTGTAACTAGCCCGACTTTGTTTTATTTATACAGATGTAAAATAAATGATTTTTCCCATTCCCATTTCTTTCCGTGGGTGTCGTAGAAGGCGACTAAGGGACTTACTAGAGAATGGGCAGCAGCGTTCTCAATGCATTTGACCACCATACTGCGATCGCCAGCCCGCCTGCCAAGCGTGGCGATTATGGCAAATCCCCTCATTTTGGGGGGCGTATGTCCAGCAGTGGACGTCTATCGGCTGAAACGATGATGATATGATTATGTAATTATTTTTTCGAATAAAAGAGTTTTTCTTTTTAATTATTAATTTAAACGCTTTTTCGTTTGACTGTACTATTTTTGGGTTCAACAATAGATTTTGTAATACAATTACGGGTGGTCCCAGGCGCCGGAATCCTCTACCTCGTTGGTCTAGCGGTCGCAAACGCTTCTGCTGAGCGGGCAAGTTATTATTGGGTTTTTCTATCTGGAATTTCTCAGCCTGGGTGTGTGCTCGGTTGATGGCAATAGGATCGCTCCCTATTACATGGACTTAAACATACTGGTGAAATGTGGGTGTATTGTCAATCCTTCGGGGAAACAAGGCGTGATATTTTTTATTTATTTATTTATTTATCACAAACACTGCTATCATTACAGGAAATTCTTAATACGGTAGCGTGGTCATGTTAGGTGTGGTGGTGCTTATTTTATGTGTATATCCCTATTGTTTCAAATTAATGTTAGGTACTAGTTTTTTTTGGCTGGGAAATTATCAAATAACTTCTCCCGCTCTGGGTGGAGCAGGAGGGCGTGTCAGACTTTCACTGATAAAAATCCACCCGTGTTCCCTCAGTTGCCTGTGTGCCAGGGGCCGCGGTATCTCTTTCGAACAACCCGCACCTCTGGCAGGCATCGGCCCTTGCGGGCCCCATCAGTTGTTGCTGACATCTCTTTGAGGCACTAGTTAATTAGGTACTAGGAATGCCGGTTGTTGGACGATGACCTATGATACTGTGAGTTGCTAGTGTGTTTTTAAGTCAGTAAATCATAGTAGTAGAAACCCAAGCAAAGTCAAAGTGAAAAGCTTTATCATAAACTAGCTTTAGCCAGGTTTCGCCCGCGTGGAGCTTGGTGTATTATACTTAAAGGGTGTCCCAACAAGAGCGCCGGATTTATTTTGAAAGAAAACCACTTTTTTTACCGACTTCAAAATAAGGAGGAGGTTATCAATTCGACTGTATGTTTTTTTTATGTTTGCTACCTCATAACTTTCGATTGGGTGAACCGATTTTGATGATTCTTTTGATTTTTATTTGAAAGCTCGTGCTTCTCGTGTGGTCCCAATTTCATATAGATCTGATGATGCGTTTCGGAGACAGACAACGGAACTCTTCAAAAAATAATAGTAAATAAACCGCGATTGCTGCTATCGCATAAATATGCATTGTTTTGACCCCAAGGATGATGAAATTTCGAATTAGTGGGGTAGGTACTATAACCAAAAAGTGAAAAATAAAAACTTTTTCCAAAAAAAACAACCGACTTTTTTTAATTAAGCAAATATTTTTATTACAACACAAAGAAAAATAGTTCCGATTAAACGTGAAATACAACATCAGGCCACCACGAAACCTCTGGCACAGGGCTATTTTTTTTTTTTTTGTTGAAGTTTTGAAAAACTTTTTCGCATAAATGTGGCTGCAGTTCACCAATACCGCGCCGTATTTCCTCTTTAAGATGTTCAACTGTTTCAGGCTTATTTGCACACACCGTTTTCTACACGTAGCCCCTAAGAAAAAAGAACGAATTGGCGAACTGTTTTCGCAAAACTTTCACCATTTTTGTAATGTGTTTTTACAATAATTAAACGTTGTTGGTTTGAATACTTCTTAAATCGCGTGACAACTGTCGAAAGAAATCACCGTACAAAATGTACTCGTATTTACAAAATGGCGGCAAGTTTCAATCCGGCGCTCTTGTTGGGACACCCTATATAAACTTTCCTGTTAAATCACTCTGTATATTAATGAAAACCGCATTCAAATCCGAAGCGTAATTTATAAGCTACTAGCTGACCCGGCACACGTTGTTTTGCCTTATAAATTATTTAGGGTGAACAACCCTTATCACTTAGGGGTATGGAAAATAAATAGTACCAGATTCTCAGACCTATTGAATACGCATATAAAATTTGGTAAAAATCGGTAAAGCCGTTTCGGAGGAGTACGGTAACTAACATTGTGACATGGAAATTTTATATATTAGATAAGTAAGCGTACAGACACGAAAATCGATTTTGATTTATACTATGTAAAGATACTGTTAATTAGCGTTTGGGCTTTAAATTAGGTTGTGAATCTTTTGTCTATACAACTGGACAGGATCACAATCCCCATGTTATACATACGTCACATATCATCACGACTATAACCCCCAAAAGCTTAGGCAGTGGTATATCTATAGTATACCCACAGTCAATTTTATAATAGGTCAACTAATTTTAAACTGCACGCCTCTCCACTGCTTTGTGCATACAAATTCAGAATAGAATAGAATAATATTTATTTGCTGTAAAACATGGTATAAAAATTGTAAAAAAAACTGCTTTTGCTTAACAGTTATAATAAGCGTACAAATTTACACAAGCATATTTTACATTTAACATTTATAGTCAAAGAGTTCTTTGACACTATATAAACTATATGACTACACAACCATTCATGCAATTCATTTTTAAATAATCTCATTTTTTTTTTAATTGTATTGAACTTGTATTGAAATTTTTGAGGAGAAGCCTGTACTTTTAAACTAGTTGATTTACCTGATCTATGCCTGTTTAAGTAAAGAATATCATGTACATACTCGTAATTCTGCTGCTGTGGCTTCGATTGGGTCATTGTGGTTGAAAGCAAATTTAAAAAAAAACTCTGATCAAATCAACTTAGAACCTCAGTATGTAAGTAGCATCTAGCGGTATCTTTGTCTCCCAGTCCTGCAGATAGGGTCAGTGCCTGAAATCACTATCACCATTTAACGATTCCTTACTCGTAACCACGTCAATCACACACAAATTCTGCTAATATCGTATTAATAATATCGACAAATTGGAACATACAGAATATAACATTTCGATTCCTTACCGTTACATTGGTTTCTAAAAAAAAAAAAACGATATTGAAGTAGTTTGAACGTAGTAAAATTCCGCGGGGAATAATTATAACGATACAGAATTGAGGTCCTGATTTGCGAAAAGAAGCCATGTTCTCAAAACTCATAACAAGTTCTTATACCTATTTTGATTCTGGTTTTATGTGGAGCGTCTGCTCCCAAGGCAGGTTTGCGCAGTAAGATATTATCAGTAGTTACATTATCTGCTAACTTGCTTTTAAGTGCTTCCTCGGAAAGAGATAGGCCTCGGTGCTTAGTGAGTGGTGTTTCACAAACATTACGGGTCGAAGCCCGAAATGTCTGTAAAACATTGGGGTCTTGGCTAAGAAATAACAGCATCACGGCGCATGCGATCAGAAAGTCGTTGGTCCCGGCTGTCATTCGTGGATCTTTGACAGTCGTTACGGGTCGTCAGAAGCCCGAAAATCTGACAACTAGTCTTACCAACTAGTGTTACCTAGTAACTAGGGTGTGAAGGTCAGATAAGCAAATAAATCAAATCAAAAGTCACTTATTCAAACTAGACTGAGAGTCAGCACTTTTTGAACGTCAAAATTACATAAGACAGTCACTCAAAACGCCCGCCCTTCACCACTTTCTAGTGCTTTAGCTGGGAAGAAGTGGCGCAACAAACTCCCCAGCAGCACAGCTGTCTGTTGAGTTAGAAGAACTTGATTCTATACAATAATAAATGAAAATTTTATCAATAAATTTAAAAAAAATATGGTTTATACACTCAAATAAAATAAACAATGACATGAAGTAACTCGTGTGACCCGTCAGTAGTTAAGCTAATTCTGGTGAAAGAACACAAACGTTGTCTTGAGTTAATCACAGCGACCAACAATTCTTATCGTTTATGAAGTCGTTGATAGAATAGTATGCCTTAAAACAAACAATAAAGTAATGTCATCTGCAACTGCATCAGCTTTGGCAGCAGCGTTCTCTGTGCATTTTACCACCATACTGCGATCGCCAACCCGCCTGCCAAGCGTGGCGATTATGGCAAGCCCTCCAAATTGGGGGAGACCTATGTCCAGCAATGGACGTCTTCCGGCTGAAATTATGATTAATAAATATTGTAAGCACAGTCAATATCTCTAAACTAAAAGTAATCGTGAATATGTATTGAATGTAGGCCAATGACCGGAGGACATCTGTGACTCAGATTTGTTCATCTACCTTGTGTTATTTGGGAGTTAAGGCTTCTACACACTGCGAGTTTTTATTTAAATCATACTGATATTGTAAAATAAATGTGAAAGTTTGTGAGGATACTCTTTCACGCAAAAAACGACTTAATAGATTTTAATGAAACTCTACAGTAATATAGCTTATACATCAGAATAACACAAAGGCTATAATTTATAAAGATATTGTGTGAATTGTCCAAAATATAACGATAAGTGACAAGTAAGTAGGAAAAAAGTAACAAAATAATTTTAAAAAGCGTGGGGTGCTTTTTGAGGTATTTTTATAATCAATTAATATCAAGCAACCCACGCTTTTTTTAAATTATTTTCTCCTTTTTTAATTTGGTTTTTAAAGCGTGTTTTTTAGATTTTTTAATCTATTATTTATTTTTTATTTTTTAGTTCTGCTAACTACAAAATCGTGATTATTCAGTTTTTTTTCTTTTATTTTTGTTTCGAAATTATTGAATCGTCATGGGGCCTGGATAAGTCTCCCTAGTTTAAATGAAATCTGGCCGTTTAAAGTGGGTCAAAATCAAGTCCAAAGGAGTCGGTAACAAACATACTTACAAACAAACATACAGGTGAAGCTAATAAACGCGACTTCAAAATGTAGACCCAAGTAACAACTAGAAATGACCCGCACCTACTTTTCCTAACGCCCGCAGCCATATGAGCGAATCCAGTCCCTACATCCGTATTCAACCTGTTTCTTATTTATAGTTCGTACTAAGTCTACGATTATTAGGTACCTATATACCTGCGTTTTTACTGTTATTCCTACCGTTTATTAGGAAGCCTGGCTTTCTAGAGAGCGATAAACTATGTGATATTAATTAAAAACTTGTCATAGTAGGCTTGCGGTGACACGCTTCAGTGATATAAGGGCTA
The DNA here is from genome assembly GCA_949091785.1 of Polymixis lichenea. Taxonomy (NCBI): domain Eukaryota; kingdom Metazoa; phylum Arthropoda; class Insecta; order Lepidoptera; family Noctuidae; genus Polymixis; species Polymixis lichenea. Next base: position 10,591,567 of record OX420958.1, on the reverse strand, counting down.
ATTACTTGGGAAATTTCGTGTGGTGCCGGACGTAAAAGAATAGCACCATCCCACTTCTTCTCGTGGGTGTCATAGAAGGCGACTAAGGGACTTACTAGAGAATGGGTAGCAGCGTTCTCTATGCATTTTACCACCATACTGCGATCGCTAACCCACCTGCCAAGCGTGGCGATTATGGCAAATCCCCCCCTTTTGGGGGAGGCTTATGTCCAGCAGTGGACGTCTTTCGGCTGATATGATGATGATGATGACTTGGGAAATGGGGTTAGGTTTTAGTTTTTAGAGATTGATTTATGCTGGGTGTGGCTGAGGGTGTTCGGTCAAGAGAAAAGTGTATAGTTTTCTGGTAAGAAAATTAAATAACGCTCCTCTACCGAATAGCCACAAATCTTTGTCGGGTAGTTAGACATACCTACTAACTACCCTTTTGTGTTATCTACTCAATCTAAGCAAAGTAATAACACTGCACGGGTCGATAAATCCGGTTAAGCTACGCTTGCCGCGGTTAGTATATGGATAGGTTATCCGGTATCTTTACATATCGGGCCCTTCCATGCCTACGAAAAAAAGTTAAGTCGTTGGTCCCGGCTGTCATTCGTGGATCTTTGAGAGTCGTTACCCTTCGTCAGAAGCCCGAAAGATTGACAACCAGTCTCACCCACGGGTATCGTATAACCAATACTGGTATGCAGCTGTATCCGGTTAGACTGGAAGCCGACCCCAACATAGTTGGGAAAAGGCTAGGCAGATGATGATACTCAATCTAACCAGTTATAAAATCTCATGTCAAGTTAATTGATTGACATAACCACATATCAAATCTCATGTCGAGTTAATTGATTGACACAACCACTTATCAAAATCTCATGTCGAGTTAATTGACTGACACAACCACTTATCAGAATCTCATGTCAAGTTAATTGATTGGTAGTTATAGTTTACGTCAAACAATCATCATCATCATTTCAGGCCTCCCTCAAAATTTGGGGAATTTGACATAATCGCCACGCTTGGCAGACGGGTTGGCGATCGCAGTATGGTGGTAAAATGCATAGAGAACGCTGCTGCCCATTCCCTAGTATGACCCTTAGTTGCCTTCTACGACACCCACGGGAAGTAATGGGATGGTGCTATTCTTAACATCCGGCACCACACGGAACAAACAAACAATCACAAAAATCTTATTAGAACGAACAGCAGACTTTAAAGAAGACTTAGTTTTCAGAAACCGTGTTAGTACCAGATTATCACATTTATAATAGATTATTTTTAAAACAGGAATACTTATTATTCAACTGTTTTCATCTGCCATCTCATACCGGCATAAATTGCACACTCTTCACCCACATTTTCATCACAATCATCGAATTAACAAGAATGTGGTCGTCAGTGTGAACAGACCTTAACTTAAATGTGTTTTTAATGTCCATGTGTCCACACTATCCACTAATAAGGCGCGCCCGTCTCGCCACATGCCTGATTCACCACTTTCTTTTCGTTTTAAACGGATGCTTTATGGGAAAACCCTGCTGCAGCGGTATACCTATAGTTGCCAGTGACATTATAATTTAGTTTACTTAACCTTTTTTTACATCGTGTTAAGTTTTAAATTAAAAAAAAACCTCTCATGTTATTTTTAATCTTCTTTTGCCAACATTTTTCACAAACTTTTTCGTAGTTAATAAAATTACGAAACCTATTTATATTTTTACATACCAAAATACACGCCTTTTCCATGGGGGTAAGCAGAAACCACAGAACGCCACCTGCATACTCTTTTTGGTGTGGGCGACCTATTTTTTAACATAGCAGAAATGGCTCCCATGAAACTATGACGTACTTACTGCCCACTGAGTCGGAATCAGGGGCCTACTCCCTAAGCACGAAATCCGTCGTTTCGGTCGAAGTAACGAGTGTTTCCAACTCCGTATTACTTACGGACAGAAGCATTAGTTTGGAGCCCGAACTAAGAATTAATGACAACACGATTTGACAGCTGCCCTACTCCCGATATGTTATTACCCGTCCAAAAAAATTAGTTAATTGGCTGTAGGATTCACTAAGAAGTTTCGAACTACTTCCGGACGGGCTCGTATCTTCGTTGATGGAGTTAGAGAGTAGGCCCCCTGAATCATCACCTCAGCCTATCGCAGTCCACTGCTGGACATAGACCTCTCCAGGCTACGCTAGAACACTCTATCCTCCTCCTTCCGCATCCAGTCTGTCCCAGCTGCCCTTTTAAGGTCGTTGGTCCATCTAGCTGGGGCGCGTCCCACACTACGTTTTCCGATACGTCTCCACTCCAGGACTCGTCTGCTCCACCGTCCATCGGTCCTTCGATAAACATGGCCAGCCCACTGCCACGTCAGTTTGCTCACTCCACAAGCTATGTCGGTAACTCCGCTTCTTTTCCGTATAATTTAATTCCTGATTTTATCCTTCAAAGAAACTCCGAGCATAGCTCGCTCGCACCTTAAATATGTGGACCAGCTCAACTGTCAGTGTCTACGTTTCGGCACCGTATGTCATCACGGGCAGGACGCACTGGTTGAAGACCTTAGTCTTCAAGCATTGCGGAATAGGCGACGAAAAGACTTGACGTAGTTTCCCAAACGCTGCCCAACCCAATCGGATCCTTCTGTCGGCTTCTGAATAATCCCTAAATCATCAAAACTAACAATTTTGGGTTATAGACGAAGCAACATGGTTTTGATCGTGGGGTACTGTCCTATGAGACTGCTGTCCTACACTCGGTTACAGAAAACCTATGTTCTGCGTTGATGGGTTTGGTTTCCGCACTAAGTCCTTCAGATGGACCATAGTACGGGGGCCATGGCGGCCTTCGGTGGTTATTCCAACCAGCCCTCCTCCCTTCAGAAGTTGATAATTCTTCCCGGTCTGTGAAGAACGTCCTTGTAAAACCTGGGTGTCCCGAGGGTTTCTGTCCTAATCTGGGTGACGCCTGTGCGCAACAGGTTTCTCAGCCTATGCAAGCCCTGCATAGAAGACTGTCAGTTATGCCTATTGTGTAAAAATGTTAGTTTAGGGGGAGTGTCCCATGATGGGCCCCGTCACCAGACGTAGGCCGTTCCTGTCCAGGCGTAGTAAACGTCAGAAAACTTATTTTCTTTTTGGAAATTCTAATTATTTGTGTTTCCCACCTTAGTTACTACCTAGAAAATGAAGCAGATGCATTAAGGAAGTAAGTGAGGAAGTCATCATAAGCTGTGTAATCTTTGTATTCAACAAACCAAATTGATGTTAGATCGCAATTAGATAGGAAATACTAAGTATGTATTTACGAGTGTATACAAAACATTTATGATTCTTGAAATGTGTTTGTCCCTGAATTTGTTGCTAATTTTGTTTAATTCGTAGTTATTAATATACTCTATTAATAAGGAAGATATCCTCCTTTTTTTTTCTTTATTGAAGTAGAGAATCTTCTATTAAATATAAGGCAAAATCGGCTCCGGATAAAATAACCACACACATGCAAACACATTCTCTCATACACACACACAAACACCCACAGACACACACACACACACATATTCGTACACGCACACATGCACACATACACACACACACACAACAACAGACTAATAAAATAAATAAGAATTATTGACTCATAAACTTTTTTTAGCTACATGTTGCATTAATTGTAAGATTTAAAATTTGCCTCCTGGTACAGGCATCTATATCCTTAAAAGGAGACGCCACCGACTGTATAATGTACAAGGTTTAATAATGAAAATAAAACATTAGATTTTTTGATTTTGGTAGCAGTCCACAGCTGGACATAAGCCGCCTTTCTAATCATCCAGGTGCTACCAGCCACCTTGTGAAGATAGTCGCTCCACCTAGCCTGTCCTTACGTTTCAAGAACACGTCTACCCCAACGGTCATCGGTTCTACGGTTAAAATGGCCGGCCCATAACACTGCCACTTCAGCTTGCTTATATTGGTTATGTTGATAATTTTGGTTCTCTACCGGATCACCTGCCGAATTGGTGATGTTTGATAGACGCATGTACATTTTCCCGCGATTTTGTAAATGTTATTTTTCCGATAAAAATATTCTCTGCAATCAAGGACATTGTTACATAATTAGCCTATAATCTTCTTACTGTTGGGATGCCTATAACAGGCCTCCGCTTGGTGAGAGTGGGTGGGCCGTAATTCACCATGCAGGACCTGTACGGGTTGGCGGTCATGGTTAAAATAGTTAAAATGTCTAAAAAACAGTGATGTTAAAGCAATTCTAGTATATATATCGACGCTTGAAAGGCAATATTTACCAAGCGACATTTTTGCAACTTTACAGTAGAGCATTTTAAAGTTTATTTTAAAGTTCTTTTTGGAAAAAATACGTTAAAGATCACCTATTTGTCATAACTAATTAATTCCAACGAATTTTAAATGCAGTTTAAAGGCTTATTAAACTGGCATTTAATGATTATGAATTTTCTCAGTATGAAACTCATTATCGCCCAACACATCGCTTGGTAATTCTTGCCTTTCAAGCGTCGATATATTTATTACAGATTATAGAGAGAAACGTATTTGTCATTGATCAAGATTAAAAACCTCTCTACGAAAAAATATGATAATTTATGCCTCGCAGTCCTGCGTGTATTATTAAAAATATCTGGTATTTATATGTACCTTTAAATAACCTGAATCTCGGAAACGGCTCCAACGATTTTCTTGAAATTTAGTATGCAGGGGGTTTCGGGGGCGATAAATCGCTCTAGCTAGGTTTCATTTTTATAAAACAAAAATAAAAATACCAGATATTTTTAAAAATACACGTAGGACTGTGAGGCATAAATTATATTTTCTTTTTCGTAGAGAGGCTTTTCACCTCGATCAATTCGTTCAATGATAAATGCGTTTCTCTCTATAATCTGTAATAAACATTCAGATAATATGAGAAACGTAGTTTTTTTTTTTGGGAATGAAATCTCTCAGGTCAACCTAAGAGGTTGTAGGTTGTAACCTTAATAAATTAAGGCTTCCAGCCAGGGCTATAAAAGTTGAAACTATAGCGACTGCTCGCTAAGGGCGTCACTGGTTGAGGGCAGCAAGGGACAGTCTGGATTGGACTGAGAAAAAAGTTTTTTTTTGTGATTGGCATCTCGTAGTTGACCTTGGAGGCCGTGACTACTCAACCGGGCCTTCCTGTGGTGCCTTTAAATAAACTTAAAGCCTCCAGCCAGGGTGTAAAAACTATTGCTTAAAACTAAGCGACTGCACGCTGAGGGCACCCCCTGTGGGGCTCAGGGCGTCACTGATGGGGGGGACAGCAAGTGGGGACAGGCTGGATCAAATCATTTCATTATTATTAACAATCGGGGAATTTAACTCTACTGGCTCAGCTGCAGCGCGAGCTGGCACTTCAACGAGCAAGGGACGGTCGGGGGTCTCATCGTTAACTCGGGGTCTTCGCAGGGTGCGAGGACCTCGGCGACGAGGTCGGAAGGCCGAGAAAAACGTAGCCACTAGCCCTCTTATATATAAACGTTCATCATCTGTCTAACCTTTTCCCAACTATGTTAGGGTCTGCTGCCAGTCTTACCGGATGCAGCTTAGTACCAGTTTTTTCCATGGAGCGACTACCTATGGGACCTCCACAACCCAGTTCCTAGGTAATACGAGACCCCTTGGTAAGACTGGTTGACAATGATCCACAAATGACAACCTGGCCCAACGGCTTAGCGTGCGTTCCGAGGCACGGGAAAGCACCCATCCAGCGACCAACCGCGACGAGCGTAGACCTGATCGTTCGATCCTTATGACTTTTATTGCTTAGCGACACGCCCGTCAATTAATATTTCATTACCAATAAGCAAAATTGGTCTGTAACTCATTAAAAGGTACAACGCATATTAATTTAATTATAATTTATAGATTCGAGATCGCTTGATAAATATTCTACTACATATGTAGGATACGTCTAAGTTATGATTCATCATGCATTTCTCCGAAATCGGTACAGCCGTTTCGGAGCAATTGATTACGAAACGAACATTTGAATAAATTTCCTGATAAATGTTATTAACGGAACGAAATGTTAGGTAGTAAATACTTGTAGAAGACTAATCATTCTAATGAATAATTTAAGTACGAAACAAATCGACGGCACGGTTGGCGCAGTAGTTAAGCGATAGACTGCTGCGCTGCGTGTCGCGGGTTCGAGCCCCGCACGGAACAAATATTGGTATGACCTACAAGTAGTTGTTCCGGGTCTGGCTGCTTGTGTATGTGAGTTTAAATGTTTGTAAACGCACCCACAATACAGGAGAAGTTCCTAGTGTGGAGCAATGTTTAATTTACACTGGGTTTTTTTGTTTTGACAAGTTGCCCCAATAGTAGGTTTCACACTTGCGTGGCAAGGGGACGTGACTAGTAGTTATTATAATGGTCTCACTTAAAGACATACCCCCTTATTTATAAACGTTGCTTAGCGTAATGATAAGCGACTGTTTAACCATACATTTTTGACGTTTAAACATCTCTTAACTTTAACCAACGTTTATAAAAGACCCCCTAAATCCACCTAGAAGAAGCCACCAATATTATTTGCCTCATGATAGCGACGCGACGGTCACGTCGCGACACTCCTAGAACAATTTCTACGAAAAGCACCCAGAGCTGAGCAGTTATTTCATGACTACCCAACATCAAAACAAAAAGAAAAAACGTAACCACTGTCAAAGACCTACAAATGACAGCCGAAACCACCGATTGAACGTGCTCTCCGAGGCAAGGAAGGGTCTAGATATGTACTGGCTGATCACCAATCCATGGAGCGGCATTGGCAAGCTTCGCTTAACTTTCGATCGACCCGTACGAGAGCCCCTCCAATAATGACTTGCCTATGAATTACAGAAAAAACCTGTTTTTAGTTGCAAGGACTTTAAATTATTATCGTCATTAAAATTCAGAAAGTTCCATGAAATCGTCTAAATAACACTATTTATCACAATGAAAGATATTCTCAAAGCAATTTAATAATAAACTACGAGTACCAATCTGAATTAAATATAATTGGTATCACTACATAGTATAAAACAAAGTCGCTTTCTCTGTCCCTATATCCCTATGTATGCTTACATCTTTAAAACTACGCAACGGATTTTGATGCGGGATTTTTTAATAGATAGAGTGATTCAAGCGGAAGGTTTATATGTATAATACACCGACCTCCACGCGGGACAAACCGCTGGCAAAAGCTAGTAATTAATAAATTGCCAAGTGGCACTTTAATTAATGCACAACAAAACTATTATAGCTACAAATCATAAATCACCATTTGCCTAGCCTTTTCCCAACTATGTTGGGGTCGGCTTCCAGTCTAACCGCATGCAGCTGAATACCAGTATTTTACATGGAGCGACTACCTATCTGACCTCCACAACCCAGTAACTGGGTAATACGATACCCCTCGGTAAGACTGGTTGTCAGACTTTCGGGCTTGTGACGATCCGTAACGACTGTCAAAGATCGACAAATGACAGCCGAGACAAACGGCTTAACGTGTTTTCCGAGGCACGGCGGGGTCTTGGTATGTAAAGATGGTCACCCATCCTCGGACCAGCCGCAGCAAGCGTAGCTTAACCTGGTCGATTGACCCGTACGGCTAATATTACTTAGCCACAAGCCCCTCATCATTATCAGCTACAAATAATTAATATTGAGATTAATTAGGATAACGTGTCTTCTCTTCCGTCTACTTTTACAAACAATTAATTAATTTGTTCTGCATAGAGCAGTGGTAGGCCTGTGGTAACGGCCGCGACTTACGAGATATAGGTAGCAGGTTCGAACCCAGGCAGTCGCTTTTCTTTGTGTAAATTATTTCATCACCAAAACATCGTGACGAAGCCGGCATATCCTGGAACCAAAAATTCGAAGACATGTGACATCTAACCAGCCTACCAGGGGTGCGGGTTGTTCGAAAGAGCTACCGCGGCCCCTGGCGCACAGGCAACTGAGGGAACACGGGTGGGTTTTAGTCAGTAAAAGTCTGACACGCCCTCCTGCTCCACCCAGAGTGTTATTTGATGATTTCCCACCGCACTGGGCTCTCGTACTAGATACAACCCGCTCCTTCTTAGAGAGAGGCGACCTGTGTCCTAGCGTGAACATTATAATCTAATTGGTGTGGTTAGTATGAGTTACCCATCCAAGAACCGACCTCGACAAGTGAAGCTTAACCATCGATCGGCCGGTGCGGTCTGTTATAATCTACATATACAACATAATAATAATTGTTAACCTATCAATTATAACTATGTCAGGAGTGCAAGCGCGACTGGTTTGTGAACGGTACTTTGTGCTGTGACGTGAATATGAAAAGAGACGTGTCACTGTGCAAGAGAATTACAGTAATACAACTTTTAAAAAATATGTGTTAAAAATGTTTAAAAAAATACGTAAGAAAAAGAGTCAGCTGGTCAATACATTTATGATATCACTAGCTTTTGCCAGCGGCCTCGCCCGCGTGTTTATAGAAATTTATCAACGGGAACGAACTGCCAAACCGAACATTAGGTGGCTGCTATTAAACGTACGTTATTACTATAATGACAATAAGACATAGTTTATCAATTAAAATATTTACATTATTTAAATACGAACAGTCTTAAAATGGTAATAATAACGGCGCAAATACTCCAATCTTATTGGAACTTATATAAACGTCCGAGTGCTAGAATTTTCCGAGATATCGCCAAGCGGTTGGTCGACTCTTCACGTGACCAAGAGGCTGGCCTATTTTTTGGCCAAAGAATCTTTTAGGCACTTTTACGGTTAACAACGTTGCGGATGTATTTTTTGATGCCTTATAATTCTTTTATTTTTTATATACTAGTCATAGCTTATTCCATTCGTTACCGTCTCTACGGGTCCCCAATGAACATTCCTATATTATATTATATTCCTATATTATATATACTATAACTTTAATTACAAGTAAGAAATTCGGTGTCCTTCTGGGCCAGATAATATTATAGCTGTAAACTCAAGCATTCACCCTCATGAAAGTACAATTCTAAGAAACAGTCACGTCGCACGGTATTCAGTTATTCCGTGTGTAAAGTAATTCCGTGTAAATTAGGTGTCGAGGGCTCCGTTTTACGTGATCAGTGCATTTAAATTCTATACCTGCGTTGTAATTGTATGATAAGTAGTTTAAATAGGTACTTTGGATTTGACAAGTATAAACGCAGCTTTAGAGATTACTTACATGTCATAAATAAATAAGTAGAGAAATGTGTGCAAGCTATATTTTTAATATACTATCAACTTAAATTTTCCTTATCAGTAGCTGTAATTTATGTGTATTTTATTGAATGTACTTATCTATTCTGTCCGAATTTTACTTTTACTTTATCAACATTGTCTTTGTCTTTTTGTGTATTTGCGGAGAACGTTGTGGGGTTTTATTTGGAAAATAAGTAAAAAAACGCACCTTCTCTTTGCATAGGTGCAATGATAACATGTCAAAACACATTGAGATTTCTGTGCTATATCATTATACTCGCACACATAAATCTTCCAGAATAATTTGCTCTAACCAAATTATCAAAATCCATCCATTCAATCCATTGTTGCTTAAAATATTTAAGCGGTCACACAGACAGATATGAAAAGCGATTTGTTTTATTTTATAATATAAAAAGGCAAAATCCATTTAGCGATTTTACGAGTATATTGTAGGAACTCAATGTTTGATTAAGTATTTATCATTACAATAATTTTGACACCTAAAATCTTTAAGCAAAACACATATTTATAAAATACATTGTTAAGATTTATAAATCAACAGCACAATAAAAAAATCACCCGCTATTCCAATGACCAAACAGACTTTTACTACTGCCATTCAATCTACTATGTAACCATATCAATAAACTTGTTTTCGGAGTTAACCTGTCGGTCAGTTTTAGTTAGCCGTAACCCGTTAGGACGTTCAATGGTCAGTGCCGACAGCTCAACAACTGACAGACCGACACCTCTTAAATGTTTTGTATACATGTTAGTAACAAGAACCTGATTTTAGAAGAAGTTTTGTTAACCGTTTGATTATACCGTGTTTATATACCGTGTTTTCCCGGTAAATAAATGAGGCAGTTGTACCTTAACGGTGGGTGTCGTAAAAATGGCTAAAAATAAGTAAGCAGAATGATGTAAAAAGAATAGGTAGCATTCTCCCTTAAGCGCCTAATACACTATTAAATTTGTCGGAAATCTATTTAGGAACCAGGAAGTTGGAAGCTAGTGATCACACTACCAACAAAATCCTACCCTACCTACAAAATTTGTACGCCGTTATTGGCAAAACATGGACGCTCAGAACATATATTATTAATTTAATACCCTGCATGACTGATTAGTCAGTTTATGTAAACGCATGTTTGACAAATAAATGATCTTTTATCTTTTATCTTTATCTTTTATCTTTATCTTTTATCTTTATCTTTTATCTTTATCTTTTATCTTTATCTTTTATCTTTATCTTTTATCTTTATCTTTTATCTTTATCTTTTATCTTTATCTTTTATCTTTATCTTTTATCTTTATCTTTTATCTTTATCTTTTATCTTTATCTTTTATCTTTTATCTTTATCTTTATCTTTATCTTTATCTTTTATCTTTATCTTTTATCTTTATCCTTTATCTTTATCTTTAATCTTTATCTTTTATCTTTATCTTTTATCTTTATCTTTTATCTTTATCTTTTATCTTTATCTTTTATCTTTTATCTTTATCTTTTATCTTTAATCTTTATCTTTTATCTTTATCTTTTATCTTTATCTTTTATCTTTATCTTTTATCTTTATCTTTTACTTTTATCTTGTATCTTTATCTTTTATCTTTTATCTTTATCTTTATCTTTATCTTTTATCTTTATCCTTATCTTTATCTTTATCTTTTAAAGTAGTTTAGCTACTTATGTAGCAGTTACGAGTACGTTAGGTGTAAATATAATAATACCAACCGATATTCAGAGGCATGACTGGAAGCCATTCCAAAAAACCAGCAATAGGCAATAGAACAGGTTTAGCTAAGAATGGTCTAATTAGGAGTGAAATAATTGCGATCGTTTGATCCCTTGATGCATCGTTATTATTAAACATTTAGCTATTCAATTATTATCCTATTAATATTATAAACGCGAAAGTTTGTAAGTATGGATGGATGGATCTTTGTTACTCTTTCACGCAAAAACGGCTGAACGAATTTGAATGAAATTTGGCACACAGGTAGTCTGTAACTTGGAATAACACATAGAATACTTTTTATCCCGGTACTACGTTTCCGTGGTATAGTTTTCGATCCCCACGCGGGCAAAGCCGCTGGTTAATGTAAGATATTTAAAGAAATACTCTATAAATCGTACTTTTTAGAAACATTATTAGTTACCTCAATAAATATAACAAATCATCATAATAATTTCAGCCGAAAACGTGCACTGCTGGGCATAAGCCTCCCCCAAAAAAATAATGGGGGGGTTTGCCATAATCGCCACGCTTGGTTGGCGATCGCAGTACGGTGGTAAAATGCATAGAGAACGCTGCTGCCCATTCTCTAGTAAGTCCCTTAGTCGCCTTCTGCGACACCCATGGGAAGAAATAGTATGGTGCTATTCTTTTCGTCCGGCACCACACGGACGCAATATAACAAATAAATATAACATGCCTATATGATATCCAAAACGTAGATTTTAGGAACGAAGGAAATACCTAAATAAGCGCGTGAACCACCCATTCTAGCTAGAGCCGTCACGCTTCAATTAACGCCAGAAGCTCGATGCGCCCTTAAGTTAATCCTACGTTGAGTTACACATAGCAACTGCCGAATTTCTGCCTTCTACAACCTACAAATAGATTCGAGCAACCGTAATAAATAGGTCATAACTATTTATTTATAACTATGCCATCTATCGAATACCGTTGTTATTAAATAGAGGACTAGCGATAGAACTGGATAGGTGTTAACTATAACTGAGTGTAGATGTCGCTGATGGCATCGATCCACCGAAATCATTGATTAGGTGTTTGTCCGCATATTTCGAAACATTTTTGAATTCCGAATAGGCCTTTATTTGAAACCGTCACACGGATCGTAGGGACTTGGGACATATACTTTTCTAACTTTTGTTTTGGAATCAGAAACCATCGTTAAAAAGTATTCCGAGACGATAGACAGGCTAATCCAATCCTGAAGCCCAGCTTTAGACCTTTCTATTAGCTGTTTATCCCATCCAAGTCCCAGCGTTGGGACTGTCTCGCAAAGGCTCGCATTTTTGCCAACGATGCATGGCCATTTTTCGTAGAAGTGACGCATATTTTTCCCCACGCGTATTTTAAATAATTTAATTTTTACCGTAAATTTTGTTTACTTACATATCCTATGAAATAGGCCAGCACGTTAGGTTTGGGGGTGTAGAAAACTTGGGCTGATACATTTTCGGATCCCATGCCAGGGTCTGAAATCAATACCTAGCAGGTGGCATTTGATAAGGTTATTTCGATAAGGTACCATACGATAAATTTTATGGTAAAATAAAAGTATCGCAGCTAATTCCAAATAGTTGTTTGCCACTTACAAAGATGACCTCTAAATTGAGCACTAACAAAAACAAAAGAGTATCACATTAAGTTTTTATTGCAATGTCATTGACAGGCAACAATGTTGAAGGCATAATAAAATAATAGACACGATTTACTAAATTATATGGCGCTTAGTATTTAATGAATTTGTTTATTAGCATTTACAATCGAAGAATACGTTTTTCATGTAACACTCACTTCTGCACGCGACTTTGTCAACGTGAAATTTCATGTTTTAACATTAAATAAATCCTATATAAATACGAGACTCGGTAATACTGTAGTTTCCTATTAGTGATAAGATTTTCGGTATCTGATCAGTAGGTCCGAAGACCCCTAACTACAACTTAGAAATATAAAAAATAAACAACCGACTTCCAAAAAAACACTAAAAAGTGAAAAATAACTTTAATTTCGGAAGTCGGTGACTTTGGGTATGTATTTTAATTTTTTGTCACCGCCTTCCGAAATTAAAGTTATTTTTCACTTTTTAGTGTTTTTTTGGAAGTCGGTTGTTTATTTTTTTTGAAAAAAGATTTTTATTTTTCACTTTTTAGTGGTTCACATGTGCTTACCCCTTCACAGCGTACCGGCGTGATGTTATGTTATTAACTGGTGTAAACAATTGACAGACATGAGATTTCAGCAATCCCTGTCCATTTGCTATCATTTATTGAGGAGTTCCGTTGCCTATCTCCGAAGTTCTTCTCAGATCTTCACCAAATTGAAATGGAACCACTCCGAGAAAGTACTCTTCCAAAAACTACACAAATTGCTTCAAGTGTGCCTATAAAATTTGAAGAGTTCTCTCTATTTCTCCAGGATCCCATCATCAGATCCTGACTTGATGATCATGGGACCACCTGGGAAGTATACCCTTTCAAACAAAAAAAAAAATTTCCAAATCGGTCCAGCCATCTTCGAGTAATCGGGGAACATACATAAAAAAAAACGAATTGAGAACCTCCTCCTTTTGGAAGTCGGTTAAAAACAGTATAATTTTCATAGTAAGAAGAGATGTAGATTAAATGCATATGTCAGATCTCAGTCTATATCATGTCAGCCTGACAATAAAAAAACAACTTACTGTGTTAATTCATGTAAGACTTTAAGCCTATAAATAACAATTGTCTATCATACTGGTGTGCGTTTCTTTCACCTACACAAGTGTCTTCCCTGACAACCTGGGGGTCTACTCTCTAACTCCGTCAACGATAATACGGGCCCGTCCGAAAATAGTTCGAAACTTCAAAGTGGCTCCTACAGCTGATTAATTAACTTTTTTGGACGGATAAAACTATATATAGCTTAACAGACAGCTGTGCTGCTGGGGAGTTTGTTGAACCACTTCTTCTTCCCAGCTAAAGCACTAGGAAGTGGTGAAGGGCGGGCGGGCGTTTTGGGGGACTGTCTTCTGTAATTTTGACGTTCAAAAAGTGCTGACTCTCAGTCTAGTTTGAATAAATGACTTTTGATTTTGATATAGGGAGTAGGGAAATCGTGTAACAATTCATTCTTACTTCGGGCCCCAAACTTATCATAGGTCCGGAAGTTACACGGAGTAGGAAACGCCCGTAATTTCGACCGATATTACGGATTTCGTGCTTAGAGAGTAGGCCCCCGGATCCCTGTCAATGGAAACTCGTAGAAAACAGCAATGAGCCGTTCTCCCATCACGACAAATATATCAGCCTGACTATAAAAAAACTACCTAAAAAATAATGAAGGACTATTTCTAGACAAAAACAGATCAAGTGATGTCCAAGTTCATTTCAGTTGTTGAAACTGGATCAGTAGTTTAGAATTATCATCTACACCGTGGCATTTTAGTCGTCTTACAAAGGTGGTCCACTCAATGTATCCGTCATAAAATACCTCTAGGCGCAATTAAAACATTGTTACCATTAATTAAGATAATAGGTACATAAAAAAATAAAAAAATAAAAATCAAAAGTCATTTATTCAAATTAGGCTTGAGAATCAGCACTTTTCGAATGTCAAAATTACATAAGACAGTCCCCAAAACGCCCGCCCTTCATCACTTCCTAGTGCTTTAGCTGTGAAGAAGAAATGGCGCAACAAACTCCTCAGCAGCACAGTTGTCTGCTTAGTTAGATAGACTTGATTCTATACATAGGTAGGCAAAGTAATCATTACAAGACTATATACAGGGTTATTTGTAAAACACCGGTAACCTCTCAGGACTATATTACTAACATCATAAACAACAACTTTTGTTCTACGACTTTTTACAAAACATAATACATTTTCCAAAAACAAACCTTAAATATTTCGTTGTCCTATGTAACACATTTCAACTCTGTATTTTGCTGTACCTACATACATTGCCGCGCACTGTCCTCGTAGTAATACTTTTGGGTTAGTAACTCGCTACGCTACGGTTCCCGCCTTTTTACGCAAAAGCCAAATTATACCTACAATCGAACATTTGACATGGAAATAACCTTGATATTTCACGGTACCTATGCACTAAACACCGTAATGAAAACAAACTAACAATGACATCTCACATTTTCTATAAAGTTACAACGGTCTATCACTTGATAAAAGTATTTTGTATACGTATGTTTGGGAATCGTATGGCGTATTGGCGACACGCTTCCGAAACATTGTCTTCACACCTAGCTAGCATTCGCACCATTTCCGTGTACTCGACATTGGAATATTGATACGCCATCATGTAAAGATAATTACGTATACGTCTGCACTGCCGAATTTCACTACAAGGACCCGTAATGACGCGACGCAAGCGCATCAAAGCAAACGAATGACTGAAGGCCGCCCGTAAATAGGTCAAGTTCAAGCGCCCCCGCCGCCCCCTAACCCGCTCCCCTCGCTATTGTCGGTACTACCTATCGCTTTCTTTTGCTTCGCATAGACTTCGTAACATTTAGAGCGTTGAATTTAAATATTTTTTTTTTGTATGTAAATCTGATGAATTAAAATATGATGATTTTTTAAAAGTCATAGAACAAAAGTTGTTGATTATGATGTTAGTAACGTAGTCCTGAGAGGTTACCGGTGTTTTACAAATAACCCTGTATATATGTCAGCTAGCCATGCCAATATACCAACAAATAAAATGAAAACTTAACTCAAGTACAAAAAAAAAAAAAGTAAACAAAGCATACTACCAAAATAATACATACTAGCATAGATAGACAAATAAATAATGCTTTAGAATTATGAAACACCTCCCTGTTAATAATGTTTACGTATCAAACAGTAGAAGATATCTACCTACCTACCATTACATTCTACCATTAATTCCACCTCCACAAAAAGGTGTTTCAAACTACGTGCTGCGTCTTAGTGAATAATATTTGAATTTTTTGAATTATGCAAATTTTCAAAAATATCATTTTTATTTTTATAAATGATTAGTAGTCATTGGATACATGGAGTGGGCTGCCGTTGTAAGACGACTAAAATGTCACGGTGTATTTAGTCGTTTCCGACCTAGCTCGAATCTCCTTCCAGTCTAACCAGATGCAGTCTGACTACCAGTATATTACTTGGAGCGACTTCCTATCTTCGCTTAGCGATACCTTTATAAGACTGGTTGTCAGACTTACAGACGTCTCACTATAAAAACTGTCAAAGACCGACACACGAATGACAGCCGGGACCAACTGCTTCACATGCTTTCCGAGGCACGGAGGGGTCTCGGTGCGTGACAGATGGTCACCCATCCACGGACCGACCTCGGCAAGCGGTCGACCTTGAAGATCGACCGTGCAGCCGTAATTGCGTAACACATGATCAATCATAATCGGTTTCATTTTGACAATTCAACAATATTCATTGCGTTATTTTCGTTGCTGAGCAGACAAATTTGTCGAACATATGAAGCAATGGATGAGCAATCTGTTTCAAAATAATTCAGATTATGATTAATGTTGCGTTACGCAATTAGGGTGCTGAATATAGAAATACTATCTGATACCTACTATTGAATTTACTCTAACGTCACACACTGAAGGACGATTTCTGGTTAAAAACAGTTCAAGTGCTATCCAGATCCAACTCAGTCAAGCAACATCAAGCTATCAAAATCTGTAAAATTTCTTTAATAGTTTTTGAACTTTATTACAAAAGAATAAGGTTCATGTTCAATTTGACAGTTTGGGATAGCGTCTGTACAATTATACTACCGTCCTTAAACCAAAAAGGCGTTAAGCCCTAAAAGTTGTTTGCGAGAAAATGGCAAAAAACGCGCGAATCGTTATGTCTTAAAAACTGTGATACTTACCATAGTCATTGTAGGACACATCAATTGATACTATATAATAATCATTTCATCCGTTTCGTTCCGTGTGGTGCCGGATGTAAAAGAATAGCACCATCCCATTTCTTCCCGTGGGTGTCGTAGAAGGCGACTAAGGGGCTTACTAGAGAATGAGCAGCAGCGTTCTCTATGCATTTGACCACCATACTGCGATCGCCAACCCGCCTGCCAAACGTGGCGATTATGGCAAATCCCCCCCTTTTGGGGGAGACTTATGTCCAACAGTGGACGTCTTTCGGCTGATATGATAATGATGATGAATTATTTCATCCGGCAGTTAAAATATTTTAAAGTACATTTAGCTACGTAGTGTGGGTTAGACGCTTTCAAGTGATGGAATCATCCAAAATTATGTTACTTAACGGCCGACAAACTTTTCATATCTTGGGAAGTATTTGTATTGTAAAATATTTAATAGACGGAAAGAAAGAGAATATCGAACTCTCTTAGATTCTATTAAAAAAAGTAAAAAAATACCAAGTGAGGGTTAACGCCTCTCTAGTTCAAGGACGGCAGTATAATTTATCTCACATACAAAGCCAGTGATTCATAATACTGGTAAAAACATTGCTAACTTAATGAGAGCATTGCTCGGACATAAAAGTATACAAGCATTCGTTGAGCTCCTCAAGTTCTGAGTTGAGCTGCATGATTACTGATAAAGCGTGCACTGTATGGATAGGTCCACTCAATCTGTGTGGTTCTTTCCTCAAAAGACCATTTCAGACATCAGTCCACATGATCTGACTAAGATTATGTCTGGACTTTAAAAGAGACTGTGACCTCTGAGTTCGTTTCGGCCTTTCTTCTCAGAGTAGTCAGATAGCTAACGCCGACCTCATCTAGTTTAAAAAAAATATGATTGACGTGTAAAAGTGTTTGTACAAACCTACTTACAGAAATAAAATCACTTATCATATAAAATATGAATGTTTGACTACTCTATTTTGCGAACTTTTTTTTAAAGTGACATCTCGCAGGTCAACCTATGAGGTTGTCGGCTACTTAACCAGACTTGCCAGTGGTAACCTTAATAAATTAAGGCTTCCAGCCAGAGCTTATAAACTGAAAACTATAGTGACTGCTCGCTAAGGGCACCCCTGTGGGGTATGGACCTCGGCTTAGGGCATCACTGGTAGGGCAGCAAGGGACAGACTGGATTGGACTGGTATTTTGCGAATTAATTAAAACATGCTTATGTGCTTTTACGGGTCGTTTGTAAATATGTGGTCCTCTACTGAATAAAGGGTCCTAATTTTAACCTCGTTAGAGTATCGTCTATTTAACAATTGTCATACGAACTCATCTGATCGTCTGTCTATCCTTTTCTCAACCATTTTGGGGTCGGCTTCCAGTCTAAATGGTTACAGCTGAATACCAGTATTTTATATGAAACGACTTACTATCTGACCTCCATAACTACTACTACTACTGGTTACTGGATAATACCCCCTTGTTAAGACCGGTTGTCAGACTTTCGGGCTTCTGGCAACTCTCTAAAATCCACGAATCACAGCTAGGACCAACGGTTTAACGTCCTTTCCGAGGCAACGGGGTTTTGGTATGTAAAGATGGTCAACCACCGCGGCAAACGTAGCTTAACCTGATTGATCGGCCCGTGCGACTGTTCTTTCTTACAAGTTCCTCTCGTCATACACACTTAAATTAAATGTAACAAAATATTTACAACAAACACCAACATTTACGACAATATGCTAACCTATTTTTTTTTCTCTTTCCAGGTCCAGTGCCACTAGCTAGAAATATAAGACACTTGCCCTGCATATCAAGAAGATCAGGAGAGGAAGGCATGTGTATGTTCGCCATAGATTGCCTCAAAGCCAACGGTACACACCTTGGGACCTGTATAGACAGATTTTACTTCGGGTCCTGTTGCCAGGTACCTGACAAAACAATCCTACCACAAATAATAGGTAACAATATAGAAGATAATTCAATAGATAGTGCGAATTTCGTACATCCACAAATCGAAGATAAAGTTCAAACGGCAGTTAGTAAGATTCCAGAAATATTCCCTACGAAAAAGACTACAATTACAGAAAAAGTTGAAACTACAGTTACGGAAAAGTCTGAAACGGTTCTAGATAGAACTGAGGCTATGGATTTAGAAACGAAATCGGACGAACAATCAACTATTGATAATAAGATAGTAAACGATGAAGTTAAATTCACAACATCAGCGATGGTAGAAACTACAATGAAAGCTGAAAGTAAAATCACTGAAGCACCAATCACTGAATTGCCTATGAAACTTTCAACATTCCAAACAGTTTCTGGTGAGAATAATATAGTTACTGAAAAACCAGAAAAGGAGGATGTAACGAAAGGTACAACCACTTCAAAGCCAAAACCTACTCGTAAACCTTCAAGGCCAACCTTCAGGCCATCTTCACAAAAGCCTTATAACCATACAAGACCTCAATATACCTTATCTACATATAAACCGAGACCTGTAAAGCCAGTGTACAATTCCACTAGAAAACCACCATATAGGCCGACAAATAAACGTCCTCCTGCAACGAAAAAGCCTTTGCCTATTCCTCCTAGACTTAACATAACTATACTACCTCAATCAACAAGCTCAAAACCTATATTTACCCGACCGTCATCAGTTTCGATCACGTACATCAACACTACAGTTGCGTCATCAACGACAGCTGAATCTACAACTTCAACTTCAACTTCTACAACAACAACAACTACTACTACAACGACAGAACCACCATCTTCAACTGTTTTAACGACAGTAACAGAAAAAGTGATTGAACCAACCGACGCAGTAACAGAAGTTGAAAAAACAACTGAGCTTTCACCTGCTACGGAAACAGAGAAAACAACTGATAAAACGACAATTTCTGAAGCAACCATTGAAACAACTGTCACAGAAGCGGTTAAAGAAACAACAGTACAAACTACTGAAGCAACAGAAGTTGTATCAACGACAGAAGCAGAGCAGTTGGTTACTGAGACCGACGCGCCTACTTCTCCATTAATTGCTTCGTTATCCACTGAATCGCCTAAAGTTGAAACATTGACATCTCCTGAGGAAGTTACTACGAAAGAGCCTGAGAAGATCACAGAGTCTGACGGTGAGTGTTCACTTAAAATTACTATTTTTCTAGCTAATTTAGTAGTACGTCTAAGTCTCACAATTTAATAGCCAAACTAAGAAGAATGTTTATATTAGACTCCAATGAACCACCAATAATTAATTGCCTAGAAGATATTATTTTGTGCTCTTATTGTCCTTTTCTTCTGCTCCAAATACATACTCCTTAATCGTCATATCACTTACTCGATCCGTTACTTCAATAATCCAACTATCAAGTAAGCTTTAATTACTAATGTTTTCTTCGACAAAATCACGAGTATAAAAATGGTACGATTTTCTCAGAAAAAAAGCTTGAACTCATAAATTAAAGCTTGTTACGCGATACGCCTATTATATGGCCCTATTTAACCAGTGATTGACACTATCTAAAAATCTTCTAATTATACAATTCTGATCATCTTATCTTAGATCAAATCGTTAAATGAATGTCAATTAGTTAGAAATTGCTTACTCAGTAAGAGAGATAGTCTGATTCTTTTTGAGCAGTGGTGACCAAGTGGTAACGGTCTCGACTGAGTTATATATAGGTCGCAGGTTTGAAAGGTGCTTTACTTTGTGTAAATTATTTCATAACCACTGCTCTCAAAACGGTAAAATAAAACATCGTCAGAACTAAAAATTCGGAGATATGTGACATCTACCAACGCGCACAGGGCCCCATTTCTATATCGTTATAATGATTTCCCGCGGAATCTTACTACGTTCAAACTACGTGAATATCGTTTTTTAGAAACCATTGTAAAGGTAAGGAATCAAAATGTCATATTCTGTATGTTCTAAGACAATTTGTCGACATTATTAATACGATATTAGCAGAATTCGTGTGTAATTGACGTGGTTACGAGTAAAGAATCGTTAAGTGGTCTTAGTGAATTCAGGCACGTGGAGAATTACGGCCCACTCTCTATCATAGCAAGGAGGCCTGTGTCCCAACAGTGGGAACGTTATAGGTTGATAATATGCACATGTATAGTCTGATTCATGAATGTACTCATCCTTTACTAAGCGTTAGATAATTGAATACGCTCTCATCTAGCCAAACATAAATTTAAAGTTGATGCTTTTTTGCGTCTCTTTGACTTATTTATGAGATCCGTTATGTAAACTAAAAGACTGTCGTCAGTCTATTCTGTTATGTTTACGTATTTTATGGATGACGTCGTTTTTAGACTTTAACCATCTCGCCCATCTCATTTAATACGTTTTTTTTTTGGGTGGGAAATCATCAAATAACTTCTCCCGCTCTGGGTGGAGCAGGAGGGCGTGTCAGACTTTTACTGACTAAAACTCACCCGTGTTCCCTCAGTTGCCTGTGTGCCATGGGCCACGGTATCTCTTTCGAACAACCCGCACCATACGTCAGTCGTATCCATATAATAATTGAAAGCGTAGTGTTTTGTTTTCCATTTCTGTCGAAAGAGACATCCAAATATGGCCTACGAGGATTTATAAGTCGTATTACCTAAGAAAGTGATGGATTTATTTCTACTTCAAGACCTACTTTCGTAAGAAAACACTGAGTGCATCTCTTTTTCTGAAAATTGAGCATCTCTCCACTATGTTGGTTCGTCTCTGTCAATTATGGGCATTCAATATTTCCTTCCTAGAATTGTATAAACTACTTAACACATAGTATGTACATAATTATCTATGTCATTACTCATTATTGTGACGTCATAAAAATACCGCATTTCATTTTAGTCACCTATGTTTTTGTCACTTGTCAGATTGTCACCTACCTACGCGTTTGGTAAATAAGTTCGTTGACTCTATGGGCATTACACTGAATGACATGAATTGATGCGAACGTTGTTTGTTTGCTCATGCATGCGGTTTAGCTTGTTTGATTTGGTGGTTGTATTTGCGTCGAACGGAATCTACACTTGTAAATGCGAAAGTGAGTCCTGTACATATGTGAAGTGATGTTAAAGAGAGCTATCATTTCAGCTGATGTTCAGCTGTCAATAGTTTGGATCACTAGATTGTAACTATTGACAGCAGAGAAGCGGCGAAAGTATAACAACCTAATTGGTAATGATATTTTCGAGCCGTTTGGGGCTGAAACCCTCAGGCCGTGGGGCCGAGTGCTCATGGTCTCTTTAAGAAAATCTTGAAAAGGCTGGTTGCAACTTCCCGTGATCCAAGGGCTGGTTTGTACCTTGGCCAGCGGCTAAGCATTAACATACAACGTGGTAATGCTGCCAGTCTCTAGGGAACATTACCAGTCGACAGCGATGCGGATGAATTTTTTGACGCCATTTTTTAAGTTGTGAATAGGTTTAGTTAAGTTAGTATTATATTTGTTTTTTTTTAGTCACGAATAAGTATTATATTTTTATTTAATTGCTAGTTATTTGTATAACTTACATTCATACTACATACAAATAAATACAACTTAAATGTCAAAAAACAAACTTTTGACGGCTCATCTCTGTTTTGCACCATGGGGTCCTAGCGTCCACTTAGTTTTCTGCGACATTGCCAAGCGGCTGGTCGACTCTTCATGTCATCAGAGGGCTGGCTTATTTTTTGGCCAAAGAATCCATCTTTGCTATACAACTTGGTGAAACGGCTAGCCTTTTGGGCTTTTTTCCCGTTGACAACTGTGTGGACGAATTTTTGTATACTCACAATTCAAATACTTAAGTTTAAACGGTGACATTTTTACTGAAAAGATCGGCTGCTTGTTTGGTAGATCATCTCCATCATCATCATTTCAGCTACCAAAAGACGTCCACTGCTGGACATAGGCCTCCCCCAATCTCCGCAATTTCGACCTGTTCTGTGCTTCCCGCATCCAGGGGATTCCTGCTTGGTAGATCTTCTTGGTAAAATTGTAAAGACGATTAAGTTGAAGTTCAGTAGTGAGATAGCTTTGTATCTGGAAGAGGACAAAGAGTATATACTCTTTGTCCTCTTTTGATTTTTGAATAAGTTTTTGAGATGACAAACTATAACATATGTTATAGTTTGTCATCTCAAAAACTTATTCAAAAATCCTTGGCAAATAACTTTTGTGCGTTGCAGAGAAGAATAAAACAAGTATCATTTTTTGACCCTTCGACATAAAGGGACTACTGATTGATACCAAGACTTTATCTATTGGTTTGAATTTCTACATCGGCTCGTAAGTTCTCTACACTTTGTGCCCAATCCGATACAAAATCGAAAAAAACAAAATCAAAAGTCATTTATTCAAATTAGGCTGACAATCAGCTCTTTTCGAATGTCAAAATTACATAAGACAGTCCCCCAAAACGCCCGCCCTTCACCACTTCCTAGTGCTTTAGCTGGGAAGAAGAAGTGGCGCAACAAACTCCCCAGCAGCACAGCTGTCTGTTTAGTTAGATAGACTTGATTCTACACATAGTTAGGCAAAGTAATCAACATTACGAGACACAGAACTTAAAAAATTGTCATATGTTAACTAGCCATGCCAATATACCAACAAATAAAATGAAAACTTAACTCAAGCACAAAAAAAGTAAACAAAGCATACTACCAAATAAAAGCCTCCTAGTATAAATGGCGTGATAGCTTACATTATGCAATGCTGGATTGAGTTTACAAATGATAACCTAGGACCATCAACGTAAAATAAATAAACACCTACGTGTTAAGATAAGGTAGGTAGTTAATAGATAATAAAAGATTATAGAAGAAGAAGTAATTGATAAAATACATCAATAAGTTTGCTTGTAAAGAAAAATAATAAGTAAGACCTGTACCGTTATTGCATTACACACTATGAATCAGCAATCATTTTGAAGGAATACCCTTCTACATTTTATCCTAATACGTAGCTTCATATGTTCGAAAAATTCCTCTGCTCAACAACGTATTTAACTTAATTAAAGTTGTTGAACTGACAAAAACTTTTTTCAAAAAAAAAAACAACCGACTTCCAAAAACACACTAAAAAGTGAAAAATAACTTTAATTTCCGAAGTCGGTGACTTTGGATACGTATTTTAATTTTTTGTCACCGCCTTCCGAAATTAAAGATATTTTTCACTTTTTAGTGGTTCAAATGTGATGTGATGACGTGATGTGATGTTATGAACTGGTGTAAACAATAGACAGGCATGAGATTTCAGCAATTCCAGTCCATTTGCTATCATTTATTGAGGAGTTCCGATGCCTATCTCCTAAGTTCTTTATCAGATCTTCACCAAATAGAAATGGGACCACTCCGAGAAAGTACTCTTTCAAAAACTACCCAAATCGCTTCAAGGGTGCCTATAAAATTTGAACAGTTCTCTCTATTTCCCATCATCAGATCCTGACTTGATGATCATGGGACCACATGGGAAGTTGAACCCTTTCAAACCAAAAAAAATCCAAATCGGTCCAGCCATCTTCTAGTAATCGGGGAACATACATCAAAAAAAAGGTTCCGACGAATTGAGAACCTCCTCCTTTTGGAAGTCGGTCAAAAATGAAAGCCATTCCTCGTGTGAGACGTAATTACCACTGAGGGCATAGACGAGTGGCAATCCCTTTCATGACATTCAACAGGATTAACATAACCTTTTCGGTAGCTTATGACAATCCCGTATATTTTGTCTGTTCCATCATCGTTGTTATCAATCGCTGAGAGAATATATATGCCTTTGTCTAGCCCCTACGAGCCAGGGTCAGTTCTCTCTTGGTACCTACTTCATCTTCTCTAGTTATCTCTCTCGGTCAAAAATCAAAAGCACTTCTCCAGTTTAAGGTGGATCTTGTCGACATTTTTTCCATACAAACTTCGGGAGTGTATCACTCCACTGTTCGACAATGAACATCAACATTTAAACATGGTATAGTTTTGTCTCATTATTAATATTGTCTGTACGGAAACAGAATACTACAATAGAAAGCCATTAAAAAGTTTTGAGCCAACAAAGATTCGTTTTTCTTGCTAATTTAACCTAACTTTGGGCGTGTTTAAGTAACAAAAGAAGTGTAAAATGTCCAAAACCAAGTCGGTACCGACAAAGCTCAAATATCGAAAAGTTCAATCAACTTTATTGGTCATTGATTTATGCAGTGGTTTGTTCATAAAACTCGACCTTCCGAAGGACAAATCTTAATTTTTTACGCGCCCTTTTTACTATAACTGATCCTGCACCTCACTCAATAACGTTGTGCGTGTAGACTAGCGTTTAACTGCTCGTCACTGATACTACTTCTGTCGGACACGATACCTGGTGAGACAGCGTGCTTTTTAGCCAGGCCCACCAATGAGTTCGAACTCGCGATTCGATTCCCTTAACAGTGAGAACGTACCAAACAGACAGACATCGAGATTAACTTTCCCATTTATGAAATTATTGTGGTTTGTAGCTTTGTATGTTTATTTGTCATCGTTAACAGTTTTAAACTTAAAGTCATCTTAATACCTATTGGTTTCAAATAAATATTTTTTCTGCTATACATTGACACTATTGACACTTTTGATAGTATTGACTCTAGGTACACTAGTTACTTACCGGTTTATATCAATAACAAATATAAGAGTATCATTTACAACTGGCTCTTGTCTATACTACTTATTTTTTATAATTGATATGTTACTTTTTGTTAGTGTTTTGATTATCTTGAAAACGTTAATTGTTATTCCTTGTATCTTTATTTCAATTTGGGTTCAGCGCAATGTCTTCTTCATTCTATACGTCTCTTTTTATCATCCTAGTCATGTGATTTTTTACCCAACTGCGCCAGAAGGAGGGTTATGTTTTTCGAGTGTGTGTATGTATGTATATTGCTTTGGCACGCTCTGTAGCCTACACGGCTTGATCGATTTCAGCTTGAGAGGTGCCATAAGATGCATCTTAATTGTGAGAGTGACACCGGGTATATCAAAATTTAAAAAAAATGGCCGATTTTTTGCGCCATAATGCGTCTCCAAAAATTTTTTAATTTTTCTAAAACCTTTATTTTGATACCCCACTGTATCAAAATAAAGGGTTTCATAAATAGGTCTCATTAAAGTTAAAAATAATTAAGTATGTTAACTAAAAACTGTGAATTAAAAAATAATTTACAAAATCAAAAAACCCGACTGCCTAAAAAGTGAAGTTTAATAAAAAAATATGGAAACAAGAAACGTGTTTTAAAAGGATGACTATTAGACTGAATACTATAAGCAATCTCAAGCAGTCGGAAGCATCTTCTTAAATCTAACAATAAAACCCTTTATTGCATTTCATTGGATGGACAAAACACAGCAGAAGTAGGGACAATTACTGTAAAATCGTGATGTCATTCATTTTTAGGTCGGGCCCCAAATAAATCTTATGTCCGCACGTGATACGGAGTAGGAGACATCCGTAACTTTGACCGAAACTAAGGATTTGGGATGGTTAATGCATTACGAAACACAAAGACCCTAAAAATTGCCTTTGGCAAATTTCATGGTTTCGTAATGTTAATTACCTACTATTGTATAGAATCAAGTTCTTCTAACATAACAGACAGCTGTGCTGCTGGGGAGTTTGTTGCGCCACTTCTTCTTCCCAGCTAAAGCACTAGCAAGTGGTGAAGGGTTGGCGTTTTGGGGGACTGTCTTATGTAATTTTGACGTTCAAAATGAACTGACTCTCAGCCTAATTTGAATAAATGACTTTCAATTTTGATTTTGCTTAGAGAGTAGATCTACCTTTTTTCCTGTATCGTAGCAGAGTTTACATACACATTCTCCAATTCACAAATGTCCAGACGCAATAACCGTCAGTATGCCATACAAATATTTATTGCCCTTGTTTCTACCATAATTGATTGCTCACCATTATCCTGTACCTCAGAAGATAATTTCTCAAGTATCATCATCATCTGCCTAGCCTTTTCCAAACTATGCTGTGGTTGGCTTCCAGTCTAGCCGGATGCAGCTGAATACCAGTGTTTTACCCTCAAGAACCCAGTCACTAAGTAATACGATACCCCTTGATAAGACTGGTTGTCACACTTTCGGGCTTCTAATGACCCGTAACGACTGTCAAAGATCCACGAATGACAGCCGGGACCAACGGCTCAACGTGCTTTCTGAGGCACGGAGGGGTTTCAGTATGCAAAGATCTATCGATCGTCGGTCCTTTCCCCGGACCGACTGTGGCAATCGTAGCCAAACTATCACCACCAGCATTGGCAGCATCGCTTTCTATATCTACGAAGCATAGATAGTGCTTTTTCGATACGAAGTGACATTTCGTTTCTCCATTTTTGACATCCGTAGATATCCTTCTACAATCTGTCATTTTGTCTTTTGTTTCTAACGATGTTTGTCTAGGTCCTTTTATATGTAGACTATTTTAGAAGAATATTGCTTCCCAGAGTGTTTAAATCACACTGACAACAAACTCACTACTCGACGGTCACAAAGTATATACCGTGACATTTTAGTCGTCTTACAAAGCTGGTCCACTCAATGTATCCGACATAAAATACCTACAGGCGCAATTAAAAAATTGTTACCATTAATTAAGATAATAGGTACTAAGGAAAATAAATAATGCTTTAGGGTTATGAAACACCCTCCTTGTTAATAATGTTTACGTATCAAACGCTAGAAGATTTCTACCTACCTACCATAATACCATTACATTTCATCATTCATTCCATCTCCATATCCGGGTGTTCAAAACTACATCATGCGGTTTTTGAATGATCTTTGTCTAGGTCCTTATAAATGTAGACTATTTCAGAAGAATATTTCTTTCCTAACTGTCAAAATCACACTGACAACAAATTCACTACTCGACGGCCACAAAGTATGTACGATAATCTACAAAATCATGATTCGTATAAAACGCATAACTGTGATAATTAATAGAAGAACATAGCTATCTTCTCCTATTGTACATCATTTAGTTAACAGTCATGATATTCTTTTGTTGACAAATCGGTGCTCGTGCCTAGCCTGCAGTGTGGATGTTACTACGTAGCCACGAGCCCCATGTTTTGCAGAATACATGATCTTTAATTGTCCAGGTCGTCGCCCCCTCAATTCAGTCCTACCACTGTCGTCTTAGTACACACGTCACGTATTTAGGTCGTACACGAGCGAGCTGGGGTCAAAGCCATTGCATTGTCTCACTTTAGATACTAGGGTCACTTTCTTTTCTTTATATCACAGTTCTCAGCGTTGTGGGAAATGGGGGTACGTTGATTGATGAAAGGTATTTCGATGTTTTTCTTATCATCTACTTCTGTTTACTCAGTTGGAAGACATCTTTGAAACTTTTTCCGGCGTCTATCTTGTAAGCGCGGGATACATGCGCTTTTACGCAGAGTGACACTGTGACATACATCGACGCGCAAACGGCAGCTGTAACCCTGAATTCAGTACATTATTCTAGACACCCTAGCAATTTTCTTTGGCTATCAAAAATATAGTTGCTGTTGCCATACATTTTGACCTCGTAAGTATTGCTCTTTTCTATGAAACAGCCGATTTTTTACTGACGAATTTCTACGCAGAAGGTCGGGGGACATTTTATTACTTAATAAATTTATAACATAAAACATGTAATAACATAAAATTCAAAACGTGCCAATTGCCTAATACCTACATATTTCTAAATTTGGCGATTCGCCCACAAATAATCTAACTTCGTGTGAGTCGCCTATGAAAAGGTATTATTGTTTAAAAGTGTGTGTTAATTCGTGCCGCATGAGGCCTAAGTACCAACACCATCTAATTTCAATCGTATTTCTTTTGTGTTGGTATCTTCAAAAGTGGCGGTGCGTCTGCCAGACGGTCCATCAATCACTTGTCAAAGAGCTAAGTCTGTAATTGTCCTACTGTATTTCTGTAACTACCAAGTAATCTGCAGCCTTACCAAGGGATTTTTGCGGCGACTAAGGCCGTGAGGGCGCATATACTGCCTCTCCCTCACGTGCGCCGCCTTCCTCTTCGCCAGCATTACTGCTTCGCAGAAGGAGGTGATGGCTACCCATGCATTCTCGCTCCGAACCATGGCCTGGACCAGGGCCGGACGCGAGAGATCGCTGCCACGACAACACGGCGGTGCTCCGCCCAAGCCGGGCAGACCTCCACCGTATGCTCCATCGTGTCCTCAGGGCGATCTTCGCAGTGGAAACACCCGGGCGTTTCCTCCGGCCTTATCCGAAACAGGAACCTCCCGAAACAACCATGTCCGGTGAGGACCTGCGTCAGGCGGGAGGTGAGGACGCTGTGCCGCCTCTCAAGCCACTCCTCAAAGAGGGGTCTCACCGCCGCAACCGTGGCGTGCCCAACGAACAGACAGTTTCAATTTTATTTATTTGTATAGGCTCCAGGAAACTCATTTTTTTACTCATGTATTGAATAACCTATCCGGCTGCCGCAGATTATGTTTGTACATGGTAAATTTTTTACTAGTTGGCAAATTGTAACCATGCTGTAAAAATCAGCTGTTTCATAGAAAAGTGCATTACCTACACGATCAACATGCATGGAGCAGCAGATAATTTTTTTTATTAGCGACTACATATTTCTACGCTAGGGTTCTAGAATCATAGACTGAATTCATGACTATAGTTTGCGCACTGGTTAAAAAAATATCCTGTATAACTATCGACACAACTCTCATTTATGATCATCTAAGTTAAAAAGAAGATTACTTGTATGTCATGGCTTTGGTTACTTTTATATTTTTATTATCAGCTTAAATACTTCTACCACCCACTTGTTATAAATCATGTAGGTATTGTTGTTATTACCGTTAATCCATTAACACCCTCATTTCGAAGAATACATTCGTCAATGTGTTCTCATTGCTTCTTAGAAAAATTGACAAGTAGATAACGTTTTATGTCTGTTGTAAGATTATTTACGGGTTGACTCACATACAAACGGATTCATTGTTGGTAGACTTTTTCAAATTAGATAAGATTTCTGTTGACTCAACTTAAACTGTCAAATCTGTCCAAGAATGTAATTAACCAAAGACTACGGCTAATTAGTCGATTCGCACTTTAAAAGTACTACCTGTTGCTTTCGTTGCTTTGTTGCACCCGTTGCTTCTTACCTGAGGCTTCGGCCGCGTGCAGTTCGAAAATTATCTCACGGGACCGTACTACCGGGATAAAAATTATTCTATGTGTTAATCCAGGTTATAAACTATCTGTGTGCCAAATTTCAGCCAAATCCGCTCAGCCGTATTTACGTGATTGCGTAACAACTATCCAAACATCTTCACAAAATTTCTAGAGTTGTTGATTCGCCCGAGAAAAAAGTAACTTCGTGCGAGTCGCCTATACAAAATAATATAAACTAGTGGTCGACCATAGTTAATTTAAATAGAAACACATTATATAATAATGCTTTTAGGATGTTGTTGGGGCTGCCGAGATGCTGTAGTGCTTCTGGAATGTTTATGGAGGCTCGGATTGATGGCTTTCATGCCATCATGAGAAAGCGAGCGGCCTCCATATTGCACCGTATTCGAGCAAGCTCCAATAGCATTCTAAAGGTAATAGCAGATCGATTAGACGGTCCTTTTGTTAGACACTGGATTGCACTCCACGTGTCTAATTGATTTAGTTTTAGTTGAATTGTATTGTAATGTTACTAACTTAGCTCTTAAGTACATACTAACACAAATATGGATATCTGATTCATCCGAAATAAATGATTATATTATATTATTATGTAAAAATATTAGCTTCTGCACTCCTTCTCGATGTAAACGTTAACTGTGCCAAATTTCATACTCTTCCGTCCCCGTTTTCGTAAGAAGGGGACAAAGTTTTTGCTTCACGTATTAATGCATAGATTATATAAAAGTGTCCATTCGCCCGATTCGGGCGGGTACCTACCTAAATTCGTGCGACTCAACTAATAGACCAAAGTTCTCAGATATGAAAAATGCTGTTTTAAATTCAATCAACGACTTTGCTGGACATAGGTCTGTCCTAAATTGCGTCAAAACACACAGCTCTCCTCCTTCCGCATCCGATGCGTCGTTGTGGCGCCAACTTTTAGCGAACCCTTTCTATCTCTTGGCTCTGTTCCAAGCATCACGGAACGGTACTCGATCAAGCATCGATCACGAAGTCATGGCCGTGACTGCGCTGTTCCACTTATATAGCTAGTAGCTTGACGAGTCACGATTCTCGTGAGAATTGTCAAAATGTCTCGTGTTTTTGGGACAAGGAATTACTTTTAAAGAGGTTTGGACAAATCACAATTCAAAAATTGTGGAGATGGATTTGTGGTGGCTGGTTGAAGATTTTGAAGTGTATGGTGCATGTAGGTTTTCCGATGAATAGTTAGTAAATTGACTACTTAATTGTATTGGGTATATGATACGGAAGAACGAGGAAAGATTTGAGTATGAATGTCGATGGCTATAAGAGTAGGGGGAGACCAAAGAAACGATGGATGGACTGTGTGAATGATGATATGGTTAGAAAGGGTGTGACTATGGAGATGACGACTGATAGAGAAGTGTGGGAGAAAAAGACATATTGCGTCGACCACAAATAAATTTGGATAGAGGCAGGAGACTGATGATAATGATGAGTTTGTAAATTGACTGCCTCGTTGGTGTAGTGGTCGCAAGTGCCCAGTGTCCCAGGTCGGGCAAAGTGTTATTGGGTTTTTCTATCCGGAATTGATCAGTAGCATGTCTGGAGTCTGGATTTGTGCCCAGTTGATGACAATAGGCTAGCCTCTTATTACATGGGACTAAAACATAACTCCATGTGGAGCCGAACGTCATAAGTTCCGTGTGGTGCCGCGGACGTAAAAGAATAGCACCATCCCATTTCTTCCCTTGAGTGTCGAAAAAGGCGACTAAGAGTCTTACTAAAGAATGGGCAGCAGCGTTCTCTATGCATTTGACCTCCATACTGCGATCGCCAACCCGCCTGCCAAGCGTAGCGATTATGGCTAAAGCCCCCTTTTGGGGGAGGCCTATGTCCAGCAGTGGACGGCTTTCGGCTGAAATGATGAAGATGATGAAAACATAACTGGTGAAATGTGGGTGTACGATAGGCATGCTTCTGCCGGCAACTGAAGAAACACGGGTGGGTTTTAGTCAGTAAAAGTCTGACACGCCCTCCTGCTCCACCCAGAGCGGGAGAAGTTAGTTGATTTCACACCCAAAAAAGAACCCTTTGGTGTAACAACGCGTGATGTTATTTGCTTAGTCAAATTGTTACTGTTTTGGTCTACCTCATCATTCTATTGCTGGGCAAAGGAATGTTGAATCTATTCGTGTCGACGGTACTTTAACAGCCATACTATTCTATACGTGAGACACTCAGAAAGTTTTGAGAAAATTAAAATAAACGTTCTATAGGCAAACATTTTTTTATTAAATCTTTTCAAAGTACTCTCCACTAGCCTCTATATAAAGTTTCATGCGTCTGAACCAGTTTTCAAAACCCTTTTTCCAGTCCGCCGCAGACACCTCGTTTACAGCCTGCTCGAACGCCACCACAGCACATCTTCCGGCGACAAAAATTGTATCGCTTTGAACTGATTTTTTATTTTCGGGAATAAAAAGAATTCACACGGTGCTAGGTCAGGGCTGTAAAGAGGGTGACCCAGAAGTTTGACCGGCATGCTGTCCAGGAAGTCCCTCGTTTTGAGCGCGGTGTGCGAAAGCGCGTTGTCGTGGTGAAGCAGTAGCCTGCGGAGCCCTGTGTTTGGTCGCTTGTTGCTCACAACAGAGAAAACTTCTGCCAAGCAATAGGTAGTATACCATTCAACGTTGATGCTTCCTTGGTTCCGTAAAGGAATTGACATCAAGTAGCCAGTCAAATTGAGAAAGCTCGCCATCAAAATCTTCCCCCCGCTTCTAGATCGCTTCTCTTTGGTAGGCGTTGAATCGTTTTGAAACACTCAAACCGTCGACTGGCGCTTCGTTTCTGGATCGTATTGATAAATCCAGGACTGTAATGATGTCATAAATAAGCCGAGATGAGCCTGCTTCAAATTTGTTTATCATATCACGGCAACATTCCACCCGGGCCTGCTTCTGAGCATCTCGGTGAGGTTGTGCGGCACCCAGCGTGAAACTATCCTCCTCACGCGAAGATGCACTTGTTTGAATTTCGTGATGGCTTCCCGATCCAACCTGCAGTATGTGCTGAATCTCTTGAGACGTAACTCGCCCATTGTCATGGATTACATTTTTCACTGCTAGCACGTTTTCTTCCGTAACAGCCGCAAAGGGCGATCACTTCTTTCTTCATCCCCCAAAGTTAGTTGACCACGCTTGAATTCGTTATACCAACGATACACGGTTGCCTTAGAAGGGCCTTCATCCATGAATGTAATTTGAAGTCTACCGTACGATTCGTCCGGATTCAGGCGACACTTGAAATCGTAAAAAAAATAGCGCGAAAATGTTTCCGGCGCAGATCCGTTTTTAATGAGACACGATAATTTAAATTAGCTCGCAAACAATGTGGAGGGAAGTTTTTAAATTGGAACGTACATACCTATTTATACTTACAAATAATCATATTTTCGAAATAGATTATAACTGGTCAGTCTCATACATAAAAACTTTTTTGCAATACTTTCTGAGTGGCCTGGTATTGTTTGCATTGACTTGGAGTTAGTTACTGCGGTCTAGAGCTATCTTATCTGGATCATTAGGTAGTTACAAATAAATTATTTTGAATTTGAAAGTTTTGGATTGTAAAATTGTATCAAAAACAGGCCTTTTTTTGACGTTTTATTCTATCATTCGACGATTTTGGGCGTAATTTCGTTTCGCCGCGCCGATCCCAATGTCAAATCTCAATTTCCTATTCTTGGAATATGTCAAAAAAATTACGTAGTCAAGTATTCTGTTACCGTAGATTTAACAAGTTAGTAACAAGCAATTGGTTTTTTGCCAAAACAAAACCCAAAAAGAAACCGTTATTAAAAATAATGAGACTCGATTTAACAGAAATTCTTAAGGCACGTCAGTTTTTTATTATTTTTAGAGTAACAATGACATCATCTAGTTACATTATGTTCTGAGGAACATATTCTATTATGATAATAACATTAGGAATCGTAAGCGTAAAATCTTGTGGTTATAAACTTACGAATAAGTAAAAAAAAACATGTGTTCTACCATTTTCACTAATATCATCATTATAAATTGCAGAAAAATGGCCAACAGAAGGCTGGGTACTGATATCAACAATCCCACCAAAACCAGAAACACCAGCAACAACTATGTCATCAACATCAACAACTGTTACAACAACAACCACACCAACTGCTGCACCTACAACCACGACAACAACAACTACGACAACAGAAGCACCAGCACCAGAAACACCACCTCCAACAACTGTAGTACTTACAACAACAGAAAAACAAACTGTAGAACCAACAACAACTTCTACAACAACAACAACAACAACAGAACTCCCATCATCATCAACAACAGTAACAACTCAACAACCAATCCTAGAGTTTACTGTTAACGTGACGCTGTCACCAACGGTCCCAACTTCGACTTCCAGTATTGGCTTGACGACTTTCAGTTCCGTTTCGTCTGAAAATGTTACTGAAAGTCTCAGTGAGAAGAATGGTACTGGTTCTAGTACCACTGAAGCTGCGAAACCTACTGGTGAGTAATGTATTTCTATTTATTATTTAACCTTTCTTCTTTATAGCGTATCGGTGGTAAAAAGTTCATTACATATTTGGCCCAAAAATCAGCCCCTGTGAACTCCGCTCACTGACGCAGTCATAAGATCATCAAATGCACTGGTGACAGGGCATGCGACGCAGGATGGAAGGTGGGCCCTTGTCTGTGGGAAGGTGCCGCATACGCACTTGAGATCAGGGGTCTACTCTCTAACTACATCAAGGAAGATACGGGCCCGTCCGCAAGTGGTGGATCTGGCGAAAGAAGTGCCAAACTCATTTTTTCGGACGAGCAAATACACTTCATAGTTCGGGCCCCTCACCAATCTTATGTTTGTAAGTGATACGGAGTAGGAAACACCCGTAATTTCGGCCGAAACTTAGGACTTCGTGCTTACGGAGTAGACCCCCTGAGCCATCCGTGAACCCGCATCTGTGGAGATGTCTTTGCTCCGGTTGACTTGGGTTCGAAGGTATCGCGTGCCCAGGCCTAAGACCCTCAGATGGGTCGATAAAATTGTCTGTGGGGTCTATACAGCTTCCGCCATTATGTATACATAAATATGTATATCACCTATAAAACAGTCAAGAAGAAAAACAAAGAGAAAAATACTTACAAAGGCGATGCTTATTTCTAAATTCTCTTCCAGCGTACCTACTGCGCTAGGAAAGCATTCAGAAAAAAAGAGTTGAAACACCGATGGGTTTAACGGAAGTATTTTTTGTATTGTTATGTTAGCTAATGCGCCATTGAACAGGAAGTAACCCCTGATGTTGTATTATGGCTTAGACATACTGTCGACTTAAAAACCAGTCTTACCAAAAGGTATCGTATTACCCAGTTACTGGGTTGTGGAGGTCAGATAGGCAGTCGCTCCATGTAAAATACTGGTACCTGGATCCGGTTAGACTGGAAGCCGACCCCAACATAGTTGGGAAAAGGCTAGGCAGGTTGTGATGACATATAGTCGACCGCACGTCAGAGGTAACAAAACCAGCATCCTAATTGAAAATCATTTTGCATAATTTTGCTAATACATTGCTTCATATGTTCGAAAAATTTGTCAGCTTAACAACGTAAATAACGTAATGTATTTTGTTGCACTGTCAAAATGAAAGTCATTCCTACTATTGGTTTTTTTTTTGGGTGGGAAATCATCAAATAACTTCTCCCGCTCTGGGTGGAGCGGGAGGGCGTATCAGACTTTTACTGACCAAAACCCACCCCTGTTCCCTCAGTTGCCTGTGTGCCAGGGGCCACGGTATCTTTTTCGAACAACCCGCACCCCTGACAGGCATTTCCCTATTCCTACTGTTAGTGCGTTACGCAATTACCTCTCAGTATAAGCCTCTTATCCTTTTAAGATAAGATAAGATAAGCGGCTTTTACTGAGGGGTTAGCCCATTAGACCTAGCGAGTTAATTTTTCTAACTGATCATAATAACCCCCCTAATATTAGGCTAACAGTTGTAACCAAATTTTACCCTTGTAAATAAAAATTATTATACTTATTTTACAGAGGAAGCTATTCCAACAACGACTCTGGTACCGGAAACCACGACGGAAGCTGTCAACATGTCCGATTATAAAAACGGTGAGAATTTTTAGTTTTATCATGATTTTATTTACCCATACAAACGCTTCTATTTGTCATACCTAATATCTCATTGTTCAAGGTATAAAATGTGATTTAATAACCCATAAATTAAGCTACTTATCGTCGCACAATCCGACGACACCTGCCAGTTTTCCGAACAAATGAGTGACATAGATGTCATCGCGACGATCGAACACTGCCACTACTGCTACTGTCACTGCTGCTGTAATTCGAAGATTTAATAAAGCCAAATTAAACATATTTATAAAAACAAGAAATAAAACTCAAGTAAAATAATTTAAATTACCTACCAATTCAGAAAAAATCTTCGGATTGGTTTAAAAAATTGGTATTTATTTTATACCTCAAATAAATCTTCAGATAAAAAATAATTTGATTAATTAATAAATCAATTCGGCTCTCGCAGTCCACTGCTGGACATAGGCCTCTCCCAGGCTGCACCCCCAGGCAGCATCCATCCAGCAGGCTCCATCCTCCGCCTTCCGCATCCAGTCTGTCCCAGCCACCTTTTTAAGGTCGTCGGTCCATCTAGCTGGGGCGCGTCCCAACACTACGCTTGCCGATACGCGTTCTCCACTCCAGGACTCGTTTGTTGAATCAAATAGGTATGGCTTTACAGAATTATAATCATTAAAGTATCAATCAACCATACAAAATGGCGCCATAGAAACCATACCGGCACCCGGGCATACCAATAGAAAATGGCGCCTAAGGCATGCATCACATTTGCGCCCCTTCGTAAATTATCTTCTCGGTCTACACTGAGCAAAGCTAGGTCGCACAACGTTTCTTGACCAATGACTCGCGCTTTGCCGGTTTTAGTAATTGTGTAAAAATTGTCACCATAAAAATGTCACTGCTATCACAATTTTCCTGCCATTGTTAAAACCAATAAATCAACTACAAACAAATGAATGATACTTATCCAATTAATTGGAATTGATAAATTGGCCTCGATTTTCTATAGGTAATTGTTATCTGCGGTTTCCGTAACTTAATAGGATTGACTATAATTTGATTGACGTAATATATTTTCACGACTGTAGTCCGCAAACGGGTAGGCAGAGTCTCATAAGGCTAAGAATATTTAATATAGGTTTTGACATCGGTTTCGCCCGCGTGGAGCACGGATATTATACCACGGGAACGTACTATGTACTGGGATAAAAAGTGTCATATGTATTAATCCAGGTTATAAGCTATCGTGTAACACATCTGTGTGCCAAATTTCATCGAAATCCAGTGAATAACAAATATCCAAACATAAAGATAAAGATAATTTTATTTGCCAAAACCTGTGTATGCGTGCAAATTAAGGATGCAGGATGTCACAGTATTAATATTTCGTACGTAAATCGTTCGTAATTTATAAAATTTACAAAATAAAATAAAACTTTATAACGAAATAAAAACTAAATTACTAAAAGCACTTCAATCTAAATAAACAATACAATAAGTCAGTAGAATAAAAAAAAAATAGGAAAAAAGAAGAAGAAAATTCAAAAATTGTCATTCAAAAAGTCATTTATATTATGATAACACTTGTCTATTAATACATCTCGCATCTTTTTTTAAAACAAATTTACCGGCAATGCTTTATATGACAGAGGTATTTTATTATACATTTTAGGAGCCATATAGAAAACGCTCTCCACATACAAACTTTCACATTTATTAGTACGACTAAGATTACCATAACATTACGCCTGTAATCCAGAAGGGTTAGGCAGAGGTGTGCCTTAATACCATCACTTCGCCAGTTGTGTTCAAATCCGATTTAATAGAGGACGTGCCTATTGGCATCAACGACACAAATTCAAGCTGTTCGCTGATAAGATAACTTTTTGTCAAATCTTAAAATACTTGAAGACTTCTTGGTCCTTAGTTCGTTTACTTTTTTAATCCCAGAAACTAATCTGACATTTCAAGTGTTCGATTTTTTATTAGAGAAGTTTGACATGACACATTGTCCAATTACCCTGTCAACACGGAACGTCAAAACACTGGCCTAATGTAGTACCAACTACTCATACAATTCTACCAACCCCTTTGGGAACTACAGGCGTGATATTATGTTATGTAATAAATTCACATAATATCTATTCTGCCTCAACCGACCACAGAATAAGGAAGTATACTCATGCCATGACGCTAACTAATTGTTAGATTATTAACTACAGTTTAATTATGCGACGCCATTGTTGGGTAAACTGATTGTTTTGACTGTTAGGCTGGGTGTTCAATGGCGGGAGGATAGGTTTGACAGCCAAAAAAAGTTGGCTGTCATTTACACGG
The DNA here is from genome assembly GCA_949091785.1 of Polymixis lichenea. Lineage (NCBI taxonomy): Eukaryota > Metazoa > Arthropoda > Insecta > Lepidoptera > Noctuidae > Polymixis > Polymixis lichenea. The sequence continues at coordinate 10,552,999 of OX420958.1, read as the reverse complement.
TTGAGAGATTAGCGCGTGACATGCTGACAACGTTTACTTTAGGAATCTTTTTCTTAAAGTAAAAATGGATAGCTCGGTAAATAGTATGTAAATAACAGAGTTTTAATGTTAATAACCACAGAAAATAATAAAATATACAAGGCGTACTGTACCGCACACGCATGACTACCGTAGAAACAAATTGACACATTGAGAAAAGATGTAAAATAATAAGGAAACAAATGCCACTTTGTATAGAAAGAGATATGTAGAGTAGAGAACACACATGCTTTTCCAATTCACTTTCGACATTGGCAGAATAGTCGACATCGGCTTTGCTTGCCATATTTAAAAATAGAATAGAATAGAGTAAAGAAGCACCACGTGCTGAAGAAGCAAAATTGAAGAAACATTTGCTTGGCGGCTTAAAAGTAATTTACTCACCTGAAAGAAGTCTACTGCTGGACAAAAGCGACCCTCAGAGATCACCACAGCGTCCGGTCCGGTCCGTCCGTCCTGTGGAGATCAGTAAAATTTGTGAGTTTATATGTAGGGGGTAATCTTCGGATATACGCAACAGATTCCGAACAATCTTTCACTAATTGGAAGCTACAGTATTGCCGACTATCGTAGGATATATTTTATGCGAAAACAAGAAACTTCATGTGGACAAAGTATCGGTTCTGACCGATACTAGCAACTACTACTACTGTAACTAGCTAGCTAAATATAAATAACAATCGATAAATTTTCTAATACAGACAGACTTTCCGCAAGTGAACACCTTACCTTACACGCGTGATAATTAATGAAAATGTCCCCACAGTCACGGACGGATGGATTAGGGTTTATAATTACAGATTAATTCAAATTCATGTCCATACTTGTCATTGGCTAATCAACTAACAGCTGATTGTTAATCTTTGTTTAGTTAAAACTGAGATTAGAGGTGGATTGAACCATGGCGCGTGTAAACCGAGTTACTGGTGAAAAATACAATTTGAATTAAGAAGGAGTCCCGAGCCCGACCTAGTTACTGTTGTATAATACAATTTTAATTCAGAACAAGTCCCGATTCCCGAACGAGTTACCGTTGTATAATAAATACGATTTTAATTAAGAATAAGTACTATCATCTACCAACCCGCACTGCGCCTGCGTCGTAGATTACGGCTCACTCCCTCTCACAGAGAGGAGGCCTGTGTCCCTGCAGGAGGAACGTTATAGGCTTATTATGCTACCCCAATCGCTTAACAGTTTCACGTAGCAGTAGCGTAACAGATGCAAGTAGCTTGCATGTCAAGCTACTTGCATCCGCAGACATTAATTTTGCCATAAATTCAGCCATGAAAACTTCTGATTGTTGAATTTCTCAACGGCATTTAGCTTCTTGCAGATGCAGATGTTTTGTTCTGAGCTTTACCGAACGCCTTAATTATTAGAAAAAAAGAAGCAAACAAATGTCACTAAAGTTACCCGATGACATTGCCGAAAAACCCAATAAATTTTACAGCACTACTTTTATTTTTATTTTGACAAAACCATATAAAAATAGCTACAGCCAGGTTAAAGACCTCTGGACTCCAACAAAATGTTCTACAGCCCGTGCATAAACAATAATAAAAAAATAAAAAACTGTTCGGTTTTCAAACAAAGAGTAGTGAGATCGCGAGGCGACCGCACGCCACGGCCAAGGCGTTTGCAAGGACGAATGTTGTGGCTTTTGCATTGACATTTAAAAAAAAGTGAACTTTAACTGAGAATACGTCTTCTAGAAAAAGTGCATGTGCAAGTTACGTTATTGGCAGTACAACTTAATTCTTTGGTCTTATTCGGAAAATAAAAGTGTTTACTATACTGACGTGCCTCAATTTAAAAGTTGGAAAATAAAATCGAAATTTAAACTGCAATTGTTTACAAAGTTATGTTAAAAAGTGGGCTAGGCAGAATGCCAAAGAGGTTGCTAAAGAATAAGAATGTAAAAATAAAGATGTCATGGGAGTACGAGGATGAAGTGCATTCGTGAACTGGATTTGAACATTCGTGTTTCGAATTCGATTTCGATTTTCGAATGCGGAAAGTGTTTCAAGAACATTTAAATGTGGATTTTTGAACTTGTGAAAAGATCTTTTAAAAGTGTTTCTGATAAAATGTTATTAGATATTGACTGACTGATTATACGAAGGAACTGACTGATATTGATAATACGAAGAAAGTTTAAACTCAAGAATATACTTAATTATAAAATTATACATCTACATTCTATGCCAATAACATTGTAATAAGCATTAGCATACACTAAGAAATATTCAGCAGTAGCGCTAAGGTTTTTAAATGGCAATTTATTGAGCAAAAAGTTTAATTAGGACTTCCAAAGTTTTACTGGACAAAAACAAGACCAATCCAATCCAGTTTTGGCAAAAAAAGTGAACTCTTTTTGTCAGTAGCCTACCAAAGATTGCGCAAAGATTTAAGTTTTAAATATTTCGAATTAATTTAAATTAAATACGTAAGTCACTATAAACGAATGAATATTTTAAAAAATCAGTAGTGTTCTAATTTCAAATGTTTTACGTAGGAGTGTAAAAGAGTGTTTACGGTGCGAATAGATAAGAATCTGAGAAACAGAGTTTGTTCAACTTTTCGTTTTTCAAAATAAGTTTTGTTTTGTTTTTAAAACGCATTGGGTACCTACAGCGAACGATAAGGAAAACCTTTTTGCTTATAATTTGTGGATCCCAAATCTCAATACGTAGAAGCAACGATCGTTAATTAAAATATAATCAATGCCTTATAATCTCCTAAATAGATAAAGCAGTTACTTGTTTGCATAAAATAAAATTAAAATAAAGTAATTTTTATTAAAATTAAAATATATAAAACTAATTCAAATTGCAGATAACACAAGTAGCACACAAAATAAATTTATCAATATACACGTAAACAATCCCCTCAACCAATAAATCCCATCCTCCCCAATAAATTTATTCCCGACCCAATAAATGCAATAAAAACCCGACAATGATTCTAAATTCAACCCTATTGGTACTCGCAGTCTGTGGGCGAAGACTCTGGCAGGCCCCGCAAGGCAGGATCGTGGGTGGAATGAAATCTGGCTTCGGGCAGTGGCCGTGGCAGATCTCCCTGAGGCAGTACAGGACTTCGACGTATCTTCACAAATGTGGCGCTGCGTTGCTGAATGAGAACTGGGCGATTACTGCTGCACATTGCGTTGAACAGTGAGTATTGTTTTTTTCATTTTTGATAGAAAAAAGGTGATATTCATTTAAATATGTCTCGTGCTTCGAAAAGCACGTTAAGTCGTTGGTCCCGGCTGTCATTCGTGGACCTTTGAATGTCGTTACGGGTCGTCAGAAGCCCGAAAGTTTAACAACCAGCCTTAATAAATTAAAGGTATCCGTATTAACCAGTAACTGGGTTGTGGAGGTCAGATAGGCAGTCGCTCCATGATAAATACTGGTATTCCGCTGCATTCGGTTGGTGGAAGCTAACCCTAACATAGTTGGGATAAGCCTAGGTAGATTGATTAAGTTTCTTATGTAGATGTGCTTGGGGAATTCCATAAAGGTGACTTCTTGCACCGCTAACTTAACGCTAACTTAAATGACTTCTCATCGGTTTGAAACGCTTGGATTATACTTAAAGGGTCCCCGAAACGATTAATTGCAATCTATTGCTATTGTAGTAATATTGCCAATCACTTCAATTGCATTTGGTATCGATTGGATCCGTGCACCTAGCTTCTGAAGTTTCATAAGGGCCCTTGCAGGTTTATGTGAAATAAAATATTTTGATTTTGATTTGATTTTGATTAATTTGCGCATCACTGACTATCAATTACGTAAATTACATTTACAACTAGCTACTACCCGTGGCTTCGACCACCTGGTTGTCGGAAATTATCCCACAGGAACTTGTTTCCGGGACAAAAAGGATAGCCTACGTCACTCCTTATAACATCAGCTATCTGCTAATGAACTCACGTCAAAATCGGTCCAGCCGTTGCGGAGATGAGCCGGGACAAACAGAAAACAAAACATTTTTATTTTTGTTATACACTTCCATAGCCATTTAGTAAAAAGCATTTATTTTGACTTTGCAAACAGATACTTCAATTTATTTTCCATGTTTGTAGTATAGATTGCAATTGATCGTTTCGCGGACCCTTAAGGGACTACACACACTTATTCAGCTCTGTTCAGCTTTTGTCCTTAAAAACAACGATTTTGTATGAGATGCGTACGTAGCCGTTCAGCCGCGGAAAGCTGAACGGACTCTATACAAAGTCGTTGTTTTCCATGGACAAAAGCTGAACAGAGCTGAATAAGTGTGAGTAGTCCCTAAGATGGACAATAATCAAAGACAACCACAAACAACCATTTACATTCTGATTGCTCAACAAAATAAATAAGTAACAATAATTTTCCACATTCTCCATCGACACAGCAAATTATGCACACACAATTAGATACTATATACGCTCATAACTCGACTCATTATCTTATAAGTAGAATTAGACCTATGAACCGCATCGTACGAGTATTTTCCTCAAGATGACCTACTGGATAATCAGTAGGTATCAGAAGCCTTCAATGTCAATCGTTATTTTGTGAATTTCCTTATAAGATTGCACTCTTGTGTGTGCGATTTTGAGCGGGAGAGTAATGGTGGCACAGTGGCAATGGCCGCGACTTACGAGTTATTGGTTGACTTTAGTTACGTAGATTCTTTTACATATTGTGAATGAGAGAACGTTGTAGGCCTACAGTTTCTATTCTCTATTTTCATTGCTCTAAGTACCTGGTACGTATTGACAGGCCTGCACTGTCCTCCCATATCTAGTATCACTGTAATTTGAAAACATTGTAAAAGCCAATTATTTTTAAAAGAGTAACCGTGGAGTTTCTTGCCGGCTCTTCTCCATAGGAAGCGACAAATTGGAACCGTGCACCTAGCTTCTGACGTTTCATAAGTGCCCTTGCAGGTTTATGTGAAATAAAATATTTTGATTTGATTTGATTGATAGGTCGTGGGTTTGAACCCAGCCATGCGCATTACTTTTTGTAAATTATTTCATCGCCACTGTTCTCAAAACGGTGATGAAAAACATCGTGAGGAAACCGGCATGTCTTAAAACCAAAAATACGAAGACATGTGACATCTACCAACCCGCACTGGGCCCGCGTGGTGGATTACGGCCCACTCCCTCTCACATGGAGAAGGCCTGTGCCCCAGCAGTGGGAACATTAAAGGCTGGTTACGATGATGTGTGATTTTGGTGGGTCTTTGGGATGGGTTTTGGCTTAAAGGATGGAGGAGCTTATTTTCCTGTTAGTGACCTGAGAAAATCGTCTGGGCCTTTCTTGCTATAATTCAGGTACCAATACTTCGTCCATGTTCATCATTCATCATCAGCATTTCCGCTGAAAGACGTCCACTGCTGGACATAGGTCTCCCCCAGGCTCCTCCACTTCGACCGGTCTTGTGCTTCCCATATCCAGCGGTTTCCCGCGGCCTTCACAAGGTGGACCGATGACCTATCTATATCCGCGTATCTTCCGGTATGCGGTCGCCACTCCAGAATCTTTCGGCCCCATCGGCAATCTGTTCTGCGAGCAATGTGCCCTGCCCACTGTCACTTAAGTTTGGTAATTCTTTGGGCTATGTTGGTTGCCCGTTCTCCTGCGGATCTCTTTATTCCTGATTCGATCACGTAGGGAAACTCCGAGCATAGCCGTCTCCATTACCCTTTGGGTGATTTCAAGCCTTCTGATAAGACCCATTGTGAGCGACCACGTTTCTGTTCCATAGGTCATCACTGGCAACAAACACTGGTCAAAGACTTCGTCTTGAAACACTGCGGTATTTGGGACGAGAAGATATTGCGAACATATTCATTATTGCGTCCATGTTAGTATCTACAAAATTGCCTTTTGATAAAGTATATTTGGTCAAACCATTGCAAGATCTAAAAAAATAGGTACCTGCTTTAAAGGTAAGCAGAGCAGAAAAACAAGTCTGCTAAGATGATCAATATTTACTTGTTACCTACTTAGTTGGGTTTTTTCCGAGCTTTATCGGTGACCGAGCAACATTCATTGGTCACGGCAAAAAAAAAAGAGTTGCACCATCCTTCGATCTCCGATCAGTAGGTACATATTAACACGAACGAAGACGTCATCGAAAAATAAACATTCATCTCATTAAAAAAAAAATGTGGTAAGGAGTTGTAGTTACAATGAATTCCACGGTTTACGGTAAGCCAAGAAACAAATGAATGTGGTGGAGTGTCTAGCAAGCCGTTTCCTATTTCGTATTTCGCCAAGTTTCGGGGGCTCGGGAGATACTTGTACATTCGCCGCACCCCCGACTGGTATTAGCTCGCCATGCCTAGCGAGCCCCATCACTTAGTGCCCCTCCTCCTATTAAGGCGCGCATACTGCGTGCCACCTCTTTGAGCCTGCCTGCTCAAGCGACGACACAGTCCCAAATTCGCCGCCCACAGGCACCTCCTTAAGGTGGCCGTAAATATTCAATCCTCATAATTTTAATCAGCCTATAACGTCCCCACTGCTGGGGCTGGGACACAGACTTCCTCTCTATGAGAAGGAGTGGGCCATGATCCACCACACGAGCCCACTGCGAGTTAGTAAAAATATTCTGCACGTACTCATAGTACATTTTTCTCCCACAGCGTCCCGCCATCAGAACTGCTAGTAAGACTGGGTGAACATGACCTGGCCCAAAGCGATGAACCGTACGGGTTCGTAGAGCGAAGAGTTCAGATCGTCGCCAGCCATCCACACTTCGATCCTGCCACATTTGAGTATGATCTGGCGTTGCTTAGGTAAGTTCTCACAACTATTTTAGGACTACATTTAAACATGACATCATGAAAGAAGATAAAAGAGTGAGAGAGACGAAATTAAGAAATTCTGGGTGAGCTCGTCAATAGACTATCGATTTCCATCTGACGAAATCATATATCATCATCATCATCATATCAGCCGAAAGACGTCCACTGCTGGACATAAGCCACCCGCAAAAGGGGGGATGTGCCATAATCGCCACGTTTTGCGGGCGGGTTGGCGGTCGCAGTATGTTGGTCAAAGGCATAGAACGCTGCTGCCCATTCTCTAGTAAGTCTCTTAGTCGCCTCCTACGACACCCTCGGGAAGAAATGGGATGGTGCTATTGTTTTACGTCCGGCACCACACGGATAGATCACACCGCACACACGGATCGTATCTACCCTGGAATAATTGGATCAACCTTGGAGTAATAATCCAATGGTACCTACTTAAGTACCACGAAAAAACACCTTGAACAGTCATTCATCAAGTTGAAGCCATAACTGGTACCTAGTTACTCTATGGTGGCTTCTGGCTAAGTAATATTAGCCGCATGGTTCGATCGAGTTAAGCTACGCTTGTTGCGGTTGGTCCGTGGATGGGTGACTATTTTTACATGCCAAGACCCCTCCGTACCTCGGAAACCACGTTCAGCCGTTGGTCTTGGCTGTCATTTATGGATCTTTGACAGTCGTTACGGGTCGTCTGACAATCAGTCTTACCAAGGGGAATCGTAACCCAGTAACTGGGTTGTGGAGGTCAGATAGGCAGTCGCTCTATGTAAAGTACTAATATTCAGCTGCATCCGGTTAGACTGGAAGCCGACCCCAACATAGTCGGGAAAAGGCTAGGCAGATGATGAGTTAATTTATGAGTTCAACTATGAACTCATAGAGTTGCTATAGTCTATTCGCGTTAAGAAAATAGTGACTCGTCATTGTCACTCAGCTTAGCCACGCCCCTTGACCAATTAGATCGTAGCAAATTATAGTGTACTAGCAGCGCTCCGCAGTTTCACCCGCGTAGTTCCCGTTCCCGTAGGAATACGGGGATAAAATATAGCCTATGTTACTCAGTAATAATGTAGCTTTCTAACGGTAAAAGAATTTTTGAAATCGGTCCAGTAGTTTTTAATTTTATTCGTTACATACAAAAATACAAATCTTTCCTCTTTATAATATTAGTGTAAATGTTGGAAGGGCTTACTTCAACTGGTAAATTTGAACACGGCTTTCTAATTTACTATGATCTAATTGGTCGGTTAAGTGCCGTGGTTAAGCTGAGTGACAACGATGAGTCACTATTTTCTTAACGCGAGTAGACTATAGGTACCATGCTACCTTAATGTTCAACGGTTCCTGCTCTCAGTCAAAAGAGAGAATTTGCCACAGGAGCTTCTGTCACACGGAAAATGCATTACCAACGCATTTTTATAATGCTGCCTAGTACTTAATTTTTTTGTATAAATTGGTGACAATTTTTTTCTCAACTGAGGCTTATAAATAGATCCATAACAGGATATTGTTGTTAAGAACACTACAATGTAGACCTACGCAAGAATACTCGCAAATTAATTTAAAAAAAAAACATCGTGGTACAAAATTACTATGTATCAAGTTTTTTCTGTCTACAAAAACCGTACAAAACAATAAAATTGCAACTGTCACAAGAATAATTTATTAGCAACAACCGCATAACATGCATACCTGCTTATCAAATGCTATATTAATTATATAATTTGCAGTCTGCCATAATATTATTAATGTCTACCTACTAATCTGATGATCTCGGAACAGATTGGCGTCGTTATAAAAACAGTTAGCACATCAGTGAACGTCGCGCTGGGTTATTTTTAGGGATCCGTCGGACTGATAGAAAAGCTTCTGTTATTTTCTATTTATTACGTTATTTATTCACAAATCGTCTGCTTACGGGTAAGAAGTAGTAAGTGCAGTCTGTATCATTTCAAGTAAATTACATTTTAAAGTTTATGTTTTAATTTGATTTATATCTAACACATTAATTTAAAAACTGTTAAAGCAAAATGTTTCACTAATTTTATTACCCTTCTTTTAAGATATTCTCTTTTATAATATTTACTATAAATAAAAACTGTATATAATTGAATTTTGATCGAAAGGAGACTGCATTTAATATGTTTTACCTGTACTTAACAAACGTGAAATATTTCTACTTGGTTTGCAAATTTCTTAGCGAGTTTCTTTCTTTTTTTTTCTTGGTTTTCTAATAATAAATGCGCTTATGACATTTTCTCAGAATAATTCTTACCATTTTACTGCTTAAACTATAAAATTTAAAACGCTTTAACCGTATTTAACGAAAATTTCATGATAACATTGCATTGTAGTTCTTCGAAAACGTTTTCACACCTTTAGAATGTCTCCATGCATTGAACAAGTACGCTTTTATGTACTTTTCGCGCGATTTTTTCCGGAAGATAATTCAATTCGTCATTAGGCATGTGCCGCTTGCCCTAACTCTGCAGTTGTTAAATTTATATCATCGTCGCTGCTGGACTCGTTCATATTTTATGATTTCTTACGATTTTATCGAAATACAAACTAAAATTTTGTAAAGCGAATTGGATAGAGACGAAAAATTTAAGTGTTTTTTGCATGCAGTCGTAGTGCTGGCCAGTGCGATTTTTCTAAAAATGGGGTTGGCGCACTGACTTGAAATAAGTATTAATGCATGTTCAGTGGACTGGCTGTATAGAATTTTTTTGATAAGAAAGGTTCGAATTTCAAAAACTATTTCCACGCTAACGGATAAAATGCACTTTTTCACGCAGATTTCGTATGACAAACAGAATCTTTCCGAGGTTGTGAGGTGAAAAACACATTTGTACCTATTCGTTGTGGGCCAACCGTTTGTGTGAAGAGAAAATAGTCAAACAAACAAACAATGTTAACAACAAACAATCCTACTGTATCCTGCTATCCTACTAATATTATAAATGTGAAAGTTTGGATGTTCAGATGTTTGGATGTTTGCTACTCAATCGAATTTGGATGAAATTTGGCACACAGATAGTTTATAACCTGGATTAACATAAAGGATTTAGGACTTTTATCCCGTTAGTTCGTTCCCGAGGGATAATTTCCGACCTCCACGCGGGCGAAGCCGCTGGCAAAATCTAGTGTTGTAATAAACATTTAGTAAACCTACAGAACCCACTATACTTAATACATTGTTGTAAGTTTAACAGTAGATAGACACCGGTCGGTCACTCGTCGATGCACTTGACCTTACAAGGTTCACTACCACTCTTGTACCATGTTATTTCAAACTAGATTTCTGTGGTTTTTCAATTTGGTTAGTAAGTTTATGATACCCATAAATTGATAGGTTTTTTTTTGGTGGGAAATCATCAAATTACTTCTCCCGCTCTGGGTGGAGCAGGAGGGCGTGTCAGACTTTTACTGACTAAAACCCAACCGTGTTTCCTCAGTTGCCTGTGTGCCAGGGGCCGCGGTATCTCTTTCGAACAACCCGCACCCCTGGCAGGCATCGGCCCTTGCGGGCCCCATCAGTTGGTGCTGACAACATCTCTTTGAGGCGCGCGTGGAACACAACGCGCCGTTGATCCGGGCTTGGTCCTTACCGGACAGCGAGCTACCCGTTACTCGCCGTCCGCAAGCCTGCGCCTACGGTGGCCGGGAATCAGCCTGGGATTCCCGACGCCCAGGGCGTCTCCTGCGAAGGCTACGGCCGTGAGGGTGCATGTACTACCTCTCCCTCACGTGTGCCGCCTCCCTCTTTGCGAGATAAATTGATAGGTTGGATCCCTCCATGTCTCGGAAATCACGTTAAGCCGGTACGTTGGTACCGGCTGTCATTTGTGGATGATGGTTACGGATCGTCAGGAGCCCGAAAATCTGACAACCAGGCTTACCAAGGAGTATCGTGTTACCCAGTAACTGGGTTATGGAGGTCAGATAGGCAGTCGCTCCATACAAAATACAGGTATTCAGCTACATCTGGTTAGAATGGAAGCCGACACCAACATAATTGTGAAAAAGCTAGGCAGATGATGAAACTGACCGATGAGATTGATTTTTTTCTGCTGATAAAAAAAAAACGACACGTTATCGAAGTCCCAACATAGTTCGGAAAAGCCCCCAACATATGGGGAAAGACCAGGATAGGTAGATTGATTGAGCCTGCTCTTGACCTCGATCACGCCTGATGGAAAGCGTAGTGGTCTATGAAGGAACGAGCGTGCCCAGAAAATGCTTGTTCACTCTTGCTTTGAAGGTGGACGGGTTAAATGTAGTAGGGAACACAGACGCTGGCAGAGAGTTCCACACTTTGGCTGTGCGTATAATGAATGTCGAAGAGAATCGCTGAGTACGACTGGATTTTTCCCGGTAGCAAATAGTATCGCTCATTGTGGCAAATATAAGGCCACTTTCCGAATTAGAAAAATAGCGCTGTGAGCGCTCACATCAATAATTTGCGTTCCGAGTTAAATATCGCGATTATGACAGCTAAGAACTGTCATTTTTGTCATCAATACGGAACGCTCGTGAACGCGCTAACAGTGCTCACTCAATGTTAAAACCTATTTACACCATATGAAACTTGTATAGACCACAAATTTCATCTTCTTATTTGATTAGGTGGTGATTCTAGCCAGAAGCACTATTTATAAGTTAGCTAAAACTATGATACGAATCAGAACATAACAGCACAAGTGTCATTTTTGACAGCGCTCACGGTGATATTAGTATAACGCATGGTCGGCGTTATCGCAAGATGGCGCATGTCATGACGTCATCTATGACGATTCACGGGACATCGTTATCGCGCTCACGCCAATTCGGAACGGGTGTGAGCACGCTCAAATCGATATTATCGTATCTCGGAACGTAGCCTAACTGGTAAAACTCACCAGTTATTTTGGTCACAATGAGCGATACCATTTGCCGTACCCGTAACCGCAACCCCTGCCTAACCTTACGGGGAATTTAGGCTTGCTATTATGTTCAACAAAATTCCAAATAATTGATCAAAATCAAAATATTTTATTTTACATAAACCTGCATGGGCACTTATGAAACGTCAGAAGCTAGGTGCACGGTTCCAATTTGTCGCTTCCTATGGAGAAGAGCCGGCAAGAAACTCCACGGTTACTCTTTTAATAATAATTGGCTTTTACAATGTTTTCAAATTACAGTGTTAATTGGTATGGGAGGACCGTGTAGACCCGTCAACAAGAATAAAATGGAAAATGGTTTACAAAGCTACAGCCTAAAGTAATAACGGAGAAAGCTATAATATTCCAATCCACTAATAACTGTTATGTCGTTGGTATTTTACGTCGCATTCCTTATAAATAAACGTTCCCCGTTATTGCATATTATTAGCCATTTCGCCAATATATTATTAACTTAATGAGTCTAGATTTACTGATTTTTTATTGGCGAAATCCTTGACATTTCAAAATGAATAACAGGTAAATGGCTCCTGTGTGTATATGAGCTATTGAAATACTGATAGGTATTAATTGAGAGGTTTATTAAATACTAATAAATAAGAGTTTGTCAACCTTTTTTTTTGTGTCATGTTTACCGCAAATAAACGCTTTTTTTTGTTTGTTTCTTTCTTTCTTTAACTTCCAGGGACATTGACGTGCAGACTGTAACCAGGAATTCAGCACATGATTGTAGACAGACCCGTTTTGAGTCAAAAAATAAATGGTCACGGTATCTAGACCGCTGCTTCAACACACGAGTCTAGAGTGTAGACACCCTAGCGTTAAAATATTTCGTCGGTTACCAAAAAACAAAACACTGTTTCATAAAAACTGGTATAAGTACCTACGCGGTCAAAATGTATGGTGCAGCTATATTTTTTTTAATAACCTACGAAAACTTACAACGCAGGGATTTTCAGAATCATGAACTGAATTCATGATTGCGTGGGTTGCGTGGCCCTGCGACCCTGCAATAAGTCAAAATTTCCAATATACTTAAGAGGGAAACGTCAGGGTTACGTTTTTTGCATTATTATTTTTTTGCAAATTCAGTGTATTTTAATCATTAAATTTTAAATTGATGATTTAAATTCACCGTGATATTTTAGTCGTCTTACAACGGCAGCCCATTTCATGTATCCAATGACGACTAATCATTTATTTTAAAAAAAGATATTTTTGAACATATGCATATTAAAAAAAAGAAATATCATTCACTAAGACACATGACGTAGTTTGAAACACCCTGCTAAGGAGATGGAATTAATGATGGAATGTGATGGTAGGTAGCTAGCTAGTATCTTCTACCGTTTGATACGTAAACATTTTTAACAGGGAGTGTGTTTCATAATTCTAAACCATTATTTATTTTTCTTTGTTGGTACCTATTATCCTAATTAATGGTAACAATGTTTTAATCGCGCCTAGAGGTATTTTATGAGAGATACATTGAGTGGACCACCTTTGTAAGAAGACTAAAATGTCACGGTGTATATACTTTATTGTACACCACAAAAATACATAGAAAAAAACAAGGTACACTACAAAAGATACAATGGGCGGCCTTATCGCTTTTGCGCAATCTCTTCCAGGCAACCTTGGCATGGACAGTGATTAGTCTGGACATAAAATGGGGATGTTGTTAGCTCAAATAATAAATATACAACATACTAAAATAGATACACAGATATATACATATGCTATATAATCGATACACACTTACATACATATTAAATATATAAGGAATGAAAATAAATGAAGACTTTATATAGAAAATTAATTAATTATTAAAAATTTTCAACATATAGTCTGACACTGGACCTGCAAATTGCAAAAAACGTCAGAATATTTCAATTTCGACGGCTACCGTGGCGCTTCCCCCTTAATATTATATCGGAAATTTTGACTAATAATACTACCCCCCTTATGTAGAATAAGTCTATACGGAAACAGAATACTAAAATAAAAAGCCATTAAAAAGTTAGGAGCCAACAAAGATTCGTTTTTCTTGCTAATTTAACCTAACTTTGGGCGCGTTTAAGTAATAAAAGAAGTATAAAATCTGAGAAACCAAGTCGGTACCGACAAAGCTCAAATATCGAAATGTACAATAAACTTAATAAAGTTTCATAAAACCCGATCTTCCGAAGGACTGTTCTTAGTTTTTACGCGGCTGTTGTACTATAAATGATCCTGCATCTCACTCAATAATGTTGTACGTGTAGACTAGATTCTAACTGCTCATTACTGATACTCTACCTCTGTCGGATACGATGCCTGGTGAGACAGCGTGCTTTTTAGCCAGGCCCATCATTGAGTTCGAGCCCGCGACTAGATTCGCCTTAAAAAAACTATTTTATTATAAACCAAATTTTCTAGCGGCTTCGCCCGCGTTGAGGTCGGTTTATTATACATGTAAACCTTCCTATTAAATCACTCTGTCTATTGCTGAAAAACCGTTAAAAAGTGATTTAAGCGTACAGACACGAAAAGCGACTTTGTTTTATACTATGCAAAGATTCTGCCATACATCTAGTATTGCAGATTTCCAAAGGCGATGGTGTCCTCTTCCCTTTTTTTTTCTGGGTCTGGGAAATCATCAAATTACTTCTCCCGCTCTGGGTGGAGCAGGAGGGCGTGTCAGACTTTTACTGACTAAAACCCACCCGTGTTCCCTCAGTTGCCTGTGTGCCAGGGGCCGCGGTATCTCTTTCGAACAACCCGCACCCCCGGGACCTCTTCTCATCAGATAGCTGACTAGCTTGTTTGCCACCCAAACCTATTAAAAAACTATTTTATAATATAACCTCCTTCGTGCTTTTATCAACGTTGGTACTCAGTTAGATATATAGCTTTTTTCAACTCTATGCTAATCGTATGCGAAATATTTGAATCACGTATATAACTATTTTACATAAAGTTCCCACAATTTTGTTATAATGCGATGTTTTTACATTTTATTGTATTTTAAGTGTTCATTGAAGTAAAATTAGGTGTCAGCGGAGTGGCTTTCATGTGTCAGTTGTAAATACAAGGAAAATCTTTTCTTTCAACTAGGTATTTAATATTGTAAAATAATATATTCCTAACTTTAACTTTGTCATGTCCTGATAGACCTAAAACAAAAAAAACAAATCGGGTTATATTAACCGACTTCAAAAAGGAGGAGGTTATCAATTCGGCATGTTTATATTTTTTTTTATGTATGTTCGGGCGTAACTCTGTCATACATAAACGGATTTGTAAAATTCTTTTTTTTTCGAAAGGGGTTTATTCCGAAATGGTTCCATATAAATTTCATATGGATCTGATGATACGTTTCGTTTGTTCTCTTCAAAAAATGACAGCAAACAAACCGCGATTGCTGCTATCGCATAAATATGCATTGTTTTGACCCCAAGGATGATAAAATTTCGAATTGGTGTGTACTATAACAAAAAAGTGAAAAATAAAAAACGTTTTTCCCAAAAAATAAAACAACCGACTTCCGGAAAAACACTACGAAGTGAAAAATAACTTTAATTTCGGAAAACGGAACGGCGGTGACAAAAAATTAAAACAGATATCCAAAGTCACCGTCTTCCGAAATTAAAGTTATTTTTCACTTTATAGTGTTTTTCCGGAACTCGGTTGTTTTTTTTTAATAAAGTTTTTATTTCTTGTTCAAATATTGTAAGCAACATTATCCTATTCGAACACGAAATAAAATCCGTTTTTTTTTTGTTATAGGTCCATCAAGACATGACAAAGTTGGCACATGGCATAGACCGTAGTTTGACGGAAAAATTAAAAGTGTACAAAACC
Source organism: Polymixis lichenea (assembly GCA_949091785.1). Classification (NCBI taxonomy): domain Eukaryota; kingdom Metazoa; phylum Arthropoda; class Insecta; order Lepidoptera; family Noctuidae; genus Polymixis; species Polymixis lichenea. The sequence continues at coordinate 10,537,345 of OX420958.1, read as the reverse complement.
CTCCCCAGCAATACGTGCCTTTGTGTATAATTTTCTATCTGTTATCCGCCTAAGAGGCAAACAACACTACCATCCTCATCATAGACTAAAGACGTCCAGTGCTGGACACAAGCCTCACCCAAGGGTTGCCACATTGACCTATCCTGTGATTCTCGCACCCAGCTAAGGCATACAATGTTTTATTTCCAGATTCTACGAGCCAGTGACGTTCCAGCCCAACATACTGCCGGTATGCGTGCCTGATAACGATGAAGACTTTGTTGGCAAGACTGCCTTCGTCACCGGCTGGGGGAGACTGTTTGATGGTATGTAACTTCTAACAACACATTTCAGTCATGAGTTCACAATCCTGCCAATCTCCAATTTTAATTCATTCAATTAGTACAATACCAAAAAATATCTTTATTAGTTACTTATAACTAAACATCTTAGTAATTTATTACAATCTAGCCAAGCAATTTAACTATTAAAAATATACTTTTTAGATTACAGTGCGATATAGGAAAATGTATATACACTGTGAATTTTTAATGGTTGTTTTCCCGCAGCGAAATGATTTTGTCTGGGTACACAATCGTTATATAAACAAATAAAATATTAGAAACAAAAAATGGCAGATTTACCATTGCGATAAATCACCACGTGCGAGAGTTTATTTTGCTTTGAACATTTATGCATAGCTGTTCCCTTTGTCGGCGGTGCATGCGATTCGACCAGTATCTACAAGTTACCTCTAGAGTTACTATTGAGTAGTGTTTTATAGAGTTGATTAATATATTTTTAATTATTTTAAAACAAAAAAAAATCTTTATTTTTTTACTTTTACTCTATGCTTCGAAAGTACTTCTTATGGCAAGTTGTTCTACCGCGGGAAAACAACCATAAAAATTTCTCGGTGTATATATATATAAATAAATGTAAATCTATACATATTACCTAATTATTTATGTAATGGCACCGAGTTGCCGTGTCTGGCCATACCGCTGTTAAACCCGCTATGGTTTGTGTGGTATGTTTAACAAATATATTTTAAATGTTTGTTTTTGATTAATAAAAGCTTTAAAAAAACTGTAACTTAATATTTTACGAGGTAGATTACGTTATAACTAAGAATATTGTGAATAATAATACCTAATCACAACTTTAAGTTTATTAGTTATAATTATTTACAATAGTATCTACTAATATATTGGAGGGCTATATTTTCTTAATAATAAATATAGGCAAACTTAGACAAAAACCCTTATTTCGGCTATAAGCACAAATCCTCTCAAAAAATAAACAAATAGCCATCAAGTAAATATATTTTATTTTGTTGTAAATTTTCAAAAGTGATAGTAAATCATAAAAGTGTAAATATATTACTACCCGACCGAAAATGGATTTCCAGCCGAAACCGCTACGGAAGCTTCGGCTTTAGACTTACTTTCGGCCGAAAACGAAAAACTTATTCTGTTAAACATATTTTAAATAGGACCCAAAATACTGTGACTTATATCAATGATTTTTTAACAAGCCATTCATTCAACCCAATTTCTAAATCCACAGAGGGCCCCCTTCCCAGTGTGTTACAAGAAGTAAAAGTCCCGGTGATCAACAATACAGCTTGCGAGGCGATGTACCAAGCCGCAGGCTATAATGAACACATACCGAACATATTTATATGTGCCGGCCGCAGCAGAGGCGGTGCTGACTCTTGTGAAGGTAAGACTTCATAGGCGTTCACAAAGACTTTAGTTCACAAAGACAGACTATAGTTCACACAAAGACTTTAGTTCACAAAGACAGACTATAGTTCACACAAAGACTTTAGTTCACAAAGACAGACTATAGTTCACACAAAGACTTTCGTTCACAAAGACAGACTATAGTTCACACAAAGACTTTAGTTCACAAAGACAGACTATAGTTCACACAAAGCCTTCAAATCTTTGTGAACGTGTAACTGTATATATTCACAAAGACAGGCTATAGTTCGCTAAGAAAGGCTATACCAAGCATATTATGCCGTTCAAATTCTTATGCGCCGAACTAAAAACTTCTTCCTGACTGGCTCTTGAGTTAAAACAGCTAAATATGTGAATATGTGAGCACCATGTATCTATCATAAAATTAATTTATCTGTAATTGCTTCAATTTCATTCTTTTTACTTTTGGTATGGTAATTTTATTCTGGATGCATCGTTTTTACATGTAATTATATAATGAATGTATGGTAAATATTATATTTAAAACATTTTTAAAGAGTAACAACGGTGGGAGTTTCTTGCCCATTCTTCTCCATACGAAACTACATTTTGGAAGGGGCGACTAGAATCAATTCTATTTTAATGTAAATGTTGACGTTCAAAAGTGCCTATTTGAAATAAATGCTTTGACTTTGACTTTGACTTTGAAATAAGCGTACGCAAAAGCTATTCTTTTAAAACAATGTTTAGGGAACACACTGGTTTGAGTGAACGACGTGGGATGTTCTTCTGCTGAAAAGAGAGGATCCTACAGCCGGACAGGTGGTACACAAATTAGGCATTTGCAGCCATATTATGAAACATTACTCTCTAGCAGCATCTTCATTACGACCCACTGCCTCTCATTGAGAGTACTCCTGTGTCCCAGCTGTGGTAACGTTACAAACTGATTATCACAATACCATTCCTGTTCAACTTTAAAGCCTTTTTATGTATGTCGTGGCCATATCGTAGATTTGCTCACTTCATGAAATGCTGAAGAATTTCATGAAATGGTCGCATTTTGTGAAATTCTCGTCTTCTTCTGGTTCTTATATTACAGAAGAAGACGGTCGAGGTCAGGTTGACGGATTTCTGTGTGCAGGGTTTAAAGGAACCTAACCAAACCGAACCTCGGGGTGCCCCTGACGTCGACCGTCTTCTCGAGAAAAAATTCTCGAGCATTTCATGAAGTGAGCAAGTCTACAATATGGCCACGACATATACATAAGTTGGCACGTAAGTTGAATCAAAATTGCAGATTTTGGTTCAACTTACGTGCCGCGATCTGTAGTTATGTATACACGTGCCGCAACCTGTAATTTATCTCCAAATTTCAGTACACGTTACATCAATGACTATGCTAGAAGGTGACCTCATTCTTTTCCTTGCGAAGCAACGAGTGCACATGCTCCTACCTTCGGTTGTTTTTTCTGATTTTGGTTCAACTTACGTGCCGCGATTTATATATACTATTTGAGGTTTACAACAATTCTTTCTACATTGCCAGGTGACAGCGGCGGTCCGATGGTAGTCCGTCGTGAGCGAGACGACCGGTTCGTACTCGGCGGCATCATCTCATGGGGCATTGGCTGCGCTGAACCGAACCAGCCCGGAGTTTACACGAGGATCTCCGAGTTCAGGGACTGGATAAATCAGATACTACTGTTTTAAGGATTTGTGGAGCAAAACGGCTATAGATGGCAAAGTTTCTAGACTGTTCACTGGACGATTAGGAATTATTGCCAATGTAAAGGTCTATTCTACAACGTTATTCAAGCATGGATAGTTCAATCTCGATTGAAATCTGACAGTTTTCATGTTTATCTTTGAATCTATTTTTCAATCGAGATTTATGCTAGAGTATCGCAATGTGGCCATTAGCCACATATAATAACGGCTATAGATTACCAAGTAATTTTTGGGTTGCAATCGGCTACAGTTTACAAAACTTTTATAGCCGGTTTTCAAAAAAGTTACTTGCATTTTTAATAAAGAAAATTCCTTTATGGACATTAATAATGTGGATAGGTACAACGAATAGCCATTTTTATCAACTATTCGTGTAAGGAAATTATGAGATTCGTTTGTGATTTGAAATTGTGCTCATTGGTCATAAATCTTAAAAGGACTAAAAAAACATTTAATATTTGAACAAAAATAAGGGGAGCGATTTATGTCAAAATGGTTGTCAACGAATTTTTTTTTGACAGTAGTTTATCTACTTCAAAATTATAGTGTAAAATAATAATAAGGATGTTCATTTGCCTACCCCTCAAGAGACTTGGCTTGAAGATATTTAAAGGTACTTAAAAAAAAACTTATTTCAGTTCTCTTCAAGGGGCATTTCAGGAACTAAAATGAATGATCCTTATTGATATAAATTTTATATCTATAACATTTAGATAGAATTATACGAATTTATATTAAAAGAGTAAAATAATATACTTTTGTAAAAAATATTTTAGTACATAAAACTGCCAAGGGCTTATAATAATAGAACAAAATCAGTTCCAATTCTCGAACTAAAATTATTAAAAACATAAGTAATTTTAGACAAAAATAAAATAATTTCTAGTTGTAAGCAACGGATTCCGTCCTTAATTTATTTTTAGCTAATTATTTGTACATATTTCCGATATATTTTTTTTTATGAAATGCATTTATTAATTTTATTTAATTAGCCATAATAATGTCTCAGAGTAATTTTTGAGTTCTAATTTTATGAATTTATTAAATAATTTTAAACGGTTATATTGTGTTTTATTTATTAATGGATAATTTGGACATAATCATAACTTTCACACAAGTCATTTTATTATTCTTTTTCTATTTCAGAAATGATTATTTATTCATTATTAGATTTATTACTTATACATACCTACAGTGGCGTAGCTAGGCGTTGGGCGAAGGGGTCTCGCGAGGCCTATTTAAATGCGATGCAATCTGACTTAAAATCCCCATTTATTTTTAAATTAAATAAAAACCTAAAAAATAGTTTCCTGTTTCGGATAAGGCGGGAGGAAACGCCTGGGTGTTTCCACTGCGAAGATCGTCTTGAGGACACGGTGGAGCATACGGTGGAGGTCTGCCCGGCTAGGGCGGAGCACCGCTGTGTCCTCATGGAGGCGATCCGCGGCGGCGATCTCTCGCGTCCAGCCCTGGTCCAGGCCATGGTACGGAGCGAGAGCGCATGGGTAGCCATCACCTCCTTCTGCGAAGCAGTAATGCTCGCAAAGAGGGAGGCGGCGCACTTAAGGGAGAAGCAGTATATGCGCTTTCACAGCCTTAGTCGCCGCAGGAGACGCCCTGGGCGTCGGAAATCCCAGGCTGATTCCCGGCCACCGTAGGCGCGGGCTTGCGGACGGCGAGAAATGGGTAGCTCGCTGTCCGGTAAGGACCAAGCCCGGGTAGATGGCGCGTTGTGTTCCACGCGCGCCTCAAAGAGATGTCAGCACCAGTGGTGGGGTCCGTAAGGGCCGATGCCTGCCAGGGGTGCGGGTTGTTCGAAAGAGATACCGTGGCCCCTGGCACACAGGCAAGTGTCAGGGGCCACGGTATCTCTTTCGAACAACAATGGGAAACACAACTGAGGGAACACGGGTGGGTTTTAGTCAGCAAAAGTCTAACACGCCCTCCTGCTCCACACAGAGTGGGAGAAGATATCTAATTTAAAAAAACGCGTCTGACTCGAGTGAGCGAGTCGCTTATAAGAAAGTTGTCTATGAACTGGGGATTCCCCGATCTTTGTTAGAGTCGCGCTGTCTCGCTCACATCCGTCATAATTTCGCCATTTTATTGAAAGTGCTATTGAGACTACATCACACACCTAGATCTAAACAGAGTTAACTCAAAAAAGCATATTTTTCAGAAAAGGTCAAAAACTGTTTACCGTGTTCCTGTGCACTGGAGAAGTTATCTGTATACATATTTGCTTTGCAAGTTCTACTAGAAAAATATTTTTAAATCTGTTTTATTGGTCGATAGGTAGTGAGTTAAGGAATTCAATAGTAAGCATAAGTCAAAACTCCCAGTTTTTGACTTAGCTCCCTTTAGATCTCGGTGCGCGACATCATAAAACAATACATTGAAATAATGTAGATCTTGGGAACGAAAGAAAAGGCGCCTCGCTGAAACGACTTCGCCCACCTCTATACCTACCAGTCGACGCTACGCCACTGCATGCATACATATACACCGTGAAATTTAAATGGTTGTTTTCCCGCGGCAGAACAACTTGCCATAAGGAGTACTTTCGAAGCATAGAGTAAAAGTAAAAAAATTAAGATTTTTTTGTTTTAAAATAATTTAAAAAAATATTCATCAACTCGATAAAACACTACTCAATAGTAATACTAGAGGTAACTTGTAAGTACTACTCGAATCACACGCACCGCCGACAAAGGGCATCGCTATGCATAAATGTTCAAAGCAAAATAAACTCTCGCACGTGGTGATTTTTCACAATGGTAAATCTGCCATTTTTTATTTCTAATATTTTATTTGTTTACTAGCTTTTTTCAGCGGCTTCGCCCGCGTGGAGGTCGGTGTATTATACATATAAACCTTCCTCTTGAATCACTCTATCTATTAAAAAAACCGCATCAAAATCCGTTGCGCACTTTTAAAGATTTAAGCATACATAGGGATATAGGGACAGAGAAAGCGACTTTGTTTTATACTATGTAGTGATTAAACTATTGTATTACCAAAACCATTTCGCTGCGGGAAAACAACCATTAAAATTTCACGGTGTATACATAATCAGCCTATAATGTTCCTCCTGCTGGGACACAGGCCTCCTCTCTGTGAGAGCGAGTGGGCCGTAATCCACCATCTGGGCGCAGTGCGGGTTGGTGGATGTCACATGTCTTAGAATTTTTGGTTATAGGACATGCCAGTTTCCTCACGATATTTTCCTTCTCTGTTTTGAGAATAACGGTGACGAAATAATTTACACAAAGTAAAGCGCTTGCCTGGGTTCGAACTTACAACCTACAAATCGTAAGTCGCGGCCATTACCGCTGGGCCACCATTATTATGGGGTGTAATCCTACTAACATTATAAATGTGAAAGCTTGTGAGTATATATGGATGGATGTTTGTTACTCTTTCAGGCAAAAACGGCTGGACAGATTTGAATGAAATTTGGTACACAGGTAGTTTGTAACTTGGAATAACACATAGGATACTTTTTATCCCGGTACTACGTTCCCGTGGGATAGTTTTCGACCTCCACGCGGGCGAAGCCGCTGGCAAAAGCTAGTAATTAATAAATAACAAATGGACTCGATTCACCCCAAAGTCCCGTCACCTGCAGGCTTAGCACGAGCACCGATTTGTAGACGGAAGAATACACATGACTATTAACTAAATGATGCACTATAGGAGAAATAGATATGTTTTTCTCACAGTTATGCGGTCTAAACGAATCATGATTTTGTAGATAATCGTATATACTTTGTGGCCGTCGAGTAGAAAGTTTGTTGTGCAGTGTGATTTTGATAGTTTGGGAAGAAATATTCCTCTGAAATATTCCTCCGTTGGAAAAGAAATACAAAATGACACATTGTAAAAGGATATCTACGGTGCGATGTCAAAAATGGGGAAACGAAATGTCACTTTGTATTGAAAAAGCACTGTTTATGGCTTCGTAGAAATATTATGGCCGAAAACAAAAATATAGCTAGCCAAATCATGATATTTTGACCGAATTGAGGCTTTGGTCGGTCACCAGTCATAACCAGTGTCTCTGTGTCTACGGCGATGTTTCGGGCCCCCTTCGTCAGGCGCCCAGGGCTCATGCCCTTGCTGCCCCAAACTAGTAACGCCTCTGCTTGAAGCTATTGCTCCAAAACTCTATACTGTATTCCACCAAGGCAAAGTACACATTTCTAAGTTGAGGTAAACTTAATTCTTCCCTCAGCGTTATAATCGCATAGCATGCCGAGCTCGACTTCGTTTTATACCAACCAACCTTACAGTTCAACAATGAAAAATAGAAAAGTTCCTTCTGAATTAAAATAGCAATGTTGATGAACCGTGTTTGTTGTTGCTCCATTGAAAAACTTGTAATTACCCATTGTTTGTTATTGTTAGACCGGTCAACTTAGGCAAATTCCGCGCAGTAGGTGACTGCACGTGTCGTTTGTTTTAATTACTAGGCAGTCATGCCACAATTCATGCCCGTTAGCATTGCATACAAGTTAAAAAAATCTTCCTGACAAAACTTGACATAATTGGCGCGAGCGAATTTCTTCCCATGTCCCGTGCAGGATTTGTGTCAGTTTGACCACAGCTCTTTATGGGAGGTTCTGTCTATTTTCTATAAACTTTTATATCATAAACATCACTAATAATAAAAATAGAAAGTAGGTATCAGCTCTCTCAGCGTGGTATGTTGACACAACTAGGTACGCTACTTACCATTTTTTTTGCGGTTGCTGTCTACCAGCGATGTTATTGTTTATTTTTATTGAGTTTTGTGGTTTTTTAATTAAATAAATTACTAAACATTTTGTTATCCGTTTAGTATTGTGAAAAATATATCATTAGTTAAAACTCTCAAACAATATTTGTCAATAGATGGCGCCGTATGCAATCTCAATACAAATATCACAATATGTATTGAATCCTGAATCGCGCTATCATAGTTTTCTTGTCATTTAGGACCTGTACTAAAATTTAAGTAACACAAATGTACTTGCTTCGGCAGTACATATACTAAAATTGGAACGATACAGAGAAGATTAGCATGGCCCCTGCGCAAGGATGACACGCAAAATCGTGAAGCGTTCCACATTTTTTGGATAAATTAAATAATAAAAACAAGTTGATCTTATTTCTTTTTGTCCGTTTTGACATGTTTAGTACTAAGTATTTTATTGTATTCTTATTTATTATGTCTGAATACTTCCTGTATTTTATAAGTATCTTCTAATACGGTACATATTTGCAGCAACTTGTATTTACAACATATATTCTAATGTATAATAGCCGTACGGTCTTACGGTGTACGCGCGGCTACACATCAAGCTATACATTTCCAGTTTACGCTGATCTCGCATTGTATAGGATTTCCGTATAGTGCGAGATCAGCGTTAACTGGAAATTTATAGCTTGGTGTGTAGCCGTGTGTACATACCTGCCTAGTTATTTCCGCTCAACGAAATGATATCCCAGGATTTGATTGACGGTGGCGCACATTTTTTTGCCCCTGATAGAAACAGGGGTCGTTATATTATTAGTCATACGTATCTATGTGTTCGTCAGTCTATCAGAGGCCCTAGTGTGAGTTTCATTTAACCATCTACACCAAACACAGTGAGCGCGTTCGGCGTTCCGATTGGCCCTGGATTGATGACGGACCAATCGGAGCGCCAAACGCGCTCACTACGCTTGATGTAAATGGTTAAATGAAACTCACACTAGGGCCTCTGCTCCATCGTAGCTCGCAAACGTATGAACCGATTTTGTTTTTAACCGACTTCCTAGAAGGAGGCGGTTATATGTTCGACTGCATGTATTTTTTTTATGTATGTTCACCGATTTCTCCCCCATTTGTGGACCGATTCTCAAAATTATTTTTCAATTTAAAAGAGTATACTCCTGAGGTGGTCCCATTGGCACCAAGTCAGGATCTGATGATGGAATCCCAGGGAAATCGAGGGCAACCCTGAAATGTTATAGGTATTAACAATGTTTTTCATCTATTTTCTAAAGCTATTTTCATCCTCTCATGACGCTGACCTGATGAAGGAAGGTACGACCTTCTTTTTTTATGTATGTTCGGAAACATAACTCCGTCATATACCTATAGACGGATTTGCAAAATTCTAATTTAATTTATTTCGAAATGGTCGCACTTAAATTTCATATAGGTAGATCTGATGATGCGTTTCGGAGACAGACAACGGAACTCTTCAAAAAATGACAACGAATCAACCGCGATTGCTGCTATCGCATAAATATGCATTGTTTTGAACCCAATGATAATGACATTTCGTATTGGTGTGGGGTAGGTAGGTACTTTATGTAAAAAGTAAAAAATAAAAACTTTTTTCAAAAAAAAAAGTCTTCCGTAAAAACACTACAAAGTGAAAAATAACTTTAACTTTCGGGTGGCGGTGACAAAAAATTTAAAATACATGTCCAAACTCACCGACTTCCGAAATTTAAGTAATTTTTCACTTTTTAGTGTTTTTCCGGGAGTCAGTTGTTTTTTTTGTTTAATTCGAAAGGTAACTTATTTTGTTACTGCGGCCATTCTATGGCGGCCACCGCTCTTTTAGGTAGCTAGGAAACGAGCTAGTGTCATGGTTCTAGTCTTACAGCTCCTAAAATATAAACCTAGGATTTTTCTCTATATTAAAAAAGACATTATAACAAATTCAATCTATCTTTTACCTAAACAGGTGTCTACAACGATTAATTTTAAAGATCAGCGTGGCCGCGCGATTCTCCGCGTTTCAATGGCGTAGCCACGTTCAAACCCTTGTAACTTTTTAACCATAACTTTGACAATCTTTGGTAGATTTTTTTAATATCGCCGGGCCGCGCCATTGAAACGGACACAACGAGCTAAGCCAGAGAATTCCTCGGTGACGTTAGTTTGAACATTATTTCATATCGGATGTAAATTATCACAAGAATAGTTTTCCCTTAGTGCATGAGCTGTATAGATCATGTTATATCATGTCAAAGTTGTGAAAAATCATACAAAAAAAGTAGTTTCATACCGCGGCAAAACCTTAAAGGATGATTTTTAGGATTATCTTCATGCCAAAAAAAAATTGTCGGCGGCTATAAGGAAGTAAAGGGGATGGCAAAGTGGTCAATGGAACGATGATGATGATGGTGTATTCCTAACACCGAACAATATAGTTGATAGCAAGAATAAAATACCTACCTACTGCAAAGGTTTTTTTTTTAGAAGATTACTTGTTTACTTACTTACATATTTTATTTTTTTGCAAAAAAAACCTTTGATTTGTCACATTGTCTACATAAACATCTGAATGCCGTTTCTAGTAATTAAAAACGTTCAAAATCTAGTTTCCCTATGTAAAATGCACTCTGTGGTCGCAACCTCATCTTGGCGACAATCAAATGTCAAAGACTTGTCAAGAATGTTTGGAAACTCGAGGAATTTTTGGTAAATTGAGATCAGACTATGAACTTTCTTAAAATTACGAGAATTGCCACTCTGATCTAGGAATATCATCGGCTCCTACACTATGGGTTAGCGCAATTAAACAAGGTGATGTTTTTGTAAGAAAACATTGGGATCCTTTCCCGGTCAGGGTTTTCTCCAAAATCGGGATCACACTTCGCTCTTCTAGCTATAGTTTCGGACTGCGCCTTGCAGGAAGTCGTCTCTCAAAACTCACAGATAATTTTTTTAGAGCATAGGTACCTACTTGAGAATGCGATTGTCGCACTCGGTGCTGGGCACGCCACGATTGCGGCGGTAAGTCCCATCTTTGAGGAGTGGATTGCGAGGCGCCACGGCGTCCTCACCTTCCACCTGACGCTGGTCCTCACTGGACATGGTTGTTTCGAGAGGTTCCTGTTTCGGATAAGGCGGGAGGAAACGCCCGGGTGTTTCCACTGCGAAGATCGCCCTGAGGACACGGTGGAGGTCTGCCCGGCTTGGGCGGAGCACCGCCGTGTCCTTGTAGAAGCGATCTCTCGCGCCCGGCCCTGGTCCAGGCCATGGATCGGAGCGAAAGTGCATGGGTAGTCGTCACCTCCTTCTGCGAAGCAGTAATGCTCACGAAAAGGGAGGCGGCGCACGTGAGGGAAAGGCAGTATATGCGCTCTCACGGCCTTAATCGTCGCAGGAGACGCCCTGGGCGTCGGGAATCCCAGGCTGATTCCCGGCCACCGTAGGCACGGGCTTGCAGACGGCGAGTAACGGGTAGCGGTAATAATAAAACTTATTGCATTGTATAATCGTGATTTTAACTCAATTCTATTGATAGTTTTATATTATTTCATAGCTAGTATTTAAATGTCTAGTGTATAAACACTATTCTATTTGAAATAATAAAATACAAAAATAAATCAACAAAATGAGCATAAAATATTATTGAAATCTCGATTATGATTGTAAATGTAATAAATACTTGCTTATTCCCAAGCGTCACTGGCATGACACTAACGGCTGACTTCAACTAAGTTCTCACAGTGAGATTTTTTAAGAATAAGAATAAGAATCTTTATTTGTAAACATAGGTAGTTACACGGTGTGTGAGATGTTACAATATTAGTTATGATTCTCTATGTTTTGCTGCAAAGCGTACAAATATTATGAAATTTGAATTTATTAATTTATGAACATTTATATGTCAAATAATATTGAATAAGTTATACACAACTGGTAGTCAAAATCATAATGCAATTAAGTAAAAAAATAAAAAAATATACAGAGGTCAATATAAAAATATCACTAAAATTAGATGTCCACAATTAAAAATTATATTGATATCTTATCCTTCAAAAACTCAGTTATATTATAATAAGATTTATTTACAAGAAACTTCTTTAAATGTTTTTTGAATAGGTGAATATCCAATATTTTAATTAATTCCGGTATATGGTCGTAAATAATTGGTGCCGTACAAAAAACACTATTACGCAACAGTGCTGTTTTGGACTGTCTCGAACACAACATATTGACGTATCGTCGACTCCGGTCACTTCTATCTGACAGTTTGGGAAATAGATTTGGGTTGGTTTTTACAAATACTGCAACTTCGAAAATGTACAAACAGGGTGGTGTAAGTATTTTACATTTAATAAAGAAAGGTTTACATGACTCTATACATTTTAACCCAAACATTGCACTGATGCACCTTTTTTGGGCTTTAAATATGAGTTCCCTATTGGATGAGTTTCCCCAAAAAATAACTCCGTATCTTAAAATAGAACCAGCTAAACCATGGTATGCTGAAACAACAGCGTCCGTTCCTATGACTGGCGCAAGTTTATACAATGCATATGAGGATTTGCTAAGTCGTTTCGCCAAATCTATCGTTTGTGCCTTCCAATCTAGTCTTTGGTCTATGATTAAACCTAAGAATTTGATTGTGTTAACTTGATTTATTTGAATGTTTTCGTAATGAATATTCATAGTCAGATTTTTGCGTTGGGTGAATGTCATTAATTTAGTCTTGTCAATATTTATCTTCAGGTTATTATTATTTAGCCATTTTATTATTGATTCTATAGTATTAGTTACGTCCTTTTCATATATTAGTTTGTCATAATTTAGTTTATCTTTACAGTCAATGGTAACGGTGCTGTCGTCAGCAAATAGCGTCATATGATGTTGCGTAATTTTTGGCAAGTCATTTATATAAAGGATAAATAGAGGGGGGCCAAGCACGCTACCCTGTGGCACACCGTAAGTGATTGTTCTATCACGCGACCGATAGACCCTTTCGTTCTTGGTTTTTAAATCTACTTGTGTAATTTCCACGTATTGTTTTCGATTTTTTAGATACAGACAGAATAGATTGATATTCTGTAATAATCAAGGTACAGGCTGGAATAAACAATAAAACAAAAAGGGAGTGCTTCAAAAATTATTTATTTATTCGTATATATAATTTATATATCCATTTTATAATTAAAATCAACCGATGCACACAACATAAACATCATAATATCGACCGTTCATTCACGCCGTCCGGACGAAAGACGCGCTCTTTGATAAAACACGTTTTACACGAATAGCGACTTTATCTCCATGGCAGTAGGTCGAAATCACCAAAACGTGTTCCCGCCAAAGATTTAAGTATACATAGATTTAAAAACTAGATACACAATAATTTATTTTAAAAGTCCTGTCTATGACGATCGCTTGTGTAGGACACGCTCGAGTAATAATTATAACTAAAAAAGCTGTTATAAGTATTATCTAAATTAATACTTTCGCTAAAATACTCTGTAGTTATTAAAATAAGGTTTTCGACATAATATTGTGATTGCAAAAACAATGGTAGAAAAAAAGGAACACGTCCAAAACGGTCAAAACACTGATAGAATGAAGTAGAAAACAACAGAGCGTGTATAAAAATATGTCTAGTTACTATTTCCCGTAAAACGTCTAAAAATTACCATTTATTACTATTGTAGTACATTTCAAAGTTGGCAACACAACACTACGTCGAAATTAATAGGAGAAACGGACTTAACCATTCAGCTATGTAATGTAAGTACTATTCTGCAATCGCCAATCGATAATAATGTCATTTTGGCTAAAATTGGAAATAAATAATGCAATTAATAAATAGAAAAATGTTAACTAATACACTAACATGACTTGAAGTATTCGATTTTTTTTTTATAATACAGATAAAACTGAGATATTTCAAAAAAAAAACTTGCATCACTGGAATAAGACTATTTTAACTGGTTATAGTTTTGACTACAACAAATTGATTTTTATTTGACACTAACTTTAATTTCGTTTTCAGTTTTATTTCAGTGATCAAGTTGAATCAGTATATTGAATTCGAGTTTAAGAAAAGCGTATTTCAATATGGCTATATTAAAATACTAATTTATACAATTTAATAAGGAATTTTCCTTTAAAAATCTATTTTAATGAGAAAAAAATGTTTTTTCATACAAGAAAACCAGTAATTAACTTCAGCATGTGCGTAGAAAAATCTATTGTCATTCTTTTCCCTAGATTTTTTTACAGTTTAATAAAAATACATAATATGGCAACATTGAAACACGCTTTTTAAAATACACAAGTAAACTATTAATCACATAGAGAACCTCCCTGCGTCGTGATCTCTAAACTTAATCCTCCTCATATATTATTATTTTGTTACAATTAACTTTGGGGGGACCTCACTCGAAGAAGACATAATTTCGTTCAATAATTTGTTAATAAAAGTAAAAACTCTAATCATAAAAATTAAGTCTTAACACAATAATATATGAATGACACAAATCAGCTACCTAAAGACATTACTTACATTGAAGAATTTCGAAGAAAAACAAATCACGAAACTCTTCCAAAATATCAATTATAAATAATCATTCAGAATCACCACAACATGCACCATCAAAATCTTTTCAAAGACAATCAGTTCTCACCAAAAAATCTATCTCCCTTAAGACCCTCTACCACGGTTCTACTAACCAACTTCCTCATTTAAAATAGATGATTACAAGTAAAGTCCCCTCATACACAACACAGTCACAGTGCAAACTGCCACAGTAACACAGTAGCAGTAAACATCGTCGTCCGCTACCGTTAGCCCTAAACTACACTTCCTAAACAATTACCGCCTAATGCACAAATTTAGACAGACAACTAGGACTTTTTTACACAAATGACATTGTACAATTGAATCGACTACGAAACTGGCCACCGAATTGAAATCATAGAGTATTTATATACGAGCCGTGGGATGTCACGTTTACTTTTGAATATTTTTTTTTTATAAAAATAAATTAGTGATGTTTTGTATAATACGTAAAAAAACACATCTTTTAGACTATGTTGGGAATACAGAAAGAGTGTAAAAGTTATGTTATTTTATTTGTAATATTTTGAATTAAAATAAATGAAAAGTCCAGCTTAATCATAATTTTATTAGCATTTTATGTGATGCTTCTTGGCGCGGTTATTAAACCGTGAATATTTTTTGGTTAGAGTGTGAGGAACGTCAATATAAGTCTAGCATTTAGGCCTGAAAATTAAGAGTAGAACATTTTGATATTCAAAAGTAAAAGCAAACACACTAGCTATAATTAATAATTACAAGAAAGAAATGCGGAAATCCTTTAAAAATACTGCTTCGTTGCAAGCGCAAATTACAAAAATAATATTCAAAAAGTCTAAACTATACTTAAAAATATATCTCGTTCTAATACTTTTATTTTAAATTATAATTACAGCTACTATTTACACGTCATCTAGGTACATCAACAACGAATGTGCGTTGTTACAAAATTATTATTTTTTAATCACTTCTTTTTTTTTCGTCGAATAAGTTTAAACATGAGATTCTCAATATTTATTCGTCATATCCGGTGTCGAGTCAATGTTGGAATGTTTTTTCGTTTCCGTTATTTCTTTCAGTACATTTATCACATATTAGGAAAAAAATATTTTTTGGAATTTTCTTATTTGCGGAATGGAAGTTACGTTAGTGTTGTCAATCGATAGTCTGCCTAATCTATCGACCTTTATAATTTTCTATAGATTTTTTATCGATATCTTTTTTAGCATTTTGTAAGGCTCTTATCGTTATTGTGAATCAATTTATTATGTTTTTCAATTCATTAGAAAATAAAAGAGGATATTATAAGTCTCGGGATACTAAATCTTTCGAATTAACACAATTTATTAATTCACAGTGTATGTTTGCAATGATATAGACAGAATGTGTATTTGAGATCATCTCACCATTATTAATTAATAATTACGTCATAGCAATGTCGATAAAACAGTATTGAAGTAATTATAGACAATTATTTGTCTGAGTACACTAAAAGGTACACCTCTGTGTGACATTTATTATTATTTGTCTAGTAATTATTTAATCCAACATTTTTTTGTGATAATATTACTTCTCTCATTCCTACACCATCTTAAAGATCAAAAATTAATTTATAATTACAACCATTGATCATTACCGCTTTATTAGTGATAATCCTTCTTCTATTCTCTAAATTGAGTTTGGATCTTATTCTTATGAGTTTAAGATTCAGACTCTAACTAACTATTCCACGATTCCCTGCCTGTCTTCACATTATTTTGCTTTATTGAATAATTCACAATTTTTTTTTTTATAGTGGGTCGTGTCAACGAATCCGTGAGCGGTTTTTTTAAATTATTTCTCATCGTTTTTCACTGGATTAACGACTTGAAATATTACTATTGCCAAACCATTTCGTATGCAAAAATGGTCAAACCTTTTTTAAATACATCTGCGCATTTTGGCGCAGATTTCCGTCCATTGAAGATAATAAGCGCAATTTTTTTCCAAGTATATTTTTCGAATTATAAATGGCAACTTGCTCACTATAATTTTTTTCTTCCTAACCACCACAATTATGACAAATGTCTTTTTCACACATTTTGAAAATATAGTCTGACGGAAGATTTTTCTTTATCGCTTTTCATTTTTACCTAGTAGTCATCGAATAATCTCATCGACTTCAAAAACAGCTTAGGCTTATTTCACCAATGAAATTAAAACCGATCAGCACATTCATGAGCTGTCATTTTTGTGGAATTTTGACACTGACAGTTCTCGAACGCAGTTTAAATGTGTTGAGGCCCCACTGAGTTTGTTTTAACGCCCTGGATTGGTGAAGATCCAATCGGAACGCCGAACGCGGTCGATACGTAAAGTCGAGATGGTTAAAACACACTAGGGACTCCGATAGCGATCTATTTTATTAGTGAAATTCAAAGGTTTAAGGTTGAATTTCACCAATAAAACGGTTATTAGTGAAATTCAACCTTAATCCTTTACAAGTACGAGAATCGACCGCGTAATTGGTTTTACCACTTTTGACAAAAACCTAGTAAATTGAAACTTCACTGCGGTTGAAACTTAAAAATATCTGTCACATTGGTATTAAATGTGGTAAACAATTATGAGGTCGACTTAACATAATAGTAGGTTGCACACATTTTTGACCCAGCACACGAAACATTTTACATAGGCGAAATAGAGCCTTGAAATTTGCTGGAACCCTTTATATGTAATACAAGAAGCCAATATAATCATTAACAATTTTAGTAGGCAATATTATCGAATCAGTGTCTATAAAATTCCTTAAAAACTTTATAGTGGGCATAATTCCTGGTCGTCATGCCACTGTTGGGCGTGACATCATATCTGCGTCCACCGGTCGTCGAAGAACTGGCGCATGTTGTGACCGGCGCGTCCCACGGGACTGTCGTCCTCATTGAATACTTCGCAGTTGCTGAAGATCAGTCGGACATCTGAGGCGAACTCTTCTTTGCATTTGTATCTGTTGGGTAAAAGTGGGTTTGTTAGTAAGTGGAAATGGTGATGCGCTTTCTTCATCACTACATGTTATAAAACAAAGTCCCCCGCCGAGTCTATCTGTTCGCGATAAACTCATAAACTACTGAACGAATTTTGATGCAGGTTTCAGGCACAGAGTGATTTATGATGAAGGTTTAGGTATGTAAAAAAAACTTTTACCAAAAAAAACACTACAAAGTGAAAAATTACTTTAATTTCGGAAGTCGGTGACTTTGGATATGTATTCAAATTTTTTGTCACCGCCTTCCGAAGTAAAATAGTTTGTTTTTCTGTCAGTTCCGGAACTTATAACTCGAGAACAAGCAATTCGATTTACACAGTTTTTTTTTATTTATTGATTCTGGTTTAGCATTAGTTACTGTTTACGGGCTGAACTTCGAAGATGGAACTTCTAGAAAAAATCGGCTACAGCATAGCTATTCACAACCATTCGGTAGGCTATCGTATCGAAAATTACACGTTTCGATAACCTGATTTTCCTTGCCCTCGATAGCAAACAGCTGTCGGAAGAAGAGAGGTCGTCTATTTGATTTAAACTGACTAATGGAGATGGTTAAACGAAACTCACACTAGAGCCGTAGATTTATCTACATTTTTAACATAAAGGCGATACATACATATTATCCTGCAGCTTCCTCTTAATGGTCGAGAGGTCCATAGGACACTTGATGACCTTCTTGTACTGCGGGAACTGCTTGGTGTTGACCGGCAGGAGGAACGGCCACGCGTGCTCGTGGCATTCCATCTCGTTGAGGAGGTTCCTGAGGACAAGAGGTACGTTTTTTTTTTAATTTTGAACTTAAAATAAAACATGTATTTATTTGGGTTTCGTACAGCTACTTTCTGGAAAGGAACTCTTAGTCATAAGCTGAGGCAGTGACATTTTGCTCCTACGACCCACAATTATTATTTTTTTAAAAAGGTAAACCATGAAATGTTATAGTTGTAGTAAAACTGAAAACTTGGATGTAGGTTTTAAAACCAATATCTTTAACCAAGACGCTTGTGGCTAAGTAATAACAGCCACGGGGTCGATCGATCAGGTTAAGCTACCCTTGCCACGGTTGGTTCCGGGATGGGTGACGATATTTGCCGCGCATCGAAAAGCACGTTAAACGGTTGGTCCCAGCTATCATTCGCAGATTTTTGACAGTCATTACAGGTCGTCAGAAGCCTGAAAGTCTGACAACAAGTCTTACCAAGGGGTATCGTATTACTCATGTAAAATATTGGTACTCAGCTGCCTCCGGTAAGACTCGAAGCCAAACCCAACATAGTTAGGGCTAGGCAGATGAGTATATCAAGTTAGACCAACAGTGACTTACTTGCAGAAAAGTAGTTCTTTCTGCTGTTTCTTGACGGTGTTTTTTTCCTTCTTGGCGCGAGACATTAGCGGCGTGTTCTCTGCGTCGATCTCTTCAACTGTACAAATAGAAACAACTATGAAAATCACAGAAAAAATATGTTGATAAGAGAGGTAGAGACTAAGAGAGAGCAGTGGTAACGGCCGCGACTTACGAGATCGAAGGTTCGAGATCGAAGGTTCGAGATCGAAAGTCCGAGATCGAAGGTCCGAGATCGAAGGTTCGAGATCGAAGGTTCGAAACTTCGAATCCAGACAGGCGCTTCATCATCATTATATCAGCCGAAAGACGTCCACTGCTGGACATAAGCCTTCACCAAAAGGGCGGATTTGCCATAATCGCCACGCATGGCAGGCGGGTTGGCAATCGCAGTATGATGGCTTTTTTTTTTTGGGTGGGATATCAACAAATAACTTCTCCCGTTCTGGATGGAGCAGGAGGGCGTGTCAGACTTTGACTGACTAAAACCCACCCGTGTGCCCTTGCGGGCCCCATCAGTTGCTGCTGACATCTCTTTGAGGCGCGCGTGGAACACAACGCGTCGTCGACCCGGGCTTGGTCCTTACCGGACAACGAGCTACCCATTACTCGCCGTCCACAAGCCCGCGCCTACGGTGGCCGGTAATCAGCCTGGGATTCCCGCCGCCCAGGGCGTCTCCTGCGAAAGCCACGGCCGTGAGGACGCATGTACTGCATCTCCCTCACGTGCGCCGCCTTTGCCTCAGTATGATGGTCAAATGCATAGAGAACGCTGCTGCCCATTCTCTAGTAAGTCCCTTAGTCGCCTTCTACGACACCCACGGGAAGAAATGGGATGGTGCTATTCTATTACGTCCGGCACCACACGGAACGCTTGGAGCGGCGCTTGTTGTATAATAATTTTAATCAGCCCATATTGTTCCCACTGCTGGGACACAGGCCTCCTCTCTTCTAGAGGGAGTGGGCCGTAATCCACCACGCGGGCCCAGTACGGGTTGCTAGATACCACATGTCTTCGAATCGAACAATGGTGATGAAATGTAAATTATTTCATAACTGCTGCTCTCAAAACGGTGAAGGAAAACGACTCGAGGAAACCATCCTATTAAAAAAATCGAAGACAAGACATCTACCAACCCGCACATATTATTATTCGAAGACTGTTAGTTTTTAAATAATGTAAATATTTTAATTAATGAATTGCATAGAAAACAAGAACACTTGAATTTCGCGGTCTACCCTTCGCGGTATTCCCCTTAAGCACCTGTAATAACAATAAATAATATTCTAAGCTATCCCATTCACTTTACAACAGTCTAGAAGTTGGCGTTTAGTCACCAAAAAATACCAAAGAGTTAACAAACGTACCATCTATTTGTGTGTCAGTCTCGTCATGCTGTAGGGCTCCGTTGCCGCCCACATACTGTAGCGCGCGACGTTTCTCTGGAGGGCCCTCATCTGCACTCAACTCGCCTGTCAAATAGACAAAGAAAAGAATTATTTAATTCCTCCTATTTAATACAAATATTCAGGTTGGAAAATAGCTAGTATTAGTATGGAAGTGTGTATAGTATGGATTCATGATTATTTAACTACCTAGTGGAAAAATGAACGCTTCGAGACAAATATCCTGTAGTCGAAGTCTTAGCACAAAAGCAAACGCGTCCCGGCTGTCATTCGTAGATCGTTGACAGACGTTACGGGTCGTCAGAAGCCCGAAAGTCTGACAACCAGTCTTACCAAGGACTATTGTGTTGCCCAGTAACTGTTGTGGAGACTAGATAGGCAGTCGCTCTATACAATGCTAAATTAAATTAGCTGGCAATACTTACGAATAAATGAATTTGAATTTTGAAAAATTACAAAAACAGACATCCAGCGAATGACGTAAAATTTTTTTGGTTCTATTAGTTTTTGATATCGATACCTAACATGGGTAAAGTATTGCCAGCTAATTTAATTTGACCCTTTATAAAACCGTCATCAAGATCTAAGCAGATTTTGATGATCATTCAGACCTAATGGACAAATCAACGCCTCCGAATCAAATATTCGCACACAAAAATATTAAGTTTCGCGTTACGTTGCGTTTCGTCGCAGTCTGCTACATTTGGCGCCAGCGAATGGTTCGACCGCGTCCGTCGTGTTCGCAGCGTCACGTCGACTCGAGTTTGTCGTGTTCGCAGGCCACCTCATAGGATAAACGGAAAAATAATACAAAGGCTTTTCGATTGGTTTTTCGAAAAAAAAAAAAAAAAAAAATCTTCGCCAAATGTGGTGTGTATGTATGTGATGTTAGGTTGAGAAACTTTTGGATGGAAACAGTGTATTAAGCCGGGTATAAATTCTCCTTGTTGTTGCGTTACATTGCGGCTCATTTACAATATGGTACCCGACATTAGGTTAAACGAGGGACAGTTCTTTAAGGGAGTGTACTCATGAAAATGATGATCTTTTATAAAGAATGTCCCTCTTTTAACCTAACACACTGTATACATCCATTTACACTGTGAGTCAGTTCCAAAACTTATGTGATATCACTATAAACAAATGGATGAAAGTCACTACAAATTGGCATGCACATGTGCATACCTGCAGCCGTGGACGCCAATTTGTAAATACAGTTAGTTGCACAATCAGGGGCATATACACCTTAAGGACTATTTTTGCTTGTAGCACTCGACCGCTAAAGAAATCTCATAAACCAATAGTGGTCATCGCGTTCACGGGATTTTGTTTTCAAACTGTATAGATATGGATTTCTTCCATAATACTTACAAATTGAGTGCTTTGATTTGATTGTTTGAATACTTAGCCCGAGTTTGCACAGACGTAAAAATATTGCGCCGGGATCGCATCGTGATTTTCAACGCTCTGCTAGGCGCCTAGAGTTGAAAATCCAGCAAAAGTGTTTTTTCGACGCGCTGGGATGCACTCTGTTTGATTCTCAACGCTAGACTCAACACTGAGAGTTCAAAATCCAGTGCGAAATAAAGTCTCGCTGCGAAATTTTTACGTGCGTGCGAACGCAAAATTCTAATATTAAATCACCTTAAAAATGTTAATTATTTGACAATTTTGTGGTCATTTTTCTAACCTTAATCAATAATTTGTCAATAACAATCTAATTATGGTAATGAAACACGTCTGTTTAAAAAATTGTGATATCCATACAGGGTATTTTTTTAACCAGTGCGCAAACTGTAAGCATGAATTCAGCATATCATTCTAGACTCCTAGCGTAGAAAATTTTCGTCGGTTGTACAAAAAAAATCAGCTGTTTCATAGAAAGTGCAATACCTACGCGGTCAAAATGTATGGAACAGATGATTTTTTTTTTGTATAATAACCGAAGAAAAATTTCAACGCTAGGGAATTTTGAATGATATGCTGTATTCATGGTTACAGTTTGCGCACTGGTTAAAATGTTATCCTGTATAAAGTTGAAACCTTCTCAATACAGATGAATGTGTTACTAATTCCTTTTATTGAATGATTGAATTGAATATAAGATCACGTTCGCACGGACGTCGGTGTTCATTGAAAATCTAACAGAGTGCATTCCAGCACATCGAAAAAACACAATCTTCAGTTTTCAACTATCGACTCTAAGCAATGCGTTAAAGATCCATAGCGCGAAAAAACGTTCGAACGTGAACTAAACACGGTTTGTTTACACTTTCATTATGTACAGTTGAAACAGACTGTAGAAAAGATTGTAGTTAAGCGAATGAGAGGAGACAGTTCAGTGGATTTTTTTCTGGGTGGGAAATCATCAAATAACTTCTCCCGCTCTGGGTGGAGCAGGAGGGCGTGTCAGACTTTTACTGACTAAAACCCACCCGTGTACCCTCAGTTGCCTGTGTGCCAGGGGCCGCGGTATCTCTTTCGAACAACCCGCACCCCTGGCAGGCATCGGCTCTAGCGGACCCCACCAGTCGGGGCTGACATCTCTTTGAGGCGCGCGTGGAACACAACACGCCGTCGACCCGGGGACTATCCAGTGGTTAAGCGCAAATGGCACTTTTGTAATTTCTAATGTAACGATATTATCATCGATGTCCGGTTCAGCGTCACGGCATCAAGAAAGTAAAATGTATGGAAATATACAGTGTGGTAATTAGGTGATCACATTAAATTGAAACCACGGTTTCTACGTTACGTATTTTAAACATACACAGTTTAAATCCCTACTAATATTATAAATGCGAATGTAATATTATAAATGCAAAAGTCTTTCTGTCTGTTACGCTTTCACGCCGAAACCGCTGAACCGATCGTCATGAAATTTGGCAGAGATATGGAGAAGGACATAGGCTATTTTTTTACGCGATAACCGACATCCACGCGGGCGGCGCCGCGGGTAAAAGCTTGTAATGAATAAAAATCAACATTCTAGCCGTGGGGCGTTCTTTTTACGTTTTACTAGCATGCTATCACGCTTGTAATCCCAGAAGGTTTGGCAGAGGTGTACCTATAGTACGTAGGGTAGTTCGTTTAACAACATTAAAATTAAAATTTGTGTTTTTTTTTAACTACTGGATACTTTAGTTAATTTTCTAAAACCAATTAATTTAAAAAAAATTGTGATTGTTTGGTATAAAGTTATAGTAGTAAGGAACGATACCATAAAGTTGGTGTTGAATTTCTGATACCATCGCCTTACGCGTGTCTAGCGCCTTATTATCAAGGGTGGGTTATTCCTGTTTGTAAAATGTTGTGTTCCATTTTTTGTCCAATTGTTTATTTTATTTTTACTGTACCGGGTGTAAAAAGGCCACATTAAGCAATTCCTCTAAAAGTGATTCATTTCCTGAATTCCCCTATGATTCTGCTATTTGACATTTTACTTTATTAAAGCAGTTCATAATTTGGTGACCATTTTACGAATTTCCATACAATGCTGTCAAACAGATGAATTGTCAGTTTTTTTTTTTTTGTTGGGTGGGAAATCATCAAATAACTTCTCCCGCTCTGGGCGGAGCGGGAGGGCGTGTCAGACTTTTACTGACTAAAACCCACCCGTGTTCCCTCAGTTGCCTGTGCGCCAGGGGCCGCGGTATCTCTTTCGAACAACCCGCACCCCTGGCAGGCATCGGCCCTTGCGGGCCCCATCAGTTGTTGCTGACATCTCTTTGAGGCGCGCGTGGAACACAACGCGCCGTCGACCCGGGCTTGGTCCTTACCGGGCAGCGAGCTACCCATTACTCGCCGTCCGCAAGCCCGTATGAATTGTCAGTTTGTGATCATTTTACGATTTTAAATATGATTCATAATATGATCTTATTATGTTTCTGCCAAAGTGGCCTTTTTAGACCCCCTGTTTAATGTTATAACCTAATCGCACGTATTTCCATGCATTTTAAGAACGCGAACGTCCACAACAATATTGCCATGTTAGAAATTATAAAAGCGTACATTAGATGCAACCAAGACCTATAAAAATCCATTAAACTCACCCGTAAGATGATTCAATCCGTTCTCGCTGTCAGCGAGTGTGTCATCCATCTTGTCATCATGTTTCTCCGGAGTGTGCAGTGCGGAGCCTGAACATTCTTCAGCTGTAGTCGATGTTGAGGCGAGAGATGCTGCTGGGCTGAAATGTAGGACAAAAGAGGTATTTAGTAACTTGTGTGAAACTTAAATTAGAAAAAGTTAGTCAAGACAAAATTTTGCTGAGATTTTCAAATTCCTCTGCGCCGAGTTCTTTAAATTAAGGTTGCTCCAAGATGGTATTTTCAAAATCAAAATCAAAAGTCATTTATTCAAATTAGGCTGAGAATCAGCACTTTTCGAACGTCAAAGTACATGAGACAGTCCCCCAAAACGCCCACCCTTCACCACTTCCTAGTGCTTTAGCTGGGAAGAAGAAGTGGCGCAACAAACTCCCCAGCAGCACAGCTGTCTGTTTAGTCGGATAGACTTGATTCTATACATACATAGGCAAAGTAATCAACATTACGAGACACAGAACTTAAAAAAATTTCATTTATGTCAGCTAGCCATGCCAATATACCGACAAATAAAATGATTTTTTTTTTAGAATATTGATAATCCTACTTCCTACTCATCTTACTAATGTGAAAGTTTTTATGGTTGGATGTTTGTTACTTAATCATACAAAAACGGTGGAATGGATTTGGATGAAATTTGGCACACAGATAGTTTATAACCTGGATTAACACTTATGATACCTGTTATCCCGATAGAAAGTTCCCGTTGAAAAAATTTCGACAGCCACGCGTGCGAAGCCGACGTGGAAAATTTTCCCACCGGCAAAAGTTATTAATTACGTCAAAGCCGGCTGTCGCTGAAAACCAGCGCTGGGGCTCTGTCTTGCATAGGGTTGCAGCAAAATGCTGAGCGATAGCCGTTTTATGTGGATGTGACGCATGTTTCCCTCAAGCTTTTTTTTATTATTTTTTAGTGTGTTCCTGGTTTTTGCGTAATGTTTACCGCAAATAAACGTTTTTTCTTTCTTTCTTCTTTCAATTAAATAAATAATAACGTTTTATGAAATTTAAATTTATTCACAAGACTAAAACACGAAACCGTATACGTGTGATAAATAAATGTCGCCATTAAAGCGGTACGCTGTATATCAACTGGTCATCTCTTAGCTGCTCTAAGGCTTATTTTAATTTCTGAATTGTTTTTTTTTTGTTTTCTATTACGGACGCTTTAAATGTGCACGTCTTTTGACATCGTTCTCTCATGCATAATTTCAAACATGAATGATGTAACTACAATATTTTGATTTAAAAAGAGTGCCCATGGAGTTTCTTGCCCATTCTTCTCCTTATGTACCTACTACGCTTTTGAATGGGCAATTAACTTCATCTTTCTGACTGACCGACCCCTTGACAGCCTATAATTGATACAAAATAAGATACAGCTGATTATTACAGTAGCCAGTACATACCTCGGCACCATATTCTGGTCTATATCGAGACTGGCGTTGAGGTCCCGATGCTTGGCATCCCGCTTCTTCATGTTCCGCGGCTTCTTGGGCGGCGCGCGCGATATGCACTGCGAACAGTACCATTTGCCGCGCGGGTTCTGTGGGAGAAGAGAAAATGTTACTATAATACGTGCATTTCATAGATTCCATTAGAACGCGAATGATTTTTCTGTATTCAGATGTAATAGCTATAAATTTTTCAGGAGGCACAATTTTTTACTGAACGGCAGTGCCTGGTTGTAAAATGTGTCATAGGACTACTTAAAAGGCGCATCAGATAAAACACTAGACAAAGAACATTTGCATGTCGGTGTGTAACTATTGATGCTCGAAGCAACATTCTCTTTTACAAAGATCTGTCGCCCAGCAATAGAAGTAGCCAGTATGGCTATCAGTGGACCACTATCAGCCATTATCGACCAGTAAGGGACTACTATCGGCCAACGGTGGGCCAATGCCCAGCATTGGGCTACAACATTACCTTCAAAAGCGGCGGGTAGTGACAGTCCTGGTGGTAGGCTCTGGAACACAGCGCACAGGGTATGGTTCTAGTGTTAGCGTTGGCTCCACCGCACACGATGCATACTCGCTCGCCTCTAGCTTTGTTCACGCATTCCCAGCAATACCTGTAATGACAAGACAAGGAGAGGAGTTCAGACAAGGTCTCAAACTTTGATACTTCCCTACTAATATTATAAATGCGAAAGTAACTTTGTCTGTGTGTCTGTCTGTTTGTTAGGTTTTCACTCCTAAACCGCTGAACCGATCGTCATGAAATTTGGCAGAGATATAGCCTGGGATATAGAGAAGGTCATAAGCTACTTTTTTACGATAAGTCTATTTGTGAAAAAATATTGGTATACGACATTCAAAGTTGCTTTCTTGTTTTCCGTGAAATCAAGCTCATGCAGTTTTTACAATTTTTCTCGTATTTTTTATAAAGAATTTCACTACATATTTTGTGAGTTATTTTTGTATGTACTAAAAGTTATAAAAATCATTAGTAGTAGTTGTAGTTCATTCATTGGTGAGAAGAAAGGCGTGAGTTTGTGTTATACACATGGAAGCTCATGCGTGTAAGCCTTTTAATCGTATTTTTTATTATGAACTTATATTTTTAAAATTTTAATTATGTCTTTATGGATCATGTTGTCTGCAATCAAGATTTTTGAAATGAAAACTTCTTTAGGCGCGTTCAGCACTTTTTGGGTGAACAAAAATCATGGAACTCGCGTCATCGTCACCGAACGCTTTTTGATTTAAGGGGAATCTAGTCGCGGGCTCGAACTCATAGGTGGTCCTGGCTAAAAATTACGCTGTCTCACTTGGCATCGTGTCCAACAGAGGTCGTATCAGTTATGAGCAATTAGACACTAGTTAGACACGCACAACGTTATTGAGTGAGATGCTGGACCATTTATAGTAAAACAGGCGAATACAAAATTAGGAAAAGTCCTTCGGAAGATCGGGTTTTATGAAAAAACCACTGCATAAATCAATCACCAATAAAGTTTATTAAACTTATCAATATTTGAACTTTGTCGGTACTGACTTGGTTTTGCAGATTTTACACTTCTTTTATTACTCAAACTCGCCCAAAGTTAGGTTGAGTTAGCAAGAAAAACTAATTTTTGATGGCTCCTAACTTTTTAATGGCTTTTTATTTTAGTATTCTGTTTCCGTATAGACAATATTAATAATGAGACAAAACCATACCATGTTTAATATTTGATATTCATTGTCGAACAGTGGAGTAATACACTCCCGAAGTTCACTTCCTGCATTCTCATTCCAAAAGTGCACACAGTAAATATATAATATGCTTACCAGTCCCCATCAGGAATCTTATCCATCCGCGGCTTGAAGCAGTACGTGTGATAGCCCTTATCACAGCCGTCACATAACAACAGCTGATCTTCGTTGTCACCGCTCAGGCAAAACTGACAGTTCTGTACACAGAATAGGGTACAATATTAGTTGGCATGCTAGGTTTTAGTTAGGAAGGAAGGAAGAATTATACCCAGCGGGAAGTTCATTACGAGAATAACCGAAATACACGAAATATTTTCTAAAATAATGATGCTGTCTCTTTTTTTTTTCACTTACTAAATTACAATAGGAATATTGCTATCTCAACTCGCAGCTATAAAAAGAAAGAGGTGGATATAAAAGCTGTCAAAATAAGTTAACAAAAAAATGAACTATATTTTTCCGTCGTTTATATTTAGTGTCGTTGCACGATAAAATAAATTAGAAATGTATAAAGTGAAAATCACATTGCACTGCACTCTGTCAGCTCTCTGGCTGCCCCCAGTTTTACAAAAGTCACGGTATTTTGGCCACCTATTTAATACGACAAAAACTAACTACTATATACATGTCTCATGCGTACCGTCTTCATGATGCTCTTACCGCAAATCACGGCTGCCTCTAAAGCCCAGGTTCCCACGGACGCAATCAAAACGCGACGGGATTTTTTCGCGCTTTCGATCTTCAACGTCCTAATTTAATTGAAATGTATAATGATGGCCCGAAACACAGGTTTAAATAAACCTAACATTCTAATTCCGAAAAATTACCACTTGCACTTGTAATAAAAATATTTTAGAAATTGTTTATTTTTAAGCACTATTATATTGTATGGGAAATTTATTACTGTTGGCTAAATGTACTCTTTTTGTAAAGGTTTTTATTTAACAAATATCTATCTATACGAACGCGCTAATCTCAGGAACTACTGGTCCGATTTGAAAAAATATTTCAATGTTAGATAGCCCATTTATCGATGAAAGCTATAGGCTATATAACATCACGCTAAGACCCCTAGGAGCCGAGCAAAGTGAAAAAGTCACGAATACGAAGTACTCGCACGGGCAGGCGACGGGGTGGGTCGGGGAGCAAGAAATTTGACGCGAACGAAGTCGTGGGCAGAAGCTAGTATTAAAATAAAAACGCTCTGCTTAGCGCTGAAGGTTGATAATCGAAGACTGTGTTTTTTCGACGCGCTCACTCGTGCTGCACTCTGTTGCGATTCTCAATGCTCGATTCACCACCGAGATTTAAAAAATCCAGTGCACGATAAAACCCCACCGCGATTTTATTACGTCCGTGTCAACATCGACTAACACTTGTAACAACATCGTTACACTCAACGCCAATGTTCCTAGCAGCAGCGGTCATAAAACGTGCGAGTAGGACGGCGAATGCTTGGATTGTCGTGTCATCTCGCTCACACTTTTTATGACCGCCACTGTCACGAGTCTTGGCGTTTACTACAGTTGTTTTTTTAATACACAAACGATAAAATGCTACAAACGTGCGAGTAGGACGGCGATAGCTTAGATTATCGTGTCATCTCGCTCCCACTTTTCAACTATAGTTGCTTTTTATTACACAAACGGTAAAATGCTATACATTTTCTTTGCCTACAACGACACAATTTTCTAACTACACATACAAATTAGCGTGTTTTCGTCACTAGGACGTATGCCCGCGACCAGATGGGTATACGTACATGTCTCATACGTACCGCCTTCATGATACTCTTGTCCCACGCCACGGCTGCCTCTAACGCTTGCAGTGACATCGCTAGTTGAGCGGAGGTGTTGCAGCGGGCCACTGCTTCCCGCCATGTTGCTAGGCCGCGGGCTATGCCTTTGTTGTCGGCTGGGGAGAGAATTGAGGTAAGCAAATTATATTTCCTGCAGGCATGACGCTTTCTATTTCTACGAAGAATAGACAGTGCTTTTTCAATGCAAAGTAATATTTCGTTTCTCCATTTTTGACATCGCACCGTAGATAATCCTTCTACAATCTGTCATTTTATCTTTCGTTTTTAACGATCTTTGTCGAGAAGAATATTTCTTCCTAAACTGTCAAAATCACACTGACAACAAACTTTCTACTCGACGGCCACAAAGTATATACGATTATCTACAAAATAATGATTCGTTTAGAACGCATAACTGTGATAATTAATAGAAAAACATAGCTATCTTCTCCTATTGTACATCATTTAGTTAATAGTCATGTTTATTCTTCCGTCGACAAATCGGTGCTCGTAGTAAGCCTGCTGACCGCATAAGTCTCGAACCCGTCGGAATATCGGGATAAAAATATCTTATGTCCTAATCCAGGTCATGGTCTACCTATATGCCAAATTCCATCCAAATCCGTTCAGCGGTTTTAGCGTGAAATCGTAACATATATGAAAAATCAAGTCTTTTCTCTTTATGATATCAGTTTAGTTATGCCTGAATTCCTCAAACGGAGAGGCAAATTGAGTGAATTAATGTGTTCCTTATATTTTTTGATACTCTGAAACGGTTTAGAATTTGTACTATTTTGCAATTTCACATCTTTTAGATTTGCAGCGCAATCATCTCCAAGATCTGGAGGGATTTGAACTAAAATTATCAACGCGAAAGTGAGTTTGGTTGTTTGTTTGTTACGTTTTCACACTAAACGGCTAAACGGATTTAGATGAACTTTGAAGGATAGGTAGCCCGGGATCTGGCGAAGCATATATGCTACTTTTCACCCTGGATCGTAGATGAAGTCGAAAGCAACAGCTAGTAAGTAGTATATTTTCAAAAGTATACCATCTAAAGATACAACAAAATCTTTAAGTATAGTAGTATTAATTTTAAACTATTTCATGACGTACGGTACAATATGAGTGCTTTACAAAGTGGTAAAAAAATTATCACACATGCGTGTAACGTAACATCTGACATCTCACCTTGGTAATAAGCAACATTGTAGCAACCTCTCGGAAAATGGGTAAGTACAGTCAGCGACAAAAATATCGGGACGAAAGACTGTTCAAAATAATCTCAACAACTAAGAAAATTAAACTTTATCTCAATTGGATAAAGTTATTGTCAGAATGACATTTGTCCTGTATTGTCTTCATTCTGAAACATTCCTTGTGTGATTGAGTTAATGTTTAATTTTCATAGTTGTTTAGATTATTCTGAACAGTCTGTCCGTCCCGATATTATTGACGCTGACTGTATCATCTGTCGACCAACTCTACTACCGCGCGCCCATTGGTCAAATCAAATAGCGCGCGCTGCCCCGAGTTACTGTTAAACACTTCCATCCCTTTTCACGAAAGCGAGAGGACAGATGTTACACGTTAAAAAATGTTGAATGCTTACCTTTCCCCTCGCTGTCGGTATTCTGTGGCGACGACGCAGACGCGTTACCGTGTTCGGCTTGCAGTACGGCGCCGAGAGTCGCTTCTGTTGTACTGCACAAAGTAAGATAAATGATTTGTTATGGTTTATATGGTTGCTATTAGACGTTGACCTGTTTTGTAACAGTTTGTCGGCGGATTTTACTATTGTAGTGTCTTCTTTGTGAATTTGTTGGATACATTTTGTGGTCGTTTTAATTTCAGTGTATTTTAATTGTATTTTATAATGATAGAATTTAAAGTTGTATTTGTAGTTACTCATTCAAGTCATTTATTCAAACTAGGCTGAGAGTCAGCACTTTTTGAGCGTCAAAAATTACATAAGACAGTCCCCCAAAACGCCCGCCCTTCACCACTTCCTAGTGCTTTAGCTGGGAAGAAGAAGTGGCGCAACAAACTCCCCAGCAGCACAGCTGTCTGTTATGTTGGAGGAACTTGATCCTATACAATAATAGCATATAATTAACATTCGACAATTAATGCAAATTTAATTAATAAAAATAAAAATGTATGCAGTCAAGTAAAATAAACAATGCATTGCACATATCACCATATTTCAATAATTTACATTAGTTTAATTATAGACGTTTAATATCGAAGTTTTGAAAACAGACTTTACTAAAAATAAACGAATATTGAAAAGCAAAACATCCAATACATGCGTGCGTTGATCAAAACCACCACCAAGTACTAATGATTTTTAATTAATTAAAAAGTATCCAGGAATCCTGTTTATTCCTATTACTCCAACCAGTTACCATGCGCGTCAAAAAACGGTGCAGAAAAATATCGTGAGGAAACCGGCATATCCTAGACAAAATCGAAGACCTTACAACCCTCCCTGGGCCTGCGTAGTGGATTTTAACCCACTCTTTGTCACAGAGGAAGCCTGTGTCGCAGTGGGCTGATTATAAGATGATGAGACAAAAAGCTTAAGCAAAAAGCACTTCAAGACCCACAAACGAAAAGATATTGGGTTGACATTGACTCATTAAAAAGGCAGACAAAACAAAGGGTGATTTTTTCACACAGAAAGATGATATGGCTAAAAATGAAGGAAAATCTGAGACGATGACTAACGGACGGCTTGAGGTTCCTCTCGACGTGTGTTCCAAGACTCTTCAGTTTGTACTGCGCGCTTGTGACCGGTGATCGATGAATGAGGGTTTTCATGAAAATTCACGCCACCAGATGGCGTCGCTTTGACAATAGGTCTCCCATTTCGACAATGATTAAAAAATATGTGAATATTGATGATGTTCATCATTCGTTTATTATTTTACGACTAAACAAAATACCAGGCGCTTTGGTACTTTTGACAGGTGCTTGGTGAAAAATGATTTTATTTTTGTAAGTAGGTTTGTCCAAATACTTTTACATGTTAATCATATTTTTAAAATTAGATGAGGACGGGTTTTCCTATCTGACTACTCTGAGAAGAAAGGCCGAAACAAACTCATAGTCTCTTTTAAAGTCCAGACCATAATCTTGCTCATGTAAAGACCATGTGAATTCGTTGCTGAAATGGTATTTTGAGGAAAGAACCATACAAATTGAGTGGACCAGTCCAGTCAGTGGACAGGCCCTAATCAGACCTAGACCGAGACCCGGCGTCTCGGTGCTGCCACCTAGTGAACGTCATTTCAGAAAACCCTCATTATGTGACAAACAAAGTGAACTCTACGATGATGGAAAAGCGATGTTCAGACCTCAAACAAAAAGCATGACGATGAGCCAACCACCAACACCGAAGCAGCACGACACTCTTAGTAAGGAGTGAAATACATTACCTAGCGTACCTTTGTACGAGCGGCGGCTTGAGGTACCTCCGCTCTATGTGCGCCTCAAGCGCCTGCAGCTTGCTGCGCGCGCGCGGCACGGGCTCGGCCGCGCCCGCCTCGCCGCCGCGCGCCGGCCGCCAGCCCTTCACCTGCATGGAGGCAGCGGCTACACGCTCTTCCAGTTGTTCCACCTACATTAAATATTCATAGTATTTATTAGTGGGGACAATTGTACCTGGAAGATAATGCTATGTAATGGGACATGAATGACTAGTAAATAAAAAGTGTATTTTATTATTTATAAAAATATTATATAAAAAGTTATCCACTTTTACCATGCATTATTCGTTTTTTTTCATTATTTTAACAACGGACCGCGCGCGCGATATTAGCTGTGAGTCGCTTGACCCCGGGATCAAGCGACTCACAGCTGATAGCGCGCGCGCGATCCGTACGGTGGTTAAATTAATGACACAAGAATGGTAAAAGTGGATTATGATTTTTTTTTTGTTTGCAGGTAATTAAATTAAATTACAGCTGATGCTGATTTTTGTTAGGTACTCAATATTCTATTGGGGTGATTGGGGACATGCGCTAGTTAAATTATAAAAAATAGTTTCTTTGGGAAATTTGTTTGTTATGATGAGTACAATCATGTGTTTAAATATCGGTCATTAACTATCAGTCACCCTATATAGTTGAGTAAAAATCTCTACGCTAATTCATAGTTACGTTTTAGTTTGCCCATCCATGCCACCAACCTGTATAATAATTGACAAAACGAAAACGACAGAACAAAATGATGTAACATAAAGAAATATATATACAAAATTACAAAGAGATTGTTGTAAATTATTATAGTTATATTTTTATTTGATGACGAAAAGAATAGCATAAACAGGGCAAATATTTAAATTGCTGTTTTCAGACCAATGTTGATGATAAAAAAAATATTCTTGGTACATTTACGCAAAAAACGGCAATTTTAAGCGGTTACTTTCGATTTTCATTTACAAAAGCTACATGCCGTGTGGGTCGTGCTTATTAGACAAACCACTAACCATATTAAGCAGCTGCATGTCGAGTCTACGTTGTGTGAGTGCAGAATGTGAAGTGTCCGGTGAAGGGAACCCTCCGTTTTGCGCGATGACGCGGTCGAGATGTGACACGCACAGTTCCGTGCCTAGGATGTCGCCTTTCTCTATGTAGAGCTGTGGGAAAAAGACATAATGTTTTATAGCAAAATAATTTAGCTAAGTAGCCGTACTTTTGGCAGGCACAATGAGAAAATATGTATATCTAACAACAACAACAATAAACAACGGTTAAGTTATTAAAGAGTACTGTAAAACGTGGCGGGGGTCAATCGGGACAAAACTTTAAAAGGGATTTTAACACCCAAATAGCAATAATATACTAGTAATTATAGTATAGCTTGATGCCAAAGGTGTAAGTTCTACAGTACTGTGATTACTGTTTAATTTTTAATTACCGATTAAGTGTCGTTGTTGGCAACAAACTACTAAAGTTTCGTCCCGATACCAAGGTCCACCAAGCGGGGGGGGAGTGGGGGGTAGGTCTTACCAAGGGGTATCATATTACCAAGTCACTGGGTTGTGGAGGTCAGATAGGCAGTCGCTCCATGTAAAATACTGGTATTCAGCTGCATCCGGTGAGACTGGAAGCCGACCCAACCCTTTTGGGAAAAGGCTAGGCAAATGATGATGATGACACTGCTAAATCCCTACTGAAACTGTTACGTGGTACTTTTCTTAATACAGAGCATTTGTGGCTTAAAAAATAGTTTTTTAGGCCACTCTTACCGCTTTGCAAATCTCGCTAAGTCTCCTTTGCAGTGTTAAGAGTACAACTGCTAGAAAGCCCCGTGCTTCCATATACAGGATAAGTTTTTATCCAGTGCGCATAGAAATTTAACGTCGATTTTACTAAAAAAAAACAACTGTTTCATAGAAAAGTGCAATATCTACGTGGTCAAAATGTATGGAAAAGATTTAAAAAAAATTGTATTAACGATGAAAAATTTCTGCGCTGGGGGTCTAGAATGATATGCTGAATTCATTGTTACAGTTTGCGCACTGGATAAAAGCTTACCCTGTATCATCATCATATCAGCAGAAAGACGTCCACTGCTGGATATAAGCCTCCCCCAAAAGAGTGGGATTTACCATAATCGCCACGCTCGGTAGGCGGGTTGGCGATCGCCGTGTGGTGCCGGACGTAAAAGTCCATTTCTTCCCGTGGGTGTCGTAGAAGGCAACTAAGGGACTTACTAGAGCATGGGCAGCAGCGTTCTCTATGCATTTGACCACTATACCCTGTATACGACAATTGAATTGTGAAACACATCGTTACCTTATTATTAACAGTCGGCAGATGGTTGCTGAGTGACGTATGCAATTCTCTTTCCCTGACGCCGCGCGGATGAAGACCGTCCATCAAATCACGCAGCTGATCCGCTTCTGTGACGCGCCACCAGCCGTGTCTGAGGAAAAGTATAAGTTTAAGACGGAAGTTTATAGACAACTTGTGTAGATCAAAACAGAACTAAATACACACTGTGTGTACTGTCTATTTATTTGTTCTTAGGAGAACAAACAGCTATAATAGATGAATAAAAATTGTATACACCATGACATTTTAGCCGTCTTACAAAGGTGGTCTACTCAATGTATCCGTCATAAAATACCTCTAGGCGCAATTAAAACATTGTTACCATTAATTAATATAATAGGTACAAAGAAAAATAAATAACGCTTTAGAATTATGAAACACCCTCCCTGTTATTATTGTTTACGTATCAAACGGTAGAAGATACCATTACATTCTATCATTAATTCCACTTCCATAAAAGGGTGTTTCAAACTACGTCATGCGTCTTAGTGAATGATATTTTCATTTTTTTAATTATGCAAATGTTAAAAAAAAAATATTTTTGTCTTTATAAATGGTTAGTAGTCATTGGATACATGAAGTGGGCTGCCGTTGTAAGACGAATAAAATGTCACGGTGTATAAATGTAATATGAAACATAAATCCAATTACAGGTTCTCACGAATAAAAAAAAAGAATTAGATTTTAGATTCCAAAATATAGTACTCAAAATGCTTAATCACAGTCACCAGTTATTTGAATTTGGTACCTTCGTGAGTTTTTTAAATTTTTGTTAAATTTACTTTTTGTTCTATTATTTTACATAAAAATGTTGTCTCAACTTAAATGATTGTAGTTTGTAGGTTTCAGTTTAAATAGCATGGTTGGAATTAAAGATTATTTTTAAGTGTATTTTGTGGAAAATGTTGTTGGTTATACATTTGGTCCTATTTTTTTTGTATTTCTTCCTAGGTTTTAGTTTAAATAGCATAGTTGGAATTAAAGATTATTTTTAAGTGTATTTTGTGGAAAATGTTGTTGGTTATACATTTGGTCGTATTTTTTTGTATTTCTTCCTATAAAATGTAATGTGCCACTGTTTGTTTTCACTAAAAAGCACGATAGAAAAGAATATATACACCGTGAAATTTTAATGGTTGTTTTCGTTTTGCGGCAGAACAACTTGCCTTATGGAGTACTTTCGAAGCATAGAATAAAAGTAAAAAAATAAAGTTTTTTTGTTTTAAAATAATTAAAAAAATATTCACCAACTCGGTAAAACACTACTCAATAGTAACTCCAGAGGTAACTTTTAGGTACTACTCGAATCGCACGCACCGCCGACAAAGGGAACAGCGATGCATAAATGTTCAAAGCAAAATAAAATCTCGCACGTGGTGATTTTTCACAATGGTTAATCTGCCATTTTTTGTTTCTAATATTTTATTTGTTTATTAAACGATTGTATTACCAAGACCAAACCATTTCACTGCGGGAAAACAACCATTTAAATTTCACGGTGTTAAAGGTACAATAAGCACTATGAACTATGCTACCTTTTACGGTTCATGAGATGCAGCCCTCTGACACTGTTGGTATATTGACATGCCTAGCTGACATTATGACTAATTATTTCATTAATATTCTGTGTCTCGTAATGTTTATTACTTTGCCTACCTATGTATAGAATCAAGTCTATCCGACTCAACAGACAGCTGTGCTGCTGGAGAGTTTGTTGTGCCACTTCTTCTACCCAGCTAAAGCACTAGGAAGTGGTGAAGGGCGGGCGTTTTGGGGGACTGTCTTATGGATTTTGACGTTCGAAAAGTGCTGATTCTCAGCCTAATTTGAATAAATGACTTTTGATTTTGACAGTTATTTGCACGGACGGACAGCGGAGGCTTAGTAATAGAGTTCCGGTGGCAAGATTGCGTACAGAACCCTAAAAACTGTAGTAATAGACATTAAGGTATAAGGTATTACACCCATTTTTGAAAAGTGTCTTAATTAGATTCTAAAATGCTAATAAACCACTAAAAAACAACATTTTTAATTAATAATAGTGCCATAAAAATGCCTTTAAATTTTAAATTTTCATATTTCGCGCGTAATTTGACGAAAACGCTGGACGCAGTGGACGCCATATACCTCTGTGGGTATGACGTCAGTTTTCTGTATAAACAAATGCGTTGATATTTTGTATGATAATTGTTTCTAATTTAAAAAAATGAGTTATTATTCTATTTATCGTTGGTTTGCTGTTCCTGAATGTAAGATATTATTTAAATAAAAATGACTTTGGTTACGAAAATAATAAGAGAACAAAGTTGTTCAGTTGATTAGTTAAAACAGCGGTATGACCTCATAACGTGGCGGCTACTAACTATTTCATGGTGTTCAAAAACAGATTAAAAAAACTGAAATCTTTGAATTGATTTTTTTTTTATTCCATGAATTAAAACCAACATTTACCGACTGGTTTTTGCCTAAGCTATCTCAATAATATATTTTTAGATTTTTTCTCATATAGAGTAAATACCCTACCCTACTCCCGTATAAAATATCATCATCGTTTTTCTGCCCTAATCCAAATTTATTTGGGGTTGGCGAGAATCGTCTTTTTTTTCCACGCTTCTCTATTAGTTCGACCAAACATTTTTTTTGTTTTAACTGTGTCATCACGCCCCACGTTGGGCGCCACTATCATGGCGCGGTTAATACCAGTGAAAGACGATAGTTCTGGCACGTTAAACAGTTTAATCATAACACACAACTTGTTATAACGACCTTAGCAACACAATAGCTAACATATAATGAAGTTATTCACAAATTTTGGCGGGAGCGAACGAGAACGGGAAGGAAGTTACGTGCGCTTGTCGGAGCGGGCGTCGTACGACTAAGGTCTGCAGGAGGGGCGCCGAAGGCGACGCGCGGTCTGTGATCATGCGCGGCGCTTGGCCGACATCAAATTAACCCTGCGGCAGCGCACCATACCACATTTCAACCCGCAAATGCGTGTGATAACTGTTATTATTAAGAAAAACGTGTGCATTATTTTATGCATTTGAAATTAAGTCATATGGTCTTTAAATGAGATTGCATTTTATTTGGGTCAATCGGCGGTAGGTTTGACAAAAAACATTTAGGAACAAACTACTTTCAAGACTTAC
Organism: Polymixis lichenea; assembly: GCA_949091785.1. Taxonomy (NCBI): domain Eukaryota; kingdom Metazoa; phylum Arthropoda; class Insecta; order Lepidoptera; family Noctuidae; genus Polymixis; species Polymixis lichenea. The sequence goes on along the minus strand of OX420958.1, from coordinate 10,498,720 downwards.
GTTTATCCCGTTACACCTTGTATAAGAGTTAATAATATAAAACTCACCTAAGTTCTCTTGGCACAAAATTCCCCTCAACCTTCTTCGGCAGCCCATTGACCTTACAGTTCTCCAACTGGTCCATCTCCTCCACAGACATCTGAATAGGTGGTGGACTGTCACAGGTCACGTATGTTGATAGCGCGTTGAAGTTCAGGAGGCCTAGGCTAGTGAGGCTGTGGGCTTTTGCCTTTTGAGTCAGAAGGTCGGCTTTTAGGGCGTCGGCTTGCAGTTCTTTTTCTAGGTCGTTGTCCTGTTGAAAAAGATAATATCTATTCGATCTGAGATTCATAAAAAGAAAGAAAACACATTTTTATGGTGCAGAAATAAAAGACAATCAATATGACCATCTTAAAATAAAATATGTTGCTCAAGGGTGACTCTAAAGTAAATGAGTTATATTTTTTTTGTTTTGATTTGCCTTTGCTTGTTGTTCTAAAATTAGAGACCAGTACAAAAACCGGTTCCAAACAAATATTTTCGTAAGTTAGAGTAAGGATACAGACATACAGTAAAAAGGATATTTAATAGGCATTACAAAAATAATTTCAAGGTTGCCAACCGTATGAGATTCCCCGTACAAATATGAGATTCGCGGTACACACCGGGCACCTGAATTTAGTACATACTCTTCTGGAACCGAAATGACAAGAACCGCTAAAAACCGGTACAGAAGCTGTTCTGTTGGGACCGATTTCAAACCCTGGTTGTATGGGTGAAAATGTGTTTGATTTGTCTGTCATCATTTCAGCCAAAAGACGCCCACTGCTGGACATAAGCCTTTAGGGGTTTTGCCATAATCGCCACGCTTGGCAGGCGTGTTGGCGATCGCAGTATGGTAGTCAAATGCATAGAGAACGCTGCTGCCCATTCTCTAATAAGTCCCTTAGTCCCCTTTTACGACACCCACGGGAAGAAATGGGATGGTGCTATTCTTTTACGTCCGGCACCACACGGAACCGACGGATTTATCTATGTCTAGAATACAGTTTGGTCAAAACTTTTGCCAAATCTGATCAATTTCGACCATATGCATTTGACCACTTATTCTTCATTATAGAAAGGCTCCAACCAGTATCAAAACTACAGCTAATCTAAAAAGTAACAACAAAAAACATAGTCACCTGTTCCTTACTATCTTCCTCCGTCTCCATCTCCTGAACACTGCCGTCCTTATTAAAAGTATTATCAATCATTTCCTGATCCAGCCCAGACATAGTCAAACTGGAGTCGGCATACACATTATTCGACGGTACTTGCACGCTAGTTACCATGCTATTCAACGTGAACAAACTAGGGTCATTTAACAAGTGAAGGTTATTCGACACATCCCACTTATGACCTTGGCACAAAATGACCTCTGAACAAGTATGCTCGTTGTCACAGAAGTCCGGTAAATCTTGCTTTTCAATCTCGTTGATGTTGTTCAAAAATGAGCTTTCGTGTCTGAGGATAGAGAACCATTTCCCGTCTAAGATTTTTGAATAGAGTTGGTAGTGTGCGGAGGAAGAGTCTAGAGTTTCGTTTTTGACTTTTTCTTTTTCTTCTTTTATTTCTTGTTCTTTCTTTGCTGCGTCTAGTTGGATTGATACAGCTTCAGCCATTTTGCGTAATTCTTCTAGATTATTGACTAAAGTGTCTTTTGTTTCTTCTATATCCTCGTGGTCTGTTTCGGTTTTGACGACGTTTTCCACTTTGACGATTTCTTGGGGCTTGTCCATGGGTTCCGCTTGGGCCGCGAACATGGGTTTGTGGGTGGGCTTCTGCACCAAAAAGGCGGTTGGTATGGAGTCTTCTATGTCGAGCATGTCTTGTTCTTCGTTGTTCTTCTGTTGGATATATTTTTCTTCCATTTTTATTGAGGAGCCTGGTAAAAGGAACATTCGTAAACAACATTTCATTTTTTTTTTTTACTAAATTAAATTGTTTTTCAGAAATGAAATGAAATGTTTATTTATGTAAGTAGATCTTAAAAGACACTTTTACACATCAATATTATGTTGGTCAATATTTTAAAAACTAGATGGAGCCGGCATTTCCTAGCTGGCTGTTCACTTACTCAGAGGTCATGGTCTCTTTTAAAGTCCAAACATTATATTATTTGAATTTTATGTGAGTCTAACAATGCAGGGCAATGTCTGGAAAGGCCTTTTGAAGAAAGAGCCATTGCAGCTTTGAGCTGACCTGTCCCAACAGACGGCATGTATGTAGCAGTCACCGTGTAGCTCAACCCTATTTTAGGGAGCTCAACGACCCGTCACAAGACGCTACCAGATTTGCATGACATTTGCGTAGGCCATTTACAAAATACTCAAAACCACCAGACGAGTTATAAAGTCATGTGTTCAATCTAGCCTGCATAGTATAGCTATCACAACTCTCCTAATTAATAACATAATCTCTTTAGTTCTCATAATCAAATTACAGAATCAGACTTTAGACGGTTAGTACCGGTCTACACTTGTCTAACATTAATAACGGCTATTGAGAGATCTATGTTTATATGGTGATCATGAATTTAGCACAACGTTTAGGTACACAGAGGCCTAAACCCTAAAATATTGCAACGTTTGTATTTTTTTATGCTTCAGTTCACAAAAAAAAAATTGTGATTGGAGCCTCCTTTTAAGCAAACAATGCCTGTGTTAGGAGACTCCGAACTTAGGATGTCTGCAGATAACAAAATAACTTCAAATATTCCACATACCTTCAACCTTACAAGCGCCATGCTTCACATTAGGTTCGTACTTAATGATCTGCGTGTGGTCACTCAGATTGAGCTCAGACTTGATGCTCTTGAGTTCCATCTCGCTCTTGAGAGCCTCCTCTTTCTTTTGAGCTTCAGTTTCCGGGTTCGGCTTCTCTGGTTCGGGAGGAGTGGGTTCTTTCTTTTCTCGGGGCGCTGTGGAATAACAAAGATAATAATTAGTTGAGATTTAGTAAATGGAGGGCACTATACGGCAATTTTAATTTTGCAAAATTATTCTAAACCTTATTCAGCATAATTTTGCAAAATGACTATGAATGCATGAATGATGATGAATTAATGTTTTTGTTTGACCTGGTTTCAGTATGCCAGAGTCGGTGGGAAACCCAAGCTACATAAGTTTTGTAGCAGTAATGCTCAATAAAGAGGGAGGCGGAGCACGTGAGGGAGAGGCAGTATATGCGCCCTCGCGGTCCTAGTCGCCGCAAGAGACGCCCTGGGCGTCGGGAATCCCAGGTTGACTCCCGGCCACCGTAGGCGCGGGCTTGCGGACGGCGAGTAATGGGTAGCTCGCTGTCCGGTAAGGACCACGCCCGGGTCGACGGCGTGTTGTGTTCCACGCGCGCCTCAAAGAGATGTCAGCACCAACTGGTGGGGCCGCTAGGGCCGATGCCTGCCAGAGGTTATACCGTGATACCGTGACCCCTGGCACACAGGCAACTGAAGGAACACGGATAGGTTTTCGTCAGTAAAAGTCTGACACGCCCTCCAGCTCCACCCAGAGCGGGAGAAGTTATTTAATCATTACCCACCCCCCAAAAAAAGCCACGTTAGTTTTGGCTGTGTGCTTACATTAAGATTGCTTATCTTTCTGCATGGTTCTACCTTCAACTGTTCCTATTGTTCAGATACCTAAATCGTAGAGACAGGGTAAAGATTGTACTTGTTATACTAAAGCGTTCCTCCCACATGGTGGACCGATGACCTGATGAAGGTGACGGGAACCAGGTGTAAGCGAGGAGCTCTGAACCGGACAACTTGGGGAAGCTTATATATGTCCATCAGTAGACGTTTCTAATAATATTTTTTTTATAATATCAGAACAGTAATGTCCAGTCATGGACTTATAGAAAAATACTGTGGGAGACTGGCGCCCGAGCTAAGCCTACCTACTTATGTTTACAATCAAGTCTATCTAACTGAACAGACAGCTGTGCTGCTGAGGAGTTTGTTGCGCCACTTCTTCTTCCCAGCTAAAGCACTAGTAAGTGGTGAAGGGCGGGCGTTTTGGGGGACTGTCTTATGTCAGTTTGACGTTCGAAAAGTGCTGATTCTCGGCCTAATTTGAATAAATGACTTTTGATTTTGATTAAGCCGACGGCTGTATTTCAGACCACCAGATCTCCGCCCCAAGTACATAATTATGGTTTCCCGTAAATAACGTAATGTTAAGAGCATTTATTCCACGCGGGATGGCAATAACGCATTTATAGTAGTTTTTCGTGATTATTTCATTAAATACAAACAAAAGTACATTTTTTTTTCAGCCAAGCACTAGATCGTTGGTATTTATAATTATTTTAAATATTTCCTCTTTCACAAAAACATTTAATCGTACTTAGTAATGCAAATAGAAAATAATTGACGGTATGTCGATTTTTATAACCAAAATAACTGTAACAAAAATAACAATCGAGTGCATGGCTGAAAAAAATGTTTACTTTTGTTTGTATTTAATGAAATAATCACGAAAAACCGCCATAAATGCGCCGTTGCCAGCCCGCGTGGAAATGCTCTTAATGATGAAGATGAATGACTCCTACCTTTCTTCTTCTTCCTGGTGCTGTCAGGCGGCGTATTGCCACTGAGCGCATTATTCTCCAGTTGCTGGTGGTACGTCATGATCTCAGGCTGTGCTGACTCCATGCCTTCCACGAAGATGCCACCGCATTTGCCCAGAGACCAGTAGCGGCGCCAGTATCTAAAGATAAATAAGGAATATCGGTGATTTTTAGATTGTAAATAAAATATATATATACACCGTGACATTTTAGTCGTCTTACAACAGCAGCCCACTTCATGTACCCAATGACTGCTATCTACTACACCATTCATTTTTTTTTTTTTAAATTTTGCATAATCAAAAACATGAAAATATCACTAACACGTATGACGTAGTTTGAAACACCCTGTTATGGAGATGGAATTAATGCTGGAATGTAATGGTAGGTAGGTAGATATCTTCTACCGTTTGATACGTAAACATTATTAACAGGGAGGGTGTTTCATAATTCTGAAGCATTAATTATTTTTCTTTGTATCTATTATCTTAATTAATGGTAACAATGTTTTAATCGCGCCTAGAGGTATGTTATGACGGATACATTGAGTGGACCATCTTTGTAAGACGACTAAAATGTCACGGTGTATAAGAGGCGGCCTTATAGCTACAAAGTAGCCGATACAGATAGTTCAATCCACGATGACGCGCCCCTCTGCGCCTTTCCTTTGTTTATGACCGCTCTCAGTATAAGTGTCAAAGAGTGGGGCGCGTCTCCATGGATTGAGCTATCTATACCTTGTATTATTATACAAAATTTAATAAGCCATGAATTAATATTAGCCAAACATTTAATTGATTTGATATTTGATTTCAAACATATTTCATAGCAGTCTTTGATCATCAGAAACTCTATTGCTTAAAAAAACCATTGATTTCGATTCCTTGCTAAACTGGAAGCATTTACATAAACAGATAATGCTGTTTTAAAATTTTCTTCACGTCAAGCTTTATTCTTGTTACCACTTTACTCGATCATACTTATAGTTTTCGCATGAAATCCCATTTCAAAATCACAAACTGTATTTTAATTAATTGTATTGTATTTATTCATAAGATTGTAATCTACCCATTTTGCTATTGAAAAGGAGTTTTTATTTAAGTTGAATATTGTGCCTGCACAATTGTCTTATCGTGGTCATATTATATTCCAGAGTGCTAATAAACCACAGAAAAACACAAGATTTTTATTGAATCGATTAGTGCCATAAAATGCATTAAAATTTTACATTTTCATATTACGCGCGTAAATTGATGAAAACGCTGGACGCAGTGGACGCCATATTGCTCTGTGGGTATGACGTCAGTTTGCTGTGAAAACAAATTGCCTTGATATTTTGTATGATAATTGTTTATAATTTGACCCCATTCTTTAGATGGTTTGGTCATTTTGGAAGGTTGAATGAAAGGCGGCTAACAAACGGTATTTACAAGGCAGATACGAGTGGAAACGCCGGAACGGGACGCCCTAGGAGAACATACAACGTGTAACGGAAAGGGTATATACGTACCAAAGGCACGGCTTCTTTGGATGATATCAAACGATATTGGAAGGGTTTTTTAATCCTATCTCTATAAGTTCGGAAGTTATGAGAATTTTTAATACATTGATACCAGAACACGAACTTTTCAAATTGAAATAAACACATCACTCGGAAGACATTTAACTTGATATTGGCAAGTAACATGGAAAATTATTGACCTACGTAGTGCGGTGACACGTTTGTTAGGATTTGAATCTAAGAAACATATGAAACCGAAAATTTGCTATCAATTCTTAGAGTATTTTATTTTGAACTGCAACTATGTATGGTGATTCTATACCAGCTGTTATCTTTAGTGCTTAAGGATAGCAATAGGGTTTCTGTTACACCTGTAGAGTGATCTTATTGGTGATGATCTTCAGAATGGTCAGGTTGGTAGAAATCGCAACCGGCGTGCGAGTATGTAAGTATCGTAGCAGGTAGCAGTGGCGAGAGCACCATATAACACGATTCCTACATGCTTCCCTTGGGTGATTCCAATCTCTACCGCTTTTGTAAAATGGCACGTCAATAGTGTCTACTATTGCCAAAAAATATAGTTTTACTACGGGTATTTAATTCGCCATAACAATCAAATGTTCTAAACTAACCCGGCGCCAAAACGTCATAATCGAGAACTAAAAATTCATACAACAGCAATCCCATAATGATGTCACTTGAGGTCACGTGGCACCGCTTGATATGGACGAGAGCAAGCCGCTGTACAACGGGTTACGATATATAGAAAAAATGCGTCAGCGAGAACGAGATGGAGGAATATTGCACATTTTATTTGGTTTTCAACTGTTCAATTTTCTTGTCGTGCATACCCGAACCCGGGAGAATTGCTATAGGGACACACATGACTATAACTTGTACGGGATCAAGAAGCGCCTGCGGACCGACAAAATAAGATCGCCAAGGGTGCTATATGTCAGCAGCCACCCTATGTTTCGGCCCATATAACGAACGTTAGAAGGGCCATGGGAAGGTTGGAGGGAGTGTTCAATTTCATTCTATTTTATTCTTTTCATTAATTTTAGAATGATAGTATGTATGTTTTTTTGCTAAGTCAGTAAGTTAAAGCCGGTTTCGCGCCGGCTTCTCTCTTAGAAAAATTGACACCTCGCCGCTGACAGGTAGCGTTCTGTAGTTTCTGCCTACCCGACATAAGTAATCGATTCCGTTATTTATAGTTAAGATTAGAATCAAAGGTTTTTTTTTGAGGGTGGGAAATCATTACATAACTTCTCCCGCTCTGGGTGGAGCAGGGGGGCGTGTCAAACTTTTACTGCATCAAACCCACCCGTGTTTCCCTCAGTTGCCTGTGTGCCAGGGACGACGGTATCTCTTTCAAACAACCCGCTCCCCTGGCAGGAGAATCACAGGCTTAATCAGTGTGTAGACTTACCTATCCTGTCCATAACAAGTAGCCCGCAGAGCATGAGATCCAGCTGTAAGCTGCAGCAGCTGCTGTTCAGACTGCTTCAGTAACTTCTCCAGCTTGCGAGCTAGTTCCTCTGAGGACAGGTTCTTGTCTTCATCCTGTTTATAAGAAATAGGGTTTACAGTTCAAGTAGTACCACCAGTCCACCAGACACAACACGTCGGGTCGGAGGTTCCTCCCTTTTCTATAGAGAACGAGTGAACGTGTTCCTCATACTTCTTTTATACAGGATAAGTTTTTATCTAGTGCGCAAATTGTAACCATGTCATCATCATCATCTGCCTAGCCTTTTCCCAACCATGTTGGGGTCGGCTTCCAGTCTAACCGGATGCAGCTGAATACCAGTATTTTACATGGAGCGACTGCCTATCTGACCTCCACAACCCAGTAACTGGGTAACACGATACCCCTTGGTAAGACTGGTTGTCAGACTTTCGGGCTTCTGACGACCCGTAACGACTGTCAAAGATCCACAAATGACAGCCGGGACCAAATTGTAACCATGTATTCAGCATATTATTCTAGAACCCCTAGCGCAGAAATTTACGTCGGTTTAAAAAAACCTACGCGGTCAAAATGTATGGAACAGCTAATTTTTTATTTTTTTTGTATTACCGACGAAAGATTTCTGCGCTGGGGGTCTAGAATGATATGCTGAATTCATGGTTACAGTTTGCGCACTGGATAAAAACTTACCCTGCATCATCATCATATCAGCCGAAAGACGTCCACTGCTGGACATAAGCCTCCCTAAAAAAGGGGGGATTTGCCATAATCGCCACGCTTGGCAGGCGGGTTGGCGATCGAAGTATGGTGGTCAAATGCATAGAGAATGCTGCTGCCCATTCTCTAGTAAGTCCCTTAGTCGCCTTCTACGATACCCACGGGAAGAAATGCAACACACGGAGGTTCAACATAATTCATTAAAATTCCTCTACACTCACCTCCTCCGGCTGCGTGCCCTCACTCTCTAAATCACTCAAATTAGCATCACAGTCGCCAATAACACTGTCCTTATCAATCTTCGAGTTATCAGCCGGGGAGCATTCATCCTTATTGTTATTCAGCATCTCCTTGTTCTTCATACTGTTGGAGAGGTCCTTTACGGGTGAGAGTTCCTTGTCGCTTTCCTCGGCGGGATGATTTTCTTTGTACGGTGAAGGTTCTGACTGTTTGTCTGTTTCGCTTTCTGGGTGAGGTGATGATTCTTTGTCTTTTTTAGGGGTTTCTGGCTTTTCGGATGTTTGTTGGTTTTCTGTAGGCGAGAAAGGATGTGTTCTTTTAAGTTAATTTGTAATTTATGAACAACCTATGTACCGTGTTTCTGGTAAATTACTTTCACTTTGGACTTCTCTTTCTATATGAAAGAAAGAAAGAAAGAAAAAACGTTTATTTGCGGTAAACATGACGCAAAAACCAGGAACACACAAAAAAAAAAGGTTAAGGGACACATGCGTCACATCCACACAAAACGGCTATCGCTCAGCATTTTACTGCAACCCTATGCAAGACAGAGCCCCAGCGCTGGTTTTCAGCGACAACCGGCTTTAACGTAATGACGTCGCCCGGTGCATCAAACAATTAACATCGAATATAGAGAAAATTAATATATCAGAATGATCATTTTAGTTGTGTGATACCATTAACATAATTGGTTATAATCGATTAAAGACTATATGCAATTTTACCCTGTTTGAATTTCAGTATGCGGTGATAAATATGGCACATCAATGTTTTCTTTTTTGTAGAATATCGTGTCTGTCACTCATACTTGTGTGGAGGAGTCTCTTTCAATAGCACGATTAGGATTACCATAATACACGAAAGTAAAAATCGCATATCAAGATTTACTGAGACACCGAAGAACTTGATTTTATTATGTCAAGATTTAGGTGTAAAGGCTCGTGTAGACTAGCGCGTCGCGATTCTCGTACAACAATTTCTATGAAAACTTCGTGCAAATTGTTCTGCAACTTCTACAAATGTCGTGTCGCGTCGCGTCTGTTTGAAGAAGCCTTTAATTTAAACATCAAATATTTTTTGCCTCTTTCAACATTGACCTTGAGTTTTTGGCGGGATCGCGTTGGAACATGTCGCACGACTATTTATTTTCATGAAATTTAGTTAAATAGCGAATAAAATTGTATAATTTTGGTAGTGAATTATTCAATTTAAATACGTTTGAGTGCACAAGTGTGGTGAAAATAAGTGACTAACGTGGACTTTTAGTGTTCCCCTCAAAAACTCGATTGTAAGGTTACTGCCGCTTTACAATAGCTTTGACTTGACCGACTAAAGACGACTATGACTGTTTTGTAACTTCGTACCCGATGATATCGGGCCATTTACTTGATCGAAAAGAAAAATTACTTGACACTGGCTAAATTCACAAACCGTGCGAAGCCAAAACCCAAAAAAAAATTGACCTTAGCTTCGAAGCAATGTTGTTTCACTTACCGTCGTCATTAAGCTGTGGCGACGCCCTGAGGTTGGCAGCGCTCTCCTCCACCAGACGCTGCATACGCTCCAGCGCTAACGCTTGCTGCTTTTCTGTTTGTTCGGCGCGGACTTTACGTTGGTGGAGGACTCTGACCCTGAGAAACAAAATATTAGATTTTAGAGTCGGAAAAGTTGATAAAAAATAGTTAATGGGTAATACGGGCTGGTGTCCGCAACTCGACGTCAAAGCGGGTATTTTGTTTACGGGATAAAAGTAGTTATAAAATGTTATATATTACACTCCTCCAAAAAAACAATGTTATTGAGCATTCTGCTCTTTTTTTCATCAGTGGCGAAAGCACCGTATAACACGATTCCTACCGGCTTCCCTTCGAGGATTCGCATCGGCAACTCTATCGCTATTAAAAAACGGCACGTCAATAGTGGCTACTATTGTCAAAAAATATAGTTACACTACGTATATTTAATTCACCATAACTTTCAAACAACAAAGACGGTTATTTTTAGCTATGTATAACAAAAAAAAAAAAAAAAAATGTTCTAAATTAACCCGGCGCCAAATCGTCATAATCGGGCATTAAAAAATCTTACAACAGCTATCCCGTAATTTAATTATGTCCCTTTAAGTCACGTGGCACCGCTTGATATGGACGAGAGCAATGCGCTGTACAACGGGTTATGACAGAGACAGATATAGAAAAATGCGTCAGCGAGAACGAAATGGAGGAATATTGCACATTTTATTAGGTTTTCAGCTGTTCAACTTTATTGTATTTAATTCTTTACATTCCTATATTAATTTTAGAACGATAGTAAGTCTTCTTTAATGATAAGTCAGTAAGTTAAACCCAACTTCGCTTCGCGGTTACTCTTAGAAATATTGACACCTCGCCGCTGTCTTTCACTTACAAACATGGAAACAGAATTGATAAGAATGTCTTTTGGGCAAAAATCTTTATTGGGCTCGTATTCCATATCTATTAAAGAAATATGTAGCAAGCATTGTCTGGTAGGTTTTAAGAGCATTACTAACAAAACACATTGCTGCTGTAAAAACGATTGCTATTACGACCCAGGTGCTACTCACTTCCTGATCTTCATATCCATGAGATATCTCTCCTTCTTGAGCTGGTTGAGATGTTCGAGGCTGGCATCGACCTGACGTAGCACTGCTTTGTTCTGTAATAGCTCGTCGCATATGAAGGCCAAGATTCGGGCTTTGAATGTCGCGCTTAGAGCGAGGAAGGTATTGTCGCGGAGAGCCTCTGTGGACAAAAGAATTGGATAATAGTTATAGTAAATTACATAAATAGTTTTGGAAACTCCAACAAACTAAATTTCTTATTTATAATTCATTTCCTGTTCCTTATGGCAAACTACTGCCATACAGTTCTAGTCTGCAATAAAATCCGCTCCACTCACGTAACGCCAAAAAACGCCGTTTGCTTTTTTATTTCTGCTTCCACACCAACGAATACCTCAAGAACCAGCCCTGCTACAATACTCCAACATAAAGTGGTCCTTCGAGCCGGATTTTATTGCAGACTAAAACTGAATGACAGTAGTTTGACAAAAGGAACAGGAAATAAATTTTAAATAATAAATTTAGTTTTTTGGAGTTTGCCAAAAATTAGCAATCATGATTCACAACAAAAAACTCATGGGGAACCGCTAATGATTAATTCATTAAATACTGATTCCTGTTTCAGATTTGATTAAGTCAATCCTGAACAACGCCGTCTGAAAAACTAAAGCCTCATATACACCCCAATTGGAGAATTGAGTTAAAAGTAGAGATGTGCCGACTATGACTTTGACAGACTAGCCGAAAAGCCGACTAGTCGGCCAAGTCGATCATTGCTTTCGATTAAGTTCGGGTAACATCGGTAATTTTCGTGACTACGCTTCCAGCTCGTAGGTGCGTGCGCGGCGCACGGCGACCAGGCGGAATTGTTGGAACATGTTTTTGTTTACTTTGCATTTATTCTGTTATTGTTTATGTGCGAGCCGGCGTTTCTTCCTATCCTATTCTAAATTGCACTGAAACTGATTCTAAAATAATAATAAAAAATAACAGTAAAGATTTCAATTTAATTTCATTCACCGTCTTTAAAGCATATTAATCCGAGTAAAAAATGGGCCGAGTAGTCGGCGGGTTATGCCGACTACAAATATGGCCGACTAGTTGGCTTTCCCGACTAGTCGGTACATCACTAGTTAAAAGCATAATACAATGACCAAAACTTTTTTAAAGCTACCTATTATTATTGAGAAAATTGTGTTGACCAGAGCATTAGTTTCTGCATTTAAAATTGAGTCTTATTTAGTTGATATAATATTGATTTTTTTTTGGCTCTATCGGCGGTAGGTTTCACAATTATTTATTTTTAATACTCGTATTAAAATTTACTGAAATTGATTCAGAAGTCAATTACGACCAAACTTATTTGAGGTCTTGCGTTTTTTGTTCTGTTACACCTTGTAGATCATATTTCTGGGGCAAATGTATTTGATGATATAGATGATACAGAATCAAGTCTATCCGACTAAACAGACAGCTATGCTGCTGGGGAGTTTTTTCCGCCACTTCTTCTTCCCAGCTAAAGCACTAGGAAGTGGTGAAGGGTGGGCGTTTTGGGGACTGTCTCATGTACTTTGATGTTCGAAAACTGCTGATTCTCAGCCTAATTTGAATAAATGACTTTTGATTTTGATTTTGATGGAAATGATCTTAGACTAAGTAATTTTTAAGCACCTTTATTTTCAACATACCTGACAGTTTATAAGTAGCGTTATTGTGTAGGCTCTCGTAATAGACATTGTTCTTAGAGTTGGCACAAGTGTGTTGCATTTCAGCCTCTGTCTGATGGTGGTCGGCCACGCGACGCTCGCGTTCTCGTTCTGCTGTTAATCCTAGGAAAAAATTAAAAACGATTATAAGTTACAAAGAAAAAATACGCCTTAAAACCAAGGACACCTTAAAACTCTGAAAGCCAGTGATTTGGCAATGTGTTGTCCATACGATTATTATTTCTTAAGCTAAGTTTGAATTTTTTGTTGTTGTGTAGGAACTTGTTAAGAAGACAGAATTAGGATTCCCTAGATTTTTCCCAGCAAGGTTGTTATCGGCTACCAATCAAATCAGATGCAGCGACGCAGCAGATTATCACCTGCATTTAGATCTGCACAAATTACTGGAGCATTATGATCGTTTCTTGCCACGCCATACCTAGCTAAATCGATAATTTAAGGGACTGTTACTTAGCCACCAGTATCTTTACTAAATCATAAAATGAAGAAGTCGAACACGGAGCAAAAACATACAAAGACCGTATTGAAGCTCATACTAACTATCTAGCAACAGTGTTATGTGAACCATTACAACACATATGGGAACTTGTTCACAACAAAAAACTAATTTTAATTAGAGACAGCTTCCTCACTGGAGAAACAATTTCTCCTGTCAATACTCCTACAACAAATCTGGCATGTCAAGCCGATCGCAAGTTATTAAATAAAATAATAATTTGTCGTACTTACCAGTAAGAGCCTTGACTTCTCCCGTAGCGTTGGCATACAGGTATATTCTGAGCACTTCGCTTAGATTCTGTGGCGTGATGTCGCCCATTCTGATGGCGTGGCCTAACAGGGTTGTGTGGCGACCTGGGTGCGGGATACCTGGGTCCTCTGTAGAAGAAAACAACATTTTCTTTATCACATAAGCCAGTGATCGGATAATCTGGCGCATGCCTTTCAGAACCCCGGATCTCGGAATCGAATCGATTTGATCACTAATCTGTTAGACAGATAAATCAATTTCCACTACTTGACCACATTGTGCACATTATCATTTTTTTATTGATATTCCATTTATTTTGAATAAAATAAAGATACTAAATCAAAATAACCACTGCTATAATTTAATTAAGTTTGTTACAGTTGTTTTTACAAAATTGTTCAATCCCAGGAATCCGCGGTTACTTATTTATTCAGACAGGAATGTCCATATTATTCTTTCGCGGGAAAAAAGGTATATAATATAAATCAGCATTATCAGCCTATAAAGTTCCCACTGCTGAGTCACAGGCCCTATACTCGGTGAGCGGGAGTGGGCGTTAATCCACCACGAGGGCCCAATGCGGGTTGGTAGATGTCAGATATTTTCGAATTCTTGGTTCTAGGAAATGCCGGTTTCCTCACGATGTTTTCCTTCACCGTTTTGAGAGCTTTGGCGATGAAATAATTTGGGTTCGAGCCTAAGACCTACTAATAATCGTAAAGTCGCAGCCATTACCGCTGGGCCACCACTGCTCCCGTTTATTATTGAAAGCAAAAAAAAGAGTTGAGACACATTCGGTCGGAAATGTCTGAATCCTCGTTCTCTGATAGCCTTTTCAATTTAATCTGTTGTCCTACCTCTTATTGCTGATTGACTATTTTTTTTTTAGTTCAACCAATCATATCAGATCAGAGCGAGCTTAGTGCGAGTTTCATTTAACCATCTCGAATAAACGCATCGAGCGCGTTCGGCGCTCCGTTTGCTCCGTCACCAATTCAGGGCCACTGAACAGACACTTAATTTAAGAAAAAACTAAGGCTAAAGAGGGAGACACTATTATAGAGTAATAGTTATCTTTTTTAATCCAATGCAGATCTTTTTTATAAATAAAACTATTTTAGCAGCCGGACTATTAAAAATCCTACTATCCTACTTAATCTTTAAAATGTGAAACTTTTTGTGTTTAGATGTTTGGATGTAGAGCGGAAGTAGTTATTTGATGATTTCCCACCCTCAAAAAAAAAACCGTACGGCGATTGTATTGTAATTAACTGGTGATAACATTTTCCATCACACATGCAAAACTTTTTGGGAAAAATACATGGTGTAAAAATGATTGGAATCGATTCAGTTACTTATTCTGAACAAACTATATTCAGGTTTCACATATACTAGAAATAATGTTGTATGTAATGTGTTTGACTATACATTAAAAATAATATGTCTTTTTTTTTTTCGTATTATCAGTCTTATTGTTAGTATAAAGTACTTACCAATGGCAGTAATAAGTAGCTGTGTGAGTACTTGCAGCAATTCTTCCTCGGCTTCCACGCTGCAGTCAGGCAGGAGAGCCATTTGGAACGTGTTCAGAGTTGGGATAGCATCCATGTCTGTAATAAATACAAGACAAAGAATAGATAATTATAAAAGACATATGTCTGTGTAGGAGGTTGCGAACTTCTTAACTGGAATTGCCTTTGGCTGCGTCATTACATTAAGGCCAGGCCAGGGCTTAAAAAAATTAAACTATGCGACTACATGCTAAGGGCACCCCTGTGGGGTATGGAACTTGGTTTAGGGCGTCGCTGGAAATGGGTAGCAAAGGACTGGGTAGATCGGAATGATTATTATTTAGGGACGAATTTAAAGCTACAGGCTCAGCAGCGCCGGCTGGCTCGAGCAAGGGACGGGACGGACAAGCAGGAATAGACAAAACACATTTCTGTTAGCGTTCACGCCAAACGCTACGCCAAAATGTACGGGACTGACATTACCAGCGGAAAGATTACGTCGTGTCCTTACCGCAGGTAATGTCATTCCCATAAATTTTGGCGTAGCTTTTATCGTGAACGCTAACAGAAATGTGTTTTGTCTCAGGGCCCAGGACATCGCGGCGGGCCTCCGCGGCGAGTCTTAAGCGGTCTGCGACGTGGGTCTCGCGCGAGCTGGTGACCTTAATGATGCTTATGAACGTGATGGAATACCTAGGGTATGTCTCGGCCGGGGAATCCCACTAATGTGGGATGTATCAGGGGATTTGGGTGCTTTATAGCAGACTCGGAGAAATGCGTTTCATAAACTGCTGGATGGTGGGCATTGTGAGATGCCCGAGGATTGATGTCGAGACGTTTTATATTTTCAAATTGCGCGACAAACTATCCTTGCGCGATGTAGGATTTCGCGTGACGTCAGTATGATGCGTAGTTCGCATGTGGTGGGTAGACGCCGCTACATATTCGAAAATAATAATCCGGTAACGTCCGTGTGGCCTTTGGGGCGAAAGAAGACCTTCAAGCCCGGCTGGCCCACATAGGGGCCACCCGATTCACTCGGTTTGTATCTTTATTCATTAATATGAATAAGGTCTTATATCGTCTGCGATAATTTCACTCTATGGCCAGATAGATCTCGTCAAACTCGTTGGTCATCAGCAGTTTTTCCATGTCATGCTCTCTAGTTTTTTTTTCTTATTTTTTGTGCATTTTCGACGGTTAAGTGGATAAAATTTAAAAGTTTTAACTTACCAAAACCGAGTGTTTGTCCGAAGTTATGTATAAACTCGTATACTTGTAGAATGTCGGCCATGGCTTGGCCAGGCAGTTTCAGTCCGGGGATCCTGTTCAGGGTAGGCAGTGGCTTCTGGTCAGAGAGCGACGAGTCTTCTTGTGGTCGCCTGTGTGGAGAAGATAAAAATTTAAAATGTTTTTGTTCTTTGTGTGATTAGTACATTGAAAATGTAAAGAAATTCTAGAGACTAAAGTTAATACATACTTCTCTTCATATCTCTACATAGTATAAAATATTATCGGTTTTCGTGCCTGTACGCTTAGATCTTTAAGAGGAAGGTATAAATCTTCCTCTTAAATCCTGTAATCCTGTCCTGTGTGTTTTTAATCCTGTATAAACAGGATATTTTTTTAACCAGTGCACAAACTGTAACCATGAATTCAGCAGATCATTCTAGACCCCCTTTCTCCAAGCTTTCCAACTCGGTGTTACGCGCGTGGTAGTGATTCACATGTATTATGTAGTATGTAGGTTTATGCAAATGTATACATGTATAATACGGTTTTAGGTAAAGAGATTAGAATAGAAATACTAACATACGGGTCAGCGGCGAGGTGTCAATTTTTCTAAGAGGGCTTTAACCTACTGACTTTTTTTTTTTTTGTTTTGGGTTTTGGCTTCGCACGGTTTGTGCATTTAGCCAGTGTCAAGTAATTTTTCTTTTCCATCAAGTAAATGGCCCGATATCGGGCACGAAGTTACAAAACAGCCATAGTCGTCTTTAGTCAGTCAAGTCACAGTTATTGTAAAGTGGTAGTAACTTTACAACAACCTATTAGGAGTTTTTGGGGGGAACACGAAAAGTCCACGTTAGTCACTTATTTTCACCTTCACTACACTTGTGCACTCACACGTAATTAATTGCATAATTCACTACCAAAATTATACAATTTTATTCGCTATTTCACTAAATTTCATAAAAATAAAAAGTCGTGCGACATGTTCCAACGCGATCCCGCCAAAAAACCAACCTACTGACTTATCAATAAAGAATACTTTCTATAGTTCTAAAATTAATATAGGAATGTAAATAATAAAATCAGAACAGCTGAAAACCAAATAAAATGTACAATATTCCTCCATCTCATTTTCGCTCACGCATTTTTTCTATATCTGTCTCCCGTCATAACCCGTTGTACGGCGGCTTGCTCTCGTCAATATCAAGCGGTGCCACGTGACCTAAAGTGACAGCATTACGGGATCGCTGTTGTATGAATTTTTAGTTCTCGATTATGACGTTTTGGAGTCAAGTTAAATTAGAACATTTTTTTACATTTTTTTTAGCGATAGAGTTGCCGATGCGAATCCTCGAAGGGAAGCCGGTAGGAATCGTGTTATATGGTGCTTTCGCCACGGGTAAGGAATATTGTTACTAACACAATTGAGTCATGTTACTTGATGAATAAAATTTTTTATTTTGACGTGACAACGTCTTATAAATTGGTTTGCCGGGTGACACTTCAAGAAACTGCGTTACGCTCCGCTCACGTTATGCGCTCACAATGAGAGCGAGTGAGAGGCACGCGTCCCTTCCACTCGGGCATGGTTAGCCCGCCTAAGAGCGAGAGAGACAGACATAAAAAGTGCAAGTTATTGTATGTATATTTGTATATAAATACGTATGTATGTGTAAAGGTAAAAATAAAATTTTGTTAATATGAAATTCAGTGCGAGATTCTTTGTATAAATTAATGTTTTAAATATAATTCTTTGTATAAATAAATGTTTTAAATTGTTACTATTATTTCATCCTTCTTCCTACTATACGAATGAATATTCACATTAAAATTATTTTACCACTCAAAGTCGTTGTCACGTAAAACTTTCGCCCGTATACCGACTTTACAGGCAACCAATTTTTTTTTATTTAAACATCGTCTCACCTTAGTTCAGACAGCAATTCCATCTCCTTCCGCCTCTGCTGCAACTTTTTCTCTTTCACCAGCAGTCTGTCCAGCAGGTTCTGGTGCTTCCTTCGCTCTCTCTCTTCCCATCGTCTGCGGGAATCCAGCTGGCGGATGAACGTGGTGTGCTGGCGTCTTCGTTCTCTTTCCTGAGGAGATAAGGGGAGATTTAGGGAGATGCAGGGAGATATTTTTTGTGTGGTGTTCCTATTGGCCTTTTTAAGCTGTTAATTGATAACCTCTTATTTATAAACGTTGCTTAAAATTAAGAGATGTTTAAACGTCAAAAATATATGGTTAATCTGTCGCTAATCATTACTTACCATTAAGCAACGTTTATAAATAAGTACCCCCTTAGGAATTTATAAATAAGGGGGTAAGTTGCTAAGTGGAGGTTCTAAAGTAGGAACTACCGACTTCTTGTTCGTCGGTCCGAATCTTTCAAACTAAGTCTAGTATTGTCTAATTAATTGCTAAACTCTTGATAAAACATATTAATTGCAACCACGATCCAATTGAATATTTATTTGATACTAGCTTTTGCCCGCGACTCCGCCCGCGTTGATGACGGTTATCAAGTAAAAAAGTAGCCTATGTACTTCACCATATCCTAGGCTATAATCTCTGACAAATTAAAATTTATTAAAATTTCATGACGATCGGTTCAGCGGTTTAGGCGTGAAATCGTAACAGACGGAATTACTTTCGCATTTATCCAATAGCTTTAAACGAGCAATTCTTGTATGTATACAGGATAAGTTTTTATCCAGTGCGCAAACTGTAACCACGAATTCAGCATATCATTCTAGAATCCCCAGCGCAGAAATTTTTCGTCGGTTTTACAAAAAAAATCAGCTGTTTCATAGAAAAGTGCAATACCTACGCGGTCAAAATGTATGGAACAGCTGATTTTTTTTGTATTACCGACAAAAAAATACTACGCTGGGGGTCTAGAATGATAAGCTGATGTCATGGTTACAGTTTGCGCACTGGATGAAAACGTATCCTGTATATACAGGCTGTTTGGCAGAACGTTGAACATACGAAAATGGTGGATAGGTGGGGTCATCTGCTACTTACTCAGCCATAATTTATTTGGCCCTGGCCAAAACAAATTATGAAATAACTCTTAAAGGTTCTTTTTTTATAAAAGCAAATTACATACCATTAGAAAGGTGACACTAGGGATGTTTTTCTAGAATTGGAACTCCTCAATCATTTTTTGCTGTTTTTTTTTTTAATGCAAGTTGAAATTAAAATTTAAGTATTTTTTACATCTTTCTGTAAGTTTGAGGACTCATAACTTTTTTTCTAGCTATTATCTGAATAAAGCAATAATTTTATAATTATCTGCCAACATTAAAGATTTAAAAAAAATACTGCCTGTTTTACCCATTTTTAATAAAAAATTACACTTTAAAGTTTAGAAAGTGGTGAAACTAGAAGAAAGCAAAAAAAAAAAAATTAAAAAAATATCCAGGGGCCAGGGCCACATAAATTAGGGCTGAGTAAGTAGCAGATGAGCCCACCTATCAACCATTTTCGTATGTTCAACGTTCTGCCAAACACCCTGTATATGTATGTATTTATATAATCTGAATCTCGGAAACGGCTCCAACGATTTTCATGAAATTTAGTATGCAGGGGTTTTCGGGGGCGATAAATCGATCTAGTTAAGTTTCAATTTTAGAAAACGTCAAAAAAAAACCGAGCAATGCTCGATCATCCAGATATTAATATTAATGTAGGGAAGTAGGCATTTGAACCATGAGCACTTATGTTTTATGCATTCGTCGTACATGCAGCATGCTTTTGGACATTTAGCCTATCCGAACATCTAAAAAAGTGTCCTTGGAGTATCTTGGCCGTTCTCAATTGAGATCTACGTTTTCGAATGGGCATAAAGCTTCAACTTTCCGACTAACTGATTGACTTTTTAACAATTCAAAAGTGCCTGTAAATGGTTTATTTTATATGCGCAGTTCCACCACAACTATTCCAAAAAACTAAAAACGTTTGTGCTGTTCCCCTTAAATACGATCAGCCCCAACCGCAGGCCCCACAGTAAATGGACTTGTTTCTTTTTTATTATAGAGATAGACATTTCAAAACAGAATACGTCCTGTTATTTCTGAAATACCTGAAATTTAATGTAAGAAAGCGGGCCACAGCGAATTAGTCAAGAAAACAACAAATTACTTCAAAACTAATAAAGCAGATCCGAACTACACAGTAGCGACTACAAGCATTACTATTTAGGAATATTTATGGCTTCATTCACTAAGATTATTATCGAAATTACCCGAATAGATCGGAATCTTAGTGAAGCTAGGTGAATGTACGCCCCTCGAAAACGAGTCACCGGTAACACGGAATTCATGAGAATCTCGTCTCATTTTGAGCAGTGTAAATTACGTTACGTAACGCCATTAAGCCGTAAATACTCCCATTAAAGTTAACATTGTTAAATACAAGCACTACTGTTAAATCTACTCTGGTATATTATTACCTCGGTTATATACTTTTGCTGTTCGCCCGCGGTGTCCAACGAGGATTGTAAATAAAAGAGAAACAGAGAGTTACACACAGACACACACAGGAACATACAGAGGTCGTGTATTTGAAGCCGAAGGACAGGAATGAGCTTAATTTGAACCTTATGATTCCTCGCACTGAGCTTAGTTTAGCTTAGACAGACTAACAAGTTAGTGGTGAATTCAAGACATCTGTTTATAAGTTGAAAAATCAATTCAGAGTGAAAGGACGCTTGAAAGTGTGATTTTTTATTGCTTGGGAATCGTCCCTTTGAATTTTCTTACGGACCCCAATTTGGGAAAACCTAATCTACAGGAGCGTTTAAGCATCTAATAGAAACACAATGTTTTCAACTGACCATATAGGCAAGCTATCCTTATTTAATTACCAAATTTATTTCAGCCTCATTCTTAATTTTTCCAGGTTGTAGATAAAGGCAATGGTTTTTAGATAAACGCGAGAGCAGTGGTGGTCTAGTGCTATCGACCCCAACTTACGAATTCTCAAAAAGACAAAAGAGCCACTTACATGAGAACATAAAATAGCATATTGTATTAAGTTTAATCTAGGTAACGGTCACTGACACAATACAATAGTATTAAAATTATTTTGTGTTTATTTTGGTTAGGATACACCTTCAACGGTTTTATTCTCAACTGGTAGGCTAGTAACATTAATAGTGAGTGGTTTCCATTATGTAATTTGACAGTTTTGATTTAAAACCACTGAAAGAGCTTACATTTTTTATGTAGGATGGTTAATTATTATAAAATTGTGCTTCTTCGTAGGTGATATTCTTTTTAGCATCTTTTGTACGTGTCCTTGGCAGGACTAATTAGGATTCATTTCACAGTCACTGCTCTCTATAAAATTGTGCCTGTAGACTATTTAGTTACTTTCTCTGTAATTGTATATTGTATCTACTTGTATCTCAAAATGGCGAAGGAAAACATCGGGAGGAAACCGGCATGACCAGGACATGATGTCCGCGAACTAAAAATTGGAAGACCAACCAACTCGCACTGGGTCCGCGTTGAATTACGGCCCACTCCCCCTCACCGAGGGGAGGGATATGTTCCAAGCACGGTATAGTCTGATTAGGATGATGATGATGACGTGGCGGCCATCTACAATGCCACCATACGAACTTCAAAGCAACAAACTTGAGAAACACAAAAAGTGAAGTGGCGCCATCTACAATGCCATATGCGAACTACAC
Source organism: Polymixis lichenea (assembly GCA_949091785.1). Classification (NCBI taxonomy): domain Eukaryota; kingdom Metazoa; phylum Arthropoda; class Insecta; order Lepidoptera; family Noctuidae; genus Polymixis; species Polymixis lichenea. Next base: position 10,476,700 of record OX420958.1, on the reverse strand, counting down.
AAGACTTGACGTCACACCGTAACTACATCGCGCAAGCAAAGTTTACCGCGCGACCCGCATATATACAACATCCCGACATCAACCGTCGGGCAGTTGCCCACCAGACACAACACCCGTCTAGTCGGAGGATCCTTCGTTTACCAATAGAGTATGAGTGAACTTTACACCCTGTTCCTCATATCTCAATAATGAGATAAAGGCTTAATATTTAAACCAGTACTTTGGTTTGCTGCAGAGATGACGGCTAATAGTAAGAAGTACGGAAGAAAAGGCATGATGCGCCAAAATTGGAGAAGGGCAAGAGAATGACTTTGATTTGTTTTAATTTATGAGTAGGAGAAATATCATATTTAAAAATCCTCATTGAATGTCTCTCAGGTTCAAATACACTAGTTAATAACACACACAGATAAAAAATAAATAAAAACAATAATATTAACCTGTTCTTTAAGAAGTATGGCCTGTTGCCGCTTAAGTTCTCTCTCCTGTAACAACGAGTTTAATTTATATTACTTACTTGTTGAAGATTAGCGGGAATGTTGACTGACTAGAGATTGAGAGAACCCATAAAACAAAAAAAGAGGAAGGATGCTTATGAAGATACGATAGAAGTGACAACTAACGACTGTTGTAGTGTATACACGATTCAGCGGAACCAACCGACTGGAGCCGATTATACCCGATTAAGCGAGCGAGACGGTCCAGTTTCGTACACTGTTCAGAAAGAGCACAAATTCGCCTGCAGAAGTTTTAATTAAAAAAAAATTGATCTTGCTAACAGCCAAATTCTCAAAGAATTAAAATTTGTTTTTGGAACAGTATAGAATCTATTTATTTTTCTTTGAAACATGGTACATAAAGGTATTATTAATAGAATTATGATCTGTTTCGTTTCGAAAGTCTTTTTTTGACGCTTACACATTTAAGTGACACAGATAGAGTTGGACTGCGGCAACATAAAATTGAGTTGTATTTGAGAATTCGGTCTTAGAGTTGTATTGTGATATGCTTCAACAAAATGAGGTGTCAGTTGAGTGGAAAAAACGTCTTAGAATAGGTATAGGCGTAAAGGCGAAATTCCCCTGCTGCGTAGGATGTACACGGAGGGCTTAGTTCCGCAGCTCGAATTGTTTGCCGGCCACGCATCCGCACGTACGTACGATCATCTACTTAGCCTTTTCTAGTCTTACCGAATGCAGGTGAGTACCAGGATTTCACATGGAGCGACTGCCTATTTGATATCCACAATCCAGTTACTGAGTTACTGAGTCACACGGTACCCCTTCATAAGAGTGGTTGTCAGACTTTCTGACGACCCGTAACCAACCGGGACCACCGGCTAGCGTGCTTTCTGAGGCACGGAAGGGTCTTGGTATGTAAAGGTCACCCATCCACGGACCAATCGCGGCAAACGTGGCTTAACCTGATTGTTGGACCCATGCCGCTGTTATTACTTAGCCTCAAGCTCCAGGTCGTAGTGGACGATCCTACTTACATTTTGACACAAATTAAAGCCGTGAGTAGCAAAGGAACTGCGCCGTTATTCCTATTTAAATTCTCACAAACCTGTTGCCTTTTAGCCTGTTCTTCGATCTTCTGCTTCTCAATCTCCTCGTGCTTTCTCCTCTTAGCCTTCATTACGAACGAGCGAACAACATCGAAAGCGGTACAGCAAATTATAAGAATACAGCGTTACATGGAACAAAAAAATAAAAAATAAACGTCTAACTTATAAATGTACTGGCTGGTTGTGTGTTTGACTTCTTTTATTTTTATGAATTTAAATTTGGAATGTTTTTAGGTGAGAAAGGTTTAAAATTACTTTAAGGATGTGGAATCCATGAAAAGGAACGAATAAATACGCACGTGTCGAGCTTTTCGCGGTTTTTTACCACGCAATGGATTTTCAACTCTCCGCGTTGAGCCGAACGTTGATATTCCAACAGAGGCTTATATATTTCATTGAATTTTATTTTACTAAAATTATCTAAGCAATCGTTTCCATTTCAAACTCTATCTCACAAAAAAAGATTGACAATAGGAACAGAAATCAAACACATTTTAATTTAAAAAAAAATGAAATCAAGTAGAAAATAAATAATGGAAATAAAAATAAAGGCATACAAAGGTGAATTGCGTGCAATAACTAAATAGTGTTAAAAGAATATATAAATACAGTTAATAACATTATTTATCTAAGAGTTATTGTATTTAACTTCAGAATTGCACTTCATTATTTATGTGAAAATACTTTTCCCCTGCGTATATATTTTTGAGGTCTTGTTTGTCACCTAACCAACATTGCCTAGTTTAGTATTGTTTTGTTTTTAAGGAAGAGCTTTTGACCACGATGCTCTGATTAATCTAGGGTAATCTCTGATTAATACCCCCGCTTCACACACTGTTCAAAGGATTTTTTTTCTACAAACTTTGGCAATATTTGATATTTTTATACACTTGCAACAATCAATGACATATGACCGTTGTGTTGTCAATTTTAAAAGCAATCAGAACTGTCTAGAGTTGTAATAAAGTTATCGTACTTTTTTTTCACGTGTATAAACGTGCTGTGATTGTGTGTGTTGTGTGGGGGTGTGTGTGTGTATATGTGTGTGTGCAGGAGCTCGCAGTACCGTCAGAGACAATGGAAGTGTGTGTGCTATGTGCTGACGCGTCCTCGCGCACACATTCACAGCGTATATATACTTGGTAACCATTAGTAAAACGCGTGTCGCTTCGAGAGATAAAAAATCTGTAAACGTAGACGAAGAATTCTGTCTACGTTTGAGCAAAGCCAATTTTTATTTTTTTGTTAAGGGGCTAGTACTTGGGAGTATTTAACATGGGAGCATCTGTAGCCGTTCTGGGACGAGTTCTATATCTCGGCATACAGCGCCAGCAACCCCCCAAAACTAACATGGATTAATCTGAATGCGGCTTCTAAACAAAAATTGGCACTATTTTTCACCTATAACCGCTTTCTTTTAATCCTTCACCATAGTTCGACCGTTCCTCTAATATTTACAACAAGATACTCCATACCTCAAAGATTAGGCGTGCATTGTTAGTGAAACTTCGAAAATTAGTACATTTTAGTTTATTTTTCACGTACCGATGACGTATCCTTGCCTAGGGGATGCACTGAGATCGACAGGGCGCCATCTTTGCCCACATTAAAAGTCCCTTTACTAATTTTCTTTGACATTATATCTGTCAAAATATCATCGTCTTCACTCAAATCGATAACTTCCTTTAAAACAGATTTCGGGCTATCATTCGGCATTAACATCAGATTTTGGGACATGAATTCATTTTTAGCGTCTAAATATTTCTGTTCTATCGATTTTGGGTCTTCGGTTTTCTTATCCCCTTGCAATTTCGACCAATCACAGCCGTTTATGAACTCCGTTATTCTTGAATAAGATTCTATTAGTTTCTCTAGATTGTTCTCCTTGTCGGGCGCTTTCAAGCGCTTTTCAGCTGATTTTATTAACGTGAAATCGTAATGTTTATTGTCTTTCCGTTTTGGGAGATCAAAAGCCGCTTTTTCAGCGAAATCTTTCATTTTGTCTAAAGCGTTGTATTCTTCTATTTCTTCCTTCCATCCCGATTGGTCGAATTTTATAGTTTTTATAGGGGAGTTCTGCGAGTCTTTGGGGCCGCTGACCGGTATTAGGGAGAGGCTGATAGGAGGCATAATGCGTTCCTTATTCGTCTTAGTAGCTGGTCCCATCACTATCTCGGGTGTTTTCCATTCGTCGATACCGGTTTTCGGGACAGTAGGGAGGGGCTCGATCGTCAACTGCGTTCTATTCTTGTTGATATGCTGTTCAATATTGCTTCGTTATAATTTTTTTTTAATTTTTTGTCGCATTTTCTTGTCTTTATTATCAATTTGGATTATGACAACATTGCCCAGGTCCCTTTGGCGGTTCGGTTTTGTGTTATTTAATATACTCTTAACCCAAGTAGACAGATTTTTACATAAATATTATAGAGAAGTATATAAGTATGTATATACCATATCTAATGCTAACACACAGCTCAGCTACCAACTACAAGCTAAGAAAATCCAACGCTTTCTACTAAAAAGCAAAAAGAAACCAATTTTTTTAACGTTGGCAACCCCAAAAGGCCCTTTTTGCTTTTGAATATAGAACAAAAATCTACAGAATACGATTGGTGAGCACAATGTTGCCAAGCATCAAATTGATAATAAAAAAAATAAAAACAAACACAAGCACATGGTTTTAAAACATAGATAAGTACAAACTAGACACAAGAATATAGTTCCCATATTATTACAAGTATTAGGTAAATTATTTACATAAACATTAAAACATCGATTAACATCACTTCAAAGATAGTTCTATCATTCCGCCTAAACTTTTCCCAACTATGTCGGAGTCAGCTTCCAATCTAAGCAGATGCCGCTGAATACCAGTATTCTACATCGAGCGACTGCTCACAACCCAGTTACTGGGTAATACAGACAGGCGCGGTCGTAGCCAAAGACTTTGTCGGGGATCACAAAGACTACCTACATATTAATAACAAAATTTATTATATTTTCGAAAAATTACTATTTTAAGCTTTACGGCTTAGACTAAGAGCCTCCAGTCCAGCTTATAAACTATAGCGACTGCGCACTGAGGGCATCCCCTGCGGGGTTCGGGCGTCGGCTCAGGGAGTCACTGTCGGAAGGGCAGCAAGTGGGGACAGGCTGGATCAAATCAGTTTCATTATTATTAAATCTTGGGGCTTTTAGCTCTACTTGCTCAGCTTCGGCGCGGGCTGGCACTTCTACGGGCAAGGGACGGTTGGAGGGGAACAGTGATCGCATAATCGGGCGTTTATATAGCTAAACTTCTTCCTACGAAAGAATAATATGGGCATTCCTTTCTGAATAAATAAGTAGACCCGGGTTCCCGGAATTGAAAAATGTTGTAGAAACAACTATAACAAACTTAATGAAATTATAGCAGTGCTTATTTTGATTTAGGATCTTAATTTTATTCAAAAGAAATGGAACATCAATAAAAAAATGAGAATGTGCACAATGTGGTCAAGTAGTGGAAATTGATTTATCTGTCTAACAAATAAGTGATAGAATCGACTAATTTATTGTATTTTATACATTAAAACTTTCATTGTAAAGATTCTGAGTGGCATGTCCGTATTTTTCTTTCGTGGGAATAAAAATGAAGTTTAGGTATATTAGCACCCGATTATCCGATCACTGGTAATGAATGGTCACCCATCCACGCACCATCCGTGGCAAGCGAGCGTAGCTTTACCTTAGATCGAGCCGTGAGGCTGTTATTATTTAGTCACGAGCTCCTCGATGTAACTACTACAAAGATAATACCTACAAACGGGATGAATAGGGATGTAAGGGTGAATCGGGACGAAACTTTAAAAGGGATTGAAACGCTGTAATAATATAGTTTGTTGCCAAAAAGGACTAATTTATTCACTGTATTTCATTATGGTATTTTACTCAATATGAGAAAAAATCTAAAAATATATTATTGAGATAGCTTAGGCAAAATGAAGTCGGAAAATGTTAGTTTTAGTTCATGAACCAACAAAATAAATTTTAAAATACAATTTAAAGATTTCATTTTTTTTTTTCATCTGTTTTGAACACCATGGAATAGTAGCCGCCATGTTATTACGTCATACGGCATGTCCACTGAGCAACTTTGTACTTTTATTATTTTCGGAACCAAAAAAAGTAATTTTTATTTAAATAATATTTTGCATTCAGGAACAGCAAACTAACGGTAAGTAAAAAAATAACTCATTTTTTTTTCAAAATATCAGCGCATTTGTTTATATAGCAAACTGACGTCATACCCACAGAGCAATATGGCGGTCACTGCGTCCAGCGGTTTCGTCAAATTACGCGATAAATTTGAAAACGTAAAATTTCAATGCATTTTTTACGGCACTAATCGCTTAAATAAAAATGTTGTTTTTTTAGTGGTTTATTAGCACTCTAGAATTTAATTAAGACACTTTTCAAAAATGAGTGTAATACCCTAATAACGATTGAATGCCCTTGTTGGCAACACACTTTATTATTTCAACGCTAAAATCCATTATAAATTTTCGTCCCGATTCACCCCTGCATCCCTCTATTCACCCCGTTTAACGGTAATAGACATTTTATCAAGCAGTAGTATATCTTTAAGGGTCATTTTTTTTTTGGGTGGGTAATCATCAAATGACTTCTCCCGCTCTGGGTGGAGCGGGAGGGCATGTCAGACTTTTACTGACTAAAACCCACCCGTGTTCCCTCAGGTGCCTGTGTGCCAGGGGCCGCGGTATCTCTTTCGAACAACCCGCACCCCTGGCAGAGGGTCATTATTATTGGTTAACTTTTACATGTTTTATTGCCATTGTTAAAACAACCAGAAAACAAAGACACATTACAAAATGCGCAATTTGAGCATTAACATTTATTAAGGTAGCATGTGATACACAGATAGGGAAGAGTTATTCCTTCTTTTTAGCATATCGATGGCACAAAAATTCAAACACTTTTAGCCCAAATTTCGGCTGTTCCTAAAATAGGAATTATGAATTTTAGGGAGTTCAAAATCGCATCGTTTTTACTTTAAATCAGTTTGTTTGCAGTTCCAAATTTAAGTAAACGTTAATCAATTTTTTTTAAAGTCAAAACTAAGTGATACTAATAGTATTTACTTATGAAAAAAATCATTTTTGAAAAATTGAAACTATCGATAATAATATGAGAACCATCTATAACACAGTTGGGAAACAAAACAATTAAATAAAATCCCACAGAACTATAACATTAAACTAACTCATAACCCATATCGACATTGACTTCAAAGGTCGTAAGTACCAAATAATCAAAAATATGTATGTAACAATGAGCCAATTTCAAATTTGTAAAATCTACAATTTTAAAGACACTATACATGCTTTAACTGTCATCACATAATACATCAACAGTCTCTAATGTTCCCACTGCTGGGCAACAAGCTTACTCTCTGCGAGGAGTGGGCCATAAGGGTTGGACCTCATCTGGCAGCACGGAATCGTCTTTTTCCGTCGCCCTTTCTCTTTCTGTCGCTTAGAACTGCCATTTGCTAGACCGAGACAGAAAGCATAATGCGATAGCACGCGGCGGAATCCTCGAGGCGATCGGCATCACGGACAAAATGCAATGGTGAAGCGCGCGATAGCATGCTAACGCATCATTGATCGTTCATCCTCGACGCGTGCGATCGCCTTTTTTGTCTGCGGAATGCGACAGCGCGCGTTCGCATGCGGCAGCATACTGCAGCACGTGGTAGCACAGGCGGAACAAATGCGATTCCGTGCTGCCAGATGAGGTCCAACCCTAATCCACCACGCGGCCCCAATTCGGGTCGGTAGAAGTCGCAAGTTATGATTAGTACAATATGTTGCGTCAATTTTAGACAAAACTTCAGGGACAAAAAGCAATTGAATTTAGCTAAATGCTTACATATTTTTGACTTTGCCTGTTCTCGAGCCACTTACGACCTTTCAGTATCGATATAGTAAATGCAAGAGTGTTACCTCTAACAGCTGTTGACTTCTCGCTTCCTTCTCGCGTTTCGCTAGCTCCGCTTTCTCTGATCTTTCGAGTCGGGCCTGTAGAAGAAAAATGTGTTATATAAATGTCAACATCTTTTGCCGCAGTTTGGTAAAAATGGCAGGAGATATGTTTAGGGGTGATTTCATTAAAATTCGTTTGTCCTCTTTCAAATTCCTTTGTATTGGTATTGATTCTGTTTTGCAACAACTGAACTTAATTTAGGCAATTGCTATCTTTTTCCTTCTAATGAAACAAGAATGAGACAAACACCACATGACAATATATTCACACAAATTTATGTATATGTGTATGTGTTATATGTTGTATGTTTCATGTTTCCACAAATAAAGAATCTTGTATCTTGAGACGGAAATAAATAAGATCTGTCGAATTTAGTTGAACTAAGATTTTCTCAAATCAAATTAAATCAAATCATTTTATTTGTCACAATGAGTCATTGTTACTTGTGAATAAAGATATATTATCATTATTATTAATGCAGGTACATAGTTTATATTAGGTCTTATAAAGATAATGTTAGTGCGCTGCATTCTACTCGCAAGCATACAAATATTAAACACAAGAATAATGAAATATAATATTACAGAATTTTTTAAAATGTCTGTAATCAAGACGAAATTTAGTTTGACAGTTCTAAAGCGTCATTTGTCTTTTTCTCTCACTGTCTGTTATTAAGAGATAGCAATACTTGTACTTATTTTAGTTTAGGTGGTGAACAAAAGAATAGGCACTATTGACTGCCTTTAGCCAAGAGCGACTGTTCATGGGGTTCTGATTGCAAGGTCAAATCAAATCAAAAAACTTTGAGTACAGGTTAACTTAAATACTACATCATGATTGACAGATAGGTTATATGACAGTGGAGCGGAGCAAAACCCAGTTCTGTGCTAGGAAATAACCTGTGCTACGGACACTAGTGCCACTTCATCATCTCACTAGAAACACTACTTAAAGCGTCTGTAGTCAAAATTAAAATATTAAGTTACTGGATTCCCAATTTAGGCATGTCTGTAGATAAGGAATCCATATAAAATTAGGTACTAAAATACAAAAATTTGAATGTGCCATTCATTCATTCACGACGTGCAAGGGTGTATTTATATGTAATACTAGCAGCGCTCCGCGGTTTCACCCGCGTCGTTCCCGTTCCCGTAGGAATACGCGGATAAAATATAGCCTATGTTACTCGGTAAAAATGTAGCTTTCTAACGGTGAAAGAATTTTTAAAATCGGTCCAATAATTTTTAAGTTTATTCGTTACATACAAAAATACAAATCTTTCCTCTTTATAATATTTGTGTAAATGTGTGAGAGAGTGAGTATACTTGTGTTATGTTATGACGGATGCAGATTAATTAAATTAGGCTATTGTTTAAGGTACAGGTCGCGTTTTTTTTTCGGTCGTTATGTGTATTTGGATTTTTTATAACTAGTGAACTAAATACCGGTCGTATATTTTTTAATTTCGGCCAGGATTTCAGGGCTGTCTACAGACAATCCCGGGATCGAATAGTTTCGTGTTGAGTACCCTTGCAATTTGTGTTGAGCAGTTTTCGCCATGTATAATCAAAGGACGAAATATATAAAACAAGTTCATATGGCAATTAAGGAATTCGCGTGCACTTCTTGCCCGTACAAATTCGTTACAGCTCCTCAGTTGAGGAGTCAAATGATTAAACATTGAGGGGAGATGAAGTATTAATGTGAGGTGTGTAAAAAAGCGTACGCTAGGACCAAAACTTTGCGAGATCATACGAGGATACAGGCGCGGTCGCAGCCAAAGACTTTGGGGGGTGGTCACAGCCCAAGACTACCTACATATTAATAAGAAAATGTATTATATTTTCGAAATTTACTATTTTATTTTTTACGTTTACGGCTTTGGGGGGTCATGACCCCTAGGGCCCCCCCCTCGGACCGAGCCTGTGAGGATAGATAATAATTAGAGATGGGCCGACTATTCGGCCAAGCCGATCATTGCTTTCGGTTAAGTTCGGGTGAAATCGGTAATGTTCGTGACTACGCTTTTGGCTCGCTGTTCGCGGGGCCCGGCGACCAGGCGGAATTGTCAGGACATGTTTTATTTGCTTTGCATTTATTCGAATATTGTTTAAGTGCGAGCCGGCCTTACTTCCTATTTTATTCTAAACTGTACTGAAAGTAAACTGTAAAACTGATTCTATAATAAAAATAATAACAGTAAAGATTTCAATTTAATTTCAATCACCGTCTTTTAAATTTTTAAGCATATTAATACAAGTAAAAAATGAGCCGACTACAAATATGGCCGACTAGTCGGTACATCACTAATAATAATGATAAGAGATTTGCTTGAAAATAACTCCTTTAATACCCGAAAAAATGGCCAGGTGTATTGTGACACCTATTATCTGGTAATTTTCGAGTATTAAAAGAATTAAATTATTTTAAGTTCCTTTCAGACTATTCATCAGGGTATCGTGTCTTGTACATCCAGAAATAGGTTTCCATTCTTGGCCTCAAAGGCAATTTTTTTTTGTTGGCTATCAAAATTAAGTAAGGTATAGAACGGTCGATAATACATACACCTACCTGGTCCCGCGAGCGATGCGTGGCGTCGCGACGCGCGTCTCGCGCGGCCTGCTGCAGGCGCGCCAGCTCCATGCGCCGGTCCAGTGGCGGCGGCGTGGGCCGGCCGCCGGCCGACGCCAGGAGACGGGCTTCTTCCAACCTGGGGGCACAATCGGGACATACAAAGGTCTGCCATCTGCTAGGGCTAGGATACAGACGACTTCCCATCTCAGGGAAGGGAGGAGAGAAAAGTTGTTTAACCTTTTAACCGCCAGAGCGTAAACGCATCGGCGTCATTTCGTCACAAATTCGGCGCAAATACCTACAAAAAAGAATAAGGATTCCAAAATTTTATCGATAACTAATTAATCATTGCTTTTCGTCCCCTATTTTGTAAATAAAATATTATTCGTAACATCATTCTATTATTTAATTTGACCCTAAAATGTTGTTTTCTTGTCGGCATTAGCCGACAGTGACGGTCAAAGGTTAAAAAATATACTCTATAGGACATTGGTTGGTGTTTGGTTTAACCCTGTACCGGTATACGTATTTGGTATCAGCCTGTATATATCAGTCTCCATATCGGTAAAAAATCATACTTTTGAGCAATTACACTTTTGATACGAAAACAAAGAATTATACGCGACATTAGCCCGTAATCAGAGGAGCAGGACTCGTAATTTTAAGAATGGTCAGTCTTCAGGTTTTGGAACGTTTTTTTTTTTGCTGTCCGTCTGAACGAAAACAAAAAATAATCAGCTTTAGTCTTATGTTCGGCCAAAAACGTAAATGATTTAGACATTTAAAAATATGAATATTTTCGCTGTTTCCATACAACATAACCTCGTTTTATAACTTCACAACAAAATCGCGTCCGTTTATGTCAGTTTAGTGAAGCCGCGAGGGGACTTGAAGTAGGCCGAACGACGCGGGTCAATTCACGAACTTCTGATTTTCGAGTCGGCCGAAGCTTCGGGTAGTGTATTGCCGAAACCAAAAATATGGCCATGAATGGCCGAGAAGGAAAATGAAGCTTAGGTCGGTCACTCATCATCTGCCTAGCCTTTTCCCAACTATGTTGGGGTCGGCTTCCAGTCTAACCGGATGCAGCTGAATACCAGTATTTTACATGGAGCGACTGCCTATCTGACCTCCACAACCCAGTTACTGGGTAATATACGATACCCCTTGGAAAGACTGGTTGTCAGACTTTCGGGCTTCTGACGACCCGTAACGACTGTCAAAGATCTACAAATGACAGCCGGGACCAACGGCTTAACGTGCTTTCCGAGGCACGGAGAGGTCTTGGTATGTTAAGATGGTCACCCATCCACGGACCAACCGCGGCAAGCTTAGCTTAACCTGATCGATCGATCCGTACGACTACTATTACTTAGCCACAAGCCCCTCAAGCTTAGGTCGGTCACTATTTTTTTTAAATACCTAATGCTACATACCTCTTATTGATCTCATTCTCGTTATACACAAGCGGCTCGCCCACGTCACTGGCCGGCTGTATGTACTCCCCGAGCACAGTGCGCGCAGAGAAGCTGAAGTTGTCCGTCGATAGTGGTGGACAGGGATTCGTGTCTAGGAACTGTAAATCAAACAAAATTATGTTGTGGTTGGTTTGGTTTTTACAGCAGGCAGTGTGACATATTTGTGTATTCCACATGTTGTACTTTGTGGTGGACAAATTTAAATATCTGGGCCACACATACAAGGGAACGCAGGTCGCTGGCTGTCCGTCATAACATGCTGGCTCGCAGGTTTGCACGATGTATGAAGCCAGTTAAAATAACGCTTTTCAAAGCTTACTGTCAGTCCTTCTACACGTGCAGACTGTGGGGCAACTTCACTCAGCGGCCTTACAGCAACCTACCTGTTTTGCAGCTATTATTAGGAAGCCGCTGGCAAAAGCTAGTTTATTATAAAACTCTCTAAAGACGTGAAAGTCTGGAAATAATGTCGTCCATGTATCTTGTGGGCCGTTGATATCCACGCCATAGTATTTTACTTTTGCAGCTATCTTCATGTCTATTGTTAAGTTATACCTTAGCTTGAGTTTCATTTAACCATCTCGATCAAATGCATCGAGCGCGTTTGGCGCTGCGGCTGGCCCTGAATTGGTGACGAACCAATCAGAGCGCCATCTCGATCAAACTCTTCGAGCGCCGAACGCGCTCGAAGAGTTTGATCAAAATGGTTAAATAAAACTCACACTAGGGCCACTGATGTGCATCCCTGAAGACGCGTGTTCCCGTTAGCATTGTGGCGGACATGTACAATGCAAACGAAATGCAACAAATACATACGAAAACTTCAAATCAACAAATGTGTTAAACACAAAAAGTGAAGTGACGCCATATACAATGCCATATGTGAACTACTCAAGACTTGACGTCACACCGCAACTACATAAGCTACATCGCGCAAGCAGAGTTTACCGCGCGACCCGCGTATATACAACATCCCAAAATCAACTGTCGGGCAGTTGCCCACTAGACACAACACCCGTCTGGTCGGAGGATCCTCCTTTACCAATAGAGTATGAGTGAACTTTACACCCTGTTCCTCATATCTCTATAGCACCAACAGTATACTCAGTGTATTTACAGATCGGTGGTCGATCGCATGTCGATATCGATCACGCCTGCGAATTTTCGCTAGCTGATTTAATCTGTGTAGATAAAATATAGAATAGAACAGAATAGAATAATTTATTTGGCAAACATAGGTAATTACATACGAGAATCTTAAAAATACCGTAGTGCGCTATGTTTTGCCAATATTGGCATACAAATGATCATCATTATTTCACCCGAAGACGTCCACTGCTGGATATAGGCCTCACCCAAGCATTTGGGGGGTTTGCCATAATCGCCACGCTTGGCAGGCGGGTTGGCGATCGCAGTATGGTGGTAAAACGCATAGAGAACGCTGCTGCCGATTTTCTAGTAAGTCCCTTAGTCGCCTTTTACGACCCCACGGGAAGAAATGGGATGGTGCTATTCTTTACGTCTGGCATCACACAGAACACCACAAACACCATACAAATGATAAGAACAATTAAATTAGAACTTAAAAATACTTACGTTATGTATTTCATGTAACGACCGCATAGTGATGCCCGCATGCGGGTCGGGCGGCGAGTACGTCACGTCGCCTTTGATGCTGCAGTTACGGGACAGTCCTTTGATCACAGTTACGCGTTTCCAACCTGCAGGTAAATAAGACTGATGTAGTACCGTATATTGATAGAAAATATGCCTCTGAAAGACATTTTTATAATGGACGGTCTGTGGCGCCATCTACATCGCCGCATGCGAACTACGCATCGTACTACACGCCGCGTAAAATCCTACATCGCGCAAGCAGTTTACCACGCAACTTGCATCGAACGTCCTGGCATCAACCGCCGGGCAGAGCCCACCAGACACAACACCCGGCTAGTCGGAGGATGCCCCCTTTTCTATAGAAGATGAGTGGACTTTACACCCAAATCCTCGTACCTCTATAGGTCCACAGGATAGTGGATTTTATGAAAGTTTTTTTTTAATGATTAATGAAATGTCCTAAATACACATTATTTTGTCAGAATATATTGTGTTACTCATAATCACTCTGGACTTTAAACTGGACAAAGGGTCTACCCGTTATCGTGTCAGAATTATGTTACCCAGTAACTGATTTGTGCAATTGAGATAGTCATCGGTCCATATAAAGCACTTAGAATGGAAGCCGACCCCAACATAATTTGGAAAGTGCTTGGAAAATGACGATTAGCTATTCTCATAAAGCTATTGCCAACACAAGAGAAAGCCAATTTTGCTTCCAACTTGTCTAATATCTGTTCCTAAAGTATCTGACGAAAGCGTAAACAAACTTTGTTCACGTAAAATTCTTACACAATGACACACTAACGGGAAGTAGTAACACATTCATCTGTATTAAGGAGGGTTCCACTTTATATTCCACCACTTTTTCAAAGAACTTTTGTTTGATAACTTTATTGAAAAGCACTTGAAAAATCATTGACGGTATTAATGAAAAACTTTTTTTTTTCGGTGATTTTAAATTTTTATTTCTGCCCTATTCGTAAGGTATCCTTAGGTACATTTTCAGATTAATTTGTTGACATTTTCCACCGATACTTTTGAAATACATCATACTCCCTTTACAGGACTATAGATAGATGATGCTACACGTGTCTCACCCAGCGCTAGAGGCAGTCTAAGTTGCGCGTCGTTAGGTCTCCGACTGGTGTCGGACGCGTCCGAGTCGGACGGACAGCTGTCGGATGGACATTCCGAGTCCGTGCTCGCAGTCTCGCCTAGTAGCGCTTTTAGTTTCTCCTGGAACATTAAAGCAGAGGTTAAGGTGCGCTTACACGAGCAACTAAAATTGCTCCATATTGGGCAATTCTCGTTAACTATGACGTCACAACTACATCCAGCAATTTAGGACAATGGCAATATGTAGCCACCTGTTGCCAGAGATACGGCCACACAATTGCCCCATATGGAGCAACTTTAAAAAATCGCCAATGCGCCTCCGCCGCCGGCCATTTCCTCTCGCAAAAACGAGACGTAGTTACACGTACACACGAAATAGGAAGAAAATTCACTAGAAATTTCCAAACCGATTGGATATTAGGCAACTCATGACATATATGGAGCAATCAGAAGCAATATTGCCGAAACACATCGGCAATTAATTGTTGTTTCTCCAGATTGCTCCACTTAATTGCTCCAACTTGATCCGAGCAAATTGCCCGTGTAAGAGCACCTTTAGTCAGTTTTAGGAAGTTTTATCAAGTCAGTTAAGGTGACTCTAAATGGAATCTTTGGTCAGTTAAGCTAAAGATTTCTAAAGTGAAATATTGTAATTGGTAGACTAAAATAACAACAACACAAATCAGTTAAAACAACCATTTTTATAAGAAATTTGATTCGTGAAAAAGCCTGGCCATCAATAAATGAAGATTCACACGACGACACAATACACTATAAAGCATTTTTTTCTATAACTCACCAGGTCACTCTCAGCCAGCTTTAGTAGGCCTAGTATAAGTTTCTTTTAACCATTTCGACTTAACGAATCTACCAAGTTCGGCGCTCCTATTGGCCCGTCGTTAATCCAGGGCCAATCGGAGCGCCGAACGCGGTCGATGCGTGAGGTCGAGATGGTTAAAAAAGACTTACCTCACTCACTAGGGCCTCTGATGCGCTAACGCAGGCCTAACGCCCTACTCGGCGCTAGTAACAGCTGCCCAAGTTGTTCTCACAGCAAAAAACAAGAACCAATATAACGAGAGTATCTCACCAGGTCAGTCTCAGCCAGCAACTGATGCGCCAGCGCAGGCCTTAGGCCCAAAGCCCTACTCTGCGCCAGTAGAGAAGCTACGGTATTCTTCTTAGGCTTGCTGACTCCTCTGCCCAGGTTGCGTGGCCGACCCTCGCGCCCTGCCCACCCCGCTACTGCTGTGGGCAGGATGGTGGTGTTAAGTTATACCTAGTGCTTAGGTTGGGAAATTATGAAGTTTAGTCTACTAAGTGATTAGGCATACAATATTTATTATTAGTATCAATACTAAACTTATATACAAGTGATCATATTTTTAATAAAAAAATAAAGCACTAATGAGATGTGCATGTTTTGAATTGGTACCCAATTCAAAACATGCACATCTCACACACACACCCCACTCTCTCGCTCTCTCTCTATGTGTGACTCAATAAATATTTGTGCAAATAAATATTGCCTTTACTTTAACAAAAAAAAAAAAATGAGCTGTTATTTATTTTAGAATTATGCAGGTAGTCATGTTTAGAAGATATTCATCCAATTCGCAATGTGTAACGGCCACTAAGTAGGTTTTTTTTTCCAATCGATTATATTCGAAACCTCGGGGTAAACCCAAAATATTACTAATTCATTTATTTTTTATAACTTAAGATACTTTTATCGGACCAAAACATGAGTTACATAAACACATGGCATGCACGACACGTAACATTAAATTAATTAAGTCACGTTTTGCCTCAACGGCGTACAAATATAAATAGATAAAATCAGAAAATAGGGTCCCATTTTTGAACATTTTATTTAAATAGAAATGTTGTGTTTTTTTAGTGGTTTATTAGCATTTTCATTCAGGAACAGCAAACCAACTATAAGTAGAATAATAACATTTTAAACAATTATCATATAAAATATCAGCGCATTAGTCAATACAGCAAGCTGACGTCATACCCGATTTCGTCAAATTAAGCGCGAAATTTGAAAATATCAAATTTAAATGCATTTTTACGGCATTTAATCGAATAGTATATAAAAAAATTGTATATTAAATATTAATAAAAAATATTATTTAAATAAAAATTACTCTGATTACGAAAATAATAAAAGTACAAAGTTGTTCAATTGACATGTCATATGACGTAATAACATGGCGACTACTATTTCATGGTGTTCTAAAACCGATTAAAAAAACGTAAATCTTTGAATTGAGACAAAATTTATTTTGTTATTTCATGAACTAATACTAACATTTTCCGATTGCATTTTGTCTAAGTTATCTCAATAACATATTTGTAGATTTTTTCTCATAAAGAGTAAAATACCCTATTATAAATTGATCCATTATTCATTAATCAATTATAAATTAGAACGTTTAAGGGGTTTATTTAAAAACGTTGCTTTAAGTTAAGAGACGCTTAGCCGCCAAAAATGTATGGTTAAAGACTCGCTAATCATTAGCTCTACTATATTTACTATTTATATATACTCATTTTAGAAAATGTAATCTTATACAGCGGACCCCCGGTAATCCGGCCCCTGTATAAACCGGCACCCCCTGTAATTCGACAGGTTCAGGAATTATTATTGAATATTTTTTTGACAATCTTCGCTATGTAGATAATGCATGATTGAACAGGTTACAACTTGTACGCGCACCACTACACATGAACATTTATTTGTACACAATTATTTCGTAATGTAAAGTTACTTATTATTTTTTGTAAGTTCTATAGCATAAATGACTTTAATTTTATAATAAAACGTAAGCTCTCTATTGTGTTGTTTAATTTACTAAATTTGACATACATAATGAAGTATGATTTGTACTTCAGAGTAAAATATATAGAATCTTATCATTTAATCTGTAATTTTTAGGATTACAAGGTACTCTTTTGTAAGAAAATCCGGACTATGGGGGTCTTAGGCAGTACTCTATAATCCGACAAATTCGATAGTTCGACACTGCCCTGCAAAACGTTTGTCGGATTCCCGGGGGTCCACTGTATATATAAAAATGAATCCCTATTTCCCTTGGTCACGTCATCACACGCAAAAAAACGGTATTTTTCTGAATGGCCATTATTTCTACCATGAACCATTTCAAGGTTATCAATTAATTACCGGACACCTTGTATGTAAAAATGAATCCCTATTTCCCTTGGTCACGGCATCTCACACGTGTACGGCTGGACCAATTTTGCTAATTCTTTTTTTGTTGTTTGCTATTGTTAGGAGAAGGTTCATATGAAAGAAAAAATTAAGAATGTTGCTCGTAACAGGTATATATTTTTAATGCGAATTAAATTTTTTATAGTTAAGACAGGACGACGTCTGTTGGTTCAGTTAGTACCTAATAAAATAGCAAATTAAATAACAAACTTAATGGAACATATTTCAGACTCAGCACAAAGATCTGTATCCAACTCCATGCTACTGGAACAATTCGTACGTACATTCGCTGTCCTCGCTGCCACTGGACTTGGGGCGCGGCGCGTCGGGCACCGGGCTCATCTCCGGGGCCACCCGCCGGGGCTTGGCGCCCGGCTTGCGGCGGGCTGAGGGGGAAGGTCATTGTGAGTATTCTATGAGGGTTTTCTGAAATGACGTACACTAGGTGGCAGCACTGAGACGTCAGGTATGGCACCTGTCAAAAGTGTCAAACCGCCTACGGACTGAATGGTGAACGAAAGAATGAAACGAATAACATAAAATATTTTCTATTATATTATATATTATATGATTCACGGGACATCGTTAACGTAACGGGTGTAAGCACGCTCAAATCGGTTACAGCCCAATTCGAAATGCGGCATTACTTCCAAGTGAAGGTTAAGAGAATCACAGATCACACAATAAAGAGGAATTATGTAATACGTACATATCCTGTCATGGCTGGAGGACGCGTTGAGCGAACTGCTCAATGACGTCAGTCGCGAGAGAGCGTCCGACGCTTGCGAACTCGCTGTAAGAAAAAATTGAACAAAATTATTAATCCTCCGTGAAGTAAATCTACTCTGTTTATATTGAAGTTAACCTTATCAATTTTGGATTGTAAATACGTTGTAAAATCTTATGGAAACTGTTGTGACTGATAAAAATTCAATATTATTATTCAATATAAATAATGAATATTTTATTTCATGTAGGAACGGAATGTTACGATAGAAGAGTGGAATGAAACGTAAAGATGAATGACAGATGTGAAGCATGTTGTATGAAAGAGATGAAAGTATGAAATAGTCTAGGAGTGAAAGAGAACGCAAGGGAATGTAAAATAAAAGAAGGTGAAAAGAAAGGAGACGGAAACACGGAGAGAGACGAAAGACGTTAGCTACAAAGACGGAATAAAAATAAATTCAAGTATATTAAAAAGATCAGTGCTTTTATTCAGCATATATCGAACTAGCCCTACATATTATAAATCTACATGGCCACTTATTATACTTCAGAAGCTAGGTGCACGGTGCCAATTTTTCGTTTCCTCTCTCCACGGTAACTCTTTTGAAAATAATGTGGCATCCACCAAATCCAGGCCCGCTTGGTGGATTACAACCCACTCACTCGCAAAGAGAGGTGAGCTGTGTCCCAATAATTTTTACACCATGTTATATTTTTTCCCAAAAAAGTTTTGAATGTGTGATGGAAAATGTTATCACCAGTTAATTACAATACAATCGCAGTACGGTTAGGTACCTACTGCCTAATTATTATCAATGAGCACAAATCCAACGGGTGGTGAGCATGTTTGTGTAGAAAACTAGGTAACATGACCAGGGGCGTACCAATAGAAAATGGCGCCTAGGGCATGCATCATATTTGCGCACCTTCGTTAAATATCTTGTCGGTCAACACTGAGCAAAGCTAGGTCGCATAACCTTTCTTGACCAATTATAGTCTTCAAAAACGAAGAGGTGTTTTTTTAACTAGCTAAAAAATCGCTTGCAACTTGAATATAATTTGAATAGAAATAGGTAGATTTGGAAATATGCTTTCATCCTCGTTCTGCACAATGTATTCAAATAGCTCTTCAGATTTCTTCGATAATGGTGACAGTATGAAATTTTTTCGCCCGGCGAGTTTTTACGCCCCCCTTCGATAGGCGCCCAGGGCTCTTGCCCTACCTGCCCCACTCTAGATACGCCACTGAACATGACAAGTTTATAACTTTGTGATTGTTCATGATACAATTTTGAAATTTTGTACATAGATTCTTTACATAAAAATACACGTGTTTCGGGTTACGCATATAGGTACTAAAACTAGGGTTGTATAAGATAAGTTACTTACCAGGAGTAGGTTTGAGCGACAGGTTAAGAGGCGCGTCGTCGTCCATTGCTGAAGACTTGACACCCAGGTCTAACGGAGAGTCCTCGCCCATCTTAGTGCTTAGGTTGAGACCTGCATCTGTAAGGAGGAAAAGTTTAGAAGCGGTTAGAAGAGTGAAGAGTGAGAGAGTGAAAGAGATGGCTGTTTGAATGGTTTTTTTACCGCATTTGTGTGGAAGACTCTAATAGTAATTTCTACGCCACTACGATTTTGAAAGTGTGTTGTTTTGGTATACTTTAAACCTTGGTGTTTAACTAATGAAATGATGTTTATGGACGAAGAAATGGTTTGATGGGAAAATATCTGTCTAGCTAACGGACGAGCGAAGTCGAAAATAATTTATCAAAAACAAAACTTGTAAAAAAATACTACAATGTGAAAATTACTTTAATTTCGGAAGGCGGTGACTTTGGATATGTATTTAAATTTTTTGTCACCGCCTTCCGAAATTAAAGTTATATTTCACTTTGTAGTGTTTTTTCGGAAGTCGGTTGTTTTTTTTATTTTAAGTTTTTTTTTTTTTCAATTTTTAGTTGTAGTACCTAACCCACTAATTCGAAATTTCATCATCCTTGGGGTCAAAACAATACATATTTATGCGATAGCACCAATCGCGGTTTATTTACTGTTATTTTTTGAAGAGTTCCGTTCTCTATCTCCGAAACGCATCATCAGATCTATATGAAATTGAAATGGGACCACACGGGAAGCACCAGCTTTCAAATGAAAAAGAATCATCAAAATCGGTTCACCCAGTCGAAAGTTATGAGGTAACAAACATAAAAAAACATACAGTCGAATTGAGAACCTCCTCCTTTTTTTGAAGTCGGTTAAAAATACCAAGTCTTGCAACTCAGTTCTTCTACCATAAAAAGTTGTGAGATCCATGTAATACCAAATCGGTTGATTTATTCAGTCCCTACTTAAGGGACCTTCTGTTTTAAGTTATTACGTAACTAGCTAACCTATGGGCACGCCGCGATTGCGGCGGTAAGTCCCCTCTTTGAGGAGTGGCTTGAGAGGCGGCATGGCGTCCTCACCTTCCGCCTGACGCAGGTCCTCACCGGACATGGCTGTTTCGGGAGGTTCCTGTTTCGGATAGGGCGGGAGGAAACGCCCGGGAGTTTCCATTGCGAAGATCGGCCAGAGGACACGGTGGAGCATACGGTGGAGGTCTGCCCGGCTTGGGCGGAGCACCGCCGTGTCCTCGTGGAGGTGATCGGCGGCGGCGATCTCTCGCGTCCGACCCTGGTCCAGGCCATGGTACGGAGCGAGAGGGCATGGCTGGCAGTCGCCTCCTTCAGCGAAGCAGTTATGCTCGCAAAGAGGGAGGCGGCGCACGTGAGGGAGATGCAGTACATGCGCCCTCACAGCCGTGGCCTTCGCAGGAGACGCCCTGGGCGTCGGGAATCCCAGGCTGATTCCCGGCCACCGTAGGCGCGGGCTTGCGGACGGCGAGTAATGGGTAGCTCGCTGTCCGGTAAGGACCAAGCCCGGGTCGACGGCGCGTTGTGTTCCACGCGCGCCTCAAAGAGATGTCATCAGCAACTGATGGGGCCCGAAAGGGCCGATGCCTGCCAGGGGTGCGGGTTGTTCGAAAGAGATACCGCCGCCCCTGGCACACAGGCAACTGAGGGAACACGGGTGGGTTTTAGTCAGTAAAAGTCTGACACGCCCTCCCGCTCCGCCCAGAGCGGGAGAAGTTATTTGATGATTTCCCACCCAAAAAAAAAAAAAAAAAACTAGCTACCCTAACAACATCTTATAGTGACCATGTCAATATTAAAAATCTTTTATGGTTTAAAATAAATAGATTGACTTGCCCATCGCATGAAAACACAATGTCTCACAAGTAATACATATTATATTCAATTAGATTGTTTAGTATAACAAAGCAGTAATAAGTAACGGTTGCTATAGACATACAATAGTCACCTGTGGAGCCCGCCAACTGGCGCTCCAGTGCGGCCAAGCTCACGCCACTCTGACTGGCTATCGTCTGGAGCAGCTCTCGGGATATGCCTGGGGACGAACAGACATACATTTATCAGAAGTAGTGGTCGCCCAGATCGGTCCAAATTCGACCATAATTAAAAAATACGAAAACGACCATTATAAAAAAAAAAATATCTTTCTACATTCCTTCTCCGTATGAACTTTAACCGTGCCTTTTATACTCCTATATCAGCTTAATTTTCATAAAAAGTGGTATGTACAAAGTTTTTGTTTCACGTATTGTATATGTCACCGTAAAATTGTAAATACCGTGAGATTGTAATCTATGTCGCGAGATTGTAAACTGTCGAAATATTGTGAACCGTAACATACTGCTTACAATTTAACGCATTATTTTTCGGTAGATTATAATCTATCGAAGTGAAACCGTCAAATTGTAAACTGGTATCAAGACGGATAGTACATTGCGATATCACTATTACTAAATAGTCAATTAACTGCCACTAACTTGGAAGTGCGGTTGGTCGCAATTCTAACCTAACCTATTCGGTCGGTAAGCAGTATGGTGCAGTTCACAATTTATCAATAGTTTATAATCTCGCGAGATAGAATATAAACTACCAGGGTTGCGGGTTGTCAAAAGAGATACCGTGGTCCCTGGCACATAGGCAACCACGGGTGGGTTTTAGTCAGTAAAAGTCTGATACGCCCTCCCGCTCCACGCAAGGCGGGAGAAGTTATTTGATGATTTCCCACCCTCAAAGTGTTCACAATCATACGAGTACGGTGACATATATAGATTATTGTATGACAAGTGAGGGGTTTGTGGCTAAGTAATAACAACTCTACAGGTTGATCGATCAGCTACGCTTGCCGCGGATGGCGGTGACCATCTTTACATACTAAGACACCTCCGTGCCTCGGAAAGCACGTTAAGCCGTTGGTCCCGGCTGTCATTCGTAGATTTTTGACAGTCGTTACGGGTCGTCAGAAGAGCTCGCAGAACAGATGGCTGATGGGGCCGAAAGGTTCTGGAGTGGCGACCGCTTACGGAAAGACGTAGCGTTGAAAGGCCTCCCACAAGATGGACCGATGACCTGGTGAATGCAGCAGAAAGCCGCTGAATACGAGAATCACAGATCCGGTCGAAGTGACGGTGCTAGGGGGAGCTCTATGTCCAGCAGGGGACGTCTTTCGGCTGAAATGATGATAGAGAGCAATGATTAAAAGTAGCATCGCACATACCTGCATAATCGGACAGATTGGGTGGGGGAGTGCCGGACATGGAGTTGTGTCCGGGCCGGTCCGGTTTGTTGGGCAGCCGGATCACTTCCACCGATGACCGGGAGTTGCCGTACTCGTCCTGTAAACAAACAGTCATACTTAAGTTTATTTATAAATAATAGAATTCTACGTTTATTTCGGTCGAGATTCTTCGAAGGTGAACTAGCAAGACACAGTGACCACGAATTGCGAACAGTCCACAGATTCTAGAATCATGTGCTTAATGTTGTTGGTTTTAACCTTAAATAAACTTATAACTTTTTGGGTGAACAAAAATCATGGAACTCCGCGGCATCGACACCGAACGCTTTCCAGCGAGCACAGTTATGAGTCGCGCGTTGATGTCTTTTACACGTAATTGTTCAAGTTTCCACTTGTGTCGGCGGGTGGTTTTTTTTTGTTTTCTTGATTGTGTTATATTTAATGTTCTTCTTTACAATTTGAACACATACTATCTGACACCGACCGGCAAATTGCAAAAAAAACATAAGAACATTTGAATTTCGCGAAACTACCTTAGCGGATCCTTCCTTAGGGACTACTCACACATATTCAGCTTTTGTCCATAGAAAACAACGATTTCGTATAGAGTCCGTTCAGCTTTCCGCGGCTGAACGGATGCGTACGCATCTCATACAAAAACGTTGTTTTCTATGGACAAAAGCTGAAACAGAGCTGAATAAGTGTGAGTAGTCCCTAAAGGTTGATTACTTACAAGTTTAGGCCGTTTGCTGGGCATAGGCGCGTTCCGGTCGGCGGGGTGCACGCTCACGTGCGGCGGGTCCAACGAGATCGTCTTCTTGCGGCCACGGGTCGTACCCGAGCCCGCCTGGAGGACAAACAATATATAGTCGTAAATATAGTACTGATACAAGAAGTCTTTGGAACGTGATTCCACAGAAACACCCTACTCATCACAGCCTTTAAATATTAAATAAATCTGGGGGCACGGGAGTGCCAAGTCGAGCAATTAAGCGGCACGGCCGTACCATCCTTTTCTCAAAGCAGTAGACTTGGCCAAGTCAATCTATTTATTTAAACCATAAAAGATTTTTAATATTGATATGGTCACTACAAGATGATGATGGTATACTAATTATAATAGAATAGAATAGAATATTTATTTATTTTGAAAAAACATATATTATTATTAATCAGTTTATTTCAGATAAAAATTCAATCCATACAAATTACAAATTATTAAACAGAGAAATAAATTATTATAAATATAAATATTGTGTTAGTCAAATCTTATACACTATGTTAGTCAATACCCATCACAATATGCATCCATTTTTTTTTTTTTATCATATATGCACCGTGACATTTTAGTCGTCTTACAAAGAAGGTCCACTCAATGTATCCGTCATAACATACCTCTAGGCGCGATTCAAACATTGTTACCACTAATTAAGATAATAGATACAAAGAAAAATAATGAATGCTTTAGAATTATGAAACACCATCCCTCTTAATAATATTTACGTGTCAAACGGTAGAAGATATCTAGCTACCTACCATTACATTCCATCAGTAATTTCATCTCCGTAACAGGGTGTTTCAAACTACGTCATGCGTCTTAGTGATATTTCATGTTTTTGATTATGAAAATGTTCAAAAAAATATTTTTTTTTAAGAATGGTAGTAGATAGCAGTCATTGGGTACATGAAGTGGGCTGCCGTTGTAAGACGACTAAAATGTCACAGTGTATAATTACGTATTATCTTAAGACAGAAGGACCCTTAAGTAGGGACTGAATAAATTAACCGATTTGGTATTACATGGATCTCACAACTTTTTACGGTAGAAGAACTGAGTTGCGAGACTTGGTTTTTTTTACAAGTTATGTTTTTGAGGGCATCATTTAATTCTGGCTACAAAGACCTATAACATATATAAGCTAACATACATAATTATAACAAAAAAAAAACACAAACTTGTGTCAATAAATAAGACTTAACACTATGTTAGTAGCACTTCAGTTTGCACTAGCTTTACTTTGTTTTGTGAACAATTATGGTGGGGTTGGCTTCCAGTATAACCGGATACAGCTGAACACCAGTATTTGACATGGAGCGACTGCCTATCTGACGTCCACAACCCAGTTACTGGGTAATACACGCCTTAGTAAGATTGGTTATTAGAATTTCAGGCTTCTAACGACCCGTAATGACTGCCAATGATCCACGAATGACAACTCTGCCTTGCTAATTGTATCTGCAGTAATCGTAACACTTATGGTTTTCACTTTTTTTGCAGAAATGGCATCCTTAGGGGCAAACCTATATGGGAAAAATAAAAATATTTGGGTACTGGAAGTATGTTTTTTTGATAACGAGATTCACAGCACTTGCATTAAAATGTTACTTTCAGATTTCCGCGTTTTTCTCGAAACCGCTTTTTTGCAAGTACTGCATTTACAATTAGCAGGGCAGAACTGGAGACAACGACATAACGTCCTTTCTGAGGCACGGAGGGGTTTTGGTGTGTAAAGATGGTCACCCATCCACGGACCAACCGCGGCAAGAGTAGCAAGTTGAATAGGTAATATGCTGTCGAATGGTATTGTTGGTAATTAGATCATTTCAATTCAGTAAGTACAAGTTATGTTTGTAGCTGGCATATTTGGAATTATCTGCTTCTTAAATTCCTGCGGACAAACCGATGCAAGTTGGCTACAAGAAAAGCTATAATTCTACAGCTAATTTACAAATAAAAAGGTATAAGTAAAAATAAATGTCAACGTACATGTGCTTTTACCTTGGGCCCCGCTAACGAGGAGGTATACTTGATAATTTCCGTGTCGGGAGGCAATCGGACGCCGCCGAGCACTGACGAAGGATCGCTGGAATAAATATATAGGTTATTATTTACGAAAAGTGTTTAAACTTAGAACTAAGGGCTTGTTTCACTACCTTTGAATAATTATCTGGCAAATATCTATATATAATGATTCGTGAAGCAAAAACTTTTGTGACCCTATTTACGAAAATTACTCGGACGGAGGAATATGAAAGGCACAGTTAAAGTTTTTATGGAGGAGTGCAGAAAGCACTAATACAGGATAAGTTTTTAACCAGTGCGCAAACTATAAACCATGAATTCAGCATATCATTCTAGACCCCCCAGCGAAGACATTTTTCGTCGGTTGTTCCATACATTCTGACCGCCTAGGTATTGCACTTTTCTATGAAACAGCTGATTTTTTTTTTGTATAACCGACGAAAAATTTTTGCACCTAGCTAGAATGATATGCTGAATTCATGGTTACAGTTTGCGCACTGGTTAAAAACTTATCCTGTATTTATACGTAGCTATTTTTTTATCCTTTTAATCCTTTAAAAGGGTCATTGTACTCATCATTATGAACAACTTTTACAATGGGATCCACCCTGAAATCGTAAAATAAAAATGAGCTGATCCCTATATTACGTCGAGATATGTGAACATAAATGTATGGATCAGCTCATTACGTCGAGATATGCGAACATAAATGTATGGATCAGCTCATTGCGTCGAGATATGCGAACATAAATGTATGGATCAGCTCATTACGTCGAGATATGCGAACATAAATGTATGGATCAGCTCATTTTTATTTCGCGATTTCAGGATGGATCCCATTGTAAAAGTTGTTCATAATGGTGAGTACAATGACCCTTTTAAAGGATTAAAACGATAAAAAAATACACATGTATATAACTAGCTGACCCGACATACGTTGTCCTGTGTTAACTATGAATATTGAATTCGTATTGGTATAAATATAAGAAAAGTTAATATGGTCGTTAAATTTTCTTAAATTTTCTAATGTTAAGCGCAACTTTCATATTTTTTTCTTTCATAAGAACTTTCTCCTGACAATAACATACACAACAAAAAAAATAATTAGCAAAATTGCCGTTCACGTGTGATGCCGTGACCTATGGAAATAGGGATTCATTTTTATACACCGTGAAATTTTAATGGTTGTTTTCCCGCAGCGAAATGGTTTTGTCTTGGTAATACAGTCGTTTTATAAACAAATAAAATATTAGAAACAAAAAATGGCAGATTAACCATTGTGAAAAATCACCACGTGCGTGAGTTTATTTTGCTTTGAACATTTATGCATCACTGTTCCCTTTGTCGGAGGTGCGTGCGATTCGAGTAGTACCTACAAGTTACCTCTAGTGTTACTATTGAGTAGTGTTTTATCGAGTTTTATATAAGTTATTTTATAACAAAATAATCTTTTTTTTTTTACTTTCACTCTATGCTTCGAAAGTACTCCTTATGGCAAGTTATTCTGCCGCGGGAAAACAACCATTTAAATTTCACGGTGTATATGTATACATAGAAGATATGTATAGATGTGTCAAGAAATATCATCGCTGTAGAATGATAACCTCGTATGTCCAGAAATCCAAACTTTACAAGAAACCTAAAAAAAACTAAGTTCGTCAATATGCAAAACATTTTTATGTGCTTCTGTCCCATGTTTTGTACGATAAAAATTGTATTCCTAATTTTCTATTTGTATTTCTTGGTATGCACAGATGGTCACCCATCCACGGATCAACCCCGGCAAGCGTAGCTTAGCCGGTCGATCGTCGAGTGCGGCTTTTTCTACTAAGTCACAAGCCCTTATTCCAATGTATTCGGGGTGGGCGGAATAATTGACTGGCTGATAATTTCGATTGTATGACAAATACAATAAAAATTATCACTTAGAAAGTTCGAAGAAAAATAATGTTACCATACTAAAACTAAATAGTGTTGGGGTAGTGACCGATTTTGCGTGAAGAACGAATGATAAAAATGGTTTAGTTTTAATTTCGTTATAAAACTTTAAAAATTCGTTTGTAACATTTTTAATAGTGCATAATATCATGTTTTTAAGACAAGTTATTGAATTTAAAATATATTTTTTGCATGTTTATTTAGTTCATTCAATTTCATTTATTCTTACATCACCCCACTATTTTTTTTTGCCATAATCTGGTAACCCTTCAACTGTCAAGTTACTGAATACGATTATGAGTCCAAGTATAGTTACAATACTGACTCCTAGGTCACAGGGTTCCCTTAGTTTAGGAGGCAAGGTTTTTTACTATTTGTGCAACTTTTCCCAAAATTCAATGTTCCGCCTCCATAATTAGTTGGATGGTGCCTATCCAAAGGTAGTAAAACAAGCTCTAAGAATGTTAGAAAAGTGATATCTTACCCGCCTTCTAAAGCAGCACTGATAGAACAGAAATAGTGAGTATTAGTTATGTATTTACAGCTAGTAAAATCTATTTAACTTTATACATAGAAACACATCATTTTAATTAACATAATATCTTTGTTATATTTGGTTGAGACCACTAGCCCCATAGATTTTTCTAGTCGGTAAAAAATACTACAAGATTATTTTTTTGTAATAATATGCCCTATGACTATATATGGCTTCCAGTCTAACAGGATACAGCAGAATACCAGTATTTTACATGGAGCGACTGCCTATCTGACCTCCATAACCTAGTAACAGGGTAACACGATACCGCTTGGTAGGACTGGTTGTCACACTTTCGGGCTTCTGACGACCCGTAACGACTGTCTAAGGATCCACGATTTACAGCCGGGACCAACGGCTCAACGTGCTTTCGTGCGGCTTGTTATTACTTTACCACGATAAGTAGTAATTAAGGTAACGCAAGCTCGTTAGATTACCTAACTTGGACTCATTATCGTATTTAGTGTCTTGACAGTTGAAGGGGCCAAATTATGAAAAAAAGGTAGTGAGGTGGTGTAAGAATGAATGAAATTGAAGGAACTTAAAATAATGTACTTACATGCAAAAAATATATTTTAGATTTAATAACTTGTCTTAAAACATGATATGCACTATTAAAAATAGTAGAATTTGTTATATATTCCACATGTTACAAACAATTTTTTTTAAGTTTTATAACGAAAATAAAATGAAACCATTTTCATCATTCGTTCTTTACGCAAAATCGTTCACTACCCCAACACATATTAGTTTTAGTATGGTAACATTATTTTACTCCGAACTGTCAAGTTACAGAAAACGATTATGAGTCCAAGTATAGTTGTTTTTGTTGTCAATTAGCTTGCCTTTAGAAACATTACCCTTTATTTAAAAACTTTACTTAAAGTTACTTAATTAATGATTAGCAACTGTTTAATCATACAGTTTTGCCGTTTCAACATCTCTTTAACTTTAAGCAACGTTTATGAATGAACCCCTTAGTCTTAAAAATGCATTTAAAAGTAAATAAGAAGGTAGGTATAGGTATTTTAGCTTTCAATCTGTCTCACCTGAGTATTGTGTGGGGCAGCCCAGTGAGCGAATCTATCCCACCGTGCCGACCATCCTTGTCAGACCCCGGCATGCCGAAAGGGTACAGCGGTGACATGTTCTGAAAACAAACAGATTATGAATAGTAATCTACACTAAGAGTGAAAGAACACTATCTCTCTACTTTATCATAATTGCTTATGTATTTATTATTTAAATTACATTTTATTTCTATATATTTTGGTGATATTTATTTTAGAAGTATGTATGTATGTTTGTATGTATGTATAATCTCATATTATGTGTGTATATTTAAATTAGAGTATAATTTGTAATTTTATGTTTTCCCTTGTACTGTTATTACACGCGTTGTCTACATCTCTGTTATCTTCTCCTATCGCAGGTGTGCTGGAAGAGATTTCTGTAGAAATAAGCATTACCTATGTACGTATTTTTCTGTTCCTTTCTTCTTGTCTGTTTATATGTGTGTGCATATATGGTTAAATAAATAAATAAAATTATAAAAAATTGTAATGCATAATATCAAAACCTGAACAGACCCCTCTGTTCAGGTTAAATTGCGTACCACACTATCATAAGAAATCGCTTTCATTTTGACAGTTCCACAACATTCATTGCGTTGTTTACGTTGCTAAGCAAACAATATTTTCGAACATATGAAAGAATAAATTAGCCTTCAAAATTATTCAGATTCCGAGTAATAGTGTGGTACGTAATTAGGGTGCGGGTTTGTTTACATTTTTGACAGATGTTTTTGGAACAGACCTTAATTGGGCTTATTAGTCGACTCGCACGAATTAAAGGGCGAATCGTCACTTTAAAATAACATAATGTTTTCTATAGGCGACTCGCACGAAGATAATTTATTTGTGCAGAAATACGTATTACGGCTCCTAGACACATGCCGGCGGGTTTTTGCCTTGCAGGTATGCTGCAGATGATATTAGGCCGCCGGCACTTGCCGCAGAAACCGAGTATGCCTTGTTGGCGGTATGGCCGCCGGCATAATATGTAGGAGCCTTTAGGCGATCAGCATGTTTTGAATACAACGTTTGTGTTTGGTAATGTTAATTACAAGCCTACTATTGTATAGAATCAAGTCTATTTAACTGAACAGACAGCTGTGCTGCTGGGGAGTTTGTTGCGCCACTTCTTCCCAGCTAAAGCACTAGGAAGCGGTGAAGGGTGGGCATGCCGGAGGATTGTCTTATGTAATTTTAACGCTCAAAAAGTGGTGACTTTCAGCCTAATTTGAACAAATGACATTAGATTTGAAACGTATACCGAGTGTGAATTCTGGGCTTGGCTCGGCCGACTAACGCACTGCGAGCTGAAGATCCAGTACGCGGAAGAGTCCCACTTGACGATCAAAAAGTGCTGACTCTCGTCACATTTTGAATACATCGCTTTAGATGTTACCTTCCCCTTGGCGGCGGCGGCGACGGCGGCGTGGTAGGCGCCGTGCGCGGCCGCCTGCGCCAGCATGAGGTCGCCGCGCAGCAGCGCCAGCTCGCGCTCCTTGCCCTTGGAGCTGGACGACGACGACGACGACGGCTTCTCTGGAAAAACAAACCAAGGTATTAGAATATTATTTGACATAAAAAATACGGTCAACTGTGCATCTTTACTTTCCATAACAACTTTACCCATGAGTACCTCGTAGTACACTGTACTTAAATTTCATTTCTTCACATTTATACACTGGGGGGAGTCCTCTGTGAATCTCCACCTGCACAGGTTTTCTTTACTTCGTCTGAAGTCTATTTAAAGACTTCCATGAAAGCCAAGGCAACTCATGTCCAGGTGCGAGATTGCAGTTAAAATCAGATGATTCAGGAGTGATCACAAAATAAATTTTTCGATCTACATTGCTGGTTAAACTTACTGCTTGACTGTGGCGCGGCAGTCGGCTTGCTACTGGGCTTGCTCTGATGAGGAGCAGACACCAGACTGTTGAGGGAAGCCAGGCTCGACAGAGACGCAGAGTGGTGCATAGCGGACGGAGAAGAAGTCTTCGGAAGACCATATGACGATCCTGGAAACAAGAGAGTAGTAAATATATGGAAGATTTTGGTATTAAAACAGTGAGAACCCATTAATTTTAGTTCTAAGCAAACAATGAAAAGACTTGCCATTTAAAATTGTTAAATGAATGTGTGGATATGCATTTTACATTATCTCTCTCCTAAAAGAGGGAAATTGGCAATAGGGTCGCCCCTATTATATGGCAATAGGCTCGCCCCTATTACATGGGACTTGAAAATAACTGATGAAATGTGGATGATCTAAAGATACACCTCTACACAACCCTTCGGGGAAACAAGGCCTGATGTTATATTTAAGAGGGAAACCGGTAACCCCCAAAATTCAAATGTTCTTACGTTTTTAACAATTTACAGTTCAATGGCAGGCTGTATGTTCATCATCATCATTTCAGCCGAAAGATGAGTACACTTCTGGACATAGGCCTCCCCCAAAAGGGGGGTTTTGCCATAATCGCCATGCTTGGCAGGCGGGTTGGCCATCGCAGTATGGTGGTAAAATGCATAGAGAACGCTACTGCCCATTCTCTAGTAAGTCCCTTAGTCGCCTTCTACGACACCCACGGGATAAAATGGGATGGTGCTATTTTTTTACGTCCGGCACCACACGGAACCCCGGCAACACGGAACGGACAAACAAAATATGATTTGCGACCGTAACTCGTCTATATGTACATAATTATATAGATTCATATAGCTGAGCATAAGCTGCCCTTGGCTTCGCCAGCGTCGGTGTAGGAAATTATCTCACATTAATAAAAAGTCGTATGCCTATGTTACTCCTTATAATATCAGCTATTTGCCAGTGAAAGTCCCGTCAAAATCGGTCCAGCCGTTTCGGAGTTCAGACGGAACAAACAGACATACCAAAATGTAATAATTGGTTTTTTGTTACAACAGCTTTTTACTAAATGCACTTGAAAGTATTATACAGAATAAGTTTTTTATACAGTGCGCAAATTGTAACCATGAATTCAGCATATCATTATACACCCATCCTAACGCAGAAATTTCACATTCGTTTTACAAAAAAAAATCAGCTGTTTCATAGAAAAGTGCAATACCGACTCGGTCAAAATGTATGGAACAGCTGATTTTGATTTTTTTTGTATAATAACCGGCGAAAAATTTCAACGCTAGGGGGTTTTGAATTATATGCTGAATTCATGGTTAGTTTGCGCACTGGATTAAAACTTACCCTATATAAAGTACTTTCATACGCATTTAGTAAAGAGCTGTTATTTTGACATTACAAACCACAGAACATTTCTGTTCTGTGTTACAAACAGACACTTCAAATTTATTATTTGTATCGATTGAAAGACTTTGTCTGCCATATTTGTTACGGTCGCGACCCCTATAACCCTCTTAACAAACATCTTTATAATATAGGCGCCACAGATAGCCCGCTTTACAGGGGCTGCCTTGACGCCTAAGAATTAGTGGCCCACGTCGTCCTGGAATGCGAGGCCGTGGCTTCTCAACGTGCAGAAATCCTCGGAACAGTGAGGTCGCTCCGAGAAGCCTGTGAAGCTCCCAGGAAGCTTCTGTGCTTCTGGGCGGAGCTAGGCTGGCTCTGTTAGCCAGAATCTCCACTCACAACGGACTGAAAGGGAGTCTAAGTGCGGAAAAGGGAGTCCCATCATCATTATTATACGGTCGCGAATCATATTTTAAACAACATATAACCTGACACTGATAAAAACGTAAAAAATTTTGGGTAAATTTCGCTGTCGAACTCAGTGCATCCTTGTTAAACATGAACGTTTACTCCAAAGTCCATCACTAGCGCACAACAATGATGAACAACACAGACACACATTTATGATAGTAGATACGTGCCCCACTCACTCATGTTCTGCGAGTTGGCGCTGCTGGTCGATGGACTCTTGTCTTTTGTGGAAGCGCTTGATGATGTACTGCTTCTGCCTGACCTGGAAGAACAGAAGAGTAATTTAGTTAGATGTGCGTGAATTACAATAAACCTGACAAAAGCTAAAAAAATTAGAAGTGACCTACTTATGATTGTACCTATTTTCATTCGCATCTCTTCACAACTGTTGGGGCCATCTTTCAGTGTACGCAAATGTAGATTTGTTACAGTATTTGTTACATGGAGCGACTGCCTCCCAGACCTCCACCAGCAATGAGTTCATAGATGATCGATAAGTTCATAGATGATAAACAATAGCCATAATTAAATTGTGATGTAATTTTCAACACAATGTATTTTGTTATGAAATAAATGACTTATGACTTAATACAATATGGGACCACCCATGAGGCATACCGTATCCATTAAAAAAAAGAATTTTCAAAATCAATCTACAATAGCCGGAGATATCGTGGAACATAAAATACAAAAAAAAGCAG
Source organism: Polymixis lichenea (assembly GCA_949091785.1). NCBI lineage: Eukaryota > Metazoa > Arthropoda > Insecta > Lepidoptera > Noctuidae > Polymixis > Polymixis lichenea. The sequence goes on along the minus strand of OX420958.1, from coordinate 10,442,939 downwards.
ACGAATTGAGAAATCCTTTTTGAAGTCAGTTAAAAATGAAAGCCATTGTAACCCTCTTACTAATAAACACAGAATAAAGTTATACCATGTTGAAACTTATGAAAATGTATGGTTTTACCTTTGTTATTCCAGGTATAACCTTATTCCGTGTTTATTCATCATCATCATCATCATTTCAGCCAAAAGACGTCCACTGTTAGACATAGGCCTCCCTCATGCCCCTCCACTTAGACCGGTCTTGTGCTTCCCACATCCAGCGGATTCCCGGTAACCGACATAGCCCGAAGAATTGCCAAACTTAAGTGGCAGTGGCAGGGCACATTGATACACACAGATGGCCGATGGGGCCGAAAGGTTCTGGAGTGGCGACCGCGTACCGGAAAACGTAGAGTGGGAACGCCTCCCACAAGGTAGACCGATGACCTTGTGAAGGCCGTGTTTATTAGTAAGATGCAATTACCCCGCCGGAGTTCTACAAAATCAATGCGGTAGGGGATGTGGTCCACACTAGCCAAACGTACCATCATCTGCCAAGCAATTTCCCGGCTATCTTGGGTTGTCTTTCAGTCAAATCGGGTGCAGCTCAATACCAGTATTTTACATGAAGTTACTGCCTACCAGTGGCGAAAGCACCGTATAACACGATTCCTACCGGATTCGCATTGGCACCTCCATTGTCAAAAAAGAAATAGTAACACTACGGGTATTTAATTCACCATAACATTCAAACAGCAAAAACGGTTGTTTTTAGCTTTGTTTTACAAAAAAAAAATGATCTAAATTAACCCGGCGCCAAACGTCATAAACGGGAACTAAAAATTCATACAACAGCAATCCCGTAATGATGTCACATTAGGTCACGTGGCACCGCTTGATATGGAAGAGAGCAAGCCGCCGTACAACGGCTTATGACAGAGACAGATATAGAATATGCGTCGGCGAGAACGAGGTGGAGGAATATTGCACATTTTATTTGGTTTTCAGCTGTTCTTTATTGATAAATCAATAAGTTAAAGCCCACTTCGCTTCGGCTTCTCTCTTAGAAAACTTGACACCTCGCCGCTGCTGCCTACCTGTCCTCCACGACCCATTTACTGGACAACACGATACCCCTTGATGTCTAAGACTGGCTGTTACCCTTTCGGGCTTCTCACTACTGGTTATACTTCCTTCTTTATAAATGTTGCTTAAAATTAGGCGTAAAACGATTAGCGTCGGTTTGACTATACAGGGTGTAAGGGGAACGCTTCCGAAGCAAGAACGCAGGTTTTAAACAACCTAAATGCAAACGGATACCACATAACCTTTCGCCTTAAATTGGTTATTTTGCATAAATTTAAAAGGTTTGACGATTCTGTAATGTTTCTACTTATTTTATTTTGGCGGCGCTTTACAAAGGATGCTTAAACCTAAAGTCGCCACCTGGACTTGGGGTCGTTTTTAAATGTGTTTTATCTCAAATAATGGTTCATTCAACTGTTCTCACAGCAAGTTTATAAAAATGCTAAAATAATTGGGTCATGTTTTTTTTAATCTAGATTTTTTATGGTACTTTATCGAGAATCACTAGCCCTATAATCTGTCTTCGTTTTCGGAAGCGATTCCCTTATACCATGCACATTTTTAACGTTGAAACGTCTCTTTAAATTTAAGCATTATCATCATCTGCCTAGCATTTTCCCAACTATGTTGGAGTCGGCTTCCAGTCTAACCGGATGCAGCTGAATACCAGTATTTTACGTGGAGCGACTGCCTATCTGACCGCCACAACCCAGTTACTGAGTAATACGTTATCCCTTGGCAAGACTGGTTGTCAGACTTTCGGGCTTCTGACGACCCGTAAGGACTGTCAAATATCCACGAATGACAGCCGGGACCAACGGCTTAACGTGCTTTCCGAGGCACGAAGGGGTCTTGGTATGTAAAGATGGTTATTCACGAAGCAACCGCGGCAAACGTAACGTTTATAAGTAAGAGGTATAGTTTTTATTTAAGTACTATGTAGACGCTTCTTACCTCTCATTTCGACTAGACAACTTCCCAGGTTTCTGCGGCTGCTTCAGCCCCTGGCCTCCGGAGAGAGCCGACAGCGCGGCGTACGGGTCTGCCAGGGGAGGGAAGTTTAACCCTGAGGCCTGCAGTCGCGCTAGGTAGTCTTGCGCCGCTAGGTGGGATGCCATTGACCACCAGGCTGCACCTGGAGGGAGACGAAAGGGTTATCAACTGTTCTTGAATGATTGATCGGCAGCCTTGTTCCACTCACTGCAGAAAGCCTTTTTACACTACACGATATTTGGGGCTCAATATTATGGTGAGCAGTGGTGGCCTTGTCCTAACGGCCGCGATGAGTTGTAGGTCGTAGGTTATGATGGGTGACGATGGGTGTCAATTATTTTATGACCATTGCTCTCAAAACGGTGAACAAAACCGTTCACCGTTTTGAGAGCAATCATGTTCTAGAACTAGACATTCGAAGACATGTGACATTCACCAACCGGGCCTGCGTGTGGGACTACGGCCCTCTCCCTCTCACAGAGAGGAGGCCTGTGTCCTAGCAATGGGAACATTAAGGGTTATTTAATTGATGTTTTTTTAATCTCTTAAAAAAAAACATTCTTCTCTCAGTAAACCAAATAAAGGGTAAGTTTTTATCCAGTACGCACACTGTAACCATGAATTCAACATTTATCTTTCTAGACCCCCCTAGCGCAGAAATTTTACGTCGGTTTTACAAAAAAAATCAGCTGTTTCATAGAAAAGTGCAATACCTACGCGCTCATAATGTATTAGAACAGCTGATTGTTTTTTGTATTACCGACGAAAAATTTCTGCGCTCAAACTAAACGCGAAACAAACTATTTCTTGATAAATAAAAAAATAAAATCTTATAATTATAAAAATTCTTGATACTAAAATTAAAGCTAATCTAACTTCATCTAGAATTATATGCTAAATTCATGGTTACAGTTTGCGCACTGGATAAGAACTTATCCTGTAGGTACATATTACAATTACCAGTTGATAGTCACCTTTTAACATGAGTCAACAATGAGAGCTAAGACAAGTGGCCATCGCTTTGAAACCGATTCGTTTTTCTACAGCAGTTTTCAACGGGATTGACATAAACGTTTCGGTAGCTTATGTCAGTCCCATAAATTGTTGACTTCTCCATCATCGTTATTACTGTCAGAATACCACTTTATAGTTCTGGTATATGATTTCTGTACATCGTAAACATACCAGAGGGCCTGAAGCCTTTTTGGTTTATCTGTTTTTTTTTCTGAAGCTTTTTTGGTTTCTCCTCATTCAGAGATCAGAAATAATCAACACATTTGCTGTCGAATTAGCCATTCCAGATCATGAAAAATTCCCACAGTTGGACAAAGGCATACCTCCACCTCAACCTTAGCCTATCTCCAGGACAGTACGAACTAATTAAAATAACTTATAATTACTTACTTACACAATAGTAGCAAAAAATCAAGCTATCGTACCGTTGTACTTACTGGCAGCTGGATGCAGCCCGAGGGACGCTGCCTGATTGGCTGCCACGCCGAGAGTGGTGGGGGGCGGGTAGCGAGACCCGAAACCGAAGAGCGCGGCTTGTGCTTGTGCTTGCGCCTGCGCAGCCGCCGCGCCCCCACCGCCGCCGCCATCGCGGCCCCAGTACGCTGGAAAGGAGAAGATGGAAATAAATATCATGATAGCTGAAAAGTTTGACAGCAAACTGACATAAATAATTACAATGGGAACTATGATAGCTACGAAACATAAAATTTGTGTCGCAGTTATCAATGTACTACTGTACGGCAGATATATGGGCTCGATACGCATATTATGTAACGATACAGCATCGCTACAGATATTATAGTATAGCAGATAATAATCAAAGGATTGGAAGATAGTTATAACAATCCCTGTCCATTTGCTATCATTTATTGAGGAGTTCTGTTGCCTATCTCCGAAGTTCTTCATCAAATTGAAATGGAACCACTCCGAGAAAGTACTCTTCCAAAAACTACACAAATTGCTTCAAGTGTGCCTATAAAATTTGAAGAGTTCTCTCTATTTCTCCAGGATCCCATCATCAGATCCTGACTTGATGATCATGGGACCACCTGGAAAGTATACCCTTTCAAACAAAAAACAAAAATTATCCAAATCGGTCCAGCCATCTTCGAGTAATCGGGGAACATACATAAAAAAAAAAAGAAAAAAGGTTCCGACAAATTGAGAACCTTCTCCTTTTGGAAGTCGGTTAAAAAGAAACTGATACATAGTAAGGACGTTGCTCTCCGAGGTGACTGCTACGGAACCTGAATATGCTAGATTTGCTGATGTTAAGGGTTTAATGGTGTGGCTATTGTGCCTATGTAGCAGTAGGCTGGTGATAAGTAAAAGCATTAAAGGTATCAAAATAATTTGGTTTATTTAGGCCCGAATTTTAGAAGAAATATTCATTGATGTTTTGGAGATTCAAGATTTATAAACCGAATCTTCTTCTTAGCGTGGCAGAAAAAAAACACGAAAAAACATAGACGTCCTTTTCAAATTCGTTCGTCCCAAAATTCAGCAACGTGAATACTGTTCGCTTACGCAGCAATTAGGTCCTCAAGTGCAGGTAACAGGGCTCAAGATGGACGGTGACTGATTTTCTATAGAGAGACGCCGAAGAAGAACTATAATAAAAATATGTCTACCAAAAACCAATAATTTTAAAATAAACCTTGAGACAGACACTCCCGCTAGCTGTCCCACTATATAAAACGTAAAAGTTCTAACTCCAGCAAGAACGATATCGATAAAATAACGACATCGGATATATTTTACATTCAAACTATTTATTACTTTACTTCGCATATTCGGTACCACAGTAAAGAACTAACAGTATGACAAGTCGTATCAAAGCTATCAATTAATCTTCATAGCCTTTTCCCAATTATTTTAAGTCGGCTTCCAGTCTTACTGATGTAGCTGAATATATTACCTCTATAACTCAGTTATTGGGCACACGATACCACTTGGTAACACTGGTTGTTAGACATTCGGCTTTTGATTACCCGTGACGGCTGTCAAAGATCTATAAATGACAGCCGAGACCAACGGCTTAACGTACTTTCCTATGTAGGGAGGGATCTCTCGATATGTAATTAACAGAGGTCGGAGTAGGTAGATTGATTTAAGGTCGTTGACGTCAAACGTAGAGGATAATATGGATATGCCTCCAAAATACCGGAACTTCATATTTATTGTGATATTTGTTCCGGAATTTTGAAATTAGCACGAATTTGTGTTTAAGGTGAAAAACGTATTAATAATATCAATCTACGTTTTTGTTTAATTAAAAATAATTGTTCATTGAATTCAATCAATCATTCATATAATAAACGATTTTGTTAGCCTATCTGTATGTTTTTTATTTTATTTTATTCCATAATTCCAATTCCGGAACTTTTTCCGGTACTTCCCGCACATTATGGATAAAATGGCATGTCCATATTATAATATCTTGACGCAAGTATATAAAATCAATCTACCTACTCCGACCTCTCGTAATTAATCATGGTCATACAGGATAAGTTTTATCCAGTACGCAAACTGTAACCATTCTAGGCCCCAGCGTTAAAATATTTCGTCGGTTATACAAAAAAAAAATCAGCTGTTCCATACATTTTGACCGCGTAGTTATTGCACTTTTCTATGAAACAACTGATTTTCATTTTGTATAACCGACGAAAAAATTTTACGCTGGGGTTTCTAGAATAATATTCTGAATTCATGGTTACAATTTGCACACTGGATAAAAACTTATCCTGTATACAAACCGAGTGCGGCGCCAAGTCTTATCGAATAATCGTACAATATTCTTGAATAAAATTTTACCTTCCGAACTACAAAAGCAAATAAGGCACCATTCAAATATCTTGTCTAGAGGTCAAAAGGTATAGGAAAGAATAAATAAATAATTACGTAAAAAAAGCAAGAATACCTTCTTAAGAATAGATACAATAATAATCCATTGTACAACAGAATTACAAAACCAAAAACGAACAGTAGAAGTTAGACGTCAAACTGCTAAAGAATACACGATAATTTGAGTGTCAGCCTACGTATGCACGGGCGCTTATTTTGCCGCGCCTTGGATTTTCAACTCTCGGCGTTGAGCTGAGCGTTAAGAATCCAACAGAGCTCATCCCTCCACCAGCGAGAGCACTGGTGCCCCAGTGACTGGACAATGACTGAATTAATATTTGTGTCAATTATTTAATCGCCACTGTTCTCAAAACGGTGAAGGAAAGATCTTGAGGAAATGGTCATGTCCTAGAACCAAAACCGTGAAGTTCTTATTTACTTAACAATCCTTGATCTATCTTTCGACCTTAGTCAGTCCACGTCCCACGATCGTTTTTTCCCTATGATATTTTTTTTACAATGCAATCAATTTTTAACGTCAGCTTTTTAAACACGCTAGGGATGAATAACATAATCAGCCTATAATATTCCCACTGCTCTGTGAGAGGGAGACGGCCGTAATCCACCGCGCGGGCCCCGTGCAGGCTGGTTACATTCCGGAAGCACCGGTAAATATTTAACTCCCGACCTACCTCAACCCGAAATACGTAGTTTCAAGATCCAATATAACACGGTCAAAGAGGACTTCAACAACACTTGACATACTGTTCAAACATCTACTGTGGCACGACCAGACAAGATTCTCTTAAAACGATAAATCATTACATTCACGGACGGATAGGTACGTTGATGCGTTAGTTCTATGAGTCACTGTGAAATACTTTTGAGAAATACTTTAGTTAATGATGCGATTGTGTTTTGTTTTTCCCTGGACTACCCGAAAACTCCGTTTTCTTGTTCCTTTTACGTGACCTTGGGGTAACCTCACTAGGCCATCATCAGCATCAGTCATCTCTTCCTAATTTATTGAGGGTCGGCGCATCATGTCTTCTTCCATACTTCTCTATTTCGTTATCTCAATAGATCATTTTTAACACAGTACATCGATCCTTCCATGAGCGATGCGTCAAATCAAGGACAAGCTCAAGAGAAAACTAACAATATCTAACTGAACTTCAGCTAAAACTCAGAGGTTACACTCAGTGTGGCCGGCTAATCGGCCATTTTGCAGCCGGCTAGTCGGCTAGTCGGCCCATCTCTAATTAATACGTTGATTTTGGTACTTCATGGACTTGCATTTGCCAGACCTAAGGCCCTAAAGATCAGAGGCCTTAGCCTGAGTTTCATTTTACCATCTCGATCAAACGCATCGAGCGCGTTTGATCGAGATGGTTAAATAAAACTCACACTAGGGCCATAGATCCCAAACTGCCAAATCATCGAATCTCATAAATACACCAATAAACAGACAGACACACTCTTTCGCATGCGTGAATAATACCTACGCTGAAATTATTATTACACATCAATAGTCTATTAATAAGTAATCTTCCGAACCATTACAGCCATTAGCGAGATACATAGATGTTATAAATGTAGATACAATCATCTTAAAATATCTCTCTGACTCATACATCACTCGGTATTCGTTCATTGTGCGTTATTCTGTAATGTTTAGCTTGTTTTCTTATACAAATAAATATACGGATGATTTGTGAACCTATTTCTTTTTGAAGTCAGAACAACGTGAGTTGAGTGTGGATCCTGGGCTTGGTAACTAAGTCATACAAAGCGTTGGCTATCAGGTTTTTCAGGAACTTCTCAGTACCAGGCTAAAGTCAGCGCGTTATGCTCGGAGTTTCTTTACAAAGGGTGTGGCGCTACAAAGGGTGTACATACATAGCCTTCCAAAAGTTAGCTGACATTTTTCACATTCATATTATGATTTAAAATAAAAATTAAAAATTGATTATCCTGATTACAGGTAAGTATATAATTATTAATGAGTGTCCTAGGTCATTAGGAATTGGTCAATAAAAACGAAACCGTTAGTGTTCAGTTCAAACATTTAAAACTATCATTTTAAACCATAATCAGTACCGCTGAAGTAGAAAAAGGTCACCTAACTTGTGTTGTAGTGACAACACGTACCTACAGTGCCCTGCAAAAGTTCACACACTGCACGCCATGTTATACCAAGTGAACAAACCAGGACAAGACCTTTAATCATAAAGTGACACTCAAATCAACCATTTCTTATTTATAATCCACTTATTCAACACATAAAACATTGATACTATTCCTCAACGTATGTTGTAGCATTTATATACAGCGATTATTTCTAGTAGTATTTAACTTTTTAGGGTTCCTTTACCCAAAGAGTGTTAACGGGAGCGTATTCCTAAGGCTCCGCTATACGTCCGTCCAATCGTATATCACAGGGCTGTATCCTTTGAATCGTAATAGTTAGATAGAAAGATGGACATTAATGCCCAGTTGTTGAAAATGTATCGGGGCCCGGTGTCTAGAGTTAGCCCCTACCATCCGTCACTACTATACATGCAGTTCAGTAAACACGATGGATACGAAGTTGCGAAATAACTTGCAATTCATAAATCAGAACGTACTACACAATCAATTATACACCTTATCTCATAAAACACAGCGTGTATAATGAGGGTTACCCTTGTTTCATCAAAAAAAAATTGTCAAATTATCACTTCCCAAACAATTTTCCGCATAAACTCTTCACAAATAATTGTAACGCAAAGCTAATGTTTGCCAAGTGAACGTTCAAACAATAACTTGCTCACCAACTTACTAGTACTTTTTATTAATGTAGTCAAATATTTCAGTAGGTATAACATATTTTAAAATTAAATAAGCCAAATATTTAGTGCTGTCGGTTTTCAATTTACCATTTCTATTCAGTCAACGACGACGTTTTATTACAAGGTTACTTTTTCCACTTGGGAAAAATTCTAAACAGGTAATTGAAAACATGCTTCTGGCGTTGTGTGGTCACAGTTCTAACCTAACCTAACCTAGCTGTTTCATAACAAATCATTTGACTAAATGTTTATTGTCTAAAGATTGTTTGCTGTAATAAATTATTTGATTTAAGACATTATGCTTGGTAATATTCTGCCGAATAAAAAAATTACCAAATGAAAATGTGCGTACTAAAATTATTGTAAACATTACATTGGTATCAAAAAGGTTGCTAATTTCTTTTGGATAATGTGTCAAAACAATTTTGGAAAAACGGCAGGATCCCTTATTCCCGTATAATGTAACTATTGATGGCCGCTATAACTACAAGTAATAAAAATTTAACAAAGATGAAAATTAAAGGTGGTCTTCATACAAGAAACGTGTTAAAGAAATACTCACGTGTTCAAATATTGTACGGAACCCTTCATGTGCGAGTCCCACTCGCTCTTGGTCTATTTTTTTTAAGTAGTCATCGCTAGAACTGGCCTTGTGTAACCGTATCAATTAGAACTATGAACAGAGCACATAGTATAATTGAAATGTAATATTAAAAGAGCGATTTTGCATTTTCAACCCACGACTGAGCTCGACAGTTGAAGTTGTTGTTGTTGTTGGTTTTGTAGTTGTTTTATTTGGGCATCGGTTTAAGTGTCGCCTAGTTTTAGTGAAAACACGCAAATGTCATCTTTATGAAAGAAGATAATAAAGTTCAATATTGAATATCAAATGCAGTCAGTCCACCTATCAACAAAACGTTTTGTCTATACCGAAGAGTTCGTTTGTTTGCTTGAACACGCTCACAGGAACTACTGGTCCGATTTGAAAAAATCTTTCAGTATAAGATAGCCCATTTATCGAGGAAGGCTATAGGCTATATATAACATCACCCTAAGACCCTTAGGAGCCGAGCAAAGATAAAAAAAAGTCACGAATACAAAGTACTCGCACGGGCAGGCGAGACGAGCGACGGGGTGGGTCGGGGGGCAAGAAATTTGACGCGAACGAAGTCGCGGGCAGAAGCTATTAATATTATAAAGCTGAAGAGTTTGGTTGAACGCGCTAATCTCAGGAACTACTGGTTCGAATTGAAATATTCTTTTAGTGTTGGGTAGCCCATTTATCGAGGAAGGCTATAATAAAATCACGCTAAGACCTTTAGGAGCCGAGCAGAGAAAAAAGTCACAAACACAAAGTACTCGCACGGGCAGGCGATTCGAAGCGACGTGACGGGGTGGATCGGGGAGCAAGAAATTTGACGCGAACGAAGTAGCGAGTTGAAGCTAGTTTTGGATATGAATCGTCTGGCATTTGTTTTTATTGGGATTAAACTTGTACTGCGATTTATTAAGATTTATTTTAGGGATGGCTTGTGTTCAACCATGGGCAAGAAGTTCCCATGTCTCGTTTTATTAATTTGACTGTTTCTAGAAAATTGGATTAGTAGAAGTTAGATGGGTGACCATCTTTATATACCAAGATCCCTCCGTGACTGGGAAAGCACGTTAAGGGGAATCTAGTCGCGGGCTCGAAATCACTGATGGGCCTGGCTAAAAAGCACGCTGTCTCACCAGGCATCGTGTCCGACAGAGGTAGTATCAGTGATGAGCTATTAGACGCTAGTCTACACGCACAACGTTATTGAGATGCAGGATCATTTATAGTAACACAGGCGGGTAAAAAATTAAGAAAAGTCCTTCGGAAGATCGGGTTCTATGAAAAAACCTCTGCATAAATCAATGACCAATAAAGTTTATGGAACTCTTCGATATTTGATCTTTGTCGGTACCGACTTGGTTTTGGAGATTAAACACTTCTTTTATTACTTAAACACGCCCAAAGTTAGGTTAATTTAGCAGGAAAAACGAATCTTTGTTGGCCCCTATCTTTTTAATGGCTTTTTATTTTAGTATTCTGTTTCCGTACAGACCATACTGATAATGTGACAAAGACATACCATGTTTAATTTTTGATTTTGAATAGTGGAGTAATACACTCCCGAAGTTTACATGGGAAAAATGTGAACTAGATTCACCTTAAGCCGTTGATCCCGGCTGTCATTCGTGGATCTTTGACAGTCGTTACGGGTCGTTAGAAACCCGAAAGTATGATAGCCAGTCTTGCAAAGGGGTATCGTATTACCCAGCAACTGGGTTGTGGAGGTCAGATAGGCAGTCGCTCCATGTAAAATACTGGTATTCAGCTGCATCCAGTTAGACTGGTAGCCGACCCCAACATAGCTGGGAAAAGCCTAGGCAAATGGTGATGAATGAGGGTTCAAAAATGACTATCATCCAAATATTAGGTAGGCGCGAATGGGGGCCCAGTTTCTGAAATACTTAACTAAATGATGAACTGCCAGGGGTGCGGGTTGTTCGAAAGAGATACCGCGGCCCCTGGCACACAGGCAACTGAGGGAACACGGGTGGGTTTTAGTCAGTAAAAGTCTGACACGCCCTCCTGCTCTACCCAGAGCGGGAGAAGTTATTTGATGATTTACCAACCAAAAAAAAATAATTATGAATACTTGAACATTTTCCTGCAGTTTTTTTAATTTTCTTTTTGTAAAAATAGCACCAGTTCTTTTTTTTGAAACAGTTCTTTTTTACACGCTTTATATTAGCTTCACTTGTATATTTGTTTGTTTGTAACGGACTCCTTTAGGCGCGATTTTGACCCACTTCAAACGGTCAGATTTCATTTAAACTTTGTAGACTTATCGAGGACCGGTGACAATTCAAAAATTTAAAAAAATTAAAAAAAAAACTTAAAAATCACGCTTTTGTAGTTAGCAGAACTAAAAATAGTAAATAAATAATAGTTTAAAAAACACGTAAACTAAAAAAAGTAGATATTAATTTAATTCTATTAAAAAGCGTGGGGTGCTCGATATTAATGGATTACAAAAATACCTCGAAAAGCACCCACGCTTTTTAATAGAATTAAATTATTTTCTACTTTTTTAGTTCGGTTTTTAAAGCGTGTTTTTTTAATTTTTGAATCTATTATTTCTTCACATATTAGTTGCTCACACAAATCCGAGTAAACATACCATACTACACTTCTTTCCGCCTCTTCCGTTTTTAAGTCAGTTAAAAAGAAAACAAGAACTTACTTATCAAGTGACTTACAGTAAAAACACTATAACTACTGTTACCTACCATCAACTACCCATGAGTCATGTAACCACAGTTTTCTTATGGCGTTTAAATCGCAATAGTGCATGTGACTTGACAGTTACCCTATCAAGTCTCATAGAACCCGTTCTTAAGAACATTTTTACCATTAGCAACTCGCGTTTCTTTTGTTTCTACCACTGGCAACTTGCATTACTTTTTTTTGTCACATTCCCGTGTGTTAACTTGGTAGTAGTGGTCGTGTTAAATGGGTTTTTTAGGTGTTTATGTAAATGGAAAGGTAGACTAACTGTTTTTAGGGAGGTGAATGATTATGGGGAGAATATAGCTCAGCCAGCAGTTGGACAAATTACAAAAGAATGAATTATACTCTAGCCCCATTCAGTTTCATGGTCTCTACCTACCAAATCCAGCTGCCGTTAATGATACTCTTAACATTTCATTACCTGTACATAGCCAAAGTCAAATCATTTATTCGAAATTCCATTCCCATTTTTTCCAATGATTTATTCTAGTTTCCCCCCCTTCCAAATGGTAGTTTCGTACGGGAAGAATGGGCAAGAAACTCCAACGTGTCTTTTAAAATACACATAACTTAATATCCGGCCTTGTTTTCTTCTTTTAAAATGTTTTACAATATTTTTTGTACATAAATTGTGAAGAAGATGCACTAGATTAAAATTACTATACCACAATTGAAAATGAAACAATGAAATAGGTATCTCATTCAGGAACTACAAACTGACTGCATGCTGTGTTACCAAAATCTGAATATTTTTTTGCCAAAAAACAGCCTTGAAGTATTACTACGCTACCCACAGTAACACAGGCCTTTTTTCACCCTCAGACCACACAGAAAACGCCTTAAAACAGTATCAAAATTCACATATATGTCACCAAAACGGCAAATACTTCACGAAACCATAATATAACCTAACGCGATACCTGAGCATTCAACTAAAAATCGGTTACCACAGTCCTTAATAAAAAGGAAACCGCCTTACCAACAAACACATCAATCAACACCAGCCATTTTGGTTGTTATTGCTATGGAGGTAAGAGTTATGTGAGCGGTAATGTTATGTTTGTACTTTGAGAAGCGCTGGGTGCAGGGTCATCGAACTCGCCGAGTTTGCCTATACGGTGTAATATCACGCGAACGCAGGGCTGTCTCACAGAGGTTGATCGAGTTTCGATAAGAGGTAGTTCACACGTTTCTGATTGTAGATTTAGATTTTTGAAAATGGAGTGAATTGTGACAGCTCGTGGCTTAATAATAATAACCGCACGGGTCGATGGATTAGGTTAACCTACGCTTGCTGCGGTCGGTCCGTGGATGGGTGACCATCTTTACACACCGAGACCTCTCCGTGCCTCGGAAAGCACGTTATACTGCGGCTGGCTGTCAGGTGCGGAGCTTTGACTGTCGAAACCCGAAACTCTGACAACAAAATATCTTTTTTCATTGGGTATGCCTCAGGGGTGGTCCCATATAAATTGTATTAACTTTGCTTGTGCAGTTTTTGTGCTTGGTGTTGTTTTTTATTTCTTCCCGTGGGTCTCGTAAGAGGTGACAAAGGGACTTACTAGAGAATGGGCAGCAGCGTTCTCTATGCATTTTAGCACCATACTGCGATCGTCAACCCGCCTGCCAAGCGCGGCGATTACCTTCCAAAATGGAGGAAGCCTATGTCCAATTGTGGATGTCTTTCGGCTGAAGTGATGATGATGATGATGATGATGTGCAGTTTTTGCGTCAGTTTCGATTTTTTTTTTTTAGGTGGGAAATCATCCAGTTGTGTGCCAGGGGCCGCGGTATCTCTTTCGAACAACCCGCACCCCTGGCAGGCATCGGCCCTTGCGGGCCCCATCAGTTGCTGCTGACATCTCTTTGAGGCGCGCGTGGAACACAACGCGCTGTCGACCCGGGCTTGGTCCTTACCGGACAGCGAGCTACCCATTACTCGCCGTCCGCAAGCCCGACGTCAGCTTCGATAATACGTATATATATTTTATATATTTTATCCACTTAGTGTATCTTGATAATGTTCTTATCAAAATTAAAGTTCCTGTCAGTCCTATCACTGATGTTAACATAGCAAGTTGTGGTATACGAATTCGTGTGGGGTAGGTATAAAATAAACCAATTACAAAAAAAAACCGTCTTCCATAAAAAAAACACTGCGTGAAAAATTACTTACATTTTTTTCATATTCCATCAGTTTGAATAAGGTTTTTTTTAACAGAATTATTTTTTTCTGGCTTTAATAAGCCTTATCATGCCTCTAATGAACCATATTAACCATTTTTTACTCATCACCATATCGTACTCTATACAAGCTCTAGAGCACAACCCTATGTAGTGATGTGTCTCGGCGGTTTAACGACAATGCATGTAGTTGGAGGCACGGACAAAAGACAAAGTTATTATTGACCGGAAAGTGGCGACCAATGATCGGATGCCATTTATTGGCAACTCGCGTTTTGTAGGGAAAAGTTGGCTGACTATATCTTGTATAGGTAGATAACCTGGCGACGCGCGACGTGGGTGGCAAGTGGGATGAAGCGGAATTTACGCTCTACTTAAAGTGAGTCGCCGAAATTACGTTGCCAAACACTGGAACTTCAGTTTCGATTTTATTTTACTTTTATATCCTACTAAAATTAAATGTGAAAGTCTGTGAGGATGGATGGGACTCTTTCACGCAAAAACGGCTTAACGAATTTTGGATGAAATTTGGCACACAGACAGTTTATAACCTGGATTCACACATAAGATACTTATTATCCCGGTAGTACGTTCATGAGGGATATTTTCCGACCTCTAAGCGGGCGATGGCGCTGGTAAAAGCTAAGTAAAACATAAAACAATGTAATTAATGCCAAAATGGCCTCAGCTGAGCATAATGTCAGATGGCAACACAGTATGCACCACTTGACGCTGATTACAAATTACATAGAAAAATCGATTCCCATCGGCTTACCTTTTAGAAGGCTCAGTTCGGTCGCCTACGCCCCGTCAGAAAAGTAAGACAATACACTGACGTTGCTACTAGTCTATTTTAGTTATTTTCATAGCGTTATGTCCTACGGCATTCTGCTGTGGGGTAAAGCCGCTGACATTCAAAATATTTTTGTTCTTCAACAACGAGCTGTTCGTGCAATTTATCAACTAGGTGCTAGAGTTTCTCTGAGATATGTTTTTAAAGATTATTCAAAAGTTGTTTTTAAAGATTATTATTTTAAAGAGTATTCTCACGGTGGCATCGCAATTCATCTTCGCTAACATCTTATATATTAGGCAAAATATACACTTATACACTAAAAACAATGATATTCATAATATTAATACTAGAAATAAGGACAAACTACGTGCTCCCTTTCACCGGCTTGATAAAGTTCATAACTCATTTGCTGGGCTTGGTATAACCTTTTATAACAAGCTTCCCTCTTCTTTGCTAGATTTACATTTTAATGCATTTAAAGCGAAAGTAAAATCAAATCTTTGTTCGAAGGCATACTATTCTATCAACGACTACTTAAACGATAAGAATTGTTGGTCGCTGTGATTAACTCAAGACAACGTTTGTGTTCTTTCACCAGAATTAGCTTAACTACTGACAGGTCACATGAGTTATTTCATATCATTGTTTTTTTTTATTTGACTGTTAAAGCCATTTTTTTTTAAATGATGAAGTTTTAATTTATTGTTGAATGTTAATTACTTACCTATTATTTTATAGAATCAAGTTCGTCCAACATAACAGACAGCTGTGCTGCTGGGGAGTTTGTGGCGCCACTTCTTCCCAGCTAAAGCACTAGGAAATGGTGAAGGGCGGGCGTTTTGGGGGACTGTCTTGTGTAATTTTGACGTTCAAAAAGTGCTGACTCTCAGCCTAGTTTGAATAAATGACTTTTGATTTTGATTTTGAGAAATCCTAGTTCTCACCAATCCTCCATTCATTATTTCAAAGTACAATTATTTTTTATTTGTTTCCAAGTATTACCGAAAAAATGGGCCTTATCTTGTGAAGAAAATAAGCTTTCATCATGCGGATGGAGATTTTGTTTAACGGATTACCCTGACCATAATTCCACACATCGCCACTGGTGGCTATGCTCTTCATTTCGTCAATACAATAACATTCATTGCGTAGTTCACAAGCAGATTAATTTTTCAACGAAACATTATGAAGATATGGATCAACAATTTTCTTCAAAATCTTCCGGATTGAGATTGAAAGTGTCTTACTCAATAGGGTATTTTTACACTCATTTTTTAAAAGTGTCTTAATTAGATTCTAGAGTGCTGATAAACAACAAAAAAAACAACATTTTAATCGATTAGTGCCAAAAAAATACATTTAAGTTTTACATTTTAAAATTTCGCGCCCAATTTGACGAATACGCTAGACGCAGTGGACAATCATATTGCTCTGTGGGTATGACGGTATAATATTTTATAAGACTTGTTTATAATTTAAAAAATGAATTATTTTTCTACTTATCGTTGGTTTGCTGTTCCTGAATGCAAAATGTTATTTATACAGGGTGTAAGGGACAGCCCTCCACAAACTGATAGGGTGCATTCAGCTCCTTATTTTGAATCATATTCCACCGAAATTTTTCTCAGGATTTTTTTAAATTTTTTTTACGTTTTTTCAGCTTTTTCAGTTTTATTTCAATGTAAAATTACATTCTCTGAAAGCAGCACTCCATTTATGTAAACAATACGGCTAAAATCAAAAAACCAGCAATGGATGTTGAAATAGTCTAACGAACGACGCGTAAAATCAGCTGTTCACTTCGTGTGTAACTACAGAGTTCACCGAACTCGTCGTCGGCGCTTGCAAAAAGGTGCCATTCCGAATTGGTCCGAGTTAAATTTAAAGGATGCAACTCAACACAAAACACGCGCTGACACATCCTCACACACACACTGTAATTTTTGACAGCGCTCACGGTGATATTATTATAAGGCATGGTCGCTGTTATTACAAGATGGCGCATGTCATGACGTCATCCATGACGATTCACGAGATGTCGTTATCGCGCTCACGCTAATTCGGTACGGGTTTAAGCACGCTCAAATCGATTACATCTTAACTCGGAACGCACCCAAAATTACATTGTGTTTTGTGCAAATCGCTGGCGACGAGTTCGCAAGTATTGCCAACTTATTAAACTCAATTTAAATTGTGCAATGTAAATTGTTACTGAATAAATAAATCGAATTAGATTTCCGAACAAAAATGTTAGAACTTACTTGAACTGTACACACCATCCTGATTTTTGTATTTCCCGACAATGCGTCAGGTTCCACTGAGACAACGTCATCCTGGCCGTCCGCCGCCAATTTATTTGCGGTAAATTATGCTGCAGTTTACGGCTTAGAACTAAGAACTCCTTTATGATACAATTAAATGCGAATCTTTTTGTGCAATTAATTTCTGTAAGAAAATCATTTCTCCACAAAAAATAACATAACTTTTAGTCCATTTAGTAAAGCTTAAAAATTTAGTGGTAAATAATAATTATTATGTTGAACACTTGAACAACATTATTGCGCGAAATTTCATGTAATTGGCAACACAATTTCGTGCAATTGTACAAAGCGCGAGACACGTTCCGCTGGCCCGGCGTCGGACTGTCTGTTACTCTGTTCTGTTCTGTGCCGTAAGCGCTTGTCGGTACGAATCGCACGCGCAGTCAAGTTGTCACGTTACGACACGTCTTTGTTACGTACGCTTTTGGACTTATTTTTGTTGTGGTGTTATTGTTATTGTTTATTGTATTGTATTGTGATAGTGTTTGTGAGAAATGGCTACATTTAGTGCTCGTGAGTATGGAGAAGTGATGATGTGTTATGGGGAAGCTCGGGGAAATGCTAGGGCAGCGCTGAGAATTTACGTTGATAGGTATCCTGACCGGCGGCATCCATCAGACTGCCGGATAATTATCAATGTCTATCAACGCGTGCTGGAAAACCAGCCCATAGTTCCCCACCAGGAAGGCGCCGGAAGACCACTTCGTGGCAAAACTGAACTCAGAATTTTGGACTTGTTCCGTCAAAATCCACGCCTAGGCACACGCACGGCAGCTCGATTATTGCGGCGTAATCATGGGGCCCGCGTCTCACACTGGTCCGTGCACAAAACGCTGCGAAGGGATCGTCAACGTCCATACGTAATTCACAAGGTCCAAGCCCTATTGCCTCGTGATCGTGGTCATCGAGTAGCGTACTGCCAGTGGTTGCGAGCTGAACAACATTTAAACCCAAATTTTATCTCCCACGTGATATGGACCGACGAGTCAACATTTACGCGGAATGGTATGTGGAATCGTCGAAATGCTCATTACTGGTCGCATAGTAACCCCTTCGAGATCCAAGAGTCCGGACATCAAACACGTTGGTCGGTAAACGTCTGGGCAGGAATTTATGGCAGTAAAATCCTAGGGCCTGTGTTTCTTCCCGCGCGCATGAACGGAGCGCGCTATCTCGATTTCCTCCGTAATGACCTAGAAAGAGAGCTAGAAAACCTCCGTGACGAGCTGTACGTGGAATGTGAAACCCTGGATGATGCACCGCTTGCGCACTTGCCCATGATCTGGTTCCAGCACGACGGCGCTCCTCCACACATAACGCTCCCAGGACGTTCCCATTTAGACGCCACCTTTCCGCATCGCTGGCTTGGCAGATTTGGACCGAAACCGTGGCCAGCACGATCGCCAGACCTGACGCCATTAGACTTTTTTTTATGGGGCTATGTAAAAGAAAAAGTGTTTGTCAGTGCATGTGCGAGTGAGGAAGAAATGCGAGACCGCATCACGAACACGTTCCAGCAGCTGCGCTACAGCTGCAACGAAGATCCCACATTGATGACCCGCTTACACGCGGAGACCTTGCGCCGTGCCAATGTGTGCGAACGCCTCGGTGGGAGCCACTTCGAGCCCTATCTCATACGACCAGAGCGATTCTGAGGTAGGATTCATTTTCTTAATTTTTTTTTACTGTGGACGTGTTGTTAAGTGTTATTTGTGTTCTTTACGCGCCGGATTAGGGAAGGTACGTCTTTATTTACGCGACCGGGTTTTTACACCTGGTATTTGCTTCCAAGTATGCACACCAGGTACATACCCGAAATACTTGCAAGACTTCAAAGTTTTTATACGGCTACTTGCTCATAGGTAATCAACCGCGTTAGTTTTCGATCATGATCCATATCAGTAAGAATCTACGAAACAATTTCGTATGCGACTATTTTTACTTTAATGGTTTGTAAAAGTATTTATTTGTAAACGCGATTTTGCTCCTTATTTATAGGCGCTCAAAGATCAATTTCCTATGCAAGTATTTTTAGTTCCATTAGGGCTTTTGAATACGCGAATGTGCTTCTTATTTGTATGACGTCAGGGATCAATTTTCGATGCAGATAGAAAATACTTGAAAGTATCTCGAGCCCTGGTTTCTTAAGGTGGACGTACTTGGAAGCCCTGGTACTCGATTTTGCAAGTACGACCCATGTCGGCTATCTGCTCAAATTTTCGCTCTTGCTCGCTTCAATGTGACGTAATAAAACAGCGCCCTTGACTTAGCGGGGCGGCGCGGCGGCCGAAGGCTCGCTGCGTGCGTTTTGCCACGGTAGCGATACATTGCGTGTGAGGAAATGAAACAAATCAGGTTTATTGGATTCCCATAACGTTCCTGAAATAATTTCTTGTACCGGTCATCTTAGTATGATATACTGAATTCACCCCATCAGTCTGCGGAGGGCTGTCCCTTACACCCTGTATAAAAATTACTTTGGTTACGAAAATAATAAAAGTACAAAGTTGCTCAGTTGACATGCCGTATGACGTAATAACATGGCGGCAACTATTACATGGTGTTCAAAAACAGATTAAAAAACTGAAATCTTTTAATTGTATTTTAACATTTATTTTTAACCGACTTCAAAAAAAGGAGGAGGTTCTCAATTCGTCTGTATGTTTTTTTTTAATGTTTGTTAACTCAGAACTTTCGACTGGGTGAACCGATTTTGATGATTAAGTATTCTTTTATTTGAAAGCTAGTGCTTTACGTGTGGTCCCATTTCAATTTCATCTAGATCTGATGATGCGTTTCGGAAACAGACAACGGAACTCTTCAAAATATAACAGTAAATCAACAATAAACAACTAAAAAAGTGAAAAATAAAAACTTTTACCAAAACAAAAACAACCGACTTCCGAAAAAACACTACAAAGTAAAAAATAACTTTAATTTCGGAAGGCGGTGACAAAAACTTAAAATGCATATCCAAAGTGTTTTTTCGGAAGTCGGTTGTTTTTTTTTGGTAAAAGTTTTGTTGTTTCATGAAGTAAAACTAACATTTTCCGACTGCTTTTTGCCTAAGCTATCTCAACAATACTTTTAGATTTTTTCTCGTATAGACTAAAATACCCTATTGGTACTGGACAGATACGATAGAAGAAGAATTTGAGTATCATTCCATTCATGAAAGATGCCATAACCATAACAAGTTAAATCGGTAAATCTAATCGGAGCTAGAACGAACCCATCAATATTAATTGTGAAGACTTGAGACCACAAATATAACAAATGTCAGATAGTTTATAGAAGTGACATGTTTATTACTTCCGGAAATAATAAAGTCTTTGTGTAGACTTACGATGATCGTTGGAAAACTTAGATTATTACATATTATCAAGATAGATATACTACCATACTAGCTTTTTCCACCAGTTTCGCTCGCGTGGAGGTACTTAAAAAAGTATCTTATGTGTTAAAAACTATCTGTGTGCCAAATTTCATCTAAATCCGTTCAGCCGTTTTACGTGATTGAGTTACAAACATCTAAACATACAAACTTTCACGTCCATTAATTACGTGAGGCAATTTTGGCGATTTTTCGACTCCCACCCCCGCTCTGGAGAGATGTCGTGAGATTTGGCTCGACCCTCACCCCCTCCCCATAATCTCACGTTAAATATTTCATAATGGGTATTTTTTGTGTAAAAACGTTAAACTGCGCTTATTTGCGATGGATTTATGCATTGCGTTTGGCTGCCTTGGCTGGCCGATGGTGGTTTAACAATCGAGGAGCTACTGAGCTACTTTGTGGCGTACGCATAACCGCGATAAATATTATTTTGTAATATTTAGCGATATTGGCGGAAAAACATGTTTTACTTCATTTAACCCAGTTTTCACGCAAACTTACATTGTTTCTTTGCGGAAAAAAGTGTAAATTACGTGATATTCGCCGAGACACCCCCTCTCCCTCATGTGAGATTGGGTGAGATTCGCCTCGACCCCCTCCCCCCTAAACGCCTCACGTAATTAATGGACGCGCCCTAAGTAGGACATATTAGTAGGTCCAGTAGGATTATTGATTGTACACCGCTTCGATTCTAAAGAAGAGGTCACTGTTAAACATCTTTCGCGGTATTTATTAGATCCCTTTATAAAGATCTGCAGGCTTAGCATGACGCTTCTATTTCTACTCTACTGTAGAATAGAAATCGCTTATCTATAAACCGAGAAATTTTAATGGTTGTTTTCCCGCGGCAGAACAACTTGCCATAAGGAATACTTTCGAAGCATAGAGTAAAAGTAAAAAAAAAAACTTTTTGTTTTAAAATAATTAAAAAAATATTCATCAACTCGATAAAACACTACTCAATAGACAACACTAGAGGTAACTTTTAGGTACTACTCGAATCGCACGCACCTCCGACAAAGGGAACAGCGATGCATAAATGTTCAAAGCAAAATAAACTCTCGCACGTGGTGATTTTTCACAATGGTTAATCTGCCATTTTTTGTTTCTAATATTTTATTTTATTGTATTACCAAGACAAAACCGTTTCCCTGCGGGAAAACAACCATTAAAATTTCACAGTGTATTTCTCGGTGAAAAACTGTCAACTGTCTATACGGAAACGTCATTTTTGTGCACTCTTCCGACAACAAAACGCTTGTTTGTCTACGGTTCTCGTGCGAAGCCCGCAGTAAGTCTTAGGGACTACTCACACTTATTCAGCTCTGTTCAGCTTTTGTCCATAGAAAACAACGATTTTGTATGAGATGCGTACGTAGCCGTTCAGCCGCGGAAAGCTGAACGGACTCTATACAAAATCGTTGTTTTCAATGGACAAATGCTGAACAGAGCTGAATAAGTGTGAGTAGTCCCTTAGTCTACGTTCGCACGGGCGGACGTAAAAACATCGTTAGTCGAAAATCCAGTGCAGAATAGAACAGAATAGAATAACTTTATTTCGGACGCGAATTTCCGTAGTGTTTTTTTTTTGCCTTGTTTTTTGTTTCACTTTTTGGGTTTTGTTTTGTTGTAGATTAAGTATATGTTTGTGTTTTATTTTTAAACAGTAAGTGCGATTGGATACGGACAGTGTCTTTTTGTTGAGGCTTTTCGCAAAACTCCATAAAGGGGTTACCTTTCCTTGTTAGCCGCATAAGTTTTTGTACAGTTGTACAGTACGAGTGTCCGCCCCCCACGTAGCCCGGTGTTGAGCTTGGACGTAAGGTAGGATTTTAGGGGGCATCCGTAGAGTGTTAGTAACATACAAGAAAATAACTCATTGCCCAGTGTTAGTAAAAATCAACCTCCGCACAAACTGCTGTACAATCGGAGAGCCGAAGCTCTCGGCTACAGTTTTTAGGATGCTGTTTCGACTACCCCTCACTCTCCTCAGTAGCGACGTATTTTTTGCGTATAATTGCATAGAAGCCGTCGGTGCGGGCTTGCGCAAACATCTCCGACGCACTAGAGTAGCGAGGCAGCCTCAACAACATCCTGAAAGTATTGTTATATTGGACGCGCAAGGCATCCAGCGATCTCTTAGTACAATTGACCCATAGATTGCCCGTGTACAAACTTTGGCAAAAGGCCTTGAAAAGTGTTAATTTTACTTGGTCTGTACACCGTGCAAATCTACGGGACAACATATTACTCCGGACCGTCAGAGCCCTGCGCTCCCTTTCAATGTCTGCATCGTCCCTGAGGTCAGCGGCAAGACAATCCCCTAGGTATTTAAAACTTGACATCCTTTTAATTGGTGACCCGTTCATCAGCAACTCGGGTCCTTCTCCAGCACAGCAGCTCGGGCAGAATCTCGCTGCGATATTTTTACGTGCGAACGTGATGTTACGACACGTTTTTGATAAAAGACAATTAGTCGACTTCTTTCCAAGCAAGCACGTACCATTCCTTGGCATCGGGTATGATAGTGGCTTAACGCGAGCATATTGTAAATGTATATGTCACCGTAAAATTGTAAATACCGTTAGGTTATAATCTACCTCGCGAGATTGTAAGCTGTCGATAAATTGTGAACTGCACCATACTGCTTACCGGCCGAATAGGTTAGGTTAGAATTGCGAACAACCGCGCGCGAGCCGAGCAAGCGAAGCGAGCTCTACTTCCAAGTTAGTGGCAGTTACTTGACCATTTAGTAATAGCGCAAGGTACTATCCGTGTTGATACCAGTTCACAATTTGACGGTTTCACTTAGATAGATTATAATCTACCGAAAAATAATGCGTTAAATTGTAAGCAGTATGTTACGTTTCACAATCTTTCGACATTTCACAATCTCGCGAGATAGATTATTCTAAACGTATTAATGTAACGGTATTTACAATTTTACGGTGACATATACATAGATACATTAACTCACGCTTTTTTCCATGGACGTAGGCAGAAACAATAGAACGCCACCTGCTAAAGTCCTTCCATACTTCTATTGCGAGCATAGTATTGTCATAATAAAGGGGAAAGATAAAGAGGGGCTTGCGGCTAAGTAACAATAGCTGCACGGGTCAATCGATCAGGTTAAGCTACGCTTGCCGCGGTTGGTCCGTGGATGGGTGACCATCTTTACATACCAAGACCCCTCTGTGCCTCGGAAAGCACGTTAAGCCGTTGGTCCCGGCTGTCATTTGAGGATCTTTGACAGTCGTTACGGGTCGTCAGAAGCCCGAAAGTCTGACAATCAGTCTTACCAAGGGGTATCGTGTTACCCAGTAACTGGGTTGAGGAGGTCAGATAGGCAGTCGCTCCATGTAAAATACTGGTATTCAGCTGCATCCGGTTAGACTGGAAGCCGACCCCAACATAGCTGGGAAAAGGCTAGGCAGATGATGATATTGTCATAGTAAACCGGCCAAGTGCAAGTCGGAAGCGCAGACGAAAGATTCCGTACCACAAAGCAATGAAACGCCGAAAAAAAAACACGTTTCTTGTATGGTAAAATAAAATTGGGGTGGTATGAGATATTGATATACATAGTTAGTAATTTAAGTTAGTAATGAAATGAAATGAAATGTTTATTTATGTAAGTAGATCTTAAAAGACACTTTTATACGTCAATATTTTGTTGGTCAATATTTTTTTTAAACTAGATGGCGCCGGCATTTCCTAGCTGACTGTTCCCTGAGATGAAAAGCCGAAACAAACTCAGAGGTCATGGTCTCTTTTAAAGTCCAAACATTATATTATTTAAATTTTATGTGAGTCTAACAATGCACGGCAATGTCTGGAAAGGCCTTTTGAAGAAAGAGCCATTGCAGCTTTGAGCTGACCTGTCCCAACAGACGGCATGTATGTAGCAGTCACCGTGTAGCTCAACGAAATACAAACCAATCATATCCCCGTAACATAATCAATACTCCCATTTCCCTCCCATTCCCCCACAACTTTCCACAAACACCGCCAATCGACAAAGCCTTTTCTTGGAATCCCAGATCAATATGTTAATCACCTGGAAATACCCTAGGTGATATTAATTCTGTACGAGTATAAGAACAGATTCTCCGCCAACTGTCTCTAGGTAGAATTAGTGGGGTGTCCAATGTGTAACAATTCGTAGAATGCCAATGGCAGTGTGAGAATTTTTGTTGGAATAACAGAAGTTCTTGTTTATTAAATGCGAAACAATATGGCTACTTGTGGCTAAGTAATAACAGCCGCACGGATCGATTGCTCACGCTAACCATCGTTTGCCGCGGCTGATCCGTGGATGGGTGACCATCATGGACGGGTGTGATCATCATGGGTGGAGTTATTCATGGATGTTTGACAGGCTGGCCCCAGATTGATGAACGGCCAATCGGAGCGCTGAACACGGTCGATGCGTTAGATCGAGATGTTTTTTTTTTTTTGGGAAATCATCAAATAACTTCTCCCGCTCTGGGTGGAGCAGGAGGTCGTGTCCGAATTTTACTGACTAAAACCCACCCGTGTTCCTTCAGTTGCCTGTGTGCCAGGGGCGACGGTATCTCTTTCGAACAACCCGCACCCTTGGCAGGCATCGGCCCTTGCGGACCCCACCAGTTGGTGCTGACATCTCTAGATCGAGATGGTTAAAATGGTTAAAAATAAATTCGGGGCCACTGATGTATGAACGTAAACGAGACAAAAGGAGTAAGAATCGTAGCAGGTGGCGTTCTGTCGTTTCTGCCTACCCCATGATAAGAATGCGTGAGTTTATGTATGTATTACATATTTTCAAAATTAAATTACATCTCCTAAGAAATGAGCTTTATTTTTAATTGATTTATAATTCTGTAAAACCATATTTACTATCCCCTCAGCTAGATGGACTGACGACCTTAAAAAGGTGGCTGGGACAGACTGGATGCGGAAAGCGGAGGATAGAGTGTTGTGCCGCTGTCTGGGAGAGTCCAGTATTGGACTGCGATAGGCTGAGTTGATTGATTGATTGATATTTACTATGGTTGCAAAAAGTTAAGAAAATTTGAGCTTCGCTAGCTACCCTGGGGTTTTCCTCTCAACTTATGATAATGTAACTTACCACCAAACAGGTTAGCGGCATCGAGCAGGCCGTCGGGGGGCTGCTTGCCCGCCGCGTCGCCGCCATCCCCGCCTTCCTTGTCCATAACACGCCTGAAACACCAGAGAAACACACGTGAGGATATGACACTCAACCATTATATTTTACTAGCTTTTGCCAGCGGCTTCGCCCGCGTGGAGGTCGGTGTATTATACATATAAACCTTCCTCTTGAATCACTCTATCTATTAAAAAAACCTGCATCAAAATCCGTTGCGTAGTTTTAAAGATTTAAGCATACATAGGGATATAGGGACAGAGAAAGCAACTTTGTTATATACTATGTAGTGATGACTGCATCAGTCGACATTCACACGGACGTAATAAAATCACAATCATCGCAATTTTTTGTTAATAGTACATGTATGTATGAATTGAGCATATCGTTCTAGACCGGGGGGTCTAGAACGATATGCTGAATTCATAGCGCAGAAATTTTGTCTTCGGTAATACAAAAAAAATCAGCTGTTCCATTCATTTTGACCGCGTAGGTATTGCACTTTTCTATGAACAGTTACAGTTTGCGCACGGGATAAAAACTTTTCCTGTATAATAATAAAAACAGAGAAAAAAGAATCACCGGGCATCAAAAAATTCGTCCGCATCGTTATCAATGGGAAAAGTGCCCAAAAGTCTCGCAGCATTGTATGGCGATGCTGATTCTTTGGTCAAAGAATATGCCAGCCCTCTGGTCACGTGAAGAGTCAACTAACCGCTTGGCGATGTCTCGAAAAAGCAAGTGGGCACTCAGAACCCATGGCCGAAGTGTTTCAACCCCAATCGGCTCGAATATACCTATAACTCCTAATAAGATTGGAATATTTTCGCCGTTTGCGCACTTGCAGCAACCGCCCCAGCACACTCTGTCGTACTAGCAAGATGGGATGGCGCAAGGGTGTCGACACATATTGCGTCCCACACCAAAGGCCTGCCTAACTTCCAGGCCATTATGGTCTTTCCATCTGGTCTCTTCCCATCGTGACGTGCCAGGCCGTTGGGTTCTAAAAAACCTGGCACCCCGACGGTGACAAGAGCACGACGGATAATGCCATTAATACTGGCGTGCCGAGCCTGCGCTCTTACTGCATGATAGGCCATGGTGTCCGAAGTAATCGACAGCTTTACCACACTGGCAGCGATGCGGAGCATTGGAAGGAGAATTGAATCTGACATTGAATTTCTATGACATTCGGTCCGGTTTCCAGCGCGCGATTTTTGGTATATTTTTGAGACACATGCAGGCCGCATCAAGGGGCTTTTCTTAAAATTGGATCAGGCCACAGGCAAATGCGTGAAGGGCCGCATGTTTGACATGTTTGCTTTAAGCCCTTTTAAGCATATTTTTTTCCAATAAATGATATGATATGAATACCTTGGCCTATGTGCTGTTCGTGGACATTTTCGGCCCCAAATATGCGTTTTCGAAGTTACTTCATTAAGGTCATAACACCTAATGCTTGAAAAAAGGCATCTCGATGATATACATACCTATAAGTAAGAATTTGCCGGGGTATCGCAGCTTCAAGTTTCCATGTAAATGGTACTAAACTTATTTGTCCAAAATATTTTAATGTAATGTCGGTATTTTTGTGATACACAACAACACAAACCGGTTATTGATTTTGGTAGTTTGAATATAATTTAACGTAACGAGTAACGAGGTCAAGGTTAACCTCGTTATTTGTGTTTATTTTACTACTGTTATGTATCTCGCGACTCGGCTTGTTTTTTTGGGACAAAGAGCGTGTATCTCGAGAATTCTATTCACATTGTTGGGGCTCCTTATTGAATATCTTACTTTTAAACATCTCAAAGAAAATTGAGGACGTGGTGAACCCGGTATTAACTTAGGAAAGGCCTATGGCCAGCATTGTACTTGTCTGGCGCATAGACCCACTTAATGCAAGAATTAAAATAAAACCCTGGAAAAACAAACACTACGAGTGAAAAAGAACTTTAATTTCGGGAGTCGGTGTCTTTAGATCTGTATTTCAGTATATTGTATTGTTTTTTGGAAGTCGGTTGTTGTTTTTCGGTTTGTTATTGTCGGTTTTTAGTTTTTATTTATGGTAACTATCTAACCTACACCAATTCGTAAACCACTATTAGCTATCTGCACGAGAATCGTAGAAAAGCGTTTTGTCGACGGAAGAGTAAACAAAAATGACGTTTCCGTGTACACAATTGACAGTTTTGTACCGAGATATGTAGACAAGCGATTTCTATTCTACGGTAGAGTAGAAATAGAAAGCGTCATGCTAAGAGTGCTATACAACTGTGTCAGGAAGTATTAGAATACATCAACATATACGTGGATAAAAACGTACCTACTATCGATGCTAACGCAAAAACTAATAAAAAACTAGCAAAAGTAATAAAATTGCATAGGACCACATCTGAGACATACCGTATCCATTAAAAAAGAATTTAACAATTGCCGGAGATATCGCGGAACATACATACAACTAAAAACACAGACGGATAGAGAACCTCCTCCATTTTGAAGTCGATTAAAAATAAGTTCGAATCCACTTTCGAAGCACTTTTAACGTATTTACTTACTGAACTTTGTTTTCATTTCAGCATTTTTCGTAAAGCGAGTTACCTAACATAAAACCATAATTAATTACGTAACACCAAAACCAAAATTATCTTCCATAGTCATAATCAATGAGGCGTATTGCGCGTAGCACCCACGCTCCCCCGCGAGGGTACATACGACATCAATGGGGGACAATGGGGGTGGAATCTCCCCGCGTCTGAATGGAGTTTATTTTTTAATGAAACCGTACGCTGCTCCCACGCGGCCTAGTGTAATAATTTATTAATTAGCAAGGGAATCATATCATGGTTGATTTTCATTGATTTACAAAAAAAAAAAACAAGATAGACAATCACCGTTTCAAAAACGTCCGCATAAATAGGGCGCAATGTGCGCTAGTGTCAATAGTTTTGTCAGTCATCTCCTCAGTCTTTTTGGACATTGCTTTGTAAAAACCACTACTTATAAGTATTGCGTGTAAAGGTTGAATTTGCAAAAAATAATAAGTTTATCTTATCTGACGTATGATTGGGGGCAGTTTTAAGTGTTACTTTTGTTCGAGACTGTGCATCTTGGGTTTTTTTGTATATCAATGTTGGTACCGTATCATTTTTACACGCTTTATATTGGCTTCACTTGTATGTTTGTTTGTTTGTATGTAACCGACTCCTTTGGACGCTATTTTGACCCACTTTAAACGGTCAGATTTCATTTAAACTTTGTAGACTTATCGAGGACCTATGACAATTCAATAATTTAAAAAATAGAAAAAAACACGGTTTTGTAGTTAGCAAAACTAAAAAATAGAAAATAAATAATAGTTTAAAAAAACTAAAAAAACACGCTTTAAAAACCCAACTAAGAAGTAGAAAATAATTTAATTCTATTAAAAAGCGTGGGGTGCTTGATATTAATTGATTATAAAAATACCTCAAAAAGCACCCCACGCTTTTTAATAGAATTAAATTATTTTCTACTTTTTAGTTTGGTTTTTAAAGCGTGTTTTTTTTAACTATTATTTTACAAGGCAAATACGAATTTTTCGTTTAGTGGTCGCAAGCTCGAATAGTGAGCGGTGGGGGGGCCTTGGTTCGATCCGCAAGTCGGGCAACGTTCTTGGTATTTTTCATCAGAATTATCTCTTCTCTTTAATTTCTTAGTAACAGTCCGGAGTTTGGAAGCTGGCGGTGTGATACCCCCGTGTCCCGGAAAGCACCTTAAGCCTTTGCTCCTGCGCCAGATCTTTCTCCGGTCGTGTCGGATTGCTGTCCCATCGTATTATGAGAGTGACGGAAGAGCGAGAGCACCGGTGTCTGCGCACACACTTATACACTATAATATCTACCACGCAGTCTCCGCTGAGATTGGCCGCCATGGCCTAAATCGGTCTGGAGGACTATACTTATCTCTGCCTAACCTTTCGGGGGTTACAGGCGTAATGTTATGCAAGTAGGAGTATCTCATTAAGAGCCTAGAGTTTGGGTTTATAGCCAGCAATAGACTCGCCCCCTATTAGGTACATAGGACTTACTATCATAGCTGGAGAAATGAAGAACGAGGATAAATATTACAGTTCTGCTTTACGTCTTTGCGAAATTGAGGCGTGATATTTTGGTTACGGTGTGAAAAATCATAATTGACATCCCCCTATGCCTAAGCTCTATTTTTTTTTAAACATTTTATTTGCCTACTTGCCTATCTTTTGTCAGCAGCTTCGCTCGCGTTAAGGTTAAGGTTAAGGTTTCGTGTAAATTGGTTACAATTTACACGAAACCTTAACAAATTATACACCTCAAAGAGATGTCAGCAGCAACCGATGGGGCCCGCAAGGGCCGATGCCTGCCAGGGGTGCGGGTTGTACGAAATAGATACCGCGGCCCCTGGCACACAGGCAACTGAGGGAACACGGGTGGGTTTTAGTCAGTAAAAGTCTGACACGCCCTCCCGCTCCACCCAGAGCGGGAGAAGTTATTTGATGATTTCCCACCCAGAAAAAAAAAAAAAAACCTTCCTCATGAATCACTCTGTCTATTGCTGAATACCGCATGAAAATCCGTCAGTAGTTTTTGGGTTTATCGCGAACTGACAGATGGACAGACGCAGTGGGCGACTTTGTTTTATACTACAGTATAAGTTTTTAACCAGTGCGCAAACTGTAACCATGAATTCAGCATATCATTCTAGACACCCCGGCGCAGAAATTTTTCGTCGGTTATACAACAAAAAAATCAGCTGTTCCGTAGGTATTGCACTTTTCTATGAAACAGCTGATTTTTTTTTTGTATAACCGACGAAAAATTTCTGCGCTGGGATGTCTAGAATGATATGCTGAATTCATGGTTGCAGTTTGCGCACCGGTTAAAAACTTATCCTGTATGTAGTGATGCTTATTTTCTCGTAATCACTTTCTACAAAAAGTTTCACCACACGTCTTCCATTATTAGCTTGTTTTGGGAACTATCTACTACAGCGCCATTTTGACAGTTGCCTTATCCATTATGTGTGCCATTTTAGCCCTGCAGGTCGTCTCGCCACCTCTTCCTGGGCCGGCCAAGGTCAAGACACAAAAATATTATTTTCCTCGATTTCTTTGAAAAATCAACACCACTAAATCCAACGCTACTTGAGTATTCAATTCAAACATCTAAACATAATGGGTAAAACCGTAATAACACGCTCAGAAACCGTAATCCCATCAAGTTTAACACACATAACCGTAAACGCATTCGCTATAGTTGTCGCGCATTAACCGCTCACCCATCATTATACAAGCCGTGACTTACGACGGTTCACCTTGTATTACAACTACGTTTTACTGTGAGAACTCAGATTGCGTATGACCAATAGATATAAATAGAATATGCTTCAATTTACACCAATGTTAATTAAATACCCTGACGTCCGAAAAAAGGCACCGATTAACACGAAAACTTTTGCGAGAATCGGTTGTCATGGTATGGGAGTGTGATGTGGAGGAATGAGGGAAACGGCATCGACGCTGTAAAAAAAAAATATTTTCTATGGGCGACTCACACAAAGTTAATTTGTTTGTGGGCGAATAGACAAATCCAGAAATACGTTTTATGCAATTACCACGATTTGAATTGTGTGCACTTTATTGCATTTACACACGGCTATACATTAAACTATACATTTCCAGTATGCTAATCTCGCATTGTCTATCTTGTTTAGCGTACAGTGCGAAATCAGCGTAAACTGAAATGTATAGCTTAATATTAATAAAATAGAACGGAATAATACTTTATTTGCCAAAGTGTAGGTGTACAAAGTAGTATGATGTTATTATAAATGTGGCCCATTTACATTCTACCATTATATGTGGTGTGCAAATATTTAATTACAGAATACATTACATAATTTAAAAATGTGTACCATGTGTACTTGCAGTGACCTCTTCTCAAAACTTGATTGCATTCAATTAGGTTCTTGGGTCCGTTTCGCCAAAACAGTTAATAGATTTCTCATTAGCAGTCCGGAGTCTGAATTCGCGCCCGGTTGATGGCACTTCTGTCTACCTACCCCTTCAACGTATAAAGGCGTGATGTTACGCTATAACGACCTACAATATTCACTGCAAGTCCATCAATTACTGACCAATTCTACTGATACAATCTTATTTACATTGTTCGTAATATACATTATGATTTTTATCGTAGTGTGCGTGTACATAATAAAATAAATGTACGTAATTCAGGGAAATTTATTGTCAAGCGAATTGACACCCTAGCTCAATTTGCAGTGTGATATATAACTGTCATTATGAACATCGTCAGTTTATAATCTATCTCGGGAGATTACAAAGTATCGAAACAGTGAACTGCAGACGGATAGTACCTTGCGCTATTGCTAAATAGCCAAGTAACTGCCACTAACTCGGAAGTAGCGCTCGCCAGCCGCTACCGCGGCACGGCTCGCTTCGCTCGCTCGGCTCGCGCGCGTTTGGTCGGAGTTCTCAATTTATCGACAGTTTATAATCTCGCGAGATTGATTATAAACGAATGGTGTTCACAATCATACGGTTACATAGCCATTTAACACGACTGTAAGCCACGGACGTAATAAAATCACTGGATCTTCAAAGCACTGCTTAGCGCTGAGGGTTGAAAATAGAACAGTGTGTTTTTCGACGCGCTAAGATGTACTGTTGGATTCTTAATGCTCGGTTTAACACCGAGAGTCTAAAATCCAGTGCGCGATAAAATCCCGCCGCGATTTCATTACGTCTGTTTAAAACGTCGTCGACTCAAAGAATGACAGTTCTGATTTGAATATACGGATAATTTAAGTTGATAGCCAATTTGCTTAACAAATAGTTTCTCTTACTTTATGTGTGTGTGAAGATCTTATCAGAAAGTTTATCGAGCGTAAAATATCATAGACAATGGAGTAGGAAGTTCTCAGTTCGTATGACTACTTACTTTACATTAATTTCTGTGGTCGGACTTGGATATTAGAATATGGTGGTATAAATAACTTAATGTAGACAATTTGTATCCGTTTCAATGGCGCAGCCACGGCTATATAAAAAAAAATCTACCTAGATTTTGTAAAAATTTGTGAAAGGTGATTCCCAAAACCATAAATTTGTCAAAGTTATGTTAAAACGTTGTAAGGGTTTGAACGTGGCCGCGCCATTGAAACGCGGAGAACCGCGCGGCCACGGAGATCTTTAAAGTAAGCGTTGCAGAGACCTGAATTTTAAGTAAATGATAGATTGAACTTAAGAAAAACATCCTAGGTTTATATTTCAGGAGCTGTAAGACTAAAACCACATAGCCGCGCCATTGAAACGGTGAAAAACACATTACAGCCGATATCTCGCTGAAAAAGCATCGCAGAGGTCTGAAGTTTTTTTTAAAACCTAGATTTAAATTTGTCAAAAATCCTAGCGTTATATTTCAGGAGCTGTAAATTATTTCACATAACGCCTTATTTCCACGAAGGGTTGGGCCATACCCGTAGGTGTACCTATACCTACAGTGTCATAGGGGCAAGCTTAGTGCCATCAACCGGACACAAATCCTGACTCCGGGCTGCTATTGAGTAATTTCAGTTAGAAAAACCCAATAATAGTTTGCCCGACCTAGGAATCGAACCCAGGACCTCATGCACAGCCGTAGCACTTGCGAGCACTACAACAACGAGGCTTTCACATTATTTCAGAAATGCCTTATTCTACAATATCCTTTTTTTACGGCTTAATGTGCCTTTCAAGGCACAGAGAGGTCGCAGTATGTAAAGACGGTCACTCATCCATAGACCAACCGCGGCAAGCGTAGTTTAACCTGACCCAATAACCCCTGCTTAACAAATGCCTTAAATTCTACCTAGCCCCAAATAACTACGAAAAAAATTAAAAAATGCGGCGTAGTAAAATCAGCTGACACAGACGCCATATTTTTTTAGAAAAAAAAATCATTCATTGCACCCCCCAAGGTTACATACAAGGATAATGCAATAAGGAAGCCCCCATCCCTCCCCCGTACTGATTCATACCCCCCCGAACAGCTGATAGGGGCAACACCCCCTGTAGGGAGGTACACCTCTGTATAGCATTAATATATAAGTAGGTATGTATGTCAGTTTGACCTAGGTCAGGAATTTGACGTCACTTCTGCGGTAAATAGTAAGTCAAATATCTTAATTATAATATTTTTCGAGGGTTGTGAAGGTACCTACTACTACTACAGCTGTAAACGGTTTTCCATTTTGAGGGTGGGTTGTAATCAAATAACTTCTCCCGCTCTGGGTGGACCACGAGGGCGTGTCAGACTTTTACTGACTAAAACCCACCCGTGTTCCTTCAGTTGCCTGTGTGCCAGGGGCCGCGGTATCTCTTTCGAACAACTCGCACCCCTGGCAGGCAGCAGCCCTTGCGGACCCCACCAGTTGATTCTGACATCTCTATGAGGCGCGCGTGGAACACAACGTGCCGTCGACCCGGGCTTGGTCCTTACCGAACAGCGAGCTAACCATTACTCGCCATCAGCAAAAGCCTGCGCCTACGGTGGCCGGGAATCAGCCTGGGATTCCCGACTGCTGTAAACGGTTAAACTGGAACCTTACCCTAATTTAGTTGGGAAAAAGCTTGGTAGATGATGGATGATCTTGGTTATACGTGGTTTATTCTTTTGGGAAGGATACGTTTTATCTTGGTCCATTTAGACTTGGCATCGTGATGAGTGTAAGCCTTTTTCACTGTCACAGCGTGCAGCTGCCGACTATTTATGTCCCATGTATAAATATCTGTGTTGTTATCATGTTATTTTTTAATGCGATATCATATTTTTTACGCACGTTTCTGTGACAAATAAAAATATTTTCTTTCTTTCTTTGTTAGCATCGCATCGTGCGAAGCAAGGAACGGGTCGAAATGACGAGCAGTGTACGTCTTGTAACTGATGATGATGATGATGTAGGAATATATGTAGCTGGCCAAATGTGGGTGTACTACATATTCGACTTTGTACTTCTGTCTATCCCTTCGGGGAATTCATACAGGCGTGATGTGATATAAATATTCTCTATTACTACTCGATATTACATCACTTGTAATATCGAGTATTCATTAGTGATTCTCATGGAAATCATGTCACTTGGTTTAAATAGGTTGATTTTATTTAAGTAGATTCTTTTACATTGTGAATGAGAGGAGAGAACGTTGTAGGCCTTACAGACGGCGTTCGATTTTCTATTCTTTATTTTCATTCCTCTAAGTACCTGGTACTTATTGACAGGCCTGCACTGTCCTCCCATACCTAATATCACTGTAATTTGAAAACATTATAAAATCCAATTATTTTTAAAAGAGTAACCGTGGAGTTTCTTCCCGGCTCTTCTCCATAGGAAGCGACAAATTGGAACCGTGCACCTAATTTCTGACGTTTTATAAATGCCCTTGCAGGTGACATAAAATATTTTGATTTTGATTTTTTTTATTTTTATTCAGGGTCATCGACAAGCACACTAACCATGAATTTAGCACACGATTCGAGACAATTTTTTATTTTTTTTTATATCTACGTGGTCAAATGTTTTTTTTAAATAATCGCCGAAAGTTTTCAACGCAGGGGGGGGGCTTTAGAGACCTGTACTGGGTCCATGATAACAAGTTATGCGTCGATGTCTGTGTTATGCAAATAATTGATTTGATTTGATTTGCCCTGCCAACCTGTATAGTACCTTCGTCCGTGTCCTTCATATTTTCAAGTCAATAAACTAGCACGACTGCGCGACATTACCTAAACTTTTCCTTTTTAACCGACTTCCAAAAGGAGGAGGTTCTCAATTCGTCGGAACCTTTTTTTTTTATGTCTGTTCCCCGATTACTCGAAGATGGCTAGACCAATTTGGATTATTTTTTTTTTGTTTGAAAGGGTATACATCCCAGATGGTTCCATGATCATCAAGTCAGGATCTGATGATGGGATCCTGGAGAAATAGAGAGAACTCTTCAAATTTTATAGGCACACTTGAAGCGGGTTGGGTAGTTTTTGGAAGAATACTTTCTCGGAGTGGTCCCATTTCAATTTGGTGAAAATCTGATGAAGAACTTCGGAGATAGGCAACGGAACTCCTCAATAAATGATAGCAAATGGACTGGAATTGCAGAAATCTCATGTCTGTCTATTGTTTACACCAGTTAATAACATAACATCACGCCGGGACGCTGTGAAGGGGTAAGCACATGTGAACCACTAAAAAGTGAAAAATAAAAACTTAAAAAAAAAAAAAAAAAACAACCGTCTTCCAAAAAAAATTACTAAAATGTGAAAAATAACTTTAATTTCGGAAGGCGGTGACAAAAAATTAAAATACATACTTATCCAAAGTCACCGCCTTCCGAAATTAAAGTTATTTTTCACATTTTAGTGTTTTTTTTTTGGAAGTCGGTTGTTTTTTTCTTTAAGTTTTTATTAGACTTATCAATAAGTACGAGTTTATTCTACAGCTTGAAGTAGGACACGCAACAAAGTAACACCTACTTAGTCCCTTCATTAATATTTATCAATTATCTCCATCTCTTTTCATCACTACAAGGATAAGTAGGACTTAATGACTCATCGAGAACTGAAACCACTCACTTAATTACACACTTCCAACGTAATTATAAGGTTTATTACACCTTTCTTATGAGGGGCTTGCGGCTAAGTAATAACAGCCGTACGGATTAATCGATCAGGTTACGCTACGCTTGCCACGGTTGGTCTCTGGATGGGTGACGTTCTTTACAAGCCAAGTCATCCGTGCCTCGGAAAGCACGTAAGCCGTTGATCCCTGCTGTCATTCGTAGATCTTTGACAGTCGTTACGGATCCGTAGAAGCCCGAAAGTCTGACAACCAGTCTTACCACAGGGTATCGTATAACCCAGTAACTGGTTTGAGGAGATCAGATAAGCAGTCGCTCCTTCCCTACCATCCCTACTAATATTATAAATGCGAAAGTAGCTCTGTCTGTCTGTTACGCTTTCACGCCTAAACCGCTGAACAGATCGTCATGAATTTTAGTAGAGATATAGCTTGGGATATGGAGCAGGACATAGGCTACTTTTTTACGCGATAACCGACATCCACGCGGGCGGAGCCGCGGGCAAAAGCTAGTGTAAAATACTGGTATTTAGCTGCATCATAATGCCAACATAAGGCAGGTGACACAATTATAACAGTACATTAAAAGTTATCATAATTTATAATAATCATCTTACATGAGCCATTATTAAGCACATAATAATGACATCAAGATACTGAAGTGGAATAATTTTTAATTTAAAAAGTGCTCTTCACCTTTTAATGTCTTTTTTTTTTCATACTTTATGGAGTGCCCTGTATAATAACGTTGTCACTTTGGTGGATAAATAGAACGAACTTTATTATTTAACAAAGCCAAACTAAAAAGTAGAAAATAATTTAATTCTATTAAAAACTATACCATATTTAATTTTTTGAGGTACATTGTAACAGTGGTGTAATACACTCCCGATGTTTGTATGGAAAAAATGTCGACAAGGTCCACCGTAACTGGTTTCATCCCTAATCACTGTTGACTAGCTTCAGGTTAACCGCATCTGTAGACTTGTCCCTGACCACAAACAACGTGCATACTTTGGGGAAGGCTTGCAAGACGATTGACTACACTTTCACACTTGTATGGCCTCAAAAGGAAGTCAGAAGATTTTCGCTGGGAGAGAATGCCCTGGATTGTAGAAAGACAAACAGGGTGACAAGTCGATCGACCTGCCAGGGGTGCAGGTTGTTTGAAAGAGATACCGCAGGCCCTGGCACACAGGCAACAGAAGGAACACGGGTGGGTTTTAGTCAGTAAAAGTCTGACACGCCCTCCTGCTCCACCCAGAGCAGGAGAAGTTATTTGATGATTTCCCATCCTCAAAAAAGGGCATCGACGCGCAACCAGTTACCATGGTTTCAGTACATGATTCTGAACAAACCCTTTTCTTTTTTTTTTTGTTGGAGCTCCAGGGCATGTCAGACTTTTGCTGCTAATTAAAAAATAATGCTGTTCCATACACTTTGAGCAAGAAAATAGGTAATTAATTCTGCCGTCCTTTAACTAGAAAGGCGTTAACCTCACTTGGTAGTTTTACTTTCTAATGAAATCTAAGAGAGTTAAAAATTCTCCATCTTTCTGTCTAACAAACATTTTTACAATACCAATAGTTCCCAAGATATGAAAAGTTTGTCGGCCGTTAAGTAACATAATTTTGGAT
The DNA here is from genome assembly GCA_949091785.1 of Polymixis lichenea. Taxonomy (NCBI): domain Eukaryota; kingdom Metazoa; phylum Arthropoda; class Insecta; order Lepidoptera; family Noctuidae; genus Polymixis; species Polymixis lichenea. The sequence goes on along the minus strand of OX420958.1, from coordinate 10,404,736 downwards.
GATTCCATCACTTGAAAGCGTCTCACCCACACTTCTTAGCTAAATGTACTTTAAAATACTTCAACTGCCGGATAAAATGATTATTATCTAGTATCAATTGATGTGTCCTACAATCAGTAACGTATCACAGTTAATAAGAAAAAAACACTAAAAAGTGAAAAATTACTTTTATTTCCGAATTCGTTGACTTTGGATATGTTTTTTTAATATTTTATCACCGCCTTCCGAAATAAAAGTTATTTTTCACTTTTTAGTGTTCGTTTTGGAAGTCGGTTGTTTTTTTTGAAAAAAGTTTTTTATTTTTCACTTTTTAGGGGTTCACATGTGCTTACCCCTTCACAGCGTCCCGGTGTAATGTTATGTTACGACCACTCCGAGAAAGTACTCTTCCAAAAACTACCCAAATCGCTTCAAGTGTGCCTATCAAATTTGAAGAGTTCTCTCTAACTCTCTATTTCTCCAGGATTCCATCATCAGATCCTGACTTGATGATCATGGGACCACCTGGGAAGTATACCCTTTCAAACAAAAAAAAATCCATTTTGGTCCAGCCATCATCGAGTAATCGGAGAACAAACATAAAAAAAAAAAGCTTCCGACGAATTGAGAACCTCCTCCTTTTTAAAGTCGGTCAATAACGATTCGCGCGTTTTTTGCCATTCCCTTTGAAACAACTTTTAGGGACCTTTCTAGGTAAAGGACGGCAGAATTTCCCTTTTCTATGAAACTACTGATTTTATTTTTATAACCAATGAAAGATTTAGAAGTCATCATTATCAATCATGTGCTGAATTCGTGGTTACAAGTTGCGCGTCGATGTCCTTGCCACCTTGTATTATATCTTAGGATGCGAGTGAAACCGCGGGCAGTAGCTAATCGATTCAACATCATTCTCCTATCCTTTACTCTATTTGGGATCGACGCATAATGTTTTCTTGTACTCGCAACCGGCGTGCGTGTACGCAGAGGCGTAACGAGGGTGGGGCAGGCAGGGCACGAGCCCTGGGCGCCTATCGAAGGGTGGCGCAAAAAGTCGCCAATTATAAAAAAAAAATTAAAACATCAATAAAACATATCATACTGTTACCTATATCTAAGAAATCTGAAGAGCTACTTGAATATATTCTGTAGTACGAGGATGAAAGCGTATTTCCTAATCTGCCTATTTCTATTTAAATTCTCTTAAAATTGCAGCATAGCAAGAGATATTTTAGCAAGTTGAAATAATACCTTCGTTATTGGTCATGAAAGGTTATGCGACCTAGCTTTGCTCAGTGTAGACCGAAAAGGTAATTTACGGGGCGCAAATGTGATGAGTGCCGTAGGCACCATTGTCTATTGGTACGCCCCTGCGTGTATGACTAGATGTACGAGGGTCATTCAATAAATACTTAGCCTACAAAAAGTAAACGAAAATTTTGGAAAAGTGGGAATTTATTTTTCAACATAGTCTCCTTTTAGTTCGATACACTTAGCCCAGCGATGCTCCAACTTTTTTAATCCGTCCGAAAAATAGTTTTTGTCAAACTCTGCAAAATAGGCCTCCGTGGCGGCGATGACCTCCTCATTCGATCCATATCTATTCCCGGCGAGTGATTTTTTCAGATTAGGAAACAGAAAGAAGTCACAAGGGGCCAAATCTGGAGAATACGGTGGATGGGGCAGCAATTCGTAGCGTAATTCGACCAATTTGGCCATGGCAACGGCAGACGTGTGAACCGGTGCGTTGTCGTGGTGAAACAGCACTTTTTTCTTCGCCAGATGGGGTCGTTTTTTCTTTAATTCGGCGTCGAATCGGCCCAATAAATCGGCATAGTAAAGCCCTGTAATTGTTTTACCCTTCTCGAGGTAATCGATGTAGATCACACCTTGTGAATCCCAGAAAACGGTGGCCATAACTTTTCCGGCCGATTTTACAGTTTTCGCCTTCTTTGGAGCACGTTCCCCGGTCTGGATCCATTGTTTTGATAGCTCCTTGGTCTCTGGTGTGTACCAGTGGATCCAGGTTTCATCGACGGTCACAAAACGACGCAAAAACTCCGCTGGATTCCGCTTAAACAGCGCCAAACACGTCTCCGATGTGGTCTCACGGTTGCGCTTGTTTTCTGGTGTGAGTAAACGCGGCACCCATCGCGCCGACAGCTTTCTCATGCCGAGTTCCTCGTGAAGAATATGATGCACTGTTCCTTCTGAAATGCCTACAGTCTCAGCTAGCTCCCGAACCTTCAATCGGCGATCTGCCAATACGAGATCATGGATTTTTTTAATGTTTTCCTCCGTAGCAGCTGTTTTCGGTGCACCTGGACGTGGTTCATCAAAAACCGACGTACGGCCACGTGCAAACTCGTTGAACCAATTCTTGACGGTGGCCATCGATGGAGAAGAGTCACCGTACACAGCATCCAAGCGCTCTTTGATTTCGATGCGCGTTTTCCCTTCCAAAAATAGGAATCGAATCACCGAACGATATTGCTCTTTTTCCATTTTTGTAAAACCGATCGACACGTTCGCTTCCATAAGTTGTCAAATTAAAACAAATGAAGGGATTGGAATGAAAATTTGAAAAAAGAATTAAAAAAGAATGTGCTACACTGTGGTAAAACTCTTTTGAAACTACAGCGCCCTCTGGCGATGAGGCTAGGTACTTATTGAATGCACCTCGTATGAACGTAAACGAAGCTAAAAGGTTCGGGTTTACTGCTAGATTACGAATGTCATACGCCCGACGGCTAATTCCCCGAAGTCATTAAATGGAACGTCTGAATTACCGAAATTCCTTAGCATCGATATACCACAATTTCGAATAGCCATAAGATCGAGCGTCCATTTCGCCGAAAAGCTATTGCAACGGTAGTCCTATCCATTGAATGTCAATTGGCTAGACGTGCCAGTAAGTCGAAAGCTATTTATTCTACATAAAATATTCAAGAAGAATAAAAAAGGAATGTAAAATGGGATACAGCCTATAGTGTTCCCACTGCTGGGACACAGGCTTCCTCTCTGTGAGAGGGAGTGGGCCGTAATCCACCACGCAGGCCCACTACTGCTCTCAATACTACTCAAAATCAAAAGTCATTTATTCAAACTAGGCTGAGAGTCAGCACTTTTTGAACATCAAAATTACATAAGACAGTCCCCCAAAACGCCCGCCCTTCACCACTTCCTAGTGCTTTAGCTGGGAAGAAGAAGTGGCGCAACAAACTCCCCAGCAGCATAGCTGTCTGTAAAGTTGGAAGAACTTGATTCTATACAATAATAGCATATAATCAACGTTAACTATTTCTGACAGTTAAAACAGCGGTATGACGTAATAACATGGCGGCAACTATTTCATAATGTTCAGTTTTTTTCATCTGTTATGAAAAAAACTGAAATATTTGAATTGAACTTTAAAATTTATTTTGTTATTTCATGAACTAAAAACCAACATTTTCCGAGTGGTTTTCGCCTAAGCTATCTCAATAATATATATATTTTTTTTTCTCATATACATATAGCAAAATATCGTTATTCAGGAGGAGACAATGATGTTCATAACCACGGTTTGCAGATGAACTGTAGGTACTTAAGTATTGTCATACATTTTCGTGCTGTTGATATAAAGTGAATGGTAAGTGTGACGTAATGCCGTCGTCGCATCTTTCGTCACACAAGCAACGTGCACACATTCACACTAGCGACTGTCATCACAGTGCACCAAGTAACGAAATTAAGTCATCATCTCATAATCAGCTTATAAGGTTCCCCCTGCTGCGACACAGGCTTCCTCTCTGTGAGGAGTGGACCGTAAAGGCATGATTCCAAGCTCCACTGGTCCCCATATATTCTCTATATAAGTTTATATGAGATTACATTCCGAGCTACGCAGCAATGTCGCGGCAGCAATGCAGCGGCAGCACTGCTGCGCGGCAGTGGCGCCCCACCCCGCCGCGACAGACCAGTAGTGAGGCGTCTGCCGCGGCAGTGGTAGCTACGTGAATATTGACAAGTCAATTGGCAACAAAAAGATGATTTTTTCTCAGATTCAGAAGCGCAGACAGCTCAACACTGCCCTGCCGCCTTGCTCGGAATCAGCACGGCAGGCAGCACTGCTGCGTGCAGCAGAGTTCGGGATCATAACTTAACCCACCACGCGGGCCCATTGCAGGTTGGTAGATGTCACATGTCTTCGAATTTTTAGTTCTAGGACATGCTGGTTTCCTCACGATGCTCTCCTTCATCATTTTGAGAGCAGTGCTGATGAAATAGTTTACACAAGTGGAGAGGAATCCACGACCTTCAAGTACTGCTACAGTGACCAACTACTAGTCGCAGCCGTTACCACAGAGCCACCACGGCTCTCACGAAGTAAATTTTTTTATATATTTCTCTTTATTAATATTATTACGTCCGTATGTACGACGATATAACCAATAACGATTGGTCAATAAAAGGAATGTAATATTGCTAGCGTTCATAAGTTTACCTAGCCCACACACTGATTTAAGTACAAAGCGTTCTCTACTCAATACAGCCCCCCCCTCAAGCCGCAGGTCATATGACACAAATTATAAATGCTCATACTATTAACGGTCCGTAAAATATAGGAACCAGCATCAGTATTCACAACCATTCGACGAGCTATCATATCGAAAATGACACATTTCGATAACCTGATTTACCTTGCCCCCGACAGCAGACAGCTGTCGGAAGAAAAGCGGTCGTCTATTTGATTCACATACATATTTAATGAACCTATAATGTTCCCACAGCTGGAGTATTAATGTATTACACTAATGGGCCCTCAGTGAGAGGGACTGGGCCGTAATCCACCACGCGGACCCAATACGGGTTGGTAGATGTCACGTGTCTTCGATTTTTGTTTCTGTGACATGGCCGGTTTCCTCGCGATGTTTTCCGTCACCGTTTTTTTAAAAGCAGTGGTGATTAAATAATTTACACAACGAAAAGCGTTTGACTGGGTTCGAACTTGGTAAGTCAACAAAGAACCTGTAAGTCGCGGCCGTTACCACTGAGCCACCACTGCTCTAAACTGTACTGCTGGGGAGTTTGTTCCGCCACTTCTTCTTCCCAGCTAAAGCACTAGGAAGTGGTGAAGGGTGGGCGTTTTGGGGGACTGTCTCATGTACTTTGACGTTCGAAAAGTGCTGATTCTCAGCCTAATTTGAATAAATGACTTTCGATTTTGATTTGTAACTATTTGATTTAAACTGTCAACATTTACAGCAACAGCGTATAAAAGACCGATTGACGTTCGATTCGGTAGAAGTGTAACTAATGGCTGTGAATAGCTGCAGATACAGATACAATCGATGTACTCGGTACAATAAACGCAAGTTTAACAGACTAACGATCCAAGAACGTCGTACAGCGCAGGCCTCGGGTCAAATGACACAAATAATACATGTCCATATTGTTACTGAGCCGCCATGACACCCACTCGCTTGAATTTCTCTATACCTCATGCTAACCGAATTTGGTTGCCATTAGTACAATACAGGAACCGTCTGTCTCGTTGGTGGCAAAGATTAAGATGGTGAGCAGATGGGACTGATTTGAATTGTGCCTACGGGCAGACAAGGGTAAATTACTCATTTGTGTCTATCTATTGGATCTTAGATGAGAAAAGAGACCTTTATCTAGCAGTGGACGGATATCATCACGATTTGCCTAGGTTTTTAACCGACTTCAAAAAAAGGAGGAGGTTCTCAATTCGACTGTTTTTTTTTTATGTTTGTTTCCTCATAACTTTCGACTGGTTGAACCGATTTTGATGATTCATATAGATCTGATGATGCGTTTCGGAGACAGACAACGGAACTCTTCAAAAAATAACAGTAAATAAACCGCGATTGCTGCTATCGCATAAATATGCATTGTTTGGACCCCAAGGATGATGAAATTTCGTATTAGTGGGGTAGGTACTATAACTAAAAGGGAAAAATTAAAACTTTTTCCAAAAAAAACAACCGACTTCCGAAAAACACTACAAAGTGAAAAATTACTTTAATTTCGGAAGGCGGTGTCAAAAATTTTTAATACATGTCCAAAATCACCGCCTTCCGAAATTAAAGTAATTTTTCACTTTGTAGTGTTTTTTCGGAAGTCGGTTGGTTGTCAACTTTTGGAAGGTCTTCTCCCAGAAGGTGGACCGATGGCCTCGTGAAGGCCGGAGGAATCAGCTGGATTCGGGAAGCACAGAACCGGTCGATGTGGCGGGGCTTGGATGTCTATGTCTAGCAGCTGACGTCTTACGGCTGGAATGATGATGATGACATGGAGCGACTCGCTATCTGAGCTCCACGATAACGGTAACACGATATTCCTTGGTAAAACTTGCTGTCAGACTTTCCCGCTTTCGACTTCCCGTAACGACTGTCAAAGATCTGACTGACAGCCGGCTGTCGATATTTTACCCATACACGAACCAACCGCGGCAAGCGTAGTTTAACATTCTCTTCTTCTACTTTTGCAACAGACATTAAATAGAACAATCTAAGTAATGAATCGAGCAGGTACATAATATAATCGAATAGGACATGTTTTAAGTGTCCGTGATAAGTGCTCACAAGCTGCTAAGTCGATAATATCAATTAGTCACCGTTATGTTCTGTTATTTACTTCATACACATTGTTAATTTATTACATTAAGTATTTGTGTATTTTGTAGCCTGAAGCACAGGTTCAACCTAGTTCAGGAAAATTATTATTGTAAGCTTTTTAAATAAACGAATTTATTATTATTATTTTATTGTGGGCAGGGCACATTGCGAGAATGGACAAGAGTCGCTGGACAAGACGAGTCCTAGAATGGAAACCCAGAGCAGGCACCCGAGGGGGCGGAAGACCACCACAGCGCTGGGAGGACGACATCCGACGACACGGAGGTCGAGACTGGATGAGTCGGGCACAAGATCGACAGAAGTATAAGAAGAGGGAAGAGGCCTACATCCAAGATTGGATAACCAAAGGGCCACCATGATGACGATGATGATTATTTTATTATTTTTACAACAGATATCTAAGTAGTAAAAAGTTTGTAACAGTCTGGAGTCAGAATTTGTGCCCAGTTAATCCCCTTGTTTATGGGACCTGAAATGTGACTGCATTGGCACAAAATACAGAGAGTACAGAAGTCAATCACATGTATGTATTTCACTTTTCATACCTACGCTCGGCGGTCGCGCTAGGGTTGTCAACTTTGGCTTATGCACGAAAATCTATCGTGGTATAGATTATCGAGTGGCACTCGTATCTAGGTATTTGATTAACTGTTGAAAATGAAACAGGAAGATAGGAAATATAAATATAATATTAAAACAAAACAATATACATAGTATTACTAAGGATACAAAAGTTTACAGAACAAAAACATAAAATTTTACATTTGTCAATTTTTACTATCGAAAATTCCTAATAACTTCTAAATGGATTACCCTATTTACTCAATTTATTTTGCCCTATCCGTTTAGACCTAAACCTATCAAATGACACTAGAAACCACACAATATCTACACCAAAAACAAAATTGTTTTTAACTTACGTAATATTTGATGGCGTTAATTTACCTTCCAAAAAAGTTACTTCGTTTATACTGATTCAAAATCGGAAACTATTATAGGTATAAATCGAGCTTAAAAGCCACCTCACAACATATTCTTCCCATGATCACAAATAATATCAACTCTAATAGTTATGAACGCAAATACCTAGTAACTTACCTATCTGAAACAACAGGTAGCTTAAAAAACAATTCAAAGTTTAATGTTGAGTTTAAACAACCGTCCACTGAACAGTTATAATAACTTTTTTTTTGTTGCTCCATTTTTGCACTTCACAGACGCGTGTCTCAGGGGATGGCACTAGCACTTACACTGGTCCCAACCCATCCGAGATATCGTGTCCGTGAGCGGTGTCTGTGTGCGTTGCTCGAGCGCACTTTGTATGTAGATTGACTTCTGTACTGTTTGTATTTTGTGGCATTGGTCTGTACCTACACATCTGTCTACCTCAATACGAATAACTTTACTTCTGCTCGCGAATTCTTTCGAGTGAAAATCTGGCTACCGACCACCGCGTTACATTTACATGGCATCATCGCCTACCCCGCTGTAACTCTTTTTCGCTTAGCGTTCTTTCAGACATTTTTCCTTTTAATTCAGCTACTAATGGTCGCAGCGTGATTGTATATCATATAGCTCTTCGTCAATAATAGGGCTATCAAATGCAGAAAGAATTGTTTAAATACGTCTAGGAGTTCCAGAGATTAGCGCGTTCAAATGTTCGGTTTAAGAAAAGTTCGGGTCCAATTTCTACTGCGCCACTAGAGTGGCTAACTTAAAAAGTAAATTTTTCAACAATACGCAACCTACAATACGCACGTAATTATGATGTCAAATAAAAAAGAACATTAACAAAGTAGAACGACTTTTAAGTAGCAGACTTCGTACTAAATGTCATTTTAATATTGATAAGTGATAGATATCTATACGACCAGTTAAGTAAACAAGTTTCCACTGCTAATAATTTATTTATGCTGCGAGTGAAGAAAACCACATCACTACACAATAAAGCCTCAATAGAACCCACGATTTACAGAAACAGATCTATAGTCTGTTCCAAAAATATGTAACGAAAGTGTAAACAAACCCTGTTCACAGCGTAACACGCTATCTGTAGGAATGGATTTCATTTTGACAGTTCTACAACATTCATTGCGTTATTTATGTTGTTTAGCAGATTTTTTTTTCGAACATATAAAGGAATGGACTTTTCAAAATGATTTTGATTAATAGTTTGCGGTAACGCAATTAGGATGCGGGTTAAAATCTTACGTAATAATAACTCACTAAAAGGAATTAGTAACACATTCATCCGTATTTAGGTTTCAACTTTATACATATCTCTCAACTATTTCTAATGATTATTGTTTTATGAATGATTAAATTGTAATTGAAAAATAATCGACGAAAATTTGAGGATATAAATTAATCTCAACTGCCAAATTAAAAACTTCTTCAAGGCAATTAAAAGTAAGAAGTTTGCATTTCTTTTGCAGTTTACTGATCCATTTGCTTATATTTTCCCCAGATACTTTCGAACATACTATAAGACATCCCAAATAAAAATTCGCACAGCACTCGTCCTCCCAGAGGCATCACCCACATTCTACCTATTCGCGCATCTGTCCACACATAATGATTACCGCTGGTCACGCCGGTCGCCGGGTCACTGACCCCTCATTGTCTCAACTCTTACCCAGCTCGATCAGTCGTGTTTAACAACTGGTTAGAATTAGAAAACGATTTAATACGCCGTGAGAAGCGATACGGAATAAGGACATTACAGAGACGTTTTTAGTACAGAGGTTGCATCCACAAAATTATATTGAAGTACTTTAAAACTAATATGTTTAATTGTAAAACGTAATTTCTGGAACTGGATGGTAACGAATATATCCATGGTACTTTTACAGTCGCTAAAATACACGAAATACTTAAAGAATACCGCCTGCGCTGGTATGGCCATGTGATGAGTCGATATGATGACCATATGACTAAAGAGTCGGAAAAGAGGCCGGGGACGACCAACAATAACCAGGCTACGAACAGTACAAAAAAACATGATAGCGAGCAACACTACAAAAGAGAACTCACTACGGTGTGGCGCAGAAGTACTAGGAGGGCTGACTCCAAATAAACTGGGATGATAGCCAGGAGAAAGGAGGAGGGAAGACATAATTTAGTACCTATAGTGAGTTTACGGTGATGGTGGATTAGTGTCAACCGGCGGCGTGCGTGTATGACCTACAGGCCTAGACAAAACACATTTCTGTTAGATTAGTGCTAACAGAAATGTGTTTTGTCTCAGGCCACTGAAGGCTTCGCATGACCTTTTCAATTTTTTTCAATACAAAGTCACATTTCGTTTCTCCATTTTTGACATCGCAACGTAGAAATCCTTCTACAATCTGTCATTATGTCTTTCGTTTCTAACGATCTTTGTCTAGGTCCTTATACATGTAGACTTTCAGAAGAATATTTCTTCCCAAACTGTCAAAATCACACTGACAACAAACTTTCTACTCGACGACCGCAAAGTTTATACGATTATCTATAAAATAATGATTCGTTTAGAACGCATAACTGTGATAATTAATAGAAAAAACATAGCTATCTTCGTCTATTGTACATCATTTAGTTAATAGTCATGTCTATTCTTCCGTCAACAAATAGGTGCTCGTGCTAAGCCTGCAGAGGCCGTAGTGTGAGTTTCATTTAACCATCTCGATCAAACGCATCGAGCGCGTTTGCTCTCCGATTGGCCCTGGATCGGTGAAGGACCAATCGGAGCGCCGAACGCGCTCACTGCGTTTGGTGTAGATGGTTAAATGAAACTCACACTAGGGCCTCAGATGTATGAACGTAAACTTGGCAAAAGGAATAAGTATGTAACTTTATCAGCCAGTTTTCATCATTGGTTAGGCAGAGGTACACCAATACCTACATTTCTCCAGACATTTTTAAGTCCACCGTGACGCCACACTGTGAGTACCACACAGTTCGTGAACGGGCGCTGTCGGTTGAGACTGGTCATCGAAACACAAGATTAAAAATAAGCCCTAGAAGTTAGGATTCCAGGGCTTATTTTTAATCTTGTATTTCGATTTTTTTTACATTGTTCTCACATACAGAAGCAACAAGAATAATGTTCCCAAGATTTTGTAATATCCAACTTGATTTAAAAGAGTGTCCGTGGCGTTTCTTGCCCGTTCTTCTCCATAGATATCTACGTTTTGGAATGGGCAACTAGCTTCGATTTTCCAACTGATCGACTTTTTTACAATTGAAAAGTGCCTGTAAATGGTTTAATTGAAATAAATACTTTGAATTTGAGTTTTCGTCCCATGTAACAGGGGCGAGCCTATTGCCATCAAGCGGTGAGAAATTCCGTGTGGTGTCGGACGTAAAAGAATAGCACCATCTCATTTCTTCCCGTGGGTGTCGTAGAAGGCGACTAAGTGACTTACTAGAGAATGGGCAGCAGCGTTCTCTATGCATTTTACCACCATACTGCGATCGCCAACCCGTCTGCCAAGCGTGGCGATTATGGCAAATCCCCCCTTTTGGGGGAGACATATGTCCAGCAGTGGACGTCTTTCGGCTGCTATGATGATGATGATGGATAGAAATACTAGACTACACGGTTACTGAGATAGTCCCGGCATCGAACCCAGGATCTCATGACCAGTTAGGTCATGATATCCAGGGTTCTTTGTTTTACGGAGTCAACTAGGACGATTCAGAATGTCCATTTTTTACTCAGAAGCAATGATTCTAACTGACTCACGGTCTATCAATCTTCCTAACGTTTTCTCAGTTATGTTAGGTTCAACTTCTAGTCTAACCGGATGCAGCTTGTTTTACATGAAGCGGCTGCCTATCTGACCTGCATAATCCAGTTACTGGGTACAATCCCTCGTAGATAGTTTGAGTATTTACATAAACTCGGAAAGATCATCAATTTTCATTTTTTCTTTGCCGAGACTTCTATATGACTCTCGGTGAAATTGCCCAAAAGCAACGGGACCAACTTGTGGCGACTAAACTACTTAATAACTTAAGTGGATAAAGTTGGTTTACCGGTGGAATTACGAGTAATTTGCACGATCTACAAACAGTTACACAATGATTCGTCTATTTGACATTTCGATGAATGTCGAAAGAAATGACTAAAATTATCTAAAGTCTAGACTATACTGAAATCAGTTATTGAAAATAAAGACTTTGTAAAAATGGAAAGTCGTCTTAGATAGAGGAAGTTGAAGTTAAGGTGGATGGATGGATGCGCTAAGACAGCCCGTAAAATTCAATTATTCCTCCGTTGTCTTTTCAAAGTAATTTTTCATAATATGGTTGTTCAAAGGGATTCAATGAACATTCAATAAACTAAATGAGATTTTTTTAATTTTTATAATTCTGTAATTACGGTCGCGAATCATAGTTTATTCAACTTACAGCCTGATGGGCTTCCGGACGGCGAGTAATGGGTAGCTCGCTGTCCGGTAAAGACCAAGCCCGGGTCGACCGACGGCGCGTTGTGTTCCACGCGCGCCTCAAAGAGATATCAGCACCAATTGGTGCGGTCCGCAGGGGCCGATGCCTGCCAGGGGTGCGGGTTGTTCGAAAGAGATACCGTCACCTCTGGCACACAGGCAATTGAAGGAACACGGGTGGGTTTTGAGTCAGTAAAAGTCTGACACGCCCTCCTGCTCCACCCAGACCGGGAGGAGTTATTTGGCGGGAGGATTCTGGCCTGCAAAATGCATAAAAGGTAAGACGTTTTCCTTCACCGTAATTCACCAGATAGCAGGTATCCAGACATGTCAATAAAACCCAAAACGCCCATGTCATAAGGGATCCAGACAGCGTTGCAAATCAAAAGTAGATAACATGCATCAAGGGGACGCCCCTCTTGCTTTGAAAAAAAAAAAAACCATCTGCTGGAAAATGTCTTTGATCTTCTATCGTATTTGTGAAGTTACATCCATTCCTTATGAGTGCTTATAACCACTCAAAATTCAGGTTAAATCCATAAAAAATAAAAGACTATCGCATTCAATGTCGCCCGTTATGATTATTATCTTTTAATTACTTGTCAACGAAACCCTACTACAACACAGATTACTTCAAACCATAACTCACAAGTTTTAAGGCGTGTTTTTCATTGTAAGCTTAAAACACTTGTCAAAAATGTGACTTCTTTTCTATTTCTAGGTAAACGTTGGTTGTTAGGGTTATTAGCTATGTAATATTCAGTGCAGGGTATCGGTTATATACCGTAAAGACTTCTTCAAACAGGCGCGACGCGACACTCGTAAAACAACATCTATGAAAACTTCATGGAATTTGTTCTACGAGTGCCGCGTCGCGTCTGCTTGTAGAAGCTTTTATGTTGATTGAGGAAATGTTGTAACTTGTGTCTATGGTTTGAAGAACATCATCATCCGCCTAGACTTTTCCCAACTATGTTGGGAATTTGGGTCGGCTTCCAGTCCAACCGTTTGCAGCTGAATACCAGTATTTTACATGGAGCGACAGCCTAAATCAACGCGTCTCTGGAACGACCAGTCGTATATGGAAATATGATTTTGCAATTGATAGCGCAATTTTTGAGGAAGGCTTATTGGCTCCTAGCTTTTGCCCGCGGCTCCGCCCGCGTGGATGTCGGTTATCGCGTAAAAAAGTAGTCTATGTCCTTCTCCATATCCCAAGCTATATCTCTGCTAAATTTCATGACGACTGGTTGAGCGGTTTAGGCGTGAAAGCGTAACATACAGACAGATAGAGTTACTTTCGCATTTATAATATTATATTGGTAGGGATTTAACATCACGCTTGGAGTTTAAGGAACCGAGGAAAAAAAAACAAGACAGAAAGCAAAGCGAAAATGAATAAATATCGATGCGACGTTTCTTGTTCCCCGACCCACCCGGGTCGGGGAACAAGAAATTTTACGCGGACAAGGTTGCGGGCAGAATACTAGTATAACCCAGTTCATTGTAGACCCCCGAGCGCAGAAATTTTTCGTCGGAAATACACAAAAAAAATCAGCTGTTCCATTCCAATCTGACAGCGTAGGTATTGCACTTTCTATGAAAAAGCTGAATGAAATTCAGATACCTAGACACATTGAGAGTGTAGCGTTAGTATTTTGTACGGTAATTTGGCAACGTCGCAAAAGTAAAGATTCGTCATACGGGTGACAATTGTTCACCTAAATTAATTGTGATTGATGATATCTTCGAAACTATGCATTTTTGGACCACATATTCTAGGACTATTTGTATAATTTTTACTTGAATATAACCCCAGATTTATGGTATATAACAAAAAACACATTGTAAAAGAAAGGGCGACTTTGTGTCTGTTGCAATTAACCGGGCACATATCCAGCCTCCATGCTACTAGGTACAGTGAAATTCACAACCCCCAACAACCTGGAAATAAAATCTCAGCAGTCGACGTTTTCAGTAACTCGATAGTTCGAAGAAAAATTATGTTACCATACTAAAACTATAGTGTTGGGGTAGTGAACGATTTTGCGTAAAGAACGAATGATAATAATGGTTTAATTTTAATTTCGTTACAAAACTTTAAAAAATCGGTTGTAACATGTGGATTATAAGAATAGATAACAAATTCTACAATTTTTAATAATGCGTATCATGTTTTTAAGACCAGTATTTTTTTTGCATGTAAGTACATTATTTCAAGTTCATTCAATTTCATTCATTCTTACACCACCTCACTATCATTTTTTGTCATAATCTGGTAACCCTTCAATTGTGAAGTTACTGAATACGATTATGAGTCCAAGTATAGACTAGCACAGACGGTCACACAAATAGTCCCCAAATACAATTTATCAAGCACACGCGGTGAATCCTAACCCCAATACTCCTTGCTTCAGGTGGCACAAAATCGATATCCGCATCGAATATGAATATTACATACATAGAGGTACAGTACATATTTGAACGGCCATTGCTTTAGTAATAGCAGTCTGGCAGTGGATGTTTCAATTCCTGTATAAATTGCTGAACGGATTTGGAAAGACATGAACGATGGATATGGCTAGAAAGGACGCTTGTGGCTAAGTAATATTTTAGCCGCACGGATCGATCGATTAGGTTAAGCTACGCTTGCCGCGGTCGGTCCGTGGATGGGTAACCATCTCTTTTTTTTTTGGGTGGGAAATCATAAAATAAGACTTTTACTGACTAAAACCCACCCGTGTTCCCTCAATTGCCTGTGTGCCAGGGGCCGCGGTATATCTTTCAAACAACCCGCACCCCTGGCAAACATCGGCCCCTGCGGGCCCCATCAGTTGGTGCTGACATCTCTTTGAGGCGCGCGTGGAACATAACGCGCCGTCGACTCGGGCTTGGTCCTTATTACCGGACAGCGAGCTAATGGATAATATTTACGTCCGTGCTTCGGAAAGCACGTTAACCCGTTGGTCCCGGCTATAATTTATGGATTTTTGACAGTCGTTAGGTCGTTACGGATCGTCAGAAGCCTGAAACTCTGACAACCAGTCTTACCAAGGGGTATCGTATTACCCAGTAACTGGGTGAGCAGTTGCTCTATGTAAAATACTGGTATTCAGCTGCAGCCGGTAAGACTGGAAGCCGACCCCAACATAGTTGGGATAAGGCTAGGCAGGTAATGTTGGCTAGAAAGGGAGTGAGTACCGAGACGTAGTAGTAGAAGTATGGAGAAAAAATACATGTTGCGCTGACTTCATTATACGGTTTAAGACAATTTATTTATCTCAAAAAACAACCGACTTCCAAAAAAAAACACTAAAAAGTGAAAAATAACTTTGAAAATTAACTTTTATTGGAAGTCGGTTGTTTTTTTTTTTTTAAAAAGTTTTTATTTTTCACTTTTTAGTGGTTCACATGTGCTTACCCCTTCACAGCGTCCCGGCGTGATGTTATATTAAGAACTGGTGTAAACAATAGACAGACATGAGATTTCTGCAATTCCAGTCCATTTGCTATCATTTAGTGAGGAGTTCCGTTGCCTATCTCCGAAGTTCTTCATCAGATCTTCACCAAATTGAAATGGGACTACTCTGAGAAAGTACTCTTCCAAAAACTATCCAAATCGCTTCAAGTGTGCCTATCAAATTTGAAGAGTTCTCTCTATTTCTCCAGGATCCCATCATCAGATCCTGACTTGTTGATCATGGGACCACCTGGGAAGTATACCCTTTCAAACAAAAAAAAATCCAAATCGGTCCAGCCATCTTCGAGTAATCGGGGAACATACATAAAAAAAAAAGGTTCCGACGAATTGAGAACCTCCTCCTTTTGGAAGTCGGTTAAAAAGAATACAATATTCACTTCTATGAGGAGAAACATAAAAATTGAATGATGCGACGGTTTCGCTGGGTCAAAATCTAGAATTAAGGTATAAAATAAAAGTATTAACATAAAATTAACAAACACATTGTCTGAAATCATATATTAATTAACACAGTATAACCTGTTATATCATCACCATCATAATCATTTCAGCCGGAAGACGTCCACTGCTGGACATAGGCCTCCCCCAATTTGGGGGAGCTAGCCATAATCGCCACGCTTGGCAGGCGGGTTGGCGTTCGCACTATGGTGGTAAAATGCATAGAGAACGCTGCTGCCCATTCTCTAGTAAGTCCCATCGTCGGCTTCTATGAGACAAGAAATGGGATGGTGCTATTCTTTACGTTCGGCACCATACGGAATAACCAATATGTTGATCAATATATGATATTTTGTATGACTTTTTCATGACGATTTCATTCAATTAGAGTTGTTTTGATGAATTGAACGCCTAAAAACTTAAAAAAAACAAGCGACTTCCGGAAAACACTACAAAGGGAAAAATAACTTTAATTTCGGAAGACGGTGACAAAAAATTTAAATACATATCCAAAGTCACCGACTCTTTTTTTAGAATTTTTTTATATTTTTCACTTTTTAGTTATAGAACCTACCCCACACCAAATCGAAATTTCATCATCCTTGGGGTCAGAACGATGCATATTTATGCGACAGCAGCAATCGCGGTTGATTTGCTGTCATTTTTTGAAGAGTTCCGTTGTCTGTCTCCGAAACGCATCATCAGATCTATATGAAATTTAAATGAGACCAAATGGTCCCATTTAAATTAATTCCGAAATCGGAATAAACCCCTTTCGAAGAAAAAAAAATGATTTTTCAAATCCGTCTTTATATGACGGAGTTACACCCGAACATACATTAAAAAAAATATATATAAACATGTCGAACTGATAACCTCCTTCATTTTGAGGTCGGTTAAAAAGCCACATTTGTTATGGTCGCGAATCATATTTTACTCAAAATACTACCTGACGCTTACCTGCAATCCTCTTCAAGACCTTCTTTCCCTCCCCCGTCTACTGTAGCCATATCACAGTTTATAAATGAAAATATCTTCTATTATGACACGTACTCCACCCACATAGGGACGTGTGCCCTTGTGACCTTACACTTATTGACCTATGGTTGTTATTTAGAATGAAGGTTGCCTTAAATGATGCAAACAAGCATAGTGAGAGGAGGTGAAGACATTGCGCAGGACTGCGAGGCGCCAATTCAATAGGTTTTTTAAGTTCAATACAGGGTAAGTTTTTATCCAGTGCGCGAACTGCTACCATGAATTCAGCATATCATTCTAGACCCCCTAGCGCAGAATTTTTTTTTACTAATACAAAAAAAAAATCAACTGTGCCTTACATTTTGACCGCATAGGTAATGCACTTTTCTATAAAAAAGCTGTTTTTTTTTTTGTCTGAGCGACGATAAATTTCTACGCTGGGGGGTCTAGAATGATATGCTAAATTCATGGTTACAATTTGCGCACTGGATAAAAACTTACCCTGTATAGCACAATCAGCCTATAATGGTCCCACTGCTGGGACAGAGGCCTCTTCTCCGTGAGAAGGAGTGGATTGTAATCCACCACGCGGGCCCAGTGTGGGTTAGTTAAGTAGACGTCACATGTCTTCGAATTTATGCTAGGACATGCCGGTATCCTCACCATGTTTTTCGTCACCGTTTTGAGAGCAGTGGTTATGAAATAATTTACAAAAAGTAAAGGGCCTATTTGGGTTCGAACTCACGACCTACAACTCGTAAGTCGAAGCCGATACCACTCAGCTACCACTGCTCCTCTTGTTAAATATAGGTGGGAACCCAATGTAACAATGTTGTTACCAATTTCCACACCCAATAAAAAAACGAAAAAACACGCTTTAAAACCAAACTAAAAAAGTAGAAAATAATTTAATTCTATTAAAAAGCGTGGGGTGCTTTTTGAGGTATTTTTTTAAATCAATTAATATCAAGCATGTTTTTTTAACTATTATTTATTTACAATTTTTTAGTTCTGCTAACTACACAGTGTGATTTTTTTTTTTTAATTGTCATCAGTCCTCGATAAGTCTACAAAGTTTTAATGAAATCTGACCGTTTGAAGTAGGTCAAAATCGCGCTCTAAGGAGTCGGGTACAAACAAACATACAAGTGAAGCTAATATAAAGCGTGTAAAAATCAATTAAACAGCACTTTTGTGTTTAATTCGATGTAAAACGTCCTGTATCCACAAAATGAATTCAAAGTGAACAATTAATTCGTTAGTGAACTATATTTGAAATAAAAAGTTGGCAACCCTAATTTCAATGGCCATGGACATGAGAATTGAGTTTGAAAAAGAGTTGCAATTTTATATGTGACTTTTTTTTTTCACTGAATATTTAACGGGGAAGGTCGGCAAAGCTAAATGTAGATGGCGCGATCATAGTTAGGTCCCTACGGCCTACAATTTATTTGACATTTCGTTCATTCATTCCATTACGTGTTCATTCATGAGTTTGGTTTTATTTCACTATTTCGTTATTTTCGGTGATTTCAATATTTTTAAATCAATTAAGGCAGTGTATTTCCTCAAACTCTATTGTATTAAAAAAATCTCTTGGGATAGCTTTAAGCCACCATCTTCTTATTTTAGCGTCTTTAGGGAAATGATTGACTCTAATTTCGGAGTATTTAGGAACACAGCCACGCGAAATAGTCGCAACAAAAAAAAAACGACCTCTCATTTTGTATTATCAGTTTGGGTTGGGAACTAGCTACGACAGCGCCATTTTGACAGTTGCCTTCCCCATAAAACCAAAACCACAACCAGCGTATACTGTTCCCACTGCTGGGACTGAGGCCTCCTCTTGGTAAGAGGGAGTGGGCTGTAATGTACCACGCAGGCCCAATACGGGTTGGTAGATGTCACATGTCTTTGATTTTTTTGTTCTGGGACATGCCGATTTCCTCATGATGGTTTCCTTCACCGTTTTGAGAGCAGTGGTCATGAAATAATTTACACAAAGAAAAGTACCTGCCTGGGTTCGAGCCCAAGACACGTAAGTCGGGGTCGTTATACCACTGGGCCACTGCTCTTCTTCCACATAAAATCAACACCAAATTCGGCATACGTAAGTATTGCGAGACTGAACCGACCTCAGCCTACACGACGACTGTGACGTATTCTTAATTGACCCACGAATGTCGTTAACATCATTCGTTCTTTCCTACTTTAGGTAGCGCCATCAAACGTAGGAGTCTAAACAGCTAATAAAATAACCATGTCAACCTTTACATGGCCTCTAGGTGTAATATAAGAAAAGAAAAACCGACTTCTTGACTTATACCCAAATGTATTTTTGGATGACCTGCACTGAACTTTGGTTGTCATAAAAATGAGTTCCTATGTAAGTTACATTAACTGTGCCAGTGACTTCGCCTGTGTGGATGTCGGGTAATACCCCACGGGAATGTGCTAACGAGACATAAAGTAGCTTGTTAACTTAAGGGGAACCTAGTCGCGGGCTTGAACTCACTGGTGGACCTGGCTAAAAAGCACGCTGTCTCACCAGGCATCGTGTCCAACAGAGGTAGTATCAGTGATGAGCAGTTAGAAGCCAGTCTACACGCACAAATTATTGAGTCACATGCAGGATCATTTATCGTACAACAGGCGCGTAAAAAACTAAGAACAGACCTTCAGAAGATCGGGTTTTTTGAAAAAACCACTGCAGAAATCAATGACCAATAAAGTTTATTGAACTTTTCGATATTTGAGCTTTGTCGGTACCGAATTGGTTTTTCAGATTTTACACGTCTTTTATTACTTATAGCGTTGGCCGCTCTTCCTATCCCCTGCGGCCGAAAAGTGGTTGGCGGCGGGGCCACTGTACTGACCCGTCGCAGGAGGAAGTCAGCAACAGCTGGTGGGGCCCGCAAGGGCCGATGCCTGCTAGGGGTGCGGGTTGTTCGAAAGAGATACCGCGGCCCCTGGCATACGGGCAGCTGAAGGAACATGGGTGGGTTTTAGTCAGTAAAAGTCTGACGCGCCCTCCTGCTCCAACCAGAGCGGGAGAAGTCATTTGATGATTTCACACCCACAAAAAAAAAAAAAAAAACACGCCCAAAGCTAGGTTAAATTAGCAAGAAAAACGAATCTTTGTTGGCTGGTAACTTTTTAATTACTTTTTATTTTAGTATTCTGTTTCCGTACAGACAATATTAATAATGAGACAAAACCATAACATGTTTAATTTTTGATGTACACTGTTGAACAGGGGAGTAATACCCTCCCGAAGTTTGTATGGGAAAAATGTGGACTTGATTCACCCTAACTTGTAGATTACAAACAAAAATCACTTGCTAATACTGAATTTAATAATCAACTTCAGTTAATACCTATTTGATACTTGTACACGTACAAAAATAATCACCGACCTCACAAGTCGACGGTCCAGTCGATAGTGCGCTCCTGCGGCAACTTCTCCATAGGGTGTCATTCTGACAACCGGAAGTCAGCAGTTCAATATATTTAAAACAGGAAGTCAAAGCAGCGTTTGTTAAAACATTTGATGTTATTAAATGACAACATGTATGCAAGAAGTCAATGCACGCTAACATAGGACACTTTCGCATTTTGATTATCTTAGAAATAATGAAACATCACGCTTGTTTTCATCCAAGGGTTAGGCAGAGGTGTACCTTAAAGTACAGGTCACCACTGTGTTATATAATAGGGGGCGAGCCTATTGCCACCAACTGTCCAGACTCCGGGCTGTTACTGAGAAATTCATAATATTCCTCAGAAGTAACGGTTTTATAATCCTATACTTGACATTTGTTAACCAGTTTATAGCGGACATAAACACTGGCAAAACCAGTACTAATTGTATCGACTTCCTGAGACCCGCGGATTGGTAGAATACGTAATAGTCAATTTATACGCAGAATATGAATGGAACTGAAGCCCTAGTGTGAGTTTCATTTAACCATCTACACCAAACGCAGTGAGCGCGTTTGGCGCTCCGATTGGTCCATCACCAATCCAGGGCCAATCGGAACATCGAACGCGCTCACTGTGTTTGGTTGTAGATGGTTAAATGAAACTCACACTAGGGCCTCTGACTAACATCCGCTGAGTTTTTCCACAGTATAACTACTGACATTAGTTCAATGGGAGCAGTTTTCGCAGAGGAATCGTGCTGAGGGTCGGTCTGCCTAGCCTTGTGCTTCATCATCATCATCATTTCAGCCGAAAGACGTCCACTGCTTGACATAGGCCTCCCCCAAGCTCCGCCATTCCGACCGGTTCTGTGTATACCGCATCCAGGCTTGTCCTTGACTAACATCAGTTGAATTTGCCACAGTATAACTACTGATAGTAGTTCATGGGGAGCAGTTTTTTTTTTTCAGAGAAATCGTGCTGTCTGTCTAGCCTTTTTCTGACTATGTTGGGGACGGCTTCCAGTCTTACCGCATGCAGCTAAATACCAGTATTTTACATGGAGTGACTGCCTATCTGACCTCCTGAACGCACTTGCTACTTATGATACCCAGGGCCGTCTTTAACCTATTGGGGGTGCCCTGGGCACTTGGGTAATGGGGCTTCTATAGATAATTTTAGCACGCCGCCTCAGATGCGTTTGGTTTTCATTTGACCATGCATACAGAAATAGGAGTTATTTTGTCGGCTTGTGCAGGAAAGTTTGAAAACTAAGAAAGTGTAGGATGTAGGTCAGTAGGTATAAGCGAGCAAAGCGGGATAGCTTAGGCTTTCTTTTGAAAACCTCTAGCTACTACACCCGCAGAAACTGGATGATGAGGGCCCCATGGATCGTGGGCCCTAAGCCAGAGTGCCAAGAGTGGCCAATGAAAAAGATCGCCCCGACGATACCCCAAGCCTTCGAGCTTCAGGTATACGATACCAAGATATTAAGGAATGTTAAAAAAAGTTGACATTTCTCAGGTCCTGTCAAATGTATGTGTGTATGAGGGTTAAACCACTGTAAGTAGTAACTGTGATTTTACAAGATTTTCGTTTATATGGCGACTTTAGCAACACACGAATTGTCGTTAAATCAATATTTTGATAAGAGGTGTGTAGAATTACGTGTGTTTACACTATGTTGTGTGTTTACATAAGGATAAGAAAACGTCGAAAATATGGTATTTTGAATAGTATGGTAAATCTGAAATGTAATTTTGTATTTACAGAGTCATGATCTTTAAAATCGCTCTCCCGAGACTGAAGGCAATGCAACGAATTGTCTAACTCAAAATACAAGAAGAATGTAACCACCGCAACTAACTGAGTACATTTCTCTCCAAATCAACAAATGTGATATAATTATTATTCCTAAAATCCAATTGTTTTAAGAATGCTCAATCCTGACATGTTAATTTTTATTTTACTTTACATCTAATCGTAATCATGTATTGTCTCGTATTTTTTTTAATGTTTTATCCTACACAACCGTTGTTTTAATGCTCAATCTTGACATGTTGTTTTGTTTTTGGAACGAAGTTCCTTTTTTTTCTATTTTCTCTAATCTCATAATTTATTTTTCATCATTAACCGACTTCCAAAAGGAGGAGGTTCTCAATTCGTCGGAACCTTTTTTTTATTTTTTATTATTGTTTTCTTCATGATTATCGTGTTTACACTTAGTTATATGTGCTGTGGTCTCCTGTAATTGAAGGAGCACACGTAAAAGTACCTTGTTATTACGTTGATTTATAATGTACTGGCTTATGCCAGCGGCTTTGCCCGCGTGGAGGTCGAAAACTATCCCACGGGAACGTAGTACCGGGATAAAAAGTATCCTATGTGTTATTTCAGGTTACAGACTACCTGTGCGCCGAATTTCATTCAAATCCGTTCAGCCGTTTTTGCGTGAAAGAGTAACAAACATCCATCCATCCAAAAATCAAATACCTACTGATAAAAATTACAGATTATCATGGCGGCCATTATAATATAACGGAATCGGTTCCTATGATACCAAAGCTAAGTAAATAAACGATTTTTTATGTAAATAAGTTTTTTTCTTTACATAAAGTGGAAAAGCAGAATTCCTTTTCCACTTTATGTAAAGAAAAAAACTTCAATGTGAGTGGGTTTCTAATACTAGAAATTCGGTTCGGTCAATATAATATCAATTCCCATTCCTGTGGATGGATGAAGAGGGATAGGAAAGCTCATGAAAAGATGGATGGGTTGTGTCACGAATGATGTGAAAGAGAACGTAGTGAATGATAGCGTGAATGGTTGACAGGGGAGAAAAAACAACGTGTCGCGTCGACCACAAGTAATATTGGACAAACAACTGAAGGAACACGGGTGGGTTTTAGTCAGTAAAAGTCTGACACGCCCTCCTGGTCCACCCAGAGCGGGAGAAGTTATTTTATGCACGACTACTTAAACGATAAGAATTGTTGGTTGCTGTGATTAACTCAAGACGTTTGTGTTCATATGAATCGGGTCATATGAATTACTTCATATCATTGTTTATTTAACTTGACTGCATAAACAATTAAAAAAAAAATATTGTTGAACGTTAATTATATGCTATTAATTGTTTAGAATCAAGTTCTTCTAACATAACAGACAGCTGTGCTGCTGGGGAGTTTGTTGCGCCACTTCTTCTACCCAGCTAAAGCACTAGGAAGTGGTGAAGGGCATTTTGGGGGATTGTCTTATATAATTTTGACGTTCAAAAAGTGCTGACTCTCAGCCTAGTTTGAATAAATGACTTTTGATTTTGATGATTTCCCACCTCAAAAATAAGGGCATGAATATGATGATAATACCCACGCTCTAAGTAGCAAGTTACTAGGAAGGTTTAACTCAAAGGCAACGACCACATTGACATTTAGAGATGTGAAGTCATATCCTCAATGTTCTAGGAATACATTTAAAAAAACTTTGCTAGCTACATCCTTAGTACAGTCAAACGCACGACATAGTTACACTTGAACTACCAAATCCGGTCTTATTGCTACGAAAGCAACGCGCTATCAAAGTCAAATTGATAACATGGGTATGTGGATGACTGTACGTTATTTACGTAGTGTAGAATGAGGGAAATGAGTCATTTTAGTGCCTTTAAGCCACCGCGCACCGGTAGGAAACGTTTTTTTGGAACCATGTTATTATAAAATTACAAATGAGTTCTAATTAACCTGTCTGTACGGATTAATTGGTGATTTTAGGACATGATTTCTAAGTTTGATCATTCGTATTTTTGGTTTTATATTTTCCCCCAACCCGCACAGAGGAGGCCAGTGTCCCAGCACTGGAATTTGCTAGGCAGTTAAAAGTGCCATAGTCTGTGACCCACCGACGCAGTGAGCCAACAAAGAAGGTTACGTGTTTTTATGAAAATTACCGATCCTCACCGGTGTTAGTTTTGACTCAGATTCCGCAAAAATCGCAAAAAAAAGAGTTTTGTCTCAAATTCCGCAATCCACAATAATCAAGTGAACTATAGATACCTATAGGCCGAATTTCATGCTTCTCCATTTTTAAGTCACCGTTAAGTCTCTTGCTGTCTTTGTCAATTGTATTGTGTAACAAATGCACTCAAAATGGACAGAAAAATGGGGCATATTTTCGTCGTTATTTTATTATCTGGTTGATTATATTTTATTTCAAAAATCTTGAGAAACAGCAGTTTTTTTAAAATTATGACTGACGAAAATTTTCAACGC
This sequence comes from Polymixis lichenea, assembly GCA_949091785.1. Lineage (NCBI taxonomy): Eukaryota > Metazoa > Arthropoda > Insecta > Lepidoptera > Noctuidae > Polymixis > Polymixis lichenea. The sequence goes on along the minus strand of OX420958.1, from coordinate 10,380,096 downwards.
TGGAAGGGTTCTGAATTCATGGTTGCAGTTTACTGTATATTAAGTCAGAACCGTAGTTGGTTAAACAGCCCCTACAAATATTGCACTTAACTGTCGACAAAATAACAGCGATCAAAGTCCATTGTGCAGACTAAAAGAACTAAGGTCTTACGGCCACACGCAGACATGAAAAGCGACCTTCTTTAATTACTCAAAAAAGGGAGTATGACTAAGGAGGGTTATTACTGTTTAGTTATATATTTTAGCTAGATTTTCTCACCTTTAGCGGCAGCTATCATTCAGAGCCAGGGCCCCGCCTGCGTCGTCACTCCACCACTCATATTGGTCACTAAGACATGTCACTGCACTACACTACACTAACACACTCACTTTGTCACTTAGCACATTGTGGGGCATCCAATATTTTTGATCTGAAACAAACGAAAATCACAAATAAGTATTTTTCTACAAAGGCATTATAACAGAAATACCATCATAGTTTTTATGAACAAGCCACAAAAATGTAGACGATGATGATGATCGTTTGCACAACGACCAACTAAACTCAGCTATTGCTATCTTTTTCCTTCTAATGAAACAACAAAGAGAAGGAATTATATAAGACCTGTAAAATTTTGTTAAACTAAGATTTTCTTCAGTTAAACGAACAAAATTCATCGCGCTTAAAATCACGCCAAATTCAAGGCAATCGAGCCGTAATTTAGTTTGACAGTACTAAAGCGTCATTTGTCTTTTTCTTTCGCGGTCTGTCAGTAAGAGATAGCAATACTCGTATTTTAGTTTAGGTGGTGAATAAAAGAATCGGCACCTGTCACGAACCATAACCAACTAGAACCAGATTACATAACGTTGGGGAAAAGAAGGGCTTGGTAAGATCGAAGGATCAATGACAGATGAAGCAGAACCTGTGGCAAAAGAGTCATTGCATGAACACCATGGCTCAGTAAATGTAGTGACCAATTTCAGACAAATGGACTGATAACTTGAAGATCAGTTGTTACCAGAGGCGTAACAAATTAACAGTTAGGAATGGCTTTTTCAACAGCATTCGAGCAGTCTTACCAAGAGGTATCGTATGACTCAGCGAGTGGGTTGTGGACGTCAGAAAGGCAGTAATTCCAAGTAAAATAGTGGTAATCAGTTGCATCCGATTAGACTGGAAGCGCCTCCCAACGTAGTCGGAATAAATAATAGTTTAAAAACACGCTTTAAAAATCAAACTAAAAAAGTAAAAAATAATTTAATTCAATTAAAAAGCGTGGAGTATTTTTAGAGGTATTTTTATAGTCAATTTATATCAAGCACCCCACGCTTTTTAATAGTATTAATTTTTACTTTTTTAGTTTCGGTTTTTAAAGCGTGTTTTTTTAGTTTTTAATCTATTATTTATTTTTTGTTTGCTAACTACAAACGCGTGATTTTTCAGATTTTTTTTCAATGTTTTTTTAAAATTGAAATGTCATTGGTCTTCGATAAGTCTACAAAGTTGAAATCAAATCTGACCGTTTGAAGTGGGTCAAAATCAAATCCATAGGAGTCGGTTACAAACAAACATGCTTACACACATACAGGTGAAGCTAATAAAAGCGTGTCAAAAAGGCTAGGCAGTTGATGTTGATTTACGTTGTTGACCAAATAAAGTTTTCGAACATATGCAGCAATAAATTATCAATATCCTTCGATTTTTTTTAGATTCTGATTGATCATGTGTTGCGTAATTATGGACAATGAAAGTCATTCGTGTAACACCTTACTTATCCCTACTAATATAATAAATGCCAAAGACAGAGTTACTGTCTGTTTGTTACGCTTTCACACCTAAACCGCTGAGCCGATCAACATGAAATTTGGCAGAGATATAGCCTGAGATGAGGAGAAGGACATAGGCTTTTTACGCGATAACCAACATCCACGCGGGCGGAGACACAGGCAAAAGCTAGTCTACAGTATAAACCCGTACGTTAGTAAAAGATCAACTATAAATGTATATTATGTATATACTGCCTTCTCAATCAAGACTATTCTGGAAAGAGCTCCGTATATTGTACAAGTTCCAAGCTTTGTGTTTTTAGTGAGTGATTGTTCGAATAATGCTCTCATTGTATCTGGGGCAAGAACGTGTCAATATGGCGAATAAATCGCTATTATTTATAGTGCTGACATCGTATGCTTAGTTATTTGAATTGGGTGAAGTAAAACAAATCTATGTGGGTACTTTTGTACTGCCTATCTGACCTTTACAACCCAGGAACTGGGTAATACGATACCCCTTGGTAATACTGGTTGTCACTTTCGAGCTTCTAACGACCCGTATCGACTGTCAAAGATCCAAGAATGACAGTCGGGACCGACGGCTTAACGTGCTTCCGAGGCACGGAGGGTTATGGTATGTAAAGATGGTCACCCATCCACGAACCAACCGCGGCAAGCGTAGCGTAACCTGATCTATCGACCGGTGCGGTGTTATTACTTAGCCACAAGCCTCTTTATCAATTACTGTATGAAGAAATTTTACGTAGGATGACACAATTTTCGGTCGCAAAAAGCGATCTTTCATAGACAACCTTTTATTTGCCAGGCAAGGTGAAATGAAAATAGAATTCAATTCGATAAATCCTCAAAAAGTGAAGCGAATACAGACACAAATATTATAACCCTAAAATACCACAACAACACGAAATTGAAACAATAATTCACGATAAAAAACACGAGTCCGACATCACATACAAAAATTAAACGCGCACAGAATCACCCTAATAAAATTACCTTCGCTACTATTCAGCGAAATTATCGTTCACAATGCCAACCACCCTTATTGGGCTTTCCTCCCCTTTGTTTATCCTCTCCCTCACTCCTACACCGTGGAATAACTCTGTCCCTTTCTAGCTGACTAGGATTTCGTTGGAAGTACAACACGTCAATTTTATGTTTAAATGGTTAGGATGAAGATGAGTGGGATTGTTTAAAAATGTTGGTTTTGCTCTCAGAAATAAGCCAGTCTGATTATTACTTACAAAGAGATCAAATTAGAAGGTTCAAAAGGATCAACTCTGATGCACCACATATAGTAGCACTAATCTAACTTTTGATAACTTCCTTTATTTTGATCATCTGTCAGAAAAGAAAGTAATTGTACTACAATTTATTGAAGAGATCCATTTTGAGCGTATATCGAATAACCAAGTTGACTTTAAACCTACCGTTATTGTGGTCCCGGGGACTCACTGTATCGATCCTTTTGCTCGTGTCAAGTGTAATTAAGGGTCTACGGTCAGAATTTCAGTAGGTGAGACTAGACAGATTGATATTGTGCTATAAATATGGAGCAATAGGGAAAGAATCTCTTTAAAGTCGTCTCTTCATAAATAATTGATATTTAATCATTGGATGAAGTTAGGTGGTTTGTTGGAAGATTCCAACAACCCTAACTTCATTCATTGCTTAGCATACCATAATCAGCCTATAATATTTCCACTGCTGGAACACAGGCCTCCTCTAGGTGAGAGGGAGTGAGCCATAATCCACCACGCTAGCCCAGTGCGGATTGGCACATGTCACATGTCCTCGAAATTTTGGTTCTAGGACACCTTACGTTTCCTCACGATATTTTCCTAAACCATTTTAAGAGCAGTAGTGATGACATAATCACTAAGTAAACTGACTGGTTTCAAACCTATGTTGTGGCCACCGCTGCTCCATCCATCGATAATTGTTGTAAATATTAGGGCTCATTAGTGGAAGCAGAGCAGGGGGCACTAAATAACCAGTGTCACGAGAAGTATCTTGCCTCGGCTCAGGGCAAGACTTCTTCATCTATGGCTCCAACTTAGTTGCAGGTGTTATTTTAGCACTAACGTTTGCCTTGTTATGCATAGAATCTTCGAAGAAAATCGACATACACTCCATTTTAGTATGTACTCCTTAACTATCGTCCAAAGCAATGTAAAAAGATCAATCTCAAGCCTTTCAGTTTAGATAAACCATGCGTCGTCAAATTATTGCGGTGCTAGAAGTGCACAGTCGTTAAAACCTTACTGAGCAGCGTCGGTTTATGACTATCGGCTTTCTAGTACAAAGTAAGTCTTCGTTCGCTTGGGTTTTATGACTTGCGCGGATGTTAGGGAAAGGCTAAAAGGTTTATTGTTATCTGTATCCCCTGATCAAGGTGAAACGATTGGTGTACAGTAAAAGTAAAAAGAATGCAAGTTTAAAAGAAGAAAGGGCCTAGTTTAAAACCTTGTGGTGCACCCTTTGGATCTACCAATTATTTATGGTCTATAAATATTAAAACTAATTTAGCGCATTTATTTAGACATGAGAAGCAGATTAAAATATAATTGGAAACTTTTAATCTAGGCTTGTAATTATGGGCTTGTTTTTTTATTCTAGTAAGTAAATGGAATGCCACTAACAAGTATTTTCTCTCATTCTGACAAATCCGTCACTTCGGGTTTATAAATTGTAGAATGAAATTAATCTTTTTATTTCCCGGGGCTACAGACGCCGTAAAACCCTATTGCCCCCGGGCATGTGTCCTACATAATAACAGGCTAGCATTTACATGCAATGTTGCTTCCGGGAATATTCCCACCTTAGGGAAATACCCGGGTACGGTGCACTAGATATACCTACAAATAAGTCCTTTCATAGCTTGAAATATAAGGCTTATGGCAACACTGACATTGATCCACCAAGATAAACCTTATGCGATCTATTTTCAATTTAAGAAAGAGAATTCTAGGCTTTGTTTACGGAAATCTTCGCAATCAAATTCACAATTTGAGAATAGACGCGCTAGAACTATTGACTCAGACACTATGAAAAACGTAACAGTTATTGTCATTGATAATGATCTCAATAAACAAACCTCAGATGATATTGTAATGTCACTAATGTCTTACATAAGCCAAGAAATAAAAGGTAAGCGTTAAATTCCAATTTGTGCCACAGATTTTTTCTATTTTTGAGAACAAGTGGTGCATTTTTTTTTTACCAGCGGTTTCGGTAGACATCGGAAATGATCCCACGCTCCCGTGTACTATCGGAATAAAAGTATCTTGTGTTAATCAGAGGGGTAATTTTATAATACACTGTTAGTAGGAATCGATTTCATTTTGACAGTGCCATAACATTCATTGCGTTGTTTACGTTGTTCAGCAGACGAATTGTACAAACATATGAAGCAATGGATTTACAATAAGCTTCAAAATGATTCAGATTCTGACAGTCTATTACGCAATTAGGGTGCAGGTTATAAACTCTTATGTGTACCAAATTTCGTCCAAATCCAACAAAAATTCAAAATTTCACATTTATAATATTAGTGTATAGGATTGAAATAAATCAAATCTCCATATCCTAGATAAAAGCCCGACTTTAACCGATATTGTTGACACAAACCTAACCGTTACCGGACAATAGCGGTGTTCATAAACGTTAGCCATAAAATCACTTCATGCAAGGGGGAGCTACCCCTATATTCCAGTGGTGCCAAATTATACCAAATGCTGTGATTCGTTATAATACACCATTTTATTTGCAGCTGAATTTATAATTTGCATGTTCCTTTATTGTATTGTTTTTGCTTTATTTTTTTGTTGTTGCAACGTTATGTGATCGATGGTTTAGATATAAATAATAATTAGATATAAAGATATGAATAATAGTTGTAAATAAACCGTTTTAAACCAAAATCCGTGGTTTAAAACTCGTTTTTTTTTCAAGTAGTGTACAACCACGACCACGAGGGCTGTACATTGATTGGGTTTAATTTTGTAATTGGGTATATTGTTTGTAATTTGTTATAATATATAGGTACATGAATGTAAATTAGGATAAGCGCATTTATCGCATTGGGTAACCCCCTGTAATGGTAGATGTAAGAAGAAAATAAATTAATAAACTTTTAAAAATTAAATTATAAACACTAATTGAAATCATTCACAATTTTTATTAATATTATGTGAAGTCATTCACACATACATGCTACTTTTATAGGAATAAACAGATTAAAAAGAATCTTAATATGCGAAATTATAGAAATATGACATTAAAAAATATGGTGTTGCAATAAAAAATAGACTGGGTGACTGAACATTTTAAGAATGTATTTATATTTTTATTTAAAGTGTCCTTGATTCTAACTCAGGAAGTAGGTGTGACCTAGGTCTAGATCACTAAGTGTGAAGACTCAGTGCATTCTGGTTTAAAAAAAAACTCATTTTTCCCCAATATTAAACCGCTAGGTGTAGTTGTAAATCATTATAAAGCAAACATACGGTTTAAAACCGTTTAAAATCCGTATTGCATCTAACTGATGTTTGGGCTAAAGTATGATTGCCTTGCCGCTGTTTGAAACCTTACTCGGGTGTCTCATGTGGCGAAAAGGGATTTAAAGACATTTTTAATTTAAATATAATCATAATTTAATTTGACAACCTTTGTCTAGAGGTTCGAATTAAACTTATGGCGTTTTGTTCACAATATAAGAAAATTGGAAAGAAAATTCCGTAAGCCAAAACTGAACCAAAGATCCGATGAGTAAAAACAAAGAAAGGCGCGTACTGTTTATGAGTAACGTCGAATAAACGAAAACAACAAAGTCATCAACATTCAAAAGAATGCGTATCTTTACTCTGACAGGCTCAGTAAAACTGACCCTTTTAGTATTACTTCAGTCAACAGACTACTTAACCTGAACAATGGCTCGTGAAATTAATTTAACTTAAACCCTATACAGTTAGCTGTACTTACATTTCAACTTAATGCTAAAATGGGAGCTGGTAGAATCCTCACTCCGTATCCACCGCCAGCGCTATCCCAAAACGTAGAATTAACATGTGAAAAGCCAGCGTTAGGCACCCACCTAGATACAGTGCGGTCCAGCCACACACACACGCAAAACACTATAGCTACACACGCAAAGATGTCTCCAACAAAATAAAACACCGGCCCCTGTCATATGGTATTGATTCCGACCCTTCGATTGCCGTCCCTCTCGCACACCGGTCAGCAACGAAAGTGCGAAAAGGACAGGTGTAGATACTTTCTTCTTGGCGACTCGGTTTGAGATGTAATGTTTACTTGTGTGCAGATTAATACTCGGGTAACGCCCTGCCTGGGATGATTCTGTATAGCTTTTAGTGTCCCCGAGTCGGGTTTTGATCGGTTCGAGGAAAAGTGATGTTCGTTTAAGTAGAACTATAATGCTTCTTATATTACTGACCCTTGAAGTGAACGTTTTAAGTGTTTTGTATGCTTTCCTGTTTATGTTTGTATGTGTGCGAGAAAAGGTGCAAAGAACTCTTTGTCTAGGATGATGCTATGTCTTTTTATTTTAGCTGTATATTCGTTCTTGTTGGATAACCATTTTTATACTTACAAATCTTGGGATAGTAAAGACATTGAATAGAACAAGACTATAGATTATCGCGAACAATTATTAAAGCCACTCGATTGTTAAATGATTCGATGGCAATTGTTTTAAGAAGTTAATGCAGCCAAAATCACTAATCCAATTTCAACTTTACACATTTGCAAACACGATGCATTTTACATAAAACGGATACCCACAATAGAAGAGACGAGATCACCTTTGTAGCTACCTAGCAATTGTATTTATGGCGAACGCATTTCAACATTGGAGATCGAAATGTCCGGGACCCGATAAAGCGGCGCAGTCAACGGACGACCAACCAGTACCTATAATATAAACCATTACATATTCCTCCATTATTTTGATGGATAGACCAGTACACTGGGGTGACAACTTCGCCCCTAATTTAAGTATATAGTTAGGGGTGGTTTGGGGTACAATAAAGGGTAGAATTAATCCACGCTTGTTTTAGGGCGCGTGTACAGCAGATGTATTGAAAACTGGACATGAAAGGGAAGTTTTAAATTGTAATTCTTTAGTGCTTTCGGCTTAGGATTTATTAAGCAAATGGATTTATAAGGTTTCATATTTTAACAGTCATTGATTTTTTTGTGCACCAACTGAACTCAATTAAGGCCGCTGCTATCTTTTTCCTTCTAATGAAACAAGAAAGAGACGGAAATAAATAAGACCTGTAAAATTTTGTTCAACTAAGATTTTCTTCGACGAACAAAATTCATCATGCTTAAAATCACGCCAAATTCATGGCAATCGAGACGTAATGTATTTTGACAGTTCTTCTAAAGTGTCACTTGTCTTTTTCTTTCGCGGCCTGTCAGTAAGAGATAGCAATACTCTTGTTTTGTTTAGGTGGTGAACAAAAGAATGGGCACCAAAATGATATGGCTATTTATCTGAATACCAAATACAAGGATTTTTATAGGGGCGCAAATCCTCAACCGTTGAAGATTTGCGCACGTCTAGACAAAAGTCAGTCACAAAATTTAAACCTAAGACTTATAAGTAAATAAATTATCTTTGTTCTTAATGTATTCTAGACTCGATTGGATTCACTCTCCCGTACATTTTAGCACCGTGTAATAAATAATTGCCCGACTACACGCGAAAATACAAAAACTCATTCAAAATCAATGCAGTATATATAGTCCTGAGACATAGTTCTCTTCAAGTGGTAGAAATAAATAAAATTATCTTTGTTCTTTGTTCTTAATGTATTCTAGAATCGATTGGATGCACACACACACCTTGCAAAAAAAAATTGCCTAGGCTCCACACGAAAATAAACGCATTCAAAATCAATACAGTCTGGTCCAGTCGCTGTGCATTTTTTATCACTTGATACACAAAAGTGAAACACGACGCCAAAACGACCTAATTCCAAACCAGATGACACTGAAAAACCATCTCTAACTGTTACGAATTAAGTTGCTTTCCGAAAAACTAGTTTTGGGAGTTGTGACAGTTGAATTGGTGTGGATCTACAGATTGATTGACGCAGCTTTCGTCTTTATTACTGGGTATATGGACCCTTATTATGAGGGTGCCGCCATGGGAACCGGATTTGCTTCAGACATAATTGTTTCAAAAGTTGCTATATTATTGCAGTGTTGTGTACTGTACCGCCATCTAGCGGGCTGTATATCACAGCGGTGACATAAGAACGTTTATTGATTGACTAGCGGACCGTGGATACTCTCCATTCACCAAGTGGACGACGTAATCAGTTTATTTGTGTACCTACTTAGGACATAGACTAGAGCTTAAGAGTTTGCAGACACGACAGGTGGAAGAGACGGGAATTGGGTGGTCAAAAGACTCACATATACTGTCTTTATATTTTAAAAAGGAAAAGCGTAAATAAACCTAGCTTCAGTAGTAGTAGTAGGTCTGTTATCATCATCTGCCTAGCCTTTTCCCAACTATGTTGGGGTCAGCTTCCAGTCTAACCGGATGCAGCTGAATACCAGTATTTTACAAGGAGCGACTGCCTATCTGACCTCCACAACCCAGCTATGGGGTAATACGATACCCCTTGATGGGACTGGTCGTCAGACTTTCTATTTCTTTGAAGAATAGTAAGATCCCGTCCAACCCATCTGCGGACCAACCGCGGCAAACGTAGCTTAACCTGATCGATCGAACCGTGCAGCTGCAGACAGCTGCACGGTTACGGCTACGGCTTACGGCGGTTACGGCTTAGAAGCCACAAGCCCCTCAGTAGTCTGTAATATTGGATACAAGATAATGTGCAAACGTGAATGATATTAGCGATCCTTCTATAAATGGTAAAATAGTACAAGGCACGCAGGGAGACAAATAAATGTTACTAAATATTAATGCAGTTCCAGTGCACTACTAGTCCTAAACAAATACGATGTAGTTAATCTAGATAATAGACCACACACATACAAACGCCAAAGGGATCAGTAACATCGGTGATACAATAAAACTTTTACAAGCTTCAAAAATTCAAAGAACAGAATCGACCGCTTCACTGGAAATTGTAGCAAAAAGAGCAAAACACAATCCGACTATAAATTCTTCCGTACATGTACACAGACAAAAGAAAGTAGCTCTGAATAAAATCGCCTATCAATTCTCACACAATCTGCATGTTCACACGGTAAATAACAGTTCACTGGCAAGACTAGGGTTTACAGAACACTAAAATAAACTAGAACTGGTAAGGTAACCTTTAGATCTAATTAGCATTGAGAACGTATATAAGTCTGTATTTATGAATTCGTAGATATTAATAAGACTAGGTCACTACTTGTCAGGATTGAATTAGACGGTCCTTAAATATCCAAGGATCAGGAGTATGAGGAGATAGTCGGTAGAAGTGGAAAAATTTAAAACACTCGCGCCATCGACACGAAGAAGACTAAACGACAAAAAACACAGCAGTTGATGAGTAACGAACATTAGCAATAGCATTTGAGTAAAAGTGATGATGTAACTATTACCTTTCTACTTACCAAATCAAGCAATAGTTTTTCAAGACACAATTTTTTGTGAGAGGTTTTTAATTCAACTAGAAGATTGTATAGACTAAGAGATTTTTTTTTTACCGAGCAAGTACGCGAAATTCGGAACATTATTTTTTTAACACCTTATATATGGATAACAATATTAAGCTAGGCAGAAGAAAGCATCAGGTTTTGAATTACAAGTCGCAATCATCAATTACAGTCGGTCAGGCAGCCCTGCGCAAGAGCATGTCAAAACGACAAGACCGCACGTTACCATGAGAAAACGGAATCGAATTATATTGCACTATGCCGGTCACTTTCTAGAAGTTGCCTAGCCTAAGGTCCTTCTTAAAATGGGCGTCTAGAACAGTGCCAAAGTTGAGAGTAATATATGCTAGGTTAAGGCTACACCAATATATGAAAAAACCTTCGAATGGTTTGAAAGTTGAAGGAATCTAGTAGACGTTTTCATGTGACTGAATCAAGATTACCACCTTTCCTTTTAGTTTGGTCATAGTCATTTTTGGTTGATCAGGATTTTCCTATCAAAGAGGAAATGCGGTCACGTTAGCATTTATGCCACAATAGCGTTTTCTTCTATTTTTTCCCTGGTTAATGATACTATACCAAATATATTTTTGCGATAAATATATGTGCCATGTTGCTGTTTTGTTTCAAATATATATCAATAAAGGTCTACGACCATGTGACGCATACCCTCGTAAAACAGATGGCAGTATTTCGTATACCACGGCCAGCTTGTGTAAAGCTATTAGATCTTCACAAAATCATCAAGTTAAGCCAACAACGTTTAACACCAAAATAGAAACAGTTATGTAAGACTTCACAGAGGGCAAAAGCAAAAAAAAAACTTTCGTTTTTCGAGCAAGTATTTAAAAACGTGAGTTTGTTTGGAAGTTACAAGTTTACAAGTATTCCCCTTCTTGGCAGGAAAAGTTTCCATGCTTAACATTTAGAAACTGCGTTTTAAGTCCATTTTGGTAACATTTATCTTGTTCTTATCACCGTTAACTTCGTGTTTCTGTACCTTGAGATTATTTATTTTTGTTTCCAAAATAGTGTTTTGTTCGCCTATTCTGTGGTCAATCTTTTCGTCTAGGGGCTTGCGCAAAATTGTATTTTGTTCGCCTATTCTGTGGTCAATCTTTTCGTCTAGGGGCTTGCGCAAAATTGTATTTTGTTCGCCTATTCTGTGGTCAATCTTTTCGTCTATATTTTCTACATTAGTATCAACTATGTGTCCGTTACTTTCAACATCATACTTATTTATCAGTATAACTAGTTCAGTTAACGATATCGATGAATTTGCTAAACTTGTTGTTAATGTAAAAACTTCTGTATCAATTCTATCATGCGCACTATTTCATTGCATGCAAGCGTCCCAAACAATACTGTTCGTTCGGAGTCATAGTAACATCACGCCTATTACCCCCGAAAGGTTATGCAGAGTTCTATAGTACCTATAGTTCACCCACATTTCGTCAGTTGTGTTTAAGTCTCTTGTAATAGGGGGGCGAGCGTACTGCCATCAACCGGCCATAAATCCAGACTCCGGACTGCTATATAATTTACGAGTAGTAAACGGCATCTATGTAGCTAATATAATATATTATGATGACAAACATAAAAGTTTTGTCAGCAAACAATGATTTGCTCTTTGGCACACTAGCAGATTTGACTCCATCTTCTGAGACACGTCATATTACCCACTAAACATCGATCTTTTTCTAGTCTAGTGACTAATACAAACAGACGGTCATATGTCATTTCGGTTCTGCATCATGGATTCATATTGTACTAAGTGTGTCATTGAGTGACTTTCATTCGTGCCTAAGTCTGTACATTGATCATTTTTACGGAGATCACGTGAGACATCTTGACTTTATATGGACTGGAAAATTTTACATGTTTTAAGGTCTAATGCCGAGATCTTTAAACGTTACTTAGCACATACCTTGGCTAGACGTTATTCCTGTCCCTAACAAACTACAAGTGCAAGACAAAGACGGGAACATGTCTAAGAACGAGCAAAGTAATGTTTATAGAACTTAGCCTCATTTATGGAGGACTATACTACAATAGAATGCATATCGGACACCTAGATCTAATCAGAGTTAACTCAAAAAAGCACTTTTTTCAGAAAAGGTCAAAAGCTGTTTACCGTGTTCCTGTGCACTGGAGAAGTTATCTGTATATGCTTTGCAAGTTCTAGTAGAAAAATATTTTAAAATCTGTTTTATTGGTGGATAGGTAGTGAGTTAAGGAATTCAATGGTAAGCATAAATCAAAACTCCCAATTATTGACTTAGCTCCCTTTAGATCTAGGTGTGCGATATGACGTTTATTTGACGGACGGACAGACGAAACGTTGTCGTTAGGTTTGTGACGACTTCATGTGTCTTTGGATGTTAGAAATTCATTGGTTTCATTTAAAAAGGTAAATACAGGAAGAATTTCTACGGTTTATTCTACGCTGACAAAACGCACGGAGCAGCAAATTTTGTTTTATAACTGGCGAAAATTTTCTACTTTAAGATCTAGAATCTTATGCTGAACTCATGGTTACAGTTGTGTAGAGAGTGCAGAGAATGCCACTGTCAATTGGTCATAAACCTCCTACCTGGTATGGAGTATGTAAAAATTATAATTGAAAGAAGTCAAAATCAAAAATCAAAATATTTTATTTCACATAATCCTGCAAGGGCACTTATGAAACGTCAGCAGCTAGGTGCACGGTTCCAATTTGTCGCTTCCTATGGACAAGAGCCGGCAAGAAATTCCACGGTTACTCTTTTAAAAATAATTGGCTTTTACAATGTTATTAGATATGGGAGGACAGTGCAGGCCTGTCAATAAGTACCAGGTACTCAGAAGAATGAAAATAAAGAATAGATAATCGTCTAAAGAAATTCCTAGTTCCTAAAGCCGGTGAGGTGAGAATACCGCTATCCAAAAGCGAAACTGTATTAGAACATGCGTCTTATGAACTCCTATTACACATGAAAAACGAGAGTGGGAAAGAAAGTGGTTTCTCGTTTCCTTCCTCCGCACGGCGATACAAAATAAAAGAACCATAGAGGTTATTAGCCTCAGAGACAATAACACCAACCGGGAGAGAAGTCCTAACAATCTATTTGATAGACATAGGGCTGGCAATCAGAGACAATTTGAATAGTATTGCATTCAAGAACGACCATTGTACTGCAGATAATTATACAGAAATGAATGTCTGAAACCAAGAGGGGCTTGTGGCTAAACAATAACGGCCGCACAGGTCTATAGATCAGGTCAAGCTACGCTTGCGATAAGCGTAGCTAGAGCTGATCGATCGACCCCTCTTGGTTCCAGACATTCATTTCTGTATCCTATCGTATCAGGTATCGTATTTCCCCGTAGCTGGGCTGTGGAGGTCAGGTCAGACGCTTCTTGGAAAATACTGATGTTCAGCTGCACCCAGTTAGACTGGTAACCGACCTCAACATAGTTGGGAAAAGGCTAGGCAGATGAGATACGATGAATGTCTGGAACCAAATGCCATTTCGGCATCAAAATCTCCTTTTGGATTAAACTGGATAATAAACCGCATATATTCATACAGTAATTTCTACATCCAATCCAAATTCATGCAAAAATGTATCCTGTGCAAAGTTTTTCGCAATCGGATCCAATGTACACAATCAATCCTGTTTGTTGTGTCCCGACCTGAACGAGCGAGTGTCGCCTAAAATAACAATGGTCGCACACCCGCATCGGCCAGGTGTAAGGAGCAGTACAGGCCCTGACGAAAAAAACCTCATCTGCATATCCGAGCCCACTGCTCTCCTATTAACAACCTTACGCAACGCTAATAAGGTCTTCTACACTCACAACGTAATCCGAGTGAAAAAAACACACAGTCAATGTCCTTAGTTGCAGTCATGTTCTATCTCTTTCGTTTGCATTGAATTTGAGAAGGATAGAAGAAGGGATTGTGACAAAAAATCATCGCTTGCGCAGCGTGGGGACTCCGATCGAATAGTATTTGCATTTTTGTGACGGTGACGTATAACAGATTGCAGAGGTATTATTAAGCTTGTTATATATGCTCCGTCTACTTCTAAAGAGAAGGATAAACATAGGACGTACTAACTGTACTATTAGGTTCACTTCCAACGCTAAATCGTGAAAGTTAACTGAGAGAAAGGCTTACTGCTATACTTACAGACACAGCTAACCATATTCTGCAAATGGTTTGGACCGGTTTCAAGGTCAAAAGAGCGAATCGTCAATATTTTACAATCATTTTGTGGGTATTGTTGGTTAAGTGTTGAACGAGTATCGACTTTAATGTTTTAGCTTCAAGACGAAACGCGGGCACGTGGTCGTTCATTTCGTACTAACGTTATCTTAAACAGCCTATAATGTGCCCACTGCACTGGGACTTAGACCGTTTGGGAGTGGGCCGTAATTCACCACGCAGGCTCAGTGCAGGTTGGTACATACTAACGTCCTCTTCTGTTTTCTCCCTGCGGGCTTAGCATGACGTCTTCTATTTCTACGCAGAATAGACAGTGCTTTTTCAATACGAAGTGATATTTCGTTTCTCAATTTTTGACATCGCACCGTAGATATCCTTCTACAATCTGTCATTTTGTCTTTCGTTTCTAACGATCTTTGTATATGTCCTTTTATATGTAGACTATTTCAGAAGAATATTTCTTCCCAAACCGTCAAAATCACACTGACCATAAACTTTCTACTCGACAGCCACAAAATATGTACGATTATCTTCAAAATCATGATTCGTTTAGAACGCATAACTGTGATAATTAATAGAAAAACATAGCTGTCTTCTATTGTACATTATTTCGTTAATAGTCATGTCTATTCTTCCGTCGACACCTCGGTGCTCCTGCTAAGCCTGCGCTGCTGGGGAGTTTGTTCTGCCACTTCTTCTTCCCAGCTTAAGCACTAGGAAGTGGTGAAGGGTGGGCGTTTTGGGGGACTGTCTCATGTACTTTGACGTTCGAAAAGTGCTGATTCTCAGCCTAATTTGAATAAATGACTTTTGATTTTGCCTACTGGTTTTAATGATACTAGTCTAAATATTTTTTACGATACCATCTACAATATCTACATCATTCGTGTTTGGTTTCCTTGTATTTTTTTTTTATTAAAAAATTAATTGACGTATGCCATAAAACAGATCACTGCTGGGACACAAGCCTCCTCTCTTTGAGTGGTAGTGGGCTAGAATCTACTACACGTGCTTAGAGCGGGTTGGCAGATGGCACATGTCTTAGAATTTGGTTCTAGGACATGCTGGTTTTTTTCACTACGTTTTCCGTCACCATTTCGGAAGCAGTTTAAAATTATGATCCATAATTTGAAATTAAGGTGTCAAAAAACGTCTGTATTTGACGTAGGAAACGAAACCTTTAGACCTTACTCTGCCCTGCCAATCCAATACACTGCAACTTTTGAAAACCATATGTGAGATACTGTACGCTTTGTTACAGTTTATCAGCGTCTTGCACAATATACCAAGAATGCAAAAATTGTTGCTCACGGGTACTAAAGAGACTTAAAGAAACTGATTTGGCGTTGTAGAAACACACTAAAAGTTGAGTTAGTCTCTTGGATTGGCACGGGAGTACTGACAACTATAGCATTACCTCAATATATAACGTTAAACAGTACAGTTTCTACAGTATTTCTTATTGTTCATGATTTTATTCAAATTATACATAAAGACCAGGTAGGAAGTAGTAATTATGCTCGAGATCTCGGCCTGGCAAGGTCGAATCAATCTCAGGTTGTAAGAATCACGTATGATTTATAATATAACATTACACAGTTCTTAATCTAGTACATTGTCTGTTGTGAATAAATGCTTTGTCATCTTAGTAATTTGATTTGGTCAGGTGATGTCGAAGTTTCTGGTACACAAAAATTTTGCATCCACAGTTGAAGGTGAATCTAGTCGACATTTTTCCCATACAAACTTCAGGAGTGTATTACTCCACTGTTCGACAATGCACATCAAAGTTCAACATGGTATGGTTTTGTCTCATTATTAATATTGTCTGTACGGTAACAGAATACTAAAATAATAAGCCATTAAAAAGTTAGGAGCCAACTAAGATTAGTTTTTCTTGCTAATTTTACCTATCTTTGGGCGTAAAATCTCTAAAACCAAGTCGGTACCGACAACGCTCAAATATCGAGAAGTTCAATAACTTTGTTGGTCATTGATTTATGCAGTGGTTTTTACATAATACCCGATCTTCCGAAGGACTGACTGTTCTTAATTTTTTACGCTCCTGTTGTACCATAAATGATCCTGCATCTCACTCAATAATTTGTACGTGTAGACTAGCTTCTAACTGCTCATCACTGATACTACCTCTGTCCGACACGATGCCTGGTGAGACACCGTGCTTTGTAGCCAGGCCCACCAGTGAGTTCGAGCCCGCAACTAGGTTCCCCTTAACGTCAAAGGTGCGTAAATGTAAACTAATTTCAAGCAAATTTCTTTACATGGGGCCATGTCAAAACTTCGAACTGTCGACATTTCGGCAATTACGTATTTGGTAGAATGATTAAGGTGTTAAAAAAAATATTTTCTTTCTTTTATTTATTTCTATGAAAACTTCATGGAAATTGTTCTACAAGTGTCGCGTCGCGTCTGTTTGAAGAAGCCTTAATTATGTTAAATATGGATTAAAGAACCTACATAAATAATAGTTTAGAATCACAGACCAAATTATCTTCACGGTACATCACTCGATTATCCAGTCACCAAGTGGGAGTCTCTAATTAAGTAATAAATAACGAATGCATAATTAAACAGATATGTGTATAGGAAGTGAAAATGTCGCATGCGCTTACGTATTGGATACACGCATGCATACGATTATGCTTCTACCTCGTGCTATACTTTCGTATCTTGCAATAATATTATGTACTTGTTGAGGTTTTTCGCTAATTCATTAAAACCCCAGTTGCTAGGCTGCCTATAAGGTTCCCACTGTTGGGTCTGGGACACAGATCACACAGGCCTCGTTTTGGTAAGACGGAGTAGGCCATAATCAGTTGGTAGATGTCACATGTCTTCGAATTTTTGGTTCAGGACATTTCTCACGATATTTTCCTTCACCGTTTTGAGAGCGGAGGTGATGTAATAATCACGAAGTGCCTGCTTGGGGTCCGAACCCACGACTTTCGACTGGGCTCCACACCGCTTTCAGTCTATAAGACCAGCAATTGCACTGAACTATTAGCATCCATGAGCCACATATGTTCAAAGTCTGTAGTTAGGAAGAACGTATTCAGAAAAGTTATTTATTTCTACAGAAAAACCAGGCATAGAAGGCTAAAAGTCACCCAAGGGGCAATGGAGAGGGCTATGCTTGGAGTTTCCTTTCCTAATCGAATCGGTAATGAAGAGATTAGCAGGAAAATCGGTTGTCAAGGTATGTGATGCGGATGAATGAGGAAAATCTCGTCAGGATAGTTTTGAGTATGAATCTTGGCTAAAAGAGTAGGAGAAAACCAAAGAAACGATGGATGGACTGTGTGAATGATGATACGGTTAGAAAGAGAGTGACTACCGCGATGATGACTAAAGGCATGGCAGAAAAAGACATACTGCGCTGACCCCAAATAAAATGGGATAAGGTCAGGAGAATGATGATAGTGACGAGGTTAAACTGCTTTTTTTTTCAGCCGTTATAGCAAATAGGACTATACTTGGACTCATAATTGTATTCAGTAACTAGACAGTTCGAAGTAAAATAATGTTGCCATACTAAAACGAATAGTCAACACTATTCGTTTTAGTATGGCAACATTATGGGTAGTGAACGATTTTTCGTAAAGAACGAATGATAAAATAGTTTTATCTTAATTTCGTAATAAAACTTTAAAAATTCGTTTGAAACATGTGGAATATAAGAATATATATAACAAATTTTAAGACAAGTTATTAAATTTTAAAAGTATTTTTTTTGCATGTAAGTACATTATTTTTAGTTCATTCAATTTCATTCATTCTTACACCACCTCACTATCTTTTTTATCATAATCTGGTAACACTTCAACCGTCAAGTTACTGAATATGATTATGAGTCCAAGTATAGTTATATAATCCCATAAGTAAATATAAAGGATGATCTGACGGATGTTGATGACTTGACTGCATTAAGCAATTTCTTACACTTAATCCGCTGATGTTCAATAATAAAATAATTAACTATGGGAACCGTTTTGTTCATTGTCATTTGATATTAAACTAACTTGCTTAGGAGTTTTTTTTTTTTTATATTTACTGTGTCGTTGATTTAGCGGTCGCAAGCTCTTCTGCTGAGCATGAGGGTTCGATTCTCAAGTGGAGCAATTGTTTGGCTTGGTATAGGCATGATGAGGAGGGAAAAACGCACGTGCGTAAAAGAGTCATGAATATAAATGTTCATGGATGGAGAGTGAGCTTGAGAAGGGTTTCTGGCTAAGTAACAACAGCTGCACTGGTCGAAAGATCAAGTTAAGCTATCCTTGTTGCGACTGGTCCGTGAATGAGACCCCTCCGTAGCTCGGGAAGCATGTTAAGCCGTTGGTCCCGGCCGTCATTCGTGGATCTTTGACAGTCGGGCCGGGCCGTCGGGAACCCAAAAGTGTGACCAACCAAAGGCCAATATCTGGGCTGTGGAGGTCTGATAGGCAGTCGCTCGAAGTAAAATACTGGTATTCAGCTGCATCCGGTAAGACTGGAAGCCGAACCCACCATAGTTGAGAAAGGGCTAGGTAGATTGATATATTGGATGGAAAGGGAGAGGAACAAAAGATGGATAGAATGAGTGAGGAATGATTTGAAATAGCAGAAGAAGAAAACTTTGCAACGACCCCAAATATAAATGAGACAAGGGAAGGAAACTGATGATGTCATGAACATGATACATGTTCTTACTTTGTATCAATTACTCAGACACCGGTCAAGTAACAGAGCGCAATAAATTGAAAAATGGCTGCTTCAAGCAATTTGCCCGTCCTCATCTTTGCATATGCATGTCTTCAGAAAGTCAGTCACAATCAAGTTTAATTATAGACAATAGGAGGAAGGATAGGGAGGTAGACGAAACAATAGGATACAATAGAAGTTCTATAGTTTATGTGCCAAAAGGAAACAAATAAATAAAGCAAATAACAAAAAAAACGTCACGAAATGACGCGGTAACAGGTCTAATGGAGATATTTTCCGCGCAGTCGACTTCCTTGTTATACGAGTGTATTGTTCGGCCATTTCCGATGAATCGATTACGAAGAAACAGGTCGATGATGAGAAGTCGTTTAAACAATTTGCACGGTGACAGTTTTATGAGAAGATTCAAGAATTTTAATTAGTTAATCCTTCTACTAACACCCATACTAATATTATAAATGCAAAGGCAACTCTGTCCGCTCGTTATCTTTTTGAAGGTGATAGACCCACCAGATACAACATCTGTAGAGGATGAACGAACTTTACATCCTGTTCCTCATGCTTCTATACAAAATATAGACCAAGAACCAAGCAACAGCTTGTATTAATATTTCTAATTAAATCTGCAGGAGGAGCCACCTAACCATTTGTGTCGTAGCGTAGCCAAAAGTACCGCTTTCCACATCAAGCCCTTGGCCCAACTGCAAGAGCCTGTTAAGGGGTCGAGGATCTTGGCTGTAAAACTAATGGCGGAAGAATTATAGATGTTATTAGTGTTTGTCTATTAACTACAATTCATACTTACATAATATTTCTCATTCATAAATACATACATGTTAATATTATAACCGGAGGGCCGGACGCGAGAGATCGCCGCCGCCGATCGCCTCCATGAGGACACGGCGGTGCCCAAGCCGAGCAGACCTCCACCGTATGCTCCACCGTGTCCTCAGGGCGATCTTCGCAATGGAAACACCCGGGCGTTTCCTCCCGCCTTATGCGAAATAGGAACCTCCCGAAACAGCCGTGTCCGGTGAGGACCTGTGTCAGGCGGAAGGTGAGGACGCCATGCCGCCTCTCAAGCCACTCCTCAAAGAGGGGACTTACCGCCGCAATCGTGGCGTGCCCAGCACTGGGTTGCGACAATCGCACTCCTCACGTCGCCATGAGATCCCGCCGGAGCTCTGTCCGCCGTGCCGCGATTTCCCGCGGCAGCGGCGTTACGCCCCGGCATTTGGCCTCCTCGCGCCACTCCCAAGTGTGCGCGACGACCTTTGCCTCCAGATCCCATGGCGGCAATCCGGCAAGGAGGCCCGCCGCCTCACCGGAGATCATGCGGTATCCCCGTACCATCCGGATGGCCATGACCCTATGGGCCGCCTTCAACCGGCGTGCTGGTTGGCGCCTCAATGTAGGCGCCCACACCGGTGCCCCGCAAAGGGCCATGGCCCACACGACCACCGCGTAGAGCCTCCGGCAGGAGGCGTTTGGCCCCCTAGATTGGGCAGGAGCCGCTTCAAAGCAGCCCCGGCGGCAAGCATAGCTTAACCTGATTGATCGTCGCGGACGTCTGTTATTATTTAGCCAAAAGGCATATGAATAAAATTTGCCATAGACCTGGGTTAGGACAAAGGACTTTATATCTGTAGCAGTGGCGAAAGCACCATATAACACGATTCCTACCGGCTTCCCTTCGGGGATATGCATCGGCAACTCTATCGCTATTAAAAGAATGGCACCTTAATAGTGGCTACTATTGTCAAAAAATAAAGTAACACTACGGGTACTTAATTCACCATAACATTCAAACAACAAAAACGGTTATTTTTAGCTTTGTATTACAACAAGCAAAAAAAAAACTAAATTAACTCGCCGCCAAAACGACTTAATCGGGAACTAAAAATGCATACAACAGCGATCCCGTATGATGTCATTTTAGGTCACGTGGCTCCGCTTGATATGGACGAGAGCAATCCGCTGTACATCGGGTTAAGACAAAGACAGATATAGAAAAATGCGTCAGGGAGAACGAAATGAAGGAATATTGCACATTTTATTTGGTTTTCAGCTGTTCAATTTTATTTTATTTAATTCTTTACATTCCTATATTAATTTTAAAATTATAGTAAGTATTCTGTATTGATAAGTCAGTAAGTTAAAGCCGACTTCGCTTCGGCTTCTCTCTTAGAAAAATTAACAGCTCGCCGCTGCCCTGTAGTATACATATACGTTCCCGTGGAATAATTACCGTGGTTTACGCGTACGAAGCCGCGGACAACAGCCATTAGGATATATCCTAGTCAGTAGAAGCCATTGTGGGAAAGTGAGTTCAGTTTAAACATTAGCTGGTGCTTTGGCAAACAGTTTACTGTGCGCGTCACTGACGCACCCTGTCTCTTTGTCTACTAATAGCAAACGCGCCTTTGACATAACCTCGTGTGGTCGATTGTCGGCTGGGAGGCAGGCCGAGCCTGTATTGGCTATGTGTGCTACAGTTCACACAGTTCAAAACTGTAAATTCGTCTGTTATGTCTACATTTTGCAGCTAAACTGGCCGGTATTCGCAGCAAGGTAACTTGTAACCCGAATAATTGCATAGGAAACTATGGACAGTGGTAGTCTTTTAGCCAAACAGCCATCGTAGGACGTTATCAGAATCAGCCTATATTGTTCCCAATGCTGGGACATAAGCCTCTTCTCTGCGAGAGAGAGTAGACAATAATACACCACGTGGTCCAGTGCGGATTGGTAGATGTCTTCTAATTTTTGGTTCATACTGGCCATCTTAGGACGTACTCCAGACCAAAAGTTTTGCAGGTACTTTAAAAGGCATTAAAAGCGCAAAATGAACACGATGATTACATATTTCTTTGATGATTTTTTGGACAGAGATTGCAACATTCACTTTAATCAAAAGATGCATGAAAAGGAAATCAAAGAACTTACTTGAACATAATTAAGCATACATGATTTTATTTCTATAATATGGTTAAGGTTTTTACAAATACTTTAACACGTCAATCATTTTTTTTAAACTGGAAGAGGTGTAATCGTTTCGTATCTGACAACTCTGAGAATAAAGGGCGAAACAAACTCAGAGGTCACAGTCTCTTTTATAGTCCAGACATAATCTTGGTCAGATAAGATAGTATTGGCATGTGCTGCTCTTTAGTTTTTTGCCTACTAACAAATGATGACATACCGCACCAAAATCTACGACAATGGAGGTGTACCAGCTTTCAAACCAACAAGAACCTACTTATGACACATCCATGCCAGCACACACGACTATATAGCACAGCAGTTAGCTTCTGGCAAGGTTTGCGCCAACCGTAGCTGGATGCCTGCCAATCCGCCAGAGAATTGATTTAATAATCTTTCATTTCACTGCGACAATTCCTGTTTACATCGTTTTATTTGTTAGTCTTTTGTTTTAGTGGTTCTTGGAGGTGGTGTAGGCAGAGGTTGACGAAAACGAAATGTGACGAACCTTGCTTGCGATTTGATAGAATCTGAGAGACGTCACAGCTATACGAGAACGGCAATTAAATAGTCGATATAAATGTGGGGGGTAATCTCTGGATCTACCGAACCGATTTTTAAAATTCTTTTACCAATAGAAAGCCACATTATTTGTGAGTGTCATAGGCTAAATATTTACCTGGAAAAAACAGTCGAACGAAAAAAATAGTGATCTTACCCATGCGAAGCCAGAACGGGCAGCTAGTCTAAAATATTGTATCAAAGAAGGTACATTGACACAAGTCAACATTATCACCGATCTAACCTTTTACCAACTATGTGGGGATACTTCCAGCCTACATGGAGCGACAGCCTATCTGGCCTTCACAACCCAGTTACTGGATAACACGATACCTCTTGATAAGACTGGTTGTCAGACTTTCGGGCTTCCGACGACCCGTAACGACTGTCAACGACCACGATCCACGACTGACACCCGGGACGATCAGCTTAACGTTGTGTTTTTAGGGTTCCGTACCCAAAGGGTAAAACGGGACCCTATTACTAAGACTCCGCAGTCCGTCCGTCTGTCTATCTGTCCGTCTGTCACCAGGCTGTATCTCATGAACCGTGATAGTTTAGACAGTTGAAATTTTCAGATGATGTATTTCTGTTGCCGCTATAACAATAAATACTAGAAACAGAATGAAATAAATATTTAAGGGGCACACATACAACAAACGTGATTTTTATAGATAATGGTACGGAACCCTTCGTGCGCGAGACCGACTCGCACTTGGTCGGTTTTTTTATTATTTTTATAGGTAAGGATACCCATTAGTGCACGGTACACACACGCACACAATTCCCCAATCGACCGAAGAAACATCGAATCAAAAATAGATATGACGAATCTAAATCATTTACACTTCAGTTTGCATATACTGAGAACGAAAGAAAAACAGCTGTTTATCAATCCACAATCCAAGAATTATTGAGGAAAACTTGGAATGTGGTAATCTTGAAGACAAGCTGTTTATAAGTAGTATGTTCATTGTTATCAATCAATAGCTATTCCTATAATATCGACCGTTTTTGGTCAAAATTGAGACTCTCGTATCTTTAACGCTAGACTTCAAGAGTAATGTCATGGCCAGACTCATCAGGCCAAAGAGAGGAAGGCCCATAGCTCGCTGGGGCGATGACATCGTTAAAGTCGCTGGCACTAGCTAGATACGAACAGCAGAAGATTGAGACCGCTAGTCATCTCTGGAGGAGGCCTTCACCTTCGAATAAGAGGGGTTCTTGCTATTAAAACTTTGAAATAATCGTAAAAAAAATAGTAAAAATTTAATGTATCAATGCAAATAATCTTAATCATTAATATAATTATATAATAGTAAAATAATCACGTTTTTTAATTTATTTTTATTATTGTGATAATTACAAGATAGGCATAGTAAAGAAAAATGAAAACAATGTTATCCAGGATATTTTTTTAACCAGTGGTCAAACTGGAACCATCCATGACTTCAGCATGTCGATTTTTTTTTGTACAACCGACGAAAAATTTCTGCGCTGGGGGTGTCTAGAATGATATGCTGAATTCATGGTTGCAGTTTCCGCACTGGTTAAAAATGTATCCTGTATTATGAATTGAAATATAAAAATATGATTGCATGCACTATTTATATTTTTAATTCAAACGGCAAGAAATAACAGGCTATTTCATTTTAAATTTATGTATTTTTACCAATAATGAAGCAGACCTCATAGCTTTGCATAATAGACCCTTCTTTAGGGAAGTAGCTATCAGAGTTAAAATTAGCTGACGAATCTATATATATGACCAGTTTGGTCATAAAAATGCGGCCATCGGGAAGCAAAACGATTCGTTTTTGTTTATAGGAAGCGAGCATGAGGTAATGCAACTAAGTGCATAATTTGTAACTGGTATGCATATTCTGATACTGGTAAATCATCATCTGCCTAGCCTTTTCCCAACTATGTTGGGGTCGGCTTCCAGTCTAACCGGATGCAGCTGAATACCAGTATTTTACATGGAGCGACTGCCTATCTGACCTCCACAACCCAGTAACTGGGGTAATACGATACCCCTTGGTAAGACTGGTTGTCAGACTTTCGGGCTTCTGACGACCCGTAACGACTGTCAAAGATCCACAAATGACAGCCGGGACCAACGGCTTAACGTGCTTTCCGAGGCACGGAGGGGTCTTGGTATGTAAAGATGGTCACCCATCCACGGACCAACCGCGGCAAGCGTAGCTTAACCTGATCGATCGACCCGTGCAGCTATTGTTACTTAGCCACAAGCCTGTTAGCCTGTTATATGATATTCTGATATTCTGATACTGGTAAATAATATATCACTAGTATACACGGCGACATATCAAGGTATACATTTCCAGTTTTGGCTGACCTCGCATTTTGGCTTTTTTTGTACAATGAAAAGTCAGCTTATACTGGTATGTAAAGATGGACAATCTTTGCTTACCCTCCGACCCTCGGAAACCCGGTGGTCCCGTCTGTCATTCATTGATCTTTGACCATCGTTACGAGTCTTCAGAAGCCCGAAACTCTGCCAACCAGTCTGACCAAAGGGTATCGTGTTACCCAGTTACTGGGTTGTAGTCAGATAGGCAGTCGCTCCATATAAAATACTGGTATTCGGTTAAACTGGAAGCCGGCCCCATCACTGCTGATTCCGTAGCGACAAATCAGATCGTAGTGTTACTATGATTACCAAATGAACATTCATCTTTTATACAAAGGCATTAGATCAATCCACTTCGATCGTTGGCGTCCTAGCCTTTTCCGATAATGTTAGTACATTATGTATTGAACAGTACATAAACGCAGTACAACAATGTAGCAAAATACTGCATCCGAATGGCGCAATAACATACATTGACAGCTTGTCGATTCGGCTACGAATATTTCAGTGACCTATTTTGTTGTAAAACCTCTATAAGTTACGTACAATGGATTAGTGCATAGCTCTCCACATTAAAAAGTTTCGTTGCAAGAATCTTTGGCCAGGAATGTGATTTATTACAGCACTTGGCTGTACTGGTGCTGAAATTGTCATCGTTTTCAATAGCACAATCAGGCTATTTGAAAATCGTTGCGAGCTGTTTCCGAGATTCAGATTATACAGGGTGTTTGGCAGAACGTTGAACATACGAAAATGGTGGATAGGTGGAGGTCATCTGCTACTTACTCAGCCCTAATGTATGTGGCCCTGGCCCCCAGGATATTAAAAAAAAAATGTTTTGCTTTCTTCTAGTTTCACCACTTTCTTAGCTTGAAAGTGTAATTTTTAGGCAGATTCTTATAAAATGATTGCTTTATTCAGATGTAAGCTAGAAAACAGGTAATGGGTCCTCAATCTTACAGAAAGATGTAAAAAATACTTAAATTTTAATTTCAACTTGCATTAAAAAAAAATATATTGCCTGTTTTACCCATTTTTAATAAAATTGAAATCATTTTTATTTATGTAATATAGGTAGTGTATACAGTTCTTAAATTAGAGTCATAGGTCGCTATGTTATGCCAAGAGGCGAACAAATATGGTTGCATGCGAAATAAAATAACGACCATGCGAGAGGTAAACATAAAATATTTGGTTGGTATGTCAAAATTAATAGAATTACAATAAAAAATTAAAACAACAATTAAAAATGTCACTATGTGGAATGATTTCTACGGTCAATGCATAAATAAATAATGATAAATTACAATTAGTCACAATATTCAGTCAAATAAATAAGTCTACAATAATTTATCATTTAGGAATTCATCAGTCGTATAATAACATTTTTCAATTAATAAGTTTTAATATTTTTTTTGAATTGTGTAACATTCAAATTTTTTATAACACCTGGTAATTTGTTGTAAATGCGCGGTGCCATGCCTAAAACTCACTAAGGCAGTCTTACAGCGCTGATTGCTTAAAGAGTTTGCGTATTGGCTACGAATCGCTACAATAAACAATTCAAGTGGTCGTGTGAACTCGCGACCTTTCGATCGTATAGTCTGTGGTCTAGTCTATATATAACAAGACTGATTCGCCCACGGTTGTGTACCTGTGGCGGTTATTTAAGTACTGAGAAATTCCGGTAACGGAGCTCGACAAGGCTCGAAAGACATGTCAGGTAGCAAAGATTGGATGGATTTTTGTGGCTTGTAAATTTTTTAGTCGTCATCTTCCTAATCTTTTCCCAAATATGTTAGAGTCGGCTTCTAGTCTTACCGGATGCAGCTGAATACCAGTATTTTACGTGGCGACATAACCCACACTCGTGGTTGTCAGACCTTCGGGCTTTTAACGACCCGTAAGGGGCTATCCATAAATTACGTCACACGTTAAGAGGGTCATCGAAATGTGACATTGTGTGACAATGCTCATGTTAAAATCTAAAATACTAAGATTCGAAATGGATATGTAAACCAAAAACTTAAAAATATTGCTAACTCGATCTATACACGTTTATTTTTACATCGTTCTGGAGCCGAAACACAGTAACTCCAGACGAGTAACAGTCACTATTGGCATTGTTATTTTTGTTTTAAGACATTTAATAAAGAAGTTAGAAATTTATCACATTTTTTCTGTCATTCGAGTTAAATTTTAGTAGCGCTTCCACTATTTCATTCATAAACGCAAGATCGTACGCGATCTGCTCGGTGATGACGTAGCGCGGCACAGCTGTGCGTATGCGTCAGTTCAGCGCGCCCGCGGTGGGTCAACGGACGTCGGACGAATAATCCGGCTGCAACTAAATACGCACAGCTACACATCAAGCTATACAGTTCCAGTTTACGCTGATCTTGCACTGTACGGAAATCCTATTCAATGTGAGAACAGCTTATACTGGAAATTTATAACTTGAGGTGTAGCCATGTGTACCTACAAGTAGGTATTTCATTTCAGGTACGATTTAGGTTGGTGTAAGTTCATTTACCTCCATCATCTCGTATCGAAAGCACGGCACGGTGTTTACCACTATCACATCTCGTAAACGTGAGAAATTAATTGACATTTAATTCACCACTCTCGCATCACCTAGTAGGTACTCGTACCTATTCAACTAGACACGACGAGTAGGCTTGGGAGTTGTATTTTACCGCTATCGTCCGGCTGCTACGATATCGTAACAATAAGTCGAGCACCCTTCAAGCCCGGCTGGTACGATATCGTACCACCCAGAAGCAAGCGGTTTTTATCTTAATACTTCATATAAACAAGGTTTAATCTCGACTGCGATGATTTAACTCTATGAGCCGAAAGCCACTATTTCGTGAACTACATCATTCAAACGCGTAAAAGTTCTGTGGCATTTATAAAAATAGTTGACAGTGACGCTTCGAACGCGCGCGTCGACAGAGCGTTATCTTGTTAGGCTCTCTAGTTATTTAGTGTTTTTTCTTATTTTTTGTGCATATTCGACGTGAAGTGGATAAATATTCATTTATAAGTAGTTATTACATTGTTTTAGATAATATTTGCATCAAATAGCATCATAAAAACTGTTTTTTCGATAAAAAGTGTTACGTAAACAAACCGTTGCTCAGTGACGTCATTGTTATGTGAAGTTTGATTGTGTTGAGTGTTTCACAGTAATTTAAGTGTATCCTGGTGTATTTAATGGTATGTACAGAAATCGCACTCATAATTAAAGAAAATTCTAGGTATATTTCACAACAAAACTATTTTTAAAAGATCTTTGAATGTTCGAGTGCACAAAACGGCCTTTGACCTCCGCGCGATATGAAGTTTGAGTTTAAATATTATGCAAATGTTCAGTAGGATTCCCAAAAAAATACTGCTGTTAGATTAGGTATGTACTTGTCTATTCAATAAGAAACGAGCAAAATATCGTGCAGATTAACATCGTAATTTTATCAGAAATCATCATAACACGGGAACCTTCCGCCTGACACAGGTCCTCACCGGACACGGCTGTTTCGGGAGGTTCCTGTTTCGCATAAGGCGGGAGGAAACGCTCGGGTGTTTCCATTGCGAAGATGGCCCTGAGGACACGGTGGAGCATACGATCGAGGTCTGCCCGGCTTGGGCGGACCACCGCCTTGTCTTCGTGGAGGCGATCGGCGGCGGCGATCTCTCGCGTCCGGCCCTGGTCCAGGCCATGGTACGGAGCGAGAGTACATGGTTAGCCGTCACCTCCTTCAGCGAAGCAGTGATGCTCGCAAAGAGGGAGGCGGCGCACGTGAGGGAGAGGCAGTACATGTGCCCTCGTGGCTGCAGCCTTCGCTGGAAACGCCCTGGGTGTTGGGAATCCCAGGCTGATTCCCGGCCACCGTAGGCGCGGGCTTGCGGACGGCGAGTAATGGGTAGCTCGCTGTCCGGTAAGGACCAAGACCGGGTCGACGGCGCGTTGTGTTCCACTCGCACCTCAAAGAGATGACAGCAGCACCAGATGGGGCCCGCAAGTGCCGATGCCTGCCAGGGGTGCGGGTTGTTCGAAAGAGATGCCGCGGCCCCTGGCACGCAGACAACTGAGGGAACACGGGTGGGTTTTAGTCAGTAAAAGTCTGACATACCTACCTATGACAGCCCTACCGCTCCACCCAGAGCGGGAGAAGTCATTTGATGATTTCCCAACCCGAAAAAAAAACAACCATATGATAAATACTAAATATGCCTAAAATATTTTTTATGCGACAATGCTTGCGGCGGCTTCACAAAGGCAGGCAATTCAAACAGAAAAATGAATCGTTAAATCTGTTACATAGAGTTCATTATTAGTTGGAGGTGCCCTTTTCTATGAAAATATTGAACCGAATTAAGATCTTATTGTTATAATTTTAACCGCGAAATTCGGTTGTGCATTCTTGTAAAGGCCGGTCGATCACGAGACAATAGGTTTCTAAGAATAATTTTAGTAAACTGCGGACCTACTTACCTAGTTTGGTGTAATTTATATTTTTACCCTTTACTGTTAAGAAATAAAGTCTGAATTCGCTTTTCATATTTTTACACACATTACACACGCATAAATTCATTGATGGCAAGGAAGCGTTACTTCGAGTTCTCATTATTTCACAAAAAAATCAATAAATTTAAGGTTTCGTGATTTTTTTAATTGTTATTTATTGAAAAAAATAGTCCCAATCGATTCGAGTTCGATGATTGAGTTCATGGGTTTCGGTTCCAGAACGACCTAAAATTAACCGTGTATTTATAATGCTTATTTATGTATGTTTAAGTCGTCGGCGAGTGCACGCTTATTGATTGTTTTTAATTAAGATTTTTTAAAATCGGAAAACCTGCTGTTTTAATTTAATTACTTCTAAATATAAAATTGAAAAATATGTGACGTCACACAAGGGGGGAGGGGGTTGCACAAGTGTGACCACCTGTGACAAGGACGGGCGGGGTCAAAATACCATGAAAAATTATGTGACGTAATTTACAGATGGCCCCTAACGACTATCAAAGACGACACGGTTGGCGTAATGGCTGAGCGATCGACTGCTGCGCAGCGTGCCGCGGGTTCGATCCCCGCACGGAACAAATATTTGTATGATCTACATGTAATTGTTCCGGGTCTGGGTGTTTGTGTTTGTGAGTTTCTATGTTTGTAAACGCACCCACGATACAGGAAGAAATTCCTAGTGTGGCGCAACGATTTAAAAAAAAAAAAAAGATCTTCGAACGACAGCCGGGTCCAACAGCTTAACGTGCTTTCCGAGGCTCTTAAGGGTTCTCGGCATGTAAAGATAGTCACCAATCTACGGATCGACCAAGGCAAACGTAACTTAACCCGATCGATTGACCCATGTGGCTGTTGTTACATAGCCACGGGCCCCTATAATATTTACATGGAACTTTAAAAAATACTGGCGAAATGTGGGTAGAATTTTACAAGCTGTCATCTTTTCATCCCAAGATGGCGGCTAATAGAAGAAGAAAAAGAAAATAAATTGGTAAAAGAATAATGCCGATGATCTTTACTTCGGATTGAGACACGACATAAATATTGAAGTGAATGGGGTTTACATAATAAACATATGCCTCCACAAAGGACATAGACGTGTCAAACGAATTCCACATACCTTTAGAACACAACGTCAAATAACTTGAAACATGCATAAGAGTGTAAGATGTGGCAACCGAATGCGAATTGGAAAGAACAAAGAGCTTGGAAAGGCAACGGTAACCTATCACGATCAATACAAGCATTGGAGGCAAGAGTTAAATATACAGGGTGTTTGGCAGAACGTTGAACATACGAAAATGGTGGATAGGTGGGCTCATCTGCTACTTACTCAGCCCTAATTTATTTGGACCTGGGCAAAAAAAAATTAAATAACTCTTAAAGATTTTTTTAAAAATGCAAGTTGAAATAAAGATTTAAGTATTTTTTACATCTTTCAGTAAGTTTGAGGACTCATAACTTTTTTTCTAGCTAATATCTAACAAAAATATTGCCTGTTTTAGCATTTTTAATAAAAATTAGTCTTTAAAGTTAAGAAAGTGAAACTAGAAGAAAGCAATTTTTTTTTTATCACCAGGGGCCAAATAAATTAGGACTGAGTAAGTAGCAGATGACCCCACCTATCCACCATTTTCGTATATTCAACGTTCTGCCAAACACCCTGTATGTGCTACGGAAGTGTGGAGAAAGATGTTCGAGTAATATAAAGCTGAAGACTTGAATGGCCTTATTACAAAACAAGATTTTTCTTTGGACATGGTTTAAACTATCGTTATAGTTCTTGATATTCGAACGTTAGTCGACGTCCACACGGACGTGATCAGCGCGCAATGGGTTTTATCGAGCACTGACAATAGTTGACTAACGTAGATGATAAAATGGGAATGCATTTTTTAATTTGTTTGTCTATTTTTCCTAAATTCAAGAGGGACAACAAAGACTACACAATTCCTATTTTCAAAATGTATTCTATTATATATATATTCTATCTTATGGAAAAAAGGTACGCAAAAAAAACCATTAAACTAAAGAAATACAGCCTACCGATTTGCTCCAATTTGTACGATTGACACGTGTTCTCTTTTGTAGTTCTGAGGCCCTAGTGTGTTTCATTTAACCATCTACACCAAACGCAGTGAGCGCGTTCGGCGTTCCGATTGGCCCTGGATTGGTGACAGACCAATCTCGGAGCGCCGAACGCGCTCACTGCGTTTGGTGTAGATGCTTAAATGAAACTCACACTAGGGCCTCTGGGCCTGGTGAAGAAGTACTAAAAAAAACACGTCTAGATGCGTCAAGAGCGAGATTTTATCGCGCAATGGACTTTCAACTTTCGGTGGTGAACCTAGTATCGAGAATCTAACGAAGTGCATCCCAGTCCGTCGAAAAAACTCACTTCGATTTTCAATAGAGATGGGCCGGGCCGACTATGACTGGCCGACTTCGGTTGAATTCGGTTGACATCGGTAATGTTCTTGACTACACTTACGGGTCGTAGATGGCGTGCGCGGCGCCCGGCGACCAGGCGGAATTGTCGGGACATATTTTATTTACTTTGCATTTATTTTTTAATTGTTTACGTGAGAGCCGGCGTTTCTTCCTATCCTAATTTCCTATCATATTCTAGATTTTACTGAAAGTTAACTGTAAAACTGATTCTATAATAAAAATAATAACAGTAACGATTTTATTATCATTTCAATCACCGTCTTTTACATTTTGAACTATAATAATATTAATACGAGTAAAAAATGGGCCGACTAGTCGCCGACTAAACGCCAACTACAAATATGGCCGTGCTTCTTCGGTACATCACTAATTTTCAACTCTTGGCGATAAGCAGTGCGTTGAAGATCAAGTGGACGCAAAAATCCGTCGCGATATTTTTACGGTTCAAAAATGGGCCGACTAGTCGCCGACTAAACGCCGACTATAAATATGGCCGTGCTTCTTCGGTACATAACTAATTTTCAACTCTTGGAGCTAAGCAGTGCGTTGAAAATCAAGTGGGCAAAAAATCCCGTCGCGATATTTCACAGGTTCATATAAAGTCATTGCCAAAATAGCTCCAAAAACAGTGGCGAAATGAAAAGTTAATTAGAACCTTGTTCTACTATGAACAAAGATATCATCATCTGCCTAGCCTTTTTCCAACGATGTTGGGGTCGGCTTCCAGTCTAATCGTATGCAGCTGAATACCAGCATTTTTCATGGAGCGACTGCCTATCTGACCTCCGCAACAAAGTTACTGGGTAATACGATACCCCTTGGTAAGACTTGTTTACTTTCGGGTTTCTGACGACCGTAACGAATGTCAAAGATCCAGAAATGACAGCCGGGACCAACGGCTTAACGTGCTTCTTAGACACGGAGGGGTCTTGGTACGTAAAGATGGTCACCCATCCACGGAACAAGAGTGGCAAGCGTACCTTAACCTGATCGATCGACCCAAAATCAAAAGTCATTTATTCAAACTAGGCTGGTGTCAGCACCTTTTGAACGTCAAAATTACATAAGACAGTCCCCCAAACTACGCAACAAACTCCCCAGCAGCACAGCTGTCTGTTATGTTAGAAGAACTTGATTCTATACAATAGGTGCGTAATTAACGTTACGAAACATAAAATTTTAATACCCGTGCGGCTAATATTACTTAGCTACAATCTTCATGAACAAAGATATCATGGCCACAATTAGATGCCATGTTTAAAAATACACTGTAAGAAGAAGACAAGACTGAAGAAGACAAGAAGAAAACGATAAAATATATGGGACAGACATAAGCCACCGATAAGCTTAGTCTCAATTCTGTTGAAATTCGTTGTAGACACACAAAAAGCTTTAAAACCGATTACGTCTTGTCTAGGCCCCCCGGTTATGTGGAATGATCGCGTGACCACTGCTTCGATTTAAATACTAATTAGACCTAACTTGGTCCTCCACACATCCCCTAAAGGGATGGAATGAAGAATAGGTAAAAGTATCGCAATTAGTCGTAATAAGAACAATTAAAATGTCTAACATAATTTATATGTCTGCTGCGACATCACGAAGGTAAGGCTGAGAAGGTCCAGTCCATACGTAGGTCGATTACAATATTAAAATGCAACATAAAAATACTGGCAATTAAAAAAAATATATATAAACATGTCGAATTGATAACCTCCTTCTTTTAGAAGTCGTTTTAAAATCGTTAGTGTGATCTTTGCAAAATACTAGACAAACCAAATTCTATTCCCATTAAACCAATTACAGGCACATTTGAATCGTCAAGGAGTCGGTTAGTCAGGAAGGTGAAGCTAGTTGCCTATTCCCAAGCGTAGTATATATGGAGAAGAACGGCCAAGAAACTCCGTGGGCCCTTTATAACATAAAAATCATCTTCCTTCTGTGCCCAGGCAACAAAAAATCTTCTGTGCAGTCCGTTTCAGAATTTACAAAATAGTTCATTAGCAGATATTATGCAGATTTGCATTATTAAAGCAGTGGGCAATTCTAGAGACTTTCTTATTTTTTACCATCTCCTTTATCCTGCCAAATTAATTTTTATAGGCTATAAAAAATATTTTACCATTTTCTGCCAGTGCTACGTTTAAACATGACATGCAAACCTTTCGTCTCATTGAGTATATCGATTGTCTGCTCAGAATAGAATATTATTTATTGTGTACACCATTAAAATTACAGATGTAAATGTAGGAATTTAACATACGAGTGACATAATGGGCGGTCTTATCGCTAAAAGCGATCTTTTAAACCTAACCAGAGAAGCTAGAATCCATTAGCTCAGTTATAGACCACGTAAAAATATCACGGAGGGATTTTGTCATGCACTGGATTATCAACTCTCAGTGTTGAACAGACCATTGAGAATTCAACAGAGTGGTACCCAAGGAATCAAAAAAACACAGTTCGATTTTCAACTCTCGACGCTAAACATAGCGGTGAAGATCCAATGCGCGAAAAAATGAAAAAATTCCGCCACGACTTATTGGAAGTAGGTACCTCCGTTTGCGTCTGTCGGTCGCGTCTTGGTGTCTGGTAGAGTAGCTGCCTATCGCGTGGAGTGGAACTTCTGTTCACATTCCATGTGTGACCACATGAATGGCTGAAGTTTAACATGTATGTTATATTTATTGCATCATTTATCATTGCATGACCTTTTTCATTGCGAGTCGTACAAGGAAATTATGTTCATGACCAAGTTATTACTCGTTAGATTTATAGTAAGGATTATATGAGGAAATTGATTAGCACTGTGTTAAAAACGTTTCAAAACTACCGCTCGGCCCCTATAGGGGGGGCCATTACAATAGAAAATTAATTGTGTCTCATTAGCCGGGATTTGACAGATTAATATACCTATATATATATATATTTTTAGGTGTTTAATTTATATTTCTAGACCCTGTAGAAGATGTCGAATGACTGATGGCCGGTGGAGCAGTCGAGCCCTGTGGCCCTAGTGTGAGTTTCACTTAACCATCTTGATCAAACGCATCGAGCGCGTTCGGCGCTCCGATTGGTCCGTCACAATTCCAGGGCCAATCGGAGCGCCAAACGCGCTCCATGCGTTTGATCGAAATGGTTAAATGAAACTCACACTAAAGCCTCTGGAGTCCCCGACCACGTTTCGAATATAATAGCAACGCGGTGTTCGGGACGCCTCACTTGCAAATGACAAAATGGAGCAGTTTTGAATTTTATGCACTTTATTGCATGCACTGCAGTGGCCATTTCTCATAACTTTATTGTATTAAATTTAAAACTTAGACTTGTCCCACAAATAATAACTTCGTGCCAACAGAAAATAACAAGTTATTTTCTGTAAGTGTAAGTGTCGATTCGCCCGTTTTGTGCGAGTACGCGCGGATCGACTAATAAGCCCAGAATTCACATCAACATCTCACAGAAATGTCTTGATTACCGTATCAATAAAGGTTCTGAGTTATATTTTTATCTGGGCAGGTAGTCTGACCTTGGAAGCTCCTCGCGATCCGTCTGTAGTGTCCATACGATTCCTTTTATTAACTTGAGCACTCGTGACATGTTTTATAATAACTTGTCTTGGTTTACAAGCCATATTGGTGTGGTTTGTGAGAGCTCCAAAATTTTTTAAGTAGTAAGCCATTTGATGGTGGTTGGTGGTCTAAAAAGAGGCTTTTAAGGTTCTTTTGAAATGCGATTACATACAGAGTAGTGAGGATATTGACGAACACTGTCACCATGGATTTATTACATGTTTCTGAACAGACGAAAATTTTCAAACCGTTCACATTTTTGTCGAATAAAAAAACCGCTGTTTCATAGAAAAGTGCGTAGTTATTACTATGCAGTCAAAATGTTTGGATATCATTATTTTTTTCTACTTTTATTAGCTGTTCCATATACCTCTGCCCATCCCTTCGGAGAAACAGAGAACATGTTGTTGTAATACAATCCTTTGTTTGAGTTAGTAAATATGATGAAAGAAAGAATAAATAAGGCCGCTAGAATGAAACATAATCCCAAAGAACTTATATGACAATCTATACAGATAAATAAAATTGGAGCCTCTGTTTGTAATATTAAAATAACCGCTTTTTACTTAATGCATATGGATGTATCATCATTTTTTTTTCAGCCGAAAGTCGTCCTCTGCTGGACATAGGCCTCCCCCATGCTCCTCCACTTCGACCGGTCTTGTGCTTCCCACATCCAGCGGATTCCCGCAGCCTTCACAAGGTCGTCGGTCCACCTTGTGGGAGGCCTTCCCGCTCTACGTCTTCCGGTACGCGGTCGCCACTCCAGAACCTTTCGGCCCCATCGGCCATCTGTTCTGCGAGCAATGTGCCCTGCCCACTGCCACTTAAGTTTGGCAATTCTTCGGGCTATGTCGGTTACCTTGGTTCTCCTGCGGATCTCTTCATTCCTGATTCAATTGCGTAAGGAAACTCAGAGCATAGTCCTCTCCATTGCTCTTTGGGTGACTTTAAGCCTTCTGATAAGGCCCATTGTGAGCGACCACATTTCTGTACCATAGGTCATCACTGGCAACACACACTGGTCAGACTTTCGTCTTGAGACACTGCGGTATTTGGGACGAAAAGATATTGCGAAGCCTCCCGAACGCTGCCCAGCCGAGTCGAATTCGACGATTGACCTCTTTCTCGAAGTTGGACCTACCTAACTGGATAGTTTGTCCTAGGTAAACGTACTCGTCCACAACTTCGAGCGTAGCGCCTCCGATGGTCATGAGAGTGGGTGTTACATGGGCATTTGACATGACTTAGACCCTCTTAGATTTTTAGACCCACTCTTTCAGAAGCTCTACTGAGGTCGTCGAGCATTGAACTGAGGTCCTCCATGGTCTTAGCCATGACCACTATATCATCGGCAAATCGAAGGTGAGTGATGTAATCGCCATTGATGTGGATGCCAGCCCCCTTCCAGTCCAGAACCTTGAAGACATCCTCCAGTGTAGCGGTGAACAGTTTCGGAGAGATAACGTCTCCCTGTCTCACACCTCGCTGCAGTAGGATAGGTTTCGAAGTCCGATCCTGGAATCGGACTGACATAGTGGCGTTTTCATACAGACACTTCAGCACCTCGATGTACAGATAGTCGATCTGGCACCGTTGTAGGGACTGCAGTACAGCCCATGTCTCGATCGAATCGAAGGCTTTTTCGTAGTCCAAAATAATTAAACGGATTGAATGGAAACCGGCATGTCCTAGAACCAAAAGTTCGAAGATATGTGACCGTGACATCTACCAACCCGCACTGGGCCTGCGTGGGGGACTACGGGCCACTCCTCACAGAGAGGAGGCCTGTGTCCTAGCAGTGGGAACATAATAGACTAATTATGATCACCGCGTGCTGTTTTTAACACGCTTTTATTAGCTTCACCTGTATGTTTGTAAGCATGTTTGTTTGTAACCGACTCCTTTGGACTTGATTTTGACCCACGTCAAACGGTCAGATTTCATTTAAACTTTGTAGACTTATCGAGGACCGATGACAATTCAATAATTTAATAAAGTTGTTCCATAACGTTCAAAATAAACTGATTTAAAATCACGCCTTTCTAAAAAACACGCTTTAAAAACCAAACTAAAAAAGCAGAAAATAATTTCAACTAAGCGTGGGGTGATTGTAAAAATACCTCAAAAAGCACCACACGTTTTTTTTGAAATTTTGATGAATTTTTTACTAACCGACACATACAAAGGTTTTATTCTTAAAATACTTAGGTAAATCCTTTGGTGTGGGATGCAAAATGTATCGACACCCTTGCGCCATCCCATCTTTCAAGTACGGTGGGTTGTGCTGGGGCGGCTGCTGCAGGTGCGGAAAACCTTAAACGGCGCAAATATTTAAATTTTATTGGAACCTATTTGTTCGAGCCGTTTGGGGTTGAAACTCTAGGACCATGGGGTCCGAGTGCCCACTTAGTTTTCCGAGACATTTCCAAGCGATTGGTCGACTCTTCACGTGACCAAAGGGCTGGCCTATTTTTCGACCAAAGAATCAGCATTGCCATACAACGTAGCAATACTGCCAGCCTTTTGGGCACTTTTCCCATTGACAACGATGCGGACGTATTTTTTGATGCTTTATGATTATTTTCTTTTTATATTCCTGTATATATTATTATTTTAAGCCCAGTAGTTTCTGAATTTATTTTCTGCTTTTTTCGTTCCTTTTTAAAACGTGTTTTTTTAGTTTTTAAACTATTTTTTATATTAGCAATATGAAGACATCTACGAACCGAAAGATGATCAATAGTCAAAGAGGATTTTGAGGAGTGAGAGACAGATAGAAGACCTGTGTCCCAGCAGTGGGAACATGATAGGTTGATTATGCAATCTAAGTTAGAAATATTCGGAAAGGTTCAGAAGTCGTTCTGTTCTATTTTCTTGATACTAATCTTTAATTCAAAGCATTCGCTCTACAGACTGATATTTTAGTGTCTCACTAATGTATTCTGACTCACTCAACAGAATAGAATGGTATTCTTTCATTTTCTGTAAGCGTTTTTCTTGAAACATTTTTAACAAAGTGAGAGATAACGGATTGTCGATGTTTGCTACTCAATCACGACAGAGTAAGAGAAACTGATGATTAGTATAGAGATAATGAGCTAATGCAGGTACTCGGAAATTAACACCTAGACTCGTATTAAGAGCCCAAAAGAGATATCTAATGGCCGATACTTATAATTTACGGACCGTTATTGGTTAAAATTAAGACTCTTGTATCTTTACCAATAATGAAGTAGCTATCACAGATAACATTAGCTTACAAATCTATGTATATGCCCAGTTTGACAATAAGTAAATTATTGTATAAAACAGTAGAAAATAATTTAATTCTATTAAAAAGCGTGGGGTGCTTGATATTAATTGATTATAAAAATACCTCAAAAAGCACCCCACGCTTTTTAATAGAAGTAAATTATTTTCTACTATTTTAGTTTGGTTTTTAAAGCGTGTAATTTTAGTTTTTTAAACAATTATTTATTTTCTATTTTTTAGTTCTGCTAATTTAAAAAAGCGTGATTTTCAGTTTTTTTCTATTTTTTTTCATTATTGAGTTGTCATCGCTCCTCGATAAGTCTACAAACGTAAAAATAAATCTGACCGTTTGTTGTGGGTCAAAATCAAGTTCAAAAAAGGAGTCGATTACAAACAAACATACAGGTAAAGCTAATAAAAGCGTGTTAAAATTGCTACCATTGGTTATCTGTGCCATGTAAGCAAAACGACTCGTTTTTTTAAATTATAAGAATCAAGCTGAATTCCTTAGAAGAGATTTAGGTCGAAGCCGCACAGGAAGGTGCTTCGCTGCGTGCTCCTAGCAAACCAACGCATCTTTTTACAATTTTCTTCTTCTTCATCATCTCGATGATTCATTCCATTTATATCCTATCCTACTCCTAATGTGAAAGTTTGTATTTTTAGAGGTTTGTTACTTAATCACGCAAAAACGGCTTAACTGATTTGGATGAAATTTGGCACACAGATAGTTTATAACCTGGATTAACATGTGGGATACTGTTATCTCAGTAGTACGTTCCTGTGGGATAATTTTCGACCTCCACGCGGGCGATGGCGCTGGCAATAGCTAGTATGTATTTAGATAAATAAGTTTCGAGCAGAATTCAGCCACTTCGATAGCTAACGCTGTGTCCACGTTTGCAACGACGTATAAATATCGCGGCAGGTCTTTTCCGCGTACTGGATCGTCAACGCACTGCTAAGCGTCGAGAGTCGAAAATCGAACAGAGTGTTTTTTCGACGCTCTGGGGTGCTCTCTGTTGGCCTCTCAATTCTCAGTTGAACACCAAGAGTTGAAAATTCAGTGCGCGATATAATCCCGCCACGGTATTTCAGTGTTGGTCTTAGCATTGGCCTCGTAAGGGTCTTGTGCGTGTGTCTTTGCACAGAGCGCACGATAGTCGCACTTTGGCTCATCAGATTACTTTTCCCAATGGCCACACTAATGCCGATCCCACACTGCATGACTAATCAAATTAGTCACTTTCTCTACTTATCAAGCGTGGCACCTAGCTCCTAAGATCCTAACTGTGTGACTTTGGTCTTAGCCACTTCAATGAATAGTCAGAGGCTCAACATTTTTTTAGTCGAAAATACTACTACACATGTCTATTTTTTTATCGTTTTAATCCTTTAAATGGGTCATTGTACTTATCATTATGAACAACTTTTACAATGGAATCAACCCTGAAATCGTGAAATAAAAATGAGCTGATCCATACATTTATGTTCACATATCTCGACGCAATGACCCTTTTAAAGGATTAAAACGATAAAAAAATTGCTATGTATACCATAGCAATATGGTTTAAATTTATTCGGCAAACTAAATCAGCAACCTAATTACGTAACGCACTATTCATCAGAATCTGAAACATTTTGAAGGTTCTAGCTAATCCATTCTTTCCTATGTTCGATATTTTATTTCACATAAACGTGCAAGGGCACATATGAAACGTCAGAAACTAGGTGCACGGTTCCAATTTGTCGCTTCCTATGGAGAAGAGCCGGCGAGAACTCCAATGAAGAGTCTATTGTGCAAAAAGAACATTTTCAAATTCAGAGTCGTTCGAATTATCGTTACGTTTACTCGGTGCGTTCATGTTAAACATAGTAGTGCAGACAATACAAAATTATCTAAAACATTTTTTTTCAACAATGACCTAAGCACAAAAGTCATATTGTTTTCTTCCAAATTCTAATAAAGGATTGTTTCTGCCATTATTCGGCCACACAGCTTAATTCACTGTACTGATAATGGCAATTCTTCAAACAAAAAGGTCTTACAAATGATGACTCACAGTAACTTGTGTCATGGACATATTTCTGCCAAATAAGCGAATTATTGTATCGTTTCCGTGTTAATACGAAATTGCGGTTTTATTATGGGTTAATGTAGCTATGTAAGTTATAACCAGCTGCACGGGTGGCACTGATCGATCGATCGATAGTGATTCTTATGGAAATTTTGTCACTTAGTTTAAATAGGTTGATTTTACTTGAGATGTAGATTCTTTTACATATTGTGAATCAGAGAACGTTGTAGGCCTTACAGATTGTGAATTTATAGACGATTTTCTATTCTTTATTTTGATTCCTCTAAGTACCTGGTACTTATTGACTGTCCTCCCATACCCTTTTATCACTGAAATTTGAAAACATTGTAAAAGCCAATTATTTTTAAAAGAGTAACCGTGGAGTTTCTTGCCGGCTCTTCTCAATAGGAAGCGACAAATTAGAACCGTGCACCTAGCTTCTGACGTTTCATAAGTGCCCTTGCAGGTTTGTGTGAAATAAAATATTTTGATCAGGCGGTTGGTCCGTTGTTGGGTAACTGGTATGCATATTCTGATAATGGTATAAATATCACTAATACACACGGCGACATATCAAACTATACATTTCCAGTTTTAGCTGACCTCGCATTGTACAATAAGCTTTTTGTACAATGGGAAGTCAGCTTATACTGGGTGACCAGCGTTTATACCAAGACCGTTCCGTGTCTCGGAAAACAGTGGTCCCGGCTGTCATTCGTTCATCTTTGATAGTCGTTACGAGTCGTCAGAATCCCGAAAGTTTGACAACCATTCTTACTAAGGGGTATCGTGCTACACAGTCACTGGGCTGTGGAGAGTCCGATAGGCAGCCGATCCATGTAAAATATAGCTGTATCCGATTAGACTGGCAGCCGACCCCAACATGTGCGGTTCTTTCCTCAAAAGATCATTCAGACACCAATCCACATGGTCTTCACAGGATCTTTCCAAGATTATGTCTGGACTTTAAAAGAGACTGTGACCTCTTGAGTATTTTTTCGCCCTTTCTTCTCAGAGTAACCGTGTAGTTTCTTGCCGGCTCTTTTCCATAGGAAGCGACAAATTGGAACCGTGCACCTAGCTTCTGACGTTTCATAAGTGCCCTTGCAAGTTTATGTGAAATAAAATATTTCGATTTTGATTTTTGATTTTGAGTAGTCAGATAGGAAACGCCGACCTCATCTAGTTTAAAAAAAATATGATTGACGTGTAAAAGTGTTTGTACAAACCTACTTACTACAGATATAAAATCATTTATAATTTTTAATAGGTATGAAAAGGCTGGCCAGATGATGACATAGATGAAGTTAAAATCTGTCACAGTACTCTCAGCTAATTCAGCGTGACAGGCGTAGTTTATATTGTTAAGTTGGTACTGCAGTAAGTGACTAATCTCCTTAGGACTCGCTTCATTGGACTCATTGGCATAGCTGTGGTTACTATGGCTTCATAAGTTGTCGGCTTGATTTCCTAGGTTTAGCAAATAGTTCTTGCTGGCAGGCAATTGTTGTAATTTTAACAGACTTCAAAAAGGAGGAGGTTCTCAATTCGTCGGAACCTACGCATGTTCCCCGATTACTCAGAGATGGCTGGACCGATTTGGTATTTTTTTTCTTGTTTAAAAGGGTATACTTCCCAGGTGGTCACATGATCATCAAGTCAGGATCTGATGATGGGATCCTAGAGAAATAGTGAGAACTCTTCAAATTTTATAGGCACACTTGAATCGGATAATTTGGATAGTTTTTGGAAGAGTACTTTCTCAGAGTGGTCCCATTTCAATTTGGTGAAGATCTGATGAAGAACTTCGGAGATAGGCAACGGAACTCCTCAATAAATGATAGCAAATGGACTGGAATTACTGGAATCTAATGTCTGTCTATTGTTCACACCAGTTCATAACATAACATCACGCCGGGACGCTGTGAGGGGGTAATTACATGTGAACCACTAAAAAGTGAAAAATAACTTTAATTTCGGAAGGCGGTGACAAAAAATTAAAATACATATCCAAAGTCACCGCCTTCCGAAATTAAAGTTATTTTTCACTTTTTAGTATTTTTTTTTGGAAGTCGGTTGTTTTTTTTTTAAAGTTTTTTTGCAATTTTGGTTTCCAGGCCGTTGGTTCCAACCCAGCCAGGTACTCTACATTGTGTAAATAATTTCATCACCACTGCAGGCTTAGCTAGCACGAGCACCGATTTGTGGACGGAAGAATAGACATGACATTACCTAAATGATGTACAATAGAAGATAGATATGTTTTTCTATTAATTATAACAGTTGTGCGTTCTAAACGAATCATGTTTTTGTATACATATACTTTGTGGCCGTCGAGTAGAAAGTTTGTTGTCAGTGTGACTTTGACAGTTTGGTAAGAAATATTGTTCTGAAATAGTCTACATTTATAAGGACCTAGACAAAGATCGTTAGTAATGAAAGTAAAAATGAAGGATATCTACGGTGCGATGTCGAAAATGGAGAAACGAAATGTCACTTTGTATTGAAAAAGCACTGTCTATTCTTCGTAGAAATACAAAGCGTCATGCTAAGCCTGCTGCTCTGTAAACGGTGAGGGAAAAAAAACGTGAAGAAACCGGCATGTCGTAGACCCAAAAATTCGAAGACATGTGACATCTACAACCTGCACTGGGCACGCGTGGTGGATGACGGCCCAGTCCCTCTCACAGAGAGGAGGCCTGTGTAGGTGCAGTCAGCGTCAAAAATATCGGGACGAACAGGCTGTTCAAACACGCAGCGAAACACGACGCCGTCAACTTTACGTGTTTAGTTTTAGTTTTAAGCTGGTTTTTAATATGTATTAGATGTCATTATTGTTTAAGATTATTTTGTGTATTTTATGTATGGGCCTTAGTTGCCTGATAATAAAATGATTGTTATTATTATTAAAATGATATCAACAACTAAGAAAATTAAACTTTATCTCAATTGGATAAAGTTCTTGTCAGAATGACAGCTGTCGTGTACTGTCTTCATTCTGCAACATTCCCTGTGTCATTGAGTTAATATTTAATTTTCATAGTTGTTTAGATTTTGAACAATCTGTTCGTCCCGATATTATTGACGCTGACTGTGCCAACAGTGGAAACATTATAACCTAATTAAGATATGATGATTCAGACTGGAGTTTGGTTTGAAATGGCAAATAAGACTGCTTCATTGGCCTAGTGGTCGGAAGCACTACTGCTGAGCTTTGGTCCTGGGTTCTTGACTCTCGGGTCGGGTAAATCGTTATTGGGATTTTCTATCTGGAATTTCTCGGGGGCAGCCCGGAGTCTAGATTTGTGCCCGGTTGATTGCCCCCTATTACATGAGACTTGAACATAAATGTGGGTGTACAATAGTTGCACCTCTGCCTAACCCTTCGGGGATTACAGACGTGAAGTTATGAATTATGGCAAATAAGTAGGGCTTTGTTAAAAAGGTATTTTTATGACATCATCGATGACAAACAAATCTACATATTTGCATATGGTGATGACGTAAACATCTAAGACCACAAGTTTGGTTTTCTTTCGACAATTTCCACCTTCTCTGAGTTGAGAAGTCATCATCTGCCTAGCCGTTTCCCTACTACGTTGGAATCGGCTTCTAACCGGGTGCAGCTGAATACCAATATTTTACAAGGAGCGACTGCCTATCTGACCTCCACAAATGAATAACTGGGTAATACGATACCAGTGGCGAAAGCACCATATAACACGATTCCTACCGGCTTGCCATCGGTGATTCGCATCTCTACCGCTTTTGAAAAATGGCACGTCAATAGTGTCCTTATATGGTGCTTTCGCCACTGGTATCGTATTACCCTATAGTAGATAGTATT
The DNA here is from genome assembly GCA_949091785.1 of Polymixis lichenea. Taxonomy (NCBI): domain Eukaryota; kingdom Metazoa; phylum Arthropoda; class Insecta; order Lepidoptera; family Noctuidae; genus Polymixis; species Polymixis lichenea. The sequence goes on along the minus strand of OX420958.1, from coordinate 10,335,103 downwards.
TAAGATTGATAATACTAAGTAGTCGTTAAAACCGGCTTCGGTCCGGCTTCTCTTTTAGAAAAGTTGACACCTCGTCGCTGTACGATACCCCTTGGTAAGACTGGTTTTCAGACTTTCGGGCTTCTGACGACCCGTAACAACTGTCAAAGATCCACTTGAGAAGTATTAATTTGTAATTTCGGCCTATGATCGTTCGTCTAGTGACTGCCTCGTTGTTTTAAAGTGCTACATGCGGCCTGGTGACCTGGGTCTGATTTATGGGTTGAGCAGTGTTGTTGGGTTTTTCAATACGATTTTTTTCAGAAGCAGGATGTGGGCCCATCAAATCAGCCGAAAGACGTCCACTGCTGGACGTAGGCCTCCACCAAAGAGGGAGTTTGCCATTATCGCCACGCTTGGCAGGCGGGATGGCGATCGCAGTATGGTGGTAAAATGCATAGAGAACGCTGCTGCCCATTCTCTAGTAAGTCCCTTAGTCGCCTTCTACGACACCCGTGGGAAGAAATGGGATGGTGCTATTCTTCCACCACACGGAACTACGTCCGGCACCACACGGAACGTGGGCCGAGTGGGCCCAGTTGGTGGCCTAAGGGTCATGACCGTATAAAGCCGTAAACGTAAAGCTTAATATAGTAATTTTTCGAAAATATAATACATTTTCTTAATAATATGTAGGTAGTCTTTGTCTGTGACACCCCCCCCCCCAGTCTTTGGCTGCGACCGCGCCTGCTTACACCTCTGTCATAATAAGCTACAAATCGATGTGCACAAAAAGTGTGTTACTTCAAAATCAAAAGAAGCCATATTTATGTTAAAACGGCTTTATTAGCAATACTAACTCAAGACCCAGGATGTACTCAGCTTTGATGCGATTTCCTGCATCGGACAGACGTTCAAAAGTAGTTGATCATACGATTCCGTCTGTTTCCTTTTCATGCCCAAAATACATGTGATGAATTAACCTTTTGAGCGCCAGAGTCACAAATACGTGACAAGCGAAAACTGTCCCTGAGCGCCAACGACACAAATATGTGACAAAAACAGCGGTACATTAAAACACGAAATAAACTATTTAAACATTACTTTAATGCCTATTTATTTATATACCTGTAAAATAGAAGGTCCAAAATTTATTTATTTCCATAAAACTAATTAAATTGCATTACAAATATTGAGAAATTTTACGTTAAAAAGAAAGAAATAAACTCTGAAAAAAGAATGTCCTCACACGCCAGAGTCATAACTGCGTGACCGCTAGTGATGTAGCGCATGTTGGATAATATCATTATTTCAAATCAAAGATCGATTCGAAACTTTCCTCTGGAATATATTATTTTAGGTATAATTTGGTACTAGGATAAAGCAGCATTAATTTTATAAAACCAGTCTTAAAAATCATTCAATAAGCTACATAGTCAAAAATAAAATTTGGTTGGGTCGAATTTCGATATTCACTAATCCCAACTCAAGCGCATCCCTAACGCAACCCGAATTATCAGTACCCTGTACGCCATGGTCACGACTAGACGACAATATCGTGACGTCACAAGCGCGGCGACCAGAAATTAGTGAAGTGAATGAATAATATTTATGATTAATTTACTTGTGATATCAAGTTCAAGATTTATATTAAGTGACTATTATAATGAGTGGGAATTTAATGACTACGGAAGAACTTCTTCGCATATTAGAAGGAGTCTCAGATGACGAAGAATTTTCGGAAACAGAATCTTTGGACGAATTTGATTTAGAGGTAAGTTATTTTTATCTGCTTTTATTTTAAAAATTTTGAGCAAATATTAATCTTATTAAAAATCACGATGAAATCTGTAAGTGTGGCCTGGTATTGGTGTTTGTAGACCGAAAGAAACATATTTTTTACAGAAATAAGTTACTTTTGAGAATATTATTGTTGTAAAAAAATAGATACAGCCGTTATACAGAGTTTTTAAGTTGATATATCGATCGTTGTTTGTTTACATACGATTTAATTAAGATATGAATCAGCATACAGTTACCTACTAAATGCTTGTTGTATTATTTAACCTATTGATCGCTAACATAAATAAGTAAAAATCAAGAATGATTTTGATATTTTTACTTGTGTATATGTTTAAGCGATATAATATGCCAAAAGTTCCTTTTTTAGCCACGGTGCGCGCTGAGATCGATTTCACTGTCCCCACCACCCACTTTGCACCCAGCGAATTAGATGATCAGAATGCAGGTTGCATTGTAGATTTTGTATAATTTTGTTCTATTATTCAAAAGATTTATTAGTATAAGACTGATTGGTAATTGTGATAATTATATATAATCGTTAATTGTTTTAATTTGTTACTTTTTATGCCAGGTTTATAGAACTTAATATTTAAAAACATGTATACATAGTACATACTGTATAACATTTTATTAAAATTTTCTATTTTTTCATAGTTTTTATTTACCTTCTTAACCTATTTCAATCATATATTTTTAAGTACCTGTTACATTCGGAATTATAAATCTGATTTAAAAAACGTGTTTCATTTATTATAAAATAATATTGTACTAGAACATCGATAAACGAGATATTACGTTGCCACATCCTTATTTCGGAAGCGAAGTAGTTATTAAAATGGCGGGCCGTCCACGCCATGGTCACAATATGAAGACAGCAGATCAAGAATAGTGTTGTACCTACAGTTATTATATTTAAATATATTGTAGTCTCATATCTGTTATTACGGTATTATACAAGTCTGTAAATAGTGTATAACTATTACTTTAATAGGAAGAAATGTAATGTTGAATTAAATTTCAATGTTATAAGGACATTATATTTCGAAATTAAAGACGAAAATGAAAATAAAATTGATTATCGATGAAGTTTTGGAATCCCTATTTTTTTCGTAGGTATTTGCGGTGAATTTGTGGCCTGGCGTTGAGGGCAAGTTCATGCGTTTTTGCTCTGGCGTTCAAAAGGTTAATGTGTCATCTTGACTTAATTACGACCAAATGGTTGTTTTATTTATAGGTTGCGAAGCACATCGGGTTCGCTCAGGTGGTCTCTCTACGAGTCTCCATGACTATGAGTCGACCCTGCTTAAAATATTACAGTTTTTGACATAAATATAACATTACGACTTGATTCCTCAAGAGTTAATCCGAGGTGTACCTACAGCTTATAGTACACTCACATTTCGCCAATTATGTGGAAGGCCCATGTAATAGGGGGCGAGCTTATTGCCATCAACCGTGCACAAATCTAGACTCCGGGTTGCTACTGAGAGATTTCAGATAGAAAAACTCAATAACAATTTGCCCAACCTCGGTCCTCATGCTCAGCAATAGTGCTTTTTTTTCTGGGTGGGAAATCATCAAATAACTTCTCCCGCTCTGGGTGGAGCAGGAGGGCGTGTCAGACTTTTATTGACTAAAACCCACCCGTGTTCCCTCAGTTGTCTGTGTGCCAGGGGCCGTGGTATCTCTTTCGACCAACCCGCACCCCCGGCAGGCATCGGCCCTTGCGGGCCCCATCAACTGGTGCTGACATCTCTTTGAGGCGCGCGTGGAACACAACGCGCCGTCGACCCGGACTTGGTCTTTACCGGACAGCGAGCTACCCATTACTCGCCATACGCAAGCTTATAGTGCTTGCGACCACTACACCACCGGGGCTGTCATAACAATTTTTGTTGCAGATAAATGAGATATTCTGCCTTTAAAAGATTTTACACATAAACTCTTCATCTTCTTCCTATGAGGGCACGTAGAAACTACAGAGCGCGACCAGCTACGATCGTTACATACTCCTTTTGCTTCGTTTCCATCATCATCATCATCATTTCCGCCGAAAGACGTCTACTGCTGGACATAGACCTCCCCAAAGCACCGCCATTTCGACCGGTTCTGTGCGGCCTTCACCTAGTCATCGGTCATCTTGTGGGAGGCCTTCCAGCGCTACGTCTTCCAGTACGCGGTCGCCACTCCAGAACCTTCCGGCCCCATCGGCCATCTGTTCTGCGAGCAATGTGCCCTGCCCACTGCCACTTAAGTTTGCCAATGTTTCGGACTATGTCGGTTACCTTGGTTTTCCTGCAGATCTGTTCATTCCTGTTTCGATCACGTAAGGAAATTCCAAGCGCTACCCCTCTCCGTGGATGGCCCTTTGGGTGATTTTTAGCCTTCTAAAAATCAAGCATCGAAGGTCACATCAATTGAAGGCCGCAGGAATCCGCGGAAGTACAGTACCGGCCGAAGTGGCGGAGCTTGGGGGAGGACTATATCCAGGGCCCTAATTCACTATAACCACTTAACGTTTCCTTACTTCGTAACCACGTCAATTCCTTAGATCACACACGAAATCTGTTAATATCGTATTAATAATATCGACAAATTGCCTTGAAACATACAGAATATGACATTTCGATTCCTTACCGTTACATTGGTTTCTACAAGCCACGATATTGACGTCATCATAACCATACAGAATTGTGGCCCAGCAGTGGTCATCTTTCGGCTGAAATGAGGATGATTCCTTCGATGAAATATATTCATTTTGACAAGTACTGTGTGGATATTAATCAGGTCAACTGGCTGGATTTCTAGGCCCAGGATTCTTCTAGATATGATACATTATTTTATTTCTGTTAATACGTTTGTAGAAACACTTTTACACGTAAATCATGTTTTAAAAACTAGATGAGGTCCGCTTTTCCTATCTGACTTCTTTGAGAAGAAAGGCGAAACAAACTCAGAGGTCACAGTCTCTTTTAAAGTCCAGACATAATCTTGGTCAGATCGTGTGAAGACCATGTGGATTGGTGTCTGAAACGATCTTTTGAGGAAAGAACCACACAGATTGAATAGACCTGTCCAGTCACTGCACGCATTTATCAGTAATCATGCAGCTCAAGACACGGTTTTATTACTAGATACCACTCCCAAAATTTTTATTAAAAGAATCCAAAGATTCGGTATCAAAACTGCACCAACAGAGCACTAAATCTTTGATATTAAATGGGATTTCTAAAAAGTGAAACGTTCCATGTACTGGCATGCAAATGTAGGTCGCAGTTGAATGCCGGCTTGCGTTGCGTCTCATTGCATTGTGGTGCACTGTATTTAACAATACTAAGTGCTATTTGTTTATTACTGCAGTATAGGTACATACATATACTCACGCCTTCTTCCAGTGTGGGTAGGCAGAAATTACAGAACGCCACCTGCTAAGATCCTTTCATACTCCTATTGCCTCGTTTACGTTCATACATCAGTGGCCCTAATGTGAGTTTCATTTAACCATCTCAATCACGCGCATCGAGCGCGTTCGGCGCTCTGATTGGCCCTGGATTAGTGTCGGACCAATCGGAGCGCCGAACGCGCACGATGCGTTTGATCGAGATGGTTAAAAGAAACTCACACTAGGGCCAAAGATCCTTACATACTCCTTTTGCCTCGTTTACGGTTATACACGCACGCCGCACCATTAGGTAGACCAATGAGGTTGCCGGTTGGTTTACCGCTGCGTAACTCTCGCAACCATCGTGCTGAGGCCTTAGCGGTCCGTCACCAATCCAGGGCCAATTGGAGCGCCAAACGCGAACGATGCGTTTGATCGAGATGGTTAAATGAAACTCACACTAAGGCCTCTAGTCATACATGCACCTACCTGACCTTTCTAGAGAACATCACCAATAAGCGCGCTTACTCTTGATTTTAATTCCGATCGAACGACATTGGAATTTTGACGTTTCGTACTCTTGAGTTGGACGCTAGCGCCAAATTGTGTTTAAATGGCGTATCTTTTTGAAGAACTAAGTGGAACCGGACTTGGCGGGCGGCATTGCGTCAATATTACGGTGGGATTGTTTGTAGACTGTGATTTTTCCAATAACAAAAGTGTTACTTTTTAAATAAATAAATAAATAAATTATCGTAATGAGTCGAACAACACTAATGCGGCCCGTAACAAAGCTAACTTCATGTGTAACAAAATAATCGCGAGACAATCCCAATTTCAATTCAATGTTGACACTATTGTTTTCAAGAGTACCGAATCACGTGACTGCAAAATTAACACTGGAATTGTATTGGCTTTAGATTGGAATTAAAATTAGTCTGAAGAGTAAGCTCGCAGGTCACTATAATTATGTCCTCCTAGTGCAGGGATGGCGAACCAATGGCACGCGTGCCTTTGGTGGCACGTAACAAAATAATTGGGCACGACAGCGTAAGTCACAGTATGGTAGGTTCAGTATGATAGGAGTATGGTAAGTTCATCTTCTTAAGCCTGAGTCGTTACATTCAGAAGCCATACCTTTTCACATGGTTATATATTATGTCATATGACCTAATACTAGAAACCAGAAGTTACACTGCTTTGTTCTTTCATTTAAATGAGGTGGTGTGATGTTGATTAATATACAAGGTGTAATTTTAATCACCTTTAACCTCATCAGGGGTCATTGTACTCATCATTATGAACAACTTTTACTATGCAACCAAACCTGTAATCGCGAAAAAAAAAATCTGTTGTTCCCTATACATTTATGATCACATAACTCGTCAAAATGTAAGGAAGAGCTGATTTTATTTTCGCGCTTTTTGAGGTATTTTTATAATCAATTAATATCAAGCACCCCATGCTTTTTAATAGAATTAAATTATTTTCTACTTTTTTAGTTTGGTTTTTAAAGCGTGTTTTTTAGTTTTACCAACTATTATTTATTTACAATTTTTTGGTTCTGCTAACTACAAAAGCGTGATTTTTTTTTGAATTGTTATCGGTCCTCGATAAGTCTACAAAGTTTAAATGAAATCTGACCGTTTGAAGTGGGTCAAAATCGCGCCCTAAGGAGTCGGTTACAAACATACAAGTGAAGCTAATATAAAGTATGTAACAAAATATGATTAGTTACCGTGACAAATACGGCTTAATACAGAATTATAGTAATTAAAATCCTCTAATTTCATTTAATAAGTGTTGAACGACTATTTCATAAGAAGTCATGTCTTCAATTTTTCGGTTCTAGGAAATGCCGGTTTCCTTCACCGTTTTGAGAACAGTTGCGATGGAATAATTTACACAAAGCAAAGCGCATGTCGCGGTTCGAAACCACGACCTACAACTTGTAAGTTGCAACTTGTAAATGTGTTCTATTCCCGAAAGAGAACAAATATATTTATAACCTACTAGCAGCGCTCCGCAGTTTCACCCGCGCAGTTCCCGTTCCCGTAGGAATACGGGGATAAATTATAGCCTATGTTACTCAGTGATAATCTACCTTTCTAACGGCAAAAGAATTTTTGAAATCGGCTCAGAAGTTTTTAAGTTTATTCGTTTTATACAAATCTTTCCTCTTTATAATATTAGTGTAGACAGAGACTGGGTGTCTATTTCTTTAATTAGGATTATTCTATTCTATATTCGTTTTAATGTCACTTAGCAGGCATTAGCAGCTTTAAAATCTGCTATATCTGTATCATACCTTTCTTGTAATAAATTGGTGTAATTATCATTTAAATTCTTGTACAGTCGTATAAATCAAGTGTCAATTTGGATAAGGTGAAAAATGCGACCAATCCATTTCGGGCGGGACATGTCGAACAGTTTTGGGAGGCATGTCTCACATTTAAATTCTACAAGTTCTAATTATAAGGACAATTTTATGTCACCAGCTCGTTTGGTGGGAAAATTCGAAGACTTTGAAGAAGGAAGAAGCCTCGTACTTGTTATAAGTAGGATTTTGGGGTCTAGTGGGCTCAAGAGCTACTGATGAGCGTGAGGTCTTGGTTTCGTTTCCCAGGTCGAACAAAGTGTTGCTAGATTTTTCCATCAGGAATTTCTAATTAATAGCCCGGAGTCTAGATTTGTGGTCGTTTGATGGAAATAGGCTCGTCCCCTGTTACATGGGACTTAAAAATAACTGGATAAATGTAGGTATATTATTGGTACACCTCTGCCTAATCCTGCGGAAATTACTGGTGTGATGTTATTGAATTCCGAAGGATACAGTGTAAGGCTAATTAAAAATACAAAACTACTACTATACGTATATGTTGCAGCCATCTGGTTAAATTAGCCAGCTAATTGGATGCCTAGGACGTTCATTACACGCCGGCATCCAATTGGATGCCTAGGCCGATAGTTAATTGAACTAGAATTATTCAACTTTTAACAATTTGACGTATTGAAAGTCAGCTCTTTGAAGATGACTGACCAAGTCTCAGCCAAGTGATTCAAATTTAGTTCAGTTATTTTTCCACTACGGCGCTAGTAGTCACCATAACAAATAATGAATAATAATATAATAATAATTCAACCCCTCGCCACTGCAGAGTACGAATTTCAAGAGTTTCAAATGATCCAGAGTTCTATTAGCCGAAACTAACTAATTCAACAAAGCAAACTGAACCAAAAAATTCGATGAAAGGCTAACAATACACGCTGGCAATACTTTTTGTGGAGTGCATTCCACGTCCGGTGAAATGTCCACATTCCTTACTCTTCTGAGGAACCTAGATATTTTAAATTCAATTTATTTATACCCTTATATGAAAGCGTTGATTCGCTCAACGTTTCCAAACTCAAACTTTTTAGATCCTTTTACAATTTTTTTTTTTTCGGAAGACAATACCAAAATCTTTCGTATTTTCATTACATAAGCAAATGGCAAAATATCTTTTGAAGAATAAATATACCTTCTTTCCCAGAAAGGTTAGGCGGAGATGTACCTATAGGTCACCCACATTTCGCCAGTTAAGTTAAAGTCCCATGTAATAGGGGGCGAGCCTATTGCCAACAACCGTGCACAAATCCAGACATCGGGCTGCTACTGAGAAATTCGAGATAGAAAAACCCAATAACACTTTGCCCGACCTGGGAATCGAACCCAGGACCTCATGCTCAGCAGTAGCGTTTGCGACTACTAGAGCAATGAGGCAATTTGAAGGATAGAAGTCTTTCCGGCCCTGGTCCAGGCCATGGTTCGGAGCGAGAGTGCATGGGTAGCCATCACCTCCTTCTGCGAAGCAGTAATCCTCGCGAAGAGGGAGGCGGCGCACGTAACGGAGAGGCAGTATATGCGCCCTCACGGCCCTAGTCGCCGCAGGAGACGCCCTGTGCGTCGGGAATCCCAGGCTGATTCCCGGCCACGGTAGGCGCGGGCTTGCGGACGGCGAGTAATGGGGAGCTCGCTGTCTGGTAAGGACCAAGCTCGGGTCGACGGCGCGTTGTGTTCCACGCGCGCCTCAAAGAGATGTCAGCACCAACTGATGGGGTCCGCAGGAGCCAATATGCCTGCCAGGGGTGCGGGTTGTTTGAAAGAGATACCGTGGCTCCTGACACACAGGCAACCGAAGGAACACACCCGGGGTGTTAGTCAGTAAAAGTCTGACACGCCCTCCTGCTCCACCCAGAGCGGGAGAAGTTATTTGATGATTTCCCACCCAAAAAAAAGGATAGAAGTATTTTTAAAGGATTTCGTGTCTAATAATATGGCTTGACAATCATCATGCCTTGCCAGCAGGTGGTACGACAGGAAGGTTAAGGTAAAAAGGTCATAAGCAAGACATGATGGTAGATGACCAATGAAGACCTTAAAAAATTTAAGAGACTAACAACATCGCCCGTTTCTCCCGAAACTGTCGGACGCCGATAAAGACCCTACTCACACTTATTCAGCTCTGTTCAACTTATGTCCATAGAAAACAACATTAGCATAGTATCAATCTATAATGTTCCCACTGTTGGGGACAGGCCTCCTCTCTTAGAGAGAGAGGGCTACGATCTACCACGCGGGCGCAGTGCGGGTTGGTAGATGTCACATGTCTTCGAATTTTTCGTTCTAAGTTATGCCGTTTGCACATGATATTTTCCTTCACCATTTGGAGAGCAGTGGTGATCAAATTATGTACACAAAGTAAAAATGTCCTGGGTTCGAAGTCACGACCTACAACTCCTAAGTCGGAGCCGATACCACTAGGCCACCAATACGGAATGGCGAGACATACCTACTAATATTATAAATGCGAAAGTAACTGTCTGTCTGTCTGTTACGTTTTCACGCCTAAACCGCTGAACCGAGCGTCATGAAATTTGGCAGAGATATAGCCTGGGATATGGAGAAGGACATAGGCTACTTTTTTACGCGATAACCGACATCCACACGGGCGGAGCCGCGGGCAAAAGCTAGTATTATAAAACACTATTCCAGTAACACCATTGACGAGAAAATAATTAAAATGAAAAAGGTTTAAACTGTTACTTCACAACGAATAGGAGTACTTTATGAATGGAACGATTCGAATTACTTTTTTTAACGGCTGTACAATGGTTAACTTTAGATTAGACACGCTTTGACGTCCATTGATGACTTCCAAACTGCTTGGAATGACTCTTCTGTAGAATTGGAGTAACAGACGATGAAATGGTTTAGACGAAATGAGTAAGAACGTGGTGAAGAAGTTCTCTTTGGCTCTTGTGTTGCTAACTTGACTTTGGAACATATGTGTTAAATAAAAGTATAATATTTCCATAACATTTAAGTTCATCATCTGCCTAGCCTTTTTCCAACCATGTTGGGTCGGCTTCCAGTCTAACCGGATGCAGCTGAATACCAGTATTTTACATGGAGCGACTGCCTATCTGTCCTTTACAACCCAGTTACTCGGTAAGACCTCTTGGTAAGACTGGTTATCTGCCTTTCGGGCTTCTGACGACCCGTAACAGCTGTCAAAGATATACGATAGACAGGCGAGAGCAGAGCAGTAAAAATAGGGAAATCATGGGGCATCAAAAAATTCGTCCGCATCGTTGTCAGCAGGAGAAGTGCATAAAACGCTAGCAGCATTGCCCCGTTGTATGGCAACGCTGATTCTTTGGCCAAAAAATAGGCCAGCCCTCTGGTCACGTGAAGAGTCGACCAACCGCTTGGAGATGTCTCGAAAACATGTGTTGAGTTTTATGCCCAAATTGATATTGTTGCCCGCAGTTTGTTGCGCCACTTCTTCCCAGCTAAAGCACTAGGAAGTGATGAACGGCGGGCGTTTTCGGGACTGTCTTATGTCATTTTGACGTTCAAAAAGTGCTGACTCTCAGCCTAGTTTGAATAAATGACTTTTGATTTTGATATGAACGAGGTGGATTTTTTTCTAAATGTAGCATCAACTAAAAGTAATGGTCGGATTGGCCCGGAATTTCGATCTGTGCCCGATTGATGGCAATAGGCTAGCCCCATTATTTATTTTTATCAGTAATCATGCAGCTGCATGATTACTGATAAATGCGTAGTTGAGCTCAACTCAAAACTTAAGGAGCAGAGGCCATAGTGTGAGTTTCATTAAACCATCTCGATCAAACGTATCGCGCGCATTTGGCGCTCGGATTGGCACTAGATTAGTGACGGACCAATCGGGGCGCCGAACGCGCTCGATGACGTTGATCGAGATGGTTAAATTAAACTCACACTAGGGCCACTGAACGATTCTTGTGTACAAAAGTTCAAGTAATTTCATAAAAATCATTGATTTAACTAAAATCTACCAGCGCAACAATTGTTTATCTGATCAACTGCCATTTCTAAAAGGCACAATAATAATTTATTGTAAAAGCGTTTACATTTCGGAACGATCTGTCAAACTCCTTCCTTTGATCGACAGTCCGATGATATGCCTAAGCCCTTAATATACATACAACAAAAACAGTTTATTAGAATGACGCATCAAATATACCGCTTTGAAGTCTATTCTTTGTAAACAATACACATCTGTACAAATATAATCGTACAAACAGTTGCTCACTTGTTTAAATTGTGTATGACAAAAATCTTAACTGAATACAGGTTGCTAATATAATACTTAATACTTCTTGCTAGAAATCATGATTCGTCCTTATTTTAGTTTTCGGTCAAAAGCCAGCCGAAGCTTCGGCCAAGCCGAAAATCGAAAAATTGTTTGATTATTTAATACTAGCTTTTACCAGCGGCTACGCCCGCATATAGGTCGGTGTACACATAAACCTTCCTCTTGAATCCCTCTGTCTATTGAAGAAAACCGCATTAACATCCGTTGCGTAGTTTAAAAGATCTTAGGGTACAAACACGAAAAGCGACTTTGTTTTTTTCTATACTATGTTAGGATAATCAACAAGAAATACACGAAATTTTATATTCTCGAATGGAATTACATAACGTGTTTTATTACTTTTGAAGTCTATACATATTGGCCTTTTCTCTTCCTAGATGTAAAAATAATAAACAAGATTTTTTTTAATGTTTAAATCATTTCCGTTTTCGGCCGAAAATAAAACTTAAAGGCCGAAGCTTCTTCTTCGTTTTCGGCTGAAAATCGGTCAGGCACTATTTAAAATATGTACATATAAGCTGTCGCCGAAGGTCTACCTGGGAGTTATACTTACAGTATACTCAAGATTTTCGTGATTGCAAGAACCTCGTGTTCTTTTCCACATTCTTAGTTCAGGATACGACAGACGTAGAGGAGAACTTATGCTCTGTTCCTATAAACAAAAACTAATCGTTTTGCTTACCAACGGTAGCATTAGCCTTATTAAATAGATTCGTAAGCAAACTACCCGTGATAGCTACTTCCATATGGAGGGTCTACTATGCAATGCTATGAGGTCTTTGCTTCAGTATTGGTAAATATACGAGAATCTTAATTGTAACCAATACCGATCCAATTGGCCATTATACTGTTTGGTAAAGGATTCGCCTCAAAATGCAATAGACCGAGATACATTAAAACAGGGAAGACAGGCCTTTGCTTTGTAGTGGAACTGAGGGACAAGGAGGTCTAAAAAAAGACCTCTTTGCAACAAAAAAACTTCAATATCGGTTTGAGACTGGCAGATATTTTTATGTGCATTACAGACAAGAGGCGCTATCTCCCATCAGATGGAAGGACCGATGGCCCCTGGAACAAACCTGTCTTTGAGTGAGGACCGCCAATCGGTTAAGGTAGTGTGGGATTTAAATCTCTTCCAGACTCAAAACTATACTGTCTGTCTGTACGTGTTTCTGTTAACTGAACACACCTTAACGACTGAACCGATTTCGATGATATTTGGAACACTGGCAGACCATGACCTAGGTTTAGTACGTTACTGCAGAATCATTTCGGATCTCCACGCGAGCAAAGCCGCGGGCGACAGCTAGTAGAATTTAAGAATGGAATGAGTGACAAAAGTGATGAGCAATGTTAAAAGAATAGAGGAAGACCAAAGAATTGGTGGATGGATTGTGTGTACGATGATATGGCTATAATTAGGTCACTGCAGATACGATTTGTATGGAAGAAAACACGCTCAGCAGACACCAAAATAAATGGAAAAAGAGAAAGAGAATGAAGATTTTTACCGATGTAGATGTGGCAGTGTCATCTAAGTATACTATTTGTAATGAACATTTAGTCCCAAAATGCTACTTGAATTGATTTTCCGAAGATTTTTTAGCTAAAGGTAGTGATCGTGAAGGTAGGTTCTGAGCCAGGACTTCGCCACTATTTTGTGGACGGAGATTGGTCTTCTTCATGTTCTTATTGTGTCGATAGCAACCTAAATACAGTCAGCCCAGAATTTGGCTGAGAGCTTGTCACTTTCAGCAGCGTCTATCAGCTCCTGTAGCGTGCAGACACCAGGACACGCTGGACAAGATATTAAGTGCCCCATTGCTTGTGGAACAGCACCACATTTGCACTCCAAGGCGGAGTCATCTGTGAATCTTCATCTTAGCAGGTTCTCTTTACTTCGGCCTACCTGACTCCGCAGTCTATTTAATAACTTCCAGTGAAGCCAAGGCAAGCTATGGCCCATAGATTTCGAATCCTGCAGATTCCAGAAACAGAAGCTTGCTGGTTAAATCCACCTTTATGTACATAAAGATTGGAGATCCGTCCATCAAGATACGCCAAGGATTCCACAATCAACCGTACGTTTTACGATTAATCGAGAATAGTGTCCAATATTAACATACGCGTGTGAGTGTATGAGTTAATCATAGATCTCATCGATCTTTACATGTCTTTTATAGCAGTAACAGTATCGCAATCGGGGACAAGGCCTTACGTTGCCCGTTTTCCAACTAACAACACTGTGCGTCGATATTATTGTGTGGCTCGCATAAACTTTGCGTGATGGGACACAATTTTCGTTGTGTGTGTAGTTGGAGTGACGGGCACATCAGTTTGTTAACAATATTTGTATATAATATTCATATTAACATGTTATTTATATATTTTCGTTTAACTGTTTAGATAAAACATTATTAATCGTAGAACTATACGCAATAAGCATTATTTAACGTTGAGAAGGTAATTTACCTAGATACTTAATGAGTTCATCAGAATATTAATTTATGCGTTGGAGACTTAATAATCTTAATAATTAATTACTCTTTTTGAGAGACGCATATGCCTTGGACTGTCAATAGTTGAGGCGAAAAATTTAATATAAACAATGCGAATTTCGTAATAGTAAATGTACTAGAACAATTTTTAAATGCGTACAAAACAAACGATCATTTATTGTCGAAAAACGTTGACCAGGCCGAAGCGATATAAATCTCGCGAACCATAACGACTGATGAATCAGCATTTAAATTGGTAACCCTAACAATTTATGGACGACATAGGTAATTACATTTACTCAAGTTGGAAACTGACGCTTTGCGTCGGTCGCATAATAAGCGGTTGAGTTGAGAGCACCTCGAGCCAATGTTCGTAAAAAAAACAACGATGACCCGTCTTGTCTGAGGAGAGGAATGGAATGCAACGCGACAAAGTCGAGATGAGCGCAGCGCACCGCTCACTCGGGGATCGCGTTCACACAATTTCACGTATTCGGGTAATAACGATAGGCAGTAACTCTAAAGTACATGGGTATGTCTAGCTAATATGCCGGAGAGGCCGTTCACAAGGCGCGGTCGTGAACGAATGCAATTATTTCATGCTCGATGTGCTTGTATCCGCCATTACGGTGGACGCGTTCGAATTTTGAATATGCTCAAGCTCAAACTTTTTTTTTTATTTGGTTGCGTTCCTACTCGCATGGAACTCGATTGTTATTGTTTTAATTTACATTTTCTCGTTATCTCTATGATTCAACGAGTTTATCATGTGATATTACGTATTGTACAGATAGGTATACCTATTTATAATTTAATCTTTCGTAAAACCACGTTATTATGAATGAATGGTGATGTTATTGACCTTGTTTCACTATTATCAGTCATTAAACACCTTTTCGTGGCAACCTCTTTTCCGAATATTTTTCTTAAGAATTCGAGATACGACCATAGAGAGTGGTTGATTTATTCATGTAATCGTTTTGTATACTTAATTAAATTTGAGATTATATAAGTTGTTTTATGCAGATTTACCGACGTACCTGAGTAGGTAGGTATCTTGATTTCGTAATGTTTGTAGACACGTTTAGTTCACAGTGACTTTCCGAAAGGAAGTCTTAGTTAACTATGTAAGTAGGTAGGTAGGTATCTAAACTTGGAATAGCCATTTTAATTAATTAATTAATTATCAACACTATTTAGATTATTACAATAGTAACAGCTATGATGGTTGATAAGAATAATAGATAGAAGTACCTAGTCTAGGTAGGAATAATAAAACGATAACATTGAAAACTACTCACACAGGTCCATATTACAGTAATGATAAACATTAATAACTGTTGCTTTTTTTTCACATTTTAAATCACTTTTAGCACGAAGATCGGGCCGGTTTATCGTACCTTTTCAAAAGTATCCTGTCTCACCTTTGAATGACATACTGCTGTATCTAAACACGAAATAATATACCCAACTAACAAGTACGGAGTGATGACCTAATACGATGGTAAACCTTATCTAAAGGGCACTTGAAAATATCGAAGCGTTGTCAAGCTAACACACACTTTTTATAAAACTATTAATTGCACACTTTATACCGTTTGCTCAACAAATAAAAAAAAAAACTGGTCTAATGTCTAATAACAGACGTTGCAACGGTTCGGAGTGATTTACCAATCACATTACACACACCTGGTAACAATTTACTTATAGACAACAGACGATTAAGGAAACATTTGAATTTCGAACACAAATAAAAACAATTGAATGTTAACGTAAGCATAGTATACCTGATTTTGGTGATCACTTTAACACTCGAGTCTTTACAGAAATAGAGAACAAACTTTCGCACCGGTTAGTACTCAATCGATGCACGATAGAGAAGCACGATATAATAAATAACTGTTGCAGAATTCACGGCAACACCTCGCCGTTTCACGAATATTGTGTTAAGAACGCAAGGGATACAGCTAGCCGCCACTAAAATTATTGATTTATAAAACAACAAAAGATATAAAACGGCCCGACTGCACACCCCCGCGCCGGCCGAATCGATCAGAATGATAATTGTCGTTGTCGCGCACAAAGAGACTACTGACTACTCACCTAGACAGTTGGAATGCACACACACATAAAACAACAACACACAATTTATGTCAACAATGTTTCGGATCACGACGTTCAATACACTAATTAGATGTGTTACGACACTTATTTATAATGTTTTTATTATGTTTAACTGTTAATTAGTGCGAATTAAAACCGATTTGTGTGTCGGAGACGCGAGCAATTCGACGATCACTAGCAAGATGGCCCCGCGTATGCCGCGCGGCGCCCACCCCCCCGCGCGTCGCGCGTACGTGCAATGAAAGATAGGTGGCCGGTACACACGGCGTGAGCAGGACGGACGCCCGTCCCGAGATACATCGCGAGTTCTACCTGCCCTACAATAAAATGTGATAACGCTCCATTTCGCACGCCATATTTGAACATTTGATTATATTGGAATGTTGTCGGGACTGATTTGACTGATACGATTTCAATGAGACTTTCTTGCTCGGTGATCTATGGAAGTACTGACTGAGAGCGAAGACCGAATAGAGCTAATATAACTAATAGTAGGAACTAGTTCACTGACCGAAATGAACTAGTACGGAGCGATCTTAAAAATGACCGAGCAGGCACGTTACCGGCTAGTAACTACCGTGTTATTGTATGGTGTATTTAAACTAGGTGCGGGTAAACTAGCAAATCTCAAACTTCCTGGGTCGACTGCACTTTGCCTAACCTATTTTAGGCTATTAACAAATTAAACTGCAAAGTAATGCTACCTATTTGATTTATATCGATCATTGAAACAAACAGTCGGCGCACGGCGTTCAGGAGTTTTTATTTGCTCAAGTGGCTTAATATTTAGTTAAAACTACAGACTGATTCTGAATAAACCATACATCACAGCATAGGTAGGCCATTTTGTAGCCCAAGCAAATTACTTAGGAATTTGTATAAAACAATAATACACATGTCATAAATCCAAACCACGCACTCGCACGATGCATCAGACAATCCAAGTGACATTGATTTACGAGCGAAATATCTCGAGACCTATCCCGGGAAGCTTAACGCCGCGCGGACCGACCGCAGTTCTTTCCCTTCACACCGCTTTGCCCGTGCCGAGACTCCCCCCGCTAGCCCGCCCTGTCCTCTGCCTACCGACCTCTTATATACTGCTCTCTTTACAACAGAAAAAAACACCAATTTCCCAAATTCCCGAAGCGGACCGCTCTCTCGCTCGCGGCAGACCTAAGATGGCCGACGGCTTCCATTTTGATCGCAGATTACAACGCGTCGCGTCCCCGTGCGCTCAAAACCTAACCGATGTAGCGTCCTGTAGTTAAAACACACTTTATACACTTATCGCACATGTTTTTAGGCTATTTTTTCGCGTCCAATGCGACGGTGGCATCGTATTGAGTCGTTTGTATGTGTATTTGCGTATGTTGGCGTGACAGGTTGTTTGATTGTTATTGTATTGATTGGCCGTACGATGTGAAAGAAAGTCCGTCTGTCTAAACGTTCGCGTTAAAATGTAGCGGTGGGCAATAGCTATGGTTTTGTCTCTTTTCACCGGTACGGTTGTGTCTACCTGTTAGTGGGCACAGAATGGCGTGTAGTCCCCTTTTGCGCTCGGCGTTGAACAATGAAATGTAGATATAAGCGATTAAGTATTCAAAACTCGTAATAATACTAATGCGGATGGAGCAGAAATAGTTCAAGAGGGACTGTTATATCACTTGCTAGAGTTATGCAGCTATATTTACGAGAAAATACGGAAATTCCAGGTTCAATTCCCGGTATAATCAAAGATTGTTTGGCTATAATACATAATTTCGCGGAATTCAGGGCTGCAATCAGTTTTATTATTAATTTTATGTCGAAAATTCGTGAAGTTTAACTTAAAATTAGTTGCAGTTTAGAAATTAGTATCAATAAAAACAACTACGTAGACATACATAAAGTCACACCTTCTTCCAATGGGGGTAGGCAGAAACTAGAGAACGCTACCTGCTTCAAGCAAATCAAACATGCCTAACTGTCGGTTTTCCTATATTACTCAACAAGTATTAATTATAGAAAACTTATCTTCCCACGTAACACTACTCAGATGTACCTGCCTACCCACCTACCTACCTACTCACTTATATAATGATCACAACACATCAAGTGTCTAGACTTCTGAAAGACCTAAATGCCTTCCACCTCTCCCTAAGACCAGAAAGAGGTCTCCAAAATCTTTACCCATGACCCATTTAAAACAAAAAAAGTTGCTCTCCTTTGTCTATGCTCCACAAGAACAGTGGAACAGCGGGATTCAATAATAGAACGTCTGTATAAAAAATATAGTAACCATAGATAAAACACAACACAGTAAGGACCTTTGTAGACATACGGGCCTTCCTGTTTACCCAGCGAGGAAGCTAGCGTTAAGTTTGTCTTTATATCTTTACTTACAAATGAATGGGGGTCCGCCCGGGCGGTTGCCATTTAATTTCGAAACAGTTGTTATTAGGGCAGAGATTGAGCAAAATTCTGTTACAATTGCATCACCAAAAGTATTGACGTAAACAAGTGATTATTGTGGTTTTCAAAAATGGAACCTAAAGTACTACAGATTACACTCACTGCCATAGTTACAAACAGCATAGATAATAGTGCTCCTATTTCTATATATATAGAAGTTGACTTAGTCAATGGTAGACAGCTGACAGCATCCTTTATAGGTATATGCCTTTAGTACCTACGCCACTGAAAAAGTTCTTTGGTATGCATTGATTATTTATTATTAGGGCAATATTTAAAAATATGGTTAGTAAGTACAGACGCCAGCACATAAAGCTATCCCAAACTGTCAGATTTTCCCAATTGAACATGAACCTCAAACATAAGTAATAAAGTTGAAAAACCATCAAGGAAATTTGACAGATTGGGGTAGCTTGTTGTGGTGGCCACTGTACATAGCTTGTTGTGGTGGACTGAAAGGTGGGTCCACATACACCTCTGCCTAACACTCCTAGGAATACAGGCGTGATGTTACAGTGTATTCGAATAAGCAGTTTTACAGGAGAAGCCTTGTATGGAATCCACGAAGTAAAGAGCTACTATGGTTACAGTCTGAGCTATTTTAGCAACAAGCACAGCATAATTTTCGTTAAATTTATTAAAATTATGCTGTGCGTATTGCCATCAATCCATTATTTTTTATCTTTTTCTGCTATGCCAGGCACAGGATCAAAATTAATTCACAATAGCCACAATCTACAGAGAGAGTCGTATTCCAAATATGAATACCTATACCGCCAAAACGCTAAGCAATTGTCGTACAACCTACAGAATGAACCACAGATAACCTAGATCCCAGCACAGGTACCAAGGCATAGATTATAAAGCCTTAGTATCAATAATATCGATGGGAGATTGATTCGCTGACATGACAGCAAGCGGTCACCACATATGCGAGGTCAACGCTCCCGTGAGGTAATGGCGGCCAGCTTACCAGAACTGTCGTACTTCTTGTTATCCTTTTTAATCCAGATCGAGCTATAATGTACATCATTTGACGGAAGTTGACAAAGATGCTAGTGTATTACATTGGTATCAACGAGTTTTTTTTCTAAAGGATCATCTGAGAATTTTTAAACCAGTTACCTACTTAGTAGGTTTCTTTTTCATTTTTCTGTAGAGGTTTTGTTCTTGTATCGTAATTAAATATCATTAGGGGGCCAACTGGTTTGAGTAATCTGAACTCAAGCGTTAGAAAAAGGATTAGCTAAAGAGGTATTTATCGTACGATGAATTAATGATACAGGCCTATGCCTACATGTTTTTTGTTTTTTGAAGCAGTAGTGTGTATGTTAAGGCCCTGGTAACTTTAAATATTGTCGGTATGAGCGATAACAGTTCTTATTGCAGTCTGTTACGGGTTAAAATCTGTTGTATTAAATTCGAATAACAAATGGGCAAGCGTATGTCGTAAAAATGCAAATAAAATCGTATAAAATAAGATATTAACTATTTAATAATAAATAATCCATCACTGGATGCAGTTTGGCGTTTGGAATTTTATGGTTTAACTTTCATGATATTTATTACTGTTATTGAAGGGATAAACCGATTTTAAAGATAATTAAGAGGTGACTTTCATGATATTTTTGATGCATTACAGTATGGTTAATTATGTTTTGAGTTCCATCACTGTATGTAAAAATGACTTTAATATATCATATATTTTTTTGTTTCCAAAATTATTTACGGTTAAAGAGATACACATCTTTAAAAAAAACACCTTTTTGAGCGTTTTCCAGAAATCTCCACCTTAATCAAATATTTTATAGGATAATTTATGTTATTAGTGCTATTATACGGCTGTGAACCTCGAACCGAAGCTAAATAACGTAACTATCGTAAATTCAAGAAAGTTTTTAGACTAGTTCTAGCATCTCGTAGCTATGTAGATGTACTAGTCTGCACACTGGGTGTCTTTTGTTCAAAGTATCAAATATTCACTGCTGAAGTTAATGAAAATCGGTTGCCAACTCATTTCCGAATTTTCTTTTTGAGCCACGATAGAGCCTACAAGATAACATAACATCTCCCCAGTAATTCTCGAAGGGTTATGCAGAGGTGTACGGTACACCCTTTTCAACTAAAAATATCCTGTTATTCCTTTAACACTATGCTAGGTCAAAACTTACCTTCTCCTTTTAAGTCGGCTAATTTTTTATTCCAGTATACGAAGTAAAATAAAATAATTTAGACCTTTTTGTTCCGTGTGGTGCCGGACGTAAAAGAATAGCACCATCTCATTTCTTCCCGTGGGTGTCGTAGAAGGCGACTAAGGGGCTTACTAGAGAATGGACAGCAGCGTTCTCTATGCATTTGGCCACCGTACTGCGATCGCCAACCCGCCTGCCAAGCGTGGCGATTACGGCAAATCCCCCCTTATGGGGAAGGCTTGTCTAGCAGTGGACGTCTTTCGGCTGATATGATGAAGATGATAAGACCTTTTTGTTAAAAAAATAAGTTACTGACAGTTTTAAATAAGCAGTCGACGTTAAGTTTTATAACATCATCTTCCTAGCCTTTTCCCAATTAGATTGGGGTCGGCTTCCAGTCTAACCGGTTGCAGCTGAATACCAGTATTTTATATGGAGCGACTACCTATCTGACCTCCACAACCCAGTTACTGGGTAATAGGATACCCCTCGGTAAGACTAGTTGTCAGACTTTCGGTCTTCTGACGACCCCTAACCTCTGTCAGAGATCCACGGTCCGCGAATGACGTGCTTTTCGAGGCACGGAAGAGTCCTGGTATGTAAAGATGGTCACCCATCCACGGACTAACCGCGGCAAGCGTAGCTTAACCTGATCGTTGATCCCGTGCGGCTGTTATTACTTAGCCACACGTAAAGTTTTATAACATACAAGTTATATTTCTAGTGTACAATAAATTAAAGTAATAACTTCTTAGTGGGGTGTGTTTTTCGCATGTAATAGGATATCCCGATGCAGCTGTCGCCGACTGTACCGGTAGGATGACCATGTTGGTGATGAGATGTCGGATATTTTTTTAAATATGTAGAGCTTTTTTTGAAGTAAGGTTCACTTTGTTGTTTGTTTTCATTCAAATTGGTAAGGTCAGGTTGTGGTTATTTAATCAGTGGGCTAATTGCGTAGTAGACTTACAGTAGGAATGGCATTCATTTTGACAGTTCAACTACATTCATTGCGTTAGTCAGGTGCTTGAGCAGACATTTTTTTTGAACATATGAAACAATGTATTAGCAATATTCTTCAAAATGATTCAGCTTGTGATTACGCAATTTGGGCGCAGCTTATTATCAAAATCAAAATCAAAATATTTAAATTCACATAAACCTGCAAGGGCACTTATGAAACGTCAGAAGCTAGGTGCACGGTTCCAATTTGTCGCTTCCTATGGAGAAGAGCCGGCAAGAAACTCCACGGTTACTCTTTTAAAAATTATTGGATTTTATAATGTTTTCAAATTACAGTGATATTAGGTATGGGAGGACAGTGCAGGCCTGTCAATAAGTACCAGGTACTTAGAGGAATGAAAATAAAGAATAGAAACTGTAGGCCTACAACGTTCTCTCATTCACAATATGTAAAAGAATCTACATAAGTAAAATCAACCTATTTAAACCAAGTGATATGATTTCCATGAGAATCACTAATAAATACTCGATATTACAAGTGTTGTATAATGTCAAATAATGACGAGAATATGTCAGAAAGTGTAAAAAATAAAATAATTAAAATTAACATTGTAATTTGGAAGCAGTTATTAGACGCTCACAAAGTTATGGTGCTAATGAGTTACCAGGGAAGCCACATGTGCAGAAGGAATTAATGCCAAACTTCCTTGTCTTCAACGTAGTCTTTTATCTTATAATATGCTTTTTTGATAAGGACACGTTTGATGTGAGTTTTAAACTTTCCATCGCTAAGTTCTGTAGCCGATTTAATCATATCGATTCATCGCTAAGTTATTAAACTGGCATACCAAAATTTAAATTAATTAATTGACCTGTTAAACTTTTGGATTTGACACTTTACGTTTGACCACAGTATGTTACAGAAGCAAGATGCTCCTGCCCACGAATCTTCAAAACTTTCTATGAAGCAAGTGCTCCTTAGACAATATTACTGTTTCCCACAGCACAGTGTAGACGTCGTTTCTTCAGACAAGGAATGGAAGAAAATAATTATCGTTGAAAGTATCGCAGTTGCTAGGATAAAAATAAAAACAACCTTGTTTACTTCCACTTTGATATTACAGCCGAGACGGCGTCATAATATTCTATTCCATGCAAAAACATATACGATATTGTAAGGTAACGACGGCGTAATTAATTATATTAGCCTTAATTACAATATTAATGGGCCCTAATAACGCGGACTTAATAATAAATGATTGCTTTTATAAAACAGTAATATAATATAATAGTAACATCAGTTTTTGACCATGGGCAGCGTTAAAAGAGGCTTTAGCACCCTGCGGGACTCCGAAAAAAAATCAGTAAAGTTAGTTAGTCTTTGATCTGACTAGACCGAGGCCGCTCACCCCAAACCCGCGAACCACCAGATGGCCCGCTAAAGTATTTGAATTGGCCCGTCAAAAGCTACCAGGACTAAACCAACAATAAAACGTATTTGCAGTCTTGATTGTATTTTCGACCTCAGAGTTTCCGCCAAATATTGGGAATTTGTTACCAAAAAAACTTCAGGAGGTTAAAAGCTTTGTTTAATTTTAATCACTAGGTATCTACCATAACTGTAAGGAAGTTTTATTGGCTAGATGACCCACCGGCTGACATTGAATCAAAATTATGGCCCACTTTTAAAATTGGTTGGGCAACCTTCGACTAGGCCTAAGACCAACTTTTCTGACTGGCAAAAGAAATCCATTTAGTGGTCTATTTTCATATACTTCACATTATTTGAAGTAGCTGATTCTAAATATGCTTTTACAAATATTTTACGACACAAAAACAGGACCGTCCCAATAACAAAAAAAATACACGGTCACCCCACAATGTCGTACAATTAACGTCGAAGTCTTTTGAATACCGTTGAACGTAAAAATAACTACTTTTTGAATTCCTTAAAACTGGAATCTTTTGAAATCACACTTTTAATCTTTTATATCATTATTGACGCTTCGGATTATTGTGTCTGATTACGAATTCTTTAGGTTTTATAAATAAAATTGGGGAGTGAGTCGGTGATAGAAAAGGAACAAGTAAGACCATCAATCTGCCTATCTTTTATCCAGCTATGTTGAGTTGAGTTGCCAGTCTAACCGGATGCAGCTGAACATAAGTTCCATCTGACCTCCACAACCCTGTTACTGGGTACACGATACTTTGTAAGACTGGCCGGTAACAACTGTCAAAGATCCTATTTTAGCACATCGACTTTGAATTCAAAATTGGAACACAAACCATAGTCAACGTCCATCTACTATCCGTCTGGAATTAAACTCACTTCAATATCGATTAAAAATGCATCGGTCCCTAAATACAAGCAATCGATATTCGATATGCAGAAGTAAATGTTGATAAAGTGAGATACATGCCACATCTAGAGGTGAAGCGACCTCCATTAATATTGATTTTATGCGAGAGGGCGGCGGCCGGCAGGGTTGCTTGTTGTTTGTTTATTTTAAAATTTATTTATTCGATTTGTGTAAGGGTTTCGGCTAGTCAGTTTTCGTGTTACTGAGTAATACCCGATTCCTATAATTTACAGACAGTTGTAGGTTAAATTAATTATTTATGATTACGCTTGTAGTTGTATCTTTACCAATAAAGAAGCAAAGACCTAACTTCGCATAGTACACCCATCACTATTTGGAAGTAGCTATCACAGGTTAAATTAGCTTACGAAACAATTTATTTACCCAGTTTGGAAGTAAAAACTGCTACCATTGCTATGCAAAACGAACCGTTTTTATTTATAGGAACAGAGCAAAAGAGAGCCGTTAGCTTCAACGAACGATGAAGCGAGTCTAGAAGTTAACCTAGGAACTGTACTAGAGTGGGTATTTGACGTTTACGGTTTATCTAGGTACTAGACTAGTGTTGTGCCTTCGATGGCTTCGGCATATTATATGTCAAAGTCAAAATGTTTATTGCGTACTAAGTGTACAGTATTGGTGTTATTTAGTACTTATGACTTAGCAGCCTTTTACAAGCATTGCAATTTTATCATTCGCCTGCCCTTATCATCCTAAATTAGCATGCATTAAAGATTATTATTTTATAATTATTTTCTCTTATATTATAAATTATAGTTAAGTCCAACTTAATGTCAATAATAATGAATTTAGTACAATTATTCAGCAATATTCATGTCACCCTTTTCAAGTAGTATAGATTATAAAGTACCTATCATAATGAAGTAAATTGGATAGCATAGACTAAATTGTTTGTATAGGACAGATCGCCACATTTGCACATGAGAGAAAAACGTTATTTTAAGCTAAACTTTAGATATTCTTTCACTGAGTAGAAACAATTTTGAATTAGGTATAGTTTTAGCCTTTTTTGGAATATTGTTACTGATTTTTCAGTTTTAAACATGTTGGGCAACTTATTATATATTTTTATTGCCATATATGATGCCCAGAAATGGATGCTGACAGTTGCCCAGAGACTCATAGAGTCAGAGGGTCAGGAATCATGTTTGGCGTTAAGCAAAAATAACCAAACGTCTGGATCCGATGATAAAAGTCTTTGAAGTGGACCTGGGCCAGCGCTGTGATGACAGTTGGAGTAAACTGTCACCGAGAGGCGTCCAAGAACTGGAAGCAGGAGCGTCAGTCATCCGGGGGCAAAATGTTGCTTTTACTAATATCATGGGCAGGGCGCATTGCTCGCAGAACAGATGGCCGATGGGGCCGAAAAGTTCTGGACTGGCGACCGCGTACCGGAAGACGTAAAGTTTGAAGGGCTCCCACAAGGTGGACCGATGTCCTTGTGAGGGCTGCAGGAGTCCGCTGGATGCGGAAAGCACAGAACCGGTCGAAGTGGCGGAGCTTGGAGGAGGCCTATGTCCAGCAGTGGACGTCTTTCGGCTGAAATGATGATGATGACGATGATAATATCATACGATAACAGCTATTGCGGTAATATTCAAAGCGGCAATAGAGATACTATGTGCACGTACCCACGGACGTAATAAAATTGCGGCGAATTTTTTCGCGCGCTGGATATTCAACGCACTGCTTAGCGCAAAGAGTTGAAAACCGAATAGTAAAACACACTATTCGATTTTCACTGTTGGATGCTCAATGCTTTTTTTTTTGGGTGGGAAATCATCAAATAACTTCTCCCGCTCTGGATGGAGTAGGAGGGCGTATCAGACTTTTACTGAATAAAACCCACCCGTGTTCCCTCAGTTGCCTGTGTACCAGAGGCCGCGGTATCTCTTTCGAACAACCCACACCCCTGGCAGCCATCGGCCCTTGCGGGCTCCATCAGTTGCTGCTGACATCTTTTTGAGGCGCGAGTGGAACACAACGCGCCGTCGACGCGAGGTTGGTCCTTACTGGACAGCAAGCTCCCATTACTCGCAGTCCGCAAGCCCGCGCCTACGTTGGCCGGGAATCAGCCTGGGATTCCCGACGCCCAGGGCGTCTCCTGCGGCGAATAAGGCCGTGTGGGCGTATATACTGACTCTCCTTCACGTACGCCGCCTCCCTCTTCGCGAGCATTACTGCTTCGCAGAAGAAGGTGACGGCTACCCATGCACTCTCGCTCCGTACCATGGCCTGGACCAGGGCCGGGCGCGAGAGTTCGCCCCCGCCGATCGCCTCCACGAGGACACATCTTCGCGCATTCTCAATTCTTGATTCAACACCGAGAGTTCAAAATCCATTGCGCAAAAAACAACCGCCACGATATTATTCCGTCGGTGTGAACGTCGACTTGAACTCCGGAACCGCATGAATGAGGAAAACCGCAAAATATAGGTGACTATTTAGGTAACCATTTTAATGAGAATATTGAGTAGGTAAAATACCATGGAACAACAATGAAAAGTAGGTACCTACCTGATTAAGTTCATTCAACTTCTAAAGGCATTAAAGCACCAACATATAATAATTATGAGGATGGGTCATTCCTGACTCACAGAAAACAATCAATCTGCCTATCTTTAGATACCAAGACCCTCCGTGCTGTCACTCGTTGATCTTTGACAGTCGTTACGGGTCGTCAGAAGCCCAAGACAAACCAGTCTTACCAAAGCGTATCGCGTATATTACCCAGTAACTGGGTTGTGGAGGTCAGATAGGCAGTCACTCCATGTAAAATACTGGTATTCAGCTGCATCAGATTAGACTGGCAATCGACTCAAACATTGTTAGGAAAAGGCTAGGCAGATTAAGATGGAATTACCGAACGGTGACGGTAGTTAGAAAAGACCCTATGATGCTGAAGCAGTCAATGACATATTATAAATAGACGCGTCATACACGAACATTAGAGCACTTAAAAACAGCATATACCATGAATGTAGCGATTCACAGCCACCATCGGTAGGTATCTCGCTGTCCAGTAAGGACCAAGCTAGTGTCCACGGCGCGTTGTGTTCCACGCGCGCTTCAAAGAGATATCAGCATTAACTGGTGGGGTCCGCAAGGCCCGATGCCTGCCAGGTGCGGGTTGTTCGAAACAGATACCGTGGCCCCTGGCACACAGGCAACTGAGGGAACACGGGTGGGTTTTAGTCAGTAAAAGTCTGACACGCCCTCCTGCTCCACCCAGAGCGGGAGAAGTTATTTGATGATTTCCCAACTTCAAAAATAAAACCTTTTAGTACATACAATCATACTAAGTGCGAAGAACAGGAAAGACCCATACCGATTCCTGTTGTTAGAAAGAGATATACATATATATTTAGTTACGTCACTAGCATTGCGTCGCGTCACTGGATGGTACGTGACTAATGACACGACAGGCAATTACCTTGCATTTATGTTGCCAATATTGAGCGCCGGTACCGCATCTAAAGGTTAAATATCATTGTAAGCAGTCCCCAAAAAATTAGTAAATATGTAATTTACTTTCTAAAACACAACCCTTTAAAATAACAATAAATATAATTTTGTATTATAATCATGGTCGCGCAACCCTAGACCGCAGTCAAAGCCCACGGGATGTCACACGTCCTGAAGCGAGTGAGAAGTGAGAAAAGGACAGCAACACTACAGCAGTAAGAGTGACAGAGATAAACATACGTCTCCCGTTTCGCCTCCCGCCACGTACTTGGTAATTCTTTTTACTCAAATAGGTAAGGCGGGTTGTACTGTATTCCTTTTGTTATGGATTTTTGGCGGGATTTCATTATGTTGGTTGTTAATTGATACCGAATTGATTTTTATAAACACGATTTTTTGTTTTATTTACCTTTGGAGGGGTTTGATTTGAATATGATTGACAGGGAACCACCCTGTCAATCAACATAATGAAATCCAATTAAAAACAATTAAATGATATTTTTAACATGGTCTGTATTTTAGTTACGGGTAGTCAAAACCCCGAAAGTCTGACAGAATTACCAGGGTATCTTATTACTCAGTAACTGGGTTTTGGAGGTCAGATAGGCAGTCGCTCCATGTAAAAAAATAATGGAATTCAGCTGCACCTGGTTATAATAGAAGCCGACCTCAACATAGCCCTTTGTTGCACCACTTCTTCTTCCCAGCTAAAGCACTAGGAAGAGGTGAAGGGTGGGCGTTTTGGGGGATTTTTTTTACGTAATTTTGACATTCAAAAAGTGCTGACTCTCAGCCTAGTTTTAATAACTGACTTTTGATTTGATTTGATAGTTAGAAAAAGGCTCGGGACATGATAGGTCGGTATTTTAGTATTTAGTCTGGCTTCCGCAGATTCTTTTAGCCATGAGTTAATTAATACGGAGATACCTCTCATACACCATATCACGGTACACCACAGGTATTTTGCATTTCCGCCGGGCATTCGGCTTTGCATTCATCTGCTGGCCCGAGCCAGCCAAGGTGTGTAGGTCTGAGTATTATTGTGTCTGTGAATTACATTTCAATTTTTTTGGGTTCTTTTCAGCTTTAAATAGGGAGAATTGGAAGGAGGGTAAAGGGGCTTTTGCCCTACAGTGGGACATCACAGGCTTTTAATAATAAGACAGATCAGCTCTAAGGCTATACTTCTTGGCCAAAACTGAATCTTCTCCACTCCACAAACTAATACCACTTAATGACCAACGCTTCACACCTGTTAATTTAAAAGACACTACAGAACAAAAAAACGAGATAGTGATTGACGACAGAACCGAATGTCAAGATTAGACCCAAAAGTCTCTACACGGGAGACTTCGCCAAGATTTTTGCCAATTAAATGTCGACAAAGATGCGACGAACGCGTGGTTAAATCAAGGTGAACTATTCCCGGAGACTGAAGGGTTCATGCTTGCAATTCAGGACCAAGTAAATGAGACCAAGAACTACAGAAAATACATAATAAAAAAATTAACAACCGACACTTGTAGAAAATGCACTAGTTCACCAGAGACAATCCAACATATTACCGGTGCCTGCAAATCAATAGCAGCAGACAGACTACAAACATCGACACGATCAAGTAGCCCCCGTCATACACCAAAAACTAGCTCATAAATACAAACACTGTAGTACTTTATTATAAATACTACTCTGAAACGGTATTAGGGAACCCGACAGCAAAACTGTACTTCGACAGCACAATTGACTTTAATAGACCTGACATCACATTAATTAATAAAATGAATAAAACTGGGTTCCTTAAAGACATTGCTGTACCAAATATGCATAACTTACAGACTACAATAGCCGAAAAAATATCTAAATGCACCAAACTAAAAGACGAAATAACTCGAATTTAGCATCTTCAAAAAGTCACCATAGTTCCCATAGTGCTATCTACCACAGGGCCCTCTGACAAAATACATTTCTGTTAGCGGCGTTCACGCCAAACGCTACGCCAAAATGTATGGGAATGACATTCCCTGCGGATAGGACACGACGTAATCTTTGCGCAGGCAATGTCATTCCCGTACAAATGGCGTACCGTTTGACGTGAACGCCGCTAGCAAAAATGTGTTTTGTCTAGGCCTGCAGGAGTAATTCCTAAACAGCTTCATCAGTCCCTTAGTTCGCTCAACCTGCCATCTAACACCTACCATCTTAGGCACGCCACGATTGCGGCGGTAAGTCCCCTCTTTGAGGAGTGGCTTGAGAGGCGGCATGGCGTCCTCACCTTCCGCCTGACACAGGTCCTCACCGGATATGGCTGTTTCGGGAGGTTCCTGTTTCGGATAGGGCGGGAGGAAACGCCCGGATGTTTCCATTGCGAAGATCGCCCAGAGGACACGGTGGAGCATACGGTGGAGGTCTGCCCGGCTTGGGCGGAGCACCGCCGTGTCCTCGTGGAGGTGATCGGCGGCGGCGATCTCTCGCGTCCGACCCTGGTCCAGGCCATGGTACGGAGCGAGAGGGCATGGCTGGCAGTCGCCTCCTTCAGCGAAGCAGTTATGCTCGCAAAGAGGGAGGCGGCGCACGGGAGATGCAGTACATGCGCCCTCACAGCCGTGGCCTTCGCAGGAGACGCCCTGGGCGTCGGGAATCCCAGGCTGATTCCCGGCCACCGTAGGCACGGGCTTGCGGACGGCGAGTAATGGGTAGCTCGCTGTCCGGTAAGGACCAAGCCCGGGTCGACGGCGCGTTGTGTTCCACGCGCGCCTCAAAGAGATGTCAGCAGCAACAGATGGGGCCCGCAAGGGCCGATGCCTGCCGGGGGTGCGGGTTGTTCGAAAGAGATACCGCCGCCCCTGGCACACAGGCAACTGAGGGAACACGGGTAGATTACAAGACGGTGGAGTACAAGTCTGACACGCCCTCCCGCTCCACCCAGAGCAGGAGAAGTTATTTGATGATTTCCCACCCAAAAAAAAAAAACACCTACCATCTGCTGCAGAAGCACATGCAGGCTAGTTAGAAAATTTCTTCATTTCTTCAGTCGCGGACACCTTGCACCAATACTCCCAAGCACATATCATTTCATCTACTTCTCTAATATTACTCCCACATTTAATCTCATAGCTGGACTATTGGCTTAGGCCCGTGCCATCAGTTCTACCCGGCTAGGCCGAGGGAAACAGACAATAAACAAAATAATAATTTTAATTTAATTAATTGTTATGTAAGTACTCAAGTCTAAAAATAATCAAAGGCAATTGAGGTTATAAAGAATCTGCTTATTCTATGTTCCAACAATGTCAGGGTGGTCAATGGTTTACTAAAATAATCACGATCACCAATTCAGCAAATTATTTGCTCGTTTAGTCTACGGTTACCATCCGTCCTGATTTGTCCGGTAATATCTGGCTTTCTGGTCCCCAGTCCGACCTTGTCACTTGTCCGGATTTCAAATAATAACGTAATATGAATACTGCCCCCTAAAATCCTACCTTACGTCCAAGCTGAACACCTGGCTACGTGGGGGGCGGACACGCGTACTGTACAACTGTACAAAAACTTATGCGGCTAACAAGGAAAGGTAACCCCTTTATGGAGTTTTGCGAAAAGCCTCAACAAAAAGACAGTGTCCGTATCCAATCGCAGATACTGTTTAAAAATAAAACACAAACATATACTTAATCTACAATAAAACAAAACCCAAAAAGTGAAACAAAAAACAAGACAAAAAAAAAAATATGAATACTTACAAAAATAACAATAAAAGTAAAATGTCCGGACTTTTCAAATTTCGTAATGGTAGCCCTAGTTTGACGCCATCCTTAATGATTGAAAAAACTCTCAATGACGTACTTTAATAAAATTACCTAATAAGTATATAGAATGATCTATTTTCGCACATCAAGTGGCTTAAAAATAATGTTATTTCCATGTTTTCCCTCGAAAGATCTAACTTGCTTATAAAGCTCGAAAGCTGAAGAGTGGGAGGTAGCCGTTTCCTGATATTAATAGTACCACCTACGCTATTATCGTGGGAGTTATTATAAGACATTAATGGAGGCTAAATATTAAATATGGTATTTGCCAACTGCAAGTAGAAAATGACTAAAGCGTAGAAATATTTCGTCGGTTATCAAAAAAATGTGCTGTTTCATAGAGTAGTGTAATAGCTACGCGGTCAAAATGTATGGAGCAGCCATTTTTTTTTTCATTACCGACGTAATATTTCAACGCAGGAGGGTTCAGAGGCCTTAGTGCGAGTTTCATTTATTTAACCATCTCGATCAAACGCGTCGAGCGCGTTCGACGCTGCGGTTGGTCTGTCACCAAGCCAGGGCCAATCGGAGCGCCAAACGTGATCGAAACGTTTGATCGTGATGGTTTTTTTTTTGGCTGGGAAATCATCAAATGACTTTTCCCGCTCTGGGTGGAGCAGGCGGGCGTGTCAGACTTTTACTGACTAAAACCCACCCGTGTTCCCTCAGTTGCCTGTGTGCCAGGGGCCGCGGCATCTCTTTCGAACAACCCGCACCCCTGGCAGGCCCCATTAGTTGTTGCTGACATCTCTTTGAGGCGCGCGTGGAATACAATGCGCCGTCGACCCAGGCTTGGTCCTTACCGGACAGCGAGCTACCCATTAGTCGCCGTCCGCAAGCCCGTGCCTACGGTGGCCGGGAATCAGCCTGGTATTCCCGTCGCCCAGGGCGTCTCCTGCGAAGGCCGCATCTGCATACTGCATCTCCCCCACGTGCGCCGTCTCCCTCTTTGCGAGCATCACTGCTACGCTGAAGGATTGATCGAGATGGTTAAATGAAACTCACGTTACGGCCACCGATTGGCCCTGGATTGGTGACGGACCAATCGGAGCCCCGAACGCGCTCGAAGCGTTTGATCGAGATGGTTAAATAAAACTCACACTAGGGCCTCAGAATCATGAACTGAAATCATGGTAACAGTTTGCGCGTCGATCTCCCTGCCATCCTGTACCTATACTTTGTAAATATATATATTTGTAAATATAATTTGTATCACGAAAAATCATTGACTTCTGATCAGGCCCTTCTCATTATAATTATGTAAGAAACTATTCTAAGATATTTAAAAGAGTCTGCGCTCAAGCTAAATCTAAATTAATAAGTAACAAAATTTGTATTTCTAAAAATAAAATAAAAGCTGTGTGGCAGGTAATTAACAAAGAAACTGGAAACACACAACAGCGAGATCAGAATGAGTTAGCTCTAAAAATTGATAATGAAACCATTTCAGATAAGTTGAAAGTTGCTGAGACTCTAGAAAATTTCTTTACCAACATCCCAATAGAGGTTACGAAGTCTCTACCCTCATCATCTGTATTAGCTGAATCTCTTCTTAAAGAAAACTTCAGTAAGGACATTCCAAATTTTGAATTCAAACCCATTTCTATTGCCACAATTAAAACAGCATTTAAAAGTCTTAACATAAAAAACACTGAAGACTTATGGGGCATTTCCGTTAAGGTTCTTGAAGATATCATTGACACAATTGCCCCTGTCCTAACAGGCATATTTAATCAATGTTTAGACACTGTTACGTTTCCTGACTTAATGAAACATAGTAAAGTAGTACCAATTTTCAAATCGGGTAGTAGGAGTGATCCCTCTAATTATAGACCTATATCTGTGCTTCCAGCATTGAGCAAAATTTATGAAAAAATCATGCTAGACCAGATGTTGTCACATTTTAATTCAAATGGGATTTTACATAGTCGACAGTTTGGTTTCACGAAAGGTAGGTCAACGACTGACGCGGGAGTACAACTCATCAGTCACATTTTGGAATCCTGGGAGAAGTCCCAGGATGCAATTGGCATTTTCTGTGACCTCTCAAAAGCGTTTGACTGCGTTGACCACAATACACTCAACTGTAAATTACACCACTACGGACTTCGTGGACGAGCTGCTGACCTTGTGCTTTCCTATTTATCAAACAGGCAGCAAAAAGTAAATGTTAACGGGGCAACGTCCTCGGGGTCTCTAGTTAAGATGGGCGTTCCTCAAGGTTCAATTCTTGGCCCTTTTTTATTTCTAGTTTATGTTAATGACCTTCCTTACCTGATGGCTAACTTCTCGGGTATAATTTTATTCGCTGATGACACTTCTCTTATTTTTAGAATAGATAGGAAAGATACGGATGTCTTACATGTCAACGATAGTCTAGCTGTTCTCTCGAAATGGTTTGCTGCTAATAATCTTTTACTCAATGCGAACAAAACTAAATGTCTTAAGTTCTCATTACCAAATGTACCCCAAGTAGGGCTGAATTTAAAACTTGATGGCAAGAAACTAGATGCTATTTCGGAAACTGTATTTCTAGGAATTACTTTAGATTCAAAATTGCAATGGGGTGCCCACATTAGAGCTCTTTCAAGTAGATTAAGCTCAGCTGCTTACGCAGTAAGAAAAATAAGGCAGTTGACTGATGTAGCCACAGCTAGGTTAGTATACTTTGCTTATTTTCACAGTATTATGTCTTATGGCGTTCTGCTGTGGGGGTCGGCAGCTGACGTAGATTCAGTTTTCATTCTACAAAAGAGGGCAATCCGCGCAATCTATAAAATGGGGCCTCGCGAGTCTCTTAGAAACAAATTCAACGAAGTTGACATACTAACTCTGCCTTCTCTTTATATCCTAGAAAATATCTTGTATGTTCGCAAAAATTTAGGTCTTTTCAAAAAAAGATGCGACTTTCATAATCTAAATACACGTAGTAAAGATGAAATTGTGATTCCAAAATTTAGATTAACTAAAACTAGTAAGTCATTTCTAATAAACAGTATCCGCTTCTATAACAAGTTGCCAAAATCGGTTACAGAACTTAGCGATGGAAAGTTTTAAACTCACATCAAACGTGTCCTTATCAAAAAAGCATATTATAAGATAAAAGACTACGTTGAAGACAAGGAAGTTTGGCATTAATTCCTTCTGCACATGTGGCTTCCCTGGTAACTCATTAGCACCATAACTATGTGAGCGTCTATTAACTGCTTCCAAATTACAATGTCAATTTTAATTATTTTATTTTTTACACTTTCTGACATATTCTCGTCATTATTTGACATTATACAACACTTGTAATATCGAGTATTTCTTAGTGATTCTCATGGAAATCATATCACTTCGTTTAAATAGGTTGATTTTACTTATGTAGATTCTTTTACATATTGTGAATGAGAGAACGTTGTAGGCCTACAGTTTCTATTCTTTATTTTCATTATTGACAGGCCTGCACTGTCCTCCCATACCTAATATCACTGTAATTTGAAAACATTATAAAATCCAATTATTTTTAAAAGAGTAACCGTGGAGTTTCTTGCCGGCTCTTCTCCATAGGAAGCGACAAATTGGAACCGTGCACCTAGCTTCTGACGTTTCATAAGTGCCCTTGCAGGTTTATGTGAAATAAAATATTTTGATTTGATTTGATTTGATTTGAAATAAGTGTATAAGCTACTCAAACAAAACTCAATTAATGACAGCTTTCCAGGGGTGTGGGTTGTTCGAAAGAGATACCGTGGCCCCTGGCACACAGGCAACTGAAGGAACACGGGTGGGTTTTAGTCAGCAAAAGTCTGACACGCCCTCCCGCTCCACCCAGTGCGGGACAAGTTATTTGACGATATCCCAACCTCAAAAAAAAACCTTATGCTTATGGAATAAAGTTAAAAATCTATCAAAGAAATTTGACAGATTCGGGTAGCTTGATTTGCTGGCCTCTGTACCTAGTCTATTTATGTAGCTACCTGCCCCTTCATCATCTCTTTCCCGACTAATTAGGGTCCAACTAACAATCTAACTAGATGCAGCTGAATATAAATTTTTAGGGTTCCGTACGTCAAAAGGAAAAAATTAAACCCTTATAGGATCACTCGTGTGTCCGTCTGTCCGTCCGTCACAGTCAAATATCTCCGGATCTACTAGACCGATTAAGTTGAAATTTGGTACAAATATCAATTTCTGTGACCCAAACGCAGAGGTGTGATGTGAATAGACGAAATCTGTATATGGGGGTCACTTTTGGGGGGCAAGATGGAAAATTAAAAAAAAAATGCAAACTCCATCGTGTGACTTATCACATGAAAGGGCTTGTTGTGAGGATCTCAAATATATTTTTTGGAATTTTAAAATAAATAGTTCCCAAGTTATTCAAGAAAATAGACGAAAATGCCCTTATCTCCGAAACTACTGAATCTAAAATCTTGAAAAAAAATACAGAAATTAGTTTCCTACTTACAGATTATGGGAAAACCTATAAGAAATCCATGATATTTAAATAACATTGTAAATCACTCAATATTGTGCGTACCAACTAGGGCATGCAAAAACCGGGTTGCTTTAAAAAACCGGGTTTTTCGGGTTTAATGTTTACAAAACCGTTGAAACCGGTTAAATCGGTTTTTTCGGTTTTTTTTTCAATTTTTATTAAAGAAATGAGAAATATGTATGTAAAGAAATAAAAATGCTGAAGTCTAATCAAAATAGGTTTTTTTTTTACTTTATCTCACTTATTTTAATACTAATGAGCATTTGTTTGCACTGAAATAAGCTGCAACTACTAAGTAACAATACAAAAAGTTTATTTTCTATAAACATAACATAGAATCAAGATTATTATTTAGGAAAACAACATATTCGTCAACACTTAAGGTACCTAACATACAAAATTAGGAACATTTGGTAGGTACACAAAGGTAAAAAAAAAAATATTTATAAAATATTTAATAGGATATTAAATAATTCAAACGAAAATTATTAAAGCGCTCTTCGTCGCTCTAGTTATTTTAGTTATTTAAAAGTTTGCTGTGCCCGACAGGGTCCATAATTGTTTCTAATGTTTGTACCACCTGTAAGTGTACA
The DNA here is from genome assembly GCA_949091785.1 of Polymixis lichenea. NCBI lineage: Eukaryota > Metazoa > Arthropoda > Insecta > Lepidoptera > Noctuidae > Polymixis > Polymixis lichenea. Next base: position 10,298,294 of record OX420958.1, on the reverse strand, counting down.
TTATGGATTGCAATAAACGATTTGATTTGATTTGTCTAAAATCACAGAATATTAAATAACAATTTAATTGTCATAAAATACAAACAGGCAAAATACACACACAGTACGTGAAATGCGATCAAAATAATTATCTAAATAACACATAAAATAGAAGTCTTATTCCTAATTTACCAAAACAAAATAAATTAGTCATACTTAAAGATATAGATTGAAAACTCGCTCTCTGATTCCACACTTGTTGGAGGTATAGATTTCAAAGCTTTATATACTTTTGATATACATTATATATGCTTTATATACTATTCTCCCGTTTTTCCTCCATCGTCGTAAAGTGTCATTTCCACCCTGATTTTAGTTTCAAAATCTAGTTCTGTAGATGGGCTTGCACCAGAGGTATGTTGTTTGAGCACGTCAGGGCGATCTTCGCAATGGAAACACCTGGGCGTTTCCTCCCGCCCTATTCGAAACAGGAACCTCCCGAAACAGCCGTGTCCGGTGAGGACTTGTGTCAGGCGGAAGGTGAGGACGCCATGCCGCCTCTCAAGCCACTCCTCAAAGAGGGGACTTACTGCCGCAATGGTTTTTTTTTTTTTTTGTTTTTTTTTTTTTTTGTGGTTGGGAAATCATCAAATGACTTCTCCTGCTCTGGGTGGAGCAGGAGGGCGTGTCAGACTTTTACTGACTAAAACCCACCCATGTCCTCTCAGCTGCCCGTGTGCCAGGGGCCGCGGTATCTCTTTCGAACAACCCGCACCCCTGGCAGGCATCGGCCCTTGCGAGCCCCACCAGCTGCTGCTGACGTCTCCCTGCGACGGGTCAGCAGTGGCCCCGCCGCCTACCACTTTTCGGCCGCAGGGGATAGGGAGAGCGGCCAACGCTATACCGACACTCCTCTTCCCCTGCGGCCCCACCGCGTCCGCCATCAAACGGTGGCGGCCCCGTCCAGGCCACGGAAGGGAAGAGCGCTACTCAAAAGTACCGGCACTCCTCCTCCGCCGCAGCCTGTAACTCTCAGCCGCGATGCCTCCCATTCGACATCGCGGCCCGCCTCAGCTGCGATGCACCTCACCGCAACCTACTTTTTGGCCGCTACGTCGTCGGCTTGGAGGCACAAGCCCTGACGAGCGGCCCCACCTTGGGGTTCCTCTTCGCTTCACCGTGGGAGGGTGACCACGGTTACTGAGCCCCCCCGCAACGACAATGCGGGAACCCCACTGGGGGGGACTGCCGCAATGGTGGCGTGCCCATTCTGTAAATGTTAAGTGCCATTGTAGCAAAAGTTCATGATCATAAATCTTAAAAAAATAACGGAAACTGGAAAGAAGTTTTACGCCACGTAGTCTAGTTAAATACACTTTAGGTGCAGAAACTCAACAACAGAAGATTTCGATTACGAAGATTCTAAATTGAAGACAAATAAACAAACAATATGCCACATTTGTGCCATATTACCTACTGTAAAAAACTTACTAAAAAAACGCACTCTTTGTAAGTCTACTTAGCTAGGTATTAATTTTATATTTTTAACATTCACATTATCCAAAGACCATTAAAATTTACTTCGTTGTTAATATACGTAATCAAAACATTAAAGTTTAAATGTAACAATGTGCTGTGATCAGCTCAAACTACTTCAAATAAAAACAGGCTCTTATTAATTACAGGTACGTTACATATTTACAAAAATGAGAACGTGCCGGCTGCCATAACCTAATTAATTATAGCTATTACTTATATGCATAACATCTCTGCTGTGATTAAATTTCAGTATTTGGTCATACACTTCATGTAATATTAGCAATGCATAATATACGAGTGATATAAAAGAATGTGATCAAACTTACCTACGACAAACACAACACGTGCACTCGTCTCACTCACTCATATCACTATACACAGACTGACTGAAAAACAAAATGGCGGCAACGTGGCATAGTAGTGCGACAAGGAACAAAATTAACGTAGCCGAAATAGAAACTAAACTAACGCCGCCTCGCCGTCCTGTTCACATTTTTCGGTTTTAAACAAAACCGAAAAACCCGGTTTTGTTATCCTAAAAAACCCGGGTTTCAAATCAGTCGGTTATCCGGTTTTTACGGTTATCCGGGTATCCGGTTTGCATGCCCTAGTACCAACTGACATTTGCAGTTGGAATGTGTGGGAGAACATATTTTTTTAAACTTACTGCCCCTTTCCTTACGAACGCGTAGAGGTATGAAATTGAAATTCATAACTTTTACTTATATACCTCAAGGTTTGTACGGAACCCTCGGTGCGCGAGTCCGACTCGCACTTGGACGGTTTTTTTTTACATCAAACAACAGCCTTAGTGGTCTCCAAAACCCATAGATATATAATATATGTCTGTGCCACAATCCTGTTACTCAAGCTCGTTTTTACACGCTTTATATTAGCTTCACTTGTATGTTTGTTTGTTTGTTTGTATGTTTGTATGTAATCGACTCCTTTGGACGCTATTTTGACCCACTTCAAACGGTCAGATTTCATTGAAACTTTGTAGACTTATCGAGGACCGATGACTATTCAAAAATAAAAAATAAAAACTTAAAAATCACGCTTTTCAAGCAAGCAGAACTAAAAAATAGTAAATAAATAATAGTTTAAAAAACTAAAAAACACGCTTTAAAAACCAAATTAAATAATGAGAAAATAATTGAATTCTATTAAAAAGCGTGGGGTGCTTGATATTAATTGATTATAAAAATACCTCAAAAAGCACCCCACGCTTTTAATAGAATTCAATTATTTTCTAATTTTTTAGTTTGGTTTTTAAAGCGTGTTTTTTAGTTTTTAAACTATTATTTTAAACTCAGGTACTAATTTGACAGATGTAATGTCAAATTAGTATCCGCCGTGTGGTGCCGGACGTAAAAGAATAGCACCATCCCATTTCTTCCCGTGGGTGTCGTAGAAGGCGACTAAGGGACTTACTAGAGAATGGGCAGCAGCGTTCTCTATGCATTAGACCACCATACTGCGATCGCCAACCCGCCTGCCAAGCGTGGCGATTATGTCAAATCCCCCCTTTTGGGGGAGGCTTATGTCCAGCAGTGGACGTCTTTCGGCTGATATGATGATGTCAAACACATGTCGAACTGCTTTAATAAAAAAAGCAAAGAAGACTAAAGACTTAAATGTCAGCTTGATCTGGGATTAAAAAGGAACTTTAGGAAACACGATACCTACTGCTTTGGTCTCCAAATAGACACATTTCTCCTTCATCATCAGAATCTACCTAGCCTACCTACTGGGTAGTACGATATCCCTATCCTTTGGTAAGAGCGGTTGTCAGACGTTCGGGCTTCTGACGACCCGTAACGACTGTCAAAGATCCACGAATGACAGCCGGGACCCACGGCTTAATGTGCTTTCCGAGGCACAGAGAGATCTTGGTATGTAAAGATGGTCACCCATCCACGGACCAAACATTTCAAGCGTAGCTTAACCTGATCGATCGACCCGTGCGGCTATTATTACTTAGCCACAATCCCCCCCAAAAATATCTCCTTCAATTGTCATAATGTTGCGTATTTTTAGTTCAACATCAAAACACATCTGGGTGATCGATAAAGTAAGATTAACTCCGACCTCAAAACGGCCGAAGGAGCGTCCTGTGCGTCTAGTGTCCTTTCTGTAGGACTTTACAGAGTACTCGTTTAATACGCAATGCGGAGTTTATTCTATTCGGAGAGGTTTTATTTGGGATTGTGTGTACTTTAAATAGAACGCCTTTTCTGTTAGCAGGTATTTTGATAGATTTTGGTCGAATTCGGTGCGTAATCTAGTCTAATTTACTTATACATGAAACAAAAACTTTGTACCTAGACCTACCCGTTTTTTACGAAAATTACGCGGACGGAGGACTATGAAATTTGGCACAGTTAAAGTTTATAATAATGGAGAGGAGTGCAGAAAGCTAATTTATTTGTCTTACAATGCATTAAAAATTCATTAATTTTTAAATGTATTTTGGTCGAAAATCGACCACTGGGCGACAACTAGTCAAGTCTAATATGCGATGGAATCTTTCTAAGGGGAAAAGTGTTAGCCAGTGACTGGTTGGACTGGAGGTCAGTTAGGCAGTCGCTTCATCCTACTTATAATCCCTACTAATATTATACATGCGAAAGTAACTCTGTCTGTATGTGTGTTACGTTTTCATGCCTAAACCGCTCAACACTGTGGTGTTGTCTTATATGTAACTAACTAGCTGTGCCCGCGACTTTGTCCGCTCGGAATAGTTTTCTTACTATTATTTAGATATCAATAAAAACAAATAAAATTTCTAAAATAAAAGTAGCCTAAGTTACTCCTTATTACATCAGCTACCTGCCAGTGAAAGTCCCGTCAAAAACGGTCCAGGCATTTCAGAGATTAGCGGGAACAAACAGACAGACAAATTAAAAAAAAAAGTTGTTTTATGCATGTAGCAAAAAGCGGTTATTTTAATATTACAAACAGACACTCCAATATTATTTATATGTATAGATGTATAGATGTATAGATTATATGTACAGATGTATAGGTTTTGACATTAAACAAAAAGTGCTGATTCTCAGCCCAATTTTAATAAATGTTTTATTTAGATTGTTTTTTCTTTTTTTCTTTTCCCAAATATGTTGGGGTCGGCTTCCAGTCTAATCGGATGCAATTGAATACCAGTATTTTATACTATCTGTTACCAGCGGCTTCGCCCGCGTGCAGTTCGGAAATAGGGTATTTCCAATTTATTAAAAACTATTTTAATTTGAAGATTGGGACGAAATATGTAACAGAAAAATTAAAATAAATTGTTTTGCATTTTCTCAATTAAAAACGATTTAAATCAAATATATTTTTCGTTGTTTTTAATTTACCGTTTTATCACGTGACCACACGTGACGTCAGATTATTTTTTAATTGAGAAAATGGACACAAATCAATTTACCTTTATTTTTCTCTTAAATATCTCGTCTCAATCTTCAAATTAAAATAGTTTTTAATAAATTTGAAAATACGCTATTATCCCACGGGAACATACTACCGGGATAAAAACATCCTACATCTTAATCCAGGTTATAAACTATCTGTGTGACAAATTTTATCCAAATCCGTTCAGCCGTATTTGAGTAAAAAACATCCAAACATCTTCACAAACATTCACATTTATAATATTACTAGCTTTTGCCCGCGGCTCCGCCCGCGTGGATGTCGGTTATAGCATAGGTAACTATATAAAAATTAGCCAATGTCCTTCTCCATATCCCGAGCTATATCTCTGCCAAATTTCATGACAATCGGTCGAAGAAGTGGCGCAACAAACTGCCCAGCAGCACAGCTGTCTGTTCAGTTGGAAGAACTTGATTGTTTACAATAGTAAGTATGCGTCGCGTATAAGCAATTCAGCGTCAGCGACCCACTCCAGCCGAGTATACCCGACAGCGTCACCGACACACTGCAGCCGAGTAGGTATAACCGATTCAGCGTCACCGACCAACTGAAGCCGAGTAAGTATACCCGATTCAGCGTCACCGATTCGAGCGTGACAGTTCAGTTTCGTTCACTGTTCAGAAAGAGTTTCTTTGTGATAAAGTTGAAAAACTATGAAAGAAATTTTACAGATTGGGATAAATTGATGTACTGGCGTCTGTACCAATGGTGAAAGGACTTCCACGGATGAGCTTTTTCACAAGAAACTCTATTTTCTACCTATCCACGTCTAAGTAGGTAGATTAAGTACTAAAAGTATGGAACAGGGCATCGATCACTAACAATTAGTGATCGATGGAACAGAGCGAACTAATCATAGTTGACACGGTGCCGGTAGGTACCTACTAGCTACCTGTTAATAGATCGTAGGTAATTCACGTACCTGTAGGTACAATTTCCCCACGGCATGTACACATAAAAGAAGCGAGAATGTATCAGTTTTGACGGTTTCAGAACTTCCAGATTAGATTACTAAGTAAGTAGGTACGTATAATTTGTAAATGTTATAAAAAAAGCTATATTTTGGTCTACCTACTAGTTTTAGAAGTAGATTATCCGGCAGTTGTCTAAAGTAGATAAACGAACGACCGATTCAATATTCATCAATTTGCAGACGGCGCTTGAATGTAGTCTACATTCGGTTTCCTGCAGTATTATTGGACTGGAATCAATTTAATGCTAACAACTTTCTAGCATTAAACCAACTACTATAGCCTACCACTTTAATAAAACAATAAAAATATCGGTAAATAAGGTACATTAGTCAATTATTTTATGAGAAAACAATCCATTATTGTGATTTGTGCTTAAACTACATAATTTATATAATAAATAACTTACCAGGACAGTACTGAAATCACATTAAATACAAAACATTCACTTTGTCACCTATTAGAGTAAATTACTAGAAATAAATTCCCGAATAAATTACCGATAGGAAATCATAACAGCAATACAAAGTGACCGATTCTGTTGTGGCCATGATTTGCAACAGTGACATCTTGTGGATAACTTGTGCAACAGTTTAGTGCATCAAGTTTCTAAAAATAGGAAAAGAGATGGCAGTGTTAAGTTTAGTAAGTTTAGAACTAGATGTCGTTAGTATAGCTCACCATTTGGTTGGTAGTTTAGTTCTGCTACCCGATAACAGATAGCCAACGACAAATTTGTTGAACAAAAAAGCAATACAGCTGTTAAAATTAAAACGGAATTATTTTGTGTTTTTGTATCTATCGTTATTCTATAATGGGGATTACACTTACGTACCAGGTGCTACGAGCAAAGTCTATGAAGAAAATAAACTTAACATCTGTTCGAAAGGTGTGTCACCTGTAGCTCACGCACCTGGTGTAAACATCAAATCAAGTTGCGTTAATTAATTCTTTGAACATGACAAGCAGCTTTAACTTTTAAGCATTTATAATCAGAGCTACATAAATGTTTATATTGACTTTGTTTCTTGCACGATTGATTTTTTGTACTAATTGCAAATGTTATTTACTGTCAAAAATGTTTATATAATAATAACAACCGTGCAAGACTCCACATCCAAACATGGGCTTGATAAATTACAAGTCCAATTATAAAGTAGTGTATTCCGTCCGGTATTTCCTTCCGGAAATATTTTTTTTCACTAACAATCTACACTACTGCCATCTATGATCAAGTAGTCGAACTAAAAATGACGTCACAGCAACGTCGACCAACCGGTTCGAACAAGTTGCACGGTACCGTTGCGTTCAACGACCTGCAAGAGATTTGTTTACGCGGGAAATAGGAACAACCGACTGTCCAAAAGATTGTGAATTTCGGTGGGATTTTTTAAATTCACACGTAGTTAAAAGGCTTATAAAAATAAAAATTTACTTTGTAACGTTAGTTTTTAAGTTTTAAAGCGGCAAGAGTTCAAAAAACTTTGGGTAACGGACTGCCTACTGTTGCTACAGGCCATCCTTGGTGTTATGTGCAGTCACGTAATTAAAAGATGATCTTTGCGAATTGACTTGCTAAATTCTTGAAATCATTTGTCTTTCCGTCTTAAGACTATTCATTCCACGCGGGCTGGCAACAACGCATTTATAGTAGTTTTTCGTGATTATTTCATTAAATACAAACTGTACTATTTTTTTTTTAGCCAAGCACTAGATCGTTGGTATTTATAATTATTTTAAAATATTTACTCTTTCATAAAAACATTTAATCGTACTTAGTAATGCAAATAGAAAATAGTTGACGGTATGTCGATTTTTATAACCAAATACCAAAATAACTGTAAAAAAAAATAGCATACAAACTTGAAAATACCAAGGATCTAGTGCATGGCTGAAAAAAAAATGTTTACTTTTGTTTGTATTTAATGAAATAATCACGAAAAACCGCCATAATTGCGCCGTTTCCAGCCCGCGTGGGGAGAATGCTCTTAATTTTAATTGGTATGTTGCTGACGTCGTGCGCAAATTATGTCAAATTATTTTTAATTTTTCTGAGTAGCCCGGTGTCTGGATTTGTGCTCGGATGATGGCAATAGGCTCGCCCCCTATTACATGGGACTTAAACTTAACTGGCGAAATCTGCCCTGCTAATTGTAAATGCAGTACTTGCATAAAAGCGGTTTCGAGAAGAACGCGGAAATCTTTAAGTAAAATTTTCATTCAAGTACTGTGAATCTAGTTATCAATAAAACATACTTCCAGTACACAAATATTTTTATTTTTCCCATATAGGTTTGCCCCTAAGGATGCCATTTCTGCAAAAAAGTGAAAACCCATAAGAGTCGATTACTGCAGATACAATTAGCAGGGCAGAAATGTGGGGGTGCCTACTACATATAAGGTACACCTCTGTCTAATCCTTCGTCGATAACCGGATATACAGGGCCTCAAGTCTGCTATTACAATAGTGTCAGAATGGTCTATCATTGATTTCATAATTGTTGATTTTGACAAGTTTGGTAATCTACTAATATAATGGCGTCATTATGACTTTCCAATGATCAGCTGCTGACACTCCATTGAAAGAAATGGCATTTATTGGTAATCTCGTACATAATGACAAATGAATGACTGCTAAAATTTAACACTAATAAACGAATAAGTAATATGTTAAAATATATATGTATAAATGAAATCGGGCATGAGTGAATGTAAAAATTTAGTAGTCGTTTTTGGAAGATCATTTCTACTAAAGGTTTTATATTAATGGCAATACGATAATGCCATTATAACACAATTCTATTACGAGACCATTGACCGACCAATGATCGACCATTATGAATTTAGCAGATTACGAACTTTTAGCAAAATGACAATGAGATCGTGTTGGAATGACGAATTTATAAAAATAGCAGACTTGGGCCCCTGGAGTGATGTTATTATTATTTATTTGATTTCAAGCGACAAGACTTATAGTCTTATTAACAAAAACTTTAACAAAGAATATAAAAATCTGTGATATCACTGCTGCAAGGTGACAGGCCCAGCCGATACCCTGCAGCAGTGGCTCAATAACACACAATATAGCCTGCTTGCTACCATAGATAGGATGCTGTTGGTGCTACCCTACACGCTACTAACCAGGGATGCGCACCGCTTCCGCATCACAGTGTGGAAGCAGTCAACGCGCTTCAGCAAACATCCCTGACGCGCTGCAGTATCGAGGCAACCCCATCAGCATTCTGAATGCGTTATTGTACTGAACGCGAAGGGCGCCGTATGATTTCTGAGTATAGTGAGCCCACAGACTGCAAGAGTAAAAATAATTATTATTCTAGCAATTCTATTATGAAGTATGATTATTCTTTTACCTCCCTACACTATGCCCTCTGTAACATTTGAAATGAAGATGTGCCCCTGCTATGCAAAATATTTCTTGACTACTGCGTGGTTCTTCCCTCAAAAGACTTTTTCAGTCATTAATCTACAAAATTGAAACCATTTAAGCATCAATAATTTATTTATTTATTTATTAAAACTTAATGCACAAGTAAAAAATACTGTACAAAGGCGGACTTAATGACTGAGGCATTTTCTACCAGCCAACCTTAGGGTGATGCAGAGAGAAAACATGGCAGGTGCAACATAAGGGATAGGTTACTCGAAAAATAATACATACTAATACATAGATACATACATACATATATATAACGAAAATAAGCTTTGTCTTGAGAAATAACGATAGGTAGAGGAGAAAACGAATCCAGTAAGTCAGCGCTGGGATGATTCTGCCAATTTCTTACGAATATGCCCACGTGCCTTTACTTTAAACGAAAACCGACTGGTTGCCATCCTGATATATAATAATCTATATACTTACTCATACGTGAAGCAAACACTTTGTACCCCTTTTTACGAAAAATTTCGCGGACGGAGGAGTATGATATTTGGCACAGTTAAAGTTTTTAAGGAGGAGTGCAGAACGCTAATATTTATATATAATAATGCATTAGTAACCACAGGGAGACCACTAGTTATTATGAAAAATTAAGGTTTATTGCAGAAACTTGTACAAGTTTTACAGTAAATCTTACATACAGACCACCTTTTAAGTATAAAATATATCTTTATCATTCATCATTTCAGCCGAAAGACGTCCACTGTTAGACTTAGGCCTCAACCAACATGGGCGGGTTTGCCATAACCGCCACGCTTGGCAGGCGGATTGGCGATCCTAGTATGGTGGTAAAATGCATAGACAACGCTTCTGCCCATTCTCTAGTAAGTCCCTTAGTCGCCTTCTACGACACCCATGGGAAGAAATGAGATGGTGCTTTTTTTTACGTCCGGCACCACACGGATTGACATACTTTTATACTTATACATATAGGTATATTATATTATATATATAAAACATTAACGTTAAGCAGGTGAGTGTGGAATGCCGGTTCTTGCTTGGGTCCCGTATGACCTACAGATTGACGCATTGACGCTGGTTCCTGGTTGGGACTCTTCTCCGTGGCACATGAGCTTTGTGTCCTAAAAAGATAGCCTTGTCAGCATAGTAGAAAAATATCAATTACTAATGAAACTTCCCGTTAAAATGAATCATCGTCTGTCTAGCAACTACATACAAATGTTGGGGTGTGCTTCTGGTCTAAACGGGTGCAGCTGAATACGTAATATTTTACACACAGCAATTGCCTATCTGACATTCATAACTCAGTTACTGGTCAATGATACCCCTTGGTAAGACTGGTTGTTAAACATTCGGGCTTCTGACGACCCGTAGCGACTGTCAAAGATCTACAAATGACAGCCGGGATCAACGGCTTAACGTGTTTTCGGAGGTCCAGAGGGGTGTGATATGTAATGGATGGTCACCCATCCACGGACTCACCTCAGTTTAAATTATGATTCGCGACCGTAACAAATGACAATTATGGCTTTACAAAATTATTTTCATTAAAATCTTCAATGACCTTTTCACGACATGTTCATTCAATGGGATTTCAACCTGGCGCTTCACTCTTAAAAATTAACAAACCGAATGTGGCGCCAATTCTATTTCCCAGCTAAAACACTAAAAAACGGTGAAGTGTGGCCTATTCGGTTCACATTAGAAATGTTACAAATTTACCTTCAAGTATTCAAAGACAGTATTTTTTTAACTTCATAAATCGATTATTCTCAGCACTTTCTGATCTTGTTTTCTGTGACCGATTGATTGTAGAATGTTAACTTGCAATTTAGTAGGTTTAAGAAATTTGATGAAAACTTAAACTTAACATCACGCCTGTGGGGCAAGCAGGGCACGAGCCCTGGGCGCCTATCGAAAAGGGGCGCGAAAAGGTTAAATTTAAAAATAAAAAAATACTTCAATAAAGCATTTGACACTGTGACCTACCTATATCTAATAAACGGAAGGTATCCCCAGTATGGGGATGAAAGCGTATTTCCAAAACTGCCTATTTTTATTCAAATTCTGCTTAAAATTGCAGCATTGCAAGTTGTAAGCGATTTTTTTGCAAGTTGAAATTAAAACCTTCGTTATTGAAGGCTATAATTGGTCATGATAGGTTATGCGATCTAACTTTGCTTAGTGTAGACCGAGAAGATAACGAGAACGTTGTAGGCCTTACAGACTAGATTATAGACGATTTTCTATTCTTTATTTTCATTCCTCTAAGTACCTGGTACTTATTGACAGGCCTGTACTGTCCTCCCATACCTAATATCACTGTAATTTGAAAACATTGTAAAACCCAATTATTTTTAAAAGAGTAACCGTGGGGTTTCTTGCCGGCTCTTCTCCATAGGAAGCGACAAATTGGAACCGTGCACCTAGCTTCTGACGTTCCATAAGTGCCCTTGCAGGTTTGTGTGAAATAAAATATTTTGATTTTGATAATTTACGAAGGGGCGCAAAATGTGATGCGTGCCTTAGGCGCCATTTTCTATAGATATGCCCCTGCCTGCAATACCCGAATAGGTAGGTAGTGGCTCATCTACAGTAATACTCACATTTCGCCAGTTAAACCTCGTATCCATTAAGAAACATTTGACTCGCGACATGTCTCACAGAATGTTGTTGAAAGGCAACGAGGATCGTTTGTTTAGTAAAGTTGTCTGTTGCGCGTCGTGTTGCGAGCCATCTGGCAACGTCGCGCGTTGTTGTGCAACGTTGCACGGAACATGTTGGGTGTCACGTGTTGTGCGTCAATTGTTGCCTAAAGTACATTCGCGTTAAGAATGCAGTGAGTCATCATTATCCGTCGGCCTAGCCCCGCCCCCTAACCAAACAAATCTTTTCAAATTACAATCAAATCTATTCATTAAACTTAATCTTTTAAAATATAATTTGTTTGATTTTTTTTTAATTTATCTTAGAAATTTAAAATTTTATCTTACAGTTGCACCGATGACTCACTGCATTCTTAACGCGAACGAACTATAGTGGATACGAGGCTTTATGTTTAAGTCCCATGTAACATTGCGAGGCGTCAATTTGGGCAGAAATCCAGCCATCGGGCTCCTAATGAGAAATTCTTTATGGAAAACCCAATGAAATTTTGTCCGACTTTGGAATCAAACCACCCAGGACCTCATGCTCGGTATCGCTTACGACTAACGAGGCAGTCAAACAATTTCATTAAAGGTTTTCAAAGTATTTCCTCTGTACATCCTAAAAATAATTTAAGTGTGAAAGTATGTGGAGAGCCCAGGTGAAGTACGGATCCGGATCCGTATATTTGGATATTTAGATGTTTGTTATGTAAAAACGACTGACCGGATTTGAATGAAATTTAGCACACAGATAGTTTATAGCCTGAATTAACACAAAGGACACTTATTATCTCGGAAGTACGTTCCCGTAGGATAATTTCCGAACTACACGCGGGTGAAGCCGCTGGAAAAAGCTAGTTTAAGTTGTAAAATATTTGGCTATATTGGGCCATAAATACGTCATTGGTTCACAAATCTTACATAAATAATTTATAAGCTTTTTCCGGTTTCTTCGTCCGGCTGACTTTCGGAATCCGAGGGAATCAAGAATTTCCGAAATAATTATCAATATCGCCAACACGTCTTGAGCAAGCGTGGTGATCAATGCTCATGCCTTCTCTGTATGAGAACAGGCCCTTGCAATAATAGGTGTGGGGCAATAATAGGTGTGGGGCAATAGTATGCGTGGGGCAATAATAGGCCGGTGTTATTTTTTGCATGTCTCGACACCATAAAGTCCCGGACCTTTGGTAGACATACGAAGGGCCGAAGCTAAGCACAACGCCATTTTTAATCCCAGACGCAAAAAGAGGGGTGTTATAAGTTTGACCGCTATGTGTGTCTGTCTGTCTGTGGCACCGTAGCTCTTAAACGGGAGAACCGATCTGGGTGCGGTTTTTAAAATTTAAAAGAAAGTTTTGTAGCGGTGGTTCTTAAATATGTTTCATCAAAATCGGCTCAGGCGTTTTAAAATTATCAGCTCTTTTCTGGTTGATGAAGAGATTTGAGCATCTACCACGGGTCTGATCGAGTCGAAATTTGGTATTCTATTACTTCAATGATATTAGACGAACAAAGTAACCTTGAACTGATGCTGGAGCAACACCTGGAATTTCCAGGATACCCAAGCTACTCACTAATAAACAGCAGAAGTATCGTGTTTGGGCTCATTGAAAAGGTCTCAATGAATAGGGTATAGATAAATGGTGATCAGGACGAGGAATGAGGAGAAATTAGTAACAAACTTCACCGTTGGAAACATACGTAAAGCTGCGCATATTTAAGCGTAACATGTGTCGATCGTACCGTGTTTACTATTACTATGTTAAGTTTAAAAAGCAGGAAATAAAAGTTAAATTAAACATTTAAAAAACCCCCGACCCAAACAAAAACCTCTAAGAAGTAAAAAAATAATATCTATTGGCCTTTTAAGTTGTAGGTAATGTTTTGATCAAAGCATTGTCAAGTCGGAGGACGGCTAATGAAAAAATTAGGTGATTGGCACGTTTTGAATACAACGTTAAGGAAAAAGTACAATAACTTTATTAAATATAAAAGACAAAACCTGCCAATTGCAGCAGTTATCACTGAAACAATGTCCATTTGTCTGGACTCAACATGCCTTCATCATTCTATCATGTGTTTTGGCTTCCATTCCCATTTCCCATTGAATAAAATTCCCATTTCTTTAAATTATTTGGTCATGATCAGCCAATAGATACTCGTAACATTATTGCGACCAATATGTGTATACAGTTACGATTTTAAAGTTGCAATAAAAAGTTTACGAGGTAGCAGAGAAGTCTTGTTAATTACTTATATGTTGATCTAGTTATTAGCACAGATAATGTAGACTCCAGTAGTCAATGAATCAATCAATCAACCATATAAATGCTGGACATATGCCTTTCCCAGGCTGCGAAGTATGATTTTTAGACTTTTTCACAAAATATTTATTCAATTTTTGTTTGAGATATCATTCGATTATTGTCACCTCACAAATCTTACAAATAGACGTTACCGTATATGCCTACCGTGTAATTTAAATGGTTGTTTTTCCGCGGCAGAACGTCTTGCCATAAGGAGTACTTTCGAAGCATAGAGTAAAAGTAAAAAAAAAAAAGGTATTTTTGTTTTAAAATAATAAAAAAAAAATCACCAACTCGATAAAACACTACTCAATAGTAACACTAGAGGGTTACCTCTAAAGTTAACAAGTTATTGTAAGTACTACTCGAATCGCACGCGCCGCCGACAAAGGGAACAGCGATGCATAAATGTTCAAAGCAAAATAAACTCTCGCACGTGGTGATTTTTCACAATGGTTAATCTGCCATTTTTTGTTTCTAATATTTTATTTGTTTATAAAACGATTGTATTACCAAGATAAAACCATTTCGTTGCGAGAAAACCATTTAAATTTCACGGTGTATTCTAATCTAATAATGTAAGACGAAGCAGACTAGTCTCCATAACACAGGGATTCGTAACGTGGAGGCTAGTGCTATTTGAAATTGTACTGCTTTCATGAAAAATAAAGATTTGATGAATGAAATGCACCGATCCCAGCGTGACTTGACCAGACTCGATTAATCGAACGAACTCCAAGACTTGCACTAGCCCCTGGAGTGTCATGCTTCATGGTACTACACAGGCCATTGCAAATCAAGAAGTAGACCGGGGGGCGCTGTGGTGATCGGTAGACTTGGCCTTAGGATAGGAAAGGATTGCGAGCCTACCGGATATGCATCCTTAAGTAAGCATTGGACTAGTGGAGAGGCGGGTGGTATTTATTTATAGGATCTTTTCACGACGTCGCGCGCTTCTTGGGTAGGTTCAACTGTTTTCTTGGCTCTTTCCTATGCCGTTGCTTCGCTATTTTCTGTGCTGTTGTTTTCATGGTCGTCTTCTGAGTTATCGCTGCTATCAGTTTCTGGTTTTTTGTA
The DNA here is from genome assembly GCA_949091785.1 of Polymixis lichenea. Taxonomy (NCBI): domain Eukaryota; kingdom Metazoa; phylum Arthropoda; class Insecta; order Lepidoptera; family Noctuidae; genus Polymixis; species Polymixis lichenea. The sequence continues at coordinate 10,282,921 of OX420958.1, read as the reverse complement.
CATATCGCTAGCCGCTTTCTTGATCTTATTTCTGTCTTCAGCCATGTCCTTCCAAAACGTGATTCCCATGTAGAAGTATTTCATGTCCTGTTTTAGGTTGCCGTTCCATGTGTAAATGGGTCGTTCGACCTTCTTAAATTTAGCCTTACCTATACTGCATTGCTGCAAGCAATAAGTGTGGTTTATTATTCATAATATCAGCCGAATAAACGTCCACTTCCGGACATAAGCCTCCCGCAAAAGTGGGGATTTGTCATAATCGCCACGCTTGGCAGGCGGGTTGGCGATCGCAGTATCGTGGTAAAATGCATAGAGAACGCTGCTGCCCATTCTCTAGTAAGTCCCTTAGTCGCCTTCTAAGACACCTACGGGAAGAAATGGGGTGGTGCTATTATTTTACGCCCGGCACCACACGGAACTATGTAAAGAAGTAATTTTAATTTTTCTGACTTTCTCCAGAAAATGTTACAAAAGTTCCGTGTGAATTTAATATGGCTTTAAAAGCTTTAATAAAAAGTATTTTACGAGAGGCTTTCGGAAATCGAAGTTCTCATAGTCGTTAATATTCTGGTATTAAATAAAACTGCTGTCATTTTGTGTATTGTACAGTTAGAACTATTGACAGAAAACGATTAAAATAATAATGTACTAGAAGATGCTGTTGATTGAATTCTCACTAATTTATGTTATTGTCGGATTAAACCACCACAGCCGTAGTATTTATCCGGAAAACATGGGGTGTTCTTTTTTGAGGTTGGTAAATCATCAAATAACTTGTCCCGCTCTGGGTAGAACAGGAGGGCGTGTCGGACTTTTACTGACTAAAACTCACCCGTGTTCCTTCAGTTGCCTGTGTGCCAGGGGCGACGGTATCTCTTTCTTTCTATCTATTATATAATCTATTATTTACCCGAATTCCAGGTCTCTGCAACGCTTAGTTTTAAAGACCGGGACCAACAGATTAACGTGCTTTTTAAGGCACGGAGGGGGTAGCAAGCGTAGCTTTACCTGATCGATCGACCTGTGAAGGAAATCATTGGGAGGAAACCAGCATTAATTCAAACCAAAAAATGAATTACATGAAGATGTGCTGCCGGAGGTAATAGCACTATCCCATTTCTTCCCGTGGGTGTCGTAGAAGGCGACTAAGGGACTTACTAGAGAATGGGCAGCAGCGTTCTTTATGATTTTACCACCATACTGCGATCGCCAACCCGCCTGCCAAGCGTGGCGATTATGGCAATTGCTGCTTCATAGAAAAGTGCAACACGTGCCTACCAGTGGCGCAGCCTCCATACAACCCGATTCCTATCGGCTTCCCTTTGGAAGAAACACTCTTCTTAGTGCCTACTATTGCCAAACAAGGTATGTAATGTAATACATACGTATATAAAATCACATTGCAGATATTTCATACTAGCTTAAAACATCATATAAGACAAAACCTTACAAATTTTTTTTTTTTTATGTCTTAACCAAGAATTCCGTCCATGGCTGCCGTTAAATTTAGATAAAATAAAAGGAACAACTGAACTTTGATGTTATCTAGAGTTCATAAGAACTGAACAATTTTTTCTTCGGCTTCCCTCTAGTAAAAATTGTAGCTTCGCCACTGGTGCCTACGCGGTCAAAATGTATGGACAGCTGATCTTTTTTTTAAATACCTGACGGAAAATTTAAGAGCCAGAGTGTTCAGATTCAAGTACGAAATCCATGCTACATATCGCACGTCGGTGTCCCCTGTATACCATTGCCATTACGTTATTGCTGGCTACACAGTACCAACCAAGGGGTATCGTGTCACCCATATCGTGTAACTGGACCTCCACAGGTCAGATCGGCAGTCGCTCCATGTAAAATACTAGTATTCAGCCGCATCCGGTTAGACTGGAAGCCGACCCTAACATAGTTGGGAAATAGGCTAGGCAGATTGATTGCTAATAAGGTGCTATCCATAAATTACGTCACACAAATTTTATGGTTTTTTGACCCCCCCGTCCTTGTCACAGGTGGTCACACTTGTGAATCCCCCTCCCCCTTGTGTGATGTCACATATTTTTCAATTTTATATTTAGACTAGCTTTTGCCAGCGGCTTCGCCCGCGTGGAGGTCGGTGTATTATACATATAAACCTTCCTCTTGAATCACTCTATCTATTAAAAAAACCCGCATCAAAATCCGTTGCGTAGTTTTAAAGATTTAAGCATACATAGGGATATAGGGACAGAGAAAGCGACTTTGTTTTATACTATGTAATGAAGTAGTTAAATTTAAACAGCAGTTTTTTAATATATTTTTTTGTACTTAAATTAAAAATAATCTTTAAACAAAAGCAAACATAAAGTCAAATATTTAAGAATAAAACAAGAAGCCTTATAAATATAGATCGAGTAAGTAATATTTTTAAGTTTTTGGTTTACACAAAAATTACGAGTTTTAGTATTTTAGATTTTAATAACATGTGACGTCACAAAGCTTTTGACCCTTGTCCCTTGTCACACAACATCACATTTCATTCACCCCCTCCCCCTTAACGTATGACGTAATTTATGGATGGCCCCTAAAAAAAAATAAAGAGGTTGGCAATAATTCCTAATTCACTAATGAAAATGTTTGCAGAAACGACTTATGAATAGTTCTGCATAAATAGAAATTGTTTTAAGAAAAACATAACATCACGCCTTGTTTCCCAAAAGGGTCGGGCAGAGGTGTACCTACCTATTATAACACACCCATATTTTGTCAGTTCTGTTTAAGTCCCATGTAATAGGGGCGAGCCTATTGCCATCAACCGCCGGGCACAAATCTGCTACTGAGAAATTCCGGAGAGAAAAACCCAATAACAGTTTGTTTGACCCGGGAATCGAACCCAGGACTAGACCAACGAGGCATTCAAAGGTAAGGTTTAAGACCCAGGGGCCATTAAACTCAAAGAGAGGAGCATAAAATTCACCTTTTCCGATTGAATGGCAATTTATCACCATTAGAAATTTTATTCTACCTCTCCATGCAAAATAACTGCAGCCTATCATAGATTTTACGATGCCAACAACCTATGCGCAAAAAATCCTCAAAAACCGGAAATCTCCGATCATTGGCAGCAATCAAAATTGACCGTAAATCGAATTAGCCACGCGTCCAAAATCATCGTCGTTCAATGGCAGAAGAAGATGTGAGTGAAGAACCGGCCTTAACACCGTTACTGTTCGCATCACGAAAAAAAATACAGTTAGCCCGAGTCTCGAGCGCGCGCCGCAACGAAAAAAGCACAACCCACCGCTACACCACATCTCTAGGACGTACCGACGGGTATCCAAACGCGCGGGAATTTGACATTGACAGCTCTCTTGGCGCCAAACTAACCTTTTCAAATTGTGCTATAACTTGTGCCGTGAACTCGTGCAAACTGTGTTTATTCAAGTGAAAATGTCTGAAAACGGATAATACATTTTATATTGTGGCAACTGTGGTGTTTTCTGAATTGTTTGACAGTGGAACCGAGCAAAGGATTTCTGACAAAATGCCGAGTACTATAAGAGGTGAGTTTAAAAAAAAAAATATATTTTGCAACAGATTAAATAGCGTCAAATCACAAAAGAGTTTTTGAACTCTTTGATTTTAATTTAAGAAGAATTTTAATGGACTCGTAATTTGGCTAATAGACGATTTTAATCAAAGTGGCATTTTAATTATTTCTCCTTAGTAATAGTATATTTTTATGCTGAAACATGACAATGTTGTATTCGCTGAGGTTAACAAAGGTGAATGCACTTTTCCGTTCTGTTGACGGAAACAGAAGTCGTGAGTAACAAAGGTAAAATTTGAATTTCATACGATAAGCTCGCGTTTAGAAATTCAAATTTTGGGTATCTGTCACTTTCTACTAAGTTTGCATGTTTTCAGTTAAAAAAAGTGGGTATTTTAATCGAAATTCTTTTTTTTCAATGTCTATGATTTTAATAGTAAATCAGTAATTATTTATCACTTCATTAAAAATTTGCAAGTCATCGAAAGAAAACCTTTTGGAAAATTGGTTGTAATTGTCCAATTAGTCTCTGATAAGAATTTTCAAAAAAAAAAAATCTTGGGGGATAATTTCTACATTTGCAACAGTTTCGATATACCGAAAAAATAATTTAATGATTATCTTTGCCATAAATTCAAAGTATAATATATTTTAGAGGCTGTGCTTGAGCGTTAGTTTCGTTTTGCGCGCCCTTACTCGACTTCTTTCCTGATCGTTTCTAAGGGTTGCAAATGTAATTTTAAATAATTCTCCAATGGTTCCTTTTTCATACATTCAGAATAGCCCGATGAAAATTCAATCAGCTTATTCGCGGGCCCCCTTTTTGGTTTTCGCAAAATCGTGCCATTTTGGGGGTTTTACCCTACTGCATCAAAAATAGGGTTAGTGATTTAATTGCTTCTTATACCAGAACGTCGAAAACAAAAACGGAAATTTACAAAAATACATAAAACAGATAGATGTTCTTATTCGAAACTTAAACTATGACAAAAATAATAAGCCACGTTACTATACAATTTAGGTAACGTGAATGACCTAGACTCCGATAATGGTAGTCTAGAACTTTCGTCTATGGTTGTCCTACGCCATCGAAATAGCAAATAAGTTTGTCTATGAATTTTAATCACGTAAGCTCTAGGACATTATACATGGCTGGATCACTAACAAAGTTTGAACCGTTTTAGACAAAACCAGCGATGGTTATGAAATGGGTTGATTACTTAGATCATTGAGTCCAGTAGCCTATTTTATGGTAAACTAGCTTTTGTCAGCGGCTTCGCCCGTATAAAGGTCGAAAATTATCCCACGGGAACGTACTATCGGGATGAAAAGTATCCTGTGTGTTATTCCAGGTTATAAACTATCTGTGCGCCAAATTTCATCCAAATCCGTTCATCCGTTTTTGCGTGACTGATTAACAAACATTCAAACATAGAAACATTCAAGCTTTCACATTTATGGTAGGTATTATGTAGGGTGACATAATTGCCAAGACTTTTACATAATTCATATGTTGATATTAGGACCACTCTTTGAATAGTTTCAATTGCCTCCTTGCGTATCCTGTAGATCATCATCTCATCATTTTAGCCTGGAATACGCCCCAGTTCTGTCCTTCCCTCTTCCTCTAACCATGCATATGGCCATGATTATGAGGAGCAAACAGAAGTACTGTTTGCAAGATTGTCCCAATTTTTGCTGGAGTTTATCGGTTGGAAACCAAAACCGTCTCCTACGTACTTTTATCAACAAGTGCTATTCAAGAAAATCTCATGCCAATATCTATATATTAGTCTTTCAACCGAGGTGGTACTGCAGTTCATCCAGGATGCATCAGACTTAATTTTAGAACGGTCAGTTTTAGTACCAAAGTTTCTTAACTCAGTAACTCCTCATAATTCCAGTCAGTGCTCAAGAATCGTTAGGAGGGGCTTGTGGCTAAGTAAGATCAGGTTAAGGCACGCTTGCCGCACTTGATCAGTGGATGGGTGACCCTCTTTATATACAAAGACTCCTCTGTGCTTCGGAAAGTACGTTTAAGCGTTGGTCCCGGCTGTCATACGTGGATCATCGTAAATCGTTATTGGTTGTTAGAAGCCCAAAAGTCTGACAACCAGTCTTACCAAGGGGTATCGTGTTGTGGAGATCAGAAAGGCAGTCGCTCCATGTAAAATACTGGTACTCATTGCTGCTGCATTTTTTTTTTGACGGTGGGAAATCATCAAATAACTTCTCCCGCTCTGGGTGGAGTAGGAGGGCGTGTCAGACTTTTACTGACTAAAACCCACCCGTGTTCCCTCAGTTGCCTGTTTGCCAGGGGCGACGGTAACTCTTTCGAACAACCCGCACCCCTGGCAGGCATCGGCCCTTGCGGACCCCACCAGTCGGTGCTGACATCTCTTTGAGGCGCGCGTGGAACACAACGCGCCGTCGACCCGGGCTTGGTCTTTACTGGGCAGCGAGCTACTCATTACTCGCCGTCCGCAAGCCCGCGCCTACGGTGGTCGGGAATCAGCCTGGGATTCCGGACCCCCAGGGCGTCTCCTGTGGCGACTAAGGCCGTGAGGGCGCATATATAGGCAGTCGTTCTATGTTAACTACTGGTATTCAGCTGCTTGCGGTTAGACTGGAAGCCGACCCCAACAGAGTTAGAAAATGGCTAGGCAGATGATGGCTCTGAAGAATCGTTAGTCCCACATATAGCTAAGTCTTCAATTCCTCATGATTCCATACCAACCGGATTTCTGTACCAGCGATTAGGCCTCTTCAAAGTCCAATTAAGCTCTCTAATGACGATTGGATCTTTGGACCAACAGTTTTGCCACCTTCACCAACATTCGTGCCCAACTTTCTGAACTCGTTAACAGTTCTGCAACTGTTATTTGCCGCCAACCTCCTTACATTCCCTTTGTTGAATCTTAAGATAGTCACGTCGTATGCAAATCGGGTCGTCTATTCATGTCCTAGACTGCATGGCGACTATTGTGCACCTGGTTTATATTGTGGTGACGTCACTCTTTCGGGATGGGGTTCCTGCACTTTTGCTGTATGAGGTCAGGGATTGTTATCAGCTTGGGATTGAAAACTGTCTTTGTCTTTCTGTATTCTTGAAACAGTCTTCTCTGTTACTTCTGATGTCCATGTTACGGGGTCAGGGTTTTTAATCAGATGGAAACTGGAGACTGAGGACTGTATTTATCTGTGTTTTACTGTTTTATTGTGTCTGTCACTCACACATGTATATATCGCGGCCATCTGGTTAAATTAGCCAGCTAATTGGACGGCTAGGCCGTTCATTAAACGCCAGCATCTAATTGGATGCCTAGACCGATAGTTAATCGAACTAGCGTCATTCAACGTTTAACAACTTGGCGTATTGAAAGTCTGTCCTTCGAAGATGACTGCCCAAGTCTCAGCCAAGTTATTCAAATTTAGTTCAGTTTTTTCCAAAACAAAATGGCGCCAATAGCGCAAACAGTGAATTTTATTTTTCGTTCTTGTATGCAATTTTAAGTGAAAATATTGATTTTTTAATTTATATATTTACAAATATTTCACTATTACTAGTTACTTAGTGGTAGGTTCTAGTAAAAAGTAGTCGTAGATAATTTGTGAACTTATCGTCACCATGATCAAACTTCACATATTCATCAATATCCATTTTAACCAACTGACTACACGACATTCAGCCATCTGGTTAAACATTGCACTCAATTACTTGGCTACTTGTCCTTTAGCTATTTAATTGGATGCTGGCGTTTAATGAACGGCCTAGGCGTCCAATTAGCTGGCTAATGTAAACAGATGGCTGCGACAGATATATGAGGGATTATTGAATAAACTCAGTCTATCGCAGTCCACTGCTGGACGTAAACCCCACCCAGGCTGCGCCACAACATCCTGTTCTCCTGCATCTAGTCTTTCCCAGCGATCTTCTTAAGACTACACTCGGGACTACTATCAGGTGGAAACTACCGACCAAGCACTGCCTTTCTGACTGTGTCTCTCAGTCTTTTTTTTTTTTTGGAAATGACATCTCGCAGTTGACCTTGAGAGGCCGTAACTGCTCAACCGGGCTTTCCTGTGGGGACTAATAGCTTTTAGACTAAGAGCCTCCAGCCAGGGCTTACAAAACTAATACTTAAACCTATAGCGACTGCGCACTGAGGGCACCCCCTGTGGGGTACGAGCCTCGGCTCAGGGAGTCACTGTTAGGGAGGGCAGCAAGTGGGGACAGGCTGGATCAAATAATTTCTTTATTATTAAATCATGGGGATTTTAACTCTACTTGCTCAGCTTCGGCGCGGGCTGGCACTTCTGCGGGCAAGGGACGGTTGGGGGACATTTCGTTAACTCGGGGTCTTCGCGGGGCGCGAGGACCTCGGCGGCGAAGTCGGAAACACGGTCTGTATTTGTGTGCTGTACTGGTGGCCCTACTGCTTTCTTGAAGGAGAGTGATGGGGTCATCAGGGTCGGAAAGGAGTCTCTCACTCGTGAAGCCGTTTTCTTTTATCCCTCTGCAGGCTTAGCACGAGCACCGAGTTGTCGGCGGAAGAATAGACATGACTATTAACTAAACAATGTACAATAGGAGAAGATAGCTATGTTTTTATATTAATTATCACTGTTTTGCGTTCTAAACGAATCATGATTTTTTTGATAATCGTATAAACTTTGTGGCCGTCGAGAATAAAGTTTGCGGTCAGTGTGATTTTGACAGTTTGGGAAGAAATATTCTTCTGAAATAGTCTACATATAAAAGGACCTAGACAAAGATCGTTAGAAACGAAAGACAAAATGACAGATTGTAGAAAGATATCTACGGTGTGATGTCAAAAATGGAGAAACGAAATGTCACTTTGTATTGAAAAAGCATTGTCTATTCTTCGTAGAAATAGAAAACGTCATGCTAAGCCCGCTGATGTCCAACGTATTATTTGTATTATCTGGTGCTGTTTTCACTCTAGGAATTGGTTATCACAATCAATTTGTCTTCGACTCAGAATGGATTGACAGAAAATTTAGTCCTGCTTTGTTAAAACCAGAGTCTTTACGTAAATAGTTATTATATTTGTATGTATTTATGTACAACAGCAGTACATTTTCCAATGTCTGAAAGTCCACCAATAGCTGACTAACACATTCCCTATACGTAATTTCAATTTTAATTCTGTTCATAGGACTCTTTTGAATGTCTTTCTCTGCAGTGGTTCTGTGGTTATCGAAATTCGCATTTATGCCATCTACGAGGCCGGTACCACAAACCGACAGTTGGGGGCATTGACCTTGTGTACGGACTTCACAGTTAAGCTTGCTTAAAAATTAAGCTATCTACCATAAATATTTAATTCTGAATACATCTACTAAAAGCTTTTCTACACAACGAAATTTTTTCAGCAACATTAATCTCCTAGAATTGAGATATCTTCCAAAAAAAATCACTGGTACCTAGCTTAAAAACGATGCATCACCATAAACGTTCGTCTGACTGATAAACCTCGAAATAAAAAAAAATTACGATTCCAAATTCAAAAAGCCAGCATCCATAGTAGATTCTGCGCGCCATTCGCCATCGACGTGCATTCTGTGCGGCCAGCGTCAGAAAAGCGACAGTAGGGCGGTGCTCGGCCCTGTGTACCGTAAGCCGCAATCCCTTTCTTTGTGACGTAGCGTACGGTACTCTGCGCTAGTGATGTTAAACTCTGTTTATATCGATAAGGCTTTTGGGGTCGATTGTTTATGTTGAAGTTTTTGTGTTGTGATTGAATGTTAGCTTAGGTTAGTTCCTTGTTTAGACGATGGATAAAAATGGCTTGAATATGATTACCTATCGTTAGGTTTTAAACTTGGTTAATTTAATATTCTTTTCAGTATACCAATCATCTTTTGATCATTGTTTAGCACTGTTTTCTTGAGAAAACCCCCGCCATTTTCATGGATTTTACGAAGAAAACGAATAAACGGATTCAACCGCTTATTTCTCTCGCGCTAAACAATTTAGGTCACAGTCAATGTCTTCGACACTAACCATCACAGAACACTATTGCTCCTAGCGCTAACCATTACATATGTATGCAAGTACTTGTCAGCCTTTTCAAAAAAGAACCACAGCCACAGACAAACCATCGACAACGCCCCCCTCTAGCAGTGACGTAGCCTAACGGTGATCGCAGTTAGGCTCACCCACATACTGTGTAACTGTGTGCATGCGTCCGTTATATGGACGCGTTCCGTGCATGCGACGCCGTGGGACCGGCTGTATACAGAACGCCTTTGCTTGAAAAAAAAAACGTAAATGACAATTGCGTGTCGCGCGCGCTTAGTCGATTTTAATTTATGGTCTGTTGTTTTTCTGTTATGTCATGTTACATGAGCGATGAAGGGTTGTGATTTTTAGTCTGTGATTTGATTGATGCAAAATGGATTATCCGTATCGTATTGCTTTCTGGGATTATTTTCAAATTTCTAGTAGAGTAGAATTATTTGACAACAGAAAAACCAGTCATTGACGATATTTTTTCGTAGTCATAAACCCTGAAAAATCTTTGGTAGGTTCTTTCTTATCCCTAAAAATATGTTGATACTAATGTGGGTTATTTATCCTGTCGAAAAACCGCATAAATCACTACGTTTATGCAATTTTAATCAATATGATTGTGTATACTACTGCATAATCACTTAGTTATGCAGTATAGATATACTATTTATTAATTTTTACGGTTCAACAATATTCTTTTTCTTCTCTCGTTTCGCGACGAGCTAAGTGGCTCATTCTGTAGTCAAAGATGGACCAGTCAGCAAGGCTGTTAGGTTAGGTTAGGTTAGTAGTTGTTTAATTCCATGACTAGGTACGTCCAATGCAAGTACAGTGCTAATTTTGAATTGAGATACCACAAGAAAAAGGTACACGTAAGTATTCACAAAAATTGCAACTGAACTAAGTAAACTCAATTAACCTAATTTGAAGGTTTTCAGAGCTTTTACAGCGGATAATGGTGAAACACCTCCCCATTATCTTGAGTATCAAAACTCCTTTCAACTCAATTTCACCAACGGTCAAAAAAGAACAAGTTTTTAAAACAACATGAGTTCAATGACTTTTAACGAATATGCAACGGTCAGTTCGAATTTCGAAAGGTAGATGTAAAGATATAGCTCAGTCTTAAGTCTAGACTTTTGGGACTTTATGGTTACAAATAAACTAGGACATCGCTTTGTTAACTTTTTTGATGCTTCATTAAGATTGCCAGGTTAAAAAACAGTTTTGTTGGATAAAAAAGTTTTTTTTTTAAATGTTATTTTAGAATTAAGGATTGATTTTGCCAACAGCCTCCATACCTGTGTGTTATCATTATAATAAAATGCAGTAACTCCACCAAATAAAACTGCACAAGTTTACTCAATAGTCTACTTTGTGCGAACTGTTTGTAAGTGTCTTTTACAACTTCATTCAGTGGCCAAACAAAAATAACCTCAAAATAAAAGTAGAATAATGAATAAGCGCATCATTTTGCGTATTTTTTATTACGCACTTCACAAGGAAATGAAAAATAAACGGGTCTATGGTTAGCACATAATTTGGCACTATTCAAACAGAGAACGTAATATACCCTGACGGTATTCAAATGTCAATCAGACTGCGTTCTTTATTCAAAATTCAAACAGTATTATTTATTTTACAAGCAAAGGTAATTTTGCTAACTATTATTTATTCCGTTAGTGGTTAAGCTTATTCATATAAAAGGTATTGTTAGGAAGACCGGGTTTTTTCATACAGTAAACATTCATGATAACAATACTAGTGTGCTAACAGTACTTATTAAATATTAAAACCTGTGTCTTCGTAATATAAGTGCATGAGTCATAGATACTTTGAAATGCGTTAAAAAAAAAAAAACATTCGGTTCAAACTTGGAGCAAAAAAAAAAAAATGTTTTGGTCTGAAACGGAAAATCACGTTTGCCAAAACTTTACCATTTTATTAATGTGTAATCTTGCGTTTGACCACTATCCCACGTCGATTATGTGATCGACGAAAGTGCGCGTAATTAACATGAGAACAAACTTTTTAAAATTTACGTTAATGTTATTTGCAGATTCTGCAAGCAAGTACGACGACCTACCTATGTCTATGTTCTTATAGCAATCATCAAAATTCACTACAGCTCAATCAGTCATTAATGTCCGATGACTGAGAATGGTGCCGAATGCGGTCGTTGACCCCGACCGGTCTTCGGCCAACGCTTAATAAAAAGTATTTACTACAAGCCCGTTATATTTGCCGTGTCATAATATTCTATTGAAATGTTTAAAAAAAGCTGGTTTCTAGTTTTGAAGAAGAAAAATGGCGGATGACTCCTAGTTAGGTCAATGGTTCGGAATTCGAATTCGAACTGCAGTTTTGTCGAAAGTTGAAAAGAAAAAACAAAATGTTTGTAATATGCAATAATATTACGATAGGTTATGTAAAGCAGGTGACAGAGCATGCCTCTAAATGCAGGACACGGCAAAAGAATTCGTAAGGCCTTCAACATTTTATAGTAACAGTTACGTCAATATAATAACGACCTTGCTCCCCAAAATACTTGAGTAACCAAGAAAATAACAACCAAAAAATACCGCTATGAGAGAAGAGATCCATACAAATTACAAATGGCGACCTATATTCGAACGACAAGTTTTAAAATTCGCGCCACGATTCGAAATACGAACTTCAAATTCGTGAGTCGAAAGTTGCGCAACGAATGTCTCAAGTGGGTTCAATGAACGCAGTTCGGCTATTTCCCGTTAGAAGGCGCACGTGAGGTTTTACTTTTAAATTTGCAATTTAGTACCGCTATCGGTCACCAGAGTGCGCTAACTCGCTTTTACTGTTTTTAGAGTTTTTTTCTATCAGCAAAGTGGTGTTACTTTTGTTTATGGTTGGAAATTTTCAGTAATTCTTTTTAATGGTAACGGAATTTCGGAAGTCATTTTAGTTTTATTTTTCGCGATTTTGATTGAAGTATTGTTCTATGGGTAGAGATACCGATTGCAGTTTTTAGCTGATTGCTTTTCTTATTATTAATTTAAAGATTTGTTTAGTTTAAGATATTGTAAAGAGTGTTTTTCTGTGTCAATAAAGTTTTTATTATTATTATTTATTAAATTGCTAGTAAAAATATTCATTTAGAAAACTCGTTTCAAAAAACACGTTTTAAAAACCAAACTAAACAGCGTGGCGGGCTTAACATGAATTGATTATAAAAATACGTCAAAAAGCACACCACGCTTTTTTGAAATTATTTTCTACTTTTTTGGTTTTGCTAACTACAAAAGCGTAATTTTGCAGTTTTTGTTAACATTTTTTTTGGCCTTTATTATGGAATTAATTTATGAAATTATTGAATTGTCATCGGTGTTTGATAATTGTGCAATTTCAAATTAAGCCGCCGTTTTAAAGGGGTGAAAATCACGTTCAATGATTCCGTTACTTAAATACATACCAAGCTAATAAAAGCTTGTTAAAATCTATTGTAATCTCATGTAAGATGTTGTGTGTCATTGAATTTCATCAAATACCTAAGTTGACATGAATTCTGACAACAAATTTTCTTTTCGGCTTTCAAAAATCGTGGGTGTCTCCTAAAACATTTTGTACAGAAGATACCATCAAAAATCGTGCAAACAATTTTTGTAGCTATGTTGAACATAACATAATTGCTGGTAACGTGTTCAACAGATCAGTAATGCCAGACTTTATGATGTAATTGTTCCGTGTGTTGCCGGACGTAAAGAATAACAGTACTTATCCCATTTCTTCCCGTGGGTGCCGTAGAAGGCGACTAAGGGACTTACTAGAGAGCAGCAGCGTTCTCTATGCATTTGACCACCATACTGCGATCGCCAACCCGCCTACCAAGCGTGGCGATTATGGTAAAACCTCCCCCCCTCCCCTTTTGGGCGAGACCTATGTCCAGCAGTGGACGTCTTTCGGCTGAAATGCTGATGATGTAATTCGTTGGACAATATAGCGATTCACGTTAGGATATTATGTTAAGTTTTGCAAAACACATGAATAGTTATGAACGATTTGTGCTATGATTTTGTAAAAGGTAGCTGCAGGTTTAGCTTGACGCTTTTTATTTCTACGAAGAATAGACAGTGCTTGTTCAATACAAAGTGATATTTCGTTTCTCCATTTTTTGACATCGCACCGTAGATATCCTTCTACAATCTGTCATTTGTCTTTCGTTTCTAACGATCTTTGTCTAGGTCTTTCTAAATGTAGACTATTTCAGAAGAATATTTCTTCCCAAACTGTCCAAATCACACTGACAACAAACTTTCTACTCGACGGCCATAAATTATATACGATTTTCTACAAAATCATGATTTAGAACGCATAACTGTGATAATTAATAGAAAAACATAGCTATCTTCTCCTATTGTACATAATTTAGTTTAGTCATGTCTATTTCTTCCTTGTGGCTAAATAATAACAGTCGCATGGGGTCGATTGATCAGCTTAAGATACGCTTTTCGCGGTTAATCCGTGGATGGGTGACCATTTTTACATATCAAAACCCCTCTGTGCTTCGAAAAGCACTCTCAAGGCGTAAGTACCGGTTGTCATTCGAGAATATTTAACAGTCGTTACGGGTCGTCAGAAAGGGTATCGTATCACCCAGTAACTAGGGTTGTGGAGGTCAGATAGGCAGTCGCTCCATGTAAAATACTGGTATTCAGCTACATCCAGTTAGACTGGAAGCCAACCCCAACATACTTGGGAAAAAGGCTTCACAGATAATGATGATGCTATATATCTAGGACAGTAACATTTTCGATTAAGAAATCGTTTGAATTCGCGTTCTTGCGTCTGGACCTGGCATGTTAGGCCTCTGATTATTCATTGAAGTGGCTAAGGCCAAAGCCACACAGGAGCTTAGTGCCACGCTTAGTAAGAAGCTTAAAGCGTAGCTGGAATGGGCAATAAACTGACTAATTTAATTAGGGTCAGCTTCCAGTCTTACTGTTTCCAGATAAGTACCAGTATTTAACATGTAGCGACTGCTTATCTGACCTCCACAACCTAGTTACTGGGTACTGGGTTGGTAAGAATGGTTATCAGACTTTTGGGTTTCCTGACTACCCGTAACGACTTTCAAAGATTTGCCAACCGCAGCAAGCGTAGCGTACTTTAGCCACAAGCCCCTAAATACACAAAGTTTAAAAGTCTGTAGTAAGTGAAATGGCTACTAAAAATCCCGTAACTAAATTAGTATTCAACGCCTTATTCTGTACTGTTTATTCGAAGTTTAGTCACGTGAATATAACATGAAAAAATTACTAAGATTTTAAAATGTAATACCATGCTTTTTGGGTGTGCGCATGCATTCTCGTAACGGGAAGAATGTGATAGCAAGAAATGAAATGTTTGTTTATGATGTAGATATTTTGAGACACCTTTTACACGTCAATATTTTAAATCCAAATAGCGCCAGAATTTCCTAGCTGATTGATCCTTGAGAGGAAATCGGTCGAGTCCAACTGCGAGTTCATAGTCATTTTTTCCAAACATTAACCCTCTTATTTATAAACGTTGCTTAAACTTAAGAGATGATGAAACGTCGAAAATGTATAGTTAAGCAGACGGTAATCATTACTTTACTTTTAGTAACGTTTTACAAATAAGGGGGTTAATTATTTTTATTTTATGTGGGTCTAAGGAAACAGGACCATGTCTGGAAAGGTCTATGTCTTTTGATGAAAGAGCTATTGCAGCTTCGAGCTGACCTGACACGATGACTTTGCAAGTCGTTTTTTGGGATACCAACAAACGACATGCATAGTCATCGTGTAGCTCAACCCAATTTCAGGGAGCTCAACGAAAAAGACACACATGAAGTGGCGTGCTTAGAGAGTTTTTGGACACAGGGTAGGCAGAAATGAAAAAAAAAGGCAAAAGCAATCTGAATAATCGATTACTGTACACACAGCATGCAATTTGTGAGGCAACTAAGAATTATATTGTTTTGTAATGAATTTACAATTGTTTTTACTGAGAGAACACGGGTGGGTTTTAGTCAGTAAAAGTCTGACACGCCCTCCTGCTCCACCCAGAGCGGGAGAAGTCATTTGATGATTTCCCACCCAGAAAAAAACAACCTTTAGTTTGTATTAGTTGCAAATCCGGTGAACAATTACTTTTCACGATCACTTGTTTTTTTTAACCGAAATATAGTTTTGAAATTGCATAATTTTTTATTTTCTCTACACACACACCACCTGGACAACTTTCACAGTGAATATTATTCACACTGTTAGCAACGTTAAAATCTTAAATACATGCTCACAACCAAAACAAATAAATCAAAACAAAAAATGGCGTCGGAAATCGGAATATAAAAAGTAATACGACAAAGTACAGTAATGGTTGTTTATGAAGCGACAATTCAACGAAACAATGCTACTTTTTAAAATAGTCGCATGGTCAACTTTATTCGGAAAACTTCGGTAAGTTTCGTAATTCGTCGTGGAGTAAAAAAGCGTAAAAAGCCAGTACCTATCGGTTATGTGCCTTGATTGTTACATTGATTGTGTGCCACGTATGTATAGGAACGCACACCCAATAAATCTGCATGACCACGAGAGCACACATATAAACATTAAGATGCGAATCGTTCGTGTCTCTTCCGAGGCATTCAGCGGTGCTAGTGCATCGCAATGCGAAGTTGCGTCAAATTGTATGAACGAACGGGCATTGTATCGATTATGCTAATGATACGACTGACGCTCGACAGGTGGAGCTGATTTATGAATAAAGATTTTTTATTTATTGATAAAATAATATTAGTTTTAAATATTTATCAGATTTACGTAGGGTAGGTAGTATCTTTCTGTCTTTATCGACTGCACGCCACTGCACACATGACGTTACGAATTAGTAAGTATCAAAACATAACACCTAAAATCCCCGAAGGTTTGGGCAGAGATGTAGCTGTACTATGACCACATTTCGCCAGACATGTTTCAGTCCCATGTAATAGGGGGCGAGCCTAATGCCATCAACTGCGCACAAATCTGGACTACTACAGAAAAAATCCAGATGGAAAAACCGAATAATACTTCTTTTCTTTCTTACAACTTTTCGTCCCGACATCAATCATGGGGCAGTAGCCCACCAGACAACAAACGTCTGGTCGGCGGATCCTCCCTTTTCGATAGGGTATGAGTGAACTTTACAACCTTTTCCTCATTTGTACCTCTATTGCTTTGAAGATGGATATGATGTAGCCAACGCCAATATAGTTGGAAAAGGCAAGGGAGATTCTATCAGATTATAAGTAATTCTATGATACATGATGTTATTGAAACAACGGAAAACCTCTTAAGGGGAACCTAATCGCGGGCTTGAATTCACTGGTAGGTCTGGCTAAAAAGCACGCCGTCTCACCAGACATCGTCTCCGATAGAGGTAGTATCGGTTAGACGCTAGTCTACACGCACAACACTATTGAGTGAGATGCAGGATTAGTTATAGTAGAACAGGCGCGTAAAAAAATAAGAAAAGTCCTTCAGAAGATCGGGTTTTATGAAAAAGCGTCTGGATAAATCAATGACCAATGAAGTTGATTGAACTTTTCGATATTTGAGCTTTGTTGATATCGACTTGGCTTTGGAGATTTTACATTTCTTTTATTACTTAAACACGCCCAAAGTTAGGTTAAATTAGCAAGAAAAACGAATCTCTGTTGGCTCATAACTTTATAATGTATTTTTATTTTAGTATTCTGTTTCCGTACAGACAATATTAATAATGAGACAAAACCACACCATGTTCAATTTTTTATGTGCATTTGTATGGAAAAATGTCGACTGGATTCACCTTAAGAGGTCAGTACTCATCATAATGAACAAGATTCATTAAGGCACCAATCCTGAAATCGCTAAAAAAACGTCAGTTGTTTGATGCATTTTGTCGACTTCTGCGAACATAAATGTTTGGAACAACAGATTTTTTTATTACACCTTGTTTATAATGTAACGAAAACAGACAATGTTCATTCAGTACCTAAATAAGACAGCCGAGCTCTTTTATATAAAAAAAGCATTTTAGTACTTTTTCAACGTCAGAAATTACAAAAGACCGACTTCTAAACGCCCACCCGTCGCCACTTCTTAGTATTTTATTATTTATTATATTATATATTATATATTCTTGGCTGAAATGGTACAACAAACTCCCCAGCAACATGAGTGACATTATAGGAATTTAATGTTTAACCCCGACTCAAAAAGAGAGGTGTTATAAGTTTGACCGCTATGTGTGTCTGTCTGTCTGTGGCACCGTAGCTCTTAAACGAGTGAACCGATTTGGGTGCGTTCTTTTTATTTAAAAGAAGGTTTTTAGCGGTGGTTCTTAGACATGTTTCAGTTTAGCCGTTTGAAAATGATCAGGTCTTTTCTAGTTGATGAAGGGATTTGAGCATCTTCCACGGGTCTGATCGAGTTGAAATTTGAAATTCTGTTACTTCAATGATATTAGACGAACAAAGTAACCTTGAACTGATGCTGGAGCATCACCTGGAATTTCCAGGATACCCAAGTTACTCACCAACAAACAGCAGAAGTATCGTGTTTGGGCTCATTATAAAGGTCTCAATGAACAGGTTATAGATAAATGGTGATCAGGACGAGGATTAAGGATAAATTAGAACAAACTACACTGTGGGAAACATACGCAAAGCTGCGCAGATTGCAGCGTGATATGTGTCGATCATGGCGTGTTTACTATTACTAAATTAAGTTTAAAAAGCAGGAAATAAAAGTTAAATTAAAATTTTTAAAAACCCCAACTCAAACAAAAACCTCTAAAAAGTAAAAAAAATAATATTTATTGACTTTTTAAGTTGTAGGTAATATTTTGATCAAAGCATTGTCACGTCGGGGGACGGCCATTGAAAACGCCAAACAGACGATGCCCAGCTATAATGAATTTTACTATGCTATTGTAGAAAGGATAACATTTTCATTAGCCGTCCCCCGACGTGACAATGCTGTGATCAAAATAATACCTACAACTTAAAAGGCCAATAAATATTATTTTATAACTTTTTAGAGGTTTTTGTTTGGGTATGGGTTTTTTAATTCTTTACAAGTACGCGCCAGGTAGTTTTTTTAAAATTCTGTACTGCAAGTATGCGCCAGGTAGTTTTTTAATTCTTCACTACAAGTAAGCGCCAGGTAGTTTTTTAATTCTTTACTACAAGTAAGCGCCAGGTAGTTTATTAAAGTTATTTACTACAAGTATGCGCCAGGTAGTTTATTAAAATTATTTACTACAAGTAAGCGCCAGGTAGTTTATTAAAATTATTTACTACAAGTAAGCGTCAGGTAGTTTATTAAAATTATTTACTACAAGTATGCGCCAGGTAGTTTATTAAAATTATTTACTACAAGTATGCGCCAGGTAGTTTATTAAAATTATTTACTACAAGTATGCGCCAGGTAGTTTATTAAAATTATTTACTACAAGTATGCGCCAGGTAGTTTATTAAAATTATTTACTACAAGTAAACGCCAAAGTAGTTTTTTGCAATTTGCAGGTGAGTCTCTGGTTGTATATTGACTAAAATATCATTCGCGACCGTAACAAATATGGCTTTACAAAATCATAATCATGAAAATCTTTAGAAACCTAGTTAATTTCATTCCATTGAATGGCTTTTTAATGAAAACGTCATTCTATGGGTTTAAATTCCATGTCCATCTTTTTTCGTCTTTCATAACATTCGCAGGGACGTAACAATAACGCGACGGGATTTTATTACGCATTGGATTTTCAACCCTCGTTGTTGAAGCGAGCATTGAGATTTCAACAGAAGTGCATACCAGTCCCAGCGCGAAAAAACACACTGTTCAATTTTCAACTCTCGGCGCTTAGCAGTGCATTGAAAATCCCGTGCGCTGAAGTTATGTCTGAAAAAAGCATACACCTTCCTAAAAATAACACTACTCACAACAATAAAATATCTCACAAAACTTAACAGCAAAATCCATGGCGTGCTCCGAAGCACATCTCTTCATCATCCCTTCAAAAAAGTTTTGTTATGTAACGCAAAATCGCTTCGTTCCTCCACAATATGGGTTCAACTTTCAGCCTTGAAAATATAGCCGCAGAGCGGCCTACGCACACATAGATAGGACGTATACGCGCATACTAGAACAGCATAGTGGACCTAAATAGATAGGCTGTATATAGAACCTCCTTTCAGGGAACTAGCTGCAAACTTTTTGTTCTTTTCGTGTCGAGAACTAATTTGAAAATAGAAGTTGAAATTTCTACCGTTTTTTTTTTTATTTTTTTTCCTGGGTGGGAAATCATCAAATAACTTCTCCCGCTCTGGGTGGAGCGGGAGGGCGTGTCAGACTTTTACTGACTAAAACCCACCCGTGTTCCCTCAGTAAAAAAAATATCTACCGTTCTGTCAAAGTAATTTCACTTCTGATTGCAACCTATTATGGACCTTGAAGCTGTTGATATAAAAATCACTTTTATACAAATTCAGAGTTAGTAAAATAGATGTTGAAATAAACTGTCTTTTGAGCATCTTGTTTTGCATAATTAAATCCGCAAACGCTTTTTATGAAGAAAAAAGCTTTCCAAAGAGATCTGTTTTCATTTGTATTTCTTTGAATGATGTAAGCACCTCTGTTATTATTGTCCTTCTTGAAGAACAATGCCTCTTCTCATACAAAGAAGAATTTACCATTAAAATACAGGTTCAAATTAAATTAGCTGGCAATACCCACGTGTTGAGTATTGATATCGGAAACAAATGGAACAAAACAAAAATAAAAAAAGCCGGTAATCGATCAGCTGTTTTTGAAATTTTTCGTGGAACATAGATATTTTTTACGAATTTCCAAAAACCAACCCATACCATTCGTTTAGTTGCCTTAATGTACATGTCAGTGTCGTTAAAGTTTTGAAGAAAGTTGGAATGATGATTTTTTTAATATTTAAGGATATGGTTTGTTTTCGATATCGATCCAACACGTGGTAAAGTATTGCCAGCTAACTTAACTTGACCCTGTATAAGTCACATACAGGTGTGCAAGTGACATACAGGATAAGTTTTTATCCAGTGCGCAAACTGTAACCATGAATTCAGCATATCATTCTAAACCCCCCAGCGCAGAAATTTTTCGTCGGTAATACAAATAAAGATCAGCTACTTCACAGAAAAGTGAAAAAAAATACCTACGCGGTCAAAATGTATGGAACAGCTGATTTTTTTTGACCCTGTACATATGTATAACCATCAACTCAGCCCATCGCAGTCCAATGCTGGACATAGGCCTCTCCCAGGCTACGCCACAACACCCTCTCCTCCACCTTCCTTAATCCAGTCTGTCCCAGCCACCTTTCTATGGTCGTCGGCCCATCTAGCTGCGGGGCCTCCCAGACTACACTTTACTTTGTGTAAATAATTTTAATCACCACTGCTCTTTAAACGGTGAAGGAACATATTGTGAAGAAACCGGCGGATGTCGAGATTCGAAGATATGTGACATCTACCAACCCGCACTGGGCCCGCGTGGTGAATTATGGCCCACTCCCTATCAAAGAGAGGAGGCCTGTGTCCCACCAGTGGGAACATTATAGGCTGATGATAGTTCCTTCAAAGAAAATACGGGCTCATCCGTAAGTAGTTCAATGAATTACTTATGGACGAGCCCGTATTTTCGTTGCTCCCGGCCATTGCACCTTCGAAAAACCAGCCTAGCCAGCCCACTGCCACTGCAGTTTGTTTACTCTGCAAGCTACGGCGGTAACTCCAGATCTTTCCCCGCATTGGGAATCGTCTATAAATCTACAGATTTATAGACGATTTTCTATTCTTTATTTTCATTCATGCCTGGTACTTATTGACAGGCCTGCACTGTCCTACCATACCTATTATCACAGTAATTTGAAAACATTGTAAAAGCCAATTATTTTTAAAAGAGTAACCGTGGAGTTTCTTGCCGGCTCTTCTCCATAGGAAGCGACAAATTGAAACTGTGCACCTAGCTTCTGACGTTCCATAAGTGCCCGTGCAGGTTTATGTGAAATAAAATATTTTGATTTTGATTTTGATTGAGACAATACACCACCAGTTATTATTTCAACAACAGCCTACAGCAGTCACAGCTGGATTTAAGCCTCTCCAATAGGACGCTATTCAGCTCTATTCTCGGCAACTCTTATCCGGAGTTTGTTCCGCCACTTCTTCTTCCCAGCTAAAGCACTAGGAAGTGGTGAAGGGTGGGCGTTTTGGGGGACTGTCTCTATACTTTGACGTTCGAAAAGTGCTGATTCTCAGCCTCATTTGAATAAATGACTTTTGATTTTGATTTTATCCATCTGCTACCAGGCACTCTACGCAGATCATCGCCCCATCTGGGTTTAGTTATTATTACACACTCAGTTATTATTTAACAACGTTGAATGTCTTATTCAATCCAAGATAATATTATGAGAGAGGAAATTATTTTAAGGGAATAATGTTGTGCCTGTGTGCTATTTTTATAGACCTGTCAAACACAGCTCCTTGCAAGAGATATGCCATTAATTTTCATGTTATTTTCAAATTATGAGACGGTAGAAATTCTGTATGTTTTCCGGCGAGCTATGAATCTTTTGCTATGTCGTATATTTAAGGGAATTCATGTATAATTGCAATTTAAAAGTTTTTGTTACAAAAACCTTGTGTATCATCGACTGTTTCTAGTAATCTATAGTTGATACGATTAATAATTTATATCACAACACTAGCTGCTTACCGCGGCTCCACCCGCGTCAAAGGAACAAAAAATGCTATACAAAACTTCCACCCCTTATTGACCCCTTTGTGGGTCGAGCTTCCTAGAATTCTTTTCTTAGCTGACGTCTCTTACTCATAATCTGCCTCTGTGCCAAATTTCATCTTCTTAAGTCCAGTAGTTTTTGAAATTTCGTGTTTAATCAGTGAGTGAATGAATGTAAGAATGAGTGAGTGACCTTTCACCTTTGCATTCCCCGAATAGTCAAGCAGAGGTATACTTCTAGAGCATCCACTTTTCGCCAGATGAGAAATGTTTAAATTGCATGTGATAGCGACTGCCTATCTGACCTCCGCAACCCAGTTACTGGGTAAGGTCACCTCCACGAACCTTCGGTCGACCTGTGGGGCTGTCGGGCTCTTCATATTGAAGCACGACATCCTACATATAGTCTAACAACAAATCTAAGGGTCCCAAGTACTACATCAGTTTCTATAAAACGTATTTCACCCTATAACACAGGGTGCCAGGAAGATGAAGGACAAACCTGTTACCATGGAGTCAGGTCTGGGTGCTGGTTGTTCGAAAGAGATACCGTGGCGCCTGGCACACAGGCAACTGAAGGGACATCGGTGGGTTTTAGTCAGCAAAAGTCTGCGAGCTCTTCTGCTCCACCCAAAGCGGGAGAAGTTATTTGATGATTTCCCACCCTCAAAAAAAAAAAACCTCTCTGCGTTGAAATTTTTCGTCGGTTATTAAAAATAGGTATTCCATACATTTTGATCGCGTTGGTATTACAGTTTTTTGTTATAATTGTTTGATAACTGATGAAAAATCTCTAACGTCGCTTGGGAGTCTAGAATTTAGAATCTTAGAATCTTTATCTCGACTAATATTATAAATGCGAAAGTAACTCTGTCTTCTGTTACGCTTTCACACCTAAACCGCTGAACCGATCGTCATGAAATTTGGCAGAGATATAGCCTGGGATATGGAGAAGGACATCGGCTATTTTTTACGCGATAACCGACATCCACGCGTGTGCAGCCGCGGGCATAAGCTAGTCTTGTATATTTATATATATATACCTTCCCAATGTCTCAATTTAAGACCCGATTTTTTTTTCTTCTCAGGCATCAGTCAGCTAGAAAATGCCGGCGCCATCTATTTTTAAAATATTGTCCTGATACAAAATATTGACACGCAAAAGTGTCTTAAAAGATCTACTTGCCATTCCATTTCATTTCAAACCAATTAAAATTAACGAAACAATTAATAAACAATTGAAAATTACCTACCTTGAAAGCCTACTCAATCTTCCTTACATCCCGACAACCACGGAATATAATATTGTACGAAAGAGACAAATTATTGATTGGTTACGTCCTTCGCTTCAGGATCGCGGGTTCGACAATAAGTTACGGTTGCCTGGGTAACCGGGTATTATATTACATGGGAGAGAGGACGCAGAATTTACGGGTATTTTTAGAATACGTCACAGTCAAGTTCGGGGTTTATTGGTCTCTCTTTATTAATTGCAGAGCTTCAACATTAGGTCCCACTGTATTATAGAAGATTATTATCGTCCTTTTTAATTTTTAAGCAGCTTTTGCCCGCGGCTCCGATGGATGTCGGTTTTCGCGTAAAAGAGTAACCTATGTCCTTCTTCATATCTCAGGCTATATATATGTTAAATTTCATAACGATCGGTTCAGCGGGTTAGGCGTGAAAGCGTAACAAACAGATAGACAGAGTTACTTTCGCATTTATTATATTAGTAGGGATAACGCACACATGCTTTTCCAATTCACTTCAGACATTGGCAGAATAGTTGGCATCAGCTTTGCTTGTCATAATAATAAATAATAGATCAAAAACTGAACTGAAAATAATTTCAAAAAAGCGTGGGGTGCTTTTTGAGATATTTTTATAATCAATAAATATCAAGCACCCCACGCTTTTTTGAAATTATTTTCTGCTTTTTTAGTTTGGTTTTTAAAGCGCATTTTTTATATTTTTTAATATAATTATTATTTATTTCCAATTTTTGAGTTCTACTAATTACAAAAGCGTTTTTTTTAAATGATTGAATTGTCATCGGTCCTCAATAAGCCTACAAAGTTTAAATGAAATTTGACCGTTTGAAGTGTGTCAAAATCAATTCCAAAGGAGTTGGTTACAAACAAACATAAAGGTGAAGGTAATAAAAGCGTGTTAAAAATTAGAATAGAATTGCATAGCTATTGAACATTTTGAAATAAATTAAGGGCAGTATCGTGTAATACCAAAAAAATAAACTGTCCTATTACAGGGGTTTTTTTTCTAGCAATCATTCTGCCTACCTTTTTTCCCGACTATATTAGGGTCAGCTTACAGTCTAGCCGAATGCAGTTGAATACTAGTATTATCCACGGAACGAATGCCTATCTGAATTCCACATACAATTCTGTTCCATATATTTTTAATCATTTGGTTGTGAGTGCCTCCTAGCCCGAAAGGTCACAAACAGTCTTACCCAGTAACTGGGTTCGTCAATCTTTTCATGAGCTCCATGTAAAATACTGATATTCAACCCCTTTTAGACTGGAAGCCGACTCCAAAATACTTTGAAAAAGAGCCAGGCAGATTGTTTGAAGTGTCTTTTGGAAGTCGGTTGTCGAAGTCTTGCAAATTCCACCCAATTAGGTGCCATAATACAATTAATTAATCTCTAAATTGACTATTACAGTGACGTCGCCTACGATTTGTTTAAAAACAAAATGAAATAACTTCCTTACGTATGTTTACTTCGGCTTTCCTTGTTTGGCTGTCATCAGGCCGCTTATGTAATGAAGCTTTGGTAGTGATAGCAAAAAAAGCGACAAAAATAATTTTGTGAGTTTTTTCTTTAGTTTGGTAACACGGCTTCGAATAAAGGTTTGGAAAATCGTATATTTTTTTTTCTATACTGGAAAGGCAAGGAAAATTGTTTGTTCAATACTTACGTAAGTCCTTTGTCGTTTGTTTCTAATTAATTTCCCTATCCTCACTATGAGTAAAAAATCTTGTTAAAACGTAACTTTAAGTAGCTATTTTTGAATTATGTGCTGTTTACGCCTGTAAGTGACAAATTCACCATAACTAAATGCATGTTATTTTTAGTATGTTTATGTTTCTAGTGAATAAGTCGTTGCTTGGTGTACCTTTTAAATAAATAAAACTGTATTCGTACAAGTTTTATTTATTTAGGCTTCACTAAACGCAACAATAATAATATATATTGCTTTTACAATAAGTTATGAATGTCATTTGTCTGTTTTATTAATGTTAAAATAAAGCCCCCTTTAAGATACAGACATTTATTTATCTAGTTCAGACACAGATGGTGGTGTCGAATTTCTGTTTACGATATGCTGATTTAAGATTTGTTATTTATATAGTACTGTCTTACTTAAATTTGAAATAAATATAAAATACATAAAGAAATTTCAAATCAAAATAAAAAAAGATCTGTTAAGAGTTGCCAGCATGAAATTAAAAAACATGCTGTCACTGCTGGCCACACCACGTCATACTCATAGCTATAGATATACAGTTTACATAAGTAATGACGCATTGTCGGTGACGCCGTAATTGCAAAAAACAGTTTCAATTACAATTTGAATCATTTTGAAGAATATTGCTAAAGCAATGCTTCATTCAAAGCAACGATTCACCTACACCCTTAACCACCATTCACTTACATATTCATCTCAATTCACCTATACACCCTACACATTCACCACCATACACCTACCCATCCACTTTCCCATTCACCTACCCACTTATCTACACATTCACCACTAGTCACCTTCATAATCAACAACAGTTACCTACACATTCACCCTTTGACTGCTTTTGTTATAATTTTTTTTTTCATTTATTTATTTTTTGTTTTTATTGTTTAGTAGAAAAAAATACATATTATCTGCCTGTTAATTTATATAAGGCCACTAATTGCAGCCTAGTGACCTGTAACACAGGTTTTTCCTAAACCTACATCAGGCACCAGCTCATAAAAAATGTTAAGGCTACGGAATCATTGTGAGGGAAAATAAATAAACTAATTATTTATTAAACGTCGAAAAATTTGTCTTCTCAACAACGTAAATAACTCAATTTTTGAACTGTCAAAATTTAAGCCATTGCTACTGTTTGTGTTACGTAATTACACCATTTGTTACTAATAACGTAACCTAGATTCATTTACTATGAAATCTCTACGGATTTGTGAACAACGGACTCCCGATTGTATGGATTATATACAGGGTAAGTTTTTATCCAGTGCGCAAATTGTAACCATGAAAAAAAATCTGCTGTGTCATAGAAAAGTTCAATACCTACGCGGTCAAAATAAATGGAACAGCTGATTTTTTTTTGTATTACCGAAGAAAAATTTCTACGCTGGTGGTCTAGAATGATATGCTGAATTCATGGTTACAGTTTGCGCACTGGATAAAAACTTATCCTGTATGTATTTATTGATATTGAACTAGAGAGTGAATGAATGAATGAACATTGTCGACGTTTACGTTTTAATGTTATAAATAGAATTGTTTGTTAATTTTTTCAACATTGTTCTCACATACAGAAGCAACAAAAATAATGTATCGAAGATTTTGTAATACCTAAATTGATTTAAAAGAGTGTCTGTGGAGTTTCTTGCCCGTTCTTCTCCATAGAGATCTACGTTTTGGAATGGGCAACTAGCTTCAACTTTCCAACTGACCGACTTTTTGACAATTCAAAAGTGCCTGTAAATGGTTTAATTGAAATAAATGCTTTTAGTTTGATTTGAGTTTATCTAGACTACTGCCATCTAAGGGCGAATTTCACTAATAAAACGGAACGCGTTCAGAACATCTTAACCGCGTTCAAGAGTGCCATAATTAATACGCACTTAATTTAAAAAGATGTATTTTTTTCTTCACACTTTGCGTTAAACATGAATTTTCTTTTAAAAATATAAATTTTTTCCTGTTTTTCAAACAAACCCTGGAAATATTAAGAGTTCACGCTTCAAGGCCATTTCGAGGCATTATCCCGATTTTTTTTCTGACAGTACTACTACCAACATAAATTCGATTATATGCTTTTTCACCAGTCTGAACGATCGAAGCGCGTAGAAAGGGACGGACATATGCGGTGAGAGGAAGAGAGGGGATGCAGGAGTACCGCGCATGCGTCGGCACGTGCCGCCAATGGAGGTCGGAACGCACGGGGTGATAATTGAGGGATTTATCTCCAGATAATTTTTGGTATTGAGATAAGGAATAAATAGATAGTTTGATAAGAAAATCTATGGGTGCTCCTGAGCTTAGGTAGAAATGACAATACTCAGTTTTGGATTACGTAGAGACTTTTTAAAAATAACAAGTAGCCTGCAGATTTTCCAATACATAGTAATAGGAAACAGAATTGTTGTAACTTTACAATAATTTGGGGAATAACCGTAAACAGAAATGGACAATGTTGACCAAACTGTTGGTGACAACATAAGCATAATCAAACATAAATTTAATAATTAGAAAAGAAAAAAAATGAGTTTTTTTCTGTTAGTATTAATATAAAGGAAACTGAAAAAATGTTGGTATCTGACATTATTTACACATAAAAAAACTTATAATAACTACACTATCACAATCACTACACAACAACAAAAACCTACCAACCACCCACAAAAAAAAAAAATCTCAAGAAATGTCTCGAGACCAATACACGGAAGTGCGCTGTGTAGCCGGCCTACGCGGCGACGGCGTAGCGCTACGCTTTCGTAGGCCTGGTAGTGGCTACGGCGGCAACGCGCGTCTACGTCGCTCGCGAAATTAGGACAATGTGTCACTGTGTCTACCAAACCAAAACAAACTCAAATATGTGAACATCACATTGTGCCTGGAATCTTTACACTGCCATTAAGTAATCTAATTCTAACGCACAATTAATCTATCTACAACTAAATCCATTTTTCGGTAGGACGTTCACCCCTGACCTAGTTTTAATGCATCTGCGCGGTGCAATGCCGCAGTCTACCTAAACAACCCAGTATCATCAGAGTGTTCAAGGACGATTCCTAGCAGTGATACCCGTGTTCATTAGTTCGTAATACTTCTCTAGATTAGCTTCGTGCAATAATTTTAATCTTTTTTCGACTGACTCTGATAAGTCTGAACTTGCATCTGTTAGTGTCGTGTGGATATCAATGTGAGGTATCGAGAATTAAGGCTGTATTTGCGATAAGAAAGGACAAGATGGCGGGACGAGACGGCTCCTTGGAGGGTCAGCTGACTCACGTTATCCAGCACCATATATCGCAGCCAGGAACTGAGGCGCAAGTTAGTGTACACCAAGTACAGAGCCCTGCAGGAAGTGGAACAAAGAGACACCAGATCATCATTGATATCAAACAAGACATCGATATAGATGAGTTGTCAACTCGATCGTTAGCTGAGAGTGTGATGGAGACACTAGGAGCCCGCTCAGCAGCTGTGTACATCGATAACTCCCATGTTGCGGGCGAAAATTCGGGAGATCTTGAATCTTTGACGACAGTTAACGTCATTGTTGCGAATGATTTGAGCCAGGTATCCAGTCCTCAACCGGTCGAGGAGCCTGATGCTGCACAGGAGCCGCCAGAGAGCTCGGGAATACTGCCCAGGAACCGTATAGCCGTTGATAGGATAGTTGAAATGACAAACGCTAGTACTTCAGGGGAATCCACAACAACAACTACTACTTCTGTAACAACTGTTGCGACCACCACAGCGTCAGGTAGGTCAGGTAGATATAATGCGCCATTTTTATTTTATGCAGAGATTTAAGAATACATTGATTTTGTGAATAGAAATCTGCTTTGTGATATAATTAAGTGGGAACGGCTAAGCTAGCTTAGCCCTTCCCACCTTCCCTTCCCTTCCCTTCTTCCTTTCCTTTCCTTCCCTTTCTTTTCCTTTTTCTTCGTTCTGTCCTTGCTAGCAAGT
Organism: Polymixis lichenea; assembly: GCA_949091785.1. Lineage (NCBI taxonomy): Eukaryota > Metazoa > Arthropoda > Insecta > Lepidoptera > Noctuidae > Polymixis > Polymixis lichenea. The sequence goes on along the minus strand of OX420958.1, from coordinate 10,253,611 downwards.
GAAATTCAAATTTTCATTCATTTTTTTGCAATATCCAGGTGGTACGTTGATAAAATATGATTCATCACCACAACAAATATTGCTTTACAGAATTATAATAATTATAATCACATTGTATGACAACATTTTGCGAGCTACTTTAGCGCATCGTCCTTTGGGCGTGTAATTGTTTGTATGTGTGCTGTATTGACTCTTAAAAGAGCTCCCTTTTGGGCTACTAAAACCACCCTGATATGGTTCTTACATATCTGCTGCATAACTTTGTATATAGGGATATCGTTTGGAAAGTTTACATCAGGCTGTAAATTCCCTTACTGCATTGAAAACGACGCTACTCAAACAGGGCGGGAACCAGCATTGATCACAACGCTAGAGGCGGTAAGCCTTGTTTTCCTTCCCCGTTACTGATTCGTTGCCAAGACTATATACAAGGTGTAATAGACTAAAAGTATTTTGTTCATAGTTGACTACTGGGCTCTAATTCACTATGACCACTTAACGATTCCTTACTTCGAAACCACGTCAATTCCTTAGATCACATACGACATCTGCTAATATCGTATTAATAATATCGGCAAATGGTCTTGGAACATAGAGAATATGACATTTCGATTCCTTACTGTTACATTGGTTTCTAAAGGACACGATATTGGCGTAGTTTGAACGTTTTCGCAGGGAATCATTATATCCATACAGAATTGGGGCCTTGAATCGATTTCTGTAACTTTTAAAATGGGTAATTCTTTCAAAAATTATGTATTTTCCCATACCTACCGCTGATTTATAAAATACTATCTTATTTCAAAGCAAAATAATACTCAATTTCAAATGCTTAAACGAATGATAGGGTCAACACGATTTTTTAATAACAATAAGTAGTTAACTTTAAAAAAAATGTTTTGGTCGAAGCATTTAACTCAATACTCGAATTGCGGTGTATCAGGACTTTTCTTTGCGGATGGGAAATCATCAAATAACTTCTCCCGCTCTGGGTGGGCGTGTCAGACTTTTACTGACTAAAACCCACCCGTGTTCCCTCAGTTGCCTATGTCCCAGGGGCTACGGTATTTCTTTCGAACAACCCGCACCCCTGGCAGGCATCGGCCCTTGCGGACCCCACCAGTTGGTGCTGACATCTCTTTGAGGCGCGCGTGGAACACAGCGTGCCGTCGACCCGGGGTGTATGAGGTCTTGCGTTAAAATTATGTTACACGTTGTGTATAACACCTTTTTTTTTCTCAGTCTCTTCACAAAGCATCGCTAGTATCTTGCAGATACCTAAGGGGTTGTGTATGGAACAGGTCATAGTTTTATTCAATAACCGACGAAACATTTCAATGCCAGATGGTTGAGAATAATGTGCAGTATCCAACGGTGTGTCCTAAGTGCCTCTTTGTCAGAGTATCTACAAATAAAGAACCTTATCATCATCTGCCAGGGGTGCGGGTTGTTCGTAAGAGATACCGTCGCCCATGGCACACAGGCAACTGAGGGAACACGGGTGGGTTTTAGTCATTAAAAGTCAGACACGCCTTCCTGCTCCACCCAGAGCGGGAGAAGTTATTTGATGATTTCCCACCCAAACAAAAAAAACCTTATCATAATCATCTGGCTAGCTTTTTTCTAACTATGGTGGGTTCGGCAACCAGGCCAACCGGATCCAGCCGAATACCAGTATTTTAAATATAGTGACTGCCTATCTGACCTCCATAACCTACTAGGTAATACGATACCAGTGGCGAAAGCACACGATTCCTACCGGCTTCCCTTCCACTTTTGAAAAATGGAACGTCAATAGCGTCTATTATTGCCAAAAAATATAGTGACACTACGGGTATTTAATTCACCATAATATTCAAACAACAAAAACATTTATTTTTAGCTTTAATGTTCTAAATTAAACCTGGCGCCAAAACGTCATAATTGAGAACTAAAAATTAATACAACAGCAATCCCGTAATGATGTCACTTTAGGTCACCTGGCACCGCTTGATATTGACGAGAGCAATTTTATTGTATTCGATTCTTTGTACCTATTCCTATAATAATTTTAGATAGATGGTACCTGATTATTCTTTAGTTACAAGTTAGTAGGTTAAAACCGGTTTCGCTTCGGCTTCTCTCTTAGAAAAATTGACACCTCGCCGCTGTACGATACCCCTTGGTAAGACTGGTTGTCAGACTTTCAGGCTTCTGAAAACCCGTAACGACCTTGTAAGATCAAAGAACGCTTTCCGACCCATCCACAGACTAACCTCGGCAAGCGTTGCTTACCCTTGAAGATCGACCCGTCGCCTGTTATTATTGAACAACGAGCCCGCCAATTTGTCTGTTTACTTTGCCAATTTGTCTGCCAAGCTTGGTCAATTAAATACGTAATGCTGAAGCATTACGTATTTAATTTACCTTTGCAATTCGTATAAAGATGTATTAATTTTAGTTTTGGTTGGTTTTGTTAGCCCCAATCTTTGAGAAGCTTTCGTCAACGAAAAAGGGACTCTTCAGTCCTTTTAATTAATACTGTAACACGTCACACATTTTGATCATTTTCCTACTATAAAGCTACCATTTACTGAGTACGCCTTTCATTGACTTGAATATGCCCTGGCAACTGAGATTTTGTCATGTTCGCTCAAATGTCTCGCTGGTGGTGGCGCGTGTGTTGGATCATTAAGTTCCCTTCAAAATGGTTGAGCTGAGTGGTGCTAATCCATATGTCATGTTCGTAAACGGGCGCCGCCAGTAGGGACTGGTCATCTTTTAGCTGCCACGGCCAATTTTAATTTCTAAATTGTCATTTGATTTTTGTTTTTAATTACGGACGCTTTTAATGTGCACGTCTTTTACATCGTTCTCACATTGATAATTTCAACATGAATGATGTAACCAACTTTCTGTAACAAATCAATAACAATTTCATGATTTATAAAGAGTGTCTATGGAGTTTCTTGCTCGTTCTTCTCCATAGGTACCTACTACGCTTTGGAATGGGCAACTAGCTTAATCTATCGACTCTTTGATAATTAAAAAATGCCTGTAATTGGTTTATTAGAAATAAATGCTTTAATTTTGAGTTTGATCGAATTCAAAATCTCACTGCTTGCGTGATGTGGTTGCGGTGTGACGTCAAGTCTTGACTAGTTTGCATATTATATTGTAGATGGCGCCACTTTACTTTTTGTGTTTTACCACATTTGTTGATTTGAAGTTTCGTATGTGGGTAATTGAAGATGGCCGCCGCAAGGTATTGGCGAGTATTGAGCATGATTATATACCAATCCTATGTATAATATGTATATAAGCTTCTTGAAAGCCCGGATTTCCTCCTGTATAGGGTTTCGGTAAGTCAGGACACTAAATTGAAGTATGTATGTATGCTGTATAGAATCATATACAATCGAGATGCCTTAGCTTTCCTGGAAGTCTTTAAATAGATTCCGGACTCAAGTAGGCAAAGAGAACCTGCTCAGGTGGAGATTCACAGATGACTCCGCCCTAGAGTGTTAATGTGGTGCTGTTCCACAAACAATGGGGCACTTAATATCTTGTCCAGCGTGTCCTGGTGTCTGCACGCTACAGGAGCTGATGGGACGCTGCTGAAAGTGACAAGCTCGTAGCCAAATTCTGGGCTGACTGTATTTTGATACGAAACGCTAAGGGGACGTCCATTCATTACGTGAGGCGTTTAGGGAGGGGAGGGGGTCGAGTCGAAACTCACCCAATCTCACGTGGGGTCAAAAAAAATTACGTGAAATTTGAGTTTAAGACCCTCCCTCGTCGTAAACTCAAATTTCACGTAAATTTTTTTTCCGCAAGTAAACAATGTAACATTTCGAGAAAACCGGGTTAAATTAAGTAAAGATTTTCCGTCAATATGGCTAAATCTTACAAAATAATATTGATCCCAAACGGAATGCATTAATCCATCGCAAAATACGCATTTTGAAAAATCTCACGTGAGATTATGGGGAGGGGGGGGGGGTCGAGTCAAAGCTCATGACGTATCACCAGAGCGGCTGGCAGCATTGCCACGTTGTATGGCAATGGCCTTTGGCCAAAAAATAGGCCAGCCCTTTGGTCACGTGAAGAGTCGACCAACCGCTTGGAAATGGCTCGGAAAACTAAGTTGGCACTCGGACCCCATGGTCCTAGAGTTTCAACCCCAAACGGCTCGAACATATAGGTTCCAATAACATTGGAATATTTGCGCCGTTTGAGGTTTACCGCACCTGCAACAGCCGCCCTAGCACGACCCGCCGATTATTTTGTTTTTATATACCTATACATATTATTGTTTTAAAACCAGTGGTTTTGAAATTATGAGAAGGAAGATAAAGAGACAAGCAGATATAAACACACATGTCGTTGCAGCACAAATAGAGAACTAATGAGAAATTAGCCGCAAGCAAAATAGGTCCCTTTAATTCCAATGGTGCAGCATATAATACTTTTTATTCCGGTAGTACGTTCCCATAGGATAATTTTAGACCTCCACGCGAGCGAAGCCACTATCAAAAGCAAGTCCAAAATAAACCTTTAAACAACAAAGCTTAAGTGACAATGTTTTATTTTTAGACAGATCCGTCGCTACTCTTGTTTGTTTACCTTTCATTGTAAAAACATTTCTCTCAAGCCATCCATTTCGAAAGGTTCCGGGAAAATCCATTTTAACGCCAATTCGCCACACAGGAAAATATTTGTCGTTTAGTGTTGAGGAATTCATCCGTGTCAGTCGTGTCATACGAGGAGAGTTCAATTTTAAATGGCGACCTTTGTTTTTTTTATCCTTTTAAGACTGAAATAGACCACATCGCTACTATCAACCACCACTACCATCCCAAGGTTGCCTGGAAGAAAACGCAGAAAGCGATAAGGCCGCTTTTTGTATGTTTTATAATGTTAAATGTTGAGGGAGATAGTCGTATCAGCCGAAAGACGTCCACTGCTGGACATAAGCCTCCCCCAAAAGGAAGGTTTTGCCATAATCGCCACGCTTGGCAGGCGGCTTGGCGATTGCAGTATGGTGGTCAAATGCATAGAGAACGCTGCTGCCCGTTCTCTAGTAAGTCCCTTAGTCGCCTTCTACGACACCCACGGGAAGAAATGGGATGGTGCTATTCTTTTATGTACGGCACCTCATGGAACCATCCTGAACCTCATCAGTCGCTTTCCATCAGGCGTGATCGACATCAAGAGCAGGGCCATTTAGTAATAAAAAAAATAAAAAATTGATCTCACATGTCTACCTCAAGTTGAGAGACTTGTGGCTCAGTAATAACACCCGTACGGGTCGATCGATCAGGTTAAGCAACGCTTGCCACGGTTATTCCGTGGATGGGTGGGTGAAATGTTATCAAAGCTCATGTAACTATATTTTGGCTCTCTTTTCTGTACGCGTTGCTGGATGGGTAACAATATAAAAACTTGAAGTCTACTATAATATTGTAAATGCTAAAGTAACTCTCTGTCTCTGTATATTTGTTACGCTTTCACGCCAAAACCGCTGAACCGATCGTCATGAAATTTGGCAGAGATATAGCCTGGGATATGGAGAAGGACATAGGCTTCATTTTTACGCGATAATCGACATCCACGCGGGCGGAGTTCCGAGCAAAAGCTAATAAGTAATATGGCAATAACATAAATTAGTCAGTGTGACCTTAAAGAAACTTTTTTACAGGATAAGTTTTTATCCAGTGCGCAAACTGTAACCATGAATTCAGCAGACCCCCTAACGCAGAAACATTACGTCGGTTTAAAAAAAATCAGCTGTTTCATAGAAAAGTGCAATACCTACGCGGTCAAAATGTATGGAACAGCTGAATTTTTTTGTACAACCGACGAAAAAATTCTGCGCTCGGGGGTCTAGAATGATATACTGAATTCATGGTTACAGTTTGCACACTGGATAAAAACGTATCCTGTATGATTAAACCTAATATAATAATAATCATTTTATTATCAGGCAACTAAGGCCCATACATAAAATACACAAAATAAACTTAAACAATAATAACAAACTAATACATATTAAAAACCAGCTTAAAACTATAACTAAACACGTAAAGTTGACGGCGTCGTGTTTCGCTGCGAGGTGTCACGTAACCGTCCTCGGAAACGTCGATTTACGACACCTTTCGGCCAAAAGTCCTCTTTCAAGCAGTACTGTAGATGGTGGGTTGGAACTCGTACCACGAATGACTTAAAGTTGACGTCGTGGCGCGACTCCAACCTTTCGACCCTCAGAGTCCAGTTGGTCTTCACATTCAAGTACTGCACGACCTCCTCAATCTTCGTAGAATGATGCAGACGCAAAATGTACAGCTGCGTCGTAGGCACAGCAGGGCGCAGCAGCATGCTGGGTCCACTCGGTGCGGTACCGCACAAGTTACGAGAGCAGGGCTTCTTCTTCTTCTTTTCTACCTTCGTGAAACCCTCCTCATCAACTAAGCCATCCCCCCCAGTGGGGTTCCCGCATTGTCGTTGCGGGGGGGCTCAGTAACCGTGGTCACCCTCCCACGGTGAAGCGAAGAGGAACTCCAAGGTGGGGGCCGCTCGTCAGGGCTTGTGCCTCCAAGCCGACGACGTAGCGGCCAAAAAGTAGGTTGCGGTGAGGTGCATCGCAGCTGAGGCGGGCCGCGATGTCGAATGGGAGGCATCGCGGCTGAGAGTAACAGGCTGCGGCGGAGGAGGAGTGCCGGTACTTCTGAGTAGCGCTCTTCCCTTCCGTGGCCTGGACGGGGCCGCCACCGTTTGATGGCGGACGCGGTGGGGCCGCAGGGGAAGAGGAGTGTCGGTATAGCGTTGGCCGCTCTCCCTATCACCTGCGGCCGAAAAGTGGTAGGCGGCGGGGCCACTGCTGACCCGTCGCAGGGAGACGTCAGCAGCAGCTGGTGGAGCTCGCAAGGGCCGATGCCCGCCAGGGGTGCGGGTTGTTCGAAAGAGATACCACGGCCCCTGGCACACGGGCAGGTGAGAGAACATGGGTGGGTTTTAGTCAGTAAAAGTCTGACACGCCCTCCTGCTCCACCCAGAGCGGGAGAAGTCATTTGATGAAGTCCCACCCACAAAAAAAAAAAAAAAAATCAACTAAGCCATTTCTTGGTAAGGTGCTACGGACCGCAGTCAGGGCAGGTTGAATACCCTTTTTCAGTTTGTCACCTTATATGTTACGATATCTATAATACGATAACAGTAGTTTCTGCTTACAACATACTGCGATAAATAACAAAACACGGAATCCTGAATAAAGCTAGTTAAAAGTTCAAACGCATACCGCGTATTGATCTATCCTCCAATTTTATTAGGTTAGTGGCACAGATTACTTTGTAGTACAGTTGGAAGCAATTTGTACGTTTATTTGTAACGATTAACTTATCTGAAATCTAGCCAGACAGTATTATCGGTCGTTGAGCCTGTTCACGTAATTATTACGATTGTATTTCTCGAAGTGGTAGGCAGAAGTGTACAAGCTATAGTACACCTATAGTTTGGTCGATGATTCCATTTGTTGGTTTTCTAATTCTGTCACTTCGACAGCATTATCGTTGTCCTCGCAAAGGTCTTCATAATGCACGTGTTAGTGCGCTGAGAGCACGGCAAGAGGTGGGGCATAGTGTGCGATGTGGCGCCACAGTCGCATTGCGGCTCATCGGAGTTCTCGGATGAATTTGGTATCAATCGGTTAAACAAGGTGAGCCTATCTTTAACCAGGCCCAGACTAAACGTTTTCAAAAATTTTGTGGAAGAAACACTGCTCGACTCGGGAATCGAATTCAGGATCTTACCTTGCTTTGCTCCCGACCGCTAGGCCATTAAGTCCACTGTATAATAAAAAAAACAGTAGCTCAGCGGTTACGGCACGGACTGGCATGCGAAAAGTCGTGCGTTCGAACTCTATCCGTAGCACTATTATAATTGACGGAAGTACCTACTTATGTATTATTTTTCTTCGAAAACCTAAAAAAGACTGGTGCTAAAACGGAAAATCTAAAAAAGTAAAAATGTTGGCGACACCTGTAGTCATTTGTTACTTCAGGTGTTGTAATATTACGTCATGTAATAATATTTACGCGTATTTAGGTAATCACGTAAAACTATAAAAATATTTTATTTTGAGTGTTGTGTATTTCATTACTAATGGTTTACAATTACCTGTTGCCTAAATATTTTGTGGTGGACTACCGACAAGGCTGAGCACCCCTGGCCTAGAGTGACTTTAGATTTTATAGTTCCTATAGCCGATGATTTATCCCAAGAGTAACTGGTTCCAACCAAAAAAATGCCAGGTAGATAACGGTAATAATAATAACCATCGAAACATGATAATTATTCAGTTCTGTTTTATCATCATAATATTTTACGATAACACTATAAATAGGTAATAAATAATATAAATTGCCGGCACTTCCAAGAATCCGAGCTCACATTATTTAAACGCATAAACCAGCGACATCTATTGAGCAACAGCGGTACTAGTTTGACACATTTTAGAACCAGTTGCAACGGTAGTTTGGTGTAAACCCTTTCTCAGGCTATAATCTTTAGTAACAGTAATAGGACACCCGGAGTTGTTTAATTATTTCAATAAGGCTCATTCATTTTATAATTGTTCTGCCACCTGTTAGGTCGCTGACGTTTTACGACATCTAGCGGTACAGCTGAGTAACTGTACATTTTTTTTCTAGTTCTAAGTATGTTTTACAAAGCCATCTTAATTGCACGACTAAGTGCAAAGACAAACATAAATCATTCATACAGCAAATTACGTCTAGAACAGAGTGTTTTTATCAGTCTGACCTAAATATCTTTATGAGTAATCGAAAGCATTAGAGCGCACACAAACCCACATTCAAACGATAAAACAAATAGTATTTGCCAATCAATATAAAAATTACAACAAAAAAAAGCGTTACCACGAATGTTACGGTAGTACAGCGCCATCTCTTATCGAGTAGCGACATCAGTTTTTTGCCGGGTACCGTTCAACGGCACCGCTAGCTACTGACACACTTTTGACTCAGCTGATGTCGCGTTGGTGTGTCGTACGTGGGAAACGTGTCGATGTGTGCGTAGAATCCGGGATGCACCGATCCGTTAGCTTTAGGTTCTTTATAGAAACCAGTTGGAGCGCCATAGCGTGTTTGTTTTGTGTTAAAACCTCTTTTGTGTAAGGTCTTTGACTGTCGTTAATTGTTTTCTAACAATAAGGAACGTGTTAGGGTTCGGAATCCGAATTTTGAATTTGACGTTTCGTTTCGATGTTGCGGTTGCAATTATGATGTCATGCAGGCAAAGGGACACTGTTATGCAGCCATGCCAAATAAACTGTGCTTATTATAAATGAGAAGAATATGTACAAACTCTTAATGGAGGTACCATTCTCTATACCAACTCGTTATCACGAACGAAAAATTCAACTTTTGAAAAAGTAATCAGCAATATGCGCTAGCGCCCTCACATACAATCACAGAAATCATATAAAATTCATATCACCCTAATTTAGAACAATGTCTTTTATCAAAAAAACATAATTAAAAAAATATAAGTGCAAACTCATGTCATCGTGCATCAGATGACATTTTATTTTAGGGATGTCTCACATTCAATGCAAAATAATTCTCATTAATTTATTAAGTCCCGCGCGAACCCTTTACGGTACGATACAATAGAAAATCAATTGTGTCTCATTTGCGGGGATTGAGAGGTACCCTTATATTAGCAGCGTTGTCGCAAATATTTGTGACAGACAAATCAAGCAGAAAAAGTTGACAATCAGTGGTTCTGACATCTGTAACAAAAATAGTTTTACCAATAGGGGGTGGTCAGAAATCATTCGTTTCGGGGTGGGTAAGAAAATTAAAAAGCCTTCAGGTGTAGCGATCCGCCGCCGCTGCTTTCAGCTTGACTACCAAATAACTTACCACCTTTTTTTCTAAATTCTTTACTTAGGCATGCTAGCTTTTAAGATGTGAAGAGGCAGCTTATTAGTCGATTCGCACGAATTTATTTTCGGGCGAACCGACAATTAGAGAAATATGTATTCAGAATCAAAATCAAAAGTCATTTATTCAAACTGAGCTGAGAGTCACCACTTTTTGAACGTCAAAATTACATAAGACAGTCCCCCAAAACGCCCGCTCTTGGCAATCGGCACGTTTTGAATTATGAAAACGTAACACAAACAACGAAAAGTTAAGGAAAAACTCATCATCATCATCATCATTTCAGCCGAAAGACGTTCACTGCTGGACATAAGCCTCCCCCAAGCTCCTCCACTCCGACCGGTTCTGTGCTTCCCGCATCCAGCGGATTCCTGCGGCCTTGACAAGGTCATGGGTCCATCTTGTGGGAGGCCTTCGGTCGCCACTCAGGAAAATATACACTAACTTAATTACTTAGATAAAATATTTTAAAAATTCTGATTGCATAATGTCTACGTATTTCTGGTATTCTCATTGACAAATAAATTGACTTCGTGCGAGTCGCCTATAGAAAATAATATACCTATGATTTAAAATTGATTAATTGAGTATTCGCCCAATTTAGGCGAGTAAATTCGTGCGAATCGAGTGATAAGCCAAGAGTCCACTGAATGAGTTTTTCATGAAATAGCTGTTGTAGTAGTGAATAATGTTTTGTTCAACACACAACTTGACGCTATCCTGAAAAATTTAAAGAAACTTAAGAAAATTTTAATTTCACGCTAGCTTAGCCCATCCTCATTAGACGTTTTATAAAACTTGTTCTAATTTAATTGTAGTACAGACGACAAGCACACCAAGCTATCCCAAACTGTAAAATTTTCCCAATTGAACATGAACCTTATGTTTTTGTGATAAAGTTGAAAATCTATCAAAGAAATTTGACAGAATGGGGTAGCTTGATGTGCTGGCGTCTGTACATAACGGAATCGAAATTACGCCAACTTACGTATTTGTTTGTAAAGTAATCGATTTATTATCGAAAAAATCTGTATCCAGGGGCTGGTTCAGACAAGAAGCAGACCCCAACGGCTTCTAATCGACTTCTTCAAACGATAAAACCGTTAAACAGATCATATTTTATTATCAAAATCTAGATTATGCGTCTAGACTTTGGGGTTTTCGCTATCAGTCATTGTGCTACATAATTTTTATCACTATCGAAATTCAGAATACAAAAACCCCCGTCCCAAACAAAAACTCTAAAAAGTAAGTTTTCTGATCAAGGCATTGTCAAGTCGGGGGACGGCTAATGAAAATGCTAGGCCACCTCTGTTTGGCGATACTTCTGCTGTTTGTTGGTGAGTTACTTGGCTATCCTGGAAATTTCAGGTGTTAAGTAATAGAATACCAAATTTTGACTTGATCAGACCCGTGGAAGATACTCAAATCCCTTCATCAACCACAAAAGAGCTGATAATCTTGAAACGGCTGAACCGATTTTGATTAAACATGTCTAAGAACACTCCTGACTAATTCAACTTCCAAAAAAAAAATCAAAATCGGTTCATCCGTTCGAGAGCTACGATGCCACAGACACACACACACGCACAGACACGTCAAACTTATAACACCCCGTCGTTTTTGCGTCGGGGGTTAAAAACAAACATAATAGGGTATTGCAACCATTTTTGAAAAGTGTCTTAATAAGGTTATATGGTGCTAAAAAACCACTAAAAAACAACATTTTTATTTAATAATGGTACCATAAAAATGCATTTAAATTTTACATTTTCAAATTTCGCGCGTAAGTTGACGAAAAATGCTGGACGCAGTGGACGACATATTTCTCTGTAGGTATGACGTCAGTTTGCTGTGTAAACAAATGTGCTGATATTTTGTATGATAATTGTTTATAATTAAAACAAATAGTTATTATTCTACTTATCGTTGGTTTGCTGTTCTTGACTGCAAGATATTATTTAAATAAAAAATACTTTAGTTACGAAAATAATGTACAAAGTTGTTTAGTTGATAGTAATTAATACTTAGTATATACAGCGGTATGACGTAATAACATGGCGGCTACTTTTTCATGGTGATCCAAAGCAGATAAAAAAACTGAAATCTTTCAATTGAAATTTAATGTTTATTTTGTTATTTTATGAACTAAAACCTATGTCTAAGAAATCTGAAGACTTACTTGAATATTGTGCACTACGACGATGAAATCGTATTTCCAAATGTGCCAATTTCTATTCAAATTCTCTTAAAATTGTAGCATTGCAAGCGATTTTTCAGCAAGTTGAAATTAATACCTTCGTTTTTGAAGGAAAGAAAGGATATGCGACATAGCTTTGCTCAGTGTAGACCGAGAAGATAATTTACGAAAGGGCGTAAATGTGATGCGTTCCCTAGGCGCCATTTTCTATTGGTAGGTACGCCCCTGGCCGCGGACAGAAGCAAGTATAGTTTATCTACAAAATAACAAAACACTTCAGCCTAATATAACGTTCCCACTGTTGAGACACAGGCCTCCGCTCTGTGAGAGGGAGTGGGCCGTAATCCACCGCGCGGACCCAGTGCGGGTTGATAGAGAGAGTTGCGAAAACAAGATTGTTCAGGCATTTTCTGGGCACGCTCTATCCATCATCATCATCATCATTTAAGCCGGAACACGTCCACTGCTTGACATAGGCCTCCCCCAATTTGGGGGGGCTTGCCATAATCGCTGCGTTTGGCAAACGGGTTGGCGATCGCAGTATGGTGGTAAAATGCATAGAGAACGCTGCTGCCCATTCTCTAGTAAGTCCCTTAGTCGCCTTCTACGACACCCACGGGAAGAAATGGGATGGTGCTGTTCTTTACGTCCGGCACCACACTGAACATCCACACGGATCCATCATAGACCTTATCAGTCGCTTTCCATCAGGCGTGATCGACGTCAAAAGCAAGCCCATTTAGTAATAAAAAATAGATCTCACATGTCTACAAATTTTACAGTACTAAAAGAGACCGTAGTTAAGGAAAGTGACTTTGAATTCAGTCGTAAACTCCTTATAATCTTTTTATAGTCGGAAAACGAAAAGGAAATAGTTTTGTTTCAATACCAATTAGGTACTTAAATATTAATGATTATTGCTCGGTACCTATAAACAAATACGAATCGTTTTGCTTACCAATGGTAGTATTTTTTATTGTCAAACTGGGCATAACAATCGATTCAGCAAGATCGTCATGCTCCCGTAGATGTCACTGCTTGCGGTAGCGTTGGGGATCGGGTTACCTCCTTCCCTCAAATATGGCGAGGGGGGTAATGGCTGATCTTTGGGTTATGCTCGTGAACGGGTGCTGCTTGTGGTGACTGGTCGTCTTGCTGACCATGATTTTGTTATTGTTGCTAATAATTACCCACCTGTTTATTTATTTTACGCCGATGGTCCTAGGTTATCATTTGTGAACATAATCCAGCATTGCATTATGTAAGCTATCACGCCATTTATACCAGGAGGCTTTTATTTTGGTAGTATGCTTTGTTTACTTTTTTATTTTTTGTGCTTGAGTTGAATTTTCATTATTATTTGTTGGTATATTGGCATGGCTAGGTGACATATTTATGACAAATTATTTAAGTTCTGTGTCTCGTAATGTTGATTACTTTGCCTACTCTATATAACTAAACAGACAGCTGTGCTGCTGGGGACTTTGTTGCGCCACTTCTTCTTCCCAGCTAAAGCTAGGAAGTGGTGAAGGGCGGGCGTTTTGGGGGACTGCCTTATGTAATTTTGACATTCGAAAAGAGCTGATTCTCAGCCTAATTTGAATAACGTTACCTGTGATAGCTACTTCTATCATGGGGGGTCTACTATGCAAACCTATGAGGTATTTGCTTCATTATTGGTAAAGATACAAGAGTTTAAATTTTAACCAAAAACTGTCCGTAAATTATAGGAATCGGCCATAAGTTAACTATAACGAATTGATCTAAAGTACTTATTAATTAATAATATTTCTGTCCTTTTCAGGTAAGCTGAGAGACTTGGAGCTATCAACATTGGTAACAAGTATCAACACATTATTTTTCATGACTGCAGTAGCAAGTTTCAGCATAGCTATTCACAACCATTCGACAGGCTATCGTATCGTAAATGAACCATTTCGATAACGAGCACCCTAATTGCTTGTCACACTATTTATCAGAATCTGAATAATTCTGAAGCTTGTTGTTAATTCATTGCTTCATATGTTTTTATAATTTGTCTGCTCGACAACGTAAACAACGCAATGTATGTTGCGGAACTGTCAAAATGAAAGCGATTCTGAATGATAGTGTATTACGCTATTATTCCTCTGATTTGTCTTGCCTTCGACAGCAAAAAGCTGTCGGAAGAATAGCGGCCGTTAACTGACAAAGTTTTCAGGTTTTGGATTTGTGAACAGCGTCAATCCTATGACAACCAGAGGTATAACTTATCTAAGATACAAGTATCTTAAAAACATATGCATAACTTTTACTATAAGTATTTTAGCAAACATAGTATCTACAAAATACTAAGATACCAAACAAAAGGTATATAAATCCAAGATACAAAATAAATTTAAAAAAAGTTTTATAGATACAAGATGAAAATACGTATTTTGTATCTTGTATTCCAGGTACTTTATTTAAAGTATCTTGTACATCACTGATGACAACATTGATCGATGTTCAATTCGGTACAGAAGCGTATCGAATGGTTGAGAATAGCTATGCGGTTCTCACTATAAACCTTAGACCCGGATTAATAAAACGACTGGTGTGTTAGCGTTTCTAAAGTTTAATTTCGTTTACTTTAGATAATACAATAAGTAACAAAAACCCTGTTGTTCCTTTTAAGGACGTATACACTTACCTACAAGCACAACATTTACGAAGTTATAATTAAAAAAATAAGCATTGGCTAGTCGAGAGTTCAATATCAAATAACTATTAAAATCGACATATTCAAAAAAATGTTTACAGTATCTGATGTTACAAGTATCCTTATTTCGCACAATAGACTACGAGCTCGGCGGCTTTCTTTGAACTAATCAAAATCAGTTAAACATTACAAATATTCATAATTAAATATTTATTTTAATTATTTTCGTTGAACAGTTTTTATAAATGACTTGCTTTATTACGTATGTATACCGATTCTGAAAACGTGGGTAGAAGGAACAACAGGGTTTTTGTTACATATTGTATACCGGTTTGAATGAAACGGAATCATTATGAGTAATGAAATTAAATTGAATTATCGTATTTTTTCTGAGATTTATTAATTCGGGCCTAATTTTATTTTTTCAAATGTAATGGCATAGCATAAGCATAATCAGCATTTAACGTTCCCACTGCTGGGGCACAGGCTTTTTTTCAGTCAGAGGGATTGGGCCGTAATCCACGACGAAGGCCCAGTGTGGGTTGGTAGATGTCACATGTCTTCGAATTTTTGGTTCTAGGACATGCTGGTTTCCTCACGATGTTTTCCTTCACCGTTTTGAGAGCAGTGGTGATGACATTTTTTACACAAACGTACAACCTACATAAAATAAATAATATAAAAATAAAAATAATAGATTAAAAAATCTAAAAATCACGCTTTAATAACGCAACTAAAAAAGCAGAAAATAATTTCAAAAAAGCGTGGGGTGCTTGATATTAATTGATTATAAAAATACCTCAAAAAGGTATTATAAAAATACCTCGAATATTTATTTTGTATTTTTTAGTTCTGCCAACTATAAAAGCGTGATTTTCCAGTTTTTTTTTTAATTATTGCATTGTCATCGGTCCTCGATAAGTGTACAAAGTTTAAATGAAATCTGACTGTTTGAAGTGGGTCAAAATCAAGTCCAAAGGAGTCGGTTACGAATAAACGTACAAACAGACAGGTGAAGCTAATAAAAAGCGTGTTTAAAAGACCTACAACGAAAATTTGGAAGACATGTGACATCTACCAACCCGCACTACACCCGCATGGTGGAGATTGTCCCAACCCTGCAAACAGATTGATTATGAGATATGATCACTGATTTTTCAGGCATTTTTTATGGCCGCTTTTATGGGAACCAACGGAATTAAGTTGCACTTAGAAGGATGTGTAAATCAGGTACTTAACTACTTATAACCAGACACTATGTCAAAGTGTTTTTTTTAATTAAAAAACTCGAATTAAGAAACGTGCGTGTTCCAAACCCAAGAAATTAGTGAAACAATGTATCTATAGGTACTAATATTTTAAAGAGATACAAATTGTTTTTTTTTTTAAGTGTGTATTAACGGGGTAACTCTAGAACTGCAAGTGGGATTGGAAAAAATACTTGAGCATTTCATAGCCAAATTCTTAAGGATGGTTATAGGTTATTTAACATATAACAACACGGCCTTTAGGAGCTGAGTATAAGGAAAACAAAAGGCGGACAAAACGCTAAGTGAAAACGCAGTAGCGGCAGGGGTGCGATGGGATGCGACGCGGGTGGATTGGGGGCCAAAATTTCGTGCTGGCGAAATCGCTAGTCGGTCGGAAGCTAGTCGATTGTCAATAAATATCGAAATTAATCATACAAGAAGCAGTGATGCTCGTGAAGAGGGAAGCGGCGCACGTGAGGGAGAGGCAGTATATAAGCGTTCACGGCCCTAGCCGTCGCAGGAGACGCCTTGGGCGTCGGGAATCCCAGGCTGATCCCGGTCGGGCTTACGGACTGCGAGTAATGGGTAGCTCGCTGTCCGGTAAGGACCAAGTCCGGGTTGACAGCGCGTTGTGTTCCACGCGCGCTTCAAAGAGATGTCAGCGCCAACTAGTAGGGTCCGCAAGGGCCGATGCCTGCCAGGGGTGCGGGTTGTTTGAAAGAGATACCGTGGCCCCTGGCACACAGGCAACTGAGGGAACACGGGTGTTTAACGTGCTTTCAGAGGCACGGGAGCGTCTCGGTATGTAAAGATGGTAACCCATCCACGGACCGACCGCGGCAAGCGCAGCTTAACCGACCCGTGCAGCTGTTATTTCTTAGCTAGCAACAGCACTTGCTAAACTGAAAAAAAAATACCTGCGCTCGCAAATTTAAATTTATTTTCAATAATTTCAGAAAGCAACGTCAGCGCATTTTGATATTGCACACGTGTTTAGAAACCTGTCCCGTATTATAACGATTATAATGGATTTAGTTAAAATTATATTTTACACCGTGACATTTTAGTCGTCTTATAAAGGTGTTCCACTCAATGTATCCGACATACAATACCAATAGGCGCGATTAAAAAATTCTTAACATTCATTAAAATAATAGGTACAAATAATAAATAATGCTTTAGAATTAGGAAACACCCCGTTAATAAAGCGACTGGGTTGTGAAGGTAAGATAGGCAGTCGCTCCAGCTGCATCCAGTTAGACTGCAAGCTGACCTCAAATTAATCCGTTAATAGGATAAAAACCTTAAGTATTAACGTGTTTAACGGCTGACTGTTCTTGCTTGAGAAGAGCCCAGCAGTCTTGTAGTGTTTTCAATGTTCATGTTTCTTGATCAAATATTGCCCCCAATTTCTGTTTTTATTATAAATTCTATAGTTAATATTGTAGTGCAATTTTATCCTTATACTTAGAAAAGTCCCCGGATCATTGATAGTCACAATAGCAATATCTTTCCTTCTAGTCATATGCATTTCTAAACATTGTTTTTTTGGGTGGGAAATCATCAAATAACTTCTCCCGCTCTGGGCGGAGCGGGAGGGCGTGTCAGACTTTTACTGACTAAAACCCACCCGTGTTATCAGTTGCCTGTGTGCCAGGGGCGGCGGTATCTCTTTCGAACAACCCGCACCCCTGGCAGGCATCAGCCCTTGCGGACCCCATCAATTGATGCTGAGATCTCTTTGAGGCGCGCGTGGAACACAACACGCCGTTGACCCGAGCTTGGCAGCGAGCTACCCATTACTCGCCGTCCGCAAGCCCGCGCCTGCGATGACCGGGAATCAGCCTGGGATCGCCAACGCCCAAGGCGTCTCCTGCAGCGACTAGGGCCGTGAACGCTTATATACTGCCTCATAGCAACATTGTTGAGCCAAAACAATATTCGAACATAAGAAGCAAAGGATTAGCGATATCGTTCAAAATCATTCAGAATGAGAATAATAGTGTGTAACTAGGGATCAATCCAATCCCGCAGCTCATTCAATCCCGCGGGATTGATATGCGGGATTACTCAATCCCGCGCGGGATCATGCGGGATCCCGCATCTTTGAAAATAGGTTATGAAATCAAATTGAAACTACAGATTTTTGTGTAAAGATCAACTTTTATTAAACATTTCTTACATAAATTAAGTATTAGTAATTTGTAATTTACTAATGACTTATACTTAATTAATAGAAAATATATAATTTCTGTTGCTTAATGTAAGAAATGTTTAGTAAAAGTTAATTTTTACACAAAAATCTGTAGTTTTAATTTGATTTTATAACATAATTTCAAAGATGCGGGATCCGCAGATCCGCGCTTTGAAAGTGCGGGATCCAGCAGATTAATAAAAGCAGCGGGATCCCGCGGGAATGCGTGGTCCCGTTTTGCGGGATTGCAATTCCTATATGTAACGCATTAAGGTTGCTGGTTTAAACTTCATATTTTGAAGCGAATCGGTAAATCCTTGTGTTGTAAGAAGCAACTATACCTTAATGATTGTACCGAGTGGCAGGGACATCGACGGAAAAACTAAACAATGAAATGAAATGAAATTTTTATTTATGTAAGTCGATCTAATAAGACACTTTTACTCGCCAATATTTTAAAAATTAGATGGCGCCGGCATTTCCTAGCCGACTGTTCCCTGAGAAGAAAAGCCGAAACAAACTCAAGGCAAATGGTCTCTTTTAAAGTCCAAACATTATATTATTTTGAATATTATGTAATTTTAACAATGCAGGGCCATATCTGGAGCCGTTGCAGCCTTGAGCTGACCTGTCCTAACAGACAGCATGTATGTATGAGTCACCGTGTAGCTCAACCCTATTTTAGGGAGCTCAACGACCCGTCACAAGACGCTACCAGCAGGCTTAGCACGAGAACTGTTGAGTAGACAAAAATGACGTTTTCGTGTAGACAGTTGACAGTTTTGTACCGAGAAATGTAGACCAGCGATTTTTATTCCACGGTAGAGTAGAAATAGAGAGCGTCGCGATAAGCCTGCAGGTCTGCAGGACATTTGCGTAGGATATTTACAAAATACCCAAAACCACCATACAGTAATAAAGTCATGTGTTCAATCTAGCCTCTATAGTATTCACATTCAGTCAGTTTACTCTTTAAATGTAATCAAAAATCATCAACATCATTATTTCAGACGAAAGACGTCCACTGCTGGACATAGGCCTCCCTCAAGCTCCTCCACTTCGACAGGTTCTGTGCTTCCTTCACAAGGTCATTGGTCCATCTTGTGGGAGGCCTTCCAACTCTACGTCTTCCTTAAAACCTTTCGGCTCCATCGGCCATCTGTTCTGCGAGCAATGTCCACTGCCACTTAAGTTTGTCAATCCTTTGGGCTGATATCAAAAATAATGTCACGTAAATTAATACTTAAATATAATAATTAATAGTTGAAACAACTAAAAAACACGCTTTAAAAATCAAACTACAAAAGTAGAAAATAATGTAATTCTATTAAAAAGCGCCCGGGGTGCTTTTTGAGGTATTTTTATAATCAATTAATATCAAGCACCCCACGCTTTTTAATAGAATTAAATTATTTTCTACTTTTTTAGCTTGGTTTTTAAAGCGTGTTTTTTTAAACTATTATTTATTTTCAAATTTTTAGTTCTGCCAAGTACCTACAAAAGCGTGATTTTTAAGATTTTTTGTTTGTTTTTTTCTATTTTTTTTAATTTTTGAATTGTCATCGGTCCTCGATAAGTCTACAAAGTTTAAATGAAATCTGACCGTTTGAAGTGGGTCATAATGAAGTCCAAAGGTCTATTTCCTGACCAAAAAAAAGGAGTCAAACAAACAAACATATAGATGAAGCTAATAAAAGCGTGTTAAAAATTATTTCAGCACATGATTAGATAGACCCCTAGCATAGAGTGCAGGATCGAATCCCATTCAAAAGAGCTACCGCACCTCAAACTACCACGGACATTAGTATTAGGTACTTCCAAAAGATACAGTAACCTAATTTCGGTCGTATCACACTGATAACGGGTATCAACGTAACTTGGTCAATGTACGATATAAATAGATAACAGACATTATGTTTTTGTTAAGAATTTGGTACGTTTTTGAAAATGTTGTTTAAGTGAAAGACGACTGGGAATGATGATGTGTGCTGTTAGTCTAGTGGTCTCAAGCGTTACAGTTGAGCATGAGGGCTTCGATTCCCAGATCGGGAAAACTGAGTTTTTCTTTCTGAAATTTCTTAATAAACAATATTACGCCTGTTTTCCCTGAAAGGTTGTGCAGAGGTGTAGTAGCTATAATATAATATTTATTTATTAAAAAATTACAAGGCTTAAGAATATGTACAGTTTTGCTTAAATGTAAATTATATTCCTAAGACTTAAATGCCTGAACTAGGTAATCCTGTGTTTCAGATAAATGTTGAGTAGCTTAATTCTTAGTATCTAATGATAAATACTTAATGTAGGTGAATATTTATTTTAACACAGTTAGTAAATTCTCTGTTTCTTCGTAAGACATACTTTGGTGAGCTATAGTACATTAATGCGCTGTCTATTGCTTTCCACGAGTTGTACGCGCCTCTCTGAATACCTATTAAGTATGTTCAACAAATGAGGTGTAGTCGAGTTTTGTCTATGTGTTACTACGTCACTGAACGTCACCGGCAATTTAAGATGGCGGACGCCACACGTCACTTTTCAATTAAGTATTCGTTACTCGTATCTTATTTTCACTCTCGCCATAATGCGAACTCTTTTCAGTTTTTTTTTCGTAGTCTCATTTTTTTAAGCAAAGCTCGTTCCAGACGTTTCTCAAGACTCTTGGGGTCAGCTTCCAGTCTAACCAGATTTATCTGAATGGTATTACTTTGATGAACTTGTCTTTATCAAAAAGATGGGTGCAATTTAATAATATGGTAATGTGGCATTCTTTTCATGATGTCGACTAGACATGGTTTACAAGTTACCCCTCTTTTGAGTATATTGTGAACTCGTTTTTTCAAAATACACTGTGTGAGTGTGATTTGCGGAGAGGGTTCGGTATGATTTTTTTTTTGCATGTTGAATGGAATTGCAAGCCTTGATGTTTTTTTTTGGGGTAGGTCTGAACTGCAGAACGCTTTGTACGATGGTATGTAATCATTATACTGTATTTTTTTCTATAGTAATGTTTCTTTTCTTGCAATAACTCTAATTGTGAGTAAGCAAGCATTTGACGATGCACGTAACTTTTAAAAAGGGTTTTTTCGTTACGCATTTAAATTATATATTTTTAAGATATTCCTCGTCCTTTGCTTGAGACCATGGTAGTTGTTTAGCAAAAATATGAATTGTATTGTATGTGGAAATTAATCAATATTAAAATAAAGCTTTATAGGACCTTTTTTTGGTAAACAAACAACTATTGATATTATTTTTGCTAGCTTTACGGTTCTTTATTTTAGTTAAGAAGGAAGACAAGAAATAGAACACACAAGTACTGAAAAAATAAATGAATCAAATGAGGTACCGAAAATGAACATTTCAGACTTAGCAGTATGTTAATATATCATCTCTTTGTTCGTCCGAAAATCGTTGCCAGTTTTATCAGAACTTTATGGCGAGCAAAATCAAAAGTAAAATGGATTTCCTCAACTTTTTACCTAACTTAGGTGAGAAAATGCTTAAGGTAAAGGAAAACCGGAATTTGAAAGAAAATGATATCTTTTAGTGATAGACATCTCCTAAGCACCATGTTTTTCTCCTCTCATCGTTCCTCGACCCGACGAGAATCGTCACAATTTTTTTATTCGCACACAGAACTCTAAAAACTCGTGTAACCCCCTGCCCTGTCCGGTTTTTCTGTTCAATGGACTTTACATGTCCTGTCATTCTGGGGGTCCAACAAGCAACAAAAGGGTTAAAATTGCGAGTAAAAATCCTCAGTGAAGGGTTGATTGTCATTTTAGATTTTAGAATGACCTACTTTTCATATTGATTTGAAGATGATACTTGTGTGCGGACGTTTTTACAAGCGTGAAAGGGGCGGCCATTTTGTTTTTTTTTAATTTCACATAACGAAAGTTTGAAATTCGATTATTTTATGTTTTCGAATGTGGAAAGTTTTTGTATTCTGCCTCAGGAAATTGTAAACTGTGAAGGAAAGCCCTGAAGGAAGTATTACAGGTAGATGGTGTAGAAGTGGTTTTATTTTTATTACTTAGATGCCATTTTATCAACTATTTATTACAATATTAATTACAGAACGTAGTTTTTCGGCAGTAAAATAAATTCCTTAGTCTGACCTATGTGTATGACAATGATTGATAATACTTTTTTCAGTAAAATTTCAACGCATATTTTTTCTTAAACTATTTAAATGTGACATTAACATGACGTGTGTTGACATTTTGTTTTAGAAAAAATAGATTAGTTTACAGTTTTATAATACTTTGTTGACTGTCGTCCTTAATGCTTCTTAATACTCGTAGGGCAGACAGAAATAGTCTGTGTTATTCTCGTAGTTGTATTTAGCGAGCCTATTGGCTTTACAATATTAGATTGTGTTTTAATTCCACTGGCAATACAAACATTTCTTTTTTCTCTTATCTGTCAAAAAATATGAAAGTTTTTTTTTCAATATTTCAATTGTCAACTGAACTGTCAAATTCTCCTTTCGCTTTACGAATCGAAGTTTCTAGAAACTTTGCTAAAAATCATTGTTATTTTTTCAACTTAGGACTAACTTTAATAAAACCTAACAGGCACAGGCTTAACATCAACAACCTCTATTTATACCGGCAAGACAGGCCGATGGTTAAATGTCTTCAAATTAAATGCTGGGGCCGACACCTTCACAGTCCTGCACGCCGTGCGCCATTCGCCTGCGCTTACAAAATTCAGTTTGACTTGCAAACCGCGCGCGCACGGCCGCTCTACGCCCAAACTTTTTGGCACCGCGTACTTACATTTTGGAAAAAAAACCGAACGTCAAAATTACCGCGCTTTTCTCGCATCGACTTTTGTGTTCCATTTTCAAACAAACTTTTTAATAGCCAGTGCTTATTGCATTTTGGACTCGTGTTGTGAACTTTTTGGATTGTTTAACAAATGCATTACGTTGGATGTGAGTAGTCACTTTTATAATTATAAGCTACATAGAAAATTGTTCGTCCGTCGATATGAAATAGGTTTTACTTTTGGCAATTGCTTATTACCAATAAATTAGTTTCTAATTAAAATTCTATTTTATCTGTATGGGGGTTTGCATAAATTACTTTTAATTCAAGGATTAAAAGTAAATTATCCCCGAAAAATTATCAAACCAAGGCAGCACTGATTTTGAAATTCGAATTCGAACACGCAAAAAACTTTAACCACAGACTAAGAAAAATGCATTAGATTTTTAAATATATTTTTTAATGGCAAAGGCCCGCATAATAATCACCCGTATAACAATTATTATCTATCACGAAACTTGCAATTTATCAAGGTCTCTTGTTGCATGAGATCTTGTATTGCATACTGTGCGAGCAAGAGGCAAAGAATTCGACCTTGCGTTGGAAAGAGATAGAGGATGTTAGGAAACTCTTGGGAAATATCATTTTTCTCTTTCGGGGGCTGAAGGGCACTTTTTATAAATATTTGTTTTTTAAGATAATTGTAGTGTTATCTGGCTTTATTTTTGTTTGTACTTTATTTGGGTCGATGTTAAAAGGATTCGTGAGATGTTTGATTAATTATTAAATAATCTTTTGATGGATTTAGCTTTATTTATTTATCTTTTAGACTTAGTGGGTCATGCCTTGGTCATGCTCTAAGTTTGTTGATAAACTAATTTATCAATTTTAGTTTTAGTAAATAGATACTAGTGAGTTTTGAATATATATTTTAACATATGAGTTAGAAGCTATCAGTTATCATTTATTCTATTAATTTGATGATAAATGTCTTTTTTTTTTGATATGATACTGTCGAAATGTCGCTTGATCACTTCTTAACACGCATCGTTTTTTTAGTCTCTTTTTTGTCGCCCGAAATTTGGCTTCACACACTAAAATAATCGGTTTAAAATTTCGTCTCAAATACCATTTAGCAATGGGTTAGCAACCGTTGGGCAATTAATTAAATTAAATTTAGACCTTAGACATCACTATGAGACGTGACCTTAACGTACCTACCTACCAAGTATTACTGGCATACCATTTACAGAATATTGTAACTCCGCCCCTAAGACGACCCACTGACGAATATTGTAAACTAGCTTTAGCCTGCGGCTCCGCCCGCGTGGATGTCGGTTATCGCGTAAAAAAGTAGCCTATGTCCTTGTCCATATCCCAGGTTATATCTCTGCCAAATTTCATGACGATCGGTTCAGCGGTGTAGGTGTGAAAGCGTCACAGACAGACAAATAGACAGAGTTACTTTCCCATTTATAATATTAATAGGGATGAGAACCGCTGCATTCGTACTGTGTTGTGGATATACTCAAAACTCAAACTTAAAACATTTATTTCAATCAACCCAATTACAGGCACTTTTCAATTGTCAAAGTCAGTCAGAAACATGAAGCTAGTTGCCCATATCAAAGCGTAGTAGGTTACTATGGAGAAGAAAGGGCTAGAAACTACATGGTCATTCTTTAAAATCAAAACATTGATTACATCATTTAAGTTGAAATCAAACATACATATGATATAAATAAGTCATAAAATAGTCGAAAAAAAATCAGGCAAACATTGCATTCAAATTGTTTAATAAGAAAGCGTAATTGTTTTTAGAACATCTGGCTTGCCACTAAACAATTGCCTAAAGGACCATATGCATCGTATGGCAATTAAATTTTCTTCATTCGAATTTGACTTAAAATTTGTTGATATTATCATAAATGTGGGTCTCACAAAAACTGTAATCCCTAAATAAATAAGCCACAAGTGAAACCAAAAATCATATCTGCCTTCCCTAAAATTTGGTCTTTTAACTCTAAAAGTATTCCTAATCACTCTAAACTTTTTCCCAGGGACTCTTAAAACTTATCAAAAATCTTGCATAAATCCTATATCCTTGTCCCAGGTCGTTGCTACGTATTTATTTCAAACACAAGATTACAAGTAGCTGGTTTTGTGGCTTGCGTGAGGCGAGGCCAGTCAGATCTCCGTACCTATAATTGTTCATTAATATTGATAGATAAATACTTTTTGTTCTCATCCCAGCGAGTACTTGGGTGATTTGCGAAATATTTTAGAGTTTTTGGTAAGAATATTTAGGCTTATGAATTATTGAGTGTAGTCTCGCCTTCTCTGGTCTAATTTAAGGCGGTAGCCAATTTAATAAGACAAATAACAGGGTACCTAAGTTTAAAATTATAGGAGTAGCATGTTTCTTAGGTAATTTTCATAGGTCTTTGTTTTATACACGGTGGAAAAACAGCAGACCTTTTTCTACTTTGTATAAAAAAGGTTCTTAACAGGGAAAGTTGCTGTAGTATTATTTTGACGTTACTTGGATGATCAAGCATCGTACAGATTATCATAACTTAACTTACTTGAGCTGTAATATTTGTATTGGTTATTGTTACTTAGAAGGCACTGAAGATAGAGACAAGGATGTAATAAGGTTTTTTAATTAGCGAAGCAAACAGAGCTTTCTAAAAATAGTTTTAAGACTTGAAATAAAATAGAAACCTGCCCATTGTAAGTCTCACTGCAATCTCAAGTCCCAATGACTTATTGCTACATCTAGCCTTGAATGCAAGTACTAAACGCAGATAGAAACATATGTTGAATACAACTGTGGCTTTAACTTACCTAACTTAATTTAACTTAGTCCCAGAAATAATAGTTTCGTCAATGAAATATTGATAAGCTGACTAAGTTAGTTTTAAGTAAGAGTTAAGTAAGTTTCTGCTCGGGAAACTTTTGTTTAACTTGGAGCTATTATTAGACTTGGTTAAGTTTACATTTATTCGTGTTACGTTTGTTAAATAAGTAGTGGATACTAGGTTTAATCGTTGTTAAAAAGAAAGAGAATTCATAAAGATACGATGATGCTTAGATTTTCAATCAATTAACTTAGCTTATCGCAGTCCACTGTTGGGCATAAGCCTCTCCTAGGCTGCGCCACAATACTCTATTCTCTGCCTTCTGCATCTAGTCCGAGACATGATTCTCAAAATAACCCTAAAATATCGACGAGGTTATAATTTTAATCATCATTGCAGTTATTTCCAATAGTTAGTTATTCCAAATTGTAACTATCCAAAACCGTAGTACCGGTCTAAATTCATTCCTTTTTTAAACATTTTAAACAAAAAATTCAAATGTGTATAAGAACTCTTTGCTGTCAAAGATTCGTGAAAATGAGAAAGGAGACTAACGGTTACTTAGCGTTAGCTTGGTGAGCAAAAATAGCCAAAATTACGTGTATATTTCCTAATGCCAGTGTCGTTGTATTTCTTAAAAGGCTTGGCTTTCTTACTCATGCACTTTCTAATGTCACTGGAGTTTTTAAACGAAAATATTTCGCCATTTATCACTTAGGACAACGGAAGTTGATAACTGGCAGGATGTATTTTTAAGATTCTATTTTTCAAATTAGTCGTTGTGTTGGGATATGTTCTTATTGGAGGCAAATCTTTGAATGTCATTTGTCCTTTTTAAATGCTCTAATTACTTTTTTGGCTCGTTTGTTTTTTTTTTGTGATCACGACGGGAACGTGGCAGTCATTTTTTATTAACATACAAATACATTTTTAAAGATTTGACTGTATATTTTTACATGAAATTGATTTAAATGTTAACACCAAAACAACCATAACTAAAAACCGTAAAATTACAACATTTTAGACAAAAATATGCAACGAGCTATCAAACTTTCATAACCAAAAAAAAAAAAATCCTCTCACTCAATATTTTGATATATCAACTCGATATCTAGATTTTTTATATCGATACTCGATTCCTACATCCGGCTTGCTTTTAGCATATCTCTTATAATGGTAATAATAATTATGGCATCGATCAACTCTCAACTTTCACGCGAGATTTTGGCAGCTCTTACTTTCTCTTGAGTCTGATGTGGTGCAAGATGGAAGCTGATAGCGAATTGACACTAAATTTATTAAGATAGGATAGAAGTCTGATAACCAGTCTTACCAAGGGGTATTGTATTACCTAGTAAATGGGTTGTATAGGTCAGATAAGCAGTCGCTCCATATAATTTATACTGGTATTCAACTGTATTTGGAATGGATGGAAGCCGATAGTAGCCATAGTAGGGAATAAACTTGACCGTGATGGGATGTTTTGGCATTTTTTTAAGAGGCTGTCCTTGCAGTTGGATTGTGTGGGCAAATTATTATTAGATTAGCAAACAAAAACATATAAGATGTATTTTAAGGATTTATGTCGAATAGAAAAAAATAGTTTGATTTTCTTATAAGTTTCAAATATGAAACAAATTGTATGTTTGATTCATATAATGAAAAAGTTTATAACTTTTACATTTAATTAATACCTTAAAGAAATGTCTTGTTAAAATTTTGCATTATAATGATTCGCAAATTATCTCCAACATTTAGGAATGGTTCAAACAAATTTTCACGTATCTTACGCAACCATCACGTTAATCATTTAGAAATGTTTTTAATTATTCAATGGTGACGTAAGAATTAAAATATCTTTTTGGTTTAAATTAACATTATAATTACGAATAATCCTTCAAGCAAAACACGGTTTAGTTTCATACATAAATTATTCATGTAACATTCAAATAACCACTCACCCAGTAAACAATAACAGGTCTTCATTTATGCAACAAAAATATCATATTTAAATACCTTTCATTCATCCGTTCGTTTGCATTCACTTGCAAAATCGCAATTAAACAATTATGTAATTAATACCTTGCAAAACAATGCTATCTTTACAATCTACGCAAATAAAATCACATTCACTTATATTATAGTCTGTGATTAACTAATTTCATGTTTTCATTCATAATGTAAACTGTAACTGAACTAATTTTAGGATACTTTTTTGCTCACCGTCATGAGAGACTACGCCAATTTAGTCTTTTAATTTTATTTTCTAACGTTTTCTAGGTAATTTTATAAACAGGCATGATCATTTTGCAGTCTGTCATTAAGTTAAATGTGATTTCTTGTATAAAAAATCAAACCGTTTTAGCAAGTAAAAATCATAATAATTTTCAAAATTCTTCTTGTCATGATTAAAAATATGACGCTCATAACAATCTGATGGGGCCTGCCAGGGGTGCGGGTTGTTCGAAAGAGATACCGTGGCCCCTGGTACACAGGGAACTGAGGGAACACGGGTGGGTTTTAGTCAGTAAACATCTGACACGCTCTCCCGCTCCAACCAGAGCGGAGAAGTTATTTGATGATTTCCCACCCAAAATAAAACGCTCATAACCATATTTTAATTTCTCAACCATTAAGAGCTACCGAAGTAAATCATTCCCAAACACTAAAAATAGCCCTCGTTATAATCAAAACGCCCATTTCACTCTACAAGCGTCACCAATTCACTCTCACATTCACTTCTCTCACCCGCTCCCGCTCATAACTTACACCGCCACCTCCAAAACCGGCGACTTTCATCGGCGCATGCGCATACGTAACATTATCTTGCGTAACGTTAATGTGTCGTGCACGCATCGACCATGATTAACGTTTTCGTGGAATTTTGAGCTTTTTATTTCTTTCACATTTCGACTTAAAGACAATCGGTCGTCCTTTTATGAATGTTTTTTGGCGGGCAATGCAGAACCACAGCTGACTAATTCGGGTTCGATTCCCGGGTCGAGCAAAGTGTTATTGGGTTTTTCCATGTCGACTTTCTCAGTAGCCGCCCGGATTCTTGTTTAGTGCCCGGTGTTGGCAATAGGCTTGCCCCTATTACATGGAACCTAAAATATAACTGGCGACATTTGGGTGTATTATAGAATGGGCACACCTCTGCCAAACCGTTACTGTCTTCTTTCTAGGCTTACTTAGCCTCTTTCTCAATCCTATAATTTTAAGCTTGGAGGACTCCAAGCTTATAATTTCAGGATCCGAGCACTCACGGAGTCGGCGCCCCGTTCTGCCTTAAGTAAGGAGATCCCTCTCTTTTATTTAATACTAGCTTTTGCCTGCGGCTCCGCCTTCTATGAGGTCGGTAATCGGGTAAAAAATAGTAGCCATGTCCTTCTCCATATCACAGGCTATATCTCTGCCAAATTTCATGACGATCGGTTCAGCGGTTTAGGCGTGAAAGCGTAACAAACAGACAGAGTTACTTTCGCATTTATAACATTAGTAGGGATTGGTTAGTATTTGAAATGACAAAACATTTTTTTAAAGACCACGAGACCACGTATGGAGTTTGAGTCGCTGAGCATCAATGCCTGGGTCTTCGGCGATTAAATATTTTTCGGATGAAACACATAACATCACGCTTGTACCGCCCGAAGGGTTAGGCACGGGCAGGGGCGTACCAATAGAAAATGGCGCCTAAGGCACGCATCACATTTGCGCTCCTTCGTAAATTATCTTCTCGGTCTATACTGAGCAAAGCTAGGTCGCATAACCTTTCTTGACCAATTATAAGCGTTCAATAACGAAGTTATTAATTAAATTGCTAAAAAACCGCTTCATCCTCGTACTGCACAATATATTCAAGTAGCTCTTCAGATTTCTTAGATATAGTTAACAGTATGAAATAGTTCATTGATGTTGTTTTATTTTTTTTATTTAATAATTGGCGACTTTTTGCGCCCCCCTTCGATAGGCCCCCAGGGCCCTTGCCCTGCCCTAGTTAGCCACTGGGCACGGGTGCAACTATAGTACGCCCACATTTCATCTGATATATTTAAGTCCCATGTAATAGGCATGCCATCAACCACGTACAAATCCAAACTCCGGGTTGCTATTGAGAAATTCCAGATAGAAAACGCCCAATAACACTTTGCTCGACCTGGGAATCGAATCAAGGACCTCGTGCTCAGCAGTAGCGCTTGCAACCAGTAGACCAATGAGGCTGCAGTTTTCGGACGAATAGCTTGAATAACGACATTAATACTTTTAAATAAAGAAGCTTGAAATGTCAACGTCTTTAACCGAATTAAAAAAGAAGGAGGTTATCAATTCGACATGGTTTTTTTTATGTATGCTTGGCATAACTCCGTCATATATAGACGGATTTGCAGAATTCTTTTTTGGGTTTATTTCGAAATGGATGAAATTTAAATGGTTCCATTTAAATTTCATATAGATATGATGATGCGTTTCGGAGACAGACAACGGAACTTCTCAAAAAATGACAGCAAATCAACCGCGATTGCTGCTATCGCATAAATGTGCATTGTTTTGACCCCAAGGATGATGACATTTCGAATTGGTGTGGGGTAGGTACTATAACTAAAAAGTCCGAAAAAACACTACAAAGTGAAAAATAACTTTAATTTCGGAAGGCGGTAACAAAAAACTAAAATACACATCCCTAGTCACCGACTTCCGAAATTAAAGTAATTTTTCTTCACTTTGTAGTGTTTTCCGGAAAACGGTTGTTTTTTTTTTTTGGAAAAAGATTTTTTATCGTCTGTCTAGTCCATTTCCTAGTTATTTGGAGGACGACTCCCAGTCCAGCATTTAAATAGCTTTTCGAAGAAGCTCTATTTCTTTCGCTTTCCATTAAATTTCCAAGTTCGAAGTACAATAGTATTTGCATTTATCCAAACCTACATTACTTTATACACTAACGTTATAAAATATATCAAATTAATATAATAGCAATGTCAGCCTATATTGTTCCCACTGCCGGGCGGGACACAGGCCTCCTCTGTGTGAGAGGGAGTGGACTGTCATCCACCACGAAGGCCCAGTGCGGGTTGGTAGATGTCACATGTCTTCGAATTTTTGGTTCCAGGACATGCCGGTTCCCTCACGATGTTTTCCTTCACCGTTTTAAGAGCAATGGTGAAGAAATAAATTACACAAAGTAATGTGTTTGCCTGGGTTTGAACCTACGACATACGACACGTAAGTCTAACATCTCGTGCGGGTTGTTCGAAAGAGATACCGCGGCCCCTGGCACACAGGCAACTGAGGGAACACGGGTGGGTTTTAGTCAGTAAAAGTCTGACACGCCCTCCTACTCCACCCAGAGCGGGAGAAGTTATTTGACGATTACCCACCCAAAAAAAAAAAAAGTAATCATTTGCATCATCTGCTTAAGGTTTTCCCAACTATGCTGGGGTCGGCTTCCAGTCTAACCGGGTGCAGCTGCATACCAGTATTCTACATGGAGCGACTGCCTATCTGACCTCCACAACCCAGTTACTGGGTAATACGATACCAAAGTAAGACTAGTTGTCACTTGACAGACTTTCTGGCTTCTGAAGATCTACGAACGGCAGCCGGGACCAACGGCTTAACGTGCTTTCTGAGGCACGGAGGGGTGTAGGTATGTAAAGTTGGTCGTCACCCATCTACGGACCAACCGCGGCAAGCGTAGCTTAGCTTAACCTGATCGATCGAGCCGTGCGGCGTGAAACGAAGCACACACACACACATACACATCATCATCATCATACCTACCATTTTCCCAACTATGTTAGGGTCAGCTTCCAGTCTAACCGGATGCAGCTGAATACCAGTATTCTACATGGAGCGACTGCCTATCTGACCTCCAAAACCCAGTTACTGGGTAACACAAGATTTGTCACAGCATCAGTGCTAAACTACTGAACCGATTTCAATGAAACTTAACAGACATATAACTTAGCAAAAGCCAAATAACATAGGCTACTTTTCATCCTGCAATACTCAACCCTATTCACGTAGGCGAAGCCACAGCAAAACCTAATCTATTATTGCAAAATTTAAAGAACATTTTAATTTAAATTGCAAATGTATATAGGAGATGTATAAATTAAAACTAGTCTGTGGGACTATCTTTAAATAGTACTGCAGCTTTAAATGTTACGCAACTCTTAAGCTCCTGGTACTGAATGGGAGGCAAAAGTATATATATGTACATGAATTTGTACCATCGTAATGTATATGACGTATTCCAGTGTGAAACGAAGTCAGTAGTCACACTGAATAGGCTTCGTAATGGTCTCTAGTTAGGTAAAACTTTTTATTTGTTTGTAACGTTGCAAGATCTTTTTGTAGAACGGAATGAGATACAAACCATAATCAGCTCAAAAGTCTGTCTATACAGGATAAGTTTTTATCCATTGCGCAAACTGTTACCATGAATTCAGCATATTATTAAACCCCCAGCGCATGTATAACCCACGAAAAATTTCTACGCTGGGGGCTCTAGAATGATATGCTGAATTCATGGTTACAGTTTGCGCAATGGATAAAAACTTATCCTGTATTACGTAAACTCACTTCACTTCTCCCCATAGGGGTAGGTAGAAACTACAGACCACAATCTGATACGATTCTTTCATATTCCTTTTGCTTCGTTTCGTTCATATGTTGCCAGTAGATCATCAGCAATAAGGTCACTATATGTCCTCCTAAAGCTTCCTCTCCCGGCATTTCCATTACAAAATATTCGATATGAAAATCGAATCATTATTCAAAAGAAATAGAACAGCTCTAATAAAAAAAAAATACGAGCTGCATTGGTATTGGTATGTATCGTAAATTTAAATAAATCATTGCACCATAATTGCGCCAACACGTGAATTCTATTCCAAATACAAACCAGTAAAATAAAAACTCATTAGAACACACTAACAAGTTTATAATAAATACCAGCCAGTACGCAAGTACATTCACACCCCACCAGTGTTGCAACACTCAATAAAGAAACGGTCAACAATAGGCAAACACCTACAGCTATACAGCCTAGTAACCAGACATCAAAGTGAATGACATAATAGGCTGTACATATCTATTCATGCAGGCCATATAGCGAGTAAGAAAAGTAGTGTTTTAGTTGGTATACCTCAGTGGCCACGCGGGATCGATTCCGGGCATGCGCAAAGAGGACGACGACTTCCGAACCCCGCGCCCCTCGACACTGTAGCTGAAACACCCCCACGCTGCAACTGCACTTCAGTGCATGCGAGAACGCCACCAAAGAAAAACTTCAGAGAAATAAAATGCCATTTCCAGTTGTTTTAAAATAATAACACTATATTTAAAACGAAATTAAAAGCGCGTTCGGGTTATGTGTCAGTTATTCAATCATTAAAATGTTATCTGCGAAGTGTGGAGTCGGAACACCATAGACCGGTCACAAGTGGAAGCGAACGAACATCAGCGATTAAAAAACTATGAAGAAGAAAAAACGAATTCACGGTACACAAAATAAACGCATTCAATGCCATATATACAAACCACTTCGTATGAGCACGTCGACAATATTAATCTATTCCGATAGCATTTAACTCACACTTTATTACAATTTTTATGCAATATTTAATCACAAAACCGTTAGTTTTAAATAAAAATCAATAATTAAACACAAATTAGTGATACACTATAATAATAACTTCCCGAGCAAATAAAACCCAACCTTAAAATCGAAATTTTAGACTGATATTTAAAATTCCGTAAGTAGATTTAAATAAAAAATATATAGTATTTACATTAGTTGAGCATTTGAGAAAGTTTATATATAGAGAATAAAAATTTAAAAAGTATTTATTAAATAAAGACGCAATATAATACAAATATTAATCAGGGATCAGAGCCGTAGCCTTAGTATTTTGTACGACGGTCGAACAATTTTGACACTCGTTATTTTCAGTGTACAAAAATGGATGATCGAGTGTTTGTGTGTGAAAGTTAAGTGTTATGGTAACATTGTGCTAGTGTTGGGCCTTGGGCCAATATGTTGAACATGTTCGATATGTGGAACTCAGTTAGCACCAAGCTGGAGCAGACCAACGTCCAACAAAGCCAGCAACCGCACACATCAGGTGGGAGCATTAAAGGTAATTTCCACTTAATAAAACGTGGCCTATGTTTGAGGCAAACTTTGGACCAAAAGTTGGTAGTAATTACTTAAAATGTTGCTGTAGTTAGTAATTATTTAGTAGTATTACAGGGAAGCGATTTCAGCAAATTCTTGCTGATATGGGAGCTTTTAATTTCATATACCGTATAAAAACTGTTAACCAATATTGTAAAACTTATACAGAAGTGAAGTTTGCCCCAAGCAAAAAGGTACAAAATAACTTTCACGGGTAATATTTGCAAGTAATAAATCGATAAATTTTGGATTTGACAGAATGATGTAACGACGATATTAAAACGTTAGATACGGTTTGCACGTGGGTGACACATTTTAGTAAAATGAAAAGAATCACTTTTATAGTTTGTATGTAGTTACATTTCCTAGTAAACGTATTGGTTGATTGTAGAAGAAAAATCCAGAAATGTATTATACAAATCTTTGTACCACATAAAATTATAGCATGTTAAGGCCCTGTTATATCTGCAAGCCCCATAAAACCCAGCATTCGTATCCACGAAAAAATTCAGCATAGAAATAGCAAACTCATCATGATTCGCACTTTTAAATTAGCGAAAGAGTTGCAAATTAAAAAAGACGGTTGCGTGAAACAAAACTATAATAAAAATATAAAAAAAATATATAGAAAGTGAGGTCCGAAAACTTCTTTTTCCGGTATATTTATATCCACATAATTGTTTCTCATATAGTCTTGCGTAAGTTATAAGAAAGTGGCCAATTAAAATTCGGTTGTTGTCGTCGCTCTGTCGTGATATTTCGTAATTATTTTATAGTCTTTTGTGAAAACATATCCATTTTATGCATGTATTTTTTCTTTACGATTGTAGTAGTTTGTAGCATGAACAGATTCACAGAACACTGCAGTTTTTTTTTGTCGCTCTTGCATGTTGGGTCGATAAGGCACCAGATGCCTTATCGACCCAGCGTGCTAGTTGCCTCTCTATAAGCTTTTTTCCTATTATATAAATAGCAACGTTTTAGAGCCTGCTAATAACTGCTATATAATTTTCTCGTTACCAATCCCTTTTTAGGCATTCTCGCTTCCCACATAGAGAAATAGGTTATCCTATTCACGGCATCAAATGTCCTATCCACCAGATAGTACATATACGTAGGGGGCATAAGTATTGAGAGGTTGTTACCCTAACGCTTACGGTCGCCACAGTGACCCAGTTCCGAGCCACAGTCACTTATAACTGGCACGGGATGACAACCACCAGATGCACTCTATTTTTTTTAAATGAAATCTTTTTTTCTCATTCTAGAATTTGCTTTATGGTTTTATGTTGAGGACTGTTTGGTACTGGCTGCTTGGTTATAACTTAATGAAGCTGTTTGTATTTGGTGATTTATGGGAGTTTACTTATAGATATCTCGATCTTTGCTTTATTTGAGTGAATTTATATTCAGTGCTAAATAATACACACACACATGAATTACTTCTGTTTTAGTAACTTAATTCATCAGACACCCCAGCTGAGGTCTTTAAATAAAATAAAAATACAGCATTGTAATTTAGAGACCCTGCTCATCACAGATCTAATCTTTTCATATACAATACGAATGTGTCAACTGCATCTCTTCCCACGCAAAATGTATTTTTGCAATCTTTAACACTTGCATAATTTTGTTAAACCCGTCTTTGAGAGTTGTATCGGCATTCATTGTGGCTTTTACCTCTTATGAGTAATACAATATTATAATATAGTAAATAAAACAGTCCCGAAACGAAACATCTACACATATAACATAGATTTTAGGGGGATAATACCATCACGATTTCAAAAGATACTTCAGTAACTATTCCCACTCAGCCCCCTAACATTTCAGTGTCCCTCAAATCAAATTTACAAGTATCAAGACTTGGTAACATGATATCCTCATTAAACAAATAGGTATTAATTTTTCTTAATGTAAGCCCTAAGGACTAACGCCGGATGTCTTACCGCTTCGTCATTTAGGTCATCAAAAACATCATTAGCTTCAATCCCCGTTGAGTAACTTCTAGGGAATGTTTAGCGCTTGACACATTCACGAAACGTCAGATCGATTCAATGCTAAACTGCATAGGTGGCGCTTTAATCGCTGGTTCAAAGTTTAGTTATTTGTGGTTTTCCTTATATTTCTATCTTCTATTCATGCGGTCCATTCAGTTTGATAGCTGTTTATAAATTGTGTGTGGCTTAGAATTCGAGGTAGTATATTCTGGCACACCTATAGCGTTGTGTAACATTTATTTGACCGAGCATAAATGGTTACTACCATGAGGTTCTCTTTACCAGTTCTTCTCTACAGGAAACCAAACACTATTAATATTGAGTTACTATAAGTACTCTACTTGGGTAAGATATTATAACCCTAATGCTAGCAAGCCCATAGTGATCATTCTTCGACGTCCATTTCTACATTGGCACACAAAACGTCAATCATGATAATCTATCAATATGTCAAAACGCCATTGTAATACTGGGGCCATTAAATTCTCTTTTTAATGACATTGATCGCCATGATATTCAGCCAGTGATAAAAAGTTGTTCTTTTTTCAATTTCAATTGACATTTCGGCGGTACTTTCACGCGCGGCGCGTTCGGTTTATTGCACAGAAATTTATAATAAAGGACATTTCGTATGCCGCTGTTAAGAAAGCTTTATAGGGTTGCTATTGCAAAAAAAAATAGTTTTATTTTCGGGAGAGAAAAGGTGTATTCGGTGCTGAAAAGATTTTTTAGACATAATTAAAAAGGCTGGGTAGGTAGGATATAAAGGTTGTCTATACTGTTGTTATTGCATTAAACGGAAATATAACTAAATAGGTACCTATTCCAATTTCAGTTAAAGCATTTATAAAATGCATCCAGTTTTAATTTCGTAACAGCATTTAATATAATGCTAATGGCTTTAATCTACCGAATAGACTTTTATATATCAAGAGAAAGTTGATTCAGATCTTAACATCTGCATTGTCCTGTCCAGTATAAATAAATATGGCGCTGAATAAACAAAGAGATATAATTCTCAAAATTCTGTCTGTGATTTCAACGGTATGCGAAATCGAGGACTGGGAAAGTTAAGTAACATTGTCATGTGCCTTTTGGATAGAAGAGACAGCTTTTCATTGTTCTGGGAATTTATAATAGTCTCTAGTTAAACAGTGTTTTGGGGGTCCATCTGCTATTGATTATACCGAATACATAACGTAAGCGTGACAAAATCCGTTAAAAAGTTGCATTTCCAAATACAAATACAACATTGGCCCATCCCACCCAATATCAAAATCCACCCACGTCAAATACCTACAACTTTCGTCTTAGACATCAATCATTTGATACTCATGAAATTACGCAAACTTTCTTTTTTCAAACAGATAAATTACCCACACATTTTTAATCTTTAATTACATTCACATTCAAAATTACACACTTGAAATCTCAACACAATTTAAATGAAGTGAAAACCCTAAAGTGAACAAGTCTGGTTTCTTTTTTAAACGCAGTTGCGTAACTAGGCATTGCTAACCAGTTCCATTTAGCATAAGTTATGATTGGCATACGAGTTCCAAACATGAATGCGCCCCCCGATTTAGAACATAAAAGAGAAACGGGCGCGATTTAAAAATGGAATTATATCCTTCGCGAAATTGATAACGATGAGAATAGATCCTCCTCCTCCTGTAGTTAAAAAAATATAAAATTAATAGAGTAGATACAACGTTAAAAAAGTACGAATGTTCGCATATTTTTCTAAAGAAACCTCTCTGGAGATACTTCTACATTTCTATAAATTAAAAACAAAACGTAGAGAAGGCATCATAAGGTACAAAATATACTAATATAGTGCGCTCTAGCAAATTTTTTTCGGTCAGCGTAAATAAAATTATTTCGCAGACAATACATTATTTTTAAGCCAAATTCACGTGCACGTTTACAAAAAGTCTGCTTAATTCGTAAGAGGGGTAATAGTACAAAAAAAAACTTGATTTACAAGCACAATAGCCACATTTGCTAACCAGCAATACTAGTTATTGCCGAGTCTGCACACAGTTCGAATTACCACCGGACGCAATATTATTGGTATCAAAACTACATATTTTATCATTTTAGTGTCAGCAAAATTTTGAGAACTTGGTTATGTTTTTAGATATTTGATTTGCCTAATTATTTCGCGTCATCTGAATAAAATAAAGCAATAGTGGAACATAGCTGGCTGATGATAATTTATAGATAAAAAACTTTGCACTAAACTTTTTAAATTTTGGAATCGTTTTTAACTCTTTTTTAGATAACCTTACTTTCATATTATGCATGACATAAGTCGCCATATTGGAAAATTCGATTTATACTATGTACGACTAATTTCCGTTGATATCTTTGCAATCCTTCTGAAAAAGGAACTTATTTGCTAGAAAACTGAGTATTGCTTTCCTAATTCCCATCTAGATAGCATTATTTTGTTAAACAAACGTACATTATCAAAGAAATGATATGATTTTCGAACACACAGGGCACAAATCCTTGTTGATCATGATAGGAACGATATGAATGAAAAAATCAGTATGTCAGACGAGTCTCCAGTGCAATTCGTAATATAATTGAAGGAAATGGATTGTTTAGCTCGTAGTAGCCCGTAGTGAAGTGTTGCTAGTCAACGAACAATATGGTCGAGTTATATTTAGGATGTTGTCTGTCACATGGTAACAATGTTCTGTAATTTTTATGAAGTTAAAACAATGTTTATGATTTGAAATGTTTCGGTGCAAAGTTTTGATTTAAAACTCAGAAAAAATTGAAAAACTTTTTGCTAGATTGTACCAAATTATGCTTACCACAAAGTAAGACGATCATCATCAAAAAATTGCTTCTTTTGGTCTTTAACAATAACGTAAAACGCTATTTACCTATTTGTAAATGCCCATTCAAGCTTAGTCTATAAATAGCTCTATTGAATTGATGACAATAGGCTCGCCCCCTATTACAGGGGACTTAAACATAACGATTTGTGAAAAAATCCTTCTGGGAAATAGGTAGGCGTGATTTTATAATGTTTAAGTTTGAATTACCAAAAAACCTACTTTAAATGTCCGTACATACACATACGAAAAGCACCAGGATAGTATAAACATGTGACAGGTCGCAAGTCGGTTTAGTACTAAAGTGCGCGTGCGCAAGAAAAAGTTGCCTGGCCAAGACCCATATAGCGTGTTCGATGTACTTTGACCAACGAGTTTTGATACTTATGCGTGAATGTTGTCATGTGTTTGACGCCATTTTAGGTTTTTTTATAGTAAAATATAACATCACGCCTGTAATCCCGAAAGGACTAAACAGAGGTGTACTCATATGTAGGTAGTAACATCCACATTTCGCCAGTTATTTTAAAAATCCCATGTAAGGCAATTTATCGGGGCGAGCCTACTGCCTTCAATGGAGCATAAATCCGGGCTTCAATTGAGAAATATTATATACACAAATAATTGGTATCCACTAGCCTGCACAGGGTCCGCGTGGTGGATTACGGCCCACTTCCTCTCACAGAGAGGAGGCCTGTATCCCAGCATTGGAAACATTATAAATACTGATTATGGTTGAGAAATACCTGGTGAAAAACCCATTAAGTAATATATTTTCTGACTGGGAATCGAGCCCAGCGGTAGTACTTGAAGGTTGCCTTGTGGGTTTTTTTCTAGTTTATAATAACTACATACTAAGTCAGTTAAATCTTGTCAGAAAGAGAAGAGCTGGTCAGTAATTACTGTAATAAATATGTCTGATATTTTGTATTAGAAAAAAATATTTCAGACACTGATGCTCAGTTTTTGTGGCTATCGTTAACATCGATCAAACATAGTAATTATAGTTATTTACAAGATGTTATGACCATTGCCTAAAGCATTTTTAAACTAACGTAATAAATATTCATAAAAAAATGACAACTTTCATCCTGATTTATGATTTGAATAACTGTTTTTATTTCTCTACTTATGCATGAATTTATGGTTATAAAACACGACGGAATTTATTGGCAATGATATGCACATAACAGAGATAAAAGAATAACTTTTTGTTTTGAAACAAAAATGCGGCGGATATAACTTTTACTTCTGTGCATACAGAAATTTAAAAAAATACGAGCTAAGAATTTCACAGCATTACAATGATAGAAAGTAATAAAAGAGTTGTCAAAGTTTTATGTCATTAGTTTATAACTAACGTAATATTATTAACATAATTTGTAGGATGTTAGGCGGTAACGTTTTTAACAAAATGGCATCTTTTAATTTCGTTATTCTTTTTTTTATGAGATTCCAGAAAGGTTTTTCTTAGTTGACTTCAAACTTAGCCATTTAATTGCAAAACTAGCTTCAAGCACTTTAACAGTATTTATATGTTTAACTATACCTTTTTGACGTATTAAATTGTCCCTTAACATTAAGCAAAATTTATGAAAAAAAGGAGTTAGTATCTGTCTTACTAACAGTTTAGTTTAGCAATTATTGCATTTTTTTAATGTTCGTAACATCATTTCTTTCGGCCATAACTGGTAAGATGATTCACTAAAGGGTGATTTATCAATAGTCAGAAAACCTATAACGAAATAATAAATCTAACAGTTTGACAATATTTTCTATACAAAAGCTGTCAAACCGCAATATTTATTGCTCAGTTAAATGTTACCTGACTATAGAAAAATCAGCTCTAAGAAAATAATAATTCTCAATACATTTCATTATGTAATTTTGACTTTCAAAAAGTGCTAACTCTCAGCCTAGTTCGAATAAATAACTTTTGATTTCAGTCAAAAGTGATTTTATTCTCAGAAAAAGACGATCAAATTTGATAAAATCTGCCCTAAACGTCCTAAAAGACCATTTAAAACTAAAACATATCGTGACAAGTATCAACACCTAACAGGCGCAGTCCACACATTTAAGTATGCGCATGCGTGGAGCGTGCACTCAGGTACTCGCCACTGATATGATAATATTAGCTGGCTGTGTGTTGTACTGTGCTGCGTTTAGACCGCCTAGTCTAGCCGGCGGCTAGTGCACTGAGTGGTTAGTACTTCGAAAGAGTAGATGAGGTTTAGTAGTCATAATAGGGAATTCATTGATTTTTGTTTGTTCATTCACTGTGTTGGCTCATTAAACGTGGCAATTGCCTAATACATTACGTATTAGTACAGTACGAAATGTGGATGCACTAAAGGTACACCTCTGTCCAACCCTTCGGGGAAACAAGGCGTGATGTTATGTTATCTTACTAAGACAGGCGCCGTCGGTTGAGACTGGTCATCTCCTAACTTCCAGGGTTTATTTTTAACCTTTTATTTAGAGCTAGCTTTTGTCAGCGGCTTCGCCCGCGTGGAGGTCGAAAACTATCCCACGGGAACGTAGTACCGGGATAAAAGTATCCTATGTGTTATTCCAGGTTACAAACTACCTGTGTGCCAAATTTCATTCAAATCCGTTCAGCCGTTTTTGCGTGAAAGAGTACCTACCAAACATCGAGACCCATACTCACAAACTTTCACTTTTATAATAAGTATAAATTATATTATAATTATAATATTATAATATAAGGTAGGATATTATATATTAAGTAAGGATTGTTTCTTCATTTCTTTACATTGTTCTCACCTATAGAATCCACAAGAATAATGTGTACCCAGAATTTTGTAATTATCTTGATTTAAAAGAGTGTCCGTGGAGTTTTTTGCCGTTCTTCTCCATAGAGATCTACGTTTTGGAATGGGCAACTAGCTTCAACTTTCCAACTGATCGACTTTTTAACAATTCAAAAGTGCCTGTAAATGGTTTTATTGAAGTAAATGCTTTGAGTTTGAGAGAAATAAAAGCATTTATCATTTATCTGTCTAGTTAGAATCCAGTAGATAAGTATAGCTAGCTCACTACACCACAAATGAGCGGGTGAGTGGATTAGGCTAGCGTGTGACATAATGATATTAGTTAGCCGTGTGTGCATACACTGTGCTGTGTTTAGACCGTTTTCAATCTAAGGCTTGTAATTGACGTTTATATTTGTCACTAAACTATAAACAAAACAAAAGAAAGACCCGCTCAACGCATGTCAAAACATGTTCTGTCACGCAAAGCGTCAAGTGGCGTCAACTAAGGTTTCATGTAATACAAACAATAAATCGTTTTGCATTT
Organism: Polymixis lichenea; assembly: GCA_949091785.1. Classification (NCBI taxonomy): domain Eukaryota; kingdom Metazoa; phylum Arthropoda; class Insecta; order Lepidoptera; family Noctuidae; genus Polymixis; species Polymixis lichenea. Next base: position 10,211,355 of record OX420958.1, on the reverse strand, counting down.
TTTTTTTGTATTTATTTAGGGATTAATCAGCAATCACACATCATCATCTGCTCGTGATCGTGTCTAGACCGAATGCCTGAGTACCAGTATTTTACATGGAGCGACTGCCTATCTGACCTCCACAACCCAGTAACTGGGTAATACGATAGCCCTTTATAAGACTGGTTGTCAGACTTTCGAGCTTCTGACTACCCATAACGAATATCAAGGTTTAACGTCCTTTCTGAGGCACTAATGTCTGAATTTAAAGATGATCACCCATCCACGGACCGACCTCGACTCATCATCATTTCAGACGAAAGATGTCCACTGCTGGACATAGGCCTCCCTCGAGTTCCGCCACTTCCACCGGTTCTGTGTTTCCTGCATCCCGCGGATTCCTGCGGCCTTCACAAGCCTGACTAACGTAACCTAACCTGATCGCCCCCTAAAATCCTACCTTACGTCCAAGCTGAACACCTGGCTACGTGGGGGGCGGACACGCGTACTGTACAACTGTACAAAAACTTATGCGGCTAACAAGGAAAGGTAACCCCTTTATGCGAAAAACCTCAACAAAAAGACAGTGTCCGTATCCAATCGCAGACACTGTTTAAAAATAAAAGACAAACATACTTAACCTACAACAAAACAAAACCCAAAAAGTGAAACAAAAAACAAGACAAAAAAAAAAAAAAACCTAACCTGATCGATCAACCTGTAGGTATAGCTGTTATTTCTAAGCCAAAAGATAGATATATATTTTGTAGGTACTATTGCTACAAGCCAGTATTTTGAGTATATAGGACATGTAGTAATAAAGAAAGAAAAGTATTTATTGGACTCACACAGGAATATCACAAATTTACTACAACACAGTACAATAATTAAACACATAAATAAAAAATCTAAAACACTACTATGCTACACTATTTAATAAAATTAAAATAACAAAAAAAAAAACAAAGTCCTGTACGATGCCAAAAGGCCACTATCTCAGCATGATGCTGCATTGACATTTAAAATGTGTCGCAGCGCTGGTATTCTGATAGGGCCCGACTAGTACTTGTTATGTTATCAGTGCTAATAACTTCAATTGATTTGAGAGTGCCGCTATTAGGGAAAAACCAATGCTACGATGGTTATAGGTGTTAGCCAAGTTTGTAGATCAGTTTTATAGATCTCAAGTTTTCGGAATAACTAGCTATTTTACCTGATTTTACAAAAAGGAGGTGGTTCTCCATGTACTTGTCTTTTTTAATGTTTGTTACAATATCAGAAGCAATCGCTTTCATTTTGACAGTTCCATAACATTCATGGCGTTGTTAACATTGCTAAGCAGACATTTTTTTCGAACATATGAAAGAATGGATTAGCATCTTCAAAATGATTCAGATTTTCATTAATAATGTGATACTCAAATAGGCTGCTGAACTCCGTCATTTAAAAACCTATTTGAAAAATTATTCTTTGGTTTGAAAGCGTATATTTACCGAGTGGTACCATATAAATTTGGTCAAGTTCTGGTTGGTGGTTTTTAAGTATAATACTAACTTAACAGTGGTATTATTTTAACGACTATTGATCAATTTATCACTGCAACGAGCAGACTAGACTTAGTTTATGTCGATGATATTATTATAATAATTTCCTGTCACTGTTATTTACTTAGCTAGTGAAGGTATACGAATTTGTGTGTCGCGTGTTTACGAAGTCGGTGGCAAAAAAACGGAAATACAAAACCAAAGACACCGACTTCCGAAATTAATGTTACTTGTTGTGTTTTTGAAAGTCGGTGGTTATTTTTTTTAAGAAACTTTTATTTAATACTGTCGGTATGACCACAACTCTAAGTGATTCAGAAAATACGTTTTAAAAAGTTTTATTATTACGAATCAGTATGAAAACTAGTTCATATTATCCTCCAGCTTTTAGTTATTTCTTCTGCAGGCTTTAATCAGTGCCTAATGGATCAGTAAAGACATAATTAATGATAATTTAAATAGTGTAACATATTCTTTGCCGGTCGTCGTTCTCGTATTAAAACTATATTTGAGAATCGTAGTGGCAATAATCTCTTAATCTTTTCATTACCCACAGCACAAAATCAACTTTATTAACCAACATTAATTTAAACGCAATCGTGCGACATTTTCGCAAGCCACAACAATAATGACGTCACCAAAACAGAACACTACGTTTCAAATTTTGAACATTAACAGTCTATTTTCAAACAATAACGGACAAAACCACAAAGCACGTAACAGTTGCGTTATTTTACACTTTGCTATCTCAATATTTGATCTCACACCGTATTGGTTGTTTTATTTTATTGCCCGGTGCGAAATGCACCTTATTGGCTGTAACCGCTGCTGTTTGTGTGTTCATTTTGAAACACTTGCACTTCAAGATGTAATGACCCATTATAGCTTATTGACGTCTCTGTGGCCTAGAGTATTGGTTTGTCCATGTAGGGAAATAAGACTTTATTTGTGTGTTTTGTCGTGTCTAAGAAATATTACATGACAAAAAAAAAAAAAAATTGACGGAAAGCCTCGATGAGATGATAGGGAAGTTTTACAAGATTTTCCCGCTGATTTTCATTCCCTAAAAAGAAAAAAAAGCCCTATAAAAGGTAATCTGTTATTTAAAAAATAATTACGCCATTCAAAATCATAATCAAAAGTAATTTCTCCAGACTAAGTAGGCACTTTTCGAACGTCAAAATGACATAACACAATCCCCAAAATGCTCGCCCTTAATTGACCACTTCCTAGTGCTTTACCTGGGAAGAAGTAGTAAATTATTTTTATACGTATAACTCTCTAATAGACTTTTGTCAATTGTTACAATTATTTCCCCAGCCAGTTGTCAAGTTCTAGTATTTCAGTCAAGTACTAATCCTTTTCAAACGCTCCTTTAGAACAACTATTTAAACGGACACACGCATGTGTGCGTGTTCGCATGTCCGCACGTTGCGCTTATACTGACTGATGACGTCCTCGGGCTATGTTCTATGCGAGGGGAAGCGGGGAAGTTGTCACAAAACTTTAATTATTGACAGAATTAATTGTATACAACATAAGATTGAAGTTGTTGGCATTTTGAAGGCAGTCAGGTAATTGGTTGGTTGAATTAGGTATCTCTGTCATTTATTAGTTATTGGTACTTGGGGTGATGAAGTGAAGAACTGCTATAACACAGCATTTGAAAGCAAAATGCTACAACAGACTTATCTGACTGGAAAAAAAACAACAGATGCCAATTCAGCATGCTTATTCAATAGGATTTAGGTAACAACTTTAAAACACTCACTCATAATTATATGTATTTAATAGGGCTCGTGGCTATATGATAACGTCTAAACTCCTCGTTCAACCTCTCATCTCAATTTACTTCGCATAGGTTCGGATAATGGGTCACAGCGGCACGTCTTTCTTCTTCCATTAATCTCTATCAGCCATCACGGCAGAGTCCTCTTTCTCGCTGTATCATCTCTTACACAATCCATCAGAACTTCTCTTTTCGATAACTCAATTAATAACTTCAACCACGCCCACAATATTGCCAATTTTCATCAGTTTTTCTTTGGCACGCCTCAAGGACGGACACCTGACCCCGTTTCGGGTATCACTGCACAAAAAACCATTATCACCTTGATGGGATATTGCAAAATGTAAAAGCGTTCTGATTCTAAGTGTTGAAATTGGACGGAAGGTTGTTTTCTCTTTGCTGTCAATTGTTGGTATTGTGACAGTTGTTTGAGCCTGAAAATTTTGACAGACTAAGCATAAGGGTATCCTGGTATGTTAAAACCTATTCTCCCATATTTTTTCAATTCAAATCCGTACAGTCTTATGGATTTGAAATCGAAATTCTAAAACGCACCGCTTCAAAAAAGACGCAATAAAAGGACGCATATTTAAATTCCAACTTGCAGTCCTTTTTGAATTTGGAAACAGCTCTATTTGACGGAGAATTTGTTTTTGAATTTGGAAGAGCTCTATCGCACGGAGATAAATGACAAATATTTTAAAATTCCGAATCACCCGATTCGGACGACCTACGTTCGAAAACCAAAAAGATTTTTCAAACGGAAAAATGATGTAGCATTTTTTTCAAACTTTTCAACTCAATGTAAAAATAGCCCTAATGGTCTATGATGCTTTAGTAAAGAACAAAATTCAGACAATTAAACTAACAATAGTAGGTACATCTAAAAGCCCAACCGACGCCATTTTAGATAAAAAGCTAGAAACAATACCACAATCAGTAACTCTAGGTCAAATGGTCTGATAAATGATAATTTAGTGCCTAAACGTGGACTTTGATAGAACATTCTAGTCTAGGCCCTAAACGCATGATAGATTTTAAATTAACCGACTTTGTTGGCGACCAGTAACATAATTGCTAAGGCTTTTGTCACACCTATGGATTTATTTATCGATAAACGGTAATTTAATCTAGCGGTTGGTCCGTGGATGGGTGACCATCTTTACACACAAAGACCCCTCCGTGCCTCGGAAAGCACGTTAAGCTGTTAATCCCGGCTGTCATTCGTGGATCTTTGACAGTCGTTACGGGTCGTCAGAAGCCCGAAAGTATGACAACCAGTCTTACCAAGGGGTATCGTTTTGCCCAGTATCTTGGTTGCGGGGGTCAAAAGGCAGTCGCTCCATATAAAATACTGGTATTTAGCTGCATCCAATTGCATTGGCAGCCGACCCCAACATATTTGGGAATAGTCTAGGCAGATGACGAAGTAAGTTTAACCGAACACTTTTACACGTAAAACAAAATATCAACCTAGACGAGTTAGGTGTTTCTTAGAAGAAAAACCCTAACAAACTCAGAGGTCTCAGAGTCTCTTTTAAAGTCCAGACATAATCTTGGTCAGATCACGTGAAGACCTTGTAGATTTCGTGGGTTCGAATTGGTCTTGTGAGGAAAGAACCACTCACATTTGAGTGGACCTGTGGGGAATTTGCGTACCTACACTAACAGCAGGAATGACTCATTCATTCATTCATTCATTTTGACAGTTAGCTACATTCTGTGCTTTCTTAGCGTTGTTGATTTCTAATTTATGGTATTGTTAGTAAGTAAGTTGGCTTCCACGTAGACGTAGTCGCAAGCAAAAGCTAGTTTTCCATAAAGTCGATCGTTTGTCCAAGCCCTTATTCTATTGTGATGCTTTTAAGATAAATGTAATTAATTAGAATACTAAGAAACGCATTTGTTACACAATAATTATGCAATATTATCTTAGAAATTGCACGCTAACACTTTTTTTATGATAACAGCATAAGTCAAGCTAATGTATCTTTAAATTATTGCTCGTACAAATCATCCCATGAGTAATAGAGAAGCTATCTGGAGATCTACTTCCTGAGCCCGAAATATGTCGTTTCGGCCGAAGTGACGGGTGATTCCTACTCCGCCTATCACCTACGGATATGTTTGTTTGGGGGCCGAATAAAGAACGAATGACATCTCGATTTGACAGTTGTCTTTATGCCCGATGTGTTTTTGTCCGTTCAAAAAGTTTGACGTTCAAAAAGTGCCGACTCCAGCCTATTATGTATAAATGACTTTTTGATTTTTCCGTAAAAGTAATTTATTCGGGTGTAGGAGTCACTCCGAAGATTCAAATTACTTTCGGACGGGCCCGTTTCTTCGTTGACGGACTTAGAGAGGGTCCCAGTTTCTTCAGTTATAAGCGAAGTTTGGAGAGCTTTAGACTAGGTACCCATCTAACGCGGGAAATTTCAAATTTCGTCTGTTTTTTAAATTGGACAATAATCGTAAAAGTATCTTCCTATTCTGCCAAGAACGTCTTCGGTTAGGCTGAATAGAATGATGCCTTCGCCTATCAAATTATCTATGCGTAAACACTAAACGCAGCTAAGACGTCACATTCGTCTTTTTAAACGCGCATTCGACCGGCCTTGAACATTTCTTTTAGTTGCAACCAACCCATCTGTTTCGCGACCTGGGCAGTGTTGCTAGGTCTAAACAGTGCTGTCTGTCTATTAATGGGTAATAACAATGATGATTTTGAACGTTGATAGTACTTGATAGTAGCCACATCCGTGGTTTTGAGCGCGCATTCATAGATAGCTCGGCCTTGCGAGTGCTATTCAACTCGGTGACATACTTTTCAGTTGGCTACAAGCCGTGTGACAGTACAAAGAATAATGAACTTTATTCAAAACTGATTACAGTTGATATTCCAATGAATGAAGTTAACGTAAAGTTTTAATTGAGACAACGCACCGTCCTATCGCGAATTTCGAAATTTGAATTTCGAATTTGGCGTTTTTTTTATACCTACTCTCTTGCTCGATTTTAATTTCGGATACGTTCAATGGTAAATTTAATTGTATTTTTTTCAGTCTTTTAAAATACAGTTATAATGGTCGCCAAGGATTTGTAATCAAATTAATTTAACTGGTTTTTAATGTGAACATGTTACTTGCCTCGATTTGAGCACTGGCCACATGTTAACTTCAATTTATCTTCATGAGGTCCATCAAAGAGTTCTAATACTTGTTGGCCATGTTATCTAAGTACTACGAATAATAAAATACTGGTCGCTTTGAAGAGTCGTATTCTAGAAAGATATTCCTGCATGGTTCTCGATTCAAATACAGAATGACAACGAATGTCATTCTAAACTTTACTAGAATCTAGTTTTCTAGTAATAATCGAGATTTATTCGTAAAAGTTCTAGATTATGGGACTTAATAATTTTATCCTACATAGACCATAGTTCAATCATTTAAATTAGTAATTAATTACCATGTATAATAGCGAAGTAAATGCCTGTAATAAACAAATCGAAGGTAGTACGAAACAATTTAATTCTGTTAAATTTTTCTTTCCTTTTAGAGTTGAAACCAAAAATATTATAATCTCAATCCCACATCGTCGTGTTTAGATATACAAATTCCATCCATCCTCAAAAACTTTCACATCTACATATACGTATAAAAATGAATCGCCGAAATGTATGTACGCGCATAACTTCCGAACGACTGCACCAAATTTGACACGGTTTGTATATAAGAAAAAAAATATATAGATTTGATCAGAATTATTTTTTACAATCTAATACAAAAAGTGATTGACGGTATGTGACAGAAGACTTTGACAGATCTTTGACGAAACAATCGACCAACTGATTTGATTTTCCTCAGTCGCGAATGGAGAAATAAAATATGGCGGTACGAAGTTCGCCGGGTCAGCTAGTTTATTATATTAATTATTATTATAGTAGGATGTTCCATATAAGCTATAGAGTAAGGGACAGTATTCGCATTATCGGACGTCAGAACAACCATGAATTTCGAGCAGAGAGAGAATCAGGCCCTGCTCCCGAAACCCAAGCAAATAAATGTATTTGGGAGAAAATCTAGACTACAATAAAATCTGTGAATCGATTCTACAACATGTTACATAATTACCGCAAGACCTCATACACGCCAATATAAAAAAAAAGAAATTGTGTTAAAAGAATAAAACAATGACCAAAACTTTTTTTTAGAGCTATCTGATAATATCAAGAAAATAGTGTTAACCCTAACATTACTTTATGCATTTAAAATTAAGTCCTATTGCATCGAGATATGATTGAATTATCTATGGCTCAATCGGCGGTGGGAATCACAAATTATCCCAAATCAGTAGCCAATTATGAACATACAACTTTCAAGACTTGATTCTATTCTGTTACACCTTGTACAAAAAGCTCACGTTTAAGTTTACTTCCAGCTAACTTTATTGTTTGACACTAATGACAGCTGTCAAAAATGTCAATCCCTAGCATCAAGTGTGAATGCTACTCATTTTCAATGAGATTTTCAGTCAACAATAGCATCAGTTTCTATCATCTCCCCACAAAACTGATAACACAATAAAGTTTACTCTCAGCACACTGACGTAACGCGCAGTCGCGCATGTGTCAAAGACAAACAAAAGCGACCGCGTGCGCTTGCGCAACACAGGGCTCGGCACGCGACGATTTTTACCTTTGACACAATTAGAGACAGAAATTCACTGTACACACAAATGCACACATAATTATCATCTTATCCATATTTACCCCACAACGTTCCCACTGCTGGGACAAAGGCCTCCTCTCGGTGAGAGGGAGTGGGCCGTAATCCACCACGCGGGCCCAGTGCGGGTTGCTGGATGTCACGTATCTTCAATTTTTTGGTTTTGTGCTTCATGCCGCTAGGGTCGTATCCTCTCTTCCAGGGTCGCGGATTTCTTCGAAAGAGTTACCGTGGCCCAGGCACAGCCATGGCAACTGACGGAACACGGGTATGTTTTAGACAGTAAATGTCTGACACGCCTTCCCACTCCGCACAGAGCGGGAGAAGTCGTTAGATGATTTCCCATCCAAAAAAAAATGGTCGTTTCCTCACGATGCTTTCTTTCACCGTTTTGAGAGCATCATGCATACATACTAGATACTATTTTAATATCATGGTGGTAGTTAGAGACTAATAAAAGTCAGACTGTAGAACATCATTAGGCTGCGATCCTCATGCTCCCTTTGCAAAGATATGAACATCAAAATCAAAAGTCATTTATGGCTGAGAGTCAGCACCTTTTCGAACGTGAGAATCCCTTCAGATAGTCCCCCAAAAACGCCTGCCCTGCACTCTGCAAATAACAACATTTTTTTGACGTTTAAGCTTCTCTTAAGTTTAAGCAACGTTAATACATATACCTGAGTTCCTGCTACAGTTTCTTAAGCGTCTATTTGAACAACATAACATTAAGAAACTTGTTTACTATTTGTTATAAAGATTAGTCATCGCTTTCTATCGAATATGTTCAGTGTTGCAACAAGGAAAATACGCACAGAGTAGTACCAACTGCGTAATGACGTGAAGGCTGTAGAAAGTGATAATATTTGTAATGGCAACATTGTTTGGTTGAAAAAGAAAAAAACAAGTTTTATTACTTAACAGAATGGGGAGAATGACGATGGAAAATTAGATTAATTAATAATAAATGATTTTATTTGTGTTTTTGCAGCTTCATAAAAATTGAACACTTTTACAAGTCAATCATATTTTTAAAACTAGATGAGGTTGGCGTTTCCTATCTGACTCTAACGAGAAAGGCCGAAACAAATTCAGAGATCACAGGTATTGTAAAACATCACGAGGAAAGCTAGAAATGTAATAGTCCGATATACCAATGCTCTTTTCTTAGTTATAAGGCTTTTGTCTTGCAGTAGTATAATTACAGGCTGGCCTGGGTATTGATTTGTGTGGAAAACGAAGAGGTCATTTGCTTTGCAGATGAAAATGCAGGCTAGAAAGCTATGGAGAGAGACGTTTTTCCCATAATCAGTCGTTATACAACGTGTAACTGAAAGGGTATATACATACCAAAGGGACGGGTTCTTTGGATGATATCAAACGATATTGGAAGGATTTTTGGAACGAAGTTCCTTATCGCGCGTTGCGAAAGGGAAAGACGGAAAAAATGAAGACCAAAAGTTGTAACGACACTTTTTGCTATAGTTGTACGCATTGAATTTTTTTTTTCTGGGACCAGAATAAAATGTTGCACATGGCACCAGGCGAAAAAAGCGTTCCACTTAGTATTTTCTAAACATTATTATTAAATATTATTATAACTTAAAAAAAATATTACAATTTCTTCACTAATTAATCGAAAGTAACTTCGTTCCATCCGGGTGTCCCTTGACACCTCTCTGCATGTTCCAAAGTTATGAGAATTTTTAATACATTGATACTAGAAAAAATTGAAACAAACACATCACTCAGAAGAGATTTATCGTGATATTGGCAAGTAACGTAGAAAGTTAGTGACCTACGTAGTGCGGCGACACGTTTGTTATGATTTGAATTGAAGAAACATTTATGAATACGAAAATTTGGTATCAATTCTTAGAGTATTTTATTTTGAGCTGAAACTATGTATAGTGATTCTATACTAGCTGTTATCTTTAGTGCTTAAGCATAGCAATAGGGTTTCTGTTACACCCTGTATATCTATTGCTGGGACATAGGCCTCCTCTGATGAGGGGGAGTGGGCTGTAATGTACCACGTGGGTCCAGAACTATTGGTAATTGTCACATGTCTTTGAAATCATGCCGTTTTCCTCACGATGTATTCCTTCACCGTTTTGAGAGCGTGGTGATGAAATTATTTACGCAAAGTCTAGCGCCTGTCTGCGTTTAAACTGTTACCGACTTACGAGTTGTAGGTCATAAGTCATACCCTACAACTAGTAAGTTGGGAACGTTTCTACTGGGCTACCATTGCTCTCATAATTCTAATTAATATAAAATAGAGGGCTTCTGCGTTCCGTGTGGTGCCGGACGTAAAAGAATAGCACCATCCCATTTCTTCCCATGGGTGTCGTAGAAGGCGACTAAGGGACTTACTAGAGAATGGGCAGCAGCGTTCTCTATGCATTTGACCACCATACTGCGATCGCCAACCCGCCTGCCAAGCGTGGCGATTATGGCAAATACCTCCCTTTCGGGGGAGGCTTATGTCCACCAGTGAACGTCTTTCGGCTGATATGATGATGATGAGAGGGCTTGTGGAGATGTGGGTAAATAATAACAGACGTACGGATCAATCAGGTTAAGCTACGCTTGCCGCGGTTGCTCCGTGGATGGGTGACCATGTTTACATACCAAGACCCCTCCGTGCCTCGGAAAGCACGTTTAGTCCCGGGTGTCATTTGTGGATCTTTGAGTCGTTACGGGTCGTCAGAAGCTCGAAAGTCTGACAACCAGTCTTACCAAGGGGTATCGTGTTACCCAGTAACTGGGTAGTCGCTGAATCCGGTTAGACTGGAAGCCGACCCCAACATAGTTGAAAAAAGGCTAGGCAGATGATGAAATATTACCTAACTCTTTCTCACCAACGATGACTATTCACGCGAGCCCTACGCTTCAGTTGCGCAAACGCATTGTGTACTTTATGTTAGCACCACGCATTTCTGTATTACATCACACACTTTAAAAATGTGGTGATATAATTTAATGGGTATGAACTAACTATAGGATATTTTATTTTTTCCATACAAACCTACTTTGCTTTGCAAAGGGCCACTAGATTTTTAAATGTCGTAGCATCATGCTGAGGTAGGAGCCTTTTGGCCTCGTGCAGGACCTTCTGTTTTATAGTTATTTTTTAATTCCAAGAAATTTGTTTTTTATCATTTTTGTACCATTGTGTGTTTATTTTAGTATGTGATGTTCCTGTGCGAGTCACAATAAATACATTTTCTTTCTTTCTTTCTATTCACTTTCTGACTGACCGACCCCTTGACAATTCAAAAGAGCCTGATTGGTTCAAATTAAATAAATTCTTTCCGGCTCATTACAAAACACGGTCTTACTTTAGTTCTACCCTTAAGAGCGTTCATTTCACGCGGGTTGGAAACAACGCATTTATAGTAAGTCGTTTTTCGTGATTATTTCATTAAATACAAACAAAAGTTTTTTTTTTTCAGCCACGCACTAGATCGTTGGTACACATTTACTCTTTAAACATTTAATCGTACTTAGTAATGCAAATAGAAAATAATTGACGGTATGTCGATTTTTATAAGTAAATACCAAAATATCTGTAAAAGAATTAGCATACAAACTTGAAAATACCAACGATCTAGTGCATGGCAGAAAAAAAAAAACTTTTTTGTCATAACGTGCTTTCCGAGGCAGGGAGGGATCTCGATATGAAATTATGTTTTTTTTAAATTAAAAAATAGAAAATATTTTTCTAAATTATTCTAAGAAAAACGTTGCCCCACACTAGGAATTTCCCCTGTATTGCGGGTGCGTTTACAAACATTTAAACTCACATACACAAACAGCCAGACCCGGAACAACTACTTGTAAGTCATACAAATATTTGTTCCGTACGGGAATCGAACCCGCGACACGCAGCGCAGCAGTCAATCGCTTAACCACTGCGCCAACCGTGCCGACGAATTTTTATATTTTTTGCGACGATTAATTATCATTTTTATTTTCTATAAAGAAACGATTGATGGACTGTGTGAATGATGATATGGTTAGAAAGGGTGTGACTACGGAGATGACGACTGATAGAGAAGTGGGGAAGAAAAATATATGTTGCGGCGACCACAAATAAATTGGGAAAAGGGCAGGAGAATGAAGACGAAAAACAGAATAACTTCAAAAGTTAAAAGTGAAAACTTCACACGTTATATTGCATTCGTGGTACCTTATTAGCAAGCCAACTCTAAAAGGCAAGCAAATTGATGTTTGCAGTACTTTCTTATAACATTGTCTCGTATTCATAATCCTTTTATTTACGTTTCGTCAAAGGAGGTAAAAAGGTGCTTATGGCTAGGTAATAACAACCGCACAGGCTGATCGATCAGGTTAAGCTACGCTTGCCGCGGTTGCTCTTTGGATGGGTGACCATCTTTCCTTACAAGACCTGTCCGTGCCTCAGAAAGCACATTAAGGCGGAGATTTTTGGAAAACGCTCAAAAAGGTGGTTTTTTAAAGTTCTGTATCTCTTTAACTGTAAATAATTTTGAAAGCAAAAAAATATATGATATATTCAAGTCTTTTTTGCATACAGTGATGGAACACAAAACATAATTAAACATACTTTAATGCATCAAAAAAATCATCAAAGTCACCTCTTAATTATATTTAAAACCAGTTTATCCCTTCAATTACAGTTATATAAAAATATACCATAAAATTCCAAATGCCAAACTGCATCCAGTGATGGATTATTTATTATTAAATAGTTCATATCTAATTTTAGACGGTTTAATTTGCATTTTTAGGATATACGCTTGCTCATTTGTGATTCGAATTTATTACAATAGATTTTGACCCGTAATAGATTGCAATAAGAACTATTAGCGCTCATAACGACAATATTTAAAGTTACCAGGGCCTTAACCCGTTGGTCCCGGTTGTAAAGGGTCGTCAGAACCGCGAAAGTCTGACAACCAGTCTTATCAAGGCGGTTTCGTATTACCTAATAGATGGTTGGAGGTCAAATAGGCAGTCGGTCCATGTATTATTATATGGGACCACTCGATAAATATACCCTTTCAAATAAAAGAAGAAAATCGTTTCACAAATGGCGGAGTTTTGAAGTTACAAATATTTTAAACCTCCTCCTTTTTTAAGTCGGTTAAACATAACCCTATCTGTTCTCTGCCACGGGTGCGGGTTGGTCGAAAGAGATACCGTCGCCCCTGGCACACAGGCAACTGAGGGAACACGGGTGGGTTTTAGTCAGTAAAAGTCTGACACGCCCTCCCGCTCCGCCCAGAGCGGGAGAAGTTATTTGATGAGTTCCCACACAAAAAAAAAACGCTGTCTGTTCTTACACGTTCTTACAGGACCCTGGAATCGAATTCGGGACTATTATCACTTTATCAGTTTTCTAATACATATACAAAAAAGACACACATAACACTAGCAATTCAAATTAAGAATCGTACAAATGACGTCACTCGTCAGTATACCGCGTGCGCCTGCGCAGCCTTGACGCGGTTTACAATAAATAAGGTTGTATCAACATGACATGCCTTTATCAGGCATCGATTATACGAAACTCCTTTTACTAATCGACATTTTAGAATCGATTTAAAGATGGCGCCGATTTTAATTGAGTGATGTTTTTAATTTAGTTTTGATAACTGCTTTGGATTGGGAAGGTGATAGAAATAATCAGGAGATGGGCATTTTGAAATTAATAATTGAGATTGTCAAAGCCAAACGCCTCCACCAAATCCTTCCAAGTATCCTTTTCCAGGGCCACCTCAATGAGGGTTTTTATGAATATTCAAGCCACCAGTTGGCGCCACTTTGACAAGAGGTCTTCCAGTTCGACAATGAACTTAAAATATTTGATGTCATTCGTTTCATTCTTTCGTTCACCATTCAGTCCGTAGGCGCTTTGACAATTTTGACAGGTGCCCGGATCTGACGTCTCAGTGCTGCCACCTAGTGAACGTCATTTCAGAAACCCCTCATTCAACCCTTGCGATACGCGTAGAGGTCATCTCTTCACCTCTTCTTGGGCCGGCCTTGGCGGCACCGTCCATCCTCGGACACCCACTGTGTAGAGACTATTGCCCAGCGGTCACTGTGCATGCGACTGACCCGCCCAGTCCAATTTTAGCCTGGCAGCCTTTTAGCCTGGGATTTGGGGCAAGCTTTTGCTCAGCAGTGGGACGGTTGAGCTGATAAAAAAAATAGAGATCACAAGCTACCTTAAATAGACTACAGAACTAGAACTGGTTTGATTTTGTCTACAGAGGCCCGGCCGTGACAAAATAAATTATGAAGCTCTTCCAGGGAATGTATTCATCCCCAATAATCATATTGGGAAAGTATGAAATCATTTGAGTATTATGAATGAAAAGAATGAATGAAATGCACCGACCCCAGCGTGGTTTGACCAGACTCGATAAATCGAATGAACCCCAAGATTTGCACTGGCCCTTGAAGCCTCATATATTACGGTGCTACAAAAAACATTCAAATTCATTTACTAATTTTGATTACAAAAAGAAATGTTTGTCCATACTATGTCCCGCCAGAAGGCATACAAAATAGGGTAGGTAATCGAAAGTCAAACAACAAAATTAAAACATAAAAGAAAACTTTTTAGGCAGCCGGGTTTTTGGATTTTGTAAATTATTTTTTTATTTCACAGTTTTTAGTTAATATCATTATTTTTGACGTTAATGAGACCTATATATGAAACCCTTTATTTTGATACCCCACTCAAAAGGCTTTGAGTCAAAAAATAAAAAAAATTAAGACACAATATGGCGCCAAAAATCGGCCATTTTTTTTTCAATATTGATATACCCAGTGTCACTCTCGCAATTAAGACGAATCTAACGGCACCTCTCAAGAAGCTGAAATCGACCAAGCTGTTTAGGCTACAGAGCGTGCCATAGAAATATACATACATACATACATACACTCGAAAAACATAACCCCCGTCTGGCGCAGTCGGGTAAAAATAAAGTAAGAGTTTTCTATAGCAGTGGTGGCCCAGTGATAATGGCCCCGACTTACGAGTTGTAAGGTCGTGGATTCAAACCTAAGGAGCCGCTTTACTTTTTGTAAATAATTTCATCACCAATGTTCTCAAAACGGTGAAGGAAAACATCGTGAGGAAGCCGGCATGTCCTAGAGCCAAAAATTCGAAGACATGTGACATCTACCAACCTGCATTGGGCCCGCGTGGTGGATTACGGCCCACTCTCTTTCGAATTCAGGAGGCCTGTGTCCCAACAGTGGGCACATTATAGGCTGATTATGTTAAATGTTTATGCTAGCTTTTTATCCTTAAAAATTTAACGATCACTTAGTTCAGGGCATGCATAACCAAAACTAGAGATTGCCATCTTTACGTCACGATAGCTTTCTTTATTTCGTACAACTTTCTATTTAGTTTCGCATTTCAAGCCTACAACATTCTTTTTTAATTCGCGAAATTTCATTTTTAGCAATGCGATTTTTTTGTTCATGTATGTGTGTATGTACATTTACGAAATGATTTGCAAATATTTACCTCAGAAGTTTTGGTTCGTTTTGTTAAGGTGTGTGTTCATTTATCTGGGGTCTGTTAATAAGGACGGCAGCTGCGTTCCAGGATTAAAAAGACGTATAGCCATGGCTAAAGATGCTATAACACGTTTCCAGAACATCTGGAAACAAAACCAAAGCCCGAATTGTCAGGGCACTAGTATTCCCGATTTTCCTCGATGGAGTTGAGACCTGGACAATCCGAGCGACAAGAGAAAGACAGAGGATATCTATGCATTCGAAATATGGTGCTGGAGGCGAATATTAAGAATACCATGGACAGCCAAACGCGCAAATGTGTCTGTCCTATCTCAGCTCGACATCAAGACCCGATTGTCTACAATTTGCCTACAGCGTATTTTGAGCTACTTCGGCCACATAATGCGAAGGGGATATAGCAGCGTTGAAAAGCTGGTTGTTTGTTGGCAATACCGAAGGGAAGGGAACACGGGGCCGGTCACCAACACGATGGTCTGACCAAATGAAGGAAGCTATCTCCTTCAGCAAATTTCAACAGGTGATCATGGCGACTTTAGACCGGAGTCGATGCAAGCAGATTGTCCGCTTAAAGGCGTCCAGTAACCACGATCCTCAGTAATGATGGGACCGATTAAAGAAGATATTAGTAGTGTTAGGGTGGTACCAGGCCTGCTGAAACCGTATCCGGTATAGTAATCTGTCAAAACTTGACTGTCACTGAGACTTTCATTTTATTCTCTCATAACGACAAATAACGTTATGTATGAATAGCATATCATAAACAGCTTATAATGTTTTCAATTTAATTTTATGTTTCGAAACGTTAATTACGTAGCTATTGTATAGAATCAAGTTCTTCTAACATAACAGACAGCTGTGCTGCTGGGGAGTTTGTTGCGCCACTTCTTCTTCCCAGCTAAAGCACTAGGGAGAGCAGAAGGGCGGGCGTTTTGGGGGACTGTCTTATGTAATTTTGACGTTCAAAAAGTGCTGACACCAGCCTAGTTTGAATAAAAAACTTTTGATTTTGAATGCTGGGATATAACCGTCCTTTTCGCTTCGCGGTAGTCGTAGGAAAAACTACGTTTTAAATTGTTGAACCGAGGAGATACGGGGAGAGGCATATGCATAATCATTGATCAGCCTAAAATGTCCCCACTGCTGGAACGCCGGCCTTCTCTCTGTGAGTGGGACAGTGCGGTTTGATAGATGTCACATGTCTTCGAATTTGTTGGTCCTAGGAACGGCTGGTTTCCTCACGATATCCTTCATCGTTTTGAGTACATTAGTGATGAAATTAAACACTGTACGTCGCCACTGGGTTCGAACTCACGACTTACGAGTCGGAAGGTGGCGGCGATACCACTGAACCACTATACTGGATGGTGTTGCTTGCTGCTACATTTTATCTCAGTTTAATATTCATGTTTTGTACACATAAACCTTCCGGAATAAATCCTCTTAATGGTGGTGAAAACCGCATCAAAATCCTTTGCGTAGCTTTGGAGAAACGCGGTCTCACAAAGCGACCGTGGTGAAGGGTGGGCGTTTTGGGGGACTGTCTCATGTACTTTGACGTTCGAAAAGTGCTGATTCTCAGCCTAATTTGAATAAATGACTTTTGATTTTGATTTTGACCCGAAAAACGACTTTAGTTTAGAATAATATGTATAAATATAGGGGCTCCTGGCTAAGTAATATTAGCCGCACGGGCCGATCCATCAGGTTAAGCTACGCTGGCCGGGGTTGGTCCGTGGATGGGTGACCATCTTTACAGACTAAGACCACTCCGTGCCTCGGAAAGTACGTTAAGCTGTTGGTCCCGGCTGTCATTCGTGGATCTTTGACAGTCGTTAAGAACCCAGTTACTGGGTTGTGGACGTGAGATAGGCTGTCGCTCGATATAAAATACAGGTAAACTGCATCCAGTTAGATTGGAAGCTGACCCCAATATAGTAGGGAAATGGCTAGGAATGTATAAATATAGATTCCGCGGGGTGGTAGGGGGTTGTATTCCTAGAGCTTAGACAAGAGACAATTACTTCCAAAGCGCTTCGTATTTCTGAAACGACTTTTAAATGGATTGACATAAGCTTTTCGGTAGCTTGACAGGGTTTTTCACTACTTGTGCAGCCTTTTCCCAAAAACCAATTTAACCTACCTATGTGAAATGTATTGATATTGTATTCAAAGGTATTTTGGTGTCAATAAACTTATTTTTATTTTTATTATTATTGTTATAGCTTATGTCAATTCTATAAATTTTTTACTTTTTCATCATCGTTGTCGCTGGCAGAAAGTAAATTTCTCTAACGGCCCTGACGTACCTAGATCTACACATTAGAACTTTCTAGAAAATTCTTGAAGAAGCAATAAATCAAAAGTCATTTATCAGCACTTTTTGTCAAACGTCAATACTTCAAAATGGCGGCCGACATGTCAGAGGTTATGACTGTGCCCCAAAACGGTGCTTTAGGATAGGATAGAATAGAATGGAATTGACATTTTATTTTGCAAAATTGGATAATAAAGAAAAAAAAAAAAATTTATTAGACGCGCACAGGAATATCAAACTTAACTTCACAATATCACTACATAGTATAAAGCAAAGTCGCTTTCTCTGTCCCTATATCCCTATGTATGCTTAAATCTTTAAAACTGCGCAACGGATTTTGATGCGGGTTTTTTAATAGATGAGTGATTCAAGAGGAAGGTTTATATGTATAATACACCGACCTCCACGCGGGCGAAGCCGCTGGCAAAAGCTAGTACTTAATAAAATAAAAAAATCCTGTACGAGGCCAAAAGGCCACTATCTCAGCATTATGCTGCGACACTTTTTAAATGTTATACATTATAGATGAATATACATCAAAGCTCAGCCATATTTGACCATTCGACATGCAAACTTTCTTCTCTGCTCTTTAGCAGGGAAACTCTCCATCAGCACCCAACCTAGAAGAACTTGAAGCATCTCATGACCTTCAATCTAGTATTTGTAACCAAAGTTATATGCTGAAACTCCTCATAGCAACCACTAAGTGACCTGGTTACCAACGGTTATCAACAGTAACCTTGATGTAAAGTAACCATATCATTCAGTTTGCTTCATACTCTACGGAAACTATTGCAGTTATTGACATTGGGGTCAAATTGAAGGCCTTTATGGCTGTTTTGGAGAAAATATAAGAAAATTCGCTTTTGACTGGAAAGTAAGGATGTAAAGATTCTGATTTTAAACTTACTTAAGAGCGTTCTGCCCACGCGAGCTGGCAACGGTGCATTTATGGCGATTTTTCGTGATTATTTCATTAAATACAAGCAACAGTTAACATGTTTTTCAGCCATGCACTAGTTCATTGGTATTTTCAAGTTTGTGTGCCAATTTTTTTGCAGTTATTTTGCTATTTACTTATAAAAATCGACTTACCCTCATTTATTTTCTATTTGCATTACTTAGTACGATTAAATGTTTTTAGTAAAGAGTAAATGTTAAAAATAATTATAAATACCAACGATCAAGTGCTTGGCTGAATAAAAATTGATGACCATTAAGATTTTTCTGACTCTCTCTACGCATAGAACTCGTTATGTGCATCTAGTCACGTTATCCTGCAGACTAATAAATAAGTATGCGGATCCGAGGACTATTAACTTGCTTCATAAGACCATTATGTAAAAACGGTGTAATTGTCCTTTTTCAAAAATAGAAACAAAGGTTTTTCTCCTATTCCCACTAACTCATCTCGTTTACGAAAAGGAAAGGTCTCTTTCTCTTTACGCATAGAACGCGTGATGAGATCACATCACTAGTCACGTTATGCTGCAGGCTCTAATAAATTAATGTGCGGATCCGAGGACGTTGAAAACGCGACTACCATACCATACCACGTGACATACGGTGGTATAGTTACCATACAATAATGCATATCTAATCAGAAGACTGTTCTTCTGAAAAATTAGTGCAGCTTCAGGGAGCATTTCGGATTCGGGAAGATCAAAAAACAGGATAAGAAAATTATGTCGGTTTTTCTCGTAGAGTTGGAAAATTTATGAAAATCTATGCAGATTTTTCAATTGGTAGTTCGGGAAATTTGGAAATTGAGATATGTTTGCTAAGCTGTTGGCCTCCTTGAAGGGAAGAGACTGTTGCGTTACCTGCAAAACGAACTTATTTACCGATACTTTGCATATTAGCCAAAGATAATATTTCTCGTGCACCTGTAATTCTACCAAAATATTTATACAAACAGAAATAAGTCTTACCATCGGTAACGGCCGCGACTTACGAGTTGTGGATCGTATGGTCGAAACCTACACCGGTACTTAATTTGTGTAAATTATCTCTCAAAACGCTGAAGGAATACGTCGTGAAGAAACCTTTGAATCGAATCCCACTGAATGACTATATCGTGAAAAAATCATTCAATGATTTTTTGAAATTCATTCATAGAATGTGATAGAAACTGCAGACATTAGCTAGTATATTTCAATGTGAGATATTGAAGAATTTATTCATCTCTTATATATGCGTAATATATTCGTGATTTCTGTATAAAATACTGCGGTTTGCGTGCAACTAACAAAAGACGGTGAAGGTCCACCTTTTGTTGTATGTATACTTAAACACCTACAGCAAATTGATTATTGTAGAAAATAATTATGTACTGGATAATGATCTTTATAATTGGTGATACTCACGCCTATTTAGATGGCGTAAAGGCAGAGATGGTGACAAACGAACGCATTTAAATCGATTTCAAAAAGGTGGTTCTCAAATTGACTGTATTTTTGTTGTTGTATATTATGTTACGCGATATTTCCGGTCCAATTATTTTTGTGGATCGATTTCGGAAATTCTTTTTTTATGGGTAGGGTATGCCTCAGGGATGGTGCCATGTCAATTTTATTAACTTCGCTTGTATAGTTTTTCAGTAAATTGATGATGTTATAACTTTCTGTCATTGCTATTAACATAGCAAGCAATGGTAAACGATTTTGTGTGAGGTAGGTTCAACAAATTAAAAGTGGAAAAAAAATGGTAAACGATTTTATGTGAGGTAGGTTCAACAACTTAAAAGTGGAAAAAAAAATGGTACAACGATTTTGTGTGAGGTAGGTTCAACAACTTCAAAGTGGAAAAAAAAATGGTAAACGATTTTATGTGAGGTAGGTTCAACAACTTAAAAGTGGAAAAAAAAATGGTACAACGATTTTGTGTGAGGTAGGTTCAACAACTTAAAAGCGGTAAAAAAATGGTAAACGATTTTTTGTGAGGTAGGTTCAACAACTTAAAAGTGGAAAAAAAAATGGTAAACGATTTTATGTGAGGTAGGTTCAACAACTTAAAAGTGGAAAAAAAATGGTACAACGATTTTGTGTGAGGTAGGTTCAACAACTTCAAAGTGGAAAAAAAAAATGGTAAACGATTTTATGTGAGGTAGGTTCAACAACTTAAAAGTGGAAAAAAAAATGGTACAACGATTTTGTGTGAGGTAGGTTCAACAACTTCAAAGTGGAAAAAAAAAATGGTAAACGATTTTGTGTGAGGTAGGTTCAACAACTTAAAAGTGGAAAAAAAATGGTAAACGATTTTGTGTGAGGTAGGTTCAACAAATTAAAAATGGAAAAAACAACTTTTTAAAATACTACTACACAGTCGAACTTAAATATTATCTGTCAATCCTGGCTAATGAGATAACAATTAATTTTCTACTATGTGGGTACGCAAGTACGCATGCGTGGGCT
Organism: Polymixis lichenea; assembly: GCA_949091785.1. Lineage (NCBI taxonomy): Eukaryota > Metazoa > Arthropoda > Insecta > Lepidoptera > Noctuidae > Polymixis > Polymixis lichenea. The sequence continues at coordinate 10,190,041 of OX420958.1, read as the reverse complement.
CCCGGACGGGATGTCGGTGGCAATAAATATTTTTTGCACCATAATATACAGAATTCAACTACATGTTTAGTGCCATCACTAGCGTTCATCAGTTCCTGTAACGTGCAGAAGTATCCCATCGTTTTTTTGGTGGAACAGCACCACATTTATCCCACTCCAAGGCGGAGTCGTCTTTGAATCACCTGAACAGGTTTTCCTGGCTTCGACTAACCTAGTTCCGCAGTCTGTTAAAAGACCTCAAGGTTACCCAAGCAAAACTCATGTTGAATCTGTTAAAGAATTGTTTAAGTAGATTCCATGGCATGTAATACGAAGGAATGACGAAAATGTGGTCAGGAAAGTTTTGAGTATGAATGTCGATGGCTATAAGAGTAGGGGGAGACCAAAGAAACGATGGATGGACTGTGTGAATGATGATATGGTTAGAAAGGGTGTGACTACGTAGATGACGACTGATAAAGAAGTGTGGGAGATAAAGACATGTTGCGTCGACCACAAATAAATTGGGATTGGGAGTTCTTTAAAGTTACAAGTTGTTCAATATTCATTTGCTTTTTTTTCAATCCTAAAGAACAAGTCTCGCCTTTTCTCTGCGTAAAGGATTCATCATCATATCAGCCGAAAGACGTCCACTGTTGGTCATAAGCCTCCCCCAAAAGGGGGGGTTTTGCCATAATCGCCACGCTTGGCAGGCGGATTGGCGATCGCAGTATGGTGGTAAAATGCACAGAGAACGCTGCTGCCGTAAGTCCGTTAATCGCCTTCTACGACACCCACGGGAAGAACTGCGATGGTGCTATTCTTTTACGTCCGGCACCACACGAAATCTAAAGGATTATTCCCATTAAAATTTACAAGTTTTTGTTATTAAGAAGTACCATAGGTCCCCTTTCCATTTATTTCGTAACTAGTGTTTATCAGCAAACCGGTGTATTATCTAACTGGTGAAAGTAATTTCGGCTCCTGACGGGCTGACGCTCGAAATATGTGCAATGTAACTTTACTTGACGATTTCTCTGTCTGTAATGATTATTTAGTGTTTTTAATGTTTTAGAAGAGAGGTTCGTGGCTAAATAGTAACAGCCGCACGGGTCGATCTTCCAGGTTAAGCAACACTTGTCGAGGTCGGTCGGTGGATGGGTGACCTTCCATTACAGACACCCCTCCGTGCATCGGAAAGCACGTTTAGCCGTTGGTCCCGGCTGTTATTTGTGGATCTTTGACAGTCGTTACAGAAGTCGTGATCAGAAGTCCAAATGTCTGACAACTAGTCTTGCTAAAGGGTACGGTAAACTGGTGGGGTCCGCAAGAACCGATGCCTGCCAGGGGTGCGGGTTGTTCGAAAGAGATACCGCGGCCCCTGGCACACAGGCAACTGGGTGGGTTTTAGTCAGTAAAAGTCTGACACGCCACCTGGTCCACCCAGAGCGGGAGAAGTTATTTGATGATTTCCCACCCTCAAAAAAATAAAAAATAAGGCACTGTTGTGGTACTAACCGAGTTGTGGAGGTCACTGCAATTTGAAAACATTGTAAAAGCTAATTTTTTTAAAGAGTATCCGTGGAGTTTCTTCCCGGCTCTTCTCCATAGGAAACGATCGCAATCGGAACCGTGCACCTAGCTTCTAAAGTTTCATCATTGTCCATGTAGGTGGAAAAAAAAAATATGATTTAGAGATTGGCAGTCGCTTTATGTTCTAATTTTCGGTTCTAGAAAAGACATGTCTATTTCCTCACGATGTTTTCCTTCACCGTTTTGAACCTACATCCTTGTTTTCCTATAAATTAAATAGGTAGTATATACAATTGAAATGCTTACTTCCATAACTAAGCTATTATATAAAGAAGAACTTACCACATACATAAATCTTCACACATGCTCCCTACAAACCGCGACGTCTATGCGACACAGATAAAAAAGATAACAAAACAAAACTGTTCAGATACTGTAATTACGCTAAGATTATTTTATGAGATGCTGTTACTCTGTGGTTAGACCTCTCGAGAGAGTGATAACCTCTGATGTAATTGTATGTTTTGGACGTTTTCTAAATTTATCTATGTACTTTGATCGGAATTTAATTTGCGTATAGAGAAATTGACGTCAAAAAGTAGACTTTTCTTGGCTTTTATTCGGTACCCCTAAATGTAACTTACCACAAAGCATTACAGTGCATTGAAAACCACGTAAATACAAAAAAAAATATAGTATGAGAGTCAGCACTTTTTAGACGTCAAAATTGTCTAAGACAGCTTTTAGGACAGCTCTGGATAAGAACAAGAAGTGGCGGAATGAAGACCCCAGCAGCAGTCTGTTAAGCTAGAAGAACTTACCCGTTACAGCTTTGAGCTGACCTGTCGAAGATGACGGCATGCATGCATCAGCCATCGTGTAGCTCATTATAGAAGTATCTATTCAGCAATAAACGGCTAAGGGATGCATGAAAAAGCTCGCTAAACGCAGTCACTAATGTAAAACTGAGAACAGAAATAAAACTTCAACGCAGCAATTAATATTAAAAAGGATTCACTAATATTACATCAGCACGGTCGATTAAATGAGCCCTGAGCTTTTAGCGGACTAAAATAAACAACAATGAGTAAAAAACAATTATAAGTATCAGTTATTTTTAAAAGCTTTCTTCGGAACGCATATCCGAAACGAAAATAGCAACGCACACACGTCATCATTCCACTTTCGAATAGGTGAAAGTTGTACCTATGTGTGAGTGGGGAAAAAATCAAATTTCGAACGCGGAAGTTACGTTCGGATATGCACACGCGAGCTTTCTGTTATGCGATATTACGATACCGATTGATAATCGATTAATTAAATAACTTTTATATCGATATTTTGTTGCGTAAGTTGTTTTTTGAATATTGATTTTTGTTGCATACAGTTCGCTGCAGTGGTTTTGCATGTTGCTTTTAATGTGTTTTGTACGTGGTTTAAAACTTGCGCTGACGCGAAATTGTAAACACTAGATTCGCACGTAGCGAAACAATGTTGTAAAAAAAGATATGCAAAATAGTTCTACGATTACGTCTAACAGAATTGGCTAGGTCATGTCTGTACGAGCTAACTAAACTCGACACACAGTGCGTACAAACTACAAAGTCGAACCCACCATAACGTTAGGAAGTAAATCAGTTTTATCTTCACGATGACAAAACAGTACGATAACAGCGCGAAAACAAGCATCGAGTAAACATTTAGTTCGTTTTTTTACGTAACACGCGTCGTTTACAACCGTCCAAATACCAATGACCCCCTGACGTAAGAAAATTCTTAAAAAACACCGGTCGAGATAGGTCAACTTAAATTGGTCGGTTGCAGTCAATAAGTAAAGATGGCGGTCCCGCGGACATATGTTCGGGCGACGGAAACGACCGAAGTGCGCCGAACGCGTTCGTAAGTGGGTCACACGGATGCACACACACATAGATAGGGAACCATGAGCGTCGCGCACCGCACTACTCATCGTCTCGTGATTACACTGTGGGCAAAAAATATTTTTGTGTTGACACACTATGCGAATTTTCGCGTTTTATAGTGTTGTAATATTTTTATTGTTAATTTTTATTTAGTGCAGTTTTAATACGGCGTTTTGTTACAAAACTGCAGTTTCGTTATTAAACACGTGATCTGATATCGTTACGAAGAATAATGAATACGTAAACTGTTCAAACGATTTTACCTATTTATTTTATAAACAGCTTTGAAACTGTTAAAACAAAATTTAAATTACTTTAAACACTATAATTTAAAGCCAATAATATTAAATGTAAAAATTAAAATCCTCATCAAATTAAAATAATGAATAATAATTATTTATATAAGTACCTATAAAGTACTAGAACATATGGCATTGACCAATTTTAGTTAATGAGCCTTCGTAGTACTTGAATTATGCAGCTAAGCTGCCTAGATGTCAGTGTTTCTATGCACCCGAATGGAATAAGTAATCATCTAAGTAAACTAACTATAGTTTAGGTTATGTTAAGTTAAGTTAAGACGTAACTTCGGAACTCAAGGTTTATTACATGACTAGTTCTGTGCTGTCGAGGTAAAAGCGGTGTTTTGTAAATAACATGTCGTTTTATATCTAAAATGGTGGAGAGTATATTAAAGTTTTAAAGCAATTTTATGCTTCATTCTGCTATTTCTGCTAATGTCCGAAAAAAAGAAGTTAGTTAGAGATAAATAGAAAGTTATATTCTGAGTTAATAAAAACATCACTACATATTATAAAACTAACTCCTCCGCCGCGTCTGTCTATCTGTTCGCGATGAACTCAAAAACTACTGCACCGATTTTCATGCTGTTTTCACTAATGGATAGAGTGGTTCTCGAGGAAGGTTTTAGTATATAATTTGTTAAGGTTTTGTGTAAATTGGTTGAAATACGACGATAATTGTTGAATATGTCGGTTAAAATTATGCCAGCTGGAATCTTTACTGGCGTGGGCCGAGTAAACCAATAGAGTTATGTGAAAACAATGTATAGGATACTTTTTACCCCGATAGTACGTTCCCGTGGGAAAATTTCCGACTACTACGCGGGCGAAGCCGCGGGCAAAAGCTAGTAACTAATAAATTAGAAGGACTGATTTGATGGACCGATGATCTGGCGAAGGCCGAAGGAATCCGCTGGATGCGAGATGCACCTTTATCGATCGAAGCACAGAACCGGTCGAAGTGGCGATGCTTGGGGGAGGCTTATGTCCAGCAGTGGACGTCTTTCGGCTGAAATTATGATGATGAAATAAATTAAATTACTATTTTTTAATAGGGTAATTGTGTGCTATTTTTTTTGAAGCTATACTGAAAAAAATAGCTACAGCCTAAATTAACAGCCAGAAAATGCCTTTTGTAGTCACCATAATGACCTACATCCTAAATAATTACACAGAAAATTAACCATCTCCCTCTCGTCCTCCCCTCTCCCTCTTTTAGGTCACCGTTTAAAAACAAAACTTGTAGGACACAAACTTGTCTTAGCAACAGCAGCGCACACGCACTGCATTATCTAATTTACATTATTACCGTACGTGACCTCAGGCGATACGCACCTTATTTCTACTACTGTTTCTGCTTACTCCGTCAAGGAAAACTAGCGTGATGCATAAAGTTTGTTTTGGTTTTTCCGAATGAATACTCACCTGGTACGTTGCCTTGGTTTGATGGATGCGTAGTTGTAATGGCTAAAGGATAAAAAGTCAACAAATAAACAGACTCTTTTATAGACTTTTACTGACTAAAACGCACCCGTGTTCCTTCAGTTGCCTGTGTGCCAGGGACCGCGGTATCTCTTTCGAACAACCCGCACCCCTGGCAGGCATCGGCCCTTGCGGACCCCACCAGTTGGTGCTGACATCTTTTTGAGGCGCGCGTGGAACACAACGCGCCGTCGACCCGGGGTCACATTGTTTATGGCATAGATTTTTTTATTTATGGTTTTGTTCATCCTTATTTTGAATACAGTTTGACAATGCGGTCCCAGACTTACCGCGTCGCATCGCATCTTCCGCCTTCACCCTATTAACTTCGTTTTCATTTCTTCGTTTTGCTCGGCTCCTAAAACTGGTAGCGTGGTACGTGTCATCCTCATGATTTGTGCTATTAATGGGTCAAACTCTGGAAATATCAGTCGTTCAAGTAAATCTTTATAAAAAAACCTCTTTAAAAAAAAACATTTTATCGGCCTTTTAAGTTGTAGGTAATATTTTGATCAAAACATTGTCACGTCGGGGGATGTATATAAAAATGAAGCCCTATTTCCTTTAGTCACGGCATTACACGTGAACGGCTGGACCAATTCTGCTATTCTTCTTTTGTAGTGTTTGTTACTACAGGAGAAGGTTCTTGTGAAAGAAAAAATTAAGAAAGCTTCTCGTAACATTAAAAACTTATCTTGATAGTTATGACAGGACGTCTGTCGGGTCAGCTAGTACAAGATAAAAATAGCAAAGCTTAATGTACTTTCCGAGAAGTAGGTAAGTTTTGCAGAAAAATCTATCAATTAATTTATCTATTTATCTTTCTTTTACAAGAAGAGATCGATCGGTAGATACAGCTATTGTCAGCCCTTATGTGGCATCTTTTTTACGTAGTATAAAACACAGTCGCTTTTCGTGTCTGTATGTTAAGGTCTTTTAAACTCCGCGTCAGATTTAATACGGTTTTTAACAATAGACACAGTAATTCAAGAGGAAGGTTTATATTAGTGATGTACCCGACTAGTCGGGATAGCCGACTACTTTTTACTCATATTAATATGCTTAAAACATTATATAATAATATATAATTTATCCAAAAACATGCCCCGACAATTCCGCCTGGTCAACGGGCGCCAAAAGCGTAGTCATGAACATTACCGATGTCACCCGAACTCAACCGAAAGCCATGATCGTCTCGGCCGACTACTCGGCCATTTTGCAGCCGACTAGTGGGCCGAAGTCATAGTCGGCCCATCTCTAGTTTATATGTCTACACCGAACACCGCGCGGGCGAAGCCGCTGGCAAAACCTAATTTAAGATAAATTAAAGAGTCCAAATCTAGAAATAGGTGACATTATAATAAAATCAATTATAAATAGTAGGTATTCACTATTATTTAATAATGAAGGTAATTAATTGTCAACGTTTTTATTTATCCATTTATTATTACTTAACAAGAATTAATTGTCGATTACATTTTAATAAATTAAAGCTTAAGTTTTCATAGAGGTTATGTAAACAATTGATTTATTGTTTTAAAAGTCTTTTAATTGTTTGAATTATTGACATCTTGAAATTGATACTCGGTTTTAATTGCAGTGTTTTTAATTCAGTTGTCAAAATTAACATAGCATGACGACTGCACTTAAGTAATTGACATTCAAAGGTGTTTAGTTGGTAGTCAAGGAAATAAATTGTTTAGCAAATTGACTACCAACCAGTGATGTCAGATCGGGGGGAATCCCCCCAAATTTAGGGGTTTTTCTAAGTTATGGGGGAGAATTGGGGGACAATATTTTTGGGGGGATATTTGGAGAGAGAAAACTGGATGTGGAGGGAACTGGAGGATTTTTATCAACACAACTGCAATGTACGGCACTAGGAATTTTGTCGTTGCGTTTTTCTAACGCATTTGTGGAAAGAGCGTTCTCTCGAGTAGCTATTATTAGAGACAAACTTCGAAACAGATTGGCCATTCACACTGCCGAATCCATCTTGAGAATAAAATATACATTGCTAGAAGGATGTGTTCATTTTAAACCCAGTTCAAAGATGCTAAACAGATTTATCTCATAAAAAATGTACGGAAGTACAAACGACGCGGGTGAAAAGGCTGATTTAGTCGTGGACGCCATTGGTAAAGTTGTATCTTTAAAAAAAAAAAAAAAAAAATTGCCATTTGTGGGGCTTTTTTTTCAAATCTTGAATTTTGGAGGGATTTCAGGGAAGGACGCGAGACGGTCATCTGGCAACACTACTACCAACTCACATTGCTCAAGTCACAACTGTAATTTTGACAGGTGAACAAATTGACGTATGGTGACAATTTGTTTAACAATCGATTCCTGTACATCATTTGGCCGGTTATATTTATGCCCCGTGATGCAAAGACGAGCCTATTGCACAAATCCAATCTTGTCTCCAGATGGTTAATGTCGTAACAGACTAACAATATGAATGGCTTAAATTTTGACAGCTCAACAACATTCATTGCGTTTTTTCCGTTGTTGCGCAGACAAATTCTTCGAACATGTGGCGCAATGGATTAACAACATCCGTCGAACTGATTCTGATTGATAGTGTGGAACGCAATTAGGGTGCAGATTACTTTTGAGGAATTTATAATTCATCAGCATATCAGCCGAAAGACGTCCACTGCTGGACATAAGCCTCCCCCAAAAGGGGGGATTTGCCATAATCGCTACGCTCGGCAGGCGGGATGGCGATCGCAGTATGGTGGTCAAATGCATAGAGAACGCTGCTGCCCATTCCCTAGTAAGTCCCTTAGTCGCCTTCTACGACTCCCACGGGAAGAAATGGGATGGTGCTATTCTTTTACGTCCGGCACCACACGGAACATATAATTATTATAATTCATAAAACCAATAAAATTGCGCGATCCTGGCGTCAAACTCAGAACACATCGCATTGGCGCATCATAGCTGTTAGAGTGAATGTACGAAATTTTAAATAAATAAAAAAAATAAAAATAAAAGCACAGTCAAACAAGGAGGTACGTACGATACATACAGGATAAGTTTTTATCCAGTGCGCAAACTGTAACCATGAATTCACATATCATTCTAGACGATAATTTTTCGTCGGTTACACAAAAAAAAAAATCAGCTGTTCCATACATTTCGACCTCGTAGTTATTGCACTTTTCTATGAAACAGCAGATTTTTTTTTTTTTGTAAAACCGACGAAAAATTGTTTAAAAACTTATCCGGAAATAAACAACAGATAGCTCTAAATAAGAACGTCCTCAAAGCGCACAGCAATTTACATATTTTCAATTCAATAAATAAAGAGAAATCAGATGAAATTAAATCATAATTATATTTTGTGCAATCGAACTAAATTGGTTTCAATTTGAAATGTTTTCAATTCAATTTGATTGCAACATTGTCAACTATTGGTTCGACATAATTGATGTTTATTAAACGATAACACCAATAATATTTTGTGGTTTTGAATTAAGCAAAATACTATTTTGGATCTAGATGAGGGGCTTGTGGGTAATTAATATTAGCTGCACGGGTCGATCGATTAGGTTAAGCTACACTTGCCGCGGTTGGTACGTGGATGGGTGACCATCCTAACACACCAAGACCCCTCCGTGCCTCGGAAAGCACGTTAAGCCGTTGATCCCGGCTGTCATGTGGATCTTAGACAGTCGTTACGAGTCGTTAGAAAGCCTGACAACCAGTCTTACCAGGGAGTATCGTATTACCCAGTAACTGGGTTGTGGAGGTCAGATAGGCAGTCATAATCATCATCATCATCGTCCGCAAGGAAACTTATACTGTTTTGCGAATTCTACCTCTACCATAGTGTCTGTGTATAGTTTTGAATAAGCCCTCTGTGATCTCGGATACAAGATGTATTATTTATACAGCATGTACAATTATTGTTTCGATGTTCACAATCTACAGTATCCTAGGCCAGGATTCAGAACTTTCTGATCGCATTGTCAGTGTTTAAAAGCTTACCAATATCATTATTTTTTGTGAACTAGGTGCATATAGCCTTAAACATATTCGCTGCCAATATTCAAAAAGCTCTCCTCAAATCTCGCGAATAACTTGGTTTTGAATTTTCATCTGGTAATACCAGCCGTGGTCTCCATGAGTCAGGGTCGACCTCGGTCTCGTGTGGAGTTCATAAGCAAAACACATACTAGGTTTACATATCTAGGTTTAAATACTTCCAGTATTTTGCTTAAGTATTTTAAAAAAATATGTAAACCTAGCTATTAATGTAGACTATAAGGAAATGTAATATATTGTACTAGCTTCTGTTCGCGACTTCGTTTGCGTAAAATTTCTTGCTACCCCGACCCACCGCGTCGCTTCGAATCGCGTGTCCTTGCGAGTACTTCGTATCCGTGACTTTGTCTCTATGCTCGGTTCCTAAAGGTCTTAGCGTGATGTTACATAGCCCATAGCCTTCCTCGATAAATGGGCTATCCAACACTAAGAAAATATTCCAATTCGGACCAGTAGTTCCTGAGATTAGCGCGTTCAACCAAACAAACTCTTCAGCTTTATAATATTACTAGCTTTTGCCAGCGGCTTCGCCCGCGTGGAGCTCGGTGTATTATACATATAAACCTTCCTCTTGAATCACTCTATCTATAAAAAAACCCGCATCAAAATCCGTTGCGTAGTTTTAAAGATTTAAGCATACATAGGGATATAGGGACAGAGAAAGCGACTTTGTTTTATACTATGTAGTGATAAGTATAGATTTGGCAAATAAACATTATCATTACCAACTACTACAGAAAGCCTTACGTTTTACTTATATTTCAACTAAGTAATCGATAATATAGTTGTAGATGGTAATATAAAACTCCTCTATCTCACTTCGTATAACCAAAACCCAGAAGCTTTGTCTAAATGAATAGCTCCACACAAATATTCATAAAATACATTTATTTATTAAACTCAACCGATAGCAATACTGGCTCTTTAATATGCAAAACAGTCGTCGATAATTTGCTGTAGAATAATTCACAATGTCCAGATTATTACTGATTCAGTTTGAGTTTGACGTAAACTGGCATTACTAGGAATTCCTTTAGTGAGATTATGTTTATTGTGAGCTTTGCTGGGTCGAATAATGTCTGTTTTTGATTTATCTTATGGTTTTCCACTTCGGCGTAAAGGGCAGACTACATCTTCCGTATACACCGTGAAATTTTAATGGTTGTTTTCCCGCAGCGAAATGGTTTTGTCTTGGTCATACAATCGTTTTATACACAAATAACATATTAGAAACAAAACATGGCAGATTAACCATTATGAAAAATCACCACGTGCATCGCTGTTCCCTTTGTCAGCGGTGCGTGCGATTCGAGTAGTATCTACCAGTTACCTCTAGTCTTACTATTGAGTATTGTTTTATCGAGTTGATGAATATTTTTTTAAATTATTTTAAAATAAAAAGATCTTATTTTTTTTTCTTTTACTCTATGCTTCGAAAGTACTCCTTATGGCAAGTTGTTCTGCCGCGGGAAAACAACCATTTCAATTTCACGGTGTATACATGGTATAAAACGAAGTCGCTTTTCGTGTTTTTACGCTTAGATCTTTTAAACTACGCTACGGATTTTATTGCGGTGTTCATCAATAGACAGAGTTATTCAAGAGGAAGGTTTATATGTATAATAAACCGACCTCCACGCGGGCGAAGCCGCTGGCAAAACCTAGTTTTTCAATACAGGGTGTAAGGGAAACACTTCCGAAAAAAGACAGGTGATAGGGCCAGGCGCGGTCGCAGCCAAAGACTTTGGGGGGGTCACAGACAAAGACTACCTACATATTAATAAGAAATTATGTTTTCAAAAAATTACTATTTTATGCTTTACGTTCACGGCTTTAGGGGGATCATAACCTCTATCCCCCCGCCCCCCTTCGGACCGCGCCTGGTTAGTAATTACAGGCAGTATGATTCTCTTCAGACGAACGAAACCAACAGAGGAAAGTCTCCCGGAAAGAAAACTGACCGATAACAATATTTTTTGATTCCTCAGAAAGCCAAGAAAAGACACACAATTTTGACAGCGTACGTCAGTTTGCAGTTTTATGAATGCACGTGAATTTTTACAACCTTTGACTCTTCAAGATTTACATGATTGGCTCGTTTCGTGATATATTCTCGAAATCCACAATTAAATATCTTGCCCATAATTGGACACTAAACTTAGACATGTCATGGCCATGTTTAGGCATTGTTGATCTTATCCGTAAAACATATTTTTTCCTCCACCATAATGTGCATTTTAGTCACGAAATGGTAGACCAATAATGATATTATTAAGCAATTCGTCAGAGTCTAGCTGTCATGAGTCATCATGACAGCTAGACTCTGGTAATATATAACTTTATATATATACTGTGTTAGCAATAGATATATCTAGAATTAGGTTTTTTGCACGCGAACAGTTTTGCGCGTCAAATGAATTGAGGAATTGCATACTTTGTATGGTTATAGTAATCGCTGTCAGGATGGAACTGCCATATTAGCATGAAGGGATAAAAATATAATTGTTGATAATCCTCTGCTTGTATATTCATTACCGCTTATGCCCGCAAATTCTGCCTGTGACGCTCGGCTATACTGTGGCTTCCCGTCGGTGAAAGAGTTTTCGAAATCGGATCAGCAGTTCTGAACATTATCACCTACATACAATCTCACGATATTTATATGATTTGAAATACATACGCTGTAGCGTTGACTGTTCACTATTTTAATTTTACAGACACTTGAATTACTTAAACAATTAAGGATTGCAGTAATAATTAACGATTCAGAGCCAATGGGTTTGCGAGTGACCATCACATGAACGGCTGTCAACAACTTAATGAATTGACACGACGTCGCCCGCCATGACAGACGCAACTCCATTCGGTGTTACCCACTCTTAATTAAAATTACCATTTAGTTGAATTCAAATCGATTAATCGTTAAAATAACAGAATAAATTACAACTCTCGAAATTAACTGATTTTCATTATTTAATAATGCCACGCGCCGTTATATATATTAAGAATAGAGAACCGATTCCATTCATCAAGCCCCTTAAGAGTTAGATAGTTAGGACAAGAATTGCTGTACTGGAATATCAAATCAAACATTACAATTGTCTCTCATAAAGTTAATTCATTTGAATGAAACGTTTCATCATTACATATTATAAAACAAAGTTCCCCGCCGCGCCACGTCTCGTCTGTCTGAATGCGATAAACTCAAAAACTACTGAACGGATTTTCACTAATGGACGGAGTGGTTCATGAGGAAGGTTTAGGAGTATATAATTCAATAAGGTTTTGTGTAAATTAGATGAAATATGACGATAATTGTTGAAGATGTCGAAAAAAATCCGGCCATGTGCCTCGTAAACCAATATTTATTACGGAATTAAAACATGGCTTACCTGGATTAATACATAGGTAGTACATTCCCGGAGATATTTACCGTAATACACGCGGGCAAAACCTAGTTTTTGCAATAAATTCTACTATTGCAGCGTGCAGCGTCCACATTAGCACAGAAATTGTACCACTTATTTAAATCAACTAGCTAGATCGTTCCCGTTTGTCAGGCGTGGAGTGCAAAATGCCCCGTTTGCAAATGCCCTAAATCATTAGTATCATTGTTGCTATTTCCCACGTAATACCCCATACGTATGTATGTGTTTATGCGTGTGTGTATTAGTGTATTGTAGTAGGTCAGGTTTTCGTTTTCTTTTTTTAATAACTAGCGGTGTTAGCGGTTTTCGACGTTATGCTAATTATTTTTTTATCGCGTTGTGTATTGCATGGCGTGATTTGTATTTTTAAGTGATTCATTCACAATTATAATTATTGTTTCGATTTGCATCTTCACAGATCACAGACATGTGCCTTGCCACTAAGTAGGATGATTCATTATCGGTCTGCGATTCTACATCATGTATCTAAGATACTACAGAAGGAATCTTTCTTTATTTTTAATCGACTTCAAAAAAGAAGGAGGTTCTTAATTCGACGATATGTTTTTTTATGTTTGTTACCTCAGAACTTTCGACTGGGTGATCCGATTTTGATGATTCTTTTTTTATTTGAAAGCGGGTGCTTCCCTTGTGGTCCCATTTCAATTTCATATACCTAGATCTGATGATGCGTTTCGGAGACAGACAACGGAACTCTTCAAAAAATAACAGTAAATCAACCGCGATTCCTGCTATCGCATAATGCATTGTTCTGATCCCAAGGATGATGAAATTTCGAATTAGTCAGGTAGGTACTATAACTAAAAAGTGAAAAAGTTAAACTTTTTCCAAAAAAATAAATAACAACCGACTTCCGAAAAAGTGAAAAATAACTTTAATTTCGGGAGTCGGTGACTTTGGATATGTATTTTAATTTTTTGTCACCGCTTTCCGAAATTAATGTTATTTTTCACAAGTAATAGGGTATTACACTCATTTTTGAAAAGTGTCTTAATTAGATTCTAGAGTGCTAATAATAATAAACCACAAAAAAAAAACATTTTTATTTAATCGATTAGTTTCACAAAAATGCATTAAAATATTACATTTTCAAATTTCGCGCGTAATTTGACGAAAACGCTGGACGCAGTGGACGCCATATTGCCCTGTGGGTATGACGTCAGTTTGCTATATAAACAAATGCGCTAATATTTTATAAGACAATTGTTTATAATTAAAAAAATGAGTTATTTTTTCTACTTATCGTTGGTTTGCTGTTCCTGAATGCAAAATATTATTTAAATAAAAATAACTTTGGTTCCGAAAATAATAAAAGTACAAAGTTCCTCAGTTGACATGCCGTATGATGTAATAAACTGGCGGCTGCTATTTCATGGTGTTCAAAAACAGATTTAAAAAAACTGAAATATATCAATTGTATTTTAAAATTTATTTTATTGTTTCATGAACTAAAACTAACATTTTCTGACTGCATTTTGCCTAAGCTATCTCAATAATATATTTTTTGATTTTTTCTCATACAGAGTAAAATACCGGCTTGGTAAGGGGCTTGTGGCTAAGTAATATTAGCCGTACGGATCGATCGATCAGGTTAAGCTAAGCTTGCCGCGGTTGGTCCGTGGATGGGTGACCATCTTAACATACCAAGACCTCTCCGTGCCTCGGAAAGCACGTTAAGCCGTTGGTCCCGGCTGTCATTTGTAGGTCTTTGACAGTCGTTACGGGTCGTCAGAAGCCCGAAAGTCTGACAACCAGTCTTTCCAAGGGGTATCGTATTACCCAGTAACTGGGTTGTGGAGGTCAGATAGGCAGTCGCTCCATGTAAAAATACTGGTATTCAGCTGCATCCGGTTAGACTGGAAGCCGACCCCAACATAGTTGGGAAAAGGCTAGGCAGATGATGATAGAGTAAAATACTCTATTCTATTTTCTATTTAACAGAGTATTTCAAGGTCGGTCAATGATTCCGTTACCTTCACTGCACCAAGATGCATTTTCCGGTTCAACCTACTTCTATTTTTCCCCGAGTTGAATACCAAATAGTTTGGCTATGAATATATTCATATATTTCGCGATAGATGTACTTTAGGGATTTATACTTGAAGATGCTGATTTGGCATGGCGCATAGGTAGGTTACCTGATCGGCTTGAGGAGTAGAGAATATAAAATAGTTGTAGGTACCGGTAGGTTTGTAGATTTGGAATATTATTCGTCAATTTTGACCTTCTCATGAATGATCTTATCGAACGATTTTGAGTCATTTTGTCCAGGAGATTCTCTCTTGACGTGACCATCCTTTGATAGTCTCTCCAAGAATAGGCCTTTCTTGTCACTTCTGTGAGTTGCTTTTCCGTTTTTTTGCGGAGCCTTAAGTAGAAAAGTTCCTGGTTTCTTTTTGTTGAAAAAAAGTTTCGCCAAAACTGCAGTCACCAATTTTGATGTTGTTTTGTAGTTGAACCTCCCATTTCCGTCTAAAATGGTTCTGAAAAATGATATTTATAAAATATTATAAATGTTACAGTTTGTATGTTTGGATGTTTAGATGTTATGGGTGAATGGATTTGGATGAAATTAAGCACACAGATAAATGATAACTTGGTTTAACATATAGGCTACTTTTTATCCCGGTATCTAGAGTGGAATTAAAAGTAGGTCACTCTTCTTCCCATATTTTCGTACTTGGTACGTGGTTTTACTTACAATTCTTTGATGGTACAAAACAAAACATCCCTTCAAATCAAGCCAAACGATTTCTAAGTTCAAGAATTTGGGCTTGGCATCGATGAGTCATTGGTTACATAAGTTATCCATCGGATAGTTAACTAATATAACGAAGACAAACGGGTTCCAACTGAACCTTTGACTACCGGCACAACTATGTAAAAGGGAGGTAGATATTTCCTTAGTAACTCAAATGTCAATTGTGTGAACTTTAGACGCTACTGTCATATTTCAAGATAACTGTTTGACGTTTATAGCGAGTCTATGGAAGGATCTGATTTGAAATACCTACATAATTAATTAGATTATAAATCAACACTAAACCACAGGATATTTCATCAAACCACGTCAGTAATTAAGCCGTTACGAAACTCTAATTAAAACGAAACTAAAAAGTCTCAAAGAGAATCCGCATCAATCCATTTCATTTGCCTCGAAAAAAAAAACTTTAAAAAGTAAAAACATAAAGGGTGGTGAGGCGAGCCAGTCAAAGAATTTCCCTTTTCAGCTTTTAAAAAGTACTTGTATGAAACCCGCATTCCTCTCAAGATTAGGCCGCACTAACACACCCGCGCGCCACGTGAAGAGACGTCGTATACACGCGCACATGTGCCGGTGTGACGTGTGGGTACGCCTCACACACACTGACAGCTCACAGTGATGTAATGCCAACGTTGACGCCTGGCAGACATTTTTTATAGGCTCTGACGCAACTTTTTTTTATAAGCGTACTTGTTAGGCCGTTTTCAGGTTTTCCTCAGTTTGTTTGTTATGTGTGGTTCCGTATTTGTTTTATGCGGTTTTTGTTGAGTAAATAAATGATTGTGGAAATGTTTTTGATGGTATATTTGGCAATAACAGTTTAAGAGAGACTAAAAATTTGCAGAAGGTTTTCACGTTAAGGGCTAAGTATGTTTTTACTTAAAGCCAAGTTATGTATCTATCCTAATATAATAAAATCTAAACAATAGTATTTTTAAAGCATACCATTTTTTTGCGTATCCGTACTGCATAATTTAATTATAATGTAACTGTATTTGTTATTATTTTTAACTAACCAATACAATTTCTCTTTACAGGTAAGTTGTCAACCACTCAAGGAAAAATGGAATCATTCACCAACAATTATCGTGGTTTGTACAAACAATCAACTAACAGTTTACATAAGAGCATAAAATTAAAATAATTTACGACATAAAATATGATGCAGTGTGTAACGATCCTTACGATGCACGTACAATACATGGAAACAAGGTATAACTGTAAAGCAAGGCTGCACACATAGACAACAAGGACAGGTCAATACCCTCCGTTGCCTTGCACGAACACAGCCGCTATATACAACACCGCTGTAGCGCGAGCGAGACGGCAGCACTCCTTTCAGTCTCGCGTTTCAAACGAGGAACTCGCCGCGTGCGACAAAGATGACGCCATATAGCCGGAAAGGGATAGCTATATAAATATTATGACTGTTATTTCACTTCCTCTGCTGTGATGCAATAGCAATTTTACAGTAAAGCATCTATTTTGAGACAAAGATTCATTTATTTTTAGGATTTCGTAAATATTAATTAGAAATTTTATTATTAATACTAAAGGTGTGCTCGAACCGGTTCTTAAATATTCGTTTTTTTTTTTAAATTTATTATTAACTAACTACATTGTATGGCATGAAATTTTGCTTGCTAAAAATAATTTTGTAACAATTTTGCAACACGACTGTGAGATATTTTTGGCTCGAAACAATTCAAATAGAACTTCCTGAATGAATACGTCAACAAAAAAAAAGAACGTAAAAAATTAACTACAAAACAAAATAGGGTCGTAAAAAAATTAATTCTATCACACGTTATAAAATTTATTACAACGCCATCTAGCATCGGGTAGCGAAACTTTATTATTGCTGATTTATTACCTATCACGCATGTCCTCATTTTCGGTCAATTCTCGCAACGAGCGAATTGCACCGGTATATTAGGATGCGAGAAAATTCCTCCTGTTAAAACTCTAAAGTTTATGCTCTTGTTTCGAGGAAAATCGATTAAAAAAGTCATAACAGCAACTACGCATGCCCTAGTTTCAGTCCTGTGGAAATATCACGTCTTTTGTGGCGTTTTCAACCTACTCCGCAGTACATTTGAAAAAAATCGGTGGGCCTAAGGAACGTGCCAAACCGTGTGTCATTGAACCCCTTCAAAAAGCTGCCGTGCAGTTCTTGACCATCACAAAATTCGACCCTAAAGCCTCCAGCTCAACGCTCAATATTGCACTCCATTTTTCTAAAAGAAGAGTCCATTTTGAAAAATCCATCCCGACACTTACGCCCTTTCGTCCGAAATTCAAAAATGTAAAGACGCGCACACACTTGCACACGTATATACTAGCCACGCACAAGTGTTTGTCATGTATAAAGAAAGTACGTGTGAGCTTTCCCTGTGTTGAGTTACACAACCTCGATGTTCTGTCTTTTTTTAGCACGAACAAAAACTATTCCCATCTCCCTCTAGCCGACTGTTATGTAATAACGGTTGTTGTGATTTAGCCGCGTAACATTTTTCTCTCAAACTGCTATGTCTGAGATTTTTAATCTGTCATTTTAGATCTGTAGCTTTGATTAAAATAATTATTTTAATTGCAGTGCTGATATAATCTTTTTGAAGTCTTATTAGACTCTAATTGCAGCCGTGGAAAATGTCTGTGTGATACTGTAATTATATGCGCTTTTTTGGTTAGTTCAAATGTTATTTTCTTTTCAAAATATATGTGATGCGATAGGATAGGCCTATAAATAAACTCCACATGCTGTCAAAACGTATGCACTTCACACACACAAGTGCGTGTAAAGAGGTTATGTGTGGCAGGCGCGGCTCGGTGTGCCGTCGCTTGTATTCATTTCCTAGTTGTTCCCCCGATGGCCCGCTTGCAACATCTCGGTGTGAGCGGGTCTTTACGAATCCGGCGCGTACACGAAATAATTCTGAACGCGAAAATTCCAACAATTTTTAAGTGTCCTAGTGCTTGTGTTATCTGTGGTGTGTTGTGTGACAGTGAATTAATAGGAATAATGGAATGATGTCAGAGGTTTGACATTTTTATTCAACGCGTTCACAACTCGGTTTTGGCGGCAACTTCGGCAACCATTTTTTTTTACTTTTTCGAAAGTTTTTACATAACTTTTTTATCATAAAATTATTAATTAAGTTAAAATCACGCAATTAGAGGTGCGAAGTGAGGTTTGCATGTGAATTTTAACAAACGTTAACTGTTTAGCTAACTGTGTTGTTTGCGCATAAAGTTTAAATTGGTCACGGTAACTTTAATAATGGAATAATAAGCTCAGTTATGTGGTGGTGCTGTTTAAAATTAGACAGTTTTGTAACTTCCTAATAACAAATTGTTGTTAATTATTTTTTATGAAGCCGGAGAGTGTTATTGCGTAATTCATTGTGATTACTTAACACAGAGTTATAAAGACATTAAGCAGGCATAACATTAAATTAGTTGTTGTTATGTTTGATAGTTATTATTATTGCCTCTACAAATAATTTTATGGCATTCAAATATCTATAAAAGCTATTGAACCATCTTTAAAAAAGTTTTATGTTTCCTTCCTTATGTTTGGTCCGACTACGGCGAAGCCAAAAGGTAGGGTTATGTTTTTTATTGTTTTGTGTATAAACAATAAAATACTAACCAGAGAGAACCGAACGTGACTGCCCATTACGATTTTTATAATAATCGCTTAGTAACAATAATTTACGTCCAATTACCTTATAAAGTTATAATATCAGAAACATAAACAATTGTGTTATTTTTAGTATTTAGATTACTGGGTAACAATTGTATGC
Organism: Polymixis lichenea; assembly: GCA_949091785.1. Taxonomy (NCBI): domain Eukaryota; kingdom Metazoa; phylum Arthropoda; class Insecta; order Lepidoptera; family Noctuidae; genus Polymixis; species Polymixis lichenea. Next base: position 10,170,754 of record OX420958.1, on the reverse strand, counting down.
ATTTTATAAATTGTTTACAACACTTAGGTACTTATAAAAGTCTGTCGTTTTTAGATAAACTATGAAAGAACTCATTAAAAATAAAAGTGTGCACTCCTAATGAGTAATGTATTTAGATTCTTTACAGTATTTCGTATTTAAAACTAGATAAAAAAGTAGAATTAGAAGTTTTAGTAACCAGCATCATTAAAATAATAATCATTAGCCTGCAAATCTTTAGATAAATATTTTGTATAATCCTTGTTGGAATAGGTCTAACCAAAAGTTGTTTAAAAAAATACTATTAAAACTTTATTGATCCAAATGCTTACAAAACTGTTACTTGCACTGTACAGAAAAAATAAATACGAATAATGATAAAATGAATAAAATATTGTTACGCCAACAATTGTAGGCGCCAATCATAGAATAGAGACCGCAAACCGTCGATTGTTTACATACTTACAACATCGATAAGCTGTATCTTGGTTCCGACGTATAGGTAAGATAACTGACTGACTACCTACCTAAGTTTCATGCTAAATTCATTTCCGTTAAGTATTTTATGTCAAGCTGTACAAATAAATATGAATTGGAAGAATTTGCTGAAGCTTTTGATTAGAAACAAGTCCTTTTTGAAAAAAAAAATATAATACTTGGTTTTATTCCTACAAAACTTCGATATAATTACAACAGTGAAAGGCCTGGAGCTTAATTACGTAAAACACTATCAATCAGAATTTGAATCATTTTGATGAATATTGTTAATTAATTGCCTCATTCGAAAAATTTGTCTCCTTCATAACGTAAACAACGCACTGAATGTTGTTGAACTGACAAAATGAAAGCCATTCCTACTGTTAGTGTCCCCTCTAAAATCCACAATTCAAAATCAGCTAATTTTTTTTTGCTCTATGTAAATCATTTAAAAGGTGGCAATTTATAAGTCCCTGTAAGTTACCAATTTAAAAAAAAGCTAGCTAAATATGAAATAACTCATGACAAGTTTATCAGCAACGGCGTTTAACCACAAATACCTAAAAAAGCCTTTGTTTTAATGATTTATTTATGGAACAAACAAGTTTCAACAGAAACATTCATACATAACTACATCAAGATCAGACAAAACGATGAAAAGGAATTTTGGTCTGTCTTCCTATCATGACATGCAACTTCCTGGATGTCACTACAAAAAGCATGACAAGCCAGGATACATCTTGACACTCGAACCCTAAGTAACAAAAGTCAACTAGCCAACTATTACCACACTATCAAGTTTCGGAGGGAACACTATAAATACAGCCCTCTCTTTCATACCCATTGTCCAACAATGAAAAGAGAGGGACGACGATAGTTAAATTGTCGAAAGATAAAGTATGACCTATTTTCAGGCCACGTGGCGTATTGAAAGCAGCCCTGCAATTTCCTTGTTAGTTACCAGGGATATTTTAAGGGGCCCATCATAAAAGAAGCTGACTTTAAAAAGGGCTGGTTTTACATGAATGGGTATTATATTGCAAATTTACGCAATATTACGTAGGGCTTCGAAACGGGAAAAGATGTGAACATAACAGCTAAGTTGTAACAATATGACGCTGTGAGAAACGTTTAAAGTCACGCACAGCGGTAATTTATTGTAGTTTGAAGACTAACAGGGCTTGTAACTGTGCTAGCTTCTAAGAGAAATGGGTTAATTGTACGCTATTGGTATTGAGTTTACAATAAACTTTAGCATAACGCTTTTAGAAGAATAAAAACCACTTGGCAACAGAAACCACACTATTGAAATTGTGAAAAGCGAGACAACGGTGACAAATCTCTTTGCAGATATCTCATTGTTTCGATCTCTCCAGCAGTCTTGAATACAAGTAACTTACAGGAAAATCCTTAGTATCTATCTTTTGAATGAGCCTCTTCCAAATTTCACCCTCAAAACTGCAATTTATTGTTTATCGCAAAAAAATCAATCAGCAATACTTAAAAATACGTAAACAGTGCAATTCGACCCCAAACTTGTAACATATGTAGGTCAACCGCAGGTCACAGCCTGACACGTTTTGGGCTAGCTCTCGAACGGCCCTAATCTGACCTCTGCGACCTTGGATCTCAGGTTCAATAGGATTCGAGGTCAAAGTTGAACTCCTGCCCCAGTTGTATACGGAAACTGAATAACTGAATTATCAAAGGACGCTGGTTTGCAGGACGAGGCGATAATTGCATTGTTTATATCATTATGTTTACGTAGTACTTTATTGGTTTTGTATATTTTGGAATTGGACTTTGGATGTATACGTTGATTACGAAATAAATAAAAAAATGTGATGGTTTTTGAAATTGCGTAATTTTCATGTTTTTTTTTTTCGTTTTGAAAGCTTAAAAATATAACTAAGGTTGTTTTTAGCGAGACTTACTCATTGAACTATTTCGGGGATAAAGCGTTCGAGCCTTACTTAATGTTACATCGACGAAAACTTGAATTATTGACGTTTTTTTTTTAAACAATCCTTGCCAATCAATAAAAAGTCACTTTTCCAATAGCATTTCCAAATGATGATTTCACTAGGATTTTTCCACATACAACTTTATCGATTCACCGCTTCTACACGTACGTAGCATACAAAATATACAATTACCAGCTCAGCTAGACATTTCTAGATTAGTCCGGTTGCGTAATGCTGACTGCCACGCTGTCCAAATGTTATGTATGCTGCTTTCATGAATTAATTTATTTTTAAATTAAGTATTTTCACGCGCTTGTGGAGTAAGCAGTGGTTATCGTTCTTTTTCATGCTTTTTTGTTGGCATAACAATATTGACTGCACTTTATAGCATGGAATACTCTGCTAATCATAGGATTGGAGCCTCCACCTGAGCCTCCACATTTCTATCCTTTCATGCCATCTTGCTTGAGCATCATCTATCTCAATCTGCCCAGCCTTTTCCCAACTATGTTGGGGTCGGCTTCCAGTCTTATCGGATGCTGCTGAATACCAGTATTTTGGTATGGAGCGATTGCGACATGGGCATTAACTACCTATGTAAATAAAAATGAAATGCTGTTCTTTGGTAAGCGCATTTGCTTGAGAACAGCTGGACCGATTTTGCTATTTATGTTTTTAAAACGTTTGTAATAATCAGAATTCGTTTTTATGGAAAGAAAAAATTGGAAAAGTTTTCCGGATAATGTTCAAATTCGGAAAAGAACTGAACGTCCTTTTTGTACGAGTTAACGTAATTTGGAAAAGTCTGTCGGGTTAGTATTTAATAAAAATAGACTAATGTCGTCCATTGACGAAAATATATATGTTTACGTATGAAAGGTGTAAAAATAGGTGTGTCACCTGAAAAAAGTTGACAAAAGTCCTGCATTGGATAGGGATTGTTCATATCTTTCAAATCAAATCAAATCAAATCAAATCATTTATTTGCTTGAATATGGTTGCTTGGTTTCATTTGTTTGCTTTTATTATCTTATATTGCTAGTATTTATTGCCTTTTCCCCGAATCAGTTTTGCTAGTTTAAGATAAACGACAAAAAGTTGATAGTTGAACTTTATATATTTTTATTTATTCATCCGTATTTTCTACGAATTTAGATTAAGCTGTATACTGCTGTATATGCTGAATACAGAACATGGTGCCATAGTTTCGTCACAATTTCGCAACGAAAATGTGGCGTAGTGTGAACGACGCTTTAGATATTAATTGCACAAAAAACACGTTCCATTTCTGAGTAAAGTTTTTCTTTTGTTCAACCAATCTTCTTGTTTGAAAAAAATACCAATTGGACCCTTTGAATATGTCTGTCTCGTGACGTCATCTTTATAAAAGCTTTGAAAAGATTTTTTTTTTGTCAAAGGAACCCTTTTTGTATTCAATACTGCGAGCCTAACCTTGGAATTCGCCAAGATTTAGCAGTGGGGATCGGTTACGATACTAACTTCGTTCGGCGAGCGGTATTACCTAACAAACTTGAATACGGTTTCATAATGCGTAATAGCAAACGCATAACGCTTAAACAACTTGTTTTATTCTATATTTATTAATATTTAAACATTATTCCATTCAATTATACCAATTAAGTTAGGTGTGGTTTTGGTGGTATGAACGAAAAGTTGGAAAGGCGCGGCGGTATCGCCATCTAGCGTTGAGTAGCCGAACTTTTGCAGTTTTCACCTCTGTGAAGACGTAAAATTTTAAACGCAACTAAATAACTGTAAAATTTACGCGAGATTCTGTTCATTTATTTTTAAAGTCTTCCAAGCAAAATATTTACCTAATTAAAATGTAGTTAAGTAACTCGCTACTAGATGGCGCTATGCATCCTGCGTAACACTTGGGTCACCGACCGGCCATACACTATGTCATAATATTTTTTTATAGCAAACTGCATAGCTACGATAATCGTTCACTGACCGATTGCAATGTATTGTTTTTTTATTTACTTTTGCTCATAACAATAATGGCGAAGCTAATCGGCTACGAACTGCAGCACAGTACGTACTTATTTGCTTGAATTAAATACGCTTCGTTAATTACTCACACTTTGTTTAGGTATTTTCCATGGGTTTGCGTCGATACTGGTTTAGGTACAACATTGATTTGCTTGTGGTAAGACTGGTAGCTTATTGTTATTTTATTGGACTAAACTTAAAACGCATAATAATGTTGATTTTTATAAGAACATCTTGCTATCCAAACATCTGTCAACGCATGCTGACTGGCTAATCTTTTACCTGGGTTTGAGGTCTTCTCGTCTTCTGTTGACACGAAACAAGGATGACGCTTACCTATTTTAGTGGTTATTTAAACAAAACGTTTGAGTTACTTTTTTTTAAGCGAAATAAAGTATACAATTACAATTATATAGCAGTAGAAGTACAGATTGTAGACAAAAACTACTAGGTAGGTTCCACCACACCGGAGTAATAGAGTGATATCTTTGTAACATTGTATTTCTGCAGATTGAACTCAACCATTTATTTTAATAAAACCATTTACGAGCTCTTTTTAACAGTCAAGGAGTCGTTCTGTTAGAAAGTTGAAGCTAGTTATCCGTTCCAAAACGTAGTATCTCTATGGAGCAGAATGGGCAAGAAGCTCCAAAGGCACTCTTTTAAACCAAGGTATTACAAAATCCTGGGTACATTATTTTTGTGAAAAAACAAAAAATATATAAATGATTAAAGATAAGCCCTAGCTGTAGATGCCTTAGGTGGTAATCTAATTACCCTAAAACACTGCCCTGCATACAATATTTCTACATAAAACTCCCCTCTAATTTAAACCACAGTTTTCTACCATCTACCAAGTAACATCGTTTTAAATTCTAGCGGCACGGTGTTTGTGAGATGCCAACGGTATCAGCACCTGTTAAAGACACCTGTAACATACATGGCTTCGCGGTAGGTGCTTAGCGGTATAGGCAGGGGTACGGTATAGGCAGGGGTACGGTATCAGTAGTTACAAGTATTTATTTTTACGAGATATTAATCTGTCAGTGTGGACAAGTTATAGAGTAATCTGTCAGGTTGGGTGTTAGACCTTAACGGTCAACCTACTAAACGAACCCAAATGCATATGTTCTTAAAATAGATATTATTTGTACACAAAAATCTGACTCACTCACCAAAACCCAGCCCAAACTTTTGAGCCTAGAAAGCTAAAATTTTGCACAGAGGTTTCCTTTATGATGTAGACAAGGAATCAAGGTTTATTTTTCGAAAATACCATGGGGTAAAAAATATAGAGCACTTTAAATTAAGCGTGCTGTTATTAGGAGTAGTCTTAGACCTACTCAAACCAGAAAAATTTAAAGATCTCTGGTTTTGTTCTGATAATGCTAATCCACTTACTTTCTGATTACGGCATAATCAAGGCTCATAAAAGTCTTCACTAAGATTTCTGGGATTAATTTCAGCTTAGAACAACCATGAATACTATTAAAACTAATTAAAAGCATTTTTATCTAGTTAGGTATATGTGCACGTAAGGTTTGTGCTTGCAAACGCACCCACGATTCTGAAGAATTTCGGTCTGAATGAGCCGTTTTATTTTTAACCAGTCAAGTCATTCAAGTTGTATTCCTCTATATTTGGAAGGCTGTACAGAGAACATACGTTTACGCCCACATAATTGGACATGAGTATAGTTTTTGCTTTAATAAAATTATAAATGACACATCAATAATCTAATGAGTATTTGGCATAGATCGGAGATGGGGAACCTTTGTGTTTTAACGACAACCATTTTGTGCGAAACGACTAGATTAAAAAGTCGACTGTAAATTGGGCCACTCTACACAAACTATTGCATTTCAATAGTAGGAATGGCTTTCAATTTGACAGCCCAACAACATTAATTGCGTTATTAACGTTGTTGAGCAGAAGAACTTTCGACCATGATGCAATAGATTAGCACAATCCTTTAAAATGATAAAGATTGATAGTGTGTTATGGTTATAGTCGCAAGTGTAACGCTCAGGAATCTGAGTACTATCTATACAGTTAGTAATCTTGTAATAAATGCTGGAAACTTGAAAACTTTACGCAAACAATACTATCTATAAATAGTTAACTAATCTAGCTTCTAGATATAATTTTCTTAATATTCTCGTAAAACTTCGAAAACTCAGTCAAAATTGTAGCCCGTCAAAAACTTAACAAAAGGTTGGCAAAGCCTGGCACAGATAATTTAGAATACAAAGGCGAATGATTAATTACTATCCTATGTATAATTGATGATTTTTTAAATGCTTTGCCTTCTGGTGCCGTCGATACATTACTTTTTTATATGTAAGAAGTACATACATACAATAGCAATTTATCATTCAATTATCTTTTTTGTACGTTGGTATTAGCTATGAAACCGCGTGCGTGCGTTGTGTTATGAGCTATTTGGTATCAAAGAAAAAAAAAAAATGTTCGGATTCTATAAAGATTATAATAGGTACGCAAAAATAATTAATCATCTTATATTCTTTACATATATCTCCTATCCTTCGGAAAATATAGGCGTGAATTTACGTTATTTTGTAAATAACAATATGTAGGCAACATATCAATGAACGCAACCATATCTTAAAATTGCACAATGAACGCAGCGTTTTGAAGTTTGAATTTCGAACAACTCATTCGAAAATTAAGAAATGCTTACATTACAAAACTTTACGCAAAACAAACACAAGAACGATGATTGCAATAAAAATACACATTTTTCCTTGACGAGGTACGTATTGCATGGAAAAAAATAAATCAAGCGTGCGTCATAAGAGGTACATAATACGAAGATAAGCCCGCGCAAGGGGTCGTTCACCTCAGTTTGGCAGTTTGAACTTTGGTAATGCCGCTCGACGATAGATGGCAGTTTTCTCAAAATGAGTCAATTTTTATTTACGATGTAATAAAATTGTTTTATAAGAATTCTAGATCGTTCGGAGTTCAGTGAATCGTTGTGTTTACGTGTTAGTGTGTTAGTGAGATTATATGTGCACGTACGATCTACGTGAGGATTGTACCTTTTAAGACATTTTCGCAGTGTGAATTAGCCGTATCCTTATTTGATTTCGTCTAAAACATGTCAAACTTTTCAACAATTTTCTCGAGTTTTCTTTCAATGGGTAGAAAAAAGTAATTTGTTTCATACGGGACTCTTTTGCATTTTGATTCTTGTAGGTTGAATCCTGTGAAATTATATATAAAAGGAATATTTAACGACATTCAAACTTCAGAACCTACTTGCCAATATTGAGCTAAGGAATGTGCCGGTAGAATAAATCGCGTTTATATGACATCATTCCCAATTCTACACTTCCTCTGTAACACATATAATTAAACCGTTCCATACTCAAAGATCAAGATTAAAACAATCGACATATTAGATCTCCACCTTGTTAATATAAATACGCCATCTCATTTTTCAACACTCAACAATAAAATTTAATACACTTGAAACCATTACAAACATTACCAAAAATAGTAGCACAATCATTTCTGATAGGGTGTAATTCAAACTCAGTTCATTAACCCTCATGTTTGACCTTTAGTACGTCTACTCGATAAGAGATGGCGCTGTTCAAAGGTATTTCCCTGGTACGTCTGGTGCTGAGTGCGTTGCTCTTTACCTCAGGTTGTTGGACCCAACAAAAATGTTTTGGTAAAAAAGCTGAATAAGTAGTATTGTTAATTTATTTGTTTATCAAATGGCTTATCTTTCTTGTTTGTCTCTTATTGTTTGAGTGTTCGTTAGTCATTGGTTGCGTGTTGAAGAATAAGCCGTTTCATTCGGTGTTTTTGATCCCGGAAGGGCCAAAAGGTGTTGATGTGAATCTGATTTTTTATGAATGTTTATCTTACACAGACATATATACTCATTTTAGCTTGTAACCCGTTAAACGTATCCGTTCAGAAGCAACAAAGAACTTTAAGGGATAATACTAGTAAAATCGTGGGCAAATTCGTAATTAAGGAAGAATGACGAACCGATTGTAACTTTTAAGAAATACAATTTGCGGCTTTGTAACTCTCTATGACTTTAGTGTTCCTTTTTCAACACGCATTAATTTATTCAAGCTCCTTGTTAAAAAAATAAAAAGCTTTTTGAATAAAGAACTCGCTGTTTCTAACAGTTTATTTAAAATTCTTCTGTTTTTCTTTGGAAATAAATAACAGACTTTCTTTTATTAACAAAACTCCTTGTGTCTAATATTATTGCCTAATGCAAATAAACCGGCTCTATGAGGATAAGTTCTATAATTTACAATTTCATGTTTACTTAACACGTTAAAAGAGCATGAAAATGATTCATAGTTTCTTTGAGCCACCAGTAGGCTTAGCACCATATGACGTTTTGCCAGGGGTGCGGGTTGTTCGAAAGAGATACCGCGGCCCCTGGCACACAGGCAACTGAGGGAACACGGGTGGGTTTTAGTCAGTAAAAGTCTGACATGCCCTCCTGCTCCACCCAGAGCGGGAGAAGAAGACATTTGATGATTTCCCACCCAAAAAAAAAAGATGACGTTTTCTATTTCTACGAAGAATAGACAGTGCTTGTTCAATATAAAGTGACATTTCGTTTCGCCATTTTTGATTTCGCACCGTAGATATCCTTCTTCAATCTGTCATTTTGTCTTTAGGCCCTTATAAATGTAAACTATTTCAGAAGAATATTTCTTTCCAAACTATCAAAATCACACTGACAACAAACTTTCAACTCGACAGCCACAAAGTATATACCATTCATCTACAAAATCATGATTAGTTTGGAACGCGTAACTGTGATAATTAATAGAAAAACATATCTATCTTCTCCTATTGTACATCATCATCATCTGCTTAGCCTTTTCCCCACTATGTTGGGGTCGGCTTCCAGTCTAACCGGATGCAGCTGAATACCAGTATTTTACATGGAGCGACTGCCTATCTGACCTCCACAACCCAGTAACTGGGGTAATACGATACCCCTTGGTAAGACTGGTTGTCAGACTTTCGGGCTTCTGACGGTTGTAACGACTGTCAAACATCCACAAATGACAGGGGTCTTGGTATGTAAAGATGGTCACCCATCCACGGACCGACCGCGGCAAGCGTAGCTTAACCTGATCGATCGACCCGTGCTCAACATTTAGTTAATAATAATGTCTATTCTCCCGCCGACAAATCGGTGCTCGTGCTAAGCTTGCTGGAAATTATTGAATTAGGAATTGCACCCGTCGACCCGTGCTCAACATTTAGTTAATAATAATGTCTATTCTCCCGCCGACAAATCGGTGCTCGTGCTAAGCTTGCTGGAAATTATTGAATTAAGAATTGCACCCGATACTAGGCTCAAACCTTGTTTACTGAGCGTGCCCGACTCACGACTTGTAAGTCGTGGGTTCAAACCTAGGCAGGTGCTTTACTTTGCGTAATATATTTCATCACCACACCCTCAAAACGGTGAAGGAAAACATCGTGAGGAAACCGGCGTGTCCTAGAACCAAAAACTCGAAGTCATGTGAGCCCGCGTCGTGGATTACGGCCCACTTCCACTCACATTATACGCTGATTATCCTACTGAGCGTGATGTCCTGGGAGCTAATGAGGGTGTTCCATCAGAAAATTTATTGGTAGCAGATCCGACGCTAGATTTGAGCTCGGTATAATGAGACTTAAACATAGCTAGCGAATAGTTTTTTTTTTTTTGGGTGGGAACTCATCAAATAACTTCTCCCGCTTTGGGTGGAGCGGGGTGACAGACTTTTACTGACTAAAACCCACCCGTGTTCCCTCAGTTGCCTGTGTGCCAGGGGCCGCGGGCAGGCTAGCGAATAATGGGTTTCTTACTTCTTCAGTGAATATAAGCGTGATGTTATGTTTATGATAGGAAGTGAGGAGGAAGGAAGCCACCTTTTCCTGTATAAATTGACATATTGTCAATTCCAAGTACAATGATTAAATTTTAATTAGAAACATCATGTAGTTTATTTTTCTAGGTCATTGACATACTTTGGGATATTCTGAGTAATATTGTTAATAATTTATTATTGAGACATTTGCCTTGTTTACCGGTTTAATAAGTGGCGTCAAATCGTATAGGGAATTTATGCAAATAATTTAAGGCTGACATCTCTAAATCTGCAGACCTTGTAACTATGCAGAAAATGATTCATACTTTCTTTGCGGGTTGTTCGAAAGAGATACCGCGGCCCCTGGCACACAGGCAACTGAGGGAACACGGGTGGGTTTTAGCCAGGAAAAGTCTGACACCTGCTCCACCCTGAGCGGGAAAAGTCATTTGATGATTTCACACCAAAAAAAAAACTGTGCAGATTTACGCTAAATCAACATCTACGAAGCCTTTTTAGAAGTATGCTGGGGTCAGCTTCCAGTCTAACCAGATGATGCTGAATACCAATACTTATAAGCTCAAAATTATTAAGATGTCAAACATAAATCCTCATTCATTTCTCGAAAGTGATGGCTTTTGCCTGTCATAGGGACGAGCCTATTGCCGTCAAAACGAAACGTTATGAAACCATCATTTGGCTTCTGATGATTCATAAGGGCTCATGTCATCATCTGCCTAGCCGTTTCACTATGTTGGGGCCGGCTTCCAGTCTAACCGGATGCGAATGAATACCAGTATTTTACATGGAGCGACTGCCTATCTGACCTCCACAACCCAGTTACTGGGTAACACGATACCCCTTGGTAAGATTGGTTGTCAGACTTTTAGGCTTCTGTCGACCCGTAATGACTGTTAAAGATCCACGAATAACAGCCGGGACCAACATCTTAACGTGATTTCCGAGGCACGGAGGGGTTTTGGTATGTAAAGATGGTCGCCCATCCACGGACCGACCGCGGCAAGCATAGCTTAACCTGATCGATCGTTATTACTTAGCTACAAGCCCCTATCATAAGTTCCCATGTGAAATATAATACATAATATATTCAAATATTATCCTGAACGTGAATTTGAACGCCAATAACTCGGCAGAAATTTAGAAATTTTACTTTAAACAACTACTACAAATTGGAATTTGAACGCCTAATTGGTTACAAATCCATAGTCAGGGCTACTGGAATTCCTAATGGAAAAGCCCCGGTCGAGAATCAAACCCAAGACCGCAGTTTAGCTGTAGTGTTTGCGACCACTATACGAAAGAAGCAATCGAAGATAGTTTTATGCGGGAAATCTCTACCATCCCTACTAATAAAGCGTAAGTAACTCCGTCTGTCTGATACGCTTTGACGCCTAAACCGCTAAACCGATCGTCATGAAATTTGCCAGAGCTATAGCCTGGGATATGGAGAATGACATAGGCTACTTCTTTACGCGATAACTGATATCCACGAGGGCGTAGTCGCGGGCAAAAGCTAGTAAATAATAAATTAACAAGTCAGTCCCTCCTATTAACTCACTCCTACTCCGTTTTTCTATTTAAAACTATATACCTCGATTACAATTGGTTGAGAAATATTTGTCTTTTAATTGAGTTCAACGACCCCGGTCCGACTAGACGTTTCGTAGATAAACATTATTGTGTTTACTGACTCACATACTAGCCGAGCCTATTGGTTTACCTATATTTTGTCCTAGCCGTTTATGACGTTGTTGTCGGCCATATTGACGCTTCTGAATATTTATTTATTTAAAATTTCGTACATAGTGTTATGTGTGTGTCCTAACAGCAATAATGAGCCAATGCGATGTTACTACAAAAAAAACATACAGTTACAAAAACACTAAATTAACAAGAAATTAACACGAAATTGGCCTCTAAATATTTTCAATGCACTTCACTGCTACTTCTATAAACCTCTTCAGGCTGCTCTGAAATATATCTACCTATATAGAAATAATATTGACTGATCTTATGGCTCTTGACAAGGGGCAAACTTGTTCAGGTATGTCCAAGAGGATGGCTCCAGGACCAAACCTAACCTAACTTTCGTCCGCCAAGGGGTATCGTGTTACGCAGTGACTGGGTTCTGGAGGGCAGATAGGCAGTCGCTCCATATAAAATACTATTTAGCTGCATCTGGTTGGACTGGAAGCTGACCCGAACAAGCAGGGAAAAGGCTAGGCAGATGATGCTCGCGTCATCGTCTGTGTGTAGGTATTTTCTATTTCATCATTGTTTTTTTCATACAAATTTCTAGGATTAATATTTGTATGATCATTTTGAGAGGAATGGGGGCCCAGTCTTAACGATTTGTAGGTTCGAACCGAGACAAGCGCTTTTACTTTGTGTCTTTCATGCTCTCAAAACGGTGAAGGAAAACATCGTGAGGAAACTGGCATATCCTAGATCAAAAAATTCGAAGACTTGTGACATCTACCAACACGTACTGGGCTCGCGTGGTACATTACAGCCAACTCCCCTGACAAAGAGGAGGTCTGCTTCCCAGCAAGGGGGACAGTATGATCCAAGATGAAAAGTAGCCTATGTCCTAATCCGTTAAACATAACGATCAGAGGCCTTAGCTTGAGTTTCATTTTACCATCTCGATCAAACGCAGTGAGCGCGTTCGGCGTTGCGATTGGTCCTTCACCAATCCAGGGCCAATCGGAGCGCCGAACGCGCTCACTGCGTTTGATCGAGATGGTTAAATGAATCTCACACTAGGGCCTCAGTGGTCATACGAAATGGAGTACCTAATAAACGATGGATGGGGCTGTGTGAAAGATGATATTGCTAGAAACGGGGTGACTAATGAGATGACGATAAAGATAAAAGATAATTTATTTGTCAAACATGCGTTTACATACAAATCGAGCATGCAAAATGTAAGACTAAAGGCATGTTTCCGAGCTCCGCTGCACGCAGCAGTGCTGCCGCAACACTACTGGTCCCCATATATTCTCTATATAAGTCTATATGAGATTACATTCCGAGCTACGCAGCAATGTCGCGGCAGTGTGACAGTGTCGCCCCACCGCAGGGCCCTGAGACAAAATACCTTTCTGTTAGCGTTCACGCCAAACGCTACGCCAAAATGTTCCGCAGGGATTGTCGTTCCCGTACATTTTGGCGTAGCGTTTGGCGTGAACGCTATCAGAAATGTTTTTTGTCTAGGCCTGCAGTAGTGAGGCGATGGTACCTACGTGAATATTGTAGAAGTAAATTGGCAGCAAAAAGATTAATTTCTCTGATTCAGAAGCGCAGACAGCGCAACACTGCCGCCTTGCTCGGAATCAGCACTGCTGCGGCAGCACTGCTGCGTGCAGCAGACTTCGGAATCATATATTATCTTAACAGAGAGTGTGGATAAAAAGGACATGTTGCGCCGACCCCAAATAAATTGGGATAAGGGGCTAGATCAAGATTAATGGATGGAGCACCTGGATTCTGATTTCCACAACCTAGTTGGGCCAATGCCCAATTGGGTAGCCCAATGGTTAGACTGATTTCCTCCCGTTTTTCTCCATGACTTTTATCATCATCAGCAGCCATTAAGCTTGATCCTCGGCTACTCTCACCCAGCTGCTACCAGCTACCCTGCGAAGGTATAAATCTAAGTACATAAAGACTCACCAATTTTATTTATATACTTAACTAACAATATTTAAACATTTTGTTGTTAATTACTAATGCATTCGTACCTACTTATTTATTTAAAAAAACGAGGAAATATAGGTATATTACTATAACGCTATAATTAGTTTGAATAATTTGACTACGGTATTACCTGATGTACTTATTACTTCATGAATTAGGTGTTTGTAAACGGTTGAGGAAAAATTCTAAACAATGAATTCCAACAGGAATTTTCCTGTATTTTGTTTGAAAACTTTCACCTAAACTGAATTTAAAAACATTTCCTTAATTTTTTTACCAATATCCTACGACAGCTAATAAAAACATTACTTTTGACTAAACTTAGAACTCCATAATTTAAATTAAAAAAAACAAAACACCAACTTCCGCAGTGAACCAAAACCAAACAAGGCAGCCTAACCTTCATCGCAGATAAACGATTCTAAATTCAAAACAAACTCCCAAATTCAAATGCAGCCCAGCCGATGACGTCACGCGATGATTAGCCACACTATCAGCTGACGTAAGATGTCAAGTATCGCCGTCTCGCTCCCACATTATTTATAAGCGGGCAGCGACCGGGTCGGTGAACTGCCAAAATTCTTGGGTTCATTGAACGACCGAAAGTTCGACGCTCGAGATCGTTGCTGTACTTGTTTCGCTATTTTTTTTTGTATGTATGGTTTGTACCGTTTTCACTACCCTGGGCGGATGTTTTTAGGAGTTTTTAGGGGCAGGACGCTTTAGGGCTTTTTTTACAGTAGCTTTTTGCTTAATTTAATTAGAAAAGTTATTTTTTTTTTGTGAGTTTTGTGGATTTTTTTTTTGGGTTTTCGAAGATCTGCTAGTGTTTTTAGCCTGCCTGAAGCGAAAGGCAAGCGTTTACAATTAAACCTGTTATTCTTGTTATAAAATTGTAACACGAAAAATAAGTTTTATTGTCATGAGTTGAATCACGTAAACAGAATATTTTTGGCACAAGTCTTTAAAAATAAAACTCAAGAGCATTTCTAATAATATTTCTAATGTTCTGTTAATGTTGTGTTTCCTCCAATAACAAATTCGCACTTTAAAAATAATATAACGTTTACTTTTTGAATGACATTATTATAATTTTTTTAATGTACCAGCATCAATTTTATCAGCACATTTCCATCAGTAATTTCACTAAAGTACTGTTATAAAACAAATAGGAAAAAAAAAACAAAGCAGGTTGAAACACTACAAAGAATTTGTTTAGGGGTCAACGACACCGTGTTTGGGTAATGTAAGCCTAGGAACAGAGTACAGTAATCGAATCCTGATGAGAAAACAGGACATAAACACATAAAATCGAATTAGAACACGTTATTTAAACTTTTGAATGTGAACGGTGCAAAATTCAAATTAAGAATCAAATCGAAAATTGTCATTGGTTTAAAAAATTGAAATCAAAAAGACAGTCTTGTGTTCTTTTTTTCTTTTGTGCATTTTTATGTTTATAAAAGCAATAAGTCTTTGTAATAAAATTTTGCCACCGTAGTTATTAATTAATTTGCCAAAATATTAACAAGTTGTTTATGATAATATGATTTGAATAGGTTTCCGGAAACCGCAATCAGAGTATGCATGATAAATATTTTAGAAATGAGGAAAAAACATAATTGTACTAAAATTATTTGCTTAGATTGAACCTTGAAACTTAAGTCAGGTTGAATATGAAAAATCAACAAAAACAAACCAATGTATAATCATTATTAATAGTAAGGTATTAAAATGGATAACTCGAACATCAAAATAAACTCTTAAATACCCAGAAATCTTCTTAAAAGACTTGCTTTCATTAAAATTGTTTTCATAAGTCCTAATCTCCTGAACTACTGAACCGATTTCCGTAAGACTTTCGCTGTTTCTAGAGCAATTTATCATTACGCTGAGTTATTAGGGAACTGGGCTACGCAATATATTAATGACAAGGTCACTGTTATACAATCGTTTAAGTAATTAACGAGTTTAATGAGTCAGAAGCCCTGTGGGTCAGATTCTAATAGAAAAAATGTGTGGTCATTTTAAGAACATTAATCTGCATGTAATATAAACCAGAAACTGAATCATTTTGAAGCTTATTGTTAATCCTTTGCTCATATTTTTGTATAATTCGTCTGTACAACAACGTAAACAACGGAATGAATGTTATGGAACTGTCAAAATAAGACATTTCTAATGTTAGTGCGTTAATTCATTTATTATATATTATGCTTTATTGTTAGGGATCGGATAATCTGATGCATATTTACCTAAAGTTAATTTTTAGTTATTAAAATATGGAAGCGGCTTCTTAAAATATTTTTTTGCACAAAAATCCTGGGATGCCATCAACACCGGGAATGCATAACTAGTTAGTTGTATAGTATGGAAGCGACTTCTAAATGATTAGGATTACATAACTATTCAGACGCATTTTTATTAAAAAAAATTACCCCGATGGAAATTTGGTACTGTGGAGGCTCAGACGAGCCTCCAGGTACCGGGTGTGTATGGGTATGAAATTAAACGATCAAAGGGCGCTTCGACTGTGGGGCTCCACGTTTATTTCGAGAGTTCTGAAATATCTTCAGATGCTTACAAAGACGCGCCTGTCAATTGAATGAAAGCTTAGCGGATACCACCTACTTAAAATTATTTGACGTTCTATTTTAGAATATCCTAAATGCTTGAACATAGACATAGCCCAATCATCGGCTGCCAGCATGTGCGTGAGGTTTTACACTAAGTAAATATCCTCTACATCAGCTACGCCCACCCTTGAATAAAAGGATTAACGTAGTCATTGAGGCATTGCATTGCTGCTTGTACAGATGGCACAAGCCTTTTATTCACAATGTTCAAACAATCAGGTGGCACCTGCCTATACCTATAAGAAAAGTTACCTAACCCAGGGAATAATTTACAGAATGAGGTACCTCCCTTGCAAGAGAAAGCTCAAGTCAGGACAAACAAACCGCGTGTCTGACACCATCATAAGTGTCGGCGAAAACTAAAGTTAATTCGTGCCAACATGCACCCACAAAAACTAGTTATGTCATGCTTGAACCTCATCACGCCAAAACCCTGGGGGAAAAGACGCGACGTGTCCTCCTAGATACAAACAAATCAATGTGAAAGTTCACATCAGTCCAGAAGGGTTAATTGGATAAGAACTTAACGTCAAAATCTTTTGCTCCATCGGACGGCATTGAGTCAGAGGGAAGGAAAAGGTTAAGAGGCTAATGTCACTGCTGACAATACCTGTGGGTCCTCATTTGCAAGCTGAACCAGTAGTGTCAACTTCGACACTCTTTGCGAAGTCTATGCTTCTTTAGCAAAGTTGGTCATAGCTTGGAGTAAGTGAAGGTAAAGAGTCCTCAACTATAAGCTGAACCAATGGTGTCAACTCAACACCCTTTGCGAAGACTATGCTCCTTTAGCAAAGTTGGCTGCGGCTTAGAGTGAGTGTCCTCCCCCCTCCAGGTGGAACCACAGTCTTCAAGATTAAATACGCGTAGCTACTCAATATGTATAACTATTTTCTGGAGTATGCCCATGCTAGTTCACCGTTGTGAACCCTAGCTAATGAAGACGAAGTTGCAAGTTCAAATAAACGGTGTGAATTCCTTGGGCTTAAAAGTCAAAATGGGTGTACCGCAGGGCTCAATATTGGGTCCGTTCCTCTTTTTAGTATATATAAATGATTTACCTTTTTTACTAAAAAACCGACCTCAAATGGTGTTATTTGCTGATGATACATCACTGATTTTTAAAGTTAAAAGACGTGCACAGGAGCTTGACGACGTAAATAATGCTATAGTTAAGGTCCATAATTGGTTTACTGTAAATAATTTGGTATTAAATGGAAAGAAAACGAAATGCATAAGATTTGCGTTACCGAATGTTAGAAGTAGTGAATGTCATGTTGTATTGAATAAGGAGATACTAGAATTCGTCGAACAGACGGTTTTCCTGGGGATCACGCTTGACTCAAAGCTACAGTGGGGTCCTCATTTAACATCACTTGCAGGGCGGCTAAGTTCTGCCGCTTACGCTGTTTGGAAGATCCGCCAATTAACAGACGTGGATACCGCGAGACTGGTCTATTTTAGTTACTTTCATAGCATCATGTCTTACGGTATCTTGCTATGGGGACGGGCTGCGGATATTGAGTCGATCTTTATTCTGCAAAAGAGGGCCGTCAGAGCCATCTATAACCTCCGCAGACGCGAATCGCTAAGGGAACTGTTCAAAACAATTAACATCATGACGGTACCTTGTCAATATATCTATGAAAACATTATGTATGTTCGGAAAAATCTACATCTTTTTAGTAAGATAAGTGATAGGCACAATTTTAACACTAGAAATAGGAACAAATTAGATCAACCACGTTTCAGATTGTCTAAAGTACACACTTCTTTTATGGGGTACTGTGTGAAATGTTATAATAAAATACCAGTCGATATTCTTGAACTAAATGAAAAGAAATTTAAATCATGCATTAAACGCACACTATGTAGACAAGCATATTATAAGTTAGATGATTATATCGTCGATAAAAATGCTTGGCTTAATGCTGGTCCTGCTCCACAGCCACCTGGGCATACTAGTTAAAATTTTAATATTTGAAAGAGAAGCTTCCCTTTTTTATTTTTTCTGACATTACGAACATTTTTGTTCATAATATTATAAATTTTGTGACATTACGAATGTTTTATTTTTGCTGAACCAAGTGTTAGTTACTTTATATACGTCAATATATATTAAATGTTTTTTCTTTCTTTTAGGAAATCAAATTTTATTAATATTTCAAATAGATTGCAAACTATAGTTTTGTATAATTTAGAAGCATTTTGTTTGAATTTTGTAAATGTGAGTACCATGCATCCGTTTATTGTGTTGTTATAATGTACGTTGACTTGAAAAAGCATGGCAGTTGAGAGTATGTCATGCTCACATAAATGTCTCACTGATGGTGGCGCGTGTGTTGGATCATTCGGTTCCCTACAAAATGGTTGAGCTGGATGGTGCTGATCCACGTGTCAAGTTCGTGAACGGGCGCTGTCGGTTGAGACTGGTCATCTCCTAACTTCCAGGGCTTATTTTTATCTTGTATTTAGAATTGTTTATAATTACATTTTTTTACATTGTTCTCACATACAGAAGCAACAAGAATAATGTTCCCAAGATTTTGTAATATTTCAACTTGATTTTAAAAGAGTGTCCGTGGAGTTTCTTGCCCGTTCTTCTCCATAGAGATCTACGTTTTGGAATGGGCAACTAGCTTCAACTTTCCAACTGATCGACTTTTTGACAATTCAAAAGTGCCTGTAAATGGTTTATTTGAAATAAATGCTTTGAGTTTGAGTTTGAGTTTGAGTTGTTCCTCCCCCGGACTCTGCGTGGCTGTGAGGAGTGTCACCCGGTGACCAGGTGTTGCCTCGCACGCACACAATAGCGTCCGATTTTTTCTCAGGATCACATGTAATAAATACAAAGGGAAAAAGCATTAGTAAAATGTAAAATTAATTAAACTAAAATTATATCCTAATGTTTACATCTAGCTGACATGGTCATGACAATAAATAACACTAAAAGAATTAAACAATTTGACAAAAAGGGCCGATACAGAAAAACTATAAATTGACGAGAAAAGGTTTTAATCTAACGTGTAAAATATCCATGAACTTTCTAATATTTAATCTTCTAAATTTGTACTTTAAAATGAAAAATGTTTCTACAAATTGCTCTATACGAAATATTTTTACAAAATCTTTTTGAGTTTCCCTAGAACTTTTTTTTAGTTTATCCAGTTCTGGGATTAAGTTTTTAATTTTGGTTTTTCTAGCATATTCGTATGCGACAGTTTTCTTTGTAGGCGCTAATTTTAAATTATAAATGGTGCGCTTTCGTCGTAACGAAACATTAGTGAGGTTTCTTTTATCATTTTTAATTTTTACTGGATAAATGCGACCTACAGACTTGGGAGATTTATTAATCTGGATATTTTTGGATTTTTCAGCCACCACCTCTACATCATTTCCTTTGCCTCCTTCTATGAATGGTACTGGAATGACCTCAACTTCATTTAATGAGACAGATGACTGTTCGGGTGGATCCATGTCGAACTTAACTACCTCCTTATCATCTTCACTTTCCCTTGATTCTAAATCGACTTTAATATGATCGTCCTTTGGAGTTACAGATAACAGCTGTTCCTCATTCCTTTCGGTAGACAATGAGAGCTGATCAGTTCCTTCCAACATGGACATTTGTTCATTCCCAATGTTTTGATCGACAATGATGTTGTTTTTAAATGGTTCGTCATTGTGATCGTCGTTTTCTTTTGACAAGGATTCGTTCTGAGGCTCTGAAACATTGCTAATGTGATTAGTAAATGGATTGGTCTGACCCGATTCGTCCATCTCTTCCTCTTGTTCGGTCTCGAACACTTCGCTGGATTCTGCTTCTGCACCCGCCGGTCTGCTTTCCTGGCAGCTGCGCTCGTCTTCATCAATGTCGTCAGGGTTGTCATCGTGGCTGTCATCATGATTGTCGTCATGGCTGTCATCATGGCTGCTTTGCTCATTGTTTTGTTTTTTGCTAGAAAATAAATCAGCATTATTATCTACATCAACGACGCTCTCCTGTCCGCTTTCCTCGGACGTTGCTTGTGCAATTACTTCCTCTTGCACTGTATATTTATGCCACGGATGGCATCTGCACTCAAACTCTTCTCTCAGTTTGTTGCAAATTGTGTCGAAGGTCATGCCTTCATGGTATGTGTATCCATGATAAATGCGGGCAGCGCCATCCATATAAGCGCTTATTATGAGCGCCCAATCGCTCTTACGCCATCCATAATGGTTAGCTTCTTCAATGAATTCATTAATGAATTCTTCGACACAATCGTGACGGTTCGTGCCCGTAAAGTATTTATCGATCACAGGCCAAAAATATGCAAAGGCCATTTTTCTTTGCTTTCTTTAATAACAAAATAATAAAAACCACTTAGCTTTATTGTCCTCTTTGTGCGATAGGCTTCGCCTTATTATATCTTTGTGTTGAGCGTCCTAGCTCACTTTTTTCACTTGTGCAGTATTCTGGCTCTGCATACGCCTTATTACTTTTAGCTGTGCGTCTTATGCACGCAGCGCTTTATTATAAAAACGTTTTAATGGGGTTTCAGCGACGGCGCCTCCACCAATTGTGGAGGCTCAGACGAGCCTCCAGGTACCGGGTGTGTATGGGTATGAAATTAAACGATCAAAGGGCGCTTCGACTGTGGGGCTCCACGTTTATTTCGAGAGTTCTGAAATATCTTCAGATGCTTACAAAGACGCGCCTGTCAATTGAATGAAAGTTTAGCGGATACCACCTACTTAAAATTATTTGACGTTCTATTTTAGAATATCCTAAATGCTTGAACATAGACATAGCCCAATCATCGGCTGCCAGCATGTGCGTGAGGTTTTACACTAAGTAAATATCCTCTACAGTACCTATACCTATGTACCTAGGGTGTAATTCTGTAAGAGTAGGGGTGGTGTGTGTTAGTAAAAACATTTTTTTTACATTAAATTTAAAAAAAATCGGCACAAAAGCGTATCCAATTTTAACCAATAAACATTTAAAACTAAAAACATACAATTTGCGGCCTTATTGCTTTCTGCGATCTCTTTAATTACCCCTCTGTATTTCGCTCAGGTAGGCAAAGCACTTTTCTCAGTATAATAGACCTCCCAACCCAGTTACTGGGTAGCATACTTGCTAAGAATAGTTGTCAAACTTTCGCTGGGTGTATTAGGTATATTTTTACTCGTGGAAAATATTTTTTTTGGCTAACTGTATCTTCTGTAGCTATACCTATGATATCACGTCCAGGTCTAAAGGTCAAAGCTCATTGTTAGGTCGATCGCCCATAGACAATGTAGACAGACATGACATGACGTCACGGTCTCATTATGTCCGTGATCCAGCAATCTGTTTAGGATTAATGACAGTTAAGTCGGCCATTTTGGGTATCTAATGTACCAGACAGATATTTAATTAAATAGTAGATAATTGATCGTTGAGAATAATTAGTGCGATTACGGTACGGTACCGTGACTGGTTTCCAGAAATTTCCAGAAAATTAATATAGTTCGGAAAGCGCCAAAATAGACCGCGATATTAATTTTTTTTTTGCAATTCGCTGGTCAACCCCTTAGAATTACTTTTTCATGAAATAGTTAACTCCATAATGAATGGATGATTTTATTTGACAATAAAACGAACGAATGAACGGGGAATGTAAACCTCATTATTTACTTATTGACTAGAGGCAGTATCCTCTTTGGTCTACTGGTTGACAGTGCGACTATTGATCTGATGGGGTCCTGGGTTCAACACAGGGTTTGCCAAACTGTTATTGAGGCCTGAAATTAGTGCAATATGATACGCCCCTTCAAACATTGGACTTCAACATCTGGCGAAATGTAGGTGTACCACACTTTTCTACCTACTTCTTTTGTAAATACAGGCGTGATAGTAGGTTAGTTTATATAGCATATGGCCCAGGCAGAGTGATTCGTCAGTTTTCAGCGCGCCGACGGCCGCTGTAGGTTGAACGACCTCTATTTTGGTAGCCAGACTAAAATATTTTTCTTTTATATAAGTATCTTATGTCACTGCTTATCCTTTTACTAAAGAAAGGTCATGAGTATATAATAATAAAGTATTTAAAGACGCCCATGACTTCGATTCTCAGTTCGAAAACTGACCGAATGGTTTTTTCACAAACTGAATGATTTTTTGGCAATTAAAAAGTTTTTTTTTCTGGGTTTTCAATATTTTAAAATATTGTTTCCTAGACAAAAATCCTGGAAAATAACAAATAGTACTTTTCGCCACATTTTGTCAAAAGCATGCTCAGTTTATCTTGGACATTACTGACATCGGTGAAGGAAAAACATGAGGAAAACTGGACTTAAAAGTTAATATATGTCTGAAATCCAACCCATCTTGAGCAAGCTTGGTGATCAATGCTCTGCCTTCTCTGTATAAGAAGCGGCCTTTGCCCAGCTTTGGGACAGTTACTACAGTCAGTCTATTGACTGACTCACTGATTTACAGACACCCACAGCCTGTTGCTAGGTCCCATCAACATTTTAGCCTCAAAAATCATTCGGCACGTTGTTATAACCTATGTCAACATGGAACGGTTGAAATTGACAGCATTTATTTACATCGGCCGG
The DNA here is from genome assembly GCA_949091785.1 of Polymixis lichenea. NCBI lineage: Eukaryota > Metazoa > Arthropoda > Insecta > Lepidoptera > Noctuidae > Polymixis > Polymixis lichenea. Next base: position 10,147,507 of record OX420958.1, on the reverse strand, counting down.
TTGATTCGCACGTTCAACCTGGCGAGGGTACATTGACCTGGGCCAATAACTCTGGTCAGTTTAAGGAAGTCTTCACTTCCTCAGTTGGAGACTGTTGTAACGAGATTTCGTATTCGAGATTATGTTTATGGTGTACGAATGTACAACTTAGAGGTTTCGAGTTGCTTCTATATCGATGATTTTTTGACAAAACATTCCCATTCACATGACATTTTTGTATGACCTTGGACAAGTTAACGAAATTGTATTAAATAGGTAAGTAATATTATTCAGTTAAATTCTTGGTCTTCACATGATCTGACCAAGATTATGTCTGGACTTTAAAACAGACTGTGACCTCTGAATTTCGGCTTTTCTTCTCAGAGTATTCAGATAGGAAACGCCGTCCTCATCTAGTTTTATAAATATAATTGACGTGTAAAAACTTACTTACAGAAATAAATTAATTTATCAGATAACTCTTGCGTTGGGCTGGTGACTATTATTTTGCAAAATTAAGTGTAGTTTTTGACAATTTATCTACATATTAAATTTTTCCATTTGAGAAAAAAAAAAATATTTTCTCAAGGTAATGTTGGTTATAGATATTTATTTCCATAAAAGTCAACTTTATTATTTACCAACTTGAAGAAATGCCAAATAATCAAATAAATAATTCCTTATCAACTAGTGATAGTCGAAAAAATCAATGTAAAGGGTTACTAAAGTACACAAAGATAAGTTTAGTATGACTTAGCAATATGGCACAATATGGCGTAACGCCATATTAAGTCAGTGAACTTATTTTCTATGACACACCATAATATGACACGATCGAAATAATAGCAGTCGCAACATCGTCATGGTAAAGCAACGCTTGCCGGGGTCGATAAGTGGATGGGTCACCATCCGTTACATACAGAAAGTTAGTCCCGGCTGTCATTTGTACATCTTTGACTGCCGTTTCGGATAGTCAGAAGCCCGAAAGACTTATCAAGGGGTGTCGTGTTACTCAGTAACTGGGTTATGAACGTATTCAGCTGCATCTGATTAGACTGGGAGCCGACCCCAACCTAGTTTGGAAAAGGCTAATTAAGTATGTAAATGAAGATGACTCGCAGACCAGAGACACGACAATTTTGTCTACCATAGACAGATTTTTTTTGTTATGGTACTAATTTTAAATCTTTACAATTTGACATGCCCTGTCAAAACTCCTTGACACACAGAGCCCCCCTTAAATGCAAAGTTAAATATTTGTTTTTGTATTACAGAAACTGTGTCATTTTAACGTATTTTCCTGAAACACGGTGCCTAATAGAAGTAGTAACGCGCAAAATGAGGTGAATCGTGATAATAGTCATAGTAAAACAAATTCTAGAAGTCTTGTTCAGAGTTTATTGAACTTCCTAAAGGCAAATTCTTAAATGTAGCTCAGTTTTAAGTAGCCGTTAAGTCCCATGCTAAACTGAGTTTTAGAATACGTCCGTTACTCAGTCAGCGAGGTTGACTGTCCAGCCAGATGAACTTAAGTTACTGAACCTCGTGGACGCTATTTAAAAACACCCCCATAAACATATAATAATTCCATATCTTCACCCCCACCTACAAAGTCATGAACTCTAAAATTTGAACCATCCGGGTTCAAACCATACATTCACCCCTTGTGACGTCACAGGGATTCGAACCCGTACCAAGGCCAAACTACGAAGGTCGTCCGTTGACACCGTGTACGTTAACCTAACGGTCATTGGTTCACAGTTTCACACGATTTTAGTAAAGTGGGATGTTAGACGGAATATTGTGGAATGCAGTCAATAGAGCAGAGTCAAATTAATGTTTTGTTAGGTTGATGTGATACATCGATTCTCTTCTTGTACCTAGGTTGATAGTTCTTCTGTCCAAAGCTATTCTGCAAAGTTCATTACGAAATTCGAACGTTACACAAGTGACCGCTCACATTTGGAATGCGAACTCATTTGTTTTTTTTTTTTAAGTAAATCATTTCCTTTGAATTTCGAGTAGGGTAACTATTGTAGTGTCCCGGTTTGAAAAATTACAGGCACAATTTTGTATTTGGAATAGCGAGCAAATTCTTTGGTTCTGTGGACGTTCCAATAGGCAGAAGTAACTACTTTCCATCAATAGGCTGCCACATAGCCTTGTCATAGACAAAAATAGCATTGTCTATTCCTAATATACCGGTAATTGGAAATGCCTAAGTCTAGCATGAGACTAACACAAGCTGGTATTGAGTATGATATCATTTCAATAGTATAAACTCTCTACGGAGCAATCTCTAGGTAAGCATAGGTCAGTACTACCCAGAAAAGTTCATTGCACGGCCGGCGACCGCCGAAAAAAGCCGAGTTTAGCCGAATCTATGTCAATTTTAAATAGTTCTATTATGTACGATTCTATTTTTCGTTTCGTTTTAAAAATAGAGTGTACGTTATTTTTTGGGAGAGTATATTAGATTTTATAGTTGATTTGCTGTTTATACAATCAATTACTTTTAGATAGTATTTACTATACTGGAGTAGGTAGAAGACACTACAGTATCATTCAAATAATGGTAAGTAAGGATTAGATAACCACAAAATCGTATGTTTTCAACGTATGTCCAAGGATCCTTAACATTTTCAGTGTATTCTTTCATGAAAACGGGTTTTATCAGTAATGATTAATTATATTACGTGGATAGGCGAATTTTACGGATATCTCTTCAGTGTAGACGGGAATAGGTTGCTGCCAATCTTTTAGACTCATCAGCTCATCACATTGGGGTCAAGATAAATTGATTTAGGCTATGAACTTTTTTTTTAATAGCCTATTTATCTTGACCCCAGAATCGAACCCACATCCCTCCTACTCCTCCATCCAACTACCCTTTCACATAACCCAAGTCCCAAACACCAGCCAAAACGGTAAAAGGCTTTGCCCATCTATCATTAGGTACTCTTCAGTTCAATACTCTCTCGGCATGTTTTTGTTAGAGGCCTACCACCCTCAGAGGGAATGCCCTCTAGGGCTAACGACCTCCGATAGGTAACAGACCCCTATAAACTTAATGCAGGCACCTAATGTGGCGGTGGTGGCCATTAAAAGGGTAAATTGACCGAAATGGAGGACGTTTTTTACCGTTAAGGCCTACGTTTCGGGGAAGCTAGAAAAGCCTGAATTAAAAAAGGTTTTATTTAGTTCTTTTTGTTAAGCTTGGAGGAAATTTTTGAGTACATATTGATGTGGATGGCTATGAGAGTAGCGGAAGACCAAAGAAACGATGGATGGACTGTGTGAATGATGATATGGTTAGAAAGGGTGTGACTACGGAGATGATGACTAATAGAGAAGTGGGGAAGAAAAATACATGATGCGCCGACCCCAAATAAATTGGCATAAGGGCTGGAGAATGATGGTAGACATATAACATTCCGCTATTGTATTTTTTTAAAGATGTGAATATATTTTATTTCACCAGTTACACGCCATATTACGAAATGAAATAGGGTATTGACCGAGTTGTTAATTTTAATTTGCCGTGTCATAGACAAATTCTTTTCTAGCTAAACAAAAAAATGTTTCCTTCGAAATACCTGAGATGGTGATTCACATAACTTTAATCGAAAATTCCCGATGCTGAATATGGGCATTCCCAAAAGACTGTTTCAAATAACGACGCAACTTTTGTAAGGATGTTGTCATAATTAGAACAGGTGACAGCCTAGGGCATTGAACCTGTAACAACTGTCATTCTGAATCTGACAGACTTTTTCCCCCTTCTTTCGGAATAAACGTACGTACAAACATACATAAAATCACGCCTTGTCAAATGAGGGTAGACAGAATACTCCTTTTTGCTTGGAATTTAAAAAAGCCTCAAGGAAATAGGTTACTTTTAGGCAAGCACGGTTCGATCGATTAAGTTAACCTACGCTTGCGGCGGTTGGTCGGTGGATGGGTGACAATCTTTACATACCAGGTGCGAGCCTCTGAAAGCACGTTAAGCTTTTTGTCCCGGCTGTCATTCGTGGATCTTTGACAGTCGTTACGGGTCGTCAGAAACCCGAAAGTCTGACATGACAACCAGTCTTACCAAGGGGTATCGTATTACCTTACAACTGGGGTGTGAAGGCAAATGGGCAGTCAGTCCGTGTAAAATACTGGTACCTATTCAGCTACATCTGGTTAGACTGGAAGCCAACCCCAACATAGTTGGGAAAAGGCTAGGTAGTTCATGATGTGGCTACAGAGAATTTCGTCTTTTCTCTGATACTCTTTGCTTTCCGTATGTGGGAGGGAACAATGTTCAAACACAAAGTTTATGTATGTTTTTTGTCGATCGATCGATCATAAATTAGATCCTAATCGATCACAGTTATATTTTATTCTAATGATATCATAGAAATAGCTTTGGAGGATGACTCAATCGTTTGTTATTAGTATTTCCTAATACTTACTTAGGTTATAACTGGATATATTTAAGGGGGACGCCAGGGAGGCCGCGAAATTCATATTTTCTTACGTTTTAGGGGCCATTCATAAATTACGTCACACGTTAAGGGGGGAGGGGTCAACGAAATGTGACATTGTGTGACAAAGGACAGGGGGTCAAAGCTTTGTGACATCACATGTAAAAATCTAAAATTCTGAAACTCGAAATTTAAATGTAAACTAAAAACTTAAAAAAAAATACTTACTCGATCTATATTTATAAGGCTAAAATATTTGACTTTGTTAAAGATTCTTTTTAATATAAATTAAAAAAAAAACTGCTGTTTTTTAATTACTTCTAAATGTGAAATTGAAAAATGTTTCACGTCACACTAAGGCCAACTGTGACAAGGAAAGAGGGGGGGGGGTCAAAATTGGTGTGACGTAATTTATGCATGGTCCCTTATTGCAATTTGCAAGTCAGTGTCAGGTTGTATGTTGAACTAAACATCATTCGTGTAGTAAATATGTTTTTACAGAATTAGGCAAAATTGTTCGATCCCTGGCAGGCGCTTTCCTTTGTGTAAAATATTTCGTCACCACTGCTCCCAAAACTATGAAGGAGGAGGAAACATATGGAGGAAACCGGCATGTCCTAGATCCAAAATTCGAAGACATGTGACCTGGGCCTCAAGTCTGCTATTACAATAGTGTCAGAATGGTCTATCATTGATTTCATAATTGTTGATTTTGACAAGATTGGTAATCTACTAATATAATGGCGTCACTATGACTTTCCAATGGTCAGCCACTGACACTCCATTGAAAGAAATGGCATTTATTGGCAATCTCGTACATAATGACAAATGAATGCTGCTAAAATTTAACACTAATAAACTGATAAATAATATGTAAAAGTATATGTAAATGAAATCGGGCATGAATATATGTTGAAATTTAGTAGAAGTTTTTTGGAAAATCATTTCTACTAACGGGTTTTATACTAATAATGGAAATACGACAAGGCCATTTTAACACAATTCTATTACGAGCACATTGACTGACCAATGATCGACTATTATGAATTTAGCAGATTACGAACTTTTAGCAAAATCACTATGGGATCGTGTTGGAATGAAGAATTTATAAAAATTGCAGACTTGGGCCCCAGGGGCGTACTAATAGAAAATGGCGCCTAGGGCACGCATAACATTTGCGCCCCTTCGTAAATTATCTTCTCGGTCTACACTGAGCAAAGCTAGGTCGCATAACCTTTTTTGACCAATTATAGCCTTTAATAATGAAGGTATTAATTACAACTTGCTAAAAAATCGCTCACAACTTGCAATGCTGCAATTTTAAGCAGAATTTGAATAGAGATGGGTAGATTTGGAAATACGCTTTCATCCCCTTACTGCACAATTCCGATTTCTTACATATAACAGTATGAAATAGTTTATCGAAGTAATTTTTTAAATTTAAATTAATTTTTTTTTTAATTTGGCGACTTTTCGCGCCCCGCTTCGATAGGCGCTCAAGGCTCGTACCCGGGCTGCCCGACCCTAATTACGCCACTGCATGTGACGTTCACCAACCTGCAATGGGCTTGCGTGGTAGACACGGCCCACTACCTCTAACCCAGAGGAGTCCTGTCTCCCAACAGTGAGAACATTAGAGGCTAATTATATTTTTCATTTCGTCAGCGTTTACTACCTTTTCATTCATAATTGATCATCATTCACACATTCCACAATTATTTTTCTTTGGCTCCCTTTCTCCTCCATCCATCTTTTTCTTTAGATCACTTTCCTGCAGTCTATTGGCCATTATTATAACGATCAAACAGTATGGCGATTCGTTCCGACCTTCAATGGAAAACACCTATTTTCTGTTAGGCCGTTTTAATGACGCGTTTTTAAATTTAGAATGCGTGATGTCATTAGTTGAAGGACATATTGCGCGCCAAAATAATGTCTGTCTGAGGTGTTCCACCTTAAGATAGGGTTACTAGTTGTGAAATTCTTTGTCTTTTTATCTAATTTTTTTTTGGTGGCCTTATGTTATGTCATAGTGGCCTAATATTTTTTGTGAGAATGAAACATGTATGTGTCACGTCTTTGGTGTCACAGTATAAGGGAAAGAGAGAGAGATATCAGTGCCATTTCTTCGCACTCAAAAATTTCAGTGCCAATTTTTTTTTTGCACAATCCCCGGAACCTAAACTTTTTCAACGATCCAAGATGATCTTTCAAAACAACTGCCAACCTTACTCTACCGTAAAAAAGGCTTCGAAACAAGGTACATACAATTAGTCACCTGTCCGTTGACGCCCATAACATGAATGTGCGCGTGAGTTTACGCGCGTATAAGTTCATAACTACAGGAGTTGTGTGTGTGAGTGAGATGCTCGCGTAAACACGCTGGAGAATCCCGTGTGTGTTCGCGATGAGTATGAAAATGTGTGTGTTTGTGTGCGTGAGGCGCGTTCGGTTCAGCGACCCGCCTGCGCAGTGGGGCAGGCGTTGACCCACCACGTGGGCAGGCAAGGAACCGGCCGGTCTTATCGCCCTGTGCTGACTTCCCGGTCGCATTTTTGTGATTTTTTCGTTATTTTTTCGAGTATGGGTGTGTTGCTAAGGAGGTGTGTTGCTTTGTAGTCACTTTTAATCTGGCAGGATAAGCAGGATAGTATTACCAAAAGTTTTTGCAAAAAGGCGCGTTTTGCGCTATTACAGGCTGCCAATTTTTCGCAGAAAAATAAAGATTCCAATTTTTTTAATTCATTACTTTATTATTCGCAATTCAAAAAACAAAAAAAAAAATCCATTTTTGACGTTTAATTCCAATGTTTTTGCTTGAGCCAGTACTTATAGTTTTATCTAAGTCCAAGGCAATGCGCGTAACAGCCTTACAGGTTTTACTCAGAGCAACTGCCGGCTGACCTCTGCAATCCAGGAGGAAACCTGATTTTCACAGTATAATGCTTCGCTTTACAGATGGCTTTAACTGGCTATTATAATCTTGATATTATATCATCTTGTTCCAGGAAGTTTAATGCGATGTCTGTGTGGTAACTAAGAATTAAATTAGACACACTCCCTATTTGGTCAAAGAGAATTTAAATGCTCTGCGATTGTAGCAACATCTAACCGACGTACCATACCGCACTGGGCCCGCGTCGTGGATTACAGCCCACTCCCTCTCACAGAGAGGAGGCTTGTATCCCAGCAGTGGGAACATTATGGGCTAATTATGTGTCTAACAGCCGAATCGTATGGTTTCGCTCTAAGATGGGCTTTAATTTAAATTATTTGTGAGACCTAATATAATAATAACATATTTTTTATTATTTTTAAATGATTCTATATTTTTATACTAATATTTAAAAATATAATTTATATGTGTATTTAGTGAAATAATAATATATTTTTATTTGATTTGACAACATAGGTCAACTGGTGTACAAAGGACTTATCAACCAAGTATTAGTATTTATAAAATTAATAGGTAGGTACACATCTTGATTATTTATTCCTGCCGCACAAGCCATCGGACAACGTGTCTTAGTATTGGTGCATCGTGTTGTTTAGCTAGGGTATTCAAGATACTGGTGCTGCTAGCCCTCATTCTGCTTATTATAGGATATCTCAGAAATAACCACAGTTAACCTTCAAAACTTATTCATTATTCTCTAAACTTATTTTCCCAAAACTTATCTCCTCACACAATTACAAAACTTATTGCGGTATTTAAAACGAAACTTATTTAGTATTTAAAACTAAACTTATTTGCGAACCAAAACTTATTTGATCTCACGACCGTTCGCTTCCACCGTCCGATCTCTCCGTGTTGCCAACCTCATCCACCAAAAAACCCCCGCTTACGTTCTCAACACGGTCAGTGCAGCCAACCTTTTTCTTTCGTTTTTTGATTCTTTTATTAAACCTTACATTATTAAGGATGCGGTCCTTTTCCTTACAATGGCATAAAAGTCGTCAGTTCGTGCTACAGCTAACATGTTAGACGCGCTGCAGAACCGAGGCAATCCAACAGTACTCTGAAGCCATTATTATATTGCACACGCAGGGCATCTAGAGCCCTCCGCGTATAGTTGACCCACAAATATCCCGTGTAGAACGCTTGACAATAAGCCTTGAACAGAGTTATTTTAACCTCGTTACTACAACGAGCGAATCTATCAGCACTGAAAAAACCAAATATGACTTTCTTCAGACTAGGATGAACTAAACCAAGTTCTAGAGCGTCCAAGAGTGACAATACTCAAATTAACTCACATGGGGTGCAGTTAGTGTCAGTCGTCAGACCCGCTACCAAACTTGCTGACTAACCAAAATTGTTTATGGTAAAAATACCATAAACAATTTTCGCAGCAGTAGCTAAGCATTGGTGTTCACACAAGTCCTTGTTTTGCAACAAAAAAATCATGAATTTATTTTTCGTATTCAGCCTCTTTTTTGACACATGGAGAGGATGTATTAGCCATATTCTGCGTTTATTTCAAACCAAAGTAAAAAAAAAACTGTTCCCGTTGGTCTCAGAAAGTTAACCGATCAACTGGATTAGTAAAGAACTGGCTGAAATCTAGTTTCAATAATCTAAAAAAAAACTGCGGCGCTTGAAATATTTATACTAGGCCGTTCTTTTTACGAGCCGTGGTGTAAACATACAAACTCTATGTCTACGGAAGTTCGTTACATAAACCTAGTTTTTCAAACTGTATGTTTTGAGAAGTCTCGTTTTAAATTGCTTAATCAATCAATCATTCATTCAACTCAGCCTATCGCAGTTCACAGATGGATTTTAAGTAGGCAATTTTGTTCATGAAAATTATTTTTTCATTGTTGTGTGCAATGGTTTTGTTATTTATTACCTAGCCACAGATAAAGGTATTTCATCAACAGAAACTTGGTGCAAATGGTGCATTTTGAGGTTTGAATTAATTTTATTCTCAAAAGAATATATTAATTCACTTATTTGGACGATTACTCTTATCTCATTAGAAAGCCTTTCGTTCCTAAATAAAAAGAATCCCATTATGTAAGAAAGATCGCCGTCACTCTCATCAGCTGTCATTGCCGTTAATGACATTATTTTTCACAGAAAAACAGAAAATCGTTCCTTTTTCGAAAAGTTATGCAAAACGCCCGCCATGTTTGATAATTCATAATGATTCTATCACATGACGTTCGAATTATGAAAAACCGTGTTAAAATTGTTTGTATTTTAATGTTTGTTTATGTTTAGTGCGCTTTTTTTTCTTTTGTACCAAATTACTTGGTATCTGATGTCTGCGGCATAAGATTAAAATATTGTTCCTTGTCTACGGCCTCAATTCAGTTATTGTTGTTTTGTCCACATTTTGATAAAGAAAGTCTGCTGATGTATTGATAAAGGTTTAGTATGATTAGAGTGCATGTCTGGTGAACTAGAATTCGAAATGCCTACCATTTTAATCTTTAGGTAGCAACATCTGCCCCATAATGGGTTGTTTTGCTGACAAAGAAACTCATGTTGTCATTCTCGTTTAGATTAGAAGTACCTTTTTTTGAAGTTCCACATTTGTAGTGTAGAACTGTGGTCAAAAAGTTAGGGAGATACGTTAATCGCTAGGACAAAACATGCATGAAATAAGAAATAAATAATTGAAACAAAACACGAAGCCCCCAGAAAACCGTTAAAAATCAACTTCCACTCAAATTCGAAATCCAAATTCGAAACGCCGAACGAAACAAAAATTTCAAATTCCAGCCAATAGAATTTGCGAATGCATCGCGATTCAAACGTAGAACGTTAGGCCGAAGCTAGACGAGGCAATGAACTCGCGAATTTTCGGGGTTCGTTGCCCGAGCGACGAACCGCCAAACGTAGCGATAACGCGGCGCGATATCGATTGGCGATTTGTTAAACAGATTGATGTTCCTTCTACCGGGATTGGCGGATAGCAGGACGTCCGCTTTCCGCTTTCTTTTTTTAAAATTTCGGGAGTTGGACCAATATTTGATCCAACAGGCCTGTCTTGAAAGTTGGGCAAAATATTTGGGTGGGACATACTAAGTCAGGGTTCAGGGTTGTGCCTGTTGCTAAGGAAGGACGGACCGTAGAGTTTATCAATTTTAATCTAAGTTTTTTTTGCAATTCTGTCGCGTGGTATAAGATAAGGCTTGGCATAGCAACACTGAGCACTGTGACTACATCAATATTGTCAAAGCGATAATAATATTGAGTCGATGCTCCCCGGAATTTATTACACAGGGAACCTCTGCACGTTCTCAGAACCGTAATCTTTCTAATTTCTTAAAGGGCTTGGCGCAAAGTGGTGACAGCCGCATGGGTCGATCGATCAGGTTATGCAACGCCTGCCCCGGGTTGTCCTTGGATGAGTGATCATCTTTACATACCAAGAGTCCTCCGTGCCTCGTTATTCGTTGATATTATTTTGACAGTCGCTACGGGTCGTCAGAAGCCCGAAAGTTTGACAACCAGTCTTACCAAGGGGTATCGTCGTCAGCTGCATCCGGTTAGACTGGAAGCCGACCCCAAAATAGTTGACAAAAGGCTTTGTTTGGCAGATTTTATATTATCTTTCAAATTTTATGTGTCTATTTCCATTGGTTTTGGCAAACTTTTTTCTTCGTCAGTAATAGGCCTCCTTATTGTGCCATGCTTCCCTGGCCTTTGCGATCTAGTCTCATCCTGGTCCTCCAAGCTGTGGTGTAATCGGTCAAATTGGTTAGGGAACTGCTTAATACAATGCTAGGTATTTACATTAGCTCCCGCGGCTGTCTCCTTGGTCTAGTAGCCGGTTTACTGCGACTGCGCGGTTCGATCCCTAGTTCGTGCAAGCATTTTTCCGTCGCGAAATTTTCTGTAGCAGAGTGTAGTTTTGTCACAGTACAAATAGTGCTGATAGCATAACTGTCGAAATTTGGCTGTGGAGACATCTGCCTGTCCTTTCGCGGATAACTGGGTTTTTGCAAAGTTAGAACGCAATAAGTACATGCTACAGAAAATTTGAACCGTATTTTTTGGAGTACAGATACATAAGTAGTTGTAGGTATCACAATACAGAGTTCTGCCACATTTCACGTCCGGTCGTTCGGTCGTTTTTCGTTTTTTTTTTCTGAACCATTTTGTATTTATTTGTAGGGGTTTGTAATTATCAATTTAGTTTTATATTATTGTTATTAGTCTGTAAGCATTCCGAAACGAAATAATATATAAAATATTTTTTTCAATAAAAGAATCTGGATTCAAAAAATCTTCGGAAAAACACGACTCTCGCAAGTCTCCACCACAAAATTCGAACACGAGAATTTGAAATAGTGTGTCACTTGGGTCGTTTGTTGACCTGCGAACTGTGTGAACTTATTGACCCCAGCCGTTGAACGTGTGACGTTGAACCCCGGATAGGTCGGTAGGGGGTGAATTAGTCTATGGTCACAACAATTTGAACTTCGATTTAGGACCTGTATTTTGTTTTGCATGTTTTTTTTAAAGGAATTTTCGAATTTCTTCTGTGTTTTGGTTTATTTGCAGACACCAATCTCACACGCAGAAACACGTAGACCAGCATTGCTGTCAGTGTTATGCCACTGATGCTAGGGATTGACCAAGCATCAGGTGGAATGAAACGGACAGCTCACCTCACGCTCACTTCACGCGGTTAGATAGTTACAGAATCGACATGCTGGAAATCCATAGTTTAAAGCATATCTTCTTATCGTGTGGGAATCGAAACTACAATATAGATACAGAGAGAATTGAGCTGTCGGTTGTTATTCTTCGTTGACTTCTTTCTGGTTAAATCTATATTCTCGTTTTCACACATTTTCTTTTTCAAATAAAGGAGTGATAGACGTAAAAACTTCCTAAAAGGTACTATAGTTCAACGAACGAACCGAATCTGGTTCAAAATTTGTAATTCTCATCGTTTTTAAATCGGGACTTCGGTTAATTTGAAATTCTTTCCGGCTTTACGTAGTCAGCAATTTACAGTTTTTGATTTGAATTTGGAACTGCGATTTTTCGTTTTTTGCTCACACAGTGAGTAAGTTAAAGATGGCGTATGGTCCAAAATAAAATAATTAATGATAACGTTTTTGTCAAAGTAGGGTTTACAAACTCTTTGTGTCTGTACCTATCTCTTGTCAAGAAAGGCAGTATTTACTTTTAAGGATATTCATAATTTCTGTAAGCTACTAGATTAATGCAATTGATATCATTACGATTGTTCTTACGAATTAAGAATGCAAGATTGACTTAACTGATTTTACGTCAGACATACAATAAAAATATTGAATAATATTCCTTGTTCCGTCCTTTCAATTCAGCCCATCCGTCAAAGAAAGAAAGAAAGAAATCCCCAGGCACATATAAAACTACGCGTACGTTACATACTTATGTAAAGTAATAATTAATTATAAAAATTACATTACACACACGATATGATGTCATTGCTCTGGCCACTACTTCTATCACGCAGTTTATTAATTTACCTTCACATATGTGACATATAAATTACTAGCTTCTGCTCGCGACTTCGTTCGCGTCAAAGTTCTTGCTCCCACGACCCACCCCGTCGTCGCGTCGGTTCGAATCGCCTACCTGTGCTAGTACTTCGTATTCGTGACTATTTTCTCTTTGCTCGGCTCCTAAGGGTGTTAGCGTGATGTTATATAGCCTTCCTCGATAAATGGGCTATCCAACACTGAAATAATTATTTACAGTAATATTATACACCGTGACATTTTAGTCGTCTTACAACGGCAGCCCACTCCATGTATCCAATGACTACTAATGATTTATAACAAAAAAAAAAAGAAATTTTTGAACATTTTCATAATTCCAAAAATTTAAATATCATTCACTAAGGAGGAATTAATGATAGAATGTAATAGTAGGTAGGTAGATATCTTCTACCGTTTGATACGTAAACATTATTAACAGGGAGGGTGTTTCATAATTCTAAAGCATTATTTATTTGTCTATGTACCTTTTATCTTAATTAATGGTAACAATGTTTTAATCGCGCCTAGAGGTATTTTATGATGGATACATTGAGTAGACCACCTTTGTAAGACGACTAAAATGTCACAGTGTATATTAAAATTAAAAAATATAAGTATAGATTTAAAGTCGCGGAAATGTATTAGACAGAACTCTACTGAACTCTAGTCACACTCTCTACTCTATTCTCTTCTCTCTTTCGAGTATACTCTCTCCCCTCACTCTCTCTCTACTCTACTCTCCTGTCCTCTCTTCACGAACAGGAGGTGAGGTGAGTCCGTTTCAATCAACTTAATTAAGTCAATTTATTTGACCTTACGCCAGACAGTTGATAGGCAAAAGCACGGAAGTTTGTAAATAGTTATATTTAACTTAAAAAAAACAGGTATTTCCAAAGTAATTGGTTCACAGAGTTGATGAGGTGGCAGTCTGTAGACTACGTCAATCTCATATGATTAGACTAAAAACTTATACAAGAATACCTTTTTGGAATAATACAAGCCCAATAAACATTATCAGGAAGACTATTCGTGATTCTCCAGCCCTTATCCTAATTTATTTGTGGTCGGCGCAACATGTCTCTCACTCTCACTCACCCCCTTTCTAGCCATATCATCATTCACACAGTCCATCCATCGTTTCCTTGGTCTTCCCCTACTCTTATAGGCAGCAGCAGAAAGGCTATTCTGGAAAAAATAATACCATCGAATTGATATGTCTATTGTTTCTGTGTAGACCGTCAAAGATCTACGAATGACAGCCGGCGAGGCACGGAGGATACAATTGCAAATTATAATGAAACGTTTGACTTTCGAAAAACGCGTGTCAAAGCTTGATTATTATTTCAAAGTGCGTTTGATACGTCCCAATGAGGAATATATGACGGAATGCACGTAGGCCCCTATCCTTTCCTGTTGAGTGACTTCGTTCGATTCGACCTCTAAATGACTTACAGAACGCTTTTTTGGGCAGTAAGACAACCGTGGCGTTTGAAATGTTCCCTTTTCCGTCTTTCTTGTATGATACAATATGGGAAAATATGCTTATATTCTAGTAGAACTACAATATAAACTTAAGGCATCTATTTTAGGTTCTTTAGCAACTGTTCAGGGGTCTACTTGATGTAACTGGCAAAGCGAGATTTTTTGCTAAAAAAGTTACAAAATTTGAAATTTAGAATTGTTGGATTGTCGCCTGTCACCTGTCGGTGTTCAAACAAGGAACCAGGATGTGCAAACAAAGGGAAGAATGAACGCAAAAATTAAGAAAAAAGCTTTTTCAGTCATTGAAAGCTAAAACCAATTAAAAGCAAAAGTTTAGTAAATAATAAAAGTCTAATAATAAAAATCATACAAATACATATATAGGTATGTTACAGCTGGGATTCAGTAGAATATCAGTGTTAAGTATATTTGCCAGACAGACCTTTGACAGTCGTTACGGGTCGTCAGTAGTCCGAAAATTTAATAACCAGTCTTACCAAGGGGTATCGTGTCATCCTGTAACTGGGTTGTGGAGGACAGATAGGCAGTCATCAACATCAGTCCATTGCTGGACATAGGCCTCTCCCAGGCTGCGCCACAATACTCTATCCTACGCCTTCCGCATCCAGTCTATCACAGCCACCTTTTTACACGATTTATATTAGCTTCACCTGTATAGTATTTTTGTAACCAACTCCTTTGGACTTGATTTTGACCCACTTCAAACGGTCAGATTTCATTTAAACTTTGTAGACTAATCGAGCACCGATGACAATTCAATAATTTAAAAAAAAATAGAAACAAAAAAAAGACACGCTTTTGTATTTAGCAGAACTAAAAAATAGAAAATAAATAATAGTTTAAAAAACTAAAAAACACGCTTTAAAACCAAATTAAAAAGTGGAATATAATTTAATTCTATTAAAAAGCGTGGGGTGCTTTTTGAGGTATTTTTACTATCAATGTTTTTAAACTATTATTTTTAAGGTCGTCGGTACATCTAGCTGGGGGTGACCCACATGATAGGCAGTCGCTCCATATAAAATACTGATGCTTAGCAGCATTCGACCCTTAAATAGTTGGGAAACCGCTAGGCAAATGATGACATGCTGAGCTTGACTCCCATTTTGATTATTTTTCAAATTGTGACAGAGCCAATAGTGTTTTCAAAATTTGTTTTGTTTCTTTTTTTTTTTGAGTAAATTGGGTGCCAATGTACTCAAAAAAAAGAATTTACTCAATAATCATGTAATAATCTATATACTCAATAATCATTCTAGATATTTTACTCAATAATCATGTAATTTGTTATTTCAACGTGGTTTTGTAAATTGTGCTGTCTTTCTTGTGCAACCAAAAAAACCATTTATATATTACCACATTTATAAGTAGGTATATCCTAACATACTTATATTTGTTTACACGGATCGCTCATAAGCTGCATGTCTTCACTACGATTTTAAATTCGTTTATTTTGTATGTTTTCGTCAGAAGCATAAATTAGCGCGTTTATGTGATTCACACTTTCCTAGTTGAATAATATTGGCAATATCTAAGTTATAACATTAGCATGAAAGTTACAACATTCTAAATTGTAGCTTTTTGCTCTTTTGAATTACATTTTTGGTAACTCAGTAAAAATACATAGATATTAGGGTCCATCTCTACAATTTACAGAATGATACAATTTTAGGCTTTTTCTTAACAGACATAATTATGTTTTTTTTTGCTTTAAAACTAATTAGTTATTTCCTTTCAACTAAACTTCAGTGCTTCAACTGTCAAATTTAGAATCGAACAAACTCATAATTCAAATCTGGCTGTAAAATTTGTTTTCTCACAGACAGTTGAAAATCGAACGTAATATTTTTAAACCAACGAGGTTACCAGTTACAGTCGTTTACTAGGGCATTGCCAGTGTCATATTTTGACCCAATTTTACGCTCACCGTTGCAACCCAATTCCCTAGATTGGATTGACATGATGCGTAGGTAGGAAAACTGTTAATAAATTATCGAGTTTACATTTAGTTAATATGGGAGTTTTAAATATTAATTTCAATTTCAATTTAGAATAAAGATTTTAATTTACGTCTGGTTACAGAAAAAAAAAAAATATTTTGTTTTTGTTTTGATCGAATAGTTTGCACTGTGCACTATATTTGGTATTTTAAGGGGACGAATACGATATTTTTTTAAAGATTGGATATAAAAACCCCCGACCCAATAAAAAACCTCTAAAAAGAAAAAAAAAATATTAGCCTTTTAAGTTGTAGATATAATACAACTTACAACAGGTTTTTGGTTGGGTCGAGGATTTAAAAAAAAAATTATTTAACTTTTATTTCCTGCTTTTTAAACTCAATATAGTAATAGGAAACACGCTACGATCGACACATTACACGCTTAAATCTGCGCAGCTTTACGTATGTTTCCCACAGTGAAGTTTATTACAAATTTATCCTCATTCCTCGTCCTGATCACCATTTATCTAAAACCTATTAATTGAGACCTTTCCAATGAGCCCAAACACATTACTTCTGCTGTTTGTTGGTGAGTAACTTGGGTATCCTGGAAATTCCAGGTGATGTTCTAGCATCAGTTCAAGGTTACTTTGTTCGTCTAATATATATCATTGAAGTAATAGAATACCAAATTTCGACTCGATCAGACACGTAGAAAATGCTCAAATCCATTAATGAACCAGAAAAGAGCTGATAATTTTCAAACGTCTGAGCCGATTTTGATGAAACATATCTTAGAACCACCGCTAGAAAACCTACTTTTAAATTAAAAAAAACCGAACCCAAAACGGTTCACCCGTTTAAGAGCTACAGTGCCACAGACAGACACACATAGCGGTCAAATTTTTTGCGTCTAGGCGGTTAAAAAATTGGTATTGTTAAAGATTGCTAAAAGTTAAAGATAAAAATTGCCTCAGGAAAGGCAGATCTTTACAGCCTTTTTAGTTTTTCCGACTTGCCTCGTAAAAACGTGATACTTACACATCACGCCTGTATTCCTTAAGGGGTAGGCAGAGGCATACCTATAGTGTACACCCACATTTTGCTAGTTATGTTTAAGCCCCTTGTAATAGGGGGTGGCGTAGAGACTAGAGCTACAGAATTTAAGCTATACAACCTACGAATGCCTGCGATCGATGGGATTGCGCAAATAGTACAAATTGAATTCATCTGTCAGGAAAATTCTCATCTGGGTATTGGAAAAGTGCCCAAAAAAGTACTGGCTGGTTTCATTCGTTTCCCGTTCCATTAGACCTGAAATACCAAGAGGCCAAGAGTAATCTTTATGTGATGTATTTTCCGTGGAGTTTCTTATCCGTTCTTCTCCATATGTACCTACTACGCTTTGGGTGAGCAAGTAGCTTCATCGTTCTAACTGACCGACCCTTAACTGTTCAAAAGAGCCTGTATTTTCGAATTTGAATTTCGAGGGCTATTCTGGCGCTTGCCTTTTAAATATAAATAAGGATTCGGAAGTGTACTGTGTTTTTTAAACTCACTTCCTATGGCGATAGGCAGAAACTACAGAATGCTAGTTGCTACGGTCCTTACATAGGGGATCCTACCATCTTCCCACTTTTTTCAATTTATTTCCTTAATTATTCCTCTTAAAACCACGCCTACATTCCCTGTTGAGTCTATCCAAGTTAAAAATACAGCCAAGCCTACAAAAGGCCGGGCTTTGTACAAATATAGTAGATAGAACTTTGATCAAACTGTCGACGCTCGCCAGCAGCTGATCAATACATCCTGTTTTTTTACTTCCTTTGCCCGAAAAGACTTGAGTAACTTCAAATATTTTTTCTACAATCATTGTGTGATTTGACAGGTCACACGTGTAATGTCAAACTTATGTCAAACACCTTTAGGAAAAAAGCAAAGAGAAATGACTCGAAATGTCAGATTAGTCTCTGGAATTTAAAAAAAAAACGACATGTAGATGACAGGACCCGCTATTCTGTAATTTTTTCTAAGGTTCATACAAAAATCCTATAGAAAAAAGGTTGTTTTTCTCCATTTCGAAAATTTTCCGGGGAATTTTTCCGTTTTTTTTCCCCTTAAAAACCTAATTCGGATTATTACGAATATTTTAAAAACAAAAAAAAAACGAAGTCGGTACAGCTGTTTTCAAGTGATGTGCTTGCTTCATTTATACATACCTATATATCTATAAACAAGTCAAGAAGTTGTTCTTTTTTACAATAGATAACTACGCATTTGGCCCACCGGTGGACTCTTAAACAGCACGACGTAGCACGTGGTCCGAAATCAATAGGTCGTTAGCCTGTAAGTAAGAGTGAGACAGAACCACGTGACGTCACATCACCCGTCCCTTTCTAGCACAAGGTCGGCGGCTTCCCTCTAGGGTTATTTACTTTTCATTTTTTTCTTCATATTTTGGGGATTACGGTGTTTTTCGTCATAGTCTATGACTTGGTTCTATGATCTATGATTTTTAGAAAATGGCCGACCTTTCTCCGGAAGGATTTTGATGATGTTTGTAGTAGTTAAAAGGTGTTTTTTTTGTATAATGTCGCTTTGATTAATGATGGCTCAGCAGTGAGAGTAAACTTTAATGGTTTGGTACTTAATAGTGACGTATTTGGGATGTTGGTTAACCATTATTAACCGAGTTTTTTGTTAGACAGTAAAAGTTTTTAGAAGAAAGTTCTCATTTGTTTATTTATATTTTTTCT
This sequence comes from Polymixis lichenea, assembly GCA_949091785.1. Classification (NCBI taxonomy): domain Eukaryota; kingdom Metazoa; phylum Arthropoda; class Insecta; order Lepidoptera; family Noctuidae; genus Polymixis; species Polymixis lichenea. Next base: position 10,128,365 of record OX420958.1, on the reverse strand, counting down.
TCAATAACTATTATGTAAATGGAACGTTTTGTAACTGGTAATCTTATCATTATTTTTTTATAAATATCTTTGTTACAAATAAAGGGTGACCTTTAAGACATCAAAATGTCAATGACATAATATTATTTATCAACAAATTACTTCCTTCTCTGATAGCTACATAATAACAAGTAAAAATAAAGAATAGTACGTACAGTAAAGTTTTATTCACAAAAGTTGGCCCATCATAGCCCACTGTGTAAAGGAGTCATTGAACCATAGCGAAAGGTCATTTTTGGCAGTTACACGCATAAAGATTTTTGCACGTTTTAGGAGGTAGTAATAAAAAATAGCTTTCTACAAAATCTGAGAGAATATTTAACTTAAACAAAATAAAAAAAAAAAATAAAAAATCGTAAACGTAAAATGAGAAAGGTATTTTTGTGTTTTTGCGAATTAAACTAAGTGAAGTGCGTATTAATATAAAAGAGGAATAATGTAAGCAAAAAACACTTAGCAGACGCGTAACGAAACAAAATTGCCTACATTTAAGTATGCGGTTGACAGCACATTTTTCCTGGGTCATTGACCTGTTAACACTAGTAATCGAGTTCAGGACTTCAGGTATTGTTTTGAAAAAAACAACTGTTTAATCGAAAAAATATTATTATGTATTTGAGTTTTATTCGATTTTGCACAGCCAGAATTAAAAAAATTTAATAAAGTTTTTATTGATTACAAAAGTTTTTCAGTAAAGACATCAAAGTTGCGAATTTTTTTGCGCACGCAATATTTCGGTGAAATCATGCAAAAACAATACATTCCAAATTTCAAAAAACGTTTGCTTATCATTGCCTGGCAGTATACGAGACCAAAACCCGCGAAAAGAGACAAAAAAGAAACCTAGAGAATCTTCGTTTTGAAAAAAGTACAAAAATATTCGAGTCGTTGGCGAAAAAATTCGCCAGGAAAGGCGGCGACGTAATATCGCTCAGTGATTCCACATTCAAAACTAGAGTTCAACAGCATTTCACCGAAATCTACTTTGTTTGGGTCCCGGGGTCAATGAACTGCTGTGACGCCTCTGAGCCAGTGTGCGCGCGCCGCTGTATCTGTACACGACCCCGACGTACGCACACAAGCATACAACGCCTTGTGATCCGCTCGCACACTGATGGGCAATTTTGTCTCTTAATTACACCGTAATTACATACGTTTCCGTACATTTCTTAGGCGATTTGGGAGGTACTACAGTGCTAATTGACGCCCCTCAAGGAAATTCCCATTAAAGATGAATATTGAAGGAGATTTTTTCCCATCGTAGTCCGCCGCCGGGGCGACTGAACTATCGCTATGAGCTAAGTTGATTATTCGGTCGGAATGAAAAAATATATAATTTTTTCGTGAGCCTGGCCGAAGATTCGTCAATGCGTCAGTCACGTTCGGGCCGCTGTGGCGTCAACATCTTTGGACTTGCCAGTTGCCGACGCGAAGTCGAGTTGTGAACAACCTATAGTACAAATATAATACGTACAAATTTTTCCAGCAGTGAGGTGAACACGTATTGTTATTTTTGACAAGTGACAGTGCCTATAAGTGCAACAGTGACAGGATTTTATTTTCTTTTTGGAAAAGGAACGTAGTGGCGTCTAACGACTTATTTAAAATTTAAATCTTGTGTTCCACGTAAATTCCGAAAACGGATTTTAGATAATTGAGCAGCAGTGTTCGGTTAACTAAAATCTTTTGACAATAACAAATAATTGGCATACAAAAAAAAAAAAAACAAATAAATTCTTCTTCTGCTTCGGTTTTCTCTTTACAGATTTTTTTTGTGTTTGTCCAATTTTGATAAAGAGATAATAATATAAAGCCAGTAGAATAAGGGAACAAGTGAATAATTACAATAAAAGTAATAGTGCCTTACGTAGATGTTTATTTAAGACGAAAGGAAGAAAACAAAACGTAACCACGGAGACAAAATGCCAAAAAATTTGTTGCTCTTCAAAAAGTTAATACCTGAAATAAACTTCGCTAAAAGAAATCTCACATCACCGCTTGGCCGGAATATATTTATCAGTTAAACACAAAAATCTGGTGCTTAAAATTAAACGTCAACAAAGTTGAGGAAACATTAAAATTGGGAGTGCCATAATTTTTTCGAAGAAAAATTCTGATGGTGTAGCTACACACAAAAAACAAAAACAGTTGCCTTACCGACATAGTCGCCTAAAATTTAAAAAAAGAAGAGAAATAAACAATCCGTTGGAACACCAAATCGCACAGTGATACTAGTGTTAACCGCAATGCGAATTCGATTCGCGCGCACAGAAATTCATTGGCCGAAAATAACTTAAAAAACGTTTTTAACCTCAAGAGAAAAAGAAAGCACGACGGAGAAAAATTCAAAGATTGAATTCGGAATGATGAACAGCAATCAGTTTCATAATCTGTTCGGGTCGCAGTGGCCTCCCGACGAACATGGAGGGCACTCGTCTGCCTCCACCATGCTGCACCAGTCCCAGGGTCTACCACCTGGTATGCAGATGAAGAGAGAACCTCATACGGATGTGCAACCGGGCATGCATAACCAAATGGGCATGGACATCACTTCAGGGTCTGTGGCGGACAGTACATCCCCACCGCCTGGCAGTAGTGATGGGATGTTCGGCTCATCGATATCTGGCATGTTCATGGATAAGAAAGCCGCTAATTCTATAAGAGGTATTTACTTTTTTTATTTATTAATCGAGCATGATAGGGTTAAAAACTCGATTAAATATATTATATAGATATTTGGTATTGTCGCTCAATAATTTTTGATATCGTCTTAATAGAACTGCCGGGACTATTATGTCAAAATCTCACTGACAGCTCTCTTCAAACTCACTTCAACTAAGTTTCCATGGTGAGATAGTTATAGTATAGATCGACTGTTCTTTCTCATCTAGGCAGAAAATTATGTCAAAAATTTACTCACACTTTTGATTAATTATTTCTGACATATATAAAAACTAAGTTAACTCAACTTTCAAAGATTTATCGCGTACAAACGTAATTGGGCCTTTATTCACGATAAGTTATGCAAATAACAGTATCTACATTATTTCGATTATGTTTGTTTGTTTCCATTGTACAATTTGTTGATTTGTTGGAGCAAAGTGCGTATTAATTACTGCGATAACCTTTTTAATGGGTTCAGCAGGAGTTTTGACAAGATTATCAAAAAAAATGTGTTAAAAAATTTGACATCTGTAATGTTTGTTTGCATTTTTTAAAATTATTTTTGTCATCTGTCACTGTCAGTGATGTCAGAGACAAAATGAAGTAGTAGTAGTAACATTAGAGTAGGATAGATATAACATCACGCCTTATTCCCCGAAGGGTTAGGCAGAGGCGCACCCATATTTCGCAAGTCTCATGTAATAGGAGGCGACCCTCAAAAATCCAGACTGCGGGCTGTTACAGAGAAAACCCAGATAGAAATATGTACGATAGAGTTACGCCTATAATGTATCGCGTAAAACTAGTTATTAATTTACCAATTAGAAACCCTAATTGGAGCACACCTTCAACCACAATCTGAATCTGTGTGAAGGATTTTGCTTATTGCTTTAATATGTTCGAAAAATTTGTCTGCTCAACAATTTAAATAACGCAATGAATTCGTTGTTGAACTATTAAAACTAAACCTATTGCTACTGTTAATGTGTAATGCAATTACCTCGTAGGGCACGACCGTTTAGCATAAAAAATTTAAAGTTCCATTTTCAAAAGTGACAGCTCAAGTTCAATCAACGATTTAAAATAAAACTAGAACTACTAAAAGTGAATTCAGGAAAGCGGGTTACCGTGCCTCTAATTGGTCTCTGTCTAAAATTGACACTACTTAAATTTTCAGGTCACCTCAAGGTCGAATTCAGAGATCCACCTACATTTTTCGTCTGCTATTATACATAACATAAGTGACATTTAAACTTTATTCAATCGACATTTAATAGTCTTAATAACACTCTTTATGTCAGTAGTAAGACTGTATTTTTTGGAAGTGACAGTAGCTTTTTCTTTACTACCCTATGTTATCCTGCTCCTCGGCAAATGCGCTATTCGCAAATGCGCTGTTCTGTGCAATTTGGGCCCACAGTTTGCCAGGCATGCGACAAACATGTGCTGCCATGTCTGCTAAATAACATTTTCAGCCGTTTAGACAAAACTGTTAAGTGACTAACTATCGTGTGACTAAAAAACTCGATTACTCAAGTTTTAAGTAGTCATTTTACGTCATTCGACCCAAATTTTTGACAAAATATTTACAAAATCGATGCATTTATCTATTGCCCCAAATTGCATTTAAATGTTTGTGCCCCAAATTATAATTTTCCACAATTAACCTGCCGGGTTTTTTCTTTGTTTCATTTATTTGTGTTAATTGTCTTTAAATTTGGGTTATGTTGACGTTTAAAACGCTTGTGTCACTAAAGACCTATAATTTGTTAAAATAAGTTTTGAGTATGAATGTATGAGAGTAGGGGAAGACCAGAGAAATTTGGATGGACTGTGCGAATGATGATATGGATTTAGAAAGGGACCGAAATGACGACTAATAGAGAAAACGAAAGCAAAAGCACAGGACAAAAGACATGTTGCGACCCTAAATAAATTGGGCTGAGGGCAGGAGAATTAATGATGAATTTGTTAGAATAAGGGCAAGCATTAATCTGAATCTTGATGCAGGTTATGCTGTTAGTTAGCAGAAATCTTGAGTAACAGTAGTAGCTAGATTGCCGTTACTCCTCTAATTAGTTCGTTTTTTAAATCCCAGATACTAATCTGACATTTTTAAGTCTTTTGTATTTGACATTAGAATGACATTTCACCTGTCAAATTGAAATCCGAGTTTAAAAAAAACGAACTGTGGATACTTCTTTGTTGTAATATCAGCAAGTACTAATTCCTTTTTTTAACTGTTCAGTTTGGAGACCAACGTAGAATAAAAATTATAGCGAGATTCACGTTAACATTTTATTCTGCTTCGTGTCCTATAACAACAGACGGTTTCAGAATAATTTTGAATGCGGAATATTATTCAAACTCCTTTTTCCAGCATAAATAGGGCTCTCACACAAAAAAAAAACTATAGAAAAAATATAACAGTGCATTGCAACTAAGCCATTATGTAAATAAATAAAAAAACAAACAATTACTAGGCAAGTCAAAGTGCAGGTTAGTGTCGTTAACCCCGTCGAAAACCGACACGTGGATGCCACTATACAGTGGTGAAATGTCGTAAGTGAAGGCTGTATGCCGCGTTGTCTTTGCGTAATGTAAAGCATTTAGATTAATTGAGACTTTTATTGATGGAATGTCAAGTTGAATGTTATTTATGATATAGGTTTTGAATTAGGAATTTTATTTGGATTTAGAATAGAAAATAGCATTCGATTTTGTAATTTGTCTACATTTCATGAAGCAAAAAGGAATTGATTAAATTAAATATTAATCCTAAGTTAAAAAATTGCACTCCCACGACAGAAATTACGTTTTAGATTCGTTTAGATCTAATTTTTTAAGTCCAATTGCCATTCTTATTACTCATTACAGCAGGAATGGCGCAATAGAACAATTTTGGGGTTGTCATCCGGCGACGAATTGGCCTCAACTGGCCGGGTTCAAGGCCACTCACTGCCCGTTAATTTTATGATACGTTCACCTCTTCCATGAATCTTCATATCACTAGACTCATTCTTTATTTCGGGCTGTATGAAATTTTGTCATTGCTGCGTGGGTTCATTGCAGCTGATAGAAACTTGAAAAAGGAATTGAAAGTTTTCGTCATTCGATTTTTAAATCGTTACAGCTAGGTAATAACTTTGTATGTCAAAGAAAAAAGTGTTTGTCAAAAAATTTATGGCAGCTACTCAAAAATAAAATATTAAATACAATAATGTTGAAAAGAGACATGATAGGCGCCGACTATTCAATAAAATCCGAGCTCTCTTTTATTATAGCTTATTGATTTTCTCACGCAGAAATTTTCCATGAGAGTGGCACGAAACGGTGGGTGGAGCACCAAAATAACGCTCCTAATTCTTCAATACCATAACTCTCAATTTAATTAAAATGTAATTTGTTCTGGTTTCCATGGTACAGACAAAGAAAATATTGATAACGAGAATTTCAACGAACACCACCAACGTTTTCTTAGACAAAAAATATATATAAATGATAAAGTTTTTAATTGAAATTCGCGAATACATTTTTTTTTAACGTGAAACTAATTTACAAAACGTTTCAAAAATAGAACGATCTCGTGATGTCGTCGAACCGTGACGTCACGTGACGTATGCTGTCACTTTTATTTTAGGGCGTTCAAATGAATGGTTTTGTTAACATTCTCGACAAATTATTGAAATTCTCAAAGTTAATTGTTTTTACTTCGAGGGGGAAGTGCCGAATGCAGTATTTTTAAATTACTTCACAAATAAATTAGTTAGAATAATTGCATTCCCTTTCCCTTTCGATTTTTGTAGTGATTTTAATAAAGCGGTCGAGTGTTTAACCGTTAGTCATCATTACATTAGGGTCAGGAGAGCAAGGTGATTCGTCAGAAGTACTGTCGCTTTTTACTGAATTTCTTTTTTTATAAGTTACGCGTTTAAGTCTTAGTAAGTACCTACACTTCTTTAGAAATTAAATCACTTTTATGAATTAGGTATCTCCCGAACCTTTTTTTGGGTGTGACATCTCGCCTGTGGCAACCTTAATAGATTAAGGCCTCCAGCCAGGGCTTATCTCGCGGAGTTTGTGCAAGCTAGTACATTTTTATAGCAGGTTTTTATAAAAAAAAAAAAAAAAAAAAAATGAATTACACAGTTTATCTCAGTTTTTACTACAAAATACATTCGAGAGTCTTTAAAGTTTCAGCCTCACTGTTCATTCATAGAGCCACTTAGTTCTATAATAAACAAAAAAACTAGTGAGTCTTTCCTTTTGTTTATTATATTATCGTCTAGAGTCATATTACGAAATAGTGAGAAGCTGTTTAAATTTTAAAATATCAGATTAACAAATGTTTTAGTAAATATTTTAAGCAATACAATAGGCATTTTGTTGTAAGTAATATACCACTCTTTCTACTTAATGGTTTGGTTTTAAGAAACATAACTACGGACTTATAGACTTACCAATAACCTACCACACACTGTTTAACTTTCCTGCCTCGTTGGTCTGGTGGTTCTGAGTTCGATTCCCGGGTCGGACAAAGTGTTATGCTGGCTTTTCTATCAGGATTTACGCAGTCGCAGCCCGGAGTCGTGCCCGAGTGCGAGTCTAGATTTGTGCCCGGTGCACAGTGGAACGAATGTATGGGAGCGGTTGGACGTAGACATGTCCGAAAAAAAAGAGTAAAATTATGCCAAACTAATGATGCCATCTTATTCGATTACTTAATGCCTTCATAACTTGTGGTGATGAATTTCTTCATAACTCCCATATTTCGGGAGTAATTTGAGAAAATGTGAAATTTTACTATGAAAATGAGTGTATCGAGCTCTCTCCCTCCTGATTCCGGGCTTGTTTCAAGTAGCGGTCTCTAATATCATAATGCTAATACTAAGAGCTATATTTAATACTAAGACACATAGTGCGCCAAATGTGCACTTTCTGGGATAAAGAGTGATGTTTATTTTATAACACAATTTTTTTATTTTTTGTTTATTTTGTTGATTAAAACCGTTTTTCTAAAGGTTTACCTTATTACAATAACATTTCTGAGCAGCCAATTAGAGAAGATATAAGCTAATTAGGATATATAATTAGGGACTTAAGGTTTACATATAAAACTGATGCACTAATGATTACTGATAAGAACATTGCTATTATTTAATTACTAAATGGCTCTTAATACACTAATTTAGCATGCATCATTTACTAATTATCACAATAACTAATTACCTTGCAATATTTAACAAAGGATACCTGGGATACCTGGATTTTATATAAATAGGTCACTATTAGTAACTTTAAAATCAGTGTTGATTTACACCTCGTTGTATCCAAGCTAATCTCGCAATGTATTTTCCAAATTTTAATACAAATCTTGATATTCACGTTGCTTTATGCGCACGCGCACATAAAGATTTACGCGACTTTAACTATTTGTTCAGTGTTTTAAAAGATAACAGTTGTGTTCAGTTATGTGAAAGTGCTGAAACAAGTTTAAAAGACTGGTGTCGTCGATTTTGCTACCGCATTTATGCAAAATGGACACAGTCTGGAAGAAGCACAGATAAGTTTCGGAAGAAACATGAGATTTGGCTACAGGCTGCAATTCAATGGCCGGAATTACAGAATGAAAATATGGAACCTTCTACAGAAAATATAAGTGACGTCATCGAGCCCATAATTTCTCCTGCTAAATCTGATGCTTCAACTTGTACACATCCTAGTCCTCGTAAATCTTTTGAGGACCTTAGTAACCGGCAAAAAAGAAGACGCACTGAAGATAGTCTTTCATGCAGCAGTAGCAGCGCTGAAATTATGTTTTCGGCCGAAAGGGCGCTTCAAAAGGCAGGACAAAGCGATACAGCTTATGTTATGAAATACTTGACGGAGAATCCAGAAGAGGCCTCAAAAATCAAAGCCTTCATTGAAGGTAAATCAATTCAGGTACGGGAAATATCCCCTTTGAAGGCATTGGCTCTTTATGTATCGATGAACTTATCGAAATGGCGCTATAACACTCTTCGGGATTTCAACACTCAAGAAGGAGCTCTTCAATACCCGAGTTACTACATGTTGGTTAAAGAAAAAATTAAGTGCTATCCGGCCAAAGAAGATCTCACAGTTACAGAGAGCTCTGCAAAAATCAAATTACAAGCCTTGATGGATTTAACCTCAAGAAGACTTATTAGGTCGTTAGAAACCCCTGTTGATCCCAATCAACAGCTCGTATTGACCAGCAAATGGGGTTTTGACGGATCATCTAGCCAAAGCATTTATCATCAAAGGACGAGTGAAGATGAGCAAATCGATCTTGCTAGTAATTTTATGATTAGTCTTGTACCACTGCGGCTCGTCTCAAAAGGTGTAACAATTTGGGAAAACGAGCGACCATCTTCCACTTCATTTTGCCGGCCAATATTGTTTAAGTTTATAAAGGAAACCAAAGAAAATGTGCAGAGAGAGATGGCTGAAATCGAAGCAGAGATTGAAGCCTTAACTCCATCCACCATCACTGATGGAATTAGTGTCAAACACCAACTGCTGTTGACAATGATTGATGGTAAAATTCATTCCATTATATCCAATACAGCAGCTTCAGTGTGTGACATATGCAAGGCTTGTCCTAAAGAAATGAATAATTTAGAGTTAATCAAAGATAAACACGCAAACGAGGACATGTATAAATATAGCTTAAGCACCCTTCACGCTTGGATTCGCTCAATGGAATGCTTATTACACATTTCCTACAAATTAGACATAAAATCATGGCAAGTAAGGGGTGATATAGCAAAAAGGCAAGTTGATGACAGGAAGAAAAGAGTTCAAGAGGCTGTAAGAAGAGAAACGGGCTTACTTCTCGATGTTGTGAAACAAGGCAGTGGATCCACCAACAATGGCAACTCGGCAAGGAGATTTTTTGAAAACTACACTAAATCTGCTGAACTGACCGGAATAGATGCTATGCTTTTAAGAAAAATCTGTGTGATCTTGCAGTGTATTTCATCAGGAGAGAAGATCAACGTAACTAAATTCCGAGAGTTCTGCTTTGATACTGCTAAGCTTTACGTGGAGTTATACCCATGGTATTATATGCCTTCTTCACTTCATAAAATTTTAATGCATGGGCCAGACATAGTTCAGAACATGTCAATTGTGCCCATTGGTTTTCTATCCGAAGAGGCATCTGAGGCTAGAAATAAAGATTTTAGAAAATATAGAGAGGGGCATTCTCGAAAGCATAGCAGTATCTCATGCAATGAAGATATTATGCACAATCTTTTACTGTCTTCTGATCCACTTGTTACAAGTATCCGTCCAAAAGGAAATAAGTTTGTAAAAAAATCTTCTTTTAAGGAATTTTATGAGCTTACGGATTCTGAGAAAAGTGATATCGAATTTGTTAACATAAATGATTTAGCGGACATCGATTCTGAATTTGAATTAATTGATGATGATGATGATGACGAAGATAATTAAATGATGTTATTGTTTTAAAATGTGTAACTTAGTAAATTAGAGCTTACATCTTAATTATTTATTGTACTTTTAATGAAACTAGGTAATTTATTATCAACTTACTTAAAAGTCATACTCTCATCAGTTCTTGTGAATATTTTTGTTAATATATATTTCTGTATATATATATAATATATTTATAGACCTCTTAATAAGTCTGTCTGCGGTTTAAAGTAAATACAAATGGGGAAAAAACGTTTTTTTTTTTAAATTTTCATTTCCTTTTATCCCAGAAAGTGCACATTTGGCGCACTATGTGTCTTAGTATTAAATATAGCTCTTAGTAATAGCATTACGATATTAGAGACCGCTACTTGAAACAAGCCCGGAATCAGGAGGGAGAGAGCTCGATACACTCATTTTCATAGTAAAATTTCACATTTTCTCAAATTACTCCCGAAATATGGGAGTTATGAAGAAATTCATCACCACAATTTATGAAGGCATTAAGTAATCGAATAAGATGGCATCATTAGTTTGTCATAATTTTACTCTTATTTTTCGGACATGTCTACGTCCAACCGCTCCCATACATTCGTTCCACTGTGCGGTGTGATATCAATAGGCTCGCTCCATGGGACTTAAACTTATCTGACGAAGATGGGCGTACCAGTAGCGGATTTAGGCTTAGGCCCGTGAGGCCCGGATGTAGGACGGCAAGTTTTGAGGGGCGCCAAAATTTTGAAGACGACTTAAATTAAAAATCGATTGGGCTTTCTGTAAATTCTTCTTGCACTCTTACAATCTAAACATAGTACCATTACAAGGGTGGAATTTCTTTGCTGAAATCCGAAATATCAAACAAAAAGAGTTTAAAAAGTATTTTTATTTTTAGCCTTAAAGTTGCGAAAGAAAAAGGGCGCCATGTCGTCTTGGGTCTAGGGTGCCATCAAATCTAAATCCGCTACTGGGGCGTGGTATAGGTACACCTCTGTCATACCTTTTAGGGAATAGAGGCGTGATGCGCGTGTTTATGTTAAACTTCATCATAACATCACGCTTTGTTTCCCTGAAGGGTTGAGCAGGGGTGTACCTATACCTCACCGACATTTTGCCAGTAAACGTAGTAGATACGTTAAATATTTGTGTAAGTATATTTTTTCAAAAATATACACTAATTAATTAATAAAGAATAACAAAGTTGTATCCTAACTTATCTAAAACAAATTAAAATATTTTTCCCTAACAGATCAATAAATCAATACAACACTTAAATTAACTTATTTATAACGCTTTTAAGTAAAAAAAAAGCGCTGAAATAATTTTCATGTCTGTGCAAAACTGAGATTTCACAATATAACTACAGAAATTCCATTACAAAGCTAAAGACCATCACAAAAATGATTCATTTAGTTACTAATAATTACTTAGTCATGATTTCTTTCAAATAATTGCAGTTCAATAACCTATGACGAGCTGAAAGTATGGCTGTCATTCGTTATATTATTACAAGTTTCCGCCATTTTGGATTTTGATTTGAAAATTACAATGGTAATTTTAGTTGAAGCTTATGCTTTAAAATTATGATTTAAAAGAAATTAAGCGGATGAATGTCATAAATGCAGTTACCATTTTTTACACCGATATTTTTTTTTTTTTTGAGTGACGTAAAATGACGTAACAGTCATGAAATAAAGGAAGTAGGTAATCATTCCACCTTCGCGCTAATGTCAATGCCCTTAGATGTCTATTTTCTTTGTCAAGTTTGGTGATTATGACGTTTTTGTAGACAAATGTTTTGGAACTTTTTATTAGGTATAGACACATCCGTTCTAGATCTAGTTCACAGATAAACATGTTTAGTTAAATTCTGCTATCGTCATTTATCTGTCTAGCCGTCTGGTTATTTTATCAAAGGATTTTATTACCTGAAGCCTAAATATCTAAACATTTTTGTCAATAACATTACTTAAAGTATTTCCCATTTTGAACTCTCACACAAGTTTCAAAAATAGAATGAGCCGTCAAACGAAACATTTTGATTGAAATGACGGATCAAAATACATCAGTCATCGAGTAAACATAGCAAATTCTTAAAGAACTATCATTCAGTACTGCTCTATAAATAATCAGAGATCAAGATAATTTTGTCAATTATAACGGTCAAAACCATTATAAACTGATCCATTGACACAAACATTCTTGAGCACAACAAAGGTCAAACTGAAATGGTATATCCTAAATATAAAATGAAAAGCACGCGGTATCGAGGTCATTGGCCCGTGATGTCACTCGCGTCACAAAACGTAGGTAATTCGAAATACGGTAACGCGCTCGTCCACGTTACGTATATGAATTTGCGATACGATCTGTAATGCGGTTTGCGTTTGACCGATAACGGTCATTGCCTTGACTCTTGATAGTGATTCACTGTTGTGATATTTTTTTGTAGGCTTGGTCTTACGTAAAAATGTTTGCTGTTTTTAAATGTCGAATTCTATTTTGAACTTTTGTTTTTAATTTTATTGATGAAACAATGTATTTTGGTTTTCTTTAGCAGTCTTTAATATTGCTTTTACAGAATTAAGTTTTTTTTGTCTATTGTTTACATTGATAGAAACTGAAAATAGTTGTAAAACAGGAAAGTATTAAAAAAAAAAATGTTTTAATTAAATAAAAAAAGAAATACAAACGTAATGGGTTTTTTATTGAAATTACATAAATCACTAATCCATCGACGGACTTTGAATAGAATCCATCGGTCATTGACAACTGAAGGACAATTACCTTTCGCGATAAAAATGCGCTACAATGCAATTTTATTTTCATTTGAGGATAATTATTATTATACAAACCGCATTACGAGCTATGCACATAACAAATATAATGTGTTTGTATTTTATAATTTTCCTGGCGTTTTCCCAAGTTTATTTATTAGTCTGCGTTCAGTCTCGGTTGAATTGTACGTAGAAATTGCAAAATCACTTTCTCTATTCGAAACTGTTCTTAAAAAAAAAAAACTGGTACTAAAGGATCCCACGACATTCCCTCCATCCTTAAAATAAATTCGAATTTAGAACGCAGTTCGTAATTCAATATTTGCTAGAATTATATGAAGTTCACTAGAATTCCTTTGCCTTTATTTGGGATCAATTATAAAGTAAAAAATTCTATACAATTTTGTTTGGAATCTTGGAATGCAAAATTGAGAGGAAAACATTAGAAGGTCATGCAAGTTATACTTTCAAATAATTTACTTTCTAAAAGAAATATGTACCAATGTACTTTTAGCTGTTAAAAATGAGGTATTGCAACAATAGGTTGTAGTAGTTCACGACCTTTTTTCACTGTCCCCGTCACCCAGAGACAAAGTTGAAAGTTATGAACCCTCCGATGTTGCAATAATACTTGCCCAGACATCTTTCTATACTTATTCGAGCTAGATACGCCTATTGTAACTGACTTTTCTCTTTCCTTGTTTGTTATTACAGAAAGTTATTATCCCAGTACTTTACAATGGTCCAATTCATCGCCCATGCATTTGACAGGTCTTAGAAACTTGATAAACGTCAAATTTTGACATATCTATACAGTTTATTATGTCGCAGGCAGGCACATCACCACTGCTCTCAAAACGGTGAAGGAAAACATCGTGAGGAAACCAGCACGTCCTAGAACGAAAAAATCGAAGACTTGTCGCGTGGTGGCTTATGGCCCACTCCCTCTTACAGAGACTCTTTAAGACGACGAAGACTCTCTAGTCTTCCAGCAGTGGGAACATTTTAGGTTGATTATGTTATTGTATGAAGGAGAGGGACTGTGCGTGGGCTGGCTGGCTGTTTATCTAAGTACTGGGGGCTGGTGGAGTAGACCAGTCCTGGAGCTGAGACCGAATATCGGTAAGGGTATTGCGGGACGCCGCCCAGTTAGATAGGCCGACAATCTTAAGAAGGTGGCTGAGACAGACTGGAAAAGGAAGGCGAAGGGCAGGGTATTGTAGCCCAGCCTGGGAGAGCCATTGTCCAGCAGTGGGCTGAGATTGACTGAGTTGATGATGAATGAGAGTTACCGACAGCAAGAAGTATAGGTAGACTGTACCTAATATGCCATGCCTCGGAAAGCACGTTAAGCCGTTGGTCCCAGCTGTCATTCGTGGATCTTTGACAGTCGTTGCGAGTCATCAGAAAACCGGAACTCTGACAACCGGTTTTACCGGGTTGTGGAGGCAGATAGGCAGTCGCTCCATATTAAATACTGGTATTCAGCTGGTAGCCTCAGGTTAGACTAAAAACCCACCTCAACAAATTTGGGAAAAGGCTAGAAAAGGCAGACGAGCAGACTAATGTTATGTATAATTTAGATGAGTAATCTTTGTATATACATAATTATAATTCTACAACAAAATATTCAGCGGCAGACGGCCGGCAAGGTCGTTCCTTGGCTACCAATATAATTATGTGAAGTTCATGTATAATATGACGTATATTCATTACATCAGTGGCAGACATGCTATAATATTAATGACATATATGAATATAATATGTCTTACTTAAAATGTTGATGAGGAACTTGAGTACGACATTTGAGTGATGTTAAAAATTAAAATCTTTAGCTCGTAAACGGATTTGTGAGTAATATGTATTGTATTATCGTTATCATTGATCTGCGTATTAAAAAGTTATCTTTAGCATTTATATCAATGAAATGATAATTTAAAAGTCACATTCAAGGCCTATACTTAATTTAAAAAATGGTCGCTCCACATCATTCGAATTTTGAATGCAAATCTTAGTTTGCGTTTTTTTTCTTTTTTTTTACCGTGGCATTCTAATTTCAAATCCACATGATTCTGTCACAATGAGCTTGCATTCTCGACCAGCTTACCAAATTGACATAAAACACTAAAAAAACCCTTTTATTTAAAACCATTGACCAATTCACAATGCCAGACGGTTCAAAAACTTGTGCAATGATGGAAGAATGTGATTACAATACATTAGTGAGACAATAGATCGGGGGTTCAACGACCGCTCACAGCTGATCTGAAGCCAAAAGCTATATTTAATCGAATTTATTATTAAATGAGGCTGTTTGTGCGATTTCTGTGGTCTCTGTGGATTGAGTAACTTTTTTTAGAAATTATTTGTAATTTGTATGAGTAAATATTATTTAAAAAGCACGTGCAGCACCCTGCACGACGTGATAAGAGAGAAACTTCCATAGAGAATAAGAGAGATTAAGTGTGACAGACAGAGAGAGATATTTCTCTTCTCTCTTGTATAACAAAATGTGCTATATGCTATTTCTGACTTTTTTTCTTTTTACTCGACTTCTAAGGATCCAAGCGTAAGAACAAAAAACTACGTCTTCCAGTACACGGTCGCCACTCCAGAACCATTCGGCCTGCCAGGGGTGTGGGTTGTTCGAAAGAGACACCGTGGCCCCTGGCACACAGGCAACTGAAGGAACACGGGTGTTACGGTTTTAGTCAGTAAAAGTCTGCAACGCCCTCCCGCTCCACCCAGAGCGGGAGACGTTATTTGATGATTTCCCAGCCCAAAAAAAAAGGATCCTAGCGTGATGTTAAATAGCTCATAAGTTATATTATATAACCTTCTTCAAAAAATGGGCTATAATATGGAAAATAATTTTTCTAATTCGACTGGTAGGTTCAGAGATGAGCGACTTCAAACAAACAAGCAAACATTTTTTCAGCTTTATTTTATACTAGCTTCTGCTCGCGACTTCGTTCGCGTCAAATTTCTTGCCGCCCCGACCCACCACGTCGCGTCGCTTCAAATCGCCTGCCCGTGCGAGTACTTCGTATTCGTGACATTTTTTCTTTGTGCTCGGCTCTTAAGGGTCTTAGCGTGATGTTATATAGCCTTCCTCGATAAATGGGCTATCCAACACTAAAATAATATTTCAATTTGAACTAGTAGTTCCTGAGATTAGCGCGTTCAACTAAACAAACTCTTCAGCTTTTTATTATTCATATTCAACTTACATTCAAGTAAAGAATTCTCGATGTTGAAGCAGAAGCGTATCGCTAGTTACATTTTTTTTTTCTATAAACAATCTTTGTCGTCGCGTCGTAGAGCACATATTATACGATGGTATTCCATTTTTAATTTGTTGACGCATAAACTTGCATCATATTGGCTCGCTCGTTATGCAATTAAAACAATATACTTTTGCAACGGCCAGTGTTGTTGAACTTTGGAATAATGCTGTTTCTGCAAGTAAGATATTTCATCATCTTTGATTTGGACTGTGATGGTTGTTACATTTATTTAGATTATTTATTAAAGTGGAGATTTGATTCATTTTAGTAAATTATTCAATAAATATCAAATCACTTATGTCAAGTAGGCCACTAAAAGACACCTTTGAACGTAAAAAAAAAAACAATAATTCGTTTTGTATAGAGAAGAATGGGCAAGAAACTCCATAGTTAGGTAAGTCTTTAAAGTGTACTGTGCCAGCCACTGTGTAAACGTCATATCTGAGTGGGCAAAGTCGCGGGATGAAGGTAGTCGATTTAAATCGAAGGAAACGTCATTGGTACTATTTTAAATCTGAGAGTGAGAGAGACATTATTTTAAGAATTAGTCACCAGTATTGACAGTATTTTTAGATACGAAGCTTCTTTAAGTTTCCTTAGATCATATTTATAAACTTGCTAAAATCTTAATAAAGTTAACTATTTATTTAGTTTTATAAAAACAAGAACTTAATTTTTGAACTAAAATAAAAATAAACAACCGACATAACGAGAATATCCTGCCATTTAGAAAAAAAAAAACATCATTAAAGATAGTATAGAAACAATTTCTCGACTCACATTCGAATTTCGAACTAGTAAATGCAAAAATATTTTCGCAATTCACAAACCAATTGCTGTATGAAATTAAACTTTATTTCGAGGTGATAGAGTCTTGGTCGCGAATTTAGGGGTGTCACAGTAACGTTGTTTGTATCGCTAGTTCGGACAACTGCGGTCGATGACCCCTGACGTAAGCCGTTAGATTAAAATTTAAATTTGGGACTAGACCCATGGTTGGCACGTGTTACTGCTGATGTTGGAGTTTGTCGCGCAATATTGATAAACAACATTATTTTTATTTTATAATTTGTAAAATAGATAGCATCTAGGTAAGTGTACTAAAATGAATTGGCTAGATTGAAACTCTTACCTATTTTATATCTAAACTATTATCATGCAAGATAGGTTTACTTATTAAAGGAAAATTTAATAGACCAATTTTTTCTCAATTTCTAGGCAACAATTTTACAATATTATAATTCCTAAAACTTTAATTGACAACCCTAACTAAAGCCTTGTTGAGGCTTCAAGAGGACATTGACCCGTGACGTACGGTGGGTGTGTAAAGCATAGTATTGAATGCAAATTGAATATCGAATGATCACCTCGATTGTCAAGTGTACTCCTTGGTTAAAATATCTATGGTCCTGTCAGTTTGGTTCCTCAAACGCTGATTGGGTGAACGCGGGTGGCTTAGCAACAGCATGTTTGGAGATTTTCTTTAATAAGGCGAGCAGGTGGTGCCTATATAACGGACACGTGTAATATCAATGTGTATTGTTAAAATGGTGGAGGTCATTGAATTTATTCCTTCTAAATATTTTTAGAAACGAAAATTTGAAATTCTTTATTCTGTAAATAGGTTGTTAGAATCACATAAACTACATAACAAAATAAACATATTAAAAAAAAGAAACAACTCCTGAAAAGTGACGAAACAAACTCGGGGGTCAAATTCTATTTTTAAGGCCAGCAGGCTTAGCACGAGCACCGTTTTTTTCCGGAAGAGTAGCCAAAAATGTTCTGGCGCGCCGTGTAGACAGTAGAAAGTTTTCTGTCACTGTCACAACTGTCAGTGTGATTTTGACAGTTCGGGATACAAAACTTTAATCTGAAATAGTCCACATAAAAAAGGACATAGACAAAGCTCATTAGAAATGAAAGACAAAATGACAGATTGTCGAAGGATATCTTCAGTGCGATGTAAAAAATGGACAAACGAAATGTCACTTTGTATTGAGAGACCTGTGTTTGTTCTTCGTAGAAATAGAAAGCGTTAACCTAAGCCTGCAGACTTGATCTTGGTCAGATCATGTGAGGACCATGTAGATGTCTCCTCCTGTGGGACGTCTAGAGTCTGAAATGGTATTTTGAGGAAAGGACCAGAGACTCCACTCGTGTGTGTTATATATCGAATCCGCTCCCGTCTACAAGCAGAACCGTCTGTCGAACGTCGTAAAGGACTTTTTACAATTGTACCTATACAGAATACATTTTTATCCAGTGCGTCAACTGTAACCGTGAATTCAGCATCTCATTCTAGACCCTCCAGCGCAGAAATTTTTCGTCGGTTATACAAAAAAATCAGCTTTTTCATAGATAAGTGCAATACCTACGCGGTCAAAATGTATGGAACAGCTGATTTTTTTGTATGACCGACAAAAAATTTCCGCGCTGGAGGGTTTACAATGAGATGCTCAATTCACGGTTACAGTTTGCGCACTGGTTAAAAACTTATCCTGTATTGTGCTGACCAGTGGGGTAACGGCGTAACACAATAACAGTAGGTATTACTTTCATTTTGACTGTTCAACAACATACATTACGTTATTTACATTGCTGAGTAGAAATACTTTTCGAACATGTGAAGCAATGGATTGGCAATATCCATCAACATATTTCAGAACGTGATTGACAGTGGACGCAATTTGGGTTCTGGTAATGAAAATGGAAGTCTGTTAGAAGAAAAAAATGAAACTAAAAATAGTTTTATAAATTTTACTATTGTATTAATATTTGCTGGCCATTGTTTAAGGCAAACGTGATGATCTGTTTTTGCATGCTGACAATTTGTGTTTTATGTCTTGTACTCATATTTGGTCAAATAAATTATTAACCATCTTATCTTTACCGCCTCAATTATATTCTTTTTGAAACCATGCCAGAATAAAATAGGCAGGGTTTGATTTCCGTATGTATTCTAAAATATGCGGGGGGTGGGGCTTGTGACTAAGTAATACCAGCCACACGGGTCGACCGATCAGGTTAAGCTGCGCTCGCCGCAGTTGGTCCGTGGATGGGTGACCATATTTACGTTCCAAGACACCTCCGTGCCTCGGAAAGCACGTTAAGCCGTTGGTCCAGGCTGTCATTTGTGGATCTTTGACAGTCGTTACGGGTCGTCAGAAGCCCGAAAGTTTGACAACTAGTCTAAGCAAGGAGTATTGTATTACCCAGCAACTGGGTTGTGGAGGTCTTCAGCTGCATTAGGTTAGACTGGAAGCCGACCTCAACATTGTTGGGAAAAAGCTAGGCCGATATTGATGCATTCTAAGATATAAGAGGAAATCTAAGGAATTTTCCACCCTTAAAGAATGGCTAATAATGAAAAACATTTATTCACATTTAGTACCTATTTCATCTTGTCTAGGCATCTCAATTAATATGATAAGCAGGAAATCTGTTAAAGAAGTCTTCTTCTTTAACAGATTTCCTGCTTATCAAAAAATGTAGCAAAAATGTTTTCGGAGCTATGTTTGTTTCTTAATTATATCCATTCGAGCTATTTACGAAAAATATTAAACCAAGAACAGAAAAGCTACACAAAATTTTGCATCAACATGATTTTTTTATCGGTTCGAATTCACAGACAAACATGACAGATTTCTTTTTTTGAACACAAGGCCTATGCAGCCGCAAGCCACAACTAAAAAAAAAGTAAATCACTGCATTACGTAACTGTAAATCCTATCCGTTCCAAATTCAAAAGGCTGACCGTTGCATGACGTAGCGAGGCGTGATACAATTCCGAAAATGCCCGCGGTTGACGGCCGATGACGTCGTAATCAGCTGAGCAGTGAGACAGAGATAGAATATATTTGTGTCATTGTGTCTCACTCTTCTAGAAACTGCTTGGTCGATTTGTATGTGGTTTTCAGCGTATGAAAATGGCTACCCAGACTATCATGTTTGATGACGTCATTCGGTCTATAGGAAACATCAATATTTTACATAGAGCGACTGTTATCTGACCTCCTTAACCCAATTACGGTGAAAAACCGGTCATAAAGTGACATGAATCTGTAAACTTTTGACCCAATTTCAATTCATTGAATTCTAATGACGAAATGACAGAACCGTGCAAATATGACAACGTTTTAAATCAAGAAGGATATTGCAAAGACTGACATTTTGTAAATTGTGAACTGCTGTTTCGTGGAACGGAACGCTTAAACTATTGTTTTTAGTTCCGTTTTACGGAATGCGATAGGGTTTCATAAGAAACTTTTGTTTTAGAACTGCGTTGTTCTTCTAAACTACGCAACGAATTTTGATGTGGATTTCACGATCATATCGCAGAAATACATACATACGGGTCGAATACGAAACCTCCTTTTTTGAAGTCGGTTAAAAAGAGCTAGAATGTTTTTTAATAATGAAAAATCGATTAATCTTTTCTAACCGCTTAAGCGGTGACAATTAACCAGAAATTATCAAACAAAATCCTATAATAAAAATATATGACATATAACACTTTGTAAATATGTTTTTAATTACTTTTCTCGTTAGATACCTAATGAGAGAGCCACGTGTAAAGATTAGCTTAAATTTTTTCCTTTTACTGTGAAAATAAAGAATATTTTCTAAAAATTGGTTATCAACTCAACTGTCAAAAGGTAAATTATCCTTGGTGTATTTAATCAATTAATCATTCATGTCTTTAAAATAAGAACTGCCAATATAAAAAAAAATACAGCCCATCTTTTTTTTTTGAGAGTGTGGCACTGGTCTAAAGTTGGTGCAACATCAGAAACAGTAAAAAAAACACTATCGATATCAAAATCACTGACGAGTGACACATTCCAGCTTCATTATAAATCTCAACAAAGGGTATCGGGACATACTGAGTTCCTACCTACACCCACCAAAGGGCCGTCCCTATAACGACACTGTACGCACACACGCTCCCGCCAAGTCATCGGCCGCGATCCGACCTTGCCTCGGGGTCGATGAACTTGCGACCAAAAATGGCTGCGAATCAAGTACGAGTTGTATCTTCACGGTTGAACGGGATTGGGATAAACAGGGTTATTGGATAGGTTATTTTGAATTACGTTTTACTGTAAAGTTGCGTTTGTTTTTAATTATTAGAAAATTAGTAAAGAATTGACTGTTGAATCAAAATTTTTATCGTTTGCCATTTGTCTCGATTATAAGCCTATTTTTTTTTGTTCGTGTTAGACAACAGTTTTTCTAATCGATAGAGCTTAGAAAAGTCGACACGGTGAAGTTAAATTCGTCGACAATATTGTACTACTAATGCATCATTTAAAGATTTCGTCACACACTGCAAAAAAATCACAATTCGTTTCCGTGTTCCAAAACGACCCTTATTTTCTTAAGCATCTGCCAAAAAAAGTCACTAAAATTTTCTTTTACACCAAAATCACATGTATTAATGATGTTTTTTCTTGTTGTTTCAGCTCAAATCGAGATAATACCATGCAAGGTATGCGGCGACAAGTCTTCTGGTGTCCATTACGGCGTCATCACCTGCGAAGGATGCAAGGGATTCTTCAGACGGTCGCAGAGCACAGGTCGGCATCTGTTTATCTGCTATATTTATTTACCATAGATTATAAACTGCTTTGGCAAACCTCCTTGCACGATAGCGCTAGAGAAACGCCAGAAAATACAAAAAAAAAATATTCTTCGATCAGCCTTCTTAGAAGAAATGAGCCTGGCCGAAAACACTATTACAAAAAAGAGTTCTTATAATTTATTAAGGGCCCACGCCACGATACAGTCTTGGTATATTTGGATTTATTAGACTAAAATCTGGGTGTGAAACCATGGCTGTAAAGCATAGACAGACATCTTTGTTTTTTGCACGAGGTGGACGGTTCAAACAGGGCCTTACGCGAAATTAATATTGAAAAAACAAGGTTTGGGGCTTCTGAAATTTCAATAAAGTGTCGTGGGGCGCTTTTGCATAATATAAACTAAACATCTATCCAGCCTGTTACATAGAAATACAAATCGCAGACTGTGAACCAGTTAAAGCTTATGCTGAAATGCCTAGAAACAATTATCTTATTCAATTCAATTTTTCCTTATATTCATTCTTATCAAGGAGGGGCTTATGGCTAAGTAATAGCAGCCGCACAGGTCGACCGATCAGGTAAAGCTACGCTTACCGCGGTTGGTCCTCGGTCGTGCTTCAGAAAGCACGTTAAGTCGTTGGTCCAGGCTGTCATTCGTGGATCTTTGATAGTCGTTACGGGTCGTCTGAAGCCCAAAAGTATAACTGGGGTGTAGAGGTCAGATAGGCAGTCGCTCCATGTAAAATATTGGTATTCAGCTGTATCCGGTCAGACTGGACACCGACCCCGACATAGTTGGGAATAGGCTAGGGTTATAATTCGTTCTTATCAAAAAGTCTAAGAAGAAAATGGGCGGTTCCCTCTTCATCTGTGCTTCGTTTGTATGGCTTTTAGGAGCAGTGATAATTATGTGATCACCACGCTATGTACATAAATAAATCTGTGATCGCAGTATGTTTAAGCCTCAAACGCCTAGAACCTCATTTAGCTAGGAACTTTTTAAATATAGGAAAATTACACAGTACTTTCTTATCGACGTACATGCAGCTTTGTAGTAATATTTCTTATCACAATTATTATGTATTAAACGAAGGAGAGTTATCAACAGTAAGGGCATTGGTTTCTTTCTTAGGGGTAAGCAGAATTACAAGTTAAGTTATGGCATGGCTTGAAAAATGGTAATGCATCTTTTGACTTTTAAATAAAGATTATTAAAGCAAGATGTGAAAGGGACAGACAGAGTTTTAGTATACAAAAAAGGGAGACAGATATGTTTGAGAAAC
Organism: Polymixis lichenea; assembly: GCA_949091785.1. Taxonomy (NCBI): domain Eukaryota; kingdom Metazoa; phylum Arthropoda; class Insecta; order Lepidoptera; family Noctuidae; genus Polymixis; species Polymixis lichenea. The sequence goes on along the minus strand of OX420958.1, from coordinate 10,105,275 downwards.
AAACAGAAAAATATGTTTGGAATTTTGAATTTAGACGAAATCAATGCTTACTTAAGGCGGATTCATCTCCTTAGATTTCAGAGGTAAGATTTGAACTTATACTCTTTGACCTATAGATTGTCATTCCAACTTTCTTACTGTTGAACTAATTCGTAACTTGCATGCATAACCTTATTTTAACCAAGAAATTGCATAACGCACTTCAATTATAATCTGAATGATTTTGGACGATATTGCTTATCCATTGAAAGGCTTGTGGCGATCGATCAGGTTAAGCTACGCTCGCCGCGGTTGGTCCGTGGATGGGTGACCATCTTTACATAACAAGACCCCTCCGTGCCTCGGAAAGCACGTTAAGCCGTTGGTCCCGGCTGTCATTTGTGGATCTTTGACAGTCGTTACGGGTTGTCAGAAGCCCGAAAGTCTGACAAACAGTCTTACGGCATCGTATTACCCAGTAAATGGGTTGTGGAGGTCAGATAGGCAGTCCATGTAAAATACTGGTATTCAGCTGCATCCGGTTAGACTGGAAGCTGACCCCAACATAGTTGGGAAAAGGCTAGGCAGATGATTGCTTATCCATTGATTCATATGTTAAAAAAATTGTCTGCACAGCAACATAAATAACGCAATGAATGTTACTGAACTGTCAAAATGAAAGCCATTGCTACTGTAGCTAGTGTGTTACGCAATTTTTCGTCAGTCTTTCAAAATCATCTAAATCTCGGATCGAAGATGTCATTTTGAACGACTGACTATGCCTCTAATTAAACGGTCGCGCTAAAGGTGCGCTTACACGAGTAACTAAAACTGCTCCATCTTGGGCAATTCTCGTCAACTATGACGTCTCTACTACATCGAGCAATGTGAGGCAATGGCAACATATAGCAACCGGTTGCCAGAGATACGGCCACACAATATGGAGCAATATGAAGCAATTTAAAAAAATAGGCAATACGCCCCCCCGCCGCCTCCGCCTACGAGACAGAAACAAAATTGACTAAAAATTTCCAAATCGATTGGATATTCGGCAACTCATGAAATATATGGAGCAATCAGGAGCAATATAGCCGAAACACATCGGCAATTTATGGTTGTTGCTCCAGATTGCTCCACTAATTGACCCAGATTGATGCATTAGTGTTGTCGAGCAATAATTGCTCAAAAATTGCCCGTGTAAGAGCACCTTAAGGTACACCGTTAAATTCATACCTTCTTACGTTTTTGAAATTTGCAGGTCAATGTCCGGCTCTATGTATGTTGGTCAGAAAGTCACATTAATGATTTAATGACAATAATTCTATAAATAACATATTATTTGATGTGGTCACGTAGCATATTTTGATCAACATGCAACCTTACACTGACAAGCTCTTTTAAAAAAAAAAACTTAAGAAAATTTGAATTTCGCGCGCCGCCACCCTGACGCTTTCGCCTTAAGTGTATAAAATGACACTGGTCATACGACTCCTACCTATAGACATAGAAGAATGGATTGACCGTTCCCTATTCAAATGTGCATTGAATACAGACCTATAAGTTTGAGAGACAAAGCGAAATTTCGGCCAGTAGTAACTAGGTACTGGCCGAACATTCGCAAAATCAGAATTATAGAAAGAGACAAATGTTCTTTCTAGAATTCTGATTTTGAATATACTATTGAATTTGATAAAATAAAGTGACCGGTTGATACCGGTGGGATGCATGCAAAAATATCTCGAAAAAAAAAAAGAAAATGATCTTGAGAGTGACACTTTTGTAAGGTTAACGCTCAGTCCTTATCTATGGTCCTATACTCGATACTATTTCTCGATTGTTTTAATACCAGGTATCGATACTAACCCTGTGCTCTCTTCCAGTTGTGAACTACCAGTGTCCTCGGAACAAGGCATGTGTGGTGGACCGAGTCAACAGGAATCGGTGCCAGTACTGTCGGTTACAGAAGTGTTTGAAGCTTGGCATGAGTCGTGATGGTGAGTAGCTTGACAGCTATTTTTTTTTTCCTAAAAAGAAATACGGGAATAGCGTTCATTACCCCCAGTATTACAGCTAGTTTTAGTGAGTACTTACACAAAACTATAATATCGGAAGCAAAAGGCTTAAAAGCCATAGGCTTAGCTTAGGCCCCTATTGGGTTTCTTTGTGAATGCGATTTTTGTATCGAACAAGAAAACAATTTATTTTGATTTAATTAACTAATTAGAAATTGGAAAGGATCATAGGACATCGGAAGCAAGCTGTTGCAAAAAATAAATCGAATTCAATTTATTTATTTTAGAAAAAATGCAATGCAATTTTAAATCATTCTGTTTGTAACCGTTCTGATTCGAGTGCTTACCCAATTTATTAGGAAAAAAAAAAATTATTTAAATCTTAATTCCGTGGGAATAGAACGCTAAATCCGTACTCACTAACGTTAACTAGTTTAAATGTTAACATAAAATAGAGAGAAAAAAAAATCGAATATATCGCACCAAAAAAAAAACTTTTTACCTGCCCCCTTACAACATAAGTTTACATAAGCACACATTTTACACACAAACACATACACTACACAAAATAACAAAACGCTATTATTATTCCAATAATAATAATTCCAAATTCAAATCACAATAAAATAAGGAAAAGAATTCGAATTCACCTCAAAACCACGTGTCGACCGATGAGGAAGCGAGCGTTGGGTCATCGACCTCTTATCAGTTACTGATAACGCTCTGTGTATATAAATACTCAAAGCAAGTTTATAGTGAGAAAATGGTGCTGTAACAATGAGTCCAAGAGTTACTTTTAATTATTTTGTTGAGTCCCACAGCTGGGCAAAATATTTTCAGTAAAGATCCACTATTGATAGTTAATTCGGATAATATTTTCAATCATGATTCTTTATCCCAGAGCTGGGCAACTTTTTTGTAACCCAAGGCCACTGCTGGACATAGGTTTTCAAATTTATAGTTACCATGAGCGTTTGTACGCGTAATTTTCACACATTCCCCTGAGATTATTTTTAAGTAAAACACCTAAATTCGTAATATCTTTATAATGATAAGATTTCCCTATTAACAGATAATATTTATGATAAAATTACTACTAAATATACACACATAGTACATATAGTACATATAGTAGCCGTCAGTAAGTAGCTAGGTATTTTTTTGTGATATTTCCTTAACTTCTGTCCTGTAATGTTTACAGACTTAAAATGCTAAATGAAGTACTTATGACTTAGGACTAGATTCAAGTTAGATTGAAAAATATAAATTAAAAATATTGTGTAATTCGAGTAACAAAGAAATTGAGAGAATTGCAAGAGAATCGAATGAATCCTTTTTGCTATACAGAAAAGAGTTTATTTCTCCAGTTAACCATGCAGAGTAAAAAAACTAAACATTCGGGTACTACTAGCGCCATCTGTTATCGATTTTATCAACCTTTTTTACATAAAAAAATAGTAGTTATTCAAAGCATTGTAAAACACGATCATTGATAAGTAAACAAGAATAAAATCAATTTACTGACAGGGTTTTTTTTATTGACATCATAATCTAACAGCAAAAATGTTGGACAGCTTGAACCTACAGGTGAAGTCCGTATTCCGTGTCTACAATCTAGACACAGTCCTTTTCAATAAACCCTACACCACCTACAATCACAGCATTCGTGCTAACAACGCCCTCCATTACAGAAAAAAACATTATTCTCAACACAAAGACATACATAATAATAACATACATACGATATGTCACGCCAAATCGCGTGAGCTCACATAGCAAGACGTCGCCGACGCGTGTAGTGACGGGTACTTGCGCAATACTTGTAACGATCAGATAGTGATTATCGATAGGCTTGAGGTTTTATCGATAGTCGAAGACAAATGGCGGATATCGATAAATTAAAATTGTCTCAGTTTCTTAAATTGTGATTAAGTATTTGACCAAATAAGGATTAGTCATAATTTTAGTAATTTTTAATGTCAAATCTTATTTTGGCTACTGATCGGTTAATTTAACAATATAATAAAACGGTAATTTAAGTAAGAAGCGTTATAACAACCTCCACAATGTTAAAATATCTACGTCAAGAGCTCTCTACGCACTCCGCTACCAACCTTGCTGACTGGAAAATCTCTTACAATATGTCACTAACACAAGCGAGATACTAAATCAAAAGTTTCAAAAACTAGGGCTTAGTTCTTCTTCTTCTTATCAATGATACGTCTTGTCAAATTATTTAGGCCTTGTTGGTAGCCAGTTTAATAGCGGCATTTTGTGTCCTTTCCGAATATTAGTTCTCATTCCCATCTCTACTTGTCTACCTACACGACTACTTCTGCATAACATGTCACGTTGTAGATCATACATAACGCGATTCCGGCGACGCGTGCGCATACGACTTGTTGCGCAATGACTGGTTACTGGTTAGATGCGCGGATGTTGATAAATTAGTTATGTCGATAAATTGGTGGTTAGTGATAGAATATTATAATTACGTTAGAAATTCTAAGTCTAGAAAGTTATGTTGAAAGAGAGAGGGCCACAAGTGTCAAATAATGCTCCTTCAAAGACTAAGAGAGAATACGAAATGTCTCTTAATAATACATTAATTGCACTAGTCACTTTACTCAAAAACATTTGAGTATTAAATATGCGCAATGATAAATTAATTACAATTGTTGACTAGGTTTTTCTAACAGGACATGGAACTATTAAAATGAGAATCAGTAACTGTTATTGAAGTCTTGATCCATTTGAAAATGACAATTCATTCAAATTGTCAAATAACATGTTATGAATAAAATCATCGACAATCCAGAACCATCGACAATCCACAACCCTACATATTGCACAATATAGCTGTCGTGAAGCGTAACATAAACATATCCAAGTTTTTACAGCGACACACACACAGTTTCTTACGCGAACACAACGCACACACACACACACATAGGACGGCTTTATGTAACATGCACTAATTCAAGATACTAGTACATGTAAGTACTAGTAGGTATATTATTATTTTATAATGTAGGTGTTACGTATGCACGCGGTTTTTCCTGACTTTTTTGTTGGGCTAAAAATGTGCGTGACATTTTTTTTTGCGATAGACCGCGTGAGGAAAGTAAAGGAAAATATTTAAAGTTCTGCTCGTTGTAGACTTTAGTGTTATTTTGTAATCTTAAATCATATTTCTATCCTACTAAGTTTATATTTGCAATGTAGCTATGATATCATCAAAGCTAGCAGAACATGTTCTCATTCTTTCCGCATACCCCGCCGAGCCTCGACTATTGATTTAAGACCAAAAATAAATATTTTTCGACACACATACAGTTCAAAGACTTTTCTTTGTTTTTAGTGAACAAACAACTATTGTTACCAATTTAATTGTTTCTACAAAAATCTGGGACGACAAACTATGGACCGACTGTTCCTAAATACATGTAGAAAAAATAACCAAAATACAATACCTGTCTGGACATACAATATGCTCAGAAAGACAGGTCAAACTTAACTGGGTGTGTAAAAGTCATCGAACTTCTAACAAAGAAAATTCATAGACGAATTCTAAACACAAAAAACTCAATTCCTTGAAAACTAATTTAAGCAACGAAATTAAAAAGGCACCTCATGAGGAATTCGAAGTTCGAACCGCGTTCGTAATTCAAATCGGTCGCGTTGCCGCCCAACGGGATCGCGCCGAGTTACGTAGCAAGGATACGTCACTTGCACGTACTATACATACATACGTCAGAGTTCGCGAGTTCGTTGTTCTACTAGGCAGTGTGCCAACGGCCGAAGTGTCCCGAACACACACGAACGCGCACCTTACACACACAACCAATCAACACCCGTTTGTTCACGCATACTATCAAACGAACGCGTTTCATTCGTGTTTCGCACACTACACCGACCTATGTGTGCAGGTATTGAGTAACTAAGCGATGAAGCTAGGTGTCATTGAGAACATAATTGCATTGTATTGTTAGGCTCGCCGATTTTAGCTGCGTTTTTTCATCGTGTGAATATTAAAAGGCATGGGAATGATGCGAATATCGGATTCCCTGTTATGTCATTTGTGTCATTCGTTTTTCGTGCGCGACGCGAGCGCTTGTGGCGGTGAGTGGCGAAACTAAGCTAAAGGTTTAATTCTCCGTTTTCAGCTGTGAAGTTCGGACGTATGTCGAAAAAGCAACGTGAGAAGGTGGAAGATGAGGTGCGGTTCCATCGTGCACAGATGAGAGCGCAGGATACCGCGCCTGATTCGGTATACGACGCCCAGCAACAGACGCCGAGCTCAAGCGACCAATTCCATGGTCATTATAATGGGTAAGTAACGCCATCTATTATCGAAAAGTCAAACAAAGAAAATGCTTTAGCGCTTTTCACCTCGTAATTTGTTGTAAATTATTTCATTCAAAATCAAAATCATAGTATTTTATTTCACATAAACCTGCATGGGCACTTGTGAAACATCAGAAGCTCGGAAGCATCAGGAGCACGGTTCCAATTTGTCGCTTCCTAGCCGGCAAGAAACTCCACCCACGGTTACTCTTCTAAAAATAATTGGATTTTGCAATGTTTTCAAATTACAGTGATAATAGGTATAGGAGGACAGTGCAGGCATGTCAATAAGTACCAGGTACTTAGAGGAATGAAATAAAGAATAGAAAATCGTATACAGTCTGCAAGGCCTACAACGTTCTCTTATTCACAATATGTAAAAGAATCTACATAAATAAAATGAACCTATTTAAACCAAGTGATAAGATTTCCATCACAATCACTAATAAATAGTCGCTATTGGAATTGATGCATAATGTCAAATAATGACGAGAATATGTCAGACATTGTAAAAAATAAAAAGATTAAAAATTGACATTGTAATTTGGGACCAGTTAATAGACTTTTGCATAGTTATGCTGTTAATGAGGTGCCAGGGAAGCCACATGTGCAGAAGGAATTAATGCCAAACTTCCCTGTCTTCAACGTAGTCTTTTATCTTATAATATGCGTTTTTGATAAGGACACGTTTGATGTGAGCTTTCCTGTGAGACTTTCCGTCGCTAAGTTCTGTAGCCGATTTTGGCAACTTGTTAGAGAAACGGATACTGTTTATTATAAATGACTTGCTAGTTTTAGTTAATCTAAATTTTGGAATCACAATTTCTTCTTTACTACGTGTATTTAGATTATGGAAATCGCATCTTTTTGAAAAGACCTAAGTTTTTGCGAACATAAAAGGATTTTTTTCTAAGATGTAAAGAGAAGGCAGAGTTAGTGTACCAATTTCGTTGAATTCATTTCTAAGAGACTCTCAAGTCCCCATTTTTAAAAAATTCGCGGATTGCCCTCTTTTGTAAAATGAAAAGTGAATCTACGTCAGCTGCCGATCCCCCCAGCAGAACGCCATAAGACATAACTGTGAAAATAAGCAAAGTATACCAACCTAGCCGTGGCTACATTTGAGCTGAGGTTAAAGAGCTCTAATGTGGGCACCCCATTGCAATTTTTGAATCTAAAGTAATTCCTAGAAATACAGTTTCCGTAATACGAATATTAAATTGAAAAACGGTAATTTTTTATAAAAGCTTAATTTATAAGCTATCGAAGTTCAAATATATTTTTTCTATTGGTGGAATGTGGTATGTTAAAATTGCAAAGACTGCCCTTCAAGACTATAATGAATTACGTTCCACATCTTATGCCAAACGTGCTATACAATATGTTATTCATGCAACTTGGCATTAAAATGCATAATGGTTGGCAGTCAAACTATGAAACTATGACTCGTTAGAACTCCGAGCTTTCTAGTTTACCGTCACCGTTGTAATTCATTACTGCACGGACTTCAATTTGTGTCAGCGGTGCATCAGACGCTGTCATTATTGTAAGCGTCCAACGGTATACTGTCGTGACGAAGTTGAATGGCGCTTAACGGTAGACTGTAAATACTGCCACCTAGTATCGAGTAGCGGTACTGAGCGTTTCTCATTAAGAATGATAGATGGCGTTGTTTTTATTATTGCGCGTCTGAGATGTCTGTTAATAGATTTACGATTTGTTTTTCATTGGATTTAACAGTAAATAGATGTTAAGGAATGAGGGAAAAATTCTTAAAGCGACAGTTTTTGCTGTGAACTGGGATACTTCAATTACTCATCATAATTGATAGCTTGTTGCTTGATAGCAATTTGATGTGGTTTTTGTCATTCTTTTAAGCCGAACAGTTGTCGTCGGTATGCAAGTCTACTGTTCATTCTAGGAAGTTAAATACATTACTGCTTCTGTTTTTAATGAGAAACTAATTTGCATTCACCGAGAAAACATGACTTGAGGAAAACTCACTTAAGTGAGGCAATTTTCCAATTATTAAACGTTAACCTATTTGGAAAATAAATTATTTAATCTACCTACAACAAAATATTTTTGTTGAACTTGAAACATCATCCTCATCAATTCAGCCGAAAGACGTCCACTGCTGGACATAGGCTTTATAACCTAAATCCAAGAGTAAATAAAGTATATCAGCAGCAATTCAGCTTCAAAATTAAAACATCCAAACCTAACCAACAAACTTTAACATCCACAGCTACCCCGGCTACGGATCCCCGCTGTCCTCATATGGGTACAACAACGCGGGTCCAGCTCTACCATCCAACATGGGCGGCATCCAGCCGCAGCCACCTCAGCAACAACCCTACGATGTGTCAGCAGACTACGTCGACTCCACCACAGCTTACGAGCCGAAACAGACTGGAGGGTTCCTGGATCCTGACTTTATCAGTCATGGTATGTATACTTTTGGGTTTATTTTTCTAGTTAAAGCTAGTAGAGGGTTCCTTTGGAAGTACTTCGTTGCCGTGCAGTGATAACCTTGTAGAGAAAATCTCGAAATGCATATTTAAAACATACATGTACACGTCTAAGATGCCTGCCTCCCTATCGTCGACTAAGACTCAGAGATCGTCAATGACGGCCAAATATTCATACAGTTTTTATCTTCCCCTGAAAAATAACGTTCATTCCAATCACGCGGTTTTCGCTGCACGGCGACGACTTGGAAGACAGCTACCATGCACGGTGTCTTCCACTACTATCTGCCACTTACTATCAGTCGAGTTCACGGCAATAGGCTTCGGAAAACATCATACGAAAACATATTTTCTAGTATGAATGCATTTATTCCGTCGGCGAAGTAACCATGAAAATAAAACCCTATTCTGAAGTCACTCGAGATTGTTTCATAAAACAGTAGTCTAAGAATTTAACTGATCATATAACTTTAATAGTAGTATTGTTAGTATCACTTACTAACATCAAACTTACCTATAGACGATCAACAAAAAGGGACGACAATAGTCCGAGCGTCCGGCTCAACATCTACCTCAACAGCCACAACATCGACAACGTCCATGCGACAGTCATCCATAAACGAGCTCCCGAGGACACGAATACAAGAATTCGATCGCTATGACCAAGACAGGATCCAATCTCCAGCGTCCATTTCAAGCGGGGTGATAAATATTAAGCAAGAAATTAAACCAGAAACATCAATGGGAGTTGATAATCTTGTAGCCAGTTATGTTGATTCAACAACATTCCTGCATAGTCCCTCAAACATCCAACATAGTCCCATGGACATCCAAAATTCTGTGCTGGTAAGCGGGCAAAGTTCTGTGTCTCTGACGAGCGAAGATTTGAGCCCGGATGACCTGACGTCCAGCAGCGGGCATGGAAGGTTGATGGACCCGCTAAATATGAATATGTCTGGGATGGGAATGGTGAATCCTAATGCTGTGTCAAATAGAAGACATCAGGGGTCCAGCCATAGTTCGAGCGATGATTTGCCTTGTAAGTGGATGACGTTGGATGATTTTGGTTACGCTACACGATTATTTTGCCAGTTTTTTTTTGTTGTTTATTATTTTCGTATGTAGTATTTCTTTCCTAGTTTTTTTTTTGTGTAATTTTGAATCGAAAAATGTCTTTATATACAACGTGACATTTTAGTCGTCTTGCAACGGCAGCCCACTTCATGTATCCAAAAAAAATATATATATTTTTGGACATATGAATAAAAAAAAATATCATTCACTAAGACACCCTGGTTTTGAACACCCTGTTAAGATAGAATGAATGATCAAATGTAATGGTATGTAGAAAACTTCTACCATTTGATACGTAAACATTATTATCATGGCGGGTGTTTCATAATCCTAAGCATTATTTATTTTTATTAGTACCTATTATCTTAATTAATGGTAACAAATTTTTTATCGCGCCTGTAGGTGTTTTATGTCGGATACACTGAGTGGACCACCTTTGTAAGACGACTAAAATGTCACGGTGTATCTAGGAAAATACTGACGTAGAAACTTGATTAATTAGCCATAAAACAGAACATAGTATCTATATTTGGGGCAACACAACCTTGCATATTTCTGCCAAATAGTAATACTGAATTCCAGTTTGAACGGTATTTACTGATGACATTACAAGCCGATCAGACGACAACTTTAGTGGTAAGGATAGAAAATACCCTTGATTTAGATCAAGCACATGAGACATCAAATTTATCCTTGAAGGTTGGAATCGCAACAAAAACCCCTCTTAGTTTCACAAGTATCGCTGCTACTTCATCTTTCAGTCAATCTATTTACAAATCTATACCTACATTAAGTAAAAGGCCAATGAAAATTTTAAAATTATATTCCACCACAGTTTCAAGTCACCGAGGGTCGTTTCGTTTTTCAATATTTATATCGTTATTGTCCCACAATAAGTTAAAACGAGGACCAGTGAAGCATGCACCAGGAATAGCATCACTGAAGCCATTAAATGGGAAGATTCGGAGGCTGCTTCTTAGCTGAAGAAAAATGTAATATCAAATTATTGTTCAATACGTCATCAATTTTCACTAACTGGTGAATATAAGACGCCTCGTGGTCTACAGGTTTATTTTATGATATTCTTTTCCACTTGTATCTATCCTCATGCCGGTCAAAGGCCTCTTCTTAAACGGAGAAGAGACGAGAATTGATCACCACGTTTTGTCATAGCGGGTTGGTGGTTTTAGACTATTTTCTGTCAATGATCTAAGTAGTTCCCTACTAATATTATAAATGCGAAAGTCTCTGTCTGTCTGATACGCTTTCACGCTTAAACCGCTGAACCAATCGTCATGAAATTTGGCAGAGATTCAGCCTGAGATATGGAGAAGGACATAGGAAATTTTTACGAAGTAAAAAAAAAATTAAACTCACATTATTTAAGCCGCGCCCATCAGTTCTGTATTGTTCATTCAACCCGTATCGGTTCGTGTTCGGATCTTTTATTATTATCATTGGTACAGGCAGAGACAAACAGAACGGCAATATACAAGCGGCTAATAAGTAGAAATAAAATATTAGAAATGGCGCTATGGTTGGACAGAAAGAGATATAATTCGGTGTTGTATTAGTTAACTATTGCACGCCATTTTGTATCCATCTGGAACCAAACATAACAAGACATAACATCACGCCTGTATTCCCGGGACGGTTGAGCAGAGGTGTACTTAAAGTACACGTTTCGCCAGATATATTTAAGACCCATGTATTAAGGGGCGATTCTAGTGCCTTCAACCGGGCACAAATCCAGACTCCGGGTTGCTACTGAGAAATTCCAGATTGCAATATCTCTATGCTCAGAAATAGCGCTTGCGACTACTAGACCGACGAGCCAGTCAAATGATATGAGCTAGCGAAACCTCGCAAGCGTGATGGGTATTAAAAGAAAAGTTTAGCTATCTAATTTAGTTTGACCCTAGAGATGTCTCGTCTGACGAAAGCGTGCGATCTTAATAGTGTGTCTGATGCACGCACTTATTGTTGCTGTGTGCTTACGGAGCACTCAGTATTGTTCAAGATGCTTTGGCGAACACAGAAACATCGCGCTCACACTATTATGACCAAACCAACTTCGTGAGATACGACATCTATACTGTAGTTTGATCAGTATGTAATGTTCCCAGTGCTCGGCACAGGCGTGCTCTCTGTAACAGGAAGTGCGCCAGTGCGGGTTTAAAGTAAACTGTAGTAACAAGGGCGGTTTTCGCAGCGCATGTATTACTGGCGTGCAGTTGATATTTGGCTGAAAGAGCATATTTGGTCTCTTGTAAGGAATTATTTATAGAACTGAAGACTTAAGTATTGTTCATGCATAAGGAAGGGAGGAAGGACTTAAGTTCAGCGTACTAGCTAATATCAAAATGAATATTTAATTATACATACGCCAACATAAACAACAGCAACATGAGCCTAATAAAAAGGCAGTTAATGGTTCCATAGCCGTGATTTTTTTATAATTTCATTACAATTTTAACCAAATAATTATTTGTTTTCAATTTCAAGTTCTAATTTGATAGGCATTGTCAGTTGACATTAGAATTGTCAGTAAAAATATTTTTTTATGGTTTGTTTCGTTCGTAAATATTTTATTGATAAACTTATTTGTTGTTTAATTTTGTTATTTCGTTATAGATTGCTTGACATAATCATTTGTAGTAATTACACTATTATTTTCATGAAAATGTTTATTTATTTAATTTTTTGTTAGTAGAACTCTGCACTAGCTTTAAGACACTGCCATCTACCGGCGAGTAGCTAAACCTATTCTTCTTTTGCAGCGGAGGGCGATATCAGCAAGGTCCTTGTGAAGAGTTTGGCCGAAGCACACGCGAATACCAACCCTAAGCTTGAATACATACATGAGATGTTCAGAAAGCCACAAGATGTTTCCAAGTAAGTAATCTAGTTTTTCAATTACTTACTGTGTACTTGAAATATAGTTTTCGAAACCTCGTGAACTTTTCTAATACCTACCAACATTTCGTTCATTTACGTCTCTAGTTTTTTTAAATCCACAACTTGCTTAATTAAAATCAAATCGAGTTATAAAACGAAATTATAGAATAGGTACTATTATTTGCGCCATTGCTATTCTAATTTTTTTATTGAAATAACACCGTTTAGGTCGCATGTCATAAGGCGAGCCCATTACTTAACAAAAAGTGAAAATGGTCCCAATTTTTTCTGACAGTCTACCCCAAACACACTGGTCCTGGTTTCTTTGGGTTTTTCCATAAGGAACTGCTTAGTAGCAACCCGGAGTCTGGACTTGTGAACGATTGAGGGCAATAGACGCGCTCCCTATTATATGAGACTTAAGCATAATTAGCAAAATGAGGGTGAACGGCATCCCTGCCCGCCTCTTGAGAGAATCCAGCCATAATGTTATATTATGAACAGAGATCGGATATTCGGAAGCATATTCACCTAAAGTTGCGGTGTTGGCTAATATGGAACGCGCTTTTGTATCGAAAAAATCTTCATTTAATGTAAAAAAATAACACACACTCTTACAGACTTTATACACCCTACTTACACATATTTGCATCGCGATTAATTTTAAATAAATATGTGTCTGAATAGCTATGCAATCCTAATAATTTAGAAGTCGCTTCCATACTATACACCTGACTGGTTATGCATTCCTGATTGGTTAGGCATCCCGGGATTTTTTTATAAAAAAAAAATGAAATTAAGCATCCCCTTCCATACTTTCATAACTAAAAATTAACTTTAGGTAATAATGCATCCGACTATGAACTAGTAACTGAAAGTACGAGAGGCATGTAAGTGAGAACTTTTATGGAAAAGGTTATAGATACAGAATAGGCGCCAATCATGTTGGTAGTACTAGTTAAAAAAAAAAAATCCGGTAACTGGGTTGTGGCAGTCACTCCATGTAAACTACTGGTATTCAGCTGCATCCGGTCAGACTGGGAGCTGACCCTAACAGAGTTCGGAAACGCGTATGCAGATGATCATGAATGGCTATAAGAGTAGGGGAAGACCAAAAAACGATGACCACAAATAAATTGGGTTACGGGCAAGAGAATGACAAGATTCTAAATTATGTTACCAGCTTCTGCCCGCGACTTCGTTCGCGTCAAATTTCTTGCTCCCCGGCCCGTCGATGGCCTCGCCTGTCCGTGCGAGTACTTCGTATTCGTGACTTTTTTCTCTTTGCTCGGTTCCTAAGGGTCTTAGCGTGGTGTTATATAGCCTATAGCCTTCCTTGATAATTGGGCTATCCAACACCAAAATAATACACCAATTCGGACCAGTAGTTCCTGAGATTAGCGCGTTCAAACAAACAAACAAACTCTTCAGCTTTATAATATTAGTATAGATGTAATAAAATTGACCCTTGCTTTATTTTCCAGGCAATTGTACTATAGTTCAATGACGTACGAAGAGATGTGGCTGGATTGCGCAGACAAACTGACTGGGATGATCCAGAATATCATTGAGTTCGCGAAACTTATACCTGGATTTATGAAACTAACGCAAGATGATCAAATACTGCTTCTAAAGTCTGGTGAGTATAGTATCCATAGATCATTTGTCATCGAATTAGGTTTTTTTTCTCAATTTTGAAGAGAGTCTCTGGCCAGGTGTGGGTACAAAAGAAAAAAATAGTTAGGAATAGAGAAATTATTGGATTATTTTAAATTAGTTTATTCGATGGTTTATGGTTTACTATAAATATATATGTAGGTATAGATAATTATATAACTCTTATTTAATTTACGAAAAGGAAAATCGACATACTTGTTTTTTTTTTTTGGCAAAAAGTTAAAAAACTTAATTGAAGTTTTTTTATCATTTAAATTACATCCTACATCATAGTCTATACAGTATCAAATAATGATATCATCAATCAATGTATCGCTAAATCATCCATTTCTTTCTCTAGGCTCGTTCGAGTTAGCCATCGTCCGACTTTCGCGGTTGATCGACGTGAACCGAGACCAGGTGTTGTATGGAGATGTGGTGCTACCTATCAGGGAGTGCGTGCATGCACGGTAAGTTTCATTTAATTTGGAAACTTTAATTTAAGTTGAGAATTTTCATTTAATTTGGCAAGTAACATTAGTTTTGGAAAACATGAAAAACAGTTAATTATGAATCCAGTGAAAAATATACTACATTTGAGTACAGAATTTTACATTTAACTCTAGAATTTTAAATGAACATTTGTTTTTAATGTAATTGGTATTTCACAGTCATTATTTTATTTTTCTCCTAACGTCTGTTATTTGATTTGAATACATTTCTTTAACAAATCATATTATCATCTTACAGTGATCCCCGTGACGTGGCGCTAGTGGTGGGTATATTTGACGCGGCGAAGACAATCGCGCGACTCAAACTGACTGAGACTGAACTTGCGCTCTACCAGAGCCTTGTGCTATTGTGGCCAGGTAAGAATCATAACTTTACAGCTAGCAAACAAACTATCTAATTAATACATTAGACACACGTGCCCTAGAAATTACTTACCATAACAATCTGTATTGACATTTGCAGTTGTTACGAATTAGAAAATAAATATTTGGCGGACAGCGACACATTTTGTAAATAGTAATATGTGCTTTCAAAATGAAGTTCATAAATGTTATCGTGTTTAATCTCTGAAGCTGTGCACCCATTTAACCAATGCAGCCAGTCAGTATTTGACCAATGCAGATGTATTAAGAATTGTAGATTATTATTAAGCCTATAAATAACCTTCTTCTTTTCAATCCACAGAACGGCACGGTGTTCGCGGCAACCCCGAGATCCAGTGCCTGTTCAACATGTCGATGGCGGCGATGCGGCACGAGATCGAGACTAACCACGCGCCCCTCAAGGGTGACGTCACTGTACTAGACACGCTGCTGGCTAAGATACCCACCTTCAGGTATGTATAGTATCTAGAACTTGTAACTTAACTGTGATTCTGCACTGAAGAAATATATAGGTAAAAACATCGCAGATAGAGTAGAACAATAATACCACCCTGGTATTGTTCCATGGCAGAGCAAAAGCCTCTTCTTATATAGAGAAGGGATCACAACGCTTGCTCAAGACGGGTTGGCGAGTTCAGACTTATATTAACTAAAACTCCAGGTTTCCTCCTTAATGTCCAAGATAAACTCAGAATATAGTATCTACATATGAATTAAAGTGGATTTGAACCCACAACCTTGTGCATGAGAGGCGAGGCTCAACCATTGTACACATACAGTAGCAGAAAGATTATTTTGAATATACGTAAAAACTAAGAAAAGGCACAAAAAGCAGTAATTGGCGATGGAAAACATTCCAAATCTGCCCTGCAAAATCTACCCTGCTATATTACGAAGAGTGTTTTTCCATACCTTCTAGACACTCTACAAACAAATTTTATAAAAATCTATTGATATTTGCCGAATCTATCGATGATCTAGATCTATTGATATTTGCTTTAGAATGTTTAGGTAAGTGGAATCCTGTTAAAACGCATTGTCTAATACCTTTAAACGAGCAATTCTTGTATATATCATCATCATCATCATCATTTCCGCCGAAAGACGTCCACTGCTGGACATAGGCCTCCCCCAGGCTCCTCCACTTCGACCGGTCTTGTGCTTCCCACATCCAGCGGATTCCCGCGGCCTTCACAAGGTCATCGGTCCACCTCGTGGGAGGCCTTCCCACTCTACGTCTTAATCTGAATCTCGGAAACGGCTCCAACGATTTTCATGAAATTTAATCATGTAGGACCCCCTACTTTTACCCTACCTACCTTCGGAGGTGTTAATCGATCTAGCTAGGTTTTATTTTTAGAAAACGTCATATACATATTATACATCAACACACGCGTTCTTTCCATGGGCGTAGTCATTTCTGACTACTCATGGAAAGAACGCGTGTTCTGTAGTTTCCCACAGAATGCCATCTGTTACGATCCTTACTTACTCCTTTTCCCTCGTTTATGTTCAAACATGTGCCCAAATGCTGGTTGCAAGTACCAATACTAATATCAACAATTTCTCAATTACAGAGAACTATCGCTGATGCACCTTGAGGCACTGTGTCGCTTCAAGGCGGCGCATCCGCACCACGTGTTCCCAGCGCTCTACAAGGAGCTGTTCTCACTGGACAGTGTACTAGACTACACGCACGGCTAGGTCTGCACCTGCCCCAGGTCTGAACCCGCAGGTTTCTATCAGGTTGCGTTAGAACGATCTCATTTTTGCCCAATATAGCTGGACGGTGGCATTTTGAGACCTTTTCAAAGACTCTTGACAGCTTGACAGCTATTTTTTTTTATTAATTCCTACGCAAAACTAAACGCATCTAAATCATTTGTTAATATATTTATAATTGTATGTATGTACCTTGAGACTGTTAAAATATTTACTTAAAAGTATGTACGTACAATAATTAAAAGGAGGTTTATTTAATTCGATTCTAGTTACGTTTAAATGCGTTTAGTTTTACATTTAATCTCAGAATATATGATTTTTTTCATTTGTTATGGAAATCTCTTATTATTTTTTTCGTAACAAGAAATATATTATGTAGCGTTACACACATTTTTGTGGTTTATTTTATACATAATTAGACATAATGTATGTTTGATTGTGTATTGTATACAAAGGAATATCGTAATATAATTATCGTAAAGTGTATCTAACTCTGAATGAAGAAATAATAATAATTATTATATAAAGATATAATAATAGGAATAGAGTTTTTATTAAGAAATAAATAAAAAAGTTATAAAGGTGTAGCAAGTTAAAGATCACACAGTTTCAATCGAACGAAACTTATTTTAAATAGGACTCTTTTTTATTAATTTTAACAGTTTTTTTTTAAAGAATGTAACTTGTTATTTATTTCAAATGATTATTATTATTATTGATGTTTTTTTCGCCTCTGTAGATTGTCGATTTAAGTTGTAATATAGGAATACATGATACTGCCCATTTTTTGTATTTTTTTTCGTTGTTTTTAATTAAATAAAGAAGTACATATATGTCAAATATGTTAAAGCGATGGAAAAATGCAAATCATAATTAAAAGTAATTTTAAGTCGATTAACAGTCGTGCGTTGAACAAAATTATCAAATGTGAATGAAACTTTCAGGAATGAGTAATCAAATTTTCACGGACAAAAAACATTTTTGTAATACTTAGCAGGCAATTTTTATTTATTTTCATTTTCTCGCGTGTAGAGTAAATTGATCTCATTTTTTTTTCGTAATCTTTGCTTGGGTGCCATCTTCGGAATTACGTCACATTTTGCATAATAAAATGAAATAAGAAAAAATGAAAAAACACAATTTTGCATAATAAACTGTTGTATTTTTATCCGTTAATACGTAAATTATTTTTTTACCTTTTTTATTTTAGCTTGACGCGATTTTATACGTATATTTATAATTTAATTTAAATTGCCTGCTACTAATAATTAGAATTATTAAAATAACCATCAATTTTCTAACATTACGCTAAGTTTGTCGAATAGCCTTTACTATAGACTGGATTATATTAATGTTAATAAAAAAGTATAAATCTTAACTTGTATTTTGTAAATAGTTATTAATCATATGTATTTTATATTAAATATCATAAGGTTCGATGGGTTATCTTTAATTTTACATTCTATTAAAAAATATAATAAAAGAAACAAATTTTTCAAGATGGACTCCGAGCATGCTTGACAGATCATGTGAAAAATGTTGTTTTTTTTTCCTTTCTATATATTATATATTTTTTGTTAAATAAAGCAATCTGTTATTGTCTAGTTTGGTTTTATTTTTTTTTAATTTCCTTTTTTGCCTTTTTTTATTATTTTCTATTACATACTGATAAAATAGGTGTAATTAAATAGTGAGATCATACATAATAGTTATAAATTCATACGGGTGGTTCAAATGTTAATTTTTAAACATGATATATTTTAATTTCTATTAAAACTCAGATATATACGTAGAAATAATTAATTTTAAATACTTCCACAACTATTAGTATATGCAATACAGTTTTTTCAAAGAGTGTGTACTCTTCTTTCGCAAAATAAAAAATAAAAAATGTAAAAAACCTAGGCGCACATGTTTAGATTGTTTAGTCATTATGTTTAGCTTCGATATGGGAATGTTCAATTTGTAAATTTATATCGTAATTTATCATTAATATTTGTATAAATAATTTGTTTTGTAAAATATCCCAAAAATTGTATGTGTATCGTGTTATAACAGTTCATTACTTCATTATGTATACTTCAAAATGTCAAACAATCCGCAACTCTTAAAAAATGTTAGCGAACACGAACAAAACACCATGTTTTTTTTTCAGATATAGTATCTATATTGTTACGTAGGTATCTTCTTCATAACTTTCAACTACAATTGGACATTTCCCAAGAAGGTTTACAAAATAAAATTAGTAAAAAACGAAATATTGGAGAAAACGTTTTAGAGCACTAAGACTGAAAAAATTGGCTGAAAACCTATTACCTTCGCTTAACAACATGGTTAAACAGTAAAAAAAAAACAATAAAAATATTGCAACAAAACAATTTTCAGCAATTTCTTGAATTTCCTGATTCAGGTATTTAACTGTTTGAGACCGGCCATGTATCACGAATTTATTTTGAAAATAAATCAATAAAATTATTGGAAGACTATGTGCTACACACTTGCGACTTTTCGACTAATTATGACTGGCTGATTTGTTATTAATTATTTTGATAAGTCGCAAAACTGCATCATGCAGTTTTCAATGACTTTAGAGCAATATTAAAGATGGGAGTTTGGCTGTATTATCATCCATTGTCAAGTGTGGTTGTGAAAGCCATCTACAACCATAATCTCATATGAAATTTGTATTGTCGCCATCTTTTACTAAAAAGGCTGAATTTAATGTAACTGTAGATTTTTTAAAGCTGTCCTCCCAACTCCCGTTGTTTCAGATCTTTGTACACTGCCAACACACTCTCTAAGGCAATATTCTAATGATTTAGGCGAGTGTTAGCTATCCAACTTCATCTTTATTTCAATTTTACAAATACTGTGAGCAATATTGCTCTGCGTCGCTTCTTAAGACATCTTGGGACCGAACTGGGGCTGTTCGTCAGGCATTCAAACAATGCGGTTACGTCTTTTCTTCTTGAAACTTGTATGAATCTTGTATAATCTTAAAAAAATAATCGCAACAAACAGTCGCAAGTGTGCAGCCATCCATAAACAACGCCGTGTCCATAACTTCGAGCAAAACTTAGACTTGATTGGTGCAAATCGAAGGGTGAAGAGAGGAGCATCTTGCCTCTCTTTCGCACATATGCGTTTGAGTGTCAGTGCGATAGTGATAGTATATAGGGTAAACGTTTTACTTGCTGGGTAGTTTTAGTAGGTATTTCTAAAACTTTTGTACTATGTTTTGCTAAATTTTCACTAAAAAACTAATATATAGATTTGGACACGTAAAGGATAGAATAAAAAAAAAAATGTATTTTGGAAAAAGCAAGCATGATGTATATGGGAATAATCGGTTACGAGTGTCTGCATTTTTTTTACAAAAATTGGTTCGATTAGTAAATTATTTTTTTTTCATTAATTCTTAATTCTTTTCTAAGAGTTTCTATTTTGTAAAACGGTACCTACGAATTTATGGGTATCTGAGATCATTATAAATAGTAAAAAGAAATAAAAATAATAAAATTTTTGTATGTCTTGTTTTTCTATGAGATGATTTATATTATCAAAAATATTAATTTGTTAATGAAATAATTAAGTATTTTTACACATTACCTGAACATATGAAGAGTAACAAATATAAAAAAAAAACATAATAATATATCTATGTAAAGAACAGAATATATTAAAAACATATTTTGTCTGCGCAGTATGATCGAAAATTGTGTGACACAAGAAAAAAAAATCCAATTCATTTTAACCGACTTCAAAAAAGGAGGAGGTTTCTCATTTCTTGACTCAGTCTTTCGCTCCGAAACTGTGGGTTAACGTTTTTCGATGACACAGCGCATGAGCTTTGTTGGTTTATGAACTCAAATACAAAAAAAAACATTGTACCTATGTACCTAAAGTAGTTAATGGTGAATTTTGAGAACCAATAGTAAATAAATGTTATTGTTTTTATTATTATTCTCGAATCACTTGCAAATGCGTTTGTGTTTCATTTTTTCTGCCTACCATACCTTTAGAATTTGTAACTTGGGTATATTATTTTTGCTGACCCTACTAAGAACGCTTGAAAAAAAGACACCATGCATAATTCGCTTATAAAGTTACTTTGCTGGGGGACACAGGCCTCTTCTGTGAGGGAGTCGGCCATAATCCACCACGCGGGCTAGATGTCACATGTCTTCGAATTGATGTGCCGATTTCTTCGCATTTTCCTTCACCGTTTGGAGAGCAGTGTTGATAAAATCAAATACACAAAGTAAAGTTTACTGGGTCCGAACTCACGAGCTTTAACTGGTATTGTCAAAATAACAACTTTTTACTAAATGCATGAAAGTTTACCCGGTACTTGTAACAAAAATATTCTTTGGTTCTCTGTCTGTTCGGGGTAATCTCTGAAACGGCTAGACCAATTTTAACGAGACTTGCACTGGCAGATTGCTGATGGTATAAGGAGTAACTTATCACCTTTATTTTAGACAGTGAATTTGAGTTCCACGTAAAAAAATAAAAGCCATGAAATTCAATAGGTATAATTTATAATATTATTTACGATATTTAAAAAAAATAATTTCAGCTCCTGAAATATAAACCTATGACTTTTTCTTATATTTTTACTAATTTTGACAAATTCAAATCTGGGTTTTACAAAAAAACTTCAGACGTCTGCGATGCTTTTTCGGCGAGATATTGGCGATATCGTGTTTTTCACCGTTTCAATGGCGCGGCCATGGGGTTATAGTCATACAGCTCTAAATTATAAAGCTAGGATTTTTTGACAAAATCTATTATTTATTTAAATTTCAGGTCTCTGCAATACTTAGTTTTAAAAATCTCCGTGGACGCGCGGTTCTCCGCGTTTCAATGGCGCGGGCACGTACAAACCCTTATTTATAACTTCTAAACCATAAATTTGTCAAAATCATAGACAAATTTATGGTTTTTTTTTTGAAATACCGCCGTGGCCGCGCCCCATACACGGACACCTTTTCACCAGTCTTACCCACGTCTCGTGTTACCCAGCAACTGGGTTGTAAAGGTCAGATAGGCAGTCGCTCCATTTAAAATACTGGTATTCAGTTGCATCCGGTTAGACATGAAGCTGACCCCAACATGTTGGGATAAGGGGCTAGGCAGATGATGATCATACTTTTTCACGCCTACACTACTGAGGAGATGAATGTTATCCTGGGGAAGAACATTGGCTACTTTTTGACCTAGTGGCATGTTCCCATGGGATCATTTCTAACATCCACTCGGGTGAAGCCGCGGGCAAAAGGTCATCATCATCATCATACCAGCCGAAAGACGTCCACTGCTGGACATAAGCCTCCCCCAAAAGGGGGGATTTTCCATAATTGCCACACTTGGCAGGCGGGTTGGCGATCGCAGTATGGTGGTCAAATGCATAGAGAACGCTGCTGCCCATTCTCTAGTAAGTCCCTTAGTCGCCTTCTACGACACCCACGGGAAAAAATGGGATGGGATGTGATAAATCTGAAAGTTTCATGCACACACACACTTATATATACATTTATATGTGTATGTATATTTTTGTACCATAAACGAGCTACAAAAACTTGGTGATTTCATGCAACCAACGCGGCGTGTTGTCGAATTGAACTCGGATATAGACATAAGCTTGAGGATCCAGGCTAAATTAAAAGCATTGAATACCCTCATCATCACCTACCTAGCCTTTTCCCAACTATGTTGGGGTCAGCTTACAGTCTTACCGGACGCATCTGAATACCAGTATTTTACATGGAGCCACTGCCTATCTGACCGCCACAACTCAGCAGTTACTGGGTAATACGATAACCCTTGAACTGATTTTTTGGGACTGTTTGTGAGACATTCGGGCTTCTGACGACCAGTAACGACTATCAAAAATCCACAGGTGACAGTTTTGAATACCCTATAGATAAGTAAGTAAGTCGTTTATTTGCAAATATGGGTACAGTACATGGTGATAAATTGATTACAGATATGCTCAGCCATATTTTAACAATAAATAGGCATGCAAAATTTATGGAGTCTGGAGCTAAAATAATAAAGGCAATTATTATAACATACATTAAAAAGTTTTAAGTCACAACTTAAATAGTTCACCAACACACAATTTAATTTAATTATTTCAACTAAATAGTCAACATTAAATTAGCTAGCAAAACTGCAGATCTGATGGGTATCGAAATCTAAACGCGATAAAAAAATAAATAAAAAAGATTTGATGTTTTTTTTTTTTAGAAAATATGTTTTTCCGTGTTAAAATATCGATTTACATCACGTCGGGGAAGTTTAATAATAAAATATGTGTTTTTAAACTCATTTTTCGAAACGAATACACTGACTGCAGTGCTAAGAGGGATGTGCGGTGTTACAGGGATGGATAGAATAAGAAATGAGTACATGATAGGTAATTTTGAGTATGAATTTCGATGGCTATAAGAGTAGGAGGAGACCAAAGGAACGATGGATGGACTGTGTGAATGATGATATGGTTAGAAAGGGTGTGACTGCGGAGATGACGACTAATAGAGAAATGTGGAAGAAAAATATATTTTGCGCCGACCAAAAATAAATTTTAAAATATGGGCTGGACAATGATGACACTGACTGCGGTAGACGAAACCCAAAAAAAAACGTGTTTAGACTACCCATCAAATTGTGGTTTCTCTAGCTAATTCAATTTCACCCGGTATACATCTTTGTAATCACAAATTTATAAATTCCCAACAAAATACTTAAGAAAACTTAACTTTGCCCGCATTTCGTGGTTTTTCTTGACCCCAAATTAAAGAATACAGTTTCCATTGAGATAAATAAATAGCTAGTCCTAAGAAAAATACAGCTACGATGAATATCGGGAAGTAAATCGTTCCATAGGTCATTGTGAAAATCGGGTATGGGAATAACCCGCGTTGGCTGTATGTGTGCAGGACACTGAAACAATAAAAAACATGATTTAAAAAAATACGTTCAATTTAAATACGTTCCAACTACAGTTCAGGAGTTTTTGGCGGGATCGCGTTGGAACATGTCGCACGAATTTTCATTTTCATGGAATTTAGTGAAATAGCGAATTAAATTGTATAATTTTGATAGTGAATTATTCAATTTAGTTACGTGTGAGTGCACAAGTGTAGTGAAAGTGAAAATAAGTGACTAACGTGGACTTTTCGTGTTCCCCCCAAAAACTCCTATTAGGTTGTTGTAAAGTTACTACCGCTTTACAATAACTTTGACTTGACTGAAGACGACTATGAATGTTTTGTAACTTCGTGCCCGATATCCGGCCATTTACTTGTTCTAAAAGAAAAATTACTTGACACTGGCTAAATGCACAAACCGTGTGAAGCCAAAATTAAAAAAAAAAAAAAAAAAAAAACTTCTGTTCATTTTTAACCTTTAGATACCAGTTTGACAGGTGTAATGTCAAACTCCAATACTACTAAAAAAACAAAAGACTTGAAATATCAGAAAAGTATCTGGAATTAAAAAAACCGACGATCATGAGGCAAAAACGAAATACCTCGATCTGCTGAAATTTAAAATATGGCTTGCAAAAAAAAATGTTATTAAGGTGAACCTAGTCCACATTTTTCCCATACAAACTTGGGGAGTGTTTTAACTCCACAGTTCGACAATGTACATCAAAAATTAAACATGGTATGGTGTTGTCTCATTATTAATATTGTCTGTACGGAAACAGAATACTAAAATAAAAAGCCATTCAAAAGTTAGGAGCCAACAAAGATTCCTTTTTCTTGCTAATTTAACCTAACTTTGGGCGTGTTTCAGTAATAAAAGAAGTGTAAAATCTGAAAAACCAAGTCGGTACCGACAAAGCTCAAATATCGAAAAGTTCAATAAAGTTTATTTGCTTCTTGATTTATGCAGTGGTTTTTTCATGAAACCCGATCTTCCGAAGGGCTGTTCTTAATTTTTTACGCGCCCGTTGTACTATAAATGATCCTGCATCTCACACAATAACGTTGTGCGTGTAGACTAGCGTCTATCTGCTCATCACTGATACTACCTCTGTCGGACACGATGCCTGGTGAGACAGCGTGCTTTTTAGCCAGGCCCATCAGTGAGTTCGAGCCCGCGACTAGGTTCCCCTTAAGGCTTCCGTAGATACGCCGCAACGTGACTTTAGTAGAACAATTTCCATGAAAACTTAACGGAAATTGTTCACCAGAATCGCGTCGCAACGTCACGTCGCGCCTGTTTGTGGGAGCCTGTACTTGTTTTTTGTAATTTGCATAAACTCATGACATGACATCACGCCATGTTTCTCCGAAGGATGGGCAGAAGTGTACTTATAGTACACCTACGTTCGCCAGTTATGTTTAAGTCCCATGTAAAAGAGGACGAGTCTTTTGCCATCAATCGGGCAACCGCCCCTCCAGTCTGCTACTGAGACATTTCAGATCAAAAAACCCAATAACACGACCTGGGAATCGAACCCTTGACCACCAGACCAACGAGGCATTCTTTGGTTTGTCGAGCGATCAATAACAGTTACACGTCAAAAAACGGTCATCTGTCAAGCCCTCTGCTAAAGATAGATTGACTGTGAGTCTTTGACGTACATTTTCATCGTTATTAAATTACTACTCATAAACTGAGTTTGCTCTCACTGCATTCTGCCACCACTGATCTCTAAACTCACAGAGAGCAGGGCCCTAATTCATAATTACCACTTAACGATGCCTTATTTCGAAATCACGTCAATTCCTTAGATCACACACGACATCTGCTAATATGGTATTAATAATATCGACAAATTGTCTTGGAACATACAGAATATGAGATTGGTTTCTACAAGACACGATATTGACGTGGTTTGAACGTATTAAGGGGAACCTAGTCGCGGGCTCGAACTCAATGATGGGCCTGGCTAAAAAGCACGCCGTCTCACCAGGCATCGTGTCCGACAGAGGTAGTATCAGTGATGAGCAGTTAGAAGCTAGTCTACACGTACACCATTATTGAGTAAGATGCAGGATCATTTATAGTACAACAGGTGCGTTAAAAATTAAGAACAGTCCTTCGGAAGATCGGGTTTTATGAAAAAACCACTGCATAAATCAATGACCAATAAAGTTTATTGTACTTTTCGATATTTGAGCTTTGTCGGTACCGACTTGGTTTTGGAGATTTTACACTTATTTTATTACTTAAACACGCCCAAAATTAGGTTAAATTAGCAAGAAAAACGAGTCTTTGTTGGCTCCTAACTTTTTAGTATTCTGTTTCCGTACAGAAAATATTAATAATGAGCAAAACCATATCAAAAGTTTAATTTTTAATGTACATTGTCGAACAGTGGAGTAATACACTCCCGAAGTTTGTATGGGAAAAATGTGGACTAGATTCACCTTAAGATGCCGCGGGGAATCATTATAACCATACAGAACTGGGGCCCTGTGGTGGCCCAGTGGTTACGGCCGCGACTTACAACTTGTACGTCGTAAATTCGAGCCCGGACAGGCGCATTACTTTGTGTAAATAATTTCATCACCACTGCTCTCAAAACGGTGAAGGAAAACATCGTGAAACTAGCATGTCCTAGAACCAAAAATTCGAAGACATGTGACATCTACCAACCCGCACTGGGCCCGCGCGGTGGATTACGGCCCACTCCCTCTCACAGAGAGGAGGCCTGAGCCCCAACAGTGGGAACGTTATTCGCTGATGATGACTCATACAGGATAAATTTTTATCCAGTGCGTAAACTGTAACCATGAATTCAGCATATCATTGTAGACCCCCCAGCGCAGAAATTTTTCGTCGGTAATACAAAAAAAAAAACAGCTGTTCCATACATTTTGACCGCGTAGGTATTGCAGTTTTCTATGAAACAGCTATTTTTTTTTTTGTAAAACCGACGTAAAATTTCTACTGAGTGATAATATATGCTGAGTTCATGGTTACAGTTTGCGCACTGGATAAAAACTTATCCTGTATACTGCTACTCCACTGCTCTAAATTGCACAAAGTGTATCTGCAGGAATATTGTGTGTAAAAATAGTGTTTGATACTTACAAAGAATTATACAGGACGTATAAAACCACAAGAATCCCAAGATTCAGGCGATGGGACCTTTGAAGAGGTCTAGGCAGGAACAATAGTTCCCATAACGCAGCAGGCAAGATAAATAAATGCATAATCAAGTTAGATTTAAACGAAAATATCTTGTCTATAAATGCAGGGAATAGCAGTTCCCTGTCGTATATGAAGATCGGCCAGAATATTGTGAATATTAGCTGAAACAAATGAAAAACGATTTGTGAGAACGCCTGTGATTTTGTGGTTATCACTATCTATCGTTTGTACAACTTTGACAGGCGTTACGAGTCGTCAGAAGCTCGAAAGTCTGACAACCAGTCTTACCAAAGGTTATCGTGTTACCCAGTAATTGGGTTGTGGAGGGCAGATAGGCAGTAGAATACTGGCATTCAGCTGCATCCGGTTAGACTGGAAGCAGACCCAAACGTAGTTGAGGTAAGACTCAGCAGATTGGTTGTTAAGAATGGTTATTCAGACTTTCGGGCTTCTGACGTAATGACTGCCGCGTGACATCCGGGACCAACGGCTAAAGGTGGGGGTAATTTTTTGAGCAATTATTGCTCGGCAACACCAATGGATCAATCTGGATCAATTAAGTGGAGCAATCTGGAGCAACAGTAATACATTACCGATGTGTTTCGGCAATATTGCTTCTGATTGCTCCATATATTTCACGAGCTGCCGAATATCCAAACGGTTTGGAAAGTTTTAGTCAATTTTGTTTCCATCTCGTTTGTACGTATAGCTACGTCTCGTTTTTGCGTGAGGAACTGGCTGGCGACGGAGGCGGCGGGGGATGCCTTGCCTAGTTTTTAAGTTGCTCCATATTGCTCCAGATTGTGTGGCCGTATCTCTGGCAACAGGTGGCAACTTGTTGCCATTGCCCTAAAGTGCTGGATGTAGTCATGACGCCATAGTTAACGAGAATTGCCCAAGATGGAGCAATTTAAGTTGCTCGTGTAAGCGCACCTTTAACGTGGTTTCCAAGGCACGGAGGGGTCTTCATTTGATTTATGCTACTGCTGCATTGTCGCGTTATAGCGAATTACAAGTAGCGCTCTCTTTGTCGAACATAGCTCGACCACTCGACGTACAACAGAGAGGGCACTACTTGAAGTTCGCGACAACGCGACAATGTAACCGTAGCTTAAGGACGGAAGCTTAGCTAAGTGTTATGTAATTATAGTGTTTTTGTTATAAATGAGTTGAGATGTCAAATGGTATATGTACTTATTGTAATACGTGCGGGCAACAAATGTATAAATTACCTCACCTAGGTGCAAAAACTATGTAGTTGAATTTTTGAATGTTTAGATTATTGCTTCTAATAATTACAGATTTAATTTGTTTAATTATGAATTTAATAGACAATGGAAGATTACTTAAATAAAGTTAGCTTATTCATACTAGATTATGTATAGGTACCTCTGTATATTTATATGTATAGTTTTACCTTTTTTTTTTGAGGGTGAAAAATCATCAAATAACTTCTCCCGCTCTGGGTGGAGAGGGAGAGCGCGTCAGACTTTTACTGACTAAAACCCACCCGTATTCCTTCAGTTGCCTGTGTGCCAGGGGCCACGGTATCTCTTTCGAACAACCCGCACCCCTGGCAGGCATCGGCCCTTGCGCACCCCACCAATTGGTGCTTACATCTCTTTAAGGCGCGCGTGGAACACAACGTGCCGTCGACCCGGGCTTGGTCTTTACCGGACAGCGAGCTACCCATTACTCGCCGTCCGCCGGGCCGCGCCTACGGTGGTCGGGAATCAGCCTGGGATTCCCGACACCCAGGGCGTCTCCTGCGACTAAGGCCGTGAGGGCGTATATACTGCCTCTTCCTCACGTGCACCGCTAGTTTTACCTCGTTATTATATCAGTCAAGATTATCTCGTTATGATATCAGTATTAGTGTCGATTATTATTCCTTTATTTCACGAAATACATATAAATTACATTTTTAAATATTAGTATAAAATATATAAACATTTAAAAATATAAAAATAGTAGGAACAGGGTCCAAGGTACCGGGGGTCAGGGCTCCAGACAGAAGAACTTCCTAACAATGCGAGCCGTGTCAAGAAATACCGCTCTCTGAATCAGGCCCTTGACCTAGCTGCCTAATGAGAGCCTCCTCAGGTGTTGGTCGAGGCTCTTGATTATCAAGCCATTGGCTGTAACGACTATCGGTACAATGATCGCTGAGTCCACATCCCACATGTCGACAACCTTGTGAGCCAAGTCAATATTTATCATTAATAAAGTCTTACTTACCGCACCCACAGGGAAGATGATGGAATTAAAGAAGGTCTGTCTAAACCTCCTGATGCTCTTTGGTATCAAGTTGTCTTTGCCTGTCACTGTCAGGAAGTCACAGACAAATGCTAGGAAGAAGTATGACAGCTGGAACGCCTGGAAACAAATATTTTTTAATTTTATTATTAGACTGGAATTGTTCTGGAAAGGAAATTTTTAGGGTTCCTTAACGGGATTTAGTGGACCCTATTACTAAGGCTGCCTTTCGTCCGTTTGTCACAGGGCTGAATCTTTTGAACCGTAATAGGTAGACACTTAAAATCAAGTGTAAAAATATTAAAATAATAATTAACGCCTGGCAACACCGTGTCAACAAGACGTCCTGTTTCTCAAATTTTCTCATTTCATGAGTATTAATAATTTTGATCAATTTTAAAAGTGGTTTTCTTAATCAACCAAACCAGAAATCAAAAATTTTAATAAGACACCAAAATATACAAAAATGTAGCAAACTATACTCATAAACTACCGAATCGGTGGTGACATGGCAGTTGTCACCTCCGATAAAACAATAAGAAAATCACAGCATAATAATATAATACTGGAAGGAAAATAATATAATACTGGAAAAACTAAACTTTATGTTAATTTATTCAATATTCAGTTTTGTTACTTTAAGTGTGCTTTTTTTGTGATTTTGTATGGTTGTATTATTTTAGTTCAATGTGACGAAATTTATTGTTCTCTATTTTATTTTGTTTTCTGATTAATCTTATTTCTAATATTTCAGCTTCATCTTTCTGACTGACTGACTCCTTGACAGGTCAAACGGGCCTGTACATGTTTTAATTATATGTAATAAATGCTTTAAATCATAGTTCACAAGGCCTGCACTTTGCGTGTGGCAAACAATTATATTATGCCCTGGTTACTCAAGGCTGCTTATAGCATGATGGCAAGTTGTGTTCCACGCGCGCCTCAAAGAGATGTCAGCACTAACCGATGGGGGCCCGCAAAGGCCGATGCCTGCTAGAGGTGCGGGTTGTTCGAAAAAGATACCGTGGCCCCTGGCACACAGGCAACTGAGGGAACACGGGTGGGTTTTAGTCAGTAAAAGTCTGACACGCCCTCCTGCTTCACCTAGAGCGGGAGAAGTTATTTGATGATTTCTCAACCAACAAAAAAAAAAGTTTCTTAGTCTTCATTTTGCTTTGGAATTGCAGTGGATGTTGACGGTGTGCTTGATAAGGATTTTTCGATCTCTTTGCTTAGTTGTAATTTAATTGACAAGATTCCTGAGATGTTCTTTGCGGTTGGAAATGTAAAAGTGCACCGTCATCATTATCCGTTGTAATTTCCTTACAAATTTCACTCAGAGCCGCAACTAATAGCGGGCGAGGCGTCCACCACATGGCGTGGGGTTCAGTTCAGTGTTGCCATTTGCGAAAAATACACGAATCACTGCGCAAAAAAATATTTAATGTTGAAATACATAAAAATAATAAACCAAAAATTATCCGTTTTATTCGTTTTAACCGAATAGTAATGCAATTGATATCCGAATATTTTATATCGCTGATATCCGGATAATTTGGATACGGATATCTGGATATTATGCCCTAGTCGTAGCGCATCACCTGCTGTTACTTTGTTTTCACTTAGCGTGCTTTCTAACATTTTTAGGGTTCCGTACCCGAAGGGTAACCAACAGGACCCTATTACTAAACCTCCGCTATACGTCTGTCCGTCCGTCCATCTGTCTATCAGCGGGCTGTATCTCATAATCCGTAATAGGAGTTGAAATTTTAACAGAACGTGTATTTCTGTTGCCGCTGTGGCGGCATCTATAACACGGAACGCCACATGCGAACTACGCATCAAAAAGACTTGAAACACAAAAAGTGATGTGGCGCCATCTACAATGCTACATGCGAACTACGCAAGACTTGACGTCACACTATTTCTACATCGCGCAATCAGAGTTTACTGCGCGACTCGTATATATAGAACATCCCGACATCAACCTTCGGGCAGGAGCCCACCAGACACAACACCCGTCTGGTCGGAGGATCCTCCCTTTACTATAGAGGAGTATGAGTGAACTTTACACCCTGTTCCTCATATCTTCTATACCGTTACAACAACAAGTAATAAAAATAAAAATAAAGTAAAAAATTTAAGGGGCCTCTATACAGAGACGTTTTTTTTTCGCCGATTTTTGGCTTGTGGTACGGAAATCTTCATGTGCGAGTTTGACTCGCACTTGGCCGGTTTTTTTACTTTTTGCTCGGCTTCTAAGTGTCCTAGCGATATATTTTAATTTGGCGCACCTGTTCTTATAACTTACAATATTCCAAACAGTCAGATAGCAACTCTGCATCGAGGTCATGTTCCTGATGTCTTCATCCTTCATTAGTTCCTCATTCTGCATGGAGAGGAACAGGACGACAGAGTTGCCAGCGTGCAGGCCGAGGGTCACAGCCTGGCCGAATAGCCGGCAGTAGATGGAGGCGGACATGACCTGAAAATTGAAAGGAAATAATTTAATATAAATTTATGTACAACCAGGAGACAATAGAGCAGTCGTTGTAGTCTGTGTTACACGGTACGTGCGTCATACATAGGGATTGCAATCCCGCAGCTCATTCAATCCCGCGGGATTGATATGCGGGATTACTCAATCACGCGCGGGATCACGCTGGATCCCGCATCTTTGAAATTATGTTATAAAATCAAATTGATACTACAGATTTTTGTATAAAAATCAACTTTTCTTAAAAATTTCTTTCGTACATTATTTATTTTCTATTAATTAAGTATCACTACATAGAATAAAACAAAGTCGCTTTCTCTGTCCCTATATCCCTATGTATGCTTAAATCTTTAAAACTACGCAACGGATTTTGATGCGGGTTTTTTTAATAGATACAGTGATTCGAGTGATTCGTGTGAGTGTTTTGTTGAGTGGTTTATATGTATAATACACCGACCTCCACGCGGGCGAAGCCGCTGGCAAAAGCTAGTAAGTAATAACTTAATAAGTCATTTACTAATTACTTATACTAAATGAATAGAAAAGAAACATTTTTTGTTGCTTAATGTAAGAAATGTTCAATAAAAGTTGATTTTACACAAAAATCTGTAGTTTCAATTTGATTTTATAACATAATTTCAAATATGCGGGGCCCACAGATCCACGCTTTGAGGGTGCGGGGCGTTTTGCGGGATTGCAAGCCCTAGTCATACAACCCAAATGAACTAATTCTATTGACAAATTAAAAATACGCCGTCGAAGAACTAAAATGCTTCGGAGAGCACGCTAAGAGCGTTCATCCCGCGCGGGCTGGCAACGTGGCTTTTTTAGTGGTTTTTCATGATTATTTTATGAAATACTAGATTTTGCCAGCGGCTTCGCCCGCGTGGAGGTCGGTGTATTATACATATAAACCTTCCTCTTGAATCACTCTATCTATTAAAAAAATCCGCACCAAAATCCGTTGCGTAGTTTTAAAGATTTAAGCATACATAGGGATATAGAGACAGAGAAAGCGACTTTGTTTTATACTATGTAGTGATAAAGTACTATTTTTTTCAGCCAAGCACTAGATCATTGGTATTTAAAAATATAGTAAACATTTACTCTTAAAAAACGTTTAATCGTAATACGACGTACCACAAATAGAACATAATTAACGTTAACGTTTTCTAACAGTTTGTTTTTGTTATATTATTAGTAATCTGTGGAAAATGTTGTGGGTAGTGTATTTGTTAAGTTTAATTTTAAGATTTTTCTGTTTATACTTAATATACTACTGTTTGTTTTCCCAAATGTAATAAATAAATAAATAAATAATTGACAATATGTCGATTTTTACAAGTAAATACCAATTTTTTTTTTTTAAATAGCATACAAACTTATAAATACCAACGATCTAGTGCTTGGCTGAAAAACAATAGTACTTTGATTTATATTTAATAAAATAATGATGAAAAACCACTTGAATTGCAACGTAGCCAGTCCGGAAGGATGAATGGTGAAATAGATGCAATCAGATGATACGCAACGCTAAACGCCGCCACATTCTAGATACTATCAATTCTTCCTCTTCTGCTGATATCTGGAAATTTCTTGGAACTCTTGGTATCGGCAAACCGCAACATTTAGACCTTCCTAATTCTATTGACTTGGACGATCTTAACCGTCATTTTTCCACTATTCCCACCATGGATCGTCTCACCAAGCAACAAACTCTATCCCTAATTTCTGGTCTAACGCGTCCTGATATTAATCCTTTCAGTTTCGTTCCAGTTGAACCGGGAGAGATCTTGAAGATCATTCTATCCAATAAATCAAAAGCGGTAGGATGTGACAGTATCACCCGTTTTATGATTTTAACAATCCTGGATCATCTCCTACCCGCGATTACCCATATTATAAATTTTTCCCTATACACCGGAGTATTCCCTTCCCTGTGGCGCAAAGCCTATGTTCGTCCACTACCTAAAGTTTCTAATCCCTCCCTTCTTACCCATTTCCGCCCCATTTCTATCCTTCCTTTCTTATCCAAAGTACTGGAGGCCTGCGTTCATAAACAATTTTCTTAGTTTGTTCACTGTAATTCTCTTATTAGCCCTCTTCAATCTGGGTTCAGACCCGGGCACAGTACTGTTTCCGCACTCCTTAAAGTGACTGGCGATATAAGGGCAGGACTGGAAGAGACCAAAGTAACTGTACTAGTGTTGGTTGATTTCTCAAATGCCTTTAATACCGTCAGTCACGACATCCTGTTGGCTATTTTGTCTTATGCTATGGTCTCTCCCGAGGCACTGGAATGGTTCTCCTCTTACCTTCAGGAACGTCAGCAGTCCATTCGTGTTGGGGATTCTTCGTCATGCTGGTGTCATTTGGAATCTGGCGTTCCTCAAGGCGGTATTCTTTCCCCTCTTCTGTTTTCTATTTTCATTAATCTCATAACTTCCGAACTTCAGTGTGCGTATCATCTGTATGCAGATGATTTGCAATTATACTGTCATGGGAGGGTTGAAGAACTACCGGAAGCTATCGACAGGCTGAACAGGGACTTGATAGCCGTAAAAGCCTGGTCTGAACGATTTGGGGTAGCAGTAAACCCTAACAAGTGTCAGGCAATCATCATCGGTAGTTCTCGAAGTATGAGTAAAGTGGATAGTTCAACTTTGCCACCAGTACTCTTCGATGGTACGATCGTTCCATTTAGTGCTGATGTGAAGGACCTAGGCTTGCACATTGATAGTACCCTAAACTGGCGTACTCAAGTCGCTAGGATCAGCCAGAAGATTACTGGAACGCTGCGTGCTCTGTACCAACTAAAAAATTTATTACCAACGAGTACGAAGACAATGCTTGTGCAGGCCTTAATTTTCCCTATCATCGATTATGGTGATGTGTGCTATTACGATCTGAATGCTGATCTCCTCGACAAACTTGACCGTCTTCTCAATTACTGCATTCGATTCGTCTTCAATCTGCGTAAGTACGACCATGTCTCTGCGCAACGGTCGCTTCTGAAGTGGTTGCCCATTCGCCAGCGCAGAGAGCAGAGGGCGTTGACCACCTTGTTTTCTTTTCTTGACTCTCCCACTTCCCCTGGTTATCTAGCCCCCCACTTTCAATACATTTGTGTCAACCACAACAAAAATCTTCGTTCCTCTAACAATCGCCTTCTTCAATGTCCCACTCACCGCACAGACTTTATGCACTCTTCCTTCTTCGTTCAGTCTATCTCTCTGTGGAATGCGCTCCCCCTTGATATCAGGATGGCAACCAACCGGTTATCCTTTAAAGTTAAAGTTCGCGAGCATATTCAAAAGAAGCTGGCAGTATCTTCACAACGATAATGTTTTCCCATTGTTTGTCTTATTTGTTTTATTATATTTATGTGTATTTATGTATGTTTATTTGTGCATATATTTAATTATTTATATAGCATATTTATTGTTAAAAAAAAAAAAAAAAATTGAGGTATAATATGAGTATATTTAGTTATATTTAAATAATAATTAATTACACCACTTATTTGATAGCACCTACCACTGTTTGTCTCTGCATCGCCCAAAGGTTGACTGGTAGAAAATGCCTATGGCATTAAGTCCGCCTCTGTACATATATGTGCGTAAAGTATTAAATAAATAAATAAATGGTCTTAAGCCGTTGGTCCCGGTTGTCATACGTGGATCTTTGACAGTCGTTACGGATCGTCAGAATCCCGAAAGTCTGACAACCAGTCTTACCAAGGGGTATCGTATTACCCAGTAACTGGATCTCCAATGGCAGACTTGATCTGGTCAGTCAAACGTGTGGGTGACCTTCCGCGCGGTCTAGTGCCTTCTACTTTCTCTTGGACGACAAGGCGTTCTATGGACTGTTTGTCACGCCGAGAAACATGTCCGAAGAATGTCAGAATGCGAGATTTTATTATTAAAAACAGACGCTGCCTGATACCGAGTTCTTGAAGAATAAAACAGTTCAATTGTTTTTCCATATAAAAAGGCTTTCAGTCCTAGCTTACGCTCATTCAGAAATCTGATTTAGTCAATTTTAACGGATTTAAAATACTCTTTCGCGGAAAGTTGTGATTGAAAAAATGCCAAGAGGATTAACAGAAGTTTTACGAGCAAGAATAGTAACTTTGAGGGAAAAAGGATACACCACGAGAGAAATAGCACGTAAAGTTGCTATATCCCAATCCTGTGTCGTAACGACGTTGCAGAGGTACCATGGGATGGATAATTTTGCTGTCGGCGATTTTTTAGTTCTACGACATGCCAATTTCCTCACGATGTTTTCCTTCACCGTTTTGAGAGCAGAGGTGATGAAATTATTCACACAAAGTAAAGCACTAGTCTGGGTTCGTACCCACGACCTACAACTCGTAAGTCGCGGCCGTAACCACTGACCCACCACAGCCAATCCACCACAGGGCCCCAGTTCTGGAGTATACCCCTATACTCCAGAACTGGGGCCATGGAAAATACTGGTATTCACCTGTATCCGGTTAGACTGGAAGTTGACCCTAACGATGATGATACGGCGGCGAAAAATTCCTCCGCATCGATGTCGACTGGTAATTAGAGATGGGCCGACTATAAAATAAATAAAATAAAAAAATAAAAATCTTTTATTTCAGACCCATAAAATCCATTTGGTTAGAATAGAATAGAATTTTATTTGCTCAGAATGTAGGTATTTACAATAAGGTGGATACAATAATATTAAAGAATCCTTGTACATTCTACCTTTTTGGCATGCAAATATTGATGCAGTTCATCATCAAACACATAATAAATCTTTATCAATACATGATACAACAAATTCTTTACGAATACACAACTAAAATTTGTCAGCTAGAAAATCCGTTATAGAGTAGAAACATTTATTTATTAGAAGTGCAGTTAGTTTCTTTTTGAAAATCGTTACTGGTTCCTCTTTTATGGAATTAGGAATGTGCCACCATATGTAGGCGATTCGAAGCAACGCACAGTGGGCTAAAAATCGGTCTTCATAGACTTGGGGGTCAACTTGGTAATTTTTTCTTTTTTTCGGCCGAAATTGGTTTAGGTATCGTTTATTAATCATTTTAATGCTACTTCAGTTTTCCAATAAACGCTTTTCTTTACTTTAGAGCACTTAGATGAAAAAAAAGTACGGAGAAATATGTAAAAAGGATATATTTCAACTTTTATGAAAGTGCGTCCAAGTTTTAACACGATTATGCTTCTTGATTATCTGCATTTTTTGACATATCACACAATGCGCGCACGCGCGAGATATTAGGTGAAAAAAAATGAGTTTTTATAATATTAAAAAGGTTTTAATCTGTTTATAATTCACATTAGGTACTTAATGGTTAGAAATAAATAATATCAACAGAAACTACTTTAAAACAATATCTAATACACGTCAAGGTTATGAACTAAATTCACTTGTTCCAATTTAGAAAAATAGGTTTATTTCTCTTTGAAAAAATAGAGTCAATTGAAAGTAGCAATTAAATGCACATGATTTACACTGAAGGTTGAAAACACTATGTATGAAACGGGGTAGTTAGTTAATGAGATCTATTTAACTCAGTAATATGATATTAGATCTCATTATGATAGATAGTGATCAATGGACCACAAGATCTCATCATTTAACCATCCTCGTTATTTAATTACAAAAAAATAAAATTTGTTAAGTTTAACCGGTATCTATTAAATTTCTGTTCATGTAATTTATTTCTAACCATTAAGTACCTAGTGTGAATTATAAACTGATTAAAACCTTTTTTTATATTCTAAAAACACATTTTTTTTCATCCAAAATCTCGCGCGCGCGCGCTTTGTGTGATATGTCAAAAAATTTAGAAAATTAAGGGGCATACTCGTGTCAAAAGGAACTTAGGCGCACTGTCACCAAAGTTGAAATATATTTTTTTTTACATATTTCTCCATACATTTTATTCAACCAAGTGCTGTAAAGTAAACAAAAACGTTTATTGGAAAACTGAAGCAGCATTTAATTTTTATTTCAAATAAACCAATTACAGTTAAATGAAATAATTAGACATTATGAACAAGTATATAGAGTAAAAAAGGGAAGAGCTCACTGGGCATCAAAGAATTCGTCCGCATCGCTGTCAGTGGGAAAAGTGCCCAAAAGGCTGGCAGCGTTGCCACGTTGGATGGCAGTGCTGATACTTTGACCTAAGAATAGGCCAGCTCTTTGGTCACGTGAAGAGTCGAATAATTTAATAATAATAATAAAGCATTAAATTGATTAATATACGATACCTAAACCCATTTCTGCCAAAAAAAGAAAAAACTTACCAAGTTGACCCCTAAGTCTATGAAGATCGATTTTCAGCCCACTGTGCGACGGGGTGGGTCGGGAGAGCAATAAATTTGACGTGAACGAAGTCGCGAGCAGAAGCTAGTTGCAATACAACGTGTCGTTTTGCATCCTCGTCAAATTCAAGGAGGTAACTATGCTAATGATTCTCGACACGAATCAATAATAAACATTAGCATAGTTACCTCCTTGAATTTGACGAGGATGCAAAACGACACGTTG
Organism: Polymixis lichenea; assembly: GCA_949091785.1. Classification (NCBI taxonomy): domain Eukaryota; kingdom Metazoa; phylum Arthropoda; class Insecta; order Lepidoptera; family Noctuidae; genus Polymixis; species Polymixis lichenea. Next base: position 10,066,793 of record OX420958.1, on the reverse strand, counting down.
TATAATTCGCGACCTTAACAAATGTCTTTACAGAATTATAATGAATAAAATCATTATAACAACACTCGTAACTTGTTCGTTTAATTCCCTTTTAATCAACCTAAAATCTGGCACTTAGTTGCAAATTAAAAAAAAAACGTAATAAAATTTAAATTTTCTTTAAAAATCATTAATTTCTTTGTAACATTTTTACCTTTTTCGTAGATTTTTGTCGTTTCATTTTACAGCAATATTAATTAATAACACACGTCATTAAGCAAGAGGGACACTAATTCGATGAATAATTAACGACTAGTTATCATTTAATTTCAATCTAATTAAGATAACTAAATTAGTTTTATCAGTAATTAATGCCAACCCGATTTGGCCTACAATTTTGTCGACTGATACGACTAAATACCTCGATATCATCTTAGACAACCATACATCATCACCCACGTTATAGCTCAAGTTCGTAAACTCATACAGGGTGTTTGGCAGAACGTTGAACATACTAAAATGGTGGTTAGGTGGGATCATCTGCTACTTACGCAGCCCTAATTTATTTGGCCCTAAGAAATATGAGATGTTTTTATTTTTCAAAAATTAGAAGATGTGACATCCATCAACCCGCACCGAACCCGCGTCGTGGTTTACTACTTCAATCATAGAGACCATCGTGGTGCCGGACGTAAAGAATAGCACCATCCCATTTCTTCCCGTGGGTGTCGTAGAATGCGACTAAGGGACTTACTAGAGAATGGGCAGCAGCGTTCTCTATGCATTTGACCACCATACTGCGATCGCCAACCCGCCTGCCAAGCGTGGCGATTATGGTAAACCCCCCATATTTTTTTTCTGGGGAGCCCTATGTCCAGCAGTGGACGTCTATCGGCTGAAATTATGATGAATGATGATCATAGAGGCCGCATGCATCCCAGCAGTGGGAATATTTTCGCCTAAATTTTTTTGCCTAAAATGTTCAAAAATATAAGTAAAATATTATTTATTAATTATTATTTAATTCATGATTATTTATTTCGGGTGGCATAGACCCACAGAAACCTTAACCTAATGCACATTTATATAACAACAAGCTACAAGTTTACTTGCCGTGACTCGCCCCATCCACACAACAAATGACACACTGATTTTGAAAGGGACAGTCAAAACGTACAGCTATTACGTTCAGAATGCCGTTGTTGCTACCCCGTATGCGCCTATTTTCAACACGCTTTTATTAGCTTCACCTGTAGTTTGTTTGTTTGTAACCGACTCCTTTGGACTTGATTTTGACCCACTCAAACGGTCACATTTCATTTAAACTTTGTAGACTTATCGAAAACCGATGACAATTAAAAAATAAAAATAAAAATTGAAAAAAAAAAACAAAAACTTAAAAATCACGCATATGTAGTTAGCAGAACTAAAAACTAGAAAATAAATAATAGTTTAAAAACTAAAAAACCCGCTTTAAAATCCAAACTAAAAAAGTAGAAAATAATTTAATTCTATTAAAAAGCATGGGGTGCTTGATATTTATTGATTATAAAAATACCTCAAAAAGTCCTTTTAAGGGGTAGAAAATAATTTAATTATATTTTAGCCACGGCTTTTAATAGAATTAAATTATTTTCTACTTTTTTTAGTTTGGTTTTTAAAGCATGTTTTTTAAACTATTATTTATAATTTTTTTATGGCAATAGGCTCGCTCCCTACATGGAACTTAATCGTAACTTGCAACATACAATTTTAATAATTTTATGTATAGGTATATCAGGACTAAAAACCACTTTTCTTTGTTATTTCGCTAATCACAATCATATTTGTGAAGGTAACAAGTTTTGCCAGCTCACTGGCATTCAAACTAGATTGCAAGAAATATATGACATACATTTAAAATAATTTTATTTAAGCCGTTGGTCCCGGCTGTCATTTGTAGATCTTTGACAGTCGTTACGGGTCGTCAGAAGCCCGAAAGTCTGACAACCAGTCTTACCAAGGGGTATCGTATTACCCAGTAACTGGGTTGTAGAGGTCAGATAGGCAGTCGCTCCATGTTTAATACTGGTATTCAGCTGCATCCGGTTTAAATTAAATCAAAAGTCATTTATTCAAACTAGGCGGGCGTCAGCAGTTTTTGAACGTCAAAATTACATAACACAGTCCCCCAAAACGCCCGCCCGTCGAATCACCACTTCCTAGTGCTTTAGCTGGGAAGAAGAAGTGGCGCAAGAAACTGTACAGCAGCACAGCTGTCTGTTAGGTTAGAAGAACTTTATTCTATACAATAAGTATGTAATTAACTTTACGAAACATAAAATTAAAATATTTGCCATATGTCAGTCAGCTAGCACACGCCAATATATCAAAAAAAAAAAACTCAATCAGGAATAAACAAAAAAAAAAACAGAAACATAAACAGAACTTAAAACCTAAATTAAAACCTCCAGGCATAAAGGGCGTACCGCGCATACGTATGCAATGCGGCATTATGTTTACATAGTTGTAGCTAGAAGTAACAAATGTTAAGCTAGGACCTTCGGAGTAAAATAAATGTACAGTTAAAATTATTAACAATAACAAAACCATGGTCAGCAAGACGACCTGTTACCACAAGAAGCATCCGTTCACCGGTTAGACCGGAAGCCGACATTAACATAGTTGGGAAAAAAGGCTAGGCAGATGTTTCATTAAAAATCATTCTATATAGCACAACGACATTTAATTTATGTCGTCAAAGTACTTGTCTGCAGCGCTGTCATCCGGTACCGTTCCCGAGAGCACGGCAAGAAGACTGGTAGCATAGCCTAAGATGTGTCAAGAATATTATAAGATAAAATACTACGTTGAAGACAGGGAAGTTTGGCATTAATTCTTTCTGCACATGTGGCTTCCCTGGTACCTCATTAATAGCATAACTATGTGAGAGTCTCTGCTCCCAAATTACAATGTAAATTTTTATTCTTTTTATTTTTTACAATTTCTGACATGTTCTCCTCATTATTTGACATTATACATCACTTCTAATATCGATTATTTATTTCTGATTACCATGGAAATCATGTCACTTGGTTTAAATAGGTTGATTTTACTTATGTAGATTCTTTTACATATTGTGAATGAGAGACCGTTGTCGGCCTTACAGACTGCAGATTTATAGACGATTTTCTATTCTTTATTTTCATTCCTCTAAGTACCTGGTACTTATTGACAGGCCTGCACTGTCCTCCCATGCCTATTATCGCTGTAATTTGAAAACATTGTAGAAGCCAATTATTTTTAAAAGAGTAACCGTGGAGTTTCTTGCCGGCTCTTCTCCATAGGAAGCGACAAATTGGAACCGTGCACCTAGCTTCTGACGTTCATATGTGCCCTTGCAGGTTTATGTGAAATAAAATATTTTGATTTTGATTTTGAGTCACGTTGAATGATAATTATTTGGGCAAAGAACGACCCAGTCGTCTGCATCCTAATTATATAACGCACTATTAATCAGAATCTGAATCATTTTGGAAAAAGTTGTGTTCTCAGCTACGTAAACAACGCCATGAATGTTATGTTTGTTGTATGCGCAAATCTCTGGAACTGCCAGTCAGATTAGATTTTTGTTTCGAATGATCATCATCTGCCTAGCCTTTTCCCAACGATGTTGGGGTCGGCTTCCAGTCTAACCGGTTGCAGCTGAATACCAGTATTTTACATGGAGCGACTGCCTATCTGATAACCACAACCCAGTTACTGGGTAACACGATACCGATACCTCTTCGTAAGACTGTTTGCCAGACTTTCGGGCTTCTGACAACCCGTAATGACTATCAAAGATCCACAAATGACAGCCGGGACCAACGGCTTAACGTGCTTTCCGAGGCACGGAGGGGTCTTGGTATGTAAAGATGGTCACCCATCCACGGACCAACCGCGGCAAGCGTAGCTTTACCTGATCGATCGACCCGTGCGGCTGTCATTACTTAGCCACAAGCTCCTCATTTTTGGTATATCGTAGCTTAATTTTCGAGGAAAGTTATAGGCAATTTATCTTAGCAAAAAGATCCGACGTGACGGGTTGTGTCGAGGGAACAAGAAATATGGCGGACCAACGGAAGTTAGTCAAAACTAAGGATTGCTCTGCCAGGGGTGCGGGTTGTTCGAAAGAGATACCGCGGCCCCTGGCACACAGGCAACTGAAGGAACACGGGTGGGTTTTAGTCAGTAAAAGTCTGACACGCCTTCCTGCTCCACCCAGAGCGGGAGAAGTTATTTGATGATTTCACACCCTCAAAAAAAAAACCGGGGTGTGTTGAGGAAACAAGAAATGTGGCGGACCAACGGAAACTAGTCAAAACTAAAGATTGCTAAATAAACCTACAAACTAACATATAAGTCTAGAATCTTAGTTTTGTCCCAGAAAGGAATGTAGGCGTCGATTCAATCACAATATCTGCCATAATGGGCTAAAATATGGCCTTTGTTTGACTGATCCTATTTTGTTTTTGTTCAATGCCATGAGTGTGTGGGTGGCATATTTCGAGACATCTGCAACTTAGGCATCTGTCCCACCGCCGCGCCGTGATTAACGAGAAGCGAGTAGAGCTAGCAACTAGAAACGAGTTGGCGAGCAAGAAGTAGCGTGTGCGCAAGGGTGACCAGCGATTACTTGCTGGTATGAGTATGTACGTACATGTACCAAGTGTGAGTCTCGCAGCCAGTGAACTGATACTAAACGTATCCAAAACGCAGCGACGCCACGACAAGTTTGAGGGCATTCTCAGTATTTACGTGTGTTTCAGCACTTTTTTCATGGAAATAGAAGTTAATGCAATGAAATCGACGCTAGTCAAAATTTTTATGAGCAAGAAACAGAAGACAATTGTTTTGGATCGGCTTAAAGAATGTGCTTTCGGCGGAATTAGATATCGGTAAAAGATTGTTTAGTTCAAGCGTGTTTCGGCGAACCATGACATCGGAAAATCTTGGTATCGGCTAACCATTCGTTCTTTGTAGCGTTATTCAGCGAAACGTGCTGTCGCTAAATAATGGTATCGACTAAAAGTTTTTCGTATTACCGTGCAACGGTGAACCATCCTTTCTGTAGACAATTGTATCGTTCAACGGTAATTCTATAAACCGTACAGGACTCAGCTTAAGTAGCTTGTGAAATGTGGGTATGTTTTCTCTCACTCCAGCGGGTTGATTGCGTAACAGTAGGAATGGTTTTCATTTTGATAGTTTAACAACATTTATTGCGTTAATTACGTTGTTGAGCAGACAAATTTCTCAAACAGTGTAGCATTGAATTAGATATAATCTTCAAAATTATTGAGATACCGATTGATAGTGTGTGTGTGTGTGTGTGTGTGTAAATGTGTAGTAGGGTATTTTACTCTATACGAGAAAATATCTAAAAATTTATTGAGATAGCTTAGGCAAAATGCAGTCGGGAAATATAACTTTTAGTTCATGAAACAACAAAAAATGAAATGAAATGAAATGAAATGTTTATGAAATGAAATGAAATGTTTATGAAATGAAATGTTTATTTATGTAAGTAGATCTTAAAAGACACTTTTACACGTCAATATTTTGTTGGTCAATATTTTTTAAAACTAGATGGCGCCGGCATTTCCTAGCTGACTGTTCCCTGAGAAGAAAAGCCGAAACAAACTCAGAGGTCATAGTCTCTTTTAAAGTCCAAACATTATATTATTTAAATTTTATGTGAGTCTAACAATGCAGGGTAATGTCTGGAAAGGCCTTTTGAAGAAAGAGCCATTGCAGCTTTGAGCTGACCTGTCTCAACAGACGGCATGTATGTAGCAGTCACCGTGTAGCTCAACCCTATTTTAGGGAGCTCAACGACCCGCCACAAGACGCTACCAGATTTGCAGGACATTTGCGTAGGCCATTTACAAAATGCTCAAAACCACCAGACGAGTTATAAAGTAATGTGTTCAATCTAGCCTGCATAGTACTCACATTCACAGTTAGTTTTTTCTTTAAATGTCATTAAAAATCAATACTTAAATATAAAATGTCAACAGTATCTATTAAACACTTAGCTTATATAACAGTTTGTTGCTTGAGGGTACATTGGAGCAACTTAACTAGTCCCAAGCTTTTTTGTCATCCAAGTAATCTTTAACTTTATAGAAACCTTTTTGACAGAGTTTCTGTTTAATAAATAGTTTAAATTTATTGAAGCTTAGTTCCTTAACATGGCTTGGGAGTTTGTTGTAAAAACGAATACTTTGGCACTTAAATGAATTGCTAATTTTTTGGAGCCTAGTCGTGGGCACAATAAGTAAATCTTTATTTCTAGTATTTATGCTATGAACGTCGCTGTGTTTAGAATATAGATTAATGTTCTTTTTAACATAAATTAGGTTCTCATATACATATTGAGATGCGAAAAAATGTTGAAATTCAATTTTAAAATTTCAGTTCTTTTTTAATTTGTTTTTAAACACCATGAAATAGTAGCCGCCATGTTATTACGTTATACGGCATGTCAACTGAGCAACTTGGTATTTTTATTATTTTCGTAACCTAAGTAGTTTTTATTTAAATAACATTTTGCAATCAGGAACAGCAAACCAACGTTATGTAGAAAAATAATTCATTTTTTAAATTATAAAATATCAGCGCATTAAACTACTTGACCGTCACTGGAAGCTTTATTATGAGATGGCATTTCCGTTTCCCGTCGATTTCTTACCAGTTTTCGTACTTTTGTCCCCTCTATACTTCCGGCACAGTGGCGCCACCTGGTGGTTGCGAGTAGTTTTTTAGTTCTTGTAAAAGGTGTCACGCCATTTTGTTCATTGGCTTTTATTCTCCGTCGAAGCAACTTGTGCGCAGTGACTGCGTCCGCTACAGTTGCAGAATACATATTTTATAAATTAAGTAAAAAGTGGAAAGTGTTCTTCAAAGAGGATAAGTTTTGGACCGTAAGTAACCTCTTTGAGGTATCACTTTTTGAATAATTCATACGTGATCAATTTTTTTTTTCAAACGGGTTTTTCCGTTCGGGTCACTACTGTAATTTTTATATTTACCAGTAAATTTTCGTAATCAATATATGAATTGTAACTGTGTAAAGTGTTATAAATCCATTGCATGAGATCTAACGTAATTCGTTGGCAGTGATGGAGAGTAATAACCACAACACTGATACCCAGGCTGGTCCGAGTGGATTGAATCGCAAGCGGGACCGAAGTAGCAGCTGTAGCAGCAGTAGTGCTTCAAGTGTTAGTTCTTCAAGTAACTCTACTCCAAGCAGCAAAAAAGCGCGGTCCAACCACCGCCGCCGCCGCCATAAGAAAAGGAAACGTGCTCGACGTTCCAGTTATATAGTTCCAGGACAAGCTTTTTAAGGAAATGGGTGAGCTTCGCAAACAAATTAATTCTACAAGTAACATTGATACAGCTTGTTATGGTAACGCTTCTGTTTGTTCTGGAATTAGTGGTCAACTTTATAAACAAATTAGTGACGAGGGTTGTTCAAATCAAGAACATCAAAATTCAAGTTTAGATTTCATTTTTGACATTGATACTAAGCTTAAGGAACCATTAGTTCCAAACACCCCCGATAGTTTTTGAAGAAGTTAGTAGATATCCAGCGTTTTGGTATTACTTCTTGGTCAGAAGTGAGATACGCTGATACGCAAAAATTGTATAATCATACTCCTGGCTTTATAGACCTGGAAACAAATGAGGAGGTAAAAGCATATGACACCTTACGTCATCTGGCACATGTCGATAAATCCTATGCAGCTTTAACCTACTGCATATTAAAACAGAGACAATCATTGCAGGAAGGTATTTGTAATCTTCTTTGATGGGCCAAAAATACAGAATGTATCAATTTTGATAATTTAAATGGGAAGACTGACGATATATTTCAGAAGGGCGAATTTCATAAAATATCTTCAGACCTTTTCCTGCGGCCATAGAGGCGAATGTATTGAAATGCGTATAGAAACTATAACGAGTCAAGTTAGAGATCCACTAGTGAAAGCATTCCTGAATAAAATACCTTCTTCAAGTACTCACATATTTAATGCCGAGCTGTGTACCTCTACTCTAGAGAAGGCTGGTGGGGTCCGTAAGGCTTTTTGGCCTCCAAAAACTGAAAGGTCTTCACAAAAGCCATACCAACCTAGTAGCCACCCCTCGCGGGGGCAAGGCGCACGAAAACCGACAGTTCCATCGCGTGGAACTCAATTTAACGAACCAGGATCGTATATGCATACCTGTCACAATCCACCCTCGCGGGGTGAATACCATGGTCAGTGCCAACATACACATCACTCTTTTCGAGGTAACTCCTCGAGTAATCAAGGTTATCACTTCAATACTAGAAGTTCATTTCGAAACCGAGGCTCGCGGCCCGAACGTGGAAGTACACGAGGACGTGCAAAGTCCTCAAAATGTTCTAGGGGAAAAAGGTATAAACAATGACATGACACCGCTTCGGGCGGGTCGGTTAATACACTACCAAACGCAATGGGCGGAAATGGGAGCTACAAAAATAGTTCTAAAATTAATTCAATGGTATCGCATACCTTTTTTTCAAAAACCCCCACTTGTCTATCCAGATATAACGAAGGGGCCTTTTCAAACTCCTGTTTCAGAACAAATGTCCTCAATTGTAGACAAAATGAAACAGCAGGGAATTCTAAAGAAAGCGCTACCCTCGCCAAGCTTCATTTCCCCACTATTTCTGGTTTCAAAATCCGACGGATCTGCCCGTCCCATATTCAATCTAAAATCTCTAAACGAATATGTGATGACCGAGCCTTTTCATTTCTGCCGGGGGTGCGGGTTGTTTGAAAGAGATACCGCCGCCCCTGGCACACAGGCAACTGAGGGAACACGGGTGGGTTTTAGTCAGTAAAAGTCTGACACGCCCTCCCGCTCCACCCAGAGCGGGAGAAGTTATTTGATGATTTCCAACCAGGAAAAAAAAAAAAAAAAAAAAAGAAAAGCCTTTTCATTTAATAAATATGTACCGCATTCCGGACTTTCTACAATCTCAGGACTGGATGTGCAAAATAGATTTGTCCCTAGCATATTTTCATGTAAGCATAAACAAATCGCACAGACGCTTTCTGCGCCTAATATACAACCAGGAGTTATTAGAAATGACTTGTCTTCCATTCGGTCTGAGCACTGCTCCAAAAACCTTTGCCATGCTCACGAACTGGGTGGCCCAAACATTGCGGGAATAATGGAACATGAGGATCCTGGTATACCTGGACGATTATTTGTTAGTACACCAGAATGTTCACACGCTTCGCGAGCATGTCAAAATAACTGTGCAAATGTTACAAAGACTGGGGTGGCAAATAAATTTCGAAAAATCTGTTCTTTCTCCTCAAAAGAGTATACTTTATTTGGGGATACTATGGAAACCATGGGAAAATCAAAAAATCCTACCAAAAGAAAAGGCTCAGGGCATCATCACAAAGATAAATCGGGCTCTCGAACAAGAGCAGTTAACTCTGAAGGAGTTGCAGAAGATAGTAGGACTTTTAAATTTTGCCAGTTTTGTTGTCCCACGGGGTCGGCTCAACCATCGACAGTTAGTGATTTTCATGAATTCACTGCCAGTCCTGCCATCAAAGACCTACCCACTACCACAAGGTGTCTTAGAGGAATTAAATTGGTGGGCCCAAAATTGTCAAATGTCAATACCTCTTCAGTACCCTCCTCCAATAAATTTTCTGGCTACAGATGCATCGGATCAAGCGTGTACACAACTGAACAATTTGGCTTTGTCAGGAACTTGGTCCCAAGAAGAGAAAATGATGCATTGCAATCAAAAAGAAATGCTAGCAATACTATACGCTCTTCAGAACCAAGTTCATTGGCTTCATCAAAGTTCGCTCCTCATTCAAAGCGACAACAGAACTGCGGTCACGTACCTACGAAAGGAAGGAGGTACGAGGTCATTATCCCTGTTGGAAATAACCTATCGTATTCTGAATTTGTTAGACCAACATCAGATACACTTCAGCATACACTACATTCCGGGCAAATACAACAATCATGCGGACCACTTATCGCGCCTTCGCCAACCTCCAGAATTGCACTTACTACTGACTTGTGTAGAAATAGTGTTTGCAAAATGGGGAACCCCGATAATAGATCTATTTGCCTCGGCGACTGCTCACGTAGTGTACAATTATGTGTCCCAGATCTAAAAGATCCTCAAGCTCTTTTCTACGATGCCTTCAGTGTCCCGTGGAATTACCAGCTTGCATGGATATTCCCACCACCATTCCTAGTCCCCAAAGTCCTGTCTCACTTAAACCAGTCGACAGGAATATTCCTAATAGTAGTACCTCGATGGGAGAGGGTATTCTGGCGTGCGGATCTCAAAGCCCGAGCACTCGCGGCTCCATTAACTCTGAGAAACCTACAGAGATACCTAATAGACACGTCAACGGGCCTCCCACCACCGAAGGTCGAGAACATCGTCCTCGAAGTTTGGAAATGTGGGGGTGGTCCAACACAATAGAGACATGGAACGCTCAACAACTATCACTGCTTAAAAATTCTTGGCGAAAATCGACTCTAAAAACCTATGAGGTAGCCTGGAAGCGCTGGGCGTCGTGGTGTCGTAATAAAAACTTTGACTTATTGAATCCCCCTGGTTCACAATTAGCGCAGTTTTTATGTGTTTTATATTTAATTGATAAGTTGTCGTATAATTCAATACTTTTACATAAATCAGTAATATCTACACTAGGTAACGCTGAAAATTCAGGTCAATTAAGTTCACACGTTCTAGTAAGACATGTTTTAAAATCAATTACCCTAAAAAATCCAAGGATCACTAAGCCTCCAGTTTGGGATGTTGGTAAATTAATTTCATTTTTGACTAATTACACAATTGATTCAAATAACCTATTTCAAACGTCGCGTCATACTGCAATTTTACTGTTGCTTTGCTCTGGTAGGCGAATACACGATCTTACTCTGCTTGATATTGATCCTAATCATTGCTTAAGATCTGATAACGGTATAATATTATGGCCTCGGTTTGGCTCCAAAACTGACAGCAGTAATTATAGGCAATCCGGCTAGAAATTGCTCTTAAATACCGAAAGTTCTAATCTTGACCCTATATTCTGGATAGAAAGAACTATAGCATTATTAAACGACAGACGTAATGCGGCAAAATCAACTAATTTATTTATTACAGTAAGAGGTTTGGCTAAACCTGCTTCACGTACAGTCATTGCAGGGTGGGTACCCTGTTTGGGGAAGATGGAATTGCAGCCACTCCAGGTAGCACCCGGTCTGCTGTAGCCTCCAAAAGCTGGTTTCAAAATCATCCCCTCGACGAAATCTTGGCTCGTGGAAATTGGCGATTAGCCAATACATTCCAGAAGGTTTATATACGAGAAATAATGAGAAGTAGTGATTCACAAAACGTGACACAATTGTTCAATCCAATCGATTAACATTGCTGAATAAATATTTTGTTATCTAGAACGGATATTCTTAAATTGGTTTAAGAACCAATTGATTATATTTTTGTAAGCTAAAGTACACTTATCTAGGTACTTTTATTGAATTGCTTTAAATATATATTTATTTAAATAAATGCATGCTTATTAATTACACTTTTGTTTAATTTCATGCTTTATCACATTGGCCTATAGTATAATACTATATACTTCCAAGTATATACATCAAAGTGGCGTCACCAGGCGATAACAAACAGATCTCATAATAAAGCTTCCAGTGACGGTCAAGTAGTTTAATAGCAGCGTTTTACCTGAAATTAAACGCATATTATAATACTTACCTCACTGGAAGTTTTTACTTTATTTCTGCCTGGTTATATGAGACAATGAACAAAATGGCGTGACACCTTTTACAAGAACTAAAAAACTACTCGCAACCACCAGGTGGCGCCACTGTGCTGGAAGTATAGAGGGGACAAAAGTACGAAAACTGGTAAGAAATCGAAGGGAAACGGAAATGCCATCTCATAATAAAGCTTCCAGTGACGGTCAAGTAGTTTAATATGCGTTTTATTTCAGGTAAAACGCTGCTATTTATTTAATAAAAATATCAGCGCATTTATTTTTACCAAGCTGACGTCATACCTACAGAGCAATAAGGCGTTCTCTGCGTCCAGCGTTTTCGTCAAATTACGCGCGAAATTTGAAAATGTAAAATTAAATGCATTTTTATGGCACTTATCGATTAATTAATAATGTTGTTTTTTAGTGGTATATTAGAACTCTAGGATCTAATTAAGACACTTTTCAAAAATGAGTGTAAAACCCTATTGTGATACGCAATTTGCAGAGTAGGACGCGGGCTAAAATCTAGCCTAAAGACTTCCTAGTAATATATGTATGTAGTCAGATGGTGGGACTATTTTGCAGGATGGTTGAAGCAGATGGATGAGAGTAAGGATCGAGAAAAACCGCGTCACAGCTAGTTAATTGAATAAAAGAAACCGGAAAAATGTTACAAAAAAATTGGAACGTGTTAATGATTGACACTTTTTTAATAGTTTTGTGTTTGTTAATTAGGTATCTGCGTCACAAGTACATACTTATGTTGTACGAAGATCTGTTGCCAAATCATTTTGATTAAGTAACAGGTTTCGTACAAGTTTGATTAAGTAATAGTGAGGAATTCTTATTTATTTATTTATTTAAACATTTACGTACTCACACATATACAAACAAGAAGAAAAGAACAGAAAAATTGGTACAGAGGTGATGCTTATTTCTAAAGAAATCTCTTCCAGCATACCTGCGATAGGAGAGAATTTAAAGAGATGTAGACAGCGTAAGAGTAAAAGAGAAAATAAAATACATTTATAATCAAAAGAATATACACTTAATAAATTTAAACAAATAATTTGAGAATATACATACATAATTCTAAAATAAATATCTCTAAAATATTTATAATAATGATTATGGTTGCTTGTGGGTGGTAATGGTGGTTATCTTAATTATTCTAAAACAGGCAACGATTAGTACCTATAGAATGTCGATCGAAGGTTAAGCTAGCTTTCCGCGGTCGGTTCGTGGATGGGTGATCGTCTAGTACATATCGACACCATTCTGTACTTTGGAAAGCACCTTAAGCCGTTGGTACCGGTTTTAATTCGTACACCTTTGACAGTCGTTACGGGTAATTAGAAACCAAAACGTCTGACAACCAGTCTTAGCAATGGGTGTCGTGTTACCCAGTAACTGGGTTGTGTAGGTCAGATAGGCAATCGCTGCTTGTAATATACTCGTATTCAGCTGTATCCCGGTAGCCCAAAATAGTTGGGAATAAGCTAGGCAGATTGATAGAAGAATCATTAGAATCAATAACCTATCGTCTGCCTAAAGGTGAACTTACACGAGCAACTAAAATTGCTCCATCCTGGTCAATTCTCGTCAACTATGACGTCACGACTATATCCAGCAATTTATGGCAATGGCAACATGTAGCAACCTGTTGTCATAGATACGGCCACACAATATCATGCAATATGGAGCAACTTAAAAAAACTAGGCAATACGGCCCCCCCCCCCCGCCGCCTCCGCCGCCGCGCCGGCCGGTTGCTCTCGCAAAAACGAGACGTAGTTATACGTACAAATGAGACGGAAAGAAAATTGAGGAAAAAATTCCGATTGGACATTCGGTCAACTCATGAAATATGTAGAGCAATCAGAAGCAATATTCCCGAAACATATCCGCAATTTATTGTTATTGCTCCAGATTGCTCCACTTAATTCATTTAGAGTGATCCATTAGTGTTGCCGATCAAAAATTACTCATAAAATTGCCCGTGTAAGAGCACTTCAACACTTTGGGAAAAAATTGGCGTGATTTTATGTAATGTTACATCTTTCTAAATATGATTTCAGTGCTAAACGTTCTACTGAACCGATTTAAATGAATTTTCAGAAAAGAGGTAACATGTGACTCGGAAAAGGAAAACTTTTGCTAGCATTCTTATTTGGAATAATAAATAACACTATTTACTGTAAATTAAAAATGACAGTTTTAAGTATAATTTCAAAACTGTTTTTACTTAGAATAAGTAAAAAATGGTGGTTCATGGCTGAATCGAATAGGTACCCAAAGCTTTAATATTCACACTCAAATAATTTAAGATACAAACGAGTTTTTATTACACCATTCTAAAGTCTTCTAAAATTAGATTCATAATTGACTATTTGTATAAACATTAAGTATATTACGCAACTTCTTATACATAATTATGTATGCTGTAAGGTAGGGATGTTGAATATAACCAACAACCACTAAAATTAACTAATATTTTAAATGAACTATGATATTCGATAAACAAAATTAACATTATCGATTAAAATTATCATTTCAACTTCTTAAAAATATTAATTCCGTTACGTGCATTCAATTGTATGCTCTATCTCTCTTACGATAAAACACATTTACTGTTGGGGATATTTTATTCTAAACAAACGCAAGTGATATTTTTCACAAATATTTTGGGTCGGTTAATGGTTGATTGATTGAATAGGTTAGTTTTGTTTTGTTATTCGAATAACAAAGCCGTGTCGTCTCGTTGCATTGTTTTCGATTAATGTGAAGATTGTGAAGCTATTTTAACAAATGCCGAGACGAAATAATTGTACTTGAAATAATGATATTCTCACGTATTAAAAATATTCGAAATGTAATTCAAAATAAATGTTAGTCAGTCCTAAGCCTGTTCAAGTATGAAGGAAAGTTCATTGAGTTTAACTTAACAATTTCAACATGCATTAGTAGAATATTCAACCATTAACCATGTTGCAGTTAATCAAATTTAAATAAAAATATTAACTAATATTTTCAACCAATAAATTTATCGATATTTTTTTTGATCCCATTAACCAATAAACAATTTCAACCAATATTCTCATCTCTACAGTAAAGAGATAAGCAGACATGTAACTATAGTAGAATCACATCACGTCTGGTTTTGCTAAAAGAAAGGTAGGCAGAAAGGGTTACAGAAGTATTAAGATTAGAAAAAATCGATAGTTATGTTTAAATAGACATTAAAGACATTAGAGTCATAGTGTCTAAGTCGTAATATTTTGTTCGTTTTATTTATTTATTTATTAAAACTTAATGCACAAGTAAAAAAATACTGTACAAAGGCGGACTTAATGCCTTAGGCATTTTCTACCAGTCAACATTAGGGTGATGCAGAGAGAAAACATGGCAGGTGCAACGTAAGGGATAGGTTACTCGAGAAATAATACATAATAATACATACATACACACATATATATATATAACGAAAATAAGCTTTGTCTTGAGAAATAACGACAGGTAGAGGAGGAAACGAATCCAGCAAATCAGCGCTGGGATGATTCTGCCAACTTCTTACGAATATGCTCACGAGCCTTCACTTTAAACGATAACCGACTGGTTGCCATCCTGATATTCAGAGGGAGCGCATTCCAAAGAAACACCGCCTGGACAAAGAAAGAAGATTTAATGAAACCAGAGCGGTGAGAGGGACATCGTAGAAGACGATTATTGGTGGAACGAACATTTTTATGTGTTGTCTAAAATGGATTTTTTTTCTTTCCTAAATTTTCATTAACATTACTTTTAATACTTAACTTTCTTTCCTGTTAGTATGATTTTCGTGTTGTTTTATTTTTTTATATTTTAAAATTGTCAAACTTAATGTTACGTTACCTGGATTACAAGTAAATGATGTGTCCTCCTATAATTGCCACACATATAATTGCTGCACACTGTATTTTGTCTTGCCTCTGTTGGAGATCCAATAAATAAATTTAGTGGAACTTCTGGCTAAGCACTACCAGCCGCATGGAGCGATCAATTAGGTTAAGCTACGCTTGCCGCGGTTGGGCCGTGGATGGGTGACCATCTTTACGTACCAAGACCCCTCTGTACCTCGGAAAGCACGTTAAGCCGTTGGTCCCAGCTGTCATTCGTGGATCATTGACAGTCGTTACGGGTCCTCAGACGCCGGAAAGTCTGACCACCAGTTTTACCAAAGGATATCGTATTACCCAGTAACTGGGTTGTGGAGGTCAGATATGCAGTCACTCCATGTGAACTACTGGTATTCAGCTGTAACCGGTTAGACTGGAAGCCGACCCCAACATGGTTGGGAAAAGGCTAGGAAGATTATGTTTTTTTATTACGGTGGGTCTAATGCTATTAAACAGGTTTAATGCTTGTCCAGATTGACAGGCTGCTACTGAGATATTCCTTGTGGAAAAACTCCAATTTGACCGGTCTTGTGCTTCCCACATCCACCGGATTCCCGCAGCCTTCCGGTACGCGGTCGCCACTCCAGAACCTTTCGGCCCCGTCGGCCGTTCTGCGAGCAATGTGCCCTGCCCACTGCCACTTAAGTTTGGCAATTCTTCGGGCTATGTCGGTTACCTTGGTTCTCCTGCGGATCTCTTCATTCCTGATTCGATCGCGTAGGGGAACTCCAAGCATAGCCCTCTCCATTGCCCTATGTGTGACTTTAAGCCTTTTGATAAGGCTCATTGTGAGCGACACACATACATAGACTAAATAAATTAACACGTAATGATAATTTTACGTGGGTGAGTGGCATTTTTGGGGGAAAGAACCGGAGTTACCGACATAGCTTGCAGAGTAAACAAGCTGAAGTGGCCGTGGGCTGGCCATGTTTATCGAAGGACCGATGGATGGTGGAGCAGACGAGTCCTGGAGTGGAGGCCGCGTATTGGCAAGCGTAGTGTTGGGACGCCTCCCAGCTAGATGGACCGACGACCTTAAAAAGGTGGCTGGGACAGACTGGATGCGGAAGGCGGAGGATAGAGTGTTGTGGCGCAGCCTGGGAGAGTCCTATATCCAGCAGTGGACTGCGATAGGCTGAGTTGGCCTACCAGTTTTAAAATTGTGGTTACTGCATACAAGATAGCTCATGATGTTAAGTTCATGGCTTATCTCATATGCCTAGCCCAGCCCAACTTCATTATGTTGGGGTTGGCTTACAGTTGCACCAGATGCAACTGAATACCAGTATTTTATATGGAGCGAATGCCTATCTGACCTCCACAACCCAATTACTGCGGAAACAAGATCCCCCTTGGTAAGACTGGTTGTCAGACTTTCGGGCTCCTGAGGACCCGTAACGACTGTTAAAGATCTACGAATGGACAGCCGAGACCAACGCTTAGCATGCCTTCCGAGGCACGGAACGATAAAATTAGCCCACGGAAACGTACTACGGGGATAAAAGGTATCCAATGTGTAAATCCAGGATATAAACTATTTGTGTGCCAAATTTGATTTAAATCCGTTCACCCGTTTTCGCGTGATTGAGTGATGTTTTGTTAACATTCAAACATACAATATATAATAAGTATTAGTAGGATTGTCGTGTCCATATTGTTTTAAATACTTCCTACGTTTTCCTCAAACATAACGTGACAAAAAAAACTCACCTTAAACAAAAATATAATAAAATCACTTCACTTCACTTCACTACGACAATCCACGTTAGATTTCTACAAATCACACCGACACACTACCTTAATTGTCAGATAACGGCGCGATCAAGACCGAGACGTCATACTTACAGAATACCACAGAAGGTCAACTCTTTACAACGAGCGGAAAGAGGCGCACGCACACATGGACTCGTAGTACTTACGGCGATCTCAAATCATAATCAAATCAAATCAAATCATTTTTATTTGTGTAACATAGGTAGTGTATACAGTTCTTAAATTAGAGTCATAGGTCGCTATGTTATGCCAAGAGGCGTACAAATATGGTTGCATGCGAAATAAAATAATGACTATACGAGAGGTAAACATGATATATTTGGTTGGTATGTCAAAAATGAATAGAATAGTATAAAAAAATAAAAACAAAAATTAAAAATTTGGAATGATTTCTACGGTCAATGCATAAATAATCATAAATTATAATTAGTCACAAAATATTCAGTCAAATAAATAAGTCTACATTAATTTATCATTTAGGAATTCATCAGTCGTATAATTTCCTTTTCCTAACATTTTTCAATTAATAACAGTTTAATTTTTTTTTGAATTGTGTAACATTCAAATTTTTTATGACACATTTGTTGTAAATGCGCGGAGCCATGCCTAAAACGCTCTTTCTCACTAAGGCAGTGTTACAGCGCTGATTGCTTAAAAAGTTTGCGTATTGGCTACGAATCGCAACATCTCGTAACGTTGACACTTTTTCGAACAACCTCATGTTTGTTTTGACGAAAACACTAATTTCAAAAATATATAATGAGGGTAAGGTAAGTATTCTGAGCGATTTAAATGATGGTACACAGCTATCATCAATTTTCAGACCACACATTGATTTTATGCATCTTTTTTGTGCCTCTAAAACGATATCTTTATCAGTAGAATTGCCCCAAAAAATGATACCATATCGTAAAATTGAGGCTACTAAGCCGTGATATGCAACTAGTAGCGCATCCATATTTATTTTTCGAGCAATTTGGAAAAGTGCGTATGCTGATTTATTTATTTCCTTACTCTCATTCTAGCTTATGTATAGAATAATCAGCTTATAATGGTTTCACTGCTAGGCCTCAGGCCTCCTTGGTAGTGGGTCGTAGTCCACCACGCGGATCTAGTGCAGAGGGGTAATTCCGTCGGAAATAATCAGCAGGAATCGCTTTCATGTTGACACAATATTCATGGCATTGTTTACGTTGCTAAGCAGATAATTTTTTCGAACATATGAAAGAATGGAAGAATAAATTATTCTGAACGTCACAAACTAAAATTTCAAGCATTTATTTCCATTAAACATGGGCACACTTTTAAATCATATTAGTCTTCGAATTTCTAAGACATGCTGGCTTTTCCATGCTGCTTTTTTTCCTTTTTTTTGGGTATGACTTGCAGGTCAATCTAGGAGTTTGTCCTGTTGTCCTTCCATGTCGTTTCGGGTGACACAGGTGCTCTCATGGCATGGTTACTTCGGGAAGTACCTGTGTCGCATAAATAGGGAGCCGGACGCTTGGTGTCACCACTGCGTTGACTGTCGGGAGGACACGGCGTGGCACACGCTGGCAGAGTGTGCCGTTTGGGAGGAGCCACGCCATGCCCTCATCTCAGGAGTCAGCAGCGACCTGTCGCTGCCGGCCGTTGTCGAATCGATGGTCGACAACGAGGAGTCCTGGGACGCGGTGGTATCCTTCTGCGAAACAGTCATTTCGCAAAAGGAAGCTGCGGAGAGGGAGCGGGAGATTGCTTCCGCTAACCCGATCCACAGCAGACGCAACGGGCGTCGGCGGAGGGCAGACAACGCCCTCTTCCAGCCCCCCTAAATGGGTCCAGGAGCAATGGATCTGGGGAAATCTGTCGCCCTCTACTTCTTAGGACACGAGATGGCGCCTCTCTATGACGTAAGGGGGGAGTTTAACACCTCATTTCCCCCCTAACGTGAGGTGGCCCGTAGAGGCGGGTTGGCACAAGCCGGGGATCGCGGAAGTCACATTAGTTCCCGTGATCCCCGGTGCAAGTGTGAGACGGAACACCGGGGTGGTTTTAGCCAGTAAGAGTCTAACAGACTCCTCCGCCCTCCTCGGGGCGGAGGACATCCATGAGGATTTCACCCCGTAATCAAAAAAAAGGAGGTTGTCCTGCAAGATGTCCGGACTTGCATGTGTGTACCTTAGTAAATTAAGGGTTCCAGCCAGGGCTTGAAAACTTAAAACTAAAGCGAATACGCTAAGGCCAGCCCCTGTGGGGTACAGATGTCGGCTTAGGGTGTCGCTGGAAGAGGGCAGCAAGGGACTGGCTGAATCGGAATGACTATTATTTAGGGACGAATTTATTGCTATAGGCTCAGCGGTGCGGGCTGGGTCGAGCAAGGGTTGGGGTGGTGTTTTTCTTCTTAACATTTTATTACCCGACTGTGCCAGGAGGAGACTTATTTTTTTTGGTTGGTGTCGCCAACAAAGGATACACAATAATAAAAAAAAGTATTTACGTGTGCTCTTTCAATTACAGGATACCAAAGCATGTACATTTAACCAGAATAAAATAAAATAGACAAACCAAATGAAGTATGATGAAAATAACTTAATAATAAAATTCAGATTATCTAAATAAAATAACATGTCGAGTATTCATATTACAATAGCGTAAACTAGAGAAAAATGATTTATTAATGATTTAATAAGTCGGACCCGATATCACTGGGCTACATTAGACAAAACACTGCATCGAATGTCAGCTGTCAACCTCTTGACATTTCAGTGATAAAATGTCAAGAGGTTGACAGCTGTCATTTTGTTAACGTGCTTGTGATTTCTATGATTATTAAAATAAGAAAAACAATTGGACATCTTCAAGTGACCAGAGGGCTGGCCTATTCTTTAGCCAAAGAATCCGTATCGCCATACAACCTGGCAATGCTGCCCCAGTAATGCTCGCGAAGAGGGAGGCGGCGAACGTTAGGGAGAGGCAGTATGCACCTTCACGGCCTTAGTCGCCGCAGGAGACGCCTTGGGCATCGGGAATCTCAGGCTGATTTCCCGGCCACCGTAGGCGCGGGCTTGCGGACGGCGAGTAATGGGTAGCTCGCTGTCCGGTAAGGACCAAGCCCGGGTCGACGGCGCGTTGTGTTCCACGCGCGCCTCAAAGAGATGTCAGCAACAACTGATGGGGCCCGCAAGGGCCGATGCCTGCCAGGGGTGCGGGTTGTTCGAAAGAGATACCGCGGCCCCTGGCACACAGGCAACTGAGGGAACACGGGTGGGTATTAGTCAGTAAAAGTCTGACACGTTCTCCTACCCCACCCAGAGCGGGAGAAGTTATTTGATAATTTCCCACCCTCAAAAAAAAACACGTACGTGGGTAAACTATTGCCAGATAATTTAATTTTACCCTGTATAAAAAGCTAGGCTATGATGATGAGAATATCCTCATCATCGGCCTAGTCTTTTCCCTACTATGGTGGGGTCAGCTTCCAGTCCACCGGATGCATGTAAATACCATTATTTTACATGGAGTGACTGCTATCTGACTTCCAGAATCCAGTTGCTTACTTAGCCACAAGCCCCTATGCATCCAATGTAGGTACATAATGAACAATTCCATTGTGATTTTTCTCTTAACCCATACCAGTCGCGAGTTGCACTCGCTGTTCGTGAAGATAGTCTATGTGTGTGCGTTTTCGTTTACTGTACGGAGTTGACCTTCTGTAGCTACTATACTGTGGTATTCTGGTATTTTACCGGTTTATCATAGACCTCATCTCAGCGTATACGGCTAGAGATGGTAAGCGTGTTTTTGATTATTTTTTTGTTTTGTCATGCCGTTTGACGGGGCTTGGTTGACGGGAAAAGCAGTTGTGGCCTTGTGGTAACGGCCTGGGCCGTTACCACAAGGCCGTACGTTAGACTTACGATTTATACAGTGTGAGTGTTTATAATGTGCATATATCAAAATGCTTAATTTTATCGCCCGATAAAAAATGTAAACATTTTTTTAAATATTTATTATGGATTTTTTAAATTGTTCGCTACTCTGCTGTGTACATCCCATAAACTGTATCGCTAGTTACAGTGTTTTGGATTAATACCGTTCATTCGATTTTTCGCTGTCAATTATATACATTAATAGATTCATGTTTTGGTACTTAAAATACGTTAATACAGTCATGCAAAAAATACCGTATTTAAGTAATATTTATGGTTTGAAATGGTATGACACCGTAAATTGAGTTACGGTGTATCGGCTTACCAGTCTCAATGTGATGTTTTTAGTCACAGTGTTTTGCCTTAACTGTCTTCATGAGATTTGTTTAGTTACATTTAGAAAACAAAATACGTTCAATAGATTTCAACCTTATAGAAGAAAAATGTAAACATTCGGATAGAAAAGAGATGGTGTATACTGTAGATATGCAAAAAGCTATTTGTATGCCGTTACTAAACATAAAAGATTACTATTTTTCCAGAAAACTTGTCCTGTTCAACGAATCTTTTGTGCCACAATGTGGCAACCACCTGTATACATTTTATCCGAAAGTACTTTAGAGATTTGAGAACACTAACATTAAAAAAAAAACATCAACATTCACAATATAAAAATAAAATACTTTTTTCTGCCTTGATACAAGTCATTCATTCATGAAATGAAATGAAATGTTTATTTATGTAAGTAGATCTTAAAAGACACTTTTACACGTCAATATTTTGTTGGTCAATATTTGAAAAACTAGATGGCGCCGGCATTTCCTAGCTGACTGTTCCCTGAGAAGAAAAGCCGAAACAAACTCAGAGGTCATGGTCTCTTTTAAAGTCCAAACATTTGTTTGAATTTTATGTGAGTCTAACAATGCAGGGCAATGTCTGGAAAGGCCTTTTGAAGAAAGAGCCATTGCAGCTTTGAGCTGACCTGTCTCAACAGACGGCATGTATGTAGCAGTCACTCATGGTTAGATGACAAACTTAGAGAAAATCACTCGTGAGTATTTTGTGTCAGGGCACACATTTATGGCTGCAGATGCTGTTCATGGGGCCATAACAAAGCAATTTAAATCTAAAGGTGAAGTTTATTATTTAGATGATTTTATTTTGAATACTTACAAAATTCTCCAGAAAAGAAAGAAAAAAAAGTAAACTCAAAAAAGAATAAAGCAAGGTAAAAGAGTTTTTTCTTTTTGTTTGTAGGTAACTAAATTAAATTACAGCTGATGGTGTATTATTCTTGTTTGGTACCACGATATTCTATTGAAGTGATGGGGGACATGCGCTAGTTAATTTTTTTTTAAATCGTTTCTTTGGGAAAGTTGTTTGTTATGATGATTACAATCATGTGTTTAAATATCGGTCACTAATTACCAGTCACCCTATACAATGTGTAACGGAAAGGGTATATACATTTCAAGGGCACGGCTTCTTTGGATGATATCAAACGATATTGGAAGGGTTTTTTAATCCTATCTCTACATGTTCGGAAGTTATGAGAATTTTTAGTACATTGATACCAGAAATCGAACTTTTCAAATTGAAATAAATAAACACATCACTCGGAAGAGATTTATCGTGATATTGGCAAGTAACGTGGAAAGTTATTGACCTACGTAGCGCGGTGACACGTTTGCTATGATTTAAATTTAAGAAACATATGAAACCGAAAATTTGGTATCAATTCTTAGAGTATTTTATTTTGAGCTAAAACTATGTATAGTGATTCTATACCAGTTGTTATCTTTAGTGCTTAAGGATAGCAATAGGGTTTCTGTAACTCTGTCTAGAATTCCCTGATTTTATATTAGAATTTTCCATCATTTTACACAATAATATTCTTGTAATGACATTTAAGTCAAACGTGTCAAACTGATGTCTACAATAAGTAGACATCAGTTTGACTTAAATGAGACTTATTCTTAGGCGTCCAAGGCAGCTCTGCGGCTCTGGTGTCAAATCAGGTGGTTCTAAGAAGTGTAGGCGTCCAGGGCAGCTCTGCGGCTCCGGCGTCAAATCAGGTGGTTCTAAGAAGTGTAGGGACGCGTCAGAGCATCCGCGACCCTAACTCTTGTAAAATAGTCCTCGTGAAGTTTACGTATGTTTTTACGATCAGCCACCGTCAATCATTTCATCGCTGTCCTCCACATGACTCCCGGCCCTCCTCCGAATTCCATCTTTCAATCCTTTTTCTTTTTTGCCCCATATCATCATCTGACCTGCCATTGATATATTTGATGATTGACATATTTGATGATTTCCCGTCCTAAAAAGATAAATAAATGATGCCATCCTGTATAGGTACCTATTTGTGTTCTCTTAAAAACTTGGATAAGGCCTGTTTTAGCAACCTCTTAGTTGAGGAAGCAAAGAAGCAAAGTCTAGCACTCATTCTGGCTGTGTTAACCGACTTCAGAAGGGGAGGTTATTTCATCATCATCTGCCTAGCCTTTTCCCAACTATGTTGGGGTCAGCTTCCAGTCTAACCGGATGCAGCTGAATAGCAGTATTTTACATGAAGTGACTGCCTATCTGACCTCCACAGCCCAGTTACTGGGTAATACGATACCCCTTAGTAAGACTGGTTGTCAGACCTTCTGGTTTCTGACGACCCGTAACAAAGATCCACGAATGACAGCCGGGACCAAAGGCTTAACGTGCTTTCCGTGGCATGGCGGGGTCTTAGTATGCAAAGGGATGACCAACCCATCCACGGACCAACCGCGGCAAGCGTAGCTTAAGGTGAATCTAGTTGACATTTTTCCCATACAAACTTCGAGAGTGTATTACTCCACTGTTCGACAATGTACATCAAAAATTAAACATGGTATGGTTTTGTCTCATTATTAATATTGTCTGTATGGAAAGAGAATACTAAAATAAAAATCCATTAAAAAGTTAGGAGCCAACAAAGATTAGCTTTTCTTGCTGGTTTAACCTAACTTTGGGCCTGTTTAGGTATTATAAGAAGTGTAAAATCTCCAAAACCAAGTAAGTACCGACAAAGCTCAAATATCAAAAAGTTCAATAAACTTTATTGGTCATTGGTTTATGCAGTGGTTTTTTCATAAAACCCGATATTCCGAAGGACTTTTCTTAATTTTGTACGCCCCTGTTTTACTATAAATGATCCTGCATCTCGCTCAATAACGTTGTGCGTAACGACTTGCGTCTAACTGCTCATCACTGATACTACCTCTGTCGGATACAATGCCTAGTGAGACAGCGTACTTTTTAGCCAGGCCCACCAGTGAGTTCGAGACCACGACTAGTTTCCCCTTAACCTGATCGATCGACCCGTGCTGCAACTATTACTTAGCCACGAGCCCCACGGGGAGGTTGTGTATGTTTGTTTATAAAGTGCACTTGCTATACAAGAGTCTTTATTCATTCTCTCATTATATTCAGTGCCATTATAACATTTCAACAATAACCTATTATTATATAATTATAAAACAAATATTTTTCTCGTTGGAATGTAAACATAAATATGAATCAGCTTTTCTGTCACTGATAATTAGGTATCTACTTGTGTAAGATCCCACCTGACTTCGGCTCTCCAATGGTTTTTTTTTTTGAGGGTGGGAAATCATCAAATAACTTCTCCCGCTCTGGGTGGAGCGGGAGGGCGTGTCAGACTTTTGCTGACTAAAACCCACCCTGTTTCCTCAGCATCTCTTTCAAACAGCCCTTGCGGCCCCACCAGTTGGTGCTGACATCTCTTTGAGGCGCGCATGAAACACAGCGCGCCGTCGGGCTTGGTCCTTACCGGACAGCGAGCTACCCATTACACGCCGTCCGCAAGCCGGCGCCTACGGTGGCCGGGAATCAGCCTGGGATTCCCGACGCTTCTCTCCAATGGTTTATTTAACACATGATTGTGATAGGTACCTATATCCTCAACTCAGCCTATCGCAGCCTATTGCTGGACATAGGCTTTTCCCAACTGCGCGACAACTCCCTTTCTTCCACCTTCCGCATCCAGTCTGTCCCAGCCACCTTCTAAAGGTTGTCGGTCCATGTAGCTGCAGGGCGTCCCGCACTACGCTTGCCGATACGCGGACTCCACTCCAGGACTCGTTTGCTCCACCGTCCATCGGTTCTTCGACAAACATGGCCAGCCCACTGCTACTTCAGCTTGCTTATTCTGCAAGTCATGGCCATATTATATGCGTAATGCAAATTCCCATGTAACTTCTCTACCTAATCTGTAATGAAAAAAATAATTATAACATACACAAAAACATTTTTTTGCAAAAAAGGAAAAATAAACCGCTTCCAAAAAAACACTACAAAGTGCGAAATAGCTTTAGTTTCGGAATTTGGTGGCTATATTAGGTTGATGTTTGACAATTTTTTTGCGTCAACATCCGACACTAAAGCTATTTTGCACTTTGTAGTGCTTTTTTTTTGGTCGAAACGGACCCTCCTTTTTGTAAAACGATTTGAAAAAAATGTTGCATTTTTCAATATGCAACGCTAAAAAATTTAACAGCACGCTTTTATTTAGGGAGCTGGGTAGTGGTAAATAAGAGCCCAGACCGGCGCCACTGCTCTCGAAACGGTGAAGAAAACATCGTGAGGAAATCGGCATGTTCTGGAACCAATAATTCGAAGACATGTGACCTCTTCCAACCCGCACTGAGCTGGCATGGTGGATTATGGTCCACTCCGTCTCACTGCGAGGATGCTTATGCTAGTGCAAGTGAAAACGGGGATAAGTGTTTCAGCTGGGTAGAAGTGGTGTAACTGTGGCAGTCATCTGGATAAATTAATATGAACCGCGAATTAAATTGAACCCCCTAGGCTTCCAATTAGCTGGCTAACTTAACCAGACGGCTGTGACATAACTAATTCCCCAGCAACACAACTGACGGTTATCTCAGAGGGCAGTGACTCCTTTACGAGTGGCTTTGTATCTCAATCAAGCTTTAACAGAGTATACAATAGAAGATTGGCAAATGTACTGACAATGGTAGATAGCAAATTAAACTGTACAGAATGACCATCCATGTGGTGACGGACGAAAAGAATAGCACCATCTCTTCTCTTCCCGTGGGTGTCGTAGAAGGCGATTAAGGGACTTACTAGAGAATGGGCAGCAGCGTTCTCTGCCCATGCAGAGAACCTCTGCCCATCGCCAAGTTCTTGCGATGCAGAAGGCCGTCTTCCTTAGCTAGGATTTCTGGCCGGCAGGAGTTGTGTACAGACGTTACAGGGAATCACGAGTGAAACCAAGCCCCAAAGTGTAGTGTTATGTTTTGTGGTTTTTATAATTATGTATGTTAGTCTATAAGGTATTTCTGTTATGGGTCTCTGTTACCTGAATTAATTGATTAAATTAATAAATAAATAAATAGGCATTTTACCACCATACTGCGATCGCCAACCCGCCTGCCAAGCGGGGCGATTAATGCAAGCCCCCAAATTGGGGGAGGCTTATGTCCAGCAGTGGACATCTTCTGGCTGAAATGATGATAATGATGATGATACAGGATGACAGCATAGTTGTGGTGGCCCAGTGGTGTGTAGGCCTCGACTTACAAGTTGTGGGTCGTTAGTTCAAACCCAGGCAGGTTGCTTTACTTTGTGGTAATTATTTCGTCACCGCTGCTCTCAAAACGGTGAAGGGAAACATTGTTAGGAGACCGGCATGTCCTTGAACCAAAAATTCGAAGACGTGTGACATCTACCAACCCGCAATGGGCCCTCGTGGTGGATTACGGCCCACTCCCTCTCACACAGAGGAGGCCATGTGGGTGAACTTGGCAGATCATTTCCCAGCAGAGCAAAATATAATGTGAGTTCTATTCGCATGCGGATGAGTTCTGGAGTTCCTTCTACTTAAAAAATAGTTCAGGCGTTTTTGCCTGAAAAAAGGTCGAATGAAAATATGCTCTGCTAGCTATATAATTTTTTCCAAAATTACAATTTTAAAACTGATTTAGGTACACAGTGTTCTATAGTTCCTAATACTTTTCCGGAATAGTTCTGCCGACCCTTATAATAAAATAAATAGAAAAGAAAATGTTACCCGATACAAGAAAAAGAAAATCATTTTGTTAAAAGAGGCGCCTGGTTAATTTGTAGCTTTCGTAGATTCTATGGACTAAGTTTAGTAGCAGCCAAGACTCCCGGGAACAGAAAAAAACTAAACAAACGCAATTGTCTCTAAAAATTATCAGCAGAGCCTTTGAAAAGTTAGATTACAAGAAATCTAGATTTCATTGAGTGATTAAGTTGCTATGATAAAAAAAAAGTTTGACTACAACTGAGGAGCTAAAACTCCACGTTTCATGTTGCAACTATAAAAGAACTAAACTAAAACAGGAAAAAGTAACATTAACATGGTTAAAGATCCAAGATAGTTAAAATCTGGATTTTAATCAGTGGTTTAGAAAGATGGATCAAAAAAAATGTGAGTGGCACTCAGGAGCAGGCACTCTACGTTATCTTATGCACCGCTAAAACGGCCAGTGTTGCTGGCTAGTGCCGGCGGCTAGTGCTTCAAGCCAGTACTGGCGGCTAGTGCTGGCGGCTAGTGCTGGTGGCCAGTGCTGGTGGCTAGTCCTGGCGGCTAGTGCTTCAGGCCAGTGCTGCCGGCTAGTGCTGGCGGCCAGTGCTTCAGGCCAGTGCTGGTGGCCAGTGCTGGCGGCTAGTGCTGCAGGCCAGTGCTGCAGGCCAGTGCTGACAGCTAGTACTGGTGGCTAGAGCTGCTGGCTAGTGCTGACGGCCAGTGCTGGTGGCCAGTGCTGGTGGCTAGTGCTGGTGGCCTATGCTGGCAGCTAGTGCTGGAGGCTAGTCCTGGCAGCTAGTGCTTCAGGCCTGTGCTGCCGGCTAGTGCTGGCAGCAAGTGCTTCAGGCCAGTGCTGGCGGCCAGTGCTGGTGGCTAGTGCTGGTGGCTAGTGCTTCAGGCCAGTGCTGCCGGCTAGTGCTGGCGGCCAGTGCTTCAGGCCAGTGCTAGTGGCCAGTGCTGGCGGCTAGTGCCGCAGGCCAGTGCTGCAGGCCAGTGCTGACAGCTAGTACTGGTGGCTAGAGCTGCTGGCTAGTGCTGACGGCCAGTGCTGGTGGCCAGTGCTGGTGGCTAGTGCTGGTGGCTAGTGCTTCAGGCCAGTGCTGCCGGCTAGTGCTGGCGGCCAGTGCTTCAGGCCAGTGCTGGTGGCCAGTGCTGGTGGCTAGTGCTGCAGGCCAGTGCTGCAGGCCAGTGCTGACAGCTAGTACTGGTGGCTAGAGCTGCTGGCTAGTGCTGACGGCCAGTGCTGGTGGCCAGTGCTGGTGGCTAGTGCTGGTGGCTAGTGCTGGTGGCCTATGCTGGCGGCTAGTGCTGGAGGCTAGTCCTGGCAGCTAGTGCTTCAGGCCTGTGCTGCCGGCTAGTGCTGGCAGCAAGTGCTTCAGGCCAGTGCTGGCGGCCAGTGCTGGTGGCTAGTGCTGGTGGCTAGTGCTTCAGGCCAGTGCTGCCGGTTAGTGCTAGCGGCCAGCGTCGCCGGCTAGTGCTGGCGGCTAGTGCCGGCGGCTAGTGCTTCAGGCCAGTGCTGCTGGCTAGTGCTGGCGGCCGGTGCTTCAAGCGAGTGCTAGTGGCTAGTGCTGGCGGCTAGTGCTGGTGGCCAGTGCTGGTGGCTAGTCCTGGCGGCTAGTGCTTCAGGCCAGTGCTGCCGGCTAGTGCTGGCGGCTAGTGCTGGTGGCTAGTGCTGCAGGCCAGTTCTGACAGCTAGTACTGGTGGCTAGAGCTGCTGGCTAGTGCTGACGGCCAGTGCTGACGGCCAGTGCTGGCGGCCAGTGCTGGTGGGTAGTGCTGCAGGCTAGTGCTTCAGGCCAGTGCTGCCGGTTAGTGCTAGCGGCCAGCGTTGCCAGCTAGTGCTGCCGGCTAGTGCGGGTGGCTAGTGCTCCAGGCCCGTGCTGCTGGCTAGTGCTGGCGGCCGGTGCTTCAAGCCAGTGCTGGTGGCTAGTGCTGGCGGCTAGTGCTGGTGGCCAGTGCTGGTGGGTAGTCCTGGCGGCTAGTGCTTCAGGCCAGTGCTGCCGGCTAGTGCTGGCGGCCAGTGCTTCAGGCCAGTGCTGGTGGCCAGTGCTGGTGGCCAGTGCTGGTGGCTAGTGCTGCAGGCCAGTGCTGACAGCTAGTACTGGTGGCTAGAGCTGCTGGCTAGTGCTGACGGCCAGTGCTGGTGGCCAGTGCTGGTGGCTAGTGCTGGTGGCTAGTGCTGGTGGCTAATGCTGGTGGCCTATGCTGGCGGCTAGTGCTGGAGGCTAGTCCTGGCGGCTAGTGCTTCAGGCCAGTGCTGCCGGCTAGTGCTGGCGGTAGTGCTGCAGGCCAATGCTGCAAGCCAGTGCTGGCGCCCTATGCTGGTGGCAAGTGCTGGCGGCTAGTGCTGGCAGCTAGTGCTGGCGGCCAGTGCTGCCGGCTAGTGCTGCCGGCTTGTGCTGGCGGCCACTGCTGCAGGCCAGTGCTGTAGGCCAGTGCTGCAGGCCAGTGCGCAGGCCAGTGCTGCAGGCCAGTGCTCGTGGCTAAGGCTGGTGGCTAGTGCTGGTGGCTAGTGCTGGTGGCTAGTGCTGGCGGCCAGGACTCGCCGCCAGCACTTGCCATCAACACTGGCCGCCAACACTGGCCGCCATCGTTGGCCGCCAACACTGGCCGCCAACGTTGGCCGCCAACACTGGCCGCCAACACTGGCCGCCAACGTTGGCCGCCAACACTGGCCGCCAACACTGACCGCCAACGTTGGCCGCCAACACTGGCCGCCAACACTGGCCGCCAACGTTGGCCGCCAACACTGGCCACCAACGTTGGCCGCTAACACTGGCCGCCAACGTTGGCCGCCAACACTGGCCGCAAACACTGGCCGACAACGTTGGCCGCCAACACTGGCCGCCAACACTGGCCGCCAACGTTGGCCGCCAACGTTGGCCGCCAACACTGGCCGCCAACACTGGCCACCAACGGGCCGCCAACGTTGGCCGCCAACATTGGCCGCCAACACTGGCCGCCAACGTTGGCCGCCAACACTGGCCGCCAACACTGGCCGCCGACATTGGCCGCCAACGTTGGCCGCCAACACTGGCCGCCAACACTGGCCACCAACGTTGGCCGCCAACACTGGCTGCCAACACTGGCCGCCAACGTTGGCCGCCAACACTGGCCGCCAACACTGGCCGCCAACTTTGGCCGCCAACACTGGCCGCCAACACTGGCCGCCAACGTTGGCCGCCAACACTGGCCACCAACACTGGCCGCCAACGTTGGCCGCCAACACTGGCCGCCAACACTGGCCGCCAACGTTGGCCGCCAACACTGGCCGCCAACACTGGCCGCCAACGTTGGCCGCCAACACTGGCCGCCAACGTTGGCCGCCAACACTGGCCGCCAACACTGGCCGCCAACGTTGGCCGCCAACTCTGGCCGCCAACGTTGGCCACCAACACCGGCCGCCAACGTTGGCCGCCAACACTGGCCGCCAAAAAAAGATAGCTATTTTCTTCTATTAATTATCATACTCGTAGTTATGCGTTCTAAATGCGAATCATGATTTTGTAGATAATCGATATTATCGGTCGGATCGGTATTTGTTGATATTAGGTTGGGGAAAAAGTCTTTTCGCATTATAGTATGTATGAACTTGTAATAAAATCTCTTTGGCTATACTAATTTGTATCTGGCTGGTTTTGGTATCATTGAAAGTTTAAATTTTAAAGAACATAATTCCAAATTCAAATTAGGAAAATGTGTGATTTTCATTTGTTTTTCGTACCGTCAAGATGAGTGAATCTAATGAAGAAATTCGATACATTTTAAAATTTTACTACAAAAAAGGTAAAAATGCAACGCAAGCCGCGAAAAAAATTTGCGATGTTTAGTGTCTGTGAGAGTAGCACAAATTTGGTTTAAGCGTTTTCAATCCGGAAATTTTGATGTCAAAGATGCAAGTCGCTCTGGTCGCCCTATTACGGATAAAATGGATGCCATTTTTGAAAAAGTGGAGCAAGATCGGCATACCAGTAGTTACGACGTAGCTGAAGAACTGGAAATTGACCACAAAACAGTTTTGGCGCATTTGAAAAAAACTGGGTACACAAAAAAGCTCGACATTTGGGTACCTCACGAGCTCACTGAAAGAAACCTAATGAACCGTGTACTCATTTGTGATTCTTTATTACGACGTAATGAAACCGAACCATTTTTGAAGAAGCTGATAACTGGTGATGAAAAGTGGATCACGTATGACAAGAACGTGCGAAAAAGGTCGTGGTCAAAGGCCGGTCAGGCTTCACAGACTGTGGCGAAACCCGGGTTAACTCGCAACAAGGTGATGCTGTGTGTGTGGTGGGATTGGAAGGGCATTATTCATTATGAGCTGTTACCACCAGGCAGGACCATCGATTCTGAACTCTACTGCGAACAACTGATGAGATTAAAGCAAGAAGTTGAGAGAAAGCGGCCGGAATTAATCAACAGAAGGGGTGTGGTTTTTCATCATGATAACGCTAGACCTCACACATCTTTAGCCACCCAAAAAAAATTAAGAGAGTTTGGCTGGGAGGTGTTAATGCATCCGCCGTATAGTCCTGACCTTGCACCTTCAGATTTCCACCTGTTTCGGTCTCTTCAGAATTCTTTAGGCAGTGTCAGGTTAACATCACGAGAGGACTGCCAAAACCACTTGTCGCGGTATTTTGACCAGAAGTCCCAAAATTTCTATAGCAATGGGATCATGTCCCTACCTACAAGATGGCAAAAAGTTATCGAACAAAATGGTACCTACATACTTTAGTTAAATGTAAATAAACTTTATTAAAAAATGTTTTGAATTTTCTTAAAAAATGCGAAGAAACTTTTTCCCCAACCTATTATTTTGCGAACGTCGAGTAGAAAGTTTGTGGTCAGTGTCATTTTGACAGATTAGGAAGAAGACAAAGATTGTTAAAAACGACAGACAAAATGACAGATTGTAGAAGGATACCTATCTACGATGCGATGTCAAAAATTGAGAAATGAAATGTCACTTTGTATAGAAAAAGCACTGTCTATTCTTCATAGAAATAGAAAACATCATGCTAAGCTGCTGCGCAGCAGCCTTAGCAAGACGCTTTCTATGAAAAAAAAAAATTGTAACTTAAATAGCTGTAATAGAAATCAATCCTCGGGGCCCCCCTTTTGGGGGAGGCTATGTCCAGCAGTGGACGTCTTTCGGCTGATATGAATGGTAACCAAAGCAATTTTGTCAGGTGGATGGGCGAATGCTCGGATGAACATTGGATGGACTGTGGAGTAGGGCAGGGGGGTTAACTTCACTACTCTATTTAATGTATATGTTAATGGACTGATTGAGAAGCTCAGCAGTGCTGGTGTCTGTTGTTCAGTGGATGGTGTTTTTACTAATAATATTAGCTATGCTGATGACATGGTGCCGCTGGGCCCCTCAATTAGTTCCGTGAGGTCACTATTGACCATATATGAACGATATGCAATGGCCCATGGGCTCAAGTACAATGTTCAGAATAGTGAGCTGCTAGTTTTCAAGGCTGGGGACTAAAACCTACCCAGTTCTTACAATCACACTAAATGTAACTGTCCTACAGCAAGTATCCCAATTTAAGTACTTGGGTCACTGAGTCAATGAGAAACTAAGTGATGATTTGGACATAGATAGGGAGCACAGGGCATTTTCGGTAAGGGTAATATGCTTTACAGGTTTGCGTGATGCTCACGTGATGTTAAAGTCACGCTATTCAAAAACCATTGTCAAACGTTATTCGCGTGCAACCTGTGGAGCAATTACACCAAAAAGCTTACAATGCTCTGCGCGTCCAGTATAACAACGTGTTCAGGGGTTTGTTGGGGCTCCCATGGAGGTGCAGTACCTCCGGCATGTATAACGACCACAGCACGAACGGCTGCCAGGCGGTGCTTCGCAAAAGAACGGCCTCCTTGTAGTCTCGGGTAACGGCTAGCACCAACACGCTTTTGAGCGTGGTGTCGGACATAGTGGACAGCCAAATCCTGAGGCATTGGTAGCTCATGCATGTCGAAAATAATAATAATTTTAAATTTTAGTAACATAGCTTTATACTGTACACTACACTGAACGGAAGACTCCGGTATACCCTGTTTATTGGATCTCTCCAAGGCCTTCGATTTCGTTTCGTATTTTGGAGAAAGATGGGGGACAGGGGTATACCGGCGGAACTATTGAAAATATTTCAATACTGGTACGCGAATCAGACTAATTGTGTTAGGTGGTCAAACTGCGTCTCAGAGTCATACAAGTTGGAGTGCGGAGTGAGACAGGGGTGTCCTCTCCAAAGCTGTTTAACCTATATTTAAATGACCTCATAGTTGAGTTCAACGGCATGCGTGTCGGTTGCCGGGT
Source organism: Polymixis lichenea (assembly GCA_949091785.1). NCBI lineage: Eukaryota > Metazoa > Arthropoda > Insecta > Lepidoptera > Noctuidae > Polymixis > Polymixis lichenea. The sequence continues at coordinate 10,032,959 of OX420958.1, read as the reverse complement.
CGTCAGTCATACAAAAACAAATATCAGCTGTTCCATACATTTTGACCGCGTAGGTATTGCACTTTTCTTTGAAACAGATGATTCTTTTTTGTATTACCGACGAAAAATGTCTGCACTGGGGGTTCTAGAATGATATGCTGAATTCATGGTTACAGTTTGCGCACTGGATAAAAACTTATCCTGTATGAAATATTTGCTTCTGCTAGCTTTAATCGTGTGGAGGTCGGAAATTATCCTACGGGAACGTAGAACCGGGATAAAAGTTTCCGTTCTGTTAATCCACGTTATACTATATCTGTGAGTCAAATTGTATCCAAATCTGTTCAGCCGTTTTTGCGTGATTGAGTAATGATCATTTTTCCATTCATCCTCATAACTTTTACATTTATATGTTTTAGTAGAATAGGAAGGAAGTAGGATTGTATGTATTGTAGGCCAAGATTTTGTAAAAGTCGGTTCCCAAAACCATAAATTTGTCAGAGTTATGGTTAAAAAGTTATAAGGGTTTGAACGTGGCCATACGGATTGTAGCTTTTAGATTTGTTTCACTATTCAAGAATATTGGCAGAGGTGATCTAGTGGTTTAAAAAAGAAATGAAATATATAGAATTACAGTGTTTTTATTTATTTAGGAAAATCACACCACAGTTTCTTACTGTAATAAAACAACTAGTTTTTGTGGAACAGGTACTTTTTACGAATCTCAGTACAGACAGAAACTCAACAGTCGGTTGGTTGCCTTGTTAGTGTCATTTAAAGTTTTGACCAATGTTACAATTATGAAAAAAAAAAGTTATTTTTTCTTTCTTTTTTTTAAATTACTACTTGTGAGTACTTAGCTTTATGTTCTCGACTTTGGAGTGTGTTTGGAAAGTTTTTTATGTGCTAAGTGACCTACTAATAAAAATTATAGGAGTCGTCCTATGATTTTTATTAGTAGTTTTGTGATGTTAATAGGGTATGGTCTGGTCGGCACCAGACCATACCCTACTAATATCACAAAACTAGAACCAGATAAATCACTTCAAATAATTTCTTAATAAACTAAGAATAATTAATTAACTTTTTTCATATCTTCACGGTTGTCCCAAACGAGGTCAGTCAGGTACCACTGCAGGCAATAAAATAATTGTCCTAAAATGACAGAAGCGCCTAGGAATAAGTACAGATAGATAGTTCCGTTCAAGATGTTAAGTATCGGGTACACCCAGGAGCCTAGGTTGATGTAAGAGATGACCAGCCTGGAACAGAAATAAAATATATAGTAATAGTTATTATTAGTGTTAGGTTTTAAAATAACATATCTAATTGTGTTAGTCGATCATTTGGACATTTTAGTTATTACTAGCTTTTGCCAGCGGCTTCGCCCGCGTAGAGGTCGGTGTATTATACATATAAACCTTCCTCTTGAATCACTCTATCTATTAAAAAAACCCGCATCAAAATCCGTTGCGTAGTTTTAAAGATTTAAGCATACGTAGGGATATAGGGACAGAGAAAGCGACTTTGTAGTATACTTTTTAGTGATACTGGCAGAACTATGAACGAATGACATTTTGGACATGACGGTGGAGAACGCGGGGTGCACTCGGCCTATTTGCTCGGGGCCAGCTAGGGGCCTACTCTCTAGCTCCGTCAACGAAGATACGTGCCCGTCCGAAAGTAGTTCAAAACTTCTTAGTGAATCTTACAGCAAATTAACTAACTTTTTTGGACGGGTAAAAACATATCGGGAGTAGGGACCGCTGTCAAATCGTGGTGTCATTCATTCTCAGTTCGGGCTCCAAACTAATCTTCTGTCCGTTAGTGATACGGAATTGGAAACGCCCGTTACTTCGACCGAAACGATGGAATTCGTGCTTAGGGAGGGAGTAGGCCTCTAAGCATCGAATACGGACGTGTTACGAGTGGTCATTAATATACCCATCAATAATAATTAACCGACTTCCAAAAGGAGGAGGTTGTCAATTCGTCGGAACGTTTTTTTTTATGTATGTTCCCCGATTACTCGAAGATGACTGGACCGATTTGGATTATAATTTTTTTGTTTGAAAGGATATACTTCCCAGGTGGTCCCATGATCATCAAGTCAGGATCTGATGATGGGATCCTGGAGAAATATTGAAGCGATTTGGATTGTTTTTGGAAGAGTACTTTCTAGGAGAGGTCCTATTTCAATTTGGTGAAGATCTGATGAAGAACTTCGGAGATAGGCAACGGAACTCCTCAATAAATGATAGCAAATGGACTGGAATTGCAGAAATCTCATGTCTGTCTATTGTTTACACCACTTCGTAACATAACATCACGCCGGGACGCTGTGAAGGGGTAAATACATGTTAACCACTAAAAAGTGAAAAATAAAAAGAAATATGGAAGTCGGTTGTTTTTTTTGAAAAAAGTTTTTTTTATGTAAGTGATGATAGTATATCGGTGAAAGGCTATTTATTTTAAGCGACATTTTGGTCGATATTGAGTTGTATACAATTATACATATTCGGATTCAGCGTATTTCGCTGAATCCGAATATGTATACTAAAATTTTAATTTCAACTTGCATTTTAAAAAAAAATTGCCTGTTTTATCCATTTTTAATAAAAATTACACTTTAAAGTTAAGAAAGTGGTGAAACTAGAAGAAAGCAAATTTTTTTTATATCCCCCCTGGATCCAGGGCCAAATAAATTAGGGCTGAGTAAGTAGCAGATGACCCCATCTATCCACCATTTTCGTATGTTCAACGTTCTGCCAAACACCTTGTATATTCAGTATACTCAGTTTATAGTTTGTGATTTTCGAGAAACGACTATCCACAGCGAATTAGAATCTATTTTGATGTTAAATATATTCGGGGTAAAATAAGTTGTTTTAGAGCAAGGGTAGTTTTTACAATACTAGCTTCCAACCGCGACGTCGTCATCCATCTAGTATGTCAATAAAAAATTCCGTTCTTTCTCAGAGTTCAAAATATCCCCTTATCCATCACAATCGGTCCCACCGTTTCGGAGATTAGCCGGGACAAACAGACAGACAAACATACATTTTTTTTTGTTAAAAGTGCCGTATAAACTTGTATGAGCATTTATTCATCATCATCATTTCAGTCGAAAGACGTCCACTGCTGGACATAAGCCTCCCCCAAAAGGGGGGAATTTGCCGAAATCGCCACGCTTGGCAGGTGGAGTATGGTGGTCAAATGCATAGAGAACGCAGCTGCCCATTCTCTAGTAAGTCCCTTAGTCGCCTTCTACGACACCCATGGGAAGAAATGGGACGGTGCTATTCTTTTACGTCCGGCACCACACGGAAGAAACAAAATCTATAGACCCATGCTGCTGTTATTACTTAGCCCCAAGCCCCTACTACTCATCAATCAAATAAAAAAATTTAACTTACACAGCCAAATAGCCAGTAGCATAGCTATACATCAGAACTAGATTCGACATATGAGATTCTGGGCCTCTTCTAGGGCGGAAGACGATTTCCCATAGAACCACAGGAACTACGGCAGTGTGGATGATGTGGTTGGCTGTGGTACTGAGGGTTTTGTCCACGCTCGGAGGCAGTATCAGGCTCCGTTCGTAAGAGAAGACTGACCAGAATATGAAGGATACCGTCTGAAATGATAAAAATAAAACTATATGTTAATACTGACATCGGTGATGATTCTGTTGTGCGCCAGCTAGCTTAATATAGACTATTGCTATCTTTTTCTTTCTAAATAAACAAGAAAGAGACGGAAATAAATAAGGGCTGTCAAATTTAGATGAGCTTCTTTTTAGCGTGTCGATAGCAATCTAAATACAGTCAGCCCAGAATTTGGCGACGAGCTTCGTATTTGGGGTAACCTCCATCGACTGCTTTAGCGTGCAGACAACACAGCCCCGATGGAAAAGATATTAAGTGCTCCATCGCCACATTTATACTCCAGGGCGGAGTCATTCTGGCGGAGGTTTTCTTTATTTCGGCCTACCTGAGTCCGGAGTCTATTTTAAAACTTCCAGGAAAGCCAAGGGAACTCATGTCCAGGTACGTGATTTTCAACAGTTGGAACGAATGGGTTTGGTATGGAAGCACCATGTCGCCACAGGCCCTTCCTTAGACCGTTCGCCAGTAAGTCGGAGATAGTAAGATTTTATAGCAACTATGAGGAACTAACTTCAATATACAAAAAATCACGTCAAATTCAAGGCAATCGAGACGTAATTTAGTTTGAGCGATGTAAAGCGCTACTTGTGTGCCGCGGTCTATCAGTAAAATATATCAATACCAATAATATATAATTATTATATATTACATTATACACCGTGACATTTTAGTCGTCTTACAACGGCAGCCCACTTCGTGTATCCAATGACTACTAACCATTTATAAAAAAAAGATATTTTTGTATACGTATGAATAATAATTAAAAAAATATAATTCACTAAGAGCCGCATGATGTGGTTTTGACCACCCTGTTATGGAGATGGAATGAATGATGAAATGTAATGGTATTATGGTAGGTAGGTAGAAATCTTCTACCCTTTGATACGTAAACATTATTAATAGGGAGGGTGTTTCATAATTCTAAAGCATTATTTATTTTCCTTAGTACCTATTATCTTAATTAATGGTAACAGTTTTTTATTCGCGTCTGCAGGTATTTTATGTCGGATACATTAAGTGGACCACCTTTGTAAGACGACTAAAATGTCACGGTGTATAATGATGGCCACTGGCTTCATCGGCTTCCGCGGCGATGGACGATACTCCTCTAGCATAATCAGCCTGTCTCTTTAGACAGGGAGTGGGCCGTAATCCACCACGCGGGCCCAGTTCGAGTTGGTAGATGTTACATGTCTTCGAAATTTTGTTTCTGGGACATACCAGTTTCCTCACGATGTTTTCCTTCACCGTTTTGAGACCAGTGGGCATGAAATTATTAACGCAAAGTAAAGCGCCCATCTGGGTTAAAACCCACGACTTACGATTCTGTAAGTCGGGGCCGTTACTACTGGCCGTATATCTTTGAAGGATCAAATAGCACTTATGACTGAAGGAACACGGGTGGGTTTTAGACAGTAAAAGTCTGACACGCCCTCCCGCTCCACCCAGAGCGGGAGAAGTTATTTGATGATTACCACCCAAAAAAAAAACAGTTTTGAAAATATTGTGCTTGAAACGAAACGTCACTCGTCCATTTATTTTGTGCATGTTTCTGAACGATTTTTTATTTAGCATGATGATTTTGGCAGAACCGTTATATTTTAAAATCAGAAATTGTCTTAGAATAATAACTAAAGGAAACTGTAAGCCGAGACAACACGATGCCACGCAAGGAGGTAAGAATATTGTTATTTTATTTACGGGTTTCTCTGGGATTTTTTTAGATACCTAACAAAGTACAAATTCACACCAAATGTTTATTACTTATTTAGTAAAAAACTAATCGTGTTTGTGCATGTATCTCAAGGTGCACACTGCCAAGTTATTACAGTATTAGGTGTTGCAGGTTATGTATCTCAGGGTGCACACTGCCCCCCCAGTGGGGTTCCCGCATTGTCGTTGCGGGGGGGCTCAGTAACCGTGGTCACCCTCCCACGGTGAAGCGAAGAGGAACCCCAAGGTGGGGCTGCTCGTCAGGGCTTTTGCCTCCAAGCCGACGACGTAGCGGCCAAAAAGTAGGTTGCGGTGAGGTGCATCGCAACTGAGGTGGGCTGCGATGTCGAATGGGAGGCATCGCGGCTGAGGATTACAGGCTGCGGCGGAGGAGGAGTGCCGGTACTTCTGAGTAGCGCTCTTCCCTTCCGTGGCCTGGACGGGGCTGCCACCGTTTGATGGCGGACGCGGTGGGGCCGCAGGGGAAGAGGAGTGTCGGTATAGCGTTGGCCGCTCTCCCTATCCCCTGCGGCCAAAAAGTGGTAGGCGGCGGGGCCACTGTGCTGACCCGTCGCAGGGGGACCAAGATTGCCAGACACGGGGTCGTCTGAGGCCCTTATGCTATTTGGTTCCTGGGGTGATCACGGCGTGCCATGTGTCCTGGTGCGCCGGTGATAGGGGTTATTCCCCTCCGAGGAGAGTCCGGTGACGGACAGCCGCGGCGGGTTCGCGGATGGCTTGTGCGTTTCCGTGTTTCCGCCTTAAGCGGCACTGGAGGACACCGTGGAGTTTTAGTGGGTTACAGTCCCAGATAACTGCGTTATCTCCCCGTGGTAGCGCAGTAGGCATTTCTCCACGTCAAACAAAAAAAATCCCGGGTCGACGGCGCGTTGTGTTCCACGGGCAGATGAGGGAACATGGGTGGGTTTTAGTCAGTAAAAGTCTGACACGCCCTCCTGCTCCACCCAGAGCGGGAGAAGTCATTTGATGATTTCCCACCCTCAAAAAAAAAAAACAGGGTGCACACTGCCACGTTATTATAGAGTTACTTGTTCCACGTTATGTATCTCATGGTGCACATTGCCATATTTAGGGAATATCATGAACTAGTTTTTGCACATGTCTCCGCTTGCGTGCATGTCAGATATTTCTGTAAAAAAGTAACCTATGCGCTGTTATTGTTCTAATGGTCTTCCCAGTGTGGATGTTAGTAATGGAACTATCAGTGCTTTATGCTACAGGGGAGATTATAATTATTCTGTGCTTATGCTTGTTTTGCCCATTGAAATATTTTTTACCGATGATATCTTAGATATGATATCCGATCTAACTAACTTTGATTCTACTCAAGTTACCGGAAAATCATTTAACATTAGTCGCCAAGATATTCAAGATTTCATAGCTATCAACTTGTTCATGAGTATCGTCAATATATTAGCTTATACTGATTACTGGTCCCAAAATGTACGTTATGAACCAATAGCCAGTGTACTGACATAAAAAAAAAATCAGCAAATACGGCGTTACATACATTTCATTTAGAAGATGACGGTGATCGTTATTTTTAAATTCGACCACTGATAATAAAATTACGCGAAAACTTTTTTAAAGTTCCCCATGAAACAAGATTTAGCATTGATGAGATGGTGGTGCCCTATAAGGGGAAAAAAGCCGGACATCGGAATCAATACATAAAAAGTAAACCAAAGAAATGGGGCTTCAAAATATTTATTAGAGCCGGCGTGTCTGGATTCATCTATGATTTTATTGTGTATGGGAGTGACGACACATTTCGTTACGAAGAACTTTTAGCATTAGAATCTGGCTTCGGGTTAGGCGCTAAAGTAGTAGTAGCCTTATGTAAGAGAATTCCAGAACCTGCATGTTCAGTGGCCTATTTTTACAATTTCTTCACTAGTCTAGAATTAATTCATTATCTAAGACAGGAGATGGGTATATTCTCACTGGAAACTATTCGTTCAAATAAGTTACGGGGGAGCTGAGAAATAGGTGATTACAGACAAAGCGTTAAATAGAAGCCCAGAGGGTCTTATTCCCAGATAGTTTGCAATAGCTACAAATTTTTTATAGTAGTGGCATGATAATAAATGCGTGACTTCTGCAAGCAGTTATGTTGAGGCACATGCAGTCTTCAATTCAACGCTATTGCAAACAAACAAAGAAGAAGTGTGCAGTGCCCTGTCCAGAAATAATCAAGCATTACAACTCGCATATGGGTGGCGTAGAACTTGCGGACATGTTCTTCGCTTGCTTTAGAACCAACTTCAAAGGTCACCGTTGGTATTTGCCCCTAGTTTCACAAATGCTGGACATGTGTGTCAGTAATAGGTGGTTGCTTTATCGCATGCACACAAGATTTGAAAAATACATGCCACTAAAAAAATTTCGTTATCAGTTGTTACAAAGTTTACTAATGCACAAAAAGGATACTGCATTAGATGAATTAGACGTGGCAGGACCCACTCCAGCTAAAACAATTAAAGCCCCTGTTATTCCAAGGCTCACACCTTGTGTGAGATATGACTAGATTGGACATTTCCCCATATTCAGTACCAAGGGGAGGTGCAAGTTATGCATTAAAGGACAAACCACTGTTATGTGTTCTAAATGCGGCTTAAGACTTTGTCTCCTACCAAATAGGAACTGCTTTTTAATTTTTCACACCGGGAATTAACTAACATTAAATTGTAAGGTCTTTCAATGTTTGTGTTTTATTTTTTTCTGTAAATCTGATTATATTTTGTTTTTAAGTTTTATGTTGAGTTTTATTTTATTTGAGCATTATATGTTGTATCTTCTCAGATAAGTACTCAGTTGACTCATGTGAAGCAAAGAACAGATACTTGGCAATGTCTCTCATGAGATACATAGAATATCCCCAAAGTAACCACCCTGTATTTTTCAAAAAAAATTCTAAATCATCAATACTTGTCCTCAAAAAAAAAAAATTAAGAAAAAACTAATTGCATTTTTTTTTTGTCAAGAAAAGGGTTTACGAATGCAACCTTTATGTAAATACCGGTAGGCAATGAAATGGCTTTATCACATTCAAATACTGTCAAGAAGATCAGTCTAGAACAAATCCTTGAAAATAGAAATTCAGTTACTTATTCTGAAGAAACTATATTCAGGTTTCACATAAACTAAAAATAATAGTTCAAAAAACTAAAAAAACACGCTTAAAACCAAACTAAAAAAAGTAGAAAATAATTTAATTCTATTAGAAAGCGTGGGTTTTAAAATCAATTTATTCTAACAGAATTTTTTTTTTTTTTAGTTCTGCTAACTACAAAAGCGTGATTTTTCAGTTTTTTTTTTGTATACATTTTTTGAAATTATTGAATTGCCTTTGGTCCTCGATAAGTCTACAAAGTTTAAATGAAATCTGACCGTTTGAAGTGGATCAAAATCAAGTCCGAAGGAGTCGGTTACAAACAAACAAACATCCATACAAACATACATGTTGGCATGATATTTAGCACAGGTATACTTACAAAGGCGAACGGGCAGATCAGGCTAGAGAACAAGGGGTCTCTGATTCTCTTCAATGTCTTGAGGAGTGAACTGTCCTTCCCCTCATTGGCGAGGGAGAGAACGTCGCACGATAGTCCGAGAGCCGAGTAGAAGATTTGTAAGTACTGAAATTAAGGAGAAAGAGCTTTGTTAATACGAGTATGTACCTAAGCTTTTTCTACATTGTCGATTTCATTAATCCGACTCGGACACAAGTCCTAAAGTCTATCAACTAGCGAGTAATGGGTAGCTCGCTGTCCGGTAAGGGCCAAGCCCGGGTCGACGGCGCGTTGTGTTCCACGCGCGCTTCAAAGAGATGTCAGCACCAACTGGTGGGGTCCGCAAGGGCCGATGCCTGCCAGGGGTGCGGGTTGTTCGAAAGAGATACCGCGGCCGCTGGCACACAGGCAACTGAGGGAACACGGGTGGGTTTTAGTCAGTAAAAGTCTGACACGCTCCACCCAGAGCGGGAGAAGTTATTTGATGATTTCCCAAAAAGAAAAAAAAAAGCTTTTTGTACATTGTCGATTTCATTAATCCGACTCGAACGTAAGTCCGAGAGTCTGACAACCAGTCTTACCAAGGGGTATCGTATTACAAAATAACTGGGTTGTGGAGGTCAGATAGGCAGTCGCTCCATGTACATTACTGGTATTCAGCTACATCCAGTTAAACTGGTAGATCCCAACATAGTTGGAAAAAAACTAGGCAGATGATGAAGATCTTTAATCAAGAGTATGTCGGTTATAAACCGTCAGTAGTGAACAAATAGTGGCTCCAAAGATATAAGAGAGAGAGTTGGCTCATTTTTGAAGACTAGACACGAAAAATTAACGTAAAAAAGTAAAAAGCAGAGGAGGTACTTACTGAATATTATAAGCATCTCATGAAGCATCTCATGAAGCATCTCATGAAGACCTTTATTGCCCCCAACTACATGAGTTTGCTTATAATATTCAGTTTAATAGTCAACCTCTTATTCGCAGGCGAGTTTTTTGATTTTTTATATGTTTATTATTTTACACTTTAATAAGACCCATTCGCTCAACACTCTATAGGTGACGAGAAAAAAACAAAATTGAAGACATGTCTTCAATTTTTTTTTGCAAATTAAAATGGCCGCGATTTTTGGCGCAATATTATATAATATAGCGCCAAAAATCAGCCATTTTAATTTTAACATACAGTGTCACTCTCACAATTGAGATGAATCGAACGACTCCTCTCAACCTAAAATCCATCAAGCCGTTTAGGCTACCGAGCGTGCTAAAGAAATCCACATAAAAACACACACATACACTCGAAAAACATAACCCTTCTTCTGGTGCAGTTGGGTAAAAAGCAGAGAAGGTACTTACAACATTCCAAACAGTCAAAAACTTGAGCTGGTCATCATGGAACTTCCTCACATCAGGATCTTTCAGCACGTCTCCTTTGAAGGTGTTTGTCATGTGAACCACATTGGTGACGTGCATGACAAGGCTGACGGCATAGCCTAGCATTCGAGGGTATATCGGCGATGGGATGTACCTGAAATGATAAAGACAAACTAAGCAGACGGAACTGACAATGGTGAAGGTAAATGGGTTGATGGACGTTGGGGTAGACGCTTTCCTGAGTGGAGACTGCGAATCGATAAACGTAAGGTAGGTGGCCCTCAGGCTAGGTACTAGGTGGAGCGACGATCTTCGCAGAATGGGCTGTTAGCAGCTGAATGGGAGTGGCGAGCGAGAATCTAGCTGTATGGCGTGCAATCGGAGAGGCCTATCTCCAGCAGTCGGCTGATAATGATGATGATGAAGTGGTTTGTTGAGGTCAGGCAGTGCAGCAGAGATAGAAGTATTCAGCTGCATTCGGTTAGATTGGAACCCGACCCCGACATTATAGGGAAAAGGCAAACAGATGATAATGGCTTTGAAGAAGAAAAGCGTCGTGAGGAAAATGTCCTAGAACTGAATATTTGAAGATATGTGACATCTACCATCCCGCCATGGGCCCGCGTGGTGGACTACGGTCCACTTCTCGTCACAGAGAGAAGACCTGTATCCCAGCAGTCGGAATATTTATAGGCCAATTATGTTCGGTCACCAAAAATAATAAGTAAGCAGGGCAGTAAAATTTTATTTAATCAATAGAAGAAGAACAAACAGTTAATTTATCAAATACAACATTTAATAAATAATAGTTTAAAAAAACTAAAAAACACGCTTTAAAACCAAACTAAAAAGTAGAAAATAATTTAATTCTATTAAAAAGCGTGGGGTGCTTTTTGAGGTATTTTTATAATCAATAAATATCAAGCACCCCACGCTTTTTAATAGAATTAAATTATTTTCTACTTTTTAGTTTGGTTTTTAAAGCGTGTTTTTTAGTTTTTTTTAACTATTATTTATTTTCTATTTTTTAGTTTTGCTAACTACAAAAGCGTGTTTTTTCTATTTTTTTTAAATTATTGAATTGTCATAGGTCCTCGATAAGTCTACAAAGTTTAAATGAAATCTGACCGTTTAAAGTGGGTAAAAATAGTGTCCAAAGGAGTCGGTTACATACAAACATACAAACAAACAAACATACAAATGAAGCTAATATAAAGCGTGTAAAAACATCCATCGGTTACTAAGCTTCAACTACATCGGACGACCGTGGTTGCTTATCTCTTTTGGTGACTGCATACTTAGAATCTAGCCTTTATTTTCGAAACAGAGCTGACAGAGAGGTATATAGTATGGTATTCCAAGGTTCTGTCATGAAGTCGGGCAATTTTTTTTGTAATTTTTCATGAGGCATCCTCAGAATTTGTATGTGGATATCCTCATATAAATATTAACATAATTGATAGTGGGAATGTTGATGTAGTTAACGGGTGGTTACCTACCCTTTTTGGTTTTTTAAATGTGCCATTTTCTCACGAAAACCTGTCGCTTAAAGATACAGAGGCATGAGGAAGTTCAATCAACTTCCATGTCAAAGGGACGATTCTCCGACCAGGCGGGTGTTGTGTGTGGTGGGCAACTACCCGTTGATTGCTGTCGGGACGTTGTATGTATGCTGCGGTAAACTCTGCTTGCGCGATGCAGGATTTTGTGTGTCGTCAATGGCTTCGCATTGACGACACAAAGTTATTGTAAGTATTTAATACGATAAATAAAACTAGAATAGAAACTGGAATTTCCAAGGTTATTGCAAAGTTTTTGTGTGTTTTTTGGTTTTTAATGATTTAAATACCTACCGTCATTGTTTTATTTTTAATTATCTGCGATACCTAACCATAGAACCTTCTATGAATCTTTACAAATATTGTAAAGAGTAAAAATTCTTGAGTTTGTATGTATCGTTCGTGGGGATAATCTTTGGAACTACTGATCTGATTCCAAAAATTATTTTACTAATAGTGCGCTACAGTATTGTCTAGTGTCATATTTTAATATTAAAACAAGACATTTTACGCAGACGAATATATAATTCAAAGTCCAATAATTAATTTCAAATTGGCACATAAAAGGCACTTTTGAACGCCAAAACAAACAAAAAATATTGATTCTAGTCGCCCCTTCCAAAATGTAGTAGTCATATGAAGAAGAATAGGCATGGGTTTAAAATGTCTCACAGTATTTTGTATACATTAATTATATGTGAAGACGATGCACGTAGACTAAAATGATTATACCACAATAGGTAAAAATGATTAAAAATAAAGCTTTCATTATTTTTACTAATTGTTACAGATTCAATGGTGCACACGAAGTCACTGGCATCAGCTAGTTAAAAGTAAAACATACCAATGCAGTTTCCGAGCTTCGTGAATAAATTGACAGACATAGAGTTGTCACATCTGTTGCATTTAAAAGAGAATGGTCGTATACACAAACACTAGATAAAAACTAGTTCGGTATAAAAACAGAATCTAAAAATACACTGGACTCTGGAATTAATGCAATGCTCTTTTTAGGTATAAAAAATAATACGCATATCAATTGGTATTTAAATATTTTTGAGTTGAGACACAGAGTAGGCGGTGGAGCATAGTTTGCGATATAGCTCCATATCTACACAATATTTAAAGTAGTATCTTGCTAGCGATACGAAGAAGACGCATATAGAAGACGAAAATAAGCATAGCATAATCAGACACTAGGTCAGATAATATTCCCATTGCTGGGCTACTCGCTTCCTCCCTGTGGGTGTGGGCCGTGGTACACCAATCGGGCCCAGTGCAGGTAGGTAGATGTCACATGTCTTTGATTTTTTGAAAAATCTAAATCAAAATTAATTTATTCAAATTAGGCTGAGAATCAGCAATTTCCGAACGTCAACGTTACATAAGACAGTGCCCCAAATCGCCCGCCTCGTACCACTTCCCAGTACTTTAACTGGGAAGGAGATGTGGCGGAAAAAACCCCCAGCAGCACAGCTGTTTGTTTAGTTAGATAAACTTGGTTCTGTACAATAGTAGGTGGGCAAAGTAATTAACATTACGGGACACGGAACATTAAATTAAATTATTTGTCATATGTCAGCTAACACATCCCAATATACCAACAAGTAATAGTAGGTAACTAAGCTCAAGCAGAAACAAGTAAATAATAGAAACAAAACAATAAAGTAAACAGAACACAATACCCACTTAAAAGTCTCCAGGCATAAAGGGTGTGGCCGCTTACATTTGCAATGCTGCATTATGTTCATTTCAATTGAACTTGTAGTAACAAATGTTACGCTATGACTTTCGGTGTAAAATATATAAACAGTTCAATTACTAATAACAATAACAAAACCCTTGGTCAGCAAGACGACCAGTCACCACAAGCAGCACCCGTTCACGAGCATAACGCAAGGATTATGTAGGAAGGAGGCAACCCGACCCCCGACGCTACAATATTCACAGGCTAAGGAAGCATGATGACCTTGCTGCCGGCTGCTCTGGCAAAAAAAAAACTCATTAAATGCGTTTGCTACGTCAGCAGCTTTATTAACTAACTAGCTTCCGCCAGCGGCTTCGCCCGCGTGGAGGTCGAAAACTATCCCACGGGAACGTAGTACTGGGATAAAAAGTATCCTATGTGTTATTCCAGGTTACAAACTACCTGTGTACCAAATTTCATTCAAATCCGTTCAGCCCTTTTTGCGTGAAAGAGTAACAAACATCCTTCCATCCATCCATCCATACTCACAAACTTTCACATTTATAATAATAGTAGGATTTGTTGTCGAACATTATCTCAAGTTGTTTTTCTTGTTTAACCGACTTACCGGTTTCATTTTTAATGATTTTCCAAGTGGTGTTTTCTTTATCTTCAGAATTTTTAATTGTATCGCTTAAAAATTTAGATTTAGCAAAAGCACTAATGTTTTTAAATAATTTTAACATACTCTAGGAAATTAATATCAAACCAGTTTTCTCCAACCATATAACTCGTATAATCTCGCCGACTTTTGTAAATACCTGAGCCATTGGTTAAAGCCAACGGAGGTGCTAATAATGTTAATGGTTTTGGTCTGGAAAGCAGATTGGTACCTATTCTTTTTGCACAACATAAAAAATGGCTCCATAGATTTCATTACGACTCTCGTGTTCTACTATAGATGGTGTAATTCTATGAGCTATATTATTATGAAAGTTATTGCAACGACTAGTAGTAGTTGCAGTCCAAAGATTAGCCCTAGACCCTATACATCAACTCAAAATGAATACCTCTTTATTTAAACTAGTTGTAGACGATTATGTTTAACTAGAACAAACTGTCCAGTTAGGAAGGTCCACCTTTGAGAAAGAGGTTTATCGCCGAATCCGTCTCGACTGGGCAGCGTTTGGGAAGGCACGTAATATCTTCTCGTCCCACATCCCGCTGTCTCAAGACGAAAGTCTTTGAAGAGTGCGTGTTGCCACTAAGGCACTAAAACGTGATCATTCCCAATGGGCCTCATACGCGGCTGAAAGTCACCCAAAGGGCAATGGAGATGGCTATGCTTGAAGTTTCCCTACGCGATCAAATCAGAAATGAAGAGATCTGTAAGAGAACCAAGGTAACCGACATAACCCAAAGAATTGCCAAACTTAAGTGGCAGTGGGCAGGGCACATTGCTCGCAGAACAGATGGCCGATGGGCCTCGAAGGTTCTGGAGTTGCGACCGCGTACTGGAAGACGTAGTGTTGGAAGGCCTCCCACAAGGTGAACCGATGACCTGGTGAAGGCTGCAGGAATCCGCTGGATGCAAGAAGCACAGAACCGGTTGAAATGACGGTGCTTGGGGGAGGCCTATGTCCAGCAGTGGATGTCTTTCGGCTGAAATGATGATGATTATAATGATTTAAACTAGTGGTCACCCAGTGGATGAAATTCGTCCATAATTTATTTAAAACTTCATGTATTTCTTATGCATTATTTATTTTAGAAAAAGTACTTTTCTACACTTGTTCTTCATATAAACTTTACTGTGTAAAATTTCATACTCCTCCCTCCGCGTAAAATTTTCGAAAAAAGAAGGGGTAAGTACTTACAAAGTTTTTGCTACACATATTTATTAATACAGGATAAGTTTTTATCCAGTGCGCAAACTGTAACCATGAATTCAGCATATCATTCTAGACCCCTAGCACAGAAATTTTACGTCGGTTAAAAAAAAAAATCTGCTGTTTCATAGAAAAATGCAAAGCTATTGCTAAGTGTAGACCGAAAAGATAAATTGCGAAGTGGCGCAAATGTGATGCCTGCCCTAGGCGCCATTTTCTATTGGTACGCCCCTGGCTAGTACATAGTTATAAATTTAGTAACTGTCTTCTCTTCTTGGTCGCGGTATACAGGCGTGATGTAATGGTATGTATCTAGGTGGACAAATTAGACAGGTCTAAAACCTAAGACCATAATTAGCAAGAGGCCGTGTAATTGGTTACTTGATGTTGCCTAGACCTACATTACAGGTAGTGAGCGTACTAAGAAATTAAGACTTTATGCACGATATACCATTGTATATCGTGCAAAATGTGCACGATATACAATGGTATATCGTGCAAAATGGGATTGTACGTAGGGACCGTCGATAAATGTACCGACGGTCCCTACGTACAATCCCATAAGTATATACGTGATTGTAGTAGTAGATACGTGATTTGCATGTTTTGTTTTCGTGACCTTGAGGCCAGCCTATACTATCGTTTAGTTTAGCATAAATAAGTCTAAGATGGCAAAATGCACTTTAAATCCATGATGACATTACATTAACTAGAACATGATATACACGTGTTTGAAACTTTGAAGCGCTCTCCTGTAAAATTTGTCATTAGTAGTTAGGGGATTTTACGTAGGGACCGTCGATATTATGAAGGTTAAGTTTTTAGTGTTCCGTACCAAAAGGGTGATGAATGAACGATTTTATTTTTGTAAGTAAGTTTGTACACACACTTTCACTCGTCAATCATATTTTAAAAACTAAATGGGGTCGGCATTTCCTTTACGACTACTTTAGACGGTAGACAGTCGATATTTTCACAGATTTTGTACTTCCATTGCTGCTATAACCACAAATAATAATAATACGGACACGGCGGTGCTCTGCCCAAGCCAGGCAGACCTGGAGGTCTGCCTGGCTTGGGCAGAGCACCGCGAGCGTGAGGACACGGTGGAGCACAGGGTGGACCCTGTGCTCCACCGTGTCCTCAGGGCGATCTACGTAGTGGACACACCCGGGCGTTTCCTCCCGCCTTATGCGAAACACGAACCTCCCGAAACAGTCGTGTCCGGTGAGGACCTGCGTCAAGCGGAAGGTGAGGACGTCGTGGCACCTCTCCATCCAAAAATGGATATTGAGAACCCTTTACATATCGAGATCCCTTCGTACTTCGGAAAGCACGGCTGGTCCCAGTAGATCATTGACAGTCGCTACGGATAGTCCAGTTTTACGAAAGGTATCATATTACCCAGTAACTGGGGTTTGGAGGTCAGATTGGCAGTCGCTTCATGGAAAATACTGGTATTCAGCTGCATCCGGTTAGACTGGAAGCCGACCCCAACATGGTTGGGAAAAGGCTAGGCAGATTGAATTTTATTTAAAAAAAGAACTAGCATAAAAAATAGAGTATCTTACCGACTTGATATTTCTGTAGCCGACATTTTCAAAGTGTACTGTGTTTTTTTTTTTCTTTCCTTTTATTTTAAAAACCCGTTATAAACACTTCCTTATTATTAAACTTTACTAGACATACATTAAATAATGAATGTTAGAATATTAAATCCTTATTTTTTGCAAAAATTGTAATATAAAATTAACGAAGTGAAACAATAATTAAATAAATTCTAAGATTAGCATAATTTTATACAGAGTTCAGATTTTTAGGAAATCTATTTTTTTTTAAATATTCTAGTAATATTGCAACGATACACGTTTATTTGCACAATTCAACAAAGATTTGACAAATAATTTTAATGGAAACTACAGGAATGTTTGCACACGTTAGTCCTGCATCCACTTTCGCAATAGACTGAGACATTTTTCTTTATTATTATATAATCTGTTGGTATCCGTAATAATCAGGTTTCAGTTGTTTAAGTACAGTCTGTTCAAATCCTCGTTTACAATTGATGTTATTTACCACTTTTGTTAAACGTCTCGTGGCCATCATGGCTTGAAGGGGGCGCGACAAATGGTTTTGGGGCTGTAAGGCCCGTTGACCGAGGGTTTTTCCTCGTGGTCCCCAAAATTGAGGAGTCGTCTTTGGGTCCAGCATTATTTCCCCCAGGAGTGGGAGGGAATGCTTAATTGCACACCTAGTCGCCCGGGGGTTTACCTTCCCTTGTGTGTTCTGTTGGGGTGTCACTGTAGGAGCGCCCGAAGTATTTCACGAAACCCGTGCGTCTGGGCCCCGCTGGTTGCGATCCATAGTTCCCTAGGGAAGGTCCGGCAAGATACAATTTAGTAACGAGGAAGTCGTTAATTGGTGGGCTTTATCGACAATGGATGCTGTTATTGCCACTTAAATATGAAAATGTAAATAAAGTTGATTTTATATGTTTGTTGAAGAAGTAGCGCAGATGAACCCTATGTCTAAAAGTTATAAAAATAATTACTAGAGAATCATTTTAGAATACCTACCTACTACCATATGTTTTTCTTGCATATCTTATTTTGTAAATAAAAACTGCACGAATACTTCCATCGACTAGGTATTCGCCATGTGATATGAATATTCTTTCGAAAGATTAAAGTTTCACAAAAGTATTTTTGTTGCAATGATCAATGAAATTCCTAATCTTTGCAAGAAACACTAAACTCGGGAGACTGAATTAAATAAAAATCATCATCCCTTGTGTATACTAATTTATTTAGAGCCGGCGCAATGTAAAGAAAGAAAGAAAGAAAAATAGATTTATTTGTCACAGAAACACGTGCATATAAAAGATGACATAATTAACATTAAAAAAAAACATGATACTCACACAGATATTTATACATAGGCATAAAGAAGATAAATAATCGGCAGCTGCACGCCGTGACTGTGACAAGAAGGCTTCCACTCAGCATGATGCTGTGCTATGGGATGGGACCCACAGCACAGCGCTGATTTTCAGTGGTCACCCGAAAACAACGTACGAAAATCAAGCCAGGATTTCCACAATTAGACAGAACAAGTAACAAAGCAAAATAATTATAATAGACAGTACATACCTACAATTTAATAGTGCCCTACAACCAATTGTATAAAAAATGCTATAAAGTATTGAAATGCGTTGCTACCCAAAAACATAATGTGTCTTTTTCTTCCATACTTCTTTATTAGTCGTCATCACCCCCTTTTAACCATATCATCCATTCACACAGTCCATCCATCGTATCTTTGGTCTAGAGTAGGGGGCTTCTCTTATAGCCATCGACATTCATACTCAAAACTTTCCTCACTGAATGTAATAAGAAAACACATAAAAATACATTTATTTTCTCGTTTATTAGACCCACATAAATTAACGTCTGGTTTTCCATCAGAACTACGAAAACGACCCTCAGTGACACGGAATAAAAGCGGTGTCCATGCTGTGTCGACTTAGTACAAAGTTCGTGACAGGGGTTAAAGTATGGAAAGTAACGCCATCTAGCTGTGATAGTGTTATAACAAAATCAAGAGGTTGTCATCGTTAAAAAATATTATTTATGAATTTTGTTGCTTACCAAATAAAAGTAATTTTATTTCAAAAGTAGTACACATATGCAATTTATTAAAATAATAAATATGTAAAAACAATTTTTAAGACAATAATAATCCTATGTTTTCTCATTCAAATGAACATTGTAACTTCTGTCTAATGCCAGCGCTTTTGTAATTTGTGCTGACCACCCTTAGAAAAATGTCGGCACGTTACTGATGCGCATACACATAATTTTCTCGTTCATAATTTACCTGTTTAGATTACATGAATTATTTATTACTGAATAAATACTGTAATAGTAAAGAGTACTGTTTTATTTAAGGTGATTGTGATCAATTAATAAATAAATTAAATACAAAATAACTCTTTTACTTATGGCACCTTAGCATTCTACAGAATATAGTTAAATTTTGCGTACAATACGCATTCTCTCTTACCTACGCTGTATATTGCTATTTACGCGATCACTTGTTATTGTAATTAATGTGTATTGTAAAAAACAGCTAAATTGAAGTTCACGATTATTCAATTTAGCAGATTTTTTACAATACACATTAATTTCAACCATTCAAGTTCGAAAATACCAAATTATGCTACTCTATAGCTATAGTATAGTACCTATAGAGAGACTAGTTCGATGAACAACTACCAGGGCGGCGCTGCTGTCGCGCGATTTAACCTAAAACGTGAAGTTAGCTCTCTATCTCTTATATATACTGTAGTACTCTTTGGCGGTGTCCGCGGTGCGCCTGTAGAACTACATCAACAGACGATGACTCACCTCTTGTCGTGCTCTCTGTGCACTAACTATAGGTACTATGAAAGACCTTTGCTCGTCCAACGATAACTCTGTTGAAGAGGCCGAATTCTGGTGGAAGCATAATAAAACAAAAAAAAAGGAAATCATCGATACGATTAATAAGAAAGCCGTATCAGTGTCAAAGATAAATTGTCACTATTTGTTTACACTATGGGACAACTTATGAGAACAGGCTATATGTCTGTTCTTTTTGCTTTTGTATTCAGAATCAGAAATGTGTGATTGTTTTTTTTTTTTCGTGTGTAGTGTGTACAAATAATTTAAACATGAATAGATTACAATAGAATACTTAGACATTTATTTTGCAAATATAGGTAGAAAATAATAGGTGTTATGATAGATTACAGTTTACTCATACTTCACCATTCGGCATGCAGAAATACATATATAATCCTTCACTTAAATTTAATCAGGAATGCAGAGATCCGTAGGAGAACAAATGTAACTGACATAGCCCGAATAATTGGCAGTGGCATGTTGCTCGCAGAACAGATGGCCGATGGGGCAGAATGCTTCTGGAATGACGACCACCTTCTAGCAGACGTGGCGTTAGAAGGCCTACCACAAGGTGGACCGATGACCTGGTGAAGGCCGCAGGAATCAGCTGGATGTGTGAAGCACAGGACCGGTGCAAGTGGCGGAGATTGGGGGAGGCCTATGTCCAGCAGTGGACGTCTTTTGGCTGAAATGATGATGATTTAAACTAGTGGTCAACCAGTGGACGAAAATCGTCCATAATTTATTTAAAACTTCATGTATTTCGTATGATGAAGTTTAAACAACAGCCAGACACATCAATCCAGAAAAAAATCAGGTAATTTTATTTTTTAGATAAAAATCAGTCACACTGTAGTACAATTTATCCATTGAAGAATGGCTTGTGTTTAAATGACTACCAAAAAATTCGAAATACCTGCCTAAATTCGAAATTGTGTTTATATGAACCTATTTTTCTATTTATTCTATGCCATAAATATTTATAAACGCCTTTAAAGTTAATTTCAGACCAAGTATTTTATATTATCGCTGAATAGATGTTACCGATATTTTATTTCGTGACTTTCAATTTAGTCAGTTTTACTGAGGCAAAAAGCTAACGATCGTACAATGTTTTTGAATATCAACAAGCAAGCAGGCATGTAACATGCAACAAGCATTTAAGCAAAATTAAGAAAGTGGTGAAACTAGAATGAAGCAAAAACATTTTTTTTTTAATATCCAGGGGGCCAGGGCCACATAAATTAGGGCTGAGTAAGTAGCAGATGACCCCACCTATCCACCATTTTCGTATGTGCAACGTTCTGCCAAACACCCTGTATGTTCTCGCCCGTTTTGGGCGAATAAATTTGTGCGAATCGACTAATAAGCCGTTTATTTAAGTGACTACAAATCACAAAGGTGAGACAATAATACAAAATACATAGGTGACATTTACTTACATGAAATTAAGTTCCTAATGTGAAAAATTATAATAATTATGTAGTTTTAATTCTTCATTTGTTTTTGTTTGCAAACGAAAATATCTCATGACGTATGAAAAAGATCCTTCTAATGTTATAAATGTGAATGTTTGTGGGAACGGATATATGGATGTTTCTTACTCTTTCAGGCAAAAACGGCTGAACGGATTTCAATGAAATTTGGCACACAGGTAGTTTGTAACCTGGAATGACACGTCATCATCATCATATCAGCCAAAAGACGTCCACTGCTGGACACAGGGCTCCCCCAAAAGGGGGCCAACACATAGGAGACTTTTTATCCCGGTACTACGTTACCGTGGGACAGTTTTCGACCTCCACGCGGGCGAAGCCGCTGGCAAAAGCTATCTAGTAATACTGGTATTAAGCTACATAGTTGGAATAAATAATGGTTTAAAAAAAAACAAAAAAAACACGCTTTAAAAAGCAAACTAAAAAAGCAGAAAATAATTTGAAAAAAGCGTGGGGTGCTTGCTGTTTGAGATATTTTTATAATCAATTAATTTTAAGCACCCCACGTTTTGAAATTATTTTCTGCTTTTTAGTTTGTTTTTTAAAGCATATTTTTAGTTTTTTTAAAACTATTATTTATTTTCTTTTTTTCTTTGTTCTGCTCTGCTATCTACAAAAGCGGGATTTTCAGATGTTTTTTTCTTGTTTTTAATTATTGAACTGTCATCGGTCCTCGATAAGTCTACAAAGTTTAAATGAAATTTGACCGTTTGAAGTGGGTCAAAATCAAGTCCAAAGGAGTCGGTTACAAACAAACATACAGGTGAAGCTCATAAAAAGCATGTAAAAAGGGTAGGGAGGTGATGGTCTTCTGCCTAGTCCTTTCCCAATTGTGTGTGGGTCGGCTCCAGACTAACCGGATGCAGCTGAATACCAGTATTTTACATGGAGCGACTGCTTATCTGACCTCCACAACCCAGTTACTGGGTAATACGATACCCCTTAACAAGACTGGTTGTCAGACTTTCGGGCTTCTGCCACGAATGACAGCTTGGACCAACGGCTTAACGTGCTTTCCGATGCATGGAGGGGTTTTGGTATGTAAAGATAACCCATTCATGGATCAACCCCGGCCAGCGTAGCTTAACTTGATCGATCGACCCGTGCAGCTGTTTTTACTTAGCCACAAGCCCCTCAACTTGACTAGGCAGGTATCTACATTTTTCAGATTGAAAGCTTTAAATGATTAACTAATTGGTATTTAGTATGGTTCCCTACAAAATGGCTGAGCTGGATGGTGCTGATCCGCGCGTCAAGCTCATGGACGGGTGCCGTCGGTTGAGACTAGTCATCTCCTAACTTCCAGGGCTTATTTTTAGAAGTATATCTTCATTTCTTTACATTGTTCTCACCTATAGAAGCAACAAGAATAATGTACCCAGAATTTCGTATTACCTAACTTCATTAATATAAAAGAGTGGCCTTGGAGTTTATTGCCCGTTCTTCTCCATAGAGATCTACGTTTTGGAATGGGCAACTTTCCAACTGGTCGACTTTTTGACAATTCAAAAGTGCCTGTAAATGGTTTAATTAAAATAAATGCTTTGAGTTTGAGTTTTACAAACGAAGTATTCCCGTTTGAGCACCAAGAGCACCAAAGGTATGGGAATACCTTCGTGCTCTTGGTGGTTAGAAATTGCGCTCAAACGGGAATACTCCAAACAAATAACAAGTCAGCGAGTTACTTTTCTACAATGACAATATGAATACCTAGTGAAGTGATATTAGCAATTTAAGAATGATTATGTATTGCTGTGCGTAAAATATGAGGCGCGGGCGCAACACACGATTTGACTTCAGTATCTACCTATGTCTTAAGGCGAAAGTCTTTGACCAGTGCGTGTTGCCAGTGTTGACATATGGCACTGAAACGTGTGAGCGACACAATCGGTCTCATAAGAAGGTTGAAAGTCATCCAAAGGGCAATGGAGAGGGCTATGCTTGGAGTTTCCCGACGTGACCGAATCTGGAATGAAGAGATCCGTAGGAGAAATAAGGTCACCGACATAGCCCGAAGCATTGCCAATCTAAAGTGGCAGTGGGCAGGGCACATTGCTCGCAGGACCTATGGCCGATGGAGCCGAAAGGTTCTGAGTGGCGACCGCGTACTGGAAGACGTAGCGTTGGAAGGCCTACCACAAGATGGACCGTTGACCTGGTGAAGGCCGCAGGAATCCGCTGGATGCGAGAAGCACAGAACCGGTCGAAATGTCGGTGCTTAGGGAAGACCTATGTCCAGCAGTGGACCTCTTTTGATTGAAATTATGATGATTATGGCCTATGAATAGGCAGCAAACAAAAAAAAAAATTACCTGCCTATAAAAATATTTTACAAGTAGGTATAAAATAATAAACAAAAAAAAACACTACAAAGTGAAAAATAACTTTAATCTCGGAAGTCGGTGACTTTGTATTATACATGTTTTTAATTTTTGGTCACCGCCTTCCGAAATTAAAGGTATTTTTCACTTTGTAGTGTTTTTTTGGAAGTCGGTTGCTTTTTTTTAAATATGTTATTATTATTCACTCTTTACAGCGTACCAGCGTGATGTTATGTTGTGAACTGGTGTAAACAATAGACAGACATGAGATTTCAGCAATCCCAGTCCATTTGCTAGCATTTATTGAGGAGTTCCGTTGCCTATCTTCAAATTTCTTCATCAGATCTGCACCAAATTGAAATGGGACCCACTTCGAGAAAGTACTATTCCAAAAACTACCCAAATCGCTTCAAAAGTGCCTATAAAATTTTAAGAGTTCTCTCTAATTCTCCAATATCCCATCATCAGATCCTGACTTGATGATCATGGGACCAAATTGGAAGTATACCCTTTCAAACAAAAATAATAATAATCCAAATCGGTCGAGCCATCTTGGAGTAATCGGGGAACATACATAAAAAAAGGTTCCAACGAATTGAGAACCTCCTTCTTTTTGATGTCGGTTAAAAAACTACGGTGCAACTAGCTACACCTGTTTTAAAACCATACTGCGATCGCCAACCTGCCTGCCAAGCGTGGCGATTATGGCAAATCTGCCAAGAATAACAAGTGAGCGACCATGTTTCAGTGCCATAAGTCATCACTGGACTATGTGGCGGTGCTTGGGGGAGGGCTATGTCCAGCAGTGGACTTCCTTCAGCTGAAATGATGCATAATACATAATCAGCCTATACCTAATGATCCTTCTGCACACACACAGGCCTCCTGTCTGTGAGAGAGAATGGGCCGTAATCCACCACGCGGGCCCAGTGCAGGTTGGTAGATGTCACATGTCTTCGAATATTTTTTCTAGGACAAGCCGGTTTCCTCACGATGATTTCCTTCATCGTTTTGAGAGCCATAGTGATGTAATAATTCACACAAAGTAATGCGCTTACCGGGATTCGAACTTACGACCTAAGTAAGTAGCAGCCGTTACCACTGGGCCACCACTGCTCTGTAAATCATATTATAACCAAAAAAATCTTTAAAAAAACTAAAAAACGCGCTTTAAAAACCAAACTAAAAAGTAGATAATTATTTAATTCTGTTAAAAAGCGTGGGGTGCTTGATATTAATTGATTATAAAAATAACTCAAAAAGCACCCCACCATTATTTATCTTCTGTTTTTTGGTTCTGCTATCTACAAAAGCGGAAACCGTTCAGTCAACATGTGTAATTGTCCTTTTATCCTCAAAACGAGCAACATAAAATACCTCGGTGTAATAATGGACGACACTCTGTCTTTCCGAAATCACATTGAAAGTCTCGTTAAAAGAGTGCGCAAATTAATATTTGTTTTAAAAAAATTACGATCATTTGCAGACTCAAAAGTAATCAAACAAGTTTATTTAGCCCTATGTCAATCAATAATTCAATACTGCATCACATCACGGGGTGGCGCACCAAAAACTAATCTGCTTCCTCTTGAAAGAGCTCAGAGAGCAATTTTAAAGGTAGCAAACTTCCGTCCCTTTTTCTTTCCCACAGATCTGCTATATAATTCCTGCAACGTGATAACTGTTCGCCAAATTTTCATTTTGCACTTAGTATTAAAACAGCACACCATGCTTACGTACACTGCTGACAATACTAACAAAAGACGGAATGACATAGTATGCACATCTAATGCAACCTCGAAACATGTCTTTGTAGAAAGGTTTTTTACATTCTTAGGCCCATTTCTGTACAATAGGCTAAATAGAAAACTAAGTATCTATAAATTGAATTACTTTAGTTGTATGAAAATTATTATTACATATTTACTAACCATCGCTTATGTACAGACAGAAGATCTACTTGTTGTCTGCAAATAGAACGACTAACATGCTATTTTCATTTTACTTTTTTTCCTAATTTTAATTTAGTTATTACATTATACACATTGTTAATTTATTACATTAAGTATTTAAGCACTTCCTAGCCTGAAGCACAGGTTCAACCTAGTTCAGGCAATAAGCATCTGTTGCCCTATTTTAAATTGTTAAGATACTCTGTAAATGAAAATGTGTCCCCTTTTATAAATAAACGATTATTATTAAATAAAAAAAACAAAGCGTGATTGCTCAGTTTTTTTTTTCTATTTTTATTTATTGAATTGTAATCGGTCCTCGCTCTCGATAAGTATACAATGTACAAATGAAATCTGGCCGTTTGAACGGGGTCAAAATCAAGTCCAAAGGAGTCGGTTACAAACAAACAAACATGCTTACAAACATACAGGAGAAGCTAATAAAAGCGTGTTAAAGGTAATCAGTATATAATTTTTTAAATGTTCGATTTTTTTAAAGTCAATGACTAAATCGTTATAGAAAATGTTTTGATAATACACCAGTATCAGCCGCTCCAAGTTTAGATTTGTGCCTGGCTGATGACGATGGCTCGCTCCCAGTTCAAGGTCAAAGTTAAGTCATTTATTTCAAAACAAATGAAAAAATAACAAGCAGGCCGTGGGCACTTCCTTTTCTTTAGATGTCACAAATTACAAGAAAGTAGTTATTGGTTCTAGTTGGCCCTTTGAAAGGGTAGTTTCGTATGAAAAATAATAGACAAGAAACTCCACCCTTAGGTACCTAATAATCGTTAAAAAAAACAACTAAATGGGCCTGCTCTTGACCTCGATGACGCCTGCTGGGAAGCGATTGATGAGGTCAATGATGGATCGAGCGTCCCCAGAAGATGCCTGTTCAGTCTAGTTTTGAAGGAAGACGGGTTAAATATGGAACAGACGCAGGCAGACAGTTCCACATTTTGGCTGTGCGCATAATAAATGCGGAGGAGAAGCGCTTAGTACGGCTCGTGCTCTTCGCCCCCACTCTCCACTCTCCTCCTCCCCACACTCCTCCACTTGTGGTCCGATTATGTTATCAGCGCTATAATTCTGCACATAGTAATCATTTGAAATGTTTTAGTTGTAAAACATTTTGCCAGCGGCTTGGCCAAAATTTAATATAATAATATCCCACGGGAACATACTATCGGAATACAAAGTATCCTATGTGTTTTTTCAGGTTACAAACTATCTGTTTGCCAAATTTCATCCAAATTCGTTGAACCGTTTTTACTTGATTGAGTAACAAACATTCAAACATCTAAATATCCAAACATACCAGGCCACTCAGAAAGATTTGCGAAAAAAAGTTTTTATGTATGAGAGACTGGCCAGTTATTTTGAAAATATGATTATTTGTAAGTAAAAATAGGTTTTTTTTTTGTTTTTTTGGCGGGATCGCGTTGGAACATGTCGCACGAATTTTCATTTTCATGAAATTTAGTGAAATAGCGAATTTAATTGTATAATTTTGGTAGTGAATTATTCAATTTAGTTACGT
Source organism: Polymixis lichenea (assembly GCA_949091785.1). Lineage (NCBI taxonomy): Eukaryota > Metazoa > Arthropoda > Insecta > Lepidoptera > Noctuidae > Polymixis > Polymixis lichenea. The sequence continues at coordinate 10,005,803 of OX420958.1, read as the reverse complement.
GTGAGTGCACAAGTGTCGTGAAGGTGAAACTAAGTGACTAACGTGGACTTTTCGTGTTCCCCCCAAAAACTCCTATTAGGTTGTTGTAAAGTTACTACCGCTTTACAATAACTTTGATTTGACTTGACTGACTAACGACGACTGTGACTGTTTTGTAACTTCGTGCCCGATATCGGGCCATTTACTTGATGGAAAAGAAAAATTACTTGACACTGGCTAAATGCACAAACCGTGCGAAGCCATCAAAATTTCCCTCCACATTGTTTGCGAGCTAATTTAAATTATCGTGTCTCATTAAAAAATGGATCTGCGCCGGGAACATTTTCGCGCTATGATTTTTTTACGATTTCAAGTGTTGTTTGAAACCGGACGAATCGTACAATAGACTTCAAATGGCATTCATGGATGAAGGCCCTTCTAAGGCAACCGTGTATCGTTGGTATAACGAATTCAAGCGCGGTCGACTAACTTTGGGGGATGAAGAAAGAAGTGGTAGCCCTTTGACGGCTGTTACAGAAGAAAACGTGCTAACAGTGAAAAATTTAATCCATAACAATAGGCGAGTTACGTATCAAGAGATTCAGCACATACTGCAGGTTGGATCGGGAAGCCTTCACGAAATTCTACATGTGCATTTTGCGTTAGGAGGATAGTTTCACGCTGGGCGCCGCACAACTTCACCGATGCTCAGAAGCAGGCCCGGGTGGAATGGTGTCTTGATAAAATTTGAAACAGGCTCGTCTCGGCGTGTTTACGACATCATTACAGGTGATGAGTCTTGGATTTATCAATACGATCCAGAAACGAAGCGCCAGTCCACGGTTCGGGTGTTTCAAAACGAATCAACGCCTACCAAAGTGAAGCGATCTAGAAGCGGGGGGAAGATTTTGATCGCGAGCTTTGTCAATTTGACTGGCTACTTGGTGTCAATTCCTTTGCGGACCCAAAGAAGCATCAACGCTGCATGGTATACTACCAAATGCTTGGCAGAAGTTTTCTCTGTTGTGAGCAACAAGCGACCAAACACAGGGCTCCGCGGGCTACTGCTCCACCACGACAACGCGCCTTCGCACACCGCGCTCAAAACGAGGGACTTCCTGGACAGCACGCCGGTCAAACTCCTGGGTCACCCTCCCTACAGCCCTGACCGAGCACCGTGTGACTTCTTTTTATTCCCGAAAATAAAAAAATCTGCTCCAAGGGATACAATTTTCGTCGCCGGAAGATGCGCTGTCAGTGGCTGTAAACGAGGTGTCTGCGGCGGACTGGAAAAAGTGTTTTGAAAAACTGGTTCAGACGCATGAAACTTTATATGTACAGAGGCTAGTGAAGAGTACTTTGAAAAGATTTAATAAAAAAATATTACCTATAGATTTTTATTTTTTATGTTCGCAAAACTTTCTGAGTGTCCCCACGTACGAACTTTCATATCACTACATAGTATAAAACAAAGTCGCTTTCTCTGTCCCTATATCCCTATGTATGCTTAAATCTTTAAAACTGCGCAACGGATTTTGATGCGGGTTTTTTTAATAGATAGATTGATTCAAGAGGAAGGTTTATATGTATAATACACCGACCTCCACGTGGGCGAAGCCGCTGGCAAAAGCTAGTTTATAATATAAGGAGGATGTAGGGTAGTAGGATTATTTTCAAAATAATATGCTGATGTTATTTTGAATACAAATCAATATGCAACAAATTAATGAATTATATTCGTAGTACAGACGCCAGCAAATCAAGCTACCCCAAATTGTCAAATTTTCCCAATTGAACATAAACTTTATGCTTATGTATTAAAGATGAAAATCTATCAAAGAAATTTGACAGATTGGGCTAGCTTGATCAAGAAGCTTATAGATAAAAGTGGAGACCACACTGCAAATAAAAAAGTGAAGACAACCTGTGGGCTAGCGCTCTCTTTTTGAATACATACATAAGAGAGAGAAAACACATATCACTGTCTCGTTCTTATGTCGATTTTTTAGAAAGAGAGCGTTAGCCCGCAGTCGTCTTCACTTAGGTATTTAGAGTGTTGCCTCCACTTTTATCTATAAGCTTCTTGAGCTTGATGTGCTTGGCGTCTGTACAATATGAAGCTTATATATTTACAAATATTGCAATCTTATTTGTGACAACATAATTGACGACATAATTGTTATAGTTATACTTTACACTTCTGCACATCCCTGCAGGAAATAGGTGCAAGCGTGACGGTAAGTTAAAAATGTTGTTTCCAGCTAGAACTGACTAACTGACTCATATAACAGTCCCAACCGTTGGGCCGGCCGGTTGTGTGTCAGTGCTGATGATAACGATAATATTATCACTATTTACGTACTTCACATAAGGAAAATCGAGGTAAATACCGCAGTATAATTACCTATTCGATAAACTGTAAGACTTAACCTCCAAAAGTGTCGTTTTATGTGTATTTTTAGTGTAAAAATGTTGTTTTTCGATGTGTAGAACGGTGGATAAGTTTCTTAGGTGATCTGTCAGTTTTGCCGCGTCATCGCGAGCCAATAGTTGCAGTGAAATTTTGTGACGTCGAAACTGGCTTGTATTTATGTCAAGTTGTGCTAGTGTTTATACGTTCAGCAAATGTTATTGTATATCCTACTATAATATAATATAATATATAAACCTACTAGTCCTATTAGTATTATAAATGTGAAAGTTTAGATATTTAGATGTTTGGTACCTACTCAATCACGCAAAAACGGCTGAACGGATTAGGATGAAATTTGGCACACAGATAGTTTATAATCTGGATTAACACATAGTATGCTTTTTATCCCGGTAAAACGTTCCCGTGGGATAATTTCCGACCGCCAAGCGGACGAAGCCGCTGGCACAAGCTAGTTATTTATAATTGCTTCATTAATTGCATTCAACCCTATTTAATTAGGTCAGCGTAAATTAATCCATGGTGATGCTTAGATATTAATTGAACACAATAAGTAGGTCAGTTTGTCGTTCTTACCTTCTATAGAAGTTGGGTCTTAGCAAGAATTATACGAAGAAATGAAATAGTTAGCTTACTAGTCGATTTGCACAAATTTACTCGTCCAAATCAGCGTAAATTAATCCATGGTGATGCTTAGATATTAATTGAACACAATAACTAGGTCAGTTTGTCGTTCTTACCTTCTATAGAAGTTGGGTCTTAGCAAGAATTATACGAAGAAATGAAATAGTTAGCTTACTAGTCGATTTGCACAAATTTACTCGTCCAAATCGGGTGTAAATAATAGATAAAAAGACACGCTTTAAAAACCAAACTAAAAAAGCAGACACAAATTTAAAAAATTGTGGGGTGCTTGATATTAATTGATCGTATTTCTCTTATTTATACGCTACATATTAGCTTCACCTGTATGGAGTTTGTAACTGATTCCTTTGGGCGCAATTTTGACCCACTTTAAATGGTCAGATTTCATTTAAACTTTGTAGACTTATCGAGGACTGATGACAATTGAATAATTTAAAATAAAAAATAAATAAAACTCTTTTGTAGTTAGCAGAACTAAAAAATCGAAAATAAATAATACTTAGTTTAAAAACGAAAAAACACGCTTTAAAAACCAAACTAAAAAGTAGATAATAATTTAAATCTATTAAAAAGCGTGGGGTGCTTGCTATTGATTGATCTTATTTCTCTTATTTATCTTTTGTTTTTTGGTTCTGCTAACTACAAAAGCGTGATTTCTCAGTTTTTTTTCTATTTTTTATTTTTGTTTATTTATTGAATTGTAATCGGTCATCGATAAGTCTACAAAGTCTACTTTTTAGTTTGGTTTTTAAAGCGTGTTTTTTAGATTTTTAACCATTATTTATTTTTAATTAATTTGTGTTTTTTTAGTTTCGTTTTTAAAGCGTGTTTTTCAGTTTTTTAAATCTATTATTTATTCATATTTACTGCATGATTAATGATCACAATCCGAATCATTTGGAACGATATTAGGTACCAGTTCATTGCTTCATAACTTCGAAACATTTGTCTGCTCAACAACGTAAATAGTAGGTAAATACCGCAATAAATGTTGTTGAACCGTTAAAATGAAACCCATTGGTGATGTTTTCGATCAGTGGGTACGTACTAATCTTTTAGACATTTTTACCTCAAAAAAAATGGTAACTAGACTACTTACTGAATATTAAATAGTTAGGTACCTACTATTGCTAATTAGGTGAGCCTACCTTAGTTTTTGACCGCAAATGCGGTAAACCATGTAGACGTCCGGGTCAAAAAGTAAGCCTTAAGTCCGATTACTCAAAATGTCATGTCACGTGTTCTTAAAAAAAAAACTCTTTTGTCGGTCAACAGTAAACTAGATCTACAACAGTAAGTCTCCGGGCTCAACTTTCTCTGGGGTAAAAGTGAAGGTAGTAACGGTCAGATTCATACGAACGCAGTCGCAGGCAACTTATACATTATGTATATACAAAGAAAGAAAGAATACCGTTTATTTGGACACAGTTCGTGAAACACAAAATATAATAGAAAAAAAAGGTGAAAATAAATTACTAGGCGCAACAGTGTGTGTGCCTCACAGCTTCGCCAAAAAGGTTAATTTCTGCATTCATGTTAGACAGATGCTGTCTGACGCGTTTATAGGGTGGCTGGTAATTTAGTGACCGATATTTAAAATTTTAAACACATGATTGTAGTCATCATGACAAACAACTTCCCAAATAAACGATTTTTTTAAATTTAACTTATCGCATGTCCCCAATCACCCCAATAGGTATTAGCTGTGAGTCGCTTGACCCCGCGCGCGCGTGTTCCGAATGGTGTTTAAATTAATGACAATGGAATAATGCATTGTAAAAGTGGGTTTTTTTTGTTTGTAGGTAACTAAATTAAATTACAGCTGATGGTTTTTTTTTTTTTTTTTTCTGGGTGGGAAATCATCAAATAACTTCTCCCGCTCTGGGTGGAGCGGGAGGGCGTGTCAGACTTTTACTGACTAAAACCCACCCGTGTTCCCTCAGTTGCCTGTGTGCCAGGGGCAGCGGTATCTCTTTCGAACAACCCGCACCCCTGGCAGGCATCGGCCCTTGCGGGCCCCATCTGTTGCTGCTGACATCTCTTTGAGGCGCGCGTGGAACACAACGCGCCGTCGACCCGGGCTTGGTCCTTACCGGACAGCGAGCTACCCATTACTCGCCGTCCGCAAGCCCGTGCCTACGGTGGCCGGGAATCAGCCTGGGATTCCCGACGCCCAGGGCGTCTCCTGCGAAGGCCACGGCTGTGAGGGCGCATGTATTGCATCTCCCTCACGTGCGCCGCCTCCCTCTTTGCGAGCATAACTGCTTCGCTGAAGGAGGCGACTGCCAGCCATGCCCTCTCGCTCCTTACCATGGCCTGGACCAGGGTCGGACGCGAGAGATCGCCACCGCCGATCACCTCCACGAGGACACGGCGTTGCTCCGCCCAAGCTGGGCAGACCTCCACCGTATGCTCCACCGTACAGCTGATGGTCAATATTCTATTAGGGTAATAAAATTGGAGTCATTAAAGTGGATTATTAAAAAAAAAATCGTTTCTTTGGGAAAGTTATTTGTTATGATGAGTACAATCACGTGTTTAAATATCAGTCCATAATTACCAGTCACCCTTATTCTCTTGTACCTGCGGCTTCGGCCGCGTGGAGTTCGGATATTATCCCACGGAAACGTACCGACAACTACAATTAATAGATCATTTTAAGAGGAATAATTCCGAAAAACATTGTTTTCATATACTTAAATAACAGTTTTGGTTAACCATTAAAGCTCCGAGTCTGCATGATTTTTTTCTGACATCTTCAACCATAATCGTTACATTTCAGCCAATTTTCACAACACTGTAATGAATTATACATCTAACTAAACCTTCCTCATAAATCGCTCCTACCATTCGTGAAAACTTTATTAAAATCTGTTCAGTACTTTTTGAGTTTATCGTTTCAGACAGACGCGGCGTGGCGGGGGACTTTGTTTTTAACCGAATTCAAAAAGAAGGAGGTTATCAATTCGACATGTTTATTTATATATTTTTTTTATGATGTTCGGGCATAACTCCGTCATAATATAGACGGATTTACAAAATTATTTTTTGTTCGAAAGGGATTTATTCCGTTATGGTCATTTAAATTTCATATAAATCTGATGATGCGTTTCGGAGACAGACAACGGAACTGAGACAAAAAATTACAGCGAATCAACCGCGATTGTTGCTACCGCATAAATATGCATTGTTTTGACCCCAAGAATGATGAAATTTCGAATTGGTATAGGGGTACATTGGTGGTAGGTACTTTAACTAAAAATTGAAAAATAAAAACGTTTTCCAATAAAATAAAAACCGACTTTCGGAAAAAACACTACAAAGTGAAAAATAACTTTAATTTCGGAAGGCGGTGGCAAAAAATTCAAATACATATCCAAAGTCACCGACTTCCGAAATTAAAGTTATTTTTCATTTTGTAGTGTTTTTTACACATTAATTATTATGTGATTTGTCGATCGATCAGGTTAAGCAACACTTGCCACGGTTGGTCCGTGGATGGGTCACCATCTTTAGATACTAAGACCAAGACCCCTCAGTGCTTCGGAAAGCGCGTTATGCCGTTGGTCTCGGCTGTTAATGTCAGTCGTAAGTCGCACAATCAGACTAACTAAATGGTGTCATGTTACCCAGTTACTGGGTTGTGGGGATCAGATAGGCAGTCGCTCCGTATTCAGCTGCATCCGGTCAGACTGGAAGCCGACCCCTACATAGTTGAGAAACGGCTGGGCAGATGATGGTGTAGCCGTGTAGGGTTAGTTAGTTAGTTAGTTAGTTAGTTAGCCTATTCAAACTAATAGGATACCTACATATTATAAATGCGAACTGTCGCATTTATAATATGTTTGTTTATGTTATTTATAGTATGTTTATGTATGTTTTATAGTCGATCGTTACATCTACACTAATTATAAAAGGGGGGAATTTTGTAAGTTTGCCTGTAGGAAGTAATCTCTGGAACTACGAGTCGGAATTGAAAAAATCTTCTTGCATTTGGTAGCCCAATCTTTGACGAAGGTTTTAAGCTATTTAACATCACGCTACGACCCTTAGGAGCCGATAAAAATGAAAAAAAGGTTGGAAAGTGTAAACGATAAATAGCGCAGATGGGCGATGGGATACGACACAACGGGACGGGGGCCAAAATTTCACGCGAAAAAAGTGGACGGCAGAAGCTAGGGCAATATAATGCCACTAATATTCTAAATGTGAAAGTTTGGATGTCTGAATATTTGTTACTCAATCATGGAAAAACGGCTGAACGGATTGGGACGAAATTTTAGCACACAGATGGTTTGTAACCTGGAATAACACCTATGGTACTTTTTATCCCGATAGAACGATCCCGTGGGATACTTTTTGCGCAAAAATCTAGTGATTATAATATTATATTGTTAGTCATTTCAATGCCATTCGCGCCGAGTGCTATCAACTATAATTTCCGATCGTGTTCAGATAATTCTGGTTCAAAGTTCATTGTAAATGAACGATCTATGAGCCATAATCGTAATGAAATTAACTTAACTAGCTATCGTACAAATGTTTAAACAGATTTATTGGGTTAAGGTACGCTTACACGAGCAACTAAAATGGCTCCTGCCTCGTCAATATTCTTGTCAACTATGGCAACATGTAGCCACCTGTTGCCAGAGATACGGCCACACAATATCATATAATAACACATAGGCTATAATTTATAAAGATATTGTGAATTGTCCAAAATGTAAAGATAAGTGTCAAGTAAGTACGAAAAAATTCTGTCATCTGCGAGCTATTCTGGAGTGCGCTGCAAAAACCGTTAGAGTTACACGTACCTATATAATATATTAAAGCCCGCGACAGCATTTATCTATCTTTTATGTGTAAGTCATTACCGCCAAAATAGTGAACCATAAATACAATAAAAATAAGCTACTCGAAGTACTAATCCTGCGCAGACGAAGTCGCGGGCACCAGAATTCCAAATTAGAAAACCATTAACTTGGCCATATTTTTACAATTTCACAGAAAAAACACGAAAGCGATTTATCGGTTTTTGTTCCAACGCTCCTCACTATAAAGTAATGAATAAAAGGATAGTATAGTATCATCAGTTATCAACTTCAATTAATGATATAATTGATAAATGATTTATTTCTGTAAGTAGGTTTGTAGAAACACTTTTACACGTCAATCATATTTTTATAAATTAGATGAGATCGGCGTTTCCTATCTGATTACTCTGAAAGCTCCTACACACTATGCAGGTTAGCCGGTGGGCATGCTGCCAACAAGGCCAGCGGCATTTTCGGTTTCTGCGGCAAGTGCCGGTGGCATACTCGGTTTCTGCGGCAAGTGCCGGCGGCATACTTGGTTTCTGCGGCAAGTGCCGGTGGCATACTCGGTTTCTGCGGCAAGTGCCGGCGGCGTACTTGGTTTCTGCGGCAAGTGCCGGCGGCATACTTGGTTTCTACGGCAAGTGCCGGTGGCATACTCGGTTTCTGCGGCAAGTGCCGGCGGCCTAACAACACCTGCAGCATACCCGCCGGCTGTGCCGCCAGCATAGTGTGTAGGAGCCTTGAGAAGAAAGGCTGAAACAAACTCAGAGGTCACAGTCTCGTTTAAAGTCCAGACATTATCTTGGTCAGATCATGTGAAGATGATGTGAATTTTATTTTATTTATTTGGGAAAATAAACTGTTACATAATACAATATTTAAAAAAAATTGAGTTGAAGAGTGAGTAAATGTGTAACCCGTGATATTTTCCACATATTAAAACAACTAATTATAAAATGAATGCGATTTGCGCTCACAGTTGGATAGGTACAATGAGATTTCATGAAGGGGTAGTGATATAATTAAACAGTCATGCAAATAAAAAGGAAAAACAAGAAAGAAATAAAAAAAAATACAGTCTAAAAGTTAAATCGTATCAGCCGAAAGACGTCCACTGCTGGACATATAAGCCTCCCCCAAAAAGGGGGGCTTGCCATAATCGCCACGCTTGGCAGGCGGGTTGGCGATCGCAGTATGGTGGTCAAATGCATAGAGAACGATGCTGCCCAGTCTCTAGTAAGCCCCTTAGTCGCCTCCTACGACACCCACGGGAAGAAATGGGATGATGCTATTCTTTTACGTCCGGCACCACACGGAACAAAAGTTAAATATTAGGAAGCAATATCCAAAATTATTTTCCGAAAAAGGCTCTTCAATTTTCCAGTTGGTAAAGCAAAGATGTCAGTATTTATATTGACCTGTGATGCGATGTAGGGGTGCTCGTAAGCCTGCATTCGTACGACTATATGACACGAGAGTTTCTGTGAGATATTTTTTTAAAGATATTGGGATTCTCTCGGTCGCATCACAATTCATCTTGGCCAACATCTTATGTATTAGGCAAAATAAACACTTGTATAATAGAAACAGTGATATTCATAATATTATTACTAGAAATAAGGACAAACTACGTGTTCCCTTTCACCGGCTTCATAAGGTTCATAACTCTTTTGCTGGTTTTGGTATAACTTTTTGTAACAAGCTTCCCTCTTCTTTGCTAGATTTGCATTTTAATGCGTTTAAAGCTAAAGTAAAATCCACCCTCTGTTCAAAGGCATACTATTCTATCAACGACTACTTAAACGATAAGAATTGTTGGTCGCTGTGATTAACTCAAGACAATGTTTATGTTCTTTCACCAGTATTAGCTTGCCTACTGACAGGTTATATAATTATGTTAGTTCATATAATTGTTTATTTTATTTGCCTGTATAATTCAGTTTATTTTTATTTCAGTACTATGTTTTCAATGTTTTGTTGGTATATAGGCCTGTGCTAGCTGACATATGGCAAATTTAATGTTTTTTGTGTTTCGCAATGTTAATTACCTACTATTGTATAGAATCAAGTTCTTCTAACTTGACAGACAGCCGTGCTGCTGGGGAGTTTGTTGCGCTTCTTCTTCTTGCGCCACTTCTTCTTACCAGCTAAAGCACTAGGAAGTGGTGAAGGGCGGGCGTTTTGGGGGGACTGTCTTATGTAATTTTGACGTTCAAAAAGAGCTGACTCTCAGCCTAGTTTCAATAAATGACTTTTGATTTTGATTTAGAAAAAGAGGTCTTGCGTGCACCCCACGGCTTATGGTTGTTCTTGGTGTCTGAAATGGTCTTTAAGAACCACACAGATTGAGTGGTTCTGTCCAGTCAGTGCACGCATTTGTCCGTAATCGTCTAGCTCAACTCAGAACATAAGGAGCACTTTTAACTGACGGTTTATTAGCATGAGTTGATTGCCCGGCACTAGTAAAAAAAAACAGAACAAGCTTAAATTTAACTGTATAACATACCAATAGTATAATTATGATTAGACTATAATTGTGAATGTGCTGTAACTTTAATTTATTATTTTCATTAACTTTAATTTTTATTTTTTTATTTTTATTCATTTTAATTTATTATTTATTTGTAATGTAATGATTTTAACGTGTAATGTAATTTGTAGTGCTTAATATGGGAATAATTTCTTGAAATAAACGTTTATTTAATTTAATTGAATAGTAGGAATGGCTTTCATTTTGGCAGTTGCGTTAATTAAGTTGTTGAGAAAACAAATTTTTCGAACATACCTTTCTTTAATCAGCCTATAATTCCCTCTGCGGGGCCGTAATCCTCAACGCGGGCCCGGGGCGGGTTATCGGATGTCGCATGTCTTCGAATTTTTGGTTCTAAGACATGATTTTTTTTTTCCTCACGATATTTTCCTTCGCCGTTTTGAGAGCAGTGGTGATGAAATGATTTACACAAAGTATAGCGCCTGTCTGGAATCGATCCTGCGACCGATATATAATTCGTAAGTCCCAGCCGTTACTTCTGGTCCACTACTGTTCTAAAAAAAGTCTTATCAATCGTTGACCTATTTACATGAACTGTAAAATCATTAATGAAAGGTTAATATAGTACGATAGTGTTATCTATCAGGCACCTTATCAACTTTGCTTATCAAACACTTACAAACTTGGCTGAGAGTCAGCACTGTTTGAACGTCAAAATTACATAAGACAGTCCCCCAAAACGCGCGCCCTTCACCACTTCCTAGTGCTTTAGCTGGGAAGAAGAAGTGACGCAACAAACTCCCCAGCCAAGCCACTTCCAAGTTAGTGGCAGTTACTTGGATGTTTAGTAATAGCGCAAGGACGAGCCTTGTTGGCGAAAAGTCCTGTCGGCGAAGAGTAGTCTTGTCGATGTTCAGTCTGTCTGCGTAGTGTCTGTTGGCATTTAGACGTACACTCAAATATATCAGTGGTAAATTCTAGATTTGATTAGGTATTTCTAACTAGTTTTAACTAGCGAAAACTAGTTCTAACGGGTTTTAACTGCAACATATACATATGTATATTTATAATCTCAATCTCAGAAACGGCTCCAACGATTTTCATGAATTTTAGTATGCAGGGGGTTTCGAGGGCGATAAATCGATTTAGTTAGGTTTCGTTTTTAGAAAACGCCAAACCAAAAAAAAACAAGACCGAGCTAAGCTCGATCATCCAGATATTAATGTACTTAACTGGCAAAAGGCTCCCTGTATATTTGTAGGTGAAAACGGCTACACATCAAGCTATACATTTCCAGTTTACGCTGATCTGGCACTGTTCGGAAATCCTATACAATGCGAGATCAGCTTATACTGGAAACTTATAGCTTAATGTCTAGCCGTGTTTACACCAATGGCTGTAGAAACTATAATATAACAATTGCACATTGTTGTAACCATGTTTACGAATACAGACTATTGATAGGGTATTTTACTCTATTTAATAAAAAAAAATATAATTGCGATAGCTTAGGCAAAAAGCAGTCGCAATATGTTGGTTTTAGTTAATGAAATAACAAAATACATTTTAAAATTCAATTCAAAGATTTCAGTTTTTTTAAATCTGTTTTTGAACACCATGAAATAGTAGCCGCCATGTTATTACGTCATACCGCTGTTTAAACTAATCAACTGAACAACTTTGTACTTTCATTATTCTCGTAATCAAAGTAATTTTTATTGAAAGAATATCTTACATTCAGGAACAGCAAACCAACGATAACTAGAATAATAACTACTTTTTTAAAATTATAAACAATTATCATACAAAATATCAGCGCATTTGTTTACACAGCAAACTGATGTCATACCCACAGACCAATATGGCGTCCTCTGCGTCTAGCGTTTTCGTCAAATTACGCGCGAAATATGAAAATGTTAAAAATGCATTTTAATGGCACTAATCGATTTATAAAAATGTTGGGTATTTTTTGGGGTTTATTAGCATTTTAGAATCTAATTAAGAAACTCTTCAAAAATGGGTGTAATGCCCTATTATTTGAATATCCACAACTCTTCTGGCCCAGTGTAAATAACCACGACTGCTCTCGGGATAGTTCATCATGATCTGCCTAGCCTTTCTTCAACTATGTTGGGGTCGGCTTCCAGTCTAACCAGAAGCGGCTGAATACCAGTATTTTACATGGGGCGACTGCCTATCTGACCTCCACAACCCAGTTACTGGGTAACACGTAAGACTGGTTGTCAGAATTTAGGGCTTCTGACAACCCGTAACGACTGTCAAAGAGCTACGAATGGCAGCCGGGACCAACGGCTTAACGTACTTTCTGAGGCACGTAGGGTCTTGGTCTGTAAAGATGGTCACCCATCCACGGACCAACTGCGGCAAGTTAGGTTAGCTTATAGTCGGGACTCGGGATAGTTATCACCCTGATATTTTATATTTTTACCAACCCATGGTCTCTGTCTTTTCCAGAACAATGTCACGGCTGATCAACCTCCGAATCCTGGGCTACGTCGCCACAATAGTCATGCACGTTTCTAACATCCTGTACATGGGTTGGTTCAAAAGGACCTATCCCACGGACAACGAACATGTGAAACAATTCAAGAATTTGGAGTACCGATTCTTCACGACATGGAATTTTGTAAGTAACAGGGGGCTCTATTTGAGCATTCATTCCACGCTGGCTGGCAACAACGCAATTGTAGTAGTTTTTCGTGATTATTTCATTAAATAAAAACAAAAGTACTATTTTTTTTCAACCAAGCACTAGATCATAATTATAATAAATATTAATAATTCAATTAATAATTAATTTTTATTTAATTTTAATTATTATAATAATTCGTTTATAATTTAACATATTTTACTCTTTAATAAAAACATTTAAATACACTAAGTAATGCTAATAGAAAATAATTGACGGTATGTCGATTTTATAAGTAAGTAGCGAAATAACTGTAACAAAAAAATGCATACAAACTTGAAAATACCAATGATATAGTGTATGGCTGAAAAAAATGTTAACTTTTGTTTGTATTTAAATGAAATAATCACGAAAAACCACTATAAATGCGCCGTTGCCAGCCTGAGTGGAGTGAACACACTTAAGTCCGTCAATGACAATACGGGCCCGTCCGAAAATAGTTCGAAACTTCGAAGTGACTGAGAGTGTCTGTGTGTGAATAAGTGTGTGATGTGTGAATGAGTGAAAGTGAATGAGTGTATGATTTTTTGACGGGAAAAAACAGCATAGTAGGGCAGTACAGCTGTCAATTCGTGTTACTTATCTTACGTTTGTAGACGTAGGTGGCAGTCGATCAGTTAGTCGGAAAAATGAAGCTAGATACCGATTCCCTAACGAAGATCTCTAAGTAGAAGAACGGTCAGGAACCTCCAAGTTTTAAATCAAGATATTACAAAATCCTTGTTGCTCCTATATTTGAGAGCAATGTTAACAATTGAAGAAACAATTCTACACATATGATTTTTACAATAAATTCTATTCCCTCTGACTGTTATCCCTAATACTAACTACTAAAGTACTAATCTGTTACGCTTTCACACCTAAATCGCTGACCCGATCGTCATGAAATTTAGCAGAGATATAGCCTGGCATAAGGATAAGGACATAGGCTACTTTTTTACGCGATAACCGATATCCACGCGGGCGGAGCCGCGGGCAAAAGATATCTATATAAATAATAATGCAGCAAAACGTTTGTACCCATTTTGAGGACAATTGCGCAGACGGATGGGTATGAAACTTGGCATACCTAGTTAAAGTTAATATGAAGAAGGTATGCAGAAAGCTGATACTTTTTAATTATGGTCATATTTGGTATTTTTTAATTATAGTCGAATTTCGACCTCTGGGCGATCCACGGGCGACCACTAGTTCTAATAATTTTAGATGCAAGGGGACCTAGTCTGTGATATTATATTAGAAGATGTTTTTTTAATCTATTTTAGGTCTCCATCAAGATATATACAGGATACATTTTTAACCAGTGCGCAAAATGTAACCATTATAATTCAGCATATTATAAACTTTGCGTCGTTACAGTTTGCGCATTGGTTAAAAATGTACCCTGTATACTCGTTTTTTGTCAGTTATCTCGTGAGAACGGACAAAAAACGTGAGTACCTGTCTCTGTTCATAAATCCAGTTATTAATTTAATTACTTACTTAACAAGTATACAAGCTAACAATAGTTAAGATGATCATTGTACCAGGTACGGAACGTAAGTAATTTTTTTTTTTTTTTTTTTTTTTAAAACGTTGCGCCACACTAGGAATTTCTTCCTGTTTCGTGGGTGCGTTTACAAACATAGAAAACTCACAAACACAAACACCCAGACCCGGAACAATTACTTGCAGATCATACAAATATTTGTTCCGTGCGGGGATCGAACCCGCGACACGGTGCGCAGCAGTCGATCGCTCAGCCATTACGCCAATCGTGTCGTCAAAGTTTATATATCTTGATGGAGACCTAAAATAGATGTCTTAATAGAAGATGTTGTTCTTCAAAATCTTCTAATATAACATCACAGACTAGGTCACCTTTGCATCTAAAATTATTGGAACTAGTGGTCGCCCGTGGGTCGCCCAAAGGTCGAAATTCGACTATAATTAAAAAATACCAAATATGACCGACCATAAGTAAAAAGTATTTGTTAGCTTTCTGCACACCTTCTTCATAGTAACTTTAACTAGGTTTGCCAAGTTTTATACCCATCCATCCGCAGAATTTTCCAAAAAATGGGTACAAACGTTTTGCTGCATGTTTTAATATATAGATAACTACTTTTTGTCCGCGGCTCCGCCCGCGTGGATGTCGGTTATCGCGTAAAAAAGTAGCCTATGTCCTTCTACATATCCCAGGTTATATGTCTGCCAAATTTCATAACGATTGGTTCAGCGGTTTAGGCGTAAAAGAGCAACAGACAGACGGACAGAGTTACTTTCGCATTTATAATATTAGTAGGGATAGTAGGGATAATATCACGCTTGCTATCCTCGAAGAGTTAAGCAGAAGTGTACCAATACTGAGTGGCAAGGACATCGACGCACAACCTGTTAGGGGGCGTCCCTTTAAGATTACAAAACATTACAAAAACGCCATTTTTAATGTCTAAACCAAGAATTTCGACCATAGCTGCCGTTAAATTCAGAAAAAGTAAACTTACTGAACTTTGATGTTATCTAGAGTTTTTGAGAACTGAACATTTTTTTCTTCGGCTTCCCTCTAGTAAAAATTGTAGCTTCGCCACTGGTAAATACCTAAAAACGTGTTACGGTCACGAATCATAGTTTGTTTAAAATACAAATATATCTGACACTGACTCGAAAAAAATCGTGGGTTACCCAGTAGGTTGCCCTGCCGCTTCCCTTTAAGTAGACATTTGAAAGCCATAGGATAGGGGCTATCCATAAAGTACGTCAAACAAATTTTATGGTCTTGACCCCCCTCCGCCCTTGTCACAGGTGTTCACACTTGTGAAACCCCCTCCCCCATTGTGTGACGTTACATATTTTTCAATTTTATATTTAGAAGTAACTAAATTTAAAGAGCAGTTTATAAATAAAAAAAAAATTAAATTAAAAAATAATCTCTAAGAAACGCAAACATAAAGTCGAATATTTTAGATAGATAAAAGAAGCCTTATAAATATAGATCGAGTGAGTAATATTTTTAAGTTGTTGGTTTACATATAAATTTCAAGATTAAGTATTTTAAATTTTTATTACATGTGACGTCACAAGGTTTTTGACCTCTCTATCCCTTGTCACATAATGTCACATTTCGTTGACCCCCCACTCAACGTGTGACGTAATTTATTATTACCCCTTATTCAACTTATTCTTTATTTCAATGTCGAGGTCACTAAGCTTATTTTCTTTTACTAAATATGTTTCAGATACTACAAATAGCCTACGCCATCTACGCCCTAACCTGCGACCTCTTCATCTTGAAGAACGCCAAGAAGAAAAACTACGAGCTACCTTCACCTATCAGTGACTTCAGGGAGATCCTGTTCGCTGGTCTCGTGTGGCCAAGCTCAATGGTAAGATCCCTGAACAAAATGGGAAAATTTGATAACGAAATTAAGGGCGCACCAATGGATTTGCGAGGTCCAAAGAGGTCAATCGTCAAATCCGAGTCTGCTGGGCAGCGTTCGGGAAGCTACGTGATATCTTCTCGTCCCACATACCGCAGTGTCACAAGACGAAAGTCTTTGACCAGTGCGTGTTGCCAAACTTCACAAAGGACCTCATAAGAAGGCTGAAAGTCACCCAAAACGCAATGGAGAGGGCTATGTTTTGAGTTTCACCACGCGATCGAATCAGAAAGGAAGAGATCTGAAGGAGAACCAAAGTAACCGACTTAACCCGAAAAATTGCCAAATTTATGTGGCAGTGGGTAGGGCACATTGCTCGCAGAACACATGGCCGATGGCGCAGAATGGTTCTGGAATGGCGACCGCGTACTGGAAGACGTAGCGTTGGAAGGCCTTCCACAAGGTGAACCGATGACCTGATGAATGCCGCAGGAGTGCGGTGGATGCGAGAAGCACAGAATCAGTCTATGTGGCGGTATTTATGTCCAGCAGTGGACATCTTTCAGCTGAAATGATGATGACGATGAAGGGATTTGTGAAAGAATTGCCTTCGTTTAATCCCATGCTGCCTTGTTATTACTTATTTATTAATTAAAACTTTATCCACAAGTAAAACATACTGTACAAAGGCGGACTTAATGACTGAGGCATTTTCTACCAGTCAACCTTAGGGTGATGCAGAGACAAAACATGGCAGATACAAGGGAAAGATAACTCGTACTACATAGACTTGCTTACCTTTAAGTTATGCTATTAATACGTAAGATATTTGAGGATTCACTCTATAAATCGTATACTTTAGAAACACGATTACTTGTAGTTTCATCGAAAGAAAAAAAAAACCAAAGTAATCGCTAAAAACTAAATATACCCATACTTCCGTGTGGTACCGGACGTAAAAGAATAGCACTATCCCATTTCTTCCCGTGGGTGTCGTAGAAGGCGACTAAAGGACTTACTAGAGAATGGGCAGCAACGTTCTCTATGCATTTGACTACCATACTGCGATCGCCAACCCGCTTGCCAAGCGTGGCGATTATGGCAAATCCCCCCTATTTGGGGGAGGCTTATGTCCAGTAGTGGACGTCTTTCGGCTGACATGATACCCATACTTCAAGGAAGCTCAACAGTTTCTTAATAATACCAAAACTATGTTTTCTATAACGTTCATTTGTTAAGTTGTACACTTAAAAAATAAATGATCTTTTATATCAAGATGAAGTCGGATATCATCTAACAACTACTCTCTCTCATTTCAGGTAGTGTTCACAGTATTCTGGAGCCTTTACAGCTACGACAGAGCCCTTATATTCCCAGAATTTCTTGACGCCGTCATACCACCCATTTCAAACCACATCATTCATACCATGATCGTTCCTGTGGCGCTGTGGGAGGTGGTGACCAGACCTAGGAAGGAACCGGAGAATCACGCCAGGAATGTGAGCCAGCTGACACTGCACTTATGTGTATATGTGAGCGTGTAAGTGTTTTATTTTAATACATAAAACTCTCGCCTTAAAGTCGTCATTAAAAAAAGTAAGTTCAGAAACTAAAACTTTCGGTAGTCGGGACTACTGAAAGCTAACGCTCTAAAAATTGTGAACCAAGAAAATATTCTCCTCTAAAAGCCATAGTCGTATGCTACTTTGCCCTAGAACTTAGAATGCGTCCGGCCATGGTACGGAGCGAGAGTGCATGGGTAGCCGTCACCTCCTTTTGCGAAGCAGTAATGCTCGCGATGAGGGAGGCGGCGCACGTGGAGGATAGGCAGTATATGCGCCCTCACGGCCCTAGCATCCAAAGGCGACGCCCTGGGCGTCGGGAATACCAGGCTGATTCCCGGCCAACGTAAGCGCGGGCTTGCGAAAGGCGAGTAGTGGGTAGCTTGCTGTCCGGTAAGGACTAAGCCCGGGACGACCGCGCGTTGTGTTCCACGCACGCCTCAAAGAGATGTCAGCACCAACTGGTGGGGTCCGCAAGGGCCGATGTCTGCCAGGGGTGCGCGTTTTTCGACTCTATTATCAAATATTGTGAAAAATAGATAATATTCACTGTGAAAGTTGTTTAGGTGATGTGTGTATAGCGAAAAGAAAAAATGGTGCGTTTTCAAAACTATCATTTGGTGAAAAAAAAAAAAAAATCAAACAAGTGATCGTGAAAGGCATACATATACGTATACCGGATTTGCAATTAATACTAACTAAAGGTAAAGTCAATCGTAAATTCAATACAAAACGATCTGATTAAGTTAGTGGCTTCACAGGTTGCATGCTGTGTATGTACAGCAATCGGTTATTCTTTTTTCTTTTGTTTTTTAATCGGTTATTGCGTTTCTTCAATCTGCCTACGCTCTACCCTATCTGAAAACTTTGTGCACGCCTCTGCTTGTACACATTTTAAATACAATGGGCTAATTAAGCCCTTTCATTTGATACCCGAATATATTCGAATTGGAAAACAAAACGCCCGTTTATCATCTATTATTAATTTATAATTTAACTATCTATCTGTTTGTTTTCTATTAATTAAGTGTTTTTTTCCTATTCATTTTATTTTAATTTTATTAGGAAATGTCCATAGGTTCTTAATAATTCAAATTTCAACTATACCCGAAGACCCCGATTACTTATCTCTTTTAGTGACCCTACATGCTTAATCAAGCACGGTCACCAAAAGAGATTTAAAAAAATGAATGAATGAATGAATTAATGATGAATAGGCATTTATTTCGTACCAAATAACTACCTAAACTTTATATTTACTTAATGTAGTATTCTTGGTTCCAGAATGTACTTCACCTACATCGAGCGTGGGGTATGGTTGTACCCCATCTTCAGAAAACTCTTCGGGACAATCTACTTCTTTTTAGCCCTAGCTGCCATCGGCGTTGTATTCTTCACATTTTATTACATACAATGGCCCATCACGAACATGATACATGGCTCGAAGAAGAAGGCAGAAAAGAAGAAAGCTAAATTGGAGAAAAAGGTTAAATGATCCTAGTGAAGTATTTAGATCAATTTATTTAATTATTGAGTTTTTGAGCTCTCTTTTTTAATTGTTAAAGATGGGGTACATGGAAATATACGAAATTCTAATTAATGTTTTTTTTTCGTTTTATTATTTTTACACAAAAGATACATGATAAAAAAAGAAAAAGAAAATGATTATAAAAAAGAAAGAATCACATCGACAAATTCGTCCACATCGCTGTCAATAGGAAAAGTGCCCAAAAGGCTGGCAGCATTACCACGTTGAATGGCGATGTTGATTCTTTGGTCAAAAAATAGGCCAGCTCTCTCGGTCACGTGAAGAGTCGACCAACCCCTTGGCGATGATGTCTCGAAAAACCAGTACTCTAACAGATCTCGGACCCCATACCCCTAGTGTTTCAACCGAAACGGCTCGAATATATAACTCCCACTAAGAATGGAATATTTACAATTTTAAGATTTCAGTTTTTTAATCTGTTTTT
The DNA here is from genome assembly GCA_949091785.1 of Polymixis lichenea. Lineage (NCBI taxonomy): Eukaryota > Metazoa > Arthropoda > Insecta > Lepidoptera > Noctuidae > Polymixis > Polymixis lichenea. The sequence goes on along the minus strand of OX420958.1, from coordinate 9,985,836 downwards.
GAACACCATGAAATAGTAGCCGCCATGTTATTACGTCATACGGCATGTCAACTGAGCAACTTTGTATTTTTATTGTTTTCCTAACCAAAGTAATTTTTATGTAAATAATATTTTGCATTCAGCAACAGCAAACCAACGATAAGTAGAAAAATAACTCATTTTTTAAATTCTAAACAATTGGCTTATAAAATTTCAGCCCATTTGTTTATATAGCAAACTGACGTCATACCCGCAGAGCATTATGGCGTCCACTGCGTCCAGCGTTTTCGTCAAATTACGCGCGAAATTTGAAAATGTAAAATTTAAATGCATTATTATGCCACTAATCGATTAAATAAAAATGTTGTGGTTTTTTTGTGATTTATTAGCATTCTAGAATCGAATTATGACACTTTTAAAAAATGAGTGTAATATCCTGTTACGTCTAGTGTCTTCCCATCGTCGCGTGGTAAACCGTTGGGTTCTAAAACAGCTGGCACTTCAGCGGTAACCCATTTTACACATACACACAAACACATACAGTGACCTTAAATGTGATGTTCTTCAAAAAGTTCACAACCGGAGTACGTCTACGACCAGCAGGCTTAGCATAACGCTTTCTATTTGTACTCTACTGAAAAAAGAATTGAATAAATGATAAATGATAAATGATTTTATTTTTGTAAGTAGGTTTGTACAAACACTTTTACACGTCACTTATAATTTTAGAACTAGATGAAGTCGGCGTTTCCTATCTGACTACTCTAAGAAGAAAGGCCGAAACAAACTCAGAGGTCATAGTCTCTTTTAAAGTCCAGACATAATCTTGGTCAGATCATGTGGATTGGTGTCTGAAGTGGTCTTTTGAGAAAAGAACCACACAGATTGAGTGGACCTGTCCAATCAGTGCACGCATTTATCAGTAATCATGCAGCTCAACTCAGAACTTGAGGAGCACAACGATTTGACGAACAATACCAAAGAAAGAACATTTGGGTAGGCCGCATAAATTACTCAAACTGCCAGACCATGACTAAATAAAAAATAAAAAATACCCACATAGTCATCACATTCACAATAATTAAAGCAATATAATACTTTACAAAGTAAATATTCATGTCATTGTTTAAATAAAATTCTTAATGTTGGTGTCTATATATACAAAAAATACGAAAATAATCGTGGTGAGATCATTTGAGGACCATGTAGATTGGTGTCTGATATGGTCTTTTGAGGAAAGAACCACACAGATTGAGAGGACCTGTCCTGTCAGTGCACGCATTTGTCAGTAATCATGCAGGTCAACATAGAATCGCTTGTCTACATTTCTCAGTACAAAACTGTCAACCGTCTATCGGAAACGTCATTTTTGCCTACTCTTCCGACGACAAAACGCTTGTCTACGGTTCTTGTGCTAACGGTGCAGCAGGCTTAGCGTGACGCATTCTATTTCTACTCTACTGTAAAATAGAATAGAATAGAATCGCTTGTCTACATTTCTCGGTACAAAACTGTCAACTGTCTATTCGGAAACGTCATTTTTGTCTACTTTTCCGACGACAAAACTCTTGTCCACGGTTCTCGTGCTAAGCTTGCAGATGTATGAAGGTAAACGAGTATTCTGTAGTTTCTGCCTACCCCCATAGGAAGTGGGCATTAGTTTATGTATGCATATTTATTATCTTTCACCAACTTTATATATTTATTCATTTTTATTTATTTTATTTAAACATTTATCAAATGCGTAGAAATCCCGCTGGCGCAGAAATTTTTCGTTCATTATACAAGAAAAAATTAGCTGTTCCATAAATTTTGACAGCGTATGTGTTGCACTTATGAAACAATGAAAAATTTCTACGCTAGGGGTCTAGAATAATAAGCTGAATTCATGCTTACAGTTTGCGCACTGGTAAAAAAATTACACTGTTTTCATATTTACTCAGGTTACGCTACGCCCCACGATTTTTTTCCTTAATTTTTCATAGTGTACAGTAATGAATAGTCAAGCCATATCATTTGATATATTGAGGGGTTTGTGAAAAAATATGAAATCCGCCATTTTGTAGCGGCAGCCATCTTGGATTGACAATGATACTGATTAAATTAAATTATTTTGTTGTCAAAACTAAAGGTGTGTACCAAATATCAGATCAACCTGCCAACAGGAAGGGGTAAAATTTCAAGTAGGTACTAAATTTGACCCAAAAAACAAACAGGGCAAATAAAACCGTTTAAAAATTTGTCAGCTCAACAATGTAATTAACGCAGTGTATTTTGTTGAATAATAGTAATAACAATAAATTAATGTTTATTCCAGAAAAACACATTTAAGGTCCACAAAAACAAAATTCATAGTAAAAAATTAACAATACAGAAAAAAGTGTGTCGTTGGTGCCTGTACTAATGGTAAAAAAATCATTGTATCACAGACACCAGCGTCTTCCAAACTAAGTTACAAAGAAAAAAATCGAACGCGCTATATAGTGAACTCGTAGAAATATATAAGTACCTAATTAATACGTTTTACAGTAATAGTAATTTTAAAATAAACAAAAAAATATGTTCAACTGTCTTAATGAAAGCCATTCAAGTGTTTTACACGGAATTTACTCCGCTGGATGCTTGTGTAGTGCCACTTACAAATAGAGTGCTTTGATTTGATTATTTGAATACTCAAAACAGAAATAATAATGTTTGAGATGGGTTTCATGTGACTACAGTTGAGGTAATTTTTTTATAACCTTTAATTTTCGTCAATGATTCAAGTCTTTCACACCGTAATTGAAGAAGCGGTGAGACAAAAAGTTAAATTCTTCTAAAAACAGAAGAACGTGTTATAATTTCCCTTTACTTGAACGGTTTGTATACACTTTCGTCAAATAATTTTTGGACAGACCATAGCTGGCCAATTCGGCATCCAGCCATTTTGGATGACCTTAATATCTAAGTTCATCAAATGAATCTAAACTTAGAAATAAGAACACAGCGTCTAGTTTTGATAAAGAGACCTTGGACTAATAATATTTTATTACATTTAGTAATGTCACATCTTTGCCAGCGTTTTCGTCCGCGTGGTGGTCGAAATTCATCGCACGGGAACGTACTACCGGGATAAAAAGTATACTATATGTTAATCCAGGTTATAAACTATCTGCCTACCAAGTTTCATCTAAATCCGTACAGCCGTTTTTGCGTGATTGAATTGATTGAATCGCCAGACCTCAAACCTATAGAGCACGCATGCATTCTCCAGATACGTCTTCTAGATACCCTGGATGGAGTGTCGACAACACAACAACTGAAAGACTTGTTAAAATTCCATTGGGAGCGATTTCTGCAGGATCAGATAAATAATCTTATAAATTCAATGAAAATCGTTGCCGACAAGTTTTAAACAACCGAGGCGGTCACACTTTGTATTGAATTACCAAATATTAATAAAAAATGTCGTTATTTAATTTTCCAAAACATGAAAAGTTTCATTTAGTTTTAATTTTATTTTATACTATATAGGTATGTTACGGTACACGTAATGTGATTAAATGAACAATTGAATGAAGGATTTTGTTGCTTTAGTCACAAATGTATAGAAAATTACAATAGTAAAAAACGTTCAAAAGTTCGAAACCGTACATGTTGCTTGGAGTTTTTTGATGAGTATACTTGTACAATATAAGAAATTATATAGGCGCGCATATGTCGTCGGTTGTTCTCGCTAGCGAAGTGTACTAGGCCCTCGGCCCCTCACCTTGACCCGCACAACCGCTTGCGCCGTATTTTACCTTTTTATTTGTTGGGGATAGGTAGACACGAAAATACGTTCAAAGACACCGACTTCCGAAATTAGAGTAGTTTTTCACTTTGTAGTGTTTTTTTAGAAAGTACGTTGTTTTTTTTTTGGAAAAAGTTTTATGTTAGCATATCTTTTTTTTTTTTTTTGTGGGTGTGAAATCATCAAATGACTTCTCCCGGAGCTCTCTGGGTGGAGCAGGAGGGCGTGTCAGAGTTTTACTGACTAAAACCCACCCATGTTCCCTCAGCTGCCCGTGTGCCAGGGGCCGCGGTATCTCTTTCGAACAACCCGCACCCCTGGCAAGCATCGGCCCTTGCGGGTCCCACCAGCTGCTGCTGACGTCCCCCTGCGACGGGTTAGCACAGTGGTCCCGCCGCCTACCACTTTTCGGCCGCAGGGGACAGGGAGAGCGGCCAACGCTATACCGACACTCCTCTTCCCCTGCGGCCCCACCGCGTCCGCCATCAAACGGTGGCGGCCCCGTCCAGGCCACGGAAGGGAAAAGCACTACTCAGAAGTACCGGCACTCCTACTCCGCCGCAGCCGCGATGCTTCCCATTCGACATCGCGGCCCGCCTCAGTTGCGATGCACCTCACCGCAACCTACTTTTTGGCCGCTACGTCGTTGGCTTGGAGGCACAAGCCCTGACGAGCGGGCTCACCTTGGGGTTCCTCTTCGCTTCACCGTGAAGATGACCACGGTTACTGAGCCCCCCCGCAACGACAATGCGGGAACCCCACTAGGGGGGGATGTTAGCATATCTTTGGTTGGCGTTTTTGTCGTAGTTGGCTTTCAGATTTCAGATTTTTGCCTAATTTAAATATCAAACTTGTAGCTGGTAGCCTTAATTCTCAACCAAGTCTTAGCGAAAACTATTATTATTACCTAGTTCTCTTTGCGTGTTTATTAAATAAACCTAACCTAACAAAATGTATGCAAATTATACATCCCGTGGGTCGGTGACGGGCGAATATCTTTACATACCAAGACCTCTCAGTGCCTCGGAAAGCACGTTAAGACGTTGGTCCCGGCTGGCATTTGTTGATCTTTGACAGTCGTTACGGGTTGTCAGAAGTTCGAAAACCAGACAACCAGTCTTACCAAGGGGTATCCATATATTACCCAGTTGCTGGGTTGTGGAGGTCAGATAGGCAGTCGCTCCATGTAAAATACTAAAAGCTGCATCCGATTAGACCGGACCCCTACCAACTGCGAAAATTCTAGGCACATGATGACGTATAACAATCTGTAATTTATTTTCAGTGACGATTAAGGTCTTCAACCAGTGCGTTCTGCCCGTTATGACATACGGTGTCGAAACGTGGACACTGACAATTGGGCTGGTCCACAAATTTAAGGTCGCTCAGCGCGCTATGGAGCAGGCTATGCTGGGTTTCTTTGAAGAATGAAAACACCGAAATTGCTTGCAGAGTACGGTAGCGAGTTGCAGTGGGCTGGCCATGTTTCTCGAAGGACCGATGGCCAATGGAGCAGATGAGTACTGGAGTGGACCGCATATCGGCAAGCGTAGTGTGGGATGCCGTCCAGCTAGATGGATCGACGATCATAAGGGGGAACCTAGTCGCAGGCTCGAACTCACTGATGGGCCTGGCTAAAAAGCACGCTGTCTCACCAGGCATCGTGTCCGACAGAGGTAGTATCAGTGATGAGCAGTTAGACACTAGTCTACACGCACAACATTATTGAGTGAGATGCAGGATCATTTACAGTACAACAGGCGCGTAAAAAATTAAGAAAAGTCCTTCGGGAGATCGGGTTTAATGAAAAAAACCACTGCATGAATCAATAAACAATAAAGTTTATTGAACTTTTCGATATTTAGCCTTGTCGGTACTGACTGGTTTTGGAGATTTTACACTTCTTTTGATACTTAAATACGGCCAAAGTTAGGTTAAATTAGCAAGAAAAACGAAACATTATTCGCTCATAACTTTTTAATGGCTTTTTATTTTAGTATTATGTTTACGCACAGACAATATTAATAATGAGACAAAGCGATACCGTGTTTACTTTTTGATGTACATTGTCGAACGGTGGAGTAATACACTCCCGATGTTTGTATGGAACAAATGTCGACAAGATTCACCTTAATAATAAAAAACCCAAACTAAAAGAATCCTTATTTTGAACTTTTTATACATTATTTTCCACTTTTTAGTATGATTGTCTATACCAAAAAAATTTAGTAAAAAACAAAAGAAAACACTGTTTTTTTTTTGTTTTAATTAAGTTAAATTTTACTATTTTTTTGATCGATGACAAAAATTATATTATTGTCATCGATCCTTGATAAGCGTGAAATTTTTTAATTTAATTCGTTTTGAAATGGGTCGATATTACGTTCGAAGATTCCGTAGCATAAAAACATGCATACATACCAAGCTAATAATTTTGTAATTCTTAATGTGTAATTGTTTGTTTTCCCAAATAAATAAAATAAAAAATAAAATAAAATAAAACCGTGTTAAAAAGCAGGCTGGGACAGAATGAATGCGGAAACGGGAGGAAAGAGTGTTGTATATCCAGCGGTGAACTGCCCTAGGCTGAGTTGATTGATTGAACGCATAGTTACAAAAACATTTTGTAATCATGATAGGCATTAGTGTGACTTGAGATTCCACTGGGTTCAAACGTGTGTAGGACCATACATACATATTTAATTTATTGTTTAAATTAACTATCGGTATGTGGAGGTCAAATATTTTATAAATCAAAGTGCGTAGGTAATTAAAATAATTAAAATACGAAAAGAAGAAAGTGCTTTGGAGTGTGAATTTAAGAGCCATTTTCAAGTAATTTTACGTAAGTAAATAAGTTGTTTTTTCTTAACATTCTTTCATAACATTCATAACCGGTCTTTAAAATTCTCGCTGCTGGGACACAAGCCTCCGTGAGAGGGAGTGGGCTGTAATCCATCACGAAGGCCCAGTGCGGGTTGGTAAATGTCACATATCTTCGAATTTTTGGTTCCAGGACATGCTGGTTTCCTCACGATGTTTTCCTTCACCGTTTTGAGAGCAGTGGTGATGAAATAATTTACACAAAGTAAAGCGTCTGCCAGAGTTCGAACCTACGACCTACAACTCGTTAGTCACGGTCGTTACCACTGAGCCACCACTGTTATCATCATCTGCCTAGGCTTTACCCAAGTTCTTGGGGTCAGCTTCCAGTCTAACCGGATGCAGCTGAATACCGGTATTTTACATGGAGCGACTACCTATCTGAGGGCTTACTCCCTAAGCACGAAGTCCGTTGTTTCGGTCGAAGTAACGGGCGTTTCCAACTCCGTATCATTTACGGATAGAAGATTAGTTTGGAGCCCGAACTAAGAATGAATGACAACACGATTTGATAGCTGTCCCTACTCCCGATATGTTTTTGCTCGTCCACCAAAGTTAGTTAATTGGCTGTAGGATTCACTAAGAAGTTTCGAACTACTTTCGGACGGGCCCGTATCTTAGTTGACGGAGTTAGAGAGTAGGCCCCCAGACCTCCACAACCCAGTTTATTTATTTATTAGGAATAACATACAGTTACACATTAAATCTTATAAACTATTCTATAGATTAAGTACAGAATACAAACGTGTAACACACACTGTTATCCACCGCATATAAAAAAATATTTTTCGTTAAAGAGCGGACATAGTTTAAAACAAAATGGAAATAATAATAAATAAATAAAAGAACAAACGACAACTGTCCTATTCTATTAACATTCTTGCAAGTTTTTAGTAGTGTTAATGAGACAATTACTAAAGTTACTAATAGGCTGTAATAGGCTTTGCAAATATATCGTATTACCCAGTTACCGGGTAATACGATGCCCCTTGGTAAGACTGGTTGTCAGACTTTCGGGCTTCTGACGACCCGTAACGACTGTCAAAGATCTACGAATGACAGCCGGGACCAACGGCTTAGGGGTCTTGGTTTGTAAAGATGGTCACCCATCCACGGACAACCCCGGCAAGCGTAGCATAAACTCATCGATCGACCCGTGCGGCTGTTATTACTTAGCCACAGCCCCACTGCTATGCTGACTGCTAATTTTTATGATTATAATTCTGTATTACGTTCGCGAAACTCGATGCTAAGCTAAAAATTGCAAAAATTGATAATTAATTTTTGCGGGCTACCCGGGCTCTTTCCCCTAAAAAAGGCCTATGTCCAGCAGTGGATTGGGATAAGCTTCTTTTTTTTTGAGGATGGGAAATCATCAAATAACTTCTCCCGCTCTGGCGTGGAGCGGGAGGGCGTGTCAGGCTTTCACTGACTTAAACCCACCCGTGTTCCTTCAGATGCCTGTGTGCCGGGGGTGACGGTATCTCTTTCGAACAACCCGCACGCCTGGCAGGCATCGGCCCTTGCGGGCCCCATCAGTTGTTGCTGACATCTCTTAGAGGCGCGCGTAGAACACAACGCGCCGTCGACCTGGGGAGTGGGATAGGCTGAGTTGATGTATGACAAGATTGTACGATTATTTTCATCTCAAATTTAATAGGCATTTGTAACGCAGTATCAATATTTTTCAATAGACACCTTATTTTGAAACAGGTTTATAAAATAAACATTTTTTTAAATTGCTAGTTCAGTCATTAAAATTGTCTACACTTAGCATTACAGGTTTCCGAGGTCTTAAAACATCTCTGTAATTAAATTTAATACGTGGTCGCTCACAATGGACTTAATTAGAAGGCTTGTAGTCACCCAAAGATCAATGGAGAGGGCTATGCTTTGAGTTTCCCTACGTGATGGAATCAGGAATGAAGAGATCCGCAGGAGAACCGCAAGGTAACCGACATCATCATATCAGCCGAGAGACGTCCACTGCTGCACATAAGCCTAACCCAAAAGGGGGGGATTTGCCATAATCGCCACGCTTGGCAAGCGTGTTGGTGATCGCAGTATGGTGGTAAAATGCATAGAGAACGCTGCTGCCCATTCTCTAGTAAGTCCCTTAGTCGCCTTCTACGACACCCATGGGAAGAAATGGGATGGTACACACCGACATAGCACGAAGAATTGCCAAACTTTAGTGGCAGTGGGCGGGGAACATTGCTCGTAGAACATTTAGCCGATGGGACCGAAAGGTTCTGAAGTGGCGACCACTTACCGGAAGATGTAGAGTTAGGAGGCCTCCCACAAGGTGAACCGATGATTGTGAAGGCAGCAGGGATTCGCTGGATGCATGAAGCACAGAACCGATTTAAGTGGCGGAGCTTGGGGGAGGCCTATGTCCAGCAGTGGACGTCTGTCTGCTGAAATGATGATGAATGTGTAGCGGCACTACAGAAAAGATACTTCGCAATAAATATCTTGAAACACAAAAAGTGAGGTGGTGCCATCTACAACGCCACATGCGAACTACGCAAATCTGGACGTCTCATAAATCCTACATCGCGCAGTCAGAGCTTACCACGACACTCACATATATACAACAACCCGATCTCAACTGTCAGGCAGTAGCCCACCAGACACAACACCCGTCTGGTCGGAGGATCCTCCTTTACCAATAGAGTATGAGTGAACTTTACACCCTGTTCCTCATACCTCTTTATATGATTATATTGAAAATACTTGATCATCATTACATAACATCGCGCCTGTATTCCCTGAAGGGTAAGACAGAGACCTTATAGTAAACCTACATATCGCTAGCTATGTTTAAGACCCCTGTAAAAAAATCATGCATCGCCGCACGTGGTGTGGCGAGTTGGGCGATACATTGAAACACGGGTTTACGCAGTAAGCGTGTGGACAGTAGCGATGGGCGTTGAATGAACGAACTGGTTAAATCGACCGTAGACGTACTGTGAACGAATCGACGATTCACCGATGATCGGTGGACTAGTCGAATCCGTAGACGCCTCTGACGGCATAACTTAAACTAGGTACGCGACGACCGACGCGAGAACCTAGGCGATTCATTCGTCCGTTGAAATAAAATAATCGTGCAAACAAATTTCAACTTCGAATCTAGCAGGTGGGAGTTGATATTTGTACGGGTCTGTTTCTCTGCAGACAGAGACACAGACTGAGACAGACGGACGGACGGATCGGACGGATCGGACGGATCGAACGGATCGGACGGACGGACGGACGGACGGACGGATGGACGGACGAATCGGACGGACCGGACGGATCGGACGTATGGATGGATCGGATGGATCGGATCGATCGGATTGATCGGATTGATCGGATTGATCGGATTGATCGGATTGATCGGATTGATCGGATTGATCGGTTTGAACATCCAAAACCAAACCAAAAAACCAAAACCCAAACAAAGACCAAAGACCTAAACTTGTACAAATCCCTTAAACCAGCCAAACTGCGTGACAGTCGGCAGGATTAGCGCTCGTATTAAACAATTTAATCAAACATCCAAGTAGCACATTGCATTAAGTAGTTCAGTTTTTGGAACGAAGTTTTGGAACGAAGTTCCTAATAGCGCGTTACGAAAGGGGGCTAGACGGAAAAAATTAACACCTAAAGTTGTAACGACACTTTTTGCTACATTGTTGTAAGCCGTGCGGCGGGCGCGTGTTTCTCTGCAGACACAGACAATATATATTATATGTGATTATATGTGTGTGTGTACGTATATGTACAATTTTTAAAAATGTTATTACAATTCCTTCACTAATTAATCGAAAGGAACTTCGTTCCATCCGGGTGTCCCTTGACACCTCTCAAGTGTTTTTTTTGTTCTGTGATGTAGGAAGTTACTGACTGAGAGCGATGACCGAATAGAGCTAATAGAACTAGTGTAATGAACTAGTTCCCTGACCGAAATGAACTAGTACGGAGCGATCTTAAAAATGACCGAGTAAGCACAACACTACTGGCGCGAACGGCCACGGGCCATACGCCTTTCTCGCAACGGCTAAGTGAAGAAAAGAAACAGCTATATCGTGACGACATGCGACGACGGGTCTCGCACCGGACTAAATTGTGTGTGGCTTGCTACACTTTTCTTCTCATGTTTTCAGAACCATGTCCCACCACATCTACTTCCGTATCCTGGGCTACGTGGTCACTATCACGATGCACATATCCAACATGTTGATCATGATGAGCTCTTTCCACGGGGAGCCGATGAAGAACGACTATGTGCGACATTTCAGTGAGATGCAGTGTTTCTTCTTTACTTGTTGGAGTTTTGTAAGTGTTACTCATTCTTTTTTTTGTGATGTTTTGGTGCCATAAAGCCTGTCTGCTGAAAGTGGTAGCGGACTCAAATTACAAGTTGTAAGTTGTGGGTTCAAGCCCAGGAAGGCACTGTACCTCGCAGCGGCGAGGTGTCAACTTTTCTAAGAGAGAAGCCGAAGCGAAGCCAGTTTTAACTTACTGACTTATCATGAAGAATACTTAGGTACCTACTATCAATCTAAAATTGAAAAGCACGGGTAAAACGCGACGACACGGCTTTGTTATTCGAATAACAAAAGAAACTAACCTATTCAATCAATCAACCATTATTACCGACCTAAATATTTGTTAAAAATATCACTTGCGTTTGTTTAGAATAAAATATCCCCAACAGTAAATGTGTTTTATCGTGACAGAGATATAGCATAAAATTAAATGCACAATTTTAAGAAGTTGAAATTATATTTTTATTCGATAATGTTAATTTTGTTTATCGAATATCATAGTTAATTTTAATGGTTGATGGTTATATTCAACATCTCTACTCCAATCGAGGACACCGGCCATAGATCCTTCGACAAACATGGCTCACGGCCACTTTAGCTTGCTTAAGGACTCTGCAAGATATGTACGTAATTCCGGTTCTTTTCCGGATATCTGCTTAGCTTTTTCCCAATTATATGTTGGGGTCCTTTTAGTTCAACCAGATGCAGTTGATTACCATTATTTTACATGGACCCACTGCCTGTCTAACCTCCACAACCTGACTGGGTAATACGATACCCTTCGGTAAGTTTGGTTATTAGACTTTCGGGCTTCGGACCACCCGTAACGACTGTCAAAGATCCACGAATGACAGCCGGAACATTGAGGGTCTAAGTATTACTTTTTAATAATGATTGATTTGATTTTATTTGTGGAAAAACGTTTGGAGTGTGACGTATCTTGTCCCGATCTACTTTATCTGTAATGCATACATGCACATTTTGTTTTAGATAATAAATCAGTCTAAATAGTCACGTACCAATTTTTGTCATAGTGTTAAGATCGGCTCAGCAAAGAGGGGATAAGGGAGGTGCATTCACTTATTTGGTACCGTTAAACGAGGTGAATGTTTATCTAGAGGGAGGTGGGCTGGTTTGAAAAACCACCTATATTGGTCCACCCGAAGGACTAAATGCGGAAACCAAAACCCTCTAACATAGAACATGTAAATACCCTCTTTTGCCACAGCTTCGCCTGCATAGAGGTTGGAAAGGGTAATATAAAGCCGGTTCATTCGGAATCAATTGACAGTTACTATTTCAAATTATTTGTCGAATTTAAATAACAATGACGTCACCGCGTCAGTAGTGTCGAAACTGTAGACAATGCTCTATGGGATTGGGTTTGGTTTCCATTTTTGGGTTTGGGTGGACCATTGTGCGTAGGCCGTTGGTGGTTATTCCAGAGAGAGAGAACATCCGTGTAAGATTTGGGTGCCCCGAGGGTTTCTGTTCTAATCTGGGCTACGCCTTTGCATTCAAAAAGCACATGCGCAACGGTTTCCTCAGCCTCCATGCAGGCCCTGCACAGGAGGCTGTCCGTTATGCCTATTGTGTAGAAGTATTTGTTTAGAGGGTAGTATCCCGTGATGATCCCAGTCACCAGACGCAGATCATTTCTGTCCAGGCTTAACAGACGTCTGGTCAGCTTGCCATCCAAAGATGGCATTGCTTCCCTAGACTGCCTGCAGCCTGGTGTCGAGGTCCACCAGCTCTCCGCTTGTGTGTGGGTGTAGTCCTGACGTCAAATGCGTAGCTGGTTGAAGAGGATGGGCACGATGGGCTCGGGTCTACAGACTGCCGCGTTGGATGCTCTCCTGGCCAGTTTGTCAGCAGAATCGTTGCCTAGTGATCCGCTGTGTCCTTTTATCCATTGTAGTGTCAGTGTTGCGATTAGAAACTGTTACTCGTTCTAGTGCATTGTGACATTCTAGTGTGTTGACAATTAAATCGTTGCCAGTACGTAATAATGTATATAGTCACAATTATTCGGTGTGTAGGCAGACGTTCTCGTTTGACGATTCGATGTGTTGGTCAATTTGTTGGATGACTTCATTAAAATTGCAACATTTTGATTTATAAACGACATATTATTAGTTATGTAACATTTATTAATAGAAAATTGTATTAAAGCTTTTTATAAGCGTATCGAGCAGTTTAACTAATTAATGTCTTAAACCTTCGATAAACTTTTTTATGAATAATATCGCATGTCTTTAACATAAGTTAGGAGCTAATACAGGTCTGGAGTGTCCACATCCGTCGCCCCCTATTCCTTAGGACCCGAGATGGCGACGCATAGTATTCTACGCGCACCTCTCTATGATATATGTAAGGGAATTTAACACCTCACTCCCCCCCTAACTCGAGGTGGCCCGCAGAGGCGGGCCGGCACGAGCCGGGGATCGCGGAAGTCGCATCATATCTCTCGATCCCCGGTGCAAGTTTAGGACGGAACACCGGGGTGGTTTTAGTCAGTAAGAGTCTGACAGACCTCTCCTCCCGCCCCAGGGTGAAAGACATCCATGAGGAATTCCACCCCAAAATAAAAAAAAAAGGTTTGGAGGATGAGGACACATTAAATATTTAATTATTTAATCTTTCCATCCCCTCGACTGTTAGGCTGACTACGTGTCTGATAACAATAGAAAAGTAATTGTGTTAATTACTTAATACTTGAAGGTATAACTAGCAAAAGCCTATAACTAATTTCTTTATTCTTTGGTTTCAGACATTCCAGACAATCCACGCAATATTCGGTCTATCTACAGACATCATAACGCTGAAGAATTCTAAGTATCCTGGCTATGAGGTCCCAAAGTTTTTGGTAGATAGCAGAGAAACTATATTTACTATACTGGTCTGGCCTTCTACTGTAGTAAGTATATTTTTATTTTATTTGCCTTATCATTGCTTTTATTTCTGTAAATAGGTTTGTACAAACACTTTTGCACATCAATCTTGTTTTTATAACTAGATGAGGTCGGCGTTTCCTACCTGACTACTCTGAGAAGAAAGGCTGAAAAAAACTCAGAGGTCACAGTCTCTTTATAAGTCCAGAGATAATCTTGGTCAGATCATGTGAAGACCATGTAGGTTGGTGTCTGAAATGGTCTTTTGAGGAAAGAACCAAACATATTTAGTGGACCTGTAGTGTCCATTCAGTTCACACATTGGTCAGTAATCATGTAACTCAAGTCAGGACTGAAGAAGCTCAATGTATAGCACCGCGCTTGGACAAGCAGAATCATAAAAGGCGAGATAAAATATTGCTTTATCAACATCTGCACACTGTTGTTCATAATCCAGGAGAAAGTCGATGCCATTATTCGATTAATTAACCAGATACACGTGTAGCTTTGACAAATATAAATAATACATTAGCTTTTCAATGTTGTAATAAAATTATCAGATACCTTGACCTAGTGAACTCAGGAATGAAAACAAGACAAATAATTAAAAATAAACACTGATTAAGGTGTCTTTAATTTTTATTTGAATACGGATGCGTGACAGTAACTTTAGTCCGCATTCTGCTATTCAGGTACAAACTACCGCAATTACAGAACCCGTGTCAACTACAGTAAAATGTCAGTAAAGCTGCAAGTCATCAGCATAGAGATGAAAACTCGGAGATTACACTGGTAACAAACTTTATGAAAATTGAAAATAGAAGAGGAGATAGAACGCTACCCTGAGGAACACCCTCAGTGAGGCCACACCAATCAGGGAAACACTCCTTCAGGCAAACACACTGGAAGCGTCCCCGACAGAACTGAACCAGGCTAAAGTGGAAGATGAGAAGTTATTAGATTTGAGGATACTTAGCAAAATGTCGAAATCCACTAAGTTGAAGGCGCTACAAAAGTCAAGCAATAATTGCATTAGTATTGGTGTCACCAAGCAAACTATAATTATCACTAGTGTTAGCCACAGTTCAGCAATTCATGACTGCCACGGGCTGTAGTTGAAATCTTTTATACAGTTAGCATGCATAGGACCTTAGATTAGATACCTTTACAAGCACTTGCAGGTACGAGTTTTATCCACTCTTGTATCCCTCTAAATTCCTGTTGCTTGGTTTTCAATTTGCTAGAAGTAAGAAGTTCGCGCGATCATATGACTGTCATAAGTTATAATCTTGTTTACCAACACCTGTCATAAGTTATAATATTGTTTACCAACACGCTGTATCATTGTTGTCCGATAATAAAGAATAATTTTTTTTTTTTTTTTTACATATGTTAACATAGCTCAGAACCCTGGAATTCCGGTCCTTTGGAAGGCGTACGAGGGGCCGAAGCCAACTCGCAGAGGCCCCTTAGACATTTTAGATGGATTGAGGCACCAACCGTCGATTATCCCTCTAAGCACTGTCCAAGTGCACCAAAGGATAACCCCCGATTGTGTTGGACTATTGCAGGGTACGGAAGAAAAATGGTGGATTATGTGTTTGGGTGGCTAAAATGGACTGGATACCAAGAACTATGGAATTAATATGGCTCCTGCCTGATCAATGTTTTGTATATACACAGATAAAATGGCAGGGAGTTACTTGCACACTCAACAATGGGCCCCCGGAAACTATTGCTAGCACATAGTGACGTAGCGACAAGGGGGCAACACTTCCTGAGGTGGTTGAGGAGTGGAGAGATATACCACGGCTTTCAGAACAATCCTAGAGCCCGAAAGATGATCAAGATCCCTTCGAGCACTTACTGAAATACTTCCTTCCCCCGAACACGTTTGCTGTTGCGAATCTGCACTCAAACCGGCCAATAAAGGGAAGTATGAGGTGGGGGAGGTCTGAACCTCATCAGTGTGCACTCCAACCGGCAAGCAATAAAAGCAAGCCAGAGATGAGAAACAGGACTTCTGCAGGGAGATAGGACCCGTGGGGTTTCTACTGCCCAACAGCTCGCCACATGCTGCCCTGCGGGTTTCTGTATCTCTCTTGGTCTGGCTCCTTACGCCAGATCTGTTCCGGCAAAGCAAACACTACCGGCACAGACTTAGAGTTTGGAGCGCGCAAGCCTCACCACAACGTCAACGTAGAAATACGGCGGTGGGGTTATTATTATTATTGACGTTCCTGATATGCGTAGTGAAATCTGCAATCTATTTGTCCCAGACAATTCCTGTCGTGGAAGAAATTTTGTTTTAGCCAACTTTATGCCAACCCAGTGTTTTCTATCTTTTCAGATGGTCTTCACAATATTCTGGTCCTTCTTCTACTACGATCGGAACCTGTTGTTCCCCGAGGACATTGACCTGGTCATCACCAACACGTCCAACCACATCATGCACACGTATATATTAGCGGCCACCTTGTGGGAGGTCATGTTCAGGAGTCGGAAGCCACCGAGGAGCCATAGGTGGCATGTTTTGAGTGTACTGATGGTGGCCATTGTTTATTTCAGGGTGTAAGTATTATGTAGCCATTTTTATATTTATACCTACTATTGTTCTGGAGTGGAGACCGCGATTCGGCAAACGTAAGGGGCGATGCCCTCAGGTTAGTTGAGCGACGATTATTGCAGGGTGGCTGGTAGCAGTTGGATGAGAGTTTGGAGAGACCAATGTCTAGCAGTAGACTGCTGATGATGTGGAAGATGATGAATATTGGCTTGGCTGCATGAATTTATGTTATACATTGTAGTTAAAACATTTTAAAAGACTAAAAGTGGAGTTTCTTGCCCATTCTAACCCAATGGAAACTACATTTTGGAAGGGGCGACTAGACAAGAATTGATTCTAATTCTATTTTAATGTAAATGTTGACGTTCAAAAGTGCCTTTTACGTGCCTATTTGAAATAAATGCTTTGACTTTGACTTTGACATCGTTGATTCGTTGGTCTGGTGGTTGGTAGTGGGACCGCTGCCTGAGCATAGCAATCTCGATTTTAAATCCAGAAGAGCAAAGTTTTATTTCGTTTCATATGAACATTGAGGGGCTTGTGGCTAAGTAATATTAGCCGCACGAATCGATCGATCAGGTTAAGCTACGCTTGCTGCAGTTGGTCCGTGGATGGGTGACCATCTTTACATACCAAGACCCCTCCGTGCCTCGGAAAGCACGTTAAGCCGTTGGTCTCGGCTGTCATTTGTAGATCTTTGACAGTCGTTACGGGTCGTCAGAAGCCCGATAGTCTGACAACCAGTCTTACCGAGGGGTATCGTATAACCCAGTTACTGGGTTGTGGAGGTCAGATAGGCAGTCGCTCCATGTAAAATACTGGTGTTCAGCTGCATCCGGTTAGACTGGAAGCCAACCCCAACGTAGTTGGGAGATGATATCGATGATGAACATTGCAAATCATCTCACGTGGGGATGAAAATACGACCATAATTGAAAACACTTGCAATATTTAGCCCATGTTCCCACGGACGTAATGAAATCGCGGCGGGATTTTTTGTGCACTGCTTAGCGCTGAGAGCTGAAAATCAAAAAAAGTATTTTATCGACGGTCTGAGACTTATTCGCACGTGTACGTTTCAATGGCGCGGCCACGGCGATATTAAAAAAACTTTGACAAGATTTTGTAAAAATTTGTAAAAGTTGATTCCCAAAACCATAAATTTGTCAAAGTTATGGTTTAAAAGTTATAAGGGTTTGAACGTGGCCGCGCCATTTAAACGCGAAGAACCACGCGGCCACGGAGATCTTTAAGACTAAGCGTTGCAGAGACCTGAAGTTTGGGTAAATCATAGATTTAACTTGTAAGACTTTGTAAAAATAGAGAAAAAATCCTTGGATTATGTTTTAGGAGCTGTAACCCATGGGCGTGCCAATGAAACGGTGAAAAACACGTTATCACCGATATCTCGCTGAAAAAGCATCGCAGACGTCTAAAGTTTTTTGTAAAACCCAGATTTAACTTTGTCAAAATTAGTAAAAATACAACAAAAATCCTAGGTTTATATTTCAGGAGCTGTAAGACTAAAACCGTGCCGTTGAAACAGTTAAAAACACATTATCGCCCATATCGCGCTGAAAACGCATCATAGAGGTCTGAAGATTTTTGTAAAACGTAGATTTAAATTTGTCAAAACTTTTAAAAATACACAAAAAAGTCCTAGGTTTATATTTTAGGAGCTGTAGTACGGTATCGCAACACATTTCAAATGTTTCGATAGGGTAACCATGGCTTATTGTTTACGGAAAACTTTCCACCTATTGATTTAGAAATTATATCTCAATGATTCTAAATTAAATTAAAATGAAACGATAAGATATAAATCATAGTATGTTTATTTCAATGTCTTAAAAAAATCCTTAAAATAAATTCAATACAATGATATATTTTTTATTTAGGTGCTTTATGTTCGGTAGACATAACATCAAGCTACACACACGGATAACTCTTATCAAGCGCGGCATAAGTGCGTGTATCAAACACAAAAGGGTAACTTGCTGTAACGCCTACTGTATCTATGATATTGGTAACAATAGGTTATCAAGTTTTTGACATATCTTACAGGAATTACGAATGTTGGGCAAAGTCATGGTTATGAATCTCGCATGGGTACTCAGAACCACAGTATTTTCAGCTATCAAGTAATGGAAGGGTAACTAAACAATCTGTAATTTATGTGATTTTTAATGAAATAAACATATTGCATTTGTTTGTTTATTTGCAAGAATATAGGTAGCTAACAAAAGTTCTTAAGATCTATGGGTTTCACTATGGGTTGGGTTTTATATCTTATCATTTCATTTTCATTTAATTTAGAATCCTTGAAGATCATAATTTCTAACACAATAAGTGGAAAGTTTTCTGTAAACAATAAGCCATTGTCACCCTATGGACAAATTCAACACGTATTTTATAGCTTTATATATAACGATTTTTTTAACCTATTATCGGTAGTTCTACATATTAATAGCTATTGTTTACAAAAAATCTCGCAAATACTTACTTTCTTCGATAGATAATCACGACTCATTTCAACGCAGTACCGTGCTACAGCACGCTTAGGTGCTCCTAACATATAAACATAGGATTTTTTATATATTTTTACAAATTCAATCTAATAGTTACCATAACTTTGACAAATTTATGGTTTTGGGAATCAGCTTTTACAAATCTTAAAAAAATCTTGGCAAAGATGTTTTTAAATATCTCCTTGGCCGCACCATTGATACGCACACACGCGCACTGCACTCGGTTGAATTCTCAATTTTCGGTTCGACATCTAGAGTTGAAAATCAGGGTGTGCGAAAAAATCCCGCCACAATTTTAACTCGTCCGTGTGAACGTCGACTAAGGCATAGGATTATTTTGAAACCATCAAATAACTAAATCATAGGCATAAACACATAAATCGACGGTCCCTACGTACATTGAGACATGTCAAAAACCGTGGTTTACAGGAAAGCATTATTTATGTTCAAACTGCTCTAGAAAGAATGTACAATTATAAATTTTGTTTTTCTATAATGTTTTATTAGCTTTAGGAACTTTATAATGGTATTTATACAAATTTTCTTTTTTTCTCATTTACGATTTGTAAATGACGTTAAATACGTAATATTCAAAAAATATAAATATACAGGTGTGTGCTTAAGGAAAATCTAAACCCAATTGTGCAATACAAAAAAAAAAAAAATTGACATGTCTTTATGTACGTAGGGGACCGTCGAAATATGTAGCTATGTTTCATGTTAATATATTTATGCTTCGTTGCTCTAGTGGTGGTAATATTGAAGATGAGAACCTGCAGGTTCAATTCTCAGCTCGGGCAAAACTTTATTGGGTTTTTCTAAAGCGGTATTACGAATTGCTCAGTAACAGCTTGGAGTCTAGATTTGTGCCCAGCTGATGGCAATAGGGTCGCCCCTATAACATGGTACTTAAATATGAGTTACTAAATGAGGGTGTACTATTTGCACACGTATAACACTTCGGGGATTATGGACATGAAGTTATGTAAATAATTTTTTTTTTTTTTTTTTTTTTCAGATTATTCATGGTCTACGCAACCAAAGGGGTGTGGGTGTATCCCATATTTGGCCTCCTGTGGGGATCCATTGTCTTCTACTTGTTCTGCTTGTCTCTGTTACTTTATTTGCCCGTCATATATTATACCCAGTGGGCCCTGAATTCAGTGGTACACGGCTCTCGGGAGAAGAGTCAGAAAGTGTGTTAAAAATAAATGATTTTGATGTTTGGAGTATGTGATAATCAGAGATCGGATATTCCGATGTATATTCATCTAAAGTTGCGGTGTTGGCTAATATGGAACGCGCTTTTGTATCGAAAAAATCTTCATTTAAGGTGAACCTAGTCCACATTTTTCCCATACAAACTTCGGGAGGGTATTACTCCACTGTTGGACAATGTACATCAAAAATTAAACATGGTATGGTTTTGTCTCATTATTAATATTGTCTGTACGGAAACAGAATACTAAAATAAAAAGCCATTCAAAAGTTAGGAGCCAACAAAGATTCGTTTTTCTTGCTAATTTAACCTAACTTTGGGCGTGTTTTAGTAATAAAAGAAGTGTAAAATCTGAAAAACCAAGTCGGTACCGACAAAGCTTAAATATCGAAAAGTTCAATAAAGTTTATTGCTTATTGATTTATGCAGTGGTTTTTTCATAAAACCCGATCTTCCGAAGGGCTGTTCTTAATTTTTTACGCGCCTGTTGTACTATAAATGATCCTGCATCTCACAAAATAATATTGTGCGTGTAGACTAGCGTTTAACTGCTCATCCCTGATATTACCTCTGTCGGACACGATGCCTGGTGAGACAGCGTGCTTTTTAGCCAGGCCCATCAGTGAGTTCGAGCCCGCGACTAGGTTCCCCTTAATGTAAAAAAATGTTTTAATTAACACACACCACCGCCACTCTTACAGACTTTATACTTTAAATAAATATGTGTCTGCATAGCTATGCAATCCTAATAATTTAGAAGTCGCTTCCATACTATATACCTGACTAGTTATGCATTCCCGGTGTTCCTGTCATCGCGGGATTTTTTTACCAAATATTTTCTTTTTAAGCAACCCCTTCCTTAATTTCATAACTAAAAATTAACTTTAGGCAAATATGCATCCGATTATCCGATCTCTAGTGATAATTATAGATTCAGTTATTATGAAAAAGGACATGTGAAAACGCAGACAGATGGTTGGAAAAAAATGCTGAAGATATAAAGATTTAAGCTTAGATGTGACACTGCAGTGATGGCCCAGCGGCAAAGACCATCACTGCAGGCATGACGCTTTCTAGTTCTACAAAGAATCTACAGTGCATTTTCTATACAAAGTGACATTTCGTTTCTCCATTTTTTGACATAGCACCGTAGATATCCTTCTACAATCTGTATTTTGTCTTTCGTTTCTAACGATGTTTGTCTAGGTCCTTATAAATGTAGACTATTTCAGAAGAATATTTCTTCCCAAACTGTCAAAATCACACTGACAACAAACTTTACTCGACGGCCACAAAGTATATACGATTATCTACAAAATAATGATTCGTTTAAAACGCATAACTGTGATAATTAATAGAAAAACATAGCTATCTTCTCCTTTTTTTTCTGGTTGGGAAATCATCAAGTGACTTCTCCCGCTCTGGGTGGAGCAGGAGGGCGTGTCAGACTTATACTGACTAAACCCACCCGTGTTCCTTCAGTTGCCTGTGTGCCTGGGGCCGCGGTATCTCTTTCGAACAACCCGCACCCCTGGCAGGCATCGGCCCTTGCGGGCCCCATCTGTTACTGCTGACATCTCTTTGAGGCGCGCGTGGAACACAACGCGCCGTCGACCCGGGCTTGGTCCTTACCGGACAGCGAGCTACCCATTACTCGCCGTCTGCAAGCCCGTGCCTACGGTGGCCGGGAATCAGCCTGGGATTCCCGACGCCCAGGGCGTCTCCTGCGAAGGCCACGACCGTGAGGGCGCACGTACTGCATCTCCCTCACGTGCGCCGCCTCCCTCTTTGCGAGCATCACTGCTTCGCTGAAGGAAGCGACTGCTAGCCATGCAATCTCGCTCCGTACCATGGCTTGGACCAGGGCCGGACGCAAGATCGCCACCGCCGATCGCCTCCATGAGGACACGGCGGTGGCTATCTTCTCCTATTGTGCATCATTTAGTTAATAGTCATTTTATTTGCGCGTTTTATTTGAATTTTATTTTGTGTTATTTATGTCACCACCACTCCTCTCACAGAGAGGTGGTTCCCACTCCTGTGTCCCAGCAGTGGGAACATTATTGCCCGCTTATGTACTGCTGTCATAAAAGGTGATGGAAAACATTGTGTGAACATCCATCAGATGATTAATATGAGTTTAGAATAACTGTATTTTTTGGTAAATAAAAAAAAAACATACAGGAACTGTCCAAGTGGGCATCCATTTGGACGATATTGGATTTAAAATGTTCGAGCCATTTGGGCTTGAAACACTAGGGCTGTGGGTGCTCATTGAGCAATTATTTCGAGGCATGGCTTAGCGGTTGGTCGACTCTTCGCTTGACCATATGGCTGGCATATTCTTAGGTCAAACAATCAGCATTGCCATCCACCGTGGCAACGCTGCCAGCCTTTGGGCACTTAACCCACTGACTGCGATGAGGACGAATTTTTTGCCAATGTAGTGTGGGTGTCGTAGGATTATGTCTATGTTTGTATGTGTGAGTAGTCTTAGTCTATATATTGAATGGTTTGCTAATAAAGACCAGTATTATACCTCAATTCATGTACTTAATTACACCTATCACTTCATGGCGACCCTGTCTTTGGGCATTCCCCGCATAAAGGTCGTGTCGCGTCACAATTGGCTTCATTTATAATTGGTGCAAAATTATTCGGAAATACAAAATGTGTCAATCGTAACAGACCAAAGAACAGGTGAGGGGTTTCTTTATTTTTCCTTTAAATACTTTTACATAATACTTAAGCATAGTATATATTTTAGTGTTAGATTGTACATTGTGTTTAAGATTTCTTAAAAAGTATGTAAATGACATTTCAATAAAAATAAAGTATATACTTTCTTCTTTTCTTTCTTTCTTTTTCTTTTCTTTCTTTTACTTATTTATAGTAAAGGACAGATTTAAGAGGCGCGTTGATGTAAACACGTTCGCTTGGAATAAACCTAATAATTTTAACCTATAAATTGAATAATACTAGTATTGGGAAAACTCGTAGAACTCTATGGAGAAGAACGGGTAAGAAACTCCAGGAGTTGCCAATCTTGAGTCGACAAGACTGCCCTATTAACGATAGCTCAGCTGGGTAAGTACTGTCACCATAGACATTTCTGCAGCCGAAGAGCCCATCACCTCCGGTTCGAAGACCATGTGGGTGCAGACTTTGTTTACCGCGTCTTTTGACTGTACACAGTATATAAAGATGAAATATTCCTCATCTAAGTGTTACATTACCATTTCAAACATTCGAAAAAGTCGTGCATTCACGGAAATGAATTGTTAAGTAAATTGACACCGTACGTCAGTTTGTCTTGTTATAGCTATTTCATATAATTGTCAAAGATTGGGAGTTCTGATTTGACTATAAAGACAAAATCAAATAATTCTCCCGCCTTTACTTGTTAGCACCTCTTATATCATTGTGTACTTTATTAGAGATTTTCCTTATTAGACATCTTGTTATATTAGTATCTTTTCTGTTTACCTTATGTTGGTGATCAATACTTCGATTTAGAATTTTTCGTATCGGATGGCGCCGAAAGGTTCAGGAGTGGCGACCGCCAACCGGAAGACGTAGAGTTGGAAGGCCTCCCACAAGGTGGACCAATGACCTTGTGGAGGCCGCAGGAATCCGATGGAGCTTGCGGGAGGCCTATGTCCAGCAGTGGACGTCTTCAGCTGAAATGATGATGATGATGGGGTGGTTCAAACTACGTCATGCGTCTTAGTGAATGATATATTTTTTAAATTAAGCCCTTGTTCAAAAATATAATTTTATTAAATAAATGATTAGTATTATTATTATTGGATACATGAAGTGGGCTGCCGTTGTAAGACGACTAAAATGGTGCGGTGTATTTATACGGTTTATATTTAATATGGGGGCTCCCATTAATTTAAAACTTTTTTTAACATAATTTTTTTTAAGTATATGAAATTGTAATTTTACTTAAGGACTTAATTTAAAAACTACGGGTCTTAAAATAATAATATGTAAAGGTATCTATAAGAAAATAATCATAAGTCATCAAAAAATACGTCCGCATCGTTGTCAATGGCAAAAGTGCCCAAAAGGCTAGCAGCATTGCTACGTTGTATGTCAATGCTGATTCTTTGGCTGATTCTTTCATCACTTTAATATTGCAATTTTATATTTCATTGAAACAAAAAAAAATGCAATCCCTGCTGTTTTAATTTAATAACTTCTAAATATAAAATTTAAAAATATGTGATGCTACACAAGGGCGTAGGTAAAGCCTGTGGCAAGGACTGGGGGGCATCCAAAACCCATTAAAATTGTGTGACGTAATTTATGTATGGCCAATACCTGTTAGCACCTCTTATATCATTGTGTACTTTATTGGAGATTTTCCTTATTAGATATCTTGTTAAACAATATGTAACAAGAACCCTGTTTCCTTTTAGGGACGTATACACTTACCTACAAGCACAACATTGATGAAGTTATAATTAAAAAAAAATAAGCATTGGCTAGTCGAGAGTTCAATATCAAATAACTATTAAAATCGACACATTCAAAAAAATGTTTACAGTATCTGATTTTAAAAGTATCCTTATTTCGCACAATAGACTACTAGCTCGGCGGCTTTTTTGGTCTAATCAAAATCAGTTAAACATTACAAATATTCATGATAAAATATTTATTTTAATTATTTTTCTTGAACAATTTTTCAAAATGACTTGCTTTATTACGTACTAGCTTTTGCCAGCGGCTTCGCCCGCGTGGAGGTCGGTGTATTATACATATAAACCTTCCTCTTGAATCACTCTATCTATTAAAAAAACCCGCATCAAAATCCGTTGCGTAGTTTTAAAGATTTAAGCATACATAGGGATATAGGGACAGAGAAAGCGACTTTGTTTTATATTATGTAGTGATGTATACCGATTCTGAAAACAAGGGTAGAAGGAACAACAGGGTTTTTCTTACATATTGTATAAATATTAGTAAATTTTCTGTTTACCTTATGTTGGTGATCCATACTTCGATTTAGAACTTTTTGATAACAAATCTCACTACCACGTTGGTCTAGTGGTCGCAATCGCTACTGCTGAGCATTTCCTGGTTCGATTAGATACATATAAATGCATGCAGACTTTTGACATGTTAGGTGAACTACATTTATAGTCTATTCGCGTTAAGAAAATAGTGACTCGTCGTTGTCACTCAGCTTAGCCACGCCCCTTGACCAATTAGATTATAGTAAATTATAGAGTATGTAGAAAAGGCTTACTTCAACTGGTCAATTTGAACGCGGCTTTCTAATTTACTATGATCTAATTGGTCGCGTTTGGGGCGTGACTAAGCTGAGTGACAACGATGAGTCACAATTTATTTTCTTAACGCGAATAAACTATAGTAAGTATTTGTTGATCAATAAAGCTGACCCGAATCAATTACTACACAAATTAGACTTTTATTCGGCTCGGGCAGATCGGCAAATTGCGTTCAGCATCTACCTTTGCTGAAAGTTTATTTATTTTATTTATTCAACTAGTAAATTTTGCCAGCGGCTTTGCCCGCGTAGAGGACAGAAATTATCCCACGGGAACTTACTACCGGGATGAAAAGCATTCTATATGTTAATCTAGGTTATAACCTATCTGTGTGCAAAATTTCATCCAAATCCGTTCAGCTGTTTTGCATGATTGAGTAACAAACATCCAAACATCTGAACATACTAACTTTCACTTTTATACTTTACTAGCTTTTTCCAGCGGCTTCAACCGCATGAAGGTCGGTGTATTATACATTTAAACCTTCCTCTTGAATCACTCTATCTATCAAAAAACCCGCATCAAAATCCGTTGCGTAGTTTTAAAGATTTAAGCATACATAGGGATATAGGGACAGAGAAAGCGACTTTGTTTTATACTATGTAGTGATGTAGGAAAGTAGGATAGGATTTATGCACACACATAAAAACAGACAAGACAAAAAGAACAGAAAAATTGTACACATCAAGCTATACATTTCCAATATAAGCTGATCTCGCATTGTATAGGATTTCCGTACAGTGCGAGATCAGCGTAAACTGGAAATGTATGGCTTGATGTGTAGCCGCGTGTATATCGGGACGAACAGACTGTTCAAAATGATCTCAACAACGAAGAAAATTAAACTTTATCCCAATTGAATAATGTTCTCGTCAGAATGACAGCTGTCGTTTACTGTCATCATTCTGAAACATTCCTTGTGTCATTGAGTTAATATTTAATTTTCATAGTTGTTTAGATCATTTTGAACAGTCTGTTCGTCCCGATATTATTGACGCTGACTGTACAAAGAAATGCTTGTTTCTACAGAAATCTCTTCCAGCACACCTGCGATAGTGCAGTGGTGGCCCAGTGGTAACGGCCGCGACTTACGAGTTCTAAGGTCGTAGGTTTGAATCCAGACAGGTGCTTTACTTGCTGTAAATTATTTAATCACTACTGCTCTCAAAACGGTGAAGAAAAACATCGTGACGAAACCAGTATGTCCCAGAACCAAAAAATCGAAGACATGTGTTTTTTTTTTTGAGGGTCGGAAATCATCAAATAACTTCTCCCGGTGTGGGTGGAGCAGGAGGGCGTGTCTGACTGACTAAAACCCACCCGTGTTCCTGTGTGCCAGGGACCACAGTGTCTTTTTCGAACAAGCCGCAACTACCAATCTGCACTGGGTTCGCTTGGTGGATTACGGCCCACTCTCTCTCACAGAGAGGAGTCCTGTGTCTGTGTTCCAGCAGTGGGAACGTTTTAGGCTGATTATGATAGGAGAGAAGATAAAAAGAGACAACGTGTGTCATAAAAGACAACTGAAAAAGCGTGTTGCCAGCCCGCTTAGTACATAATTTATAAAATGAAAATGTGAAGGACTCCTAAGTATCAGGATTTCCTAGTTTGGGAGTCAGGGTTTACTCTATCAGTATAACCTTTATTCACTGTAGTTCATGTGACCTAGTTTTTAAGCATTGTTGAAGGTTTTTGTTTAAATAAAGAATTATTAAATAAATTAAATAAAGGGGTGGGATCCTGCTTTCCTGAAACAGAGGCCATGAGCCTAGCTTAGGAACCTGTCGCCCACAATAAATACTTACCTAAATTGTGTATCTGAAACAAAACCAATGTAAAATAATTTATGTATATTGTGGTGACAAATAAAGTGATTGATTGATTGAATCATTCATTCAAGTTCGGGCCCCGAAATAATCTTATGTCCGTAAGTATCTAACACGGAGTAGGGAACACCCGTAAACTCGAAATTACGTTTTTCGCGTTAAGTGTGTAGACCTCCATTTGCGAACATAACATTAGTTTGGGGACCAACTAAGAAATAATGACAACAGCACCGCCGTGTCTTCGTGGAGGCGATCTCTCGCGTCCGGCCCTGGTCCAGGCCATGGTATGGAGCGAGAGTGCATGGGTAGCCGTCGCTTCCTTCAGCGAAGCCGTGATGCTCGCAAAGAGGGAGGCCGCGCACGTGAGGGAGAGGCAGTACACGCGCGTACGTCGGGAATCCCAGGCTGATTCCCGGCCACCGTAGGCGCGGGCTTGCGGACGATGAGTAATGGGTAGCTCTCTCTCCGGTAAGGACCAACCCTGGGTCGACGGCGCGTTGTGTTCCACGCGCGCCTCATAGAGATGTCAGCACCAACTGACGGGCCCCGGAAGGGCCGATGCCTGCCAGGAGTGCGGGTTGTTCGAAAGAGACACCGCGGCCCCTGGCACACAGGCAACTGAGGGAACACGGGTGGGTTTTAGTCAGTAAAAGTCTGACACGCCTTCCTGCTCCACCCAGAGCGGGAGAAGATATTTGATGATTACCCTCGCAAAAAAAAAATGACAACACGATTTGACAGTTGTCCCCATGCCATTCTCGATTGAGAACTTGGTGGATAGAATGCTTACGCCGGAGCAGCAAACACCGTGTTTCGGGTGACAGATCTCGGCGATAAGCGTTAGTCCAGAGATGTGTAGCCGGCTCTGGGTTTCATATCGATGGGTCTCTTCGGCGCAAAAATGTAGCAGTGATTTTTGCCGTAGACCTTGGCTTTCCTGGAAGCCTTTAAATAGATTCTGGACTCAGGTAGGCCGAAGTAAAGAAAACCTGCTCAAGTAGAGACACATGACTGGGCAGATGACTCCGCCCTGGAGTGTAAATATGGTGCTGTCCCACAAAAAATGACGCACTTAATATCTCGTCCAGCGTGTCCTGTTGTCTGCACGCTACAGGAGCTGATAGACGCTGCTGAAAGTGCTAAAATCGTAGCCAAATTCTGGGCTGACTGTATTTAGATAGTTATCGAAACGCTGAGAAAAAGAAGTTGTCCCGGTTGCTCCCGGTGTGTTTTTGCCAGCCCGAAAAGTTGTGCTGTAGGACACTACAAAGCTTCGTACTACTTTCAGACGGATCCGTATCTTCGTTAACGGAGGTGGAATGTAGGGGAGGGGGTCTATTCTCCTACTCCGTTCGGGACAACTCGCTTGACATAAGTATCATGTCAGCAAACATAAATTAAGTAATCCCCTTTATGCCTGGAGGCTTTTATTTGGGTATTGACTTCTGTTTACGTTTATTGTTTTGTTTTCATTATTTATATCTGCTTGAGTTTAGTTACTGTTTTGTTGGTATATTGACGTGTGCTAACTGACATAATAATGTGGCAAATAATTTAATTTGATGTTTAGTGTTTAGTAATGTTAATTACTTACCTAATATTGTACAGGATCAAGTTCTTCTAACTTAAAAGACAGCTGTGCTGCTGAGGATTTTGTTGCGCCACTTCTTCTTCCCAGCTAAAGCACTTATAGGAAGTGGTGAAGGGCGGCAGTTTTGGTGGACTGTCTTTTGTAATTTTTGACGTTCAAAATGTGCTGACTCTCAGCCTAGTTTGAATAAATGACTTTTGATTCTGATTTTGATTTTGAATCACTCAATTTGGGCTTCTGTGAATCGTTCCATGTGAACCAGAAGTCAACATCACGTTTGCAGACGGATGTAAGCTTGTTTTCACTTACACATCCACACACACACACACAAATGGAACGACAAACAAAAGAAAGAAAAAAAATGCGTTTATTGACTTCAAAACAAAAGAAGACATCTACGACACGTAAATGGAAGCCTAATATCGTAAGTTGCAACATCATGTTGTACCTGGGGTTCTAATTTCTAGGCACGAAATCTGTAGTTTCAGCCGAGGTTTCGGGCGGTCCCTACTCCGTCCACTATTGGACATAAGATTAGTTCGGAGCCCGAACTAAGAATGAATAACAACACAATTTGACAGTTGTCCAATACTCCCGATGTGTTTTTGCCCGTCACAAAAAGTTAATAATCGAGAGTAGGGTTCAATCCAAAGCATCATAATACTATCGGACGAGCCCGTATCTTCGTTGACGGATATAAAGAGTAGGCCTCCAATATCAAATATATTTCCATAACTTTAAAATTTTCCATGTGGTCGGCACCACATGGAAAGTTCCGGAAGGACGTAAAGAAGCACCAACGCATTTCTTCCCGTGGGTGTCGTAGAAGGCGACTAAACGACTTACTAGAGAATGGGCAGCTTGTATGCCGATGTATAGGCCTATGTCCAGCAGTGGACGTCTTTCAGCTGAAATAATGCTGATTATGAACTTTCAAATAAAAATTTAAATGAAAAGTAATTTATTCAAGGCCGAGAATCAGTCATCGAGACAGTCCAAAAAACGCCCGCACTTCACAACTTCCTATAGTGCTATAGCTGGGCAGAAGTGGGGCAACAAACTCCCCAGCAGCACAGCTGTCTGTTCAGTTAGAAGATCTTTTTTTTTGTTAGGAAATTAACTTGTCCTGCACTGGGTGGAGCGGGAGGGCGTGTCACACTTTTACTGACTAAAACCCACCCGTGTTCCCTCAGTTGCCTGTGTGCCATGGGCGACGATCTCTCTTTTGAACAATCCGCACCTCTGGCAGGCTTCGGCCCTTGCGGACCCCACCAGTTGGTGAGAAGATCTTGATTTTATACAATATCCAACCACCTCTTGTCTTATCTACCTACCTATGGGTCTAGGGGAAGAACCTCCATACATGGCTGACATAATATAGTGCCTCCAAGAATGCTAAGCTCCGATCTAAAGGGAATATATCGTTATCACTAAACTTATAATTTTAATTGTTTTACTCCTTAGACGTAAGACGTAAAGATATAGTTTGTCCACAAATTATAACTGAACATGTTTTTATATTCAAATTTTACCTGTACCTCGGTCCTCTCCGCTATAATAGACTTAACTCGAAAGCAAATATTTATTCCCTGAACTACACAAATTGTAAGAGAACTCTCAATGATGCTCTCCAAAGTATGTCTTACGAAGAAACAGAGAATTTACTAACTGTGTTAAAATAAATATTCACCTATGTTAAGTATTTATCAAATATAGAAACTAAGAGTTAAGCTCCTCAATATTTATATAATTATTTGTCTATTGTCAACTTTTGATTATTTAATAACTTGTATAGACTATTTTAGCTCTTCTTGCCTGAAACACAGGATTACCTAGTTCAGGCACTTAGGAATATAATTTACATTTAAGCAAAACTGTACATATTGCCTTGTAATTTTTGAATACATAAATATAATAATCACTACATAGTATAAAACAAAGTCGCTTTCTCTGTCCCTATATCCCTATGTATGCTTAAATCTTTAAAACTACGCAACGGATTTTGATGCGGGTTTTTTTAATAAATAGAGTGATTCAAGAGGAAGGTTTATATGTTTAATACACCGACCTCCACGCGGGCGAAGCCGCTGGCAGAAGCTAGTAATAATAATATATTGTTTTTTTTTGTATTGTTTACAATCCGCATCTTCGAACTGAAGAGACGGCAATTTTGCTGGACAGTTTGTTGCGCCACTTCTTTTTCCCAACTAAAGCACTAGGAAGGGGTGAACGGCGAGCGTTTTGGGGTACTGTTATAAGCTACTTTGACGTTCAAAAGTGCTTACTCTCAGCCTAGTTTAAATAAAAGACTTTTGTTTTTAACAGACTTCAAAAAAGGAGGAGGTTCTATGTTCGACTGTGTGTTTTTTTATGTATGTTCACCGATTTCTCCCCCATTTGTGGACCGATTATCAAAATCCTTTTTTATTTGAAAGAGTATACTCCTGAGGTGGTCCCATTGGCACCAGGTCAGGATCTGATGATGGAATCCCAGGGAAATCGAGAGAGCAACCCTCAAATGTTTTAGGTATTAACAATGTTTTTCGTATATTTTATAAAGCTATTGAGATATTTGCGTATGGTCATCATCATCTCATGACGCTGAGCTGATGAAGGAAGGTATACCCTTTTTTATGTAGACATGTTCGGGCATAACTCCGTCATATATAGACGGATTTGCAAAATGTTTTGTTGTTCGAAAGGGATTTATTCCGAAATGGTTCCATTTAAATTTCAGGATAAGTTTTTATCCAGTGCGCAAACTGTAACCATGAATTCAGCATATCATTCTAGAGCTCCTAGCGCAGAAATTTTTCGTCGATTTTACAAAAAAAAAAAAATCAGCTGTTTCATAGAAAAGTGCGCACCTTCGCGGTCAAAATGTATGGAACTGAGTTTTGTTTGTATTGCCGACGAAAAATTTCTGCGCTGGAGGGTCTAGAATGATATGCTGAATTCATGGTTACAGTTTGTGCAATGAATAAAAACTTATCCTGTATACGATTATCTACAAAATCATGATTCGTTTAGAACGCATAACTGTGATAATTAATAGAAGAACTTAACTATCTTCTCCTATTGTAGGTACATCATTTAGTTAAAGTCATGTTTATTCTTCCGTCGACAAATCGGTGCTCGTGCTAACAGTCATGTTTATTCTTCCGTCGACAAATCGGTGCTCGTGTTAACAGTCATGTTTATTCTTCCGTCGACAAATCGGTGCTCGTGCTAACAGTCATGTTTATTCTTCCGTCGACAAATCGATGCTCGTGTTGACAGTCATGTTTATTCTTCCGTCGACAAATCGGTGCTCGTGCTAACAGTCATGTTTATTCTTCCGTCGACAAATCGGTGCTCGTGTTAACAGTCATGTTTATTCTTCCGTCGACAAATCGGTGCTCGTGCTAAGCCTGTAGAACGCCAACTGCTACGAAACTAACATACTCATTTGGCCTCGCTAACGGTCATACACGCATGTCGGTTGCGAACAGCCCAGAGTCTGAATTTGTGCCCATAGCATAGCATAATCAGCCTTTAATTTTCCCACTGCTGGGACACAGTCCTCCTCCCTGTGAGAGGGACAGAGATTAGGCGCCCGGTTTTTGTGCTCGGTTGATGGAAATCAAAGAGAATTAAACCACTGAGGCTATATAGTCATTGATGGCAATAGGGTTACTATACACGATGTGTGTGTGTTTGTGTGTGTGTGATACACGTGAAAACAGGCGTGATGTTATTGTGATAAGGGCTGATTTTTCAATAGTCGGAAAAAAAAATTCTGAGGAATAAATATGTCGGTTTGACAACTTTTGAGTAGATAAATAATAGTTTAAAATACTAAAAAACACGCTTTAAAAAATAAACTAAAAAGAAGAAAATAATTTAAAAAAAACCTTTTTCAAAAAAAAAACAACCGACTTCCAAAAAAAAAAAGACTAAAAAGTGAAAAATAACTTTCATTCGGAAGGCGGTGACTTTGGATATGTAATTTAATTTTTTGTCACCGCCTCACAGTGGAACGAATGTATGGGAGCGGTTGGACGTAGACATGTCCGAAAAAAAAGAGTAAAATTATGCCAAACTAATGATGCCATCTTATTCGATTACTTAATGCCTTCATAACTTGTGGTGATGAATTTCTTCATAACTCCCATATTTCGGGAGTAATTTGAGAAAATGTGAAATTTTACTATGAAAATGAGTGTATCGAGCTCTCTCCCTCCTGATTCCGGGCTTGTTTCAAGTAGCGGTCTCTAATATCATAATGCTAATACTAAGAGCTATATTTAATACTAAGACACATAGTGCGCCAAATGTGCACTTTCTGGGATAAAGAGTGATGTTTATTTTATAACACAATTTTTTTATTTTTTGTTTATTTTGTTGATTAAAACCGTTTTTCTAAAGGTTTACCTTATTACAATAACATTTCTGAGCAGCCAATTAGAGAAGATATAAGCTAATTAGGATATATAATTAGGGACTTAAGGTTTACATATAAAACTGATGCACTAATGATTACTGATAAGAACATTGCTATTATTTAATTACTAAATGGCTCTTAATACACTAATTTAGCATGCATCATTTACTAATTATCACAATAACTAATTACCTTGCAATATTTAACAAAGGATACCTGGGATACCTGGATTTTATATAAATAGGTCACTATTAGTAACTTTAAAATCAGTGTTGATTTACACCTCGTTGTATCCAAGCTAATCTCGCAATGTATTTTCCAAATTTTAATACAAATCTTGATATTCACGTTGCTTTATGCGCACGCGCACATAAAGATTTACGCGACTTTAACTATTTGTTCAGTGTTTTAAAAGATAACAGTTGTGTTCAGTTATGTGAAAGTGCTGAAACAAGTTTAAAAGACTGGTGTCGTCGATTTTGCTACCGCATTTATGCAAAATGGACACAGTCTGGAAGAAGCACAGATAAGTTTCGGAAGAAACATGAGATTTGGCTACAGGCTGCAATTCAATGGCCGGAATTACAGAATGAAAATATGGAACCTTCTACAGAAAATATAAGTGACGTCATCGAGCCCATAATTTCTCCTGCTAAATCTGATGCTTCAACTTGTACACATCCTAGTCCTCGTAAATCTTTTGAGGACCTTAGTAACCGGCAAAAAAGAAGACGCACTGAAGATAGTCTTTCATGCAGCAGTAGCAGCGCTGAAATTATGTTTTCGGCCGAAAGGGCGCTTCAAAAGGCAGGACAAAGCGATACAGCTTATGTTATGAAATACTTGACGGAGAATCCAGAAGAGGCCTCAAAAATCAAAGCCTTCATTGAAGGTAAATCAATTCAGGTACGGGAAATATCCCCTTTGAAGGCATTGGCTCTTTATGTATCGATGAACTTATCGAAATGGCGCTATAACACTCTTCGGGATTTCAACACTCAAGAAGGAGCTCTTCAATACCCGAGTTACTACATGTTGGTTAAAGAAAAAATTAAGTGCTATCCGGCCAAAGAAGATCTCACAGTTACAGAGAGCTCTGCAAAAATCAAATTACAAGCCTTGATGGATTTAACCTCAAGAAGACTTATTAGGTCGTTAGAAACCCCTGTTGATCCCAATCAACAGCTCGTATTGACCAGCAAATGGGGTTTTGACGGATCATCTAGCCAAAGCATTTATCATCAAAGGACGAGTGAAGATGAGCAAATCGATCTTGCTAGTAATTTTATGATTAGTCTTGTACCACTGCGGCTCGTCTCAAAAGGTGTAACAATTTGGGAAAACGAGCGACCATCTTCCACTTCATTTTGCCGGCCAATATTGTTTAAGTTTATAAAGGAAACCAAAGAAAATGTGCAGAGAGAGATGGCTGAAATCGAAGCAGAGATTGAAGCCTTAACTCCATCCACCATCACTGATGGAATTAGTGTCAAACACCAACTGCTGTTGACAATGATTGATGGTAAAATTCATTCCATTATATCCAATACAGCAGCTTCAGTGTGTGACATATGCAAGGCTTGTCCTAAAGAAATGAATAATTTAGAGTTAATCAAAGATAAACACGCAAACGAGGACATGTATAAATATAGCTTAAGCACCCTTCACGCTTGGATTCGCTCAATGGAATGCTTATTACACATTTCCTACAAATTAGACATAAAATCATGGCAAGTAAGGGGTGATATAGCAAAAAGGCAAGTTGATGACAGGAAGAAAAGAGTTCAAGAGGCTGTAAGAAGAGAAACGGGCTTACTTCTCGATGTTGTGAAACAAGGCAGTGGATCCACCAACAATGGCAACTCGGCAAGGAGATTTTTTGAAACCTACACTAAATCTGCTGAACTGACCGGAATAGATGCTATGCTTTTAAGAAAAATCTGTGTGATCTTGCAGTGTATTTCATCAGGAGAGAAGATCAACGTAACTAAATTCCGAGAGTTCTGCTTTGATACTGCTAAGCTTTACGTGGAGTTATACCCATGGTATTATATGCCTTCTTCACTTCATAAAATTTTAATGCATGGGCCAGACATAGTTCAGAACATGTCAATTGTGCCCATTGGTTTTCTATCCGAAGAGGCATCTGAGGCTAGAAATAAAGATTTTAGAAAATATAGAGAGGGGCATTCTCGAAAGCATAGCAGTATCTCATGCAATGAAGATATTATGCACAATCTTTTACTGTCTTCTGATCCACTTGTTACAAGTATCCGTCCAAAAGGAAATAAGTTTGTAAAAAAATCTTCTTTTAAGGAATTTTATGAGCTTACGGATTCTGAGAAAAGTGATATCGAATTTGTTAACATAAATGATTTAGCGGACATCGATTCTGAATTTGAATTAATTGATGATGATGATGATGACGAAGATAATTAAATGATGTTATTGTTTTAAAATGTGTAACTTAGTAAATTAGAGCTTACATCTTAATTATTTATTGTACTTTTAATGAAACTAGGTAATTTATTATCAACTTACTTAAAAGTCATACTCTCATCAGTTCTTGTGAATATTTTTGTTAATATATATTTCTGTATATATATATAATATATTTATAGACCTCTTAATAAGTCTGTCTGCGGTTTAAAGTAAATACAAATGGGGAAAAAACGTTTTTTTTTTTAAATTTTCATTTCCTTTTATCCCAGAAAGTGCACATTTGGCGCACTATGTGTCTTAGTATTAAATATAGCTCTTAGTAATAGCATTACGATATTAGAGACCGCTACTTGAAACAAGCCCGGAATCAGGAGGGAGAGAGCTCGATACACTCATTTTCATAGTAAAATTTCACATTTTCTCAAATTACTCCCGAAATATGGGAGTTATGAAGAAATTCATCACCACAATTTATGAAGGCATTAAGTAATCGAATAAGATGGCATCATTAGTTTGTCATAATTTTACTCTTATTTTTCGGACATGTCTACGTCCAACCGCTCCCATACATTCGTTCCACTGTGCGCCTTCCGAAATTAAAGTCATTTTTCACTGTTTAGTGATTTTTTAGAAGTCGGTTGTTTTATTTTTTGAAAAAAGTTTTTATTTTTCACTTTTTGGTGGTTCACATGTGCTTACCCCTTCACAGCGTCCCGTCGTGATGTTATGTTACGAAGTGGTGTAAACAATAGACAGACATGAGATTTCTGCAATTCTAGTCCATTTGCTATCATTTAATGAGGAGTTCCGTTGCCTATCTCCGAAGTTCTTCGTCAGATCTTCACCAAATTGAAATAGGACCACTCCTAGAATTGGCGAAA
The DNA here is from genome assembly GCA_949091785.1 of Polymixis lichenea. Classification (NCBI taxonomy): domain Eukaryota; kingdom Metazoa; phylum Arthropoda; class Insecta; order Lepidoptera; family Noctuidae; genus Polymixis; species Polymixis lichenea. The sequence continues at coordinate 9,949,219 of OX420958.1, read as the reverse complement.
GCGATTTCGATAGTTTTTGGAGGAGTACTTCTTCTAAAAACTATCCAAATCGCTTCAAGTGTGCCTATAAAATTTGAAGAGTTCTCTCTATTTCTCCAGGATCCCATCATCAGAGCCTGACTTGATGATCATGGGACCACCTGGGAAGTATACCCTTTCAAACAAAAAAATAATAATCCAAATCGGTCCAGCCATCTTCGAGTAATCGGGGAACATACATAAAAAAAAAAGGTTCCGACGAATTGAGAACCTCCTTATAATTTATAATTTTTATTACTTTTTTAGTTTAGTTTTTAAAGCGTGTTTTTTTAAGCCTTTTAAACTATTGTTTATTTTATATTTTTTCATTCGGCTAAGCGTGATGTTTCAGTTTTTTTTTCAATTTTATTTTTGGCCAGCATTATGGAAAATTTTATGAAATTATTGAATTGTCATCCTTGCTAAGTGTGCAAAGTTACAAATCAATCCGACCTTTTGAAGGGGATGAAAATCACGTTCAAAGATTCCGTTACATATATAATAACAGACCAAGCTAACAAAAGCGTGTTAAAAATATGTCATACTATCAGTTTTATTCTTCAGATAAAAGTTATCTGACTAGAAAAATGATCTCAATTTTAATTTAATTTAATTTAACTGAAATTGAGCACTCGTACTACAAAACGACCCAAACAAAGTTTTACTCAAAGACGTTAGTTCAAACTGGCCGGAAAGGAGAAATTCATTCAAGATAGCAATAAAAAGAGTAGTCGAAAGAATCCGTAGTGTCCAGTATAACTTGACCTATTCGTTGACTTATTAATTACGAAAACAGAGGTCTCACTTAATTTGGTTGTAGCACGTCACGACAAATTTCTTCTGTATCTGGAAAAAATTGTTTTGGTTCTTATAATAGTGGAATAAAGTTCAGATTTGAGTGTGTTGTTGAGTGTGAACGGTAAATTGAGCGTGGTTTCGAGACTAGTCCAACGCTACTTTCCACTTCACGGTCAAGAACATGAGTGTTGCCAGTTTATTATTATTCCCTGATAGTTGGGACTTATTTCAGTGGAGAGTCTGTTGTTATGATTAGGTATTTTACCTTAAATACTTACCGAAATAATGACACTAAAAATATTTCTAAAAACTAAAATTTATAGGAATGCCTAGAATGTTATGAAAAAAAAATGGTTCAAGTGTTTTCTTTTAATACTAGAGAAATAAAAATAAGTAAAAAAAGCAAAGAAAAAAGAAAAACAGAGAGTAGAAAAATAAGTAATGTTTAAAAGTAACCCTACTCGTTGCTTATAATTAAGTTACGCGTTCATAAATAAAGCCGACTGCTTCGTTGGCCTAGTGTTCGCAAGCGGTCCTGCTGAGTATGTGGTCCTAGGTACGATTTCCAGGTCGGGCAAAGTGTAATTAGTTTTATCAATCAGGAATTTCTCAGTACCAGCCCGGAGTTGCTGTATAACTGGCAAATATGGGTACATACTATAGGTATAACTCTGCCTAACCTTTTAGGAAATTACAGGCTTGATGCTATGTATTTCTATTAAAAAACCATGAAATACAGAAAATATTATGCGTCATATATAAATATTACATAGATATTTTTCCGTAATCCAAAAAAAAACTTATAAAATAAGCGATGATAAATGACTTGAAAAAACCCAAAGGACCATTTTTCATACAACCTTCATATTACGCGGAACAAAAAATTATAAATACAAAAATTCAGGCAAATTCCAAATTCAAAACAGCCTTCCCCACAATCTGTTCACATAAAAACACCATTGCGTTTACACTCGTCCACCCGCGCGGACGCTATCTGTGCCTCGAAAAAAAAAAAACCGTTTCAAAGTTAAACTGTCATGGCGGTATCCTACGCGGTTTCCCGCGTTTTGAAGCGCGCGTCCCCGTTCTTTTACCAAAAAAGATTGGAATCGACTGTCGCGAGTTTGACAAAAGATGAGATTTTAATATTATTGCGTCCTCCATTCACGAATTGGAGCAATATTATACGAGATGCGGAGAAAGTCGTCGGCTATCCAACTTCGTTTATGAATCTGCGTTGCTTGCTGAGTGATGAATTTGCTAACATGGCTCTTTATTTGCGGAAGTTGGTGAGTAATTTATTTATTTTCTCTTTCGGGATTTTTTGCGCACTGGATTTTCAACGCACATATCAAACCCCTAGAGTTGAAAATCGAACATTGTGTTTTTTTCGATGCACTGGGATACACCCTGTTGATTAAAGATGTACCCAACTAACCAATTTTAAAAATTCGAACATATACCGGGACATTTTAGTCGTCTTACAAAGGTGGTCCACTCAATGTATCCGACATAAAATACCTCTAGGCGCGTTTAAAAAAATGTTACCATTAATTAAGTTAATAGGTACTAAGAAAAATAAATAATGCTTTAGAATTATGAAACACCCTCCCTGTTAATAATGTTTACGTATCAAACGGTAAAAGATTTCTACCTACCTACCATAATACCATTACATTTCATCATTCATTCCATCTCCATAACAGGGTGTTCAAAACTACATTATGCGTCTTAGTGAATGATATTTTTTAAAATATTATTATTCGTATGTCCAAATATATCATTTTTTTGAAATAAATGATTAGTAGTCATTGGATACATGAAGTGGGCTACCGTTGTAAGACGTCCAAAATTTCACGGTGTATAAGCATTATTACACCCCTTGACGACCAATTGTAATCTATTGACATTAGTTTTTAATTTTTATAAATTTTATTGTTAAGTAAGTTAGGTAACTTAGTTTTATTTATTAATTTTGTTGTAATGCATGTTTTGTTCTGTTTAATGAATTAAAATTATAATTCAAAATATTTGTGCGCCGTCGACGGTAAGACATAGCGTTCAGATTTGTTAACAACTAGCTTTGCCCGCGGCTTCGCTCGCGTGGAGGTCAGTGTAATATACATATAAACCTTCCTCTTGAATCACTCTGTCTATTGATGAAAACCGCATTAAAATTCGTTGCGAAGTTTAAAAGATCTAAGCATACAAACACGAAAAGCGACTTTGTTTTATGCTAGGTAAGGATAAAATCAAATTACACAATTAATGAGTAGGACCAAATGTAATCTATCGACATTTGTTTTTTATTAATTTTCTTTATTTTAGAATCTACACATATAAATTACATTTTTAAATATTAGAATATAAAATATATAAAAACATTTAAAAATATAAAAAATAGTAGCCCACCGGTATCGGGAACAGGGTCCAAGCTACGAGTCAGGGCTCCAGAGAGAGGAACCTCCTGACAATGCGAGCCGTGTCCAGGAGTACCGCTCTCTGGATCAAACCCTTGACCCAGCTGCCCAACGAGAGCCTCCTCAGGTGTTGGTCGAGGCTCTTGGTTATCAAGCCATTGGCTGTAACGACTATCGGTACAGTGATCGCTGAGTCATTATTAATTTTATTGTTATAATTTAATTTTGTTGTAAACTTTAATGCATGTTTTGTCTTATCTATTACTTACTAATTTATTAAAAGTATAATCAAAATATTGACATCTATACTTTACCTGTGTTCTACAAAAAAAAAAAACTATTTGAATTTGGATTCTCAATGCTCGGTTCAATACTGAGAGTTGAAAATCCAGTGCGCGGTAAAATCCAGTGCGCGGTAAAATCCAGTGCGCGGTAAAATCCAGTGCACGGTAAAATCCAGTGCGCGGTAAAATCTCACCGCTATATTTTTACGTTGGTGCGAGGTTGGTCTTAAAATTGAAATATTTTAGACTAGCTAAACCTTTAGCTCAAAGTTTATGTGGCCTGGGAAAACACGTAAAGCCCATTGGTCCTGCGGTTGATCTCTCACAGAACAGAGAGTGCACCTGCGCTTGCGCACACACTTGTCTTGTCCGTTGAGTTTGGCCACCGTGACCGAAATCCGTCGGAAGGATTTTTATTTTATGATATTTGAGCTTAGGATCAGTGGGTCGTGTTGGGGTAGTGCAGAGTTTGCAGGTTGGATTTCCGCTGCGTTATAAATATTTTTTTCTTAGAAACATGCATTTCCAACAACTTAGACCGCTAGAATTGCGGCTATAATCCTACTTAATATCGTGAACGTTTGTGTATGTGTATAAGAAATGTGTATGTTTAGATGTTTGGATATTTCGATGTTTAAATGTTTGTTACTCAATCAAGCAACAAATTTGGCACTCAGATAGTTTATGACCTGGATTAACACGATCATATGATACTTTTTGTCCCGGTAATACATTTCCGTGGTATAATTTTTGACGTCCACGCGGGCGGCTACAGTTCTCAGTACAAAACTGTCAACACGGAAACGTCATTTTTGTCTACTCTTCCGTCAACAAAACGCTTCTCTAAGATCCTTGTGCTAAGCCTACTGGTAAGCCGAAGTAAAGAGAACCTGCAAAGGTGGGAGATTCACAGATGACTCCACCTTGGAGTGTAAATGTGGTGCTATCCCGCAAACAATGGGGTATTTAATATCTTAAATTGTCCAGCATGTCCTGGTGTCTGCACGCTGCAGGAGTTCGAAGCCAAATTCTCGGCTGACTGTATTTACATTGCTATCGACAACATGCTAAAAAGAAGACAACGAGCTACATTATAACTTAATAAAGTCACCTTATAACTTATTGGAAGTAATTATTGTCTCCAAAATAATCATTAAGGTAACTTAATTAGCCATAACCGTGGGCGCACTAATGAACAGTCTTTATACGTGAATCATGTGATCATCAAAGGTGACTATACAGGATAAGTTTTTAACCGACTTCAAAAAAGGAGGAGGTTCTTAATTCGACTGTATGTTTTTTATTTTTTTTTATTTTTGTTTGTTACCTCATAACTTTCGACTGCGTGAACCGATTTTGATGATTCTTTTTCATTTGATGCTTCCCGTGTGGTCCCATTTCAATTTCATATAGATCTGATGATGCGTTTCGGAGATAGACAACGGAACTCTTCAAAAAATAACAGTAAATAAACCGCGATGACGAAATTTCTAATTAGTGGGGTAGGTACTATAACTAAAAAGTGAAAAAAAAAACATTTTCAAAAAAAAAAAACAACCGACTTCCGAAAAAACACTTCAAAGTGAAAAATAACTTTAATTTCGGAAGGCGGTGACAAAAAATTTAAATACATATCCAAAGTCACCGACTTCCGAAATTAAAGTTATTTTTCACTTTGTAGTTTTTCTTCGGAAGTCGGTTGTTTTTAATCCAGTGGGCAAACTGTAACCATGAATTCAGCATATCATTCTAGACCCCCAGCATAGAAATTTTTCGTCGGTTATACAAAAATAAAATCAGCTGTTCCATACATTTTGACCGCGTAGGTATTGCACTTTTCTATAAAACAGCTGAATTTTTTTTGTATAGCTGACAAAAAATGTCTACGCTAGAATTCAGCATATCAATCTAGACACTCCGGTCTAGAATGCTATGCTGAATTCATGGTTACAGTTGTCGCACTGGGTAAAAACTTATCCTTTAGTTTGTCTGTAATAAGTGTTGCTGCAGTGTTCCGCTAAGACTCAATTCACACCGCTGCGGAATGGAATGAAGGCGACTTTTTGCAACGAAATTGACTACGAGTATTAGACTGAAAAAAAGGATGACTATTAGACTGAATACTATAAGCAATCTCATGCAGTCTGAGGCAATAAAGGTCTTTATTGTTTGTAAGAAGATGCTAATGAAAATGCTAGGCCTCCTCTGTTTCGCCTTTTCACTGACCGTCCCCCGACATGACAATGCCTTGATCAAATATTACCTACAACTTAAAAGTCCAATAAATGTAATTTTTTCACTTTTAAGAGTTTTTGTTTGGGTTTAAAAAAATAAAACTTAACTTTTTATAATATTATTATCTGGATGACCGAGATGCTCGGTTTACTTTTTGGTTTGACGTTTTCTAAAAAAGAAACCTAGCTAGATCGATGTATCGCCCCCGAAACTCCCTGCATACTAAATTTCATGAAAATTGTTGGAGCCGTTTCCGAGATTCAATTTATATTTAAACAAGAATTGCTCGATTAAAACCCACCCGTGTTCCCTCAGTTGCCTATGTGCCAGGCGCCGCGGTATCTCTTTCGAACCCGCACCCCTGGCAGGCATTGGCCCTTGCGGGCCCCATCAGTTGCTGCTGACATCTCTTTGAGGCGCGCGTGGAACACAACGCGCCGTCGACCCGGGCTTGGTCCTTACCGGACAGAGAGCTTCCCATTACTCGCCGTCCGCAAGCCCACGCCTACGGTGGCCGGGAATCAGCCTGGGATTCCCGACGCCCAGGGCGTCTCCTGCGAAGGCTACGGCCGTGATGGCGCATGTACTGCCTCTCCCTCACGTTCGCCGCCTCCCTCTTTGCGAGCATCACTGCTCCGCTGAAGGAGGTGACGGCTAACCATGCACTCTCGCTCCGTACCATGGCCTGGACCAGGGCCGGAGGCGAGAGATCGCCGCCGCCGATCGCCTTCACGAGGACACGGCGGTGCCCCGCCCAAGCCGGGCATACCTCCACCGTATGCTCCACCGTGTCCTCAAGGCGATCTTCGCAGTGGAAACACCCGGGCGTTTCCTCCCGCCTTATGCGAAACAGGAACCCGAACCGAATCAACGGTGTCCGGTGAGGACCTGTGTCAGGCGGAAGGTGAGGACGCCATGCCGCCTCTCAAGCCACTCCTCAAAGAGTCCCCTCTTTGAGGAGTGGCTTGAGAGGCGGCATGCAGGCTTACCGCCGCAATCGTGGCGTGCCCAAAGGTATTAGATTAATTTACAATCGTCCGCCTAAACACAAAATTTGAACCTGACGGACTTTGATACAAACTTTCATCCCCTATTTAATCCCCTTAGGGGTGGAATTTCCCTAAAATCCTTCCTTTGTGGATGCATATACTGTATAAGGTAAATGTGCAAAATTTCTGGTAACTAGGTCCTGCGGTTTGGGCTGTGCGTTGATATATCAGTCAGTGAGTAAGGATTTTGAATTTAATAAAAGGCTAAGACCTGTCTAGATTTAAAGCTTCATTATCATATCCTGCAGAGAAGAGTGAAAGTTTACATAAGGAAAGCCGGTTTAAAAATATTTATATACCTATCGAGCATAATAAATAAATACGGATCATTGACATTCAAGAAAAGAAAGTGAAAAGGAATCTTATTAGGTGTACAGAGTGATCGGATTTTTAGATAATATCTAATCAATAACGTGATAAGTCCGACAATTCATTGTTTATTATTATTTGATCATTGAAACCGCCGTGACCGACTTTATTTTTCCAAAAAATGTGGTATCTAAAATACCAAAATGGTAAATAAAAAAAAATTACTGTCGGACTTATCACGTTATTGAAGCAAAGAGGCTTGTCGGACTTATCACGTTATTGAAGCAAAGAGGCGATATATTTCTTTAATGCATCCTATAAACAAAAAAACGAGTCGTTTTGCTTACCAATTACGCATTTATACATTATTATGCATTTTTTATTGCCAAACTCGGCAATATACATTTATACATTCGTAACATAATTTTACTTGTGATAGTTACTTCCATATGGAGGGTCTACGATGCAAAGCTATGAGGTCTTTGCTTCTGGTACAGATACAAGAGTCTTAATTTTAACCAAAAACGGTCCGTTAATTAGGGACCGCGCCCACTCGACCCGCTTAGACTCGACCCGAAGAATAATATCTAATATATGTCTTACTACCAATTCAGTGCCATTCGTACGTCAGGCAAAGTGGTATTTTAATTCTAAATAACTTATTTTATTATGCATAGAATATTTAATATTTTGTTATGATACATAATTTATGGTGGTACTCAGTGATTTGTTTTTATATTTTAGAAGTTAGTACCTACTTGTTAACCTAATAATTTTAATCACATATAAAGACTGATTCAATAAATACCACCGTGCCACTAGCTATAAGATGGTAATGATAATTAACAATAATCTGTGATTTTTACTGCAAAGTACAAAGCGTATACTATATTTTTAAAAAGGATAAGTTCTTACTTGTTTCATTATTGATTTATTTAAACAAACATTAATTAAATTTTACTGCCTCTGTGGTGCAAGCGTTAAATAGACAATTTTCTGTGTGCCTATACATCGACGTTTTTACGCCTATCAAAACAGAAATATCCAGATATTATCGTTCGGGTCGTGTCTAAGCGGGTCCAGTGGGCGCGGTCCCTATTTTACGTACTTATTTTATTCCAACGACCAATCATAAGGAGGCTGCGCTTAGGTACTGCATTCTCCATAGGAAACGACCAATAGGAACCGTACACCTAGCTTCTGATGTTTCATAAGTGCCCATATAGGTTTATCTAACTCAATCTTCCTAGCCTTTTCCCAACTATGTTGGGGTCGACTTCCAGTCAAACCGGATCCAGCTGAATACCAGTATTTAATATGGAGCGACTGCCTATCTGACCTCCACAACACAGTAACCGAGCCTAGTAGGACTGGTTGTGAGATTTTCGGGAATTTGACGACCCGTAAAAACTGTCAAAGGTTCACGAATAACAGCCGGGACCGACGGCTTAATGTGTTTTTTTAACGGCACAGAGGGGTCCTTAGTATGTAAAGATTGTCACCTATCCACAAACTGACCACGATCGACCCGTCTGGCTGTTAATACTTAGCCGCAAGCCCCTAATCCACAAGCCCCACATAACGAATATACAAGGTGTAATTTTAATCAGCGTTAACCTCATAAAGGGTCATTGTACTCATCATTATGAACAACTTTTACTATGGGCCCAAACCTGAAGTCGCGAAAATAAAATCAGCTGTTCCTTACATTTTGACGAGTTATGCGAACATAAATGTAGGGAATAGCTGATTTTTTTTTCGCGATTTCAGATTTGGTCCCATAATAAAAGTTGTTCATAATGATGAGTACAATGACCGTTTATGAGATTGTCACTGTAATTTGAAAACATTATAAAAACCAATTATTTATAAAAGAGTAACCGTGCGGTTTCTTGCCGGCTCTTCTCCATAGGAAGCGACAAATTGGAACCGTGCACCTAGCTTCTGACGTTTCATAAGTGCCCTTGCAGGTTTATGTGAAATAAAATATTTTGATTTTGATTTTGATTTTGAACGGTGATTACAATTACACCTTGTATACTGGTATAATAATAGTGCTAGTGTCAAGATTCAGTTATCAAACAAGAATAACTAGGTGTGTTGATCTTGATTTCACGGCGCTGTGGCGACCTGAATACCGGAATGGAGTTTCACCTATGAGGGAATATATTAACATTATTACGTAGATACATACATAACCTGCTTCGTCGCTCTAGTGGTCGCAAGCGTTACTGCTGAGCAGGAGGTTCTGGGTTCAATTTCCAGGTCACAGGAGAATGTTATATCGGGTTATTCCATCAGATTTTTGGTTTTTGTTTTTATGTTTTTTTTTTTTGGTTGGGAAATCATCAAATAACTTCTCCCGCTCTGGGTGGAGCGAACCCACCCGTGTTCCCTCAGTTGCCTGTGTGCCAGGGGCCGCGGTATCTCTTTCGAACAACCCGCACCCCTGGCAGGCATCGGCCCTTGCGGGCCCCATCAGTTGGTGCTGACATCTCTTTGAGGCGCGCGTGGAACACAACGCGCCGTCGACCCGGGCTTGGTCTTTACCGGACAGCGAGCTACACATTACTCGCCGTCCGCAAGCCCGTGCTTATGGTGGCCGGGAATCAGCCTGGGATTCCCGTCGCCCAGGGCGTCTCCTGCGAAGGCCACGGCTGTGAGGGCGCGTGTACTGCATCTCCCTCACGTCCGCCGCCTCCCTCTTTGCGAGCATATATGTGAAGGAGGCGACTGCTAGCCATGCACTCTCTTTTGTTTTTATGTTCGGTTGCTGGCAATAGGATCGCCCCCTGTTACATGGGACGTAAACATAACTGGCCAAATGTGGGTGTACTATGGGCATCTCTGCCTTCGCCTTCGGAGAATACAGGCGTGATGTTTTATACAGGATATCCGGTAATAAATGGATAACCTTGAAATGGTTCATGGTAGAACTAATGGCCATTTAGAAAAAAACATTTTCTATTTGTATTTTTTCTGTCTGTCTGCAACGCACAACCAGGATAAAAAGTATCCTATGTGACAATCTAGGTTATAATCTATCTTTGTACCAAATGTCATCCAAATCCGTTCAGCCGTTTTTGCGTTATGACGTAACAAATATCAAAATATCTAAACATACAGATTTCCACATTTATAATATTATACTAGCTTTTACCCGCGGCTCCACCCACGCGGATGTCGGTTATCGCGTAAAAAAGAAGCCTATGTCCTCCATATCTAAGGCTATATCTCTGCCAAATTTCATGACGATCGGTTCAGCGGTTCAGGCGTGAAACAGTAACAGTCAAACAAACAGACAGACATAGTTACTTTCGTTTTTAACCGACTTCAAAAAAAGGAGGAGGTTCTCAATTCAACTGTATGTTTTTTTTTTATGTTTGTTACCTCATAACTTTCGACTGGGTGAACCGATTTTGATGATTCTTTTTTTATTTGAAAGCTGGTGCTTTCCATGTGGTTCCCAATTTTATATTGATCTGATGATGCGTTTCGGAGACAGACAACGGGACTCTTCAAAAAATAACAGTAAATAAACTGTGATTGCTGCTATCGCATAAATATGCATTGTTTTGACCACAAGGATGATTATATTTCGAATTAGTGGGGTAGCTACTATAACTAAAAAGTGAAAAATAAAAACTTTTTCCAAAAAAAAAATAATCGACTTCCGAAAAAACACTACTAAGTGAAAAATAACTTTAATTTCGGAAGGCGGTGACAAAAAATTAAAATACATCCAAACTCACCGACTTCCGAAATTAAAGTTATTTTTCACTTGTAGTATTTTTTCGGAAGTCGGTTGTTTTTTTTTTTGAAAAAGTTTTTATTATTATATTAGTAGGGAAGTAGGGATTTAAAGCAGGATTACATAGATACACGTTGTCTACATCCCTTTTTATTATCTTCCTTATCCCTATCGCAGGAGCTGGAAGAGATTTCTGTTGAAATAAGCATTACCTTTGTACGTATTATTCTGTTCCCTTCTTCTTGTGTCTCACATGTTTACATGTGTGTGTATAAATTGTTAAATAAATAAATATATACGTAAAATCATGCCTTTTCCTTGGGGTAGGTAGTAACCAAAGAACGACTAACACGTTCCGGATGTGTTTAAATTTCAATTAGTCAATCACGTGTGCCGTTTGCGAGTAGGTACATACTTACCATGCACATGACCTTTTGAAGGACATCACCTATAAGGTCAGAGGATGTCCTTCATATTATGGATAAACATGATGAATTTTCCTTATCTTATCTTATCTTTTTAGTATTTATAACAAGAATCTAGTCCTTATTAAAACGGCCTAATAAATAGAGATGCCGCGAATAGTCGAATACCAATTAATCGATTAATCAAATAATTCACCATTATTATTCGACAAAAAAAAATGGAATACAAAAAAAAAATTGTTATAAAATAATAATAACACGCTTCTCTTGAACTTACTGTAATAAAAAAAATAAGGGTTATGAATGAGAAAGGAAAAAAAAAACAATGAAATTAAAGAAACCGACGGGTTTCTTTAATTTCATTGTTTTCTTTATCATACTGATATCATACTGATTGATCTTTCATATCATACTGATTTTACATTGTTAAATCGTGGTAACCCTTTTCTTGTACCTATTTTACGAGGAATACCTCGTTTTGTATATATAACCCGGCGTTTAATACATATTTTTTGTTCATTAACAGTTCATTCGCTTTATGTCGAATAATTCTTGCTATTCTATTTGGTATTCGACAAATAACAAAAAAAATGTCGAGTAATACCGAATAATACTGAGTAATCGCGGCATCTCTACTAATAAGTCCATATATTGAGTGGATGATAGTCGTTTCGGGTCGTCAGAAAAGTTTGACAACCAAGTGGTACCCTGCTACCCAGTAACTGGGTTGAGGAGGTCAGAGCAGTTGCTACATGTAAAATAGAGCTTCAGCCTCATCTGGTTAGACTGAAAGCCAACCCCAACATATTTGGGTAAAGGCTAGGCAGATTGAGTCAAGTAGGCATATCTACTGTTGTTAGTAGCCCGGAGTCTACATTTGTGCTCGATTTAGCAGTAGGCTCAATTATGTAAAATATAACATCTCTGCCTACCTCATTGATTCGAGCCTAAAACAATCTTTGCATTTAATCTGTACGATGTAACAAGCATAAAACACATTACCCTCCTTTTAGCTTCCGGAGTCGGGTAAAAAAGAAAACACAGGCAACACTATTTTGGGTACCTACAGTAATTTATTCGCATTTTATTATAAGCAGTCTGATTCATCCTAAATAAATTTGGCTCAAGGCAAAAACTTAAAAAAAAAAACCGGTTTGAACGTAGAAAGCAAAGGTTTCACTTTCACAGCATTACCGTTCAAAATATACCTAACTGGTTGTTTGTATTGTTCATTAGTATCACAGAAACTATTTGCGTCTTGTACGAGTTGTAGGGGCTTCTGGTTAAGCTATTACAACCGCAGGGGTCGATCGATTAGCAGGGTTTTAAGACGTAGTGACCGCCATGCCTCGGAAAGCACGTTAAGACAGTCGTTACGGGTCGTCAGAAGCCTTAAAGTCTGACAACCAGTCTTACCCAGGGATATCGTATTGCCCAGTAACTGGTTTATGTAGGTCAGATAGGCAGTCGCTTCATGTAAAATACTGGTATTCAGCTGCATCCGGTTAGACTGGAAGCCGACCCCAACATAGTTGGGAAAAATCTAGGCAGACAGGCACTGTCATCATCATCATCATCATTTCAGCCGAAAGACGTCCACTACTGGATATAGGCCTCCTCCATACTCCTCCACTTCGATCGGTCTTGTGCTTCCCACATCGCCTTCACAAGGTCATCGGTCCACCTTGTGGGAGGCCTTCCCACTCTACGTCTTCCTGTGCGCGGCGAAGAATTGCCAAACTTAAGTGGCAGTGGGCATTACTCGCAGAACAGATGGCCGATGAGGCCGGAAGGTTCTGGAGTGACAGGAACTTTACTTTGTGTAAATTATTTCATCTGCTACTGCTCTCAAAACAAAGACATGTGACATGTAACAACCCACACTGGGCCCGGGTGGTAGATTATGGTCCACGCCCACTCACAGAGAGGAGGCCTGTGTCCCAGCAGTGGGAACATTAACGGGCTGATCATACTAGGCACGGCTGGAGCAGCCCAAGAATTATGCACCACCATCTCTGATAGGTTTTAAGGTAATGAAACTACATTTAAATATATAATATTTTAAATAATTAATATATTTTTTTAAATTATAATTTACAGCAACATTGTCTATAATAAATTAATATTCCATGATAATATTACGGTACATAACTCTTATTAATGTTAATATAGTTAACCTATAACAATTACATGAGCTGAATAATGATGATTTAAGGTGAATCTAGTCGACATTTTCGTCCATACAAACTTCGGGAGTATATTACTCCACTGTTCAACAATGCACATCAAAAATTTAACATTGTATGGCGTTGTCTCATTATTAATATTGTCTGTACGGGAACAGAATACTAAATTAAAAAGCCATAAGAAAGTTAGGAGCCAACTAAGACTCGTTTTTCTTGCTAATTTAACCTAACTTTAGGCGTGATTTTAGTAATAAAAGCAGTGTAAAATCTCCAAAACCAAGTCGGTATCGACAAAGCTAAAATATCTAAAAGTTCAATAAACTTTATAGCTTATTGATTTATATAGTGGTTTTTTCATTAAACCCGATCTTCCGAATGGCTTTTCTTAATTTATTACGCGCCTGTTGTACTATAAATGATCCTGCATCTCACTCAATAACGTAGTGCGTGTAAATAACGTCTAACTGCTCATCACTGATACTACCTCTGTCGGACACGATGCCTGGTGAGAACCTAAAATAGGGTTGAGCTACACGGTGACTGCTACATACATGCCGTCTGTTGAGACAGGTCAGCTCAAAGCTGCAATGGCTCTTTCTTCAAAAGGCCTTTCCAGACATTACCCTGCATTGTTAGACTCACATAAAATTTAAATAATATAATGTTTGGACTTTAAACGAGACTATGACCTCTGAGTTTGTTTCGGCTTTTCTTCTCAGGGAACAGTCAGCTAGGAAATGCCGGCGCCATCTAGTTTAAAAAAATATTGACCAACAAAATATTGACGTGTAAAAGTGTCTTTTAAGATCTACTTACATAAATAAACATTTCATTTCATTTCGAAACGGCGTGCTTTTTAGCCAGGTCCATTAGTGAGTTCGAGCCCGCGACTAGATTCCCCTTAATAACAACAATTCATTTTTAATTAAATGTCTTTTAATTGCTTATTATAAATGGAAGGCACGAGAAAATATGCCTATAAAATCTACACAGCAGTACATTATACTTAGGCTAATTATGCTCTAAGCTGCTTGGCCGGTTTGTGAAAGGTTTTTTGAAACATGGAGGTCGTTTTTGACAAGTGTAATTTAGATTATGAAATAATTTCAATGTCAGTGAAACCGACGAATGTTCTTAGAGCCATTAGAGTAATTTGTACATTACTATGTCGTTAGTTTATTTGACATGGATTTTAAACTGCCTTTTGCCAGCCACTTTATGCGCATGGAGGTCTAAAATATCCCACGGGAACGTACTACCGGGATAAAACGTCTCCTTTGTGTTAATCAAAGTTGTAAACTATCTGTGTGCCAAATTTCAAACAAATCCATTAGGCCATTTTCGCGTGATTGAGAAATATCCAAACATCTAAACAAACTTTCCCATGTATTATAGTATACACCGTGATATTTTAGTCGTCTTACAACGGTAGCCCACTTCATGTATCCAATGACTACTAATCAGTTATTTAAAAAAATGATATTTTTGAACATTTGCATAATAAAAAAAATGAGAATATAATTCACTAAGACGCATGACGTAGTTTGAAACACCCTGTTAAGGAGATGGATTTAATGATGGAATGTAATCGTAGGTAGGTAGATATCTTCTACCGTTTGATACGTAAACATTATTAACAGGAAGGGTGTTTCATAATTCTAAAGCATTATTTTTTTCTTTGTACCTATTATCTTAATTAATGGTAACAATTTTTAATCGCACCTTTAGGTATTTTATGTCGAATACATTGAGTGGGCCACCTTTGTAAGACGACAGGGGCCGCGGTATCTCTTTCGAACAACCCGCACCCCTAGCAGGCATCGGCCCTTGGGGGCTCCACCAGTTGGTGCTGACATCTCTTTGAGGCGCGCGTGGAACACAACGCGCCGTCGACCCGGGCTTGGTTCTTACCGGACAGCGAGGTACCCATTACTCGCCGTCGGCAAGCCCGCGCCTACGGTGGCCGGGAATCAGCCTGGGATTCCCGACGCCTAGGGCATCTCCTGCGCAGGCTATGGCCTTGAGGGCGCATGTACTGCCTCTCCCTTACGTGCGCCGCCTCCCTCTATGCGAGCATCACTGCTTCGCTGAAGGAGGTGATGGCTAACCGTGCACTCTCGCTCCGTACCATGGCCTGGACCAGGGCCGGAGGCGAGAGATCGCCGCCGCCGATCGCCTCCACGAGGACACGGCGGTGCTCCGCCCAAGCCGGGCAGACCTCCACCGTATGCTCCACCGTGTCCTCAGATCATGCGTCTTAGTGAATGATATGTATATACTTTTAATTATTATTATTAACCTACAACTGTCCGTAAATTATAGGAATCGGCTATAAAACAATCATTTTCAGGCCACGAAAATATTCATACTATGTAGGACTCAAATCTGCTATCTCCAGTGCCAAACCCAATCACTTAATCACGGCGTCAATCGAACCCAATAATGTGAAACTAATCTTATCTTTCTTGTCCCCAGGTCGGCAGCAACCACCTAGTAATGCAGACAGCAAAGAACGTCCTCTACGGAGACTCCAAGAACCTTCAACCCTGGGGCCTCATCATCCTTCTCCTCTCGAAATCCGTCAAAACTCCCACTTACACTCCTCAAATGAAGAAGAATGAGGAACAAACTAGAGTGCTAGCTGAACTCACGGAGATGATGAGAACTGGCCACCTGATTCACAGAGGTATTGTCAACGTGCCTTTTGCTAAGCGATCAAAGGATACGGATTCAGCAATTTTCGGAAACAAAATCGCTATCCTGCTTGGAGACTATCTGCTAGTTACTGCCAATGGTATGCTAGCAAACCTAAGAAACTCAGACGTGTCGTATATAATTTCAACAGCGCTAAAAGATCTTTCTGAAGGCGAATTCTTTGGCGAAAGAGATGAACAGAACATGCCAATACCTGGCAAGCCTAAACCTACAGCCAAGGATTATGAAATAACTTTTGATACTAATTCTATTGCTGTTAATGAAGTTTTAGGTAAGCCAAGGAAAGAATGGACAGCCAGGACAGTTTATAATGGAGTAAGCTTGCTGGGTAGGGGCTGTCAATCTGCTATGGTATTGGATAGACAGAATAGAGAAACACAAAACCTTGCGTACCAATTTGGTTGCCATGTCGGCTTAGCCTGGCAAGCAGCCACGGAAATACAGCAGCTAACTTCAGAGAGTAAAGAACAGTTTTGCTTAGCAAGTGCACCCGTCCTTTTCGCTTTAGATAGCAATCCCAATTTATATCAAATCATTACACAATCGAAGAAAGATGTCAAAGATGTGGATTATGAAGATCTGAAGTTTAATATTTTAAAGACTGATGCTGTGGACAAAACTCAGAGGTTGTATGAGGAACATGCTAAGAAGGCCACGGAATATATTGAAGGACTTGGACAAAATGAGTCAGTAGATATGATTAAGAAATTGATTAATACTTTTTAAGGGTTTTTTGGGAGTTGAGAATCTGACTGTGAAGATGATATGGCTAGAAAGGGCTACTACCGAGATGACGACTAATAATTTAGGGATAACTTAAGAAAATACACTAAAACCTGCAAAAGTAAAACACTGTCGCGCGGCTATCAAAAAGTCCCACTCAAATACATGGAAAACATTTGTTCCAGACTTTGACATCTTAAATAGAGAAATAATTAAGGAAGAAAAAGACTTGTTGCGCCAACCCGAAATAAATTGAGATAAGAGAATGAGTTCAGAATCTGAGTATATTTAGGTTTTGATGCCCGCAGCGGAATAAGTAAACCATATAATATATTGATGAGTTTCTAAATGTGTCGATTTCGTTTGTAATTTGATGTTTTGGATGTTTCCGATGGCTCTTTCGATTTCTTTTTACGGCCCTTTTGGTCTTAAGAGTAAATAAGAGTATTTAATAATGTATTCTACTTTAGTTATAATTGCACATGCATTAGCTTTACATGATTCATGCTATAATATATTTTAAATTATAGTTGAGTTTTGTTCCGTTGTTCTTCTAAACTACGCAAACGATTTTGATGCGGTTTTCACCAATGGATAATTTGTTTCAAAACTTTAATCTTATAAGAAATTAATCTTACTGCAGGCTTAGCATGACGTTTTCTATTTCTACGAAGAAAAGACACAGCTCTTGCTATACAAACAAAGTGACATTCCGTTTCTCCATATTTGACATCGCACCGTAGAAATCCTTCTACAATCTGTCATTTTGTCTTTCGTGTCGAAGTGATCTTTGTATAAGTCCTTCTTTAAGTAGACTATTTCAGAAGAAAGTTTTCTATCCCAAACTGTCAAAATCACGCTGGCAACTGACAGTTGTGACAGTGACAGATTTTTTTTACAGACTGTCTACATACGTAACGTCATTTTTGTCTACTCTTCCGTTGACAAAACGGTGCTCGTGCTGGTACAAAAAGACAAAAAGAAATATCCATGTTTTGTCAAGCAAACCTGCGAAGCAAGGGCGTGTTGTTAGTATACTACTTACCACCTAATCATCAGTGGCTTGCAGTCCATCAAGACAGAAAGACACTGCCTACCCTACCTAAATCAGATAAATATGTAAAATTAATATTATTTTATCAATAGGCAAAAATCTTTATTCATAAATCAGCGCCACCTGTCGGCCGTCGGTCGTATCATTAGTATTATCGATACAATATCCCGTTCGTTCATGTAATTTGACGCAACTTCGCATTGCGATGCACTAGCGCCGCTTAGTGCCTCGGGAGGGACACGAACTATTCGTGTCTCAAAGTTTGTATGTGTGCTCTCGTAGTCATGCAGATTTATTCAGTGTGCGTTCCCATACATACGTGGCAAACAATGTAACAAACAACGCACACAACCGTACAGGGTAGTCACTGGTTTTTCACGATTTTTAACAACGAGACGAAGAAACTTACCGAAGTTTTCCGAACAAAGCTGGTTATGCGGCTATTTTAAAAAGTAGCATTGTTTCATTGAATTGTGACTGCATAAACAACCATAATTTCTTTGTCGTATTATTTTCATATTCCGAATAATTCGGACGCTATTGTTTGTTTTGATTTATTTGTTTTGGTTGTGAGCTATGATGGCATGTATTTAAGATTTTAACATTGATAAATAGTGTGAAAAATAGATAATATTCAATGTGAAAGTTGTTCAGGTGGTGTGTGTATAGAGAAAAGAAAAATGATGATTTCTTTTAAACTATCTAGCGGTGAAAAAAATCAAGTATCGTGAAAAGTAGTTGTACCTACACCGGATTTGCAATTAATAGGTACAAACTATAGGTAAAGTCAATTGTAAATTCAATACAAAACAAAACAATATGATTGATTTAATTGCCTCACAGGTTGCATGCTGTGTAGGTAGGTACAGCAATCGGTTGGTCTGTTTATTTTTTCACTTTTTTTAAATTTCTGCCTACCCTGTCTAAAAACTCTGTGCAGGCCACTGCTAATCATAGATGCAATTTTGCTATATATCTATATTTTTTAGAGAAAATTTTGTACATTGTGGCATTGTTTTCATATTCTTTTTGAGAAGGCCAAATATAAAAAAAAATATACAGAAACTGTTATGTATGAGAGTAGAATCGCGCGGTTTTTACGTGTAGGTTTTTTTTAGGTTTATTTATCTAGTGTCTTCTGTTTATAATAAGCGAATTAATCAAAGTAATTAAAAGACATCAAATTAATAATTTGTCATTGTACTAAAATCATCATTATTCAGATTATGTAATTGTTATAAGTTAATTATATTAATATTAATAAGAGTTATGTACCGTAATATTAATTTATGATAGACAAAATTGCTGTAAATTATAATTTAAAAAATATATTAATGATTTACAATATTACATTTTACATTTAAATGTTGTTTTATTACCTTAAACCCTATTAGAGATGGCGGCGTATCTCTCAACCTATAATGTTCCCACTGCCGGCACACAGGCCCCCTCTATGAGAGGAACTGGGCCGTAAACCACCACGCGGGCCCATTGCGGGTTGCCAACAACCCGCAATGGGCCCTCGTGGAAAAATCGAAGACATGTGACATCTAAATGTCGCATGTCTTCGATTTTTCGGTTGAAGGACTTGTCGGTTTCCTCACGATGTTTTCCTTCGCCGTTTTGAGTGCAGTGTTGAAGAAATGAAATACACAAAGTCCACCTGCCTGGGTTCAAACCACCCGAAGAACAGTGGTGGCCCAGTGGAAATACGGGAAACTATACAGCTTCTAAAATAATAATTAACTGTTACTTTACGTAACTCAACAAAGTTACTTATTTCTTTGGTATAAACATAGCATTACACGTGTGCGTTACCCAGGCCAGATGTTGTCGAAAATGGTCATTTGAATCTTATAGATAATTAGTTTTGCGGCTTCTGTAATTGTTGCGCACATTTTTAAATTTGTTGCGCTTATAGTTTTTTAATTATTTCACAAAAACATTTCCTGCTGGCGTAACGTTACCCCAGCCAGACCTTTTTCTTTCTAATGGGAATATTTAAATAATTACTAGCTATAAAATTAGTTGTCTAGATGAAGTAAATGTTGTGCCTTATTTTGTATTTGTTCTTTCATCGGTTGCGAAGTTATTCGAGATTTTGCTGGGGTAACGTTTTTGGTTTTGCTAGATCTTTGAAACGGTTAAGCGGATTCTTATCATATTTTGTACATGGCTTCTTGGGAATTAGTTTAAATTTGTTCTGCAATAAAAATACCAAAATAATACATAGCTTAAAGGTTATTTCATTAAATAGAAAAACACTTCAATTGGTCCCAGCACTCTCAATAAGAGCTCTAAAGACTAACTTTAAACGTTATTTTAAAGCTTGTAACTGCCTTCAAATGTACGTGAAGTTTCATTAGTATCCTGTAAGTATTTAACAAGTTATGATGATATTGAGTTCTTCACGAGCACGGTCTTGATGCGCGCGGTGTTATTTGGCCACTGGATTGGATATATGAACTGAATGTTATGTCAATTATTAGTTTTTTAGTTCAGTTGTATATCAGTAAAATTTCAGCTCAGTACATTGGATAATTAATGAGATAATACGATTAAAGTCATTAGGAAGTGAATGACCGTGGTAACCCGACCAAGTTTAGGTGGTTACGAAAAAGCGAAAACGCAGAACATTATACTATCTTTTGAAATGTTTAGTATAATACACCTTACAATTTCGGTACAGACGCGTACACTGTTAAATACATTAATAATATAATAATATCTGTACTATGAAAACATTATTATTATCTTCCAGTTGCACAAACTTATCAAAAATCACTGATATAACATGTCGTTCGGTGGGACGCGGAAGGGGTGGGGTGAAGGGGCGCATTGTTTGCATATCGCACTAAACATGCTCCGTAATCACATAATTCATCTTGTAGAGTGCGCATGCGTTTCGGCAGTTCCGTTTCCTGTTTTTGCAAATATTTATAGAGTGCGTGAGAGCTAATATAAAATAATAAGTGTGGCGAATTACTGCTAATGTGGAGTGCTTCTATTGATGATCATAGTTATGGTGCAGGCTGCTTGATGAATTCACGAACAAGATAAGCTTGTATAATGTAACTACAGAAATAGTAGCAAAATTATTGTTAATATGTACCTACATGTTAGGTACTTATCTAAAACTATATTTTTTTAAGGCTTAAATATTTAAATTTAGGAACTTATTATTTTCTTTTCTTTCGTACGTTTCGTTCGTTAGTTTCTTTTCTTTTCTTTACCTAGACTGGAATTCTCAACAATGATAACGACATATTTATCCTTCGCTACATAGTACCTAGTACATTAACTTACTACTATTACTTACTACATAGTACATTAATTCCCAAGAAGCCATGTACAAAATATGATAAGAATCCGCTTAACCATTTCAAAGATCTAGCAAAACCAAAAACGTTACCCCAGCAAAATCTCGAATAACTTCGCAACCGATGAAAGAACAAATACAAAATAAGGCACAACATTTACTTCATCTAGACAACTAATTTTATAGCTAGTAATTATTTAAATATTCCCATTAGAAAGAAAAAGGTCTGGCTGGGGTAACGTTACCCCAGCAGGAAATGTTTTTGTGAAATAATTAAAAAACTATAAGCGCAACAAATTTAAAAATGTGCGCAACAATTACAGAAGCCGCAAAACTAATTATCTATAAGATTCAAATGACCATTTTCGACAACATCTGGCCTGGGTAACGCACACGCATTACACTAGAAACTAAATAATAAAGATAGAAACTGAATGCGTGTTGAAGTTACCTATCTAAATGTGCCATCAATTTGAACTCTGAACTGCAGTTGTATTTAAAAATGAGTAGGTAGATAAATTATAGATTTAGTCGCTTTGCAGCAATTTAGTCTATGTATTTATAAATGTTTTGGTTTGAATTTGGTAGTTTTTTCTTGAAACTCTTGCTAGTGCTATAGTAACTTCCTTCAAATATAATAATACTAGCTTTTGCCTGTGGCTCCGCCCGCGTGGATGTCGGTTATCGCGTAAAAAAGTAGCCTATATCCTTCTCCATATCCCAGGCTATATCTTTGCCAAATTTCATGACGATCGGTTCAGCGGTTTAGGCGCAAAAGCGTCACGGACAGGCAGACAGACAGAGTTGCTTGCCACTATTGTAGTATTTTGTCAATTTATTAATGTAATATTGTACTCTAATAAAATGTATATATTCAGTCATTTGCAATCGAAAAATTATGCTTAATATTCAGTAATATAATTTATTCTTTACTACATACAATTTATTATTCTAATAAAAATAATATTTCCGGGCAGGAACTCTTTGCACTATGAACTAGAGATTTCGACTTTGCCTCATAGGTTGTTAAGGCATTTGCTACAGTCCCATCACAGATAATTGACCTCTGAAGCAGCAATCCAATAACAACCTTATCGTAACAAGAATAAAGATTGCAGTGATATTGAGAGACTTGTTAGTAGCAGCAACCCAAAAGCAAC
The DNA here is from genome assembly GCA_949091785.1 of Polymixis lichenea. Lineage (NCBI taxonomy): Eukaryota > Metazoa > Arthropoda > Insecta > Lepidoptera > Noctuidae > Polymixis > Polymixis lichenea. The sequence continues at coordinate 9,926,773 of OX420958.1, read as the reverse complement.
CTTTTTGTAACGAAGACAAAGATCAGACAATCAGTGCATAATTATTAGGGTAAAACCAGGATAGTTGCCCCAGGGGTATAGTTGCCCCAGGGGTATAGTTGCCCCGATGGTAATTACGTACTTTAGTTTCGCGGATGAATCACATGCTATTTGATTAACCTATCGAAAGACCCTCTAACTATCACTAAGTTGACCGTGTCACATGTCTCTGTGCGATTGCATGGGAAGATAAAATGCGATCAAAGTTTCTGCAAGATAGATATCCTGTTTCTCGACGGGGCATCTATCCTAAATGTAATTTATATCGATTAGGCAACTATCCCCTATGCGGGATAGATGTCCCAAAATATAGAGGTGCGCAAAAATCGCTAATACTCTGGAAATATTAAAGATAATGTTTGTTACTTTTTATAAATTTGCTGTTAAAAAATTAAAGTATCAGCTAGTTTTACAAATAAAGTATTTTGCTTTTTAACCGACTTCAAAAAAAGGAGGAGGTTCTCAATTCGACTGTATGTTTTCTTTTTAATGTTTGTTAAGTACCTCATAACTTTCGACTGGGTGAACCATTTTTGATGATTCGTTGTTTATTTGGAAGCTCATGCTTCATATAGATCTGATGATGCGTTTCGGAGACAGACAACGGAACTCTTCAAAAAATAACAGCAAATAAACCGCGATTGCTGCTATCGCATAAAATTATGCATTGTTTTGACCCCAAGGATGATGAAATTTCGAATTAGTGGGGTAGGTACTAGAATAACTAAAAAGTGAAAAATAAAAACTTTTTCCAAAAAAACAACCGACTTCCGAAAAAACACTACAAAGTGAAAAATAACTTTAATTTCGGAAGGCGGTGACTTCGGATATGTATTTAAATTTTTTGTCACCGCCTTCCGAAATTAAAGTTATTTTTCACTTTTTTTTTGGAAAAAGTTTTTTATATTGAGAGATATAGAGTGATTTGCAAATGTGTGGCAACTATCCGGCTTTTACCCAGTGTCTATTTTCTAAAGATGTCAACGTGAAAACTCAAATAATCAGCCTATAATATTCCCACCGCTGGGACACAGGCCTCCTCTCGATGAAAGGAAGTGGGCCGTAATGCTCCACGAGGGCCCAGTGCGGGTTGGTAGATGTCACATGTCTTAATTTTTTTTGCTTCTAGAACAGGCCGGTTTCCTCACGATGTTATCGTTCACCGTTTTGGGAGCAGTGGGTGAAGAAATAATTTACACAGAGCATAGCGCGTGTGTGGGTTCGAACCACTCGAAAATCGCGGCCGTTACTACTGCACCTTGAAAACTCAGTTTCTGTGAACTTGAAGTGAGTTGTCACACCCGCCTATCTATTATTGAGAAGATTTGTAGAAGGCAACTTAAGCGTCGTACTCCGATTAACAGCTAAGCTTACAGAAGTTTGGGTGGAGTATATTGCTCGCAGAACACAAACATAGGGTTGCAAAGTTGTGACCAGAGTGGTGCAAGTGATCACCGCGTAACGGAAAGCGCAGCGTGGTCAGGCGTTCCACAAAATGGATCGATGACCGGCCTCAAGTCTGCTATTGCAATGGTGTCGAATGGTCTATCATTGATTTCATAATTGTTAATTTTGACAAGTTTAGTAATCTACTAATATAATGGCGTCATTATGACATTCCAATGGTCAGCCACTGACACTCCATTGAAAGAAATGGCATTTATGATAATCTTGTACATAATGACAAATGAATGACTGACTTAGGCGGTAATCTGCTAAAATTTAACACTAATTAATAATATGTAAAAACATATTTAAATGAAATCGGGCATGAATCAATGTTCAAATTTAGTGGTAGTTTTTGGAAAATCATTTCTACTAACGGGTTTTTTAATATTGGCAATATGACAATGCCATTAGGTATAACACAATCCTATTACGAGACCATTGACCGACCAATGATCGACCATTATGAATTTATCAGATTACGAACTTTTAGCAAAATGACAATGGGATCGTGTTGGAATGACGAATTTATAAAAATAGCAGACTTGGGCCCCTGGTGTTGCTCGCGAAAAGACACTGCATGTAGCCACCATTGAACCAATCAAGTGGCGATACTTGTGGGAGGCCGATGTCCCGGCTTTTGGCAAAGTTAAACACGACGGCATCCTACTGAGTATTTACCTCTTCCTTGACAGTTCTTACGGGTAGTCAGTAGCTTACCAGTCTTACCAAGGAGTAGTGTGCGTTGTGGAGATCAGATACCTATGTAGTTGCTCCGTAAAATAAATAATAGTTTAAAAAACGAAAAAACACGCTCTAAAAACCAAACTTTTTGGTTTGGTTTTTGGTTTTGGTTTTTTGGTGGTTAAATTATTTTCTACTTTTTTAAGTAGAAAATAATTTAATTCTATTAAAAAGCGTGGCGCTGTGCGGTTGTGGCGCTGCCTGGGCCTATGTCCAGCAGTGGACTGCGATAGGCTGAGTTGATTTGTTGATTGAAAAAGCGTGGGGTGCTTTTTGAGATATTTTTATAATCAATTAATATCAAGCATCCCACGCTTTTTAATAGGATTACATTATTTTCTACTTTTTTAGTTTGGTTTTTAGAGCGTGTTTTTTAGTTTTTTAAACTATTATTTATTTTAAAATTTTTAGCTCTGCTGACTACAAAAGCGTGATTTTTTCAGTAAAAAAAAAAATTGAATTGTCATCAATCCTCGATAAGTTTAAATAGAATCTGACCGTTTGAAGTGGGTCAAAATCAAGTTCAAAGGAGTCGGTTACAAACAAACAAACATGCTTACAAACATATAACAGGTGAAGCTAATAAAAGCTAAAAAAAGCTGGTATTTAGCGGCATCCGCTTAGACTAGAAGCCGACCCTGAAAAAGCTGGGTAACGGCTAGGCACATGATGATGATAATGATGAATGGAACCGGAACATGTAAGATTCATTATTTACTTTAAGGTTCTTCACATCTGTAATCCCCTCGGACGTTTAAACGGGATGAAGAACAACATATCTGGAACATATGAGATGAGTTGTGACCTACGGGAGCCGCCACGTCCTGGCAATGAATGCTAGATGATACCGCGGCAGACCAAGACGAAGATAGCGGTGCAAGTTCTACTTCTACTCCTTCTGAAAGGGCGGGCTTACATTCGCAGTGGTTTGAATTGTGTGGAAATGGAAGAGAGAGGTATTTGCCCTAGCAGTGGCACAGTAGGAAATACTGATGCTCTAAAAACTCTTTACTTTCACGATATTTGAACCTCTTTTTATTTTTCTGGCCTTCTCTGGCTCTCTCAGGTTGGTCGTTTGCAGTTTCTTGGCTATTTAGTATCGGGCAAGGCACATTGCTCGCAGAATTGATAGCCGATCGGGCTGGAAGGTTCTGGAGTGGCGACCGCGTACTGAAAGAGGTAGTGCTGGAAGGCCTCCTACAAAATGGACCGATGACTTGGTGAAGGCCGCAGGAATCCACTGGATGCGAGAAGCACAGATCCGGTCGAAGTGCACTTGTGGGAGGCCTATGTCAACGTCTTTCGGCTGAAATTATGAAAATGTTTTGAGGTTCACAATAAGAGGTGCAATCACTTTATTAGAGTTTTCAATCATATTTCTAGGAGCGCAAAATGGAAATTATTATAAAGGTTCGATTATAAATACTATTCTATTCTATTTTTAAATATGGCAAGCAAAGCCGATTTCGACTATTCTGCCAATGTCGAAAGTGAATTGGAAAAGCATGTGTGCATTATTAAAAAAAAAAACGATATTAATCTTCGATTATACAGTTGGGCTTAACTGTTGATCTTGTGGGGTTAGTACTGGACTGAAACAAACAAAGAATAAATAAATTAAATACTTATAATAATAATTGTTAGAACATTAAAAATACATTATATACAACATAAACACAGATTGGGGGAACAAATCATGATTTTATATTATTGTGACGGATGAAAATCATCAGCGCCACAAGCAGTTCAGGAGAGGAATGAGTTAAAAGATAGGGGAAATTTATCGGAAGAGGAATCTTAAATTTGGTGACGAATTATAAATACAACAAAAATAAAAACATGTCATGACTTTACAAACGTCAAAACAATTCTCTATGACAATCTTTTAACCCACATGCTCACTGACTCGGTCATAATAACTGGATACAAAAGTATTTGTACATCATAGCTTAATTAATGTACGGTTCGGTTAAAACCTTGACCAAGTGAGGTGCTAAGTGCGTTACATTGTGTTTTATGTGATAATGGAGCATTTCAAATAAGTATTATTATGTATGGTAGACTTATAGGTATGTTTGCGAGTGACTCGGCTATTTTTTTTTTCAGGGTTAACCTGAAGTGATTTTTCTTGGCTAAAATTAATTAACATCAAAATCAAAAGTCATTTATTCAAATTAGGCTGAGAATCAGCACTTTTCGAATGTCAAAATTACATAAGACAGTCCCCCGAAACGCCCGCCCTTCACCACTTCCTAGTGCTTTAGCTGTGAAGAAGAAGTGGCGCAACAAACTCCCCATCAAATGTAGTTCCTGTTTTGCAAGCACCGGTTTAATACATATTTATTGTTATTTATTTCAGGCACATTACCCATACTTTTGTTAGTATTATTTAAACTGTGTTAGTATAATTACATTCACTACTTAATAAACAAACATAAACAAATCAGGTACAAAAATAAATGTGTACAGTATTCCACAAGTTGCATTGTATTTAATACAACTTAAGGAACACTATATATACACCGTGACATTTCAGTCGTCTTACAACGGCAGCCCACTTCATGTATCCAATGACTACTAATCATATAAAAAACAAAAAAAAAATTGTACTTATTTATGAATAACAAAAAAATTAAAAGTATCATTCACTAAGACACATGATGTAGTTTTGAACACCCTCTTATGGAGATGGAATGAATGATGAAATTTAATGGTATTATGGAAGGTAGGTAGAAATATTCTACCGTTTGATACGTGAACATTATTGATAGGGAGGGTGTTTCATAATTCTAAGGCACTATTTATTTATTCTTAGTACCTATATCTTAATTAAAGGTAACAATTTTTTTTTGCGCCTGTAGGTATTTTATGTCGGATACATTGAGTGGACCACCTTTGTAAGATGACTAAAATGTCACGGTGTGCATTATGCCATCATCTGCATACACCTGGCAACAATAAATGCACTGCACACAGGTGCCCCGTCAGATAGCCCTCAGTTTTGGTAGCAACAATGCTCAGGAGACCATTGTCGCTGTCTCGCATCCGACGTAGCTTAATGAAGCGGATCTTTTACGCATGATCGCAAAAAAGTCATCTGTACGCGCTGCTGCGAATATCCCAGAGCAGTAACAAAGTAACAGTAACAGTACTTATATAGTAAAAATAAAAAACAACCGACTTCCGAAAAAATACTACAAGTGAAAAATAACTTTAATTTCGGAAGGCGGTGATTTTGGATATGTATTTAAATTTTTTGTCACCGCCTTCCGAAATTAAAGTTATTTTTCACTTTGTAGTGTTTTTTCGGAAGTCGGTTGTTTTTTTTTGGAAAAAGTTTTTATTTTTCACTTTTTAGTTATAGTACCTAACACACTAATTCGAAATTTCATCATTCTTGGGGTCAAAACAATGCATATTTATGCGATAGCAGCAATCGCGGTTTATTTACTGTTATTTTTTGAAGAGTTCCGTTGTCTGTCTCCGAAACGCATCATCAGATCTATATGAAATTAGATAATATGTGTGGTCCCATTATAAAATGGGACCATACGGGAAGCACGAGCTTTCAAATAAAAAAAGAATCATCAAAATCGGTTCACCCAGTCGAAAGTTATGAGGTAATAAACCTAAAAAAATAAAAAAATAAACGTACAGTCGAATTGAGAACCTCCTCCTTTTTTTGAAGTCGGTTAATAAAATAAAACACAGCGCTATTTAGCCAGTTTTGTTCAAATCCCCTGCAATAAGCGGAGCCTACATTGCCTTTAACCGCACACAAATCCAGGGCCCTGCTCGGTGAGTTGCTCAACGAAGGTACGGGTAACTTCTCCCGCTCTGCGTGGAGCGGGAGGGCGTGTCAGACTTTAACTGACTAAAACCCACCCGTGTTCCCTCAGTTGCCTGTGTGCCAGGGGCCGTAGTATCTCTTTCGAACAACCCGCACCCCTGGATTGTGAACACCGTTAGTTTATAATTAATCTAGCGAGATTATAAACTGTCGATAAATTGTGAAACTTCCAAGTTAGTGGCAGTTACTTAACTATTTAGTAATAGCGCAAGATACTATCCGTCTCGATACCAGTTCACAATTTGACGGACAGAGATTATAAACTATCGAAAAATGTAAATGGTTTTTGCAGTTCACAATCCTGCTAATATTATAAACGCGAAAGTTTGTAAGTATGGATGGATGGATGTTTGTCACTCTTTCACGTAAAAACTACTTAATGAAACTTTACAATAATATAGCTATAACAGAATAACACAGGCTACAATTTATAAAGATATTGTGTGAATTGTCCAAAATATGACGATAAGTGTCAAGTGAGTAGGAAAAAATCTACCATCTGCGAGCTATTCTGGCGTGCGCTGCCAAAACCGCTAGAGTTACACTTAAGTAATGTATCTTGGAAATGTTTATCTTAAATAGTCCTACAAAAAAGCCCGTCATGGTATATATCTATATGTTATGTGTAAGCTATTATAGCCAAAATAGTGAACCATAAATACAATAAAAATTTATAATTTATTTCTAATGATCAGTGATCGGAATAGGCTGACTATATTTGCCTAAACTTCGGAGAACAGAGACAGAAAGTGGATACTTCCTTACGACTGTATTTTTTTTCCCGGGATTCGGGAAAAATCTTCAGTAAATTGAAAATAGATTTAAAAGATTTGATGCAACAACGGTCAGTTTAAGGATAATTCTAATACATAATTTAAGTTACATTAGTTTTAGTGAAAACCCGAAAATTTGGTAATTGCAAGGTTTAGTTAAAAATAGCCTTTACGCATCTTAAATAAAGCTTGTTTTCAACTTACTGAAGATTTTTCCCGAATCCCGGGAAAAAATAAAATAGTTGTAAGGAAATCTCCACTTTCTGTCTCTGTTCTCCGAAGTTAAGGCAAATATAGTGCATATTCCGATCACTGCTAATGATAGATATACGATAGAAAGGACCTTGGACATGAAAATAAGCTACTCGAAGTACTATTCCTGCGCAGACGAAGTCGCGGGCACCAGTTAGTTTATAATAATGAAGATAATAAACTAACGGTGTTCACAATCTTACGATGACATAATACAAGTGTCAAATTATTTTTTTTGAACCTCCACAATCAAGTCAAATGGAGTTTTTGGCGGGATCGCGTTGGAACATGTCGCACGAATTTTCATTTTCATGGAATTTAGTGAAATAGCGAATTAAATTGTATAATTTTGATAGTGAATTATTCAATTTAGTTACGTGTGAGTGCACAAGTGTAGTGAAGGAGAAAATAAGTGACTAACGTGGACTTTTCCTGTTCCCCCCAAATATTCCTAATAGGTTGTTGTAAAGTTACTACCGCTTTACAATAACTTTGACTTGACTGACTAAAGACGACTATGACTGTTTTGTAACTTCGTGCCAGATATCGGGCCATTTACTTGATCTAAAAGAAAATTTACTTGACACTGGCTAAATGCACAAACCGTGTGAAGCCAAAATACAATTTAAAAAAAAATATCTAACCAAATACTGGGTAACACGATACCCGATGGTAAGATATACCTAATGATACCCACTCATTCATTTAAACATAGTTATGTACGCAAATTCTATTATACCTGCGTCAAATGATATTACAAATAGACACTTAACAAGATTTACAAGAATATAAACCACAAACGATTCATTATCGCTAACTGGAAGTGTCAATAATGGGAAATACAAAACGTTCTTTGTCACACTCACTTAACTATTAATTTTCCTATTAAGTTTCTTGGCGGGTAAATATGGAGGGCTTGTGACAATCACGTGGCTTGTTGTAAGTTACAATAATACCATATATTTCAAGTAACTTAAAGGCTGTCCATTAGGTACTAATGGATAACCTTGAAATGGTTCATGGTAGAAGTAATGGCCATTCAGAAAAAAAAACATTTTCTAACTGTATTGTTTCTGTATAAAAAAAATAAAAAAAAGAACAACCGACTTCCGAAAAAGTAATTTTAAAAACCCCTGACCCGAACAAAAATTAACTGACCTAGATGACGATCATTTTTTTATGCCATATTTGTACGATGGCGAAACATATTTGAATCAATAAACAAACTTGCACTGATCTGCAAATTGCAAAAAAAAAAACGTAAGAAAATGTGAATTTCGAGTGATACTTTATAGGATTTGGACATGCGAAACTACCTACATATCTGCTTACCTACAGCTAACCTAACTACTTTAGCCATGTAAGAAAAGAGGGAAAGAAAATACGCTTATTTATTATTACATTTAATACCTGTTACAAATTAATGCTTTAACAGTGCCATCTATGTTTTACTTACAGTACTGTTATGTGACGTAAGTTGATGCTACGGTTGCACGTTAGTAGAACTTGGCACAGAAGATAGATGTCGCTGATTAGCTTGATTTCATGCCAGTTTACAAAAGATGGCACTGCATTCGTGTCTCGGAAGATATTATTACAGTATTTATTTATGTAGATTTTCTACTTTTATGTTTACTACAACTTAAACATGTACTTAAATTAAAACTTTTAAAGGCACTTTTGAATACTTCAAAGTAGGATACAGAAATATGCAACTAGTGGCCTATTCCAAAGTGTACCTACCCTACCTAATAAGGAACTTGACTTGACTTTGAGGGTGGGAAATCACCAAATAATTTCTCCCGCTCTGGGTGGAGCAGGAGGGCGTGTCAGACTTTTACTGATTAAAACCCACCCGTGTTCCTACAGTTGCCTGTGTGCCAGGGGCCACGGTATCTCTTTCGAACAACCCGCACCCCTGGCAGACGTCGGCCCTTGCGGACTCCACCAGTTGGTGCTGACATCTCTTTGAGGCGCGCGTCGAACACAACGCGCCGTGGACCCAGGACACGCGCCATCATCAGCGAGATATTTGAGTGAGCACGACATACTCTGAGCCGCCAGGTTACATATAGTCAAGTCAATTGGATGGCAAAGAACAGGTAATCAGGAAGTCCGACTGATGGTCTGAGGAAGAGGAACAGGGTATAAAGTTAACTCATCCTTATGCTTGGCTATTCTGTAAAAATCTCACCGTGAATCTTAAGTGAAGTAAGTTTAAAGTGAGCTGCCATTTTATCTGATGCTAGAAATTGACACTATTGACTGCTCACTTCGGGTTTACTGCTTGATTTCGAATGTCATATGCTCGATGGCCTATTCCCCGAAGTCATGAGATCGAACGTCCAAATTGTCGAAATTCAATAGCATCGCTGTCCCAAAATTTCGAATAGCCATTAATTAGATTGAGCATCCGTTTCGCCGAAAAGCCATTGCAATGATAATCCTATCCATCGAATGTCTATATCACTACTGATTGATGTCAGGTCGTTGTGATCAGAGTGGCAAGGACATCGAGCACGGCGCGTTACCATGAATTCAATACCTAAATGATTCTAGAGCAGAAAGTTTTCGTAGATATCTACGTTAAGTATCAAAAAAGAAACATTCCTAGCGGTTATTATGTTTCTACCAAAGAACAAATTTTTCGTCAGTTCATCATCATCGTCATATCAGCGAAAAGACGTCCACTGCTGGACATAAGCCTCCCCCAAAACGGGGAATTTTCCATAATCGCCACGCTTGGCAGGCGGGTTGACGATCGCAGTATGATGGCCAAATGTATAGAGAATGCTGCTGCCCATTCTCTAGTAAGTCCCTTAATCGCCTTCTACGACACCCACGGGAAGAAATGGGATGGTGTAATTCTTTTACGTCCGGCACCACACGGTACAGTTTCATCAGTTATTTAAAAAAAAATGTAACGAGTATTTTAAATATTAGATACCTTTTCGAGCAGCATGAATAAAACTAAAAACAATTGAATATTCAGCAATTTGTCTACTGTATCTAATGCCAAAGTCAGCCACGTGTTTCATGAATAAATTAAATATGATTCCACAAGTCACTCTTAACCTAATTAAAAAACCAGGCAAGTGCATGTCGGACCACGCACAATCAAGGGTTCCGTAGTTGCGATGAGTTTATCACAAGAAAAAACATAACATTGTAGTTGAAAAAATGGTTTCCCATGCATCGATTTATGGACGTCACGGTGAATTCTCCAACTGCATACTAAGTTTGTGATCGCAAAAAAAAGTAATATCCTACTTCCTACTTATCCTATTAATATAATAAATGTGAATGTATGTTTAGATGTTTGGGTGTATGTTACTTAGTACCTATAGTTTTCAATGTTTTGTTGGTATATTGGCGTGTGCTAGCTGACGCATGGCAAATTTAATGTTTTTTGTGTTTCGTAATGTTAATTACCTACTATTGTATAGAATCAAGTTCTTCTAACTTAACAGACAGCTGTGCTGCTGCGGAGTTTGTTGCGCCACTTCTTCTTCCCAGCTAAAGCACTAGGAAGTAGTGAAGAGCGGGCGTTTTAGGGGGACTGTCTTATGTAATTTTGCCGTTCAAAAAGAGCTGACTCTCAGCCTAGTTTGAATAAATGACTTTTGAATTTGATTTCGATTTTAATCACGCAAAACCGACTGAACGGATTTGTATTAAATTTGGCACACAAATAGATTATAACCTCGATTAACACCTAGGTAATTTTTTTTCCCGATTGTACGTTCCCTTGAATAATATTCAACATGCACACGCAGGCGAAGCCGCTGCCAAAAGTATTCTATAGGTAAAAGATAGTATCTTTAGATGTTTGTTAGTCAATCACGTAAAACAGCCAAATGGATTTGTTTGAAATTTGGCACACATAGTTTACAATCGCATAGTTTACAACCTGGAGTAATAAAATTGTCTAGTTGGATAATCGGCCCTTGCGGGTGGGGCCAGTTGGTGCTGACATCTCTTTGAGGCGCGCGTGGAACACAACGCGCCATCGACCCGGGCTTGGTCCTTACCGGATAGCGAGCTACCCATTACTCGTCGTCCGCAAGCCCGCGCCTACGGTGGCCGGGAATCAGCCTGGGATTCCCGACGCCCAGGGAGTCTCCTGCGAAGGCTGCGGCCATGAGGGCGCATGTACTGCCTCTCCCTCGCGTGCGTCGCCTCCCTCTTTGCGAGCATCACTGCTTCGCTGAAGGAGGTGACGGCTAACCATGCACTCTCGCTCCGTACTATGGCCTGGACCAGGGCCGGACGCGAGAGATCGCCGCCGCCGATCGCCTCCACGAGGACACTGCGGTGCTCCGCCCAAGCCGGGCAGACCTCCACCGTATGCTCCACCGTGTCTACAGGGCGATCTTCGCAATGGAAACACCCGGGCGTTTCCTCCCGCCTTATGCGAAACAGGAAACTCCCGAACAGCCGTGTCCGGTGAGGACCTATGTCAGGCGGAAGGTGAGGACGCCATGCCGCCTCTCAAGCCACTCCTCAAAGAGGGGACTTACCGCCGCAATCGTGGCGTGCCCATCTAGTAAGTCCCTTAGTCGCCTTCTACGACACCCACGGGAAGAAATGGGATGGTGCTATTCTTTTACGTCCGGTACCACACGGAACGGAACGACGACGTACGGAACCCTAAAAATGGCGTAATCACACGTATTTTTGCTCATCTTTCTATCTATGTCAAATTGAACTCATTTTCCATTTCATTTCAACCGGAAACACTGAATTTCCGAGAAAATGCGTCATGATGGACTCATTAATTTTTTTTGTTTACATTTTAATTAATTAATTGTATCTGTTTTGTTGAAATCCCCGGGCCAGTTCTGTAATCTGGAGATAGGTAGGTGACTAGGTTCTGCTCGCGACTTCATCCGCGTGATTTTTATTGTTTTAACAATAAACGACACTCGAGAATACTATAGCTTCTCATTGGTGCAAGAATTTTCGAAATCGGATCGGTAGTTCTGATGATCCCCAAGATACAAACTCACAAATGTTATCTCTTTCTCTTTTTTCTCTGCCTTTTTTGTTTATCAATATAAACAAAAAACCCTTGTTTATCAATGTCTCTTAATAATATTAAACACTATAGTATTATACAACATTACTTTTAGTATATGCGAAACCTGAATTTACTCGTACTTCGTTCAGAGTAACTGAATCGATTCTAATAATTTCTACACCATTTTATGTTTTTTCCAAAAAAGTTTTGCAAGTGTGATGGAAAATGTTATCACCAGTTAATTACAATACAATCGCAGTACGGTTAGGTACCTACTGCCTAATTATTATCAATGTGCACAATACGACGCACGGGGGCCGCGTGGTGACGCATGTTTGTGTAGACAACTAGGTAACTTAACAAGCTTATAACTTTGTGATTTTTCATAATACAGTTTTGAAGTTTTGTACATAGATTCTTTACATAAAAATACTAGACACGTGTTTCGGGTTTCGCATATACTAAAACTAGGGTTGTTGAAGTAGGACTTCGATTTCTAAATAGGTCTTAAAGAGTCTCCATTTCCCCCCCAGTGGGGTTCCCGCATTGTCGTTGCGGGGGGCTCAGTAACCGTGGTCATCCTCCCACGGTGAAGCGAAGAGGAACCCCAAGGTGGGGCCGCTCGTCAGGGCTTGTGCTTCCAAGCCGACGACGTAGCGGCCAAAAAGTAGGTTGCGGTGAGGTGCATCGCAACTGAGGCGGGCCACGATGTCGAATGGGAGGCATCGCGGCTGAGTGTTACAGGCTGCGGCGGAGGAGGAGTGCCGGTACTTCTGAGTAGCGCTCTTCCCTTCCGCAGCCTGGACGGGGCCGCCACCGTTTGATGGCGGACGCGGTGGGGCCGCAGGGGAAGAGGAGTGTCGGTATAGCGTTTGCCGCTCTCCCTATCCCCTGCGGCCGAAAAGTGGTTGGCGGCGGGGCCACTGTACTAACCCGTCGCAGGAGGACGTCAGCAGCAGCTGGTGGGGCCCGCAAGGGCCGATGCCTGCTAGGGGTGCGGGTTGTTCGAAAGAGATACCGCGGCCCCTGGCATACGGGCAGCTGAAGGAACATGGGTGGGTTTTAGTCAGTAAAAGTCTGACACGCCCTCCTGCTCCAACCAGAGCGGGAGAAGTCATTTGATGATTTCCCAACCACAAAAAAAAAAAAAAAAAGAGTCCCCATTTCGTTCAGTCCTGTTAGTTATTGGAGATTTGTAGATGATTCAAGTCTGAAGTGTAAATATGATGCTACTGCACTAAGGCAAGGTCATCCTCATCTAACTGGAAGCAGCTGAATACCAATATCTTTCATGGAGCGACTACCTATCTGACCTCCACAACCCAGTAACTGGGTAATGCAGTCGTGGTATGACTGATTGACAAATTTTCAGGCTTCAGACTACCCGAAAGGACTGCCAAAGATGGCAGCCGGGACCAACGGCTTAGGGGGCGTGCATTAATTACGTGAGGCAATTTTGGCGATTTTTCGATCCCACCCCCACTCTGGTGTGATGTCGTGAGATTTAGCTCAACCCTCCCCCCTTCCCCATAATCTCACGTGAGATATTTCATAATGCGTATTTTTTATGTAAAAACGTTAATCTGTGCTTATTTGCGATGGATTTATGCATTGCGTTTGGTTGCCTCGGCTGGCCGGTGGTGGTTTAACAATCGAGGGAGCTACTGTGCTACTTTGTGGCGTTCATAACTGTGATAAATATGATTGTGTAGTATTTAGCTATATTGGTGGACAAAAAAATGGGGGTTATATTAAGTAAAACATGTTTTACTTAATTTAACCCAGTTTTCTTGCAATTTACATTGTATCTTTGCGGAAAAAAAATACGTGATATTTTTCGAGACCCCTCCTCTCCCTCATGTGAGATTGGGTGAGATTCGCCTCGACTCCCTCCCAACCCCCAAACGCCTCACATAATTAATGTACGTCCCCTTAACATGCTTTCTGAGGCAAATAGGGGTCTTGATATTTCTGTAATGAATGGTCATTCATGCACGGACCAAACTCGGAAAGCGTAGCGTTACTTCCGATCGACCCGTGCGGCTCTTACGACAGTCCCTACGTATAATCGCCTAAGTGGCAGATACATGATTTGCATGTTTTATTTTCGTTACTTTGATGACCAGGTGGATATGGCTCGGGAGCGTAGGGCGCTGGCGATGGCGCACACTGGTCCCAAATTAAAAAAAAGTGGACATTGATAGTAGACCGCTGATATTTTTTTTTATTGTTGATATAATGATAACAGATAAGGCAAAAAAATATTATTGTCCTACTTCAAATACTTTTCTCTATAAAAAATATTTCTTTTTTTTTTGTATGGGAGTGATTACATTTTACTCAATTTCTCAAAAACCTTAAGCGATGTCGAGATGGCATTCACATATGTTAGAAAACTAATAATTCTGAGTATTTGGCTCGAAGAAACTTATTGCTTATCTCTGCGTACTTTCGAGATAATAGTGACAGAAAATAACAATTCTTTTTAATGTTAATTGTTCGCTTTTTTTTAATCATAGCCTTACTCATATCGCAATAGGTCCGCTGGCCAGCAAAATGGAGCTTCGACGCGAGTTTGCCGGGATAACAAGATGGCCGCCTCTCATGACGTAACGTAATACGGTCACGAATCGCGCGCGTACACCTCACTCAGTGTACAACTAAATGTGGTTGCGATAAGACGTGTCCTTATTTTTTCTGTGCGCTTGAAGAAATGCTTGCTGTTTGTTTGTTTTGTTATTGTTGTATTTTGAATCTTTGGATTTTAAAATCAAATAATTTTTGTTTGTCTTTCTTTCGTCGAATTTGTTTTCGTAATTTTTTTTGTTAAAATCAAAGTCACTTTGTCTTTGATATCTTTGATTCTAATTTGTTTTCAATTTTCCTTAAAATTATAATATGTCCGCATTTGTCACCAACTTAGACTTATACGTTGTTCTTAAATCAGGAGGTGGTTTTAAAAATGTCGAATTTTTATTTAATGCCCTTATTGAACGTATTGATGTTGAATTGTCTTCCGAAGATTTGAGTAATATTAAATTATTTTGTCGTAATTTTTCAAGTAATATCTCAAAAAGATGGTCTGCTTCCAGTAGAGCTCAAAAGACCTTTCTTAACAAAAATTCAGACTGGTTACAATCCCAAATAGTTTGGCCAAAATGTCAAAATATCGATTTAAGCAGCATTTTTAAAGTTGCCGAGGAAGTAATTCCAAATTTCGAAACGCAAGTGGATACTCATCAATTAAGTTATGGTACAAGTAAAAAACCATTTGTTGATATATCTGATAAACAGAAGAAAAGGCGTTCTCTAACACTTCTAGATCACACAGAGGAGGAATTAGTTTATGCTTTATGTGCCAAATTAAAAGAGTCTAAAAAAACAAAATTAGCAGCTATATTAAACGAACTCAGCCAAAACAAGGAAAAATGTGAGATGGTATATGATGTACTATTCGCTAAAAAGACTGACAAACCGTGTTTACCAGATGATAAAACGTTAGCGCTTTACACCTCAACAAATTTGTCAAAATGGCAATATCGAAATTTAAGAACTATTCTTGCTTCAGAGAAAATGTATGGTCTTCCATCCTATCAAAAGCTCCTGGAAGCTAAAAAAACTTGTTATCCTCCAGAGTCAGACATAACTGTAACTGAATCTGATGCTAAGATAAGACTTCAATCGCTTCTAGATTTGACAACTAATAGGATATTAAAAACAATTCAGCACAACTCTGCCGACAAAAAATCGCTAAAACTAATAAGCAAATGGGGTTTTGACGGGTCATCTTCTCAAAGTAATTATAAACAAAAGTCACACTCCCACACTAAAATTGACGATTCTTCAGTTTTCATGATTAGTTTGGTTCCGCTTCGTTTGGAAGAAGAGAGTGGTACTATCTTGTGGCAAAATCCTGCTCCCTCTTCAACAAACTATTGTCGTCCAATTGGCTTTATATTTGCAAAAGAAACAAATGAATTGATAAAGAAGGAAAGTGCATCCTTAGAGGAAGAAATTCGTAATCTTGTTCCCACAATTGTAGATAATTTTGATATTAAACATGATTTGTACATGACTATGATTGATGGGAAAATTTCTACTGTGATTTCCAATACTTCTTCTGCAGCTGTTTGTAATATTTGCAATACCCCACCTAGCAAAATGAATGACTTGGACTTTGTATCCAAAAGACTCATCAGAGAAGATATGTATAATTATGGTCTGTCTTCGCTTCATATGTGGATAAGATGTATGGAATGTATTTTACACATTTCGTACAACTTAGACTTCAAAAAGTGGGCTGCACGAAAAGAAGATAAATTGTTAAAAGAAATTAAAAAGAATTTGACACAAGAAGAATTCCGGGAAAGAACTGGTTTGTTAATTGACATAGTAAAACAGGGATTTGGTACAACCAATGACGGTAACACGGCAAGAAGGTTTTTTGAAAATTATGAAGTATCTGCTGAAATAACGGGTATCCACCCTGATTTAATCAAGAGATTTGCAGTCATTTTACAAACAATTTCATCTGGTCAACTTATTAATACCAACTTGTTTAGGGAATATTGTAAAGAAACAGCAATGCTATATGTAAACTTATATCCATGGTATTACATGCCTTCAAGTGTCCATAAATTGTTGATACACGGTGCTGATATTTGTGAAAATTTCTCCTTTATTCCGATAGGCATGCTTTCCGAAGAAGCTTCCGAAGCGAGGAATAAAGATTTCCGGAATGTTAGAATGGCACATACAAGAAAAATCGGTAGAGTTCAGACTAATTTAGACATTATCCACAGCTTTCTAATTAGCTCAGATCCTTACATCAGCCATATCAAACCAAAGTTTGCTCGTTTACATAAACAGTTGTTTCCAGAGGCTAGTGCTTTGATCTTGAACAATGAATTGCTTTCGTTGGAAAACGAGGAAATAGAGATTTCTCAAGAGAATATAGACCCAAATATTAATCTTTCACCATAATATTTTTTCAGAATCGTTTGTGAACATATTCAACTTTATGTTTGCAGCTTAATATGTCTTCATTTTGATTGTTTTTTAGAACTGATGAAAGTACTCCTTCAGAAAGGTCATAGCTTTTCAGTCATTAGTGAGCCCCCATAACCTCTTTTACAGAGAAGTCTCTTTTTACTTATTTGACATTACGCATACATTATAATTATGTGCTAAAGTAAGGCTATGATTAAAAAAAAGCAAAAAATTAACATTAAAATTTTTTTTATTTTCTGTCACTATTATCTCGAAAGTACGCAGAGATAAGCAATAAGTTTCTTCGAGCCAAATACTCAGAATTATTAGTTTTCTAACATATGTGATTGCCATCTCGACATCGCTTAAAGTTTTTGAGAAATTGAGTAAAATGTAATCGCTCCCATACAAAAAAAAAAGAAATATTTTTTTTACAGAAAAGTATTTGAAGTAGGACAATAATATTTTTTTGCCTTATCTGTTATCATTGTATCAACAATAAAAAAAAATATCAGCGGTCTACTATCAATGTCCACTTTTTTTTAATTTGGGACCAGTGTGTGGCGGTCCGATGTTACATGTTGGTACGCAGGTTAGCACGGTGTAGTGAACAAGTTAAAGCGGAGATTTCTTGAAAACGATCAGAACGGTGGTTTTTAAAACCAGTGTATCTCTTTAACCGTAAATAATTTTGCAAGCAAAACAATGTATGGTACATTCAAGTTTATTTTGCATACAGTGATGGAACTCAAAACATGAGAAAACACACTTTAATGCATCAAAAAAATCTCAAAGTCACCTCTTAATTATCTTTAAAATCGGTTTATCCCTTCAATAACAATTATAATTATAATTAAAAATATACCATAAAATTCCAGATACCAAACTGCATTCAGTGATGGATTATTTATTATTAAATGTTAATATATAATTTTATACGATTTTATTTGCACTTTTACGACGTACGTTTGCTCATTTATTATTCGAATTCATTACAACAGATTTTAACCCGTATCGGATTGCAATAAGAACTATTATCGGTCATAACGACATTATTTAAAGTTACCAGGGCCATAAAGTAACTCTCTTTAAAGCTTACTGCCAGGTCTTCTACACGTGCAGCCTGTGGATTAATGATAGCCAGCGGGCAATCAGCGCCCTACGAGTACAATATAATAATGGTTTCAGGCTGCTGTTGGGGTTACCCCGTTTCTGGGGGGCCTACTATATTATGCTTTACTAACATAGTCTTCTTCAAGATTTCTGCTTACTAACCGGCTATGAAGATTACTTGTCCGAAATAAAGGTTATTTTATATTTATACTATCGTTTAGTTGAAGAAAAATAAGTCTACGATGTCAAAATGCATTTTAAAACCATTATGACATTACATTAACTAGAATATGATATACGCGTGTACTTTTTTTTTTGTGTGGGAAATCATCAAATAACTTCTCCCGCTTTGGGCGGAGCGGGAGGGCGTGTCAGACTTTTACTGACTAAAACCCACCCGTGTTCCCTCAGTTGCCTGTGTGCCAGGGGCCGCGGTATCTCTTTCGAACAACCCGCACCCCTGGCAGGCATCGGCCCTTGCGGGCCCCATCAGTTGCTGCTGACATCTCTTAGAGGCGCGCGTGGAACACAACGTGCCGTCGACCCGGGCTTGGTCCTTACCGGACAGCGAGCTACCCATTACTCGCCATACGCGTGTACTTTGAAGCGCTCTTTTGTAAAATTTGTCATTTGTAGTTTGGGGATTATACATAGAGACCGTCGATATCACCATGCCCGTCATGCCCTCGTTGCTGCGAATGAACTTTAACACATACACAAAAACATAAACTCTTCCCATTCTCCTTCTTATCATGGGGGTAAGCATGGGGCTCTTTGCTTCGTTGGCGTTTATACATCTACAGGCTTAGCATGAATAATATCCTATAAGTACCGTGTTTCTGGCAAATAAAGACATTCATTCATTCATTCATACATTCGTTCGTTCATTCATTCATTCATTCATTCATTCATTCATTCATTCATTCATTCATTCATTCATTCATGACGATTACTATTTCTACGATGAATAGACAGTACTTTTTCAATACAAAGTCACATTTCGTTTCTCCATTTTTGACATCGCACCGTAGCCTGGCACACAGGCAACTGAGGGAACACGGGTGGGTTTTAGTCAGTAAAAGTCTGACACACCCTCCCGCTCCACCCAGAGCGGGAGAAGTTATTTCATGATTTCCCACCCAAAAAAAAAACCGTAGATATCCTTCTACAATCTGTTATTTTGTCTTTCGTTTCTAACGATCTTTGTCTATACTCCATAGGTTTAGGTAGTTAAAAAAGGGTAAACAAAAAAAACCACGTGACTCATAGATGCGAAACCTTTTATTTCAAATGTTAAGATCATATTATTTGTAGTCATATAATAATAGGCTCTTTTCGGAATCTGATTCAGAATCTGATGAGCTAACATTAATAATAAATCGTTCCGTTGCATCATCAATTATTTTCCTAGCTATAATAACACAATTTAACAAAATCGAAACGCACTCGCAAAATCGTAAATGTCGATTGTTGAGAGCACTGTCAAAGTCTGGTCTACATCACATACAGTTGTACTTTTCAATTTTGGGCTCCTAACAATAGGCAGATTACAAAATATTATATTATTGTAATTAATCTAACAAAAAAATCGTGCTCAAGTAGTTACATCTAGGAAAAGTAGCTTACAAATAAATGATAAAGTTTATTAATTATTAATAAAGAGGAAACTATCGTATAAATCGAAAGTAAATATGATTTTGTTACACCGTATTTTTAAACAAGAAAGTGTCAAATCAAATCAAATCAAAATATTTTATTTCACAAAAACCTGCAAGGGCACTTATGAAACGTCAGAAGCTAGGTGCACGGTTCCAATTTGTCGCTTCCTATGGAGAAGAGCCGGCAAGAAACTCCACGGTTACTCTTTTAAAAATAATTGGATTTTATAATGTTTTCAAATTACAGTGATATTAGGTATGGGAGGACAGTGCAGGCCTGTCAATAAGTACCAGGTACTTAGAGGAATGAAAATAAAGAATAGAAACTGTAGGCCTACAACGTTCTCTCATTCACAATATGTAAAAGAATCTACATAAGTAAAAAACCAAGTGATATGATTTCCATGAGAATCACTAATAAATACTCGATATTACAAGTGTTGTATAATGTCAAATAATGACGAGAATATGTCAGAAAGTGTAAAAATTAAAATTAATAAAATTAACATTGTAATTTGGAAGAAGTTAATAGACGCTCACATAGTTAAGGTGCTAATGAGTTACCAGGGAAGCCACATGTGCAGAAGGAATTAACGCCAAACTTCCTTGTCTTCAACGTAGTCTTTTATCTAAAGAATCGGTTAGTAAAGAAAGAGAATAAGTCACTGCAAGTTAATATTTCAGGAGACATAAAAAACTCTCGAAATGGTTTGCGGCTAATAATCTTTTACTCAATGCGAACAAAACTAAATGTCTTAAGTTCTCATTACCAAATGTACCCCAAGTAGGGCTAAATTTAAAACTTGATGGCAAGAAACTAGATGCTATTTCGGAAACTGTATTTCTAGGAATTACTTTAGATTCAAAATTGCAATGGGGTGCCCACATTAGAGCTCTCTCAAGTAGATTAAGTTCAGCTGCTTACGCAGTAAGAAAAATAAGGCAGTTGACTGATGTAGCCACAGCTAGGTTAGTATACTTTGCTTATTTTCACAGTATTATGTCTTATGGCGTTCTGCTGTGGGGATCGGCAGCTGACGTAGATTCAGTTTTCATTTTACAAAAGAGGGCAATCCGCGCTATCTATAAAATGGGGCCTCGCGAGTCTCTTAGAAACAAATTCAATGAAATTGATATACTAACTCTGCCTTCTCTTTATATCCTAGAAAATATCTTGTATGTTCGCAAAAACTTAGGTCTTTTCAAAAAAAGATGCGACTTCCATAATCTAAATACACGTAGTAAAGATGAAATCGTGATTCCAAAATTTAGATTAACTAAAACTAGCAAGTCATTTCTAATAAACAGTATCCGCTTCTATAACAAGTTGCCAAAGTCGGTTACAGAACTTAGCGATGGAAAGTTTAAAACTCACATCAAACGTGTCCTTATCAAAAAAGCATATTATAAGATAAAAGACTACGTTGAAGACAGGGAAGTTTGGCATTAATTCCTTCTGCACATGTGGCTTCCCTGGTACCTCATTAACAGCATAACTTTGTGAGAGTCTATTAACTGCTTCCAAATTACAATGTTAATTTTTAATTATTTTATTTTTTACACTTTCTGACATATTCTCGTCATTTTTGACATTATACATCGCTTCAATTAACACCTATTTATTAGTGATTCTCATGGAAATCATGTCACTTTGTTTAAATAGGTTGATCTTACTAATGTAGATTCTTTTACATATTGTGAATGGGAAAACATTGTAGGCCTTACAGATTAGATTTATAGACGATTTTCTATTCTTTATTTTCATTCCTCTAAGTACTTGGTACTTATTGACAGGCCTGCACTGTCCTCCTATACCTATTATCACTGTAATTTGAAAACATTGTAAAACCCAATTATTTTTAAAAGAGTAACCGTGGAGTTTCTTGCCGGCTCTTCTCCATAGGAAGCGACAAATTGGAACCGTGCACCTAGCTTCTGACGTTTCATAAGTGCCCTTGCAGGTTTATGTGAAATAAAATATTTTGATTTTGATTTTGATTGACTGTTTCTATAGATATTTTTATTGTAAAAGTGTTCTTTTTATGTTCTGTATATATGGTATGAGGTATAAACAAAGTAATACAGATATTTTAATACATTTAAGAGTATTGGCTTTTTAAATATAAAGATTTAAAATGTGTTGACTTGTTCTCTTTCTTTACTAGACATATAAAATATAAATAAAACTATTAAAATGTTTACTATAAAAATATTTATTCATCGTTTTGAACAATAACTTTGTCACTTGTAGGCCAGTTTTCCACTATATTGTTAAAAAAATCTATGTGCTGATATGGAATGTATTGAAGAGACTTTCTAAGATCTTCTATCTTCTTTTTGTTGATTGGCACTGGGCTATTATAAGCTATTTTAGTGGCAAGAACAGGAGTTTGTGCTTTATTTTTTCTCAGATCAAAAGTGTTCACACCAGCAAAGCTCTGTATGTAAGGCCTGGTAACAACACACCCTTTCAAATGTGATGAATATTCAAATTCTAGAAAACGTGATACTAAAAAATGCTGTTTCTGTGCTCGAGGTACCTGTCTGGACTGAGTTTCGTTAGATATTGCGTTTTTTTTGTAATACTTGGTCCACCAGTCTTTAAAATCTAGAATATCTTCTGTCTTCACCATAGTTACTGTAAATTTTTTATGGGCATTGCAAATTATTTCACAGATTTCCATGGGGTGATAATATCTATCCCTTTTCTTTAAAACTTTTTTAACAGTACCAAATGATCGATCATTAGGTAAAAAGGAATGCCCACGGACTGGAAACCGATGATATATTTTATTAAATCTTCCAGAATCCACCAGAGCTTGGCACAAGCTAATCATTACATGGTTGCGGTTCTGACCGCCACAACCATCTGAAAAAAGGTACAGTTCCTTTATTTCTGGTGGGACTTGTTCCTGTATGTACTGTAATAAAAAGGAGCAGGTTTCATTTGGGCCCTTTAGAGCAATTCCTTCATGGTATAAAAAGAAACGACTTTCATTCGATTTCAAATTCTTAATACAGAAAGGAAATAGGGAAAGTTGTCTGTAATAAAACATTTCTTGAACTGGTATACATGGTAAAGATATATTCTGCATATAGTCAAAAGTTAACCCCATAACATCTTGCCTTTCTTCACAAAGTTTTTGCACTTCCTCAAATGCCTCCTGACTGACAGCAAATCAGTGTTGCCGGTATACTTAAGAAACAAAACAAGTCAAATGACATGTTCGGTTTCTTAACTACGTAAAAATTTGTGATGTCTATTTTTGTGTATTAGAATGGACTGACTTATTCTCTTTCTTAATAATAACATCAGGCTTGGTTCAAAAACTAGAATATCATCGATATTGCCATATGTGAAAAAACCTGACTTGTTTGGTTTCTTAACTAACCGATTCTCTTATAGTATGCTTTTTATGTCAACTATACAGAACCCTTTTTACGATTTGTTTACCTTTATTTAAATACCTAAACCTATGGAGTATAGGTCCTTTCATATGTAGACTATAAAATAATATTTCTTCCCAAACAGTCAAAATCACACTGATAACAAAATTTCTACTCGACGGCCACAAAGTATATACGATTATTTACAAAATCATGATTCGTTTAGAACGCATAACTGTGGTAACTAATAGAAGAACATGGCTATCTTCTCCTATTGTACATCATTTAGTTAATAGTCATGTTTATTCTTTCGTCGACAAATCGGTGCTCGTGCTAAGCCTGCTGGTCATTCACGCACACCGGTTTCCTGACCTTTTCGAAGAAGATCACCAATCAGGCTTCTTCAGGTACCTACGCTTTGGAATGGGCAAATAGCTTCATCTTTCTAACTCACCGAGCTTGACAATTCAAAAGTGCCTGTAATTGGTTGAAATAAATGCTTTGAGTTTGAGTTTGAGTTTGAGTTTGGGTATCTTTAATATTAATATTCAATATTCAAGTAATTTATTTTCTCTTCACAAACAAGGGTATAAAAGCTTAAAAACTAAGTGACACTAGCTTGTGAGAGACTGGTGTCTGCACTAGGAATACCAATAGCAGAACACCAGGGTCCCACCACACGGTATATAAATATTATTAGCTATTTATTAACTGTGAAGGAATAACATAAACATCAGTTAAAAAATAGTAATAAAAAAAAAAACAACAGTGATAAAAATGAACTCACAGATTAAAAACAATAAAACAAAAAGTCCTCCTAGGGCGTCTCCACCCACCACATCTGCCTTGTAAATACTTTTTGTTAGTCGCCATATATTCATCTTCTCAATATGGCCTTACCTTCTAAATGGCATCTTCGAATTATAAAGGAGACGGTCAGTCATAAAACTGAAGATTTTTTACTATTATCTACAAGTCGTACTAGCTTCCTACGGAGACGAACGGACAGGAAACTCCGTAGACACTCTCTTATTTTATTTATGGACGATTCTATTATTGTAGGTCGAAGCTTAGTTTTATACTGACACTATTTAGATATGATAGTATTTAAGTGAACCTGTCTACATCTTCTATCTATACAGCGTGTAACGGAAGGGGGGTATCAACCCTGAAGGAGGTGAATGTGCTCATGAAACTCAACAACTTTCCCCAAAGAACATAAGTCGAAATATGAAAAAAAAATTTGGCCCTCCCATAGTAAATCAATCAGCTGGTAGTCAGTTTTGTAAGGGAGGGCCAATTTTTTTTTTTCATATTTCGACCTATGTTCTTTGGGGAAAGTTGTTGAGTTTCATGAGCACATTCACCTTCTTCAGGGTTGATACCCCCTTTCCGTTACACGCTGTATAAAAATGAATCCTGACCATTATGTATTCTGACATTACATATCTACTAATTGACTTGAATTTATGACATTGTATATGGTATTATTTTGAGTTATTAATGAAATTGTAAAACGTATGGTGAATTTATGAAATAGTGTAATTTAATTGGTGTAATATAATTTTGCATGCCTGAGTTGGTGCAACACAGTGGACTGCGCATTTATTTGACATCTAGAAATGCATAATTATGTACTGTGTTGAGTAATAAACATTTGAATTTGAATTTGAATTTGAATCCCTATTTCCCTCGGTCACGGCATCACACGTGAACGGTTTGACAAATTTTGCTAATTCTTTTTTTTTTGTGTTCGTTATTGTCATAAGGTGAATGAAAGAAAAAATTAAGAAAGTTGCACGTAACATATACAGGGTGTAACAGAAACCCTATTGCTATCCTTAAGGTGAATCTAGTCCACATTATTCCCATACAAACTTCGAGAGTGTATTACTCCACTGTTCGACAATGTACATCAAAAATTAAACATGGTATGATTTTGTCTCATTATTAATATTGTCTGTACGAAAACAGAATACTAAAATAAAAAGCCATTAAAAAGTTAGGAGCCAACAAAGATTCGTTTTTCTTGCTAATTTAACCTAACTTTAGGCGTGTTTCAGTAATAAAAGAAGTGTAAAATCTGAAAAACCAAGTCGGTATCGACAAAGCTCAAATATCGAAAAGTATAATAAACTTTATTGGTCATTGATTTTTGCCGTGGTTTTTTCATAAAACCCGATCTTCCGAAGGACTGTTCTTAATTTTTTACGCGCCTGTTGTACTATAAATGATCCTGTATCTCACTCAATAATGTTGTACGTGTAGACTAGCTTCTAACTGCTCATCACTGATACTACCTCTGTCGGACACGATGCCTGGTGAGACAGCATGCTTTTAGCCAGGCCCATCATTGAGTTCGAGCCCGCGACTAGGTTCCCCTTAAGCACTAAAGATAACAGCTGGTATAGAATCACAATACATCGTTTCAGCTCAAAATAAAATACTCTAAGAATTGATACCAAATTTTCGGTTTCATATGTTTCTTAAATTCAAATCATAACAAACGTATCACCGCACTACGTAGGTCAATTACTTTCCACGTTACTTGCCAATATCACGATAAATCTCATCCGAGTGATGTGTTTATTTCAATTTGAAAAGTTCGGTTTTTGATATCAATGTATTAAAAATTCTCATAACTTCCGAACATGTAGAGATGGGATTAAAAAACCCTTGCAATATCGTTTGATATCATCCAAAGAAGCCGTGCCTTTGGTACGTATATACCCTTTCCGTTACACGTTGTATATGTATTTAGATTGAATTTGATACGCGAAAAATAAGATGAATATTTTTGTTCCCACTTTTTGATGTAGTTTGTATTACATAAGATAACACAATATTTCACTATGTAAACACACCAAAAACACAACATAAACTGAATCATAAATGATCATTATACTTCGTCCTTAAATACCGCGTATGCTATTAATAAATAATGCTATAAAAACATTAAACAACTCTTATCTAAAAATTATATCAATAACTTAATTGGACTAATGATAGCCGCCAGCTACGCTTGTCTTTTATAGTGTTTTGGTATAAAAATCATGTTAGTATAATTATTAAATACCTATAGATGTGTACCGATAAGCAAGTTGTCATTTCCTCTAAATCGCATCGTAGATTCTGTAGATTCCTGTTTCAAATGCATTATTTTTAAAATCAAGATCATTTTAATGACTTCCTTTAGACCAGACTGTATTTCTCAGTGTAAAGATAGTAGTATAGTACCTATAGTCTGTACCGAAATTAGCTGACAGAAATGTAAACAAATGAATCAGGAAACGCACCCGTGATTGTCAAATTAAAGTGCCAGTGAATGTGCTTGATATGATTTGATTATTTGTAAATCTACAACCGGAATTCTAATTTTAAATCACCTTTAGGATCGATCGATCAGATTAAGCTACGTTTACCACGGTTAGTCTGTGGATGGGTGACCATCTTTACATACCAAGACCAGAAAGTATAGTGCATGTATTAAGCCGTTGGTCCCGACTGTCATTCGTGGGTTTTTGACAGTCGTTACGGGTCGTCAGAAGTAAAAGCCCGAATCTCTGACTACCAGTCTTACCAAAGGGTATCGCATTATCCAGTAACTGGTTTATAGAGGTCAGATAGGCAGTCGCTCCATGTAAAATACTGGTATTCAGCTGCATCCGGTTAGACTGGAAGCCGACCCCAACAAAACCCCGACTAAAATGTCACGGTGTATACATATTATACATAATTTCATATTAAAAATATGAAAGTTTGTGAGTATGGATGTTTGGATGTTTGTTACTCAATCACGCTAAAACGGCTGAACGGATTTAGATGGAATTTAGCACAAAGATAGTTTATAACCTGGATTAAGATATAGGATACTTTTTATCCCGGTAGTACGTTCTCGTGGGATAAATTACGACTCTACGCGGGCGAAGCCGCTGGAAAAAGGTTGTTAATAATAAATAAAGGTTAAGTCCTTGGAGAGGCATCAGAAGCAAAGGAAGAAAGAAGCCCAGGGAGCATCGAACGTACTGAAATATACTTAAAGAGGCTTTTCAAAGAGCTTCCACGAGTATGTTTTCAAAGGAACGCATCTTTTCGCTTTTTTTCAAGCACAAATCAAGCGCTTTGCGTTGCTTAAACGTAGAATTACACATAGCAGAAATCGGTAAGACGTAGTTTTTTTTTAACACGCTTTTATTAGCTTCACCTGTATGTTTGTTTGTTTGTATGCATGTTTGTAACCGACTCCTTTGGACTTGATTTTGACCCACTTAAAATGGTCAGATTTCATTTAAGCTTTGTTCACTTATCGAGGACCGATGACAATTCAATAATTTATGAAAAAAAAAAAACTGAAAAATCACGCTTTTGTAGTTAGCAGAACTAAAAAAAGCGTGGCTTTTTAATAGAATTAAATTATTTTCAACTTTTTTAGTTTGGTTTTTGAAGCGTGTTTTTTAGTTTTTTTTTTTAACCATTATTTATTAACACTATGCTCGTGATTTTATTAGAACCGCTAGTTGTATTATTAGTCACAAGTTAATATATTAAATTGCTCGAGATTAAGATTTTGAACACGACCGTTGCAGCTACCGTTTTAACTGCACAGAATCGGTCAGCGACTATAAGATTACAATCTATAAGACAAAATATTGTAATTGCAGATTTCAAAATTGAGCTTGTCTGGGGCACTACTGTCGCCATCATCATTTTATTGCCAATAGCTTTTACCAATTTATTTGGGGTCGGCGTAACATGTATTATCCTTCACACTTCTCTCGTCATAATTTCAGCAGAAAGACTTCCCCAAGTACCATATCTTCGACCAGTTCTGTGCTTCTCGCAGCCACCGGATTCCTGCAGCCTTCACCAGGTCATCGGCCCACCTTGTGAGAGATGTTTCAACTCGTACGTGAACGCCACTTCAGAACCTCTCAGCCAAATCGGCCATCTGTTCTGCGAGCAATGTGTCCTGCCCACTGCCACTTAAGTTTGGCAATTCTTCGGGCTATGTCGATAACGTTAGTTCCCCTACGGATCTCTTCATTTCTGATTCGATCGCGTGGGGAAACTCCAAGCATAGCCCTCTCCATTTCCTTTTGGGTGATTTTCAGCCTTGTTATGAGGCCCATTGTGAGCGCCAACAGAGAATTGGCAGAGCGCACTGTTCAAAGACTTTAGTCTCGAGACACTGCGGTACGTGGGACGAGAAGATGCTGCGTAGCTTCTCGAACGCTGCTCAGCCGAGTCGGATTCGACGATTGACTTCTTTCTCGAAGTTGGATTGGACCTACCTTAGTACATTCTCATTTCATACTTCCCTGCAGTAGATATGGTTTTCATTTTGAAAGTTCATATTCAAATTCATTTATTTATTGTTTATCACAGGTTAAAGGCAGTTCTAATAATTAGCTTTTATCGTATCACTGGAACATACCCATGTGGTGTACAATATGTATAATCTTATGTATGTCACTATTATTTGCTAACTTAAAAAAAAACCTACAATTACACTCTTAGTAGTTGGTGGTTACATTCCATTGGTTCAGTTCCGTGTGGTGCCGGACGTAAAGAATAGCACCATCCCATATCTTCTCATGGGTGTCGCGGGACAAAAGGACTTCCTAAAGAATGGGCATCAGCGTTCTCTATGCATTTTACCACCATACTGCGATCGCCAACCCGCCTGCCAAGCGTAGCGACTATGTAAATAACTATAACGGTCATACAATTTACGTTTAAATACATATGTCAAAAAAATTGTAAAACTAAGTATAACATGTAAATTTTAGTCGACCACATATACGCACTAACATACATAATGACATAATTATTAAATGAAATAAGTTTAAAAAAAAAATAAGAAAAAAATATCAACAACTTTTATTGCGTTATTTCCGTAGCTGAGCAGACGAGTTTTTCGAACATGGTTTGGTATGTTGTGGTGTTTTAACGTTGTACTTAGGATGTGGCTCTTGGCGGGTACTGGTTCGCCAATATGTGAATACCCCTGTGCGTTTCTGTGTACATGCACATTTATGAGATAATATTCGGACACAACTATGATGATATCTTCGCCTCCCCAGAATATGAAGCAATGTATTGGCCATATCCTTCAAGATGATGCTAGATTCTGATTGATCCGCAATAGTGCTGGTAGCCATCTTGGTAGACAGCCCCTTTCTAGCTAAGTATATCATCTTTCAAGCAAACCATGCTTCGCTTCATAATATCACAACGGTACTATAATTTCTGCCTCCAATCATCATTGGTTCAAAGGGTGAATTGCTGAAATTACGGACAGAACAAAAAAAGGGCAACCAAGATGGTTCGCACCACGCTTAATCTATCTTACGAATGGCGCCTCAAAGACCTTAGCTTTATCACACTGGAACAGCGTAGACAAAAGGATTGGCTCATTGAAACGTATAAAATACTTTCAGAACACTACGAAGTGGCCAGCCTTCAAGACCTTTACACTCTGAATGTAAACAAACGTTTAAAAAAAAATCATAAGTCATTTATTCAAATTAGGCTGAGAATCAGCACTCTTCGAATGTCAAAATTACATAAGACAGTCCTCCAAAATACCCGCCTTTCACCACTTCCTAGCACTTTAGCTGGGAAGAAGAAGTGGCGCAACAAACTCCCCAGCAGCACAGCTGTCTGTTTAGTTAGATAGACTTGATTCTATACATAGGTAGGCAAAGTAATCAACATTGCAAGACACAGAACTTAAATAATTTGTCATACATCAGCTAGCCACGCCAATATACCAACAAATAAAATGAAAACTTAACTAAAGCACAAAAAATAAAAAGTAAACAAATCATACTACCAAAATAAAAGCCTCCTGGTATAAATGGCGTGATAGCTTACATATGCAATGCTGGATTATGTTCACAAATGAAAACCTAGGACCATTGGCGTAAAATAAATAAACAGGTAGGTAATTATTACCAACAATAACAAAATCATGGTCAGCAAGACGACCAGTCACCACAAGCAGGGTGGGCAATTTTGGGTGGGCATTTCCTTAAGTTGGGAAAATTCATCTAAGCTAAAGCCTTTAAAGCACTTCTTGTCTAACAGAGTTGGCACAGCATGGAATAGACTCCCAGAAAATGTTGTGTTGGCTCCCATACTGCACTGTTTCAAGAACAGATTAGACAGATTAAATATCTCCAAGCTTTTTGAAACATACGCATCAGCTAATTAGCCGCTAGTATGTCTAACCAAATAATAATAATGCCGTACTACAGGTATGTGCCCGACCCAGTTCTCGAAAATGGACATATCACACTGTACTGGGATCGATCCATCATCACTGACAGGACTACTGTGGCCAATAAGCCTGATATAGTGGTGGTGGATCGACTAGAGCGGCGCACAATGATCGTTGACATAACGTTCCAGCATGGCGGGAACTTCTTGAAAGACGAGAAAGATAAACAAATCAAGTATCTTGACTTGGCTCGCGAGGTTGTCGACATGTGGGATATGGACTCAGCGATCATTGTACCGATAGTCGTTACAGCCAATGGCTTGATAGCCAAGAGCCTCGACCAACACCTGAGGAGGCTCTAATAGGGCAGCTTGGTCAAGGACTTGATCCAGAAAGCGGTACTCCAGGACACGGCTCGCATTGTCAGGAGGTTTCTTTCTCTGGAGCCTGTTCCTGATACCGGTGGGCTATTATTTTTTATATTTTTAAATGTTTTTATATATTTTATATTCTAATATTTAAAAATGTAATTTATATGTGTATTTAACGCAATAAAGGAAATAATAATAACATACTTTTAAATTTCGTCTACGAGGGAAGCAGACATGACACTTCATCATCTGCCTAACCTATTCCCAACTACATAAGGGTCCAGTCTTACCGAATGCGGCTAAATACAAGTATTTTAGTTGGGGCGACTGCCTCACTGATCTCCACAATCCAAATCCCAGTTCTTAGGTTATAACGATACTCCATTGGTAAAACTGGTGAGCAGTTATAAGAAAGAAAAAAAAAGTAAGAAAAATTGTTTATTCTGCACAAAAAAAAAAACGCACATTATAAAAAAAAAAACATAAAATGCACACATACAAAGTAGCCAAAAGCCCCGTATTCAAGTAGAAAAAGTTTACGATTTTGTCCATTAATTGTTAATGTCAGGGCTAGTGACCAAAGACGATAACAAGGTGCGAGGAGTAACACATGGGCTTCTTTTGCACGTGCCCGTGGGTAACTTTCCGACGTTCATGCGAGCATAGCCGCGGGCACAAGTGGAGGAAGTACGTATTATTGAAGCTAACTCATTAACCACTGATCAGAACCTGACCAATGGGGACCACTCGGTAAAAATACGCTTTCAAACCAAAGAAGAAATTTTCAAATTGGTTTGTAAATGACGAAGTTCTAAAAAAAAACAAAAAAAAAATGCAACCGAATTTCAAGAAAAAACAAAGATGGCTTCCTATATATATTTTTTAAGCTGGCTTGGGAGTGCCTCATTTTATTTTAGCGTTTCTTTTTCATATTACACAATGATTTGAAACATTGGCTTACTCTAAACACACATTATTACAACAACAGGATGCTCTATATCGATTTTATATTATAATTCATATAAAAATATTAATTTCTGATATGTGAGATGTCCTTTCAGATAAGTTTTGATGTGTTAATCAAATCTTATATTTTAATATAAGTACGGAATTACGGATCAACAGTGCGTCATACAGTTACATTACAAATGTCTCTTATTTACTTATTTTGGTAGGTAAAATTGTCGTAATTTTTTGCTTAATATCAACAGAGCACAAGCATAAGAATATAATTATCATCAGCTGTGAAAAAGAAATCAGCTGTTCTATGATTTTGACCGCGTACGTACTTAATGCACTTTTCTATGAAACAGCTGATTTTTTTTGTATAACAGATGAAAAATTTCAACGCTAAGGGGGCCCAGAAAGTTATGCTGAATTCATGGTTAGAGTTTGCGCACTGGTTAAAAATGTATCCGGTATGTTGGGTTTGGCTTGCTGTCTCACCGGATAATGCTGAGTACCAGTATTTTAAATGAAGCGACTACTTATCTGACCTTTACCACCCAGTTACTGGGTAATAAGATACCCCTTGGCAAGACTTTCAGGCTTCTGACGACCCATAACGAATGTCAAAGATCCACAAATGACAACCGGGACTAACGGCTTATCGTGCTTTCCGAGGCACGGAAGCGTCTCAATTACCTATGTAAAGAGTGCTGGACATATTGGCCCCTCCTATTTCACGCCATTCAACTCGATTTTCGGGAACTGTAATCCTCTCATGATCTCCATCAAGGTCTCCATAGGTGGTCACGGCATATTTATTTATTTTATTTATTAATCGTTTATTTCAGGCATTAGCACCCATAAAATTAAAATTGAAAACTTATCCTAAAACAAAACAAAAGATAAACTAAACAAACGAACATAAAAAAAAAACAAAGTACAGAAAAATAACAATAAAACAACCCACCATTTCACACCAAGGAAGTCAAAACAAATGTACCCCATAACAATGGTGAGTACATTTATTTTGTCTCCCTCAGTAAATGCACAGTATGAAAAACAGTTTTGACAATATTATTTTGACTTGCCACCACACGCGAAAAGAACGAAGCCCTGAGCTTCCCCATGAGCGCAAAGAAGTCGGTTACTCTATTCTCAGCAAACATCTCAGTCGCACTACACCGCCAGGGCAGGTTGAGCATGACCCGAAATGCATTATTATATTGTACACGAAGAGTGTTGTATACCACTCCTTATCAGGTGATCCGTCCCACAAAGTGCTTAAGGGAAGCCAGGAAATTCATAATTTAAATTTTCCATTCAAAAACCAACCGACTTTCGATAAAAAACACTGAAAAGTGAAAAATTATTTTAATTTCGGAGGTCAGTGACAAAAGTTAAAAAAAAAAACTTATCCAAAGACACCGACTTCCGAAATTAAAGAACAAGACTTACGGCCCATACAAAATTAACCCACGTCCTACAGCAAAGAGTACTTCTCAATATTTTAGCTATATTCTTGTACATATTACTACCCCCGAATAAATTTTCATAGCAATTTTTTATATATTAGACTGTAAGAATGGCGGTCGGAAGTATGCCATTTTTTGTACTCATTTTTATATTTTTTTTGAGAAACTTCTCTTTACTGTGTCGTGGGTAAATTTTGAGCCTTCTTCTTTATTTTCTCTTTGTAGAGGTTTTTCGGAAGTCAGTTATTTTTCTTTTGATTAAAGTTTTTAGTTTGTGTATGTCTCTAATCGTCCATCTCCCGTGATGAACCCACACATGTCACTGCACTAGTGGGGACCCAATGGCTGCGTCTGCAAACGGTACACCGGAACGGTAATTAAAAAAACTAGGTGTAGGTACAATATTTTGTGTTATTTTTGCTATCGACATGCAAATGATGATAGAAACGATTAACAAAAAGAAATTAATTAGTGTTTTAAATTCGTTCAGAATGACATCAACACATTTCTGTGCTTTTGAAATCATCATGTGCCTAGCCTTTTCCCAGCTTTGTTGGGGTCGGCTTCCAGTCTAACCGGATGCAGCTGAATACCAGTAATTTAGATGGAGCGACTGCCTATCTGACCTCCACAACCCTACCTAACTGTTCTTACGTTTTAAGCAACCCATTTTCAAAAGAGTAACCGTGGAGTTTCTTGCCGGCTCTTCTCCATAGGAAACGACCAATTGGAACCGTGCACCTAGCTTCTGACGTTTCATAAGTGCCCATGTATGTAGGTTTATGTGAAATAAAATATTTCGACTTGAACACGATATCCCTATTGGTAAGACGGGTTGTCAGACGTTCCGGCTTCTAACGATCCGTAACAATTTTAAGATCTACAAATTACAGCCGGGACCAACGGCTAAACGTGGTTTCTGAGGCACGAAAAATCACGGTATGCAAATATGGTCACCCAACCACGGGCCAGCCGCGGCAAGCGTATCTTAACCTCCGATCGACCCGTGCGGCTGTTATTACTTAGCCACGAGCCCTCCGATGGAAGATACACTTACATAAATAGAGGTAGGTAATGTTTTCCATGGAGTGACAGCCTATCCGACCTCCACAACCCAGTAACTGGGTAACACGATACCTCTTGATAATTAATGCTTTTTGCTTTTAAAATCATCACCATCATCATCATTTCAGTCAAAAGACGTCCACTGGCTATAGGCCTCCTCAGGCTCCGCCACTTAGACCGGTTCTGTGCTTCCCGCATCCAGCGGATTCCTGCGGCCTTCACAAGGACATCGGTCCACCTTGTGGGAGGCCTTCCAATGCTACGTCTTCCAGTACGCGGTCGCCACTCCAGAACCGGCCCCATCGGCCATCTGTTCTGCGAGCAATGTGCCCTGCTCACTGCCAGTATAGAAATTCTTCGGGCTATGTCGGTTACCTTGGTTCTCCTGCGGATCTCTTCATTCCTGATTCGATCACGTAGGGAAACTCGAAGTATAGCCGTCTCCATGGTCTTTAGGGTAACTTTTAATTGACCGTCTAATTGCCATTGCTGCTTTTAAATATTGTGTTAATAATGCATTCACTGGTAGTGACACTTTTTAAAATCGACATCTGACCAAGGATCATTAAATCGACGTCAGATAACGATCAGCACTTTGGAAGTCACTCCGGAAAATCTATTAAAAGTATGCGCGAATGAATTTTTATTCTAGTTCTCACATCCTGTAAGTGGTGTTGACTTAGTGATAAGCGGTAGCGATTTAAAGACGGCATATATTTAATTGAAAGTCTAATAATTTTCTATTTTACACACACATAATCGGCCTATAATGTTCCCACTGCTGGGACATAGGTATCCTCTCTTTGAGAGGGGGAGTGGGCTTAACCACCACGCGGGCCCAGTGCAGGATGGGGCATCTGTCTTAGAATTTTAGGTTCTATGACATTTCCTCACGATGTTTTCGTTCACCGGTTTAGAGAGCTGTGGTGATGGAATTACTATCGACAATCTTATTTTTGGGCACCGAGGGCAAGATAGGAGTTGGAGCCTAATTTGTGACTCAGCTCCACATCCACACCCTGATGCCATTCCGTCGAGGTAGCCGGAAACGACTAACCGGTCCGTGGTCTCCTCTTCATCCGTTGAGCAGGGTGCAGTGGCAATAGGGAAGAGGTCTTTTTTTTTTTTTTTCTGGGTGGGAAATCACCAAATAACTTCTCCCGCTCTGGGTGGAGCGGGAGGGCGTGTCAGACTTTTACTGACTAAAACCCACCCGTGTTCCCTCAGTTGCCTGTGTGCCAGGGGCGGCGGTATCTCTTTCGAACAACCCGCACCCCTGGCAGGCATCGGCCCTTGCGGGCCCCATCTGTTGCTGCTGACATCTCTTTGAGGCGCGCGTGGAACCCAACGCGCTGTCGACCCGGGCTTGGTCCTTACCGGACAGAGAGCTACCCATTATTCGCCGTCCGCAAGCCCAATAGGGAAGAGGTGAAGGTATAGAAGTTTTGTTACTCTTCAGGTTATATCGATTACCTTGGATCTTAAGGTTCTTAGCATATAGCATAATCAGCAGCCTATAAAGTTTCCACTGCTTGTACAAATGCCTCCTCTCTGTGAGAGGTTGTAGGCCGTAGTCCACCACGTGGGCCCAGTGCAGGTTTGGGCATCTGTCTTAGCATTTTTGGTTCCATGACATGCCGGTTTCCTCACGATGTTTTCGTTCACCGGTTTAGGGAGCAGTGGGGTTGGAATTATTTCCACAAAGTAAAGCGCCTGGCTGCTATTTCTGTTTTGCGCTCTTAAAAATATTGGTGAACACTAATACAATGATTGCGCTTATAAATCAAGTGTGTTTGGTCTCAGGTCTATTTTTTTTGTTCCGGGGTGGAATATCTTCTTGGATGTCCTGGGCTGTCAGACTTTTATTGACTAAAAACTACCCCGGTGTTCCCTTCTCACATTTAGACCGGGGTCATGAGAACTAATGCGTCTTCCACGATCTACACCTGGCACCCGCCTTTGTGGGTCAATTTAGGTGGCGGCGGGAGTGAGGTATAAGACCCCTTCCACAACGTCCAGCGGGCGCGCGTGTAACACTACGTACGGCCACCTCGGATCCTGCTGGATGGTGGGATGCTAACCTAACCCATTTGGTCTGGCTACCCTGGCTCAGTTACTGTGACCTACTGAGAAAAGTTCAGGAAGTTAACAAAAAGGCTCACGAAACGCAAAAAGTTTTAAGAGGATAATTATTTTTTTTTACTTTTTACTAAAAAAAAAAACAAACTTCCAAAAAAATACACTACGAGGTGAAAATTTACATATAATGTCTGTATCTGTATTTTAGTGTTTTTGCCACCAAGTTATTTTTCACTTTGTACTCACTTTTTTGGAAGTCGGTCTAAATATTTAAATTTCTATTAATTTGTATGTAATATTGATTTAAATTCTTATGTTGTTAAATAGTGTATATATAGTTTTCTGAATAACCATAACTATATAAGACCTACTGTATCACCAAAAACCACACCAATAAATACTTTGACTTAGAGTTTTATTTTCGTAAAAATATATTATATTTATCACTTTTTATTTGTAATTTTTACCCTACACCAATTCGGGAAGGTTATTGGTATTTATACACCGTGACATTTTAGTCGTCTTACAACGACAGCCCACTTCATGTACCCAATGACTGCTATCTACTACCATTCATAATTTTTTTTTTGAACATTTGCATAATCAAAAACATGAAAATATCACTAAGACGCATGACGTAGTTTGAAACACCCTGTTACGGAGATGGAATGTAATGGTAGGTAGGTAGATATCTTCTACCGTTTGAGACGTAAACATTATTAACAGGGAGGGTGTTTCATAATTCTAAAGCATTCATTATTTTTCTTTGTATCTGTTATCTTAATTAATGGTAACAATGTTTGAATCGCGCCTAGAGGTAAGTTATGACGGATACATTGAGTGGACCATCTTTGTAAGACGACTAAAATGTCACGGTGTATATATACCAATAACCTTCCTACGTTCTGGCATAGGAAGCGTTCGCCGTACACCCTGTGTATGTAGTGAAATAATTGGTCATATTCTTCAGAAAGGTGCGTAATACTCGCAACCAGCTTGTGTGTAAGACTGCAGGGCTAGCATGACAAACTCAAACTTAAACTAAACAAAAGGAGTATACATGGATCGTAGCAGGTGACATACTGTAATAATTACAATCCAGCCCGTCGCTCCCTGCCCCTAAGCAAAGCCCTAAGCCATGTTCTGTACCCCACAAGGGGTTTTCTTTTTCTTTGAGGGTGGGAAATCATCAAATAACTTCTCTCGCTCTGGGTGGAGCAGGAGGGCGTGTCAGACTTTTACCGACTAAAACCCACCGTGTTCCCTCGGTTGACGGCCTCAGGCGACGGTACCTCTTTCGAACTACCCTCACCCCTGGCAGACCCCACAAGAGGTGCCCATATGTATTGTGTAGTTTAGCAACTCCGGTTAAGAAACCAACATACTTTTTGGTTGACCTGGGAAATGCCATTCACAATAAAAATGCGTAGTGTAGTTTCTGCCTACCCCCAAGGGTAGTCAGTGTGAGTAAATATGTTAGTGTGTACTTGTGTAGGTATGTTACTGAATAATAATTGCATATTTAGTCTCCCTTTATTACATGGGTGTTCAACACAACTGGCAAAACGTGTAATTTTTGTTAGAAATCGATCGCTATGAAATGCTACGCTTTTTTCTACGCCTCATTTTTGGTTACGGTAATCGCAACACAATGGAGTTTTTGAGCGATTGACGCT
Organism: Polymixis lichenea; assembly: GCA_949091785.1. Classification (NCBI taxonomy): domain Eukaryota; kingdom Metazoa; phylum Arthropoda; class Insecta; order Lepidoptera; family Noctuidae; genus Polymixis; species Polymixis lichenea. Next base: position 9,888,669 of record OX420958.1, on the reverse strand, counting down.
TTATCCCTTCTTAATCAGTAAATCATAGCATTACAATAGAACAACTATTATCCAATTATTATGAATACATTTCTTGCATATAATGATAACTTGAAATGAGTAGAAGTTTAATTCAATTGGGGCTATAGCCGGAATAGTGTGCTTTAGGGAGGACATTTTGGCGTAAAGAAGACGATGGGAATACAGTACCAGTATGGGGACGTACCATCACGGCTATATTGGCTGGAGGGCTAGGCAGAGACACTTTTCTCGTGATTAATATAATTATATAAGTTCCACATTAAAGGGACGAGGCTATCGTCGTAGTTCGCTAGAATGGCGGCTGCAGGCCGTTGCTAATTCATTACAGTTGTGATCGAACCCAAGAAACCATGCTCAACAGTAAAAAATTAAGCCAAAATACCAAAATACGCCAGAAGAGAAATAAACGTTTATTTTATTTTACACTAAAAAAAAAACTTCTGTTTGATGTGTTACACTTTAATAGTCATAATTATGATTTTTTTATGAGTAGTATTTTAGTAGTATATTACAGTAACAGGACAATTTCTTTTAGTAGGTACCTATAATATGTTTTTGTACCTAATTTACTAACATAATATGTATCATTGTTGCGTAACCAATTTTCATTTCATTTTTTTTTATTGACTTTGATTTTTATTTGATATTATAAAAAAAACATTAAAAATAACAATGAACATTTAAAATATTTACATAAGTAATTTAAAAGTAAAGTCTTAAAAAAACGGTACAAGTATAAAATCAAAAGAATCACAGGGGATAAAAATTCATCTGCATCGTTGTCAACAGGAAAGGTACCCCCAAAAGGCTGTCGACAACATTGCATTTGCACCAAATAAATTAAATCAATATCTAGAGTGTGTTACGTTAAACGAGGATATATTTTAAGGGAGAGTTGTACTCCAGAAAATTAAACACTGTAATAGCGAAAATTATGTTCACATAATTGGACGAAATTTAGGGAAGAGCTGATTTTTTCTTTATATTTTGGAGTCCACTCCATACTAAAAGTTGTATATGTATTTTCAGTACCCCCTTCAAGCATGTCCATCGTTTAACCTAACGTACTGTATAAAAAAACGTAACTAAATCGCTCATCTTCCCGCTCCGCTTATCATACAGTCCTCACCGCGTTACTTCGCGGCGCTACACCCCCTATATAAACGATACAGTAGGCTCCGACCGGACAGTATCTCCGCACCCTGTGTATCAGTTGTTGCCTTTTAAAGAAATAAAGAAAAATTTAAAGTGTCAGTTTGAATTTTCACGTAAGTAGAATGTATTATTATTCAAATGAAAGTAAATACTTGTATTATTATTTGCGGATTCCTTTAGATTTTTGTGGAAAAATTGTAAAAAACGGTATTCGAATTAAGGATTGTGAAATTAGTCATAAATTATTGTTATTATGCTTGAGATTTTCTTTTAAAGGATTTAAAAGTAGCGATGTATGTATGCTTAGGTATTTTAAACAGAAGTATTTAAAAAGTGTCTCTTTAAATTACGATTTTATTCTAATTGATGGTGATATTAAAATTAATTCTGATGAGTAGGAATTATGAATTTAAAAGATGAATTTACAATATTGTTGTAAATTAAAATCACTTTTGAACTGCCAAGAAGCCGTCCGTTTTAAAGTGAGAAAGTAGTAAGATTCTTAAAAAGTGATGCCACAAAAGTTCCACTAGTTATTATAGTTGCAAAGTTAATTTTATTAATTAAAATAGCTTCCTCTGTTTTCCTTTGTCCAACCTTCAATAAGAACATAGGAATAAAGTGCTGAAATGGAAATTATACAAGGTGAATTTTTAGTCACCGCTTAAATTTTTCAGGTGATAGTACCCGTGAAATAGAACCACTTTCTTCAAGGACTATGAGTCGAAATATGAAAAAAAAAATCGGACCTCCCATAAAAATCGATCAGCTCAGAATTAATTTTGCATGTGGGGTCCCTTTTTTATATTTCGACCCATGTTCAAATGAAATCATGTGAAAAATTTTAACGGTGACTAAAAATACACTAGCAAGTGTATTTCTTGTAGTCTTCTCCAAAATTCTATAGGGAATTCTAAAAATACAAATTTTAAAATCTGCAATTTCTTAGGAAAATTATATATTACAATAATTTATATTTACATAAGATAACTTTGAATGTCTAAACATGATGGATGGGACTGTGTGAATGGTTCGAAAGACGGTGACTACTGAGATGATGATGTGTGGAAGAAAATGATATGTTGCTCCAATCCCAAATAAATTCAGATAAAGGCAGGAAAATATCGTGAGGAAACGGCATGTCCTAGAACTAAACATTCGATGACAAGTCACATCTACCAACCCGCGCTGGGCTGGTCGGCTCGCACTGCCATGCAATAAACTCTCCGTAAAATGTGTATTAACATAATAAGCAATAATTGACAAAAATAAGTTTGAAAAAACTAAAAAACACGCTTTAAAAACCAAACTAAAAAGTAGAAAATAATTTAATTCTATTAAAAAGCGTGGGGTGCTTTTTGAGGTATTTTTATAATCAATTAATATCATACCCCGCGCTTTTTAATAGAATTAAATTATTTTCTACTTTTTAGTTTGGTTTTTAAAGCGTGTTTTTTTTAAACTATTATATATTTTCTATTTTTTAGTTTTGCCAACTACAAAAGCGTGTATTTTCTATTTATTTTTTTAAATTATTGAATTGTCATAGGTCCTCGATAAGTCTACAAAGTTTAAATTGAAATCTGACCGTTTAAAGTGGGTCATAATAGCGTCCCAAGGAGTCGGTTACATACAAACAAACAAACAAACATACAAGTGAAGCTAATATAAAGCGTGTAAAAAAATATAAGGAACATAATCATAACATCATGACATACTAATCTACCAACACAAATATTGTAATACTCGTGTATTAACTAGAATATAATATTATTTAAAAAAAACACATATCGTATCCGCATGTGCATGTGTAAATGTAAAAAAGTAAATATGAATATAAAAAAATAAAATAAAAAAAGAATGAATAAAAAACAAAAAAGATGGACTCGCGTAGATTTAATAAGTTTAGCCCGTAGGATTAAGAAATGTGTCCGATTGTAGGAGCACAGTAATTGTGTAATGTAAAATAAGAAAATTTATAAACAAATATACCATGTAAACAAAGGCGCGGACCATCACGTCCGCGGTAAAAGTACTAATATAAAAATTAAAAAAAACTCGCGCTGGGCCCTGGCGTGGTGGATTAGGGCCCACTCCCTCTCACGGCGAGGAGGCCTATGTCCCAACAGTGGGACGAATAAAGGCTGATTAAGAAGGGCAGGAGAATGGTGATGAATTGATGTTGATCTAAAAACTAAATGATTAATGATTTTATTTCTGTAAGTGGGTTTGTACAAACACTTTTAGATGAGGTCGGCGTTTCCTATCCGACTACCTATGAGAAGAAATGGCGAAACAAATTCAGAGGTCACAGTCTCTTTTAAAGTCTAGACATACTTTTGGTCAGATCTTGTAAAAACGGAAAACTCACAGGATTAAATATTGATTGTCATATTTTTTATTATACACCGTAACATTTTAGTCGTCTTACAACGGCAGCCCACTTCATGTATCCAATGACTACTAAACATTTACGACAAAATAAAAATATTTTTGAACATATGCATAATTAAAAAAAAAAATATCATTCACTAAGACGCATGACGTAGTTTGAAACACCCTGTTATGGAGATGGAATTAATGATGGAATAATATATTGGTAGGTAGGTAGATATCTTCTACCGTTTGATACGTAAATATTATTAACAGGGAGGGTGTTTCATAATTCTAAAGCATTATTTATTTTTCTTTGTACCTATTATCTTAATTAATGGTAACAGTGTTTTAATCGCGCCTAGAGGTATTTTATGACGGATACATTGAGTGGACAACTTTTGTAAGACGACTAAAATGTCACGGTGTATATGCATTTTTGTGACTTTGAAGTTAAAATAATCTTTTGGAACCATTTCTCTGTAGGTATGATCCCTAGTACCTACCATATAAACCTCCTTTCAAAGGAAATTTCTCGCCGGCTGGTCGACACTTCACGTGACCTGGCTGGGTCATTTTTTTGCCAAAGAATTAGCATTGCCATTCAACATGGCAATGCTGCCAGTCTTCTGGGCACGTTTCCTGATGACAGCGATGCGGACGAATACTTCGACGCATAAGTGTCCTTTTGTTTTTGTATTTATTTGTTTGGTTAGTTAGTTTAAAGTCAGTTGTTTATTAATTAAATAAGAACATTAAATCTTATGTCAAGGCAATAAGACTAATTTTAAATGTATAATTTCTTTAAACATTTAAAATTAGTCTCATTGCCTAGGGTCAACCCATATAACTATATACAGGGTGGTGTGACCATCGACTCGCGATCTGCAACCATGGAGTAATATGATTCTGAACGTTCAAATTATACCATACATTTTCACCGCGTAGGTATTTTATATACCTACAGCCATTGATATACAAGAAACCCAACATACATGATCAGCGTCTCAAAAACGTGTCCGTATAAATAGGGCGCAATGTGCGCAGGTGCTAAATAGTTACGCCATAGTTCAGTCAGTCTTTTTGGACATTGGTGCCGATTCTATTGTCATAAAATTCTTTAAACTAAACTAAAAATCACCAAAATTTAGTTTATTCCTGTCAAACGACGATTTTCCATTCTGAAATTGACTAAAATGACACAAAATAACTATATTTTAGTTTAACAGCAGTAAGATTGCACTGAGTTTTTAATTTAGTGAAAATGGTAATTTTACAATAGTAAAATTGACAATAACAGAATACTGTTGTTGTCAATTTCATTATTCTATTCAACATAAAATTTTAATGTATAACTAAATTTGACTATTTTTAATCACGATTAAAAATGTGTGTAATAAAATTAGTTGTCAAGAACTAAAATTCACACCAACACCTCGACTTCGGGCGCAAATACAGTACTGTATCTTTTTTTTCTTTTCTTTTGCTTATATCTCGAAAATGGTGTCTTAACGTAAAAATAATGAAAATATCGACCCCGTTTATAGAACCCAGAAACCTCTAAAACTCAACATTTAGGTAATCATTTTTCATATTTTCCATACAAAAAGTAAACAAATCGATTTAAAACACGTCGAGGCTGCCCCCTACGCGCTGCGATTTTTTTTACAGCCAGAGGGCTCTAAAAAAAATCACCACGTGGAGTCGCGATTGTGAAATTCGATTTTAGTTGTGTCAAAATTATTTTTAAATTTAGGGATCTTTTTTTTGCACAATAGCTTTAAGATTCCCATAGCCAAAAGTAAGGAATTTTAGTGATAATTTAGTTAGTTTAGGTCGCTGTACAAGAGAATCGGCACCAATGTTTTGTAAAAACCACGTTATGTCATGTGTGTAAGGCTGAATTTGCAAAACAATGATTTTTATGATAACTATAACCACTGACGTATAATTGACAGTTTGGTGACAGTTTTGAGTGTGCATTTTGGGTTTTGTGTATCTCAATGCCTACAGCAGATTTGTTCATTGATAACTGACGAAAAACTTCTATGCTAGGTCTAGAATCAAATGCTGAATTCATGGTTTCAGTATACGCGATGATGTCCCTGCTATCTTGTGCACCGAACAGGTACAAATCAAAAACAAGCTGCGTATTTGCAACGCATTTTTCTTTTCCCAATTTAACACTAACTAAATGTCAATAGTCCTGCATTCATCAAATAGACGTCCTTTAGACGATGACAATCATCATCAGATCAAACGAATGCAGTTGAATACCAGCATTTTACATGGAGCGACTGCCCATCTGACCTCCACAACCCAGTAACTGAGTAACACGACACCCCTTGGTAAGACTAGTTGTCAGACTTTCGGGCTTCTGACGACCCGTAACGACTGTCAAAGATCCACGACCGGCGGCCTTTGAACGATAATATGGTCCACATTTAAAAACCATTAATTAGCGAGCAAATAAAAAAAAATACACATACCAAACAAGAAGTCCAGTGTGAAGATCTCAAAAACAGATTGCCCCCTTTATCCGAACGAAGTGACCCGTTTCTATCTGATCTTCTTAAATAAAAGTATTACTTGCGTTTTCATTCACATTTCTAAGCATTTGGGAAGGTCGTGTATGCTTGCCCCTGAACGTGTTGGCTGAAATTTCAGAGGAAGATATAGTAATCGTCATTCATAATTTCAGCCGAAAGACGTCCACTGTTGAACATGCCCCCCCCCCAAGCTCCTGCACTTCGACTAGTTCTGTGCTTCCAGCATTCAACGGATTTCTGCGTCCTTCACAAGGTTATCAGTCCACCTTGTGAAAGGACTCCCAACTCTACGTCTTTTGGTACGTGGCCGCCACTCTAGAACCTTTCGGCCCCATCAACCATCTGTACTGCGAGCAATGTGCCCTGCCCACTGCCACTTAAGTTTGGTGATTCTTCAGGCTATGTCGATTGCTTTGGTTCTCCTGCGGATCGCTTAGTTCCTGATTCGATCACGTAGGGAAACTACAAGCATAGCCTTATCCATTGCCCTTTGGGTGACTTTTAGCCTTCTGATAAGGCCCATTGTGAGCGACCACGTTTCAGTGCCATAGGTTTCAATGCGCACTGGTCAAAGACTTTCGTCTTGCCAGAGGCGTACCAATACAAAATGGCGCCTAGAGCACGCATCACATTTGCGCCCCTTTGTAAATTATCTTCTCGGTCTACACTGAGCAAAGCTGGTCGCATAACCTTTCTTGAACTATTATAGCCTTCAATAACGGAGGTATTAATTTCAACTTCCTAAAAAATCTTTTGCTAAGCTGCAATTTTTAGAGAATTTGAATAGAAACAGACATCGCCATCAAACGTAAAAGTTTGGCGAGTTTAGAATTTAGTAACCTCTGTAGTATAATTACTTTTAAATAAATAAATAACTTCAAAAGGAAGGAATTTATCATTTCGACATGTTTAATTTTTTTTAATGTAAGTTCGGGCCTAACTCTGTCATATATAAACAAACGGATTTGCAAAATTCTTTTTTTGTTCGAAAGGGGGTTATTCCGAAATGGTGACAAATTTCACATAGATCTGTTGATGCGTTTCGGAGACAGGCAACGGAACTCTTCAAAAAATGACAGCAAACAAACCGCGATTGCTGCTATCGCATAAATATGCATTATCATACACCCCAAGGATGATGAAATATTGAATTGTGGGGGGTAGGTAGGTACTATAAATAAAAAGTGAAAATAAAAACTTAAAAAAGAAAATACAACCGACTTCCAAAAAAACACTACAAAGTGAAAATTAACTTTAATTTCGGAAGGCAGTGACAAAAAATTAAATAAAATACATATCCAAAGTGACCGACTTCCGAAAGTAAAGTTATTTTCACTTTGTAGTGTTTTTTGGAAGTCGGTTGTTGGTTTAAAAAAAAAGTTTTGGAACGAAGTTCCTTATCGCGCGTTGCGAAAGGGGGCTAAACGGAAAATTAAAAGTGTCGTTTTTTTGACGAGATTGACGATTTGAGAGATTTTTAGTTGTAACGACACTTTTTGATGATCTGACTTATCCGACTTATCCGACTGATCTGACTGATCCGACTGATCCGACCGATACGACCAATCCGACCGACCCGACCGACGCGACCGACCCGACCGACCCGACCGACCCGACTGATCCGACTGATTCTACTGATCCGACTGATCCGACCGACCCGACCGACCCGACCGACCCGACCGACCCGACTGATCCGACTGATCCGACCGATACGACCGATCCGACCGATTCCGACCGACCCGACCGACCCGACCGACACGACCGACCCGACTGATCCGACTGATACGACCGATACGACCAATCCGACCGACCCGTCCGACCCGACCGACACGACCGACCCGACTGATCCGACTGATACGACCGATACGACTGTTCCAACCGACCCGACCGACCCGACCGACGCGACCGACCCGACCGACCCGACCGACCCGACTGATCCGACTGATTCTACTGATCCGACTGATCCGACCGACCCGACCGACCCGACCGACCCGACCAACCCGACTGATCCGACTGATCCGACCGATACGACCGATCCGACCGACCCGACCGACCCGACCGACCCGACCGACCCGACCGACACGACCGACCCGACTGATCCGACTGATACGACCGATACGACCGATCCGACCGACCCGACCGACCCGACCGACACGACCGACCCGACTGATCCGACTGATACGACCGACCTGACCGACCCGACCGACCCGACCGACCCGACTGATCCGACAGTTCCGACCGATACGACCGATCTGACCGACCCGACAGACCCGACCGACCCGACCGACCCGACCGACCCGACTGATCCAACTGATCCGACTGATTGACTGATTGACTGACGCATAAATTGAGATTTAAAAAAAACATTTATTTGGACCTAAACTTGTACAAATCCCATAAACCTGCCAAACTGCGTGACAGTCAGCAGGATTAGCGCTCGTATTAAACAATTTAATCGTACATCTAAGTAGGACATTGCATTAAGTAGTTCAGTTTTTGGAACGAAGTTCCTTATCGCGCGTTGCGAAAGGGGGCTAGACGGAAAAAATTAAGACCAAAAGTTGTTACGACACTTTTTGCTACATTGTTGTAAGCCCTGCGGCGTGCGCGTGTTTCTCTGCAGACAGAGACACAGACAGAGTAGAGAGAGAGTCAAACAGAGTGTGTGTGTGTGTGTATGTATATGTACAATTTTAAATTTTTTACTACAATTCCTTCACTAATTAATCGAAAGGAACTTCGTTCCATCCGGGTGTCCCTTGACACCTCTCAAGTGTTTTTTTTATTTATTAATTGGCGATGTTTTGCGCCCCCTTCGATAGGCGCCCAGAGCAACGCACCAGCCTAGTTACGCCATTGCGTCTTAAGACTCTGCGGTATTTGGGACGAGAAGATATTGGCGTGCCGTTTTTTAATAGCGATAGAGTTGCCGATGCGAATCCCCGAAGGGAAGCCGGTAGGAATCGTGTTATATGGATCTTTCGCCACTGGTAACTACTGCACTAGTACATACACCTCTTCAATGTAAAATACCTTACACATAAAATAAATAACATCGGCCAAATGCGAGCTGGACTCGCACACGAAGGATCCCGTGCATAATCAGCGTACTATTTTTCCAACCTCGGGACACAGACCTCTTTGTGAGTGGGACTGGACCCGCGTGGGCCACCAAGCGGGTCCTGTGAAGGTTGTAGATGTCACATGTCTTCGAATTTTTGGTTTTAAGACCGGTTAAGGCCGGTTAAGGCCGGTTTCTTCACGAAGTTTTTCTTTATCGTTTTGAGAAGAAACGGAGAAAGGATTCTTACTACGGTACAATATTTAACACTACCTACTTATTAAAAAAAAACTCATTTCTTATATGGGGAAACCCTTTAATTTTGGGGTGCGGGTTGTTCGAAATATACCGCGGCCCCTGGCAAACAGGCAACTGAGGGAATACGGGTGGGTTTTAGTCAGTAAAAGTCTGACACGCCCTCCTGCTCCAACCAGAGCGGGAGAAGTTATTTGATGACTTCCCATGAAAAAGAAATCCCCTTAGATTTTTTACTTCATTTTATAGCTTTTACCAACGGCTTCGTCCACGTGCAGGTCGAAAATGATCCCACGGGAACCGGGATAAAAAGTATCCTGTATGTTAATCTAGGTTACAAAGTAATTGCATGACGGCATGGTTGGCGCAGTGGTTAAGCGATTGGCTGCTGCGCTGCGTGTCGCGGGTTCAACAAATATTTGTATGACCTACAAGTAGTTGTTCTGGGTCTGGCTGTTTGTGTATGTGAGTTTAAATGTTTGTAAACGCACCCGCAATACAGGAGAAATTCCTAGTGTGGGGCGACGTTTAAAAAAAAAAAAAAAAAAAAAAAAAAAAATTGTGTGCCAAATTTCATCAAAATCCGTTTAGCCGTTTTTGAGTGATTGAGTAACAAACATCCAAACTTTTACATTTATAATATTACTAGCTTTTGCCAGCGGCTTCGCCCGCGTGGAGGTCGGTGTATTATACATATAAATCTTCCTCTTGAATCACTCTAACTATTAAAAAAACCCGCATCAAAATTCGTTGCGTAGTTTTAAAGATTTAAGCATACATAGGGATATAGGGACAGAGAAAGCGACTTTGTTTTATACTATGTAGTGATTAGTTTGGTTTGTGTTATACTGGCAATAGAAATACACAATCTGTGAAAACTGCAATGAAATTTCAACTGTCCAGTCTTCCTTTTACGGTTCATAAGATACAAGCCGCTGACAGACAGACGGTCAGCGAAAGCCTAAAATAGGGTCCCGTTGGTCCCTACCTGGTCTGCTGGGGAGTTTGTTGCGCCACTTCTTCTTCCCAGCTAAAGCACTAGGAAGTGGTGAAAGGCGGGCGTTTTGGGGGGACTGTCTTATGTAATTTTGACGTTCAAAAAGTGCTGACTCTCAGCCTAGTTTGAATAAATGACTTTTTGATTTTGATTTTTGATTTTGACCCTTTTGGTACAGAACCCTAAAAAGTATGTCCCCATTGAAGTATTTTCCAAAGTACAGTCAACACCAATAATTACTGTTTACTTTGACCGTCACAAAGGCGATGCGTCACAATCTGTCACCGACTGTACTCGATATTATTTTTGTATCACCTTTAGAAGTTAGCCTTTCTATTTATAAGTGGGTTATTTTTATTTGTTTTTTATTAGACGTGTCAAAGGAATCTTAGATGTTCTTTGAAGTGAACATTTCTTTGGGCGCTCTTTATTTCTGAACAGTGATGAAACTGACCCGTCAGGGTCGACACCGTAATTGCGTACCTAACACACTCATCATCTGCCTAGCCTTTTCCCAACTACGTTGGGGTCGGCTTCCAGTCTAACCGGATGCAGCTGAATACCAGTATTTTACATGGAGCGACTGCCTATCTGACCTCCACAACCCAGTAACTGCGGTAATACGATACCCCTTGGTAAGGATGGTTGTCAGACTTTCGGGCTTCTGACGACCCGTAACGACTGTCAAAGATCCACAAATGACAGCCGGGACCAACGGCTTAACGTGCTTTCCGAGGCACGGAGGGGTCTTGGTATGTAAAGATGGTCACCCATCCACGGACCAACCGCGGCAACGGCACGGTTCCAATTTGTCGCTTCTTATGGAGAAGACCCGGCAAGAAACTCCACGGTTACTCTTTTAAAAATAATTGGCTTTTACAATGTTTTCAAATTACAGTGATAATAGGTATGGGAGGACAGTGCAGGCCTGTCAATAAGTACCAGGTACTTAGAAGAATGAAAAAAAGAAAAAGATCTACAAAATCAATTGTTCAATTCGGTATCAAATGAAACATTTATTTTATTGATTGGGGTTATTTTTATTATCTGACGAAAAGTATCTACGCTAGGGGGTCTAGAATCGTATTATAAATTCATGGTTTCATTTTGCACGTCGATGTTTCGCCACCGTTGTACTGTACGTTCAAAATAATCTAAGCTTAATAAATCGAATAGACACAATGGTGTTTGCTCAGGTTTGAACCGACAATCTTATTTTGGGGTACCGAGGGCAAGACAGGACGTGGAGCATAGTTTGTGAATCAGCTCCACATACACACCCTGATACCATTCCGTCGAGGTAGCCGATAACGACTAATCGGTCCGTGGTTTCCTCCTGCTCCGTTGAGCAGAGTGCAGTGGCAATAGGGAAGCGGTGAAGGAGTAGAAGTTTTGTTACTCTTCAGGCTATATCGATCGCCTTGGATCTTCAGGTTCTTAGGGTTGAGCTACACGGTGACTGACACATACATGCCGTCTGTTGGGACAGGTCAGCTCAAAGCTGCAATGGCTCTTTCTTCAAAAGGCTCTTCCAGACATTGCCCTGCATTGTTAGACTCACATAAAATTCAAATAATATAATGTTTGGACTTTAAAAGAGACTATGACCTCTGAGTTTGTTTCGGCTTTTCTTCTCAGGGAACAGTCAGTTAGGAAATGCCGCCGCCATCTAGTTTTTAAAACATTGACCAATAAAATATTGACGTGTAAAAGTGTCTTTTAAGATCTACTTACATAAATAAACATTTCATTCTATTACTTACATAAATAAACATTTCATTACTTAGCATATAGCATAATCAGCAGCCTATAAAGTTCCACTGCTAGTACAAGTGCCTCCTCTCTGTGAGAGGTTGTAGGCCACCACGCGGGCCCAATGCGGGTTGGTAGATGTCACATGTCTTCGAAGTTTTGGTTCTAGAACATGGTTGCCTCTCGATATTTTCCTTCACCGTTTGTAGAGCAGTGGTAATGAAATAATTTACAAAACTTGATGTGCCACTACGACCTGCAACTCTTAAGCCACGGCCTTTACCACTTTGCCACTCGGGTCTTAAGGTTTACTTCTCATTAAAAACGAAAGGTAGGTAGGTACTGAATAAACTTCAATTTGTGCCTGCCTATCTATAGGACATTTGCGTGGTAGTATCGACGTATTTACTAAGGCTTCATAAACGTCTGGCGAGCCGGATTACCGTATTATACGGTGCGGTTACGGTAACCTAACCGAATTCGATGGGTTTATAACTTGTTCACGTGTTTTATATAGGACATGGGGGAAATTGGTAAATAACTTAGTTGTAAGAAGGGTATGGGAAGAATTGGTTTCGATGAAATGTTGTAGGTTTTTCGTTCTATTGTATGGTGAAAATTGTGATCAAATCGGTTCAGTAGTTTATGAAATACGCCTTAAAACTAGTGGGGATTAGCTCTTATTGGAGAACTTGGTATAAAGGCAACTATCTTTTGCCCACGACTTTGCCTGCGGTCGGAAATTATGCCACGAGAACGTACTTATCATGTGCTTAGCCTTCTCCCAACTATTTATTTATTTAATTTATCCTCACACTGGAACATCATATCAGCCGAATGAAGTCCACTGCTGGACATAGGCCTCCCCCAAAAGGCGGTTTTTTGCCGTAATCGCCACGCTTGGATTGGCGATCGCGGTATGCTGGTAAAATGCATAGAGAACGCTTCTGCCCATTCTCTAGTAAGTCCCTTAGTCGCCTTAGACGACACCCACGGGAAGAAATGGGATGGTGCTATTCTTTTACGTCTGGCAACACACGCAACGAACGACTAATAAGGCGTTAAAATTACCTACATCCTAATTTACCATCCACCTCTTTGTTACAGGTATTCACCAAAAAACATCTATAACTCATCGATAGAATGGAGCACACGGAGTTCCGAGTGAAGGGTGAGAAATATTCTGTAATAATGGGATCTTGTATTGTCTATTGAATGACATGTATTTACTGACTAGGCTGTATAAAAAAGTAATGATGATTAAACTATTTAGAAAGAAAAATAAAGTAAGGAAAATTGTTTTTAAGTTTCTTCTTTTTTATGACATATGCGTTTTGTTTGAAACGCACATTTAAAAAAAGACACATAAAATGCACACATATAAAGTAGCCAAAAGCCCCCTATTCAGATAGAAAATTGATAATTTAGAATGTTGTTTTACTGTCGTAGTGTTATGTTAATTTACGAACTAAGGGTCTTGGTAGATTTTGAAACAGAAATAGATCATGTTTCTGGTACCCGAAAGAAAGAAAAGAAGTGCCCGTAACCTTGAGTTTTGTGCAAGGTTTCAAGGGAAAAATTATGTAAAAACCGACTTCTGGAAAAACACTACAAAGTCAAAAATAATTTTAATTTCGAAAGTCACTGACTTTGGCTAAGTATTAAAATTTTTTGTAACCGCCTTCAGTGTTTTTACGGAAGTCGGTTGTTTTTTTTTTTGGAAAACCTTTTTATTTTTCACTCTTTAGTTATAGTACCCCACACCAATTCGAAATTTCATCATCCTTGGGGTCAAAAGAATGCATATTTATGCAATAGCAGCAATCGCGGTTGATTTGCTGTCATTTTTTTAAGAGTTCCGTTGTCTATCTCCGAAACGCATCATCAGATCCGTATGAAATTTAAATAGGAGCACTTTGAAATAGATCCCTTTTGAAAAATAAAAAAACATGCAAATCCGTTTATAAATGACGGAGTTATGCCCGAAAATACATTTAAAAAAATATATGTAAACATGTGGAATTGACAACCGCCTTTTTTTGAATTAGGTTAAAAATAATGTTTTGTAATAAGCTCTTGGTCATGACCCAGAGCTTATTACATAACATTATTTTAAAGCCCCCCCCCCCTTTACAATATTACCCCCTTTTTACAATATTTTCATGAAGCTCCAACTTAATATACCATGTCAATTTGTAAGGTTATTTTTCTTCATCTCTTAAATTGGCACGAACTACATAAAGCATCATTATCTACCTTGCCTTTTCCCAACTATGTCGGGGTTAGCTTCCAGTCTAACCAGACGTAGCTAAGTACCAGTATTTCACATGGAGCGACTGCCTAGCTGACCTCCACAACCCAGTTACTGGGTGATACGATATCTCATGGTAAGACTGGTTGTCAGACTTTCGGGCTCCTTACGACCCATTACGACTGTCCACGAATGACAGCCGGGACAGCTTCTCATCTCGGTATGTGAAAATGGTCATCCATCCACGGACCAACCGCGGCAAGCGTAGCTTAACCTGATCGATCTAACCGTGCAGCTGTTATTACTAAGCCACAAGCCTTGGAAATCTCTATATATATTGCGAGCCCAAGTCGGCTTTAGCAAAGACAATCTCCACAGATGCTCAGGGGGCCTACTCTCTAAGCACGAAATCCGTAATCTCGGTCGAAGTTTTTTTTTTTTTTTTGTGGGTGGGAAATCATCAAATGACTTCTCCCGCTCTGGTTGGAGCAGGAGGGCGTGTCAGACTTTTACTGACTAAAACCCACCCATGTTCCTTCAGCTGCCCGTATGCCAGGGGCCGCGGTATCTCTTTCGAACAACCCGCACCCCTAGCAGGCATCGGCCCTTGCGGGCCCCACCAGCTGCTGCTGACGTCCTCCTGCGACGGGTCAATACAGTGGCCCCGCCGCCAACCACTTTTCGGCCGCAGGGGATAGGGAGAGCGGCCAACGCTATACCGACACTCCTCTTCCCCTGCGGCCCCACCGCGTCCGCCATCAAACGGTGGCGGCCCCGTCCAGGCTACGGAAGGGAAGAGCGCTACTCAGAAGTACCGGCACTCCTCCTCCGCCGCAGCCTGTAACCCTCAGCCGCGATGCCTCCCATTCGACATCGCGGCCCGCCTCAGTTGCGATGCACCTCACCGCAAGCTACTTTTTGGCCGCTACGTCGTCGGCTTGGAGGCACAAGCCCTGACGAGCGGCCCCACCTTGGGGTTCCTCTTCGCTTCACCGTGGGAGGTGGGACCACGGTTACTGAGCCCCCCCGCAACGACAATGCGGGAACCCCACTGGGGGGATCTCGGTCGAAGTTACGGGCGTTTCCTACTCCGTATCACTTACGGACCTATGATTAGTTTGGAGCCCAAACTAAGAATGAATTTCTACATTATTTGACAGTTGCTCCTACTCCCTATATGGTTTGACCCGTCCAAAAAAGTTAATTAATCAGCTGTAGGAGTCACTTCGAAATTTCGAACTATTTTCGGACGGGCCCGTATTTTCGTTGTCAGAGTTAGAGTGCAGCCTCCCAGATCTCAAGTGGGTTTGCAGCACTTCCCCACAGACAATGGCTCACCTTCAACCCTACATCGCATGACCTGTCACCAGTGCATTTGATGATCTTATGACTGCGTCAGTGAGCGGAGTTCGCACAGCTGAATCATGGTCCAGAGATGTTTGAGCTTTTGGCCATCGATACGCAAAGCAGAAAAAACTAAAATATTGTATAATTAGGCTGGCTGGGTAATAGGTTTTTTTTTTGGGTGGGAAATCATCAAATAACTTCTCCCGCTCTGGGTGGAGCAGGAGGGAGTGTCAGACTTTTACTGACTAAAACCCACCCGTGTTCCCTCAGTTGCCTGTGTGCCAGGGGCCGCGGTATCTCTTTCGAACAACCAGCACCCCTGGCAGGCATCGGCCCTTGCGGACCCAACCAGTTGGTGCTGACATCTCTTTGAGGCACGCGTGGAACACAACGCGTCGTCGACCCGGGCTTGGTCCTTATCAGACAGCGAGCTCTGAGTAGTAGGTTAAGTTCACAAAAGCAGTAGCGACAATATTATAATCAAAGGCACTATTTAGTATTACCTTCAAACGACAAGTAGGTACTTTTCAGCCTAC
Organism: Polymixis lichenea; assembly: GCA_949091785.1. NCBI lineage: Eukaryota > Metazoa > Arthropoda > Insecta > Lepidoptera > Noctuidae > Polymixis > Polymixis lichenea. The sequence continues at coordinate 9,872,372 of OX420958.1, read as the reverse complement.
AATTATATCACAATTATAAAGTATCGTATAATTATTATAGGACGCAACTAGTGATATAATAACATTATATTTATTTATTACGTTTTCTGAATATTAAGTAGTGTTATTGAAATGATTGTTGAATGTCCTCTTTTATGGTTATTTCCATGGTAACTTATTAAGGGGAACCTAGTCGCGGGCTCGAACTCAATGATGGGCCTGGCTAAAAAGCACGCTGTCTCACCAGGCATCGTGTCCGACAGAGGTAGTATCAGTGATGAGCAGTTAGAAGCTAGTCTACACGTAGAGTCATGTGGGGTAAACGTACGCAATTTTTAGTAGATTGCTTCTAGAATAAAAGATTTTGTTAATTGAAAAGAAAAATACTTTTATTCTAATGTTATAAACATTTGAGAAGAAAAACAAAACATAAAATTTCAATTCTAACAATAATGATTACTTTTACTTAATCATTTAATCAACACGGGAAATGCGGGTTTTTACCCGCATCGGTGGGAAAGTGTCCGCATGTAAACTTAATTTGCTATAACCAGTCTTTTTCAGCCAATTTTGTCGTTTTATCCAATCTGTTCGTTATTTTACTTATTTCCGCAAATTCAAAAAATAATTTTCACAGTGCGTTCAAAGTGAGACCGTAGAACCTCTCGTCACTAGTTTTGCAATGGCTATAAATTTCTTCCTGAAAACAAAATAATATTCCCTTTTATAATTATCATATAGATAGTTATACAACAAGTCTAGAAGGCAAAAAAATATGACGAGGTAAGTATACGCCTTTTAATTACTGCGGACACTTACCCCCGAACACTTACCCCATCTCATCAAAGCAAATAAAATTAATGCAATTTCGAAGTATGGCTTACCTTAGACAAAATACGCAGATTCACACAAAATATTGATTAATTTCTCCTGTTCCCAGTGACTTTGTTATTCAATCAGACTAATAGTATGCCTTTAGTATGCAAATCAATTTCAAAGAAATAAATAACAAATCCGTGCAAAAGCAATATTGTCGCGTATGTTTCCAAAGAATTGTGCCTCAAACCTATGACGCAGTACTCTCGCTCGGTGGTCAAATGCGAACCAAAACCGGCAGGTCTCGACCTGCTGTCATCTGTGGCATTCGCTTAATGTTCACTGCGGACACTTATTCGCCGCGTACGTTTACCCCACATGACTCTACAGCATTATTGAGTGAGATGCAGGATAATTTATAGTAAAACAGGTGCGTAAAAAATTAAGAACAATCCTTCGGAAGATCGGGTTTTATGAAAAAACCGCTGCATAAATCAATGACCAATAAAGTTTATTGTACTTTTTGATATTTGAGCTTTGTCAGTACCGACTTGGTTTTGGAGATTTTACACTTCTTTTATTACTGAAACACGCCTAAAGTTAGGTTAAATTAGCAAGAAAAACGAATCTTTGTTGGCTCCTAACTTTTTAATGGCTTTTTATTTTAGTATTCTGTTTTCGTACAGACAATATTAATAATGAGACAAAACCACACCATGTTTAATTTTTGATGTACATTGTCGAACAGTGGAGTAATACACTCCCGAAGTTTGTATGGGAAAAATGTGGACTAGATCACCTTGCACACACCCCTGGCACACAGGCAATTGAGGGAACACGGGTGGGTTTTAGTCAGTAAAAGTCTGACACGCCCTCCCGCTCCACCCAGAGCGGGAGAAGTTATTTGATGATTTCCCACCCAAAAAAAAAAAAAAACACCTTAAGTACTGCACATAGTTTAAATTCATATAATTATTCTTTCTTGGTAGGTATTATAATAATCTAAATAAATAATTGATTTATTTTCACCTGTGTATTTTTAACATGCTTTTATTAGCTTCACCTATAATTTATCTATGTATGTAACGGAATATTTGAACGCGATATTCACCCACTTAAAAACGTCACAGTAATTTGTAATTTATCACTCTTATCAAGGACCAACGACAATATAATACATTAATAAGTTCGTCCCATTATCCAGACCGGGATCTTCAGGATTAGCGATTTTAATAAACTTGCCTGAGAAACGGGAACCACATCAAGGAAGCCAGCAGGCGCGCATATTACCCACTCAAAAATAAATCATAGTTTAAAAAACCCCCGAGCCAAACAAAAAATCTAAAAAATAAAAATATATATATATATTGGCCTATTAAGTCGTAGGTTACATTTTGATCAAGGCAATGTCAAGTCGGGGGACGGCTAATGAAAAAGCTAGGCCTCCTCTGTTTGCATTGGCCGTCTCCCAACTAAGAACACTCCCGACGAATTCACCTTTCAAACAAAAAAAAACAAAATCAAAATCGGTTCATCCGTTCAGGAGCTACGATGCCACAGACAGACACACACACACACAGACACGTCAAACTTATAACACCCCGTCGTTTTTGCGTCGGGGGTTAAAACCTAAAACACGCAAACTCAAAAATATCTTCAATAAGTTTAAATTAAGAATAGAGTGGTTAACAAAACAAAAACCTTGTATCGTTAAAGAGCGTGGGGTGCTTGATATCGATTATTGTTATAAATATTTTGTTGACAGATTTTGGTAAATGCAGTCATTGTAAAAAATACCTTAAAATCGTATCTACTTTTTTTAGTTTGGTTTTCTATTAAAACGTGTTTTTTATTTATTTTTACACAATTATTTTATTTTTCTTTTCCCTGACATACAAAACCATTTCTTTCTCGATGAGGTTATACAGTAGGGAGTTTATTTTTAAACGATGATCAAAGTTAAGAGATGTTTAAACGTCAAAAATGTATGGTTAAACAGTCGCTAATCATTAAGTACTTAACTTTTACAAATAAAGGATCTGTTCATTAACTTTTATTTCTATTAAAGTATAGATAAAACAAATAAGTGTGTGTGTATCATCAGTATCATTACACTAGATTTTCTCGAACGGTTAGCCACATTTCACCAGTTGGGTTTTAGTCTCATGTAATATGGGGCAAGTCTTTTTCCAAAATTTAGAAATATCCTACATTATAATAATCATCAGTGTGTCTGTTCGTTTATTCTTCTTTCACGGAGCAACTGCATCAGTAAATATTAGTTTTACAAATCTATTCAATAAAAAATCACCAAATGGTAAAACCATTCATTCCTCACTGAATGAACCCCCTTCCATGTTTCCACATCACAATCTATACTGACAAACTAATAACATAAAATGAATCCTACCCTCATTTCGGATTTGCATGCCTTGTTATTGAGTCGTTCGATCCGGTGTAAACCAGTTTATACTGGTCTATTCCGCTTTGTACTGGTTTATGCCAGTTAGTGTAAATCCTTTTTATGGTCTTGTCTCTTTATTGATAACAATTGGTATTGTCTTTTGTTTCGAAATAAATGTGGATCGGCGAATGGTGAACGAATGGGTTGTGATGTGTTTTATATTTAGATTTCTGCTTAGGTCCCTGGATAAGGTCAATGCAATTGCTAAAGCATAGAATGTAATGAAAATTATAATATGATGTTTTATTTTTATTTGGGAGAATAAATGGTTATACATTACAGTATTATGGTATAGAACTTAAAACTAAAATGGGAGTACAAATGTAGAACCAACTAAATTTTCTACATATCATAAAAAAGTTAAACAGACACGAATAGCGTGTGATATAAATAACATTGAATAGAGAGTATTATCTATATATTAAATAAATAAAAAGAAAAGTCCTGAGTGACTGACTGACTGACTCATCAACGCCCAGCCCAAACCCTTGGACCTAGAAAGCTGAAATTTTTCACAGAGGTTCTCTTTATAATGTAGACAAGGAATAAGGAAGGATTTTTTGAAATTCAACCCCTAAGGGAGTTAAATAGGGGATCAAATTTCCGCGCGGGCGAAGCCGCTGGCAAAAGCTAGTGATTAAATATAAACTAAAAACTAATCGGAAACGAATATAAGTAAAAATAATAAAAACAGGTTTAGGTACGATTAATAGTTATTCTTACCCAATAAGAAATACAAAATGGTGACTTTGAAAATAACGGACATTTAAGAGGGTGTTCTACATACCTACCTATCAACATGAACAATTTTATTAGGGGACCAATTTTCAATTCACAAAAAGAAATAGACTTTCCCATATGTAGGTATACGACCACTAGACCCACTAGACCATTTTGAATATGATTCGATTTTTTTTGCGTATTTATAATTGGTCCCAAAGCATGTTGTTATTGACCCTTTCAAATTATGTCGATTGTTTTCAAAATCACCCTGTGTATTGTTACTACGATTTCGAGATGGACCGACTATGATTTTGGCCGATTAGCCGACTAGCCGACTGGTCAGCTGTAAAATGGCCGACGAGTCGGCCAAGCCGATCATTGATTTCGGTTGAGAACTTGAGATCGGGTGACATCGGCTATGTTCAAAAATTAAACCGCCGAAAAAACTGAAAAGTAAAAAATAATAAACCTTTTTTGTTTAATCTTAATAACGTAAGCTCGGAAGGCGGTGACATACAATTAAAATACATATCCAAAGTCACCGACTTCCGAACTCAGTTATTATTAGGTTAGACAAAAAAGGTTTATAATTTTTTGCTTTTCAGTTTTTTCGGCGGTTTAATTTTTTGTTAAAAAGTTTTTATGTTATAATTTTTTGTGGCTCTAATCTACTACATGCTTAATTTTTGATTACTTTTTGTAATACACAACTCAGCATTAAAAAAATCTGTGAGTAAACAATCAAGCATGTTTTCCCACCCTTAGGGTAGGATTTTTTTTTCTAAATTTATACGGGACGAATTTCGGGGTATACACTTTTCAATAAAAAAAGAATTATCAAAATCGGACTACTCTGTAAAAAGTTATGGGTACATCAAAAAAATGATTCATACATAAAAAAAATATACGCGTTGACTTGAGAACCTCCTTCGTTTTTTTAATTAATTAATGGACCAAATTGAGGATTCCTATTCCTTACTATCCTAATTTCCTGACTGCACTGAAAGTAAACTGTAAAACTAATTCTAAAATTTAAAAAAATAACAGTTAAGATTTCAATTTAATTTCAATTACCGTCTTTTAAATTTTTAAGCATATTAATACGAGTTAAAATCGGTCGACTAGTCGGTCATTTTAGCTGAGTAGTCGCCGACTACAAATATCCGACTAGTCTGTTCCGTGTGATGCCGGACGTAAAAGAATAAGCACCATCCCATCTCTTCCCGTGGGTGTCGTAGAAGCCGACTAAGGGATTTCCTAGAGAATGGGCAGCAGCGTTCTCTATGCGTTTGACCACCATACTGCGATCGCCAACCCGCCTGCCTAGCGTGGTGATTATGGAAAATCCCCCCCTATTGGGGTAGGCTTGTGTCCATCAGTGGACGACATTCGGCTGATATGATGATGATGATGATAAGTCGGTACATCACTACTATTATTACATTACAAATAACACTTAGTCCGACCCGGGGACCGAACCCTCAGCAGTAGCAGTTGCGACCACTAGACCAACAAGGCAGTCAGATCGGATTAAATTAATTAATGTAAATAAGCCCTTCTAACAGTTTCTCTTAGATTTCTAGATAGAGATAGCAAAAAAATAAATCAATCGCATGTGTCTTGTTTACAATTAAAGTCCTTTGAGTATATTGGATGGACACAAGTGTCCGATTGTGTTCCTTTCCATCTAAGAGGTCTTTGTTGTATGTTGGTGGGGTTCTGTGAAGGAAAATACTGTTTCAAAATGTTTCGGGATTTTTCTTAAATTGCATTGTGAACTGACTATTCGTTACAGGGGATGTAAAAAGGCCACTTTGGCAGAATCATAATATGATCATATTATGACTCATATTTAAAATCGTTAAATGGTCACAAACTGACAATTCATAATATTATCTGCGTTGACAGCACGCAATTCATCTTTTTGAAAGTTTTGTATGGAAATTCGTAAAATGGTCACCAAATTATGAACAGCTTTAATAAAGTGAAATGTCAAATAGCAGAATCATAGGGCAAATTCAGGAAATGAATCACTTTTAGAGGAATTGCTTAATGTGGCCTTTTTAGCCTGCTGATCTTATTCTAATTTAAATTGTTTTTGAGTATTAATAACTCGTTTAAATTAGTAGGTAGGTAGGTAGGACATGAAAGAAAAGTTGTTTTAACAGCGTACAATTACATTTAACATTATCTTAATTGATTCGATACATCTTATTTCGGCATTTCAAAGCAGTTATTTTACTTTTAATTATTTGTCTGTGGGCTTGTTTGTGGCTATGTGTGGGCTTGTGTCAAAAGTGCCTGTAATTGGTTTATTTGAAATAAATGCGTTGAGTTTGGGGTTTGTAGCTATGTAATAACAACCGCATGGGTCGATCGATTAGCTTAGGCTACGCTTACCGCAGTTGGTACGTGGATTGGTGACCATATTTAACTAACCCTACTTATTTTTTTTTAAAGAGATTTAAATATGTTCTTATTTTTGTTTTTTCTTCTACCCAGCCAAAGAGATGGTGGACTATATAGCGGACTACCTGGAGAACATTCGCGACCGTCGCGTGTACCCTAGCGTGCAGCCAGGGTATCTGCACAAGTTGCTGCCTAAGGAAGCGCCGCAGACACCCGAGCAATGGGACGACATCTTTAAGGACGTCGATGAGCATATTATGCCGGGGGTGAGTCTTTTTTGCAGGTCTTAACATCCTAATTACCGTTATTGATGAACAAACTAGTGATGGGTCTTTGACGGTTTTTCCGTTAACCCGATTTACTTTCGTCAACTAGTTGATTAACTAGTTATATTCGTCAACGAGTTAACGTGCAACTAATGTCAACTTGTAACGTTAACCGTTCATTCATTGCACGGTTTTTATTCAACGCTGCGACGTTCAACGATTCTTATATTGGTACAATTTTCTTAAAAGAAATATTTCAAAAATCAACTCTTGTGTACGTTACTTAGAGTTCAAATTCTATGACATGACCGTCGCTCGGAATCTATGATGGTATTTTCAACGTAAGTTTTTTGCTCAGTTCGTTAGGTACGTTTGCAAATTTAGTTTAGTTGATTCTTAAACGAGTTACATTCATAAACGTCGTTGACAAATTCAACTAGTTGATTGCTGTGCTGCTGGGGAGTTTGTTGCTCCACTTCTTCTTCACAGCTAAAGCACTAGGAAGTGGTGAAGGGCGGGCGTTTTGGGGGACTGTCTTATGTAATTTTGACATTCGGAAAGTGCTGATTCTCAGCCTAATTTGAATAAATGACTTTTGATTTTGATTTTGATTCATAAACAGTTAACGTTAATACGTTGACAGGAGATCAACGGTTGATTCAACTCGTTCGTTGATTCAACGCCCATCGTTAGAACAAACCTCATGCTAAAGGGAAGTCAAATATTCACTTAGGTTTTATGGGGCGAAATACAGTCAGGGAAATTAATTGCAAATTTTATGCATAATAAGCCGTTAATGTTCCCGCTGCTGGGACACAGGCCTCGTCTTTGAGGGGTGTGGGCCGTAATCCACCATCCGAGCCCAGTGCGCGTTGGTAGATGTCACATAAATCTTCGTATGTTTGGTTTTAAAACAAGCCAGTTCCCTCACGATGCTTTCCTTCATCATTTTGAAAACAGTAATGATGAAATTAAAAACACAAAGTAAAGCGCGTGTCTGGGGTGTGAACCTACGACCTACATATCGTAAGTCGCGGCCGTCACCACTGGGCCACCACTGTGGCAAATTTAAGAAGTGTTAAAATTTATTTAACGATAAATTTCCCTTTATCAAATCAAAATCAAAAGTCGTTTATTCAAACTAGGCTGAGAGTCAGAAATTTTTGAATGTCAAAATTACTTAAGACAGTCCCCCAAAACGCCCGCCCTTCACCACTTCCTAGTGCTTTAGCTGGGAAGAAGAAGTGGCGCAACAAACTCCCCAGCAGCACAGCTGTCTGTTAAGTTGGAAGAACTCGATTCTATACAATAATAGGTAATTAATTAATATTCAACAATAAATGAAAATTTCACTAATAAAAAATAAAATTAAATGGTTTATACAGGCAAATAAAATAAACAATGATATGAAGTAACTCATATGAAATGTCGATCGATGTGTCGAACATCGTTGCACGGCAGCGCCCTAGATCAAACAGAGCAACTGGGAAAAATTTATGTAACATACAAAGTGCAACGTAATTAACGCAAGACCTTATGAGGTCTTGCGTTAATTAATTGAGGTGTATGCACCTCAATTACAGTATTGAGATAACTCTTTATCCTAAGAAAATTGTGTCTACCATAGCAATACATTATGTATTTAAAATTGAGTCTTATTTCCTTGAAATAAGATTTAATTTTCTTTGGTCCAGTCGGCGATCAGTCGCTTCTTCTATTACACCTTATAATCTGTTTATGGTTGGCATCCAACAACATAAAGGCTCGTGCAGACTAGCGCGACGCGACGGTCGCGTCGCGACACTCGTGGAACAATTTCTATGAAAACTTAATGGAAAATTATTGTTCTACAAGTGTCGCGTCGCGCTGTCGCGTCGGGGCTGTTTGAAGAAGCCTTAACAGTGGTTAAGATTCGTTGAAACCGAAAATGATGTCTAAATGAGGAGCTTCTAAGAAGTATGAACCAAAGCACACCAAAAAACCAAAAAAACGAACCAGACTACTTTTTCCTAAACGGCTTTATTTGTCTTTGTTGTCGAGTTTTATTAGTAAATCGTTTTACTTTGTAGACCATACTAACTTTTGCTAGCTGCTTCGCTTGCGAGGAGATCGGGTATTATCCCACGGGAACGTACTAGTTGCAACTGCCTCTGGTGTTATTCAAAGAGTCAACGGTACCCTGCAATCTCTGTATCGTCTGAGGAACTTTTTGCCCGCTAAGACGAAGACCATGCTTGTGCAGACTTTGATTTTCCCTGTCATCGACTATGGTGACGTGTGCTACTTCGATTTGAATGCGGTTTTGCTTGATAAGCTCGACAGACTGCTCAATAATTGTATCCGGTTCATTTTCAACCTTAGGAAATATGACCATGTGTCGAGCAATATGCTGCTCTGAGGTCGAGGTCTGAGCTCAAATGGATATCCATTCGCCAAAGAAGTTTCCGCGCTTTGACTACGCTTTTCTCCCTTCTTAACTCTCCTACTCCTCCATTTCCAATATCTATGTTCTTCTCACACTAAGAATCTGCGTTCTTCTAACAATCTTCTTCTACTCTGTCCTTCTCATACTTCTGACCTTGTTCATTCTTCCTATCATATTCAGTCCATTCTTCTTTGGAATGCGCTTCCTCTTGATATCAGGACGGCCACCAGTCGGTATGCATTTAAGCGGAAATTGCAGAGATATTTTCATAACGAATAGCGTAGAATCATCTAAACTTCTCTTTCTTTTGAGAATATATATATGTATAAATATATATATATGATAAGTACCTATATAGAATAGTAGAAATGTATGCTTGTATGTGTATTATTAGTTTATAACCTATTTATGAACCAATCTTATTTATTAGTCATTATGATATAATTTGTAGACGTTGTTCCTCTCAACCTAAGCACCTGCCATCTAATCTCTTCACCACCCTTGGTTGACTGGTAGAGAATGCCTAAGGCATTAAGTCCGCCTTTGTACCTTTTTGAGTGCGAGAAGTTTAAATAAATAAATAAATGATAAATAAACTTATATGTTAATACAGGTTATAAACTATGCGCCATATTTTATTCACATCTGTTCGGCCGTTTCGTACGTGATTGAGTAACAAACTTCCAAACGTCTAAATCCAAATATCCAAACATCTACAAATACAAACTTTCACATTTATAATACGAGGATTTTCTATCACCTGCATACAATTTATGTGCTCCAATATTATCCTTCTATGTTCTTAGAAGCCTCTGGTAAATAATTCTCTTGTCCTCAGTTGGTCCACTGGCAGAGTCCCCATATGCACGCGTATTTCCCAGCTCTGACGTCATACCCCTCCATCATGGGAGAGATGCTGTCCAGCGCTCTCAACGTACTCTGCTTTACTTGGGTAAGTTATGAAGATTTTTTTTTTCAACACCAGACACTTCGGCAATAACTGGGGTGGACAAAGTTCCCTTTTGAATCAATTGTGACCATATACCAACATATATTGCTATATATTTGTACATATTGTTATTTTAAGACCGTAAATAAGTTGTCCGTATCTATCTTCAATGTACCTCATGTTTGATATCCGTGGAAACATAGCAGATTGTACAGAAATCCCTTTAATTCAATTCAATTCAAAACGTTTAATTCGGACAATAACAATGCATATTTTTTTAGCAGATGCAGTAGGTATTTTACACTATGTTAGTACACGTAATATATATAAAATCAGATCAAAACTAAATTAAATCAAAATCAAATTAAAATCAAATGAAAATTAAATCAAAATCAAATCAAATCAAAATCAATTCAAAATAAATTAAAAATTAGACGAAAAATAAATCAAAATTAATGTTTTGTTTTAGTTTTACTGTTTTGTTAAATTGTGAGTACTTTTTTAATTAAAAGGTACTTGTCAAGACAAATCCAACGAATCCCAACACATCTTTACACAAGTGATGGTGTGAAGGCAACCAAGATGCACTATCCAAGTCATGCCATACTTTAGAACGGGCTATCATAATTGACTGCTTATACAAAATTTTGTGTCTGCTGTGCTGTTGGCCGTTTAGGAGTTCTCTTGTCTGGAGCCAATCCTGGATGTAGAATCAGGTCATGTATCATAAAAATGCCGGACGTAAAAGAATAGCACCATCTCATTTCTTCCCGTGGGTGTCGTAGAAGGCAACTAAGGGACTTACTAGAGAATGGGCAGCAGTGTTCTCTATGCATCTGACCACCATACTGCGATCGTCAACCCGCCTGCTAAGCGTGGCGATTATGGCAAATCCCCCCCTTTTGGGGGAGGTTTATGTCCAGCAGTGGACGTCTTTAGGCTGATATGATGATGATGATGATGATCATAAAAATGCATTGTCTTTGAAACTGCAGCATCATGTGAAATTTGAACATCGTAGAAAAAGAGGAATTGGTTTTAATTCAGTTACAAGATTTGACCTAAACAAACAAAATAATAATACATCAAAAAAATCAAAATCAAAAGTAATTTACGCTGACAGTCAGGTTTGTTTTTCAACGTCAAAATCAGACCCCCAAAACGTCCGCCCTTCACCACTTGCTAGTGCTTTATCTGGGAAGAAGAAGTGGAGCAACACTCTCCGCAGTCTATTTAGTTAGAAAAACTGAATTAGATACAACAACAGTTTGCAAGTTAAATAAATGCTTATAAAAATAAAATCTCTGTCTGTGTCTTCTTTATTTTTCTCTGCACGAGAGACATCTTGAACCGTTTGCCATCAGAGTGGTTCCAATGCATTTCTGGCAGGAAGTATTGTATGATGGTTGGAACAATATGTTACATGACAACACATGTTTACACAGACGTGACACACGCCAAGGGTACCTCCAATCAATTTTCTCATTTTGGTGTGCAAAGCATCAATATTTTGTGACGGTATTGAAAATTGCACTCATTCACTGACATACTTTATTCCAACTACATTTTTGCTTGTTTAGGCGTCTTCCCCAGCTGGTACGGAGTTGGAGACTATAGCGATGAACTGGCTGGGCAAGTTGCTAGGTCTGCCAGATTGCTTCCTCAATGAGAAGAACGAGAGCCCAGGCGGTGGCGTTATACAGGTAAGAATGAACAGAAACTGATTAACGAATTAAAATATAGTTAATTGTGCTCTTTTTCTAGATCAGCAACTATGTCAGTTATCTTTGGATGTACTTAGTGAATAATAGGGACTCATTGGTCAAAATTTGTAAGCCTTACCAAAGGGTATAATGTTTCCCAGTAACTGGGTTGTGGAGGTCAGAATACTTATATAAATGGGTCTTCCAAAGACTACATAGATCGCTTAGACTGTTAACCATGCCTGTGTGGCGGCATCTACACCGCTACATGCAACTACGCAACACACTGACGTCACGTAAAATCCTACATTGCGCAAGCAGAGTTTACCGCGCAACTAGCATATATATAGTCACCGTATGATTGGAAACACCATTAGTTTATAATCTATCTCGCGAGATTATAAACTGTCGATAAATTGTGAACTGCACCATACTGCTTACCGACCGAATAGGTTAGGTTAGGTTAGAATTGCGACCAACCGCGCACGAACCGAGCGAGCGAAGCGAGCGGTGCCGCGGCAGCGGCCGGCGAGCGCTACTTCCAAGTTAGTGGCAGATACTTGACTATTAAGTAATAGTGCAAGGTACTATTGGTCTTGATACCAGTTCACAATTTGACGGTTTCGCTTCGATGGATTACAATCTACTGAAAAATTATGCGTTAAATTATAAGCAGTACATGGTTCACATTAATCTTTTGAACGGTATTTACAAGTTTCCTTCAGCGAAGCAGTGATGCTCGCAACGAGAGAGGCGGTGCACGTGAGGGAGATACCAGGCTGATTCCCGGCCACCGTAGGCATGGGCTTGCGGACGGCGAGTAATGGGTAGCTCGCTGTCCGGTAAGGACCAAGCCCGGGTCGACGGCGCGTTGTGTTCCACGCGTGCCTCAAAGAGATGTCAGCACCAACTGATGGGGCCCGCAAGGGCCGATGCCTGCCAGGGGTGCAGGTTGTTTGAAAGAGATACCGCGGCCTTGTGCCAGGGCAACTGAGGGAACACGGGTGGGTTTTAATCAGTAAAAGTCTGACACGCCCTCCTGCTCCACCCAGAGCGGGAGAAGTCATTTGATGATTTCCCACCCAAAAAAAAACGGTATTTACAATTTTACGGTGACATATACAACGTTGCTCCCAGACAGAACTGACAGAACTGGACAAAATCTGGAATCTGGAAGACGGAAGGAAGAGGAAAGGGTCGTAATCCACCTCACGGGCTCAGTGTCGTCGCTGAGACGTCACATGACATTCTAGGACATGTCAGTTTTCTCACGATGTCTCCCTCACCGTTTTCAGAAAAGTGGTGATGAAAAATTCACCCAAATTAAAGCACCTGTCTGATTTAGAACTTCCGACCTACAACTACTGACGCTACCTTTTCATAATTTCTTCTTCTCCATCAGACAACAGCAAGTGAAGCTACCCTGGTCAGTCTACTAGCAGCTCGCACCAGAGCCCTGATGGAGCTGTCGAAGCTCAACCCTGAGGTGCAGTCAGCCGAGCTGCTTGGCCACCTCATCTGCTACTGTTCTGACCAGGCTCACTCCTCGGTGGAGAAAGCTGGGCTTATTGGTAAGTAATCGGTGGTTACTGGCTGTTATTCTTCGACATAATCGAACCTCAAAAAAATACTTTTTGCGTTACCAAAAATATTATTGTACAGGATATGTATAACGATTGCGCCTCTCTTTGTGAACCTTAAAAAACCTAAATACATGTCTATTTAGGTTTTTTTAGGTTAACTACGGTCAACTGTGATTTAAAAAGACTAAAATGCTAAAAACAGGCTCAGTTATTTGCAAAAGTGTTTATTTTTTAACGAGGTTTTAAGATGCACTTGTATACGTTTAACTGTGTATGTAACGGAAACTTTGAACGCGATTTTCACCCACTTCTAAACGTAAGACTAATTTGAAATTTACACAATAATTTTATAAGTTTTTCTCATCGTCCTGATCTTCAGGATTACAGATTTTTTTTTTAATTTTCCGGAGAGAGAAAAATGGCTTTCACATCCAAGGAAAGCAGGTTCACCAATTACCCACTCCCAGCTATTGAAACAAAAATCCACTTTAACGGTCAATTGAACTAAAAAGTAAAAAATGAATAATAATTTTAAAAAAAACTTAAAAAATACGCTTTAAAACAAAACCTAACTAAAATAAAAGTAGAAACTTATTCTTCAATAAGTTTAAAATAAGAATCAGTCTATTCTAGTTTCAATTTGATTTTTATTTTTTCTATGTTTTTATTTTAAACTTATTGAAGATTAATTTAGTTTTTTTAAATATTATTTATTAAGCATTGATACTGAAAATGAATATCAACGGAAAAAATTCCATGTTTTTTTATTTTAAACGTTTTAAAATACCACAAATTGTAAGACGATAAACAAGCAGAATAGTTAAAGCCAACATGTTTCCTTAGGTTTTTTCTTTTTTTGTTTAAAATTACTTACTATTTTTTGTCTCTAAAATTACGTTTCTTGTCTAGGTTTGGTCCGTATGCGGTATATTGAATCTGATGAGCACCAGAGCATGCGAGGAGATCAACTGGAGAAAGCCATCGCCAGTGATAAGGAGAAGGGACTGGTCCCCTTTTGGGTAAGTCTTCCACCTTAACATCTTAACATCTATACTAATCATAAAGCTGAAGAGTTTATGTATTTTTTAGGGTTCCGTACCCGAAGGGTAATCAACGGGACCCTATTACTAAACCTCCGCTGCTCGTCCATCCGTTCATCTGTCTGTCAACGGGCTATATCTCATGATCAGTAATAGGTAGACAGTTGAAATTTTCACAGAATAAGTATTTCTGTTGCCACTATAATAAAAATAAAACAAAGTCCTAAATTAAAGGTCGCTGCACACAGCGGGCGCGGCGCGGCGGTAATATCTAGTACGTTGCAACTGCTCAGCGTCGCGTCGCTGTCCCGTCCCGGCGCACCGCGTCCGCTGTTTGCAGCAACCTTACAGGGGTCGTCATACAAGAAACGTGTTTTTGTACGTTTGTTTGAACGCGCTAATCTCTAGAACTAACAGTTGGATTAAAAGATATATTTTTGCAATTAATTTCCTCATTTTTGACGAGGGCTACGCTAGGACTCTTAGAAGCCGAGCATAAAGAAAAAGAGTGATAAAGAACGCTGAGCGAAAACTAAATATTAGCGGGGGCAGGCGATGCGACGTCACGAGGTAGGTCGCAAGCACAATCGCAGGTAGAAGCTAGTCGTCTACTTTAGTTGTGACTCAGTGTAGGATAGCCCTAATTTCATATTTTGTTGACCATTTAGGAGCTAATATTTGTGAGCGCTGATCGTCTAGGCAAATTTAGGTTTGTGTTGGTCTTTTGTATTTCTATCTAAACTTGCTATCTGATATCTGTTAGCCAAACAATCACGGACAATTCCGTGATTGTTCGTTGTTGTTGTTTTGTTTAATTATGTTTTAAACAACAATTTTCACAGCCTTGTATACCAAGGATATACCTATATTTCCTACTCGTTAACATGGTCGACTTTCACCGTGGCAAGTCTTGGGGCGATTAATTCAAACTCAAACTCAAAGCATTGATTTGAATTGAACCATTTATAAGCACTTTCGAATTGTAAAAAAGTCGATCAGTTAGTCGGAAAATTTAACCTAGTTGCCCGTTCCAAAACGTAGATATCTAGGGAGAAGAACGAGCAGGAAT
This sequence comes from Polymixis lichenea, assembly GCA_949091785.1. Taxonomy (NCBI): domain Eukaryota; kingdom Metazoa; phylum Arthropoda; class Insecta; order Lepidoptera; family Noctuidae; genus Polymixis; species Polymixis lichenea. Next base: position 9,856,946 of record OX420958.1, on the reverse strand, counting down.
CTCCAAAGACACCCTTTTAAATCAAGATATTACAGAATCACATACTTACCTGGGTACATTATTCTTGTTGCTTCTACAGGGTGTAACAGAAACCCTATTGCTATCCTTAAGCACTAAAGATAACAGCTGGTATAGAATCAGTATACATAGTTTCAGCTCAAAATAAAATACTCTAAGAATTGATACCAAATTTTCGGTTTCATGTTCCCTAAATTCAAATCATAACAAACGTGTCACCGCACTACGTAGGTCAATAACTTTCCACGTTACTTGCCAATATCACGATAAATCTCTTCCGAGGGGTGTGTTTATTTCAATTTAAAAAGTTCGATTTCTGGTATCAATGTATTAAATATTCTCATAACTTCCGAACATGTAGAGATAGGATTAAAAAACCCTTTCAATATCGTTTGATATCATCCAAAGAAGCCGTGCGCTTGGTACCTATATACCCTTTCCGTTACACGTTGTATATGTGAGAACAATGTAAATAAATAAAGAACACATATAAAAGGAACAGGAATAATGTACCCAGGATTTTGTAATATCTTGACTTAAAAGAGTGGCCTTCGAGTTACTTGCCTGTTCACGAACTTGACTCGTGGTTCAGCACCATCCAGCTCAACCAATTTGTGGGGACCGAATGATCCAACATACGCCTCAGCAAGCAGGATCTCACTTGTCTAGTTTCATTCTGGTCTGCTATCTGTATCATGATTAGTTGAAGAAAACACAACCTTATTGCCACTTATTACGTATACCTAATTTTGTTAGTATAAAAAAAACACCAAAGATATAAAAATAAAAGTAAAATATGGGGTAAAAAGTGCAGATTAGAATTTTTTGGGACGGGTGGAAAATTTTATGGTTTTAAAACGTAAATAATTTTGGTACACGACCTATGGAGCGATCGCAGTCGGTTAAATCTAGGCCTTTGCACGCAAAAGTACGTTCCCTTTACCTTAGAACACTAAGTCAAGCCGTGCGTCTATAGAATATTATTTAAAAAGAGGATATTATTAAACTTAAAACAGAAACAAACTAATAGTAATCTACTACTATACAATAAAAAGCAATTTGTGTGAATACGAATGGTCCGAATAACTGGGGCCCAAGTCTGCTATTTTTTAAAATTCGTCATTCCAACACGATCCCGTTGTCATTTTGCTAAAAGTTCGTAATCTGCTAAATTCATAATGGTCGATCATTGGTCGGTCAATGGTCTCGTAACAGAATTGTGTTATAATGGTATTGTCGTATTGCCATTATTAAAAAACCCGTCAGTAGAAATGATTTTCCAAAAACGACCACTAAATTTGAACATTTATTCATGCCGATGCCAATTTCATTTATATATATTTTTACATATTAATTTTTTAGTTTATTAGCGTTAAATTTTAGCAGATTACCGCATAAGTCAGTAGTGTAATTATGTACGAGATTACCAATAAATGCCATTTCTTTCAATGGAGTGTCAGTGGCTGATCATTGGAAAGTCATAATGACGCCATTATATTAGTGGATTACCAAACTTGTCAAAATTAAAAATTATGAAATCAATGATAGACCATTCTGACACTATTGTAATAACAGACGTTAGGCCGCGCAGCGCGCCAGACGGGTAAATGAAATGGTGGCTGAAGTAGCATGGCTGCAGTGTCTACGCAAGGTCTTGAAGTGACCTGGCAAAATCGCGTCGACGTAGGTAGCTAACCACGACGTTTTCTAGCCCGTTGGGGAAAACCAATATTCGGCTTGTAATTAGCGGTCGACGTCTAAAGACAAACAGAACGTTCAGACCACAAGTATAAGCAGAATCTTTGATAAAGAGAGAGAATCAATGGTAGATCAGATTAAAATAACAAAGAAAAAACTCACGAAATAAATACCTACCCAATTAATGTCGAAGAAAACAAAATTTTTCAAAACAGAGACAGCTTTCTATTGCTGTTGTGTTTCTGCTTCAAATAATATTTAAAAAATTGTGTAGGTATTAGTTCAAACAACAAATTCGTGCCACCATCGATGGCTCCCAAATCTGCAGTGCGGGATGCCAGAAAAACAATAAATTGTCAATATTTTTTCCAGAATTTAAAATTTAATAAAAAAAACATGGGGTGAGTTTTCTTAAAAAAGTTGTAATAGAAATCAAAAAAGTTTTAAACGTAGCGGATTTACGCTACATATCCTTAGGGCGCGTTTCCACTGAAGCGGAACTGAACGGAGCGGAGCGGAGATGTACAGGAATAGACCAATCACAATTGGGCGATTCCTGCACGTCTTTGCGCAGCTTTGACCAGCTCCGTTTCAGTGGAAGCGCACGCTTACTTGAAAAGGTGGGCGAGTTATTCGGCCTTCGAGCTAAAGCGACGAAATTCCGTCTGCAGAGTTTTGAAACAGTGCAAAAAATAAGTACCGGCTCGGAAGTGACCCGCTTTGTGAAGCGAAGTAGGGTTATTTTTTTGTTATAAAATGCTGTTTTTGATGCATTTCACTGTGCGCTGTTCGTTGTATGGTTATTCAAATGTCACATTCGATTTTTTATTTTATTTAGCGTCCTAATTCGTTATAATACATTTTTGGGAAGACCGACAGTTTTTATAATAGGCCAGTAAGAAAAGTAGCCGATGAAAAAATTATTTAAATTTCGAATTAAGAACTCGTTGGGAATTTTAAGATGTGTATTAAATTCGTAAAATATGTCATTTGTTTTTACAAAATACAATTGGTGGTAATTAAAAAAAAATTATGTCATGCGTCGAAAAGGAACAGAAAATTTTCGCTCAATCATTTATTACAACTTTCGTTGCGGTCTTCCTCAAATACAATATGAACTAAGTGGAAAGAAAAACATAAATTATTGCAGTTAAGTCAAAAACTACTAATCAGAACTATACCAAATTTATAAGGGATCAGTCGTTAAGTATATCCTTTCAACACAAATAATATTTAAAAAATCGGTTTATAAATGACAGAATTCCGAGGTAACAAAAAGAATACAACTTTTTCTTGAAGTCGGTCAAAAAAATAGCATTTACCAAGACGAAAACAAGAATCTTGGGACCAATCACAAATATATTAATAACTACAACAAATCCTTCAAGATAACTTATTCCTATATTTATTCATTTCTTCTCTAATTTAAATAATAACCAACCAACTCCTCAGAGACTTAAGAAATATAACAGAATCCTTTTAAATGAAAACGTTCATTATTTGAAGATTAGTTGGGACAATTTTTAAGTCCCATTGGCCGCGGTGGGACCAATTTGTTGTGTCTCACAGATTGTGCGGAAGCTGCTTAGGAGTTTAAAGTGTGGTGTAAGGCATGAGTGAAAGCGATTTGGCGGGGAAGTGAAGTTCATTATTTTCTCACTAATAATTTGATCATTTAACATTTGCTACTGGAAGCACTGTAGTGGTGATTGTTTTTTGGAGGTGCTTAATTAACTTCTTTTATTATTAAGAATTCTTGTCCTTTTCGTGTCGATGGAACTTGTACCCATTTGTAAATAGTTTGAGTCTTGTAAGTAGGTGGCCGCGTGATATTCGGCATAAATAGCATGATTTATTCATTTATTCATATCTTTATTTGCATTTTATAATGTTGAAAGGTCTTACAATTGGCTTTGAGTCATTCGAGCTACAGGGTTCATCTAAGGCACTAAGAAAATAATTGGAACCAGAACATTAGTGGAGATTTAAAAGTATCACACACAAATATCAAATAACACCATGGCTGTTTTCCTTGAAAGGTCAAGTAGAGATGTACATATCATTCTAGAACCCTAGCGCAAACATTTTTCGTTGGTTATACAAAAAAAAAAACAGATGTTCCATACATTTTGACCGCGTAGGTATTGCACTTTACTATGAAACAGCTGATTTTTTTTTTGTATAACCGACGAAAAATTCCTGCTCTAGAATAATATGCTGAATTCATGGTTATAGTTTGCGCACAGGATGAAAATAAATCCTGTATAGTACATTCACATTTCACTAGTATAAAAGTATAGTTGTGAATATTTTTTCCCAATTTATTGATTTTTCGATTCATTCAAAATCAACATTCCATTTAACATAAAGCTTCTTACGTTTTTGTTTGGTTTTAAATTCTTAAGAATCTTGAAGACAGAACGTAGTACAGCAACATCTTGTAACTTGTACCCCACTCTAGTCATAAGTACAACAATTTGTAGTGTCTTGTGTCTTGAGTTTGTTTTAAAACGAAATTAATAAACTTGTCGAGTACTCATTTCAATAACGTTGTTGAATCTTTTATTGTTATTTCCTTTGTGTACAAACTGTTACCAGCCGTATTATGTGGAAATGGAAATGAAACCTTACCTACTTATCTTAAATCGATTTGAGCTACTAACTAAGCTGAGAGTATGTCATGCTCACTTAAATGTCTCGCTGGTGGTGGCGTGTGTGTTGGATCATTAAATTCCCTTTTTTTTTTTTGGGTGGGAAATCATCAAATAACTTCTCCCGCTCTGGGCGGAGCGGGAGGGCGTGTCAGACTTTTACTGACTAAAAGCCACCCGTGTTCCCTCAGTTGCCTGTGTGCCAGGGGCCGCGGTATCTCTTTCGAACAACCCGCACCCCTGGCAGGCATCGGTCCTTGCGGGCCCCATCTGTTGCTGCTGACATCTCTTTGAGGCATCATTAAATTCCCTTCAAAATGGTTGAGCTGAATGGTGCTGATCCATACGTCATGTTTGAGAACGGGCGCCGCCAGTAGGGACTGGTCACCTTTTAGCTCCCTTAGCTTATTTAAATTTCTGAATTGTTATTTTTTAATTTTTGTTTTAATTACGGACGCTATTAATGTGCACGTCTTTTTACGTCGTTCAGACATTGGTAATTTCAACATAATGATGCATAGTTCGTGCCTCGTTTGCAACGAAATAGACGAGACAACACCCGCGTTTACATTAAAAATTTAACGCGCGAAATTTGAAAAGTACTTATCGTTGAATCGGCCCTAAAAATATCTCCGATGCCGATATATCGGCAAACTTCCAGTATCGCCGATATATTTATCGGCATCGGTATCGGTATCGGATGCATCTCTATAATCAACCTATAATTTTCCCAATCCTGGGACACAGGCCTCCACTCTGTGAGAGGGGAGTAGTTTTCTTCTACTTACACATAATTTGTAAACTTAAAATATCTTTTTAATTGTTTCGATTTGCAATTCTCTTCCGAATTAGTGTGAAAAGTTCTTAATTATTACTTTAAAAACTAAAAGTTATCTACTAGCGTACTTTCTGGTTAATGTTCATGTAATCAATGGTCAGTGGTCACCTATCTGCTACCAGGGCCTGAATTCACTATGACCACTTAACGATTTATATAAAAATCGACACCACGCGTCAATCACACACGACATCTGCTAATATCGTGTTAATAATATCGACAAATTGTCTTGGAAAATATAGAATATGACATTTCGATTCCTTACCTTTACATAGGTTTCTATAAAACACGATACTGACGTAGTTTGAACGTAGTAAGTTTCCGCGGGGAATCACTATAAACTCGAAACCACGTCAATCACACACGATATCTGCTAATATCGTATTAATAATTTCAATAAATTGTCTTGGAAAATATAGAATGACATTTCGATTCATTACCGTTACATTGATGAAATTTCGAATTGGTGTGGGTGGGGTAACTAAAAAGTGAAAAATAAACATTTTGGAACGCGGTGACAAAAAATTAAACTGCACATCCAAAGTCGCCTTCCGAAATTAAAGTTATTTTTCACTATGTAGTATTTTTACGGAATTGTTTTTTTTTTTGGATAAAGTTTTTATTTAGCTTCCATTGAAAGTACACTTAAAAACTTAATGACGTGGAACAATATTATCTTACTCGTCTTCATTCGATAAAGAATAACGTTGACTTCTTAAAATACGTAATTATTTTCATGTGGAGAGTCGATAAGACTAGATTTTACAAAGGAGTTTAATTGCTAGATATGGCTTATGTTTATTAAATTTACTAGCTTGTGGCCGTGACTTCGTTCGCGTGAATTTTTTTCATGCCCCGTACCACACTTTCGTGCTTTTTCATCGTTTTTGCCTATCATTGTGTTTACCCGACTGCGCCAGAAGGAGGGTTATGTTTTTCGAGAGTATGTATGTATGTATGTATGTATGTATAATTATTTGGCACACTCTGCGGCCTGAACGGTTCGATGGATTTTAGTTTGCGAGGTGTCGTTAGATTTGTAATTACTGTGAAAGTGATATCGCAATAAAAAAAAATACAAAACGGTAATTTAAAAATCTAGAAAAACCGACTGCTTTTTTGAGTATTCATGGAAAAGCCCTAAAACAAGAAAGTCGTTCTACGCGATTGCACTCAACTTAAGAATCGCCAGTTGCTAAGGCGATGCTTATAAGCAGATAAATTGTAGCAGTCGGGACCCATTCTAGAAATGGAGGCTTAGTGAATTGAGAGCACGTACCTATATTACATTGCAGATTACTCCAATCTACTGACTAGACGGCTGACTTTCTAGAATGGGTCCCGACTGCTACAATTTATCTGCTTATACGCATCGCCTTAGCAACTGTCGTTTCCAGCTCCACCCTAGATCCCTAACAACTAATTACGTAGACTCGCGGAGTTTCGATCAAATTTTAATAAAGTTCACCTGCTTCCATGCGATTGGCTCCCTAAGTGCATTGTGACATCATATGCGTTACGTAGTTACTAGACGTTGGGTGAGGAGCTCAATTGAGTTTTCTCCGATATAATTGAACTTAAACGAAACAAACTTTGAAGCAACTTAGTTTAAAAACAACTTTTTTCAAATCAAATCAAATCAAATGTTTATTTGCAAGAAATACATTGTTGGTGAAGGTGAGATCTTATAACCTAAGTGTAATTGTATTCTGCCTGCAAGCAAGCGTGCAAATTTCAATTAAGTAGACATTATATATAATTATCACAATTTCTATTCCTATTTAATTTTAAATTTATATTGTTCATTTAATAATCATTTTATTATACTAACTTTAAATTTGTATGTTCCATGTAATCCTTGATACTATAAAAACAATACTTTCGAAGCCATTCTGTCAATTTTGTCTTAAACACATTACCCTGTAATACTTTTAAGTCATTTGGTAACTTATTATAAACTAAAACACACATATTATACACATTTTTCTTATACATATCTTTATGACAGGGTGGTTGATACAGTAGGTTGTGAAACTTAGCCCTTTTTTGTCTAGTTAGGACTTCACTACGTTGTTTAAAGTAGTGAATGTGTTTTTTTGTAAAGATGCAGATATATTTATGTCCTTACAAGGGATAAAAAATGTAAAATTCTTCCAGAATTTTACATTTTTTAAATAAAGGTCTAGCAACTGTCTAGGAACCAAGCCTTGTTGATTACCCGGATGCATCGTTTTTGAATTTTAAAAACTCTATCGATGTCAAGCGAGTTTCCCCACATTATTAATCCATAGCTCAGTACAGATGACACATAACCATGGTAAGCCGATAGGGCAGCTTCTACAGAAACATTTTGTATTTTTTTTTTTAACGCAAACACAAACCTATTAAGTTTTTGACAAATTGACTCTATATGGCTTTTCCAATTTAGATGTTTATCTACATTAAGTCCTAAAAATGTAAGATCATCAGCTTGTTCTACTTTTTTGTCTGTATAATAAATATCTAGAGTTAATGGTTTAGTATTATAGGAGCTAAATTCAATTAATTTTGTTTTATTAATGTTTATGTTTCAATTATTTTACAAGATAATAAACCGACCGAGAAAACACTACAAAGTGAAAAATATATTTAATTTCGGAAGTCGGTGTCTTTAATTTAATTTGTATTTTCGGTTAGTCCCATCCACTTTCGAAATTTACTTTTAATTTTTTTGTTGAAAATTGCACGGTTAGTTCAATCAGGTCTTATAAGCTAGCCTTGTCACGGTTGCTCCGTGGATGGGTGACCATCTTAACATACTAAGACTCCTACCTCGTACCTCGGAAAGTACGTTATGCCGCTGGTATCGAGTATTTATTAGTGAATCTCATGGAAATCATATCACTTGGTTTAAATAGGTTGATTTTACTTATGTAGATTCTTTTACATATTGTGAATGAGAGAACGTTGTAGGCCTACAGTTTCTATTCTTTATTTTCATTCCTCTAAGTACCTGGTACTTATTGACAGGCCTGCACTGTCCTCCCATACTTAGTATCACTGTAATTTGAAAACATTATAAAATCCAATTATTTTTAAAAGAGTAACCGTGGAGTTTCTTGCCGGCTCTTCTCCATAGGAAGCGACGAATTGGAACCGTGCACCTAGCTTCTGACGTTTCATAAGTGCCCTTGCAGGTTTATATGAAATAAAATATTTTGATTTTGATTTTGGTCTCGGCTGTCATTCGAGGATGTTTGACCGTCATTACGGGTCTTCAGCAGCCCGAAAATCTGACAACTAGATCTACCAAGGAGCATCCACCTAGTCACTGGGTTGTGGCGATCAGATTTAGCATGTGAAATACTGGTATTCAGCTGTATGTGCATCAGCAATATAGTTGGGGGAAAGCTAAGAAGATGATGATGGTTTTTTTTTCTGGTTGGGAAATCATCAAATAACTTCTCTCGCTCTGGGTGGAGCGGCAGGGCGTGTCAGACTTTTACTGACTGAAACCCACCCGTGCTCCCTCAGTTGCCTGTGTGCCAGGGGCGGCGTGATCTCTTTCGAACAACCCGCACCCCTGGCAGGCATTGGCCCTTGCGGGCCCCATCAGATGCTGCTGACATCTCTTTGAGGCGCACGTGGAACACAACGCGCCGTCGACCCGGGATTGGTCCTTACCGGACAGCGAGCTACCCATTACTCGCCGTCCGCAAGCCCGTGCCTACGGTGGCCGGGAATCAGCCTGGGATTCCCGACGCCCAGGGCGTCTCATGCGAAGGCCACGGCTGTGAGGGCGCATGTACTGCATCTCCCTCACGTGCGCCGCCTCCCTCTTTGCGAGCATAACTGCTTCGCTGAAGGAGGCGACTGCTAGCCATGCACTCTCGCTCCGTACCATGGCGTGGACCAGGGTCGGACGCGAGAGATCGCCGCCGATCGCCTCCATGAGGACACGGCATTCCCCTCTGCTGAGTCACTGGGTAAGAATCCATAACAGTAGCTCGCTGTCCGGTAAGGACTAAGCCCGGGTCGATGGCGCGTTGTGTTCCCCGCGCGCCTCAAAGAGATGTCAGCAGCAACTGATGGGGCCTGCAAGGGCCGATGCCTGCCGGGTGCGGGTTGTTCAAAAGATATACCGCGGCCCCTGGCACACAGGCAACTCAGGGAACACGGGTGGGTTTTAGTCAGTAAAAGTCTGACACGCCCTCCCGCTGCACCCAGAGCGGAAGAAGTTATTTGATGATTTCCCACCCAAAAAAAAAAAAACAAAAAAAAACCAATGACCACCAAACCAAGTACCTACTTAAATTTAGTCACCCATGTTAAAGGAGTGCCATAGAGCGAGACACCGGGAATATCGGAATAGTTTATAGCGCTTTAAACTTAATAAATAATATAGAAATATCTACTTCTTAGAGAATCTAATTAACTTCAACATTTTGTTCAGGTGTGCGCAACCCTCGGCACCACGGGTTCGGTAGCCTTTGACAATCTCCGTGAGATCGGCGCCGTCTGCGAGAACCATGGCGCCTGGCTCCATGTGGATGCAGCCTATGCTGGTAGTGCGTTTACGTGCCCCGAGTACAGGTAACTATCGTCTCCTCCTTATGCATGCCCGGTTACACGAGCCTAGCGTTACATTACATCATCATCATAACAGGCAAAAGACGTCCACTGCTGGACATAAGCCTCCCCTAAAAGGGGGGGACTTGCCATAATCGCCACGCTTGGCAGGCGGGTTGGCGATCGCAGTATGGTGGTCAAATGCATAGAGAACGCTGCTGCCCATTCTCTAGTAAGTCCCTTACTACGACACCCACGGGAAGAAATGGGATGGTGCTATTCTTTTACGTCCGGCACCACACGGAACCAGTTGCCTATAGAAGATATAATAATATTTAACAATGAGAATCGTTTAATTCGAACGAGTCGACTAATAGGTAAACCGAAAGTGTTATTAAGATAAAGTCTCAGGTCAAAATCAAAAGTCATTTATTCAAACTAGGCTGAGAGTCAGCTCTTTTTGAACGTCAAAATTACATAAGCAAGACAGGCCCCCGAAAACGCCCGACCTCCACCACTTCCTAGTGCTTTAGCTGGGAAGAAGAAGCGGCGCAACAAACTTCCCAGCAACACAGCTCTCTGTTAAGTTCGATTTTTTCTAGATTAATTCTCTGGTACTGAAGTACATCGGTCAATACTCGATTTTAAGTTAATCTTTTTCGTTCTTATTACAAAAAAATGGTTTTTCTTTACGTAAGTTTGGTTGAAAATATCGAGACTGCTTTGAAATAAGAACCTAATAGAAATCTAAATTCAGTTTCCTCTACAAAACTAACAACTTAGTCTGGTGTTAAGTTGTCATTAAAATAAAGTTGGAAATGCAAAGAACTAAAGTAAGGTGGTGTTTTGTAATAAGACGGTTTATGTTTTCGAAGGCACTGGTTGGAAGGCATCGAGATGGCGGATTCTTTCGCGTTCAACCCTTCCAAATGGTTGATGGTCAACTTTGATTGTACTGCTATGTGGTAAGAATGTACTATTTAAAATAAAATTACTATCTGACCCGACAATTCGGTTCGGCTCATTTTGGTTCGTGGTTGTTCGTTCATTTTTTGAGTTCGTATATAAAATCCTTGGAAAAAGCACTTAAATTTTTTCCCGATTTTTTCAGTTTACCGGACAACTTAACTTTTTTACAGTTTTCTTTCCCTTAAAAGCTTATTTGGATTATTAGGAATAGTTTTAAACGAAATATTTGATTTATTTTATTAGAAACTAGCTTTTGCCAGCGGCTTCGCCCGCGTGGAGGTCGGTGTATTATACATATAAACCTTCCTCTTCAATTACTCTATCTATTACAAAAAAACCCGCATCAAAATCCGTTGCGTAGTTTTAAAGATATAATATCTGGATGACTGTTTTCTTTTTTTTGGTTTGACGTTTTCTAAAAGTGAAACCTAGCTAGACCGATTTATGGCCCCCGAAACCCCCTGCATACTAAATTTTATGAAAATCGTTGGAGCCGTTTCCGAGATTCAGATTATATATATATAAATATATGTTAGAATTGCTCGTTTAAACGTATTGAGAAAACTTGAATACAGTTATTTTATAGAATTTTCTAAAGAAAAAATATTCTTTTTTCAGGGTAAAGGACAGCACAGCTCTTCACAGAACTTTCAACGTAAACCCTATTTACTTGAGGCACGAGAATTCAGGTGATTATTCTGTTTATATTATAAAATTAAATACAATTGAAATTCGTTTAGACTATTTCAATGTCCATATTTGATTATTAAGTATGACATTATCTTAAACCTATTTTAGTTATGACGAGAATAATTAATACATTTATGCAACATAAAAATTTAAATAATATAATTGAAAATAAATAAAAATGAAATATTAAAAAAAAAGTGAAAATGAATTAAAATAAATGATTGAAAAAATTTATTAAAATAAAATTTAAATAAATTTATTAAAACTAATCCACTTTAAAGAAATTATTTCTTATTGATCGTGTTTCTTTTTTCGGTTTCAGGAAAAGCAATTGATTACATGGTAAGTACATCTAACAATTTTCATTGCCCAAAGTTATGGTCAAATAAAATGTTCAGATATTTATGTACCTACCCTTATACCTAAGGGTAGGCAAATTGAGATCAACAGAAAAAAATGAAAAAGTGATTTATTGGTTAAGTGGTCGTAAGCACTACTACTGAAAATGAGGTCTTGGGTTCGATTCCCGGTACCGGCAAAGTGGGTTTTCATCTGAAATTTCTCAGTAGCAGTCCGGAGTCTAGATTTTTGCCCGGTTGGTGGCAACAGACTTAAACTTAACTGGCGAAATATGGGTGTATTGTAGGTACATCCCACACACACGACACACGCTTGAGGCGTGATTTTTGTTGTGTTAATTATAAGAATTTAATGTTAAGAAACCAAAATCAAATAATATTTTACAATAGGTTGGCGATAAACAAACATACATAAAGAAGAAACTGAGGAAAATAAACAATAACCTAAAAGGTGTTGATCACCCAATTATTGTAGTCAACGGTGATGACAAAACAAATGGTGATGACAGAGACATAATTATTATGAAAGATAAACCAAAGGTTGCAAAATACATCAATGGAAATTTACCAAACGGGGAACATAAAATTGGTAAAATTAATGATGATTTACCAAACGATGATCACAATAATGGTAAAATTAATGGTGCTTTACCTAACGGTGATCACACGCATGGTAAAGTTAACGGTGATTTACTTAACGGTGATCACAAAAATGGTAAGGTTAATGGTGATTTACCAAACGGTGATCTCAAAAATGGTGATGTCAATGATGACTTGTACTATGATGACAATGATGGAAGCCTCCATGGTTATAACAAAATATCACCGGGATGTAGTGAAAAGATTCAACTCGAAGATCCTGATAAGAAAGAGCTACTAGTAAGAGTTTTATTAGGTGATGGTTAACGGTGATGGTGGAAATTCTGGTGATGGATTTTTGCTGAAACGTGCATGGTCCCAAGGCTTTATTTATTTGATATAAATTATTCGTGGCAATATGACGCAGGCTGAATATATTCTCAACACAAGACTACACTATTCTTAGCTGATTTTTCTTCTCTCCCATCGACCCAAGCTATAGATTAATTTCTTTTGCTGTTTTCTAAAGAACAACCGGTCAGCAAGGTTGGTAGTGGGGCTGACTGGTATACTAATTGCCTCCAAATAGTTGTACATACTCGTGCAGGATCTTAATATATAATAACACACTTTGATTTAATGCAAGGAATAATAGAAGGCTATCATAACACGAAATATTGTTCCCTACTTAATTATATTGTTTTGTTTTTTTTAGCATTGGCAAATACCTCTGAGTCGTCGCTTCAGGGCGCTGAAGCTATGGTTTGTGTTGCGTAACTATGGTGTTTCGGGAATACAGAAGCATATTCGTGAGGTAAGTTAATAAAATACAAAACAACTCATTTTTGCATGAAGACCGCTGCATTTCTAACCGATGATCAACAGTTTCGAAAAACAATATTCATATTTAAATTGCTTTTATCTAAGATAACCCAGAAAAATCGATATAATACAATTTTGAAAGCCCTAATAATTGTCACTAAGACCTTACAATTACATTACATGTTATAATAGTACAACCTACAACTGTAGACAATCTTTCTCGTTTTATATCTGCAAATGCAAATATAAAACCGTCTAGTTAGGTCTGTCTAGTAATCTATCTGTAATAAAAACTCATTTGGAAAATACAATATTAGCTGCTGCCCCAGGTTCTAATTAAAAATATTTTAACACCAGGAATAAAATTGCTTCGTCAACGTTCATAGGGTTTACAACTAGTTCTCTGAAGCCAGAAATTTACATATTTTAATTACTTTGATATTCATAAAGTTCGTTTACTTTATTTCTCGTATCCTGCATGTTTTTATCTTTTATTTTTACATTTTCAGGGAGTTCGTCTGGCACAGAAGTTTGAAGCTCTCGTGCTGGCTGATCAACGATTTGAAATACCTCAACCCAGGAATTTAGGTTTGTCTTATTCTTTTGAGTAGGTATGCAGTTAATGGATACTTTATCAATTTAAAGGAACAACAATTTAGGAAAGCAAAAACTAAATGAATGAACAGCTATTTATCAAAATGGAACCCAAAAAATTATGCGTTTTAATATTTGGCAGATTTTCTCTTAATTATATTTATCTTAAAACTTGGAATTATATTTCATAACAATGATGATTAACGCTACCAGAATGGCGTTTCTTTAGAATAAATAATGGTCCTTGCTTACCTTTTGATTTATGCTGTGCTGCTTACTACCTGGGTGTCTTCTAGTAAGATATACATATAGACAGATTCATTCATAAAAATAGGATAAGATTCACATACCCATTTTTGGAATCCTATTAGCGGAGTATGGGGGAAGCGTATGTTCAGCAATGGACGTCTGTATGATGACGATGTTTATGATTATGATATTTCTAACGTCATTCAATATTTTAGGCATGGTAGCCTTCCGCCTCAAAGGCGACAACGCTCTGACCGAGCGGCTGCTGAAGCGCTTGAACGGGCGCGGCTACATCCACGCTGTACCAGCTTGCTTCAAGGGAATCTACGTCATCCGGTTCACCATCACCTCGTCTAGGACGACTAACCAGGATATCTTGGGTAAGAAGGTCTAGCTTCACAAGAATATTTATAGAACTTAGTAATTATGTCCCTCTTTGGTAACGTCATATGTCAGAGCATTACTGATCACCTTCTTCGTGATCCTTGTTGTAGGTGTCAGGCTCCATAAGAATGGAGCCTTGAATAGATTTAGAATGTATAACATGAGAAAAATATTCGAAAGGATTTTTACTCACAACTTGGGTTTGAAAGTGATGCTACAGATTCAATAAATTGTAATCATGCCCATAGTGCAATATATTGTCAAACGCTTAACCCTGATCCTGATTGAACAGCAGCAAATTAAAATTTTGTATTACAGAAGATTGGAATGAGATCAAGACAGTAGCCAAGGAGATATTGATGGACGTATTCGGCTCGGAAAATGGCAACATTGTGGTGCCCAAGAAACCAAGGATCTCTCTCAAAGGTAACACTGATTTATTTTTAACATTTGACTCTAAAGGCTTATCGCAGTAGACAAAGATTTAAGCTAAAATCTGAGGACGAGATTTTAGACACTCATCTGTGACACCATTTCTTAACATTGATAGATGAGCCCAAGACTGACAATGGATACGAAATTCTTGCATGTATGTACAACTAGTCTGATGTTTCATATCTCATTCATTCGATTGAAAATGTACTTAACAAATAATTTATTCCTTTGCTAATAATATGGGCAATTGGTATGTACAAGATGTTTTGCGTATTGGTTTATTGTTTAACAATATGTTTGACTGTCACATGGGCATTACACTTTTCACAAATTGTAAATTAGCATGTTAACCTCCCTCTTGTATGTTTCTGCTTTCACTGTCAGTTGGATTTCTTTGCCCTCTGCTTTTTCCTCTAACTCTCCTGTGACTATGTCATCCACAACGAAAATGTTTCAGAAACTCGCGAGCTGAACGCGACTTTTGGCACCAGCCTCCTCTTAGCCAACAGTCCCATGAGCCCTAAGATAGTGAACGGTACTCACGCTGCTATCTGCGATTATGAACAGGTGCTTACATCCTGCGCGCAAACCTTCGCGCAGTTGAAGATGGAGCCGAAGGATAGTCCTGGTGAGTCCAATATCGTGTGGCAGTTACTGAAAGACTTTTAAATCTTTTGTCAAATCTTAAATCACTTGAATTTCAATGTAAAGTAACACTTATTGCACTTAACCAAATATAACAGGTATATGAGACTTGACAGGCAGGTCACGGGAACTATCTGCGACTCCCGCATTCCACTCAAAGTTAAAGGGGAAAAAATGGTTAGACCTGCTGTCTTGTATGTGTTGGAATGTTGGGCCACAAAAGGGCTGAATGCATACAACTGCGATGAGAATGCTAAGAGGGATGTGTGATGTGACACGAATGGCAAGAATACGAATTAAGTACACAAAAGGGAAGTCTGAAAGTGGCACCGGTAACTGAAAACTTGTGTCGTAATCAGCTGTCATGGTATGGGCATATGATGCGGATGAATGAGGGAAACGTCGTGAGGAAAGTTTTAAGTATGAATGTCGATTGCTATTGAGTAGGGGAGACTGAAGAAATGATGGATGGACTGTGTGAATGATAATATGGTTAAAAAGGGGATGACAACTAATAGAGAGGTATGGAAGAAAAAAAAACATGTTGCACTAACCAAAAATAAATTGCGATATGGGCAAAAGAATTATGTTATGAGACTTGACATTAGATATTGTTCAGAGACTTGGTTTGGGTGCCAGATTTATCATCTGTATCATTGGCTACATCTATTCAGTCCATTAATATCACCATGACTAGTTGATCCATGCTTTTATCAAGTTATGATTCATTCGTGTTTGCTTCACTTATAAATTTATTAAAATTACAATTCAACTCTTTTACTTTAGGACATCATTTTGTTAACTTTTATCATCGTCAACTTTTAGTTGTGTCGCTTTCATGATGTCTCTTTCCGAAAGTAAAACTATACTCTAATGTCTATACTTGTATTGTAGTTAAACTCACCTCTGAGTTACTGAGCTATACGGTGACTGATGCATGCATGCTGTCTGTTGGGAAAAGTCAGCTCAAAGCTGCAATGGGTCTTGGTTCAAAAAACCCTTCCAGACATGGCCCTGGATTGATAGACTCACATAAAAATCTAAATTCTAAATTTTCAGACTTTAAAAGAGACTATGCCTCCTAAAAGGCCGAAACAAATTCAGGGGTCCAAGTCTCTTTAAAGTTCCGACAGTATCTTAGTCAGATCATGTGAAGAACATGTGGATTGGTATCTGAAATAGTCTTTTGAAAGAACCACACAGATTGAGTGGACCTGTCCAGTCAGTGCACGCATTTTTCAGTAATCATGCAGCTCAACTCAGCACTTAAGAAGCTCAACGTTAAGAAAAACTAAACTCTAATGTGTAAACTTTCATAATGTTCAAGTCACCTCTGAGTTACTGAGCTATACGGTGACTGATGCTTGCATGCTGTCTGTTGGGAATACTTAGCTCAAAGCTGCAATGGCTCTTTCTTCAAAGGTCTCTTCTAGACATGGCTCTGCAATATTAGATTAAACATAACGAATTTCGATCATCATCGTTACTATCAAGTTCATTAGCATTTTTAAAAGTCATGGCACCTCTGAGTTGATCATGCTCATTGCTTTCATCGCCATCACAATCATCTTCTTAACATTCAACTAATTAACACCATTTACCGCACCGTTTCTTTCACCACACATTCATTCACCACTAACGCACTAACAGAAATGCGTCGCCGCATTCGAGGCATCAAGATGTGTGGCAAGAAGTTCTCTCTGGACTCCTGCATGGATATGGTGCAGGGTATGATGGTGGAACAGAGTCTGCCACAGTGCTGTGAGGAGGAGAGGGAGGATAATCTGTCTAACGGTGGGTAGAGTATATTGAAATGTCTGGGTTTGTGACTGCAGTTCTGGTATCCCACCTCAACCTGTCCATGATTTGCAAAGCTGCTCCAAAGAAAGGTTTTTCGAGCAGCTAGTTTCAACTAAGGAGTTGAAACTCGAGCTACGTGTTGGTCCTCATTGTACATCTTACAGCTTGTAAATAATGCCAGTAGACACAGCAATCAGCACAAGTCCTCAAAGCTAGAATTTTGAGACTGAAAAAACTTTTCTAATATTAAGTAAATCTGTTTTAGGAGCAAATACTGAAGCACCTATGCTATAAATAAGAGGTAATTCAACAAAAATCTTTTGGTGATGGTCAAATCCTACTTTGAAATTCAGACACTAACCAAATACTCCTTATCTTAATAATTATGTTGACTTTATTTACTTTTCTAACTATAAATAATTAAAACGAAAATTCTCTTTCCTTTACAAAGTTAATTAAACTCCAGGATCAAGCCCGGGAGACAAGTCATCACTCTCGTCATCACCAGTGACATCTATCAGCACAATCAAGCAAGAAAACATAGACACAAACCAACTGCAAGTCCCATTAGCGCCATCTAGGCAATATAGGTCGAAATCCGTCGACGTCGCACTCTCTGGGCTCTCACTTGATGACGCTAAAATCACTATCGATGTTAAAAACAATGAAATTATTATTACTCCTACTGGTTCTAAGGACGTAGCTGAAGAAATGTCTTGTTCTAAATCAAACTTCAATGAAATCGAAGAGAAATTAAATATTGGTGATAAAATTACACAAGCGTTTGAGAATTTCCAAGATGGCTTGCAAATGTTCAGCGAATATAAGAGTAATGTTGAGAAAACTGATGAGTGTAATACTAAATTGACGATCAGGGGTCCTGGGAGTTATATTAAGAAGTTGATCCAGCAGTTTAGTGAAGGTCCCTTTGAAGCAGAGGATCCTAAGCCTGAAGCAGACAGGGCTATGTCTACTCATACTCAAACTATTAAGGATAGAGCTGACGCTATTTGTAAAAAATGCTTGCATTATAAGGGGAAGATTTCTAAGTAAGATGACACTTCAGGCTTGGAACATGTTTCATTGATTTTCAAATTGAAAGTTGGCGATATAATTACTTCTGTGAGTAAATATTATAATGAGACTATTTATTTTTCTGTGCTCTGTACTTGAAATCAAATGTACTTTTTTTATCTTCAAGATTGATGTTATTTGAATTGGGAATTTCTAATTCGTTTTGGCAAAATTTGATGTGAATGAATTGAACGTTATAATTTTTAGAGAACTATGTTTAATTTTAATAACATACCGGTAAAATGCTTTGGGCAACTTAGATTGTTGTCAAAATATTTTTTGTTTAACATGGTTGTCAAGCGTTTCATTTCCTAAAATGGTGTTGGATAAGTGTATTTTAAGTTATTGCACAATACTTTGCTTGTTTATAGTAAATAATTATTGTTTTGTAAAATATTATACACTGTTATTACTTATTTTAAGAAAAAAATACAAAAATATATCGAGGTTAGATATTCAGTGAAATATATAAAAAAATAAAAACGTAAATAGTTATACGTAAAATATATTTAAAAAATCTCGACTTTCGCTTGTAGGTATTAAAAATGGATGATGATGGAGATCATAATATTACATATAATAAAAATCAGTAGATAAATATTACTGTGTTAAAAATTAAATTGCTTAAATAAATTATATCCTAAACTTGCTGTAGTATAAAAGTCTTTGTTTTTTTTAATACGTGTGTAGAAAATAATCTAAATTGATTCCTAGAATTTGAAAAGATATTGGTGCCGATTCTCTTGTCACAAAATTCTCTAAACTAAACTAAAAATCACTAAAATTTAGTTTATTCCTGTCAAACGACGATTTCCTATTCTGAAATTGACTAAAGTGACACAACTTATCTATATTTTAGTTTGACAGCACTAAGATTGTACTGAGTTTTTAATTTAGTGAAAATGGTAATTTTGCTATTCTGCTGTTGTCAAACTAATTATTCTATTCAATACAAAATGTCGATTGTCTAACTAAATCTGACTATTTTTAATCGCGATTAAAAAGGTGTGGAATAAAATTAGTTGTCAAGAACTAAAATTCACACTGACACCTCGACTTCGGGCGCAAATACAGTACTGTATCTTTTTTTTCTTTTCTTTTGCTTATATCTCGAAATTGGTGTGTCCTATCGTAAAAATAATGAAAATTTCGACCCCCTTTATAAAACCCCATACACCACTAAAACTCAACATGTAGGTAATAATTTTTCATATTTTCAATACAAAAAGTAAAAAAATCCATTTAAAACACGTTGAGGCTGCCCCCCCTGCGCGATTCCGGCTCTAAAAAAGATCACGGGGTAGGGCAAACGTGGAGTCGCGTTTGTCAAATTCGATTTTAGTTGTGTCAAAATTATTTTTAAATTTAGAGATCTTTTTTTGCAGAATAGCTTTAAGATTCTCATAGCCAAAAGTAAGGAATTTTAGTGATAGTTTAGTTAGTTTAGTTCGGTGTACAACAGAATCGGCACCATTGTATAAATAAATATAGGTATAATATCCAAAATATATTTGACTAGAAAAAATGTAAAAGAATGGAGGAGGAAATCTTAGTTTTATATCAAATCAAACTATTTATGTATCTGTATTTAAATTATCAAATAAACTGCTGTGCAATATCAATAAATATGTAAAGTCTCGCTTTAAAAATGCAGTAGAAAATATTATATCCATGTTATAATCAAAATAATAAATATATTTAATGTTATATTGAGATTTATAATTATACAAGGTGTAGACGACAATACGACAGTAAATTAAATTTCGTATATTTAATGACGTTTCCTGTCTGCAAACAAAATTCAACCAAATAGGTATATGCAATAGTTTAGTCACTACAGCTAGTCAAAGATTGGTAAAACCCATAGTCGGCCCATCACTACTATTCAGTTTGTTTTCGAAATCGTGTGTTTAATTTCTATGTTAGGATTTATTTGACAGTTAAAAAAGTACTCCTGTGTAACACTATTATCATTGTTTTAATTTAGTGTCGTATTGACTTCAACTTGGATATTTTATATCGTTAGCCCCAAAAGTGTATTTAAAATTATTAGAATATAGTTATAAATATTGGATATCAATTACTTTTTTAGTTTGTTTTCTGTTAATCGTTTATTATTTTATGTAGTTACTTTTATAGTGTATTCAATCCAAATGAAGTAAACGCAAATAAGCTTTCCTTAATATAAAAAAGATCTCTTATTTTTTTATTATTATATTCATGCAATAATAATGATAACTTAAACATTCAGTTACTATTGAAATTTAAAGTATGTTGATATATTAAATTAATAAAAATTATGTTCTTCGATTAGCTTTGTTTTTTAAATACATACCTACTGTAATATACGTATACGTACTCTTAGGCTGTAGGCAAGTAGACACAAAATATAAGAAAAAAAAATGTATTCTAGTTTTAATTTTAATGTGTAATAAATATGTTATGAGGCATTGAATTCCGTGGTTTTATTTTGGAAAAAAATACCTGACATCACGCCTGTATTCTCCGAAGAGTTAGGCAGAGCTGCATCGATAGTACACCAACAATTCGCCAGGTCCCATGTAAAAGTGGCGAGCTTATTGCCATTCAACTTAATTTAAAAAAAATATATAAATACTATAATTCAAAAATATATTTCTAAAAGCAATCTGTCCAGTATTTCAGTAAAATAAAACGTCACACTAATATTTAAAATGTTTAATAAATACATAACCATTAGTATTAACATTTTCCTATTTTATTTGAGCATGTTTATTTAATATTTTTATTACATTTCGTGATTGCTACGGGCAGAGTTTGCTGGGAATGTGGATAGCATAATCAGGCTTTAACGTTCCCACTGCTGGGACACAGGCCTCTTTGAGAGGGAGTGGGCCATAATGCACCACGCAGGCTTAGTGCGGGTTGATGGAACTGACTGGATGTAATATTAGTTAAGCATAATTATGATTAAATATTGTTTATACATGCAAAGTATCAAGTAGTGATACACAAAGTCCAAAGTGGAAAGGTTTTATTAATAAAATTGTGCAAATAATTAGAAATAAGTAAAAATATGGAAGTAAGGACGGAACTTCAAAATGATGGGAATCATCTCATTTTTGGAAAAATATAGGTAACTCATATTCCACAACAGGTAAATAATAAAATAAATAAATAAAATATACGCTATCCTTATAAAGTAAAGTGTTATTTAAATATATATTATTCATGTTATGCAATTTATATTTATTTATTTGCGATAATGTTACTACTTAAGCTTAAAATAATATCAAGAATAATAATACTTGCATGAAATATATTCGCGTACTATGCCCGTATCATGGTAATCAATAACAGATACTTTGCTGCTTGAGCAAAATATACGAAAAAGCTCATTATAATCATTAATATAAATTAATTATAACAAATAATTTATCTTTTCTACAATTCAGTCTTAAACGCTAACATTCAATCTATAAATAACAATAAATAAATGCATTTTCTTTAATAATTTACAATATTATTACACTAGGACAATATACAAAATTTAATTAATTTTAAACCCCATTTCGTGGATTTTTGGGCCAAACTGGGAATGGCGTAAGTCACATTAAACAATAATTTTAAGTATTATTAATGACAGAAATCGAAATATATTCATTTTATTTAATATTTAATAATAAAACAGGGCTTGACTGTACTCTAAAACAATAATAAAATAATTTAATTATAACAAAATTACAATTAAAATTGTTTTTTTTTTTAATAGAGAGCTGTCACATTTTATACAAATTCCAATTTATAATAACGGCTGAAAACATTTTCAAACCAACTACATTGTAAAGTAAGATGATATTAAATTATTAATAAATCGTGGAAACAAAATACTCTCTTTTTTAAATAAAAACTAGTTGTAATAATTTTCAAAGAGAGAATTTAAATAATTCAAATCGGAATAAGGCGAAAGTTTCCAAAAGAATGATAAAAAGTGTTTTTTTTTTTTATATTTCACAGAAACACAAATAAATTATATTATAAAACCATCTAATTTGAAAACTAGTGATAATGTATTTTTTCACAATTCTTGATGAAAGAACAAAAAGTCGAAAGAATTCCTAATAATCATTCTTCTGCACAAACTCATATTTGATTAATTTCGTATACCAATTTAACACACAAAAAAGACGCACACACACTAATTCACAATCACACACAAATTCGAAATCTAATTTTACAACACAATTCATTCTTCTAATTTCAAAAATTCATTTTATTTTCAATGTACACCAGTGATACTCTTCAGCCATGGTTTATAGAAGGTGGTCCTCATGTACACTCCGGGTAGGAAGGGGGCTGCACACTTGATGCCGTGGGAGACTGTACCAACTAGCTGCCATTTGCCGTCGTCACGTAGAAGGACGAGGGGACCGCCACTGTCACCCTAGAAAAGGAAGAAAAATAAATGATTTTGGACCATACTTTCGTACGGAAACTTTAGTTTTGGGGAACTAGCTTACGTAATGTTGACGTTCAAAAAGTGCTGACTCTCAGCCTAGTTTGAATAAATGACTTTTAATTTCGATTCAGCTCATTTCACACTAGAAGCCGACCTAGCACAGTTGGGAAAAGGCTTGGTAAGATGGCATGTCATTTTCTTATTTCCATAGACCAAAAACAGTAGTCAGACATTGTGCCAACAGTCATCATGCTCAACAATTAACTGGAACTAAACACGATTCACGGAGTAACCTAAAACGTTTCGTAGATCAGACATTTCTTCAGGCCACAGGGCTGTTATTTTAATAAGTTGTTATATTTGGTATAGAATAGAAAAATACTTACCTCACAGGAATCCTTCTGCCCATTAGCGTATCCCGCGCAGATGAAAGAGTTGAGGATCTTTTTGGAATGACCAGCAGTCTGGAACATGTCTTGGCAAGCACTGTTTTCTATTACAGGCACCTGGAAAATAATGAAACAACATCAAACCTGTATTCCCGAGGTAGACCTCTGGTTTGGCATTCAATACATTCTTTGGTCACCCATATTTCGAAAGTTGTTTTTAATTATCATGTAATAGAGGGGGACTTTAATTTATAACGAGTTTATTGGACAATTCTACATTCTTCAAATATTGATGATCCTTTAGTCGCTAAGCTCAATACTGACCTCATCATATCAGCCGAAAGTCGTCCACTGCTGGACTTAAGCCTCTCCCAAAAGGGGGGATTTGCCATAATCGCCACGCTGGGCAGGTGGGTTGGCGATCGCAGTATGGTAGCCAAATGCATAGAGGACTCTGCTGCCCATTCTCTAATAAGTCCCTTAGTCGCCTTCTACGACACCCACGGGAAGAAATGTGATGGTGCTATTCTTTTACATCCGGCACCACACGGAATAACTGACCTAACCACATACTGACCTAATTATTACTAATTAGGACCAAAACCCAGTAATAATGGAAAATTCTATAGTCTGAGAATGTTGATGACCCCGAAAATCACAAGCATAATTAACATAACTAGACTATAATGTCCACTGCTGAGCCACAGGCCTCCTCTCTTCGAGGAAGGGCGTGGGCTGTAATCCAAATCCACCTCGCGGGTCCAATCAGGGGTTGGTAGATGTCACGAGTCTTCAGATTTTTGGTTGTTGCACGATGTTTTCTTTTACTGCTTTATGAGCAGTGACGATAAAATTATTTACACAAAGTAAAGCGCCTGCCTTTCGTGGTCTACTTGGAAGTCCCTGAACCGTCTCGTAACCCAAGTGGGAAGGTGTAAATCAAACCTTGTAAAGTGGGGCTACCATGATGGAATAGCAGCAGGGTGAGGACGTGGATCTGTGTCACAAACTAATCGCCACCAACCAAAACCTGTAGCTAAAGTGAATGTTGACTCCCTTTGGGCCAACAAAATATGAGTAACTGTCGTGCTAGTGACACGAAGAGGAAGCAGCCGAGGCTGGTCTTATATTTATTGAAGTAAAAAAAAAATCTAAAGCAAACCAATAGTATTCCTACCTGTACTTCCTGCAATATAGCCGGTACTGAGCCCCCGTACTTGAGCCGTCCCCATCCCGTGACGGTCGCAACCCGGCCCGTGAACTCAGCTTCGTCAGGTGGCATGCAAATTGGCACTGGAAATAGTAAGCAAAGAGAATATTAGCAGACTGTCTTTCGCGTCACAGCTATTCATTTGTTTGTGGTGAAATGAAAAAATATGTTTATTTTAGAAATAGGATAAGTATCGAAATCATAAGGTACACGTCCTATTATCAAAAAAAGCAAGATGGAGTCAACATTTACTATCCAACTTTAAAAGAGACTTTTACCCCTGAGAAGGTACAAACTCAGTGGTCAAAGTCCCTTTTAAAGTCCAGATATAATCTTGGTCAGATCATGCGACGATAATGAAAAGTGCCTGAAATGGTCTTTTAAGGAAAAACCCACACAGATTTAAGTGATCAAGTTCAGTCAGTAGTCGTGAAGCTCAACTCAGCACATGAAGTCTACGACTCGATGAACAATACCAAAGAAAGAACATTTGGATAGGCCAAGATTGAAACTAACAGAAAAAAAGTATTTTATGAAAATGCACGTTTTTGCTAGCGTAGCCTCTAGAAATTGCTCAGGAAGCCATTATGGATACACAAATGGCCAGTTGGTACTCATATTCTCTAAAATATATTAATATTTTCCAAGAAAGTTGGACAGAAGCGTGTCCCGCTGCGACAATTAGCATAACTTTCTTGTCCAATATATTACCCGATAACTTTTAATAAGTCTTGTTCTCCTGAAGGTTATTTAAGTTTGTTTCTAACTTCTGAGGATATTCTGTGTCCTAAAGATATTCAAAAGAGGCTTAATAAGGAATAAGTCATCAGCTGATTGCCCTTTTTGATTAAATGGCTGCTTGATCACTTGAAATGTTGCATCCAGTTTCATATAAATTCTCGACTTTGCAAATGCTATGAGAGCCAATTCACTTACCAATATGAGCGTCAAACTTGATAGGCGCTTCCAGTTCTAACAGCGCGAGATCATTCTCGAAGGTAGCTGCATCGTAAGATCGGTGAACGATGACCTTTTTCACGTTTCTTGATACTGGTTTCTTTGGCTCAAAGTCTCCGGAGATGTCGTTCTCGCCGAATACTGCTACTAGAGACGCTAGGAAGCTGGAAGGAACAGAAAAGTATTCGTTTCAGAAACAGAACATTTTTATTGCGAGGATGGTGAAAGAACTGTCTGGTAATTGCAAGTTGCAATAACAAGAGGTCATCGGTTTTTTATTCACCATTTTATAGATGAAGCTGTTAATACCAATAGATTCTCATAGTCAGTAGTAGCCTCATGCTATAGTGTCACTTTGAGTTAAACTATGAACGGCTTTAAAGTAAAGTGTCGTTTGAGGCTTCGGAAGTTACGAATTCATTTAAACTACTTATCATTATAACCAATCAAATATCTTTCAACTCTACGTAATTCTCAAGACTTGAGCAAGGTTAGGACTCGGGCCTAAGACTGAGATTCTTTTAAGCTATCGACAGAAATATCAAATGTGTCTAGATCAAAGAGCATAATGAAGCGAATCATGTAAGACTTTCGTAAACGTATCACATAGCCGAAGATGAAGATGTTATATCATGCAAATTATAAAGCTAGATATCCAACTCACCCAGGTTGACAATGAGCAGCAGTAGTAACAAACTTATTGGTGATAAGGACACCTCCACACTTGTTCTTGGTGAAGAGACCGAGCCAGGTGGACTCCCGGACCAGGACCTGCCAGGGCCACTCGCCGAACGCAGCGCTCTTGCCGCCAACTATACGGCCCGTCTTCGAGAGAGGACGGACGCCACACACTGAAAATATGGAATGAAATAATAAGATACAAGGAAAAAGTAATTTAAAAATTGCCAAAAGACAAACGCACCGAAAAGAAAAAAACAAATGCTGATCATAGATTCGCGGTATTTATACTCTGATTTTTTATTTGCTATACTAAAATGACAGCTACGATCGACCTTCTTTTGTCAAAATGACTGTTATGCAGCTCAGTTCAGAAAAAAAAACAGAGTACAGTATCTTCCATGATGTTAGAATTCCTGTGCCGTTTCATAGGCTGATACATTTTGGGCGTTTGTCACGAGTGCTGTAATATTATCTATTACCAAATCTTGCTGACCGTCTTATCTTATCACTGTAGCATGACTGAGTTATTCCTTCTCTAATGAGACGAGTTAATGCTCCAGGCACAATGAGATAAGGAATAAGTGAATATTAACTACCGGACCACTATGTACCAGGGCTCTATAGGTACCACAAGGATGAAGCATCCTTATACGTGGAAGTTAAAATTATTATTTCTTAAGGAGAAAGTTCAAATACTCACAATTCTTATCATTATAATCAACAGGCCGGTCAACATAGTTCTCTGTGGTCAGTTCATCGGCCAGTTCTGTGGTCGTAGTGGCTGCTTGTGTGGTCGTTGTCACTTTCTTTGTTGGCTTTGGCTTTTTTGTGGTCGTCACCTGTAAATATTGGGATTAAAAGACGACGCACCTGTTTCTATGAAACTTGTAACTTAGATAGACACTATGGCTACCCTTATTTTTTGTGTTCTATGCCAGTGGCGTTTTTAAAAATATGAATTAGTATTACATTACATAGATTTTTTTTTTTTGTACGACAATTTGTATGCCTGATTTAAATAAATATGCAAACAGATTAGACAGATAAATAATTTAAATCAATGGCGTTAATTTAATGCCTAGCTGTAGGTGATGGTAAACTGGTATTTATTTAGACCTCAAATTAATACAAGATTGTAAATTTCATAAAATTGCCAAGGTATTTGAATTCAACAAATGTAAGGAAACCGAACTGTGTGAATGATGATATGGTTAGCAAGAGTGTGACTACCGGGACTAATAGAGAACACTAATAGAGAAGTGTGGAAGAATATGACTTGTTGCGCTGACCCCAAATAAATTGGGATAACGGCGAAGAATGATTATGTAAGGTAAGGAAAATCGAAAATCTTGTTTTTTTATAGAATTAGCTTACTGGCTTTTTTGTGGCGGCAGTTGTGGTCGGCGGCTGCGTTGTGATTGGCCGTCGATACTGCGTGGTCAGTCGCACTGGCTTCTTAGTCGTCTTCACCGGCGGCCTTCGCGTGGTCACCTTCGGTGTGGTCAACCTCAGTGGCCTTTTTGTGGTCGTCAGAAAAGGCCTTTTCGTGGTCGCCAAAGTCCTTTTTGGCTTTGTCGTGGTCGTTTTGATTGCTGTTTCGTTTGGTTTTCTACCTAATATTACTATATCGTGTAATTCCTGGAACGTCCCTTGAAGGTTTCCAACGATTTTGTTGACGAATACGTTCATTTTTTCGTTTAGTTTTTCATCCATTTCCCATGTTGGTGTTGTGAATTCTACGTCATGTAGAATATCTAGTTCATTATCAGACATTGAAATGCTAGTATTGTATAGAGAAGGATTTGAACCAGAGGCATTCAGCATCGGGTTCCTGACCGGTGGGAAGTTGATGAGATCATCAGGTGATGTCTGCATTTCAGGTTTATTTGTCGTTGGAGCTTCAGTAAATTCCATAATAGGACTTGTCAAAATAGGAGCGGGCCTAGTCCCTATCGAAGCTTTTATTGGATAAGGAGTAGCCACAATTCCAGGTTTAGGAGTAATAACGACTGTAGGTGAAGAAGTAGCTGGGTAGGACGGTTTTCCCATGTAGATGTTGTTAGTAGCAGCAATATGGTTGTTTACAGTAATCTGACTAATTGGTTTCTTGAAAGGTTCTTGAGATATTTCAACGAATTGAGGTTCGTCGGCATCTAGAGGAGTTTTTGTTGTGTGTATATCATTTAGGACTATGACAGTTGGTGTCACACTTGAGAAAGTGTCAACAGTATCAGCAGCTTCATATGTGGTTACTACATTTTGAGGAAATACTGGTCGTCGAATCGGACTAGCTCCTGTAACATAGCTGGTAGACGGAGGTTTCTTCGGAGTCGTTGGTCTCTGTGTGGTTGTGGAACTAACATAACTGAAGGTAGACAAGTCACCAAAATCAGTGGGATCGGTAGGATATCTATTGAAGGCATCAATAGCTTGACTAGTAGACTGACTAGGGCTCGGTGAAGAGAAATAAGATGACGGTTTATCATCCTGTGGCAAGCTGTTTGGTGTCGTGTGTATATAGTCATAAGACGGCTTTTTGCTTGGCGCTGGCTTCTTTGTCAAATATGTTGACAACGATGTAGGTTTCAGAGTGACATAGTGACCGGTGGATGAGTAACTTGGATATGTGTAAGAGTATGATGGAGCTGGTGAAGACTTCGTCTCTATAATATCAATAGATGGGGTCACATCTTCCTTCATACTTGGCGTACTATCATTTAGCATCTGAATAATACTATTAATTGACGACAAGTCTGGAGGTTTCTGCGTATCTTTCGTCGCTGTTGAAATTATGACGTAATTTTCTGTTGACGTCACAGGCTTCGGCCTGAAGATGGGCCTGATAGGTCGATGGGTTGAAACTGTCTTTTGAGCCTCCGTTGTTGAGGTACTTGGAGTGACCGTAGGTTTCGTCTGCATTGAAGACAGTTGGATATTGAAATCCGAAGGTCTAACCACCGTATCAACTACAGACCCATTAGTATGTACTAGAATAGTATCTGGCCCACCATGATCAATACTGCTGTGCGTATAATAATCAGGTTTTGGCTTCATATATATAACACCGTTACTATCTTTAGGAGGTGAACTGAGCAACGTATTCGTGATCTGCGTCAACCCTTCAGAGATCATCTCGGCATGTTCTCCTTCAGTGCTCAAATCTTCAGGCTTAAGCGTTGTTGCTGATGTCTTATCTGCAGGTTTATAGCCCGGGGTAACTACAGGTTTGTAACTGTTATGCCAAGCACTTAATTCTTCTGCATCGTAATCATCACCTTCGGTTGCTTCTGGGTAGTCAAGGTAACTCGTCATGACGATGCCAGGGCCTTTAGGGATATGTGATTGACTGTCAGATTTGAGCTGGCAACAGGCCCCGAAGAGGAAGCCATCCATGCAAGCCCCCACTACTTCCCCTCCTCGTTGGTAACATTCGTGGTTGAACATGCATATTGTGTTGCCTCTGTTGTATTTTGCGGCGCGCGATGCTTTGCAGTAGGTGGGGGTTATTCGGTACCCACCGAAGAGTTTTCTTGATTCTGTGGAAGAGAGAAAGAATTGTTTTAAAAAAATCTTCTACCTTAATACTACGTTTTTGAGTATTTATTTCTATGTGTTTTATGTAACAGGTTTTTCTAATTCGTCTCTTTTTCTCGTGTTTTATTACAAGTATTTTTGTTCCATATCGATAGACATCAACATTATACATAGATATTATGAAATTGATTAGTTTTCTTTGATTTTAAAACATTTTGAAAGCTTGTAGCTAATTTAAAAGTGCCGGCGACGTCGTGAAAAGATCCTATAAATAAATACCACCCGTCTCTCCACTAGTCCAATGCTTACTCAAGGATGCATATCCGGTAGGCTCGCAATCCTTTCCTATCCTATGGGCACGTCTACCTGACCATTACCGCGCCCCCCGGTCTACTTCTTGATATGCAATGGCTTCTGTAACACCATGAAGCATGAGGCTCCAGGGGCTAGTGCAAATCTTGGGGTTCATTCGATTTATCGAGTCTGGTCAAGCCACGCTGGGATCGGTGCATTTCATTTCATTTCATTTCATGGATAATTAACCTTCACTAAAACATAATAAAGGTAGCCCGCTAAATTCCATTTTTTTTACGTTTTTTGCATTGAAGAAATACTTCTATTTGAAAATTTAAAACTGAAAATTGTTAAATTGTTACCTTAAGACAAAATATCGCACCAAAACAATGTTTTAGAAAAGCAACACTAAAAAGCTCCGTACGTAAATCTTGTACATTGTCAGCTCAAAGCTTAAAAGACTGTGTTTAAAATCTAGGCACGCGAGAGTCTGCCAGCTGCCTAGATTTCCCCTTCTGAGTAAATTGTAGCTTAGCTGCATGTGTGTGACACTTACAAAGTTTCACCCGTCGCGAGCCGAATCGATTGCTGTTACATGACTTGTGGTTTGCATGTTTCTAATTTGGTTCGTTAGAGTTGGAGAATGATCTTTGTCATTTGATCTTTTTGTTGCACAATAGGAACAAATTTTGTTTAGAAGTGACGCGTGAAAGGGGTACGTATAGCTGTCCATGGGAAAAGCCCGAAACGTTAAATGTCTGACCTTGTTTTGCTTAGAAAGATATACTGTAACAAAAACAATCGACCTCCGAAAAAACACTACAAAGTGAAAAATAACTTTAATTTCGGAAGGCGGTGACTTTGGATATGTATTTAAATTTTTTGTCACCGCCTTCCGAAATTCAAGTTATTTTTCACTTTGTAGTGTTTTTTCGGAAGTCGGTTGTTTTTTTTTTGGAAAAAGTTTTTATTTTTCACTTTAAGTACCTACCCCACTAATTCGAAACTTCATCATCCTTGGGGTCAAAACAATGCACATTTATGCGATAGCAGCAATCGCGGTTTATTTACTGTTCTTTTTTGAAGAGTTCCATAGTCTGTCTCCGAAACCCATCATCAGATCTATATGAAATTCTAAATGGGACCACACGGGAAGCACCAGCTTTCAAATAAAAAAAGAATAATCAAAATCGGTTCACCCAGTCGAAAGTTATGAGGTAACAAACATAAAAAAAACATACAGTCGAATTGAGAACCTCCTCCTTTTTTGAAGTCGGTTAAAAAGACAATTATAATCTACATCTAATGTCCTAGGTTACTATCACATTTTTTGGATAAAGATCAATACTGAATAAGAGTAAATAGCGTCGCAAACACATTTTTTGGTTTAAAGTTTTAATGAAAGAAATGGTTACTGTGGGTCAATCGTAATAGTTAGATATATGCTAAGGCGGAGTTTTCTTTAGGATTGTAGAATAAATACAATTCTTTAGTACATTATTTTTCTTTAATGGTTTAGGCTACGTAAGCCATGAAAGTATTTTTTTTTGGCGACTTGATCTAGAAATTTTCTTTTTATTTAAATCTACGAAACTTTAATTAGGATGTTTTATATACATAAACATTTCGGAATAAATTGTCTACATGGTGATGAAAACTACTTTAAAATCCGTTGCGTGGTTTAGGAGGAGTTAGCGGAAATACAGACAGACAGACGCGGAGGGCGACTTCATTTTATACTATACTAGCTGACCCAGCAAACGTTGTTTTGCCTTATAAATGATTTAGGGTGAACAACCCTTATCACTTAGGGGTATGGAAAATAGATAGCCGATTCTCAGACCTACTGAATACGCATATAAAATTTGGTAAAAATCGGTAAAGCTGTTTCGGAGGAGTACGGTAACATACATTGTGACATGGAAATTTTATATATAAGATATTGATGTATGTATTGTATTGATAAATCCCGACCCAAACAAAAACCTCTAAAAAGTAAATAAATGACATATATTGGCCTTTTATTTAGAAGTAGGTAATATTTTGATCAAAGCATTGTCACGTCGGGGGACGGTAAATGAACACGCCAAAAAGACGAGTCCCAGTAACAATGAATGTAACTACGCTATTGTAGAAAGGATAACATTTTCCTAATGCATATTATTTTTGTACTTCTTTGAGGTATTTGTTTGGGTCGGGGGTATCTAAATGAAAAACAAGGAGTCTACTTCGTTACTATGAAGCGGTTTTTTGATCTACTGACCCCTGTATACTTATTAAACAGAAATTCGTCGAAATATGTATCAATCGTGTGTTGTACAAATTATCGTATACGTATTAACAGGCAAGCATGTGTGTCAAATTAATGAATGACTATGTTAAGGTTTGGGACGTAGGCAGAGCGAGGAGAACATACATTTAGCTTGGTGGTAATATTGTGGATGTACTGGCAGTTTAGAATAGATTACAATTTTGGTATTAGTATATTATTTGTGTGAAAAATTCCGGAAAACAAACGGAGTCTCCGACATAGTTTCGAAGTAAGCAAGCTAAAGTGGCAGTGGGCTGGCCATGTTTGTCGAAGGACCGATGGACGGTGGAGCAGACGAGTCCTGGAGTGGAGACCGCGTATCGGCAAGCGTAGAATGGGACGCCCCCTAACTAGATAGACCGACGTCCTTAAAAAGGTGGCTGGGAAGGCGGAGGGTGTTGTGGCGCAGCCTAGGAGAGGCCTATGTCCAGCAGTGGACTGCGATAGGCTAAGTTGATTGATTGATTGATGTGTGTATGAACTAGGCGTGTTTGTTTTGTGTGCGTGTGTGTGTTTGTGTGTGTTTGTTCTGTGTGTACATATGTTGATGATCAAATGGCGTGCTAAGATAGACCCTAGAGGTCTAATTGTGTGCTTTTTTTTTTTATTTAAGTGTAAGGAACTTATAATTTATAAAATAAATGAATATTAATTATAATATAAGTGTGTGTGTGTGCGCGTGTGTGGGTGTGTGTAAATTTTAGGGTTTGTTTGTATATGCATTTGTTTGTTTTACGACAGGATTTGAATTTGCATTTCTTGCTTTAGAAAAGTTATTTACACGCTTTTTATTAGCTTCATCTGTACGTTTGTATGTTTGTTTTTAACCGACTCCTTTGGACTTGATTTTGACCCACTTCAAACGGTCAGATTTCATTTAAACTTCGTAGACTTATCGAGGACCGATGACAATTCAATAATTGAAAAAAAAAAGAAATAAAAAACACTGAAAAATCACGCTTTTGTAGTTAGCAGAACTAAAAAACAGAAAATAATGCTTTTTCGAATTGTTTTTCTGCTATTTAGTTTGGTTTTTAAGCGTGTTGTTTAGATTTTTTTTATTTATTATTTTTCTGGATTGAAAAGACTCATTTCTCCATTTTCTAGATTAACTTTATACGAAATTCCATCAAAATCAGTATTTCAGGCTCCAACAACAAAACTAACAAAATAAACAGACAGCTAGACAGCGTTTAGTTGTGGTGGATTGTAGATTGTCTGCGGTCACATTTACATAGGTGTACTTACATGAGTTACATATAACTGTTAAAGCCTGAATACTGGTAAATGGAAATGTTAAACCTGCACTACACTACTTGCGGAGTTGCTTCGACAAAGTAATGGTCTCATCAGCATAATAATTTCAGCTGAAAGACGTCCACTGCTGGACATACGCGTCCCCCAAGGGAGGGGGGTCTGCCATAATCGCCACGGTTGGCAGGCGTGTTGGCGATCGCAGTATGGTTGTAAGAAGTATAAAGAATGATGCTGCCCATTTTCTAGTAAGGTACAGGGGCCTACTCCATAAGCACAAAGTCCGTCGTTTCGATCGAAGTAACGGGCGTTTCCAACTGCCAATGGGCGTTTTTGAAGTTAGTTAATTGGCTGTAGTTATATAACACTAAATAGTTTCGAACTACTTTCGGACGGGCCTGTATCTTCGTTGACGGATTAGAGAGTAGGTCCCCAGGTCTGAATTGCCCGAAGTCCGAAATACGTGACTATACACTCAAGCTAAGTAGCACGGGATGCTTCGCGTCCACCCCTCGGGCGCAAAAACCGACAACGACCCGAAGTCGACCGAGGCGAGGCGAGTTTACACGAAACAAACCGAAGTGCCCTTCTCATCATCATAATTAGCCTTTAATGTTTCCACTGCCAGGACACAGGCCTACTCTCTATGTGAACGAGTGGGCTGTAATCCACCACGAGGGCCCAGTGGCTGGTTTGTGGATGTAACATGTCTTCGAATTTTTGGTTCTAAGACATGCCGGTTTAATTTCATTTTCTTTCACCGTTTCAAGAGCAGTGGTGATGATATCGAATAGGTACACAAGGTGACGTGCCTTCTTGGGTTCCAACTCGTCACCACTTCTCTGCTTCGACCAAGTAAAGAAAGAAAATACATTTATTTATCACAGACTAAAACTACTGGTCCAAATTGACTGATATTAGAAGTACCTACGTGACTATATAGTAGGTCGAATCCTTGAATTTGGGCTCAAACCGACAGTGACCCGAAGTCGCCCGAGGTGAGTCGAGGTTACACGAAGCAAACCGAAGTGCTTTTAGAGACTCGAGGGTTTAAGGGCTCTGCTTGTGGACCGACCGAAAGTGCGGTGTACTGTGCCGAAGTTGCTGATGAGGGTGATGACCAGGAATGCGTGTCCGCTGCATGGGTGGTCAGGATACCCGTTGAAACCGTGGGTGGTGACGGGCTGTACTTATGATTCGCCGCACCGCTCGAAAGCTTGAGGAAGTGATGTGTCCCCGGCATTAGGAATATTAAAGGCTGAATAATGTTTGGCAATCAGACTAGTGTTATATACTTTTGCATATATAGGTAATAGATATATCTTTATTTCCAAGAATACAAATAATTGTACTGTACGTTAACATTTTTTTGAATTAACGATAGAAAACATAGTAACAACAGCTGCACGGGTCGATCGATCAGGTTAAGCGACGCTTGCCGCGGTTGGTCCGTGGATGGGTGACCATCTTTACATACCAAGACTCCTCCGTGCCTCGGAAAGCACGTTAAGCCGTTGGTCCCGGCTGTCATTTGTGAATCTTTGACAGTCGTTACGAGTCGTCAGACGCCCGAAAGTCTGACAGCCAGTCTTACCAAGGGGTATCGTGTTACCCAGTTACTGGGTTGTGGAGGTCAGATAGGCAGTCGCTCCATGTAAAATACTGGTATTCAGCTGCATCCGGTTAGACTGGAAGCCGACCCCAACATAGTTGGGAAAAGGCTAGGCAGATGATGATGATGATGATAGAAAACATTTACATCGAACATTTGGATGCTGCAGAAATCTGTACATATTATAAATTAGACTCTGTCTCTTAAACAAGGGTGATGTATCTTAAAAGAAGAAGAAAAGCGAAGACCTGTTTGACAAGAATAAACAATTATCCTTACTTCTTTCTAAGATAATTTAAAATGGTCACCTTTAGCTTCACTATCGCTTTCACAGCCATAGCACGTGATGTACAGCACACCTAACTTCCTAAATTCGCAAGTATAGAGGTCGACCGTTACGCATCTAATACATATGAACACAATTTTACATAAATCGTAGATTCGTAAACGAAAGCACACTGTTCCACATAGTACTGGCCTAGTGTTTATGTAGAAAAGGTTTATTTAAAAGTATAGAGGTATGAGGTACAGGGTGTAAAGTTCACTCATACTCTATAGAAAAGGGAGGATCCTCCGACCAGACGGGTGTTGTGTCTGGTGGGCTACTGCCCGACGATTGATGTCGGGATGTTTGTATATATGCAGATCAAAATCAAAATATTTTATTTCACATAAACCTGCAAGGGCACTTATGATACGTCAGAATCTAGGTGCACGGTTCCAATTTGTCGCTTCCTATGGAGAAGAGCCGGCAAGAAACTCCACGGTTACTCTTTTAAAAATAATTGGCGTTTTACAATGTTTTCAAATTACAGTTATAATATGTATGGGAGGACAGTGCAGGCCTGTCAATAAGTACCAGGTACTAGGAAAGAAAATAAAGAATAGATAATCGTCTATAAATCTAGTATGTAAGGCCTACAACGTTCTCCCATTCACAATATGTAAAAGAATCTACACGCACGATCGCACGGTAAACTCTGCTTGCGCGATATAGCTGATGTAGTTGCGGTGTGACGTCAAGTCTTGAGTAGTTCGCATATAGCATTGTAGATGGCGCCACTTCACTTTTTGTGTTTTCCACATTTGTTGATTACAACTTTCATATGTGGGGCATTGTAGATGTCCGCCACAAAAGTATCATGTTCTCATGTCATCATCATCTTTTGATTAACCTTTTCCCAGCTATGTTGGGGTATTTTACATGGAGCGACTGCCTATCTGACGTCCACAACCCAGTTACTGGGTAATACGAGACCCCTTGGTAAGACTTTCGGGCTTCTGACGACCCGTAACGACTGTCAAAGATCCACGAATGACATCCGGGACCAATGGCATTGGATGGAAAAGAATATTTTTTTTAGTCTTTGTTGCAGAGCGATGTTTACAAGACGAGGCGACACAGCTGAAGTGTATTATAATGTGTTTTGTCAGAGCATTTAAGGGTCTAAACTATAAACTAAATGGAGTAGCCGGCAAATTGTGTGCGCAGAGTTGCGAGTTGCAGAGAGAGATAAGACTCAGAGTCAAGGGTGGATCCAGGATTTATCACGGGGACGGGCACACAGGCTAGAGAATTAAGTAGTGTATCCCCATAGTGTGTCTCCCAATAGCGTATTTTACTCTATATGAGAAAAAATCTAAAAATACTAATTGAGAGAGCTTAGGCAAAATGCAGTCGGAAAATGTTAGTTTTAGTTCATGAAATAACAAAATACTATTTAAAGATTACAGTTTTTTAAATCTGTTTTTGAACACCATGAAGTAGTAGCCGCCATGTTATTACGTCATACGGCATGTCAACTGAGCAACTTTGTACTTTTATTATTTTCGTAACCAAAGTAATTTTTTTTCAGGAACAGAAAACCAACTAAAAATTCAGGAACAGCAAACCAACGATAAGTAGAAAAATAACTCATTTTTTAAATTATAATCAATTATCTTATAAAATATCAGCGCATTTGTTTATATGGCAAACTGACGTCATACCCACAGAGCAATATGGCGTCCACTGCGTCCAGCGTTTTCGTCAAATTGCGCGCGAAATTTGAAAATGTAAAATTGAAATGCATTTTTATGGCACTATTCGATTAAATAAAAATATTGTGTTTTTTTTAGTGATTTATTAGCAGTCAATAATCTAGTTAAGATACTTAAAAAAAATAGGTGTGTATTGTAGTATGTACTGTAATGTTTTTGGGATTCATTAATATTTTTTACACAAAGTGGAGCGCTTGTCTGGGTTCGAACCTACGACCTACAACTCGTAAGTCGCGACCGTCACCACTGGGCCACTACTGCCCCGACCAAACAGGATAAGTTTTTATCCAGTACGCAAACTGTAACCATGAATTCAGCATATCATTCTAGACCCCCCAGCGCAGACATTTTTCGTCAGTATTACAAAAAAAAATCAGCTGTTCCATACATTTTGACCGCGTAGGTATTGCACTTTTCTATGAAACAGCTGATTTGTGTACAACCGACGTAAATATTTGCGTTAGGGTCTAGAAAGATATGCTGAATTCATGGTTACAGTTTGCGCACTGGATAAAACTTACCCTGTAAACAATGTAAAATCTATAAATCCACCAACGACAAAGCAAACGTCATATTTACTGGCATAATTTAAAAAAATACGTTTCCGTGATTGATTAACTGCTCATTTTCACGGAAAGTTAATCACATGGAAAACTTGAATTTCCGTGGCTATAAATCCACAAAAGTCATAGTAGCATAATTAAAACAATATGGCGTTGCCATCCGGCCTATTAATCGTAGACTTTTAACTACCACTTTCTATTTCATTCCAAAGAATGTCCAGCTGAATCGGCTCGCACGAAGTTAATTTATTTTCGGGCGAATCGACAATTACAGAAATACGTTTTAGGCAATTGGCACGTTTTGTATTTTATGTCAAAACGTTAGTGTACTTTTTCCTCAACTTTTCGTTGTTTCCCGTAACGTTATATTCAAAACATCGTCAAAGTAAAAGTCAAAGTTAAAACATTTATTTACCTTTTACCAGCGGCTCCACAAATTATACGTAGTACCGGGATGAAAAGTATTGTTGCGTGCAGCAATTAATGTCTGGTACACGGTAAAATTAGTTACCACTAGCGCCATCTAGTATCGAGTAGCCTATGTCGAGTGTCCTATGTATTATTCCAGGTTACAAACTATCTGTGTGTTGTAACAAACATCCAAACATCTAAACATACAAAATTTCACATTTATAATATGTATTAGTAGCATATAGGGAATTAAAGGCACTTTTAAACGTCAAAATTTACATTAAAACAGAATTCATTGTAGTCGCCCCTACCAACATGTAGTTTCGTATGGAGAAGAATGGGCAAGAAACACCACTGCGGGATAGCTATGTCCAGCAATGGACGTCTTTCGGCTAAATTGATGAGTTGCCTATAGAAAATATTACAACATTATTTAAAAATGAAGATTCGCCTTTTTAGAGTGAGTAAATTCGTGCGAATCGACTAAATAAGCCACTGAATCATATCAGCTACTATTAATGACATACATTAGTTTAAATAAAACTGTGCATACATAAATAAAAACATTAATAGTGTCAAGAATTTAACCTGCTCGCTATCTACTAGATATAGATATCTAGAAAATGGTTGTTTACAACTCACGAGACGTTAACGATACGACGGATCAATGATTGATGTAAAAACTAAGAAGGTTTCGTATTTTTAACCGACTTCAAAAAAAGGAGGAGGTTTATGTTTGTTACCTTATAACTTTCGAGTGGGTGAACCGCTTTTGATGATTCTTTTTTTAATTGAAAGCTCGTGCTTCCCGTGTGGTCCCATTTCATATAGATCTGATGATGCGTATCGGAGACAGATAACGGAAATCTTCAAAAAATAATAGTAAATGAACCGCGATTGCTGCTATCGCATAAATATGCATTGTTTTGACCCCAAGGATGATGAAATTGCGAATTAGTGGGGTAGGTACTATAACTAAAAAGTGAAAAAAAAAACAACCGACTTCCGAAAAAACACTACAAAGTGAAAAATCACTTTAATTTCGGAAGGCGGTGACAAAAATTTTTAATACATATCCAAAGTCACCGCCCTCCGAAATTAAAGTTATTTTTCACTTTGTAGTGTTTTTTCGGAAGTCGGTTGTTTTTTTTGGAAAAAGTTTTAATCTTTTTATCTCATGAAGCGACGGGCGCTCTACTTGTGGTTACCAAGTTTAACTGTGATTGTGTGTATTTTTGCTTTGGTCTTTCAAGGCATGATGTAGACTGTTGAATGCCCTCTTGACGCAGCATCACATACCTATTGTCGGCGCTAAATAGACACAGACTTCAATTGAGACATTTCCATACATTTCAACATCCTATAATTTACACGAGAGTTTTTTTCAGGGTTACAAGTGTAGTTTTCTATCGTTTCGCAAACGTATGTAGAAAACAAAATATTTCTAACAGTTCAACAATACAATTTTGCAAGGGCCTATGGGAAAACGATATTCTATTTTATTTAAGATTCTATATCTATAATGAAATTAAATGATATGAAATGTTTATTTATGAAAGTAGATTATAAAAGACAGTTTTACACGTCAATATTTTAAAATCGTATAGGTCTTTTCAAAAAAAGATGTGACTTCCATAATCTAAATACACGTAGTAAAGATGAAATTGTGATTCCAAAATTTAGATTAACTAAAACTAGCAAGTCATTTCTAATAAACAGTATCCGCTTCTATAACAAGTTGCCAAAATCGGTTACAGAACTTAGCGATGGAAAGTTTAAAACTCACATCAAACGTGCCCTTATCAAAAAAGCATATTATAAGATAAAAGACTACGTTGAAGACAAGGAAGTTTGGCATTCATTCCTTCTGCACATGTGGCTTCCCTGGTAACTCATTAGCACCATAACTTTGTGAGCGTCTATTAACTGCTTCCAAATTACAATGTTAATTTTATTTATTTTATTTTTTACACTTTCTGACATATTCTCGTCATTATTTGACATTATACAACCCTTGTAATATCGAGTATTTATTAGTGATTCTCATGGAAATCATATCACTTGGTTTAAATAGGTTGATTTTACTTATGTAGATTCTTTTACATATTGTGAATGAGAGAACGTTGTAGGCCTACAGTTTCTATTCTTTATTTTCATTCCTCTAAGTACCTGGTATTTATTGACAGGCCTGCACTGTCCTCCCATACTTAATATCACTGTAATTTGAAAACATTATAAAATCAAATTATTTTTAAAAGAGTAACCGTGGAGTTTCTTGCCGGCTCTTCTCCATAGGAAGCGACAAATTGGAACCGTGCACCTAGCTTCTGACGTTTCATAAGTGCCCTTGCAGGTTTATGTGAAATAAAATATTTTGATTTGATTTGATTTGAATCTAGATGGCGCCGGCATTTCCTAGCTGACTGTTCCCTGAGAAGAAAAGCCGAAACAAACTCAGAGGTCATGGTCTCTTTTAAAGTCCAGACATTATATTATTTGAAATTTATGTGAGTCTAACAATGCAGGTCTGAAAGGGCCTTTTGAAGAAACAGCCATTGCAGCTTTGAGCTGACCTGTCCCAACATACGGCATGTATGTATCAGTCACCGTGTAGCTCAACCCTATTTTAGGGAGCTCAACGATCAGTCACAAGACGCTACCAGATTTGCCGGACATCTACAAAATACTCAAAACCACCAGACCAGTTATAAAGTCTTGTGTTCAATCTATTTTGCATAGTACCTTTCTTAAACATATTGTATATGTATACATATTGTATATTGTATTTTAATATCTTTTAAACATATTGTAAAACGAAATAACTTTTTGAGCACATGCTCAAAAAGGTCACACAGACATCTGTGTGACCGCTTTATATTTATAGTAGAAGTTTTATGCGATATAGTTAGGAGAATAGGTCCTTGCAAATTCATGCAAGAAATTGCATAAAATTCAAAACGTGCAAATTGCTAAATACGTATTTTTGGATATGTCGATTCAACCACAAATAAAATAACTTCGTGCGAGTCGACTGTAGAAAATAACACTTACAATCTTTTAAAGTGTCTATACACCCGATTCGGGCCAGTAAATTCGTGCGAATTGACTAATAAGCCGAAATGGGTTCGTTTATATTTTTACGTCTGGAACCATCACATCGAATTCGTTTTCTTTGACCTGTATTTATCAATCGTCACATCCTCGTCTCGCCAACTCTAAAACACAACATACACACACGTTTCAAAGCCGGAAGGATCGTTAAAAATGATCAGGACACAAAGTGTGTCGATCACAACACAACTCGCATCGAATACTAATCGACACTGTCCGAATCGATTATAAATTCTAGCCGAGTTGTACACTTTCGAATCGGAGTTGTATCTTAGAAGAGATTATATTTGGGTCGTTTGTTGTTTGTTGACCATGAATTTTGTGTGTAATCAGAACATGTCCGTCTTTTGTTTTGTGATGAAAGTGTTCTTAGTTGTTCGTTGCGACAATTGGTAAGACGATTGAGCATGTCGTGTCGTGTTTAAATCTATGTTCACGTGGCAAGGGAGGTAAGCAGAAGTATTAGGATTGACTGTCACAGTCTGGGCAAATTTAAGTACTAGCTTATGCACCCGAAATCGTCCGCGTGAAATTTATTGTGCCCGCGACACACCTAAGCATTCTTTTTTACTTTTTGCTCGGCTCCTAAGACGCCGCCGTCTTGAAAAATTTCGCTAATAAATTCAAAAATATTTTTTCTAACAGGCAGTTCCACGATTCAGGTATCGATGTCGAAACCTAATCAAACAAAAAAAAAAAAAAACAAATTAAAATATAATTCGAACTTTTTCCAAATCTTTAAATGACACTGTGACTTATACCTTAAGGCAACCAAACATCTCTTAAGTCATGATTTTCCAAAATGTTTAAATATATCTAAGTTCCACGAAAAATTACAAAAACAGCTGAGCGCTTTACATGCAGGGTGGTCGATGCGGTTCGCTGACTGATTATGTTTTTTTTTTTTTTTTTGGTTTATGTACTAGTTTTTGATATGAGTAAAAGTGAGTAAAGTATTGTCAGCTGATTTAATTTGACAGACAGCCATTCCACGTAAAATATTGGTTTCAGTCATCTACGCAAATGCTGATGACACAAAACTTCCTTGATTGACAACAAGCCATAGAGGTTTGCTCCGAAAACCTCGAAGCCAATTCTTCGTTCCGAATAATGATCGAATTAAAATTCAAATCGAGTAGCTACTTTCGAATCTAGTATTCGGATGAATTTACAATCGAGTAAAGTTCAATGTGTTTTGAGAAAGCTACGCTTTTGGCGAAACGCCATGTAATTGTATACTTTAACTTAAAAATAAGTTTAAGTCTTAAGTTGGCAAGAGAAAACCATACGTGGTATGTTAACTTGGAAAGAGTAGCCAAGTAGAAACTTGAAACTTCTTGACTCCTAAGTGGAAATTACAGGTGTTAGGCTTTAAGACTTACTAGCTTCCACCCGCAGCTTTTCCCGCGTAGTAGGTATGTACGTAAAAAGTACAATTAAGCGTATGTCCTTTCCTAAGGTATCCCCATACTAAAATTCATCTAAATTGGTCCAGCTGTTTCGAAGATTAGCCGGAACAAACTGACAGACTGAACAAAATAAAGAATAAATGTTATTAGTACCACATCTGTTACCAAAAAAAAACAGCTGTTTCATAGACAAACCACATCGACCTATCCCAAACTGTCAAATTTTCCCAATTGAACATGAACCTTATGCTTTTATGTTAAAGTTGAAAATCTATCAAAGAAATTTGACAGATTGGGGTAACTTGATGTTCTGGCCTCTACTGTACTTACGCGGTCAAAATGTATGGAACAGCAATTTTTATTTTTATAACCGACGAAAAATTTACATTGAAATTGAAAAATAGTAACGAGGTCTGCGTCATTAGTCCTTGCCACTCTGTATTAATTATATGTGAAAACGATGTACCTAGAATGACGGACTGTACCA
This sequence comes from Polymixis lichenea, assembly GCA_949091785.1. Lineage (NCBI taxonomy): Eukaryota > Metazoa > Arthropoda > Insecta > Lepidoptera > Noctuidae > Polymixis > Polymixis lichenea. The sequence continues at coordinate 9,813,892 of OX420958.1, read as the reverse complement.
CAAAATAAATAGGTATACCTAGTAATTTTCGGCTTCAAAACATTACAAATTCCACTTCACTTCTCTGCTTAACGCCAACAACACAGACTCAATGACATAACAACGAAGCAATTTAACCAAACTATAGAAAACCGATGACATGTCTAACAGTAATCGACAAATACTAGCCGTGACGTCACTCGGTGAAAGTTACTCTCATTTTCACTCAGTGACGCATTCAAAATGACCAATTTGCTGTGGTTTTATGTAATTTTAAAGAGCTGTATATAGAAAGAATTTTGTGAGGAAATCGATGATTTTTTGTCCAGTTACGATATATTTAAAGTTGACTAAGTAGCAAAAAATTAAGACGTCCGCTAGGGCCGATGCCTGCCAGGGTCGCGGATTTGTTCGAAAGAGTTACCGTAGCCGCGTGCACAGGCAACTGAAGAACACGGGTGGGTTTTAGTCAGTAAAAGTCTGCCACGCCCTCCTGCTCCTCTCAGAGCGGGCGAAGTCATTTGATAATATCCCTTCCAAAAAAAAAGGCGCAAGTATTATAAGATCTTCTACGAGTGAATTATTATTTTACTAGCGCACCGCGCCTGCTAACTATATTATTGTTATATAAGCAGCCCAGCAGGATTTATGCCCCGTTGATGGCAATAATTTCGCCTCTTGTTATATGGGACTTCCCCGTTGGTCGCGACTGCTGAGCGTGGGGTCCTCGGTTCGATTCCCAGGTAGGGCAGTGATATTGAGTTTTCCCATAAGGAATTCCTTAGTTAACAGCCCGGAGTTTGGAAGCTGGCAGTGTTATACCCCCGTGTCTCTGAAAACACGTTAAGTCGTTGGTCCTGCGCCTGATCTCTATCCGGTCGTGTCGGATTGCAGTCCTAGAGAGTGCCCCGGTGTCTGCGCACACACTTGTGCACTATAATATCTCCCGCGCTGAAGGCTAGTCTCCGCTGAGATTGGCCGCCATGGTCGAAATACGGTCTGGAGGACTATACAGGGTAAATTTTTTACCAGTGCGCAAACTGTAACCATAAATTCAGTATATCATTCTACACCCCCCCTAGCGTAGAAATTTTTCGTCAGTTATACAAAAAAATAAAAATGAAAGAAATAATAATAAATAGGCCTCCCCAAGGTGGACCGATGACCTTGTGAAGGCCGCAGGAATCCGCTAGATGTGGGAAGCACAAGACCGGTCGAATTGGAGGAGCCTGGGGGAGGCCTATGTCCAGCAGTGGATGTCTTTCGGCTGATACAAAAAAATATCAGTTGTTTCATAGAAATGTGCAATACCTACGAGATCAAAATGTATGGAACAGCTGGTTTTTTTGGGGTCTAGAATGATGATATGCTGAATTCACGGTTACAGTTTGCGCACTGGTTAAAAATGATGGGACTTAAGAATAACTGGCTAAATGTAGGTCTACTATAGGTACACCTTCGGATAATACATACGTAATGTTATGTTAACAAGTAGGCCACACAATTTGTCGGCCATTCACGATTCTGATTCCCCGAAACAACCATCTTGCTCTCCAAGAACCGTAAAAGATCTCATATCTTTATTAACTTTTATAAATCAAAAGTTAAAAGAAGCACGCGACATAGTTTTTTAATTTCCCTTTCCCGCTCATAAGACCATGGACAACCAATTACCAAATCTTTTTTTTCTTAATTAAAAGAATGAAAGTTGTGGCTGTACACAACTGTAACTGTGCTTGACGTAAAAAGATAAAGTTGTCTATGGAAAGTGTAACAGCTTTTTTATAATCATTGTATGAAACAAAGGAATTTTGTTGAACTGACAGATTTTAATCTGTTGTAAACTAGATTACATAGTTAGTTATTTCTCTCTAGTCGTGGTAAAATTATTAGTTAGGCAGCAAGATTGGTAATCAGGCTGACCTCCATAAGTTCTGAGTTGAGCTACTCGATTACTGACAAATGCTTGCAGTGACTGGACAGGTCTACTCAAAACTGTGTGGTTTTGTCCTCAAAAGACCATTAATAGACAGTAATTTACATGGTGCTCACATGATTGGGCCAAGATTATGTCTGGACTTTAAAAGTGACTTTGACGTCTGTTTTAAACTCAAACTAAAAAGCATTTATATCAATTAAACCATTTACAGGTGTCAAAAAGTCGATCAGTTAGTTTGGTAGTGTTGCTCATTCAAAAACGTAGATCTCTATGGAGAAGAACGGGCAATAAACTCCTTTCGCGTTTCTTCTCAGGGGTAGTCAATTAAGGCATGTCGACTCCATGACCATCTTTTAGGAACGAATTTCTTTAACGTAGCTTGCGGTAGGAGTAAAATTGTAGAAATCGTCAAATAACGAAAAGGCGCTATGCTCCCTAATAGAAAGAGACAAAGAGAGAGTGAGATATTTTTCATACTCATCTAGGGTGCCGATGGTGAGGTCAAAATGATAATCGAAAATGGTGGAAGTTTTCATCATGGGTGTCGTTTTCATGGTTTTCGGGGGTGCTGAAGCCGATAGTGAGGTATAAAATTAAGTTTGAGTATTTTAAAGATATGGTAAACGACGTTACATTTGAAGTTGAAGAAAAACTTAAGGAATATCGTTCCCCCGATACCACAACAATTTATTTTAATGACGTGAAATAGTGATCCCCATATCCTTTTAGCTGAATAAACATTTTCATTTCACTGCCCAGAGTACCTACAATTGATTAAATCTAGACGATTCATGTAAGCTAGTTGTCAACAGATCAAGACGGGTTTGCTCAAATTATTCTGCATAGCGTTCGTCAAACGGAACGGCTCTTTCAAATATTACCTACATTGTTTTCAAGCTATCATAGTTATTGTCAAAACCGTCAAGTAGTCAGATATAAAACACCAGTCATACCTAGACAATTTTTTTTGTATCTAGGAGAAGATAAATTATAAGTCATCATCATCTGCCCAGCCTTTTCTCAACTATGTTTGAGTCGGCTACCAGTCTGACCAGAAGCAGCTGAATAACAGTATTATAAATAGAGCGCCCTATTTGACCACCACAGCCCAGTTACTCGGTAACACGATACCTCTTGGTAAGACTGGTTGTCAGACTTTCGGGCTTCTGATGACCCGTAAGGACTGGCAAATATCCACGAATGACGGGACCAACAGCTTAACGAGCTTTCCAAGATGTGTAAAGATGGTCACCCATCCACGAACCTGATCCGCGGCAAGCGTAGCTTAAGCTGATCGATCGACCCGTGCGGCTGTGATTCTAAGTATTTACAGATGCCTATAAAGGGGTACGCAGAGGTACCATAATTTTTAAGGAGGCGAGCATTGCCAGTAACATAAAAATCTAGTCACTGGGCGGCTGCTACAAAGGAAATATGTATATTCATCAGTGGCGAAAGCATCATATAACACGATTCTTACTGGCTTCCCTTCAGGGATTCGCATCGGCAATATCGACGTGCCATTTTTTAATAGCGATAGTGAAGGGTGGGCGTTTTGGGGGACTGTCTCATGTATTTTGACGTTCGAAAAGTGCTGATTCTCAGCCTAATTTGAATAAATGACTTTTGATTTTTATTTTGATTTTGATCGCTATTAAGAAATGGCACGTCGATAGTGGCTACTATTGTTAACAAATAGTTACACTACGGGTATTTAATTCACCATAACAGTCAACCAAGAGAAACAGTTATTTTTAGCTTTGTATGTATTACAACAAAAAAAAATCTAAATCAACCCGGCACAAAAACGTCATAATCGAGAACTAAAAATTCATACAACAGCGATCCCGTAACGATGTCACTTTGGGTCACGTGGCACCACTTGGTATGAATGAGAGCAAGCCACTGTACAATGGGTTATGACAGAGACGATATAGAAAAATGCGCCAGCGAGAACGAGATGGAGGAATATTGCACAATTTATTTGGTTTTCAGATCGTCAATGTTGTTGTATTTAATTCTTTACATTCCTATATTCACTTTAGAATGATAGTAAGTATTTTTTACAGATAAGTCATTAAGTTAAAGCCGGCATCGCTTCGGTTCTTAGAAAAATTGATACCTCGTCGCTGATATGCATGCATAATCAGCTTAAAATGTTTCCACTGCTGGGACACAGGCCTTCTCTCGGTGTGAGGGAATGGGCCGTAATCCACCACCCGGCCGCAGTGCGGGTTGGTAGATGTCACGTGTCTTCGAGTTCTTGGTTCTAAGACATACCGGTTTCCTCACGATGTTTTCCTTCACCGTTTTGAGAGCAGTGGTGATTACATTATTTACACAAAGTAAAGCACCTGCCTGGGTTTGAACCTGCGACTTACAACTTGTAAGTCGGGGCCGTTACCCCTGGGCCACCACTGCTCACTGATATTACGTGTAAAAGGTGTAACAGAAACCCTATTGCTATCCTTAAGCACTAAAGATAACAGCTGGCATAGAATCACTTATACATAGTTTCAGCTCAAAATAAAATACTCTAAGAATTGATACCAAATTTTCGGTTTCATAATATGTTTCTTAAATTCAAATCATAACAAACGTGTCACCGCACTACGTAGATCAATAACTTTCCACGTTACTTGCCAATATCGCGATAAATCTCTTCCTGGTGATGTATTTATCTCAATTTGAAAAGTTGGGTTTCTGGTATCAAAGTATTAAAAATTCTCATAACTTCCGAACATGTAGAGATAGGATTACAAAACTCGTCCAATATCGTTTGTTATCATCCAAAGAAGTCGTGCCCTTGGTATGTATATACCCTTTCCGTTACACGTTGTATAGGCGTGATGTTATGTCAAATTGATTATTTTTGCAACGCTATTTGTGGAACTCTTGTATTGCCAAGTTCAAGATCTCCTGTAGGTAAATAGTCAATGCTATGCGTTTTATAACTCTCGTGTATCATCTGAGATCTGCGCATGCTCATTCATCTTTCAAAGTGAGGTGAAGTCACCAGTTCTCGTCCATGCAATTTCCAGATTCCGATTTTTTTTTTCACTTATTTATCTTTTTTGTAAAGTAATAGTCTAATAAATCCTGAAGTTACGTTTTCCAACACTTTAAATTATAGGTAAGTGAAATTGCTACGAGTTTAGGTAGTATGAACATACATAAATAATAATATTCCTCAGATTTTACCTCTGTAAGCAAACGTAATGACTTGTAAACTCTTTGTGGTTTTAATTATTACTGTAATTGTAACCGCTAGCTCAGTACGTTTTGACTTGAGGACATTAACGGGAATATATTCGCGGGATCGAACTTACTAGTGGGCCTGGCTAAAAAGTATGCTGTCTCACCAGGCATAGTGTCCAACAAAGGTAGTATCAGTAATGAGCAGTTAGACACTGGTCTACACACACAACGTTATTGAGTGGGACGCAGGATCATTTATAGTAAAACAGGCGCTTAAAAAATTAAGAAAAGTCCTTCGGAAGATCGGGTTTTATGGAAATACCACTGTATAAATATAACGACGGCACGGTTGGCGCAGTGGTTAAGCGATTGGCTGCTGCGCTGCGTGTCGAGGGTTCGATTCCCGCACGGAACAAATATTTGTATGACCTACAAGTAGTTGTTCTGGGTCTGGGTGTTTGTGTATGTGAGTTTAAATGTTTGTAAACGCACCCACAATACAGGAGAAATTCCTAGTGTGGTGTAGTGTGTGGGCAACGAAAAAAAAAAAAAAAAAAGTTTATTGAACTTTTTGATATTTGAGCCGTGTCGGTAACTCGGTACCGACTTGGTTTCGGAGATTTTACACTTCTTTTATTAAACACGCCCAAAGTTAGGGTTAAATTAGTGAGAAAAATAAATCTTTGTTGGCTCCTAACTTTTTGATGGTTTTTGTTTTAGTATTCTGTTTCCGTATAGACAATATTAATAAGGAGACAAAACCATACCATGTTTACATTTTTATGTACGTTTTCGAACAGTGGAGTAATACACTCCCGCAGTTTGTATGGAAAAAATGTCGACTAGATTCTCCTTAAGTTTCCTGACGTTGATTTCCCACGATATTATTATGATATGGCTTGGAAGGAATTGAATTCACAGCAAACAGAGATTCATGGAAGAAAAAGACGTACTGTGCCTATCCCAATAGGGGATGAAGGGGATGATTAAGATTTCTCAAAATATCTTGGAATTAACATTATGAAACATTGGAAAATACCGAGTGGCAGTAAACATGAATTTAGCACATGATTCAAACCCATTTTTTTAAATGCTGCTCTCTACAATTTGACCGCGTAGATCAAATGAACTTTTCTATAAAACTAACAGATTTATTTTTTCGATAATTGACTACTGTGACAAAAAGCCTATATTACTCCTGATAACAGCTGTTCGAGTGAAAGTCTCGTCAAAATTAGTCCAGCCGTTTCAGAGATTAGCCGGAATAAACAGACAGACAGACCAAAATTTCAAATTTGTTTATTATTGTAGTAATATTGTACAAAAAGAGTGGGCGGTGACCCCCAAACTAGGCATTTGCTTGTATTTTGCGGGTCGGATATTTAAAATTGTTAAAGTACCTACCGTAAATACTTTCCTATGCATTTGAAACAAAAACAAAGCTTAAATTTCTTTTATTTGTAAAAAAAATAGATTAGAAGAAAGAAAGAAAGAAAGAAAAAGTATTTATTGTGACATATTTTGTGTGAAGATCACATACTAAAATAAACACACAATGGTACAAAAATGATAAAAAAACAAATTTCTTGGAATTAAAAAAATAACTAAAAAATAATAAAACAGAAGGTCCTGCACGAAGCCAAAAGGCTCAGCATGATGCTACGACATTTAAAAGAAAAATGTCGCAGCGCTGGTATTCTGATAGGGCCCGAGCGATGTGATGTCACGGGCAGTTACAGTATTTAAAAATAATCAGTATTCAAGATAGATAAAATGTGGTATGTTAGAGAATAAAACAAAACACCGTCAGCGCCAAACGTGACCTCATTATTTGTCAATGACATAAGTGTCCGAGGCACTCTGTGGCACAGAGTAGATTAGTATTCAACAAAAATCCAGAGGGATGACAACAGTGCCTCTCACCCTACTCGCAGCAGACGGAAGTGTACCTATTTGTTAATCAGTGCGTGCTAGAAACGCATACCAGATACAGTCTCACGATACGATCATAATTGTATAGCTAGGAGACTTCATTGGGCTAGGTTAGTTGTACCAATAAATATATTGATGGGGGGCTCATGGCTAAGCTGTAACAGCTACACGGTTCCATCGATCAGGTTAAGGTGAACGCTCCAGATGACGAGCGAAAAGTTATATATTGAAAAAAATATGATACGCGACCTCCGCCGGGACTATTTCACGCAAAAGTCATTCAATGTAACTAAACCTGCCAGGGGTGCGGGTTGTTCGAATACCGCGGCCCCTGGCACACGGGCAACTGAGGGAACACGGGTGGGTTTTAGTCAGTAAAAGTCTGAGACGCCCTCCTGCTCCACCCAATACGGGAGAAGTTATTTGATGATTTCCCAACCTCAAAAAAAAAATGTAACTAAATGCAGTAATTGGGTTTTATTGATTATTTAAATTACTAGATACTTCATCACCATCATTTCAGCTGAAAGACCTCCACAGCTGGATTTATGCCTCCCCTAAGCTCCTTCACTTCGATCGGTTATGTGCTTCCCGCATTCATCGGATTCCTGCGGCCTTCACAAGGTCATCGGTCCACCTTGTGGCAGGCCTTCCAATATTACGTCTTCCGGTACTCGGTCGCCACTCCAGAACGTTTCGGCCTCATCGGCCATCTGTTCGGTGAGCAATGTGCCCACTGCCACTTAAATTTGGCAATTCTTCGGAACTAGATACTTATAATTTTATAAAGCCTTATTGGTTACGTTAAAAAAAACGCTAGAAAATTAGAATTTGTGGCCACGGCTGGTCCGTAAATAGGTGACCATTGTATCTAACAAAGACCTTTTCGCAGCAGCAGATAGCCGAATCGGATGTCTAATTATTGAATTTTCAAGCGTAACTGAATTTAAACAGTTTGTGTTTTTACAAAAATTTAAAGAGTATGCTTAGATGGTTTGGTCAAGTAGAGAGTCTGAGTGAATGGCCACTAACAATAGTTATTTGTTATGCAAGACTGCAAAGTTTTTCTTTGGTGCCAGTACTTGTTTTGAAAGCTGAGCAAGCGAAGGATGCGAAGCGAGTGGTTCAAATATACAGGATGTTTGGCAGAACTTTGAACATATGAAAATGGTGGATAGGTGGGGTCATCTGCTACTTACTCAGCCCTAATTTATTTGGCCCTGGACCCCTGGATATAAAAAAAAAAACTTTTTTGCTTTCTTCTAGTTTCACCACTTTCTTAACTTTAAAGTGTAATTTTTATTTAAAATGGGTAAAACAGGCAATTTTTTTTTAAAATGCAAGTTGAAATTAAGATTAAGTATTTTTTACATCTTTCTGTAAGTTTGAGGACCCATTACCTTTTTTCTAGCTTACATCTGAATAAAGTAATCATTTTATAAGAATCTGCCTAAAAATTACACTTTCAAGCTAAGAAAGTGCTGAAACTAGAAGAAAGCAAAAAATTTTTTTTTAATATCCAGGGGGCCAGGGCCACATAAATTAGGGCTGAGTAAGTAGCAGATGACCCCACCTATCCACCATTTTCGTATGTTCAACGTTCTGCCAAACACCCTGTAGAATCCTGAGCGTAGCGAGGCTTTCAAAGGTAAGAGACGCAGAATAACTTTGTTGCCGAGCGAAACTCACGATTTTTCACCACAATACAGCGAGGAAAATGCTAGGTGCAGGAAAAACAGCCTAAATAATATATTAAATTAGTGTAGTTCAATGAACTATGATAGCATTGCATTGTAGTCTTTGTAAACGTTTTCACGCCTTTAGAATGTTTCGCATTGAACAAATTGTACGCTTTTATGTACTTTTCGCGCGATTTTTCCGGAAGAAACTCAATTCTAAATTCGGCATTTATGTATAGACGCCAGCAGATCAAGCTCAATCTGTCAAATTTCTTTGATAGATTTTCAACTTTATTACCTAAGTTTATACAAGTTACACATTTGAACATGAATCTTATGGTTCATGTCCAATTGGGAAAATTTGACTGTTTGATGTGCTTGGCGTCTGTACCGCTTGCACTAATGCAGAGTTAAAAAAGGTGTTAAAATATCTTCATCGATGGACTCACTCATATTTTATGATTTTTTACGATTTTATCAAAAAACAAACTCTCCGTGCCTCGAAAAGCACGTTAAGCCGTTGGTCCCAGCTCTCTTTCGTGGATCTTTGACAGTCGTTACTTGTCGTCAGAAGTGTAACAACCAGCCATACCAAGGCCAGATAGGCAGTCGCTCCATGTAAAATGCTGGTGTTCACTTGCTGGTATACACACACGCTGGATTAAAAAAAAAACCGGATACAGCTGTATCCGGTTTTTTTTAGTTGACCCCAACTTAGTTGGAAGAAGGCTAGGTCATCTAGATGAAAGTAATGATATTTTACTTATATTGAAGGGATAGGCACAGGTACCTTTAGTACATCCCCACAGTAGGCAGTATTTTACTCAATATGAAAAAAATCTAAAAATATATTATTGAGATAGCTTAGGCAAAATGCAGTCGGAAAATGTTAGTTTTAGTTCATGAAACAAGAAAATAAATTTTAAATAAAATACAATTTAAAGATTTCAGTTTTTTATTTATCTGTTTTTGAACAGCATGAAATAGTAGCCGCCATGTGATTACGTCATACGGCATGTCAACTGAGCAACTTTGTACTTTTATTATTTTCGTAACCAAAGTATTTTTTATTGAAATAATATTTTGCATTCAGGAACAGCAAACCAACGATAAGTAGAAAAATAACTCATTTTTTAAATTACAAACAATTATCTTATTAAATATCAGCGCATTTGTTTATATAGCAAACTGACGTCATACCCACGGAGCAATATAGCGTCCACCGCGCCCAGCGTTTTCGTCAAATTACGCGCGAATTTTGAAAATGTAAAATTTAAATGCATTTTGATGGCACTAATCGATTAAATAAAAATGTTGTGTTTTTTGTGGTTTATTAGCACTCTTTTCAAAAATGAGTGTGGTGGTGTGTGTGTGTGGTGTGTTGTGGGTGTGTGTGTGTGTATGTGTGTGTGTGTGTGTGTGTGAATGTGTGTGTGTGTGTGTGTGTGTCTATTCAAATACAACGCAATAACAGGCTGGTATTGTTACGATAAATCACAAGTCACAACAGGTAAAAAGAGTTCTGACAGCAGATCCTCTCAGTTTTTATAAACTTCTTGGAAAGTTCACGTAGATAAAAAGTTACACCTAGATAAAACCATTGAATTGAGACCTCTGACTAAAAATAAATTGGAAACGTTTAAAAATAATGTTCTTAGCAATCTCTCAACAGCAAGTTTTGATTCACAAGACCCCAATATAAACTATAGCACATTTTTTTCTACAGTATGCCAAGAATTCAATAAAGCATGTCCTGTAAAAAAAGTTACAATCACTCCTAAACCAAAATTTAGCGAATGGGCCACAGCTGGCATTAGAAAAAGCAGAGATGTCTTATATAATTTGTACCACGAAAAATCACTGACTTCTGATCAGGCCCTTCATAATTATGTAAGAAACTATTCTAAGATATTCAAAAGAGTCTGCGCTCAAGCTAAATCTAAATTAATAAGTAACAAAATTAATATTTCTAAAAATAAAATAAAAGCTGTGTGGCAGGTAATTAACAAAGAAACTGGAAACACACAACAGCGAGATCAGAATGAGTTAGCTCTAAAAATTGATAATGAAACCATTTCAGATAAGTTAAAAGTTGCTGAGACTCTAGAAAATTTCTTTACCAACATCCCAATAGAGGTTACGAAGTCTCTACCCTCATCATCTGTATTAGCTGAATCTCTTCTTAAAGAAAACATCAGTAAGGACATTCCAAATTTTGAATTCAAACCCATTTCTATTGTCACAATTAAAACAGCATTCAAAAGTCTTAATTTAAAAAACACTGAAGACTTATGGGGGATTTCCGTTAAGGTTCTTGAAGGTATCATTGACACAATTGCCCCTGTCCTAACAGGCATATTTAATCAATGTTTAGACAGCGGTACGTTTCCTGACTTAATGAAACATAGTAAAGTAGTACCAGTTTTTAAATCGGGTAGTAAGAGTGATCCCTCAAATTATAGACCTATATCTGTGCTTCCAGCAATGAGCAAAATTTATGAAAAAGTCATGCTAGACCAGATGTTGTCACATTTTAACTCAAATGGGATTTTGCATAGTCGACAGTTTGGTTTCACGAAAGGTAGGTCGACGACTGACGCGGGAGTAAAACTCGTCAGTCACATTTTGGAATCCTGGGAGAAGTCCCAGGATGCAATTGGCATTTTCTGTGACCTCTCAAAAGCGTTTGACTGCGTTGACCACAACACACTCATCTGTAAATTACACCACTACGGAATTCGTGGACGAGCTGCTGATCTTGTACTTTCCTATTTATCAAACAGGCAGCAAAAAGTAAATGTTAACGGGGCAACGTCCTCGGGGTCTCTAGTTAAGATGGGCGTGCCTCAAGGTTCAATTCTTGGCCCTTTTTTATTTCTAGTTTATATTAATGACCTTCCTTACCTAATGGCAAACTTCTCGGATATAATTTTATTCGCTGATGACACCTCTCTTATTTTTAGAATAGATAGAAAAGATACGGATGTCTTACATGTCAACGATAGTCTAGCTGTTCTCTCGAAATGGTTTGCGGCTAATAATCTTTTACTCAATGCGAACAAAACTAAATGTCTTAAGTTCTCATTACCAAATGTACCCCAAGTAGGGCTAAATTTAAAACTTGATGGCAAGAAACTAGATGCTATTTCGGAAACTGTATTTCTAGGAATTACTTTAGATTCAAAATTGCAATGGGGTGCCCACATTAGAGCTCTCTCAAGTAGATTAAGTTCAGCTGCTTACGCAGTAAGAAAAATAAGGCAGTTGACTGATGTAGCCACAGCTAGGTTAGTATACTTTGCTTATTTTCACAGTATTATGTCTTATGGCGTTCTGCTGTGGGGATCGGCAGCTGACGTAGATTCAGTTTTCATTTTACAAAAGAGGGCAATCCGCGCTATCTATAAAATGGGGCCTCGCGAGTCTCTTAGAAACAAATTCAATGAAATTGATATACTAACTCTGCCTTCTCTTTATATCCTAGAAAATATCTTGTATGTTCGCAAAAACTTAGGTCTTTTCAAAAAAAGATGCGACTTCCATAATCTAAATACACGTAGTAAAGATGAAATCGTGATTCCAAAATTTAGATTAACTAAAACTAGCAAGTCATTTCTAATAAACAGTATCCGCTTCTATAACAAGTTGCCAAAGTCGGTTACAGAACTTAGCGATGGAAAGTTTAAAACTCACATCAAACGTGTCCTTATCAAAAAAGCATATTATAAGATAAAAGACTACGTTGAAGACAGGGAAGTTTGGCATTAATTCCTTCTGCACATGTGGCTTCCCTGGTACCTCATTAACAGCATAACTTTGTGAGAGTCTATTAACTGCTTCCAAATTACAATGTTAATTTTTAATATTTTTATTTTTTACACTTTCTGACATATTCTCGTCATTTTTGACATTATACATCGCTTCAAATAGCACCTATTTATTAGTGATTCTCATGGAAATCATGTCACTTTGTTTAAATAGGTTGATCTTACTAATGTAGATTCTTTTACATATTGTGAATGGGAAAACATTGTAGGCCTTACAGATTAGATTTATAGACGATTTTCTATTCTTTATTTTCATTCCTCTAAGTACTTGGTACTTATTGACAGGCCTGCACTGTCCTCCCATACCTATTATCACTGTAATTTGAAAACATTGTAAAACGCAATTATTTTTAAAAGAGTAACCGTGGAGTTTCTTGCCGGCTCTTCTCCATAGGAAGCGACAAATTGGAACCGTGCACCTAGCTTCTGACGTTTCATAAGTGCCCTTGCAGGTTTATGTGAAATAAAATATTTTGATTTTTTTTGATTTTGTTAAGTCAGAAGTGTACCTATTATTAATATTATTAAAACATTTATTTCAGACCAGGTCCATAGGTAAATCTTGTTAGTAACAATATACTTACAAATTAATGTTAGTACTTGTTCAAAAAACAAAACAAATTTAACAACGACATGAACCCGCATCCATCTTCGCAGCATGGGCTCCCCACGATCTGCGAATAAACGCAGTATAGAGTTGGAACTACCACGAACGCGAGTGAGTAGGGAGGCACATCTTTTCCTTATGACAGCGGCAAATCCATCAACCCGCGCCTCAGCAAACATCCTAGACGCCCTGCAACGCCATAGCAGCCCCAACAGTACTCTGAATGCATTGTTGTATTGGACACGCAGGTCGCTGTAGGCCCGCTGCGAATAACTGACCCACAGGCTGCAGATGTATAAAGATTGTCAACAACCTATAGTAGGTACACCGACATTTCGCCAATTATGTTTAAGTTCCATGTAATTGGGGGCGAGCCAATTGCCATCAAGTGGGCATAGCCACTCCAATCCATAATCCAGCAAACTGCAATCCGCAATTCCAGATGGAAAAGCCCAATACCACTTTAATTTGTTTTCATATTAGGTTGAAATTCCTCTACAAACGCATCTCATACTTAATTTACATGGGAATATGTAAATTAAACTACTTTTACATTTAACCCAAGTCTAACACAATAGGCTTAGTTTTTCTATCTACTTTGAATTCTCTCGTCTATACATGAGAATATTTTTTCTTTAATTTTAATTGTTACAGCAACATAGTTCTCAACTAACTGTGAAAACAATTAATTAGTTTAACACACATAATAATTATTATTGTTATAATTGTTTTAAAATGGCTTTTTCTTATTATTTAAATGAAATCGTGAACTTAATCTCCCTTTAAAAAAAGCTTAATTCAACTCACAAACTATTCATTAACGTTAATGAAGCATAATTTTTTAAATTAATTTGTTGGCAATAACAAAAGTCTACAGAGACTTAGAATTATCTGACCTCCACAACCCAGTTCCCTTAATAAGACTGATTATCAGACTGTCGGATTTCTGACGACCCAAAACGACTATCAAAAATCCACAAATGACAGCCGGGACCAACGGCTAAGCGTGCTTTCCGAGGCACGGAGGGTCATTGCCGCTGATCGACCCGAAGAGGAAAAATTTGTGAGTTTGTATGTAGGGGGTAATCTTTAGAACTACTAATGAACGTGTGTTCCGTGTGGTGCCGGACGTAAAAGAATAGCACCATCCCATTTCTTCCCGTGGGTGTCGTAGAAGGCGACTATGGAACTTACTAGAGAACGGGCAGCAGCGTTCTTTATGCATTTTACCATCATACTGCGATCGCCAACCCGCCTGCCAAGCGTGGTGATTATGGCAAACCCCCTTTGGGGGAGGCTTATGCCCAGCAGTGGACGTTTTTCGGCTGAAATGATGATGAGATGATGACTAATGAACGTGAACGGGCGCTGCCGATTGAGACTGGTCATCTCCTAACTTCGAGGGCTTATTTTTAATCTTTTATTTAGAATTGTCAATTTTTTTACATTGTACTCACATACAGAAGCAACAACAATAATGTTTCCAAGATCTTGTAATATATCCAACTTGATTTAAAATAGTGTCCGTGGAGTTTCTTGCCCGTTCTTCTCCATAGAGATCTACATTTTGGAATGGGCAACTAGCTTCAACTTTCCAATTGATCGACTTTTTGACAATTCAAAAGTGCCTGTAAATGGTTAAATTGAAATAAATGTTTTGAGTTTGAGTTTGAATTGCCGTGGGATATATTTCAGGAAGCAGTGGCGGCTCAGTGGTAACTTCAGCTACTTACGGGTTGTGGGTCATAATTTCGATTCGTTTGTCTTTACTTTGCGTAATATATTTCGTCACCACGGGTCTCAAAACGGTGAAGGAAAATATCGTGAGGAAATCGACATGTCCTAAAACCAAAAAAGCGAAAACTAGTGATAGCTACCAACCCACTCTGGGCCCGAAGGTTGGGTTCGCTTGGTGGTCCTCTCCCTCTCACTGAGAAGATGTCTGTGTCTGAGCAGTAAAAATAATAAAGGTTGATTGTGTACATAATAGGACATAGGTAATTTTTGTTAACACAATAAATTTCTCGGAAGTCGCAAGCAAAAGCTAGTTGTATTCACCGTCAGATAAGCCGCAATTTCACTCTACGCCAAAAACAATTGAAAATTAAAAAAAAAACCGGACAAGTGCGAGTCGGACTGCCCACCGAGGGTCGGTACTTTGATGTTTTTGTTGATGTTGTGAATGGCGGGGATGTTTTTTTATGATTTAATTACAAAATTATAGTTTTCAGACTTTTTCCGGTACTAGTAGTGTATAAGACGATATCACTTGCCAAATTTCATAGTTCTAGGTCAACGGAAAGTACCCTATAAATTTCAATTCCTTTGAGAATGTCGAAATAAACGTTTTTTGCGGCATAAACGGCCGTATCTTTTTTTATGTTAACTTAAAAGTTCTTTTTTCACAGATTTAAGAGACTGTAGACTTGAGTATATCGTTTTAATTTCAACTCGATATCTCCACGCGTTCCCGAGATAAAGGGTCTTGACAGACAGGTGAACGGATGGACAACAAAGTTATCCCATCAGGGTTCCGTTTTTCCTTTTCAGGTACGGAATCCTAAAAAGAAGATCAGATACCATTTCCGAACAATACACACATGCAGTCAAACGCATGACCTCCCATTTTCTCCACACTTGAGTAACAAGGAAAGTTGTCGTAATTTGAGTGCGCATAGTAGGTAACTAGAAGGTAATTCAATTTGCACGGGACATTTTCTAAACTTTCACGTGCAGGAGTCGAACGAAAATATTCACTCTTCCATGGCACAGAGCTCGTCCCAGCAGTGGGAATGTTATGGTCTTATTGCTGCACTCTCACTGCTGCACTATCAACCACGATCTGAATGATTTTGAAAGATACTGCTAAAGAGGCAAGGATTGCGCCCTCGCTCCCCTAGCCGCCGCAGGAGATGCCTTGGGCGTCGGGAGTCCATAGCTCCCGGCCACAGTAAGCGCGGGCTTACGGACGGCCAGCAATGGGTAGCTCGCTGTCCGGTAAGGACTAGGCCCGGGTCACCGACGCGTTGTGTTCCACGCGCCCCAAAAAGAGATGTCAGCAATAACTGAAGGGGTTCGTTAAGGACTATGCTTGCCATGCCAGAATCGCGGATTTGTTCGAAAGAGTTACCGTGGCCCTGGCACAGGCAACTGAAGGAACACGGGTAGGTTTTAGTCAGTAAAAAACTGATACGCCCTTCCCGCTCCACCCAGAGCGGGAGAAGTTATTTGATGATTTCCCATCCAAAGAAAAGAACCACGCGGGCGAAGCCGCTGAAAAAAGCTAGTAATATATAAACTTTAACTGTGCCAAATTTCATACTCTTCTGTCCGCGTAATTTTCTTAAAACGGGTACTAAGTTTTTGCTATATGCTTGTTATTTTAATTGAAACTTAAATGTTTAGGTAATAAATGTAAACAAACAATGATATACGACTTTAACGTGACGTGACAAACGTCGTTGACACGTACGAGAAGGTAATTCAATTTGTACGCGACATTTTCTAAACTTTCACTGGCAGAAGTCAAAAGTAAATATTGCACGCTCCGCCTGCTATAAATGTCAACATGTAATATTTACGAAATGCGCGTAAATGGAGATTTGTGTTTTTATTTTCTCGCTCTCTTTAGCGGTTAATGTCATGGGCTTGTAAATTACCATTGTTGCACGTTTAAGATCCGCTATTTTGATTTTATAAAGAGCGGCGAAGTGGGAGTTGTATTCGCCCACGAAGGGTTCTTCCGAACCACAGTACAATATTTTGCATAAGTATAAAAGCATTTTGACGTATATCTATCTAGACATACGTCATCAAAGACATAGTCCGACACGTTAGGTGCAGTGACTAAGCGATACCTACGTGTAGCGGATTCGTTTCACAGCAAAGGAACCCCAGATTTCTAATGAAATAACTATTTGTAGAAAACAATCGAACAAACGTTATTTGTACAAAATTTATAAAAGTAGAACTGTTAAATATTGCGTGGGTACGGTTAAGAAATTAGACAAATATAGAGAAATGTGTGATTTTTCATATTTACTTGGTAGAAAGATTTTATCGAGAAAACTCTCTCGATAAAATCTTTCTACCCATCATCTCAGTGGGAACGTTATAGGTTAATAATGTAATTTTATAACACATTTGCTCGTAAAGGGTCTCTTATTACACCAATTTCAATATCGTAATGTATGTCATTACGCACTTGTGCGTTATTGTAATGTAAAACGCACGGTTTATCAAGATGCTCCATCTAAAACGAACGGTACTTTTTTAAATCTTAGCAAGGAGTTTTTATGTCAGAAAAGTGGTCAACATTTTATGAATAAAATTAACTTTGAGAGATAAAATATAAAAAAAATAACATTTAATTCTTTAATTTAATTAGTTTTGACAATAAATTACATATCTGTAACAAAAACAAAGAAATATTAATTTACTTTATTAGTTATACTGGCTGTTTTTGTTCATTTGCCTTAAAAAAAGCGCTGATGCGCGCTCATCGCTAATTTGTGAACAAGTATTAATCAATTTTACAAATTGTTCAAATTTTTTTAACTGCTTTAACAAGTGATTAAATATTTACTCGTTTAAGAAAGTCCGACTTTTACTTATTTCCTCGCAAATATGTTATAAAACGTCGTATGACATACGTGCGCTTTGAAAATTACAGCCTCTGCTTTCTTGTAGCCCTCGCCTACGGCTCGGGCTAGCAATATCGCCTCGGCTGTAATTTTCAACTTACCGCACTTATATCATAATGTACTATTACTAAATATTGAGTTTGCCACCCTACCAAACCCATTCGTTCCACCTGCTGAAAATCTTGCACCTAGACATCAGTTGCTTTGGCTTTCCTGGAAGTGTTTAAATATACTTCGGACTCAGGTAGGCCGAAGCAAAGAAATCCTGCTCAGGTGGAGATGCACAGATGACTCCGCCCTGGAGTGTAAATGTGGTGCTGTTCCACAAACAATGGGGCACTTAATATCTCGTCCAACGTTTCCTGTTATCTGCACGCTACAGGAGCTGATGGACGCTGCTGGAAGTGCCAAGCTCGTCTATTTAGATTGCTATCAACACGCTAAGAAGAAGACTAACGGTCTTATTCATAAAAACGTTATCGAACATTTAAAAGGTTGCTAAAGTCTGATTTTCAAAAAAATGATGTATGATTTTATTCATAAACGCATTTTAAGCACTAAAGCGTTCTATAAACCTAGTATAAAGTTATAAAAGCCAGAACCCTACTTTAACAGTGTTTTAAGGAAAAAACGGCCGACTCTCTGTATATCAACTGATTACAAAGAAAAAAACATTTGACGTACATACAAATATTGTGTGACACCAAATCACAATTTTCAAGCAATCAGTTGACACTTTACAGTTACAATTTCAAATTAATTGTCAAATTTTAAAAAACAATGACGTCACCGCGTCAGAAGTGTCGAAATTGTAGACAATAAAAAGGTTGCCAATACGTAATAATGTATATGGTCACAATTATTCGGTGTGTATGCAGACATTCTTGATTCATTCGATGTGTTGTCCAATTTGTTAGATGACATCATTAAAACGGTAAGATTTTGATTTATAAACGACATATTAGTTAAAGACCGTTGATGAATACAAAATTTTATCAAAGGTTTTATAAGTTTATCGAGAGTTTAACTAATGATTGTCTTAAACCTTTGATAAACTTTTTTATGAATAAGACCGTAAGTATTTGTAAAATGTACTAAATAAAACTTTTGTCATTAAAAAGACAAATAAAAAGCGATGTGGTAACGTGGTCGAAATAAGTGAAGAATGAATGAATGGCTTAGTGAGTGAATGAACGTTCATTGTATTAGATGTTCAACCATTTGACATTGTTTGTTGAGAATACGTTAAAAGTAAGTCGGAATTTGTGTGAGACAAAATATTAGCAGCCTGTAAAAGTGGCACGTGAAGTCGTTGGTCCCGGCTGTCATTCGTGGATTTTTGACAGTCGTTAAAAGCCTGAACCAGTCTTATCAAGAGGTATGGTTTTACTTAGTTACTGGGTTGTGGAAGTCAGATAGGCAGTCACTCCAATACTGGGACTCAGTTGCATTCAGTTAGATTCAAAACCGACCTTAACATATTTCGGAAAAGGTTTGGCAGATGATGAACTGAACATTGCAACGCCTCTTCATCATCGTCGTCATCAAATCAGCCGAATGACGTCCACTGCTGGACATAAGCCTCCCCAAAAGGGGGAATTTGCCATAATCGCCATGCTTGGCAGGCGGGTAGGCGATCGCAGTATGGTGGTCAACTGCTTATAGAACGCTGCTGCCCATTCTCTAGTAAGTCCCTTAATCGCCTCCTACGACATCCATGGGAAGAAATGGGATTCCAATGCTATTAGATGGAATGCTATTAGATGGAAAACAAAATAAAATCAATCACTACTTGCTCATCGCCCTTCCAGCTCTCAACTCAAAACGTCTAAATTCCCTCGCAATTACCGTAAGTCATCCCATTTTTTCCCATGGGTGTCGTAGAAGACGACTAAGGGACTTACTAGAGAATGGGCAGCAGCGTTCTCTATGCATTTGACCACCATACTGCGATCGCCAACCCGCCTGCCAAGCGTGGCGATTATGGCAAATCCCCCCCTTTTTAGAGGAGGCTTATGTCCAGCAAAGGACGTCTTTCAGCTAATATGATGATGATGCTGATGATGAACCGTAAGTCAGTGCTCAAAAGGGTAAGGGCCAGCGCCCACTGGCGGGACGGCAAGGAAAAGGATTTTTAAGCCACGAATAGAAATAAAACTTAATAGTATGACAGTAAAATTGAAATTTCAACGGCAACGTTGCTGCGGTATCCTTAGGCATGCCGCGACGTCCTTAGTTATCATCATTTCAATTTGAATTTTATTGTCTTACATTTAAGTTATATTCCTATTCGTCGTATAAAAATCCCTTGCCGTGCCGTGCCGTTAGTGGGCGCAGGCCCTTACTACTCATATTAGACAAATGTCGTTTTTGTTTTTTTTTTTACAATTGTGTAAGTACCTATACCTACTTAGGGAGGTAGGTACTTTGACTTTGCACCATATTGAGAGTTTTGTCACGTTATTTTCAAGAAAAACGTCTGTGGCATATGAACGCACAAGTGATCTTGTCCGGGAAGGTACTGCTTTACTTTTAGAGACCAAACTATGCTACTAAATCATTAGTATTGTCATTTATAGATAGCTTTATTACTAATTACACACCATTTTAATTTTTACTGCCCTAAAAAAATAATGAAAAAAAATATTTTCCTTACAAAATATCCCTAGCTTAAAATGTCTCAAATAGAAATCTTAATCTCACAGAAATTTGAATGCGTTGCATGATACATGCATGACAAATGTTCACGGAATGCAACAGTAAGTGAAAGTCTCTCCTAAATCCGTCCGGTTTCTGAGACGGCGGTAAAAGATGGACTGATAAAAGGAAAAGAAATGAAGGTTCAGTTAATAAAAGAAACGGGCTGATTTAAGGATATTTTTCTTCAAATTCACTTCATAATACTTATTCTTTTTAACACGCTTTTATTAGCTTCACCTGTATGTTTGTAAGCAAGTTTGTTTGTAACACACTCCTTTGGACTTGATTTTGACCCACTTCAAACGGTCAGATTTCATTTAAACTTTGTAGACTTATCGAGGTTCAGTTCAATAATTTCATAAATTAGTTCCACAATGTTAAAAAACACGCTTTTGTAGTTAGCAGAACTAAAAAATAGAAAATAAATAATAGATTAAAAAAACTAAAAAAGACGCTTTAAAAACCAAACTAAAACAGCAGAAAATAATTTCAAAAAAGCGTGGGGTGCTTTTTGAGGTATTTTTATAATCAATTAATTTCAAGCATCGCACGCTTTTTGAAATTATTTTCTGCTTTTTTAGCTTGGTTATTAAAGCGTGTTTTTTTTTTTTGTAATCTATCAAGTATTTATTTTTCTTATTAAACTGAGTGTTCATTTTTGGGCGCTAATCTGGCACATGGTAAAAATGTGGCAAAACATAAATTATTTTCATTATTATTGATTTGACTGCTTCGTTAGTCTAGTGGTCGCAAGGTACTTCTGAGCGTGAGGTCGTGGGTTCGATTCCCAGGTCGAGTAAAGTGATATTGTGTTATTCTATCTGGAATTTCTGAGTATCACCCCAAAGTCTGGATTTGGCGGTTTGGGTTTGATGTTAACGGCGCGCCCCCTATTACATGAGACTTTAACATAACAAGAGAAATGAGGGTGTACTAGAAGTACACCGCTGCCTAACTCTTCAGGGAAACAAGGCGTGATGTTATGTATAAATAAAATTAAATATAGTTAACATAAAAATGTTTAGCTCAATTACATAAATCATTAACATACGTGATATTGGAGATCACCTTAAATGATTGTGTTAGGTGACTCCGCACTTCCACTTGACATAACACAGAGTATGCAATTGAAAACCGAACTATAAAATAATAGAAAATAAAATACAAAACTCAAAAATACAAAAAGGAGCGCACTTGATTAATTTATGCGGGTGGGTTTTGGGTGTGTGTGTGTGTGCATGAATGTGTAATAGAGTGAGTTCATGTGTGCATGAGTGTGTATAATAGTGTGAGTGTACTGAGCATATGAGGTAAATTCGTTTAACTGCATATACATATAAGCTGGGGTTTAGGCTTAGGTTTAAGTTAGCCCTGCGACAATGTCTTTGTTACTGAGGTCCTTTTAATTACTAGTCAGATTATGGAGCGCACATCGCTATACGAAAATCACATTTACTGCTACAACATAAAGACACTCTCAATTTCTAATTGTTATGATTTAGTGCTTAAATCCAAATTTTCTTACGTTATTTTTTTTGCAATTTTTAGGTCAGTGTCAGGCATAAAACGACTAAGAAATCAGAAAAACTACGTCGAAAAAGTAACGATCTAAAATACCAAAATCTACCAATTTTCTCGACCTACATTTCGATTTTTTTTAAACAATCTAACCTATTTTCATACCAAAAAACCGTTCATGACCCCAAAACACTACGCGAAACCTCAGTAAAAAAATCGACCTCAAATACCAAAACATACCAATGTTCACGACCTTATTTTTGACTCCAACTAAAACAATCTGCCCTATTTCATCGAACGGTCATGACACAAAAATCTTACATAACCTACAAAAATCCTACTCAAACGACTATAAACCTAGTTGTACACACCTGTTCCGTTCTATTCTATGAGGTTTCACTTTCTGTGACCTGCGCGTTTACTTTCGAAGAACCGTACCGACTCGACAGTTGGTGATCTGATTCGATTTGATGATTTGATTGTGATTTTGTTCGGGTTTGATTTGTGAAACAGAATTTGTGTGAAAGGACTTTGTTTAGTAAAATCTGTATTTGATGTAGGTGGCTTTCTGCAGTTTTAAAAGGGGATCTTCATAATCATCATCACCCATAGATGGACATAGGCCTCTCTTTTCTTGTGCTAATCTCCACGCTCCTGTGCCAGTCTCATCCAGGTTTTTTCGTCGTCGTGAAACGGTAATTTAATATTAAAATCTAGTTAAACGGTAGGTATTTATTATATATATTTCTACAGCACCTAGAAAATCCGAAAAATCCATGGAGATCCTGGGATTTTGGTTACTAAGGTACAGACGCCAGAACATCAAGCTTTTCCAAACTGTAAAATTTTCCCAAATGAACATGAACCTTAATCCTTTATGATAAAGTTAATAAATATGATAGATAAATTTGACAGATTAGGGTAGCTTAATGTGCTGGCCTCTGTACTTACCGCTCATGTAAAAATTAAATTGATGATAGACATTCATTAGGATATGGGATATTTAACATAGACCGTTAGAGTTAGTTAAACTGCTCGATAAACTTATAAAACCTTTGATAAAATTTTGTATACATAAACGCTCTATAACTAATATCACAATAAAAAAAAATTGCCATTTAACGAAGTCATCCAACAAATTGACCAACAACACATCGAATCGTCAAACGAGAATGCCTGCCAACTCACCGATTAATTGTCGACAACCTTTTAATTGTCAGTTTCGGCACTTTCGACGCGGTGACGTCATTGTTATTTATATTTGAGAAATAAATTGAAATTGTAACTGTCATTGTTGCTTGAAAATTTACATTTGGTGACACACAATATTATATTGTGCGATTATAAAAACAACACTTTGAAATAACTTCTCCCGCTCTGGGTGGAGGGCGCGTCAGACTTTTACTGACTAAAACACACCCGTGTTCCCGCACCTACGGTGGCCGGGAATCAGCCTGGGATTCCCGACGCCTAGGGCGTCTCCTGCGGCGACTAAGGCCGTGAGACCGCATATACTGCCTCTCCCTCACGTGCGCCACCTCCCTCTCCGCGAGCATTATCGCTTCGCAGAAGATGACGGCTACCCATGCACTCTCGCTCCGTACCATGGCCTGGACCAGGGCCGGACGCGAGTGATCGCCACCGCCGATCGCTTCCACGAAGACACGGTGGTGCTCCGCCCAAGTCGGGCAGACCTCCACCGTATGCTCCACCGTGTCCTCAGGGCGATCTTTGCAGCCAGGGAAACACCCGGGCGTTTCCTCCCGTCTTATGCGAAACAGGAACTTCCCGAAACACCCGTGTCCGGTGAGGACCTGCGTCAGGCGGAAGGTGAGGACACCGTGCCGCCTCTCAATCCACTCTCTCAAAGAGGGGACATACTGCGGTAATTGTGGCGTGCCCATACGTCAAATGGTCAAATGTTTGTAATCAATCAACTGCTTTAAAGAGTCGGCCATTTTTTCCTTAAAACGCTTTTATAGTAGGGTTCTGGCTTCGATAACTTTATAGTAGGGTTAAGGAACGTTTTTGTGCTAAAAATGCGTTTATGAATAACACTTTTTGGAAACCAGACTTTAGCAACAGTTTAGATGTTCGAGATACGGTCTTATTTACAAAAAATGGTATTGGTTAAATTCGAGATGTAAATAGCCCAATTTCCTTCATCCAGCCACAATGTTCTTTTTTAGTTCTACGAGTTAATTTTTATTTTTTGCATGCATGTCTACATATTACTTAATGCAATCAGCCTATCAGGCTGCCACTTCTGGGAGACAGGCTTCCTTTCTTCGAGATATAGTGGGCTGTTACCACCACTCGGGCTCAGTGTGGTTTGGTCGATGTCACATACTTATCTTCGAATTTTTAGGTCTAGGACATGCCAGTTACCTCACGATGTGTTCCTTCACCGTTTTGGAAGCAATGGTGATAAAATAATTTACACTAAGTAAAGCGCCTGCTTCGATGGCCTCCCACATGGTGGACCGATGACCTGGTGAAGGCCGCAGGAATCCGTTGGGTGCGAGAAGAATATAACCAATCGAAATGGCGGTGCTTCGGGGAGGCCTATGTCCAGAAGTGGACGTCTTTCGGCTGAAATTATGATGATGACATTATATTTTAAAACTTTTTGACATTATATTTTAAAATTGTTTGCCATTATATTCAAAACTTTTAGCAATGTACTTGAACTTCATTTGGAGGTTCATTTATATTTCATGGTTCTCTGTATTTGTATGTTAATTGCATGTGTATATATATATGTTCAACATAATGTAAATTGTTTTATGAATAAATTAAATGAAATGATGAAAGTGCCTGTCAGGGATTAAACCTATGAGTTACAACTCGTAAGTCGCGGCCGTTACCACTGTTCTCAATGCACGTATGTGACAAACAAACTTTGTATTTCTTTCTTATAATACAAATCTCATTAAAATCGGTTCAGTCATTTAGGTGTACAAACGTACCTAACATACAGATTAACTTTCGCATTTAATGGCAACTAGCTGTTGCCAGCGGCTTTGCCCGCGTGGAGTTCGGTGTATTATACATATAAACTTTCCTCTTGAATCACTCTATCGATTTAAAAAACCCGCATAAAAATCCGGTGCGTGGTTTTAAAGGTTTAAGCATACATAGGGCGGTACAGACAGCGGGAAGCGACTGAGTTTTATATTATGTAGTGAAGGTGCACACTTAACATAAGTAAATGGATCACTTTCTATAGAAAACGGAAAGTGGACAATATCATGACGGAATCATTTATCAATCCATTTATCTAGATTTCTAACTGTCTAGATTACTTCTCTGGTATCTATTGTTCTATGTCTGGATGATTTTATTATCGCGTCATATTATTTGTTTGTTTATTCTCTGGAAGTCAATTAATCTGCTTAGCTTTTTTATAACAACTATCTTGGGGTCGGTTTGCAGTCTAACCGGAAGCAGCTGAATAGTAGTATTTCACATGGATCGACTGCCTATCTGGTAACCCAGTTACTGGTGAACAATAATAGGTAATACTAGTTCGCATTTCTTCCCGTGGGTGTAGAAGAAGGCGACTAATGGACTTACTAGAGAATGGGCAGCAGCGTTCTCCATGCATTTGACCACCATACTGCGATCGCCAACCCGCCTGCCAAGCGTGGCGATTATAGCAAAACCCCCCCTTTTGGGGGAGGCCTTTTTTTTTTTTTTTTTAAACGTTGCCCCACACTAGGAATTACTCCTGTATTGTGGGTGCGTTTACAAACATTTAAATTCACATACACAAACAGCCAGACTCTGAACAACTACTTGTAGGTCATACAAATATTTTTGTTCCGTGCGGGAATCGAACCCGCTACACGCAGCACAGCAGTCAATCGCTTAACCACTGCGCCAACCGTGCTGTCAATCGTGCTGTGTGTGGCCGTGTGACCTATGTCCAGCAGTGGACGTCTTTCAGCTGATATGATGATGATGCCGATGAGCCGTAAGTCAGTGCTCAAAAGGGTAACTATTCATATTAGACAAATATCGTTTTTGTTTTTTTTTTACAATTATGTAAGTACTTATACCTACTTAGGGAGGTAGGTACTTTGACTTTGCACCATATTGAGAGTTTTGTCACGTTATTTACAAGAAAAACGTCTGTGGCATATGGACGCACAAGTGATCTTATCCGAGAAGGTACTGCTTTGCTTTTAAGAGACCAAACATGCTACTAAATCATTAGTATTGTCATTTATAGGTAGCTTTGTTACTAATTATATACGATTTTAATTTTTACTGCCCTAAAAAAATTATGAAAAAAAATATCAAGGTAAGTATTATTTTTCCTTACAAAAAATCCCTAGCTTAAAATGCAAAACCCCCCTTTTGGGGGAGGCCTATGTCCAGCAGTGGACGTCTAGTTGTCAGACTTTTGGGCTTCTGACAGTCGTTTTGTCATAGATCCACGAATACCAGCCGGGACAAACTGTTTAACCTGTTTTGCGAGGGACAGCGGGGTCTCGGTATGTAAAGATGGTTCACCCATCTACGGATCACCTGCAGCAAACGTAGCTTAACCTGACTGATTCATCAATGCGGCTGTTAATACTTAGCCATAAGCCCCTCAAGCCCCTACAATATGGAATGCAATAATAAATCAATAAGATAAAAAAACCCCCGTTAACAACACTCCCTAATAATTTTCTTCCTTCCCAATTCTGATGCACATAAATCATTAACTAACCGAAAATTCGAACCCAAACAAAGCAAGCAAAAGAATAGTTAAATTTATTATCGGTTCTCATAAATCGTTAACAAAATGAGTCAGTTTAAAATACGGGCGATCTGATAACTGAGATATTTCGACGATGTTTTTAAACTGTATTTTGACCTCAAAAGGACAAGTTAATTTATTGTCTGAGTTGTAAAAATTTTGATTTCTTTTCGTGTCTCTGGCCTGGTTTGAAAGTGAAATGGATTATGGTTGCTACCTGTTTGTACAATCTTGGTGATGTGTTCTGTTTTGTTAGAATGGATCATTCTCTGAGTAGGTCCCATTTTTAACCGACTTCCAAAAAAGGAGGAGGTTCTCTATTCGACTGTATGTTTTTTTTATGTTTGTTACCTCAGAACTTTCGACTGGGTGAACCGATTTTGATGATTCTTTTTTTTTTGATACTGGTGCTTCCCGTGTGGTCCCATTTCAATTTCATATAGATCTGATGATGCATTTGGGAGACAGACAATGGAACTCTTCAAAACATAACAGTAAATCAAACGCGATTGCTGCTATCGCATAAATATGCATTGTTTTGACCCCAAGAATGATGAAATTTCGAATTAGTTGGGTAGGTACTATAACTAAAAAGTGAAAAATAAAAACTTTTTCCAAAACGATTGACGACCAAGTGATTTTTCGCGGGTTGGTTTTTTTCCAACCCGCGAAAAATCACTACAAAGTGAAAATAACTTTGATTTCGGAAGGCGGTGACAAAAAATTTAAATACATATCCAAAGTCACCGACTTCCGAAATTATAGTTATTTTTCACTTTGCAGTGTTTTTTCGGAAGTCGGTTTTTTTTTAAAGTTTTTTATTCGATTTATTCATCAGGATTTTTATGAGTAGCATCTGGAATACAACCTGCACCCTAATTGCGTTACACCATAGATAATGAACGTTACACTATATGTATATGATTCATATGCGTGACACAGATTTAAAAATGATTAAGGTTGCTAGTTTGACACTATCTAAATCAATCAAAACCTGATACCTATGCTACATATTCGAAAAAAAATTGTTTTTTTTTAAAGTTTCAAAGTGACCATAACAGCTCTAAAAAGAAAAATAAAAAATAAAAAAAATTACAAGAAAAAACAACTGTCTTACCTACAAAAAAACATCCAAAGTGAAAAAATTGCTTTAATTTTGGAAGTCGGTTACAAAAAACTCAATTATCGACAGAAACGTTATTTTTCACTTTGTGTTGTTTTTTTTTTAATTAATTCGGTTTTGTTCATAATTTATTACAAATCAAAATCAAAAGTAATTTATTTAAACTAGGCTGGTGTCAGCACTTTTTGAACGTCACAATTACATAAGACAGTCCCACAAAACGCCCGCCCTTCACCACTTCCTAGTGCTTTAGCTGGGAAGAAGAAGTGGCGCAACAAACTCCATGATGACTCATGATTATATTATTCCTAAGAATTAAAAACAAATCAATCTCAGTTTACCTCTCCCGTCCCTCAATAAAACCGTTATATTTTTCCCAGACATTAAAAACAATGACAATAAATTGGCGACAAAATACGCAAGCAATGAGCTTCATTGCAATAAGGGTCAACTCACACGATGGGCAATAATTTCGAACTAAGAAAAGTTACCCGAAGAATTGCCATAAGTTTGGCAATTCTTCGGGTAACTTTGTGGTCATGTAAGTCCACAGTGGGCAGGGTACATTGCTCGCAGAACAGATGTGCGATGGGGCCGAAAGGTGAGTCGACCGCGTACCGAAAGACGTAAATTTGGAAGGCCTCCCACAAGGTAGTCCGATGACTTTGTCTTTAACTGGATGCGGGATGCACAGCACCGGTTGAAGTGGCGGAGCTTTGGGGCGGCTTATGTCCAGCAGTGGACGTCTTATGATTGAAATGATGATGAAGAAAATTCTGATTGCATGTGCTGGCGGTACCATTGACAGCATAACTCTACCAGAGTGATAGATATAAGTTATGTTGAAGGTTGAACGAGGGTCATATTTTAAGGGAGTATAGTTAAGAATGGCAGATAGTATTTTTTAAAACCGAATTCAGAAAGAAGGAGGTTATCAATTCGACATGTTTATATATATATTTTTTTTTAATGTATGTTCCGGGCATAACTCCGTCATAGATAGACAGATTTGCAAAATTCTTTTTTTGTTCGAAAAGGGTTTATTCCGAAATGGTCCCATTAAAATTTTATATAGATCTGATTATGCGTTTCGTAGACAGGCAATGGAACTCTTCAAAAAATGACAGCATATCAACCGCGATTGCTGCTATTGCATAAATATGCATTGTTTTGACCCCAATGATGATGAAATTTCGAATTGATGTGGGGTAGGTACTAAAACTAAAAAGTGGAAAATAACTTTAATCTCGGAAGGTGGTGACAAAAAATTAAAATACATATCCAAAGTCACCGACTTCCGAAGTTAAAGTTATTTTTCACTTTGTAGTGTTTTTCCGGAAGTCGGTTTTTTTTTGTAAAATGTTTTTTTCATACATTTTTAAAGGAAAAAGTAAAATTGACATTTTAATAAGTAATTTACTCCCTTTAAGGCATCCGCTACCTAACCTTTTCCCAAATATGGGTCGGCTTCCAGCCTAAACGGCTGCAGCTGTACCAGTATTTTGTATGAAGCGACTGCCTTTTTGACCTCCACAGCCGGTAATCTGAAACCTTTCTGATGACCCGTAACGGTTGTCAAAGATCCACAAATGATAGCCGGGACCAACAGCCTTAAAGTATACTCTAAGGCCGTTGGTCCCGGCTGTCATTTCTACAGAACTAGATACTTCATTCTTAGTGCAACTCTATAGAGTTAAAGTCATCAGCTACCTAACCTTTTCCCAAATATGGGTCGGCTTCCAGCCTAAACGGCTGCAGCTGTACCAGTATTTTGTATGAAGCGACTGCCTTTTTGACCTCCACAGACGGTAATCTGAAACCTTTCTGATGACCCGTAACGGTTGTCAAAGATCCACAAATGATAGCCGGGACCAACAGCCTTAAAGTATACTCTAAGGCCGTTGGTCCCGGCTGTCATTTCTATAGAACTAGATACTTCATTGTTAGTGCAACTCTATAGAGTTAAAGTCATCATCTACCTAACCTTTTCCGAAATATGGGAAGGCTTCCAGCCTAAACGGCTGCAGCTGAGCACCAGTATTTTGTATGAAGCGACTGCCTTTTTGACCTCCACAGCCGGTAATGTGAAACCATCGTGACGACCCGTAACGGTTGTCAAAGATCCACAAATGATAGCTGGGACCAACGGCCTTAAAGTATATTCTAAAGCCTTTGGTCCCGGCTGCCATTTTAATAGAACTAGATACTTTATTCTTTGTGCAACTCTATAGAGATAATCCGAAAATCAACCTTGGAGCAAGTCAAACGGAGGTTTGAAGTTTTTATGCAATGACCGAACTAGAAAGCAAGAGTATGTTGCCTCTTAAATAGCTTGCTATTATTATAAATATTGCCAATACTTTGTTATATACCAGTTGTAAATGAATACACAGTTTTTACTATTCATAAGATATCATTCTCAGATATGCTAACTTTAAGTATGTCAAACGAATGATGTAAAAAAAATAAAAAATGGAATCTGTGCTCATCCCTACTAATATTTTAAATGCGAAAGTAACTCTGTCTGTCTGTTACGCTTTCACGGCTAAGCCGCTGAACCGATTGTCACGAAATTTGGCAGAGATATAGCCTAGAATATGGAGAAGAACATAGGCTATTTTTTACGCGATAACCGACATCCACGTGAACGGAGCCACGGGGCAAACCTAGTAAATAAATAAAGTGAAGAGAAATGCAACGCATGAAAAATAAATAGATGTAATAACATTTAAAAAAAGAAGTGCATCATTCCATACAGCCAATCCGTTACCGTCTGAGACAACTTTAACTCGAATTAATCAACCTCGTTTTGGGCCAATGAAAAAGTAGCCCCATTAGTGTTGCGACCGGTCGTTACCGATACCAGTTTACCAGTTTCGGTACGCACCTGACCGGGTTTTTGGTAACGCGACCCGAATAGTGATGCGACTATTCGGTACGTTTTTTTTTCTTTTACTTTTTTCGAACAGGATAATGATTTGTTAATTGTAATTATTTTTAACGGGCAAAATGTGGGTAGGTGTACACCTCTGGTAAACTTTTCGAGGAAACAGGCGTGATGTTATGTTTATGTATATCTAAATTATTAACTGACTTCGAAAAGAAGGAGATTCTCGATTCGTTTGTGTTTTTCGTCCGTGTGTTATATCTCCGGCAGTTGTGGATCGATTTCATTTTTTTTAAATTGATAACGTATGCCTCAGGGGTGGTTCCATATAAATTATATTAAGTTTGCTTGGAGATTTTTTACGTTAGCTTCGTATTTAATCCACTTTGTGTATCTTGATGAATACTTCCTGTCATTTTTTACGTAGCAAGATAGTGGTTAGCAAATTGGTGTGGGGTAGGCACTCTTATGTATTTTGGTTGTCAATTTCTTTTTTTTTTTTTTTGTAAAAAAGTTTTTTAATGTTATATTTGCAAGACATGATTATAATTCTGCCCTCAGCATGTTTATGTTAATCAAAAAGTAGAATCCTACTAATCTAACTATCCTACTTAATCCTACCAATATTATAAATATGAAAGTTTGGACGTTTGTTACACAATCACGCAAAAACGGCTGCACAGATTTGGATAAAATATGGCAAACAAAATCAAGTCATTTATAGATAAATATTAGGCTGAAAATTAGCACTTTTCGAACGTCAAAACACAAAAGACAGTCCCCCAAAACGCCCGCCCTTCACCACTTAACAGATAGTTTATAACCTAGACTAACACATATGATGCTTTTTATCCCTGTAGTACGCTTCTGTGGGATTAAGCCTATCGTCTTACTACAAAAAGCAAACAAATTTAATTCTATACTTGGACTCATAATTATATTTAGTAACTTGACACTTCGAAGTAAAATAATGTTACCATACTAAAACTAATAGTGTTGGGGTAGTGAACGATTTTGCGTAAAGAAAGAATGATAAAAATGGTTCAATTTTAATTTCGTTGTAAAACTTTAAAAAATAGTTTGTATCATGTGATTCCGTGTGGTGCCGGACGTAAAAGAATAGCACCATTCCATTTCTTCCCGTGGGTGTCGTAGAAGGCGACTAAGGGACTTACTAGAGAATGGGCAGCAGCGTTCTCTATGCATTTGACCATCATACTGCGATCGCCAACCCGCCTGCCAAGCGTGGCGATTATGGCAAATCCCCCCCTTTGGGGGAGGCTTATGTCCAGCAGTGGACGTCTTTCGGTTGATATAATGATGATGATGATGTGGAATATAAGAATATATAAATTCTACTATTTTTAATAGTGCATATCATGTTTTTAAAACAAGCTATTAATTATTTTATTTTTTTTACATGTAAGTACATTATTTTAAGTTCATTCAATTTCATTCATTCTTACACCACCTCACTATCTTTTTTTTGGCATAATCTGGTAACCATTCAACTGTCAAGTTACTGTAGTGTGTGTGACTGACTTCGAAAAGAAGGAGGTTCTCGATTCGTTTGTACATTTCATCCGTGTGTGATTTCTCCGGCAGTTGTGGATCGATTTCAACATGTCAAAGACCGATGTCAAAGTATAGCTTATAGCGATGTGTTTACATGGTCTTACTTACCTACCAAGGGAACCCTAGCACCGTAGGCACAGCTAGAGTTACTGGGTAAAACGATTACTGGGATGTGGACGTCAGATAGGCAGGTACTCTGTGTAAAATACTAGTGCTCAGCCGACCTCAACATAGTTGCAAAAAGCTGAGCAAATGATGACACTTCTTGAACGTAGTTTCATTGATGAAATTCGCTTTTATTGCTAGTCACATTCACTCTTTAATTTAGGCCGGCCGTGCACGGACTGCTCGAGCTTTTAGCCAGTGATCAAAATATACGGACCGCTCTTGCAGTCAGGGTCAACAGCTTCAAGCTGCCATTGATAATTGCTGGTGTAGTTCATACTTACTGTTGTAGCAGTTGGTACGAACTGCTCAACAAGTCATGAAAAATAGAAGTGCTCAAAAAGAAGAGTCACACACGGCGGATAGACTGCGGGAGTGGACTCGACAGCTCGAGCAGTCAGTGTATGCCTGGCGACTGCTTAGCCGCACCATGAAATTTCACCACGCTGCGCGAACGCCCGGAGCAGTCGCGACTTGTCGAGCGGTTCCGTGTATGTGTGTACGTAGAATACTGTAGTTGATATGCAGTAGCAGCTTGAAGCAGTCGATACTGGCTGCTTCAAGCTGTCCGTGTATGGCTGGCCTTAGTCTACGGAAGCAGTAACTTATTAATCGAAAATGTCCTGCAGATCTGGTAGTCTTGTGACGGGTTGTTGAACTCACTAAAATAGGGTTGAGCTAGACGATGACTGGTACATAAATGCTGTCTTTTGGGACAGGTCAGCTCAAAGCTGCAATGGCTCTTTCTTCAAAAGGCCCTTCAAGACATGGCCCTGCATTGTTAGACTCACATACAATTTAGATAATATAATGTTTGGACTTAAAAAGACACCATGACCTCTGAGTTTGTTTCGGCTTTTCTTCCAGGGAACAGTCAACTAGGAAATTCCGGCACCATCTAGTTTCTAAAATATTAACCAACAAAATATTGAAGTATTCCTTTATGAGCACCAATTTTTTGAGCACCAAGGGTATTCCCATTTGAGCACCAATCAATATTTTAACGAGGTGTTCAAAGAGGAACCAAAAATAAAATTCGACTTCATTCCCTTTTGAGCACCTACGGTCCGGCAGCTTCTTGTGTCGGTGTGTACCTAATAAATCATGTAGATAAAAAACAGCTTTACTTATTGCAGAATGTTAGAAGTGTGGAAGTTGTACTGTAACAAAATCAAGGCCGTAGGTGCTTAAAGGGGAATAAAGTCGAATTTTATTTTTTGTTCCACTTTGACCACCATGTTAAAATTTTGATTGGTGCTCAAATGGGAATACCTTTGATGCTCAATGCGTAGGTGCTCAAACGGGAATACATCAAAATATTGACGCGTAAAACTGTCTTATAAGATCTACTTACATAAATAAACATTTCATTTCAATCATGTCGAGTATCACACGGCAATTTGTATAGGAAGTAGGCCATACGTTATATGCTGGTTAGCTAGCAAATTAATGCAAATAAAATACTTTCCACTTAATTGAAATTAAGTACTTAAATGATGACTTTATTGCACATAATATACGTTTTATTCTTGCAAATTAGTAACTGTTTTTATGATTAGAAAATGCGTTAGAATTTTTATGGCTCTTGAAATTTCCCGAGACTCTGAAGTCCCAGTAAGGGTTATGTCTTATGTTTGAAGCATCCTGCCCGTTATGATATACGGTGCCGAAACCGGTGGTGGAAATTGGCAGTTGGGATTCTCCACAAATTCAAGGTCGCTTGGTGCGGTATGCAGCGGGCTTTGCTAGGAGTTTCTTTGAAGGATAAAATCAGAAATGAAAAGAGCTGGATTTACCGACATAGCTTGCAGAGTAAACAAACTGAAGTGGCAGTGGGCTGGACATGTGTGTCGAAAGAACGATGGACGGTGGAGCAGACGAGTCCCGGAGTGGAGACCGCGTTTCGGCAAGCGTAGCGTGTGACCGC
Organism: Polymixis lichenea; assembly: GCA_949091785.1. Lineage (NCBI taxonomy): Eukaryota > Metazoa > Arthropoda > Insecta > Lepidoptera > Noctuidae > Polymixis > Polymixis lichenea. The sequence goes on along the minus strand of OX420958.1, from coordinate 9,779,443 downwards.
CCCAAGCTAGTTGAACAGACGAACTTAAGAAAGTGGCTGAGACTGATTGGAAGCAGAAGGTGGATGACAGGGAGTTGTGGCGTAGCCTGGGAGAGGCCTATGTCCAGTATTGAAATGTGATAGACTGAGTTGATTTGGTTCCCAGGTCTTCAGGCCTCTGCGAATTGGCTTCAGCCCCTAGTACGCTTACTATGGAGAAGAAACTCCACGGAGACTCTGTTAAATCAAAATTTTGATACAAATAATTGATTACACCATTCATGTTAAAATTATGCATGTGAGAACGATATAACAAGACGTGCACATTAAAAGCATTCGTAATTAAAAAAAAAAAAAACAATTCAAAATTTCAATAAGCCATGGCCGCTAAGAGACTGGTCAACAGTCCCTACTGACGGTGCCCGTTCACGAACATGACATATGGATCAGCACCATCCGGCTCAACAATTTTGAAATGAACTTAACTCGTGGAAACAGTTTCAATGAAGCCAATTTGTGAATCCTGAATTTAAAAAAAAAGAATTTTGCAAATCCGTCTTTAAATGACGGAGTTATGCCCGAACATTCGCACACCTAGATCTAAAGAGAGCTAAGTCAAAAATTGGGAGATTTGACTTATGCTTATTATTGAACGACCAATAAAACAGATTTAAAAATATTTTTCTAGTAGAACTTGCAAAGCAAATATGTATAAAGATAACTTCTACGGTGCACAGGAACACGGTTAACAGTTTTTGACCCTTTCTGAAAAAAAAATGGTTTTTTGAGTTAACTCTGTTTAGATCTAGGTGTGCGATATATAAAAAAACCTATTTCCAGGATATGTTTTATCATTCTAGACCCACCAGCGTAGAAATTTTTCATCGGTTATACAAAAAAGAATCAGCTGTTTCATGGAAAAACGCAATCCCACGCGGTCAAAATGTATGGAACGGCTGATTCTTTTTGTATAACCGACGAAAAATTTCTACGCTTGGAGGTCTAGAATGATATGCTGTAATTCATGGTTACAGTTTGCGCACTGGATAAAAACTTACCCTGTAGAAACATGTCGAATTGATCACTTCCTGCTTTTTGAAGTCGGTTAAAAATCAATGAAACAGTATCCTAATTGCGTGACACAGTATTCATCAGAATCTGAATAATTTTGATGGTTATTTTTGGTCAAAAGTCAATTTTTGGTTATGAAAGTATGGAAGCGGCTTTTAAAAACATATTTTGATGCCAGGAACATCGAGAATGCATAACTAGTCAGGTGTATAGTATAGAAGCGACTTCTAAATTATTAGGATTGCAAAACTATTCAGATACATATTTATTTAGAATTAATGTTTAAGCCCCGATGCAAATATATGTATGTAGGGTGTAAGGGAGGGGGTGGTGTGCGTTAGTAAAAAAAAAAGAAACATAAATTAAATAAAGATTATTTCGATACAAAAGCGCATTCCATGTTAGCCAACATCGGAACTTTACGTTAATATGCATCCGAATATCCGATCTCTAGTTATTACTGATCCATTACTGCATATGTTCGAAAAAATTCACGCACGGCTCACGAGAGGTAGAGACAGTATATGCGCCCGTACGGCCTTGGTCGCCGCAGGAGACCCCCTTGGCGTCGGGAATCCCAGGCTGATTCCCGGCTACCGTAGGCGCAGGCTTGCGTACGGCGATTAATGGCCTCGAAGCGATGCGCCTCAAAGAGATGTCAGCACCAACTGAAGGGGCAAAGGTCGATGCCTGCCAGGGGTGCGGGTTGTTCGAAAGAGATACCGTGGCACACAGACAACTGAGGAAACACGGGTGGGTTTTAGTCAGTAAAAGTCTGACACGCCCTCCTGCTCCACGCAGAGCGGGAGAAGTTATTTGACAATTTCCCAACCTCAAAAAAAAGGAGTTGTTTTGCTGATTCTAATGATTTCAATTCTGTACAGCCATATTTGTTACGGTCGCGATTAATATTTTAATCAACATGTAATAAACACTGACCCGTAAATTGTAAAAAACGGAAGTAAATTTGATTGATGCGGGCTTCATGCAGGTGGGTTACCTTAGCGCATCCCGCTTAAGTATAAAATTGTAGGTTGGGAGCTTCTCAACCTCAAAAAAAAAAACCGTAGACAACGTTCCATATAGGTACCATAATGCATTAACGCATCAACTTGCTAGTGAGGTGAAAGTGCCGTCTTTACACATATGTCAACCAGTTAATCAGAGGCGATAAATTAGTGCCAGCCTTTTTATGGTTATGTGTCAAAGTGACACTTAATTGGCACTTAGTTAGTGTCAATTGTTGGCGAGATTTCTTGTGTATGAAGTTTGTGGTCGATGAATTTATCTGTTAAGGAATTAATGCTTATAATGTTTAAGTATGTTGGTTCAAAGGTGAATGGAGAAACTTTTTAAGGCGTAAGCGGTAGCCCGCGAAATTAAAATTTTCTTACGATTTTTGCAATTTTTATGTCGTGTAGTATCAATATCAAATAAGTATTTGTGGAATTATGATCAAATAAATCATCAATACAATTCTGTAAGTACTTATATATTACCCTTTCCAATGACTATTTCATAAAATCATGACATTTGGGGCTAATTCTAAGTTAAGGAGTTTTGTGCTTGCGGGTAGCTCGCCGTCCGGTAAGGACCAAGCCCGGGTCGACTGCACGTTGTGTTCCACGCGCGCCCCAAAGAGATGTCAGTACCAATTGGTAGGGTCCGCAAAGGTCGACGCCTGCCAGGGGTGACGGTTGTTCGAAAGAGATACCGTGGCCCCTGGCCCACAGGCAACTGAAGGAACACGGGTGGGTTTAGTCAGTAAAAGACTGACAAGCCCTCCTGCTCCGCCCAGAGCGGGAGAAGTTATTTGATGATTTCCCAACCTCAAAAAAAAAGGAGTCGTTTTGCTGATTCTAATGATTTCAATTCTGTACAGCCATATTTATTACGGTCGCGAAAAATATTTTAACCAACACGTAATAAACACTGACCCGCAAATTGTAAAATGCGGAAGTAAATTTGAATCATGCGGGCTCCATGCGGGTGATCTTAGCGCAATTGTGGGATAGGAGCTTAGCACGTACTAATGTGATTTTTAACATGCTTTTATTAGCTTCACCTGTATATTTGTAAGCATGTTTGTTTTTTAACGACTCCTTTGCACTTGATTTTGACCCACTTCAAACGGTCAGATTTCATTTAAACTTTATAGACTTATCGAGGACCGATGACAAATCAATAATTTTATAAATTTGTTCCATAATGTTAAAATAAATTTAAAAAAAACACGCTTTTGTAGTTAGCAGAACTAAAAAAAATAGAAAATAAATAATTGATTAAAATTGAAAAAATTACGCTTTGAAAACCAAACTAAAAAAGCAGAAAATAATTTCAAAAAAGCGTGGGGTGCTTGATATTAATTGATTATAAAAATACCTCAAAAAAACACCCCACGCTTTTTTGAAACTATTTCCTGCATTTTTAGTTTAGTTTTTAAAGCGTGTTTTTTATCGATTTTTTAATCTATTATTTTCAATGTCTAATGTATATTTTTTGTTACTTATTAGGTAATTATTACAAATCAGTTACATTGAAAGAAAACATAACGTGAGGAAACCGGGACTTAATATTCCGAAATCATCAACACGCAGTGAGCAAGAATGATGATTATTACGCTTGGATACCCAGAAGGGGTAGGCACAGGTCTTTGTATAATACAAGTGGGTACATTCACATAGAATAATCAGCCTATTAGGTTCCCGGAACTGGGATACAGGCGTGCTTTCCAAAATACGTTAAGCCACCAGCCCATCGAGCCATAATTCAACATCATCATCATCATTTCAGCCGAAAGACGTCCACGGCTGGACATAGGCCTCCCCAAAGCTCCGCTACTTCGACCGGTTCTGTGCTTCCCGCATCCAGTGGATTCCTACGGCCTTCACAAGGTCATCGGTCCTCCTTGAGGGAGGACTTCCAACTCTACGTCTTCTAGTATGCAGTCGCCACCCCAGAACCTGTCGGCAGAAGCGATCGCAGAAGCTCTGTCGTATGTTGCATCAATAAATCATGACGATATTGTCATTCGCACAGACTCCAGAAGTTCACTCCAACACTTGGATCGATATACCTCGACATTTCGAGGAACACCGACAGCCTACACTATACTGAAACTTATTTTGAAACTGATGGAAAACACGTAGTTCTTCAATGGATACCATCACATATCGGAATAAGAGGCAACGATATTGTTGACTTACTAGCCAAGCAGGCCAAAAGTAATAGAATTCCTGTTAACTTTTGTCCTTACTTTAGTAACTTTATACCTAATATCAAACAGGATTGCTATTTGCTTTGGAAGGAGTACTTCAATGAAAGATCACAAGAGAAAGGAATCTGGTACAAAACGATCCAACCGCATCCCTTGAACTCACCGTGGATAAATAATCAGGTGTTGAATAGATGTGATACTGCTATCGCGCTAAGACTTCGTTCCGGACACATTCCGTGTAATAAGTTCATATATCTAATGGCGAAATCAACGACGACTAATTGTGAGTTTTGTATTAATTCCGTAGATGATGTTTATCACATATTAATCGAGTTTGTTCGCAATAAGGAATTTAGAAATAAATTAGATTGTAGAATTAGAGAGATAGGTCACTGTAATAGTGCTCTAGCTGTGCCACTTTCTGATGCAGCTAGAGTACTTTAAAAACTAGCTATGCTAAGGTTTTGTTAAATAGAGATAAGTATGATTTTTTTAAGCCAACCAGGGCGGCATAATCGCATGTGCGACAAAGCCCTTTTATCTTGATTTTTTTTTAAACCTGTCGGCCTCATCGGCCAACTGTTCTGCGAGCAATTTGCCCTGTCTACTGCCACTTAAGTTTGGCTATTCATGGGGCTATCGGCTTCGGACAGCTCCGGAATGTCGGTTAGCTTGGGTCTCAGCAGATTTCTTTATTCCTGATTCGATGACGTAGGGAAACTCCAAGCTTTCTCCATTGCCATTTACCTGTCTTTAAGCCTTCTAATAAAGCCCATTAATCTGTAATTATCAGTGCCGTTAGCAGTCTTGCTGCCACTCAAATCTTCTGACCACAACCTCCAAATTAGTTCCTATGGTCTTCACATAACCGCACAACAAACATGGTTTACAGTGGTTAAGGCAAAGCACACTATGTGCTAAATGGTCTCGGTAGACCACAAGACTATGTACCGTTTGCGGTTTCTGCTTTTAGAAACTGTAAGTAGCACTATTTAATAGTCAGTGGAAGTAACCTTTATGTGTAAATAACCTTTATTGTGCTTATGATAGTTAATATTAGTGACTTTTATTTTTCGGGGACTTTTTGCTGTAAAATGTTTTTAAAGTTACGATTTTGTATTTACAGTTAGTTGCTTTGGATCTAGTGAGACTAAACAGTCATAAGTTAGGTACTCTTTGGTCAAAAGATTATCACATTTTGATAGAAAATTATCAGTGAGCCACGTAACGGTATAGGTGATTCTAGATACCCTAGACTAGAAATTTTTCGCCGAATATTCTGAAAAATCTGCTGTTTCATAGAACAGTGGAATACCGCGGTCAAAATGTAAGGAATAGCATTTTTTTTATAACAGCTATAGCCCAACGGATACACTGCTAGATTAAAGGTATATGACTTTGAACCTGGAACCGAAATACAGTATGGCATGACATCGACGCAAAAAAACAGCTGTTTCATAGAAAAGTGCAATACCTACGTGGTCAAAATATATGGAACAGCATTTTTTTTAAATGACTGACAAAAAATTTAAACAGAATCATGAACTGAGTCCATCGTTACACGTGTGCGTCGATGTCTCTATCACCCTGTGTTTTCACTAGCCTAGTCTATACATTTGTCGAAAGACTCGTTAATATTTAAATACCTACGCTTCCAGCTGTTTTGATTTAGATGCTAAAGTCTATAATGAAACTATAACACAGATTGGTCATGTTAAGGGTTGGCACAGCAGGATTTTACAAACTCAGCCTATCGCAGTCCACTGCTGAGCATAGCCCTCTTCCAGGCTACCCTACACTCTGTCCTAGCCACCTTTTTGGGGGTTGAAGGTCCGTCTAGCTGGGGGGCGTCACACACTACGATCTCTACTCCAGGGCTCGTCTGCTACACAGGCCATCGGTCGTTTGACAAATATGACCAGCCCACTGCCACTTCAGCTTGCTTACTCTGCTAACTATGTCGGTAACTCCGGTTCTTTTTCGGATAATTTCATTCATGATATCCTTCAAAGAAAATGATATATTCGTACATTATGTTGCTGGTGTCCAAATGGGTTATAAACTGATGATAAACCCACCATATACGTACCTACCTACAATAACACTTTCTACAAACTACCTCTTGGTTTACTCTTAGAGATTCTCCTTTTACATATAATTTTATAATTTTACCACTCCCAGTTTTAACCCTTTGTATGTATTTAACGTGGATCCACGCGAGACACAATGTCTTTTTAATTGTTTCTGTAATTACGGCATTAAACGGATTAGGAAGCTCAGCTGAAAAGTCAGATTCATTATGAGCTAACGTTCGCATCCTTAACTGTCTGAAAACCTCTAAACCTCTAATCTGCCAAAAAAACCTTCAATTTACCCTCATTTTTGACGTTTTTGACATTGATTGTCACTGAGGTGTTAATTTTATGGGACCGACATTTCATAGGTCAACCTAAGAGGTTGTCAAACTTGCCCGTGGCTGCCCTAATAAATATTAAGGCCTCCAGCCAGGGCTTCATGTAATTGAGATGAGAATGTGACTTGAATTGGAGCGTATTTCAAGCAAATTCTGAGAAATGAATTTCTAGTTATCCGTAGGTACACCAAAGTAAACCCGTCATTCGTACGGCAGTACTGATGTATTAACTTCTCGTAAATGAACTGCAGCCATGTAGATGTATTATACAGGCTACAAGAAAGTGCATAAATATTAATTATTAAAGATGGCTAGTCTATGCCTAGCGTAACAGTGACATATTTCCCACACCGGTCACAACTTTCGCGCCATGATAAACAGGTATTACTCTATAATATTTGTCTATGGATTTTTTACTATGAGCATGACAGCGAGATTCTTTGTTTTTTTTTTTATGATCGTGTGTTTGTTTGAATTTGGAACAGTTTTATTTTTATTTGGTCATCGTGTTAATTTCTTTTTTTATTTTGGTTGGCTTCTTGTCTAGTCGTTATGGACTTGTTTTCTATAACTATGATCGCTTTGACTAAATGATGAATAATATTTGAGGTTGCAATGACCTAAATACTTTTACGAAATAAAAATCTACGGTAAACTTTTTAAATGATAAAACTAATAAAATTATATTTATAAATGTTTAGTAACCTAACAATGATATCGAGCATTGTTCAAGATGATTAATTTTTATAACAAATAAGCTTACCTCTATTATAATCTTCCCCCTTACAAGTTAAGGGCAAATTGTCCAGAACAGATACTATCACTATTAATAAAAACATAATTTTCACATCACTACGGTGCATAGATTTTCCAAATTTAAACCACTTTCGAACTGTCATTTTGACGTTTAAATTCGCGCGCGCAAAAAAATCGAAACTTATTTTTGACGTTCGATTTTTAAATCACATTCACATTTTATAAATCATATTTATTGTTTTAGCTGCATCCATAAGATTTTCTCGACATTTTTCTCGTAATGTTTATTTTATTAGTTCTATCGAGACGTCTGCCCGTCGTCAGAACTGCGAACCTACTAGCCAACTGACCAACTTAACACTGTAAAATAAGAAACATACATATTACTAACACCAATTTACTTTGAGAAAGTCCCATCTAACTTTCACTTGACACCTAAAACCGAACCCTACCTTTCTAATTTCAAGACTCAAAATATCATGGCTGATGATACCAGAAACAACTCGGTCACATTTAGTACCGACTTGCTAAACAAGTGAACGGTGAAATGAGAAATTGTGAGAGATAGACATATGTGTGAAAGAGACGGATTGACATTTCTTTTTATGGTTCACCTGGTGAAACTGAGAACTTTAGAAATGTGGCCTGATCATCGATGAGGTATTTTATCAGAGATAATGGTATCCTGTTTTGTTTTATCTGGTCAAAGCTTATAGGGTTAGGCATGGCCCGGGATGCGTTAGGCCAGTATTGTCCTTTTATTATAGGTATTTCTATCAATTTCTTATTTTTATGTTCTTACTACATTTTTTTTAGGTAAATTAAATAGAAAGGCAATATAAGAATAAAAAAATTTATAGTTCATAAAAAAATATTGGCCATTTTATTAAAAAAACAAAAATTTCAAGTTAATTTATTTCAAACAGTCTCTGGGCATGGCTAAAATATTTAAATTTAAAAAAGTAACGAAGAACACGAACTTAAATACATAAGTCCAACCAATAAAGATCAAATCATGACATTTTTTTACACATTTAGGACATAAGAGGCAGTTAGTCAAAATCAAATATAACACACATTCGCTTCTAAATTTCTAAATTCAAATACGTTCAGTTCCAAGTTTAAGTAGCGACAACACAAACAAGACAAGCTACAGACATCATATCACTTTTTTTTAAACTTCAAATGACATAATTATAGAAAAAAAAACTAGTTTTGAACCAACTTATAATTTAGATCACTGTAAACATGTTTTAGATCAAAAAGTAGGATTGTATTACATATTTATAGAAGAAATCGTAGGTAACTGTTTGTTTGATTACACCGGATGGTAGAAATGAAGATACAATACCTATCTGAACCATTGTAGATTCTTTGAACTTATTGAGGGCAAATGATCGAAGTGAAAATCAGTTACTTTTTACTTATTTTTTATTTAATGTGCTTATTATAATTAGTATAAATGTGCGTGTAGTATTTATATTTTTAATTCAAACAGCAGGAAATAAAAGGCTTTTTTATTTTGTTTTACTGAGCAGGGGGCGTACCAATAGAAAATGGCATCTAGGGCACGCATTACATTTGCGCCCCCCATCGTCAGTTATCTTCTCAGTCTACACTGAGCAAAGCTAGGTCGCACAACCTTTCTTGACCAATTATAGCCTTCAATGAAGGTATTAATTTCAACTTGCTAATAAATCACTCACAACTTGCAATGCTGCAATTTTAAGCAGAATTTGAATTGAAATGGGCAGATTTGGAAATACGTTTTCATCCCCATACTAAACAATAAATTCAAGTAGCACTTCAGATTTCTTAGATGATAGTCTAACAGTATGAAATGGTTTATTGAAGTTTTTGGAACGAAGTTCCTTATCGCGCGTTGCGAAAGGGGGCTACACGGAAAAAATTAAGACCAAAAGTTGTAACGACACTTTTTGCTACATTGTTGTAAGCCGTGCGGCGTGCGCGTGTTTCTCTGCAGACAGAGACACAGACAGAGTGCAAATATATATATATATGTGTGTGTGTATGTATACGTACAATTTTTTAAATTTTATAACAATTCCTTCACTAATTAATCGAAAAGAACTTTGTTCCATCCGGGTGTCCCTTGACACCTCTCAAGTGTTTTTTTTTATAAATTTTATATTTGGCGACGTTTCGCGCCCCCTTTGATAGGCGCCCAGGGCTCGTGCCCTGCCTACCTCACCCTTGTTACAACTCTGCTACTGAGGCATGAGGTCCTGGGTTCAATTGGGGAATTGCTCAGTCAAGTTTCTGGAGTCTGGATTTATGCCCTGCTGATGGCAATAAGCTGGCGTTGAAAGCTATTACATGGAGCTTATGGGCTATAACTCGCTAAATGTGGGAGTTCTATATGTGCCCCTCTGCTCAACCCTTCAGGGAAATAGGGCGTGATATTATAAATCAATTCAAAAATTATACTGGGTGTAAGGGAAACGAAGACAGATGATAGTCCTAGGGATTCTCGATAAAGTACCATAAAAAATGAAGTTTTTTTACCAATTTTTTGTACCATTCTTTATACACTGTGCTATAAGAACAGTTAAATGAACCATTATATGAGATTAAACACATTTAAAGACGACCCCAAGTCCAAGCGGCGACTTTAGGTTAAGGCATCCTTTGTAAAGCGCCGCCAAAATAAAATAAGTAGAAACATTACAGAATCGTCAAATGTTTTAAATTGATGCAAAATAACCAATTTAGGCGAAGGGTTATTGGTATCCGTTCAGGTTGTTTATAACCTACGTTCTGGCTTTGGAAGCGTTCCCCTAACACCCTGTATAACACAATATCACGCCTGTGTTTCCCCGAAAGATTAGGTAGAATTGTAGCTATAGTACCCTACACCCCCATTTCGTCAATTACGTTTAAGTCAAGTAAAAAGTGGCCAGCCAGCCTTTTGCCATCAACCGAACACGAGAGAGAGAGTCCAATTTCAGGGGATAAAACCCAAAAAATACTTTGCCCGACCTGGGCATCGAACCGATGACCTCAAGCTCAGCAATAGCTTGCGACTAATAGATCAACGGGGCAGTCAAACAATATTTTATAAATACCAGTAGTCGTACTAGTGGTCAAAATTCGACCATAATTTAAAAAAGATTAGCTTCTGCAGTCCTACTCCGTATAAACTCCATCATGTACTCATCATTATGAATAACTCTTACTAAGGGACTAACTCGCAAAGAGGGAGACGGCGCACATGAGGGAGAGGCAGTACATGCGCCCTTACGGCCGTGGCCTTCGCAGGAGACGCCCTGGACGTCGGGAATCCCAGGCTGATTCCCGGCCACCGTAGGCGCGGGCTTGCGGACAGCGAGTAAAGGGTAGCTCGCTGTCCGGTAAGGACCAAGCTCGGGTCGACGGCGCGTTGTGTTCCACGCGCGCCTCAAAGAGATGTCAGCAGCAACTGATGGGGCCCGCAAGGGCCGTTGCTTGCCAGGGGTGCGGGTTGTTCAAAAGAGATACAGCTGCCCCTGGCACACAGGCAACTAAGAGAACATGGGTGGGTTTTAGTCAGTAAAACTCTGACACGCCCTCCAGCTCCACCATGCGCGGGAGAAGTTATTTGATGATTTCTCCCACCCAAAAAAAAAACTAAGGGTCCAAAGATGCAATCGCGAAAAAAAGACAGCTGTTCCCCACGAGTTATGCGAACATAAATGTAGGGAACAGCTGTTATTTTTTTTGCGATTTCAGGTTTGGCCCCTTAGTAAGAGTTGTTCATAATGATGTGTACAATCTCCCATTTCGGTTTGTCGCATGTTTTCAATTTCAACCTGTATAATATAGAAGACTAGCTTTTGTCAGCGTTTTCGCCCGCGTGTATCTCGGTTATCGCGTAAAACAGTAGTCTACCTTTGTCCTCCATATTTCGGGCTATATCTCAGCCAAATTTCATGACGATCGATTTAGCGGTTAAGGCGTCAAAGCGTAATAGACAGACACACAGAGTTACTTTCGCATTTATAATATTAGTAGGGATATTAAAAAAGAAGCTCCACCTAAAATGACAGTGGATCTCCATCGAGAAGAAAAGGGCTTAAACCTATTTTCAAAAGGTAAAGCTTCAGAGAAACTAAACAACACTTGGAATATCTCCCGTCCAGATCTACATATAAATAAATCAATAAAACCACCTTCATTAACCCCTTATTAACAGTAAAGAATGAGACGGATGCACTTCAAAACTAGTACGTGTAAAAAAGATGACTATGTTTCTAACATTGCTTCGTTGCACGGTATATCGACTCTTGCGTCGAAATGATAGCTAATTGAGCTAATTCGATGCAAACGGTAAAATAATCATGTAGCTAGTGAATATTTTCTTTCTTTATCTTATTGGATCAGAGAATGAAGTAATAACGGCATTTTTCTTTTATTTTCACGGTTGAGCTCATATTAGGCCAGTTTTGTCACTTTCTATTGCTATTATGCCTTTGCTTTTTTCTGGGAAGAGCTGGGTCTCAAAGATTCCATCAGATTCCTTCAATTTATACTCAGAAGAATCACCGTGAACTTTTAGACGAAGAAAGACTGTCAAATCGCTCAGCCTATCGCAGTCCACCGCTGGACATAGGCATCTCCCATGCTGAACCACAAAACCATGTCTTCCGCCTTCCGCATCCAGGCTGTACCAGCCACCTTTTTGAGGTCGTCGGTCCATCTAGCTGGGGGACGTCCCACACTACGCTTGCCGATACGCGGTCTCCACTCCAGGGCTCGTCTGCTCCTCTGGATATTGGTCCTTCGAAAAACATGGCCAGTCCACTGACACTTCAGTGTGTTTACTCCGCAAGCTATGTCGGTAACTCCAGTTTTTTTCCGGACAAGTCAAATCCCTCATTTATCCTCATTCAAAGATTATAAATAACTACAATTCTAATTTCAACTCTTTATTAGTAGTTGTATTTGCTCTCATGTCATTTGGTTTAAATAGGTTTTGGCCTTTATAAGTCAGTTAAGTTTGCTTCTTAACTGTTCAGAGAAGAGGCAGTTTGTGCTGAAATGTGACGATTACATCTAAATTAATATTATTAAGAGCATTCATTCCACGCAGGCTTGCAATGGCGCACTTAAAGTAGTTTTTCGTGATTATTTAATTAAATACAAACAAAAGTACTATTTTTTCAGCTAAGAACTAGATCGTTGGTAATTTTAATTATTTTTAACATTTATTCTATAGTAAAAACATTTAATCTTACTAAGTAATGCAAATAGGAAATAATTGACGGTGTGTCGATTTTTGGTGTAAGTCCTCGACATGTGACATCTACCAACACGCACTGGGCTCGCGTGGTGGATTACGGCCCACTCCCTCTCACAGAGAGGAGGCCTGTGTCCCAGCAGTGGGTACATTATAATATGCTAATTATGTCATTGTATAAAACAAACGACGAAATGCCTTTAAAAAAAATTGCAATAGCAGAGGTACTGATAACATTTTTCTTAGCGAAAACATTAATCCGTTTGCTTTGAATTAATTAACAAATAAATATTTCAATGTAGGTATACCATTCCGTGTGGTGCCGGAGTTCTGTGTGGTGCCCGACGTAAAAGAATAGCACCATCCTATTTCTTCCCGTGGGTGTCGGAGAAGGCGAAGGGATTTACTAGAGAATGGGCAGCAGCGTTCTGTTTGCATTTGACCACCATACTACGATCGCCAACCCGTTGGGGGAGGCTATGGCCAGCAGTGGACGTCTATCGGCTGCTATGAAGGTAGACCATTCATACACACACGTTAGAAAAAAATGTCTGCCAATCAATAAGATTTAGAACAAATAAGGCTGAGTCATCCACCGTTACTCACATAATTATAAAACTATAGTATCTTTTACAACTTTCATTTTCTCTTTATAAGTGTGTCAATATAAAGGTTTTAAACTTTTGTCGTAAGGTATCGATGCGTGATTTTGCCGACTATAATGCACATCACTAGCCTCCTTGACAGCGTGGACTTTCGCTTGGAGGTCACGTCTAGGTGAATAGGGATGCGTAATGATGGTATCGATAGTTTTTTATCGACTTTTTGAAGTTTTATTCTTAACATTGAATTTTCTCGCTACTGGACCGACGCGACGCAGTTGTCTAAATTTTGTCTTGAACTAATTGTTGTTTTGTGGCCCTGAAAATCATGATGGCTAAATGAACTACAGAATGAATAACAACAATAAAGTAAGTTATCATTTTACACACATACATAACAAATTACATATCAAGGTGATTTTTAATTATGTCTTCTATCATAATTACTAATCAGATTGCATAACCGTAACAATAGTAAATTGAAAATCCGTCGGTTATTCAGTATTAAAAAATGATTTAATCTTCCTTAAAATAACCATTAAACTCCTGTCTCAGTAATTCCTTCCATTAGATAACAAACAACACCCCCCCCCCCCGCCTTTAATAACACTATCATCCATGACTTATGAAACACAAAAGCCGTAAATTACAAACAACCGTTCACCTCACGATAAAACACTATTATAATATCGATAAATCACTACAAGCACATCACTAGCTATTATCGATAAAGTATTCGACACAGCCGGGCACAATAGAAAGTTTATTTGTGTACGATATTGACGTAGCGTCAGCAAAAAAAAAAGTAAATAATTGTTTAACTTTTTTTTGTTTACTTGCGTGGGTTTTGGAGACGGATTTGAATAGGACGCTTTTAGTTAGGTACGTTTTTGCTTGTAGACTTTGAGATTTAACAAGAAATCTTTGTATTTGTACAGGACAGGACAATAGAAGGATTTGTAAAGTACGTGGTACAAATAATGGGTACCGATTTACAACCTTCTTTCGATTTATACTTAAGGGATACGGAGAAACTAGTTTATATACTGGAGTTACTAATATAGCATGCAGAGTAAGGAAACTGAGCTGGCCATGTTTGTCGAAGGACCGATGGTCGGTGAAACAGACGAGTCCTGGCGTGGAGATCGTATATCGGCAAGCATAGTGTTAGTGTAGCACGCCCCACAGCTAGATGGAGGTGGAAGTCAGGGTGCAGCCTGGACGAGGCCCTTGTTTAGCATAAGACTGCATACATACATACTCAGCCTATAACGTTCCCACTGCTGGGACACAGGCCTCCTCTCTTTGAGAGAGAGTAAACCGTAATCCACCACGCGAGCCCAGAGGCGGTTGCTCCCGTAAGTAGACTGCAATAGACTAAAAATACTTCCTGTGACATTTATCATTATCTGCCGAGCCTTTCTTCCAACTACCTATACTGGGGTCAGCTTCCAGTCTAACCAAATGCTGAGCTGAATACCAGTATTTTACATAGAGTGACTGCATAACTGACCACCACAATCCAGTAACTGTGTCCTTCACCACACAATCCTCACCTTTGAAAACTTCATGAAAATAAATATTGAGAACGCCAAAAAATAGTCAATAAATAGTCATAAATAGTCACCAAGGTAACAAAAATAGTCGCATTAAGATTCCGAAGTTATAGCTATATGTTGGTGAGGATTATGGGGTGAAAGTCACCACACAATCCTCACCTCAGTACGAGCTAACGGCTGGGAGTATCGACTTGGTTTCTATTCCAAAAAATAGTCAAAAAATAGTCGTAACACTATGCCAAATCTCAAAAATAGTCATTAAGGAATTCCAGAGATATAAAGGTGTCTTGGTGAGGATTACGTGGTGAGCCTTTCTCGCCACAATCCTCACCTTATTACCGCGGAACGCTTACGTTTTTTAATTTGAATTTGGTGTCAAAAAATAGTCAAGAAATAGTCGTCTCCAACCATGAAAATTTGGGCCTGATTTACTATGTAGAAGTATGTTAAACTTCCATGTAAACTTCTACATACATTATATTTTGGTACAGTCGCGAACACTAAAATTGCAAACTATTTTATTTACTTAATATTGTTTTATATTCATTTAAAACGCTAACAGAATACTGTAGTTACTTACATTGTTTCTTGACTCTCTAGACATTTCCTTCCGGTGGCTATGTAAATATTTTTTTTACTAATATTTAGTAATGTTTTAATTGAAATTAAAAATCCTAACATCATAATGCATTTTGATTTTTCATTCGATTTAACCATCATTCAACATAAAACATGTCATGAATCGAGTATTTTCCTCACATCGCTTTTATGACGTCACCGAGTCTCGCTACACCTCGTTTTTATGTTCATTAAGATCCAAATATTTTTTCACCTCACAACCTCGGAAAGATTCTATTTATTATTCGAAATCTGCGTGCAGAGATTATCCTCTAGCGTGGAGAGAGTTTTGAAATTCGAATCTTTCTATTCGATGATTTTCTATACCGTCAGTCCACTGAAAATGCATTAATACTTATTTCATGTCAGTGCGCCAACCTTCTTTTTAGAATAATCGCACTCAGTGGCGTGCCTAGGCGTCAAAATCAAGGCAAGACGACAGATTTTTTTCCTATTAAAAAACAGCTAAGGGATTGGCTCATGTTCTCATGTTTGCTAGTATTACTAACACCATTATCATAATTTTGGTTAGAAAACCGAAGATAACTAAATATAATAATTACAATTTTACTAGGGCAAGCTGGGCTTTTCGGCTTCTACGAAGGTACCGCCACTGATCGCACTGGCCAGCACGACGACTGCATGAAAAAACTAAAAAGTAAAAAAATAAATATTTATTGGTATTTTAAGTTGTAGGTAATATTTTAATCAACGTATTGTCAAGTCGGGGGATGGTCAAAGAAAACACCAAACAGAGGTGGCCTAGCATTTGCATTAGTTGTCTCCAGACTTGACAATACGTTGATCAAAATATCACCTACAACTTATAAGACCAAAAATATTTTGTTTTTACTTATTAGAGTTTTTATTTTTGGGTCGGGGGCTTTTTAAATTTTAAATTTAACTTTTACTCGCTTAGATTTAAGCGAGACATTGCAGCGTTGCGTATGTTTCCCACAGTGAGTTTGTTACTAATTTATCCTCATTCTTCGTCCTGACCACCATTTATCTATAACCTATTCACTGAGACCTTTTTAATGAACCCAAACACGATACTTTTGCTGTTTGTTTAGTGAGTTACTTGGGTATCCTGGAAATTCCAGGTGATGCTCCAGCATCGGTTCAGGTTACTTTGTTCGTCTAATATCATTGAAGTAATAGAATACCAAATTTCGACTTGATCAGACCCGTGGAAGATGCTCAAATCCCTTCATCAACCTGAAAAGAACTGATAATCTTCAAACGGCTTAACCGATTTTGATGAAACATGTCTAAGAACACTCTCGACTAATTCACCTTTCAAACAAACAAACAAAACCAAAATCGGTTCATCCGTTCGGGAGCTACGATGTCATAGACAGACACACACACGCACACGTCAAACTTATAACACCCCGTCGTTTTTACGTCGGGGGTTAAAAAAGGCAACTTTTAAATTTATCGTATCTATTCTATCTAAAATAATAGCGAGACTACCATAGGGTCATGTTTGGAACATGAATTGACATGTCGATAATTTTTTAAACAAATGAATATTTAGTGTTGTTTTAATAAAGAAACCAACTGTAATTATTGTGATACAAACAAATATTTTATTCCTTCTTAAATTGTTTTTTTTATCACATCCCCTACACTTCATACCATTAATAAATCTTATATATTTGGTAAGTATCATTCATAGATAAAGATAAAAAAAACTATCCGCCCGACAACCTCGCACGCATCGCAGCCGCAATGGCAATTCGAAAGTCAAAATGCCGAACAATCAGCCGCGGAACATTCAGCACTTTGACAGAGAGCATGAGTATTTGGTATTCGGCTAAATCATTAAAAAATACGTACTTAATAATTTTGTGCTCGACTGTACTCGACTCGAAAATGTATGTAGAAGTTTACATGGAAGTTTAACATACTTCTACATAGTAAATCAGGCCCAAATTTTCATGGTTGGAGACGACTATTTCTTGACTATTTTTTGACACCAAATTCAAATTAAAAAACGTAAGCGTTCCGCGGTAATAAGGTGAGGATTGTGGCGAGAAAGGCTCACCACGTAATCCTCACCAAGACACCTTTATATCTCTGGAATTCCTTAATGACTATTTTTGAGATTTGGCATAGTGTTACAACTATTTTTTGACTATTTTTTGGAATAGAAACCAAGTCGATACTCCCAGCCGTTTGCTCGTACTGAGGTGAGGATTGTGTGGTGACATTCACCCCACAATCCTCACCAACATATAGCTATAACTTCGGAATCTTAATGCGACTATTTTTGTTACCTTGGTGACTATTTATGACTATTTATTGACTATTTTTTGGCGTTCTCAAAATTTATTTTCATGAAGTTTTCAAAGGTGAGGATTGTGTGGTGAAGGACACCAGTAACTGGGTAATACGATACTTCTTACTTGGCACGCATGTATTAGTACACTATTTTGGCACTGACAAAATTCAGTAAATACTATGGAAGCAAATAGGTACCTATAGTATAATATAAAGAGTTAAAATTGATTCGTTTGCATGTAGGGTATTAACTTCAAAACTTATTACGCGATTACGAAAATTCTTTCACTGATGGGAAGCTACAATATATGTTTTATCTTAAACCGACAAATTTTACGTAAACGAAGTCGCTGGCAGAAATTAGTATTGAATAAACATAACTACTTGAATAAGAAGTATTTTTATGACTGCGATTGGTAAGAAAAACACACAGTTTTCTAGTGTTCAATAGAAAGTAGTCAAATATTGGTTTTAGAGCTTAGTTTTAAGATTATAAACCGATTGTTGACCATCGAAGCAGACCACATCATGAACAATTAAAAGTTACCTTAAAAAATCTTTATTCCATTATTGAAAAAGTGACGACATAGTTACATACATTACAATACAACGTGGTAATGCTGCCAGTCTCTTGGGAACATTACCGATCGACAGAATTTTTGGACGCCATTTTTTAATTTGTGAATTTTTGAAGATAAAGTACGAAAGTCTTACAATACAACTTCTGAAGTAGTATCATAAGATTACATCCCCTGGCTCCCAAACTAGGTTTAGACCTGTGACTTGGGAGTCAGTGTTCCTCCATTACAAAAGTTAAACACAATTGTGAATTTATTTTTCAAAGGGCTCGTTTTTTTAAGGTTGAAGTATAAAATAACAATAATTAAATGTGTGTGATGGTGTGTTGTGAGAGTGTGTGTCTGTTTCTGGAGTGTCAAGTGTATGTATGAAGATGAGATGTTGGTTCTTTCTCAATATGGTAAAAGCCTAAAGAGTCTAAAGGTAGGCCTTTCCTAAAAAGTTATATTTTCTTGTTTAATCAACAATAGATCGATTAATATTTAAAATAAAACGAATTTCCCTCCAATAATTGCCAATTACTGTTACAATAATATATTATTAACAGTAAAATAAAACCACAAAAAAAAAACTTAAATATTTTCACGGTCATTTTTTGCTGACCATCCAGCCATTGAACGTTCAAACCACAAGTAACAATGTTTTATATTAAAGGCTAGCTTTTTTTGCCGGCGGTACGTTATTGTAACATTATAATAGGCGACAGGTATTGGAGGTTGAATGCATCGTTACGGTGCCTTCACACTGAGTTATAAAGGAGAGATTACACTGGTTACAATTTAACTTTTTTTTTAGTTTTTCTCGTTGGTATTCTAATTCTAAGCAAATGGAAATATATTCACCTTCGAGTATTTTTTTAACTAATTAAACGGTTGAACAAGCCGTTGGAACACACGAGCCCTTGAGTGATCGTCAAGCGTAGCATGGGCTAAAATAGATAAACCTATAGAGGTTTGAGGAACAGGGTGTAAAGTTCACTCATACTCTATTGGTAAAGGAGGATCCTCCGACCAGACGTGTGTTGTGTCTGGTGGGCAATTGCCTGACGGTCGATGTCGGGATTCTGTATATATGTAGATCGCGCGGTAAACTCTGCCTGCGCGATGTAGTTGATGTAGTTGCGGTGTGACGTCAAGTCATGAGTAGTTTGCATATGGCGTTGTAGATGGCGCCACTTCACTTTTTGTGTTTTCCACATTTGTTGATTTGAAGTTTCGTATGTAGCATTGTAGATGGCCGCTACAAACCGATGTCCTTGAAAAGGCAGCTGTGACAGGCTGTATGAATAAGTCATGGTCCGGGTCAATCAATCAATCTTTTATAACTATACAGGAAACGTTTTTATCCAGTGCGCAAACTGCACTTTTCTATGAAACAGCAGTTTTTTTTTTGTAAAATCGACGTAAAACTTCTGCGCTGGGGGGTCTAGAATGATATGCTGAATTCATATTTACAGTTTGCACACTGCATAAAAACTTATCCTGTATAGGTATTACACGTAGTTCAACGATAACGCTGTCGAAGTGGCTGAATTCCGGTCGATGCTGAAACGAACAATTGGAATCATCGACACGACAGAGAAGAAGAATTAGTTGAAAAAAGCATGGGCAGGCAGGCGATGATGATAAATGTCACTGGAAGTATTTATCGTCAATTAACCTGGGTTAATTAATACGATAGGCTGGCCTATCGTAGTCCAGTGTTGGACATGGGCCTCTCCCAGGCTGCGCCATAACACATCCTACGCCTTCCGCATCCAGTCAGTCCCGTCGGTCTATCTAACCGGGGGGCGTCCCGCACTACGTCGGACTCGCCTGCCCCACCAGCTATCGGTCCTTCCACAAATATGTCTTTGTAAAACTGACATCTGATAGTTTTCCTATGAAAAATCTGTTAAAAAATTGTTAAAACAATTTGTCGGATAACAGATATTTGTCGATAGAAAAATCAGACCTAAAAGTACAGTCTCTAATTCCGGTAGGTATATCCTATCTGAAATCCACGGAGAAATCAAACCATCTTCTGCTGTCCAAGCAGAATTCTATTTGACGCAGTCGGGTTGACAAAACTTAGTTTAATTTAAATCAGTTCAAGACCCTAATAAAGTCATTTCTGATTTAAAAAAATGCTATTATACACTTGATGAGTTTCTAGCGTACATATCTAGACCTTTATAATAAATATAAAGGTCAAAATATGTACATAGGTCTAGATATGTTTGTGTTTATAATAATAATTATTAACCCTTTTTTATTTATGTTTTGACATAGAATTTATAATTCATATTTATTTTTTATTGTATTATTCTTCCTCTTGACTTTTGTATCGGTTCGTACCTTAAATTGAATTGATTTTTTTTTTCTCTGGAAAAGACTAGACTATACTTCAGTGGACTGGCAAATTGTTTAGAATATTTTTAACTACGGAGATTGTTTTAAAACCAGATAATCATTATCTAAATTCGATTGTTTCTTTTTTCTTTAAGTTATAATTATGTCTTCATGTAGTTTTAGTTTTTACTGTAAAACATTTCGAGACAATGTAAAAATTGTTAATGAAACAAAAAATAAATAAAAAGGAGGTCATTTCGTTGAGGAGCGTGCCAGGCGTCTGTTTGACAGTTTCCTGATTTTGCCTCAACTGCTTCATGACATAGCTGAGCTGATAAAGGGTCTAGAAGCGTGAAATTTTGTAGAAGAGTTCCTTTTATATGAAAGGTGGGAACTAGGGCAGGATTTTTGATAGTTCATTCCCTAAAGGGGGTAAATAGGGGATGAAAGTTTGTGCGGAAGATCAAGTCATTTTTGGCGATGAAAAATCCTATACACGGCTTGTGATACTATAATGTCCTTACGACTATTCCTGGCATCAGATTTTATAATGATGGTCAGCTAAAAATCCTTTAATACCAGTGACTCCTATCCGAATCCCAGAGACAAATCAAACCATCTTCATACCGTTGTAGAATACTAAGTGACTCAGTCGGCTCCACAAAAGAGGGTCATTTCGGTCAGGGGCGTGCCATGTCAAAAGATCAGGTGGCTGTCGCATCGTTTGACAGTTTAATATCCGATTTCCCTCAGCTGATTCATGATATGTAAAGGGGAAGCTAGCCGTGGGCTAGAACTCACTGATGGGCCTGGTTAAAAAGCACGCTGTCTCACTAGGCATCGTGTCCGACAGAGGTAGTATCAGTGATGAGCAGTTAGACGCTAGTCTACACGCACAACGTTATTAAGTGAGATGCAGGTTCATTTATAGTACAAAAGGAGCGTAAAAAATTAAAAACAGTCCTTCGGAAGATAGGGTTTTATGAAAAAACCACTGCATAAATCAATGACCAATAAAGTTTATTGTACTTTTCGATATTTGAGCTTTGTCGCTACCGACTTGGTTTTTCAGATTTTACACTTCTTTTATTACTGAAACACGCCCAAAGTTAGGTTAAATTCGCAAGAAAACCGAATATTTGTTGGCTCCTAACTTTTTAATGACTTTTTATTTTAGTATTCTGTTTCTGTACAGATAATATTAATAATAAGACAAAACCATACCATGTTTAATTTTTGATGTACATTGTCGAACAGTGGAGTAATACACTCTCGAAGTTTGTATGGGAATAATGTGGACTCGATTCACCTTTAGGGCATATATTTAACTTATGCTCTAAAGAATATTGAGATTTTAATGATGTACCCTCGACGACAAAAGAAGTGTCATATAAGTTTGTAGTGAGTATCTGTATCGAACGGATTAACTGTTTTTTTTTTTGTCTAAAAGGTAACTTACTCGAGAGTGTTCTTAGTTATGATTCAAGAAATTCTGTTTAACCGTTTGAATATTATCAGCTCTTTTTAGTTGATGAAGGAATTTGAGTATCTTCCCTAAGTCTGTCCCACCCACAGGATGAATGGAGATGGATAGAAGAAAGATAAAGTATGTAGCATGGAAGTACGAGAGGCATGTAAGCGAGAACTGGTATGGAAAAGGTTGAAGATATATTCGCCAATCACGTTGGCGGAAATAGTCCTAAAAAAAACACCTGTATATTAGGTACTTCAATGATATTAGAACAAAAACAAAGTAGTAACCTTGAACTGATGCTGCAGCAACACCTGGAATTAAAGGTTACCCTACCACCTCACTGGTGTACTGCGTAGGTTCACCTCTGCCTCTCAATCATATGATTTATGTACCTGCTTACCTATTTTTGCCCACTTGGGTATGTGTCAGCGTTTTTTCTCAGTAAATATTGGACGAAGTTGTGAATGGCTGTTGTAATACTATACAGTTGTTTTTGTTAAATATCATAGTTTTCAAAGTTAAATCGGTAAGTAAGTTGACTTACATATCTTTTAACATTTAACACAACTATTATTGTTTACACTAGGTACTAAATCGAATTACTAGCTAACAAACTATTTTAATCTTTTAACATTTAACACAACTATTATTGTTTACACTAGGTACTAAATCGAATTACTAGCTAACAAACTATTTTAATCTTTTAACATTTAACACAACTATTATTGTTTACACTAGGTACTAAATCGAATTACTAGCTAACAAACTATTTTAATCTTTTAACATTTAACACAACTATTATTGTTTACACTAGGTACTAAATCGAATTACTAGCTAACAAACTATTTTAATCTTTTAACATTTAACACAACTATTATTGTTTACACTAGGTACTAAATCGAATTACTAGCTAACAAACTATTTTAATTTCAACATCTCACTATTTATGTACTACTCGTTGCTATTTATTTATTTGTATCTGACGTAAATTTATTGCAGTATTGGTATAAAGCTGGTTTACATTCGTCACCTCACACGTCAGGTCCAGTTGAAAACCAGCGTCAGGCACTAGTTGTCTGGCATTTTTGCTGAACTGGGCCTTTTTAGCGCAGCCGTGAGGCACACTTTAATGCTAGTTTCTGACATCACACTTTACACTTTTTGTTAATTTATATTTTTATATTTTTATTTAAGATTTTTTTTGCTGCATATTGTGTGCCTTTTTAGTCTGTGCTAAATAAATGTATTTTCTTTCATTCTTCTTTGCCTGCCTCTTCGGGGGTAATAGCGTGATGTTATTTAAGACTCCACACTAAGATATCTACAATTAATTTCAAATTATATGCACCAACACCCTGACTCGGCAGTATCATTTGGCCATCTGTCCTCAGGTGGGATTTGAACCCACGACCCCTGATATAGAAAGTGGCCATTCCACCACTGTACCATTTAGATAGAGAACTTCACTTTCGCATGTAAAATCTAACGTTTATATGCAAAATGGAAGTGCTCAAGACTGAATAACAAACTCGATCTGTTAGGTTAAGTTATGCTCGTCACGGATGGTTAATAGATGGGTGACCGCGACTTTCCTGTAAAGTTGCTCTTACACGGGCAATTTTTTGAGCAATTATTGCTCGGCAACACTAATGTATTAATCTGGATCAATTAAGAGGAGCAATCTGGAGCAACAACAATATATTGCGGATATGTTTCGGGAATATTGCTTCTGATTGTTCCATATATTTCATAAGTTGCCGAATATCCAATCAGTTTAGAAAGTTTAAGTCAATTTTCTTTCTATAACGTTTGTACGTATCGTTTTTGCGAGAAGAACCGGGCCATATTGCCTGATATTTTGTGGCCGTATCTCTGGCAACGGGTTGCTACATGTTGTCTTTGCTTTAAATTGCTGGATGTAGTCGTGACGTCATAGTTGACGAGAATTGACCAGGATGGACCAATTTTAGTTGAGCTTATAAGCGCACCTTAAAGCGATCTTACCGTGCTTCAGTGAAAATGGTCGATACATCTGTGGTGGCACAGTGGTAATCAGTATTACGACGTAGGTCGTGGGTTCGAACGATGAGTGATATTGTTCCAAGTAAAATACTGGTGTTCGGTTGTAACCGGTTTTTTTGTTTTGGACGGGAAATCATCAAATAACTTCTCCCGCTCTGGGTGGAGCAGGAGGGCGTGTCAGACTTTTACTGACTAAAACCCACCCGTGTTCCTCCCCTCAGTTGCCTGTGTGCCAGGAGCTGCGGTATCTCTTTCGAACAACCCGCACCCCTGGCAGGCATCGGCCCTTGCGGGCCCCGTCAGTTGGTGCCGACATCTCAATGAGGCGCGCGTGGAACACAGCGCGCCGTCGACCCGGGCTTGGTCCTTACCGGACAGCGAGCTACCCATTACTCGCCGCCCGCAAGCCCGCGCCTACTGTGGTCGGGAATCAGCCTTGGATTCCCGACGCCCAGGGCGTCTCCTGCGGCGACTAAGGCCGTGAAGGCGAATACTGCCTCTCCCTCACGTGCGCCGCCTCCCTCTTCGCGAGCATTACTGTTTGTTTCGCAGAAGGAGGTGACGACTACCCATGCACTCTCGCTCCGTACCACGGCCTGGTCCAGGGCCGACCGCAAGAGATCGCCGCCACCCATCGCCTCTACGAGGACACGGCGGTGCTCCGCCCAGGCCGGGCAGACCTCCACCGTAACGGTTGGAACCGGTTAGATTGGAAGTGGACCCACCCCAAAAAAGTTGTGAAAAGGCTCGGCAGATGATGGTGTTGTCTATCACCATTTTTTGTAGAAGTTATTAAGTGGCTTATATAATTAGACAGTGTGTACAAGTATATAAGGTAAACAAGGGAAGAGCTCACTGGCCATCAAAGAATTCGTCCGCATCGCTGTCAGTGGGTAAAGTGCCCAAAAGGCTGGCAGCGTTGCCACGTTGGATGGCAATGCTGATTCTTTGACCTAAGAATAGGCCAGTCCTATGGTCACGTGAAGAGTCGATCAACCACTTAGTGATGACCCGAAATACTCAATGAGCACTCGGACCCCACAGCCCTAGTGTTTCAACCCGAAACGGCTGAAACATAGCTCCCAATAAGGTTGTTATATTTGCGCCGTTTGAGGTTTTCTGCACCTGCAGAGGCCGCACCAGCACAGCCCGCCGAGCTCAGAAGATGGGATGGCGCGAGGGTGTCGACACAGGTAGCATCCCACACCAAAGTCCTACTCAACTTCCAAGGCATTATGGTCATTCCGTCTGGCCTCTTCCCATCGTCGCGTGCCTATCTTAATCATTAGGTTACCGGACCAGTATCTAGCAAGTTATGCAATTGGAGTCAGTATATTCAGCTGATAATATTCCCACTGCTGGGACTCAGGCATCTCTGCAAGGAGGAGTAGGCTGGAATCTAGATGTCACATCTCTTCGAATGTTTCGTTCCTGGACTTGCCTTTTTGATTTCATTCAAAACGCAATTGGAGTAAAATATAATATTTTCACTTTCTTGCGTTCTTGCATTACCATAATGACATCATCTAAGTTGACATTTACTTTCTCGTAAACAAATTTATAGCAGCCATGACAATTTCTTTTATTTCGTAACTTCAAATATTTGCGGTCTTACTAAACTTCTTGGCCAACTTGAAAAATGAGGAAGTTGTTCCACGACTGATTCATCTGAAATACATAACGAGTACAATGTGGCGTGACCATTCTCGCGAACTGGTTCGGGCACATACCTGTAGTACGGTACTTCAGACTCCACAAGGTTGAACTGCAAAGCAAGTTGCTGGTGGATTATCCTAGCTACTAGATTGTTTCTGTGCAAATACTCGCCGTTAGCAAGACGGGAACAACCGGAAACGATATATCGGATTGATTCACCGAGACGGTGGCATGCCCGACAGATGTCAACCGTACCATCCTTGACAATGTATTTCCGATAGTTGTTCGTCTTGATAACTTCATCCATACTCGCACAAACAAAACCTTCGGTTTCCCCGAAGAGGTCACCAAAACGCAGCCAGGATACAGACGCCAAAAAGACTACATCAGGCCCATGAAGAGCCCGGAAAAAGCGTCCGTGAAGCTCTTTGCCTTACCATACTTCCTTACGATCGTTAGTATCCAGTACTGCAGGTTTGCGCCAGTTCTCTTTCGCCAAGGAGAGCGGGGTGAGGCCCTTCTTCACTGCAACCACATCTCAATGCATCCCCATGTCAACGAGAAGGAATTATTCCCTGAGACTGTAAATTTCGCGGTTGTGGAGGGTTTTAGCATTTTAAAAAACGTCGACCCCCAAACTTCCGCGGGATGTAATCTCATCACTGATGACCGTGGGTGATGCATCCGAAATGCCGTCAGCAATGTACGGACCTTCCTATCCAGGGCATCAAGTTCCTTTTGAGTCCATTTGAGTATGCCGAAAGAATACTTCAAAACCGACATGACCCAACCGTTGAAGGCACGCACCTTGTTTCCGCCTGATAAAAGAATATTTGACACTTTATTCAGGCGGCCAAAGAAGCGCTCCCTCAACGATTGTTTCATGTTGGCAGCATTGATGCTTAATGCTTCCGACATACCTAAATACTTGTAGGTTTCGGGATCTGAGGTGTTTAGAATCGGTAAGTTGGGTTCCCACGGATTTGATAATCCCTACTTGCTTTACATGCATGACTACACATTTGTCCCCACCAAATTCCATCCTAATGGCGCTACTGACAGTTTCTGATACCTTCAGTAGCTCCATCAGTTGCAAATTGTTGGGGGCAAAGAGTTTCAAATCATCCATGTACAAGAGGTGTGATGTCACGTGCCCACCTCTTCACAACCGATAGCCCAGACCTGAATCCTCTAGCAATGTGCTTAGAGGATTCAAGGCTAAGCAAATCCAAAGCGGACTCAAACTATCGCCCTGAAATATTCCACGGTCAATCTTAATCGGTTCATCGGCCCCCGGATCTGTCAACATCCTGGATACAGAAGGACCGTCCTCCACTGCCTCATACACGACATTAAGAAGGTGCGTAGAGTTGCGTCTATTTTGTACAACTCCAGCACCCTCATGAGCCATGTATGTGGCACCGAGTCATAGGCCTTCTTATAATCTATCCAACATGTCGACAGATCCTTCCGGGATTGATTGACTGATTGTTTGACTGATTGTTTGACTGATTGTTTGACTGATTGTTTGACTGATTGACTGACTGGTTGATTGACTGGTTGAGTGACTGATTGTGTGACTGATTGATTGACTGTTTGATTGACTGATTGATTGACTGATTGATTGACTGATTGATTGACTGATTGAGTGACTGATTGATTGACTGATTGATTGACTGATTGAGTGACTGATTGAGTGACTGATTGAGTGACTGATTGATTGACTGGTTGAGTAACTGGTTGAGTGACTGGTTGAGTGACTGGTTGAGTGACTGGTTGAGTGACTGGTTGAGTGACTGGTTGAGTGACTGGTTGAGTGACTGATTGAGTTACTGAGTGAGTGACTGATTGATTGACTGATTGATTGACTGGTTGATTGACTGGTTGATTGACTGGTTGATGGACTGGTTGATTGACTGATTGATTGACTAATTGAGTGACTGATTGAGTGACCGATTGAGTGACTGATTGAGTGACTGATTGAGTGACTGATTGAGTGACTGGTTGATTGACTGGTTGATTGACTGGTTGACTGCCTGATTGATTGACTGGTTGATTGACTGGTTGATTGACTGGTTGATTGACTGGTTGATTGGTTGGTTGATTGGTTGGTTGATTGGTTGGTTGATTGGTTGATTGTTTGGTTGATTGATTGACTGGTTGATTGGTTGGTTGATTGGTTGGTTGATTGGTTGATTGGTTGATTGATTGGTTGATTGGTTGATTGGTTGATTGGTTGATTGGTTGATTGGTTGACTGATTGATTGATTGATTGATTGAACTCATCAATTGAGATTTAAAAAAACATTTATTGGGACCTAAACTTGTACAAATCCCATAAACCTGCCAAACTGCGTGACAGTTTATCGGCAGGATTAGCGCTCGTATTAAACAATTTAATCAAACATCTAAGTAGGACATTGCATTAAGTAGTTCAGTTTTTGGAACGAAGTTTTGGAACGAAGTTCCTTATCGCGCGTTGCGAAAGGGGGCTAGACGGAAAAAATTAAGACCAAAAGTTGTAACGACAATTTTTGCTACATTGTTGTAAGCCGTGCGGCGTGCGCGTGTTTCTCTGCAGACAGCGACACAGACAGAATATGTGTGTGTGTGTGTGAGGGTGTGTGTGTGTGTGTGTGTGTGTGTGTTGTGTGTATATATATGTGTGTGTGTGTGTGTGTGTGTATGTATATGTACAATTTTTTAAATTTTATTACAATTCTTTCACTAATTAATCGAAAGGAACTTCGTTCCATCCGGGTGTCCCTTGACACCTCTCAAGTGTTTTTTTTATTTATTACGTAACTAATATTTGTTTTCTCTAAGGTAAGTTCCTCATTTGATTCGTACGCATTTATAATATCAATATGGATGAAAAACCATTTCTTTTTCATTCCGAGAGAGAGAGAGACGGAGTTATGCATGACCGATAGCACCATCACTCTTCATGCACCATCTGCTGTCAACCTTACCAACGAGCGCTTATCTTTCACCACGAGATGAGCTTTCGCTTTCATGAAAAAAGAAACAATAAAAACGAATGAATATTGCATATTACTATCTACAATAATAATACAAACTGTATCTAATTCAGTCGCTGACGCATAACGAGAGCGAAAGTGTATAAAATTGGAAAATGCGATCACAACATGCACATAAATTGTCGCATTTATTGCCATAGAAATTTAAAACTATTTCACTATGCGAAAACAGCTGATGATGTCATGGTGAAAATATTTGTAAGTTACCATGGCTGGTGGAGAGGCTAACAGTCCAGGGTGTGCCTGACGTACAGTCAGCAAAAAAGTCCATTAAAGCATTAAAGCAGAAGCCGAAAGCCGAAAGACGTCCACTCCTGGACAAACTGGACAAAGGCCTCTCGCAAGCGCCAATTCGACCGGTTCTGTGCTTCCCGCATCCAGCAGATACCTGCGGTTTTCACTAGACCATCGGTCCACCTTGCGGATGGCCTTCCAACGCCACGTCTTGCGTACACGGTCACCACCCCAGAACCTTTCAGTTCCATCACGCTATGATCCGTAGGAGCCAAAAAAGGATCAAATATAACGAGATAATAGCGCGGGCAGGCGATGCGATACAACGGTTGGTTGGAGGTGGGTCGGGTAGGCGATGCGATGCAAGGGTTGGTCGGAGGTGGGTCGGCCAAGCGATGCGATGCAAGCGTTGGTCGGAGGTGGGTCGGCCAAGCGATGCGATGCAACGGTTGGTCGGAGGTGGGTCGGGCAGGCGTTGCGATGCAAGGGTTGGTCGGAGGAATAATATATTTCACGCGGACAAAGTCACGGTCAGAAGCTAGTGGCTTAATAAAATGTCACTGCCTGAGCATCTGATACTTACAAAATCGCAGGTGCGTTGAGTCCCATGCAATCAACCGTGCACAAATCCAGACTTCGGGCTGGTACTGAGAAAATTCAGATAGACAAACCCAATAACACGTTGATGTAGTAGAAAATGCCTATGGCACTAAGTCCGCCTCTGTACATTTCTGTGTGTGAATTAAATAAATTACTTTGCTCGACCCGGGTGTCGCACCCAAGACCTCGTGCTCAGCAGTAGCGCTTGCGACCACTAAACCAACCAGACAGTCCATATCTAGAGCCCATATCAGAGAGCTATTTCTCTGCTCAAACTTTCACGATCTTATTACAAAAAGCGGTTTAACTAAAAACCCAGGTTTAACCCTCTATAAACTACGGTCTATACAAAAGTAATTTACAAAAAGAGGTTTTACGATAAACCATAGACTAAACGCTGGTCTAACGTTAAACCTGGGCGGCCTTTAGTTTATCGATGGGTCTAAGTCGTGTCTGTCAAGTTTCCTCCCTTAGGTCATTATCTATTTTGTTGTGTTGTGTTGTTTTTGTCCAAAAATACAGCACGGTTCAGCACGGTTCGCGCAGTGGTTAAGCGATTGACTGCTGTGCTGCGTGTAGCGGGTTCGATTCCCGCATGGAACAAATATTTGTATGACCTACAAGTAGTTGTTCCGAGTCTGGCTGTTTGTGTATGTGAATTTAAATGTTTGTAAACGCACCCACAATACAGGAGCAATTCCTAGTGTGGGGCAACGTTTTTAATAAAAAAAAGGACATTAACATGGTCGATTTAATTGATAATGTGGATACTGAAGCCGCTGAGTTATTAGCAAGGCCACGCCGACTCAATAGAAATCGGGTTGAAGACAATTCCCTCGTTGAATTATTCGATGAAGATTTCAGTGAAAAGTAAAACGTTTGCAATGAAAATAGTGAACTTACTAAGAGAACTCCAATTCTCAGATCGTTTTTTTCTATTGTTGGTCCATCACAATATTATAATTTTTCCCAACTATGTTGGGGTCAGCTTCTAGTCTAACTGGATGCAGCTGAATACCAGTATTTTACATGGAGCGACTGCCTATCTGACCTCCACAACCCAGTTACTGGGTAATATGATACCCCTTGGTAAGACTGGTTGTCAGACTTTCGGGCTTCTGACGACCCGTAACGACTGTCAAAGATCCACAAATGACAGCCGGGACCAACGGCTTAACGGTCTTGGTATGTAAAGATGGTCACCCATCCACGGACCAACCGCTAAGCTATGCAGCTTAACGTGTTCGATTGATCCGTCTGGCTATTATTACTTAGCCATAAGCCCCTTACAATATAATATTATTAAATAGGTAGTAATATTAACAAAGTGACAATTATTGTTATATTAGAGAGAGACTTTGGTAACTTAAAAATTCCAAAGCTAACTGAACTTTGTTCAACTTCCGATAGTTTTGTTTACGAATTGTATGTAATGGTTTTCGGGCTTGCGGACGGTGAGCAATGGGTAGCTCGCTGTCCGGTAAGGACCAAGCCCGGGTCGACGGCGCGTTGTGTTCCATGCGCGCCTCAAAGAGATGTCAGCACCAACTGGTGGGGCCTGAAAGGGCCGATGGCTGCCAGGGGTGCGGGTTGTTCGAAAGAGATACCGCGGCCCCTGGCACACAGGCAACTGAGGGAATACGGGTGGGTTTTAGTCAGTAAAAGTCTGACACGCCCTCCTGCTCCACCCAGAGCGAGAGAAGTCATTTGATGATTTCCCACCAAAAAAACATAAAATGCTTTCATAAAACGCGAGAAAATGTCACGTTTCGTTACACGTACTTAAATGTATTACTAGCTAATACATTGGTAATGTGCTTAAACCTAAACAAAACTGCAATCGACGAAATAAATAATGTTAATATCCATGCAAAATAATGGAGGGGCTTGTGGCTAAGTAATAATAGCTGCACGGGTCGATCGATCAGGTTAAGCTACGCTTGCCGCGGTTGGTCCGTGGATGGGTGACCATCTTTACATACCAAGACCCCTCCGTGCCTCGGAAAGCACGTTAAGCCGTTGGTCCCGGCTGTCATTTGTGGATCTTTGACAGTCGTTACGGGTCGTCAGAAGCCCGAAAGTCTGACAACCAGTCTTACCAAGGGGTATCGTATTACCCCAGTTACTGGGTTGTGGAGGTCAGATAGGCAGTCGCTCCATGTAAAATACTGGTATTCAGCTGCATCCGGTTAGACTGGAAGCCGACCCCAACGTAGTTGGGAAAAGGCTAGGCAGATGATGATCCATGCAAAATAATGAAGTCTCAATATTTTGAACACTCTTTAAATCATTATTTAATCATTAGCGTATTTTGATGGCATACAGAACGTTGCAATAGAATGTTATCATGTCGAATGAGTGATATTTGTGTAAATCTGTGGTTGAATCCACCAGTCGGTATGCATTTAAGCGGAAATTGCAGAGGTATTTTCATAACGAATAGCATAGAATCATCTAAACTCCTTTTTCCCTTGAGAATATATATATATATATATATATATAACGGGATATCGGGAAGGCCGGGCTGTTGCATCTGATTGCTGTTTCGTGACTTCGTCAGCACGGGAATCCATAGTGGGCGTTAAACTTCAGGAAACGTTGAAATCAATATGCTGTAGCGTTGACTGTTCACTATTTTAATTTTACAGACACTTAAATGACTTAAACAATTAAGGATTGCAGCAATAACTAACGATTTAGAGCCAATGGGTTTGCGAGTGACCACCACGTGCAACGGCTGTCAACAACTTAATGAATTGACACGACGTCGCCCGCCATGACAGACGCAACTCCATTCGGTGTTACCCGCTCTTAATTAAAATTACCATTTAGTTGAATTCAAATGGATTAATCGTTAAAATAACAGAATAAATTACAACTCTCGAAATTAACTGATTTTCATTATTTAATAATGTCATGCGCCGTTATATATATATATAATAAGTATCTATATATTATAGTAGATATGTATGCTTGTATGTATATTATTAGTATATAACCTATATATGAACCAATCTTATTTATTATTCATTATGGTATAATTTGTAGTCGTTGTTCCTCTCAACCTAAGCGCCTGCCATCTAATCTCTTCACCACCCTTTTTTTTTTTTTTTTTTGATTACGGGGGGAAATCCTCATGGATGTCCTCCGCCCCGGGGAGGGCGGAGGGGTCTGTCAGACTCTTACTGACTAAAACCACCCCGGTGTTCCGTCTCTCACTTGCACCGGGGATCACGGGAACTGATGTGACTTCCGCGATCCCCGGCTAGTGCCGGCCCGCCTCTGCGGGCCACGTCGCGATAGGGGGGGAGTGAGGTGTTAAAACTCCCCTTACGTCATAGAGAGGCGCGCGTGGAACACTACGCGCCGCCATCTCGGGTCCAAACAAGTAGAGGGCGACAGATTTCCCCGGATCTGTCGCCCCTGGACCCATTTAGGGGGGCTGGAAGAGGGCGTTATCCGCCCTCCGCCGACGCCCGGTGCGTCTGCTGCGGATCGGGTTAGTGGAAGCAATCTCCCGCTCCCTCTCCGCAGCCTCCTTCTGCGACATGACTGTTTCGCAGAAGGATACCACCGCGTCCCAGGACTCCTCGCTGCCGACCATCGAGTCGACAACGGCCGGCAGCGACAGGTCACTGCCTACTCCTGAGATGAGGGCACGGCGCGGCTCCTCCCAAGCGGCACACTCTGCCAGCGTGTGCCACGCCGTGTCCTCCCGACAGTCGACGCAGTGGTGACACCGAGCGTCCGGCTCCCTGTTTATGCGACACAGGTACTTCCCGAAGCAACCATGCCCCGAGAGCACCTGTGTCACCCGAAACGACAGGGAGCCGTGCCTCCTCCCGAGCCAGCGCTCGAGTACCGGCCGGACCGCCCCGATGGTAGCGGGGCCGGCGGTAGGGCGTGAAAGCCTGTCCCGCCATTCCGCCACCAGGGCTGCGCGAAGCTGTGACCGACGCAACTCCAAATGTCGCTGCGTCAGCCACTCGCCCCGCGCCCTCGAGTCCTCGCGCCACCGGTACAGTGACGCGAGTACCTTCGCCTCGAGGTCCCAGGGCGGGGATCCGGCCAGTACACAAGCCGCCTCGTAGGAGATCGTGCGATACCCCCTAATAACTCTGACGGCCATCGCTCGCTGTGGCCTTCGCAGGACAGCGATGCTGCCGGCCGTCAGGTCAGCCGCCCAGATCGGGGCCCCATACAGGGCCATCGATCGCACGATCCCCACGTAGAGCCGCCTACAGGCGGCGCTCGGGCCCCCCAGATTGGGAAGCAGCGTTGACAGCGCCCCAGCCGCGCCCAACAACTTGGGCGCCAGCCGCTGGAAGTGGGGGCCAAAATCCCACCGGCTGTCGAGCACCAATCCTAGATATTTCATGGTGGACTCGACAGCGATTCGAGACCCCCCGACCACGATGTGTGATCCCAGCGGTGGCGCCCGCCGGGGGCCATGAAAGACCATGGCCTCCGACTTGTATCTCTTCACCACCCTTGGTTGACTGGTAGAGAATGCCTAAGGCATTAAGTCCGCCTTTGTACCTTTTTGTGTGCGGGAAGTGTTTAAATAAATAAATTAAGACAATGGTTCAAATGTCGGTATTAAGAAAACCACGGCATATAAATGTTTTGTAATACGAACAAGTTTAGGCCATGGTTTTATAGATAAGCTTGGACTTGATGATACAGGTTTAAGCTAAGGTTTATTTAGTTTTTTGTAAAAAGACCGTCATTGTTCAGAGGCAGGATTTTCTGATTTCGTTAATTTACTTGTTTATACAGTTAAAATATTATATTTCCATAAGTTTAAATGCACGTCATGAAAGATAGTTTCAATTGAAGATCTATCTCCTTCAGATTTTTTGTTTCTTTCTTTTTCTTCTTTCTTTTTGGTCTCTCTTTTTCTTATATTTTTTTCTTCGTCTTCTTTATTTTCTTGTTCTGAATTTAATTAATTTTCTTCTCGGTCGTTTTGATCGTCGAGTGAATGAGATACTGTTTTGTTTACTACGAAATTTTCACCTAGATTCTTTAGGGCATCGTTAGCATAAGCTACACCAAACGTAAACCTCGAAGTTGTAACCTTTACCCACATCGGAAACCCGTATCCGTTAACCTGAAATTGAACGCAAACAGAATGAGTTAACTTAAGGCCGTGGGCCCAAGTTTCTCTAATACAATGGCTTATTAAGAATC
The DNA here is from genome assembly GCA_949091785.1 of Polymixis lichenea. Lineage (NCBI taxonomy): Eukaryota > Metazoa > Arthropoda > Insecta > Lepidoptera > Noctuidae > Polymixis > Polymixis lichenea. The sequence continues at coordinate 9,744,577 of OX420958.1, read as the reverse complement.
AGCACACACTTGCGTCTTGTCGTACGAAAGTCTTAGAGAGGTTTTTTGCTATAAGTGTCAACAAATGTCTTGGTTGTAACACACTTTAGAGTGTCGCACGTTCTTTAGATGTCGTTAAGTGTGGATGGCGTTTGGCAGCAGTTTCGTCGATTCCTACGATAAGAATTGTTAGTCGCTGTGATAAACTCAAGACAATGTTTGTGTTCTTTCACCAGAATTAGCTTACCTACTGACAGGTCATATGAGTGAGAATAAACCATTTTTTTATTAATGATATTTATTATTGAATGTTAATTACTGACCTATTATTGTATAGAATCAAGTTCTTCCAACTTAACAGACAGCTGTGCTGCTGGGGAGTTTGTTGCGCCACTTCTGCTTCCCAGCTAAAGCACTGGGAAGTGGTGAAGGGCGGGCGTTTTGGGGGACTGTCTTATGTAATTTTGACGTTCAAAAAGTGCTGACTCTCAGCCTAGTTTGAATAAATGACTATTGATTTTGATTTTGATTTCGTACGAATTTACTCGCACGAAACGGGCGAATCGGAAATGCGTATTTCAGGATTTTTTCATTCACACACAAATAAGAGTAGTGGTGGCAGTGGCGTAACTGTGCCGTTCGAGGCCCGTGGCAAATTCATCGGATGATTCCCCCTCCAAAATAAAGAAGCTGAACCAACAATAATGGTATTTTTATTTTATTTTATAATACTTATTTAAACACTTTTACTTGGAAGAGTTTAATAATAAATCACTACATGAAGTAGGTACTTACATACAAACTATAATTATAATTACTTGATTTTCTAATAATTCACTTCAAATTAAAGGTACCTAATTTAAAGTACATATAGTGAACTGAAATCACAATTGTAGTTTAAGTAAAAATGTTTATTATTAAAATTAATTAAACTTCGAATTCTTCTCTGACCAGGGGCCCCTTCCGGCTGGGGGCCCGTGGCATTTTGCCGACTTGCCACCCTGTTGTTACGCCGCTGAGTGGTGGCCCAGTGGTATCGGCCAGCGACTTACGGTCGTGAGTTCGAACCCAACCAGGTATTTTCTTTGTGTAAAATATTTCATCCCCACTGCTCTCAAAACGGTGATGGAAACATCGTGAGGAAACCGGCATGACTTAGAACCAACAATTCGGACACATATGACATCCACCAACCCGCACTGGTCTCGCAAGGTGGATTATGGCCCACTCCGTCTCACAGAGAGGAGGCCTTGTCCCAGCTGTGGGAACATAATAGGCTAAATATGTTATTCTCAAATATCTTTAAAACTACAATTCAAACAACGTTTACTATTATTAAACAAATTGTTCCTCATGATGACTAATTATTTGTTTTAGTCTCACCTCTCTAGAGCATAACATTTTGCCAGGGTAATTCACACCAGAAATTCGGCTATCAAATTAGAATTTATTTTTCATATCCGACTGGTAGTTCCAGCGCAGATATTACCCCTTCCATGCAAACTTTTAAACAGTCAAGTTAAATAATAGTTTAACGTGCTTTCCGAGGCACGGAGGGGTCTTGGTATGTAAAGATGGTCACCCATCCACGGACCAACCGCGCTGAACCTGATCGATCGATCCGTGCAGCTATTGTTACTTAGCCATAAGCCCCTCGGTCCTCGATAAGTCTACAAAGTTTAAATGAAATTTGACCGTTTGAAATGGGTCAAAATCAAGTCCAAAAAAGGAGTTGGTTACAAACAAACAAACATACAGGTGAAGCTAATAAAAGCGTGTTAAAAATAGATCCTTGTTACACCACTTTCTCCCCTGCTGTCAAAAATGTCAACTGACGAAGCAGTAAACGATGGTGCATTCTTGCACAAGAACTTAATAAAGAAGTAATTTCTTCTATCGTGACGTCAAGACTCAGAATACTGCTATCGGAAAATGAAATCTCGAAAGCTTCTTATGTTTCAGGATACGGCCGTAAGGTCTAGAAAGTAGTGTCCACCTGTGTCCTAATAAAATAGTACGATAATCAGGAATTTTCTTGCCAAGTGTTGTGATTGTATCCTTAATGACTGAGTAGTAACTTTCCTTAAAATCATCATCATCTGCCTAGTCTTTTCCTAAAGCACGTTCGGGTCGGCTTCCAGTCTAACCGAATGCAGCTGAATACCAGTATCTTAAAATAGAGCTATTGATGTATGAGGAACAGGGTGTAAAGTTCACTCATACTCTATTGGTAAAGGAGGATCCTCCGACCAGACGGGTGTTGTGTCTGGTGGGCTACTGCCCGACGATTGATGTCGGGATGTTGAATATATACAGATCGCGCGGAAAAATCTGCTTGCGCGATGTAGTTGCGGTATGACGTCAAGTCTTGAATAGTTCGCATATAGGATTGTAGATGGCGCCACTTCACTTTTTGTGTTTTTCCACATTTGTTGATTTTAAGTTTCGTATGTGGAGTATTGTAGATGTCTGCCACAGAGCGACTGCCTATCTACGTCCACAACCCAGTCACTGGGTCACACGATACCCCTTGGTAAGACTGGCTGTCAGACTTTCCGGCTTCTGACGACCCGTAACGACTGTGAAAGATCCACCAAACAAAACCGACCAAGTGCGTGTCGAACCACGCACAATGACCCTCTCAGTTTCCGTAGTAAGGATGAATTTATCCCAAAAACAAACTTAACATTGTAATTGAAAAACAGATTCTCCCGTACATTGATATACGTCACAGTTTTTCTAACTGCAAATGTAAGTTTGTAATCGCTTTCTTATAAAATAAATCTACTAATTAACGATTATCGGACGTTTTTATTTACTTGTAGGTACTGTAAGACTTTGTTTCTTGCCAAATTTCATGATTCTAGGTCACCAGGAAGTAGTAACTTGAAGGTTTTGAATCCCTTGCGGGCGTCAAAATATGCGTCATAAACGAAGCATCACTGCCCCTAAGGATAGCAGACCTAAATATTTGATATTAATTCAGTTCCCTACAAAATGGTTGAGCTGGATGGTGCTGATCCACGCGTCAAGTTCGTGAACGGGCGCTGTCGATTGAGACTGGTCATCTCCTAACTTCTAGGGCTTATTTTTAATCTTATATTTAGAATTTTTTATAAATTATTTTTACATTGTTCTCACATACAGAAGCAACGAGAATAATGTTCCCAAGTTTTGTATTATCCAACTTGACTTAAAAGAGTGTCCGTGGAGTTTCTTGCCCGTTCTTCTCTATAGAGATCTACGTTTTGGAATGGGCAACTAGCTTCAACTTTCCAACTGATCGACTTTTTAACAATTCAAAAGTGCCTGTAAATGGTTCAATTGAAATAAATACTTTGAGTTTCAGTTTGAGTCTAATTTCAGCTTGATACCTCCACGCATTCCTGAGAAAAAGGGTCTTGATAGACGGACAACAAAGTGATCCTATAAGGGTTCCCTTTTTGCCGACTGAGGTACGGAACCCTAAAAAAGAACTTCAATCAAATAGTGGGTACCTCTGTGTATCCCATAGTTCACAAACATCTTCATAAACTTCTCACTATGACATGTATTTAACACAGAAACCACCTTAACAGTCGGTCAACCACACCTGCGCCCGCGCAGTCGGTCAACAGTTCACTGACCCCTGTCGATATTACCCGCGTTAGCTCACTTTTACTCATTGCGTGGTGAAAGTGACTTTCCCCGGTAACTCGCGAATTTGATATAGACCTTGATTATATATTTATTTAATACTATTGACATTTGATACTGAGAAAATATTGGAATTTTATATGTTGTTAGGGTATTTGATTTTACTGTAATATTTTAATTGATGTGCGATGACAGGTGGTGTCAGGTGAGTGTAGGTACAGTCGACAGAAAAAGTTAGTGCGTTTTTGTTTTTCATAATTATAATCGTTTATTTGATTAGAAAGTAATTGCATAAAATAAAGGTGGTTACAACATTGTGATCCCTGTACAAATCGAATGATGCCTAAACCTTAATCGCCGCCTGGACTTGGGGTAATTTTTAAATGTGTTTAATCTCAAATAATGGTTCATTTAACTGTTCTCACAGTACACTGTACAAAAAATGCTAAAAAAAATCGGTACAAATTGTACAAAAAAGATTTTTTTTGATGGTACTGTATCGAGAATCACTAGCCCTATCACCTGTTTTCGTTTTCGGAAGCGTTTTCCTTAAACCCTGTATATGCAGGGTCAAATTTTAACCAGTGCGCAAACTGTAACCAAGAATTCAGATCATTCTAGACCCCTAACGTAGACTCTTTGGACGTCAAAACCAAAAGAAACGTCGGTTATAAAAAAAATTAGTTGTTTCATAGAAAAGTGCAAAATCTACGCGGTCAAAATGTATGGAACAGCTGATTTTTTTGTTGTGTTACAGTTTGCGCACTGCTTAAAATGTTATCTTGTATATGTAGAATTTACAGAAAAAGTCGCTTTTAAATACTGGGCATTCCTACATTGTGTAGAGTAGACAGAAAAAGTCAATGTGTATTTTTGTATTTAAATGAAGAGTCAGCAGCAAAACTTTATGCATATTTTGGAATTGGAATGTATTAATTTAATATTGATGTTAGTAGGATTTATTGTTCTAAATAGGCATGAGCTAACGAGGTTTGTTTTTTTTGAAAATTTTATTTTCGAATATTTAATTTAATATCATAATATTTTATATAATATTATAATATTCGATTCGCTGCCAAAAGAGCGATAAAAAACGCAACAAAAAACTGCACAAATCACTAAATTCGTTTGACGCGATAGAATCTCAAATCGTTTATTGCAATCCACAAAACAAACTTAGAGGTGGTAAATAAAATAATATATACAAATAAGGACCTTGTCAGGCACAGCAAATTTTAAAATAAATGCATTGAAAAATTGATGAATGGTTCCTATTTTAAATAATTATGTCGAATAATAATTTAAAATAGGAACTGTTCTGTTTCTGTCATCTTCCAACGATTGACAGAAGTATTTATGTATGTATTTTTAAGCAAGTAGTAAGCCTTAAATAAATGACACGTTTTTTTAAACAATCATTAGGTACACATTTTTGTTGTTGACTGTATCCACTAACTTTTTCATACTAATTATTGTTAATTTTCTTCACACCTCTTTAAACGCAATAATTAAAATGCCTAGCTTGAAGACTCTAAAAATCTTAATCTTTTATTTCATGCGTCTAGACATAATTTGCCTTTGAGGTAAAATTCTCCGGTAATTAAAACAGGTAGTAAAAATCAATGACTGACTAATCACTGGTAAGCAATAGACACGGTTATAAACTTAAACAATGTGATTAGAGAATGGTTATTTATTAATTGGTTAAGCCAATTAAGTTTTAGTATGAGTAGCTTTTAACTGGTATCTTCTTTCATAGTTCTGCCGCCAAGGATAGCATACTTGTTAATATTCTAGGAAAATTGTATATTTACTTTTACAATGTTTGTAAATATGTGGGCACCATGTATCTGTCATAAAATTAATTTATCTGTAATTGCTTCAATTTCATTCTTTTTACCAATTTTGGTACAGTAATTTTGTTCTGGATGCATCGTTTTCACACATAATTATACAATGAATGTATGTTAAATATTGTAGTTAAATCATTTTAAAAGAGTAACGGTGGGAGTTTCTTGCCCATTCTTCTCCATACGAAACTACATTTTGGAAGGGGCGACTAGAATCAATTCTATTTTAATGTAAATGTTGACGTTCAAAAGTGCCTTGTATGTGCCTATTTGAAATAAATGCTTTGACTTTGACTTTGACGGCATAACACGATTCCTACCGGCTTCCCTTCGGGGTTTCGCATCGGCAACTATAGAGTTGCCGATGCGAATCCCCGAAGAAATAGTACAAGCCAGCATGGTTGTGGCTTATACTATTGTCAAACAATAGAGTTACACTACGAGTATTTAATTCACCATAACATTCAAGCAACTAAAACTTTGTATTATAACAAAAAAAAATGTTCTAAATTAACCCGGCGCCAAAACGTCATAGTCGGGAACTAAAAATTCATACAACAGAGATCTCGTAATTATGTCACTTTATGTTACGTGGCACTGCTTGATATGGACGAGAGCAAGCCGCTGTACAACAGGTTATGACAGAGACGGATATAGAAAAATGCGTCAACGAGAACGAGATGGAGGAATATTGCACAATTTATTTGCGTTTCAGCTCTTTAGAATGATAGTAAGTATTCTTTATTGATAAGTCAGTAAGTTAAAGCCGACTTTGCTTCGGCTTCTCTCATGTTTATTGTTCTTTTTTATGTGTTTGTTGCTGTTGTGTTGTGTCTGTGTCGAATAAATGCTTTCTATTCTATTCTATTCTATTCTATTCTCTAGAAAAATTGACACCTCGCCGCTGTCAGCTTATAATCTTCCCACTGCTGAGACACAGGCTTATTCTTGGTGTGAGGGAGTGGGCTGTACTACACTACACAGGCCCAGTCTTTTAGGCAGTGGCATGACTAGGGTGGGGCAGGCGGGGCAAGAGCCCTGGGCGCCTATCGAAGGGGGGCGCTAAAAGTCGCCAATTGTTAAATAAAAAAAACGTCAATAAAAATTTCATACTGTTAACTATATCTAAGAAATCTGAAGAGCTATTTGAATAAATTGTGCAGTACGGGGATGAAAGCTTATTTTTAAATATGCCTATTTCTATTCAAATTCTCTTAAAATTGCAGCATTGCAAGCGATTTTTAGCAAGTTGAAATGATTAACTTCGTTATTGAAGGCTATAATTGGTCAAAAAATATGAAAGAAAGAAAGAAAATACATTTATTTAGCACAGACTAAAAAGGCACACAATATACAGCAAAAAAAAAACTTAAATAAAAATAACTTAGCTTTGCTCAGTGTTGACCGAGAAGATTTTTTACGAAGGGGCGCAAATGTGATGAGTGCCATAGGCGCCATTTACTATTGGTACGCTCCTGCTTTTAGGACATACCGGCTTCCTTTAAATGATAAATGATTTTATTTCTGTAAGTAGGTTTGTACAAACACTTTTACACGTCAATGATATTTTTATAAACTAGATGAGGTCGACGTTTCCTATCTGACTACTCTGAGAAGAAAGGCCGAAACAAACTCGGAGGTCACAGTCTCTTTTAAAGTCCAGACATAATCTTGAAGACCATGTGGATCAGTGTCTGAAATGGTCTTTTGAGGAAAGAACCACACAGATTGAGTGGACCTGTCCAATCAGTGCACGCATTTATCAGTAATCATGCAGCTCAACTCAGAACTTGAGGAGGTTTCCTTTAGATGTTTTCCTTCGTAGTTTTAAAAAAAGCAGTGATGAAACAATTTATACAACAGCACCATTTTTATAATCATCATAACATCAAGAGAAACGATAACACAAACCGTAAAAATTAAAGTTAACGTTAAAACTTTTACGTTCGCGGTTTTAAAGTAAATAGCGAAAGTCTGTAACGCAATTGTGTCCAATTACGCGTTTCCATGTTTACCGGTGCTCCAATTATATTCGCTCCATAATATTTGGCTGTTACGCTTTTGATTTTAACGTTTCATGTCGCTTTCGAAATGTATGGGGTGTTGTTTTAAAATTTTACTGACCAGCAAAAGATTTTGGTTAAAATCTATTATCGCTTGGCTATCATGTTGCCCAGTAACCGGGTTGTGATAGCCATAGCTCAGAAATAAAGGTGTTCGCAATAGAAAACATAAAACATTATTCAAACAGAAACATATTTAATTCCTTTTCCACAATATTTGTAAATTACACCAAAATAATAAGTCCTGTGCTTATCTACTCGCTAAGATTTAACATTACACCAATTTGTTAGGATGCTAAAAAATGAGTGTTCCACAGACTACATAGAGATACTACGTATCAGACGACCCACTCCCATAGAGAAAAAATGGTCAGTAGAGATGTCAAAAGTTGGAAGTTTAAAACATGACAGTTCGTTTTTTTTTAATTTAGATGTTGAGTTTTAGGCAAAGGCTCACACAGAAAGCCTCAATTACCCTATTGTAGGTACTGTTTTCACATCTTTTTTTTTTTTGTTCGTAGCTCAAATCCAATAATGTAAAACTTATAAATTACAGAGAACTACTGAGAAATATGTAAATGAAACAACAAATACTTATAAAGATTTTTATTTTTTAATTTAGTTTTATATTTATTATATGCCTTAGGTTGCATTCTCGGAAGAGATTTTCCTATTAATCGGGATATATCTGTGCCTTTTATTATTTTATTTATTATACAACACGAGTTGAAAATGACTAATTTTAACACATGGTCAAGGAAGGCCTTTTCAATTTATTTGTTATGTGTTTCACAAGAAAGGAAGCCAAATGAGTACTTAGACTTAATTTGGCTTTTTATTATTTTGGAAATGTTATTTTTAGCTGGACAGTGTTATTTGTACTCATTTGCCACCAATGCATAATATTACAGTTTAATCACTGAGAGGATAAGACAGTACGGAAATTAATCAACGCAAACTTCACTCGATCAACAACAAAACTGTAATGGCGGTAAATAAATAGCAGAAGCGGAAAACTGAAAACATATTCGAAAACGAGTGAGTGTTCACTGCTCGGCGTCTCGATCAAGAAGGCCAGCTGTCAGTCGTCCATCGTAGAGGATGACAGTGAATGTCACGATGAACGAGTAATCGATTAAGTGACATACGAGAGTAAGTCGATGTAAGGGTTAGGTACCAGATACAAGCTAACAGTTTTTTTTTTGAGTGGGAAATCATCAAATAACTTCTGCCACTTTGGGTGGAGCGGGAAGGCGTGTCAGACTTTTACTGATTAAAACCCACCCGTGTTGATCAGTTGCCCGTGTGCCAGGGGCCACGGTATCTCTTTCGAACAACCCGCACCCCTGGCAGGCATCGGCCCTTGCAGACCCCACCATTTGGTGCTGACATCTCTTTGAGGCGCGCGTGGACACAACGCGCCGTCGGTCGACCCGGGCTTGGTCCTTACCGGACAGCGAGCTACCCATTACTCGCCGTCTGCAAGCCCGCGCCTACGGTGGCCGGGAAACAGAGTGGGATTCCCGACGCCCAGGGCATCTCCTGCGGCGACTAAAGCCGTGACGGTGCATATACTGCCTTACAAGCTAACAGTTGCAGAAGTCAGATAGGTAGTCGCTCCACGTTATATACTGGTATTCAGCTGCATCAGGTCAGACTAAAAGCCGACTCCTACATAGTTGGGAAAAGACTAGGCAGATTGATTTTATACGAGGCTTCCCGTATGTACAGTCACCAAAAGAGGTAAGTTACCAAGGTACCGATAAACCGATGGATGTTTTCGGAATGGAATTTTGTTTGATTAAAGAACTGTTTCCTTTCTATGAATTCAATTAAACTTCATTCGAAAACATCCACTGGTTTCTTACTAAACTTCAACTGTATCCGTCGACCTTGGTCACACATCTCTCTTGGTGACTGTACATGTAAGTAGCAATACAATAGCTCTTGCATTGTCTAGATTTTGACAGTTTTTGACATAAAATTTACAAATAAGTCACTCGAGTCGAGTTCTTTATTCTCTGTGTACAAACTCCAGAGAAATATCTGACAATCCAATTTTTTCAAAATTTATAGTAGAACTAGCTTTAGCAGGTGACTTCGCCCGCGTGGAGGTCGAAAATTATCCCGTGGGAACGTCATACCGCGATAAAAAGTATCTTATGTGTTAATCTAGATTATAAACTATATGTTTGCCAAATTTCACTCAAATCTGTTCAGCCGTTTTTGCGTGATTGATAACAAACATCCAAACTTTCACATTTATAATACACTGGTCTGCAAAACTAAGTATCACACTTTTAAAATTGCAATAACTTTTTAAGTACACAAGATATACTTTCGAAACAAAAAGGACTCGAAAAAGAATTTAATTTTTTACATAAAAACTTCACATTCGGTCACCTTCTTTTAAGAAATAGCTAAAAAAACTATAAAATCATAAATAATCCTTTACGAATTACAATTTTACCATTCATTTTTTGTTTCTATTTTCGTTTTCTATTTTTTTGTTGATCGATGAGTCTTGTTACGAAAGCCAAGTTAGACAACAGTACATAGACTTATTTATCATGCCTCTTTCACCTGATAAATGTGCTAGGATCATGACTTTTCTGGAACTAGGCATCAGTATGCGTCGTACTGCAAGAATGGTGGGTGTGACGTTACGAACGGTCCAGAAGGTGCAGCGAAGGACTGGAAACCATTTGAGGAGACCCAGGCGTACTAGTGCCCGAGAAGACCGTCATATTGTTTCCACTGTGTTGAGAAATCGTCAACTAAATGCAGTTGAAATCCAGCAACAGCTTCTTCAGACCCGAAGGGACTAAATTAGTGACAGTACAGCGAGAAGAAAACTGGCTGAAGCAAACCTGAAACCCCGAAGACCAGCGAGTGGCCCCAAACTCGAGAGAGAGCATCGAGAAGCGAGACTGCGATACGCCCGTGAACACATACAGTGGGATCAAGAAGAATGGTCAAGAATTTTGTTCACAGATGAGTCTCAATTCTCACTTTACACTTGTAATGGAAGGCGAAGTATCTACAGGTAACCTGGTGAGCGATACCTTCAAGCCTGCTTCTCAGAAAGAGTCCAGTACGGTGGAGCCAGTGTACATGTATGGGCTGGCATATCTTCAGAAGTTCGCACAGAGTTAGTGGCCATAGAAAATGGCACTCTGACTGGGGAAAGATATGCCCAGGAGATTCTCAATGAGTATTTAGTAAATATGGGTGATGAATCGATGCTAATGCATGATAATGCCCGGCCACACACGGCTCGGGTCGTGCAAGAGTATATTCAGGAGGTTGGTATCAACGTGATGGGTTGGCCATCAAGAAGTCCTGATCTCAACCCAATTAAGCACGCATGGAATGAGCTAGGGAAGCTAGTCAGAAGCCGCAGACAAAACCTACCACCCTCAGGGCACTAAAACAAGCCCTGATAGAAGAACTGTTGTGAATGTTTTTTTTTCCCCATCTCAAAAAATGCCCAACGCGCATAAAGAAGTTTTCACTTCAAAAAACCTGTAGGAAACTAATGTTGCTGATTTAACTAAATCTTATTCCCTCAATAAGTTCATAGAATCCTATCCTACTAATATATAAATGTGAAATGTTGTAAATGTTGTTGTTGTTGTTGTTGTTGTTGTTGTTGTTGTTGTTGTGTGTAATGTTGTTGTTGTGTTGTGTTGTTGTGTAATGTTGTTGTTGTATAACGTGGATTAACACAGGATAAATTTTACCTCTTTATTATTAAAATTATTACATTATATAGTATGGATTTTATCAAAGTGGTCGCACTTTTATAATAAAACATCCTGTATCAAAAACAAATGGCCACAAAACGCACGATTTACGTTATATCATCGTTTAACAGTTAATAGTAAGTTTCAATGCAATAGCTATGTTATGGTAGGTACGAATGCGATGCTCTTTGCGTCATAACTCTATAGTTTATGGTGGAATGTTATAGTGGCGCAAATTGGGCAGTTAGCGTAGAGTACTTGTAAATGTGTAGTTATGGTTATAACGTGTGTAAGCGTTGTTTGTAATATCCATTGACAATAAAAGGGAAATCTCTTAAAATTTGTACAGTCACTGATGTACAAAAAATCCAAGATGCAAAGTCTCGAGCAACAGTAACATTGAAAACTGTCCCTAATTAAACGTTAGTGGATATAGTTACGATAAAAACACATTTTTTTTTACCGACTTTAATAAGAAGGAGGTTATCAATTCGACATGTTTATATCATTTTTTTTTAATGTATGTTCGGGCATAACTCCGTCATATATAAACGGATTTGCTAAATATAGATCTGATGATGCGTTTCGGAGATCAACGGAACACTTCAAAAAATGACAGCAAACAAACCGCGATTGCTGCTATCGCATAAATCTGCATTGTTTTGACCCCAATTATGATGTAATTTCGAATTGTGTGGGGTAGGTACTATGTATAACTGAAAAGTGAAAAATAAAAAACTTTTTTCAGAAAAAAACAACCGATTTCCAAAACAACACTACAAAGTGAAAAATAACTCTAATTTCGAAAGGCGGTGACAATTTTTTTTAAATAAAATACATATCCATAGCCACCGCGTTCCGAAATTAAAGTTATTTTTCACTTTTTAGAGTTGTTAAATTTCAACCTAACACGCATGACTTAAAATGGTTTTTACAAAGTAATGTCCAAAAAGACTGACTGAAAGATGACTGACGATACTGTTTGACTCATTGCGCCCTATTTATATGGACGTTATTAACCGACTTCCAAAAGGAGGAGGTTCTCAATTCGTCAGAAACTTTTTTTTTTTTGAGACACTGATTTTGTATTTTGTGTTTTTTGTATATCAATGGGTACAGTACAACTATTTCTTATTACATATTATCTGTCGTCTGATTTCTATCAGTTGCTCTTTGTACTTGGTGCAGAGCGGACGCTCTCAATCGATTTAGAAGTATACAATATGTAACAAAAACCCTGTTGTTCCTTCTACCTACGTTTTGAGAATCGGTACCTTTACATACGTAATAAAGCAAGTAATTTTTCATTTTTAACCGACTTCAAAAAAAGGAGGAGGTTCTCAATTCGACTGTATGTTTTTTTTATGTTTGTTACCTCATAACTTTCGACTGGGTGAACCGATTTTGATGATTCTTCATCATTTGAAAGCTGGCGCTTTTCGTGTGGTCTCATTTCAATTTCATATAGATCTGATGATGCGTTTCGGAGATAGACAACGGAACTCTTCAAAAAAGAACAGTAAATAAACCGCGATTGCTGCTATCGCATAAAAATGCATTGTTTTGACCCCAAAGATGATGAAATCTCGAATTAGCGGGGAAGGTACTATAACTAAAAAGTGAAAAATAAAAACATTTTCTAAAAAAAAAAAACAACTGACTTCCGAAAAAAAAAAACACTACAAAGTGAAAAATAACTTTAATTTCGGAAGGTGGTGACAAAAAAATTAAAATAAATATCCAAAGTCACCGCCTTCCGAAATTAAAGTTATTTTTCACTTTGTAGTGTTTTTTAGGAAGTCGGTTGTTATTATTTTTGGAAAATGTTTTTTAATACAACTTCACGTCCCTAAAAGGAACAACAAGGTTTTTGTTATATATTGTATAGAGATGTTAATACTCTTATAACTTAAAGTAAGTTATTTCAAAAATGGGAGGAAAGTACGTTTGTGTTCTCAAATTCGATGATTCCCAAAGGACGTTAAGAAAATAGTTGTACTGTGGGTAGGTTAAATAATAAAATTATATGATGATGAAAACTGCATTAAAATTTGCGGCCAGTACCCTAATAATTGCGTAACATACGACTTAATCCGCCTAAAACGTTCCCATTACGGCCACAAGTCTCCTCTTTTCGAGAGGGAGTGGGCTACAATCTACTAGTTACGTGGGCTCAGTGCGGATAAGTAAATTTCACATGTCGTCGAATTGTTGGTTGTAGGACATGCCGGTTTCCTTACGATGTTTTCTGTCATTGTTTTGAAAGCAACGCACTATTAACGGGGGTTTATCCGGAATTGCCTGTTTCATAATCAAGATTAAATGATCAAATTAGTGTATTTAGGCTCTGAAAAAAATACATGTCCTATGACATCTATCTATAATAATAAGGATCTATCTATATAGATCCTTGTTTGAGGGAAATTAAAGGTTCAAAACACGATAAATTGCAATTTGTTCGATGAAAAAAAAAACCCGAAACAGGGTCGATTTCCAAAACCATGTTCCATCGCATTTCCTAATAACAGCACAAAATAATGTGAAAATTGCATGTACGATAAGGGAATCATATTTAGGAGGGAATTTAAAAGTTAAAATTTTTTGTTTAAGTAATAGATATTTTTTTCATTATCTCAAAAATAGTCAAACGGGCTAAGTCGGCTCGCGCTCAGAGTCCTGTGGGACGTCATCGAGGGTGGAGCTGTGTCAAAATTTTCAAAAACTAGCTCACCCTTCGCCTGTACAAAGATAAAATAATAGTCAAGTGAGAGTCGTATATAATGTTTAATCGTCGTTTATGAAGAAGAAGAAGTTTGTACAAAACACATTTTTCTAAGATTTTTTTAATCAGATTCATCCATTTCAACTATGATGTTTACTCTCCACCGAACTATATTCGCTACTATCATCCTACATTAATATCACATATGGTAAACAATTTGTCCGCAGTGTGTAGCAAAACAAGATTTTTTCTCAGATCGGTGATTTTATCATATTGGCTCTAGTGAACAACTTTCAGTTTTAAATACCAAAAGTCACTGTCACTATACGATATAATATCATAACGTGCTTGAAAAATGGCGCCGTGTGAAGGCAGTGGTTATGCGCTAACACTATAACTCGGTGCTCATGTTCCCAATCAAGTTCGTCAAAGACGTATCGTATCTATGCCATATACTTGCATCTATGCCACTTTTGTCTAGGTAAATGGTCCAATGGGTCGGTAATCCAACAAGACCGGGGACGGATAAAAAATATGTACAAAATTAATTTTGATGTCCTAAAATTATAGATTCGATAAATTATAGCTGGAGCAGTAGGTACGTGACTAGACAATAAAGTACGGCAATTGTTCCTTCATATGTGCTCACAATATTTATGGTTCTTTATGAGCGGTGGCAAACATAAAAAACAAAAGAATTTTGTTACAGTTATAATATATGGTAATAATATATAACGAACCAGTACGACCATGAGGACACGGTGGAGCATACGGTGGAGGTCTGCCCGGCTTGGGCGGAGCACCGCCGTGTCCTCGTCGTGGTGATCGGCGGCGGCGATCTCTCGCGTCCTTATGCTCGCAAAGAGGGAGGTGGCGCACGTGAGGGAGATGCAGTACATGCGCCCTCACAGCCGTGGCCTTCGCAGGAGACGCCCTGGGCGTCGGGAATCCCAGGCTGATTCCCGGCCACCGTAGGCACGGGCTTGCGAACGGCGAGTAATGGGTAGCTCGCTGTCCGGTAAGGACCAAGCCCGGGTCGACGGCGCGTTGTGTTCCACGCGCGCCTCCAAGAGATGTCAGCAGCAACTGATGGGGCCCGCAAAGGCCGATGCCTGCCAGGGGTGCGGGTTTTTCGACAGATACCGCGGCCCCTGGCACACAGGCAATTGAGGGAACACGGGTGGGTTTTAGTCAGTAAAAGTCTGACACGCCCTCCCGCTCCACCCAGAACGGGGAAGTTATTTGATGATTTCCCACCCAAAAAAAAAGTTTATAAAAAAAAAAATGTTTAAATTCGGTTTAGAGATATTTATTTTCTCAAAGAACAAATTGCACAAGGGTTTTTTTTTTGGACTGGAAATCATCAAATGACTTCTTCCGCTCTAGAGAGCGAGTCAGACTCTTACTGACTAAAACCCACCCGTGTTCCTTCAGTTCAAATTCAAATTCTCAAATTCACTAACAACTAACACTTGTGTGGAAAGTCGGTTGAAAGTTCTGGAAGCATGATTTCGGTTTAAATACATTTATTTTCTCAAAGAACAAATTGCATAAGATTCCTAAAAAAAAAATTGCAATGGTTTTACCATTGCAATTTTTTTTTCACCTTACATCCTAAAAACCATGTGTATATGTAACTAGCTTCTGCTCGCGACTTCGTTCGCGTGGAAGTTGTAAAACACCTCAATATACTAAAGTATTATAATATGGTACCTAAAAATTTGTACGAAACCCTGGGTTTGCGATTCCGACTTGCACTTGTCCGGCTTTTTTATATATAATGTTTGAAATCGCTGTCTCTGGAACTACCAGCCTCAGGCAAAGCTACTTTTGAATGAAAATACATTTTTGCTTTTGTTTCATTAATAAAATTACATATAATTACAACACATACATTAAATTACAACACAGCACATAAGCCGATTCCGACACCGCCAAAATATCGGCGGTCAGATTTTCGCATACGTTTAGTACCTTCTAAACGCTTTTATATACTTAGTTGTTATTGTCACCTATAGCGTCACAGACAGTGACTGACACCGATATCAGCACAATTTCTACCGGCGAAGACGCAGTGCGGGGTGAGAAAACCAGCCATTCTTTCACATGAACACGCGTATTAGCACTGTCGACTTCGAGACGTCGATACTAACTGTATTCTAGTCGTTTTGTGACTCGCGAAGCTCATTGATATTCACCAATATCATCGGGCCGATAATAATTATATCGGTTTGTGTATAGCTGCTAACATATCGGTATCGGGTTGGCGTCGTTATCTCATCATTTGAAAACGTTCAATAGGTAACTTACAGGACACTTACCCCACACAGGGCATTTGATGTAATAATTTTAGTTCTACCATAAATTGTATCTAAAACTAAGGAAAAATTATCGAACATAAGCAAAAATAATTCAGTTCATCAATTCCAATATGTTATACTGTGGCATGGATTTTCTTCTAAATAGTTGTCAGTTCATCGTAAATAAATACGTCGCGCTGCATTTGGGGGAAGCGGAGGTAGCGTTTCAAAGGCCCACAGGCCGGAACAACCTAGCCTTAATCAGAATCTAAATCATTTTAAGGGATATTGCTAATCCATTGCTTTGATAAATGATAAATGATTTTATTTCTTTAGGTAGGTTTGTACAAACACTTTTACACGTAATCATATTTTGAAAACTAGATGAGGTCGGCGTTTCCTATCTGACTACTCTGAGAAGAAAGGCCGAAACAAACTCAGAGGTCGCAGTTTCTTTTAAAGTCCAGACATAGGTATGTAATCTATCTAGATCTGACCACAGATCTTGTGATTGGTGTCTGAAATGGTCTTTTGAGAAAAGAACCACACAGATTGAATAAACCTGTCCAATTAGTACACGCATTTATCAGGAATCATGCAGCTCAACTCAGAACTTGAGGAGCTCAACGATTTGACGAACAATACCAAAGAAAGGACATTTGGGTAAGCCGCATAAATTACTCAAACTGCCAGACCATGAATAAATGAAGAAAAAAATAACCCACAGTCTTTTTTTTTTGGGTGGGAAATCATCAAATAACTTCTCCCGCTCTGGGTGGAGCAGGAGGGCGTGTCAGACTTTTACTGACTAAAACCCACCCCTGTTCCCTCAGTTGCCTGTGTGCCAGGGGCCGCGGTATCTCTTTCGAACAACCCGCACCCCTGGCAGGCATCGGCACTTGCGGGCCCCACCAGTTGGTGTTGACATCTCTTTGAGGCGCTCGTAAAACACAACGCGCCGTCGACCCGGGCTTGGTCCTTACCGGACAGCGAGCTATCCATTACTCGCCGTCCGCAAGCCCGCGCCTACGGTGGCCGGGAATCAGCCTGGGATTCCCGACTCCCAGGGCGTCTCCTGCGAAGGCTACGGCCGTGAGGGCGTATGTAATGCCTCTCCCTCACGTGCGCTTCCTCCCTCTTTGCAAGCATTACTGCTTCGCTGAAAGAGGTGACGCCTAACCATGCACTCTCGCTCCGTACCATGGCCTGGACCAGGGCTAGATGCGAGAGATCGCCGCCGCCGGTCGCCTCCACGAGTATACGGCGGTGCTCCGCCCAAGCCGGGCAGACCTCCGCCGTATGCTCCACCGTATCCTCAGGGCGATCTTCGCAGTGGAAACACTCGGGTGTTTCCTCCTGCCTTATCTGAAACAAGAACCTCCCGAAACAACCGTGTCCGGTGAGGACCTGTGTCAGGCGGAAGGTGAGGACGCCATGCCGCCTCTCAAGCCACTCTTCAAAGAGGGGACTTACCGCATCAATACAACTCTGTAAGTACGACGGCGCGTTGTGTTCCACGCGCGCCTCAAAGAGATGTCAGCACCAACTGATGGGGCCCGGAAGAGCCGATGCCTGCCAGGGGTGCGGTTGCAAGAGATACCGTCGCCCCTGGCACACGGCAATTAGGAAACACGGGTGGGTTTTAGTCAGTAAAAGTCTGACACGCCTTCCTGCTCCACCCAGAGCGTGAGAAGTTATTTCATGATATCCCACCCACAAAAAAAACCGAACTTTTCAAATTAAAATAAACACATCACTCGGAAGAGATTTATCGTGATATTGGTAAGTAACGTGGAAAGTTATTGACCTACGTAGTGCGGTGACACGTTTGTTATGATTTGAATTTAAGAAACATATGAAACCGAAATTTGGTATCAATTGTTTTATTTTGAGCTGAAACTATGTTTATTGATTCCATAGCAGCTGTTATCTGTAATGCTTATGGGTGTGTCAGATCATGTGAAGACCATGTGGATGGGTATCCACATGGTCTTCACTTGATCTGATCAAGATTATGTCTGGACTTTACAAAAGATTGTGACCTCTGAGTTTGTTTCGGCCTTTCTTCTCAGAGTAGTCAGATAGGAAAGGCCGACCTCATCTAGTTTAAAAAATATGATTGACGTGTAAAAGTGTTTGTACAAACCTACTTACAGAAATAAAATCTGTTTCATCCCCCTATCGCGGAAAGAGTAGTTTTGCTCTTCGTTATCTGAGTGCAAAAGCCGTATTCATCCGCTAGAGGATAAAGTAAATTGAATTTAGAACATCATGTGCACTATGTTTGTGAATTCAAACAATCATTAAACCTATTTACTTCTCCCTCCATGGTGCCCAATTTATCATACAACCTTTTTTAATTTGTTAAAAACTCATCCAAACCGTCTTGGTGTACTTTTTAATTTGCTTTGCGCGCGCCATTTTCTTTTCACGTCATATTGTTAAAACCTTAGGTTAAAAACAAGAAACTTGAAAACACGTGAAAAATCTAAAATGAGTGGTTCTAGCGACGAGGATGTTTATTTGACGCCAACAGAATTGACTGAAACTGTTAATAATGCGCAAATGAGCTTTCTCCCTCAACAATCACGCGAGAAGTATTTGAAAGAGTACGATATGTTTAACACGTGGCGACTACCTATAGGAGCCAAAACTTTCTCAGAAAACGTTTTACTGGCATATTTTATTGAATTATCCGAGACCAAGAAATCAAGCACTGTATGGAGTACGTATTCAATGCTAAAAGCAACAATAAAGATGAAAAAAGACATACATGTCGACACCTATCCTTAATTAGAGGCATTTTTAAAAAGAGCCTCATCTGGTCATCAACCAAAAAAATCGAAGGTTTTCACAGCATCTGGAATTGAAAATTGAAAATTTGCTGGAAGTCAAATGCGGTTGTACAGGGATACATAGAGTATTCCATCCAAAATAAGTCTAAAGTATGTAAAGGCATCGTAGGAGCCATTACACTGAAAGAGCCTCAGTCAGTTCCTTGGACTGGCCCTTTTTCATTAAAAATGAGCCGTTAGGAAACACCTAACCATCGCCCTCTCTCGCCAACATTTACGCCAAGGGAATCCGATGAATCGTTACAACTATTAAGTATGACAGATAGTTTACCAAAAAACAGTACACAAGTCACTAACACCAACATTACAGTACCTAGCAAAAATATTACACTCAACTTAAGTAACTGTAGCAACGTTACTTTACATTTTTTCTTAATTATACCTTAGTATTATTTGTTATAATTTAAAGATTATTCTGTAATACTTACCTATCATAATGTAACCTAAACTGAAATAAAAGTAACTTGTGATTGTAATTTTTTTTTTGCATTTAGTCATTTTCTCACTGAGGTGGGATGAAAAGTTACGTGTTGCATTCGAGTACAAAGATTTTTCTCCTCGTGCTCTTTTAATTCCCTCGCTAACGCTCAGGATTAACGCTAACACGCGGTTAAAAAGCAACTCTGCACTCTTGTATAACAAATAACCATTATCACACAGCCAAAGTGTGGAACTCTCTGTCTGTGGTCCTTTCAACATTTAACGCCTCTGTTGAGGTAGACAATTAGACTTTCATTGATTTAACTACTTTTGAGCTATAACTGGAGCAGTGCTGGCCCATTGGTGTCAGTCTTTTTGAGTTATAATTGGAGCAGTGGTGGCCCATTGGTGTCAGTCTTTTTGAGCTATAATCGGAGCAGTGGTGGCCCATTGGTGTCAGTCTTTGTGTAAAAATTTCCATTACCATTGCTCTCAAAACGGTGAAGGAAAACATTGTCAGGAAACGTCTAGGAATGTGACAAAACTCGAAAACATGTGACATCTCGGCCCACTCCCTCTTGAAGCGAGGAGTGGGAACATAAGATTTATTTTCCCACTGCTGGGACACAGATCCCCTCCCTTGAAGAGGGAGTGTGCCGAGATGTCATATGTCTTGATTATGAACTCAAGAACTCTAAAGCATCTAAGAAAAACTCCTGAAGTTGATGTGTAGATAACTGATGGTCCACAGAAAAACCGAAAAAGTCTAGCAAATTTTGGAACGAAGTTCATTATCGCGCGTCGCGAAAGGGGGCTAAACGGAAAAACATAAGACCAAAAGTTGTAACGACACTTTTTGCTACATTGTTGTAAGCCGTGCGGCGTGCGCGTGTTTCTCTGCAGACAGAGACACAGACAGAGTGATATATATATATATATGTGTGTGTGTGTGTGTGTGTGTATGTATGTATACGTACAATTTTTTAATTTTTATTACAATTCCTTCACTAATTAATCGAAAGGAACTTCGTTTCATCCGGGTGTGCCTTGACACCTCTCTTACAGTTCTTGGACCATTGGTGTTGCGGCCGTTTTATGTAAACTGTCCTTCTAATACTTACCAATTAGAAAGAGAAAATAATTAATAATTTAAATCCCAACAGTATTATTCAAGAAAACGTGAACCGTCGAGATAAATGTCCAACATTATAATAGAGGATTAAATGACAAAGAAAGCAAATTGAATTATAAATTATAGGTAATTATAATAAAAAGAGAGAGTAAGTTCATGACCTAACTTAAGTTATTATACAGTAAACCTGGAAAGTTGTGAAGCTCGTAAGTTCATGGGGTTTTCATTTACCAAGTGAATTATGCAGCATTGTTTAAGTACAAACTGCATTGGTGCTTATAGTAGACGAAAACAGGAACAAGATACTGGTTTAATATGATTTAAAATCATAGAAGAGTTCGTAGATAAATAATAACAGGTGCATGGGTTAAGCTACGCGTGTCGCGGTCGGTTTATGGATGGGTGATTATTACATCGAGAACCGTCCTTGCCTCGAAAGCACGGTCCCGGCTGTCATTCGTAGATCTTTGACAGTTGTTACGGGTCGTCAGAAACCCGAAAGTCTGACAACCTGTCATACCAAAGGGTTTCGTGTTACCTTATTTTTTTTTTGGATGGGAAATCATCAAATAACTTCTCCCGCTCTGAGTGGAGCGGGAGGGCATGTCAGACTTTAACTGACTAAAACCCACCCGTGTTCCCTCAGTTGCTTGTGTGCCAGGGGCCGCGGTACCTGTACGAACATCCCGCACCTAAAAATTAATTGTGCTTTGAAATAATCGGTGGGGTCTTAAGCTTAATCCGATGGGAATCGGTTTGTATTAACCCTTCGCCACTGCAGGACAACCACATTTTACAAGTTAAAATCATATAGGTACCTACCTAGTTACCTCGTTTATAACCCATCCTCGTAGTTTTAAAAACGTTCACAGTCTGAATCTGATGAACTCTGTAATCTCAATCCGTCAAAAAAAAAAAACCAACTTCCAAAAAAAGTCGGTGACAAAAATAAAAATATATATCTAAAGTCACCGCCTTCCGAAATTAAAGTTATTTTTCACTTTTTAGTGTTTTTTTGGAAGTCGGTCGTTTTTTTTAAGTTTTTATTTTTCACTTTTTAGTGGTTCACATGCGCTTACCCCTTCACAGCGTTCCGGCGTGTTGTTATGTTATGAACTAGTGTAAACAATAGACAGATATGAGATTTCAGCAATTCCAGTCCATTTGCTATCATTTATTGAGGAGTTCCGTTGCCTATCTCCGAAGTTGTTCATCATATCTTCACCAAATTGAAATGGAACTACTCCGAGAAAGTACTCTTCCAAAAACTACCCAAATCGCTTCAAGTGTGCCTATACAATTTGAAGAGTTCTCTCTATTTCTCCAGGATCCCATCATCAGATTCTGACTTGATGATCATGGGACCATTTGGAAAGTATACCCTTTCAAACACAAAAAAAAGTATTCAAATCGGTCCAGCCATCTTCGAGTAATCGGGGAACATACATAAAAAAAAAGGTTCCGACGAATTGAGAACCTCATCCTTTTGGAAGTCGGTTAAAATACCTTGAGTATCCATACATTTTTAACATTTTAGTGTCGCCGAGGTGAGACTGCGACTAGATTTTGAACATTTTTAGTTACGAGAATTATTGACCTTCTGATCTATGCACCTACATACGTATTCAAAAAGTTTGTGAAATAGGAGCAAGCCGTTAACCGGACAGAAATCCCAACTCCGGGCTGGTAATGACAAACCCCCATTGGGGAAATTCAATAACGGTTTGTCCAGCCTGAGCATCGAAAGACCCAACAACGAATCAGTAGGTACATACCATACATACCAACGACTTGAGCAATAACATTTCTGTTTGTTTGTTAAAGCATGGTAGTTGCGTAATCCACTAAAGGCACCCGCAGACTGGCCCGACGTGACTGTGCCACGCGACAGTGCTACGCGACTCTAGTAGGTAGATCTATACAATTTCCATGAAGTTTTCATGACCGACATGTTCGACAATTACATTTCAAAAACGTGTCAAAAATGTAAGGAAACTAGAGGTATTTTTGACAGATTGAAACTAAGATCAGACTGTGAACTTAAATTTGAAAAAAATTACTAGAATTGCCCCTCAAGTCGGAGAACTGTTTACGAATTCCCCAACGCAAACAAGCACAACCTACCCGCATTGCATAAAATAAACGAAATACACACTAGAAAGTGAAATGATACAATGTTAGCATATTCCTTTAGTGCAGTTCGCAGTGAGAAAGTGCAATTTAGAAAATAAGTAAAAGTGGTCCCTAGGGCTTAACTTCAGCTGCGGCATTTTAAGTGGGTAGGTAGTTGAACAAAGGCGGCTTGCATACATAATATGTCGCTTGTGAGCTTTCGTTGTGGAAGAAAACCTGGTTTTTGAGTGGCTCAGAGGAAGGCGAAATTTTCTTTTTTTTTAAACTTTGCCCCACTCTAGGAATTTCTCCTGTATTGTGGGTGCGTTTACAAACACTTCAACTGACACACACAAATAGTCCGACGCGGAACAACTACTTGTAGGTCATACAGATATTTGTTCCGTGCGGGAATCGAACCCGCGACACGAAGCGCAGCAGTCAATCGCTTAACCACTGCACCAACCATGCCGATTCTTTGACAATCAATTCGGGTTGTAGTCTGATTGTAATAATATAATTCCATCATGATTTGAAAGATACGTGGCGCCATCTATTATCATAAGAACGCTATCGTTGTTTTCCTCGGGAACAGTACTTTTTTACGGAATAAAGGTACCCCATTTCCCTTTCTGTACACCTGACAACGTACATGTAAAATTTCAAGATGATCGGTTCTGTGGTTTAGGCGTAATAAGGTAACAAACAAACAAACATACTTTCGCATTTATAATGTTAGTTGAGAATAAGCAGTACTTTTGTTATAATAAAATAATTAAATTGCAACCGCGTAAAGTTAAAACAAAAGCCAATATTATAATTTAAAATACTTTTTATTGTAGTCTTACAAAAATCGTTAACTAAATTAACAGTGCTATTTCTAACGGTAAGGTTTCTATAAGTATTGCAATCAATTTCTTCGTGGTAACTTATTTCGATTTGGTAACTAAATAGAAAATAATTATCACAAAAATAAAATTAAATACACAAGAAAAAGCTTTGTTTAAAAAAGAAATACAAATACAAGTTCTTTAGCTCATCTTTATAAAAATAATACAAATTACATTAACAAGTTTAGACCGTAAAATACTTTTATTTTACTTAGTTAAATAATAAGCATTAACTTTCGAATAAATATATATCTTACAAGTATTATTATTTATTTTTATAAAATTTCGAATATGCATCGTCAATTCAACCCTAATTAAAAATTGAAAGTCAAACTGACAATTTATTTAAAGCACCAATCCTTTTACTTAAAAATACAACATTTTAGTATTTTATAAAATTATTTATTTAATTTTAAACTTATATAATCTTACATCATGCATTTAAATTATGTTTAAAATACTTTAGAAATGTTTTTATTAAAATTAAAATACTGCAAGAAAAATATGAGCATTAAAAATACAAAAATAATTAAAATCATCTATATTTTCCTTGTATTATCTGTACTGCTTTCTTGCTTACTCTTTTCTCTTTCCAACAATCTCCTTCTCACTTCATCTGGATTATATCTCTTCCTATAAACCCTTCTGACTCTTCTTACTGGGTTAACATTCCTCGGTTTAATGATCTTCTTACCAATAGAAGCTGAAGAAGCCAGATTAATAAGTTTCGAGTCATCTCCCAATCTCAAACTCTTACTCTTTCTTGTAGTATTATTTAAAAATATATCTCTCTGTTCTCTTATAGTTGCATCGTAAAATACTCTTCCATTGACAATAGCTTTTCTAATATTCTCTGTGGTTGATAAAACTCTAGGTGGCCGAACGAATGTAGTCTCACTTACTTCTAAGCTCTTATCAACTCTCTCTCTTTCTATCTCATCCTTACTCACTTTTTGTATCTTCCCTCTCCTTTCAACATTAAATCTGTTTCCGAAATTGAAATCTATCAAATCCTTATCGACAGTTATACTTTTTGCTTCTAAATCCTTTTGGGAACGTTTGTCTAAAACTAGTTTCCCGCCTCTTCTAGATGCTGCTAGAATTCGTCCTATTTCTTCAATCTGTCTTTCTTCAGCTTCCAAAGTCTTTAAATCAGACGATTTATCTCCTTTAACATCATCTAGGTCTATAACTTCAATGGAACCGGAGAAATCATCTAATTTGTCATCGATTCCTTCAATTTTATCCTCAATTTTGACACTTTGTGGTTTCACCAATTCTACTTCTGTAATGTTTTCTGTTACTTCTTCTGGTAGGATAGTAGTAGTACTAGTAGGTTTATATGTTACTGGACTAGTGCTGGTTTGTCTAACTGTACTAGTATCTAGTACATCGTCATAATCACTCATGTTTCTTTTCTTCTCGTCTCTGTGTTTGTCAGTATGGTCAGGTCGAGGTGGAACTGTTGATGGTTGATCGGTTGTGTAGTTTTCTGTTGTTGTTGTTGACTGTTGTCGGGACTCGTTGTAGCGGAAGTATGTTGTGTTGGGTGGTGGGCCTTTGTGGAGGTAGGCTACAGGCCAGTATCTGAAAGTGAAATTGTATTCACAATAGGGTAATGTAGCTTGAAAATAGAACGCACAATTTATTGATTTAACTTTTTTGGCAGGTTTTAACCACCATTGTGGTTCGGTCCATTTATCAATAACATTATGGAACGAATAGAGAGGTTTTTCTGCAACGCGCAAAGATTTTCGGGCTCAAGGGCCATGAAGTAAACATACGGTTTAGACGTATATGGGGGCGTAAGATTTGTAGTTAGGCGAATACGTTTAAATCAGGTATCTTCATTTTAATCAAATACAGTAAAAGCTCACTGTTATACATCATCGTCATCTGCCTAGACTTTTCCCAACTATGTTGAGGTCGGCTTCCAGTCTTACCGGATGCAGCTGAATACCAGTATTTTACATAGAGCGACTGACCACCACAATTCAGTTACTGGGTAACACGATACCCCTTGGTAAGACCGGTTGTCAGATTTTCCGGCTTCTCGAATGACAGCCGGGACCAACGGCTTAACGTGCTTTCCGAGGCAAGGAGGGGTCTTGGTGTGTAAAGATGGTCACCCATCCACGGACTAACCGCGGCAAGCGTAGCTTAACCTGTTCGATCGACCAGTGTGGCTATTATTACTTAGCCATAAGCCCCTCACTGTTATTCATCAAAAAGCTTATATTATGCTATTAAGAAAAAAAAAATGTTCTAGTAACATTGTGACCTGAAAGTAACAACTGTCTACCACGATCAACGAAGATTGATATTATTATTTTACGGATGTCAAATGAAGATAAGATGAAGTCAGAATTCCAGCTGACTTCAGAATTCGTTGAAGGTAAATAAGAAAGTTTTCGTACCTTGGAGCTCCCAATCCATTAGGAGGTGGCCCATCCTGGCCGAGTGTTGGCTCCACAGGCAACCAGGTGCCGCCGCCAGGGCGAGGGTAGTTGTGACTCACTTTGATGTGGGGACGGAATTCTGTAGGGACGCGGGAGTAACCTGAAATAATATAATTAACTTTTTCATAAGTCCATTCTGCCATAACTGAAGTATCTAGAAAGCGATGTAGAAATAAACTTGCTTAATTCGAATTTAAATGATCATCATCATCTGGCCTCGTCGTGCCTTTTCCCAATCATCTTTGGGTCAGCTTCCAGTCTACCCGGATGCAGCTGAATACCAGTATTTTACATGGAACGACTGCCTATCTGACCTCCACAACCCAGTTATTGGGTAAGACGATAACTCCTGGTGAGACTGGTTGTTAGAGTTTCCGGCGTCTGACGACCTGTACCTACCTAATGAATGTCAAAGATCCACGAATGACCGCCGGGATCAACGGCTTAACGTGTTTTCCGAGGTATAGTGCGGTCTTGGTATGTAAAGATGGTCACCCATCCACGGACTAACCGCGGCAGGCGTAGCTTAACCTGATCGATGGAACCGTGTGGCTGTTACTACTTAGCTACAAGTACCTTAAATCCGATATACGGTTGTGATTAAAAGCTGATCTTTGAATTTAAAATGATGAGCTCTAACACGTATGTATTTTTTTACTAATCGAAGCATGCATCCTGTATATTCTTTTGCAAAAACTACTTGGCAATGCAAATATCGGCCTTCTAAAGACTGTATTTCGGAGAGTATGCTCAGGAGCTCCACGACCTGATCCCACCATCGCCCTTTTACTAATAGACTACCAGACGCACTGCAGGGTACCATCCGCACTTGGTTGATATGCCGACCAGTCGTACTCAGCGCTACTCTTCCACATTTATTATTGCGCACAGCCAAAGTGTGGAATTCTCTGTCTGCGTCTGTGTTCCCTACCACATTTAACCGGTCTACCTTCAAAACAAGAGTGAACAGGCATTTTCTGGGCACGCTCGATCCATCATAGATCTCATCAATCGCTTTCCATCAGGCGTGATCGAGGTTAAAAGCAGGCCCATTTAGTAATTTAAAAAAAAAAACAGTGGCACTCCGGGAGTGTCGACAGAAGTGAAAACTTGAACAATTACGTGTAAAAGACATCAACGCGCGATTCATCTGTGTGTTCGCTGGAAACCGTTCGGTGTCGATGACACGAGTTCCATGATTTTTGTTCATCCAAAAAGTGCTCAACGCGCCTAAAGAAGTTTAAAAAACCTTTTTTGAATCAATTTGGTGCTATCATTTCAATTTCGTTCTGTTCCACAGAACTATTGTTGCTAGGTGTATGTAGGTTTGAAGGTAGTCCATTGCTGCCATAAACTTAAGTATAAACCACTCTAACCTGGCAAAGGATTCCCATATTTATCATAATACGCTTGAGGTCCATTCTGATAAAGTTCATCCCAATACTTCCTATCTCCTTCCGATAGGTATGGTCCGGGTGGTCCTGAAGGTATAGGTCCAGGAGGTCCTGGTCCAAGTCTGTCGGGGTACCCTGGCCTGCCTTGCCAGGGACGAGAGGTGACTGGCCGGTGAGGTAGTTCTTCTGTGAAGGATTTAAGTATTTTTTAATTTGAAAGGAAGTGTTAAATCAAAAACCCGACTCCGTAAAAAGTGAACTTTAAATAAATGATCGTTTAAAAACTAAAAAACACGCTTTAAAAACCAAGCACCCCATGCTTTTTAATAGAAGTAAATTATGTTCAACTTTTTTAGTTTGGTTTTTAAAGCGTGATTTTTTTCTTTTGGTTTTTTCAATTTTTTTTTAATGATTGAATTGTCATCGGTCCTCGATAAGTCTACTCGTACAAAGTTTAAATGAAATCTGACCGTTTGAAGTGGGTCAAAATCAAGTCCAAAAAAGGAGTCGGTTACAAACAAACAGGTAAAACTAATAAAAGCATGTTAAAACGATGGAACCAGAAAATTTAATTCAGAAACCGGAAGGCAGTGGATCAAAGAAACTCAAGTTACCTCTATGTCCAGGTGCATGCTGATGTCCAGGTGCATGCTGGTGAGCCTGTGACGGATGAGGAACCTTGTGCTGGTGATACGGGTAGTACTTCTCACTGCATGGACGCCATTGGTCTTCGTTTGGTCCTACATAGCACCTGGAATATTTGACAATGATTAGAATTTTTCATGGTAAGACCTGCCGTCTTGTATGGCTCAGAATGTTAGGCGACAAAAGGTATGAATGAGAGGCAATTGCATGCAACTGTGATGAAAATGTCAAGAGGGATGTGTGGTGTTACAAGAATGGACTGAATAAGAAATGAGTACATAAGAGGAAATCTGAAAGTGGCACCGGTAACTGAAAAGTTGTATGGAAATCGGTTGTCATGGTATGGGCATGTGATACGGAGGAATAAGGAAAATGTCGTGAGGAAAGTTTTGAGTATGAATGTCGATGGCTATGAGAGTAGGGAGAGTCCAAAGAAACGATGGATGGACTGCGTGAATGATGATATGGTTAGTAAGGGTGTGACTACGGAGATGACGGCTAATAGAGAAATGTGGCTCGCTGACCCAAAATAAATTGGGATGAGGGCAGGAAAATTATGAAAATAATGATCAGAATTTTTTCCTTTGGATGTCAGATTTTTTGGAAAGACGAAAGATGGAAGCTAACATACCATGGTTTATGGAAACCTTCGCTGTATCCACATCTGTGTGTTGGTGAACAGCAGTAATCCCAAGATCCTGAAACGACAAGATTTTAAACAATAAATAAGAGCATTTGGAAGTGTTGGATCAAGGTAACCCTGGAAAAGGATGCTTTGGAAATAAGATTAATGAAAATAAAAAAAGCAAAATTTTCTCACACATAAAAAATTGCTATCGAGATCAGACCACCCATTATGTCACCCTATGCAAAATTTCCTTCGTTTATCTGTAATTTTTATTGTGATCATAATAAAGAGAATTATATTCTATCGATACATCGATAGAATATAATTCTCTTTATCTCTTCTTTTCTTCTTCTTTTTTTTTCTCTTTATTTTTTTTTTTTTATTCTCTTTCTCGTTGTACACAACGTTACGTATAACATAATTTACGCAAGACCCAATCAGAGTATTGAGTTAAAAGCTTAATACAATGACCAGAACTATTTTTTTGCAAGCGTTACTGGGGGCAATACTTCATGCATTTAAAAGTTAGTAAAACGAATTAAAGAGTTATATTCTATCTATCCGTCTATACTGACCAATCTCTCCGCTTTCCGGCTCGCATGCCCAATGTCCAGCGACCGTGTTTTGAGCACAAATGGTACCTGTGCGACACGGGAACCCGGATACTGTGTAGTGACGCCATGATACTGAAACTGATCAAAAAGGGGGAGGATTATAATAGTATTACAGTAAATAATTTGTCATTATGTTGACCAATTATTGTTGAAAAATTGTTGTTGTTTGTTTGATGTATTTTTTTTATTGTTGTTTATTTTATTTTGTTATTTATTTTCACTTTTTCTGTTATTGTATTTTGAAAAAAAAAACGGTAAACGGTAGTATTCTTTCTTTTTCTTTCAATCTTTGCTGATAATTTTATTTAAAAAAATCATAAAGCTTATAAAGTTAAGGTTATATTAGGGTTAATGAGTGCATTATGATGTTAATTTAGATTACTGTGAATAATTATTATTAATGTGCAATAAATACAACAGTAAAATCCACTGGCTATCTTAGTAAATGATTGATGATGAAAATGAAAGAAACAAAATTAATACCTGTAAGAACTTTAGGGAGGACTAAGGGACTTAAGGAAATTAATTATTTATTTAGTAACTTTATAAAAACAGCGTTATAGGTTGATTATCAAATTAACACAGGCATCCTCTCTGTGAGAGGGTGAAACCGTTATAAACAAGAGCGCGTTGCAAAAAAGAAACATTTCGCACACCTAGATCTAAAGGGAGCTAAGTAAAAAATTGGGAATTATGCTGACCATTGAACTCACTACCTATCGACCAATAAAGCAGATTAAAAAAATGTTTTTCTAGTAGAACTTGCAAAGCAAATATGTATACAGATAACTTCTCCAGTGCATACGAACACGGTTAATAAATGTATCATAACAATGGTAAATAAATAAATAAATAAATAAAAATAAAATAAAATAGTTTTTGACATTTTCTGAAAAATATGCTTTTTGAGTTAACTTTGTTTAGATCTAGGTGTGCGTTTTGTTCTAAATTAAATAAAAAAATCTAGAGTAGTAAGTAGGTTTCGAATTTCGAACGAAATAGTTTTTTGATAAAAAGTCACTTACTTGGTTCATCCCCAACTCTATCCGGATAACCAGGCTTTGGACCCGGTCTGCCTGGCCTGGTCGGTCGTGGTTGATCATAAATTGGTCTATTTGGTCCTGGATAGCCCGGTCTACGGTCTGGCAAGTATCCCGGTTTTTCTGACAAATATCCGGGTTTCTCTGGCAAATATCCGGGTTTCTCTGGCAAATATCCGGGTTTTCCAGGCAAATATTCAGGTGGACCCGAAATTGGTCTATACACTGGTCTTTGTGCCGGTGCTGAAGGTCGGTAACCCGGTTTTAAATCGAGATCTGGCAGATACCCAGGTATGTAACTTGGACCACTTGGTTCAGCGGGATACCCTGGTTTTAAATTAGGATTAACTGGCGGTGGGTATGCAGGTTTAAAGCTAGGACCAATTGGTCCTGGATAATCCGGTTTATAACCCGGTCCCGAAGGACCAGAATATCCCGGTTTAAAGTTAGGACCAATTGGTCCTGGATAATCCGGTTTATAACCCGGTCCCGAAGGACCAGAATATCCCGGTTTAAAACTAGGACCAGGGTATCCAGGTTTAAAGTCCGGTCCAGATGGTTCTGAGTAAGGTTTGTGTGGACCACTTGGTGGGTAGTTCGGTTTATAACCCGGTTCTGAAGTATCGGAGTATCCGAGTTTATAACCGGGTGATTCGGGACCGGATGAGTACGGCTTGTACTCGGGGCCGGTCAGTGGGCCTGAAGCAGGAATGAATGGTGGTTCTGTAAAAAAGGAATATGTATGTAACTACTTAATTAATTTCTTCCAAAAAAATCATCCTTTTCAACATGTTTTTAATTATTAATTAAAGGATATTAAATAAACTTGAACCGTGTTCCGTGTAGTGCCGGACGTAAAAGAATAACACCATCCCATTTCTTCCCGTGGGTGTCGTAGAAGGCGACTAAGGGACTTACTAGAGAATGGGCAGCAGCGTTCTGTATGCATTTTACCACCATACTGCGATCGCCAACCCGCCTGCCAAGCGTGGCGATTATGGCAAATCCCCCCTTTTGGAGGAGGCTTATGTCCAACAGTGGACGTCTCTCGGCTGAAATGATGATAAAATAAACAACGGAAATCGACTAAAAGAACAAGTAAATAATTGTTTTCGTGTTTCATTATGATGAGCAAGAATACTAACGCCGTAACGCCTAGTACAATAATGTTAGCAATCTGTTGAGCCTATGCAAGAACAGAGCTTTGCTATATCTTTATAACCTTATCAAGCATTAATGCTTAAAATAAAACAAAAGCCTTTAATGTTGCCACTGCTGGGACACTGCCCATATTTCGGTGAGACCCACACCGGTTATAACCCACCACGCCGGCCCACTGCGGGTTGATAGATGTCACATGTCTTCGGATTTTTGGTTCTAGGACATGCCAGTTTCCTCACGATGTTTTTCTTCACCGTTTTGAGAACTGTGGTGATGAAATAATTTACACAAAGGAAAGCGCCTGCCGGGGTTCGAACTTATGACCTACAAACCTCTTTTGTATAATGTGCTCTTTTCCCCTTACACCCCTCTCTTTAAGAAACGTTTCCAGTATCTTTGCGACTCCCACACGAAATTGTTGAGGTCATCATACAACTTAAAGCTAAAAATGCCAATGCATTCCACAACTTTCTTCGACAAATCCTTTTCTGTTCAGGCCGCTCGTTTGTAGAATGCATTGCCAGTTCAAATAAAACGCGCGCAATCGTTACCTATATTCAAGAGACTCGTGTAGGAGCATTACTTGTTGTTGTGATTTTGTTGTAGCTGTTATAATCTGTAGTCGTCATTTATTGTCTTTGCTTATATAGTTGTATGTATGTATATAAGTGTCTATTATACAGCATATATATCTATGTTTTTAATAGCATAGTGTGGGTATCTATATTTTGCACCAATGACAACCCCATTTTTATGTCCACGCGATCACTGTCCATTCCAAGGTTGCCTGGAAGAGATCCCAAAAAAGCGATAAGACCACCCATGGTATGCTTTTAGTGTTAATTTTTTTCATGTATTTTCTGGTGTACAATAACGCATATATAAATAAATAAATAAACCCTTATGGCCCCAGTGGTAATGGCCGCGACTTACGCACTACTACTCTTTCTTCTCCTTCATCGTTTCATGATGTTGGTTTAATAAAAACAACGTCAACGTTTTAGATTATTATGTCGAAATAGATCTAGGTCTCAACCCTTACTGACGATGCAGGGCATGTTCTTTTTTGCTCCCAGTTTGAATCATGGTCTGGCGCAGTTTGAATAAGATATGCGGCCTAACCAAAAAAATCATCCTTTACAAGAAGTTTTTAATTATTAAAGGATATTAAAGAAACTTGAGCCGTGTTCCGTGTGGTGCCGGACATAAAAGAATAGCACCATGCTATTTCTTCCCGTGGGTGTCGTAGAAGGCGACTACGGGACTTATTAGAGAATGGGCAGCAGCGTTCTCTATGCATTTGACCACCATACTGCGATCGCTAACCCGCCTGCCAAGCGTGTCGATTATGGCAAATCCCCCCCTTTTGGGGGAGGCTTATGTCTAGTCCTTTTCACCTCACAACTTCAGAAAGATTATGTTTGTCATTCGAAATCTGCGGGCAAAAGTGCATTTTATCCGCTAGCGTGGAAAGAGTTTGTGAAATTCGAACCTTTCTATTCAAGAATTTTCTACACAGCCACTCCACTGAAAATGCACCAACCCCATTTTTAGATGAATCGCACTGACCAGCAGGACGACTGCATGAAAAGATATTTTTAAACTTTCGTCTCTATTCAGTTCGGTTTCTATAATTACAGTTTGTTTTTTGATAAAATATTTGAAAGATTTTTGTTAAAATACAATTTGTTCAATGCATGGAGACATTCTAAAGGCGTGAAAACGTTTTCGAAGACTACAATGCAATGCTATCATACTTCATTGAACTACACTAATTATTTAATATATTATTTAGGCTGTTTTTCTTGCACCTAGCATTTTCCTTGCTGAAGTGAGGTGTAAAATTGTGTGTTTCGCTCGGCAGCAAAGGTATTCTGCGTCTCGTACCTTTGAAAGCCTCGCTATGTTCAGGATTCTAGGATTGAACCACTCGCTTCGCTCATGGATCAGTCCTAGAATCCTTCGCTTGCTTGACTTTCTATACAACTACTCGTGCCAAAAACAACTTTGCAGCCTTGTATTGTTTCTTTTTTTTTTTTTTTTTGGGTGGGAAATCATCAAATAACTTCTCCCGCTCTGGGTGGAGCGGGAGGGCGTGTCAGACTTTTACTGACTAAAACCCACCCGTGTTCCCTCAGTTGCCTGTGTGCCAGGGGCGGCGGTATCTCTTTCGAACAACCCGCACCCCCGGCAGGCATCGACCCTTGCGGGCCCCTCTGTTGCTGCTGACATCTCTTTGAGGCGCGCGTGGAACACAACGCGCCGTCGACCCGGGCTTGGTCCTTACCGGACAGCGAGGTACCCATTACTCGCCGTCCGCAAGCCCGTGCCTACGGTGGCCGGGAATCAGCCTGGGATTCCCGACGCCCAGGGCGTCTCCTGCGAAGGCCACGGCTGTGAGGGCGCATGTACTGCATCTCCCTCACGTGCGCCGCCTCCCTCTTTGCGAGCATAACTGCTTCGCTGAAGGAGGCGACTGCCAGCCATGCCCTCTCGCTCCGTACCATGGCCTGGACCAGGGTCGGACGCGAGAGATCGCCGCCGCCGATCACCTCCACGAGGACACGGCGTTGCTCCGCCCAACCTGGGCAGACCTCCACCGTATGCTCCACCGTGTCCTCTGGGCGATCTTCGCAATGGAAACACCCGGGCGTTTCCTCCCGCCCTATCCGAAACAGGAACCTCCCGAAACAGCCATGTCCGGTGAGGACCTGTGTCAGGCGGAAGGTGAGGACGCCATGCCGCCTCTCAAACCACTCCTCAAAGAGGGGACTTACCGCCGCAATCGTGGCGTGCCCAGCACTGGGTTGCGACAATCGCACTTTCCACGTCGCCATGAGATCCTGCCGGAGCTCTGTCCGCCGTGCCGCGATTTCCCGCGGCAGCGGAGTTACGCCCCGGCGTTTGGCCTCCTCGCGCCACTCCCAAGTGAGCGCGAGGACGTTTGCCTCCAGATCCCATGGCGGTAATCCGGCAAGGAGGCCCGCCGCCTCACCGGAGATCGTGCGGTATCCCCGGATCATCCGGATGGCCATGACCCTATGGGCCGCCTTCAACCGGCGTGCTGGTTGGCGCCTCAATGTAGGCGCCCACACCGGCGCCCCGTATAGGGCCATGGCCCGCACGACCCCAGCCTTGTATTGTTAATAACAATTAAATTAATTAATAATCAATTAATTAATTAATTATTAATAATAATTATATTAATTATTTAATCATTAATTTAATTGTTATTTGTTAATAACAATTTTTTTGTTATTGTTCATCGAATCGTGGAGCGCCTTAAGTTGATTACTGAGAAATGCGCGTACTGAATGGACAGGTCCACTCAATCTATGTGGTTCTTTCTTCAAAAGACTATTTCAGACACCCATCTACACAGTCTTCAAGATCCGACCAAGATAATGTCTGGACTTTAAAAGAGACTGACCTCTGAGTTTGTTTCGGCCTTTCTTCTCAGAATAGTCAGATAGGAATCGCCGACCTCTAGTTTTAAAAATATGGTTGACGCATAAAAGTGTTTGTATAAACCTACTTGCAGAAATAAAATCACTTAAAATTTATAAGAAATACAAGAAAGTACTGAAACGTACAAAATAGCTCATCAAAAGTACCTTAAAATTGACTGATCAGAATCAGTCAAAATATTTTAAGGCATCCTAACTCACCGTTATGATCATGTTCAGGCAGATACCCAGGTCCAGACGGGCCGGATGGACCTGATGGGCCACTGATGCCCGGAGGTCCGGGCGGGCCGGATGGACCTGATACAGAGTACGGCTCGTCTATGGGTGGTGCGGAGAGGGGACGAGGTATTTCATGGGCTGGTTCACTGGAAAGGAAAGTCTTGTGTAATATTTATAAAATTAATACATACATGGGTCGGAAAATGGTACCCAGCTAGGAAAAAAAAACTGTTTTAAGTTATATAAAACGCAGGTTATGAAAATGAGCCGCAAATGCAGGTTGGGAATGGAATGAAATATATTCAGAAAAATCGATTCCTTAAATACAAAGTCTGCTGCAAAATTAATACATAGTGGGTACATATAAAAAAAATTGTGAACAATTATAACGAAAATAAAATACAGTATGTAGGGTATTTAACATTATTATGTTAAATACCCTACATACTGTATTTTATCTGTGAGGGTGATATTCTGCTACATAAGTATCTAAAACTGTATTTCCATATATGTGGTGAATATCGAAGAGGCGAATCTCTGACATACGACAGGTGTGCTAACCTGGAGGAAGCTGTGACGAAGTAGTGTACACTGCACACCCATCCGAAACCATACCTTAGCAATGACGCTTAACGAACAAGCTAAAAACACCGTACTCGCTCCGGCTAGCTACTCAGTCAGATCAAAGGCAAAAGTATTTTGCACACCGATCCAAACACAGACCTAAAAAATTGCCTGACCTCTCCAAGAAGACGTAATCGCTGCCTTTTTATTCGCTTTACTAAAGATTCGTATCTATAAGACTTTAACACACCCATCAAAATTCAAGCCTCCACTTACTCGTATTCACCGGCATGGACCTTCCTCCAACATTGTCCGTTGAACAGATCGAAGGCGAACAACCAATCGTCTGCTGAGTGCACATAGTCTACTCCTTGCTGTAGATCGAAGAGTCGAATCTCTGATAGAAGACAGTTGTCAGTTTTTGGAGGGGCGTTGTTGCTGCGAAAGAAAAACATGATAAAAATACATTTTGGAGACTAATGGATACATAATTAACTTATAATATTCCCACAGCTGGGACACTGCCCTCCTCTCATCGAGAGGGAGTGGGCTATCCACCACTTAGGCCCAGTGGGGGTATTATATGATAATTTACACAAAGCGCCTGTCGCCTGGGTGTCGTAGAAGGCGACTAAGGGACTTACTAGAGAATGGGCAGCAGCATTCTCTATGCATTTTACCACCATACTGCGATCGCCAACCCACCTGACCAGCGTGGCGATTATGGCAAAACCCCCTTTTGGGAGAGGCCTATGACCTGCAGTGGACGTCTTTCGGCTGAAATGATGAATGATGAAAGCGCTACCTAGGTTTGAGCCTACGACCACAGCTCATAAGTCGCGGCAATTAACACTAGGCCACCACTGCCCTACTGACTAACAGATACTTATTCTTTGTCATGTTTACCGCAAATAAAAGTATTTCCTCTCCAAATCTAAATATGGAATACCAATTGACTTACTTGTTTTGTTTTTTCTAGGCTCTGTGTTCACGACTTACCATCAAACATACCACAAGGTTATTTGCCACAAAAAAGCATTACTTACTTGAAGGAAAAGCTAAGACATCTGAAGGGCGCGTCGTTGCACGCGTGCCCGCACGCCTGCTCGTCCGCGACGCGCGCCTGCCCGCGCAGCGACGGGCCCGTCAGTTTGGCTGCCTTGTCGTATTGGAGGTAGCATTCTAGAATACAAGTTATGGGGTACGTAGGTATTGAAAGAGTTGTGAGTATTACAACTTCATGAGGTTTTTGTGCTGCTAAGCCCATAGGCTGTGTCCAAAGAGAATTAAACCACTGATATACCATTTTCGTCTCGGCACACTACTCACCACTGCGGGCCGGGGGACGAAGATAATACAGCGGTTGTGATTGATCCATGCAACAATGTCAGGACGAATGTTGCAGAAATAGTGATTCGGAAGTCAGTTTTGCAACAATAATATCGATATCGATAAAATCGACGTCCATTAATTCTACATTTTTTTAAACTATACTGATAGGGTGTTAACTGGGTGCAAACAAAACACGGACGTAACACTTATTTAAGTTAAATTCAATTAAATCAATCAGCAAATTTAATCGACTAATTTAAAGCATATCTAATAAAAATAATAGCAATGTCAATCCCTGTCGTAAAGAACAATAAATTCTCATAAATGAAATTCAAATTCTTTCAATTCCGGAATATTTCAAAATCTAAAATGTAAAATTACTTTTTATCATTAGGAACCATCGATAAAAAAAATATCATCCATTTCTACTTTTTTGTACAAATATAATGAGACAGACGTATTGACAATACCCTAATGATAGAAAGGGACTTTTTAATAAGACATCAACGCGGTATACTTTTTTGTGCGATTTTACGTAAACAACCAGTTTGTAAATACCTAATAATGCTTAGCGGCTTTTCTGGTGGTCTCACTTTATTAGCTCAGAATCAGTTGAAAACATAACCTTCATTGCAGCCAAGTAAAATTTACAACTCATGGAATTTTGGTTTTTGTACTACGTCATCATTGAAATTCAATAAACGGTTTTACAACTCGAACAAATGTTTGTACGGGAAAAACACAGGGCCGGCGACCATGGCTACAGTAAATGAATTTGGACCTACGTTGAAATTTTTCACCGGTTATTAAATAAAAAATAGCTGTTCCATTCATTTTGATCGCTTATGTACTGCACTTTTCTATGTTACAGCATTTTTTTTTCCACAGGAAAAAAAATTGCTTTAGTGGAACCATATGCCGAATTCATGGTAACCCTGAATTTAGCATATGAGTCCCACTAGCTAAAAAAAGTTTGCGCGTGCACATACGTGCCACCGTGCATTTTTAACCGTCTTCAAAAAGAAGGAGGTTATCATTTCGACATGTTTATATATCTATGTTCGGGCACAACTCCGCCATATATAGACGGGTTTGTAAAATTCTTTTTTTGTTCTAAAGAAGTTTATTCCGAAATGGTCCCATATAAATTTCATATGGATCTGATGATGCGTTTCGGAGACAAACAACGGAACTCTTAAAAAAATGACAGCAAATCAACCGCGATTGCTGCTGTCGCATAAATATGCATTGTTTTGACCCCAAGGATGATGAAATTTCGAATTGGTGTATACTACTTATAACTAAAAACTGAAAAAAAAAAAACTAAAAAAAAAACAACCGACTTCCGGGAAAACACTAAAAAGTGAAAATTAACTTTAATTTCGGAAGGCGGTGATCAAAAATTTAAGTAGATATCCAAAGTCACCGACTTCCGAAATTAAAGTTATTTTTCACTTTGTAGTGTTTTTCTGGAAGTTGGTTGTTTTTTTTTAATAATCAATTAACTCACCCTCATCTTTATTCTGCACATCATCATACAATGCAGGTTCACAGCCTCTTCCGTAGTTTCCT
Organism: Polymixis lichenea; assembly: GCA_949091785.1. Classification (NCBI taxonomy): domain Eukaryota; kingdom Metazoa; phylum Arthropoda; class Insecta; order Lepidoptera; family Noctuidae; genus Polymixis; species Polymixis lichenea. The sequence goes on along the minus strand of OX420958.1, from coordinate 9,705,777 downwards.
CTCGAGTACAACTCATGCCCGCTGTTGGGACGTAGCCCACGCCCTTTCTCTAGAGAGGTCGGTGGTGATGACGTTAGGATGCAGTTCTCTAGGTCATCGCCTATGGTTGGGGAGTCGAATCTAGGAATAGAAAAGAGAATAGATGATTTAAGGGGCCAATGTGGCTGACTGCCCGGAAAGCATTATTCTAGACATGTTTGAACATCAAAGATGCAGATTGTAACCATTGAGATTTTACTACCGTCCGATTTGTCCCAGGAGTGAAGCAGTACGGACTAAAAAAAACGCTTTTCTAAATCGATTGACGAATAGAAACTAACTATAGACTGTTTCTAGGAATAATGATTTAGCTTACACATCAATGATATTTTACCTTTAGATGTGTTACCGGCGCTCAATATTGGTAATATAAATGATAGGTAATTGCCTGTCGTGTTATTGATAACGAACCATCCAGTGACGCGGCGACACTGTAGTGACGTAACTAAATACATATATATGTCTCTTTCTAACAACAGGAATCGGTATGAGTTTTGTTCTTCGCGCACTGTATGATTGTATGTATAAGTAGGTTACTTACCTTAATGGTTTACACTAGTTTTGAGTGCTTTAAAGATGCCCTTACACGGGCAATTTTTTGAGCAATTATTGCTCGGCACCACTAATAGATCAATCTGGATCAATTAAGTGGAGCAACAACAGGAATCTGGAGCAACAACAATAAATTTCCGATGTGTTTCGGCAATATTGCTTCTGATTGCTCCATATAATTCATGAGTTGCCGCATTTCCAATCGGTTTGGAATTTTTATGTCAATTTTCTTTCTATCTCGTTTGTACGTATAACTACGTCTCGTTTTTGCTAGAGGAACCGGCTGGCGGCGGAGGCGGCGGGGGAGGCGCACTGCCTAGTTTTTTTAAGTTCCTCCGTATTATGTGACCGTATCTCTGGCAACAGGTTGCTACATGTTGCCATTGCCCTAAATTTCTGGATGTAGTCGTGACGTCACATTGCCGAGAATTGCCTAAGACGGAGCAATTTTAGTTGCTCGTGTGCACCTCTATGTTCGTGTATGACGTGTCTATTTATAATAACGTCATTGTTACAAAAACATTCGTTCGTTCGTTTCGTTCAGCCTGCTATTGCAATGCTGGAAAACGCTTCTCTCAAATGACGTCACAACATCTGATTCTACGCCTTTTTAGGTGCTGCGTCGTTGGTCTATACAAGTTTTGCCAATTCGTGAGTTCCATTCAAGAACCCATCTGTTTTGGTTTTTATTCCTCATTCGGCAGACATGGCCAACCCACTGCCATTTCACCTTGCTAACTCTGCAAGCTATGCCTGGTCTTAAATTCCATCTTAGCTCCTACGTAAGCACTTACCTAAAACTGAATCCTCTGCAGAAGAAAGCATGAGCCCTGATACATTCTGCCTCACAGGCTCCGAGACCGGCCACTGTTAACGCAGCTCGTATGGCCGAGTCACTCACTGCTGCTCCGGAACGAACGTGCCAAAAACATTCTGGAAAAGAAACAAAACATATTCTCATACCACGAGCTCGATACTGTTATATTCTAAATTATGTCATTCAAACCTAACCTTTTTTTTTAAATATTTATTTGAAAAAAATCCTTTAATTTATTTTTTTATCTTTTCACTTTGATGGCGAGAAGCGCTTAAGAAACGCTTCACGCCATCAAACTGAAAAGTTACAATTTTTTTTTAACGTTATTTTGAACTTGTAAGAAGCTAACCTTAATATAATTAACCTTATAAAAATTAATAATAGATCTAATCCTTTTCTGTATAATTTTAAATTTATGATTTTCTCTAGTCACTGAGTTGTTTATTTATTTATTAGTTATTTGTTGTGAATGATGTAATAATTTTCTATATGCACTGTATGTTTAATAATGCCTTTTGGTGGCACTCATTGCCTATATTTTGTTTTTTAATATGCGGATAATGTAGTGGGCTGCAGTATTGTTATTCACTCCTATTATTCTTTTTTATGTTAAAATTATATATTGTAGCGGTTTATTGTCCCTAAATAAAATAAAATAAAAATAAAACCTTAATTTAAACTACTAACTAATTATTACGTAATAAATAACTAATTATAAGGTTCGAAGTAAGTTCATTTCTCGATAATGGCTGAATCCTCGTTATCGAGAAAATAAACTCCTTAATTTCGATTTTAGAATACCTTTACTGAGTTTACGGGTTTGTCCTAACATACATATTTATTTTATTAAATACTTATTGCTACTAAATATCTTGAAATTCTTTCCCCATAGTAATTTGTTATTTTCGGTGTAACTCGTCTTTTCTCTCTTACACTTTTTGTATTATATTTATTTTCAACAAGTAGGTACTTTATACTCATCACTAAAATAGTGTTCTAGGTAGGAATCATTTTTCATTTTCTTTGTTATTACACGCTTTATATTAGCTTCACTTGTATGTTTGTTTGTATGTATGTTTGTTTGTAACCGACTCCTTATGGCGCGATTTTGACCCACTTCAAACGGTCAGATTTCATTTAAAATTTGTAAACTTATCGAGGACCGATGACAATTCAAAATTTTTAAAAAAAGTAGATAAAAAACAAAAAATCACGCTTTTGTAGTTAGCATAACTAAAATATTGGAAAAAATAATAGTTTAAAAAACTAAAAAACAAGCTTTAAAAACCAAACGAAAAAGTAGAAAAAAAAATCATTCTATTAAAAAGCGTGGGGTGCTTGATATTAATTTACTATAAAAATACATCAAAAAGCACCCCACGCTTTTTAATAGAATTCAATTATTTTCTACTTTTTTTAGGTTTTTTGGTTTTTAAAGCGTATTTTTTTTTATACATTTGTTCTTAAACTTTTTGCTAACTAGGAATTTGATGAGTCTTATCTATAATTGTTTTATGATTTGTAATTTACTTTTTAAACCTTCGCCCATACACATTAAATCCATAACGTATTCTCTCTTCTTATATTTTCATTGTCCTTAAAGTACGGTAATAAAGCTCCTAGTCGGGGAATAATATTGTTGGTACCGAATTTCATAACAACCCGCTGGCACACAATGTTCTTTGAATTTGGAACTTAGACTAAAAAACCGTATCGATAATACTGTAATCGTAAAAACTGTAAGCCTTTACAACACTTATTTAAAAAAAACTGTTTTTTATGGTAGGTAGTTATGAAAAGCAGAATATTCTCCTCTGGAATAAAGGTGTCTTCATCTTGGGCTAGCTTGAATCCTTCGCTGCAACCAAGATTCAATTCTAAACTCCCTCGTTTCAGACAATATCAACCCTTACGACATTCAACCATAAATCTGAAGTCGCTTATTTCTGGTATACCTTTCCTTTTTATATCTCCTCCAAGAACCACAAATGTTGTAAATACAATATCGACCCTTACCACTCTCCACCCAAGGTTTATAGTTGATAGTGACACAGCCCTGGTCTTGCGGCATGGCGTAGACGTCAGAACTGCTATCTGCTGTTATCTCCAGACCTCTGTAGGGTCGCTCGCTAAGGAAGCAGTTGTCGGTGCCGTGGGAGTTTGAGTAACTAGAACAAATATTAGCACACGATGAAGAATTTGTGAGGTTTTCCAGATAAAGTTTGGGCAGACGCGTGCCTATAGTATGCCCACATTTCCCTACTTATGTTTTCAGTCTGAGGAGGTAATCCTATTTCCATCAACCGGACACAAATCCAGGCTCCGGGCTGCTACTGAGAAATTCCAGATAGAAAAACCCAATTACACTTTGCCCGGCCTGGATTTCGAATCCAGGACCTCGTACTCAACAAATAGTTTGGAGAATTGTTTTCGATTTTATGTATTTTGTTTTCCCTTCTACTCTCACACACGTTCTCTACATCTATTGTTATCTATCCTCCTATCGTAGTTATGCCGGCAGAGATTTCTTTAGAATCAAGCATCATCTTTTTAGGTTTTATTCTGTTCCTTTCTTTTTGTCTGTTTATATGTCTGTACATGGCTTAATGATCCAGCATCCAAATCTATCCGGTAATTTTGAATTTACAGGATTTTAAACAGTTAAGGTACCTACCTACTATTCGTACTTTTGATGCCACTTTTCGAAAGGATTAAGATGAGTTATCCCTTCATCATTATCATCATCATTTCAGCCAAAAGACTTCCACTGCTGGACGTAGCCCGCCCCCAAACTTGGGGAGGTTTGTCATAATCGCCACGCTTGGCAGGCAGGTTGGCGGTTGCAGTATGGTGGTGAAATGTATAGAGAACGCTGCTGCCCATTCTCTAGTAAGTCCCTTAGTCGCCTCTTCGACAGCCACGGGAAGAAATGGGGAGGTGCTATTCTTTACGTCCGGTACCACACGGAACCGTTACCAAAAATCAAAATAGTTTCGCTATTGGTCCAAAGACCACAACCATCTAGACTCAATCAAATCAAATGATTTTATTTCACATAAACCTACAAGGGCACTTATGAAACGTCAGAAGCTAGGTGCTCTCCGGCTGGTGGAGTACCAGCCGGAGAGCAAGAAGCAAAAAAGTTTCCGCAAGAAAAAAAAAAGTAAAAGAAAGTAGATCCATTAACCTATCTAAATATTACTGTTACCGTTCAATCAAAATCTGTACTCACCGATAACTATAAGACACGCATTTGAACTCCCTCTCACTGAAGCACGCAGCTTCACATTCCACCACATTGCGAGATATCAGTGCTCTTCTGATAGCACCGGTACCCAAGGACATGCCTGGGCGACGGCGGGAGGAACAATCTGAAATATAGGTAAACAAACCAAAAATTTTAATGGGCCAACTCTAAATAGGAGGTTAGTAATTGTTACATACTCATTATAAATGATCATTTCCGAAATTAAAATTCTTGAAATAGGGCAAACTTTATTATTGCCTTCAAGTAAACACGAATTATCGGCGGGCTTCATGTTTATAATACCCACTATCTTCCCATTACCGTACTGCCATTACAGAAAGTCATTGCGGGTTGGTAGACAATAGTCATTAATTTCTTCTAATTGTTTGTTGTAATGCAAAAATCGAAACCGACAGTCAAACGAAATTATCACGGTAGAATCAAGGATCACGATTTTTCCATGAAAAATCCCGCTAAGCGAATCCTAGGCAATTATAAGATGAATTGAATGTCTTTATAGTAAAATTCTATTAGAATGACTAAATAATAACTGCATGGAAGTCTTACCCTTTGTCCTCCCATCATCACTTCGATCAATAGAGTCATGATGATGCGGCTTTGGTTTATAAAAATTCGATTCTCCATAATCTAACCCATTTTGTCCCCCTGAATTCCCAGAGTTGTTCCATCGCCCCCTTTTCCATGACCCATAGCCATATCTGTTTCCAGTCCATGCACCTCCATTTTTGCCCAAACTTTGGTAGTCAAAAGTGTCCCCATTTTTGCCCAAACTATGGTAGTCAAAAGTGTCCCCATTTTTGCCCAGACTATGGTAGTCAAAGTTGGTATTTGAATGGGGTTTGACCCCATAGGATGGCCGTTCGACGTCGGTGGATATTTGCCAATGGCTGATGGATTTGTGGTAGTCATTCCTATCTTTGTAGTATCTGTCGTAGCCGCCGTATTCTCCGCCGTATTTGCCCCAATTTTCTTGGTCGTCATTGCTCCGGGCTAACCCTAGAAAGCAAGATGTAAAAGGGATTATTTTACTATCGTATTTTGCAGTGATACCTACATTCTGCAGATTTATTTGCATAGATGATTTATTTTCAAATCAGCTAGAATGCACGAATAAGTTACAAATGAATAATAAATGATTTTATTGCTGTAAATAAGTTTGTACAAACACTTTTTTTTTTTTGAGGGTGGGAAATTAGCAAATTACTTTTCCCGCTCTGGGTGGAGCGGGAGGGCGTGTCAGACTTTTACTGACTAAAACCCACCCGTGTTCCCTCAGTTGCCTGTGTGCCAGGGCAACGGTAACTCTTTCGAACAAGCCGCACCCCTAGCAGGCTTCGGCCCTTGCGGACCCCACCAGTTGGTGCTGACATCTCTTTGAGGCGCGCGTGGAACACAACTTTTACACGTCAATCGTATTTTTAAAACTAGATGAGGTCGGCGTTTTGTAACTAACTACAATGAGAAGAAAGGTCGAAACAAACTCAGAGGTCACAGTCTCTTTCAAAGTCCAGAAACCTTGGTCAGATCATATGAAGACCATGTAGATTGGTATCTGAACTAGGAAAGAACCACACAGATAGAATGGTCCTGTTCAGTCAGTGCACGAATTTGCCAGTAATCTTGCAGCTCAACATTATATTTATAAGCTGCTATGAATCAAGCCTTTCAATAGCTTCACAAAGAACACAGAGATATCGATAATCGTAACTTAATTACATGATTGAGCAATTCTAGCACATCACTGAATGCATTTTGTCGTTAAACTCTGATTTTTAATAAGCTGGAATAAAATGACAGCTGCGGTAGACCGTTTTTTGTCAACATGATAGTTATTCTATAGTAAAAACGGCTGTCATTTTGCTTCAGTAAATTAAAAATCAGAGTATACTAGACTATTCGGAAGTTGCCATGACATTTGAAAAAAAAAAACAAATGTGACTCACCTTGATTGATCTGATAAGGCACATAGTGCCTATCTTCATATCCTATTCTTCTATTCCCAGAAGGACCTCTTCTATGCCCATCAAAGCGATCTCTATGTCTTCCATCAAACCCGTCATACCTATCCCTCCATCCAGTTTGAGCCCCATCCCCGTCTGGTATCCTATTAGTCTTTGAGGATAAAAAACCAGAATGCAAGACCCCTGGACCTTTCAAAGTATCTGGGCAGTTAGGTTCTAAGCTATTTCGGTCGAGCTCGAAAAAATCGAAGTCTTTATCTTCGACAAAGTCTCTTCGTAAGTCGAAGGCTTCTATCGGCTTTGTCATCAACTCGCAGAGGCCTTTGCCGCGGAATGTGCGGTCTAATCTGTAAATAAATGTTTTCTAATTTAATATAATCATAACATGGCTATATTCCCGGAGGGATACGAAGGTGTGTAGTACGTTCAAATCTTGGGAGTTATGTTTAAGAGTCAGAGCAGACCGAACTGCAAAATACTCGCGTATGGTCGAGCAAAATTTTGATTGCTCGAACACGCAGGCGGCATGCTCGCCCCTCCGTGAGCAAGCTTCGTTGAAAATGGGTTGCGAGGCGGGCGTGCATGACCAGTTTGATCAACTTTTCTTCGCCCATGATTTTCAACTGACGCCTGCAGCGCGGAAGGCGAGTATAACTTTTGGACGTGTGCTTACTAAAGCACACGTCCAACAGTTATACTCGCTGAGGCATACTCTCAATATATATATTAGTCTATGAGGCATACTGAGTTGGGGCGGCGCGCTGCCGCGGTTCGAGCGCGCTCGCGCATATAGAACGTACACTCGAACACGCATCTTGCAAGCTCGAGCATGGTCGAGCATCAAGTTTGGATGTGTATTTAATTTTACAATGTATGGAATTGTCATAAGATTATTTTTTCAGTAGTCTCAGAAAATGCTCTGCCATGCTCTGCCTTTGATGTGCGTTGACGCTCAGTCTCCATCAAACGGGCACTAATCTAAACTGCTGGTTGGTACTGAGAATTTCCTGATGACAAAATTCAATTACGCTTTGCTCGATCTGGGGATGAACCCAAGACCCCATGGTCAGCCATTGCCCTTGCGAAGGCGGTCAAATCATGATTTGAAATTTCGAAACACCAGAGGCATCACAAGTGCCTTGACATTGCCAGAGATATAGCTGAAGTATTTGATTCTGATCGTTTTAAAGATCGGTAAAGATTCAAACTAGATTAGAAATAAACTTTTCATCCCTTTATTGTTCTTGTAATCGGTACTAAAACAGTGACAAATAAATTTTCAAAATTGCGCCAGTGTATCAAATACAAATATAAATTTGTAATTGACCTTTTTACATTCATGTCATTTTTTTTTATTAAACTTATTCATTCATTACTTAAAAGTGTATCTCATTTATTTTCTTATTGGAGGAGATGAGAAGTAGAGTATATGACTCGAGAGCAAAAATATTTTTCCCTCAGGCGATGTACTTTGAATCCCTCGCTACGCTCAGGATTCTATTTTAAAATCACTCGCTATGCTCGGGATTCTATTCTAGAATCCTTCGCTTCGCTCTGGATTCAAAATAGCGCCCTCGCCGTAAATATATACTACTGAATACTACCGGTCTACCGAATGATAATCTATCTTATTATTTATAAAAGAGAAAGGTCACTCATTCATTCACTCAGTGACTAAGCATGAAATCTCAAAAACTTCTGGACCTAAGCAGTTGAGATTTGGCATAGATATAGATTATGAGTAGGAAACGCCAGCTAAGTAAGGATTTTAGAAAACTCCCCCCGTAGAGGGGTGAAATAGAGGGTGGAAGTACGTTTGAAAACAAATTTTCAACATTGACGCGGTTAAAACCCCGGACAGCAGCTAGTACAATATAATTCACTGACAGCAGCATGAATGGGCTGCTCCTCCAATTTAAGATCACTCAGCGCACTATGGAGCAAGTTATGTTCGAAGTTTCTATAAAAGAACTGGAGTTACCGACATAGCTTGTAGAGTAAGCAAACTGAAGTAGCAGTGGGCTGGCCATGTTTGTCAAGGACCGCTGACCGGTGGAGCAGACGAGTTCTGGATTGGAGACCACGTATCGGCAAGAGTAGTGTGGGAGGCCCTCCAGCAAGATGGACTGACAACCTCAAAAAGGTGCCTGGGACAGACTGAAGGCGGAAGGCGGAAGGCAGGGTGTTGTGGCGCAGCCTGGGAGAAGCCTATGTCCATCTGTGGACATTGGCTGAGTTGATTGATTGATTGAACATGACATTTTGGAGAGCAGTTCCTTATATAACAAAGGTGAGCAATAAGGAAGGATCTTTGAAAATTCATCCACTAAAACGGAGATGAAAGCTTGAGCCTCATTTTTGCCGATAGGGAATCACAGGCTTATCACTAATAAAATTTCACTTAACAAAAGTAGGCCATATACAGGATAAGTTTTTATCCAGTGCGCAAACTGTAACCATGAATTCAGCATATCATTCTAGACCCCCAGCGCAGAAATTTTTCGTCGGGTAATATTTCTTCAAAATATTTACAAAGTATTTCTTCAAACTGTAACCATGAATTTATTCATTTTACAGTTTGCGCACTGGATAAAATCCTGTATGTAGTTAATATCTAATGAGAATGGCCTAGGTTTCTTGTACAGCCTATTAAATGGTAATCATACGAGAATAGCTTTAGGAAATGCTAATTTCATTTTCACCATAAGTCATATGGATAAATAGTTTAAAGTCCCGTTCTAACGAGGCGACAAAGAACAGCGAATTGCTCGGAACTTGCTGAAGAATTCGCTAAGTGTAACTGCAATTTTTTTTTTTCTCACCACAATATTACAGAATACATATTAGATGGTAACAGAGTCTAACAACATTTTAATATTGTTAGAGACTGGTGCCTAAACTATGCTGTAGGCCATTTAACCATAGACTTTTGTTGATTAAGTTATTTGTGTGTGGAAGTGAGTGTGTGTGTGTGTGTTTGTAAGGGCATATAGGGCTGCACAATACTTAAACCCAATGCATTTATTTTAATTTAAACATTAAGTAAGAGAGCAGTTGTGGAGCGACTGCCTATCTGACCTCCACAACCCAGTTACTGGGTAATACAATACCCCCTGGTAAGACTGATTGTCAGACTTTCGGGCTTCTGACGACCCGTAACAATTGTCAAACATCCACAAATGGCAGGCAGTACGATCGATCAGTTTAAACTACGCTTGCCGCGGTTGGTCCGTGGATGTGTGACCATCTTTACCTACCAAAGCACGTTAAGCCGTTAGTCCCGTCTGTCTTTCGCGGATCTTTGATAGTTATTACGGGTCGTCAGAAGCACAAAAGTCTGACAACCAGTCTTACCAGGGGGTATTGTATTACCCTGTAACTGGGTTGTGGAGGTCAGATAGGCAGTCGCCTTATTGCTATCCTTAAGCACTAAAGATAACAGCTGGAATAGAATCAGTATACATAGTTTCAGCTCAAAATAAAATACTCTAAGAATTGATATCAAATTTTCGATTTCATATGTTTCTTCAATTCAAATCATAACAAACGTGTCACCCCGTGGTCTCGAACGTCATAGTGCGAAATCGGTAGAGTTGCCACTAAAATTGGTATAATTCGTACCGAAAATCGGTATATGACAAAAAAAAAATACAATATTCAATTACATTCGTATATTTATTAAAATTATTTCGGTAGGACAGAGCCCATATCGGTAGAAATACCGAAAAATCGGTAGGCACTACGTAGGTCAATAACTTTCCACGTTACTTGCCAATATCACGATAAATCTCCTCCGAGTGATGTGTTTATTTCAATTTGAAAAGTTCGGTTTCTGGTGTCAATGCACTAAAAATTCTCGTAACTTCCGAACATGTAGAGATAGGATTAAAAAAACCTTCCAATATCGTTTGATATCACACAAAAAAGCCGTGCCCTTGGTATGTATATACCCTTTCCGTTACACGTTGAATACAGCTGCATCCTCTTTGGAAAAACCCTAAGCTGAAGATGATGACCACTTGGTACGGTATTATGGTTAAGTAGATACATAATCAAAAATCAAAATCAAAAGTCATTTATTCAAACTAGACTGAGAGTCAGCTCTTTTTTAATGTCAAAATTACATAAGATAGTCCCTCAAAACGCCCGCCCTTCACCAGTTTCTAGTGCTTTAGCTGGGAAGAAGAAGTGGCGCAACAAACTCCCCAGCAGCACAGCTGTCTGTTAAGTTAGAAGAACTTGATTCTATACAGTGGTAGGTAATTAACATTGCGAAACACAAAAACATTAAATTTGCCATATGTCAGCTAGTACAGGCCTATATACCAACAAAACATTGAAAACATAGTACAGGCAAATAAAATAAACCATTATATGAACTAATATAATTATATAACCTGTCAGTAGTCAAGCTAATACTGGTGAAAGAACATGAACATTGTCTTGAGTTAATCAAGACAATGTTCATGTTCTTTCACCAGTAGATTCTGAGCCCTTCATCAGCAACTATTTTAACGTCATTCGCACTAAATGTTTTCGTCATACCCTGCTGGTCTCGCGATCTCATTCGCACAATGGCCACAGGTACTCGAAGCAACCTTGGTGGCGTTCCAGTTATGTCACTTCAGTTCACATTATATGTGCACCATTATATTTATATGTAGACGATTCACATCATCTTTTATGCAAATTATTATTGTTTAGGGCCGGATTGGATGACCTGTATTTTTTTTATCTGTGTAGATTATTTATGCATATTTTTGGTCTTGGTTCATTCGATATTTAAGGAAGAAAGGTTTCACCCGTTTGAAGGTCGGGAAATATCCCACGGAAACGTACTACCTACAATGAAAAAATACAATTTCAAGGGCTTGTAACTAAGACACAATAGCCGCACGAGTTGATCGATCAGGTTGCATGCCCCGGTTGGTCCGTGGATAGAGATATACAGTTTTTTTTTGTATTACCGACGTAAAATTTCTGCGCTAGGGGGTCTAGAATGATATGCTGAAGTCATGGCTCCAGGTTTTTGCGCAATGAATAAAAACTTCTTCATCTTTTCTTCTTTACATACTAAGACCCCTCCGTGCCTCGGAAAACACTCTAAGTCGTTGGTCCCGGCTATCATTCAGTGGATCCTTGACAGTCGTTATGGGTTGTCAGAAGCCTGAAAGTCGGACAACAAAGCGTATCAGTTATGCAGTCATTCCATGTAAAATATTGGTATTCAGCGGCATCCGATTAGGCAATAAGCCGACGCCAACATAGTTGGGTATCTGCCAGGGGTGCGGGTTATTCGAAAGAGATATCGAGGCCCCTGGCACACAGGCAACTGAGGGAACACGGGTGGGTTTTAGTCAGTACAAGTCTGACACGCCCTCCTGTTCCACAAAAAAAAACGGAGTTTGGAAAAGGCTAGGCAGATTGATAGATTACAATTTACAAAGATTGGAATTTAAAAAGATTCTTCATACTCATCATCATATCAGCCGAAAGAAGTCAACTGTTGGACATAAGCCTCCCCTAAAAAGGGGAGATTTGCCATAATTGCCACGCTTGGCAGGCGGGCTGGTGATCGCAGTATGGTGGTCAAATGCATAGAGAAAGCTGCTGCCCATTCTCTAGTAAGTCCCTTAGTCGTCTTCTACGACACCCACAGGAAGAAATTGGATGGAGCTATTCTTTTACGTCCGGCACCACACGGAACAGAAGAACAGATTCTTAGAAATATTAATTTCAAAATAATGTGGTAAGTCTTCATACGAAGTTATTTAAACAACTCTAGCCATTACAACAAACAGCAGATTTAACATTAACCCTGCAACAACACACAATGCTGATGCATCTGATAACAGAGCCGAGGTTAAACGTCATGGATTACGACCAAGCTGTTAGCGTAGTAACTATTATAGCAAACTATGTGTAAGTTGAGCTGAACCAGTTTGAATTTGCTCTTAAATGTATAGAGGTATGAGGGACAGGGCATAAAGTTCACTCATACTCTATAGAAAATGAAACATCCTCCGACCAGACGGGTGTTGCGTCTGGTGGGCTACTGCCCGACGGTTGATGTCGGAACGTTATATACAATAGGGTATTTTACTCTCTAAGAGTTCAGGAGTACACCCACACACAAGCCGAGAGCTGGTGGACCCTGACACCAGGCTGCAGGCAGTCTAGGGACGTCTCAGACGTCTGTTACGTCTGGACAGGAAAGACTTGCGTCTGGTGACTGGAACCATCACAGGACAGGCTAAACAAACACTTCTACACAATCGGCATAACGGACAGCCCCTTATGCAGATCCTGCATGGAGGCCGAGGAAACCGTTGCGCATGTGCTTTTCGAATGCACAGCCGTAGTCCAGATTAGAACAGAAATCCTCGGCGCACCCACATGTTACACGGATATTCTCAACAGACCACATGTTACACGGATATTCTCAACAGACCAGGAGTTATAGCCAACTTCTGGAGGGAGGTGGGCTGGCTGGAATAACTACCGAAGGCCGCCATGGCTCACGCACAATGGTCCACTTGAAGGACTAAGTGCGGAAACCAAACCCATAACATAGACATAGACATACTCTCTAAGAGAAAAAAACTATATAATTGAGATAGCTTAGGCAAAATACAGTCGGAATATTTTAGTTTTAATTCATGAAATAACAAAATAAAGTTTTAAATACAATTTAAAGATTTTAGTTTTTTAAATCTGTTATTGAACACCATGAAATAGTAGCCGCCATGTTATTATGTCATACGGCATGTCAACTCAGCAACTTTGTACTTTTATTATTTTCGTAACCAAAGTAATTTTTATTGAATTAATTTTTTGCATTCAGGAACAGCAAACCAACGATAAGTAGAAAAATAACTCATTCTTTAAATGATAAACAATTATCTTATTAAATATCAGCGCATTTGTTTATACATCAAACTGACGTTATACATAAAGCAATATGGCGTCCACTGCGTCAAGCGTTTTCGTCAAATTACGCGCGAAATTTGAAAATTTAAAATTTAAATGCATTTTTATTGCACTAATCGATTAAATAAAAATGTTGTGTTTTTTTGTGGTTTAAACTTGGTGGACACTTTTTCAAAAGTGGGTGTAATACCTTATTTTATCAGTAGCGCGGTAAACTCTGATTGCGCGATGCAGGATTTGTGCGACGTCAGGTCATCGATCGATCGTGCACATGTGGCGTTGTAGATGTCGCCACAAATATTTAAGAAGTACCGCGAGTGAAGCAGTTGCAAATTACTGCTTACCACGGATATGTTTCCTCTCTACGCAGTTATGGGCTTCTACTCTGGGGAACTCAACGAACGTAAATTAACCCTTCCTACTGCAGAAAAAATGCAACCGATATCTAGGGGCTAAGTAACAACAGCCACATGGGTTGTTAAATCCTGCTAAGCTATACTTGCCGCGGTTGGTATGTGGATGGGGTTCCACCGTTACATACCAAGACCCCTCCGTGCCTCGGAAAGCACGTTAAGCCGTTTGTCCCGACTGCGATTCGTGGATCTTTGACAGAAGTTACGGGTCGCTAGAAACCCGAAAGTATGACAACCAAGGGGTATCGTGTTACCCAGTTATTGTGTTGTGGAGGTCAGATCTGGTTAGACTGGAAGCCGACACCAACTTAGTTGGGAAAAGGCTAGACAGATGATGAAGACCTTATCTTAGAAAAAAAACTAAAAAACACGCTTTGAAAACCAAACTAAAAAGTAGAAAATAATTTAATTCTATTAAAAAGTGTGGGGTGCTTTCTGAGGTATTTTATTAATCAATTAATATAAAGCACCCAATTATTTTCTACTTTTTAGTTTGGTTTTAAAAGCGTGTTTTTTAGTTTATTAAACTACTATTTATTTTTGAAAAGCGTGTTTTTTTTTCTATTTTTTTTTTAATTATTGAATTGTCATCGGTCCTCGATATGTCTACAAAATTTAAATGAAATCTGACCGTTTAAAGTGGGTCAAAATCGCGCCCAAAGGAGTCGGTTACAGACATACAAACAAACATACATACAGGTGAAGCTAATATAAAGTGTGTAAAAAGGCACAATCTATTAGTAAATTGTATCTATATTTTGTACCAATGACAACCCCATTTTTATGGTCACACCATCACTGTCCATTCCAACGTTGCCTGGAAGAGATCGCAGAAAGCGATAAGGCCGCCCATTGAATGTTTCTAGTGTAAAAAGTTTTACTTGTGGTATGTATTTTCTGGTGTACAATAAAGCTTCATCATCATCATCATCATTTCAGCCGAAGACGTCCAATGCTGGATATAGGCCTCCCCCGAGCATTTTGGGGTGGATTGGCCATAATCGCCACGCTTGGCAGGCGGATTGGCGATCGCAGTGTGGTGGTAAAACGCATAGAGAACGCTGCTGTCCATTCTCTAGTAAGTCCCTTAGTCGCCTTTTAAGTATGACACCCACGGGAAGAAATGGAATGGTGCTATTCTTTACGTCGGGCACCATACGGATTAAAGCTTATATAAATAAATTACAAATCACGAGCAACTGGCAAAATAAAATCATGATATGCAGTGTTTTAGTCAAATTCTCAGCATCTCACGAGAAGTTGGCAGGCAACGTCTTGACTAAAATGGCTTCCTGTATGTAATATAACGTCACGCCTTGTTTTTCTGAAGAATTGGGCAGAGGCGTACCTATACTACACCCACATTTCGCCCAGTTTAAGTCCCATGTAAGGGCAAGCTTATTAAACCAGGCACAAATCTCTGCTACTGAGAATATCAATATAGAAAAACCCAAAAAAAAATTACCACACCTGGAATTCGAACACAAGAAAGACCGTCTATACTTGAAAAATATTCTAAATCTTGAGGCTAGAGGAGCAATTTTAAGATTTTAACCAAAACATAGCAATAATAATACAACATCAGAGTTCCAACCTATATGCTCACGGACCATGCAGAGAAGGGCCTCTACTAAATAGTACATAGGTACTAGTATTCATACTATTATGTAGATTGTAAGATTAAATTGTTCTAAACTATCTGAGAAGACTACTGTTCAAGACGCGAAGATTTTACCAAGATAGGAGATAGTGTGATGAAGGTTTTGAAGGGACTTGACCTGAAATATTTTTACTTTATGTTATGTGGGTAAAAGGTGTCGTTTCTTTGTTTTAACTATAGCAGTGTCAATGTCCGGTTGTACATTATCAATGGGATTTAGTCAATCAGTTTAGCGATAAGTAAGCGGGCACACCCTTTATGCCTGGAGGCTTTTATTTAAATTGTAAGTTCTGTTTACGTTTATTTTTTATTAATTATTATTTATTTCTACATGAGTACCTATAGTTTTCAATGTTTTGTTGGTATATTGGTGTGTGCTAGCTGACGGCAATATGGCAAATTTAATATTTTTCGTGTTTCGTAATGTTAATTACCTACTATTGTATAGAATCAAGTTCTTCTAACTTAACAGACAGCTGTTCTGTTTCTTCCCAGCTAAAGCACTAGGAAGTGGTGAAGAGCGGGCGTTTTGGGGGGACGGTCTTATGTAATTTTTACGGTCAAAAATAGCTGACTCTCAGCCTAGTTTGAATAAATTACTTTTGATTTTGATTTAGAAGAGACTATTAATAAAGAGGGTCGTGGGTTCGTGGCAGGCCCATTCCCTCATTCCCAAGAGCCCTTTATTGTGATCTACGTTGAAAGTACCTTATGAAGTTCATCGATTTTTAGGAATCCTGTTTTGGGTGACCATTCAATATTCTGTCGTTGGTATCTTCAAATAACAAACGCTTTGTTTCACTGTAAGATAGGGCAGAGGTATTATTACACCCACATTTTGCCCGTTATGTTAATAGATGGAGTCTTTTGTCATAAACCGGGCAGAAATCCACACTCCGGGCTGCTACTGAGAAATTCCACATAGAACAACATTTTGCCGAATTTGACCTCCAAGGTACGGACACAAAAACAGTGGGAACATTTTGTTCCCACTGTTAGGACATAAGCTTCTTCTCTGTGAGAGGGGTTTTGCCGTAGTCAACCACACGGGCCCAGTGCGGGTTAATAGATGTCACGTCTTCGAAATTTTCGGTCCAGGACCTGTTCGTTTTCTTTCACCGTTTCGAGAAATAATTTACACAAAGTAACCTGACTGAGTTCGAACCTGCGGCCTGAAACTCGCAGGTCGCGGCCGTCATCAGTAGGTCTTTTTTTTTTGACGGTGGGAAATCGTCAAATAACTTCTCCCGCTCTGGGTGGAGCAGGAAGGCGTGTCAGACTTTTACTGACTAAAACCCACCCGTGTTCGCTCAGCTGCCTGTGTGCCAGGGGCGACAGTATCTCTTTGAAACAACGCCCCGCTCTTTGAGGCGCGCGTGGAACAACGCGCCGTCGACCCGGGCTTGGTACTCGCGGTCCGCAAGTCCGCGGCTACGGGGGACGGGAATCAGCCTGGGATTCCCGACAACCAGGGTATCTCCTGTGAAGGCTACGGCCGTGAGGGCACATGTACTGCCTCTCCCTCACGTGCGTCACCTCCCCTCTTCGCGAGCATCACTGCTTCGCAGAAGGAGGCGACGGCTGCCCATGCGCTCTCGCTCCATACCATGGCCTGAACCAGGGCCGGACGCGAGAGTTCGCCGCCGCCGATCGCCTCCACAAGGACACGGCGGTGTTCCGCCCAAGCCGGGCAGACCTCCACCGTATGCTCCACCGTGTATCACTAGGTCTTTACTGCTGCAAAGCTTAAATATCTTAATATTTTAAAGATACTTCAGATCTCACAGTGCAGAGAAGGCATGACCAACACCGTGATGACCTTAACAATTCTAACAACATTCACAACAAAAATACATATAATAAGTATTGTCAAACACATACATCTATCAAAATGTTGTAACAATTAACATATTAAGGTCGCCAAAGATCAGGAAACGCACACAATAGTGCGAACGGCTCGTGTGAACACTGTAAACACATTTGACTTCATTTTTGTTACTGATATCTGCCATCTGTGTTAGCGACTATGTTTTAGTTTGAATATCTGAGTGAACAGGGTGGCAAAGACATTGACGTACTGTTTTCTGGCGTAAACCTGCGCTAGTACAGCTTTGCGCGTATAAGAACTTCTTTCGTCGTCGAGGTCCTATCGTTGCTTTAGTGCTGCTCTTTTTACACGCTTTATATTAGCTTCACTTGTATGTTTGTTTGTTTGTTTGTTACAAACAAACAAACAAACGTTTGTATGTAACCGACTCCTTTGGACGCTATTTTGACCCACTTTAAACGGTCAGATTTCATTTAAACTTTGTAGACTTATCGAGGACCTATGACAATTCAATAATTAAAAAAAAAAATAGAAAAAAACACGCTTTTGTAGTTAGCAAAACTAAAAATAGAAAATAAATAATAGTTTAAAAAAACTAAAAAAACGCGCTTTAAAAGCCAAACTAAAAAGTAGAAAATAATTTAATTCTATTAAAAAGCGTGGGGTGCTTTTTGAGGTATTTTTATAATCAATTAATATCAAGCACCCCACGCTTTTTAATAGAATTAAATTATTTTCTACTTTTTAGTTTGGCTTTTAAAGCGTGTTTTTTTAGTTTTTTTAAACTATTACTATTTATTGTTTCGTTATTTGTGTCTGCTGCAATAGGTACTTAAGCTTTGGGCAAGGACTTCTTACGAAAACACAAGTTTATGGCCAAAAACTTTGAGCTCTATTTTATTCCAAGTTTCGACGGATTTTGGCAGAGGATGGGACATTCCAACTTATAAAACCCTGACTGCCGTCTTTAATTTTCTATTTGACAAAAAAGCAAAGAAATGGCCTGTGTGAAAATCTAAAGACGTATAATTACAGTTTACGACCTAACACTAAAACTTCGAGTATCAAAGGGATGCTGATTTTTTACTACTGAGTATCAAAGGGATGCTGATTTTGGACACAATGATTTATAAAACACATCAAAAGTGTTCAAGAGACTTAAAAAAAAATGCCGTATTAAAATTAAATAAAAAGTATGTTTAAGTATATTGTTTAAATAAAATGTTTTCGTATGTGTAGATCGATGAAGTACTCTCTGTTGTAGCGTTAATAAAGACTTTTCGCGATATTTGTTTATGCTGGATTTTTCACCTTAGTTAATCCTGACATTAAAACTTTGTAAAAATAAAAGTTTGAAAAGGTGTTTATTACATAAAATAAACAATAGTAGTCTGTATTTCCGCCGTTTTGTACAGATTTCTATCCAAAAAAATCAAGTTAACTTACTTACCTATAATTAAAGCTTTCACAGGGAAATCTCTTCTCTGTGGCACACTCTACCCTGCAGTCTTCTATCCTCTCGCAGGGCACCACTTTTCTGACATGGCTTCTTAGGGCTCGCTTCCCGGCTAGGACGCGGCGGAAACATGCTGTGGAAGAAAATGTTTGCTATAGTACTTGTAGTGTAATGGCACTACAGAAAAGATACATCGCAACAAATATCTTGAAACACAAAAAGTCAGGTGGCGCCATCTACAATGCCACATGCGAACTACGCAAATCTGGACGTCACATAAATCCTACATCGCGCAGTCAGAGTTTACCACGAGACTCACATATATACAACAACCAGACCTTAACTGTCGAGCAGTTGCCCACCAGACACAACACCCATCTGGTCGGAGGATCCTCCCTTTTCTATAGAGTATGAGTGAAGTTGTTCTCCCTGGTCCTCATACCTCTATAGTAATAATAGATCATCATCATCTGCCTAGTCTTTTCCCAACAGGAGCAACTGCCTCTCTGACCTCCACAATCCAGTAACTAGGTAATACGATACCGCTTGGTAAGATAAGACTGGTTTCTGACGACCCGTAACGAATGTTTGACGGCATGGTTGGCGCAGCGGTTAAGCAATTGACTGCTGCGCTGCGTGTCGCGGGTTCGATTCCCGCACGGAACAAATATTGGTATGACCTACAAGTAGTTGTTCCGGGTCTGGCTGTTTGTGTATGTGAGTTTAAATGTTTGTGAACGCACCCACAATACAGGAGAAATTCCTAGTGTGGGGCAACGTTTAAAAAAAAAAGAAAAAAAAAATCAAAAATCCACAAATGACTGCCGCGACCAACGGCTTAACGTCGTGTTGCACCGCAAATAAATAGACAGCACGGCCACTATACATACCAAGACCCCTTACCTCACACCAAGGTCATCAGGAGCGTCGGATATGATTGAAGTTTTGTAAGAACCCAATGGATGTTTTCGTATAAAATTTAATTTAATTATTAGAAATATACTAAAGGGTGTAACTATAGATTCACCTCTACCCAACTCATCGGGGAAAGACGTATATTATGTAATGTTGGAAAACAAAAAGTTCATTTATCAAATTTAATTTTGATGCGAAAACATCTATCAGTTTCTTAGTAAACTTCAACTATGTATACCCGACGACCCTAGTTTTCTCTATGGTGACTATCTAAAATATTTAGTATATATATACAGGGTAAGTTTTTATCCAGTGCGCAAACTGTAACCATGAATTCAGCATATCATTCTAGACCGCGCAGAAATTTTTCGTCGGTAATACGAAAAAAAATCAGCTAGTCCATACATTTTGACCGTGTAGGTATTATTGCACTTTTCTGTGAAACAGCTGATTTTTTTTTTGTAAAACCGACGTAAAATTTCTGGGCTAGGGGGTCTAGAGTAATATGCTGAATTCATGGTTACAGTTTGCGCACTGGATAAAAACTTACCCTGTATAAAAATGAATCCCAAATGGCTGAACCAATTTTGCTAATTCTTTTTTTGTTATGTTATCTTCAGGAAACGGTTTTTATGAAAAAAAAATTGAAAGTTGCACGTAACATTACAAAATTTAAGAAAACCCAACAACCATATTAACTTTCTAGTAGTATACTAATTCGAATTCAATATTCATAGTCAGATAACGTCAAAGTCCTGTCAGACAATGTCTGCTGGGTCAACTAGTCTGATATAAATAATATAAGGTAATAATAGTTGATAGTCATACTATCAAATTGGGACTAAGACCTGAAAACATAATTGTAAGAAGTAAAAATAAATATTCTAAAGCGATTTTCTCTCAAAACATTGATAGATGTTTTATAGTGACATCGTATTATCGAAACCATGCTATTATGAAATAGGTATTTGCTCAAATTTGTAATGTTTATTTCACGAAAAGACTTCTTTTGAATTGGGCTCAAAACTGCACAATTAACGGAAAACATCTGCAAAAGACAACGGTTTGTAATAAAAGATGGTGAACAAGAAACACAAGTAGAAACTTACGTCATTAAGAACATTAGTAGCTACCCAAACAAGACATTAGTTAAATTTAATTAGGTACCTACATAAGGAACAATAAATCCTAAGAACGTACTGACAAAAAATACGCGAATAGCAACCTTGATGGAGATCCGTTAAGTCAGAATTATAAATAAATATGACCTACTGAGATAAATAGAGGATTCACTGAAGTAGCATAATTAGCCAATAGGTAATGTCCTCACTAGTCCTCTTCTCTGTGAGAAAGAGTGAGCCGTAATCCACCAGGGGGAATGATAACGCGGGATGGTAGTGTCATATGTTTTCGATTGTTTGCCTCTAGGACTGTGCTGTGCCTGTTTCCTCACGATGGTTTGGTGTTATCAGGACATGTGTCATCCAGCAACCCGCACTGGGCCTACGTGGTGGATTACGGCCCACTCCCTGTGAAAGAGAGGAGGCCTGTGTCACAGCAGTGGGAACATACCTATGCTTCCTGCAAATATTACCCAAAAGTAAGGTGTTATACCAATGTGAAGCGTCAGGCGATTTGAACAATGTGCGGTGCAACTATTAATAACTGTACTGCATTACACTGCCCTGGTTGTTACTTAGTGATTAAGAGCAGATTAAGAGATTATGTCAACAGAATATAGGCAACAGCATTTTACGTACTTTTTTTTTGAGGGTGGGAAATCATCAAAAAAATCTCCCGCTCTGGGTGGAGCAGGAGGGGCGTGTAAGACTTTTACTGAACAAAGGCAAGTGAAGGACCCCGTCCTTCAGTTGCCTGTGTGCCAGGGTATCTCTTTCGAAAAACCCGCACCCCTGGCAGGCATCGGCCCTTGCGGACCTCACCAGTTGCTGCTGATATCTCTTTGAAGCGCGCGTGGAACACAACGCGCCGTCGACCCGGGTTTGGTCCTTACCGGACAGCGAGCTACCCATTACTCGCCGTCCGCAAGCCCGCGCCTACGGTGGCCGGGAATCAGCCTGGGATTCCCGATGCCCAGGGCGTCTCTTGCGGAGGATACTGCCATCTTACGCCCTTATCTGGTAATAAGCCAACAATGGATTTACAATGGCGACGATACTTTTTACTTCGAAATCAATGGTACCTAAGGCCACTATATTTTTGTAATAAAAATGATTTAAAGTTTATGTTATGTTGTATTTTGGCATGCTGTGGTCTATGTGTGACGGAGTAAATCTACCTCCTTATTACGTACCATGTTGTCCATTATTTAGTATTGTGTATATCTTTAGCTGGAGATCCTAAATAAATAAAGATTGACAATAATTTATAAAACGATCCCATTGCATAGAGTTTACAATGGTAATGATTTAGTTTAACAATATTTACACATTTTTCACAAATTAAAATAAAATATCTTAGAATTGAATTCGGGTTATTTATTAAGTTAGATATTGAGATGCAGATGTCGGATACCAGTTATTATTTGTCTAAAGCAGGAAAGAACCAGAATCCTTTCCGGGTGGAGGTTTAAATCTAGATTGACAATGACCTGAGAAGTATCGCACCGAAGGGAGGCCTTTGTTACCATCAGCGATAACAAAGGCTTTTAATGATGAAAATGACATCAACATACAAGATGCACTACAGATAAGACATAATTACATAAGACATAATCTTGAGAATCTTAACTACGGTATTCTCAGAATTTTAAAAGGTCATAATGTCATTTTGACCTCTGTGAAGAATAAGTCACACCATCGTCAGCCAAGCGTGTCGAAGACGCGGCAAAAGATTGTGGTTGCTTAGGCCACGAACTAGACTTAATGCAAAACGGTAAGAATGAACAAAGCAGGCTTAGTTTTTGCGATAAATCGGTTTAAAAAATCCCACTAATTAAAAAAAAAATAGCAGTCGTAATTGGCTAACAGAAACAATCATAATTCGTTTTGTAAAAAGCCATAATAGTATGACCTTTATTTCATTCGAATTACATAAAAGTTACATTTTTTAATTTTAGCTTCCTGACAGTGGCAAGCAAGTGATTTCGGTAAATGCTCGGGGCATTTACCGAAATCACTTGCCTGCCACTACGGCCAAGTGTACTTCACAAAGCATTAAACTGTTTTTCTTGCAAACGCCGAGACCTTGCTTTTTTGTCTTTTATTAAAGGACTTTAGGACATTAAGGCATAAAAATTTAGATATAATTTAATGTAATGTCAAAAATTGTCACAAACACTCGGGAATCGATGCTACCTGAAGGTCGGTCGTCCGTTGTCGAAATGAGAAGTTAAAAAATATTCCGCCTTTAAAGTACGGTTTATTTATTACTTTGTAAAAGACGCCAGGTGTCAGGACCTCCTGAGGACGGGAAATCATCAAACAACTTCTCCGGCTTTGGGCGGAGCGGGAGAGCGTGTCAGACTTTTACTGACTAAAACCCACCCGTGTTCCCTCAGTTGCCTGTGTGCCAGGTGCCATGGTAGCTCTTTCGAACAACCCGCAACCCTGGGTGCAAGAGGTCTTACGTTAATTATGATTCATTTTGACAGTTTCACAACATTCATGGCGGCGTTGTTTACATAGCTAAACAGACAAATTTTCGAAGTATGAAAAAATGATTCAGAAATAACCTTCAAAATGATTCGAATTCTGATCTGAATAGTGTGTTACGTAATTAGGGTGCTAGGGTAAAATGAAGTTTAACGTCTAATGCATTTTCTACAATTTTATTTTATGAATTTAATTGAATGCATAACCTAATATTGTAACCACCTTAGTCACCCCTCAGGCTGAAGCTGGCAAGCCGCAATGCGATTCTGTAAAAATCTCACAGTGAAAATTGGGTGAAGTGAGTTTGAAGTGAGCTGTGAATCCCTGGCGTTCGGTGGGATGACAGTTCATTTAAAGCTCACTTCACCTAAATAAATCACGGTGAGACATTTACACAATAGACCGGGAGGTCTGTTGTCTAAGACCGGAAGGTGATCCCAAAATGATTAGGAAAGTTAAAGAAAATACTGAAATTAAGTTCTAAATAACAGTTAACTTTGATAATAACAGTCACAATACATACTTGGTGCATTCTCCACGAGTATAACTCGGGATCCAATCACAACACAGACAAAATGACAAAACAAAAATATTGTAGTCCACAAATTCATTTTCACAGCACTTTTTCATTTGCATCATC
Source organism: Polymixis lichenea (assembly GCA_949091785.1). Taxonomy (NCBI): domain Eukaryota; kingdom Metazoa; phylum Arthropoda; class Insecta; order Lepidoptera; family Noctuidae; genus Polymixis; species Polymixis lichenea. The sequence continues at coordinate 9,681,684 of OX420958.1, read as the reverse complement.
CAAGAAATCCAATAAATGCACTTTTACACACCTCACTTTTATTACAACAATTCATAATTGTTATTGAATTAATAAATAACGTTATTTTAATTTGTTCAATTTTGATATGAAGTTAATCCCGTTCCAATTACAAACGAATTCAAAGTTGTATCATACCATAGTTTTAAAATTAGAATTTCAATTATTATTTTATTACGTTAATAATTGAATAACAACATGTATTGTTTTATTAATTGAATAATTGTTAAAAATTAACGAGTTTCTGTTTTAAAATATGCATGAATGTTTGTTTATGGGTCAATGAGATCGCGCCGCGTAACATAGTGTAACTGAACAGAGGCATTGTCTGCTATAAGCTTATATGTGAATGGAAATTCGAGTATAGAATTGCGTGGATAAGACCTTTAAATAAACAATGGGATGGTACAACAACGTTGTTAGAGATAGTCGAAGCTCTGTAGTGCAGGGGTAGCTAGGAGAGCAGTGGTGAGTATCGATCCCAAAATACATATCCAAAGTCACCGACCGAAGAGAGCAGTGGTGGCCCAGTGGTAGTGGCCGCGACATACGACTTGTAGGGTGTGCGTTCGAATCCAGACATTGTAAATAAATTCAACATTAGTGCTCCCTAAATGGCGAAGGAAAACATCGTGAGGAAACCGGCATGACCTAGTACCAAAAATTCGAAGACATGTGACACCAATCCTCACTGGCCACGCGTGATACATTACAGCCTACTCCCTCTCGAAGAGAGGAGGTAAGCTGGGCCTAGGCCAATAAACTTAGTGAATAAAACAATACCTAATCCATTGAGCAACCTATGAATTTACCGACATCATGGGCTTATTCAGCATATTCTTCATTCTTATTTTCATCAGCATATTCCACATGCTAGGACAAAGGCTTCTCGTAAGAGGAAGTGGACTGTGACCCACCATGCGGTGCGGGCCCAAAGTGGGACGGAGGAAATCAGAGATCTTCGAATTTTTCGGTTCCGTTATTTTTTTCGCACGATGTTGTTCTTCAGTGATTAGGTTGATTTGTGATGAAGAAATAAACACAAAGTATAGTGCATAACTTGGGTTCGAACCTACGACCGACAAGTTTTAGGTCGGGATACCACTATACCGCGACTGCTCTATTACCACTATAGTTCGACTTTTAATTGTATTCAGTAACTTGACAGTTCAAAGAAAAATAATGTTACCATACTAAAACTAATAGTGTTGGGGTAGTGAACGATTTTGCGGAAAGAGCGAATGATAATAAAAATGATTTCATTTTAAATTAAACCATTTTTATCATTCGTTGTAAAGCTTTAAAAATTCATTTGTAAGATGTGAAATGTAATAATAATTAATAAATAAAAAACGGGTCCCGACTGCTACAATTTATCTGCTTATAAGCATCGCCATAGCAACTGGCGATTCTTAAGTTAAGTGCAATCGGGTACAACGACTTTCTTGTTTTAGGGCTTTTCCATGAATACTCAGAAAAGCAGACGAGTTTTTTTGTTTTTTAAATTACCGTTTTTTTCTATCTGGAATTTCTCAACAGCAGCCCGGACTCTGAATATGTGCCCGGTTGATGGCAATAGGCTGGCCCCTATTACATGGGACTTACACATAACTGGCGAAATGTGGGTGTACTATTAGGTACACGTCTGCCCGACCATTTGGGAAAACAAGGCGTGTGCTATGTGTGTAGTGTAAAATATTTTATTTTAACAGTCACATCCACTCAATGCCAACGTCGTGTTCATTACATCTGATAACTTTGGCAGCCGGCCTATTGTCTCTAAAAAAGGATTATTTGAGGCAAAAAGCCTAATATATCCTACCATTGTGCCTCCCATGAGAATGTTTAACATAATATCATGGTGTTTTATAATGGTTTCATAAAATTAATGCACGCTATTTGTTGTTTTTTGGGTTTTTAGAACGTTATGCATGAATTCGTGGAAAGGTAAAAATGTTTAGGTGGTTAGTTCTCACTAGTTACAGAGTGGTATCCCGACATCGACGCGAACCTGTTACCACAGAATTAGTACAGACGTCAGCACATCAAGTTATCCTAAACTGTAAAATTTTGGGCACGCCACGATTCTGGGCACGCCACGTTTGCGGCGGTAAGTCCCCTCTTTGAGGAGTGGCTTGAAAGGCGGCATGGCGTCCTCACCTTCCGCCTGATACAGGTCCTCACCGGACACGGCTGTTTCGGGAGGTTCCAGTTTCGCATAAGGCGGGAGGAAACGCCCGGGTGTTTCCACTGCGAAGATCGTCCTGAGGACACGGTGGAGCACGGTGTCCTCGTGGAGGCGATCGGCGGCGGCGATCTCTCGCGTCCAGGCCATGGTACGAAGCGAGAGTGCACGGTTAGCCGTCACCTCCTTCAGCGAAGTAGTGATGCTCGCAAAGAGGGAGGCGGCGCACGTGAGGGAGAGGCAGTATATGCACCCTCACGGCCATAGCCTTCGCAGGAGAGCTTCGGGAATCCCAGGCTGATTCCCGGCCACCGTAGGCGCGGGCTTACGGACGGCGAGTAATGGGTAGCTCGCTGTCCGGTAAGGACCAAGCCCGGGTCGATGGCGCGTTGTGTTCCACGCGCCTCAAAGAGATGTCAGCAACAACTGATGGGGTCCGCAAGGGCCGGTTTCTTGCCCATTCTTCCCCATATGAAATTACATTAAGGTAGCGGCATCTACAACAACTAGAATCAATTCATCAAATCAGTGTTTTGATATCGATTTGGCATTGATATCAAAACACTGATTCGTCTACGTCTGTGGAGTTTCGTTCACGCGAACTGGTGCCTGGTAGGGTTGCCAACTTTTTCTAGAAGAAGTATTTCCGATTTCAGAGAGAGTACATAAAGAGTACAGATTAATAAAATAGATTAATTCATATCACTTTTATAATTTTTTATTGATTTTACAAGAATTGTAGGACTCCAAACATTCTAATTCTACGTTAATATAAGATCAGGAGCTCATTTTAATAAATGTTTATCAAGCCCTGTTCGTCTCTTCTCAACAATTCACATTCATGATCGAAAAATAGTCAAGTCTCACAGTGGAAAATATAAAAAAACCACAGAAAAACGAAATCACTTGCCCCAAAAAGTGAGTTCATGATAAAAGAGTATTTTGGCGTACTCTTTTAGTGATATAGATTATATAGGGTGTGACAGAAACCCTATTGCTATCCTTAAGCACTAAAGATAACAGCTGGTATAAAATCACTATACATAGTTTCAGCTCAAAATAAAATACTCTAAGAATTGATACCAAATTTTCGGTTTCATGTTTCTTAAATTAAAATCATAACAAACGTGTCACCGCACTACGTAGGTCAATAACTTGCCACGTTACTTGCTAATATCACGATAAATCTCTTCCGAGTGATGTTTTATTTCAATTTGAAAAGTTCCGTTTCTGGTATCAATGTATTAAAAATTCTCACAACTTCCGAACATGCAGAGATAGGATTAAAAAACCCTATCAATATCGTTTGATATCATCCAAAGAAGCCGTGCCCTTTGTATGTATATACCCTTTGCGTTACATGTTGTAGAGTACACCCGTAAGAAAAATAGTCTATTTTAGATTATGGTTGGCAACCCTATGTGTCTGATATAGGTTTAGGAAAAACCTATGTTTCGGGTCACCAGGCCCCACTTAACAGGTAGGTAACATCTATTCAACTAAACAATTAAATGTCAGATTCAAATACTTATGTCATTCTCCTTAGTAACAAAGACAATACTAATCCAAGATGAAGCCTGCACAAAAAACGTCAGAGCTCAGCCGTCGAAACTAAAGTCTTCCGTGTAATTCAACAAATTGTGGGTATCCGGTTAAGACTCTTCTAATGTACGGACATTTTAAAAGCAATTTTATTTGTTAGGGGTCCGCAAGAGAGATTGAAAAACGAAGTGCTGAAAACCAGTATTATTGTATGATGGGAACTCCCTTAAGACGGCAGACACAAGACACAACAGTGGACAGGTCCACTCAATCTATTTGGTTCTTTCCTCAAAAGACCATTTCAGACACCGATCCACATGGTCTTTCCATGATCTGACCAAGATTATGTCTGGAGTTTAAAAGAGACTGTGACCTCTGAGTTTGTTTCGGTCTTTCTTCTCAGAGTAGTCAGATAGGAAACGCCGACCTCATAATGTTTAAAAAAATATGATTGACGTGTAAAAGTGTTTGTACAAACCTACTTACAGAAATAAAAACATTTATCATTTAACATTTATCATTTACAAAAAAAAAATAGTTTGAGCCATATTTGAGCCACATGAACTCTATTAATCTGCATTTCGAATTTTGGCTATTTTTAAAATAAATTTCACTTCGGCATGTGTTGTACAGTACGCCTCATGTAAAAGAAACGCTGGAAGAAAGTGGAAGGGATGTGTATGCGCATGGGTACACACGGGCACGAAAGTACTAGGCCTATTATTTAATTTTTGAACTAGCTAATTTTTTCGCTCGCCGCTTCGTTTATTGGTCGATAAGTCGTCGATAAATCGTCAAGTGCCCAGCTTGATCGCCAGCGGTCTTTTTAAATGACGCGACCTGCATAAATCACTATGGAAGCTTGTTGACTGACACGTTTTTCTACGACGCGGCTTAGGTATGCCGGGTACCGTAATGAACCCGTGCCGTAAACAAAGGGCCTAAGGGCCGGCCTGCTGTATCCGGATAAGCACTACGTACCAGATGAATTATTTATAATTGCAAAAGAATTACAATGGTGGCGAGATGACCCAGACGCGTAATGCCCCTTGCATTACGCGTCTGGGTCATCTCGCCACCATTGTAATTCTTTGGATAGAGGTGGCACTAGAAAAGGATGATTGCAAGCATTTGGTAGAGGCTTAGCAGTACTGTAGGATAGTATAGGATAAATAAAATTGGAGTGTATGTTTGTAATATTAAAATAACCGCTTTTTACTAAATGTATATGGATGTATACACGGTACATATCCCAAAATAACATTTTTTTCAATTTTTGTCTGTCTGTCTGTTTGTTCCGGCTAATTTCTGAAACGGCTGGACCGATTTTGACGGGACTTTCACTGGCAGATAGCTGATGTAATAAGGAGCAAAATTAGGCTACTTTTATTTTAGAAATTTTATTTATTTTTATTAATATATATAATAAAAATAAATAATAAAAAAATAACTATTCTGCGCGGACGTTGCGGGCTCAACTAGTAATAAAATAAAAGAATTCCGTGAAACTATCAGACAGAATTAACACGAGATACATAATTATTTCAGGAGATCATTAATTAAACAAGCCGTACATTTCTGTTTCAAAAAGTAGTTTTACCAAAATGAAAAGAAAATAGTAGAAATTAATTAAAAAAAGTTTTTAGACTTCACCGAACCCAAAAACAGTTTCAAGAATAAAATTCGCGTCAGTAATTTTTTCTTCAAAACAATGAGACTAAGCTTTTAAAACATTCATCCTTGATGGATACGATAAACAATAGTCTTAATAAGCTACTTGGTTCTTTAACTAAGGAATCTCTAAGTGATTTACCGAATAACCCTTTGATAAATCTCAGCCTTTTTATCCTTTCCTCAAATATGTTCGGGTCGGCTTTCAGTTTAACCAGATGCAGCTATATATTAGTATTTTAATATGGGGCGACTGCCTATCTGACCTCCACAGCCTAGCAACAGAGAAAACAATACCTCTTGGTAAGACTTTCGGGCTTCTGACGACCCCTAACGGCTGTTAAAGATACACGAATATAGCTGGGAGCCAACGGCTTCACACATCCACAGACACATCGTGGGAGGCGTAGCGTAACCCGATCGATTGACCAAAATAGCAAAAATAATAGATTAAAAAACCCAAAAACACGCTTTAAAAACGCAACTAAAAAGCAGGAAATAATTTCAAAAAAGCGTGGGGGTGCTTTCTGAGGTATTTTTATCATCAATTAATATCAACCACACCACGCTTTTTAATAGAATTAAATTATTTTCTACTTTTTTAGTTCGGTTTTTAAAGCGTGATTTTTCAGTTTTTTTTTTTAATTATTAAATTGTCATCGGTCCTCGATAAGTTTACAAATTTTAAATGAAATCTGACCGTTTGAAGTACGGACTAGATTCACCTTAACCAATGTATTTTTCTACGAAGTCAGTGCGTATCTTCCATTTACTTGGTTTCACCTCTGTTGAATCATCGATAATTGAGAAAACCAATGAATTTATATGTGAATCACAAATTCCAGTGTTTTTACCAAAACAAAGACAAAATCACATGAACGTCGAAGAGTCAGGCAGATACATGATTAAATAGATAAGCACCTATATTTCACCCACAATACGTTTAAATCCCCTGAAATAGAAGGCGACCAGATCGCTTTCAACCAGGCACAAATCCAGACATCAGACTGCTTCTGAAAAAATCCAGATTGAATAATCTAATAACACACGCTCAGCAATACCGCTTGCAACTACTAGACCAAAGAGGCCGTCTCTTCAAAATAAAGACCATTAGGATAATAACTCAATATCTAAACCGCTACCCTTGCCACTTAAGACCAAGTCTTCCTATCATTGTGCCGCTAAAAGCCAAGGTTTCAGCACAATGGCCAAGATAGATGATAACATTACACTCTTACATCATTCTGTTGAATTTTTGTGAATTACCGACTCGTAATTTAGATCGAGCGATTCTGTTTTGTTTACTTTTGGTAAAATATGGGGAAGGGAAGACGCGTACCGGAAGACATAGAGTGGGAAGGCCTCCCACAAGGTGGACCGATGACCTTGTGAAGGCCGCGGGAATCCGCTGGATGTGGGAAGCACAAGACCGGTCGAAGTGGAGGAGCCTGGGGGAGGCCTATATCCAGCAGTAGACGTCTTTCGGCTGAAATGATGATGATGATGGAGAAGGGAAGTTTTCTGGCTGAGAATTCAAAAGAATGAATCTGGAATGTAGGCTCGAAACAAAATCTCTTCCTTTCTCAGATTTGTGACTACAATAACGGTAGTTAAAGGTCTATGATATTCTAGACCTCAAACGTTTTAAGAATGGTCCATAACACAGTGCTTGTCAGTAAGCACTGACGGGCACTCGAGATAGAACGCCAAAATACAACAACGCTGATGCAATGATAACAAAAGTAATGGGTTTTCACTGCCAGGGGTGCGGGTTGTTCGAAAGAGATACAGTGGCCCCTGGCACATAGGCAACTGAAGGAACACGGGTGGGTTTTAGTCAGTAAAAGTCTGACATCCCCTCCCGCTCCGCCCAGAGCGAGAGAAGTTGTTTGATGATTACCCAAACTCAAAAAAAAAATGGGTGTCCAAGCCAAAATAAATAACTACCAACCAACTAAGCGACATCGCAACCAGAGTTTTAGAGAAAACATATGTGTGTGTTGGCACCACAGAAACTCAAACTCAAATCATTAATTAAATTATACCAATTACAGGTACTTTTGAATTGTCTAGGAATCCGTCAGTCATAAAAATAAAACTAGTTGTCATTCGCCACGCAAAGTTCGTTAGGAGGGCAGGTGCTAGTGCACGGAGAGCACGACAAGAAGTGAGGCATAGTTTGCGATGTGGCTTGACAGTCGCACTGCGGCTCATCGGAGTACCCTCACCTACCAACGTGTAACGCAGCGGTCCACCTGGCTTCTTAGTCAATTAAAACATTTGCAGGTGTACCATAGCAGTTGGTAGCCCTTTTGTAGGCTCAACATAGCCAGCTAGAGTCAGTTTCAACGCTGTCAAAGTGATTGAATTCTAGTCGCAGCTTATTTAAATTCTTGTTGGTTTTAAATAAGCTGCGACTAGAATTCAATCACTACCGACATATAATCATTGATACGACGAATAAGGAGAAGGTTGTTGACCATTCCAAAGTATAGTAGGTACCTATGGAGAAGAATGAGCAAGAAACTCCATGGACACACATCCATCTAAACTTTAAGGCACATAGAAGCGTAAAACGGGGTGAATAGAGATGCCCCCTGCATCTCCATTCACCCCGTTTTACGGTTCTGAGTTGAATTGAAACGAAACTTTAAAGTGGATTTTACCGTTGAAATTATGATCGTTTTATGCCAACAAGGGCACTTAATCGTTAATTATAAAACAGTAAACATCTAAGAGTTCTTTTTGACTACAAACTATATAATTTCAACATTAAAATCCATTGTAAAGTTTCGTTTCGAATCACCCCTGCATCTCTGTTCACCCTGTTTTACCGGAAATCCCTTGATATTCTTTTCTCAACTCACCATTAAAATAACTCTATCCAAAATATAAATGAAGACTTCTTAATTTTTTTATAGATTTTTAAAACAAAAGACAATGGCGAAGGCCACCTCAAATGGCTGTATGATATAACATTAACAATAAGTTTTGTACACAATGATTCAAAGAATCTTGATATCTGATCTCTATCTAGTAAAGGTATGGTGTAAGAAGGAAGATCAAGCGATTATTTGTAGGAGTTTTTTTTATGTTATTGGATGACGAATTAATTGACAGACCACCAACCCATCGCACCACGGAGATAACTGGTGCCTACAGACCTGCAGCATCAAAGGCAATCCACGTATCCAACGTTGGAGACAAAGTTGGTGGGTCGTGCCACGTTCGTGCCTATAATGACAATTTCCTACAAACAATTTTCCCGTCTATTTTTTTTTTATTTGATTGCAGCTCCACGACAGCTCTACAGGGTGTAACAGAAACCCTATCGCTATCCTTAAACACTAAAGATAACGGCTGGTATAGAATCACTATACATAGTTTCAGCTCAAAATAAAATACTCTAAGAATTGGTTTTCGGTTTCATGTTTCTTAAATTCAAATCATAACAAACGTGTCACCGCACTACGTAAGTCAATAACTTTCCACGTTACTTGCCAATATCACGATATATCACTTCCAAGTGATGTGTTTATTTCAATTTGATGATTTGGTTTCTGATGTCAATGTATTAAAAATTCTCATAACTTCCGAACATGTAGAGATAGGATTAAAAAACCCTTCCTATATCGTTTGATATCATCCAAAGAAGCTGTGCCCTTGGTATGTATATACCCTTTCCGTTATACATTGTATAATCAACCTGTAATGTTCCCTCTTCTGGGACACAGGTCTCCTCTCTGTGAGAGGGAATGGGCCAACACGTGAGCCCAGTACGGGTTGGTGTCTCCGAATTTTTGATTCTAGGACATGCGCAAACGCTCACGTTGTTTTCCTTCACCGTTTTGAGCGCAGTGGTGACATACCTAATTAAATACACAAAGCAAAGCGCCCAGACAGGATCAAACCTAACCAATAAACCAGAAGTCGCGGCCATTTCCACTGGTCACCCCTCAGCAATTTTTTTAATGGTACCCAACAAAAGTGACACGCTATGGCTTGGCGGTAGAGAGAGAGTGAGTTTGTAGATAGAAGTTTGATTGGCAGCCGCAATAGAAAAGTTCCTTCAGAAGGAGCTTCTCAACTGGGCTTAGGTCACCGCAATAAAATGGATAATGGTTGTTTTTAAATCGCTATGTGGTCTATAAGGGCCCAGCGACGCCTAGGCCCTATCTAATTTATAAAGTACTAAGTAGTATGGTAATTTTATTCTGGATGCATCGTTTTCACACATAACTATACAATGAATGTATGCTATATATTGTAGCTAAAACATTTTAAAAGAGTAACGGTGGAGTTCTTGCCCATTCTTCTCCATACGAAACTACATTTTGGAAGGGGCGACTAGAATCAATTCTATTTTAATGTAAATGTTGACGTTCAAAAGTGCCTTTTAAGTGCCTATTTGAAATAAATGCTTTGACTTTGACTAGCTTTTGCCAGCGGCTTCGCCCGCGCGGAACTTTCATCCCCTATTTAACTCAGTTACGGGTTGAATTTCGAAAAATCCTTCTTTATTCTTTGTCTACGTTATAAAGGGAACCTCTGTGCAAAATTTCAGCTGTTTAGGTGCAAGGGTTTGGGCTGGGCGTTGATAAGTCAGTAAGGATTTATTTTTTTATTTATATAGATAGATAATATAGATTTCAGGGGAGGAAGTTAAGTTGAATCACATTTTTTTTGTTGTTGTTACTGTTTTCGTCTTCACATACCAACCCCCCTCCATGCCACGGAAGGTTCCGGCTGTCATTGGTGGATTTTTGGCAAGTCGTTACGGGTCGTCATAAGTCCGAAAGTCTGACAACTAGCTTTACCAAGGGGCTTGGTGCGGGTTGTTCGAAAGAGATACCGTGGCCCCTGGCACACAGGCAACTGAAGGAACACGGGTGGGTTTTAGCCAGTAAAAGTCTGACACGCCCTTCCCACTCCGCCCAGAGCGGGAGAAGTTATTTGATGATTTCCCATACTCAAAAACAAAAAAAGTAGTGTCCAAGCCAAAATAAATAACTACCAGCCAACTAAGCGACACCGCAAACAGAGTTTTAGAGAAAATATATGTCCAGTAACTGTTGGCTTCTTCACACAAACTCAAACTCAAAGCATTTATCAAATTACACCAATTACAGGTACTTGTCCGTGTGGTGCCGGACGTAAAAGAATAGCACCCTCACATTTCTTCCCGTGGGTGTCGTAGAAGGCGACTAAGAGGCTTTCTAGAGACAGCAGCGTTCTCTATGCATTTTTATAACCATACTGCACTCGCCAACCCGCCTGCCAAGCGTGGCAATTATGGCAAAACCCCCCTTTTGGGGGAGGCCTATGTCCAGCAGAGGACGTCTTTCGGCTGAGATGATGATGATGATGATTACAGGTACTTTTGAATTGTCAAGAAATCAGTCATAAAGATGAAGTGATGAAGTGGAGCGGGAGGGCGCACCCCCTCCACTCAGAGCGAGAGAAGTTATTTGATGATTTCTCACCGTCAAAAAAAAAAGCCTTTCCAAGGCATTTTGTATTATCCACTGGGCTGTGGAGGTCAGATAAGCGGTCACACTAAGTAAAATAGTGGTAAGCCGACTGCAACATGGTTGGGAAAATACCAGACAGCTGAAGATGAAAACATTTGAGTTTCTACCTATTTTGAATAAATGAGTCTAAATTTTGATTATTTTGCTCATAACTTGCCCCACACTCCAATAGTAAATTGCAAACGGTAGGCCTGGGCAAATTGTTTAGACCTTCCATTATGTGCCATTATTGAGTAAAAACTTAAGGTATCGGCCGGACGCGAGATGATGTACAGCTTAACTATGGAAACGACCTTCGGGATGTTAGCGGAAAATCGAGAACATTTTAAATAAGTCTGGGAAACTCAGGGCTTCTATGTAGCTCGTGCTGATGGGAGAGGAGAAAAATAATTGTATGGTGCTATCATATTATCAGCCTAGCTTTTTCCTAACCGGAAGCAGCTGAGTACCATTATTTTACATGGAGCGACTGCCTACACAACCCAGTTACTGGATAAAACTATACCTACCCCTCGGTAGGACTGGTTGTCAGACTTTTAGGCTTCTGACGACCCGTAACGACTGTCAAAGGTCCACGAATGACATCCGAGACCAACGACTTAAGGGGAATCTAGTCGCGGGCTCGAACTCACTGGTGGGGCTTGCTAAAAAGCACGCTGTCTCATCAGGCTTCGTGTCTGACAAAGGTAGTACCCGTGATGAGCAGTTAGACGCTAGTCTACACGCACAACGTAATTGAGTGAGATGCAGGATCATTTATAGTAAAACAGGCGCGTAAAAATATTAAGAAAAGTCCTTCGGAAGATCGCGTTTTATAAAAAAACCACTGCATAAATCAATAACCAATAAAGTTTGTTGAACTTTTCGATATTTGAGCTTTGTCGGTACCAACTTAGTTTTGGAGATTTTACACTTCTTTTATTACATAAACACGCCCAAAGTTAGGTTAAATTAGAGAGAAAAATGAATCGTAGTTGGCTCCTTACTTTTTAATGGGTTTTTATTTTAGTATTCTGTTTCCGTACAGACAGTATAAATAATCAGACAAAACCTTACCATGTTTTATTTTTGATGTACATTGTCGAACAGTGGAGTAAGTAACCTCCCGAAGATTATATGGAAAAAATGTCGACAAGATTCACCTTAACGTGCCTTCCGAGGCACGGGTCTTGGTGTGTTAATATGCTCCATAGCTCTCCCTGATCGATCGACCCGTGTGGCTGCTATTACTTAGCCACGAGCCCCTCTGTTTTACCTCAGTTTGGCATCATTATGTGTTACTAAGTAGTCAGTACTTTAGCAGAACAATGTTTGGTATTGGTTGGTGGCTATTAGGGTCGGTAACAACCTGACATTAATCGTGACACAGATCTGTTCTCTCCTTGTCATAAAGAAAGTACATCGAAACCCTGCAAGATACTGCGAACCCTAGAGAGCAGTGGTAGCCCAGGGGTAACTGCCGCGACTTACAAGATGTAGTTCTATTTCGTCACCACTGTCTCAAATCGGTTAAGGAAAACATCGTGCGGAAACCGGTATGTCTTAGAACCAAAGATTTGAAGACTTATGATATCTACCAACCCGCACTGGGTACTCGTGGTGGATTTCGGCCCACTCCCTTTCGCTGAGAGATGGCCTGTGTCCCTGTCCCAGCATTGGGAACGTTATTAGTTATGTACCTAAATCCACCTAAGCATAATCCAAGCATTACAATTAATTGCTCAAAGGATGTACCACTTAGACCACCACAAAAAGCTTCAAATGACATAATACGATTAGCCTTCATCTGGCCATCATGGCAGCTACACATCTATGTAGGCGTGACATGGTTTAAACACCATTATGTTATGGGTTTACGGAATTTGGGCATTATCTTTACGGTCCTTTTCCGTTCTAGTATGAGCAAAGTCAATGTCATATTGTAGTTTAACTATTTTTTCGTCTATTGCGGTGGGGACATTCTCTATTGCAGCCATCTTACTCGTTTTTTTTTAAAGATTTTTGTCATTCTATTTTGATGGCTATGTGAGTAGGGGAAGACCAAATGTGGAGAACCTAAGTATTGAAAAATATAAAATACGTAGACAACATAATATCACGCCTTGTTTCCCCGAAAAGTTGGGCAGAGGAGTATCGTCAGCTATGTTTAAGACCCATGTAAAAAATCAACCGATTTCCGAAAACCCACTACAAAGTGAAAAATTACTTTAATTTCGGAAGGCGGTGACAAAACATTAAAATACATATCCAAAGTCACCGATTTTTTTTTAAGTTTTTAATTTTTTACTTTTTAGTTATAGTACCTATCCCAATAATTAGAAATTTCATCATCCTTGGGGTTCAAAACAATGCATATTTATGCAATAGCTGCAATCGCGGTTGATTTACTGTTGTTTTTTTAAGAGTTCCGTTCTGTCTCCAAAACGCATCATCAGATCTATATGAAATTTAAATCGGACCACACAGGAAGCACCAGCTTTCAAATAAAAAAGAATCGTCAAAATCTGTTCACCCAGTCGAAAGTTCTGAGGTAACAAACATTTAAAAAACATACAGTTAAATTGAGAACCTCCTCCTTTTTTGGAAGTCGGTTACCTGAAGCATAGGGTATGCTTCAGGGGTGGTCCCATATATTTTTAACGAACCATCAATTAAAAAAAGACTTTTCGAAATCCATCCACAATTGACGGACATATCGCGTGACAAACAAACAAAGAAAAACATACAAACAAATTGAGAACCTCCTCCTTTTTGAAGTCGGTTAAAAAGAAAGCATGCAATACCTGCGATTACACATTCGGAATATACATCACAGATCCAATTTAGCAATTTTATACTACTTTATTTAATTCGAATCAAAACTAAGGCCAGGTACCATAATAATGACCTTTTGTAAATGCCCAAAATGCGTCACTTTCAACCTCGGGTCGGGCTTCCATTGTTTTTCGCCGCCATCATGGATTAATATCATTTGCATCTGAATGTTTGTAGTTTTATGACCTTACTCTCCCATGGCCGGTGTGGGGTTCATCAAATTTTGTGTGTTAGGTATTAGATAATCTATTATTCTTACATGACTACGTTTTGTATAAATAATACTAGCTTTTGCCCGCAGCTTCACTCGCGTTAGTTTAGAATTTCACAATCAATTCGGGTTGTACTCTGCTTGTAATAATATAACTCAATCATGATTCGGATAGCCGACATAGCCCGAATTGCCAAACTTGCTCGCAAAACAGATGGTCGATGGAGCCGAAAAGTTCTGGAGTGCCGGAAGACGTAGAGTGGGAAGGCCTCCCACAAGGTGGACCGATGACCTTGTGAAGGCCGCGGGAATCCGCTGGGTGTGGGAAGCACAAGACCGGTCGAAGTGGAGGAGCTTGGGGAGGCCTATGTCCAGCAGTGGTCGTCTTTCGGTAGTCGAAAACACGTGGACCCATGTATTATTATTATTCGTTATTTTTGTTTTCCTCGGGAACATTACTTTTTTTCGGGATGAAAGGTATGTCCGTTACTGTATACCTGACAACGTACCTATGTGCAAACGTTCAGGATAATTGGTTCAGTGATTTAGGCGTGAAAGGTTACAAACAAACAAACTTACTTTCTTAGTTAGGATTAGGATTCATCATTTCAGCCGAAAGACGTCCACTGCTGGACATAAGCCTCCCACAAAAGAGGGGTTTTGCCATAATCGCCACGCTTGGCAGGCGGGTTTGCGATCGCAGTATGGTGGTCAAATGCATAGAGAACGCTGCTGCCCGTTCTCTAGTTAGTCTCTTAGTCGCCTTCTACGACACCCACGGGAAGAAATGGTATGGTGCTATTCTATTACGTCCGGCACCACACGGAACAATGGCAGAACAAGGCCAGGCGAATGATGAATTGATGTTTCTAGGATATTCATCAATTCATCATTCGCCTGGCCTTATATTTGTGGTCGGCGCAACATGTCTTTTTGTTCCACGCTTCTCTATTAGTCGTCATCTCCGTAGTCACACCCTTTCTAACCATATCATCATTCACACAGGCCATCCATCGTTTCTTTGGTCTCCCCCTACTCTTATAACCATCGACATTCATACTCAAAACTTTCCTCACGGCATTTTCCTCAGTCCTCCGTATCACATGCTAATACCATGACAACTGATTTCCACAAAACTTTTCATTTACCAGTGCCACCTTCAGAATTGCTCTTATGGACTCAAATTCTTATTCTTCTATCTTAACATTCTCATCTCAGCTGCCTGCAATCGCCTTTCATTCATCCCTTTTATGGTCTAACATTCTGACTCATACAAGACAGCAGGTCTAACCATTGTTAGAAAAGAAAGCCCTAATAATTTTGCCAATATCATGTAAGTATATCGGTAATTACGACACTGCAGTTACTTCCACTTTTAAGCTCAAGTATTCTATTATATTTTGATAAATTACCTACACTTCATCTTGAACTTTTGATTAATAACTGAATACGATCATCATCATCTGCCTAGCCCAACTATCTTGCGGTCGGCTTCCAGTCTAACCGGGTGTAGCCGAATACTAATATTTTACATGGAGCGACTGCCTATCTGACCTCCACAACCCATTTAGTGGGTAATACGACTCCCCATAGTAAGACTGGTTGACAGACTTTCCGGCTTCTGACGACGCGTAACGACTGTCAAAGATCCACGAATGACGGCCGGGACCAACGGCTTAATGTGCTTTTCGAGGCACGGAGGGGTCTTGGTATGTAGAGATAGTCACCCATCCACGGACCAACCGCGCACACCACCCCCTCCCTTACACCCTACATACATATATTTGCATCGGGGCTTAAACATTAATTCTAAATAAATATGTATCTGAATAGTTTTGCAATGCTAATAATTTAGAAGTCGCTTCCATACTATACACCTGACTAGTTATTCATTCCCGGTGTTCCTGGCATCAAAATATGTTTTTAAAATCCGCTTCCATACTTTCATAACCATTTCATCCGAATATCCGATCTCTACACATGACATAAAAGTCGTAAGTCGAAGCTGATACTACTGGGACGTCTTTGCTCTCATAGTCGGCCGATAACGACTAAATGCAGAAGGTACCTATCTGTCATCGCCATATAAAATAATGTCAGTAAAATTTCACTAAAAACGACATAAAACCTTAAATATCTTCGTGTCATTCCCAAGGTACCTATCTGTCATCGCTTTATAAATTTAACCTAGCCCTATCAATATGCTGTGAAACTCGGTTATTGGCTTAAGAGACAATTGTTTTTCAAAACTCATGTAAATTAATTATAAGCTGTTGAGTTTCCAAATAAATAAATAAATAAAAAAATAATGTCAGCAAAATTTCATGAAGAACGACGAAAAACCTTAAATATTTCTACAAAATTCTCGCCAGATGTAGTACCTACAGTCCACACATACAGCAATCATTTGTTTAGAACCATCGAAACTAATTTACACTGTAGACTAAAAAAAGCTTCCGTATTCTTTCAATAGTTTAAATTAATTGCTTATTGTTTACGTGCCAGTCTGCCAGTACGTTTGTGTAAAGACCGTTGCTAAATGCGTTATAATGTTTGTTGTGCTGTTTAGCATTTTTAACCGACTTCCAAAAGAAGGAGGTTATCAATTCGACATGTTTTTTTTATGTATGTTCGGGCATAACTCCGTCACTTCCGGAAAACACTACAAAGTGAAAAATTACTTTAATTTCGGAAGGCGGTGGCTTTGGATATGTATTCAAATTTTTTGTCACCGCCTTCCGAAATTAAAGTTATTTTTCACTTTGTAGTGTTTTTTCCGGAAGTCGGCTGTTTTTTTTTTTTGGAAAAAGTTTTTTTTTTCTTGTCAACATTATTTTGTGGGTCGTAGGTGCATTATTTTTCTAAGAGTGTCGATTGCAACCTATATTGAGTCGGCCTACAGTTGTAATTGTGTAAAACACTAATAGTAGGAATGGTTTTTATTTTGATAGTTCAACAATATTCATTGTTCTATTTATGTTGTGAAGCAGACAATGTTTCAAACATACGAAGCAATGGATTGGCAATAACCTTCAAAATGTTTCAGATTCTGATTGATACTGATTACGCAATTAAAATTCAGAACTCAAGGATAGGTGCAGTAGCAGATTCAAATCTCTCATACACGTAAATCTAGACATACCTCATCATCATTTGCCTAGCCTTTTCACAACCATGTCGGGTCGGCTTCTAGTCTAACCGGTTGCATCTCAATACCAGTATTTTATATAAACCCTAACTGAACAATGGGCACGCCACGATTACGGCGGTAAGTCCCCTCTCTGAGTCGTGGATTGAGACGCGCCACGATATCCTCGCCTTTTGCCTGGCGTAGGTCCTCACCGGACACAGTTGTTTCGGGTGATTCCTGTTTCTTATAATGCGGGAGGAAACGCCCAAGTGTTTCCTCTGCGACGATCGCCCTAAAGACACGGTGCAGCATACGGTGGAGGTTTGCCCGGCTTGGGCGGAACACCGCCGTGTCCTCGTGGAGGCGATCGGCGGCTGTGATCTCTCGCATCCAGCCCTGGTCCAGGCCATCTTACAGAGCGAGTGCATGGGCAGCCGTCACCTCCTTCTGCGAAGCAGTAATGCTCGAGAAGAGGGAGGCGGCGCACGTGAGAGAGAGGCAGTATATGCGCCCTCACGGCGCTAGCCTCCGCAGCAAACGCCCCGGGCGTCGGGAATCCTAGGCTGATTCCCGGCCACCCTAAGCGCGGGCTTGCGGACAGCGAGTAATGGGTAGCTCGCTATCCGGTAAGGACCAAGCTCGGGTCGACGGCGCGTTGTGTTCCACGCGCGCCTCAAAGAGATCTCAGCACCAACTGGTGGGGTCCGCAAGTGCCGACCCTGCCAGGGGTGCGGGTTGTTTGAAAGAAATACTGTCGCTCTGGCACACAGGCAACTGAAGGAATACGGGTAGGTTTTAGTCAGTAAATTCTGAAACGCCCTCCTGCTCCACCCCGAGCGGGAGAAGTTATTTGATGATTTCCCACCCTCAAAGAACAATAATGTCCAATCCTACCAATATTATAAATGTGATATTTTTTAACGTTTAGATGTTTGTTACTCAATCACGCGAAAATGGCAGAACGGATTTGGATGAAATTTGGCACACATAGTCTATAACCTGGCTGTGGCAAAAGCACCATATAACACGATTCCTACCGGCTTCCCTTCGGGGATTCGCATCGGCAACTCTATCGCTATAAAAAAATGGCACGCCAATAGTGGCTACTACTGTCAAAAAATCTAATTACACTACGGGTATTTAATTCACCATAATTTAACATTCTAGCAACAAAAACTGTTGTGTTTAGCTTTGTATTAGAACAAAAAACAAATGTTCTAAATTAACCCGGCGCCAAAACGTTATAACCGGGAACTAAAAATTCAGATCCCGTCACGCCAATCAATGATGTCACTTGGTCACGTAGCACCGCTTGATATGAACAAGAGCAAGCCGCTGTACATCGGGTTATGACAGAGACAGATATAGAAAAAAACGTCAGCGAGAACGAGATGGAGGAATATTGCACATTGAATTTGGTTTTCAGCTGTTCAATTTTACTGTATTTAATTCTTTAAATTTCTTTATCGATAAGTTAGCAAGTTAAAGCCGACTTCGCTTCGGCTCTTAGAAAATTTGACACCTCGCCACTGTAACCTAGATTAACATATAGGATACTTTTCATCCTGGTATTACGTTCCCGTGGGATAATTTCCGACATCAAAGCAAGCGAAGCCGTGGGCACGGCTAGTTATAAAAATAAAGACTGGACATCACTCACCCTTATAAATCTCCTTCCCAGGCTTTCTGCCATATGCATCTTCGTATTCACTAATAGCCACTGGTTTAGAAGTCACCACTTCACCACCCGGCCTAGCTATATAACTAGGCGCATTCCCAGGCTTGTCCAGTTCGTACTCATATACCGGTTTGACATTCGGTTTTTGATAACCGGTTGTATTTGGTTTTTCGCTACCGTATGCTGGTTTGTCAGGATCGCTGTCGTAGCCTGGTTCATCTGGGTTGATGTAGTCGGGTCGGTTTTCATCGAAGGCTGGCGGTTTGCCGTAACCTACAAAGAATTATAATATAGAATTACGCAACACATGTGAAAATTGACTTCTATTTTGGGGAAAAACTAAGCTTAAACATTAATATGAGAGAGATGTTTAAACATTAATAAGCACGTGTTTTGACTAAGACATGTTCCTGTCTCTATCTTGCACTGATGTGACTACCTAATTCATTTTAATAACTTTTCATATATTTAAGTATTGGGTTTTTCGATCTGAAATTTTCAGTAGCTGCCCGGAGTCAATTTATGCCCGGTTGATGGCAATAGGCTCACCCTCTATTTCATAGGACTCAAACATTACTGGCATAATGTGAGTGTACTATAGACACACCTTTGTCAAACCCTTCGGAGAAAAAAGGTGTGATATTATGTTTTGTTATGTGAGTATGTGTTAATATATTTATTAAAATATTTTTAACCAATTTTATATCAAAAGTAATCTTATTGCTGTGCCTTATAGGGTCCGTAATTCATTGTATCTTCGCTTTAAGCAGTTGTTACGTCTTGTTAATAATAGGGAATGCAAATAAAAATATGAATATGACAAAATAATGCACAGTCTAAATCTAAGGAAACAAAATTCAACACAAAATTGAAGCCCCATTTGGAGACTTTCTGTGATCTTTCTGCCTATCTTCTTGAGCATAAAAGTTAAAATCTTAACTGCAGTTTTTATTGTCTAAGCTATTATATAAATTTTTCGTCGGTAATACAAAAAAAATCAGCTGTTCCATACTATTTGACCGCGTGGGTGTTGAAATTTGAACAGCTGATTTTTTTTTTGTATTACCGGCGAAATATTTCCGCGCTAGGTGTTCTAGAATAATATGCTGAATTCATGGTTACAGTTTGCGCACTAGATAAAAACTTATTCTGTGTATAGCTCTTAAAGTAAACGAAGAATGTTACCTGCATCAGCGTCATCGTTTTCATAAGAAGGCTTCGGTTTCTGCGGCTTTGCATAACTTGGCTTATCATTAGATGGTCTACTACCATACGAGGGTCGATTCTGATCATTTTGAGTACCATAAGACCCTTGAGTACCACCATAGGACCCAGTACTGCTTCCATAAGTCCCCTGACTGCCTCCATAAGAACCTGAAGTTCCTCCATAAGACCCCTGGCCTCCACCATAAGATCCACTGTTGAAATCATTTTGACTGCCAAAAGAACCTTGGCTTCCGTATGAACTGCTTGTACTGCTTTGTGAAGATTGTGTGGCCCCATATGATGCTTGGGAGCCTCCATAAGAACCGGTATTACTGCCATAAGACTCTTGGCTTCCCCCATAAGACCCACTCCCATATCCCTGGCTACCTCCGTAAGACCCCTGACTGCCGCCATAGCTTCCCTGTCCGCCATAAGCTCCTTGATCATTATCAATCGACCCATGTCCACCGCCATACAAGCTCTGATTATTGCCATATCCTCCTTGACTTCCCCCATAAGACCCAGTTCCATAGGAAGGCCTATTATAATCATGGGAAGGTTTATGCAACCCATAACCAGTGTCTTGTTGACCATACGGTTTATTACCATAGTATTGACTGCCGTAACTGGCGTGATGGCCGTTATAGTCGCTCTGACTGCTAAATGATGCATGGTTGCTGCCATAGGAAACTTGGTTGCCATACGAAGGTTTTTCTGAATCATAAGTGGGTTTTTCAGCACCATAAGATGGTCTGTCATTGATGGGTTTTTGTGGTTTTGAACCTCCTCCATAACCGGTATCGCTAGGTTCATCATAGCCAGGTCGTTCTGGTTTAGGATCTGGTCTATATGGGTTAGAACCATAACCACTATCTGCAGCAGGTTTTTCTACGCCATATGCTGGTCTATCATTTGTTGGCCTGTCATTCCCATACGATGGCCTGTCATTCGATGGTCTGTTGTTCCCATATGATGGTTTATCATTTCCGTAAGATGGTCTGTCATTTCCATATGATGGCTTGTCATTAGCATAGCTCGGTTTTTCTGCTCCATAAGGCGGTCTGTCATTTGATGGTCTGTCACTCCCATAAGATGGTTTCTCATTCCCATACGATGGTTTGTCATTTCCATAAGATGGCCTATCATTCCCGTATGAAGGTTTTTCATAATCATTCGAAGGCTTTTCAGCACCATAAGATGGTCTATCATTTGCATAAGATGGTTTGTTATTTCCGTATCCCGGTTTTTCACCACCATATGAGGGTTTCTCAGCTCCATAAGCTGGTCTATCATTGCTAGGTTTTTGTGGCTTTGAACCACCACCGTAACCAGCATCACTTGGTTCTCCATAACCTGGTCTTTCAGGTCTTGGATCTGGCCTATAAGGGCTACCATAACCACTGTCTGCTGCAGTAGATCCATATTGCTGCGATTGACTGCTTTGGGACTGCGAATACGAATTCTGACTCGAATAGGTTCCGTAACCATAGATTCCTTGCCCAGAAGTGGGTTTTGGAGGCTTATATGGCCTAGGAGGGTCGTGGATTTCGACATGAATTGAATTATCGTCGTATGGGGAATTTTGCGCAAAACCACCAGCTGGTCCTTGGTATCCAGGCCTTGGACGATCTGGGTATGGCTTTTGACTTGGTAAATATCCTGGGTCGGCCTGACCGTAACCACCTGGCCTGGGATAATCATTAGTAGGTTTTGTATAATCAGGATCCTGTTGACCATAACCAGGTCTGGCAGGATAATCATTCGCAGGTTTATTATAACCAGAGTCTGCCTGAGGTCTGGGCTTTCTGTTTGGTCTGATGATGTAATGGTATTCAGGTTTTTCTGGCTCATATGGAGGTGGTCTTGGCCTATTATAATCATTAACAGGAGGTCCTGGCCTGTCATTAGGCCTGTAAGGATCTTGTAACTGTAGAACATCGTGAGGATCCGGCCTCGGTTTAAAAGATCCTACCTGACCTGGGTTTTCAGGTCTATACGGCATATCTTGAGGCTTATGTAGTCCGTAACTTGGTCCCATATCAAAATCTGGCTTAGGATTCGAATAATCATCAGGTCTTTCATCATATTGAGGTTTGTATACTGGTCTTGATACTCCAAAAGATTCTAAGTCCCCAGAAATGAGGTAGTCATCAGTAAAAGGCTGTTTAGGGTCATCAACAGGTCTGAAGACGGGTCTGTGTGCGGGTCCAGGTCCATCTGAAGGGTCATCGAACTGTCCTTGGATGGGGGAAGGGGGGGACTGCTCACATTGGAACCGACGGACGTAGACGTCATAGTCAGGGTGTTTGAGAAGGAGACTCTTCTCTTTGAGTGACTTTTCGTCATTATTACTTAAGTTGCAGGTCGCGTTGCCTTTTGCGCCGACTCTGGAATTGAAGATATATATTATTATTTATCAATTGTATTCACAAATTAAAACACCTTCACATACTCATCCAAGGCGATGCTGTTAGTTTCATATTAACACAGAAAATAACCTTAATATAAGCATATTTTAACATAAATATAAACAGAATTATTAAAAGAAATCTGGAATTGTAACTCTTTGAAAGTTACAATTCCAGTCCTCTTTCAATAATTCTCCAATTGATATAAGTTATACAGAGAAAACTAAATTAAAAACAATGCTATGTAAACATTTTGGATATATTTATAAGAAATAATCGAGAGTATTATACATATATTATTGTATTAATCTGATTTTAATTTCAAGCAGCGCCATCTAGGTATATTCAACAAAATCTATTGTACGCAAGTACGTACCCATAATCATAGCTCTGGCACTGTTTGTCTTGCTTGCAGATTTGCTCGCACTCCCGCGTTGTTAGTTCAGTCACATTTCGATAGATGGCGTCAGGAGGCAGTTGCTCGCCGATCGATATTCTTTCGAAGCAATCTGAAAGTAACAGAAATATTCTAATATTAAATTAAATTCAGTATTTGACCAAAACTATTCCACCTTGAGCAACTGTGCTGATTAACAATCGTACCTTCTGTGTATAAGAAGAGGCCTACTGCCTGCAGTGGAACAAAGGCTGGTGATATTATTTTGCTGCACCAAGACACTGGATTCGAATCCCGGGTCTGACAATTTGGTAGATTGGAATAATACACATATAAGATGCAAGTAAGTGGTTATACTTATGGCTTCAAACTTTTAACACAAGTATTGATTTCTTGAACAAATTCAAACTCCGAGCTGTCACTGAAAATTTTCTAATAGAGCAACCCAATGACTTTCTGCCTAACCCGAGGATAGAACCCAGGAGCCAGCAGTTGAATTTACGACTACTAGACCAATGATTGATGAGATGGGAGCAGTGGCAGGCACGATCCAATGAGGGGGGGGGGGGGCTTCTAGGGGTCATGACCTCACCCAAAGCCGTTAACGTAAATCTTCTTAAAATTGTAATTATTAGAAAATATAACAAATTTTCTTTTAATATGTAGTCTTTGTCTGTAACCAATCCAAAGTCTTTGGCTGCGTCCGCGCCTGCAGAGGTGTCCCAATGCTGTATCTGCGTCTTACAAGTTCTAGCGGTCGTAGGTTTCAACCCAGACTTCTTTGTAAATTATGTCATTACCACTGCTCTCAAAACGGTGAAGGAAAACATCGTGAGGAAACCAGCATGTCCTAGAGCCAAAAATTCTAAGACATGTGACATCTACCAACACGCACTGGGCCCGCGAGGTTGATCACGGCCCACTCTCTCTCACAGAGAGGAGGCCTGTGTCCCAGCAGAGGGAACATTATAATATGCTATGAAGAATTATGCGATCTTTCTCCTCTCCATTGCAGTATAAACTTTCTATATTGCTGACATACTTGTTATGTTAGAATACCTAACTATGTTGACATAAAACATAATTTGACAGCGATGCGGACGACTTGTTTGATGCCGTGTAATTATTTTCTCTCTCTTTTTATTATACACCGTGACATTTTAGTCGTCTTACAACGGCAGCCTACTTCATGTATCCAATGACTACTAATCATTTATTTCAAAAAAAAAAAAAATTTTTTTGAACATTTGCATAATTTAAAAAAAAATATCACTCACTAAGATGTATGACGTAGTTTGAAACACCCTGTTATGGAGATGGAATGTAATGGTAGGTAGGTAGATATCTTCTACCATTTCCTACGTAAACATTATTAACAGGGAGGGTGTTTCATAATTCTAAAGCATTATTTATTTTTCTTTGTACCTATTATCTTAATTAATTGTAACATTGTTTTAATTGCACCTAGAGGTATGTTATGACGGATACATTGAGTGGACCACCTTTGTAAGACGACTAAAATGTCACGGTGTATACATGCAGATGCTAAAATATTAATATTATTTTATGACAAATTCATTATTAAATTTCACATTATAGATATTGACTTTACCTATACATTATTAAGACATTATTTATCGTATAATAATAATTGTGATTACTGTTACAATTTTGACATACTCATTTCAACATTAATATCTATTCTTCAGATCGATCTGACCTATTAAATTCTGGCTAGTGTTAATAATAATTGTAACGGTTGTAGCTGTATTATTAAATTGTGTATAAATGTATCGGGCCAATTTAATAATACTCCAACTTATGTATACCTACATTATCAGCAAATAAATGATTTTTTTCGCAAGATTGTCAAACAAAGATACTTTACTTATTAAATTACTCGTTAAGTTATTATAATTTTATTGCATGTAACATTATTGCTATGGTATGGATGCAACACAGCGGATACACGTTTGGAAACTGTTGAAACTATTATTAAATCGTTTCGACACATTGACAGAATTTGGGTAAGTAAGGTGCATTAATGTGACTTGAAGTGTAACTTAAAATTAAGTTATTTTTTAACCGTCTTCAAAAAAAGGAGCAGGGTTCTCAATTCGAATGTAGTTTCTCATTTTTTTATGTTTGTTACCTCAGAACTTTTTGTTACCTTTAGTTCGGGACCGAATGTTCCCACATAAAGGACAAGTTCTAATTGGTGGGTTTTAATAAGTAAGTACGTACGTATTTTTTATAAGTTACATTTATGTTACGATGTTATAATAACTCCCGTCACTGTTATTTACTTCTCAAGTGAAGATATACGAATTTGTGTGGGCAACCACAATTAAAAAGTGAAAATAAAAAGTAAATTAAAAATACCGACTTCCAAGCGACCATCACCACAGAAGGAAAAATAACTATAATTTCGGTGAACGAAGGATTTTTTTTTTTATATTTTTGTTTTTTATTTTGAAATGTAAACTACAGTAGAATGGTGAGAACGGAATACCTACCTGTCTTTGGGACAGTTTTAGCGAGATAATTACGAACGCATTGGTCTAATGTCGCAGGCTTGACGGCTGAACGTGGGGCCCTGGGGTCGACTCCCAGGTCGGGCAGTGTTATTGGATTTTAGTATGAGATTTTCAGTGTCGTGATCAAGTAATAACAAGCACACGAGTCGATCGATCAGGTTAAGCTACGCTTGCCGCGGTTGGTCCGTGGATGGGTGACCTTCATTACATTCCAAGACTCCTCCGTGCCTCGGAAAGCACATTAAGCCGTTGGTCCCGGCTGTTATTCGTGGATCTTTGGCAGTCGTTACGGGTCGTCAGAAGCCCGAAAACCTGACAACCACTATTACGAAGGGGTATCGTGTTACCCAGTAACTGGGTTGAGGAGGTCAGATAGGCAGTCGCTTCATGACTGGAACTCGACCCCTTGGTTATTTGGCATTATTAGGTACGCATTTTCCTGTCTTTCTTTTTATTATTATCTGTCAGCCAATCATATTTAGAAAGAAAATTAAATTTCAATCACTAAATTTGACTTTAAAAACATCAACTAACGGCGCAAACTAAATAAAACCGTTTAAAGAAAAGATAAAATTTAAGTTAAAATATTCTTACCTTCAATGGAAGTTCCAAGCTGTGAATCGATGGTCAGCGTTTGCACCCCAGCAGCAAGTAACACCGGGCACAAAACTAGTATGTTTAACATTTTTACTAACATAATAACACTTCAAGCAGTTTTAAACGTCCATTTTAAGTTAAGATGTCCATAAAACTATGTTAGGCACACTTATTTTTAGATTTCAATTCCTCATTGTTAAATAATTATGTTAAGAAATTATAGTTATTTTTAAATTAATAAAATTATTGCTGTGTCCATAATTCATTGCTGGTTAAAAATAACTATTTTGTTTAAAATAAGGAGCTAACCGCGCAATAGAAAACAAAAAATAGTTTAGAATTAATTTTTTCAGCACTCTCTCAATACATTCTATAATCACAACGAATAAAGAAAACTACATCTATCTCTTTCTTTTCATCTCAAAACACTGCGAGTAAATGAGACGAGCACAACACCTCGACGTCACAATTCGAATTACAAAACCCGAAATTCTCCCGCTCAACTTTTTCCCACATATAAAACAAAAGTTTCAAACTTTTTTTTCGAAAGTTAGCAAAGGCGCACGTCCATGCTGGTTTAGTTTTGCAAATATTATGGCGCAAATGCTTAGGTGTGCCTTGTGTCACGGTTCGATGCCCAGAAAACACTTCCTTGGCATCTTGTGTGAACCTTTAAGTTTGTTAATCGGACAGGTAGGTGGTTAGCAAGTGACTTAGATTTGAACCGCGGGTTTGTCTGAATCGATAATTTATAAAGTTTTTGAAAAGTTAATAATAACAATGGGCAGATTCGGCATCGAATATCATGACAGTCATTTTTTTGACCATTATTTCGAAAACGCAGAAATCATCATTGATCATTCTTCTGGAGCGTATTCCAATTTAATCGGGGTCGGCGCAGCATATATTCATCTTCCACGCTTCTCTATTAGTCGTCATCTCCGTAGTCACACCCCTTTCTAACTATATCATCATTCACACAGTCCATCCATCGTTTCTTTGGTTTCCACCGACTCTTAAAATCAACGACATTCATATTCAATCCTCACGACATTTTCCTCATTCCTCCGTATTACATGCATGCATTGGATCACAAAGATCAGTGAAACTTATAAGAACGCATGATCAGCCCGCTGGAACACAGGCATCTTCTCTGTGAGAGGGAGTGAGCCGTAATCCACCACGGCGGGTTGGTAGATGTCACATGTTTTTGAATTTATGGTTCGAGGACATGCCGGTTTCCTCACGATGTTTTCTGTCACCGTTTTAAGAGCAGTGGTGAAGAAATTATTTACACAGAGTAAAGCATCTGTACTGGTAGACGTAGCATTGGAAGGCCTTCCACAAGGTGGATAGATGACCTGGTGAAGTCCACAGGATTCAGCTGGATGCGAGAAGCAAATGCCTTAAAGACTGTAGATTTGTAGACGATTTTCTATTCTTTATTTTCATTCCTCTAAGCACCTGGTACTTATTGACAGGCCTGCACTGTCCTCCCATACCTATTTATCGCTGTAATTTTAAAACATTGTAAAAGCCAATTATTTTTTAAAGAGTAACCGTGGAGTTTCTTGCCGGCTCTTCTCCATAGGAAGCGACAAATTGGAACCGTGCACCTAGCTTTTGACATTTTATAAGTGCCCTTGCAGATTTATGTGAAATAAAATATAATGATAAAAAAGAACCGAACGAAGTGGTGCTTGGGGAAGGCCTATGTCCAGCAGTGGACGTCTTACGGCTAAAGTTACGATGATGATGGAAGCGTTTGTCTGGGTTCAAACCTTGTTAATCGCGGCCGATACCGTCGGGCCATCGCTGCTCAAACGTATAAGCATATTAGAATTAAATTGATATTACAATAATCTGCAACTAGGCATAACTACGTAATACGTAGCTTTATACAAATATATATCTATTTCATAACAACGTACAGACAATTTCTCAGAGCATAGAATAATTAATTGAAACAAAAAATCTACTCGAGTTCACGGTCTACCCGCCATAGCTAAAGAAGTAGGAACATACTTTGATAAAAAATATTAAATATTCCACATATCTTAGCCAATCTTCTATTTATCACCACTTTGTGTCAGATTCCTGTTAAAATTATAGTAAGTTTATACTGCGACTCCACTTGCCATTGCTCGGATTAATTCTAAAAGAAACTAAGTATAACTACATTCTTCGAATGGGTAGCCAGAAGTGTACCTTAGGTCCATGTTTCACCTCTTAGGTTGATAGATACATATAAATGCCATGAATACGCTTTGCCACACTCTAGGGGACCTGTAGGCCTAGACAGAACACATTTCTGTTAGCGTTCACGCCAAACGCTACGCCAAAATGTATGGGAATGACATTACCTGCGGAAAGGACACGATGTAACCTTTCCGCAGGTAATGTCATTCCCATACATTTTGGCGTAGCGTTTGGCATGAGCGCTAACAGAAATGTATTTTGTCTCAGGCCACTGAGCATAATGCTGACGTTTGAACCTTTTGTTTCCATTGTTATGTTATACCAAAGGCGTCACACCACCAACTTCCAAAGTCCAAACTGATAACTTCTTCTGTTACTAAGAAGGTCCTTATGGAAAAACCCAATAACTTTGCCCTACCTAGCAATCGAGCTCGGGACAGGGGTGACCTCACGCTCAGTCGCGCTTGCAACCATGATACCACTAGGAATGAAGCTGAGGCTCCGTTGAAATTGACCGCCATGGCCGAAATACGGACTGGAGGACTAATTATTATGTTATACTAGCTTTTACCAGCGGTTCCGCCCGCGTGGAGCTCAAAAATTACCCCATGAGAACGTATTACCGGGATAACCGACTAAATACACCTCTGTACTCTTCAGTCTTCGGAGAACGTCATGAATTAAATTGTTTCTTTTTATACTTACAGGAAAGTTATATCCTCGACACGGTCAGCGGCAGTGTGTATGTATGGAACGGCAAGCAAGCTACCAAGAGGGTATGTTTCTGAACATTTAATTATTTACTAGGACCCGCCCCCCTCGAACCGCGCCTGTCGGAAATTATCCCGCGGGAACGTAATACCGGGATTAAAAGTACCCTATGTGTTAATCCAAGTTGTAAACTATCTGTGTGCCAAATTTCATACAAATCCGTTCAGCCGTTGTAGCGGGATTGAGTAACAAACATCCAAACTTTCAAACAAGGATGATGCAAAACCCTTTTGAGTAAAAAAATTCGTCGGTTATTATTTTATTAAAAACAAATTCGCTGTTCCATACATTATTGCACTTTTATAAGAAGCAGGAGGAACAAGTAAGATTTTTTTTGTTTGTGCTATCTGTAATACTGGAGACAACGTTTATGCTATTTCTATTCTATTTTTAACCGACTTAAAAAAAAGGAGGTTCTATGTTCGGCTGTATTTTTTATTTGTTTTTCTATCCATGTTCACCGATTTATCCGTCAATTACGGATGGATTTCATTTTTTTTTAATGGATAGGGTATGCATACTTCAGGGATGGTCCTATATGAATTAAGACACCGACTTACGAAATTAAAACCATTTTTTTACTTTGTAGTGTTTTTTCGGAAGTCGGTTGTTTTTTTACTTCTTTTCAGCGGGACTTCGTTAATACAGTAGTCCCAGAGGTCGACAAAGTGACAAACAATTCAATGGAAACTGCAATTTACCTATAGAAAATCAAGACGTTTGCCGATGCGTTGCCGACCTTGGTGACATCGTTACAATAATTTCCTGTTACTGTAATTTCATTTTATGAATGCTATACCTACAAACTGCAACACGGCGTTTTTGCTTGGCATCAAAAATAGGTTTTACTGTGGTATTGTGTGCCTGGGCGAGTTTCTTCGTAAAGAGCTGTACCCATCTAGAGTGCTACAAGGATCATTATTGTGGCCTGCATGACATTGACATCGACAGGGGGCGCAGTTTCCTCTTCATGCACGTTAAGCTATTGGTCCCGGATGTCATTCTTGTATTTTTGGCAGTCGTTACGAGTCTTCAGTAGCCCGAAAGTCTAACACCCAGTCTTACCATGGGGCTTCGTAGTACCCACTGGCCTGTACCACTGGTATGTGGTTGAGTAATATTGTAAAAGTTTAATAAATAATAGATAAAAAAACTAAAAAAAACACCGTTTAAAAACCAAACTAAAAAAGGAGAAAATAATTTCAAAAAAGCGTGGGGTGCTTTTTGAGGTATTTTTATAATCAATTAATATCAAGCACCCCACGCTTTTTTTAAATTATTTTCTGCTTTTTTAGTTTGGTTTTGTAAGGGTGTTTTTTAGATTTTTTTAATCTATCATTTATTTTCTATTTTTTTCTGCTAACTACAAATGCGTGATTTTTTTTTTGTATTGACTTGTCATCGGTCCTCGATAAGTCTACAAAGTTTAAATGTAATCTGACCGTTTGAAGTGGGTCAAAGTCAAGTCGCCGGAGCCGGTTACAAACATCCTTACAAACAAACAAACATACAGGCGAAGCTAATGAACCGTGTTAAAAATACTCAATCAGATTTTACTGAATCAAGCGGTTGGTCGACTCTTCACGTGACAAGAGGGCTGACCTATTTTAGGTCAAAGAATCAGCATTGCAATTCAACGTGGCAAAGCTGCCAGCTTTTTGGGCACTTTTCCCATTGACAGCGATGCGGACGAATTCTTTAATGCCCTGTGAGCTCTTCCTTATTTTTTTCTTTATGTCAGATTTTTATATTCGTAATTTTAATGTGATTTTAATCATGACATAATTATATAATACTTTTGCCAGCGGTTTCGCCCGCGTGGAGGTCGAAAACTATCCCACGGGAACGTAGTACCGGGATAAAAAGTATCCTATGTATTATTCCAGGTTACAGACTACCTGTGTGCCAAATTTCATTCAAATCCGTTCATCCATTTTTGCGTGAAAGATTAACAAACATCCATCCATCCATCCATCCATACTTACAAACTTTCGCGTTTATTATGTTATACAACGTGTAACGGAAAGGGTATATACATACCAAGGGCACGGCTTCTTTGGATAATATCAAACGATATTTGAAGGGTTTTTTAAGCCTATCTCAACATGTTCAGAGGTTATGAGAATTTTTAATACATTGTTACCAGACACCGAACTTTTCAAATTGAAATAAAAACATCGCTCGGAAGTGATTTATCGTGATATTGGCAAGTAACGTGGCAAGTTATTGACCTAGGTACTTAGTGCGAAGACAAGTTTGTTATTATTTGAATTTAAGAAACATATGAAACCGAAAATTTGGTATCAATTCTTAGAGTATTTTATTTTGAGCTGAAACTATGTATAATGATTCTATACCAGCTGTTATCTTTAGTGCTTAAGGATAGCAATAGGGTTTCTGTTACACCCTGTATATTATTAGTAGGATTAGCAATTTAGTCGTATTTGTCGTTTGTTTATTGTTATGTATGTCCGTTAGCCAATCGGCAAAAGGCCTACTCCAAACTTCTCCATTGCTGCCTCTCATCGGCCACTGCCCCATTTTGTGCCAGCGACCTCTCTGATGTCATCTTGCCATCGTTTTCTGAGGTCTCCACCTGTCTTTATTTAGCCGTTTGGAAAAACGACATAAAGTCTACCACATTAAAAACATACAAGTAAACGGAAGACATAGACAATTAGTTAATGTTTTCTATATGCAAATTAACTTTATCTTTTTAATCGTTAAGATTATAAAAATAAATAAACAGCTACAAAGATATGCACGTCCTGTGGTCGAAAAAAAATCTATTAACATTTTTATATAAAGTCATCATACCGCAGTAGATTTAAAAATAGTTTTATCATGCGTTGATACCCTTTGGTTAGACGTTACATTCTCTCTTAATTCTTCTCGCAAAACCAACTCATCATGTCCTCGTTTTTCGTGTGATAGTGGGTAGGAAACTGACTTCGTACACAAGTAGGTCGCAGCCAGGACAACTTCCACAAATGGGGACTGTTCAATACAATGTGAACATAAATATTTGATATTCTGGATTATTATAGAATGTAATTAATTGCAGTAATCTATAATAATTTAGAATCAAATTCAATGTATTTTTTAGTTTTTATTGATTTTATGTGTGCAACATTCGCATTGAATGCAATGCAAGAATTCGCATTATCAGACCACACAGCGCAACTTCTTAAATTCCCCATAAGCAAAAAGTGCACAATAAACAAGTGGCGTATAAATAGACGGGATTATAGTGAAGAAAACTTAGAGAAGTTTAAAACTCATTTAAGCAGTTTGACATTTGCAGAGGTTTATTATGCTAACGACCCCAATATTGCATATAAAGCTTTTTTTGATTGGTTTATTTTGCTTTATGACTTATGCTTCCCTCATATTGGGGTAACAGTAAATTTAAATAAAGAAGTTAATTGGATATCTCGAGGTATTAAAATTTGTAGCAAAAAGAAACGACAGCTTCTGTGGCATTATAGGTTAAAACCCAATGATTCAAATAAAATCCGTCTAAAAAATTACACTAAGTTGTATAAAAAAATTATAAATCTGACACAGCGTGCTCAAAATAATTATAAAATTGCAACATCTAAAAATAAATCAAAAACGACTTGGCAAATAATTAAAAAAAGCAAGTTAAATACACCAAAACCCTCCATAGATAAAATTAAAGTTAATAATGTATTCGTCACAGAGCCAAAACACATAGCGGATCTCTTAAACAACTATTTTATCGACAAAATTCAACCCATTGTCAATGCTGGAACAACAGTAACGCAACATATTTTGAACAAAAGAGACTCCATGTTTATGGCACCTAGTACACCACATGACGTACTTAAAATTATATTAACACTCAAAAATACAAATAGTGTAGGCTACGATGGAATTTCTACAAAAATACTCAAAGCCATAGCTGGCGTAGTATGTTCTCCTTTGAGTTACATAATTAATTTGAGTATCAGTACTGGCATATTTCCAATCGCACTGAAGACATCAATCGTAAAACCATTGTTTAAGAAAGACAAAAAAGATTTGATGGTCAATTATAGGCCGATATCGCTCATCCCTATAATATCCAAAATTTTTGAAAAATATTTTCATAAACAACTCAACTCATATTTAGAACACAATAAGATCCTTTGCAATGAACAAAAAGGTTTCAGAGAGAAAAAAACAATTAATATGGCAATTTACGACTTTTTACACACAGTGATGACAAATATGGATCAAAATAAACCGGTGTCCAGTATATTCTGTGATATGACTCAGGCGTTTGACTATGTTCAGCACAGCATTCTACTTAAAAAACTCGAAGCATATGGCATTAGGGGTAACATACTAAAACTATTTGAGTCATATCTTCAAAACAGAAAGCAAATATCGGAAGTCAGTAGGGTAAACATAACAACAAAACGAGAAGAGTCATATCGGTCGCAGGAACGTGATGTTTTGTATGGTGTGCCTCAAGGAAGTGTTTTGGGGCCTCCCCTGTTTACATTATATATAAATGACTTGCCTAAGTCCACAAATCAACCTATGAGCCTTTTTGCCGATGACAGTGTAGTGACAATTGCATGTAAAAATCGAGACACGTATAAAACTGACATTAATAACTCACTAATTGCAATAATAGAATGGTTAAATAATAATAATTTAAAAATAAATTTAAATAAGACTAAAATCATGCACTTTAGTCAGCGCTCCATGACATTAATTAATAATCCAGACATAAACTATAATAATAATAACATTGACGAGGTTGATACAATAAAATTTCTAGGACTTATTATTGACAATAAATTAAATTGGAAGGCACATATAGAGACTATCAGTAAGAAAATAAGTACCTCAGCATATGCTCTATATAAACTGGCAGCAGTAGTTAGTATAGATGCTTTGCTCACCGCATACTACGGCTTGGTGGAGTCCGTTCTGAGATACGGCGTTATATTTTGGGGTAACTCGACGGACCGTGAATTTATATTTAAAACTCAGAAGCGTTGCATTAGGTCGATGTTCAAACTTGAAACCACTCAGAGTTGCAAACCTTATTTCAAAAAATACAAAATCATGACATTACCTTCACTTTATATATTAGAAAATGCAATGTTCCTAAGGTCCAACCCTCTACTCTTTTCTCGCATGGCAGATCGATTTCCTCGTAATAGACGTGACAATAGCCAAGTTTGCCTACATCAATATAGGACGTCACTTATGCGAAAAAGTGTCTTTTGCATGGCTCCAAAAATTTATAATAAACTACCTAAAAGCTGGAAGCAGTTAACTGATGTACAATTCAAACAGAAAGTTATTAATTTTCTAGCAGATAAAGCTTACTATAACTTGAATGAGTTTCTAAATGAGAGATTATGATTATGTTTCACCAATTTGTTATTTTTTAATCATTGTATTTTTTAATGTTCTTTTATTATTATGAAATTTTTAAATAGTTTGACTAAGAGTGACATTATAAATTTTATGATTGTACTAATATTTGCATGCCATTAAGGCAAACGTGACGATCTGTTTTATTTTATTATTAACATCTCTTGCATGCTGACAATTTGTGTTGTATGTCTTGTACTCATGTTTGGGCAAATAAATTATTATCTTATCTTATCTTATCTTATCTTAACATTAACGTGCCTAAAATGTTTATGACGTGTGGCAACACATGTTTTTGCTTGGGGTCTTGCGTAAAAATTACCGAACGTAATGACTAATGACCGTTGGTTTTTTTCTCTGTTATAAAATAAAGTAAAATCCATACTTTACTGTCTCTCTTTGTTTTATTACAAACAGGGACGGCTCAGTCTTTCGGTGTGTATGTGACGTTTCTGCACAGACAATGGCTCACCTCCCCTCTTGCAGCGCATACCCTGTCACTTGCACACGTGAGGACCTAATGGCTGCGTCAGTGAACGGTATTCGCGTTGCTGAATTTGTGCCCAAACTAATTTAGAAAACGGTACATTTACATACATTTTTTCGTGCTATGTTTGCCATCGAAATGCTAAGAAGCCTCAAATTAAGTCACCACAAGTTCACCACTTCCTAGTGCTTTAGCAGGGAAGAAGAAGTAAAAAAACTTGCAGCAGCTTGCAGCTTGCAGCACAGCTGTCTGTTTAGTTGTAAAAACTTGATTCTATACAATTATAGGTATGTAAAGTAATTAATATTACGAGACACAGAATATTAAATTAAATTTTTTGCCATCAAACGTCTGCTAGCCATGCTATTAAACCAACAAATACTATTAAAACTATACTCAAGCACAAAATAAAAATTTAAACAAAACTTTATTTATTTGTTTACAATGTGTACATTTACGTGTCGAAAATAGCGACGCACACCCTTCTCTTGACGGAAGTCGTCTAATGTTCGTCAACTGGGTTGCGCATCTAAAACGTGGTTTTACAATTTTACACAACTTGTAAATTCGTCCCGAACCCTAATATTGTTTTGATATCCATGTTATGTAAATAAACCATTTAGGTACAGAACCTGTTTGTATGTTAAAATAGCTAATTACTAATGACAATAACAAAACCATGGTCAGCTAGGTGACCAGTCACCCCAAGCAGCAACCGTTCACGAGCATAACGCAAAGATCAGCAACTACACCTACCTCACCATATTTGAGGGAAGGAGGCAACCCGACCCCCGACGCTACCGCAAGCAGTGACATCTAATAAATCTAAGGGAGCATGATGAACTCGCTGCCGTTCGTGTAGGCAAGAATAATGTGATTAATTGTTGAGGTCGCTAGCTAACCACATATTCTGGTACACACATTAACTCTAAAATGTACACAAGTAAAGTCCTGCCAGAGTTTAAACCAACGACCCGAAACTCGTTAGTCGTGGCCGTTTACACGGAGCCAACACTGTTTAATTTTCCAAGCAGTGAAACATTATTTATATGCGTATTTAGCTAGCTATGCTAACTTTATTATTATGCCGTACCTACTGTGAACATATAGCATAGCAATTGACACAAAGACATCCCTCTTTGAGATAGCCCCTCAATAATTTTCTGCTTCACCGGTCAGACCACTACAGTTTATGCTTCTTCATAATAAACACACTAACAAGACACTTCCTTACATTAGGATTTTAAGAAATCGTAATTCTGAATGATGACGTCATAAAGATTCCCGTTTCTTTGTGTATTTTTGTGTACCTAGTTAATTATAAAATGTAAAGAATTTTCTCATGTAATTTGTTAAGAATCCTTTGTGTTTATGCACTTTTGTTTATTAATTTCTCTTCTTCGTATATTTTTTACCATCCACAAGACTTTCACATTGACATTCTACCAAGGTACAGACGACTGCACGTCGCGTCGGTGGTAACACCTTAGCATAAGCATAATTAGCCTATAATGTGCCCACTGCTGGGACACAAGCCTTTGCTCTGTGAGAGGGAGTGGACCATAATCCATCACGCGGGGCAGTGCAGCTTGGTAGATGTCACATGTCTTCGAATTTTTGGTTCTAAGACATACCGGTTTACTTACGATGTTTTCGTTCTCCGTATTGAGAACAGCGATTATGAAATGTCTGTCTGAGTCTAAACCTACGACCGTAAGTCACGGCCGTTAATACTGGACCACCACTACTGTCTCTCCCGGGGCGTCGGGAATCCCAGACTGATTCCCGGCCACCGTAGGCGCGGGCTTGCGGACGGTGAGTAATGGGTAGCTCGCTGTCCGGTAAGGACCAAGCCCGGGTCGGCAGCGCGTTGTAATCACGAGCGCCTGAAAGAGATGTCAGCACCAACTGGTGGAGTCTGCAAGGGCCGATGCCTGCCAGGGGTGCGGGTTGTTCGAAAGAGATACTGTGGCCCCTGGCACACAGGCAATTGAACACGGGTGGGTTTTAGTCAGTAAAAGTCTGACACGCCATCCCGCTCCGCTCAGAGCGGGGACGTTATTTGATAACTTCCCATCCTCAAAAAAAAGTAGTTGTTGAATTCTGTACAGCCATGTTTGTTACGGTCGAGAATAATATTTCAATCATCACGTAATAAACACTGACCTGCATATTATAAAAAACTGAAGTAAATTTGAATGATGCGGGCTCCATGCGGGTTACCTTAGCGCATCTTGCTTAGGTATAAAATTGTGGGATGGGAGCTTAGCACGTTCAGTGTGGTTTTTTAATGTGCTAATGTAAATTTTTTGTTACTTAATTGGTAAGTTCTACAAATTGGTTACAGTGAAAGAAAGCAAAACGTGCGGAAACTGGGACTTAAGGTGAATCTAGTCCACATTTTTCCTTTACAAACTTCGGGAGTGTATCACTTCACTGTTCGACAATGTACTTCAAAAATTAATCATGGTATGGTTTTGTCTCATTATTAATATTGTCTGTATGGAAGCAGAATACTAAAATAAATAGCCATTAGAAAGTTAAGAGCCAACAAATATTCGATTTTTCTTGCTAATTTAACCTAACTTTGGGCGTGTTTAAGTAATAAAAGACGTGTAAAATCTGAAAAATCAAGTCGGTACCGACAAAGCTCAAATATCGAAAAGTTCAATAAACTTTATTGATCATTGATTTATGCAGTGGTTTTTTTCATAAAACCCGAACTTCCGAAGCACTTTTCTATATAATAATATGAATAATCCTGCATCTCTCTCAATAATGTTCTGCGTGTAGACTATCTTCTAACTGCTCATCATTGTTACTACCTCTATCGGACATGATGCCTGATGAGATAGCGTGCTTTTTAACCAGGCCCACCAGTGAGTTCGAGCCCGCGACTAGATTCCCCTTAATAGTCCGAAATCATCAATTCATCATTTTGCCTTGTTTACGTTCATATATCTGGCCGCACGCAGGTTGCGAGTACTAGACACCTGACTTTTCTGAAGAAGATAACCAATAACTCCAATAAGGTCACTTAACGCCTCCTAGGGCGTCCCTAGCTCTTTTTGATCCGTTTATGGTTTTAGTCAGCCACAATATAAGTAGAATCACATCCGGAATGAGGTGATCCGGCAGAGAACCAAAGTTGTCGACATAGCTGATAGAATTAGCAAGCTGAAGTGGAATGGGCCGGCCACATTTTTTTTTGGGTGGGCAATCATCAAATCGTTTCTCGCTCTGGGTGGAGCAGGAGGGCGTGTCAGACTTTTACTGACTAAAACCCACCCGTGTTCCCTCAGGTGCCTGTGGGCGAGGGGTCGCGGTATCCTGCCTGGGATTCCCGACGCCCAGGGCATCTCCTCCGGAGGCTACGGCCGTGAAGGCGCATGTACTGCCTCTCCCTCACGTGCGCCGCCTCCCTCTGAAGGAAGCGACGGCTACCCATGCACTCTAACTCCGTACCATGGCTTGGACTAGGACCGGACGCGAGAGATCGCCGCCGCCAATCGCCTCCACGAGGACACGTCGGTGCTCCGCCTAAGCCGGGCAGACCTCCACCGTATGCTCCACCGTGTCCCCGGTCACATTAGCCGTAGAACCGATGACCGTTGAGGTACACGCGTTCTTGACCGCAAATCAGCAAACGTAAGGTGGGACGCCCTCAGGCTAGGTGGAGCGACGATCTTCGTATGGTAACTGGTGTTAACTGGATGAGAGTGCCGAGAATCGAGCTGAATGGCGTGCAATTGGAGAGGGCTATGTCCAGCAGTGGACTCCTGAAGGCAGATGATGAACATAAGTGGAATTCTTTGCTCTCTAACTTTAAATCAAATACAACAACAGTTTTTTTTAAATCAGAATTGAACGTATTACACGCACAACATAATGAATGCTATGGGCCAGGTACCTACCAAACTATTAATTTGAGCAAAAAATATTTCGCAGTTCCATGCGTACAATGTTTTTGGAGATACGTTCTTGTATTTCACACTTGGGGGTTCCCGAAGTTCGTGGTTAAGAGCGGCCGTCATAATTTTCATACAAACGCTCGTACGTGATTATGGGGTTATAATATATTTTCTTTCAAATGTGTTGAACATAGTATCTTGTGGTGGGTATATTATCTAGGTTTTGTGTAAAAAAAGATGACATCGCGTTCTTACTAGCTTGCATTCTGCTTGCGTTGGATGTTACAACAAGCTTTTCAATCATGGTCGCGACGGCACCCTAATAGCGTACCACACGATCAAGCCGTTTCATTTAGGCATACTATTCTATCAACGACTACATAAACGATAAGAATTGTTTGGGCACGCCACGATTGCGGCGGTAAGTCCCCTCTCCTCACCGGGCACGGCTGTTTCGGGTGGTTCCTGTTTCGCATAAGGCGGGAGGAAACGCCCGGGTGTTTCCATTGCGAAGATCGCCCTGAGGACACGGTGGATCATACGGGGGAGGTCTGCCCGGCTTGGGCGGGGCACCGCCGTGTCCTCATGGAGGCGATCGGCGGCGGCGATCTCTCGCGTCCAGCCCTGGTCCAGGCCATGGTACGGAGCGAGAGTGCATGGCTAGCAGTCGCTTCCTTCAGCGAAGCAGTGATGCTCGCAAAGAGGGAGGCGGCGCACGTGAGGGAGATGCAGTACATGCGCCCTCACGGCCGTGGCCTTCGCAGGAGACGCCCTGGGCGTCGGGAATCCCAGGCTGAATCCCGGCCACCGTAGGCACGGGCTTGCGGGCGGCGAGTAATGGGTAGTTCGCTGTCCAGTAAGGACCAAGCCCGGGTCGACGGCGCGTTGTGTTCCAAGCGCGAAAAAGATATCGCGGCCCCTGGCACACAGGCAGCTGAGGGAACATGGGTGGGTTTTAGTCAGTATAAGTCTGACACGCCCTCCTGCTCCACCCAGAGCGGGAGAAGTCATTTGATGATTTCCCCCCACCCAGAAAAATAAAACGATAAGAATTGTTTGTCGATGAGATTAACTCAAGACAACGTTTGTGTTCTTTCACCAGAATTAGCTTACCTACTGACAGGTCATATGAATTACTTCATATCATTGCTTATTTAACTTGACTGCATAAACCATTTTTTTTTTTTTATTCATTAAATTTTCATTTATTGTTGAATGTTAATTAAATGCTTTTATTGTATAGAATCAAGTTCTTCCAACTTAACAGACAGCTATGCTGCTGGGGAGTTTGTTGCGTCACTTCTTTTTCCCAGTTAAAGCACTAGGAAGTGGTGAAGGGCGGGCGTTTTGGGGGACTGTCTTATGTAATTTTGACGTTCAAAAAGTGCTGACTAACAGCCTAGTTTGAATAAATGACTTTTGATTTTGATTTTTCGATTTTTGAAAGTTCAACAATATTCATTGCGTTATTTTCGTTGTTGAGCTGACATATTTTTCTAACATATGAAGCAATGGATGAGCAATCTGTTTCAAAATGATTCAGAATCATTCAGATTATGATTAATCATGCGTTACGCAATTAGGGTGCGGGTAGAGCCCTCTTAACGCCCACGAATGACTTCATCTGCTTCCACTAAGAACCACCCGGGTCGATCAGGCTAAGCTACATTTGCCGCGGTTGGTCCGTGGATGGTAGAACATCTTTACATACCAAGACGCCTCTGTGCCTCGGAAAGCACGTTGTTGGTGACGGCTGTCATTCTTGGTTCTTTGACAGGCGTTACGGGTCGTCGGAAGCTAAAAAGTCTGTCAACCAGTCTAACCAAGAGGTATCGTATTATCCAGTAACTGGATTGTGGAGGTACGATATGCATCCAGCTGCATCCGCCCCATAGTTGGAAAAAGATTAAGCAAATGGTTTATTTCAAAAAGATATGGAACCCAACAGCATTGAAAATAGCTACAACCAACCGATCTTTTTTTTTCTCCGTAATCTAGGATTCATATCAAATGATTACACGTTGTACAAGAGAACGATTTCACGAATTCTATGAGAATCTCGCGAATTACAAGTATCTTTGTTTTCTATTAAAGAGTAATGTGAGAACAACTGAATAACTGTAACTTTTTGGTTCGTTAAAACAAAACCCAAGAACGGTTTTTGTATTTTTTTAATTGCTCAGACGAAAATTTTATTCGGTTTTTTGCGTTAGGTAGCAGAACTTGATTCGTATGCTCACAAAAAAAGTTTCATTGAAATCGGTTCAGTGGTTTCCTAGTATTTGACGGACAAAGAAACTCTTATGCGTATGAAATATCAACGGGTAGTCTTTTGAATAATATAATGCTTTGTTTGTCTGACATGCGAATGCCTCTAACAAGAGGACTTTTACCTGAGTTCAAAATTTGAAAATTTTTCAAACCCACTTTAGCATTATTTAAGGTTATGCCATCAATGTAGCTCACGCAATGCACTTTTATTTGTATAAAAACAAAAACAAAAAAACGAAGGAGTCACCATTATGGCGGAAAGCGCCATTTAATCCTATTGAATGACGATTTCATGAAAAAGTCATTCAGTCATAAAATGAAATAGAGGCTTTTTTTTCTGGATGGGAAATCATCAAATAACTTCCCCCACTCTGGGTGGAGCAGGACGACGTGTCAGACTTTTACTGACTAAAACCCACCCATGTTCCCTCAGTTGCCTGTGTGCCAGGGGCCGCGGAACAACCTGCACCCCTGGCAGGCATCGGCCCTTGCGGGCCCCATCAGTTGTTGCTGACATCTCTTTGGGGAACGCGTGGAACACAACGCGCCGTCGACCCGGGCTTGGTCCTTACCGGACAGCGAGCTACCCATTACTCGCCATCCGCAAGCCCAACTAGAGGCTTATGTTGTTGATTTTAATTTCATCAAGATAGAGGTTTTAATGACTGGCTGGTCTAGTGGTCTCAAGCGCTACTGCTGAGCCCTGGGTTCTATTCCCAGTTCGGACAAAGTGTTATTGGGGTTTTCCATCCGGAATTTCTCAGTAGCAGCCCGGAGTCTGGATGTTTACCCGATTGATGGTAATAGGCTCGCCCCCTATTACATGGGACGTAAACATAACTGGCGAATCTTGTCGACATTTTTTTCCATACAAACTTCGGGAGTGTATTACTCCACTGTTCCACAATGTACACCAAAAATTTATCATGGTATGGTTTTGTCTCATTATTAATATTGTCTTTACGGAAACAGAATACTAAAATAAAAAGCCTTTAAAAAGTTAGGAGCCAACAAAGATTCGTTTTTCTTGCTAATTTAACGTAACTTTGGGCGTGTTTAAGTAATAAAATAAGTGTAAAATATCCAAAACCAAGTCGGTACCACGTAATAAACACTGACCTGCATATTGTAAAAACTGAAGTAAATTTGAATGATGCGGGCTCCATGCGGGTTACCTTAGCGCATCCCGCTTAAGTATAAAATTGTGGGATGGGAGCTTAGCACGTTCAGTGTGGTTTTTTAATGTGCTAATGTATATTTTTTGTTACTTAATAGGTAAGTACGACAAATTAGTTACAGTGAAAGAAAGCAAAACGTGCGGAATCCGGGACTTAAGGTGAATGTAGTCCACATTTTTCCTTTACAAACTTCGGGAGTGTATCACTTCACTGTTCGACAATGTACTTCAAAAATTAAACATGGTATGGTTTTGTCTCATTGTTAATATTGTCTGTACGGAAACAGAATACTAAAATAAAAAGCCATTAAAAAGTTAAGAGCCAACAAATATTCGTATTTTCTTGCTAATTTAACCTAACTTTGGGCGTGTTTAAGTAATAAAAGAAGTGTAAAATCTGAAAAATCAAGTCGGTACCGACGTAGCTCCAAATATCGAAAAGTTCAATAAACTTTATTGGTCATTGATTTATGCAGTGGTTTTGTCATGAAACCCGATCTTCCGAAAGACTTTTCTTAATTTTTTACGCGCCTGTTTTACTATAAATGATCCTCCATCTCAATCACGTTGTGCGTGTGGACTAGCGTCTAACGATACCTGGTGAGACAAGGTGCTTTTTAGCCAGGCCCATCAGTTTGTTCGAGCCCGCGACTAGATTCCCTTTAATGTCCTCAATTTAAAAAAAGGTATAAGCACCTAAGCGTTGATCACCACCCTTGCTGTGTGGTAATCAGTGCCTGCCTCGTTGGTCTACTGTTCGCAAGTACAACTGCTGAATAGGGTCCTAAATTCGATCCTCAGGTTGGTCAAGATGCTATGGTGTTTTTCTGTAAGGGATTCCTCGGTGGATTTTGCGTGGGTGTGATGCATATTTTCGCCAATTGGTCTTCGTTGCGTGCCTTTTCTTTGCTTCGTGTTTTACCGCCAATAAATAATTGTACTTTCTTCTTTTATTTTTTATACTAATCTCAACTTTTATTTAAATACAGAATGATCATAAAATATTAGAAACTTTTTCTTTTTCCCAATTAATGAACTGTACTCTATTTCAGTAAACTAACGACTTAGTTAATCTTTTCGTAAGACAGATCTTAACGAGCGATCTAGCCTAAGTAACTACCTGAACTATCCCACGACTGATTTTGGCTAGAAATGTAATAGTTACTGAACAAAAGTTGAAACTGACTGGATTAATGTACGAATTTCAGCAGTTTGGGGTTGATAGGAAAGTAAGGAAACGACTGTCCTATTTGTTACAGTTTCAGGAGTCGACTTTAACAACACAAGTATCAGTGAACCTAAATTTCTTCATTTGATCTTTGATCAAGAAATTAAATTTATAAAAAAAACGACTTCCAAAAAAGCACTAAAAAGTGAAAAAAATACTTTAATTTCGGAAGTCGGTGAGTTTGGATATGTATTTTATATTTTTTTTGTCACCGCCTTCCGAAATTAAAGTATTTTTTTCACTTTTTAGTGTTTTTTTGGAAGTTGGTTTTTATTTTAAGTTTTTTTTTTTTACTTTTTAGTGGTTCACATGTGCTTACCCCTTCACAGCGTCCCTGCGTGATGTTATGTTATGAACTGGTGTAAACAATAGACAGACATGAGATTTCAGCAATCCCAGTCCATTTGCTATCATTTATTGAGGAGTTCCGTTGCCTATCTCTGAAGTTCTTCATCAGATCTTCACCAAATTGAAATGGGACCACTCCGAAAAGTACTCTTCCAAAAACTACTCAAAACGCTTCAAGTGTACCTATAAAATTTGAAGAGTTCTCTCTATTTCTCCAGGATGCCATCATCAGATCCTGACTTGATGATCATGGGACCACCTGGGAAGTATACCCTTTCAAACAAAAAAAATCCAAATCGGTCCAGCCATCTTCGAATAATCGGGGAACATACATTAAAAAAAGGTTCCGACGAATTGAGAACCTCCTCCTTTTTGAAG
Organism: Polymixis lichenea; assembly: GCA_949091785.1. Lineage (NCBI taxonomy): Eukaryota > Metazoa > Arthropoda > Insecta > Lepidoptera > Noctuidae > Polymixis > Polymixis lichenea. Next base: position 9,637,592 of record OX420958.1, on the reverse strand, counting down.
TCGGTTAAAAATGGACAGTTTTTCCAAATTTATTCTTATTATAATAGCGTAAACTACAGATTTCATAAGTTTATACTTAGGTACCTAACAGTTAAATATAAAGTAGACGTCAGATAGCTCTACTTATTGCTTGGAAATTTAGCTAGTGGATGTCCCTGAAAGCTTAAACCTCCCCCCCTATACGCTGGCTACAAGGCGCTGGCTATAAACTGGTAGCCGAACCTAAAATACCTTATGTGGGTAGGTAGGCACTTAATCTAGAAATAATAAGAGAATGCTAGACGAACCATAACTCCAATAAGCACAATGAGCGAAGTCGTGATCGTCAGCTAGTCTTCACTAAAACAATGACTCATGATCCCCACTAACTTCTCACCTAAAAGCAACACACACAACAATGAATGAGATAATTAGCAAAGTCCTTATCGCGTAATCAGCAGACGAGCAACGCCAATTTATTATTAAATTAATAAAATACTTGGTAGTGATGTGGGGAGTCGATGGTTGGAGCTGATATATCGATGTTACCGGCTTTGGTTACCGCATTGGTTTACCACGAATAATCTAGTTCTCAATGCCAAGAAAAATAAATGTATAAAATTCGCTTTACCGAATGTACGAAATTTGAGACCCAACATTGTCTTAGATAATGAGGTGCTTGCAACTGTAGACTCGGCCGTTTTTCTAGGCATAACAGTAGATGCGAAACTTCAGTGGGGATCACATAATATCAAGCCTAGCGGGAAGGCTCAGTTCAGCCGCCTACGCCGTCAGGAAAGTAAGACATCCAAACAAAACACTGACGTCGATACAGCTCGGTTAGTGTATTTTAGTTATTTTCATAGCGTTATGTCCTACGGCATTCTGCTGTGGGGCAAAGCCGCTGACATTCAAAATATTTGAGTTCTTCAAAAACGAGCTGTTCGTGCAATTTACCAACTAGGTGCTAGAGTTTCTCTGAGAGATTTTTTTAAAGATATTGGTATTCTCACGGTGGCATCGCAATTCATCTTCGCTAACATCATAAATATTAAGCAAAATATACACTTATACACTAAAAACAGTGATATTCATAATATTATTACTAGAAATAAGGACAAACTACGTGCTTCCTTTCACGGGCTTCATAAAGTTTAACTCATTTGCAGGGCTTGGTATAAACATTTTATAACAAGCTTCCCTCTTCTTTGCTAGATTTATATTTTAATGCATTTAAAGCGAAAGTAAAATCAAATCTTTGTTCTAAGGCAATACTATTCCATCAACGACTACTTAAACGATAAGAATTGTTGGTCGCTGTGATTAACTCAAGACAACGTTTGTGTTCTTTCACCAGAATTAGCTTAACTAATGGGTCATATGAATTGCTTCATATCATTGTTTATTTTATTTGATTGTATAACCCATTTTTGTTTTTTTTTTAATTTTTTACTAATTAAATTTTCATTTATTGTTGAATGTTAATAATATGCTATTATTGTATAGAATCAAGTTCTTACAACTTAACAGACAGCTGTGCTGCTGGGGAGTTTGTTGCGCCACTTCTTCTTCCCAGCTAAAGCACTAGGAAGTGATGAAGGGCGGGCGTTTTGGGGGACTGTCTTATGTAATTTTGATGTTCAAAAAGTGCTGACTCTCAGCCTAGTTTGAATAAATTACTTTTGATTTTGATTTTGAGGTTTATCCAGCAAAAAATGAGTATCTTGTTCTGTAAATGTGGGTAATATGAAAGTCGCCCCGCCTGCAAAGCGTGGCGATTATGGCAAATACCCCCTTTATGGCAAATACTCTTTGGAGCCTTATGTCCAGCAGTGGACGTTTTTCGGCTGAGATGATGATGATGGTGAAAGTCGAGTGGAAAACCCGTTCTTAAAACCCTCCAGAAATTGTTTGATTCCATCATACCCGAAAGTAAAAGGCCAAATAACTCACATTGCGTGATACGCAATTAGGGTGCTACAGTGATAGATACAAAGCGTCACTGCAGAATGTAAAAGATTCAAATGATTCAAATTAAGGGGAATCTGTGGAGGTCTGCCTGGCTTGGGCGGAGCACCGCCGTGTCCTCGTGGAAGCGATCGGCGGCGGCGACCTCTCGCGGCCGGCCCTGGTCCAGGCCATGGTACGTCACCTCCTTCAGCGAAGCAGTGATGCTCGCAAAGAGGGAGGCGGCGCACGTGAGGGAGAGGCAGTAGATGCGCCCTTACGGCCGTAGCCTTCGCAGGAGACGCCCTGGGCGTCGGGAATCCCAGGCTGATTTCCGGCCACCGTAGGCGCGGGCTTGCGGACGTCGAGTAATGGGTAGCTCGCTGTCCGGTAAGGACCAAGCCCGGGTCGACGGCGCGTTGTGTTCCACGCGCTCCTCAAAGAGATGTCAGCACCAACTGCCAGGGGTGCGGGTTGTTTGAAAGAAATACCGCGGCCCCTGGCACACAGGCAATTGAGGGAACACAGGTGGATTTTAATCAGTAAAAGTCTGACACGCCCTTCCGCTCCACCCAGAGCGGGAGAAGTTATTTGATGATTTCCCACCCAAAAAAAAAAGAAAAGGGGAATCTTGTCGCGAGCTCGAATTCACTAGTGGGCCTGGCTAAAGAGCACGCTGTCTCACCAGGCATCTTGTCCGACATAGGTAGTATCAGTGATGAGCAGTTACACGCTAGTCTACACGTACAACGTCATTGAGTGAGATGCAGAATCATTTATAGTAAAACAAGCGCGTAAAAAAACAAGAAAAGTCCTTCGGAAGATCAAGTTTTATGAAAAAACCACTGCATGAATCAATGACCAATAAAGTTTATTGAGCTTTTCGATATTTGAGCTTTGTCGGTATCGACTTAATTGGATATTTGACAATAATTTTCGTCTCGTTTACATTCTCGAACAGTGGAGTAATTCATTCGACCCGGAGTTTGCATGGACATTTTTTTCCATACAAACACCTTAAGTTCACCGTAAATGAATGCTGTGTTGTGATAATTTATCGATAACAACGTCGCACCACTATTTTGCCTCTGTGCCTTGTACACTCTGACCGCTCTGATCATTTGAAAGATAGCCAGGACCACTTCCTACAGTCAATGACCGATGTTCCACACTTTTCAAGAAAATTATCAGAATAAACAGCTAAAAATAACAACATGGACGTCATTTAAAACCTTCTAATAAATCAGAAATGAAGATGCATTCTTTTAAATGTGACCACAGATAGACAATCACGAACGTGACACGTGATCATAGGCAGACACTGAAGTTACATCAGCCAGTTATAATCTACTAGCTTTTAACGGAAAATATCCCACTGGAACGTACTACCAAGATAAAATGTATCGTGTGTGAATCCAGGTTATAAACTATCTGTATGAAAAATTTCATCTAAATCCGTTGGAGCGTTTTTGCGTGATTCAGTAACAAACATCCAAACGTGGAAACATAAAAACTTTAACATTTACAATATTATACAGGGTAATTTTTTAACCAGTGTGTAAACTGACAGTCCAAATCCAGGATAAGAAAACCAGCCCCATCCAACTGGTCAGGGGAGTGAGACAGGGGGATGTGATTTCCCCAAAACTGTTTACCAATGCGCTGGAGGACGTCTTTAAGACGCTGGACTGGACTGGACAGGGTGTCAACGTGAACGGCGAGTACATCTCACACCTTCGCTTTGCCGAGGACATCGTCAAAATGGCAGAGACGCTGGCACATTTATACCAGATGCTGCATAGCCTAAATAGAGCCTCTCGGCGAGTTGGCCTCGGCATGAATTTTGACAAGACGAAAGTCATGTACAATTCGCACATCTCGCCGAGTCCAATCCGCATCGAAGGGTCGCTTCTCGAAGTTGTGAAGGAATATGTCTACCTAGGGCAAGTCATCCGCGAAGACTAAGGTCTTCAACCAGTGCGTCCTGCCCGTAATGACATACGGTGCCGAAACGTGGACACTGACAGTTGGGCTGGTCCACAAATTTAAAGTCACTCAGCGCGCTATGGAGCAGGCTATGCTCGGGGTTTCTTTGAAGGATAAAATCAGAAACGAAGTTATCCGGAAAAGAACTGGAGTTACCGACATAGCTTGCTGGGTAAGTAGGTTGAAGTGGCAGTGGGCTGGCCATGTTTGTCGAAGGACCGATGGATGGTGGAGCAGACGAGTCCTGGAGTGGAGACCGCATATCGGCCAACGTAGTGTGGGACGCCCTCCAGCTAGGTGGACCGACGACCTTTAAAAGGTGGCTGAGACAGACTGGATGCGGAAGGCGGAGGATAGAGTGTTGTGGCGCAGCCTGGGAGAGGCCTATGTCCAGCACTGGACTGCGATAGGCTGAGTTGATTGAAACTGTAACCATAAATTCAGCATATCATTTTAGACCCCCTAGTATAGACATTTTTCGTCGGTTATACAAAAAAAAAGTCAGCTGTTTCATAGAAAAGTGCAATATCTACACGGTCAAAATGTATGGAGCAGCTGATATTTTTTTTTGTATAACCGACGAAAAATTTCTTCTGCGTTGGGGGTCTAGAATGATATGCTGCGTGAGTTTGCGCACGGGATAAAAACTTACCCTGTATACGTACCTACCACCGGGATGAAAAATACCCTATGTGTTGATCCAGGTTATTAACTAATTTCATCCAAATCCGTTCAGTAGTTTTTGCGTGAAAGCGAAACGAACATCCATCGATCCTCACAAACTTTCAGATTTATAATATTAGTAGGGTAGTACAAGGATAAATAGTCATCATCTGCCTAGGCTTTTCCCAAATATGTTGTGGTCGGCTTCCAATCTAACCGGATCCAGCTGAATACCAGTATTTTACATGGAGCGACTGCCTATCTGACCTCCACACCACAGTTACTGGGTAACACGATACCCCTTGGTACGACTGATTGTCAATTTTTTTGGGCTTCTGACGACCAGCAACGACCTTCAAAGATGCACAAAAGACAGCTGGTACTAACGGCCTAACGTGCTTTCCGCGGCAAGTGACAATACAAACGATCTAAAAATGTTCTTATCTTACTTAAAACAGTTTAAAAAACCGGAACTTCTTTTATAGATCCTAATTCATAATTACAGAGTTGAAACCGTAGAACAGTGGTATGTTTCCACATTAACGATATAATCAGATAACGGCACAGCATCTGCTTATTCCATTCGGAACAAAGGCGTGAAGTACAAATGGTAATAAAATGTTAGGTCAATGACTTATAACTTGTATAATTGTATGTCTTTATGAAGGAACGATGTTTTCCTTATCAATTTTGCGATCAGGAAATGGGTAGTTTGCGAGGTGTTTTAAATTTATGCGTACCTATATTTATAACAAGTTTCTTTGGTTTGGCAGAGGCAGGGCTTAACGATACCGATGTTTTGGCACTAGCTAGTTAAACATTTGTGCCTATGATACATGGGTCGACCGTCGATCAATTGAATTGAAGGGCGGGCGTTATGGGGGACTGTAATTTGGACGTTCAAAAAGATGCTGACTCCCAGCCCAGTTTCAATAAATCGCACGCTTAATCCAATACTGTCACTATCCAAAATTTTGACAAATTGACTTTTTAATGCCATCTGTTGGGAAACGTGGAAATACACGTAATCCCGCTTACAGTGGTCTAAAAGTAACAGAAATAACCGCTAACTGGCAGTGGTCCACTTCGTCACTAAACAAAATATTCCCCTCCCCTCAGAGCAACACTGACTTTCAACGAAAAAGTACGTGTCGTCCAAGACAAAATTGACGATTTTTGAGTGCAATAGTGTTACTTTAGTGATTAATCCGGTTTACTAGTCATGTTGTTGGTAAGTTATTCATTATTTTAATTGAAATAGTGACATTTTGCGTTTAGGTTCACATTTGCACTAAGTTTTTCTCATATTTAGATCATTAGTTTGACGCCATAATAGCATTTTTCGCTTAGTGTCACGTTTGCATTAAAGTTACCTCAATATTAGTACAATAATTTGATGCCATAATGACACTTTTACTTTAGTGTCAGTTTGGCTTTAAAAACACAAGTTATCAATTATTTGTTCGTTAGAGCATTATCGACACATTGCTTTAAATGTCATTTTTGCCATCATTACTTTTTTTATAAACTGTAATAAACACTTTGGTAAAATGGTTTATTTAATAAACTGACACTATGCTTTCAGCGTTATGGCAATAATTAACGAAAAGTGTCTTTTTAACGTTCCTAACCAAGTCATATACCATGAAACTTTTACCGACGGCTAACATCTAAAATTGTTCATTTACGATAGGTGTACTGGAGTAAGGTTTCAAAATATTGTTTTGGACGACTTCAATATTTAGACTTTTGGTATTCATTTTCTTTGTTTTAAAGTTTGCACATTGATTTATGGCTTTTATTATTTTAAGGTGTGCAAAATAATGCAGCGGCGTGATAAGTTACTGAAGCTTGCAGTTGAAAATAAAGAAAATGACTGTAGTGATGAAAAAACGAACTCATATCAACCAGTATTTCATACTCTTACTCGAGTAGAGCCACTACAGATTTCGGTTGAAAATAATAAAAAGCCACGTAGTTTAAACAGCAGTAATTCATCTTCTTCGAGCAGCTCTACCTCTTCGAGCAGCTCTTCCTCTTCGAGCAGCTCATCTTCATCTAGCATTGGTTCTCATATATCAGGTTCAATCAAGTCTAAGGAGTTCAACTTTAGTACACACCATTTGACGAAATCAGTTGAGAATCTCCGAGCACATTTAATTTGCGAAGCAGTATAATTCAAGAAACACTTCCTCTTCAATTATCTAGAGCAAGATCATTACGTTCTTGTTCATCCAGATCTAGATCTTCTACAGCATCGTCAAGAGCAGGTGATTTTTCCCGGATGATGATGACGCTGATTATGTCCCGTCACCTAACCGAGCCTCACACAGGGAAAGCTCTAGCAGTGAGCGAGCTGATAACGTTCTAGTCCCTGTGATTTCTCCCACCAAAAATAAGCGTAAGGGTGTTGTAAATAATAAGAAAAAAATCGCTAACGAGTTGCGTAATTCAGTAAAACAATACGTTTCTCTATCCAAAATTAAGAGAGTTATTTCCGAAAGGCATAAGGGTCCTGCTTGTACAGAACGATATCGTTTAAGATGTTCAGAGAAAATTGACGAAGATCAGCGAAATGCTATCTTCAATCTATATTGGGAAATGGGCTGTCTAACTCGACAGAGGGATTTTATAATGTAAACATTTGTCTATTGTTAAACCAAAGTACAGTTACAAAAGAGAGAATAACAATCGTAAACCAAAGCATGGTTTCCACTTGACAGTGAGGGAAAACAGTAGTCGACAGATGCAAGTCTGACTTAAGATTTTAATTATTTTAAGTATTAAGAAAATAATTGTGTTAGCATACTGAGCTTCTTTATTAGAAGATGATTATAATAATACTGAAGATTTAAGTCTGATTATTTTACAGTACATAGATTATGGAGAAGATCTGGATTATTTGAATACTTTTTGTTTGCGTTGGTTACTGTAAACTAACAGAATTTTGTTTTTTATGTTAGATGAAAGGATTTTTTAGGTTTATTATAATAAATTTCTATCTGAACAACATGTTTCTTATTTTTGCCTTGTGCCTTAAAATTATTATTATGTAATTATGAAATATTTATTTTGTAGTAGTAAGTATATATTTTTTATCACTGTTACGTTAAATAAAACAGTTTTTGGCAATAAATCAAAAGTTTCAAAGCTTTTATTATTTCATTTTTTGATTGAAAAGTAAGTCCACAATGTCACTAAGACGAAATAAAATAAAATAATGAAAGTAAAAGTGACACTATAATATAAATAACGATAAAATGTGAAAATATATAAGTAAATTAAATATTTTTTTGTTCTCAAATTTGAGATACAACCTTTACCGATTATTTCTATATCAAAGAATCACTAAATTGTGCATACTTAGATTCTTACGTATCACTCATATTCATACCACAAAAAACGTTTTTTGGCTCTCCTGAAAAGTTAACTTTTTTGGATAGTGACAGTTTTGGTTTAAGCGTGCGAAATGACTTGATTTTGATTTTGAATCGTTGTATACCGAGGAATAAACAAACTGTGAGACAAGTCGACAGAAGAATCCGGTAGTCTTCAAGTCTTCTCGTCGCCTAATACGCAATGTGTAAAGTCTTCAACCAGTGTGTCCAGCGCGCTATGAATATGAAAACAATAACGAGAATGACAGCGACTGATTTGACTGATACGATTTCAATGATACTTTTTTGCGCTGTGATCTATGGAAGTACTGACTGAGAGCGAAGACCGAATAGAACTAATAGAATGAACTAGTTCACTGACTGAATTGCCGAAAACTACTACGGAGCGATCTTAAAAATGACAGAGCAGGCACAAGACTAGTGTAGAGGACTTTTTTTTAATAAAATTTGAGCCAAAATACTCTTATTTTGGCTCAAATTTCAAGTTCAAGAAGAACCTACATTTTAATAACAGATTACACTTCTTAGTGGTATTTAATATAAGATTCTGACACAGTTGTCCGACATTTCTTTCTCGGTTCGCCGACAGAACGATTCACTTTTCAGTTTTGTCGATAGAACATTAAACCGGCGAACGATTCGCCAACGCATCTGTTGAGCTTACCTATCCCTTATCCCATTATCATCATCATCATCATTTCAGCCGAAAGACGTCCACTGCTGGACATAGGCCTCCCCCAGGCTCCTCCACTTCGACCGGTCTTGTGCTTCCCACATCCAGCGGGTTCCCGCGGCCTTCACAAGATCGTCGGTCCACCTTGTGGAAGGCCTTCCCACTCTACATCTACCGGTACGCGGTCGCCACTCCAGAACCTTTCGGCCACATCGGCCACCAAGGTATTAGAGATTTAGATATTCTAAGGTACTGAGTGGCCTTAGCGTGAGTTTCATTTAACCATCTGGATCAAACGCATCTAGCGCGTTCGGCGCTCCGATTGGTCCGTCACCAATCCCAGGGCCAATCAGAGCGGCAAACGCGCTCGAAGCGTTTGATCGAGATGGTTAAATGAAATTCACACTCGTGCCACTGTTTTCATAGAGGGGCTCGTGGCTTAGTAATAGGTAATAGGTGCACGAGTCAATCGATGAAATTCTAAAAAGTGAATCGTTCTGTCGGCGAACCGATCATTAAATGAACGAATGCCGTCAACTGTGTCAGAATCTTAATAAAATACCACAAATATACAAGAACTAGCTTCTGCCTGTGATTTCGTCAATGAAATTAAATTTTAGCGCTTTCTCGAGCCACCTTTTCGCATCACATCGCCCACCCACACTATTTCTTCGTCTTCGCGATCTTTCTGCTTTATCTCCCTTGGCTCCGCTCCTTAGGGTCGTTGCGTGATTTGAAATACTCTATTACCTTCCTTCAGAATTGGGCTATCACATGCAAAAAGGATTTTCCGAATCCGACAGGTAGTTCCAGAGATTAGCGCATTCAAACAAACAAATTCTTCTGCTAAAGCGTTAGTGTTAGATATAACTTGATGAATTTGGTAAAAGAATAAAAGATTGATTGAATTAAAAGGGATTTTATTGGATCTCGGCAGAGCACACACAGTATGAAAGACAGTTGACAGCGCAAGAGAGAGACAACATAATAAGAAAGTGACAGCAGACGATTGCGTTTCGTTTACATTTCTAACACTGACCCTTAAACAAAGCAATCATAAATTAAACTAGCCCTTACTAATGAAAGCTATAGTTACACAATTAACTAAATAGGATAACTCAAGCACAATGCAATACTGTCTACCACAACCGTGTCTAACATAACTAAACGCATGTCTGCACAAAAGTCCATCATTTCGCCGGTTCTGTTCACCTAAGTCCTATTTGAAAGAGGACCTTTGCTATAAGCCGAGCACCAATCCAGACTTCAGGACTGCTGAGAATTCTAAGAAGACAAGTACCTACTTACCAAATTATAATCAATGTCATAACTACCTACTTACAAAAATTTGTAAACTTCCAGGCTTTCGCTTCAAAAAAGTTTACATGGCAACGTTCCGAGTTGCGATAATATCGATTTTTGTCATAGATGACGTCATGACATGCGCCATCTTGCGATAACGCCGACCATGCGTGATACTAATATCACCTTAGAATAATATCGCCCTGGGCGCTGTCAAAAATGATTGTTTTGTTTTGAGTCGTATCATATCTTTAGCTAACTTAGATTTATTAGAAATAGTGCTTCTGGCTAGACTCGCCACCTAGAACCAAATGAATAAACGCAATTTGTGGTGTACACAAGTTTTATAAGGTGTATATAGGTTTTAACGTCGAGTGAACACTGTCAGCGCGTTCACGAGCGTTCAGTTTTGTTGACAAAAATCACTGTTCTTGGCTGTCATAATCGTGATATCTAAATCGGAACGCCAATTATTGAAGTGTGCGCTCACACCGCTATTTAACACGGTTATAATAGCTTCACCTGCATATTTGTTTTTAACCGACTCCTTTGGACTTGATTTTGACCCACTTCAAACGGTGAGATTTTATTTAAACTTTGTTGACTTATCGAGGACCGATGACAATTCAATAATTTCATAAAGTTCCTTAATTTTAAAAAAAAAATCACGCTTTTGTAGTTAGCAGAACTAAAAAATAGAAAATAAATAATAGATTTTAAAAAAGCGACGCACGCCTTTTTGAAATTAATTTCTGCTGTTTTGGTTTGTTTTTTAAAGCGTGTTTTCTAGTTTTTTTTTAACCTATTACTTTTTTTAAATTCGTAAAGCGGTCTAAAAACAGTGACAGGAAGTTATTATAACGTCATCAATCAACTCAGCCTAATGCAGTCCACTGCTGGATATAGGCCTCTCCCAGACTGCGCCACAACACTATCCTCCGCCTTCCGCATCCAGTCTGTCCCAGCCACCTTTTTAAGGTCGTCGGTCCGTCTAGCTGTGTGGCGTCCCACACTACGCTTGCCGATACGCGGTCTCCACTCCAGGACTCGTCTTCTCCATCGTCCATCGGTCCTTCGACAAACATGGCCAGCCCCTGGCACTTCAGCTTGTTACTCTGCAAGATATGTCGGTGACTCCGGTTCTTTTCCGGATAATTTCATTCCATATTTTATAACGTCATCAACATAAATTAAGTGGAAAAGTACTTATTTTTGAAGCTAACTCAAAAGTTGACCAAATTATATGGGACCGTTACACCCTTTCAAATAAAATATTTTTTCAAATCGGTTTATAAATGACGGAGTTCCGAGGTAACGAACATAAAAAAATACAACCGAATGAAACTTCTCCATTTTTTGAAGTCAGAAAAATTAATTATCTCATAACTACCAGCATAAATCGGTAAACCTCCTGGCTTTAAGACAACCACGATACCACTCTTCAAAAAACAATTTCGCGCCACGGCAAAGACAAATCACCATACAGCCAAAAACTGACCATTGTCCGATGTTACCACAGATAACAAAACACCACTGATATAACCTATGTCCGTAACAAGGCGATTAAAGTTAACGATGCGTAAAATTTTACTGTAGCACTTTTTTCATGAGGAGCCTAATTTAAAGTGGTATTGACACGAAGGAGGCGGCTATCAAGACGTCATCAACCTTCCTAACTACATAGACGTACTTACATAAACCCACGCCCTTTGCCATGGAGGAACGCAGAACATCAGAACGCCACCAGGGCCTGAATTCACTATGACCACTTAACGATTCCTTACTCGTAACCACGTCAATCACACACGAATTCTGCTAATATCGTATTAATAATATCGACAAATTTTCTTGGAACATACAGAATATGACATTTCGATTCCTTACCATTACATTGGTTTATAAAAAAACGATATTGACGTCTACGATTCTTATGTACTCCTTTTGCTTGGTTTATGGCCGATTCGTATAATTTACGGACAGCTGTAGGTTAAAATTAGGGCACTTGTGTCCTTACCAAAAATAAAGCAAATGCCTCATAGCTTTGCAGAGTAGACCGTCCTGTAAGGAAGTAGCTATCACAGGTAAAATTAGCTTACGAAACTATTTATTTGCCCAGTTTTCAAATAAAAATGCTACCATTGGAAAGCAAAACGATCTGTTTCTAAACGACTTCAAAAAGACGGAGGTTATCAATTCGACATGTTTTTTTTTTAAGTTTATGTGTGTTCGGGCATAACTCCGTCATATATGTAGACCGATTTGCAAAATTCATTTTCTGTTCAAAAGGGGTATATTCCGAAATGGTCCCATTTAAATTTCATATAGATCTAATGATGCGTTTCGGAGACGGACAACCGAACTCTTCAAAAAATTACAGCAAACCAACCGCGATTGCTGCTATAGCATAAATATGCATTGTTTTGACCCCACGGATGGTGAAATTTCGAATTGATGTGGGGTAGGTACTATACTAAAAAGTGAAAAATAAAAACTTTTTACAAAAAAAAAAAAAACAACGGACTTTCGGAAAAACACTACAAAGTGAAAAATAACTTCCAACAGTTATTAAATAACTGTCGGAAGAATAGCGGTCGTCCTTGACAAAATTTTCAGGTTTTGGAATTGTGAACAGCGTTTATTGGACTCCTACGATAACATTGATTGATGTTCGATTCAGTACGAAAGCCTATCGAATGGTTGTAAATAACTAGGCTGGTCATACTCGCCCGTCGCCGGTTGCGTGTACTACGTACCTTGACCTTTTGAAGAACATCACCATAGAGGCTTTAAGTCATCAACCTCTTTATAGAATATCATCTAATAAGGGCTTTGGGTCTTCAAGAAAAAACGTAATTACACCAGCCTACAATTTGACCAAGAAATTTTGCTTGTCACTGTGGCACTGGCTCGGTAACTAAAGGTGCTCTAACACGGGCAATTGTTTGAGCAATTATTGCTCGGCAACACTAACGGATCAATCTGGAGCAACGACAATAAATTGCCGATGTGTTTCGGTGATTTTGCTTCTGATTACTCCATATATTTCATGAGTTGCCGAATATCCAATCGGTTTGGAAATTTCTAGTCAATTTTATTTCTATCTCGTTTGTACGTCTAACTACGTCTCGTTTTTGCGAGAGGAACCGGCCGGCGGCGGAGGCGGCGGGAGTGGCGTATTACCTAGTTTTTTAAGTTGCTCCATATTGTGTGGCCGTATCTCTGGCAACAGGTGGCTACATGTTGCCATTGCCCTAAATTGCTAGATGTAGTCGTGACGTCATAGTTAACGAGAATTGCCCAAGATGGAGTAATTTTAGTTGCTCGTGTAAGCGCACCTTCAGATTCAAACGAACGGTCCTTGGATGGATGAGAATCCATTTCGTGCTGAGATCCCTTCGTGTCTCGGAAAGAGTACGCGCGTTGATAGTCATTACGGATAGTCAAGAGCCCGAAAGTCTGACTACCAGTCTTACCAAGAGTTATTGTACCACCAAGGGGCCAAGAGGCCTATGCTTGGAGTTTCCCTGCGTGATCGAATCAGGAATGAAGAAATCCGCAGGAAAACCAACGTAACCGACATAGCCCGAAGAATTGCCAAACTTAAGTGGCAGTGGGCAGGGCTCATTGCTCGTAGAACAGATGGCCGATGAGGCCGGAAAGTTCTGGAGTGGCGACCGCGTACCGGAAGACGTAAAGTCGGAAGCCTCCCACAAGGTGGACCGATGTCCTTGTGAGGACCGCAGGATTCCGCTGGATGCGGGAAGCACAGAACCGGTCGAAGTGGCGAAGCTTGAGGGAGGCCTATATCCAGCAGTGGACGTCTTTCGGCTAATGATGATGAAGGGGTATCAGGTCAAGGTACAGACGCCAGCACATCAAGCTACACCAATCTGTCAAATTTCTTTGATAGATTTTCAACTTTATCACATAACTATAAGGTTCATGTTCAATTGGGAAAATTTTACAGTTTGGGGTAGCTTGATGTGCTGGCGTCTGTACAATCAATAACTGGTTGTGGAGGTCAGATAGGCAGTCTCACAAATTAAATACTGGTATTCAGCTGTATCCAGAGCAATAGTGATCCAGGAGAATTGGGCTCGACTCAAGTGTTCTTGAGTTCGGACCCAGGCAGGCGCTTTTCTTTGTGCATTTAATTTCTTCACCACTGCTTTCAAAACGGTGAAGGAAAACATCGTGAGGAAACCGACATGTCCTAGAACCAAAAATTCGAAGACATGTGACATTTACCAACCCGTACTGGGCCCAAGTAGTGGATTACGGCCAACTTCCTCTCGCAGAGAGGAGGTCTGTGGTCCAGCATTGAGAACATTACAGGCTGAGCTGCATTCGGTTAGACCGAAAGCCAAACCCAACATTGTTGGGAAAAGCTTAATCAATTAAGGCTACCTGATTAAAACAAAATTTGTACTAAGAAAATTACATTTATTTCTTTTGTTTCTTATCAGATTTCTCCCTCTTTCTCTTGTTGATAGGGTTCCGTGGGTCGTAGATGTCGAACCAGTCGTCTCCTTTAGAGGACGCGTCTTTTGCTAGTAGTGGACCTTTCTCTTCGAAGCGTAGCTTATGGCCCAACCTGAATTATAAAAGAAAGTTTTAAAACTGGTGATGGACAGGATGAAAACTGCTGTTGGATAGGTTTAAAACGGGCGTTGGATAGGTTTAAAATTGGTGTTGGATATGTTTAAAATTGGTGTTGGATATGTTTAAATTTGGAGTTGGATATGTTTAAAATTGGTCTTGGATATGTTTAAAATCAAAGTTAAATCAGTTTAAAACTGGTGTTAAATAGGATTCAAACTGGTGTTAGATAGGTTTAAAACTGGGGTTAAATAGGATTATTACTGATGTTGGATATGATTAAAAACTGGGGTCAATTCGGATTAAAACTAGTGTTGGATTGGTTTAAAACTGGGGTTAAATAGGATTATTACTGATGTTGGATATGATTAAAAACTGGGGTCAATTCGGATTAAAACTGGTGTTGGATTGGTTTAAAACTGGGGTTAAATAAGAATTAAATTGGTGTTGAATCGGTTAAAACTGTGATTAAATAGGATTGCAACTGGAGTGCGATGGATTTATTACTGGTGCATATGGCCTCCCAGAGGATCATCAGAGAGATCAAGATTCTGACATCGCACTTTCAATTTACTTAGTAAGTAAGCAACTCAAACACTTACTTACTAAGCAAAATAAGACTCATTGGAATACCAATGATATTCGTATTACATTAACCTTTTAACCGCCCGACTTCATATCAGTTGTCGTTACCCCAGCGCCCGGCACAGTGAATCGAAAAATAAAAATCTACAACAAAGACGGATGTGCAATACTTAACTTTTTACAACAGATTAAACGAGCAGTATTTTTTTTTGGCAATGACATCTCGAGGTTGACCTTAAGAGGCCGTAACTGCTCAACCGAACTTTCCTGTGAAAGCTTTTTAGTAAAACTAAAAGCCTCCAGCCAGGGCATAAAAACCTACATAACTAAAGCAACTGCACGCTGAGGGCACCCCCTGTGTGGTACGGGCCTCGGCTCAGGGCGTCACTGGTGGGGGGAGAGCAGCAAATGGGGACAGGCTGGATCAAAATATTTTCATTATTATTAAATCTTGGGGAATTTATCTATACTTGCTACTCTTCGGCGCGGGTTGACACTTCAACGAGCAAGGGACGGTCGTGGGTCACATCGTTAACTCGAGGTCTTCGCGGGGCGCGAGGACCTCGGCGGCGAGGTCGGAAGGATGAAAACGAGCTGTGGTATTTTGGTCGTATATATACGATCCTGGCGAAATGGAGCCGAAAATTTTAGCCCGATTAATCCGACGTTAGCGGTTAAAAGGTTAATGTTCATATTCGGATGAAACGCAAGCTTTACTTATAAAGTCAAGGTTAGCAGTGGTGGCCCACTGTTATCAGCCCCGACTTACGAGTTACAGGTCGTGGCTTCAAACCCAAGCAGGTGCTTTGTGTAATTTATTTCAACACCGCTGACAAAACGGTGAAGGAAAACATCGTGACGAAACTGGCATGTCTTGAAACCAAAAATTCGAAGATATGTGACATCTATCACTGGGCCCGTATGGTAGATTACGCCCACTCCCGCTAGAGGAGGAGGCCGTTGTCCCAGCAGTGCGAACATTATACGATAATTATGCTTATAGGTATGCTATGGCCCAGGCAGGCGGCTAGTCGGTAGGAATCATTGTATTAAATAAGTTATCTTACCAATCATCGGAGTTCAAGTTCTCATCATTCTCTTCTGGTTCTCCTGTCTTCTCTGTGGACGTCTCCCCTTCTGTCTCCGCCTTCTCCTTAATAGCATGAAGTTTGGTCTTGAACTTAGCCAGCAGCTGTAGTGTGAAATCTTCCCTAAAACAAAATAAAATAAGCTACAAATTTTTCATTGAATGTGAATGGTGTTTAGCTGGTTTCAAGCTTACAGCCTAAATTAACTTTATACACTTTATAAACCTAAGTTAGGGGCATGTCCTGCCAGGGGTGCGGGTTGTTCGAAAGAGATACTGTGGCCCCTGGCACACAGGCAACTGAAGGAACACGGGTGGGTTTTAGTCAGTAAAAGTCTGACGCGCCCTCCTGCTCCACCCAGAGCGGGAGAAGTTATTTGATGATTTTCCAACCTCAAAAAAACAGCTAGGGGCTTGTGACCAAGTAATATCAGTCGCTCGGTTCGATTAATCCGGTGAAAGTCTGACAAATTAGTCTTACCATAGGGTAGAAATTTAAACATTTTGGAATGCAAATAAAGATTATTATGATTATCGTTTTAACCAGTAACTGGGTTGTAAAAGTAAAAAAGGCAGTTGCTCCATGTAAAATATTAGTATTCAGTTGCATCAGGTTAGTGTGGAAGCCGACACCAACATGGTTGGGAAAAACCTAGGCAGATTGATTGGCTTTTGGCAATAGTGTAGCTTCTAGCAGTGAAATAATTTTTGTAATCGAATCTGTACCCACTTCCATGAGATTAGGTTGTTTTAAAAACATATACCTCTTTATAATATTACACGCTTTATATTAGCTTCACTTGTATGTTTGTATGTAACCGACTCCTTTGGACGCTATTTTGACCCACTTCAAACGGTCAGATTTATTTAAACTTTGTAGACTTATTGAGAACCGATGACAATTCAAAAATCTAAAAAAGTAGAAAAAAAAATACAAAAAAAAACGTACAAATCACGCTTTTTTAGTTAGCAGAACTAAAAAATAGTAAATAAATAATAGTAAAAACTAAAAAACACGCTTTAAAAACCAAACTAAAAAAGTAGAAAATAATTTAATTCTATTAAAAAGCGTGGGGTGCTTTTTGAGGTATTTTTATAATCAATTAATATCAAGCACCCCACGCTTTTTAGTAGAATTAAATTATTTTCTACTTTTTTAGTTTGGTTTTTAAAGCGTATTTTTTAGTTTTTTAAACTATCATTTATTAGTTTAGATTTTAAATGTCACCGTAAAATTGTAAATACCGCTAGATTATAATCTATCTCGCGAGATTGCAAAAGTGTCGAAAGACTGTGAACCGTAACATACTGCTTACAATTTAACGCAATTTTGCGGTAGATTATAATTTATAATCTATCGGAGTGGAACCGTCAAATTGAGAACTGGTATCAAGACGGATAACACCGTGCGCTATTACTAAATAGTCAAGTAACTGCCACTAACTTGGAAGAAGCGCTCGCCGGCCGCTACCGCGGCACCGCTCGGTCCGCTCGCTCGGCTCGCGCGCGGTTGTTCGCAATTCTAACCTAACCTATTCGGTCAGTAAGCAGTATGGTGGAGTTCACAATTTATAGACAGTTTAAAATCTCGCGAGATAGATTATAATCTAAATAGTTACGGTGACATATAGGTACATACATAAACTCAAACCTTACCACTGAGGTTGGCGTTGGTTTGATTTTCATAATCACCATACTTGCACTGTCTGAATAATTATCTTAATCTTAATAGGACGGGACTTAGTGACCGTATTGGTGACATTCTTCAGAAACGTCAGGTGCCTAGTAATTACAACTGGATTGCGAGCTGACCAGCACCCTATTTGCGTGATACACTATCAATCAGAATCTGAATCCATTAAATGAATCAATGAATGTAGCAAACGATTTTAGACCCACTGTAAAAAGTTTCCGTAGGTTATCAAAAAATAATAGAATAGTGCCATACCTGCGCTGTCAAAATATATGTAACAACCAATTTAAAAAAAAAAGATACCGTTGAGAAATTCCGACGCACGGTAGTTCAAATTTAGAATCATATACCTAAGTACTGGATGCATGGTAACACGTCGAAGTCCCTGCGTGTCCGTTTCAATGGCGCGGCAAGGACGATATTAAAAAAAAAATATTCTAGCAAGATTTTGTTAAAAATTGTAAAAGTTCATTCCCAAAACCATAAATTTGTCAAAGTTATGGTTAAAAAGTTATAAGGGTTTTGAACATGGCCGCGCGGTTCTCCTCGTTCAGGTGAAATTCAGGTAAATGATAGAGAATTTGTAAAAAAAAAATATAAAAATATAGAAAAAATACTAGGTTTATATTGTAGGAGCTGTAAGACTAACCCCCCACGGCCGCGACATTGAAACGGTGAAAAACACGATATCGCCGATATCTCACTGAAAAAGCATCGCAGACGTCTGAAGTTTTTTGTAAAAGCCAGATTTGAATTTGTCAAAATACAACAAAAAATCCTAGGTGTTTTTTTTTTTTTGGAATTTCACCGTGGCCGCGCGCCATTGAGACTGAAAATGTCCTAAAAACGGGCTTTTTTTAAACACTCTGCATGCTTAAGAAGGCGTGAGTTTGTGTCTTACGTTCAACAGACTATGATTAAATTAAAACAAAATAATCATCTGGTATCACGTTTATTCATATAATAATCAAATTGCATAGTATGGCGTAATTATTACATAATAGCAATTCAACTGATGACTTATCGTTCCGTGTGGTGCCGGACAAAAAAGAATAGCACCATCCCATTTCTTCCCGTGGGTGTCGTAGAAGGCGACTAAGATACTTACTAGAGAATGGGCAGCAGCGTTCTCAATGCATTTTACCACCATACTGCGATGCGCAACCCGCCTGCCAAGCGTGACGATTATGGAAAATCCACCCTTTTTGTGGGAGGCTTATGTCCAGTAGTGGACGTCGTTCGGCTGTTATGATGATGATTTATTGGTAATCAACATATACCTTTACAGGTAATGATTATATTTTTTACTCATCAACATAATTTCAGCCGATAGACGTCCATTGCTGGACATAGGACTCCACCAAAAAAAAAGACATTTTTACTAGTATAAGATAACTTTAGTCTCAGGAATTAATATGTCGGTTTGACAGCTTTTTACTCTGTGCAGCTTTTGTATAGATAAAAATGTTTAAATAGAGTTCTTCCTGTGCGAGTCACAATAAATACTTTTTCTTTTTTTCACTGCAATCTTATTCGTTTTAAGTTATCTTACTACGCCCTAACAGGGTCATCTACACACTAGTTTTAAGCCTAGCGTGTAACTATGGTTATGTACACTGTGCAATTAACAAATAAATATCAAACTGTCAGATTTATTCTACAGATAAAAGTTATCTGACTATTGAAAAATCAGCCCTTACAAGAATAAACCACTTTGAGATATTTTCTTTACTTTTCCCTCTGAACTTAGCCCTTTCCCTCCCACACAAGTATGGAAACGGATAATTCTAACTGTACCTACTTTTTAAACAGTACCTACAGATGAAAAATCCAAAAAGAGAACACACTCTTTGCACAGTAATTTTACCTCTGACAGCAATCTATTTTGAACCTTATATTAACTTCAATAAAGACCTCTCCTTTCCCCAATTTATTTAGCTTATTAGTCGATTCGCACCAATATATTAGTTAATTTATTGTAGGCAAGTTGTTGTAACTCCAGAAATACGTTAAGCGAGTTTTATGCAATAATGTTATCAGAAAACGTGCCAATTGCCTAATAGGCGTATTTATTCGCCCACAAAAAAAAATACTAGCGACTATAGAAAATAATACACTTGAAAGTGTTTATTCGCCCGATTCAGGCGCATAAATTCGTGCGAATCGAGTAATAACCGCGCGTTGATTATTAAATGTTTAAGAAGACACGCCTAATGTGCGCTTTTTACCATTGCTGCTTTTTAACCGACGTCAAAAAGAAGGAGGTTATCAATTCGACATGTTTATATATGTCGCAGTGAAAGCGCCTATCTGTTAAGATTATAACGTAAGTAATCTTATGCGTAACTATTTAATTTAATTGCAACCACACCATTAAGCCGGTGCTCCTGTCCTCTGGAATACTATTAAAACCATTTGCATGCATCAGTGAAGTGTCTATTGGTTTCCTTGGGATCAACGCCATCTATTATTGGCCAGGTTGTATAATAAAACTCGCAGATTGATAAAACTCGCTGGTTTGATACACTAGATAAATAGCTATAAAACTAATTACAATGTCTTAATTGAAACATAGCCACAATTAAAAGGGAATAATTGTTTTATTGTCTTTGGGCTTTTAGTCATTAACCTTTTGGTCATTTGACACAGTACATTTGTCTATGATACATTCCTAGTGCCGAAAATGGCGCGGATTGCGAGTTTTATGATCAATAACTGACTGTTATATTTTAATACGAGAACTAAATCAGTTTCAATCAAAATTTACAACTGATAAAGTAACGAGATTATTTTACACACACATTTATTTGTGAATTCCTGTTGTTTGATTGAATTCCTTGAAAATCCGGAAATGTTGTAAGGTAGTGATATTTGTGTTATAAAATGTAATGACTTAGTTAAACTTTCACCTTAAAACGCCATTGGATTTGTGAAAACTAGCATTGTATAATTATAAAAGAATTACCTGATAGCATTTGACCATTGTTAGTAAATTTTATAACACTTACTAAGAAATAAGATTCAGTACTGCTTTCTGTGCAATACGCAGTACTTCCGCCCACTTAGGGAGATGGAAAATAATGGCGGTCGGAGAGTCTTGCTAAGAAAGTGTGTAAAAAGGACAAAAATTGTAATTGTGGAATAAAAAACCTCTGTAACATAATGTATTGATTTAAAAGAGTGTACGTGGAGTTTCTTGCCCGTACTTCTCCATATGACACTTACTTTAGTTTTGGATTGGGTGCCTAGATTCCCTTCGTAACTCAAACTATCTGATTCACTGTTTTAAAGAAAATCCAAAGTGCCTGTAAAAGATATAAGTGAAAATAAATGGTTTGAGTTAAGTGTTGTGTGTGATTGAAAACAAACTACCTATATACCAACGAAGGATTACACCAGAAACCTCAGAGACGGCGTGCATTGGGTTTCCCGCCGTCTTATATATATATTTTTGTGTGTTCGGTCATATTTAGACGGATTGGCAAAATTATTTTTTTGTTCGAAAGGGGTTTATTTCGAAACGGTCCCATTTAAATTTCATATAGATCTGATGATGAGTTTCGGAGACAGACAACGGAACTCTTCAAAAAATGACAGCAAATCTGCGATAGCTGCTATCGCACAAATATGCGTTGTTTTGACCCCAAGGATGATAAAATTAACTAAATTCAATGTAATTATAATTCTAATTAAAATACATATCCAAAGACACCGACTTCCGAAATTAAAGTTATTTTTCACTTTGTACTTAGTGTTTTTTTGGAAAACGGTTGTTTTTTTTTAAGGGGATTTCACATCTTTTTACCTGACCTTATAAACGCAAAACGTCCATGTCACGTTATCGCGATAACACACGGAAATAAAATGTATGGAAATATACGAAGACGCTTTTAAATTTCCGTCTAGGATAACGTTATCATCATCACAAGGTCATCGGTCCACCTTGTGGGAGGCCTTCCTACTCTACGTCTTCCGGTACGCGGTCGCCACTCCAGAACCTTTCGGCCCCATCGGGCATCTCTTCTGGGAGCCATGTGCCCAGCCCACTGCCACTCAAGTTTGGCAATTCTTCGGGTTATGTCGGTTGCCTTGATTCTCTTGCGGATCTCTTCTTTACTGATTCGATCACGTAGGGAAACTCAGAGCATAGCCCTCTCCATTGCCTTTTGGGCGATTTTAAGCCTTCTGATAAGGCCCACTGTGAGGGACCACGTTTCTGTGCCATAGGTCATCACTGGCAACACGCACTCGTCAAAGAATTCCGTCTTGAGACACTGCAGTAATGGGGACGAGAAGATATTGCGAAGCCTCCCGAACGCTGCTGAGCCGAGTAGGATTTGACGATTGACCTCTTTCTCGAAGTATCGTTATAACGTGCACGTATTTTCAGACTTTTTATAAACGCATATTCGTTCCAATTTTAACACCTCCATACAAGTTGGTTGACACAATCGACGCGAGCGGATTTCTTCCCTCATTCAGAGCTAAAAGGTAAACAGGGCGGTTTTGAGGCTGCCCCACCTCTGCAGCGCCTCGGGCATATTCTCCGAGGCGCGTACCGACTGCTTTCATGCGACGATGCGCAAGCAGTGCGCGTCTCTGGAGAGTGCAGGGCAGCGCCAACACCGTCCTGGCGATGATTGACAACAGGCAATGCTGCAGCAGACATATTGATATTTTGTAAGTGTTCCTTCTTGTCTGTGCTTTTGTTATCCTGTCTGTAACCTTTATGTATCTGTTTGTACATGAGTCTTGTTACTTGAATTAAAGCTATTTTATTTTTATTTTGTAAATCTTTATCCGTCCTATTAAATGCTGTCTAACTTTAGTTC
Source organism: Polymixis lichenea (assembly GCA_949091785.1). Taxonomy (NCBI): domain Eukaryota; kingdom Metazoa; phylum Arthropoda; class Insecta; order Lepidoptera; family Noctuidae; genus Polymixis; species Polymixis lichenea. The sequence goes on along the minus strand of OX420958.1, from coordinate 9,614,848 downwards.
TAGCACTGACTTGTCAGGTCCACTCGATATGTGTGGTTCCTTCTTGAAAATACCATTTCAGACACCAATCTACATGGTCTTCATCTGACGAAGATTATGTCTGGACTTTAAAGAGACTATGACCTCTGAGTTTGTTTCGGCCTTTATTGTCAGAGTGCATAGGAAACGCCGAGCTCAACTTGTTTAAAAAATATGATTGACGTGTTAAAGTGTTTGTACAAATCTACTTGCATCATTTAGCCAGAAGCTCTGAGCCCGTTTCTGCATTTCCAACTTTACTTCGATTTGGCTAAACTTCTTAAGAGCGTTCGTTCCACGCAGGCTGGCAACAACGCATTTATAGTAGTTTTTCGTGATTATTTCGTTATATAAGTACAAACAAAAGTACTTACAACTTTTTAACAGCCAAGCACTAGATCGTTGGTATTTATAATTATTTTCAGCATTTACTCGAGGCAATTGCACCCTATCTGGCTTTAATATTTAATTTGTGTGTAGATCAAGGGGTTTTCCCGGATTTAATAAGGTACAGTAAAGTTATTCCAGTCTTTAAATCTGGCGACAGTAAAGATACTAATAATTACAGGCCCGTATCGATTTTGCCAGTTTTCAGCAAGGTGTTTGAAAAAGTTATGTTAAATCAAATGCTCAATCATTTTAATCGTGATAACATCCTACACGATCAACAGAATGGTTTCACCAGAGGACGTTGCACAACCGACGCGTGTCACCTTATTAAAACACATGTTTACCGCATGGAAAGAGGCGCAAGATGCAATAGGTATCTTTTGCGACCTATCCAAGGCGTTTGATTGCTTGAATCACGAAACACTTCTCTTGAAACTTGGGCATTACAGACTGGGTGAACTTGCGCTTAGCTTGGTAAAATTGTACTTGAATGATAGACTGCAGCAAGTTAAAATAAACGGTGTGAATTTCTCGGGCTTAAAAGTCAAAATGAGTGTACCACAGGGCTCAATATTGGGTCCGTTCCTCTTTTTACTATATATAAATGATTTACCTCATTTACTAAAAAACCGACCACAAATGGTGTTATTTGCTGATGACACATCACTGATTTTTAAAGTTAAGAGACATGCACAGGAGCTTGACGACGTAAATAATGCTATAGTTAAGGTCCATAATTGGTTTACTGTAAATAATTTGGTATTAAAAGAAAACGCATAAGATTCGCGTTACCGAATGTTAGAAGTAGTGAATGTCACGTTGTATTGAATAAGGAGATACTAGAATTCGTCGAACAGATGGCTTTCCTAGGGATCACGCTTGACTCAAAGCTACAGTGAGGTCCTCACTTAACATCACTTGCAGGACAGCTAAGTTCTGCCGCTTACGCTGTTTGGAAGATCCGCCAAATAACAGACGTAGGTACCGCGAGACTGGTCTATTTTAGTTACTTTCATAGCATCATGTCCTACGGTATTTGCTATGGGGACTGGCTGCAGATATTGAGTCGATCTTTATTCTGCAAAAAAGGGCAGTTAGAGCTATCTACAATCTGTGCAGACGCGAATCTCTAAGGGAACTGTTCAAAACAATTGACATCATGACGGTACCTTGTCAATATTTATATAAAAACGTTATATATGTTCGGAAGAAATATACATATTTTTAGTAAGATAAGTGACAGGCACAATTTTAACACTAGAAATAAGAACAAATTAGATCAACCACGTTTCAGATTGTCTAAAGTACACACTTCTTTTATGGGGTACTGTGTAAAATGTTATAATAAAACTAGCTGACCCAGCAAACGTTGTTTTGCCTTATAAATTATTTAGGGGTGGACTACCCCTAACATTTAGGGGGATGAAAAATAGATGTTGGCCGATTCTCATAGATACCGGATAAGCACAAAAAATTTCATCAAAATCGGTCAAGCCGTTTCGGAGGAGTATGGCAACGAAAACTGTGACACGAGAATTTTATATATTAGATACCAGTCGATATTCTTGAACTAAATGAAAATAAATTTATATCATGCATTAAACGCACCCTATGTAGACAAGCATATTAAAAGTTAGATTATTATATCTTAGATAAAAATGCTTGGCTTAATGCTTTAATGCTGGTCCTGCAGGCCTAGACAAAACACATTTCTGTTAGCGTTCACGCCAAACGCTACAGCAAAATGTATGGGAATTACATTACCTGCGGAAAGGTTACGTCGTGTCCTTTCCGCAGGTAATGTCATTCCCATACATTTTGGCATAGCGTTGGCGTGAACGCTAACAGATATGTATTTTGTCTCAGGCCACTGCTCCACAGCCACCTGGGCTTACTAGTTGAAATTGTAATATTTGGAAGAGATGCTTCTCTTTTTTTTTTTTTCTGACATTACGAATATTTTTGTTCCTTTGATTATAATTTTTGTGACATTACGAATGTTTAATTTTTGCTGAACCAAGTTAGTTAGTCAGTTAGTTCTTGAATACTGCAATATATATTAAATGTTTTTCTTTCTTTTAGGAAATCAAATTTTATCTCAAATACATTGAAAACTATAGTTTTGTATAATCTAGAGCATTTTGTTGAAATTTTGTTAATGTGAGTACCGTGCATCCGTTTATTGTGTAGTTTTGATGTACGTTGACTTGAAAAAGCATGGCAGTTGAGAGTATGTCAAGCTCACATAAATGTCTCACTGATGGTGGCGCGTGTGTTGGATCATTCGGTTTCCTACAAAATAGTTGAGCTGGATGGTGCTGATCCACGCGGGGCACTGTCGGTTGAGACTGGTCATCTCCAGACGCCGACTCCGGACGTCGGTTATCGCAACCCAATGTAATCATGAAATTTTGATCCAGTTCCCGCAACCTATGGGAACCTCATCATATCAGCCGTAAGACGTCCACTGCTGGACATAAGGCTCCCCCAAATAATCGCCACGCCTGGCAGGCGAGTTGGCGATCGCAGTATGGTGGTAAAATGCATAGAGAACGCTGCTGCCCATTCTCTAGTAAGTCCCTTAGTCGCCTTCTACGACACCCACGGGAAGAAATGAGATGGTGCTATTCTTTTACGTCCGGAACCCAAGTCATACCTTATCTTTTTATCTGTCTTAGCCATTTTACATGGCTTTCATTCCTCATTTGTTAATATTTTTTAAATACCACTACTGCCTTTATTTTATTAATATTACTACTACGAATTAAGTATACAGGATAAGTTTTTATCCAGTGCGCAAACTGTAACCATGAATTCAGCATATCATTCTACACCCCCTAGTGCAGAAATTTTACGTCCGTTTTACAAAAAAAAAAATCAGTTTTTTCATAGAAAAGTGCAATGCAAAAAAACGCGGTCAAAATGTATGGAAAAGTTGATTCTTTTTTGTATTACCGACAGAAAATTTCTGTGCTCGGGGGTCTAGAATTATATGCTGAATTCATGGTTTTCAGCATATCATTCTAGACCCCCGAGCACAGAAATTTTCTTATCCTTTACTTATCCTGTATTAACTTATCCTGTATTATGTATGTAATATATTGGTAATTAGTAGTGATGTGCCGAGTATAAACCGTTATACGGTATTCGAATCTTGACTCGATTCCGCGATTCGAGCCCAGTACTCGAGTTCTATGTTTGGTATTCGAATGTTGACTCGACTCCAGAACTCTAGTCTGGAAATTCAAGTCCAGTCCGTACACCTGAGGCTTTTTTCGGCGCCATGTTGTAAAAAAGTTAATTGCAATAAAATCACTTCACTACTAGTAAAAAAAAGTTGCAGGTTCAAACTTGTATTATTAGGCATCATTCTTTGCTTCAGTAAACAGAGATCGAGTACGAGCGAGTCAACCTAACTCGAATACTAGTTAGTTGTACTCGCATGATAACATCGAGCCAGCGAGTACAAAATCGATTCTTCCTGACTCGAGTATCAGAATCGAGTCCGGCGTACTCGAATCAATATAAATTGGTATTCTGGTACTGACCACTACTGTTCCTTAATCAGTAGTACTTATACGTAATAAAATAACATTTTCATAAATATCGATAAATAATAATTACGATATTAAAACTACTAAATTTCATAGGACCAATATTATTATTACATTCCTTACGGTACTAATGTGCTCACGCGCATAATACATGAATTAACATAGCTATCTAATTCCTTATTTCTATGCAACATACAAACATTCTTCCAAATCATCAGAATCATTGATAACAGCCTCATCCCACGGCCCATATTTATTATCCTTATACTTCTGCCAATACACGAACAAGAACGGACAATACCCACTTAAAATAAAAACTAATAAAATAAAATAACACAACAGCGTATTTGAAACAGTATACAAACATATAACAGTAAGTATTAGAGTTAAAAAAAATATTAAATTAAATAATTTCGTGTGTAAAATTGACTTAAATAGTTGAGGACTTAGGACAAAGAGTATAACAGAAATTGTTAACAAGACAAAAGCATCGAATGGGGTCGATAATCTTGATACTAGGCATACTGATGCAAAAATTGCGGCGTTTATAGACAGAGAATTTGATACTAAAGCCGCTGGTACATTGTAGTCGAAAAATATCATATGAATAACCAACATTAGTACTGCCCAAGCATATATAGTGTCTGTACTAACGGTGTCTGTCAATGTGTGTAGTATAGGAGACAGTAGGTAACCTATTGTAACATATACTAGAACAGTTTTCAAGTGTCTTAGCACAGCGCTTCCAGCAAAAGTTATATACAATAAATAACTAAGCAGAGTAGTGATAATCGATGTGTATATAACAGTATACGTATGCACCCAATCGTTATACATATACACGAAAATGACAACGTATAAAACGCATATACACAGTCTTAAGACAATGCGAAATGAGCCTTGTATAGCTTCTAGTAGAGTGACTTTTTCAATGTTCAAGTTTTTTCGGAGCTCTTGAAGGAATTTTCGGTCGGTGTGATTGTCTGGATATTCTCGGTTTTCGTATAAGTTTTTTACCCAGGGTTTTCTTCGAATCACTTTTCGGGTCGGCTTTGGACGTCCGTTTCTGAAAGACGGCGTCGAGTTAGAGACTCTTGCGTCTTGAGAACACTTAACAATATTATAAATACTCTTGGACCCTTATACCTCATCATGGAGGCATGTAATGTTACACTACGCACTTCAGTACATATAATATCGAGCAGCGGCGAGGTGTACATTTTTCTACGACAGAAGCCGAAGCAAACTCGGCCTTTACTGACTTATCAATAAATAATACTTAATATCATTCAAAAATTAATAATATAGGAATGTAAATAATTAAATACAATAAAATTGAACAGCTGAAAACCAAATAAAATGTGTAATATTTCCTCCATCTCGTTCTCGCTGATGTATTTTTACACGCTTTATATTAGCTTTACTTGTATGTTTGTATGTTTGTTTGTATGTAACCGACTCCTTTGGACGCTATTTTGACCCACTTTAAACGGTCAGATTTCATTTAAACTTTGTAGACTTATCGAGGACATATGACAATTCAATAATTAAAAAAAAAAATTGAAAAAAACACGCTTTTGTAGTTAGCAAAACTAAAAAATAGAAAATAAATAATAGTTTAAAAAAACACGCTTTAAAAACTAAACTAAAAAGTAGAAAATAATTTCATTCTATTAAAAAGCGTCGGGTGCTTGATATTAATTGATTATAAAAATACTTACCTCAAAAAGCACCCCACGCTTTTTAATAGAATTAAATTATTTTCTACTTTTTAGTTTGGTTTTTAAAGCGTGTTTTTTTAGTTTTTTTAAACTATTATTTTTCTATATCTGTCTCTGTCATAACCCATTGTACAGTGGCTTGCTCTCATCCATATCAAACAGTGCCACGTGACCTAAAGTGACGATTATTACGGGATCGCTGTTGTATGAATTTTTAGTTCCCGATTATGACGTTTATTGTAATAAACAGCTAAAACATCCGTTTTTTTTTTAATGTTATGGTTGAGTTAAAACCCGTAGTGTAACTACATTTTTTGACAATAGTAGCCACTATTGACGTGCCATTTTTTAATAGCGATAGAGTTGCCGATGCGAATCCCCGAAGGGAAGCCGGTAGGAATCGTGTTGTATGGTGCTTTCGCCACTGATATTGAGTCATACGCCGTTTTTTATGCTCAATAATTTAATCAACGCGGTTTAAAGATGCTACGCGTGTCCTTCTTCTTTGAGTAAATAATTTAATCACTAGTGCTCTCAAAACGATGAAGGAAAACATCGTGAGGAAACCGGCATGTCCTGGAACCAAAGATTCGAAAACATGTGATATCTACCAACCTGCACTGGGCCCGCGTGGTGATTTAGCCCACACTCTCTCGAAGAGATGAGGCCTATGTCCCAGCAGAGGGAATATTGTGGCTGAGTATAACGAGTGTAATTAAATCGTGAATTACTTCAAAGTTAGTTGTTATCTCAAAATCAGGGGGCTACTCTCTATTTCCGTCAACGACAATACGGGCCCGTCCGCTAAAGTTCAAAGTACCTCCTACAGCTAATTTTTAAAATAAAAGCGACAAATTGGAACCGTGCACCTAGCTTCTGACGTTTCATAAGTGCCCTTGCAGGTTTATGTGAAATAAAAGATTTTGATTTACTTTTTTGGACGGGTAAAACCTTAAAGGGAGTAAGTAGGGGCAACTGTCAAATCGTGTAGTGATTCATTCTTAGTTTGGGCCCCAAACTAATCATAGGTCCGTAAGTGATAGGGATAGGAAACGCCCGTAACTTCGACCGAGATTTCGGATTTCGTGCTTAGAGAGTAGGCCCCCAGGTGAGTAAACTAAAGTAGTTCATTGTAAGCAAATTAATGTCGAGTTTATAATTAACAAGATTTTTAATGGATAGAAAGTGTTTTTTACTGGTGTGCGGTGCCTCTGAGCACAAATACTTCTAAAACACCCACACAAAGTATTTTTAGCGGTGCCGTTTACACAAAATAGTCATCGTAAGGAGCGTTTTGGCGGTAAATTCAAAACAACGAAAAATACAATTTGATTTTAATCGTTTTTAATTGAGAAATCGGATATAAATCATTTTCTTTTTATTTTTCTGTTAAATATCTCGTCTTAATCTTCAATTTAAAATAGTTTTAATAAATTGGAAAATACCCTATTATAATTAAATTTTTCGTTTTTCGTTTTTCATATATCTCTATGTAATTGGAAAAATAATCTCCAAAAAAAACTCAACGTCTAATACTTTGAATATATTTATGTATATAGGTACTGACCCATCGAGGGGCTTGTGGCCAAGTAATAAAAGCCGCACGGATCGATCAATCACGTTAAGCTGCGCTTGCCGCGGATGGGTGACCATCTTTACTTACCAAGACCCCTCCGTGCCTCGGAAAGCACGTTAAGCCGTTGGTCCCGGCTGTCATTTGTGGATCTTTGACAGTCGTTACGGGTCGTCAGAAGCCCGAAAGTCTGACAACCAGTCTTACCAAGGGGTATCGTATTACCCAGTAACTGGGTTGTGGAGGTCAGATAGGCAGTCGCTCCATGTAAAATACTGGTATTCAGCTGCAACCGGTTAGACTGGAAGCCGAGCCCAACATAGTTGGGAAAAGGCTAGGCAGATTATGAGGTACTGACCCACTGCAATTTTGATCGATTTCGTATACTGGTAATTTAAAAAAAAAACATAATCTGCCAAGCCTCGTTGGCGTTGGCTTAATGTCTAACCGGATGCACCATGTATTGTCGTTCCATGTATTTTCCATGGAACGACTGCCTATGTCACCTCCACAACCCAGTTACTGGGTAATACGATAGCCCTTGGTAAGACTGGTTGTCAGACTTTCGGGCTTCTGACGACCCGTAACGACTGAGATCCACGAATGACAGCCGAGACCAAAGGCTTAACGTGCTGTCCGAGGCACGGAGGGATCGTGGTATGTAAAGATGGTCACTATTGATTGATGGCCACATTAATAAAACGTTAAAGCTAGTGGTATTAGTACATTATCTTCGTTTATTTACTTTCATACATATTAGGTTGGGGAAAAAGTCTTTTCGCATTATAGTATGTGTGAACTTGTAATAAAATCTCTTTGGCTATATACTATTTGTATCTGGCTGGTTTTGGTATCATTGAAAGTTTAAATTTTAAAGAACATAATTCCAAATTCAAATTAGGAAAATGTGTGATTTTCATTTGTTTTTCGTACCGTCAAGATGAGTGAATCTAATGAAGAAATTCGATACATTTTAAAATTTTACTACAAAAAAGGTAAAAATGCAACGCAAGCCGCGAAAAAAATTTGCGATGTTTATGGACCTGTGTAGTGTCTGTGAGAGTAGCACAAACTTGGTTTAAGCGTTTTCAATCCGGAAATTTTGATGTCAAAGATGCACGTCGCTCTGGTCGCCCTATTACGGATAAAATGGATGCCATTTTTGAAAAAGTGGAGCAAGATCCCAGTAGTTACGACGTAGCTAAAGAACTGGAAATTGACCACAAAACAGTTTTGGCGCATTTGAAAAAAACTGGTTACACAGAAAAGCTCGACATTTGGGTACCTCACGAGCTCACTGAAAGAAACCTAATGCACCGTGTACTCATTTGTGATTCTTTATTACGACGTAATGAAACCGAACCATTTTTGAAGAAGGCCGGTCAGGCTTCACAGACTGTGGCGAAACCCGGGTTAACTCGCAACATGGTGATGCTGTGTGTGTGGTGGGATTGGAAGGGCATTATTCATTATGAGCTGTTACCACCAGGCAGGACCATCGATTCTGAACTCTACTGCGAACAACTGATGAGATTAAAGCAAGAAGTTGAGAGAAAGCGGCCGGAATTAATCAACAGAAGGGGTGTGGTTTTTCATCATGATAACGCTAGACCTCACACATCTTTAGCCACCCAACAAAAATTAAGAGAGTTTGGCTGGGAGGTGTTAATGCATCCGCCGTATAGTCCTGACCTTGCACCTTCAGATTTCCACTTGTTTCGGTCTCTTCAGAATTCTTTAGGCAGTGTCAGGTTAACATCACGAGAGGACTGCCAAAACCACTTGTCGCGGTATTTTGACCAGAAGTCCCAAAATTTCTATAGCAATGGGATCATGTCCCTACCTACAAGATGGCAAAAAGTTATCGAACAAAATGGTACCTACATACTTTAGTTAAATGTAAATAAACTTTATTAAAAATGTTTTGAATTTTCTTAAAAAATGCGAAGAAACTTTTTCCCCAACCTATTATTAAGTATATTTTTAAATATTTTTATAAAAATAATACAAAAAACATTGAAAAATAAATAAAAAATGTGACCCGTCGGCATCAGGAGCAGGGTCCACGATGCCGGTGGTCAGGGCTCTAGAGAAAGGAACCTCCTGAATATGCATACCGTGTCTAAGAGTACTGCTTTCTGAATCTTGATCCAGCCGCGCAATGAGAGTACAACAATGCCAGCCGGCCAGTGTTCTTTAAGGCTCGTGCAGACCTACGCGACGCGACGGTCGCGTCGCGACACTCGTAGAACAATTTCTATGAAAACTTCATGGAAATTGTGCTACAAGTGTCGCGTCGCACCTGTTTGAAGAAGCCTTTAGTCAGCGCGTTATCAACTGAGTCGTGAGGCCATAAATGTCAATAGAGATAGGAATGTGCAGCGCACCGGGATTGTTATCGGTAAACGGCTACCTCGATTAAAATTCCACCTCGATTTTTTTTACGTTCATGCCGAACGTAAGACCAAAAGGGGGAAATTTGCCATAATCGCCACGCTTGGCAGGCGGGTTGGCGATCGCAGTATGGTGATCAAATGCATAGAGAACGCTGCTGCCCATTCTCTAGTAAGTCCCTTAGTCGCCTTCTACGACACCCACGGGAAGAAATGGGATGGTGCTATTCTTTTACGTCCGACACCACACGGAAGGCAAAGGCAAGGTATAATAAGTATGCCAATCCCTACTCAAATTTATTAATGCGAAAGTAACTCTGTCTGTCTGGGCCCTGAGACAAAACACATTTCTGTTAGCGTTTACGCCAAAATGTATGGGAATGACATTACCTGCGGAAAGGGCACGACGTAATCTTTCCGGCAGGTAATGTCATTCCCGTAAATTTTGGCGTGAACGCTAACAGAAATGTGTTTTGTCTAGGCCTGCTGTTACGCTTTCACGCCTAAACCGCTGAACCGATCGTCATAAAATTTGGCAGAGATGTAGCCTGGGATTTGGAGGACATAGGCTACTTTTTACACGATAACCGACATCTACGCGGGCGGAGCCACGGGTAAAAGTAAATTGTATTTACCTGGCTGCTCCCTTCTTAGGCAATTTCTCCTTCATCTTCCGATATTTCTCTTGCTCTTCTACATACTTCTTGTACATTTCATTATTTTCTTCTGCCTTCTTAGCGTCCTTAGCTTCTTCTTTGGCAGTCTCTTCTTTAAGAGTCTGTTCTTTTATTTTATCTTCTTTAGAATTCTTCATTTCTTTGCGTAATTGCTTTATTTCGTTTTGGATTCTTTCTCTGTAATAGTATAAAACATTATTTAGCTTAATATAACATCACGCCTTATTATCCCAAAGATTTGGGTAGAGATGTGTATAGTACATCCACATTTCGCAACTCATGTGTAAGTCCCATGTAATAGGGGCGAGCCTATTGCCATCATCCGGCCTGTTACTGAGAAATTCCAGGTAGAAAAACCCAATAACACTTTACCCAACCTAGGAATCGAACCCACAGCCACGTGCCTAGCAAGAGCGTTTGCGACCAAATGACCAATGAGGCAGTTGGATGCGCATATTATTATACAAAGCATTTTTCAGATTAGCTAAAGTACATACATCTTTTATGGGGCACTGTGTTAAATGTTATAACAAAATACCTTGTGATAACACAAACAATACAATAGAAGTTGCAATGGACTTTATTATGAATTAACTTTATCAAATAATATAAGAAAGATTTTCAAAACATGGTAATTTTCTAAAGGTGCTCTTACACGGGCAATTTTTGAGCAATGATTGCTCGGCAACACTAATGGATAAATTAAGTGGAGCAATCTGGAGCAACGACAATAAAATGCGGAAATTATTTCGGGAATATTGCTTCTAATTGTTCCATATATTTCGTTGAGCTCCTCAAGTTCTGAGTTGAGCTGCATGATTACTGATAAATGCGTGCACAGAATGAACAGGCCCACTCAGATTGAGTGGGCCTGTTCATTCAGTGTGGTTCTTTCCTCAAAAGACCTTTTCAGACACCGATCCACATGGTCTTCACATGATCTGACCAAGATTATGTCTGGACTTTAAAAGAGACTGTGACCTCTGAGTTTGTTTCGGGCTTTCTTCTCAGTGTAGTCAGATAGGAAACGCCGACCTCATCTAGTTTAAAAAAAAATATGATTGACGTGTAAAAGTGTTTGTACAAACCTACTTACAGAAATAAAATCATTTATCATTTTCACATTTCTCAATGTCGAAAATATGAGTTGCCGAATATCTAATCGGTTCTATCTCGTTTGTAAGTATAAATTAAAATTAAATGAAAGGAAATTTAAAACTCATATGAAAAGTTCACTTTGTAAACAAGCATATTACAAATTAGAGGATTATATCCAAGATAAGAATGCTTGGAAACATGCTGGTCCCGCTCCATAGGACATTATTGCGAGAGGAACCGGCCGGCGGGGGAGGGGGGTGCGCGTATAGCCTAGTTTTTTTAAGTTGCTCCATATTGCATGGTATTGTGTGGCCGTTGCCCACAACAGGTTGCTACATGTTGCCATTGCTCTAAATTGCTGGATGTAGTCGTGACGTCATCGTTGACGAGAATTGACCAGGATGGAGCAATCTTGGTTGCTCGTGTAAGCGCACCTTAAGACACTGTTTAACTTCAAAAACTCACTTTTCCTTCCTCCTAGCATCATCTCTCTCTTTTCCAATGTAATACTCTTCTACTTCTGAACTTTCACTATCTTCTGACGCTTCCTTCTCTTCTGGCTCCTTAAACTCTTCTTTCTTAGTTTCTTCTGTCTTCTGCCTCTTGCTGTCTCCTTCTGGACTCTTGCCTCTCTTCTTGGAATTTAGTTTGTCTCTTATGTTGGTAACAGCTGCTGCAGTTTCTTTTAATTTCTCTTCTTGCTCTTCTTGTGTTAATTCTTTATTTGCAGCCTCTTCTGCTTCTTGTTCTAATTCTAAAAGAAAGAAGAAGATGGATATACTAACAAATAATTATCAAATGTTTTTCCATTGTTTCTTAAAGTTTATTTAATTTTATTTGTATTCAAGTTTTTTAATACCAGTCGTTTTCAAGTAAAACACTGGTATTCACCTGCATCAGGTTAAACGGAAAGGGACCCCAACGTTATTACGTACCCTATTGGGTATTGAAAAGTGTCTTAATTAGATTCTAAAATGCTAATAAACCAGTTAAAAAAACACATTTTTATTTAGTCTATTAGTGCCATAAAAATGCATTTAAATTTTACATATCCATATTTCGCGCGTAATTTGACGAAAACGCTGGACGTAGTGGACGCCATATTGCTCTGTGGGTATGACGTCAGTTTGTCGTGTAAACAAATTGCCCTGATACGCGGCTACTATTTCACGGTGGTCAAAAACAGATTTAAAAAAAACTGAAATCTTTGAATTGAATTTTAAAATTGATTTTGTTATTTCATGAACTAAGTAATACTAACATTTTCCGACTGCTTTTTACATAAGCTATCTCAATAATATATTTTTAGATTTTTTCTCACGTAGAGTAAAATACCCTATTGTTAAAAGGCTAGGCAGATGATGAATCAGAATAAAATATAGTCTGACTATAACCAACTGACTCAGAATCCAACTCAAGGTATCAGAAATAAAAAAATAGGCTATCAATCAAAATACAATAGTAGACTGGCTTTTTCTCCGACTGCCTCAGGTGGAGGGTAATTGTTTGTTTGATTTTTACCTGCAGCTGTCTTATTGCTAAGCTTGGGATCTTGCAGCAGGTCGTGTGTAGATTTCGGCTTGCCGCGGTACTCTTGAGCTTCTCCCTCGTCTTCTTCAGCTTCCTCGCCGAACGATAGGAGGCCGAAGTTTCTGATGGAGAGGTTTTTAATTTAAAAAGGGTAGACCAGCGATTGATTTAATTTACACATTGATATTGATGAATATTATATACAAAATGACATGAGTATTTGACTTTTTAAAAGACTATTTCACTTTAATTATTGTGAATGTGAGGACTATGTGGGTAATTTTTTTAACACGCTTTATTTAGTTTCGCTTTTCTTAGTAAGTATCTAACTATGTGTATAACGGAACCTTGGAAGTCGAATTTCACCCATTTCAAGACTTCAAATTAATTTGAAATGCACGCTTATCAAGGAAAATACAATAATTTCATAAATTTCTGTCATTCATTCATTAATTACCCTGGCCAGGATCACCAGGATAGCAACAAAAAAACACCCTACTGTAGTTAGCCGAACTAAAATACTTAATTAAAACAAAAAACACGCTTCATCTTAAAAAGTAGAAAATAATTTCTATAACATTAAAAATAAGGATAGAGTGAATAATAAATTAAATAATTTTAACGTAACAAAGCGTACTTGATATCAAACGATGTGGTTTTTTTATCGACAGACTACTTACTTGATCCCCTGCCGTTCCTTCTTCTTTTTCTTCGGCTTATCTTCCTCCTGTGGCTCCTGCACCCGTGGCTCGATGTCAGTGAACGGGTTGATGAGCACCGTAGTGCTGGTGATCTTATGAGGATGGTCGGGCCTGTCGTCCGGGCCTATCAGACCCTCAGAGAGTTTGAGGACGTTGTATATTGTTTCTCCTGTTAAGAAATAAAGAAGGTATGATTTTCTGACTAGCATTTTTTTGTACTTTTGGTATTTTCCCTAATGGGAAGCACGACATTTTGCCGTCGAAGTACATATATCTAGCCGAAACGAGATCTAACTACATTGAAGTTATTATGGTCTCGCCACATTGGTCTGTCAACAAATTTGAAATGAAATGCTGTTCTGATTTTGTCTTTTTGAGCCAGGTTACCCATGATCATACATCAATACCAGACCAACGGGTCTGATTCACAGAACTTCGAATATGGGTGGTTTTACTTGTACTACAAGACTAATAGCTTATCTTCACGATGCCAGGATTAGCAAATGATGCATTCCCATACAAAAATTTTAATTGTAACCGTAATCTACAAGCTCTTTTAATCTATCAAAAGTTTTTAATGTATACAGATAATAAAGCTGAAGAGTTTGTTAGAGCACGCTTTTTTTTTTTTAAAACGTTGCCCCACACTAGGAATTTCTTCCTGTATCGTGGGTGCGTTTACAAACATAGAAAACTCACAAGCACAAACACCCAGACCCGGAACAATTACTTGCAGATCATACAAATATTTGTTCCGTGCGGGGATCGAACCCGCGACACGCTGCGCAGCAGTCGATCGCTCAGCCATTACGCCAACCATGTCGTCTCTGCTGTGCATATCGTCGCTGACGCTTATATCTGGAACTATGTGTATTTTTTTTTTGTGTACTGTATTTTTTTTAAATCATTTTCATTTGATAGCCCAATTTTTGAGGAAGGCTATACGCTACTTAACATTACGCTAGGACTCTGAGGAGCCGGCAAAAAGAAAGAACGGTAAGAGAAAATAAAGTAAGAAGTAACGCGGTCAGGCGATGCGATGCGACGGGTGCTAAGCTAGTATTAAAGAAAATGTTAATAAGTCCACGTGGCATTCTTAAACCAATGTATCAACAAAAAAGGTGTTTTTTATAGTGATACTCACCTGTAACCTTCCCAAATATAGTATGTTTGTTCTGCAGCTCCGGTGTAGGAGCCAGGGTGAAGAAGAACTGTGAGGCGTTGTCATCTTTACCAGCATTGGCACTGGCCACCAGCCCTCGACGGTTGAAACGGAGACGGGAGTGGAACTCGTCCTGTTGAAAAGAATAAAAAATGATTTGGTGAATCATTAATTCAGGTCCTTATACAGAATCCACTCAAAATCTGAGCATTATTTAAGACTTGCTGCCCATTTTATGTTATGCATTGTTTAATATACCTTTTGTTATGTATTTTTCTGGTGTACAATACACCGTGACATTTTAGTCGTCTTACAACGGCAGCCCACTTCATGTATCCAATGACTACTACTCATTTATAAAAAACAATGATATTTTTGAACATTTGCATAATTCAAAAAATTCAAACATCGTTCACTAAGACGCACGACGTAGTTTGAAACACCCTTTTATGGAGATGGAATTAATGATAGAATGTAATAGTAGGTAGGTAGATATCTTCTACCGTTTGATACGTAAACATTATTAACAGGGAGGCTGTTTCATAATTCTAAAGCAATTATTTATTTGTCTTTGTTCCTATTATCTTAATTAATGGTAACAATTTTTTGATCGCGCCTAGAGGTATTTTATGATGGATACATTGAGTGGACCACCTTTGTAAGACGACTAAAATGTCACGGTGTATAGTCCTTCCCACTCAAAACTCAAACCAAAATCTGGTTTATTTCGGTTTGAGGTTTGAGTGAGGTCCTACAATAAGGACCTTAGTGAAAAGTTTGCCATGACTGGCTGACTATTTGAACAATGACAGACACTGCAAAACTGACGTATTTACTCTAAAATATTTTTCAAAGAGAGTACAATTTTGTACTCTCTTTGGATCTTGAGACCAAAATGTTCAGATTTTAAAAGTTAGCAACTGCTAATTTAGTTATGTCTATTTTTTTTTGTTTTTTATGTTGAGAATGGACCCCTAATAAAGCAATGTTTTATCAAGAAAAAATTCAATAGTAAGCAAGGATACTTATAATGCAAAGCCAGTTTGAAGAATTCTTACATTATCAATTGTGTTATAATGGTACGCAAAGCCACGACTCCACACATATCTTTTAATAGGCTTACCTTGAAAGGCGCACCATAAATAGATTCTCCGCCTGTTCCATCACCATTAGGGTCACCGCCCTGCACTATAAACTCCGGCACCACTCGGTGGAATATTGTTCCTGAAAAATAATAAGTAGATAACAGAAACAGTCCAAATCAATTGGTTAGTTATGAACTTAGGAGCAGGCAACACGTCATAATTCTCATCCAAAAAATAAAAAAAGCAAATTCAGTAAAGATGGACGTCTTTATTGAATTTGTTTGGCAAAACAATTCCTGGAAATCAGGTTTGAAAGCTATTCATTATTCAAAAGAAGCTTTGCAATTTATTTTTCTGGTTTTGTTGAATGTATGATTGAATAACTTCATTGTATTGATCATCTGTATCAAATTGATTCAAAGCTCACCATTATAATATCCTTCCATACACAACTGTATGAAGTTGCGACAAGCCTTCGGAGCCTCCTTCGTCCATAGTTCAATATCTATCTCTCCTGCTGTTGTTTTTAATAGTACCTGTAATTGTTAGACTTACTTATAACTATATTTATTAATGTTTACTAACATAATTTAAAGGTAAGTAAGTCTTTAAATAATGATGCAAAGGGCATCAAAAAATTCGTCCACATGCTGGCAATGGAAAAATGCCTAAAAGACTGGCAACATTTTGTATAGAAATGTTGATTCTTTGGCCATAAAATAGGCTAGCCTTCTAGTCGGGTAAAGACTGAGCCAACCGCTTGCCAATGCCCCAAAAAAATCCAACTGGGCACTCGGTCTATCGGGTTTGAGTGCCCATTTGGTTTATAGGGTCTAGTCTATCAAAGTAGTGAGTAACTTTCATAAATTTTGATAAACTGATAACAGTTTAACAAGCAATAGGAATGCACATAACAATATGCAGTGTATGATAGAAAATATAACCTGTATGTAATTTAAAAATTACTTAACACTTTTAATACAATTATTTTAATGAACTATAACATAAATACAGTTCGAAAGAAAATAAATACACACATCCTTCTCCATACAACATAATAATGGAACGAAATTGAGCGAAACTGGGGTATTATTCATGAAAGTTTTACTCATATTTACCTTGCCTAAAGCTGGCGGCTCTTGGATATAAATGTTACTCATTTTGTATATTAAACGTGTACTGTCTTATAATCTACAATTTTCCATAGGTACATTAAGCTAATTACAGCATTTTATTCACAAATATCATGAACAGTTCTTTTTCGATCCAAACAAAACATTACAAAATGTCAGACTGACATTATTTTGACGTTTTATAGCCACCCACCTCATTTTATATCATGAAACCACGTCTTTTTAGCTTAAATATACTGACTTTTAAAATCACAAGGTATGTACCTTGATTATAAACGACTAGCTTTTGCCCGCGCCTCCACCCGCGTGGAAGTCGGTTATCGCATCAAAAAGTAGCCTATGTCCTTCTTCATATCACCGGCTACATCTCTGCCTTTCATGACGATCGGTTCAGCGGTTTAGGCGTGAAAGCGTAACAAACAGACAGGCACTGTTACTTTCGCATTTATAATATTAGTAAGGATAAGGTACCTACTTATGAGTTCTTCAAGAGCAAAAACAAGAGAAGAGTGATTCTTGTACTTTTGAATAGAAGAAAAGGAATATGAAAAGGTAAACTGAATTTCTACTATTTTAGAGAAAGTTCCACGCAATAATTAAATCCCCTACGACGACCCGCTGACTAACCGTTTGCAACATTGCCATTGCATTTACTTTACCGTTCTGTTCTCTCCGCTGTACTTAGATACGTACTTAAAAATCTTAGTGTCACAGCACCAACGGGTGCGGTCCGCAAGGACCGATGCCTGCCAGGGGTGCGGGTTGTTCGAAAGAGATACCGTGGCCCTGGCACACAGGCAACTGAGGGAACACGGGTGGGTTTTAGTCAGTAAAAGTCTGAGACGCCCTCCTGCTGAGCAGCCAGAGCGGGAGAGTGATTTAATGATTACCTACCCACCCAACAAAAAAAAATCTAAATTCCTCAAGGAATCCCATAGGTGCCTTTTGCGATAGGTATCTACCTCGTAGCTTGAAAGAGGTCACTCTTTACTCCGAACCTTGCATTAATTTTAAATTAAGGATGTATTTAATTCATACAAATAATCGTATAAGTTTCCTTTTTATAATCTTTTTATTAATGTAATCAAACACACCATTACATAATCAATTTATTTGTCCGTATTTCCCGTTTATTGCAAATATGACCCCAACTAGAGGCCGCGTGTCTTATTGTGGTAATATGGGCTCGCCTCATGGTATGTGGCTTTTTGTTTACCTAAGAAACATGTCAAGTTTTATTAGATTAGCGTGCTTTCTGAGACACGGAGGGATCTCGATACGTACTGGGGCCCAAGTCTGCTATTTTTATAAATTCGTCATTCCAACACGATCCCATTGTCAATTTGCTAAAAGTTCGTAATCTGCTAAATTCATAATGATCGATCATTGGTCGGTCAATGGTGTCGTAATAGAATTGTTTCATAATGACATTGTCGTATTGCCATTATTATAAAACCCGTTACTAGAAATGTTTTCCAAAAACGACTACTAAATTTGAACATTTATTCATGCCCCATTTCATTTAAATATATATTTTTACATATTACTTATTATTATATAATAGTTTATTAGTGTTAAATTATAGCAGATTACCGCCAAAGTCAGTCATTAATTTGTCATTATGTACGAGATTACCAATAAATGCCATTTCTTTCAATGGGGTGTCAGTGGCTGATCATTGGAAAGTCATAATGACGCCATTATGTTAGTAGATTACCAAACTTGTCAAAATCAACAATTATGAAATCAATGATAGACCATTCTGACACTATTTTAATAGCAGACTTGAGGCCCTGGATGGTCGCCCATTCACGAACCGACCGCACCAAGCGTAGCTTAACATTCGATGGACTTACTTTAACATGGCAGCATATCGTTACAACACAGGAAGTATAAATAGGAAATCACGGTTTTATATCACATAGCCTAGAAGTCCACATAGCGCTGTATGGAAAATTATGACCTATTGACTCATTAGCCGACCTAGCTATTGGCTAACAATTAGATAGTCGCCAAAACCATTGCGCTAATCAATTATTGGCTTATCTCTGTTTTAAAAACCTGTCATGTTAATGTTTTTGTGCTCTATATTTTTGTGTGGGTTCCGTAACTGGATTTTTTAATTTCAATTTTATTGTTTGAATGCCACCAAAGCCCATCCTCCATACTCAATACTTTTTTGCATTCCACAAGTTGGTATTCTTAGGTGGTAAACTTATATTTATTAGATCATATGGATTGTCAGGCACAGCAAAATAAGTAAGTTAGAGGAAGCATTTGTTAATTAATTATTAAACATTTAGCAAAACTACTTTATTATAAAATTCATGTAGGTGTTTACTGAGATAATCCAATAGTAATTAATAATCTAAAATATAATTAATCAATTAATATAAAATAAAATACCTATAATTAATATATAATATAAATAGGTACCTTCTAATTAGAGATTTAATAATAATTAATAGGTCAAATAAAATTTAAAGTTGCGAGTACATAAGTTATGACATTATAAGAAATTCGTTAATCGAGTAATAGCTTTTATTTAGCAAAACTTGCCTAAGTTTTTTTTTTGTGTGTGTGTTATGTGTTAATTTTGTCTTCTTTTTTATTGGAGCGGATAGTTTATTATATATTTTAATGGGCATTACATAGGGAGTTGTAGAGTGCATTGAACTTGGTATTGTTTTCCCTAGATCGGTGTCTGAATGTGTTCACGTTTTGAATAAAATTCTTGATGTTTCCGCACAAAGTATGTTTCTAAAATGTATATACAGGGAAGTGTTAAAATAAA
Organism: Polymixis lichenea; assembly: GCA_949091785.1. Lineage (NCBI taxonomy): Eukaryota > Metazoa > Arthropoda > Insecta > Lepidoptera > Noctuidae > Polymixis > Polymixis lichenea. Next base: position 9,595,019 of record OX420958.1, on the reverse strand, counting down.
AAGCCTATGTCCAGCTCTGGACGTTTGTCGGCTGAAATAGCGGTACAAGGATTGTCCTCACAAAAGACAGTGGCATCCTTGTTATAGGTCCTACTTACCTTGTATCTATAAAAATGAACAAAACCTTTTTTTTAATACCATATGTTTTGTTCATCCTAGGTTATTGAGGGGTTTCAAATATCCCTTGATAAGCAATCTCGCACAAATCCCTTGTGAAATGGCAGATCCCATGTTAATTTTGTATGTGGTTGTTGGGTGTCTAATGATACAAATTTTACTTGCAAACATCACCAGAGTTAGAATTAATCCCAACGTGTACAGACTACCTATGGGCAATTTCTTCATAGTATGTGTTTTAGTCTACTTGAAAAGGTTTCCACGCGGCCCCTGACCCAAGATAGCCCACTGATAGCCAAGGGCTCAATTACGGACAGTCACCAAAAGAGATAAATGACGGGGTTGTCGGATATAGATGAAGTTTGGGAAGAAACCGATGGATATTTTCCATTCGAAATTGAATTTTATAAATTAACTGTTCTATTAATTTAATTTAATTTTATTCGAAAAGATCCATCGGTTTCTTACTAAACTACAACTTTACCCGACGACCCTGGTTAGTTAACTCTTTTGGTGACTGTACCTACCTACCTACAGAGCAAATTAAATAGGTTTCTGGTAGCTCCCTTAGGCCTACTCCCTAGACAAGAAGTCCGTAGTTATGGGCGATACCTACTCTGTTCCTATCACTTACAGACAATAATAGCTTGGGGCCCGATATAAGCATGAATGACATCACAATTAGACAGTTATCTCTACTCCTGATGTGTTTGTCCGTCGGAAAAATTTTGTTTTTGGGGTTTAGGGTTGCCCGACATAAGTGGCAGTGGGCAAGGCACATTGCTTACAGAACAGATGCCCGATGGTGCTGAAAGGTTCTGGAGTGGTGACCGCGTACCGGAAGACGTAGAGTTGGAAGGCCTCCCACAAGATGGAAGATTGACTTTGTGGAGGCCGCAGGAATCCGCTGGGTGCGGGAAGCACAAGACCGGGCCAAGTGGCGGAGCTTGGGGTAGCCCTATGTCGCAGCAGTGTCGTAAGCAGTGAACGTCTTTCGGCTGAAATGATTAGGGTTTTATCCGAAGTTACAAATTACTTTCGGACAAGCCCGTATTTTTGTTGACGGACTTAGAGAGCTGCTCTCGGAAAAGTGCACTGGCTATCGAAACAGTGGGGCTGCCCCGTTCCGATTGCTGTTCGAAGCACCATTACGATACAAGAATATCGCTAAGTATTAAGAGAAGCAACGTTTTTTGATATCCCCTGCGGACTCCTAACCCGTTAAAACTATTCAGATCAAACGCCTAATCAATCAGCCACCGACCTCCACTCGACATCTCAATGTCATCTCGAGCTACTTCAATACTCATGCGCCGAATATTTCTCATTTTTATTACTTGGTTATTTGATCAGCTGTAAGGACTAATTTAAATGGTTTAATTGGCTTTTAAATGGGGGCGTTTAAAAGCTAATTGATAGCGGTAATTACCCATCGTTTAAACCGAGAACTGACTACCAAGTTATCCACCAATAAGGTGTATTCCATACAGTTCTGTCAGGACTCAGGGCTTCAGGGCTAAGGGATACACCTGGACGTTTCGGGGTATGGTCTTCTAGAAATGTAAAAATATAGGGTGTCAAGATAGCTGTTGTTGCAGTCGGAATCCCGAAAGTCGGAAAATAGAATGACGATATTGGCCAAAAGCTGTTATTAGCTTGGGCGGAGCAACGCCGTGTCCTCGTGGAGGTGATCGGCGGCGGCGTTCTCTCGCGTCCGACCCTGGTCCAGGCCATGGTACGGAGCGAGAGGGCATGGCTGGCAGTCGCCTCCTTCAGCGAAGCAGTTATGCTCGCAAAGAGGGAGGCGGCGCACGTGAGGGAGATGCAGTACATGCGCCCTCACAGCCGTGGCCTTCGCAGGAGACGCCCTGGGCGTCGGGAATCCCAGGCTGATTCCCGGCCACCGTAGGCACGAGCTTGCGCCCCTGGCACACAGGCAACTGAGGGAACACGGGTGGGTTTTAGTCAGTAAAAGTCTGACACGCCCTCCCGCTCCACCCAGAGCGGGAGAAGTTATTTGATGATTTCCCACACATAAAAAAAAAAAAAGGGTTGTGGAGTATGCGCAGAAAAGTTGCACAATTTCAATATTCGTCCATATCTGGAAAGGCTTTTCTCGTGAGTCGTCAAAGGACTTTCCTGCGTAGGTACTTAAGCTTTGTTTACTTAGATATGTAGTACAGTTACATTCTTCTAATTACTAACTTTTCATGAACCCTACTTATCCTTTTATTCAATACCTATTAGGTTTTTCCAACAAACATGCCCGTATTGACAATACGCTGACTCATTGTATACGGAAAGCCCTGTCTTTCTGTGATACAGCTTTTTATTAACTAAGTAATACAGAATACTGGTGATCGTTTCCAATAAATACTGTATTGTATTGCTTAGTTTTTAACCGACTTAAAAAAATGCAGTTATCAATTCGACATGTTTATTTTTTTAAGTATGTTCGGAGATAACTCCGTCATAAATAGACGGATTTGCAAAATTCTAGGAAATGGCCCCATACTAAATTACAGCAAATCAACCGCGATTGCTGCTATCGCATTTAAATATGCATTGTTTCGACCCACAGGATGGTGAAATTTCGAATTGGTACTATAACTAAAAAGTGAAAAATAAAACCTTTTTCCAAAAAAAAGCAGCCGACTTTCGGAAAACACCACAAAGTGAAAAATAACTTTAATTTCGGAACGCGTTGACTTTGGCTATGTATTTTAATTTTTTGTCACTTTGTAGTGTTTTTCCGGAAGTCGGCTTTTTTTTTGGAAAAAGTTTTTGCTTATCAATAGCCGATGGAAAAATAATTTGTACACTGTTTTTGGAACAATGCAAATTGGTATTAAAAATTATCACATTACTTACAAAACAGGAGCGTGCTATTCGTGTTATTCTATCTTTCTTTTTGTGTGCTTGCCAGTGGCATCGTGACTCCTAAACGGATGAACTTTGATTGCAATTCAATAACGGTTTACTGAGATTCCTTTTAATATGATCGATCGATGCATAGTCTAAACAAATAATTATCTATAAGATTAACTACAAAAACGTTGTCACAGATAATAATGCACGTATCATTAATAACTATTATTATGTTAAGCAGTTTAAACAATATATCGTCGCCGCATATAATTATGTGGACGTGTGTATCGATATGTGATCTGCTGTTCAACCGACAGGCGTCAGGCTTGACCGTTGTTTGAGCAGGTTGGTGTAGGGCTGCCCTAAATTCATATAGATAATAATGATAATCATTTTATTTCTGATTATTCAGTTATCCATATTTTTGTTAATAAGTACCTAAGAACTAAGTTAGTAAAACTACAATACAATAGAAGAACATAATACTTTTTTCAAAAAAAGAAACAACCGACTTCCAAAAAAACAGTACAAAGTGAAAAATTACTGTAATTTCGGAAGTCGATGACTTTGGATATGTATTTAATTTTTTTTCAACATCTTCCGAAATTAAAGTCATTTTTCACTTTGTAGTGTTTTTTTGGAAGCCTGTTGTTTTTTTTTTCACTTTTTAGTAGTTCACATGTGCTTACCTTCACAGCGTACCCGCGTGATGTTATATCATGAACTGGTGTAAACAATAGACAGACATAAGATTTCAGCAATCCCAGTCCATTTGCTATCATTTATTGAGGAGTTCCGTTGCCTATCTCCGAAGTTCTTCATCAGATCTTCACCAAATTGAAATGGAACCACTCCGAAAAAGTACTCTTCCAAAAACTACCTAAGTCGCTTCAAGTGAAACTATAAAATTTGAAGAGTTCTCTCTATTTCTTCAGGATCCCATGGTCAGAGCCTGACTTGATGATCATGGGACCACCTGGGAAGTATACCCTTTCAAACAAAAAAAAATCCAAATCGGTCCAGCCATCTTCGCGTAATCGGGGAACATACATAAAAAAAGGGTTCCGACGAATTGAGAACCTCCTCCTTTTTGAAGTCGTTTAAAAAAGGAAGAAACGAAATCAATTAGACACGTGGAGTGATATCCAATATCTAATAAAAGGACCGTCTAACCGGTCTGCTATTACTTTCAGAATGCTGCTGGAGCTTGCTCGGATACGGTGCAACATGGTGGTAACTCGCTTTCTCATGATGACATGAAAGCCATCAATCCGAGCCTCCATAAACATACCAGACACACTACAGCATCACGGCAGCCCCAAGAATATCCTACAAGATACAAGATACAAGATACAAGATTCTTCCCAAAAGCATTAAATTGTATACGAAGGGCATTGAATATTTATTTACTTATTTAATACTTTAAGCACGCACATTTAATCTTTGAGTGATGTAGAGACAAACATTGGTAGATGCAATAATGAAATTGGAAGAAAAATATTTTTTTTATAGATACGCATAAAACTATTAAGACTACAAATACCTATAAGAGCAGATGCTTAAATAGGAACATAGATACTAAAAACAATTAAGACAAACAATGAGAAAACCTTATCAAAAAAAAAATCTGCTAAAAGTGTGAACCGAACCTATGTGGTCAAAAGGTATGGAAAAGCTTTATTTTAAATGACGGACGAAAAATCTCAACACGTGGGTTTTAGAATCATATTCTGAATAATAACAAACAGAAGATAAACTGAGATATTATTTAGCAGCACAAAGTCAACATGGCATGACTTTCAAATAAAATATTTCATAAAAAATCATTTAAGATTGGTTTAATTTTTTGGCAACCCTACGTTAAGTGAGTGGCGCCTTGCGCCTGAGCAATGAGCAATATTAGCATGTTGACCGCCGACACCGAGGCCGAATTCCAAAGTTCCGAATTAGAATTTTTGTATTTTGAAATTGGAGTAACTTAAGTTATTTTAAAATAGCTTTCTAATAATAAGTAGTGTTCGCTAATAAAATGTAAGTGCCTACTTAATTCATATTTCTTTTATCGAATAAAAGGCCGTTGTGAAAAAAGGATAGATACCTGCCTAGTGGTAGATACAAAGCTTAAGGGAGAAGAACGGTGTAGCGCGCGAAGTTAAAATTTTCTTACGTTTTTTTGAAATTTGCAGGTCAATGTAAGGTTTTAACTATGTTTTTTTTTGGGTGGGAAATCATCAAATAACTTCTCCCGCTCTGGGTGGAGCGGGAGGGCGTGTCAGACTTTTACTGACTAAAACCCACCCGTGTTCCCTCAGTTGCCTGTGTGCCAGGGGCCGCGGTATTTCTTTTGAACAACCCGCACCCCTGGCAGGCATTGCCTGTTGCGAGCCCCATCAGTTGGTGCTGCCATCGCTTTGAGGCGCGCGTGGAACACAACGCGCCGTCGACCCAGGCTTGGTCCTTACCGGACAGCGAGATACCCATTACTCGCCGTCCGCAAGCCTGCGCCTACGGTGGCCGGGAATCAGCCTGGGATTCCCGACGCCCAGGGCGTCTCCTGCGAAGGCTACGGCCGTGAGGGCGCATGTACTGCCTCTCACTCACGTGCGCCGCCTCCCTCTTTGCGAGCATCACTGCTTCGCTGAAGGAAGCGACTGCTAGCCATGCACTCTCGCTCCGTACCATGGCCTGGACCAAGGCTGGACGCGAGAGATCGCCGCCGCCGATCGCCTCCATGAGGACACGGCGGTGCTCCGCCCAAGCCGGGCAGACCTCTACCGTGTGCTCCACCGTGTCCTCAGGACAATCTTCGCAATGGAAACACCCGGGTATTTCCTCCCGCCTTATGCGAAACAGGAACCCCCCGAAACAGCCGTGTCCGGTGAGGACCTGTGTCAGGTGGAAGGTAAAGACGCCATGCCGCTTCTCAAGCCACTCCTCAAAGAGGGGACTTACCGCCGCAATCGTGGCGTGCCCAAGGTTGTAACTATGTTAAACAATATTATGTTTAGCAGCAATAACAAGTATATATTTACATAAAACTTTTTCTAAATACAAAAAGAACCGACCACCTCCGGAAAAAACACTACAAAGTGAAAAATAGCTTTAATTTCAGAAGTCGGTGTTTTTGGATATGTATTAAATTTTTCGTCACCGCCTTCCGAAATTAAAGTTATATTTCATGTTGTAGTGTTTTTCCGGAAGCTGGTTGTTTTTTTTTAGTATTTTTTTTTTCACTTTTTAGATACCTATAGTAGGTATCTACGCCACACCGATTCGGTTGATTCGCTGTCATTTTTTGAACAGTTCCGTTTTCTGTCTCCGAAACGCATCAACAGATCCATATGAAATTTGAATGGGACCATTTTGAAATGAACCCCTTTCGAACAAAAAATAATTTTTCAAATCCATCTATATATGACGGAGTTACGCCCGAAAATACATTAAAAAAATATTTACATAAATTGATAACCTCCTTCTTTTTGAAGTCGATCAAAAATATTATTGTCACTAAAATCTAAGTTCATAAAATCAACATACAACCTGACCTGCAAATTGCAAAAAACGCGCTAGTGTAGCGCATCCCTCTCAAGGCAGAGCACCGGGAAGATGGTCAAACACGATCAAGAAAGCTGTTGGAGGCAGAAGACCGCATAACTTGGAGACGCGTGTGTATTTGAAGGAGCGCACGTAAAATAACTTTTTAACATGCTTTTAGAAGCATGTTAAAAAGTTATTTTACGTGTTAGCTATTAATAGCTTCACCAGTATGTTTGTAAGCATGTTTGTTTGTTTGTAACCGACTCCTTTAAACTTGACTTTGACCCACTTCAAACGGTCAGATTTCATTCAAACTTTGTAGACTTATCGAGGACCGATGACAATTCAATCATTTAAACAAATCACGTTTTTGTAGTTATGCTTATATATATTATATTAGTAACTACAAAAGCGTGATTTTTCAGTTTTTTTTTAGCTAGCAGAACTAAAAATAGAAAATAAATAATAGTTTATAGATTTAAATTATGTTCTACTTTTTTAGTTTGGTTTTCAAGCGTGTTTTTTTATATAAAACTATTATTTTTATTTGGTGCTGTTATACATAATGTTTATGTGTATCCTTTGTTGGAGATCCTAAATAAATAAATAAATAAATAATTACGTAATTCATCATCATCTTCCTAGCCTTTTCCCAACTATGTTGGGGTTGGCTTCAAGTCTAACCGGTTGCAGCTGAATACCAGTATTTTACAACGAGCGACTGCCTATCTGACCTCCACAACCCAGTTACTGGGTAACACGATACCCCTTGGTAAGACTGGTTGTCAGACTTTCGGGCTTTTGACGACCCGTAACGAAAGTCCTAGATCCACGAATGACAGCCGGGACCAACGGCTTACGTGCTTTCCGAGGCACGGAGGGGTCTTGGTATGTAAAGATGGGCAGCCATCCACAGACCAACCGCGGCAAATAATACCTACGTCATAGGTATACCCAGTAATTAAATAGCTCGTCCTTAATAAATGAACTTGAAACAGAGAGCAACATCACGACATGACTTTTAAATTGCTGTTCGATTTAAATGCTCTCATCGCTAAAATATTTTATAGGCTATTTACTGCAGACATAGGTAGAGTGGGCAAAACAAATAGGTTAGCAGGCAGCTACCATCTACTGCTTTTGTAAGAATTCTAATGACGAGTAATATATTTAAAAAATTCTTAAGCAGACACCACTGGTTAATGCGTGTGTTGAGCAGAAAAAGTTATCGGTAAGGTACAATAATCACTTTTATGACTAACTGAATAAATGACATGGAGTCTTAACGGCAGAACAGAGAATCATTAAATTCTGTAAGCTAGTTTCTTTTGTTGGAATACTTAATATAATAGATTGTCGTTTTAACCTTTGGGTATAGTTAACCCTAGTTAATCGTTAAGTCGTTGGTTGCAGCTTATTACATATAGCAAAATCAGCCGTTAATGTGAGACACAGCCCTCCTTTCTGTGAGAGGCAGTGGACATAAACCATGCGGGCCCGATGCGGGTTTGGGTGGATGACTGACTGTAACCATAAATTCAGCATATCATTCTAGACCTACCAGCGTAAAAATTTTTCGTCGGTTATACAAAAAAATCAGCTGTTTCATAAAAAAGTGCAAAATGCATGCGGTAAAAATGTATGGAACAGCTGATTTCCTTTTTTGCACACCGGATAAAAACTTATCCTGTAAAACTTGTAAGTCGCGTCCATTACCTCTGCTCAACTACTGCTGTACTTATTACACAATGTCATATATCAGTGCCTGCAGGAGCATACTGATAGAAAATGGCGCCTAGGGCACACATCACATTTGCGCCCCTTTGTAAATGATCTTCTTGGTCTAGAGTGAGCAAATCTAGGTCGCATAACCTTTCTTGTCCAATTATAAGCCTTCAATAACGAAGGCATTATTTGAACTCCCAAAATCGCTTGCAATTAAGAAAATTTGAATAGAAATAGGTCGATTTGGAAAAACGCTTTCATTCCCGTACTGCACAATACACCGTGAAATTGAAATGGTTGTTTTCCCGCAGCGAAATGGTTTTGTCTTGGTAATACAATCGTTTCATAAACAAATAAAATATTAGAAACAAAAAATGGCGGATTAACCATTGTGAAAAATCACCACGTGTGAAAGTTTATTTTGCTTTGAACATTTATGCATCGCTGTTCCCTTTGTCGGCGGCGCGTGTGATTCGAGTAGTATCTACAAATTATCTCTAGTGTTACTATTGAGTAGTGTTTTGTCGAGTTGATGAATATTTTTTAAATTATTTTAAAACAAAAAAAAATCTTTTTTTTTTTACTCTATGCCTCGAAAGTACTCCCTAAGGCAAGTTGTTCTGCCGCGGGAAAACAACCATTAAAATTTCTCGGTGTATATTCAAGTAGTTCTCGAGATTTTTTAGATACAGGTACGGTATGAAATGGTTTATTGATTTATTTTTTAATTTAATAATTGGCGACTTTTTGCGCCCCCCTTCGATAGGCCCCCATGTGTGCCTGTCCACCAACTTCTTTCACCGTGTATACATATATTCTTGTACTATATATTTTTATCTTCCTCCAATACCAGATAGTTGCTATATCCGTTACAAGTACCTTGACATTACAAGCATTACTTCCTAGAGCCTTGACATGTTATTGGCTATTGCTTTTAAAATAGAGCACGTCTTGTAAGGCTTTTTATTTTTCTAAGATCCGGGAGAAGAATATAAGGTGTGTCTACTCATACACGAAATATTCGAAAGGGTCATTGTACTCATCAATAAGAACAACTTTTACCATGGGACTAAACCTGAAATCGCAAAAAAGAAATCAGCTGTTCCCTACATTTTGACGAGTTATGCGGGTGCATGCATTCATAATGATGACCCCTGCAGATATTTCATGTATGAATAGATAGGTACACCTTTTTGTGTTTTTTTTTTGGTGGGAAATCATCAAATAACTTCTCCCGCTCTGGGTGTTCCCTCAATTGTCTGTGTGCCAGAGGCCGCGGTATCTTTTTCGAACAATCCGCACCCCTGGCGGGCCTATGCCCTTGCGGACCCCATCAGTTGGTGCTGATATCTCTTTGAGGCGCGCGTGGAACACAACGCGCCGTCGACCCGGGCTTGGTCCTTACCGGACAGCGAGCTACCTATTACTCGCCGTCCGCAAGCCCGTGCCTATGGTGGCCGGGAATCAGCCTGGGATTCCCAACGCCCAGGGTGTCTCCTGCGAAGGCCACGGCTGTGAGGGCACATGTACTGCATCTGCCTCACGTGCGCCGCCTCCCTCTTTGCGAGCATAACTGCTTCGCTGAAGGAGGCGACTGTTAGCCATGCACACACACCTTATACATCGTGACATTTTAGTCGTCTTACAAAGGTGGTCCACTTAATGTATCTGACATAAAACACCTACAGGCGCGATTACTTGTTACCTTTAATTAAGATAATAGGTACTAAGAAAAATAAATAATGCTTTAGAATTATGAAACACCCCCCCTGTTAATAATGTTTACATAAATTACAATACATTACATTTCATCATTCATTCCGACTCCATAACAGGGTGTTCAAAACTTTATCATGCGTCTTTAGTCAATGATATTTTTTTTTATTTATTGTTATTCATATGTCCAAAAATATCATTTTTTTTTAATAAATTATTGGATTGGACATTGCGACATGAAGCGGGCTGCCGTTGTAAGACGACTAAAATGTCACGGTGTATATGTAAAAAAATCTTCAAGAATCCCAACTGAATTTCAACTAAGTATTATGAAACCTTGTGAAGGGCGCAGAAATACGCTGGATGCGGGAAGCACAGAACCGGTTGAAGTGGCGGAGCTTGAGGGAGGCCTAATCGAACAGTGGACGTCTTTCGGCTGAAATGATGAAGTATTAAGAAACAACAGGACGTACTGCAAAAAAAAATGTGAAACGAATGAACAGTAACCTTTGTTCCTGATGTGTACTTTGAAACGATAAAAAAGGAGATAGCACAAGCAAGTCTTGACAGAAAGGTTTCAGACGATGGACAGCGCCTGCCGTTGCAGTGGTTGGCCCAGAAAGCGACCAAAAGTACATAAGACAGTCCCCAAAACGCCCGCCCTTCACCACTTCCACTTTAGCTAGGAAGAAGAAGTGGCGCAACAAACTCCCCAGCAGCACAGCTGTCTGTTAAGTTGGAAGAACTTGATTCTATACAGTAGTAGGTACTAAGTAATTAACATTACGAAACACAAAATATTAAATTAAATTATCTGCCATAATTATGTCAACTAGCACACGCCAATATACCAACAAAACATGGAAAACGAAACTCAAACAACACACTGTCCACTGGTAATTACCTCTTTTTAAGTTTATTGCGTAGGACATAAGGATGAAAAGTGGTTGTCCGCCATTGTCTGCGATTTGGCTTGTGTGGGTGCAGGAAAAGAGTATTTGGCAGAACTCGAGTGATTTCTTTACCTAGCAATGAGAGGACCTACCTATAAGTATAACGGACGGAATCAATGTAAGAATGCGCGAAAAAAAAACCAAACTAAAAAAGTAGAAAATAATTTAATTCTTATTTATTTATTTATTTATTTAACCATTTATGCACACACATATAAACAGACAAGAAGAAAGGCACAGAAAAATACGAACATAGGTAATGCTTATTTCTACAGAAATCTCTTCCAGCACACCTGCGATAGGAGAGAAGATAACAGAGATGTAGACAACGCGTGTAATAACAATACAAGGGAAAACATAAAATTACAACATAAACTCTAATTTAAATATACACACATAATATGAGATTATACATACATACAAACATACATACATACATACTTGTAAAATAAATATCACCAAAATATATAGAAGTAAAATGTAATTCTTAATAGAAAAAAGTAGAAAATAATTTAATTCTTAATAGAATTAAATTATTTTCTACTTTTTAATAAAAGCCTCACCTCACGCATTTTAATAAAAGCGAAAGGTGCCGCTTTTTAATAGAATTAAATGATTATCTACATTTTTAGTTTGATTTTTAAAGCGTGTTTTTTAGGTTTTTTTTAACTATTATTAATTTTCTATTTTTTAGTTCTGCTAACTACAAAAACGTGATTTTTCAGTTTTTTTTTTTAATTATTCAATTATCATCGGTCCTCCATTATTTTAGAAAGTTTAAATGAAATCTGACCGTTTGAAGTGGGTCCAAATCAAGTCCAAAGGAGTCGGTAACAAACAAGCATACAGGTGAAGCTAATAAAAATGTGTTAAAAACTTTGTGCCCATTTTTAAGAAAATTACGCGGACGGAGAAGTATGCAACTTGTTAAGCAAGTGCGAGTTACATGGAGAAGTGCAGAAAGTTAATATTTTTCAATACTGGTCACATTTCGGACAATGTGTGGCCACTAGTAATATTAAACTAGGAGTTTACTAACATTAGGTAGGTACTAAGCAGTATGTATAAACGAAATTAAACTTTTGTTACAATTTTTAAGGGTATATTGTCAAGTTTGTGCTTTTATTGAATCTAGTTAGGTAAAAAGTATAAATTAATGTCAACACATCTAATAGGTAGATCTTAATTCAGGTAGGTATTACACTATGATAATATATAACAGGTTGATTGCACATTATGGTCAGTGCGTCTGCGCAGCTTAGCGACCTTCTGAGCGTGCGCGAAATGTTATACTCTTGTACTTGGATAGTGTTATGTTAGAAGGAGCCATTTTTCTAAATTGGTGCTTGGAAAATTTCAGGTCATCCCAAAACTTTATTTATTTTATTTATTTATGACATTCCAACGACTTATTCATTTTTTTTTTGGGGTACTGCAAAAATGAAACATAAAATCTATATTGAAAAGTTTAAAAATACGCTTTTTCATTTGAGCATGATATGTGACTTCAAAAGTAATACGGCCTACCCAGCCCACAGACTCAGCCATGAGCCTCGCCATGCACCCAAAGATCAGCAAGCCTAATGGTCTCCAAAACTCAGACTCAGCCCCAAGAGTCCAACGGGAGCGGCCGCAAATAACAAAGAAATCAAGCCTGGCAAGTACTTAGGAGACAATCATGGGGACTGCCGACAGAAGTGAAAATTTAAAACTTTGAAAAAATAACACGTCACATTAGCTAGTGACGATGCTGGGCGATTTGACTACCCCTACATACGTCAATGCTGTAATATGCATGTCATTGTGTAGCCCTTAATTTTTATGACACCATATAATGATACTGACCTATTTTGATAATGACTTGTTTATATTGTTTTGTTTATAATATGTGCAATTCTACAATGTTTTTTGATAGTTTCATTTTAATTTCGTGACCGTTAAATTCGTCACTTTCTTGAAATTCCAATTCTGTGACCCTTATTTTGACATGTTATTTTATTCTTTTCCGCGGCAGCATTGTGAAATTTTATTTTAATTTAATTTGTAATATGGCTTTTGCCTGAAATAAATGAATTTTATTTGTTTATTTATTAGCATGTCGGTGACGCGGTCACATATCCGGATAGTCCGGTGACACCGCACGATCTCCGGTGAGGCGGCGGGCCTCCTTGCCGGATTGCCGCCATGGGATCTGGAGGCAAAGGTCCTCGCGCACACTTGGGAGTGGCGCGAGCAGGATAAACGCTAGGGCGTAACTCCGCTTCCGCGAGAAATCGCAGCACAGCGGACAGAGCTCCAGCGGGATCTCATGGCGACATGGAGAGTGCAATTGTCGCAACCCAGTTCTGGGCACGTCACGATTGCGGCGGTAAGTCCCCTCTTTGAGGAGTAGATTGGGAGACAGCACGGCGTCCTCACCTTCCACCTGACACAGGTCCTCACCGGACACGGTTGTTTTAGGAGGTTTCTGTTTTGCATAAGGCGGGAGGAAACGCCCGGGTGTTGCCACTGCGAAGATCGCCCTGAGGACACGGTGGAACATAAGGTGGAGGTCTGCCCGGCTTGGGCAGAGTACCCCCGTGTCCTGGTGAAGGCGATCGGCGGCGGCGATCTCTCGCGTCCGGCCCTGGTCCAGGCCATGGTACGGAGCGAGAGTGCATGGGTAGCCGTCACCTCCCTCACGACACACGTGAGGGAGAGGCAGTATATGCGCCCTCACGGCCCTAGTCGTCATAGGAGACGCCCTGGGCGTCGAGAATCCCAGGCTGATTCCCGGCCACCATAGGCGCGGGCTTGCAGATGGCGAGTAATGGGTAGCTCGCTGTCCAGTAAGGACCAAGCCCGGGTCGATGGCGCGTTGTGTTACACGCGCACCTCAAAGAGATGTCAGCACCAACTGGTGGGGTTCGCAAGGGCCTATGCCTGCCAGGGGTGCGGGTTGTTCGAAAGAGATACCGTCGCCCCTGGCACACAAAGAAGTTATCACAGCAAAAACCACGCAGCGGTGTTTTATTTAATTAAATTAAATTTATTTACTTAGTAATCATTCACAATGCGTTCGAATATAATCCAGCATGAAACATTAACAACAGTATTAGATGTACAAATATAAATAAAAGAATACATGCATTTCAATGAAATTGAAATTAGAAAATCTTATTTAAATATAATATAAATGTAAAATATCAGTACTAAATTAATAGCAAAACGAAAAACAGTAATCAAAAAGTAAAAGTACGCGACACTTGTAGAACAATTTCCATGAAGTTTTCACAGAAATTATTTAAAGAAAATCGCGTCGCGCTTGTTTGTGGGGATTCGTCATGGTCACTAAGGCTCCCCGCCTTAGTGACCATGACGAATTTATTATTTATTATTTTAATTTATTTTCCAGAATTGGTCAAAATGTTAACTTGTAAACTTTTCTGCTGTATGTAGTGCCCGAAATAAGCCAAAAGGAGTGACTTCACATCGTAATTGTCATTCGCCTCACTCTGCCTTTCTGCCTCTGTCTCTGCGCACCTAAGCACGACATAACAAGTTTCTCTGACATACCATGTGCTTCTTACTACATAAGCCCGTCCCCCTAGATCAATAAGTACCCATATTTATTCCAAATCGGATTACCTCAATTGATTTAGTAGAGTGATCCGCGTGTGCGCAGGCGGCCATCGACCTGGCGCTTATTAGTTATTTAATTTATAGTGCTTATTTATTTATTGTTTATTTATTAAATTTTTTGCTCACAATGATCAAGATTTTGGCTGTGACTTTTTTGGGTATGTTTTGGCGATTGAATAATTAATCATTTGTGTGGTGATGAAAACGTGCCGATTTCGATATTTAGTGGATCGTTAGAAATAAATGCCTCGAATCCAAGGAGAAATTGCTCATTACACTAATTTTGGGCTTTTCAAAAGTAAATAAGGTTAAACAAAAGTTAATAATGTCTAATATTTTTTTTACCTTTTGAAAGATTAATTTTGATTAATTACCAATCATTTAAATAAATATACATTGGATTTAATTACCTAACAAAACAAAAAAAAATACATCATAAAAAAATTACAATAGGTATAATACCATAAAAAAATATCAGTCAGCGATATTTATTTCCTGGCAGTCACAAAAGATAAATAAAAAAATTAAATCATGTTGTTTGCACTGATTTATTTATTTATTCATGAGAACCAACAGCTTTAACAGATGGATAACAATTGTATATGAAACATAAAACTAAATACTGGTTCTCACGGGTAAAAACAGAAAAATTGTTGTAGAAATCTTGTGATCACTAACAAGCACGATAGAAAAGAATGTAATATACAAGATAAGTTTTTATCCAGTGCACAAACTGTTACCATGAATTTAGCATATCATTCTATCCCCCTGCATAACGCAAAAAAAAATTACGTCGGTTTTACAAAAAAAAAACCAGCTGTTTCATAGAAAAGTGCAATACCTACGCGGTCAAAATGTATGGAACAGCTGATTTCTTTTATTGCGCACTGGATAAAAACTTATCCTGTATAACTTGTAAGTCGCGTCCGTTACCTTCGCGATCAAAATGTATGGAAAAGCTGTTTTTTTTTTGTATAACCAACGAAAAATATCTGCACTAGGGGGTCTAGAATGATATGCTGAATTCATAGTTTACGGTTTGGTTTGGTGTGCACTGGATAAATACTTATCCTGTATAAAGTACAATAAACACTTTGCACTTTTAAAAAAAGTCAGCGTTCAGCCGAGTGCGTACGGAATATTTTTTTTTTATTTGGATTGATCTGACCCTGAGCTGCTGTAGTCCATGTGATTATAGACACAAGAAAAAGGCTTACTACCTGTACTATTTCCTTATCGTTTTAGTACTTAAGAGTATTCTCCCCACGCGGGCTGGCAACAGCGCATTTATGGCGGTTTTTCGTGATTATTTCATTAAATACAAACAAAAGTAAACATTTTTTCAGTCATGCACTAGATCGTTGGTATTTTCAAGTTTGTATGCTATTTCTTTTACAGTTATTTTGGTATTTGGTTATAAAAATCGACATACCGTCAATTATTTTCTATTTGCAATATTAAGTACGATTAAATGTTTTTATGAAAGAATAAATATTTAAAATAATTATAAATACCAACGATCTAGTGCTTGGCTGACAAAAATGTTTACTTTTGTTTGTATTTAATTAAATTATCTCGAAAAACTACTATAAATGTGTTGTTGCCAGCCCACGTAGAATGAATGCTCTTAATATGCTTTTTCTCCTCAGCGCTGACCACGGTCTTCAGCCAGCAGCCGCACGATTACTACCACGTCTTACACCTGCCACACAACCCTCCACTTCACCCGGTGTTCGTGACTGCACCACGCACGAGCTTCACCTGTGACGGAAGACCAAGAGGATACTATGCTGATGTACAGGCTGGGTGCCAGGTAATGTTCAGTCTTATTGTCCCTTAGGTGAAACTAGTCGCCATTTTTTCCATACAAACTTCGGGAGCGTATTACTCCACTGTTCGACAATTTACATAAAAAATTAAACATGGTATAGTTTTGTCTTATCATTAATATTGTCTGTATGGAAACAGAATAGTAAAATAAAAAGCCATTCAAAAGTTATGAGATAACAAAAATTCGTTTTTCTTGCTAATTTAACCTAACTTTGGGCGTGTTTAAGTAATAAAAAAGTGTAAAATCTCCAAAACCAAGTCAGTACTGAAAAAGTTCAAAAAACTTTATTGCTTATTGATTTATGCAGTGGTTTTTTCGTAAAAACCCGATCTTCAGAAGGACTTTTCTCATTTTTTTACTCGCCTATTTTACTATAACTGATCCTGTATCTCACTCAATAATGTTGTGCGTGTATACTAGCGTCTAACTGCTTATCACTGATACTACCTTTGTCGGACATGATGCCTGGTGAGACAGCGTGCTTTTTAGCCAGGCCTACCAGAGAGTTCGAGCCCGCGACAAGTTTCCCCGTAAGGTCTGGTCTTCCTTGAGTTCCTTGGAACTTCGTTTAATTCAATTCCGCTTTCTTGAGGGCGGCAAGTGAAGAGAGTAGATGAACCACAGCACAGGATGGAAAGAAATAAACAAGTATATACTCAAATGCTGTTACGGGTTGTCACATGCCCGAGAGTCTGACAACCAGTCTTACCAAGGGGTATCGTATTACCTAATAACTGTATTGTGGAGTTCAGATAGGTGGTCGCTTCAGCTGCATCTGGTTAGACTGTAAGCCGACCCCAACGTAGTTGGGAAAAGCTAGGCAGATGATGACTCAGATACTAGCCTTCTTGATTCCCTTCATCATTCTTGCTTGCTTGAGGACGGTAGATGAAGTGGGCAAATAACGTGAAACAAAATAAAAAGGACCCTAACTGAGGTTTAAGTGGAGAGGGATGGTGGCGGTGGTGACGAGGTACCTACGCCAGCACATCAAGCGACTCCAATCTGTCAAATTCCTTTGATAGATTTTCAACTTTATTAAAAAAGCATAAGGTTTATGTTTAATTGGGAAAATTTTACAGTTAGGGATAGCTTGATATGCTGCCTTGATTTTTGACAATGTGATCCTGGTTGCCAGTGTGGTGGCCATGTCACGACGTGGAGACTAGTGAGCATGTACCACACAATCCTCCACTGCGCCTAGTGTTCGTGACTGCACCACGCACGATCATCACTTGTGCTGGTAGATCGAGGGGATAGGTACCGGTAAACCGGGGTTACTTTAATCAATATTAAACTTTGTAGGTTCATATCTCTTAAATTTGTGGTTATAAAATGTACAAAAAATGTCCAATAAATAGGTTTTTTCATAACTCTCGATTTCTGTAATTATACGTTAAAAATATTGTTTTATTTTGGGAAAAAAAAACTGAATGATCAAAATTATACGTAGGATGTAGGGTTACTTTGTTACCCCCTATTTTATTCCGTAATTACAAAGCGACCTCAATATTATAATTGCCAATACAATTAAAAAAATCAAAATCTGCCAACAGGAAAAATAATTAAAATTGTAAGTGAATTCCCAGCGTGTCCTCAGGCAAGGATTTGACAGTTCTTCAGTATTGTTAACCTAGAAAAAAAACTACCATGTTGCTTTTCGTTTTACGCAATTAGCAATTTTATATGAAATGGAAGTTTCGATCAAAGTCATTCCGCGAATCAAAGTAATCCCGATTTACGGTGCTATGCTGATATTCAGGCTGGATGTCGTGCAAATTACAGCCATTATTGGTCCTAGAAGCGAAAATTCTCAGACGTTTGACATCTACCAACGTACACTGGACCCGCGTCCTAGATTAGGGCCCACGCCCCTCACCGAGAGTAGGCCTGTGTCCCAGCATTGGGAAAATTAAAAAAGGCACTTTTGAACGTCAACATTAACATTAAAATTGAATTGATTATAGTCGCCCTTTCCAAAATGGAGTTGCATAATGGAGAAGAATGGGCAAGAAACTCCACCGTTATTCTTTTAAAATGTTTTAAGTACAATATTTTACATACATTCGTTTTATAATTGTGTGTGAAAACGATGCACCCAGAATACAATTACCATACCACACTGGGTAAAAAGAATTAAAAATGAAGCAATTACAGATAAATTAATTACATGATAGATACTTGGTGCTCACATATTTACAAACATTGCTATAGTAAGTATACGGTTTTCCTAGAATAATAACAAGTATGCAATAATCAAATAGTGTAAATCAATATCATCAATACATATAATAAAAATGTAACGGATCGCTGTCTGTACATGGAAGACATATGAGAAAAAATATTATTGGGACCTTTATTAAAGCAAATAGAATAGAAGCACCCAAAAGAATGATTGTTAGAATTTTTGTCTGTTTGTCTGTGCGTTTGTGCACGATAATCTCAGAAACGGCTTATCCGATTTCGATTTTGGTTTCACTAATATATTGTGGTAAGCTTCACGTAACATTCAGTGTTTGTTTCATGTCAATCAGCTTATAAATATAAATAAAAATCCTATTAGAACTATTTTCGACTTCTACGCGGACGAAGTCGCGGGCAAAAGCTAGTCATACATATAATTAATTATACAATTCAATTAGCAAACAGTTTGATTTTGTCTAGACTCTAGATTGTCCTATAGAGCAGGACCAGCATGTTTCCAAGCATTCTTATCTTGGAAATAATCCTCTACCTAATTTGTAAGATGCTTCCAATCACTTGTTAATGTAACATATACCTATTTTCGGTGCAAATAAAGAAATATTCTATTCTATCACCACTGCTCTCAAAACGTTAAAGAAAAACATCTTGAGGAATCCGGAATTTCTTAGAATCAAACGCTCGAAGCAATGTGACATCTACTACCCCGCACTGGGCTCGCATGGTGGATTACGGCCCACTCATCGACAGGAGGCCTGTGTCCCATCAGTCAAAAAATCAATCATTAAAGGCTGTTTATTTATGTGCTCATTTTTCTCATTGCTCCAGGCCTTCCACTATTGCTGGCGGCAACATCTGGTGAGCACAGATCTCTGTGCGAACGGCACCCTCTTCAATGAACAGTTTCAAGTAAGTAACCATTGTGATTATTAGTTATTTTACCTGGCATGACATCTTCTTTTCGTGTCGATGGTACCTACCCGTACATTTTAGGAAGTGAAAACTTCTTTAGACGCATTGAGCACTTTTTGGGTGAACAAAAATCATGGAATTCGCGTTATCGACACCGAATGCTTTCCAGCGAGCACGCGGATGAGTCGCGCGTTGATGTCTTTTACACGTAATTGTTCAAGTTTTCAATTCTGTCGGCACTCCCGTTTTTTATACAGAATAAGTTTTTATCCAGTGCGCAAATTGTAACCATGAATTCAGCATATCATTGTAGACCCCCAGCGTAGAAATTTTTCGTCGGTTATACAAAAAAAAATCAGGTGTTTCATAGAAAAGTGCAATACCTACGCGGTCAAAATGTATGGAACAGTTGACTTTTTTTTTGTATAACCGACTAAAAATTTCTACGCTGGTGGGTCTAGAATGATATACTGAATTCATGGTTACAGTTTGCGCGCTGGATAAAAACTTATCCTGTATTAGGGGCCCAGTAGGTGGCCACGTTTATTGCAGCATAAGTACTCAGATCATCCAACGTGCAGGTGGCAGGCATTTAAGGCACTCCGTCAAGTGCGCATGCTCTGACCTGGCATGACATAACAAGACCGTATTCCTTATATCTAGGACTTTGAGCAAGTTTCGACAGGGGTTCCAATTTAGCCCTGTTTCGGCTCTCCAATTTTTTTTTTTATCACTGGCAAAAGGTGTAATAGCAAAACAAATAAAAAGTAGAAAAGGCTTTAATTTTTAAACGACCTTAAAAAAGAGGAGGGTGTCATTAATTCGTCGGTATGTTTTTATTATTAATACGCATTTATTAGCTTCACCTGTATGTTTGTAAGCATGTTTTTTTGTTTGTAACCGACTCCTTTGCACTTGACTTTGACCCACTTCAAACGATCAGATTTCATTTAAACTTTGTAGACTTATCGAGAACCGATGACAATTTAATAATTTAAAAAAACAATAGAAAAAATAAAATATAAAAAAAACTGAAAAATCACGCTTTTGTAGATTACGCGACCGCGTACCGGAAGACATAGAGTGGGAAGGCCTCCCACGAGTTGGGCCGATGACCTCGTGAAGGCCGCGGGAATTCATTGGATGTAGGAAGCACAAGACCGGTCGAAGTGGAGGAGCCTGGGGGAGGCCTATGTCCAGCAGTGGGCGTCTTTCGGCTGAAATGATAATGACGATGATATGTAGCAATGGATCTGCAATTCAGATTCCGATTGGATAGTGTGTTACGGATTTAGATTGCAGTTTATATTTGAGTCTTTGTTTCAAAGGAAAACTTAGAGAACTTTGTAACCACCTTTTTGTTATTTCCAGGTGTGTGATCACTTCTACAACGTGCGCTGTGGATCTCCTTACGAAGATTTGTAAATTAATTTAATGTTAAATTAAATACATTTATTTACCTAAGTCATCTCATGTTTTTTTTTTACTATTACGTACCTATATTATTATAAAAAGCCTGAGATGTGACTCCAGGGAAAAGCTTCCCTACTCTCTTTCCACTTCTCTCTCTTTAAAACTGAGACACAGAGGGTAATTCTCAGAGGTCGGAACTAGGTAGAGTTATTTATGTACTTGCATCGAAATGTTGATCTTAATATGGATCTTCTCGGGATTTGTAATAGACAATCCCGTGTGACCAACAATATTACAAATAAATAATAATAAAAACCTCAGAGATAGATAAGACAAATAAAACAAAGATAATTAACATACAATTTTTATTAGTATTAAATTCACAATGCAAATTGCGCAAATGCGCATTGGAATTTTGCAACTTCGGACATCCGATGTCATTGATGTAAATTTGGCAACGTCGCGCGTGCAGTGGTCTAAATTGTGTAAAAATAAATAACTTTTTATTTAATAGATCACGGGATTTTTCTGCTTTTCAAAATTAATCCCGGGATTTAGGGCATATCCACTTTATTCTTTCGTTGGTACATAAATAACTCTACCTAATTCCGACCTCTGGTAATTATGCAACACTTTAACAGTAGCAATGGCTTTCATTATGACAGTTCAACCACATTCACTGCGTTATTTAGGTACGTTGTTGAGCAGACTTTTCCGAAGATATGAAGCAATGTTGGATTAACAATATCCTTTAAATTATTCAGATTCTGATTGATAAATGTGTAACGCATTAGGGTATTTTATTCTAGATGAGAAAAAAATATATTAATGAGATAGATTAGGCAAAAAGCAGTCGGAAAATGTTGGTTCATAAAATAACAAAATAAATTTTAAAATTCAATTCAAAAATTTCAGTTTTTTTTTCTGTTTTTGAACACCATGAAATAGTAGCCGCCATGTTATTACGTCAATACACTGTTTAAACTAATCAACTGAACAACTTTGTACTTTTATTATTTTCGTAACTAAAGTATTTTTTTTTTAAATAATAATTATCTTACATTTTTTTAAATTATAAACAATTATCGTACAAAATATCAGTACATTTGTTAACACGGCAAACTGACGTCATACCCACGGAGCAATAAGGCGTCCTCTGCGTCCAGCGTTTTCGTCAAATTACGCGCGAAATATGAAAATTTAAAATTTAAAAGCATTTTTATGGCACTAATCGATTCAATAAAAATGTGTTTTTTTTGGTGGTTTATTAGGACTTTAGAATCTAATTAAGACGTGTAAAAGTGTTTGTACAAACCTACTTACAGAAATAAAAACATTTATCACATATTAAGACACTTTTCAAAGCTCAGTTCGCCCTCTCGCACTTTTCAAAGCTCACCTATCAGTAAAAGTGGGGCCTTATCTTTTGAAGAAACTTTAAGCTTGCATCACGCGGTGACTGTTTTTTTTTAGAACGGCTTACCGTGGCCATAAATGCACCCCTCGCTACTGGTAGGCACCTATATTGAAGGAAATAATACAAAATCAATATTTTTCACAATATATTTTTATTTATAAACGTAAAAAAACGCAAAAGTCTTATAAAACGGAGTATTTAATACATAAATTCTTTGATAAAGGTCGTCGCTAACCGACTTTACATGCGTAGGTACATCATTTCGCTAAATTATTGTCAAAAATTATTAAAAAAATAAGAAAAACATCACACAAGAGTACATACCTATCTATAAAAATAATTAAGTACTTATAAAAATGTTAAATTCTTATAATAATTATATTTACATCGAAAATCTATTTATATTTAATAAGTATCAAAATGTTGTGGCAGTATTCAAAATTAGTTGATTTTTTACCGACTGCAAAATGGACAAGGATCTTACTAAGCCGAAATATATTTTGAGACAAAATTCGGATTATTTAAAACCTATACCATTACCTAAAACTGTTATCAAATCTATATTGATATGATTGTTTTTTTTTTGGGCAACTAATCACAAGTTACCAGGAGGATTCGACAGTAAGGACCTACTGATTTAAGAGATGAACCAACTTTCAGAAAAAAGGAAGTTCAACTCCATTTAAGTTCTAATATGAGCATACTTATTCCTTACAGGAAACATAATCTGAGACCTTTATTTCACTTTGAACGTCACGGAGTACTGAACAAATGGAAGACCGTTAGCACATACTAAAGAGTCTCGTCAAAAAATTTAACAATGTTAACGATTTTATTTTAAACCTTAATTTGAGAGTAAAATCAGATTTTGAATAAGCCGGAATAAAATGACAGCTAAGCTCGACCGTTTTTGGTCAACATGACAATTATGCTATAGTTCCAGCTGTCATTTTGCTCCAGCTAAATAAAAATCTATGAATAGACTCGGAGCAGAAATTCATATTATTTTATATTTCGTGACAGCTACAAAGAAAAGTCAAAAAGAAGAGTAAAGATATTGCCATCATCATCACGCTTGCTTGATTGTAGATTCTGAAAACCTATCTTAACTTAATCCGTTCAAATCTGGTGTCAAATTAAAGAGTCGTATTCTTTGCTTTACAATAGCTATCATGACAGTTGACAGCAGGTTTATTATTGATCAGGCATTCAGAACAAGTTCTTCCCTTTTTCTGATTGTTTGTTGCGCCACTTCTTCTTCCCAGCTAAAGCACTAAGAAGTGGTGAAGGGTGGCCGTTTTGAGGGACAGTCTTATGTAATTTTGACGTTCAAAAAGTGCTGACTCTCAGCCTAGTTTGAATAAATGACTGTTGTTTTTATCATTATTTTGCTTGCACCTTAACACTCCATTCCCAAAATACTCCGTGTCACCCAATATCACATAGGAACTAAAAACTTACCAACATTGCAACAGTACCAACACACAGAGAGCTACACCAAACAAACTACTTCTAACGTTACTACTACCGTCTTTTTCATCTTCCGTTTTGACTTCATTGTCGCCTTCAAGTCGTTTCACTTCATCTAAGATCCGTTTTTCTTCTAAAGCGAGTGCCACAGCTCCATTAATCACCTGCATTAGTGCGTAGTTCGTGTATTTCGGTTGCGGTAGACGGAGGTGGAGTTTGGAGTCTTGAATCACGTAGGCTGGGCCTTTTGAGCCGACGAGAGCCACTGTTGACAAAAAAAGTAATTACACATTTTGCTTATCATTATTATCTGCGGCTTCTTGGACATGGGGCTTGTTGGTAAGTAACAACAAAGTCAAAGAAAGTATTTCAAATATGTACGCACATAAAAGGCACTTTTGAACGTCAACATGAAATTAGAATGGATTCTAGTCGCCCCTTCCAAAAGTTAGTTTCGTATGGAGAAGAATGAGCAAGAAAAGAACGGAGAGTAACAAGAGTAACCAACGGCTCCACCGTTGTTTACTCTTTTAGAATGTTTTACAATATTTTGCATAAAAGTGAAAACGATGCACCTAGAATAAAATTACCATACCAAAATAGGTGAAAAGAATTATCATTGAAGCAATGACAGATAAATTATTTACACGATAGATACATGGGGCTCACATATTTACTAATATTTTATATCATTATTTATTTGTACGATTTTCCAAGAATATGAACTATATGCTGGGGAAATTGTTGCGCCACTTCTTCTTCCCAGCTAAAGCACTAGGAAGTGGTGAAGGGCGGGCGTTTTGGGGGACTGTCTTGTGTAATTTTGACATTCGAAAAGTGCTGATTCTCAGCCTAATTTGAATAAATTACTTTTGATTTTGATTTTATAGTTCGACTTTTAATTGTATTCAAAAACTTTATTTTTATTGGGGTTTTGGCTTCGCAAGGTTTTTGCATTTAGTTACTTCATTCAGTAACTTGACAGTTCATACAAAAATGGTGTTACCATACTAAAACTAGTAGTGTTGCGGTAGTGAACGATTTTGAGTAAAGAACGAATGATAAAAATGGTTAAAATTTTAATGAAACGACTTTTACCACTTTACCACCGCGAAATCAACCCAAAAGAATTAGTTTGAGCACAAGTAAATTGTAGAATTTGTTATATTTGTTTCATTAATTGTTTTTAAGACAAGGTATTAAATTTAAAATATTTTTTTTGTATGTAAGTACATTATTCAAAGTTCATTCAATTTCGTTCATTCTTACACCACATCACTATATTTTTTTTTTTCAAAATCTGGTAACCCTTCAATTGTCAAGTTATTGAAGACAATTAAAAGTCGAACTATACCTAGTAATAAGTCAGTGTGTGAGCTTAAGTAATCCAGACTGTAAATCAATGTCATAAAAATAATGAATTATACAGCCGCACAGGATGGTCCGTGGATGGGTGACCTGTATACACCAAGACCCCTCTCGTGCCTTGGAAAGCACGTTAAGCCGTTGGTCCTTTTCATTAGTGGATCGTTGACAGTCGTTTCCGGTTCGTCTGAAGTCCAAAAGTCCAGTAGAACTACATCTCGTAGTAGTGGTATACAAATTGGTGTGAGGTAGGTAGGTACAATAAAAAGTGAGTATTTTGTGTGCGTTTATCTTCAAAAGATTCACAGATACAGCACGATGTTTTAAATATGTCTAGCGCTAAACGCATTTAGTGATTTATAGAGCTAGCGAGCCTTAATATCCGACAAGGATTCTACTGATGGCGAGCCGCACAGCAAAATTTAGATAAAATAAAACCTTCTTTCGTATACTGCCTGATAGGGTATCATAAAATGAGGTAAATACATTACTTGCCTCCATATATGGAACAAGTCTTTTGCCGATCCCAAATTCCAGGCTTCAAATTTAAACAAGATACCTACTGTGTTTAATTAATTGCCTATGCTCCTTACGTAAGTAGGTATGCATTCATTGGACTTTTAAAAATATCCACGCAAATCGAAAACGTTGATATTTAAGGCTCCCTGGCGCATACTGGCGTATCACAACGTTGTAACGTGATTCTGGTAGCACAATTTACATGAAGTTTTCATATAAATTGATCTACTAGAATCGTATCGCGCTGTCGAGTCGCGCGAGTCTGCGTGAGCCTTCATTAAAAACAGTAACAATAGTAGCTTACTTTTTGAGAAATCTGAGAACATAAATTAAATATCAAGAGCTTATTTTTTGCAATTTTCTTTAGCTTGAGGCTAAACATATTACGATGCCTGCCAAGTATATTTACGGAAAATATAGAGATTACTGCCACGTAATTAATTAAAGTCTGTTTCGTGGTCGCAAAGAGAGTGTGGCAATTTTAGAGAGCTGTACGACGTCTTCTTTGAAGAGTGGAACTCCTATCTCTCTTGCGAAATGTCAAAAATTTATAAAGTTAATGCCTCACCGGTGTAAAGCAGTAATCAGAAGCCGTGGACATGCTACTAACTATTAATCTTATATATAAAATTTCCATGTCACAATGTTAGTTACCGTACTCCTCCGAAACGGCTTTACCGATTTTTACCAAATTTTATATGCGTATTCAGTAGGTCTGAGAATCGGCTACTATTTATTTTCCATACCCCTAAGTGATAAGGGTTGTTCACCCTAAATAATTTATAAGGCAAAACAACGTTTGCTGGGTCAGCTAGTTTTAATATAAAAATGTATTAAATTGCTTTTTTTCTTTACGCACTTCACATTAATATGATAATTTAATCTAAGTTTCATATAAAGCAGCTCTCGAGCAGTTTAATTAACCGTTCTTAATTATTTGTCCAGCTTCATAACTATTTGAATTTGCTACTTTAGAGATTAAATAAAATTTGTAAAAAAAAAATTGTAAGCGATTTTATTCTATATTCCTAATCCCGTTTGCTCTATTCATGTGGCTATTTCATAACATAACTAGAAGGGACTTCTAAGAAGGAACACATCACTACACATGACATGATTTAGATAAAAATTTCAAAAACATCAAATCGTTCTTAATGATATGACCACAACTGTATACACCGTGACATTTTAGTCCTCTTACAACAGCAGCCCACTTCATGTATCCAATGACTACCATTTATAAAAAAATATAGTTTTGGACCTAGGAATAATAATATTTAAAAAAATATCATTCACTAAGACACATGATGTAGTTTTGAACACCCTGTTATGGAGACGGAATGAATGACGAAATGTAATGGTATTATTTATTTATTTATTTATATATACTTTATTGTACACCACAAAAAAATACACAACAAAAAAACAAAGTACACTACAAAATATACAATGGGCGGCCTTATCGCTTTCCGCGATCTCTTCCAGGCAACCTTGGCATGGACAGTGATTGGTCTGGACATAAAATGGGGATGTTGTTGGCGCAAATAATAAAAAAACAATATATTAAAATAGATACACAGATATATACATATCCTATATAATAGATACATAAATACATATATACTAAATATAAAAGGAAAGAAAATAAATGATAACTTTACATTGAAATGGAAATTTACATGAAAATTATAGCTAGGTAAGAGAACCAGATAACAACGACAGGTAATGATCCTTTACGAGTCTTTTAAACACATATAACGATTGCGCGCGTTTAATTACAACTGGCAATGCATTCCATAACCGAGCGGCCTGGACAGTGAAGGAATGGTCGAGGAAAGTTGTGGAATGCATAGACATTTTAAGCTTCAAGTTATCTGATGACCTTAAGAATTTCGTGTGGGAGTCACAAAGAAACTGAAAACGATTTTTAAGATAGAGAGGGGTGGAAGGGGAGAAAAGCACATTATACAAAAGGGAAAGAATGTGAGCATTCCGGCGAAGGCGAATTGGTAACCACTTGAGCTTCACTCGAAATTCGGAAACATGGTCATATTTGCGCAAGCCAAATATAAACCTTATGCAAAAATTCTGAAGGCGCTCAAGTTTGTCGAGTTGGTCTTGGGTAAGGTCAAGATAGCTGACATCAGCGTAGTCAAGGATGGGTAAAAGAAGCGATTGTACAAGCGCAATCTTGGTGGAAATCGGAAGAAAGTTACGCAATCTCTTTAATGACGCGGCGGATGCAAATAGCTTGCGGCTAACTTCCTGTAGCTGGGCAGTCCAAGAGAAGTTCTTATCAATAAATATCCCCAAGTTTTTAACTTTCTCACTGAAAGGAACAACTGAGTTGTCAAAATAAACTTGGGGAAGAGTCGTCCAGTCAATCCTTGAGACCGTCCTTGAACTGCCAACCACCACAACTTGCGTTTTTATAGGGTTAACCATAAGTCCATATCTTTTGCTCCAGTCGCATATACGGGCCAGATCACGATTAATCGTTAAAATAGCCTCGGACAGTTTTCCAAGCGGAGCTCGCGAGTAAATTTGTAAATCATCAGCATAAAGATGGTAGGAAGAAATTAGTTTGTCGGAGATTGAGTTATGGTATATTATATATATGGGAGTATTATGGTAGA
The DNA here is from genome assembly GCA_949091785.1 of Polymixis lichenea. Taxonomy (NCBI): domain Eukaryota; kingdom Metazoa; phylum Arthropoda; class Insecta; order Lepidoptera; family Noctuidae; genus Polymixis; species Polymixis lichenea. The sequence continues at coordinate 9,566,717 of OX420958.1, read as the reverse complement.
TAGGTAGAAATCTTCTACCGTTTGATACGTAAACATATTAACAGGGAAGGTGTTTCATAATTCTAAAGCATTATTTGTTTTTCTTAGTGCCTATTATCTTAATTAATGGTAACAATTTTTTAATCGCGCCTGCAGGTATTTTATGCCGGATACATTGAGTGGACCACCTTTGTAAGACGCCTAAAATGTCACGGTGTATAACGTCCCGATATCAATCGTCGGGCATCATTCCAATCCAGCCCGTCCCTTGTTGCCCTCCTCCAGGGACACCCTAAGCCGAGGGCCGTACCCCACAGGGGATGCCCTTGGCGTGTAGTCGCTTAGTTTGAAGTTTTTAAGCGGTAGCTGGAGGCTTTAATTCATTGAGACAGCCTCAGGCAAGTCCGGTTAACAAGCCGACAACCGCCGACCAACTCCTAGGTTGATCTGCGAGATCCAATTCCCAAAAAAAAAAACCGTCGGTCAGTAGCCCACCAGACATAACACCCGTCTGGTCTGGATCCCGTTGTAGCTTGTTCTATATTTACAAGTGCCACATTGTAAATTATAGAACAAGCTAAACTCCCTTTTTATGGAGAATGAGTGAACTTGACACCTTATTTTCCATTTCTCTAAAATATAATTAAGAATCCTCCCAAACATCAAACCTACCCTCAAACACTGAATAAAATATTTCTTAACTCACCATCAGGAATATTCAAGTTCTTAATCGCTTTAGCGACAAGCGGATCATCCACCATCTTCTTGTGCCTCTCCACGAAGTCGATGTAGGCGTCAGTCTCGTTACAGTTGCCTTTGAAGTCATCCGTGTCTATTGACCACACCATCACTCCTCCTAGGCCTTTGTCGATGGCCATTCTGTGAAGAAAAACAAAATTATCAGTAAGTAGTGAAAAATTTTAACCAGTAATCCATTTGGTACCAAAGTGACTTGTGGTGGCAAACGCCACATGCGAATTACACACTAAAGACCTGACGTCACACAAATCCTGCATCGCGCAATCAGAGTTTACCGCGCGACTGGTATATCTACAACGTCCCGACAACAACCGTCGGGCCCCGACCGACCCTTGCTCGTTGAAGTGCCAGCCCGCGCCACAGCTGAGCCTGTAGAGTTATATTGCTTAATTGATAGTAATAATTATGATAATTTGATCCAGACTGTCCCTACTTGCTGTCCACCTACCAGTGACGCCCAGAGCCGAGGCCCGTACCCCACAGGGGGTTGCTCTCAGCGTGCAGTCGCTTAATTGAAGTAGTATTACGCCCCTGGTTGGAGGCTTTAAGTTCTCTTAAGGCAACCACAGGAAAGTCCGGTGTAGTAACGGCCTCTCAAGGTCAACTACGAGATGCCGTAATAAAAAATCAACCGTCGTCGGGCAGTCGCCCACCAGACACAACAGCCGTCTGGTCGGAGGGTCCTTACTTTACTGTGGAGACCGAGTGAACTGGACACCCTGCCCCTCATACCTCTATTGACTGATGATGATAAACAGAAAATAGTCAATCTCCAAAGGTGGTGTGTTGATGTGTAGTTTTTTTTTGCATAATCAGCGTATAACGTTCCCATTGCTGGGACACAGGGCGACCCTGTGACAATGATGCCAATTTAGCCCCTTCAGGGCTAGATCTAGCCCTTTTTCTTCTTGTTTAGCCCCGAATATATTGATTTAGCCCCTAGCCCGTAGCCCCAAATATTGTCGCCTGTCAAAACCATATTTAAAACATAAACTACGAAACAGGATGAAATTTCAGTCCGTAAATTCCATACCATAAATACAAACTGGCCTTACCAAGTTAAACCAAACTTACTACACACAGGTCCATAGAATCTCCGTTATTTATTTTTTAATCCAATTTAAATTTATACTGACCAGTGAACAAGGTTGCGCGCAATGAGGCTCAAGGCCAACCATCAACGTCATCAGCGCAAAGTGAAACCCTTCGAGACGAATTAGATGAAGACTGCTATGTAGATCGTAATTTTATGATTAAACAATATTTTATAATCCAGAATGATATATTTTATTAATAATTTACATATTACTTATTGATGAAATCCATTTTACTAAAGAATCTTTATTTTTAATTTTCGTTATTTAGTAATTTAGCCCTATTTTTTTTTAATGTGCTACTCTAGCTCTTTTTTAAACTCGATTTAGCCCCAAAACCTGACACCCAGTTGGCAACACTGCTCTGTGAGGGGGGGAGTCGGGCGTAATCCACGACGCGGGCCCAGTGCGAGTTGGTAGATTTCACATGTCTTAGATTTTTTGGTTCTAGGATCGTATGGAGAGCAGTAGTGATAAAATTGTCTTAACTTACTTGACTTTAACCGCAATGGATCGTCCGTTGTCGTACGCGATGACCTTCTCGCTGTCCCTGATGTATGGCGTCGAGGACTGTTCGTGCCAGTGGTATACCCAGGGCGAGGATTTGTTTGTGGTTTCCATGCATATCTGAAATTATATGTAGTGTTATTGGGACTGGGTATAAGGTGGATGCATGATGGTAGATCGCGAAAGTTAAAAACAATAAAACATTTTTGTTTTTTTTAAACGTTGCCCCACACTAGGAATTGCTCCTGTATTGTGGGTGCGTTTACAAACATTTAAATTGACATACACAAACAGCCAGACCCGGAACAACTACTTGTAGGTCATACAAATATTTGTTCCGTGCGGGAATCGAACCCGCTACACGCAGCACAGCAGTCAATTGCTTAACCACTGCGCCAACCGTGCTGCGTGCGTGCTGTGCTGAAATTTTAAAAAATCTTCCTTTGCAATTTGCACTATTATATTAACTAGTATTAACAGAGTACATTATTATTATACATTATTAATATACTCTTTGTGGGATGTTCTAATATCTGGTCTTTGGTCAAGTTCGTTTTTTATTTTTTTTATTCTATGTTATTAAATTATTATCTATGCGTAGTCCCAGCGGGAAAGTGTCGAATTTCTTCATTTCAGTTTAACAGATATTTAGTGTATGACGTCGTGTAATTGTGTATGGTAAATACAAATTTGTGCATCCAACCATTGGGGACCTATTCAAAAGCTGTTTCCGCTGGGACTACGTCATCCTAGCGGCACTTTTTTTCCTATGGACGTACAAGAAAAAAATTGCATTCAATAATTAGTGTGTAACGAGAGGTAAATGTGTTGAAATGAAATTTGTGTGTCATTAAACTGCGGAGATAATCAAGTTTACGCTGTGCTGACGTTTGGCTATTCGATGAAAATCTTATAAAACAGTTTAGTGCACAGTTGTAATTTTTTACGCACGTTGCTTTGAATTTGTGTATAAAGTGTATGAAAACAGAATTTAAAAAAAATATACCCTTCAGAAGATATTCACGTAAAAGTAAAATAAGGTTATTAGGTCCAAGTACTTAAAATAGGAAGTCTAGAGCCTCACTTATAACGATTATTTGTTTCTAGTAAGGGTCTACAATGTCTTGCCAAGTTTCATTTATGTGCTCTTTGTAATTAATGAGCAATGGCATAATTTACTACGACTAGACCACTATATTGTATGACATCCGATTGTAGAAATTTTTAAAGGAAAAGAAGGATAAAATATATTCTAATATTTAGTGTATTAATGCTACTATTCACATGTAAAATTTCAGTTCCTTACACTAAATAATTAAAGAGATATAATAAAAATACCAGAGCAACCGCATTACATGGATAAACCGACAAAGTTTGACTAGCTACGAAAAGGCGGCCTTGCAGTATAAAGAGCTACCGTTCTAAAATTTCCATGGTCAAATGTCATTTTCTTTGTAATCAATCAGCTGCTTTATAGTCGGCCATTTTTGCTTTAAAACACTGTTATAGTAGGGTCTTATAAAGTTTTTGTGCTAAAATGCTAAAACACTTTGAAATGAAAACCAGACTTTAGCAACTGTTCAGATGTTCGATATTTTTTTATGAATAAGATCGTTAGTATATATAATACTACGACATACTAAATAAGTAAGGGAAAAGGACACATTGATTAAGTATTGTAAGGCAGTAGATGGCGCTCGAGAACTGTCGTGAAGTTGCCACCTGTGAAGGTAGCAACGCGCGGGCGGCGGGCGCGCCTTGTTGGCATGCACCGAGGCATTCACTCTCTTTCCTCGCGGACACCAACCGATCAACATCTACTTTCTGTTGTACTTACTACATTGTGTATTTTAATTAAATATTTTGTTAATCTTTCCTTTGTTTTTCTGAGCTCTTACAGTATCTTCACCAGGCCACACAACCTCTTTGCAATCTGTGATCTAGGATTTGCTAAAATATTCTGAGTTATCCCAATGTCCAAAACGTTTAATTTAAATTCTCTAATCAATCATTCTCTTTCAGTCTTGCTCTTTACACGTTCCATCAAAAAAAAAATACACAATCTCCAATTTTGTTGCATATTTCACAATTAGGTGATACATGGTCAAGTTCATTAGTGGTTTTTGAGTGAGCTTCAATAATAAAGGGATTTTTTTCCTTTGTGTGATGTTAAAATAACTTGTCATTGTTATTTACTTAGTAAGTTAAGGTACCTATACGAATTTGCGTGGGGTAGATACCACAACTAAAAAGTGAAAAAAAAGATTATAAAAAATGCTCGTCTTCCAAAAAAAACACTACCTACAAAGTGAATAATAACTTTAATTCCAGAAGACAATGGCAAAAAACTATAATACACATCAAGGCAAGGAAGGAGGTTTATTTATCGTTTGAAAATAATCATCATCTATTCAGCCAAAAGATGTCCACTGCTGGACATAGGCCTCCCCAAGCTCTGCCATTTTGACCGGTTCTGTGCTTCCCGCATCCAGCGGACTCCTGCAGCCCTCACAAGGTCATCGGTCGACCTTGTGGAAGGCCTTTTAACTTTACGTCAAAATAATGCAAAAACACAATCTCACCTCATTATACCCCATGAACCCTGCTTCACCAGTGTACGGCCCTTTGAACCCGGTGCCCCCGACTGGGGTAGTCCCATACTCCAGCACCCTGGTCGTAGGGTCCAGCAGGATGAAGGTCCGGCCGTACATGGGCAGACCCAGGACCATCTTGTAGGGACTGACGCCGTGGGCGAGGAGGTATTCTATTGTCCATTCCTGGGAAAAAAAGAAAGGGATAAAATATGCATTTGTAGTTAGATCAAAAAATTAAGGGTTCATATAGTGGGAAAAGTTTGTTCGAATCTTAACTTTGTGGTATCTTCAAGCTCATACTTGTATAACTCTGGTTCCAGTCTTTTTCTAATAGCAATTACCTCCAAAATACAGGCAAACGCTTAGCTTGTCTTACCTAACCTTACTTCTGGACAAAATTATAGCACAAAAGAACTCTGTCACTAAAAACTAAACTAAAAACCAAACCAAAAAAGTAGAGCGTGGGGTGCTTGATATTAATTGATTATAAAAATACCTCAAAAGCACCCCACGCTTTTTAATAGAATTAAATTATTTCTACTTTTTTAGTTTGGTTTTTAAAGCGTATTTTTTAGTTTTTTTAAACTATTATTTATTTTCTATTTTTTTAGTTCTGCTAACTACAAAAATGTGTTTCGTTTTGTTTGTTTTTCCTATTTTTTTTTTCAAATTATTGAATTGTCATCGGTCCTCGAAAAGTCATAGGACCTGTTCCAAAGATTGGCTTAGCAATTTCAGTCCTACGTCTGAGATCAAGCACATAACTCTGGCCAATATAACAGGGAGGTAAATTCAGCTGGCGTCCGTGAAGTACTTGCTTTTAGCGCGTTTTTTCGTTTTTAAACTATTATTTTTTAAGTAGAGTTCTGGGACTATGTATGATGGGAGCTCGTTATGGCGACGCTAGGGGGAGGCATATATCCAGCTTAGGACGTCTTTCTGAAATGATGGTGATGACGGAAGAAACTGAATCTTTCAGGCTTCTTTATTTTAGTATCTTGACTCAGCTGGTTACCTTGAGGTCATGGTTCAAGCCTGATATGTGAGTACTTTATTTATTTCTTGTTTTGTGTTAAAAAGGCAGATGATTATGATTTACTCTAGATATATCTAAGCTAAGCTTACCACACTCAACGTATCATTTTCATTAATCCCCTTTATAGGAGCATTCGCTCCTAACACTCCGTCCCAGGTTCCGTGGTAGTCGTAGCACATCATATGTATGAGGTCCAGGTATCTGCTAAGCTTAGCCAGGTCGTATGCTGTCTCCATCGTGGTCTTGCCGGCTCCGAGGGCAGCTGTGAGGATGTAGCCGTAAGGATCGAAGGCTTCGCTTAGTTCCTGGGAGAAAGAGATGGAGGTAGATAAAGAACTGAGTGTAAAAAGTTATATTATACACCGTGACATTTAAGTCGTCTTACAAAGGGGGTCCACTCAATGTATCCGACATAAAATACCTACAGGCGCGATCAAAAAATTGTTACCATTAATTAAGATAATAGGTACTAAGAAAAATAAATAATGCCTTAGAGTTATGAAACACCTTCCCTGTTAACCGGTCACGCCCCGGACACGTCACCGACACCGACATATTTATGACCGCTCATAAAAAAAGGGTCCACTCGAGTTTTTATCGATGTTTGGGACTGAAGTGACTTTTTGTTTGGGTTTTTGTATAAACAGAGCATAGGTACTATAAGTTGTAAACAGTTCTCTTGTTACGTTGTTATTTAATTATATACAATGGAGATAACAGATAATGGCTGACAGTGTGTTTGTTCCCGTGTTATGATGATTTCTGATAAAATTACGATGTTAATTTGCATGAAATTTTGCTTGTTTCTTATTGAATAGACAAGTAATCTAACAGCAGTATTTTTTTGGGAATCCTACTTAACATTTTCATAATATTTGATCTCAAACTTCTTATCGCGCGAAGGTCAACGACCGTTTTGTGCACGCGAACATTCAAAGAACTTATAAAAATAGTTTTGTTATGAAATATACCTAGATTTTTTCGTTAATTACGAGTATGATTTGTGTACATACCATTAAATACACCAGGGCCCTATCCAATAAAGCTGACAATCCGACATATATGTCAAAAAATGACAAAATTGTAGAATTGTCGCGCTTAAGCTGTTTAATAAACGTGACAAATATGTCAAAAATCGACAGGTGAAATCTTGACATATTTTTAATGTAAAAACACGTTTAATAAAACTCGACATATCAAAAAACCACAGTCACAATATTTCTGACAATTGTCGGTGACAATATTGTCGGATTGTCGTGACAATTATGTCGACTTTTGACATAATATATTTGCAAAGAATTTTGTTTTATGAAGCTGGATGAGGGTAAAATTGAAAAAGATATTATCAAAGTACAAGAATAAAACAATCACTAGTGTAACTTCGATTGTGTTATGATCGCGTGTAAGATGGAAATGCACAGTAAACTTACCATTTTGGGCCTTATTTACGAAAGTAAAAATATACTTTTTGGGAAGTTTAGTGACCAATTGACCCACGATGTAAAAATAAATAAATGGACGGAAATAGCCGAAAACTTAAGAACATTAGGTATTTTCAATAAAGACTGGAAATACCTTCGTGACACTACATGGCAAAATTGGCGCAAAAGGACCATGGTAAGGTTTAGTTTATTTTAACTAGTTTATCCTTCATCAATCCGTAATTTTTTTTATTTATTTAGACCGTTAACCAATAAAGAAGTTATCAATTAGATATGATGTATTATATTGTGTAGGTATGTATGAAATATTCGCATTGTGTATGTGGAAACGATTTTTAGGGTTCCGTACCCAAAGGGTAAAACGGGACCCTATTACTAAGACTCCGCTGTCCGTCTGTCTGTCTGTCTGTCTGTCCGTCTGTCACCAGGCGTTATCTCATGAACCGTGATAGTTAAACAGTTGAAATTTTCACAGATGATGTATTTCTGTTGCCGCTATAACAACAAATACTAAAAAACAGAATATAATAAATATTTAAGGGGGCTCCCATACAACAGACATGATTTTTTTGTCGTTTTTATATATACTGGTACGATAAATCTTTCAGGAAAAGAGAGATAATCGTCTGCAGACTGGTTCTGGGGGAGGAAAAAAATGCAAATATGACGATTCTGATGAAATGATACTAAAAATCATAGGAAAGGATTCTCCAGCAATAGATGGACTTCAAATACCAGAATCTTCAGGATCAAATGAAACACAGGTATCCGTGCCTGTTTTTACAGCAGAAACACCACCTCAACCTCAAAATCCAATACGAAGAAAATCACATCCCCCAGTTGATTTATCAAATGACTTATTTGATTTTAAGAAACAAAAAATGGAAATAGAAGTAGATATTGCTAAAGAAAAACTTCAAATTGCAAAAAGAGAAAAATACAAGCTAGATTTGGAGCTACTCAAACTTGAAAAAGAATTAAACATACAGCCATCAGAATTTACACTACCTTTGTATTTACAAAACGCTCGGGTTATTGACGTTTGTACTGAACAAATTGAACAAATTGTTCGAACAACAGAGTCGGGTGCTGATAATGAACAAGTCAACGATATTATAATAAGTGCTATGAATGAAAATCTTTAAGTATAATCGATCATGCATTTATTAAAAGGATTAAATAAATTATTCATTCAAATAGTTGTATTAATGACTGTAAAACTGCAATCGCTTCCTCATCAAATACTTCGTCCACATTGTTATTATCTACAACTGTATCATTGTCATTTCCGCTAATATCTTGTTCTAAATAGGGTGCATTTGAGCCTAAGCGGTTTTCAATGTTATGCATAACAATGCAAGATAATATTACATTGCTTGCAATTATTGGCTGAACTCTAAGGTGATTTAGACACGGGAATTTTTCTTTTATGATTCCCAAAGAATTTTCTACCAATCTTCTCGTTGACTTAAAAGCACGCAAGAATCTTTCCAGTGATGCTGTCCTTGGTATTTGTATTGGTATATTAGGCGTCATAAGCCACTTTTTTAAACCATATCCACTGTCTCCCAGGATTATTGCGTTTGGGAATGGTCTCCATCCACTTTCCCATGTCCGTGCTAAAGAAGAGCATCTCATCACTCTGGCATCGTGAACAGAGCCAGGCCATCTTGCAGATGCGTAGAAAATTTCTAAGTTTGGCCCGCACACCACCATAATATTAATTGAATGGTTTCCGTTCCTGTCTACAAACGCAGATTCATTTTGATAAGGCGCATCTAGAGGAATTAACGAACCATCCACAATACCAGATATTCTAGGTATCCCATTATGCCTCATGAAAAGTGTTGGTATTCGGTTACAATTATCAGGCCAGCGAACCTCTTCTCCGAGTAATTCAGTAATCACGGCTCCACATACCCTTCTTATGCAATTATGTACGGTTGTTTTACTAAGCCCATGTGCATCACCAATAACGTGGTACTGTGAACCACAACCCATCCAATGCAAAGCGCATGAAATTTGTTTATCGGGTGTAAGTGCTTGGTTTCTGCTTGTACCGTGTTGAAGTCGATGAGCAATTTTATCAATTAAATATTCTACGGTAGATTTACATACCCGAAATTTTTCTTTAAAGCAGAAATCTGTAATTGAGAAGGAGAAATTGATTCTGCTTTTAAATGATCGTCGTTGCCTCCTCGTTTGTATTTGTTCCAAGTATTCATCATCACTACTCTCACTGCTCGATGTAAGTACCATTTTTTTGTAATAAACTTTTTCAATACACTTTTTTACACCTTCAAAATTCAAAATATGATTTCGCGACAGAGGGTAACGCGCCTGTCAGAATTGTCGGACAATTCTACAAATATGTCAACATGTCACGACAATTTTCTGTTTAATAAAGCAGATTTGACAAGTTTTTCACGACAAATTGTCACCTGTCAGCTGTCGCATATAAAGTTTTATAAAACAGAAAAATGTTAAGAAAAAAAAAGAGTCCGACATATTTGTGAATTTTCCACCATGACAATTTTGTCGCCTGTAAGTTTTATTAAACAGAAAAATTGTCGAGTTGTCACTTTTTGACATATGTCGGACTTGTCGGATTGTCAGCTTTATTGGATAGGGCCCAGGATACACTTAATTCACTGTGAAACACTCAAAACAAACAAAATTCACAAAACAGTCACGACCTTGAGCAACCGTTTGTTTACGTCACACTTTTTGTCGAAAAAACAGTTTTTGTGATGCTATTTGATGCAAATATTATCTAAAACGATGTAATAACGACTTATAAATGAATATTTATCCACTTAACGTCCAATATGCACAAAAAATAAGAAAATCACAAAAAAAGTTAGCGGGTACGTCACGTTAATACCCCGTTCGCGCGCGAGTTCGAAGCGTCACTGTCAACATTTTTATTCAATTTTACCACAGAATATTTATGAATTTGAATGATTTAGTCGACGAGAATATCTATCTGGCCACAGAATAAAATAATCGCACACGATTTACAACTCTATTCATATTATGAAAAAAGGTAAAAATCGCTTGAAGTCGGCCGAGCCCCCCGGGGGCTCGGCGGGGTTTTAGCGGGGGGTCCACTCAATGTATCCGACATAAAATACCTACAGGCGCGATCAAAAAATTGTTACCATTAATTAAGATAATAGGTACTAAGAAAAATAAATAATGCCTTAGAGTTATGAAACACCTTCCCTGTTAATAATGTTTACGTATCAAACGGTAGAAGATTTCTACCTACCTACCATAATACCCTTACATTTCATCATTCATTCCATCTCCATAACAGGGTGTTCAAAACTGCATCATGCGTCTTAGTGAATGATTTAAAAAAAAATATTATTAATTATGTCCGAAAAAATTTTTTTTTTTAAATAAGTAAATTAATAGTATTCATTGGATACATGAAGTGGGCTGCCGTTGTCAAACTACTAAAATGTCACGGTGTATAAGGTGTCAAAATATTAACGTTTAGAAATTTAAGGAGTTGTTTAAAATGACATTCAAAACAATCACGAAATAATTATTTATACACAACAATCCGTTTCGAAGATATGCAATATTTTCCCCACGTACTAATGATTAAAAATGCACATGCGCACCGTACCTACACCGTGTAGGCACAGACAGCCGCGCGAGCGAGACGAGCGCGTTGTCAAATACCTACGTAAACAGCTGATTTAACCCATCACATTTCTCAGACTTTGGACTGGCAATTTATCGAACTTACCTAAAATTGAAATCGCACAATTTTTTTTTGCATTTTGATAGTTTTTTGATACCGAGCAAGTACATGAAATTCGGAACATTAATTTTTTACACCTTGTATAGTCCCAACGTAATTTTTTTTTTTTGGAAATCCATTTTGTTGCACTAGTGGCTTACGTGGACTGCCACTCCTTTAACGGTCGCCATTTACGAGGTCGTGGGTTTGAACCCAGATAGGTATCTAGGTGTAAATTATTTCATCACCACTGCTCCCAAAACCTTGAAGGAAAACATGGTGAGGGAACCGGCATGTCCGAGCAACAAACAAAAATTCAAAGACATGTGACACCTATCAACCCGCACAAGCCCCTCGTGGTGTATTACGGCCCCTCTCACCAAGAGAAGGCTTGTGTCCCATCAGTGAGAACATTATAGGCTAATTGTGCTTATTTAGCACATTTTTAACCCCCGACGCAAAAAGAGGGGTGTTATAAGTTTGACCGCTATGTGTGTCTGTCTATCTGTGTCACCGTAGCATTTTTACGGGTGAGCCGATTTGAGTGCGGTTTTTTTTAATTTAAAAGTAGGTTCTCTAGCGGTGGTTCTTAGATATGTTTTATCAAAATCGGTTCAGCCCTTCAAGCACCTAATAAAACAGATGATGACGTTTGGCTGCGCATATTTATGACATTTGTCGATCGAAGCGTCTTTACTATCACTATATAAAGTTTAAAAAACAGGAAATAAAAGTTAAATTTTCTAAAAGGAAAAAAAAAGATATTTATTGGCCTTTCAAGTTGTAGGTAATATTTTGATCAAAGCATTCTCACGTCGGGGAACGGTCAATGAAAACGCCAAACAGACGAGGCCCAGCAATCATGAATGTAAACTATGCTATTTTAAAAAGGTTAACATTTTCATTAGCCGTCCCCCGACGTGACAATGATTTGATCAAAATATTACCTACAACTTATTTTAAAAGGGAAAGCTTTACTCCTTAAGATGTGACGTCTACCTTTTAAGTGTTGGGACGATCGGCTATCGTATGAGTAAATTACTCACATAAGATTAGTTTAGTAGCCGAACTAAGAATGAAAAGACAAAACGATTTCACAGTTGTCCCTACTCCCGATGTGTTTTTGACGTCCGTAAAATCGAATTTAAGACTGGTTTTGACGGATCACTACTTTCGGACGGGCCTGTATCTTCGTTGATGGACTTAGACAGTAGACCCCCTGATGTCGTTAGGATTCTGGAAAAACCGAAGGTATCCTATACATCCATGAAGACTTTCTATACGAAACAATTATTTTTGAAAGTTAAAATATACTTAAGTATTAGAGTACCTTTACAAGAAGAACGAAGTTTTCTCGGTCAAAAGGTTTCCCTTCTCTCTTCGTGGGATATTCCCAATCCAAGTCCAAACCATCAAACTTGTAGTTTCTGAAAAGGACGAGAAATTACTTTTAAATTATTGCAGCCTATACAGCTTAGTTGACGCATAGTTGGGGCACAAAAGGAATGAAATTATGAAATGCAATTGCATGCAGCTGAGATGTGAATGCTGTGATGTGTCGTGTTACACAAATGAATAGAAGCGAGCGAAGCGAGCTCGAAAACGTGGGTTTAGGTGGGTGTGTAGTGTGTGTGTGTGTTCTTAGGCTACTACGCTAGCAGAAACTAGGGTCCATGGAACGCGGCGGGATTTTTTCGCACAATGGATTTTCAACTGTCAGTGTTAAACCGAGCATTAAAAATTCATCGGAGTGCATCTCATCGCGTCGAAAATAGAAAAGTGTGTTTTACCGTTCGATTTTCAATTCTCGGCGCTGAGCAGTAGGTACGTGGAAAATCCAGTGCGCACAAAAAAACCGCCGCGATTTTATTACGTCCGTGTGAATGTCGACTAACTTTGGCGTTCTACTACAACTAAATAGTAGTAGTGACTCATTGTTCTAATTTTAAATACAATACCCAGTGATAACATTTGTTTTTATTACATTCTGATGGCATTGAACTTGAGTGATAAAAAATTAAAAATAAATTACATTTATTCGGCTCTTTCTTGTTATTTTGTTTCGCAGTAAATTGATAAGATAATGCAGAAAGACACAATTTTTTTATGGGGGAAACTCCAGGGTAGCTCGCGAAATTAAAATTTTCTCACGTTTTTTTTGCAATTTGCATCTCATTGGGCTGTATAATGAACAATAATATGATCGCGACCGTAACACGTATGTTTTTTTTCTTCTTCTTCTTTTGAGAACTGCCATCAGACCTTTCTTGAAGTATTATCAGTTTCGTTGCGTGAAATAGTTGGCGTTTCAGATACAGGTGCCATCGTCACTACCACCTATTTAGATCACTTGACCTCTCTTAAGTCGATTGACATTCACTATTATCTAGCAGTTTAACAGCCAGAGGATTTGGGTGGATGGCCAGATGATCAGCATATCGTGTTTTATTAATAGTAATTTCGTCAAGAATGGTACGAGTGTTGAGATAATGATGGATTTGTACATTCCGTGTAATCCATGGTGCAATGACACTATTCCTCAAGATGGTGTTTTGAGCTCTTTGGAGCATTATGTATGTGAGCATTATGTTACTATTTCTGTTTAACTAGTATGTATTTACAGAATTGTAAATTAAAAAATCATCAATACAACCCTCAAAAGTTCACTAATGCAAGACCATTTCATGCCGAGTCCCAGTGCCCCAAGTCCCGAGCTCGCTTCGCTCGCTCTTGCATCCTAAGTTCTCATTGCCTTTTTACTTAGTGGAGATGAGTCGGGACTTGGGGCCCCCGACTTAAACAGGTTAGATTCGAAGGGGATGGCGGAGACGATGTGTGGAGACTTGGGGCACCCCGTCTCAAACAACCTGTCTGAGTCTTTGTTGTTTGTACTTACAAGAGCAATTGGTACAATCAGTTCCGTATTTATTTAGAATCTCAAAACATGGATACCCTACATTATTGATATGGAAAAACGTCGACTGATATATCTTTACACGTTGACGTTTAAACGATATGGTTGATTTCACCTGGCCATTTCATGAAAAAACCATTTTATTAACCCTTCATGAAATTATCAGTTCTAAGATCTGGCCACGATAACGATATATACATATTTATGTCATCCCAACTACGGAACCCTTCATAGTGCGTGGTCCGACGCACAGTAGGCCTGTTTCTTTTTTGTTTTACAGGGTCATATTAAATTAGGTGGCAATACTTTACTCACGTGTTGGGAATCGATATCGAAAAATAATGAACAAAAACAAAAAAAAAAACTTCACTTGATGGGCGATGGTAGTAGGCCCGTAACTGGTCAGCAAACCACATCAGCGGGTCGCGCGTATTTTTTACGAATTTGCAAAAGCCATAACATACGTAAGTTAAACCAAAAAGGCGGATTTTGTTTCAACTAAGGCCCTGTCCGCACCGCGATTTTTCACCGCGCGATTTTTACTCTCGCGGATTATATTCCGTAACTGGAATTACACCTAAGACGCACTGCGAATAAAATTCGGCGCAATTTTCGTCAGTTTGCTGCAGTTCCCGGCTAAGACGAACGTCTAAAATGAACAACAGAAGAACTTATTGTAATTAGTTGATAAATTCCCCGGGATTCAACACCGAGATCGCTTATTAGTGATGATAAGACTGTCTAATTGTATTTTTTTATATTGCCCGTCTTTCCTACATATTTTTTTACTAAAATTTAGAATATTAAAATAATTCATTCGTTCAAATAATCGGTTTATTATTCACTAATCACTTCACAAATAATATAAGACTTATTTTTGTTTCATTTCAATTCCTTTTACTGAGCTAAAGCGCGTATTTTAATTCGCAGTGCGGACATAGCCATAACTACTTCATACTGTACAAAATATTCGCACGGAAAAAATCCGCACTGCATCGCGTTCAATTTGCATCAAATCACAGATTTTTTTTCCGGCAGTGCGGCTACTCCCATATGATTCAATGTGTTGCAGAATAGCGACAAAAAAATCGAGCGGTGAAAAATCCCGGTGCGGACAGGGCCTTACGTGCCACGATCTGTAATTTATTTCGAAATTTCTGCTCACATTACATCAATGACTACCTATGCTAGAAATTGTCCTCATTTTTTTTTTCGTGCGAAGCAACGAGTGCACGCGCTCCTACCTCCGTTTGTTTGTTCTGATTTTGGCTCAACTTACATGCCGCGATCTATTGCAGTGTATCGGTTGCCTGAATGTACATGTTTATCATAGTGTCATTTAAAGTTTAAAACATAATCAGAAACATGTTTTTTTTTTTGTTTCATTCCTTTTCGAGACATGGGTGAAGTTTTGCCAGCTAATTTAATTTGACCCTGTATTTTTAGTACCGTATGGGATAATTAATAGTTGTACTCACTTCATCATCAACATAACGCTCTTAATAAAAACGTCTCTGGTCTCTGGCTTGCTGGCCATGGCGGAGTACCGAGGGGACCCCTCGTTCCACCCCCCGATGGCCAGGGTCACCTTCAGATGAGGATACTTCTGCTTAAGATTCACAAGTCTCTTGTAGCCAGCCTTGCCGTAGTCTGTTTCTAAGTCTTGCCAGGGATCTGAAATTGGAGATAATAGTGGTTAGTATTTTTTCTAACATTTCTACTTTTTGTAAGGTTCGTTCGTCTGTTTTTAAGTGAAAACTACTTTAAGCGCGGTGGGCATTTTTTGAGATGGGGAAAAAACAATTGAACTCGCGACATTGTTACCGACATCACTGACAACACGAATACGTTGAAGGTTGTTTAATCTGACGATTCAAAAAATATTTCCTGACCATTTAAAAAATACAAACGTAATTGTTCAAGTTTTCACTTCTGTCGGCATTTCCAGAGTGCAACTGTTTTTTTTTTTTAAGGGGAAAACTTCTTTAGGCGCGTTGATCAGTTTTTGGGTGAACAAAAATCATGGAACGCGCGTCATCGACACCGAACGCTTTCCAGCGAGCTCACGGATGAGTCGCGCGTTGATGTCTTTTACACGTAATTGTTCAAGTTTTCACTTTTTTCGGCAGTGCCAGATTTTTGTTTGAATATTTTATCCGCGATATCTCCGACAATTTTGGATCGATTTCAAAAGTTCTTTTGTTTTTTATCGATATCATATGCCTCAGGGTTGGACCCATGATTTTTTTATTACCTTTGCTTGGATCGTTTTTACGTTTGCTTCGATAATACGTATGTGTATCTTGATAATGTTGTAATACTTCTTGGCACTGTAGTTTAGATAGCAAGTAGTGGAATACGGATTGCTGTGGAGTAGGGTACCATCATCATTATCTGGCTATTATTTAGTTTTTCTTTTGACAATTTTTTTTTTTGTGTTTTGGCTTCGCACGGTTTGTGCATTTAGCCAGTGTCAAGTAATTTTTCTTTTCCATCAAGTAAATGGCCCGATATCGGGCACGAAGTTACAAAACAGTCATAGTCGTCTTTAGTCAGTCAAGTCAAAGTTATTGTAAAGCGGTAGTAACTTTACAACAACATAATAGGAGTTTTTGGGGGGAACACGAAAAGTCCACGTTAGTCACTTATTTTCACCTTCACTACATTTGTGCACTCACACGTAATTAAATTGCATAATTCCCTACCAAAATTATACAATTTTATTCGCTATTTCACTAAATTTCATGAAAATAAAAAGTCGTGCGACATGTTCCAACGCGATCACGCCAAAAACTCCTTTTGACTATTTATGAACTACTATGGTATTTAGCTAAATTGTTTTCATGTGCTGAGAAAAGCTGTTTAAACTTTGGACGCGCGAGGGCTTGAGACGCGCCTATCCTATCTCACAAATACTTACAATTATTTATTTGCCTACATCTTTTGGTACAGTCGCGGAAACGAATTGTTCAAAACTGTGTAAAAGGTAGAATTTCAACGTGCGTTGTCCGTATATATGTCAATTCAAATCATAACTGCCATCATCATGATTGGCGTCCAGTCTAACCGGATGAAGCTGAAAACCAGAATTTTACCTGGAGCGACTGCCTATCTGACCTGCACAACCCAGTTAATGGGTCATCAGCCTGGCCAGCAGCATTAAGCCCGAAAGTCTAACAACCAGTCTTACCAAGGGATATCGTATTAACAAGTGACTGGGTTGTGGAGGTCAGATAGGCAGTCGCTCCATGTACAATACTGGTATTCAGCTGCATTCGGTTAGACTGGAAACCGACCCCAACATAGTTGGCTAAAGGCTAGGCAGATGATAATTTCATCATAATCTCTAAACAGTTATTTACGGCTGACATTAGCGCAAAGAAAGCTAAGAAATAACACAACGATTAGACGGTAATCTGTCGAAATGCACGCGACTAACGCGGGGGACATTCAACTCACGCATTTCATGTACCAATTGAGTAGTGCTTAAAGAATCACAATGCAGGTAAGTGCGTAACATTCTGGCGTCGATTCGCACAAAACGACCGAGTCGACACTTATCTAATAATACCTTTAAACGAGCAATTCTTGTATAATCTGAATCTCGGAAACGGCTCCAACGATTTTCATGAAATTTAGTATGCAGGGGGTTTCGGGGGCGATGATAAATCGATTTAGTTAGGTTTCATTTTTAGAAAACGTCAAACCAAAAATAATATCTGGATGACCGAGCTTCACTCGTTTTTTTGTTGGTTTGACCTTTTCTAAGAATGAAACCTAGCTAGATCGATTTATCGCCCCCGAAACCCCTACATGCTAAATTTCATGAAAATCGTTTGAGCCGTTTCCAAGATTCAGATTATTTCATTTTAAGAATTGCTCGTTTAAAGGTATTAGATTTTGTTTTCTGTAGGCAATTCGCACGAAGTTTATTTAATTGTGGGCGAATCGAAAATTCGAGAAATACGTATTAGACAATTGGCATGTTTTGAATGTAATGCCACGTAGTTATTATGAAAACATTTATTTTTCTAACTAAATAAGAGAACATCAAACTGATGTTATTACTTTATTACATAATAAAATTCAAAACAAGTCAATTGCCTATGTATTTCTCGAGTCTTCCATTCGCCCACAGTTTTATTAACTTCGTGCGAATCACATTCAGATATTTTCTGTATATTATTTAAAAGCCGATTCGCCAACTATGCTGATCCAGTATTGGCATACTTTAAATGACATTTCCAACGGCAAAGGTGCAAGTCGTCGTTGGTGGGGATTTCCAATTTGACGTTGCACTATTTATATGCAGGAACAATTTACCCCCGGCACTATGAACCCCAGGCTCACTTCTATTCCATCCTATGCGGCATAGATAGAGGGGTTAACAAGAATAACTGCAAACTGTGGTTTGGATACTTAGCAATCCTTTTAATATTTTTTTTTATAATTTCAAGATCCTTGAACTCCGTGTTGTTAAGATTTGATTAATATGGCTCTTGACATTTACAGCTTCTAAAGGCCGATTGTGTGATAAGTAGAAGCAAAAACTGTTCATTACGGTACCTTAAGTTCAGTCAATCATCATAGTTAGCCGTTCATGATCCCATTGGTGGGACACAGGCCCCCACTCTGTGAGAGCGAGTGGGCTATTGCAGGCCCATGGGGCCCGAATGCCCACTTAGATTTTCAAGACATCGCCTACCGATTGGTCAACTCTTCACGAGACCAGAGGGTTGGCGTTTTGGACACTTTTACCACTGACAGCGATGCGTACAATTTTTTTATGCCAATGAGCTCTTCCCTTTTCTTCTCCTTCTTATACTTGTACACAATACCATTATTTTAGTTATCATATTATGTTTTATATTTGTGACAAAATAATGAAAAAACAAATTGAAAAATATACATACCTAGACTCTTAATAGAATTCGAAGTCTCGTTCAGCCCCGCAAAGGAGTACACAAGATGGGTGCACAGCGATGGCTCCAGGTCTTCGATAGTGTACTTGCCAGGGTCTGGCCGGTATACCGCCCAGGACGCTATGTAGCATACCACCTTCTTGTCGTGTTTGGGTCCTGAAAAGATGGGAAAAGAGATTTTATAAAGACAATATTCCAAAAGCAAGTTTTTAGAAATGCACTCGTTGAGTCTGGGAGGGCACGCAGGCGTGCGTAAACAATAGAAAATGTATTGTGTCTCATTAGCCGGGATTTAAAGGTTAAGATCAGCGTAATCAGCCTAAAATCTTCCCACAATTACGAAGCTTACTCTCTGTGGAAAATGGGCATAATACACCACGTAGGTCTAGAGCAAGTTAGTGGATGTAACAGGTCTTCGAATCTTTCATTCTAGGACATACCGGTTTCCTCACGATGTTTTCCTTCACCGTTTTGAGAGCAGCGGTTGATTTTGTTATTTTTGTTATTGTTGCTAATAATTACCTACCTGTTTATTTATTTTACCTCGATGGTCCTAGGTTATCATTTCTAAACATAATCCAGCATTGCATATGTAAGCTATCACGCCATTTATACCAGGAGGCTTTTATTTTGGTAGTATGCTTTGATTACTTTTTTTTTGTGCTTGAGGTAAGTTTTTATTTTATTTGTTGGTATATTGGCATGGCTAGCTGACATATGACAATTTTTTTAAGTTCCATGTCTCGTAATGTTGATTACTTTGCCTACCTATGCATAGAATCAAGTCTATGTAACTGAACAAACAGCTGTCCTGCTGGGGAGTTTGTTGCGCCACTTCTTCTTCCCAGCTAAAGCACTAGGAAGTGGTGAAGGGCGGCCGTTTTGGGGGACTGTCTTATGTAATTTTGACATTCGAAAAGTGCTGATTATCAGCCTAATTTGAACAAATGACTTTTGATTTTGATTTTTTTGATTTTGAGTGGTAATGTAACTGAAGGTCAACAACAACAACAACAGGCAACTGGTGGTGAAGTGCCTGCCTGACTTCGAACTCACAACCAACAACTAGAAAGTCGAGGGTAATTACTGCTCTAAAAGTGGTGCACGTTATACCATTTTCTAGAACGATACAGACCTACACATAAAGACATTTTAACTACATTTAACATATTACAATATGTCAGGCACAAAACGTGCTACAATACAGGCCTAAAAATAACTTGATCTGACCCGTAAACGATTTAAAACATGTTTTGTAGACACGCTTTAGGTATAACAAAACGCGTTGAGGAAAATACAACACATAATACGGGTGGAGCTCATCCAAATGTTTCCTTAAACATTCAAGATACAATCTGTCTAGAAGCATTGAATATTTTTTAAGACCTGGATGACAAAGCCAACTGACAAAAACTTTTTTCAAGAAAAAAACAACCGACTTCCAAAAAAAAACACTTAAATGTGAAAAATAACTTTAATTTCGGAAGGCGGTGATTTTGGATATGTATTTTAATTTTTTGTCACCGTCTTCCGAAATTAAAGTTATTTTTCACATTTTAGTGATTTTTTTTAAGTTGATTGTTTTTTTTTAAGTTTTTATTTTTCACTATTTAGTGGTTCACATGTGCTTACCCCTTCACAGCGTCCCGGCGTGATGTTATGTTATGAACTGATGTAAACAATAGACAGACATGAGATTTCTGCACTTCCAGTCCATTTGCTATCATTTATTGAGGAGTTCCGTTGCCTATCTCCGAAGTTCTTCATCAGATCTTCACCAAATTGAAATGTTGGTCCCATTTCCTCCGAGAAAGTACTTTTCCAAAAACTACCCAAATCGCTTCAAATGTGCCTATAAAATTTGAAGAGTTCTCTCTATATCTCCAGGATCCCATCATCAGATCCTGACTTGATGATCATGGGCCCACCTGAGAAGTATAACCTTTCAAACAAAAAAAAATCCAAATCGGTCCAGCTATTTTCGAGTAATCGGGGAACATACATTAAAAAAAAAAGCTTCCGACGAATTGAGACCCTCCTCCTTTTGGAAGTCAGTTAAAAATGTGGGCGTATAGGTGCACTTCTGCCTTACGTACACGGGAAAAAACAGGCGTGATGTTCATCATCTGATGCCTAGCCTTTTCCCAAACTATGTATATTGTGGTAGGCATCCAGTCTGCCCGGATGCAGCTGAGTACCAGTATCAGAGCGACAACCTATCTGGCCCTCACAACCCAGTTACTAGGTAATAGGAAACGTCTTAGTAAGACTGGTTGTCATGATTTTCGGGCTTCTACCGACACGTAACGATTGTCAAAGATCTATGAATGACAGCCGGGACCAGTGGATTAACTCGCTTTCCGAGGCACGGAGAGCTCGGTATGTAAAGATGGTCACCAATCCACGAACCAACCATGGCAATCTACCCCTGCGTGCGTCTGTTCCCTCTTTTTGTATTCTTGTATTTATATTATAAACTAGCTTCTGCTCGCGACTTCGTTCGCGTCAAATTTCTTGCTCCGCCGACCCACCCCGTAGCTTCGAATCGCCTGCCCGTGCGAGTACTTCGTATTCGTCTTTTTTTCTCTGAGCTCCTAAGGCTCCTAAGGGTCTTAGCGTGATTTTATATAGCCTATAGCCTTTCTCGATAAATGGGCTATCTAACACTAAAATAATATTTCAAATCGAACCAGTAGTTCCTGAGATTAGTTGAGAAGTTGAAACCTGTGAGTTTGAATACTTAGTTCTAAATAAACTACTAATAAAAGTGCTGGCTCTTTACATAATTCTATCATTATATATTATGTAAATTTTACAAACAGATTACGAATATTACTCAATGCCAATCAACCGAAACACGTAACATAGAATACTAAATTAATTTAATAATTCACCAGCTCAGTTCAATATTTTGTTGATAAAGATGTTTTAAAGGACGTTGGTCGAAGGTGAACCGCTATAAACCGGCTTACTATCAACAAAGAAGCATTATCACATTGCTATGTTGAGAATTTTAGATGTAGTTGGTTTCATCTTATAGCTTAAAGAGGTAGAAACGTTTTTTTTTACGGAGTCATTTCAGTCTCCTCCCCAAATCCCAATTTATTTCTGGTCGGCGCAACATATATTTTTCTTCCACAGCCGTCATATCCGTAGTCACACCCTTTCTAACCATAGCATCATTCACACACCATTGGTTTTTTTTATGGAGTCTGTTGCACTGAATCTGTGTTGTCTCTGGGATGGCAATGGTAGCCCAGTGGTAACGGCCGCGACTTATGAGTTCATAGGTCACACGTTCTAACCGGAGCTTTACGTTCTGTAAATTATTTCTTCACCACTGCCCTCAAAACGGCGAAGGCAAACATCATAAGGAAACCGGCATGACCTAGAGCCAAAAATTGGAATACATGTGACATCTACCAACCCGCATTGTGCCCTTGTGGTGGATTATGACCGACTCCCTCTCAAATTCAAATTAATGTATTAATTTTGTAAACATAGAGTAAAAATTATATAGATCTCTTGTATAAAAATATTTTTGTCCATACGATGTCCCGCCACAAGGCATACAAAATAAGGTGGTTAATCGAATGTCAATTAACAAAATTAAAACAAAAAATAAAGTTAATAATTATGTAAGATGTCACAATTTCTGTCCAGAAACGAATAATTAATAAATATGTCAATAAATGATGACGACACGAAACAAATAGATAATATTTAGTCACAATTTCGTTTATAATAATAAATGCTATAAAAATGCCAGTAAAGATTATTGTTATCGTAACAGAGCAACACTTTAATTATAGACTTATATAAACTTTTGCAAACATTATTTTAATGTGTCACTAAGATATTCTTTAACCGAGTAACACGCCTTGTCAATCAATAATTTAAAAAGCTTACGTTTGGAATCATGCATGTTGCTGCTTGATACAATTTCATCAGGTAATTTGTTATACAGTTTTGGAGCCATTGCATTTATACTATTGTAGAGAAATTTGGTTTTACTGCATAATGGGTGCAACTTTTTTGAGCGCCGTTGACTTTCAACAGATTTAAATAAAGACATGTTGGTTTTTACAAAGATACAGGCTTCATAGACATAAACTGATGGTATCTCACAGAGAGGAGGGGCCTGTGTGCCAGCAGTGGGAACATTATGGCCTGATTATGAATCTGTGTTTGCTGCATGCTGGGAAGCGGTGAACTGTGCTCGTTTTTGGAGGCTGTCGAAAACGTCATTTTATAGAATTTGGTCCGTGAATAACTGACTGAAAATATCCAAATGTCAAAACTCTTTAACAAAAATGAAACCGGCCGTTTTTTGCTTTGCGGATTCTTTCTTTCTTAATGGTTTCGTCGGTTTAATTTCTTGTTAAAACTATTTTTATAGGAAGTTTTTTCTTTACTGAGGCGTGGATTTCGTTTTTCAATTTTAAATAGGACCAACTTTGAAATATACCCATTCCAAATTGAAAAAAAAAGAAAAACAAAATCTAATAAAAATTATACAATTATACGCATCTAGTCTACTTGAGATACTCCTACTTTTTTATTCGGTTAAAAGCAGAAAAATCTTTTGAAAATGTCATCCATATTGAAACAAAAAGCTGACAGTCCCTACCGGGCCCCAATTCACGTTAGCTGCACATTTAGGGCGAGTAAACTCGACTCATCAAATACAGTTACAAACCAGAACAAAAACTTTCGTCAACCATAAAACAATGGATACAATCAGTTGCAGTTCACTCGCAATTAAACACAAAAAGGTTGCCCAATCCATGCATATAAAAAAGCAAAAATCCCGACTGCGTAAAAAGTGAACTTTAGAAAAACTTTTTCCAAAAAAAACTACCGATTACCGAATAAACACTACAAAGTGAAAAATTACTTTAATTTCTGAAGTCGGTGTCTTTGGATATGATTTTTTTTTTGTGACCGTCTTCCGAAATTAAAGTTATTTTTCACTTTGTAGTGTTTTGTCGGAAGTCGTTTTTTTTTTTGGAAATAGTTTTTATTTTTCAGTTTTCAATTATGGTAGCTACCTACCACACAAATTCGTATACCACTACTTGCTTTGTAAACAGCAGTGACAGGAAGCAGCAGAATGTCATCAAAATACATAAAATGGATTAAAAGCCTTTTAAAGAGGCTACCGCCAAAACTACAGAAGTAAATTTACCCCTGAAGCATATACCCTATCCATTAAAAAAGAATTTTCGAAATCCATCCAAAATAAGGTATTTTCCAATTTATTATAAACTATTTTAATTTGAAGATTGAGTTGGGACTAAATATGTAACAAAAAAAAATGAATTGATTGATACCCATTTTCATAATTAAACGATTGAAACCAAAATTATTTTTCGTTGTTTTGAATTTACCGCCAAAACGCTCCATAAGATGACTTTTTATCACGTGACCACACGTGACGTCAACTTTGTGTGAAGTAAACTAAAGTAGTTGTAAGACTTGTAATCAAGTGAATGTCAAGTATATAATTAACAAGATTTTTAATGGTGCCCCGGTGCCTCTGTGCACAAATACTTATAAAACTGCGGCACACAAAGTATTTGTACCGGTGCCGTTTACACAAAGTTGACGTCAAGATTAAGACAAATTGATCGTAAGGAACAAACATACATACATAGGCTGATAAACACATTACCCTCCCTTGCGTCGAGCAGTCGGATAAAAACAGTGACTACCATGTTGGTCTGGTGGCCTCCAGCCGGTCTATTTGCTGAATGGACCATTCTTGACCTCGATCACGCCTGATGGAAACCGATGGATGATGGCTATGATGGAACGAGCGTGCCCAGAAGATGCCTGTTCACTCTTGCTTTGAAAACAGACGGGTTAAATGTGAAAGGGAACACAGACGCTGGCAGAGAGTTCTTTTTAGTTTTCTACACTGTGGCTGTGCGCATAATAAATGTGGAGGAGAAGCGCTGAGTATGACAGGTCGGAATCGATGGTAAAAATTTCAAATATCTTTGACCAAAAAATTCAGCTGTGCGAATTCCGCTCACTGACGCAGTCATAAGACTGTGGCAGACATCTACAAAACCCTACATGCGAAACTTCAAATCAACAAATGTGGAAAAACACAAAAATTTAAGTGGCGCCATCTACAATGCCATATGCGAACTACTCAAAACTTGACGTCACTTACATCAACTACATCGCGCAAGCAGAGTTTATCGCGCGATTTACATATATACAACATCCCGACATCAATTGTCGGGCAGTAGCCCACCAAACACAACACCCGTCTGGTCGGAGGATCCTCCTTTACAAATAGAGTATGAGTGAACTTTACACAATGTTCCTCATACCTCTAGAAGTTTATCAAATGCTCAGGTGACGGTGGATACGACGCAGGATGAAAGGTGGGTCATTGTCTGTGAGACGGTGCCACATACGCACTTGATATCTGAGCCGTCTGTGAAGCCCCATCTGTGGACATCTGTCTTGTCATCATGTCTTTGCTCCGGCCTACTTGGGTTTGAAGTTTATTTAGAGAGATTTCCAAGGACCAATTTACTTAAGATAATTTAATTGTTAAACAGACCTAGTGAAATGTGGATATACCTACTTTACATCCTCGAACTATTCATTAATATTAGATATTTCGTGCCTTTATGAGAGAAAAAGTACGTACGCCTACTCCTATGGGCAATACAAGCGTAATTTTATGTTAATTTCTTATGAATAAAATATTAATAATAGCCTGTCCAATTAAGCGAGATAGCTATAAGAGTAATATTCATTAACTTCCGGCTACAGAAATTGTAAATAATTTCTTTCCGTGATACAAAAATAATGACCCACGCCCGGTTTCTAAAGGCTCGTACTTCAAAATGATGCTTGGTCACGAATGTATCAAATAACTATTTATAACTATATTGGGGCAAGGTTTGTATAATTACTGTCAGTTTTAAATGTAATTATTTTCATGTTTGAGCATTGTTTTAAATGGGTATAGAAATAGACGCACAGATCAGCCTCAAACCAATAATTCCTTCTTTTATCCGTGATTAATTCTGTATACTCTCACAACCGCGCCGTGCTTGTATGACCAGAGGCCCTAGTGTGATTTTCTATTAACCATCTCGATCTAAAGCATCGACCGCGTTCGGCGCTCCGATTGGCCCTGGATTGGTGACGGACCAATCGAAGCGCCGATGCGTCGATGCGTTAGATCGAGATGTCTAAAAGAAACTCACACTAGGGCTACAGATGTATGAACATAATCGAGCCAAGGCGAGGCAGTATTTAAGGATCGTAGCAGGTGGCGTTCTGATTTTCTGCTTATTCCCATCGGAAAAGGCGTGAGTTTATTTTCGTTATTGTAAAATGGGGAAAAACAAAAATGTTCATGGAGGCTCGCACAGATCGTTTCCATGCTATCATGCGAAAGAAAGCGGCCTCCATGCTACGGCGGCGGCGACGCTTGCATGGTAGTGACAACAGCATTTCTGGAATTATCGCTGCCAGAGAGACTGGGTGGCTACAGTCTTAGGATTAAATAATTAATTCATTTTTTGAAAACTGACAATATTAACCTATCTATCTAAGCACTATTGTCAATGACAACAAAATACTAACAAAACGTGGACCATAAGTCTGTAATAAAATAAAATAAATATTTTTTAATTTATAACCAAAATAACTAAAACCGACCTTAGGTGACAAAAGTTGAACAAGGTATCAAAAACTAGACGCCATTAATAATGACGAAAGAAAAACCACGTGATCCCTTCTCACGGTATGATGACTAAATAATCGCCATGCACATTTAGGGCAACTCAACGTCCATTAAGTACAGTTATAGACAGACAAATACTGTCACCGACCATGAAACAATAGATAATATCAGTGACAGCCCACTCGAAGCGAAAACCGACGACGAGGCAACTAAATCGTAGACATTTAATCCAAAAATAAAGGTTGAAAATGCACGACTTCAAAGAGAGGATAATTGCCAAGTTGTTAACTTAGAAAAACGTATTTTACGTTTTTCCTTATACCATTAGCAGCCTAGAGTAGGGATCACTAGTCACAACCGACGACGAGGCAACTAAATCGTAGACATTTAATCCAAAAATAAAGGTTGAAAATGCACGACTTCAAAGAGAGGATAGTTGCCACATTGTTAACTTTGAAAACGTCTTTATGTTTTTCCTTATTCCATTAAGAAGGTTATTATCAGCCTAGAGTAGGGATCACTGACTACAACCGACGACTTAGCAACTAAATCGTACACGTTTAATCCAAAAACTAAGATTAAAATTTCACAAGATCAAAGAGAGGGTAGTTGCTAGAATATTGTTAATTTTGAAAAAAGTCTTTATTGTTTTCCTTATTCCATTAAGAAGGTTATTATCAGCCTAGAGTAGGGATCTCTAGCCAGAACCGACGACGAGGCAACTAAATCGTAGACATTTATTCCAAAAATAAAGGTGCAGAACTTCAAAGAGACTGGATAGTTACCACATAGTTAACTTAGAAGTACTTCTAAGTGAAGGGCGGGCGTTTAAGGGGACTGTCTTATGTAATTTTGATGTTCAAAAACTGAGACTAAATTTTATTACGTCGCACACTGGTCCCAAATTAAAAAAAAGTGGACATTGATAGTAGACCGCTGATATTTTTTTTAATTGTTGATACAATGATAACAGATAAGGCAAAAAAATATTATTGTCCTACTTCAAATACTTTTCTGTAAAAAAAATATTTCTTTTTTTTTTGTATGGGAGCGATTACATTTTACTCAATTTCTCAAAAACTTTAAGCGATGTCGAGATGGCAATCACATATGTTAGAAAACTAATAATTCTGAGTATTTGGCTCGAAGAAACTTATTGCTTATCTCTGCGTACTTTCGAGATAATAGTGACAGAAAATAACATTTTTTTTTAATGTTAATTTTTTGCTTTTTTTTAATCATAGCCTTACTTTAGCACATAATTATAATGTATGCGTAATGTCAAATAAGTAAAAAGAGACTTCTCTGTAAAAGAGGTTATGGGGGCTCACTAATGACTGAAAAGCTATGACCTTTCTGAAGGAGTACTTTCATCAGTTCTAAAAAACAATCAAAATGAAGACATATTAAGCTGCAAACATAAAGTTGAATATGTTCACAAACGATTCTGAAAAAATATTATGGTGAAAGATTAATATTTGGGTCTATATTCTCTTGAGAAATCTCTATTTCCTCGTTTTCCAACGAAAGCAATTCATTGTTCAAGATCAAAGCACTAGCCTCTGGAAACAACTGTTTATGTAAACGAGCAAACTTTGGTTTGATATGGCTGATGTAAGGATCTGAGCTAATTAGAAAGCTGTGGATAATGTCTAAATTAGTCTGAACTCTACCGATTTTTCTTGTATGTGCCATTCTAACATTCCGGAAATCTTTATTCCTCGCTTCGGAAGCTTCTTCGGAAAGCATGCCTATCGGAATAAAGGAGAAATTTTCACAAATATCAGCACCGTGTATCAACAATTTATGGACACTTGAAGGCATGTAATACCATGGATATAAGTTTACATATAGCATTGCTGTTTCTTTACAATATTCCCTAAACAAGTTGGTATTAATAAGTTGACCAGATGAAATTGTTTGTAAAATGACTGCAAATCTCTTGATTAAATCAGGGTGGATACCCGTTATTTCAGCAGATACTTCATAATTTTCAAAAAACCTTCTTGCCGTGTTACCGTCATTGGTTGTACCAAATCCCTGTTTTACTATGTCAATTAACAAACCAGTTCTTTTCCGGAATTCTTCTTGTGTCAAATTCTTTTTAATTTCTTTTAACAATTTATCTTCTTTTCGTGGGCTGCACGAAAAGAAGACTTTTTGAAGTCTAAGTTGTACGAAATGTGTAAAATACATTCCATACATCTTATCCACATATGAAGCGAAGACAGACCATATTTATACATATCTTCTCTGATGAGTCTTTTGGATACAAAGTCCAAGTCATTCATTTTGCTAGGTGGGGTATTGCAAATATTACAAACAGCTGCAGAAGAAGTATTGGAAATCACAGTAGAAATTTTCCCATCAATCATAGTCATGTACAAATCATGTTTAATATCAAAATTATCTACAATTGTGGGAACAATATTACGAATTTCTTCCTCTAAGGATGCACTTTCCTTCTTTATCAATTCATTTGTTTCTTTTGCAAATATAAAGCCAATTGGACGACAATAGTTTGTTGAAGAGGGAGCAGGATTTTGCCACAAGATAGTACCACTCTCTTCTTCCAAACGAAGCGGAACCAAACTAATCATGAAAACTGAAGAATCGTCAATTTTAGTGTCGGAGTGTGACTTTTGTTTATAATTACTTTGAGAAGATGACCCGTCAAAACCCCATTTGCTTATTAGTTTTAGCGATTTTTTGTCGGCAGAGTTGTGCTGAATTGTTTTTAATATCCTATTAGTTGTCAAATCTAGAAGCGATTGAAGTCTTATCTTAGCATCAGATTCAGTTACAGTTATGTCTGACTCTGGAGGATAACAAGTTTTTTTAGCTTCCAGGAGCTTTTGATAGGATGGAAGACCATACATTTTCTCTGAAGCAAGAATAGTTCTTAAATTTCGATATTGCCATTTTGACAAATTTGTTGAGGTGTAAAGCGCTAACGTTTTATCATCTGGTAAACACGGTTTGTCAGTCTTTTTAGCGAATAGTACATCATATACTATCTCACATTTTTCCTTGTTTTGGCTGAGTTCGTTTAATATAGCTGCTAATTTTGTTTTTTTAGACTCTTTTAATTTGGCACATAAAGCATAAACTAATTCCTCCTCTGTGTGATCTAGAAGTGTTAGAGAACGCCTTTTCTTCTGTTTATCAGATATATCAACAAATGGTTTTTTACTTGTACCATAACTTAATTGATGAGTATCCACTTGCGTTTCGAAATTTGGAATTACTTCCTCGGCAACTTTAAAAATGCTGCTTAAATCGATATTTTGACATTTTGGCCAAACTATTTGGGATTGTAACCAGTCTGAATTTTTGTTAAGAAAGGTCTTTTGAGCTCTACTGGAAGCAGACCGTCTTTTTGAGATATTACTTGAAAAATTACGACAAAATAATTTAATATTACTCAAATCTTCGGAAGACAATTCAACACCAATACGTTCAATAAGGGCATTAAATAAAAATTCGACATTTTTAAAACCACCTCCTGATTTAAGAACAACGTATAAGTCTAAGTTGGTGACAAATGCGGACATATTATAATTTTAAGGAAAATTGAAAACAAATTAGAATCAAAGATATCAAAGACAAAGTGACTTTGATTTTAACAAAAAAAATTACGAAAACAAATTCGACGAAAGAAAGACAAACAAAAATTATTTGATTTTAAAATCCAAAGATTCAAAATACAACAATAACAAAACAAACAAACAACAAGCATTTCTTCAAGCGCACAGAAAAAATAAGGACACGTCTTATCGCAACCACATTTAGTTGTACACTGAGTGAGGTGTACGCGCGCGATTCGTGACCGTATTACGTTACGTCATGAGAGGCGGCCATCTTTTGTATCCCGGCAAACTCGCGTCGAAGCTCCATTTTGCTGGCCAGCTGACCTATTGCGATATGAGTAAGGCTATGATTAAAAAAAAGCGAACAATTAACATTAAAAAAAAATGTTATTTTCTGTCACTATTATCTCGAAAGTACGCAGAGATAAGCAATAAGTTTCTTCGAGCCAAATACTCAGAATTATTAGTTTTCTAACATATGTGAATGCCATCTCGACATCGCTTAAGGTTTTTGAGAAATTGAGTAAAATGTAATCACTCCCATACAAAAAAAAAAGAAATATTTTTTATAGAGAAAAGTATTTGAAGTAGGACAATAATATTTTTTTGCCTTATCTGTTATCATTATATCAACAATAAAAAAAATATCAGCGGTCTACTATCAATGTCCACTTTTTTTTAATTTGGGACCAGTGTGCGTCGGTGTGAATGTCAACTGATAAATGTTTGGAGAGCAGTGATGGCCTACT
The DNA here is from genome assembly GCA_949091785.1 of Polymixis lichenea. Taxonomy (NCBI): domain Eukaryota; kingdom Metazoa; phylum Arthropoda; class Insecta; order Lepidoptera; family Noctuidae; genus Polymixis; species Polymixis lichenea. Next base: position 9,535,660 of record OX420958.1, on the reverse strand, counting down.
GGCAACGGCTGCGACTTACGATTTGTAGGTCGTAGGTACGAACCAAGACAGGCGCTCTACTTTGTGTAAATTATTAATTCATCACCACTGCTCTCAAAACGGTGAAGAAAAACATCGTGAGAAAACTGGCATGTCCTAGAACCAAAAATTCGAAGACTTGTGATATCTACCAACCCGCACTGGGCCCAGATGGTGGATTACGGCCCACTCTCTATCACAGAGAGGTGGCGTCCCATTACTGAGAACATTATTAGCTGATTATGATGATAAACCAAAAAAAAAAAAAAAAGTCATTTATTTAAACTTTTTGAACCTCAAAATGACATATGATTATCCCTCAGAAACGCCCGGCCTTCACTATATCTCATGTCGAGATGGGTAAGATGTCTTGTGCTCGGTTCCTATAAACAAAAACGGATCGTTTTGCTTACCAATGGTAGCATTTTTTATTTCCAGACTGGGCAATTAAATAGTTTCGTAAACTAATTTTTACCAGTGATAACTACTTCCAAATAGGGGTGTCTACTATGCGAAGGTATTGGACTGCAGAGTCTTAATTTTAACCTACATTAATATGGATGTACTAGACCAGTGGTGGGCAAACTTCCTTAATGGGGGGGCCAGAAAGTTTAAGAAATTTCAGAGGAGGGCCAGAATTATAGGAAAAATTGAATTTTGTGTTGAAACTTTTAATCATATAAAGACATTACAGCATTACACACTTGCACAAAGTAATGTTAAATAATCAATTTAACTTTTATTCGAAGGCCCTGCCACGGTAGGCGTGTGAGACATGAAATTGCTTTTGATTTGCCATAATATTGTCGAACGCAGGTTCGAGCTGTGACGAAGTAACTTTCAGCAGCGCGAAAAGGCTCGTCTAGCTGGCTCCTTTACCTATGCATTTATTATTCTACTAAGTAGAATCTACTTTATACTTCTGGACTGTCAACTATTCATGTCGAAGGACCGTCGGAGGGCATAAAAGAGCATAAAAGTCCCTTTACGATCTTTACCGAATGGTTTACCTTTATGTGACAGCCAGCATCTTGGTATACCTCGTGTCGAGATGTAAAACATGTTTAAGTTAATGGATGTAGGTAGGCATGAACCACAGTAAGAACCAGGAACAAACTGTCGCCGACCGTGACACAGTAGATTATATCAGTTAACTGCGGTGTGTACCAAACTAACGGAACACACCGCTACAATGGGTTGCATGGTTTACAGGGAAATCATGAGATGGCCTTACATCTTAAAATAAAGATCTTAATTTTGTTCACTGACAGACCATGCATAGCCTAAACTGCTGCGTCTGCGACCATGAAAATTAACTAATACCTACTTATTTAAAATTAACTATGATATTCGATAAACAAAATTAACATTATCGAATAAAAATATCATTTCAACTTCTTAAAAATATTCATTCCGTTACGTGCATTCAATTGTATGCTCTATCTCTCTTAAGATAAAACACATATATTGTTGGGGATATTTTATTCTAAACAAACGCAAGTGATATTTTTAACAAATATTTCGATCGGTTAATAGTTGAATTATTGAATAGGTTAGTTTTGTTTTGTTATTCGATTAACAAAGCCGTGTCGTCGCGTTGTATTGTTTTAGATTAATGTGAAGATTGTGAAGCTGTTTTAACAAATGCCGAGACGAAATAATGATACTTGAAATAATGACATTCTCACGTGTTAAAATTATTCGAAAATCTAACCAAACTAAATGTTAGTCAGTCCTAAGCCTGTTCAAGTATGAAGGAAAGTTAATTGAGTTTAACTTAACAATTTCAACATGCATTCGTAGAATATTCAACCACTAACGATGTTGTAGTTAACTATTCGAATAAAAATAAAATTGAATAAAAATATTAACTAATACGTTAAACCATTAACTAATAACCAATAAACAATCTCAACCAATATTCTCATCTCTAGTTTAGAGGCATGAATTTTTGCACAAGAGTTCCTTTTATAACGAAAATTACCACTAAAGAAGAATTTTTGAAAATGCAACCCCTAACGATGAAAGTGACTGGCGATAGCAAATGTTTTTTTTTTTCTTAAACAAAAAACCCGCACGAAACAAATTATGATAAATCGTGAGTTACGCAATTAGGGTGCTGGCTTTGTAAAAAGTGTTAAGTTAAAAAAGATGGAAACAAGAAAGTTTTGTTTTAACAGGGCTAATGGCGAATTAAATACCCGTAGTTTAACTATATTTTCCCGAAGGGAAGCCGGTAGGAATCATGTTATATGGTGGTTTCGCCACTGATACAGATAGTTTATAACCTGGATCAACACATAGGATACTTTTTATGCCGATAGTATGATCCCGCCGGAAAATTTTCCTTAAACATGTGGGCGAAGCCGCTGGCAAAAGCTAGTGAGCAATAAAATGCTTTAGAAGGCGGGTTCAACATCACAATATCGAGAAGCACCTGCCATCCTTATGTTACAAGTTACAACTTAACCGTCTTTCTCAACATCTGAGAATTTAATCTCAAACATAACTTATAACAATGGCTTCTGGGAAACTTGTTACATCACGAAGCCACGCTCAAGTCTTTCAAAATATTGACATTGGTATCACACCTGATGATACAATTCCGTACAGTCAACCTTATGTCAGTACAGAGACAAAGACATTTATTGTTTACTGGCTTTTCCCAGCGGCATCGCCTGCGTAGACGTCGGAAATTATCCCACAGGAACATACTACCGAGATAAGAGTATCATGTGTGTTAATCTGTGTGCCAAATTTCATCCAAATCCGTTCAGCCGGTTTTGCGTGATTGAGGAACAAACAGGTAAAATACAAACTTTCACATTTATACTATTATAGGATTAAACCGTGTTATAGCAATTTTATACAATCACTAGCTCCTGCCCGGGATTTCATTCGCGACAAATTTCTTGCTCCCCGACCCACCCCGAAAAAAAAACACAACTGCCAAAGAATGACAGTTGGGCTGGTCCACAAAGTCCAGGTCACTCACTCGGAGTTTCTTTAATGGATAAGGATCAGGAATAAAATTATCTGGAGAAAACTGGAATAGCATTAAGGTTGGCCATGTTTGTCAAAGGACCAATGACCGGTGGAGCAGACGAGTCCTGGGGGCCTAATCTCTAACTCCGTCAACGAAGATAAGGGCCCGTCTCAAAGTGTTTCGAAACTTCTTAGTGAATCCTACAGTCAATTAACTAAATTTTTTGGACGGCCAAAAACACGGGTGTGGGGCCAGCTGTCAAATCGTGTTGTCATTCATTCTCAGTTCGGGCTCCAAACTAATCTTCTGGCCGTAAGTGATACACGGAGTTGGAAACGCGCGTTACTACGATGGACTTCGTGCTTAGGGAGTACTACCCCCAGGAGTGGAGACTGCGTATCGGCAAGCGTAGTGTGATGGTATATTCCTATGTTTGTTTATTGATGATGGTTTTAAGCATATGTAATGGAGGTAACAGGTTAAACTGGTAATTGGTTGTAAGATTATCTAATTAATTAATGTGAAATGGCTACGTTTTGCAATTCAAATCGTTTAAAGTTATGTGTTTCTTGCATGGCAAGCGCAGAACATGTGTTGGCATATCCTACAACCATAAAAAGGAGACGTGACGTGACCCGCACTGGGCCCGCGCGGTGGCTTACGACTCGCTCACTCTCACAGAGGCCTGTATCCCAACAGTGAGAATATTGAAGGCTGATTATGCTGTGTTTCTTAGCCCGGGTTCACACGTGTAACTTTTTATCGCGCGCTGGATTTTCAACTCTCTGTGTTGAACCGACGATTACCAATCCAACAGAGTGCATGTCAGCCCGTCAAAAACTCTTTTCGATTTTCAACTGTCGGCACCAGGCAGTACGTTGAAGATTCAGATCGTGATAAAATCAAACTCTGCGTTAAAATGTTTCTGCTGCTATTAAACACATGCAAAGAGGCAAATCGTCTGGTCACGACGGTCTCAGTATAGAACACTTTAAGCATGCTGGGGTTCACTTGCCAAAAGTGCTTAGTATGCTGTTTAGTTTGTTTCTGTGCCACTCCTATTTACCTGAGCCATTAATGCGAACAATAGGGTATTACACTCATTTTTGAAAAGTGTCTTAATTAGATTCTAGAGTGCTATTATACCTACCACTAAAAAATACAACATTTTTTTTATTTATTCGATTGGTGCCATAAAAATGCATTGAAATTTTCAAATTTCGCGTTTTCGTAATTTGACGAAAACGCTGGACGCAGTGGACGCCATATTGCTATGTGGGTATGACGTCAGTTTGGTAAAAACAAATGCGTTGATATTTTATAAGACAATTGCTTATAATTTAAAAATTGAGTTTTTTTTTTCTACTTATTCTTAGTTTGCTGTTCCTGAATGAAAAATGTTATTTAAATAAAAATTACTTCGGTTACGAAAATAATTATAGTACAAAGTTGCTCAGTTGACATGCCGTATGACGTAATAACATGGCGGCTACTATTTCATGGTGTTCAGACAAAAAAACAGATGAAAAAACTGAAATCTTTAAAATACAAATTTTAAAATTTATTTTGTTATTTCATGAACTAAAACTAACATTTTCCGACTGCATTTTGCCTAAGCTATATCAATAATATATTTTTCGATTTTTCTCGTATAGAGTAAAATACCCTATTATGTTCTTACTAACCACATAGCATTGGTTGAAGAAGCACCTAAGATTTTGTCAAAGAAAAACATACCTTCCTTCCTCGATTACCTGTGACTTCACTACCTAGCAGCGCTTGCGGTGATCTATGGTACAGCAAGCTGTCACTTGTCAACTGTCAACTGTCACTGTCAGGTCATAGCGTCTAAAAATTTTGCCGCCTTGGACATAATTTTTTTTTCTCGCGTTAAAATAGAATAGAATTTTCTTAGAAAATTAATAATTTCTGGTAAAACTTTATAGAAAGTGAATAATAGTGCTTTTGGTACGTGATAAATAGTGTTACGCTGATCTTTAGTATGCGAAATGCCGAAATCCGAGATTGAAAGCTCACATAATAAATACGTTTGCAGTTGTAAAGCAACCGGTTGTAGCGAACTTGAGCGACAAAAACTCCTACGTGCGTAAGTGGCGAAAAACGCTCTTCATCCTCGGAGGAAGAAAGTAGCCTCTTCGCACTGCTGGCCAACGTACCGAACAGATTAGCGCGGTTTACTGTAAGTGGACCTACGCATTCAATGGAATAAGTAGCCAAATAAGTGTTCAATTTTTATGAACATGACACAATTTCCACATCATATCACTAACTTTACAAAAACACTCATCAAACTTCTAACCTGGTATACTGATTAGTATTCTCTTCGGATGTGCATTGTGGTATAATACACAGTCCGGTTTTGTTTTATGAGACAGAAGTATTACAACTGAATGATGTCAGTGTAAAATATGATATTATGTAGATAAACTCTGCCCCTAAGGCAATCCACTGACCAATATTCCTGTTTCAAGCAATATCAAAATAAACCAAATACCAATTAAAGAAAACCTCAAATTTATGGCCACCTACCCCATGTGTTTCACACACTGCATTAGAAGTCAAAGAGTATAGACTTAAGCCACTAAACCAAACTAACGATTATTTAGTTCCCGCGGAGGGAGTTTTGGTTGGATGCTTAATGTGGGTGGGTGTGGGTAGCTGAAGGAACTAGTTGCTAAAGCGGGTCTGCAAGGACTTGTTAATTGAGCAGCAACCTACCCAATAGGCTTGTACCCTACTGTCACCTTTGGAAGTAGTTGGAACATTCTTACGGAAGTGTATTTTAATTTAACTTGTTTATTGCTGTCTAGTGGCAAGCTGCTGTTAAATTACAGTGGTTCAGTGAGTAGCTGAACTCTTTTAAATCTGAAATCTAGCAGATATAAATAGCAAAATTTCTAATTAATAATGTTAAGTTTCATAACTAAGTAATAAGAAATGCTAAATATCAGAACAACATTTAATTTACTATGCTATACCTACTGCTGTATTTTGTAATAATTAAGGAAATCTTATAGTTATGATCAGGATCATTGGTCTATCAAAATATGAAAGGGAATAAATACATCCACCACACAATTTAAAACTGACAATACAATAATTAAAACTATTACTATATGTAGAACCTGTCTTATTAAAAAAAAAGAAAAAAATAGTAACTTGATAAAAGGGGATCATTGCAAAGATACTTTTGACAAAAATCAGACTGCATAGAGAACCATGTAAAAACTTCAGAATTAAAGGCTTATTCCGTTTCTGTTTTTATACTGAGATAATAACAGGAAGACAACACTGAATATGTATATATTCACAACAATTCAATTATGAATAAGCATATGAGTAAGTAATAAGTATCTTTATTTAGCAAATTTCTATTAAACCCACATTATAAAAAATGTGGATATTTATTGGTGTTAATACCTACTTTCCACACCAATATTACTAAAAAGTAAAACAAAAGTATTGATATGTTAATTAAGGGTACCTTTTCATGAAATAGTCTACACCAACGACTCCGAAGAGCTTTTAGAACCAAGAAAAATATGGTAATTGACAGCACTTTTGGCTTTTGGCTTTTCTTGGGTTCTCTGGACAATCAGCCAACTGAGTGGTAGAGAATTTGCGAGCCTATAGTATCCGCATTCTTGTTAATGTAGTTCAGGTTGATATGAGCTGACCCACTAGAAAAAACTCAGTTTATGATTTCTGTCTCGGAGACGATAAGTCCTAACAAAGCTTAGGTGACAAATTAATTTCCTAAGTCAATTCTAAATCTCCATCAGGCGTTAGAATATGGGAGTCTTCTTTGGAACACTGATACTTATAATAAGACCCTGTGTGCTTGTGTGCAGGCAAGGTGGAAAGGAAGATGATAATATCAACACTTCAAAAAAAGAGACTTTGTTCCGTGAATAAAGTTCAAAGCGTATTAAATTTAGGTGTTCCATATATAATTGTTGCAAACCTTGCAAGGGAATGCTTGTAGTCTCAAAAGTGTTTGAGAAGGGCAGACCAAGACAAATAGAAAAAGTTTGCTCTACTGGTTGGCCATAATTAATGTGGTAGCTAGAGGCTATTGATAAACCACAGCTCAGTTCCTCTACACATGAGTAAGGAAACCCACTTCTTGTCCACACATGCAGTGGATGAAGGGTAAGGAGTCCACATGAACGGGGTACCCTATACATTCAAAGGATGTCGTTAATAGATCACTTTTAGTGATGAGATCACTCATTGTGCCACCCTTTGTAAAATATTATACACTTCATATTTGTAATTCATAAGGTGGACATTATAAATAATATTGTATTCTATCCTACTCTTGTCAGGAACTTGACCAAACCAGAAAAAATGGCACTCGAATTTTGAGAGATGTTTGCCATAAACGCAGTAATAAGCAGCCAAAAAGCCAGTCTTGAGAGTACATATTCTAGTTCATTCCGACAACAACATTTGTCGCACATTTGGGATGAGTGAGGGTTTCGCTTCCCTAGTAACCTTGAACGTAACTTGCAAAATTACAAAGTTAGCAGGTTAGTTGGATATTTCCTGTGCCGTCTATGAAGCAGCAGTAACAGCATCCTAAATGTTATTGCTGCCTGCTTTGACTGTCCTTTCCAAAATCATTGGATAAGGATGGCTATATGCATCAATTAGGTATAGGTACTAACAATACTAACATAGTTATACGTTCATTTATATTATTTTTTGTTACTAACACACTGACTATGCTTTATGATTTTTATGATTTATAATTTCTTTGTTGTTTTTTTAATTTGGAACCCTTTATGGCGTTTTCTCTGATTTAAATAAATTTAATTGAATTGATGCCCACTGTTCTGTGTGTGAATCCAGGGTACCTACGGTAAAAAGACGTTGCGTTAAAAACCGTTCGTGCGGGCACGCGGGCGAATTTGTAAATGTCTGCGATAAAAATCTGTTTTAGAAACGGGCTTGGACAAACATTACAATGGTGGGGTTCCAAAATCATGTACTGATTCCATGGTAAAAAGATATGCGTCTATTGTCTCTTAAAACCTAACTATCTAGAGGCCTCTTTGGCAAAATCATTTAAATTGGCTTGGTGTTGACATTTCAATAAACATTTCAGTAAATAAATGGATCGGAAATCATTAACAAAATATAATATATGAAAAGATAACACCAAACGATTAAGTTCAACACCTGTTTCAGAAACCTAATAAAAAAATAGCGTCATAAAAATAACTGGTTTTATACCAGTTTTATTTAAACTTTTGCATCATAAGATGAAGCTTTGTTTGTTCCAGCCAACAATCTCGAAATTGCAGAATCATTGTCAATATCTTGGAATGAGGAATGAGGAAAATGTCGTGAGGAAAGTTTTGAGTATGATTGTGGCTGTAAGAGGAGTAGGGTAAGACGAAACCCCTAAACCCGAGTCTGAAAACCAGTAAGACTGGAAGCTGACCCCAACATAGTTGGGAAAAGACTAGGCAGATGATTTTTTTTAAATTACTAAATGGGCCTGCTCTTGATCTCGATTACGCATGAAGGAAAGGGATTGATGAGGTCAATGATGGATCGAGCGTGCCCATAAAATGCTTGTTCATTCTTGTTTTGCAGGTAGACGGGTTAAATGTGGAAGGGAAGACAGACGATGGCAGAGAGTTTTACATGTTGGCCGTGCGCATAATAAATGTGGAGGAATAGCTCTGAGTACGACTGGTCGGAATATGAACCAAGCGCGGATGGTACCCTGCAGTGCTTCTGGTAGTCCGGTAGTAAAAGGGCGATGGTGGGATCAGGTCGTGGAGCTCCTGCGCACTCTCTCCGTAGTACAGTCTGTAGAAGACCGATAGGCAAGCAACGTTACGCCGATGAGCCAAGCTGTTAAGCTTAGCCGTCAACGTTTCGTCGCCTATGAGCCTTTTTGCTCTGTGTTCCACCGAGTCAAGGGCAGCAAACTGGTGTTTTGCTGAGCCATCCTATAAGTGGCTGCAATACTCCATACAAGAACGCATTTGAGCTTCATACAGGCTCAAAAGCTGTCCAGTTGTGAAGTATTGTTTAGGATGCCCAGCTTCTTGGCTGCAGTCTGAGCTTTTGACTTGATAGTTGATGATGATGAAGACCACAGAAATTATGAATGGACTGTGTGGAACATCAGATGACGACTAGTAGAGAGGCATGAAAGAAAACGAGATGTTGCGCCGACTCCAAACAATTTGGATCATTTGGAGTCGACTCCAAATAATTTGGATTATTTGGAGTCAATACAAATTAAAATTTGATATTAATAATTGAGAGGGAGCATGTGGTACCTCAGTGGTAAATGACGCGGCTTACGAGTTGTAGGTCGTAGGTTCGAACCCAGATAGGCGCTATACTTTGTGTAAAATATTTTATCACCGGTGAATGAAAACATCGTGAGGAAACCGGCATGTCCTTGAACCAAAAATTCGAATATATGTGACATCTACCAACCCGCACTGGGTCCACGTGGTGGATTACGGCCCACTCCCTCTCACAGAGAGGAGGCCTGTGTCCCAGCAGTGGGAACGTTATAGGTTGATTATGAGTATTAAAAAACAGTCAATATATCGAAGGTTAGTCAGTAACTCGACACGAAAGACTGGGATATTGTCTTTGATTAACCTTCGAATAATATCGAAACGAATCAGTTTTTATTTCATTTTGATCGGCAGCATTGAGTTCGAATCACAAAAAGACAACTTATGTATGCGTCAATTTGAAAACTAGTTTACCTTAACGACAGCTCAGTAATGTGAGTCAGAGAAAAAAAATACTCTCAGAATTACAAAACAACAACAATATTAATTACACTATACAATAGGTCTAAGTATTATGAAAGTAGGTAATCCTGGTTCTGTGGTTAAATGTCAAAAACTTGTCAGAAATATACGGAAATTAGAGGTATTTTTGACACATTGAGACTGACAAGTTTAGACTTTGAGAATTGATCCTATGTTGTCAAATTTGAGAGATATGTCATGGCTTAGTGGTAGGTTCGAACCCAGACCCAGGCGTCGGCAAGATGAAGCTAGTTGCCCATTCCAAAGCGTTGTAGGTACCTATGGAGAAGAACGGGCAAGAAACTCAATGGACACTCTTTTTAAATCATGATATTGCTATTAACAATATGTTACAGAAAATTGGTTACATCATTTATGTATAAATTATCAACGTGAGAAAAATGTAAAAAGACGTGCATATTAAAAGCAGATATGGGTCGAGTACAGAATCACCATTTTTAAGTCAGTTAAAAAGAACAAAGCACTCGTCCGTTAATATGGTATTAGTATGGAATTTTACAAAAAGTTCGGCATTGCAGAGCTTCGTCTTCGTGTGATAGACGACACTGTAGGCTGGCTATAAACTCAAACTCAAAGCATTTATTTCAATTAAACCATTTACAGCAGTGGCGAAAGCACCATATAACACGATCTCTACTAGCTTCCTTTCGGGGTTTCCCATCAGCCACTCTATCGCTATAAAAAATAGCACGTCAATTGTGGCTACTATTGTCAAAAAACATAGTTGCACCACGGGTATTTAATTCACCATAACATTCAAACAACAAAACGGTTATTTTTATCTTTGTATTACAACAAAAATAAAATGTTATAAATTAACTTGAGCTAAAAATTCAAACAACAGCGATCCCGTAGTCATGTCACTTATGGTCACTTGGCACCGCTTGATATGGACGAGAGCAAACCGCTGTACAATGGATTATGACAGAGACAGTAATAGAAAAATTCCTCAGGGAGGACGAGATAGAGGAATATTGTACATTTTATTTGGTTTTCAGCTGTAAAATTTTATTGTATTTAATTATTTACATTCTTGTATTGATTTTAGAATGATAGGAAGCATTTTTTGTTGATAAGTCAGTAAGGTACAGCCGACTTCGCTTCGGCTTCGCTTCGGCTTCGCTCTTAGAAAAATTAACACCTCGCCGCTGATGTACAGGCTCTATTGAACTGTCAAAAAGTCGATCAGTTAGTTGGAAAGTTGAAGTTAGTTTCCCATTCCAAAACGTAGATCTCTATGGAAAAGAACGGGCAAAAAACTCCAAGGACATTCTTTTAATTCAAGATATTACAAAATACTGGGTACATTATTCTTGTTGCTTCTACATGTATGTGAGAAAAATGTGACGAAATGAAAAAAACTATTCTAAATAGGTAACTTAGGTAGGTAATTGATACTTATACTTAATAACAGTACTTAGACGAATGCATTCTTGTATGAAAAAATCCACTACCGCATTTTAAAAAGGTCCTTACATATCAAGACCTTTAAATGCACAGGACAAACATGTTTCACTACTAACCCAAAATCCCACACCTCTCTTGTGACTCATACTACAAGTTATATTATTTTCAAACTGTTAGTACATAAAGGCTTTCCGGTACATGAGTCAGACAGTGACTCGATCTACCTAAGTTCTGACGCCCTAGCACAAATACGCGATGTCGTACCCAGCTCTTCTCTACATTTATTATGCGCAAAGCCAAAGTATTGTCTCTCTGCCCGTGTCTGTGTTCCCTTCCAACTTTAACCCGTCTGCCTTCAAAGCAAGAGTGAACAGGCATCTTTCTGGGTACGCTCCTTCCATCATAGACCTCGTCCATGGCCATGCTCGAAGTCAAGAGCAAACCCATTCCGTCACATCATCATCATTTCAGCCGAAAGACGTCCACTGCTGGACCAAGGCCTCCCCCAAAAGGAGGTTGTTTGCCATAATCGCCACGCTTGGCAGGCGGGTTGGCGATCGCAGTATGGTGATGAAATGTATAGAGAACGCTACTGCCCATTCTCTAGTAAGTCCTTTAGTCGCCTTCTACGACACCCACGGGAAGAAATGAGATACTGCTATTCTTAACGTCCGGCAACACACAGAACAGGTTTCAGGTTATAAGTTGGTCTAAATATGATAAGGCTTGGGCAGAGGTGCACCTAGTAATACACCCACATTATTGTAATTGGTAGGCTATTGGCATCAACCGGCTACAAATCCTGACTCCTGGCTGCTAATGAGAAATTCTTCAGGGGAAACCCAATTAACACTGCTCGACCTGGGAATCGAACCCAGGACCACATGCTCAGTAGCACTTGCAACCTTAGACCAACGAGGTAGGTTCAATAAAGTATTTCATTAAATAACCGACTTTAAAAAAATACTAATTTTAAAGTAAAAAACCAATGACACCGACTTCCGAAATCGAAGTTATAACTTAGATTTCGGAAGTCGGTGTCTTTGGTTTTCAAATTTCGTTTTTTTTTTCCACCGACTTCTGTAATTAAAGTTATTTTTAAGTGACTTCAAAGAGAAGGAGGTTATCAATTCGAAATGTTTATATATTTTTGTTGTATGTTCGGGCATAACTCCATCATATATAAACGAATTTACAAAATTCTTTTTTTGTTCGAAAGGGGTTTATTCCAAATTGGTCCCATTTAAATTTCATATAGATCTGATGACGCGTTTCGGAGAAAGACAACGGAACTCTTCAAAAAATGACAGCAAATCAACCGCGATTGCTGCTATCGCGTAGCGCGTTCGCGTCGCGTGTATTGTTTTGATTTACTTAATTGACTTTGAGAATACCCCAAGTATGATGAAATTTCGAATTGGTGTGGGGTAGGTACTATAACTAAAAAGTAAAAATAAAGCTTTTTCCACGAAAAAATATAACCGACTTCCGGAAAAACACTACAAAGTGAATAATAACTTTAATTTCGGAAGGCGTTGACAAAAAATTAAAATACTTTTCCAAAGTCACCGACTTCCGAAATTAAAGTTATTTTTCACTTTGTAGTGTTTTTCCGGAAGTCGGTTGTTTTTTTGGAAAAAGTTTTTTTCACATTGTAGTGTTTTTTTTTAAGTCGGTATTTTTAAATAAACTTTTTTATTTTCACCTTTTAGTTGTGGTACCGACCCCACTCAAATTCGTGTACCTTCTTCGCTTACGTATTACTAAAAATACGTATTATCGAAGCCAAGTCAAAAACCACTTATCTGAACTTGACCATATTTAAATGGGACCACTCGGTAAGTATTCAAACCAAAGGCGAATTTTTCAAATCTGTTCATAAATGATGCGATTTCTGAGCTAACAAACAAAAAAATACAACCTAATTGAGAACTTCCTCCTTTTTTGAAGTCTGTAAAATATAATGAAAACGAATTAGAACGTACATTACATTACACTAACAAGAAGTAATAATATATTATATTACGTTTTTAATCCGTGAATCATGTTGAAAGTTTCACTTAATTATTTACAAAACAATACAGCATCATACTATGCCTCGTTCCATTGTACTGGCGCGGGAATGTTACTGTACTGGCGTGATTGCTAGCGCACTTTCTCTGCATACTTAGATGTTAGCAGTATTAGTCATTATTATGTTTTGTAACCGCGAGCTGCGGTTAAATATTGACAGTTTAATGCAGTATGCATGATATAATAATTGTTTTTTTCTTTTGTTCAAACGTGTTTTTTGCTAAATAGGTCGTGTCGTGGTGAAACCAGTGCGGCAGGTTGGAAGTTGATAAGTAACCCAGAATGCACTGATGATTCTCTCTTGAGTTTATTTTTACAAGTTTTTGCAAGCAGTTTCGGCCGCGTCAAGGTCGACAATTATCCCACAAGAACGTACTACCAGGATAATAAATACCCTACGTGTTAATTCCTTGACAACCAGTCATTTTGATATAAATATTGTACATTTAATTTTAATTCCTTGAAATATTTTACGCTGGAAACAGCAGAATATTATGGACGTCATATTATGTCATAACATACTATAAGCACGTTAAGCCGTTGGTCCCGGCTGTCATTTGTGGATCGAGACTGTAGTTACGGGTCGTCAGAAGTCTGGAATTCTACCTACGTACGCACGGCGTTAGTATGAAGCTTTGCTTCTGCTCGGTTATTCTGTGGTATTGTGTTACCCAGTAACTGGGTTGTGGAGGTCAGATAGGCAGTCGCTCCTTGTAAAATACTGGTATTCAGCTGCAACCGGTTAGACTGGAAGCCGGCCCCAACATAGTTGGGAAATGGCTAGGCAGACGATGATGATGAAGATGATCATCGTACCATGATCAGCAGACATAAAGACACGGAACAAATATGTAGATATGCTTAAGAGGAATGCGCTTACTAAGGTATTCCGCGAAATTATTATTTTTTATACAGGATAAGTTGTTATCCAGTGCGCAAACTGTAACCATGAATTCAGCGTATTATTCTAGACCCCCCAGCGCAGAACTTTTACTTCGGTTTCACAAAAAAAAAATTAGTTGTTTCATATAAAAGTGCTATACCTACGCGATCAAAATGTATGGAACAGCTCAATTAAAAAAAAAGTTAACAATATGGCTTTACATAATTAAAATCAGCAATAGAAACTCTGTTAGTTCATAATACGAACTTACACCACTTACTCATTAAATCCTAACTAATATTATTCATGCTGTTTGTTTGTTAACCTTTCACGCTAAAACGGCTGAACAGATTTGGATGAAATTTAGCACTCAGATAGACCACACCCTGGGTAACGATATCGATTATTTTTCATCCTGGATAGCAGACGAAGTCGCAAGCAATAGCTAAGAGGCATATGGTTGCATAAAACGTAAGAAATTTTTAATTTTGCTGGTTGCCGCTTGCTCTTTAATATCTTCTGTAGATTCTATGAAACAATGGTGAAGCGTCACGGGTCGATAAGTTGACCCTGAGGTCAACCAACCTGCTTCAACGAATTTCTCGTCATTTTACGTTCCTATGGTGTTTTGTACAGCCATAAGACCTACACATTGCACACACACCGCTGGGGAGTTTTTGCGCCACTTCTTCCCAGTGTAAGCACTAGGAACTGATTGGCGGGCGTTTTGGGGGACTATCTTATGTAATTTTGACGTTCAAAAACTGCTGATTCAAAGCTTAATTTGAATAAATGATTTTTGATTTTGTTTTGTGAACTGTCTCCAAATAAACGTTATTCTTTATTTATTTGTATAACAGGCGAAAGCCGGGGCAGCCTACCAAAAAAGAAAAAATTCTTACGTTTTTTTTTTTTTGTAACCAGTCAGGTTGTATGAAAATCAAAAAATTACACACGCCTGTTAAAATATGGCTCTGCCGATTTATAAACATTAAAATTAGTAGTACAACCTTCTTAGTTTATATAATCCCATTTTTTTATTGAGGGTGGGAAATCTTTAAATAACTTCTCCTGCTCTGGATGGAGCAGGGTGTGTCAGACTTTTACTGACTGAAACCCACCCGTGTTCCGTCAGTTGCCTGTGTGCCAAGGGCGACGGTATCTCTTTGGAACAACCCGCACTCCTGGCAGGCATCGGCCCTTGCGGACCCCACCAGTTGGTGCTGACATCACTTTGAGGCGCGCGTGGAACACAACGCGCCATGAACCCGGTAGCCTGCCATGCCACTGACTGGCACAATGCAAAAAACGTAAAAACCTTTGAATTTCGAGAGCTAAGTATCTCATTTCCCCCCTTCTTTTCAGCGTGTCGATAGCAATCTAAATGCGCAGTCACCCCAGAATTTGGCTACGCTTTTGGCACTTTCAGCAGCGTTCATCAGCTCCACTAGCGTGCAGACAGCAGTACACGCTGGACAAGATATTAAGTGCCCCATTGTTTGTGGAACAAGACCATTTCCCCCTTAATAATTCTGGGAATATTCAAAAGAGACGATACAGCAGGCTTAGCACGAGCACCGATTTGTCAACGGAAAAATAGACATGACTATTACCTAAATGATGTACAATAGGAGAAGATAGCTATGTTTTTCTATTAATTATAACAATTATGCGTTCTAAACGAATCATGATTTTGTAGATAATCGTTAATACTTTGTGGCCGTCGAATAGAAAGTTTGTTGTCAGTGTGATTTTGACAGTTTGGGAAGAAATAGTCTACATTTATAAGGACGTAGACAAAGATCGTTTGAAATGAAAGGCAAAATGACAGATTGTAGAAGGATATCTACGGTGCGATGTCAAAAATGGAGATACGAAATGTCACTTTGTATTGAAAAAACAGTGTCTATTCTTCGTAGAAATAGAAAGCGTCATGCTAAGCCTGCTGGTTGCAAGGAAAGATCTTTAGCCCAGATCGGCAATATCTAGCCAAACTCGGCCAGAAGTTACTCCTCCTAGCCTTTCTGCGAGCTGCAGTCAGCTCCTAGTCTAACCAGATGCTGATAAATAGCGTTTAATCATCATAATCAGTGTATAAAGTTCCCACTGTTAGGACAGGCCTCCTCTCTGTAATCACCCACGCGGACCCTGTGCGTGTTGGTTCAGTACTATGTCTAAAATGCAATTTAATTAGATGTAACCTTTAATTAGCTGTAACCTTTAATTAGCTGCCCTTCATTGATCCTCTTAACACGACCAAACCATCTAAGCATACTCTTTTTAATTTTTGTCACTACCTACATCTTATTTTAAACGCGTTGGCGTCATTTCACAGCCTACCATTCAGTCACACCACACATGCTTCTCAAGAAGCGCTTAGTACAGCAATTATTCTACTTTCATGCCTCTTTTGCCACACCCAACATTGACTTCAGAACATTATCTTCAGTTGATAATAATTATAAGGTCAATTGCCCGGTTTCTGAGACTTCGAAGAAGGTCAATTGTTAACCCATAATGACAGTCATAGATATTAACACTGCAACATAATCAGCCTATAATGTTCCCACAGCTGGGACACAGGCCTCCTATCGGTTAGGGGTAGGCCATAATCCACCATGCCGGCCCAGTACCGGTTGGTAGCTGACACGTCTTCGAATTGTTGGTTCTAAGACATGTCGGTTTCCCCACGATGTTTTCCTTCGCCATGTTTTGAGAGAAGTGTTGATGAAATAATTTACTCAAAATAAAGCGCCTGGCTGGGTTCGAACCCACGACCTACAAACTCGTAAGTCGCGGCCGTTACCACGGGTCATCACAGCTCTATCACACGACAATAACTATCGACTATTTTTGACAATAATTATAGGTAAGGTCAAGGTAAGGTCAATTGCCCAGCTTCTGAGATTTCGAAGAAGGTCAATTAACCTATAATAACAGTAGATATACTCAGCAATAATTAAGTATCAACTATTTATTCCATCTAAGGCCCAGAGGTCTCAATGTGCAATCGACGTTGACAAAACCAAGGCCCGAATTTATTGCTTAACCTTGACGACAGCCAATCTACGCGGTAGACATATCGAGCTATAAACCAGTGTAATCTGACCTCTTGTTGTGACTGATACTGGATCTCGTACGTCTGCGAGTACGTACTACTACGTGACTGCCCCACTGGTCTCGTGGCCGCAAGCGCGACTGCCGAGCGACAACGAAAATATTTGTGTTTATGTAATAAGCAAATAAACAACTAGCTACTTGTCCGCGTTTCCGCCCGCGTCAATGTTGAAAATTATCCAAAGGGAATCATCTCCCGGGATGAAATTTTATACAAACTTCTACCCTCTATTTCACCCCTTTACGGGGGGAGGTTTCCTAAAATCCTTTGTAAGCTGACGTCTCGTACTCATCTATACTAGGTATATATATTATTATATCTATACTAATATTATAAAGCTGAAGAGTTTGTTTGTTTGAACGCGCTAATCTCAGGAACTACTGGTTAGATAGCTCATTTATTGAGGAAGGCTGTAGGCTACATATCATCACGCTAAGACCCTGAGGAGTCGAGTAAAGATAAAAACATCACGAATACGAAGTACTCGCACGGGCCGAGACGAGACGAGCGACGGGGTGGGTCGGGGAGCAAGTAATTTGACGCGAACGAAGTCGCGAGCAGCAGCTAATATTTAGATATACCTCTGTGCCAAATTTCATCTTGGAAGGTCGAGTAGTTATTGAGATTTCGTGATTAATCCGTGAGTGAAAGAATTTTTGAACAATGTAGGTACCTAAACCTAAGTAAGTAATTGTTATACAAAATATTATTTTTTTTTTACTTTTCTGGAGTCTGGAGTGGTGTGAAGCTGGTGCAAACTAAAGCTAATTCTTTTTATTTAAATATTTTCACATTATAATTGTAATAAAACAAAATAGGTTCTTTATTTTTTCTTGGTGGAAAATCATCCAATGACTCCCGCTCTGGGTGAGCAGGAGGGCGTGTCAGACTTTTACTGACTAAAACCCACCCGTGTTCCCTCAGTTGCCTGTGTGCCTGGGGCCGCGGTGTCTCTTTCGAACAACCCGCACCCCTGGCAGGCAACAAAATAGGTTCATACGGACCGCTGTCCGCCTTAACTCCTGGCCATGCTAGGTCAGCTTATATTGTGCTTGAGCTCGATCACAGCCGATGCGATACCTGACCCTATGACGTCATGCAATCTCATGCTGTGCATAAGCAAGTAGGTTTATTGCGACGAAGGTTTTAATGTACCAGTGTCTGGGTTGCTTCATGTAAGGGAAGCACGTCTGGACAGACTGATTTAAATTGATCGTAGTTTATAATTGACTAGCTTTACATCGGCGATCGTCGTGTTCTATCCTACAGGAGCCGCTGTTTTTTGGTACAAAAAGCCCGTTCAATGTCAGTATCCAGCGTATAACCTATCATCTTTTTCAAAGCGATCTGTTGCTGCGCGAAACAAAGACGGTCAAATAGGCACAAAAACTCGTTATCGGCCTATAACGTGCCCACTGCCAGGTCGACTGAGTCTGTGAGAGCACTACCTCTCGACTCTCGTCGCTGTAATCAGCGTTGCCAGACGTCCTGATTTTAGCGGACATCACATTTTTTTTGCCCGAAATTAAATGTCCCACGTGGGACTGGCTCAGTCCTGCTTTGTAACAGAAACCCTATTGCTATCCTTAAGCATTAAAGATAACAGCTGGTATAGAATCTCTATACTAGTTTCAGCTCAAAATAAAATACTCTAAGAATTCATACCAAATCGTTTTCATATGTTTCTTAAATTCAAATCATAACAAACGTGTTACCGCACTACGTAGGTCAATAACTTTCCACGTTACTTGCCCACATCACGATAAATCTCTTCCGAGTGATGTTTTTATTTTAATTTGAAAATTTCCGTTTCTGGTATCAATGTATTAAAAATTCTCATAATTTCCGAACATGTAGAGATAG
Organism: Polymixis lichenea; assembly: GCA_949091785.1. NCBI lineage: Eukaryota > Metazoa > Arthropoda > Insecta > Lepidoptera > Noctuidae > Polymixis > Polymixis lichenea. The sequence continues at coordinate 9,516,476 of OX420958.1, read as the reverse complement.
GATTAAAAACCCTTCCAATATCGTTTGATATCATCCAAAGAAGCCTTGCCCTTGTTAAGTATATACCCTTTCCCTTACACGTTGTATACTATAGGCTAATTATAGTGATTATACTATATTATAGTGTAACTTCCTTCCAAGCGACTCTGCTTTAATCAACACAGGCCTATCCTATGCTGCGCCATAATACTCTGTCCTCTGTCTTCCACATCCAGTCTGTCCCGGAAGTCGTCGGTCCATCTAGCTGGGGAGCGTCCCACACTACGCTTGCCAAAACACGGTCTCCACTCCAGAACTCGTTTGCTCCACCGCCTAACAAACCGCCAGCAGCGATTCAGGTATGAAATTGTCCGGAAAAGAACCGGAGTTATCGACATAGCTTGCAGAGTAAGCAAGCTGGAGAGGCAATGGAGTGGCCATATTTGTCGGAGGACCAATGGCCGGTGAAGCAGACGAGTTCTGGAGGTAAAGGCACGTGAAGGAGAGTGTGGGCCTCTCAACATTTAGGTGCTTACTAGGTACCGCCTTGTTTGTTGAAGGACCGACTCTGCTTAGCAATAAATAAACATATGTACCTAAGTCAAAATCACTGAAGGAAGGAATTTTTGAACCAAAGAAATATTTGTTTTGTAAACGGAAATTAAAAAGAAAAAAAAATCCACAGGTAAACTATTTTATAACTACACATTACGTTATTTTTAATTATAATAAACTCCACTTATTTCAATTATTCAGGTCATGAATGAATGTATCGGATTCTGAATATTTAATTAATGCACTCGGTACGAAAACGATCGGCTCGTCCAACCTTAAAGAGACTTGTATATTTGGGTTGCGGAGGTTGTTTCGTGACATACTGACATACAAATACAATCCTCTGTATTCTCTGTGGTAAATGATACGAAAGAAAATATTTTTTTACGATATTATCATCTGCCTAGGCTTTCCCAACTATGTTGGGGTCGGCTTCCAGTCTAACCGGATGCAGCTGAATACCAGTATTTTACATGGAGCGCTTGCCTATCTGACCCCCATAACCCAGTTACTGGGTAATACGATACCCCTTGGAAAGACTAGTTGTCAGACTTTCGGGTTTCTGACGACCCGTAACGACTGTCAAAGATGCACAAATGACAGCTGGGACCAACGGCTTAACGTGCTTTCCGAGGCACAGAGGGGTATTGGTATGTAAAGATGGTCACCCATCCATATTTTTTAACGATAAAATGAACTACATTTTTTTGCGTACTTTAGATATGTTTTTTTTTTACGTTTTTGAGTATGAATGTCGATGGCTAGAAGAGTAGGGGAGACCAAAGAAACGATGGATGGACTGTGTGAATGATGATATGGTTAGCAAGGGTGTGACTACGGAGATGACGACTGATAGAGAAGCGTGGAAGAAAAAGACATGTCGCGCTGACCACAAATAGATCCTGCCAGGGGTGCGGGTTGTTCGAAAGAGATACCGCGGCCCCTGGCACACAGGCAACTGAAGAAACACGGGTGGGTTTTAGTCAGTAAATGTCTGACACGCCCTCCTGCTCCACCCAGAGCGGGAGAAGTTATTTAGTTATTTGTTGATTTCCCACCCACAAAAAAAATCCAAATAGATTGGGATAGCAGGAGAATGATGATGATATGGTTTTTTTTACGAGGAACAGAAGAAATGACTGAAAATCAAACAGGTGGCACCTGCATCTGTAGTACACCCACATATCGCAGGTTATAATTAAATCCCATGTAATAGGGGCGAGCCTATTGCCGGGCACAAATCCAGACTCCGGGCTCCTACTCAAAAATTCCATATGGAAAAACCCAGTAACACTATGCACGGCCCGGAAATCGAATCCAGGGACCTCATGCTCAGAAGTAGCGATTGCGACCACTAGGCCAACGAGTCTATAATAACAGGGAGACCTTATGTATTCCTAAAGCGCAATACATACCAAAGTTGCCGACCCGCTGACACAAGCCGGCCGGCAATATGCCATTTCATATAGGCTGCCCGGTCTTTTTTTCATATAGGCCGCTGGATTGTGTCGGCGTGTCGGCCAGCTTTGGTGTGTTTGGCGCTTAAGAATTACGAAAGCGGTTACTGGTTGATTTTAGAGTCAACAGCGGAAAACGAGTTATCTACATACTTGGTACTTTATGCAATAAAAGTATTACGAAATGAAAATACTCTTTGAAGGCGCGTTTACTTTGGTCGAGTAAACAGTCCAGTACTACTAGCGGTGGAGTTACTTAAAAGTATTATTTTTGCGAGTCTAATGTGACCCCAATGCAAGTGGCAATCTTGTTTACAAGGTTATTCTGAAAATTACAAATAGTTTTTGATAATTATTTATTTATTTGCTCTCATGCACATCACACATACACAATATATTGTATTACTGTCGGTTTTTGATAATTATTTATTTATTTGCTCTCATGCACATCACACATACACAATATATTATGTTACTGTCGGTTTTTGTACATAAACCCTTTTAGGGCACTGCAAAGCACAATGTTGCTGGTTTGCTGTTGAGTTTATCATCATTGAATTAACATATCACACAATTACCAACTATTAACGAATCGAATATTATTATTACGAATTATTAACTAACACAATACATTACATTTCATTTGTGTATAAAAAGATAAAAAAATACACGTATCGAAGTCATTATGATCTGCCAGGGGTGCGGGTTGTTCGAAAGAGATACCGTGGCCCCTGGCACGACAGGCAATTAATGGAACACGGGTGGGTTTTAGTCAGTAAAAGTCTGAGACGCCAGGCTGCTCCACCCAGAGCGGGAGAAGTTATTTGATGATTACCCACCCTCAAAAAAAAAGTCATTCATCTGCCTAGCCTTTTCCCAACCATGTTGGGGTCGGCTTCCAGTCTAACCGGATGCAGCTGAATACCAGTATTTTACATGGAGCGACTGCCTATCTGACCTCCACAACCCAGTAACTGGGTAACACGATACCCCTTGGTAAGACTGGTTGTCAGACTTTCGGGCTTCTGACGACCCGTAACGACTGTCAAAGATCCACAAATGACAGCCGGGACCAACGGCTTAACGTGCTTTCCGAGGCACGGAAGGGTCTTGGTATGTAAAGATGGTCACCCATCCACGGACCAACCGCGGCAAGCGTAGCTTAACCTGATCAATCGACCCGTGCAGCTATTGTTACTTAGCCACAAGCCCCTCAAAAAAAAAGTCATTATGATCTCCAATTATGAGTAAATAATTAAATTACCAGGGGCATAAGTTTTAAATACCGGCTGCGCCCCCGCCGTTTCACCTGCATAAGTCTCGATCGCGTGGGAATATCGAGATAAAAGTATTGTAAATCCTAATACTGGTCATGGTCTACACATCTGCTAAATTGCATCCAAATCCGTTCAGCCGATTTAGTGTGAAAGCGTAATAATAAAACAAACACAAAAATCGAATCTTTTCTCTATAGAATATTGGTTTATAAAAACCGACAAGCGACAGGTGATAGGCCACAATCCGACAACTTTACAAGGTTCTATCATTATTTTCATTTATAATTTCTTGACAAATATGTCGCATTGTCAGTTGGGTATAAAAAGGGCCCAGAAGTCATTAAATGCAATGTGTTTCTCATAGAATGTAACTTAATTATAATCATAATTATCCTTATTGCGAATCATGGTTGTGCCTAATAATATTACAAGGTTTCTGTCACTATAAAGCTGATTTATTTATTTTAAGCCTATTAGAATCTAATAGGCTTTATCATAGCTATATATTATCTAAATAGCTGTTAATTTGGATAAACATTGAAATTGACAGCAGCATTTAAGTTAATTGGAATTCCAAAAATCGGCCGTTACTCAACTCTTCGACTAGTAGTAGACCAGTTACTGTATCGATGTAAACGGACCACGATAGCCGGGAAAACGTTCTAAGTAGATAAAATAGACTATCGTTTCGAATTGACACGCTAATATGATTTACTCACTTTTCTCGTATTAAAACCGCAAAAATGTTGATAAAATACTTCCAAATTACTTAAATAATTACGTCTGCTGATACTGGAACAATATCGTCGTGAATTAAGACACAAAATACACAATATGGCGCCCGAAAAACAAGTTTTATATACAATTTTTAAGACACCTTTCACTTTACCTGCCAAGGTTTGTCCGGACACAGCCATTGCGGCCGCAGCGAAGAATATTACACACAAAACCTTCATTTTTAACTTAAATACACTTTAGTTATCACAGAAAACTATTTATTTATAACTTAATACATTAGTTTCAAACTTTGAATAAAGTTTTGTACAGTTTCTTTTTAAATTTTCAAAATGTCACGGCGATGGCGCGACGCATGCGCGCTCGCGGGTTGTGGCGAGTGGGGCGTTGGTGTTGCCAAGTTACGACGAAGAATTTCCACGAGTTTGAAATAATAACTTGGCAGATAAAACATATTTCAAAAATAAATATATTTTCCACTTAATCATGTTGGGAGACCAATACTTTAATATCTGAATATCTTTTATCTTATTCTATTGTAAAAAATGTTTTTTGTTTTTACTGAAAATATATTTTAATTCTGTTCAAATATTAAACGATGATATTGTGAAGGAGTAATCGCAATTACGTAATTTTTAGAACCAAAAATTTTTTTTGTAGGTCTTTAATTAAATATTCTTAGTGGGAAAAGGATAAACAGATTTTTTTTAAGGTCTTAAATATTCACTAACAGGACAACAAATAACCGTATTTTAGGGAAAATGTTATAACTTGGCAATACTATTACCTGTCACGTCTGATAAACACAGTCGCAGTATTATTTAAACTAAAATGAAACGAATGTTTCTTGTTACAAGGTTCAATTTTCGATGTTTCCTAGAAACAGTACATTCACATTGACACTATGCAAGTAATTAGTAGGAAGTTTAATTACGAAATACTTTTGAAAATCATTCGTAAATTATGGGTAACTATGTAATTATAAATGTATTAAGTTCCCAAGCTACAACAGTACAAAGCCTTTTATTTACTGACAATGCTGGCAGGTTGTGAGTTCGAGGCCCAGCCTGTAGCAAACATTAAGTATACTTGTATTTGAGTTTTGATTTAATGTAAATTTTGTCTTTGTTATTTTGCAATTTTGTTACTTTTGAAACTTTAATCTATTATATTTTAAGCTACCAGCCAAGCAGATAATTATTGTGGAATGCAAGAATAGGGTATTGCACCCATTTTTGCAAAGTGTATTAATTAGTTTCTAAAATGCTATATTTTTATTGAATCGATTAGTGCCATAATAATAGCATTCAAATTTTACATTTTCATATTTCACGCGTTATTTGACGAAAACCCTGAACGCAGTGGACTCCATATTGCTCTGTGGGACGTCAGTTTTGCTGTGTAAACAAATGCGCTGATATTTTGTAAGTACATATGTTATTTGTTTATAATTTAAAAAATGAGTTATTATTCTATTTATCGTTGGTTTGCTGTTCCTGAATGTAAGATATTATTTCAATAAAAAATACTTTGGTTACGAAAATATTATGAGTACAAAGTTGTTCAGTTCATTAGTTTAAACAGCGGTATGACGTAATAACATGGCGTTACTATTTCATAATGTCCAAAAACAGATTAAAAAAACTGAAACCTTTGAATTGAATTTTAACATTTATTTAGTTATTTCATTAACTAAAACGAACATTTTCCGACTGTTTTTTACGTAAGCTATCTCAATAATATACATTATAGTTTCTCATATAGATTAAAATACCCTATTGATTATAACGACTTACTGTCAGCAGAAAATGAATTTAAGTGACAGCCTAGTGGGATAACTTGGTGAAATAACGATGACCTGATGAAAGCCGCCGGAATCCGGTAGATGCGAGAAGCTCGTCACCGGTGGAAGTGGTGATGCTCCGGGATGGCCTATTTCCAGCAGTGGATATCTTTGCAATGATGACGACTATCAGTCAGTAGTACCCTCTTCTAAATCACCTTTCATAATACTTCAACAAACTTCTACTGCAGGCTTAGTACGAGCACCGGTTTGTCAACGGAAGAATAGACATGACTATTAACTAAATGATGTACAATAGGAGAAGATAGCTATGTTTTTCTATTAATTATCACAGTTATGCGTTCTAAACGAATCATGGTTTTGTAGATAATTTACACTATAATAATATTTTTATAATTATAATTTTAATATAATATAATATAATAATTAATAATATAATAATAATAATATTATAAAGAGGAAAGATTTGTATTTTTGTATGTAACGAATAAACTTAAAAACTACGGGACCGATTTCTAAAATTCTTTTGCCGTTATAAGTTAAATTATCTTTATTTATCCCAAAATATTTAAAAAAAATGTCCACCCGTGTGAAGCCGGGTCGGGCCACTAGTCGTAATATACTTTGTGCCCGTCGAGTAGAAAGTTTCTTGTCAGTCTGATTTTGACAGTTTGGGAAGAAATGTTCTTCTGAAATAGTCTACATTTATATGGACCTAGACAAAGATCGTTAGAAACGAAAGACAAAGTGACAGATTGTAGAAGGATATCTACGGTGCGATGTGAAAAATGGAGTACGGTGTGAAATTTCACTTTATATTGAAAAAGCCGGAAAACCACTGTCTATTCTTCGTAAAAATAGAAAGCGTCATGCTAAGCCCGCTGGTGAAATATTTAGGGAACAGCTGCTTTTTCATATTTCACCTGTCGAATGAACATTTGAATATTTGTACACCACCGGTATTAGCGTAACACACTAACAGTAGTAGACTGTAATTTTGACAGTTCAACAACATTCATTGCGTTATTTATGTGGTTGAGCAGACAAATTTTTCGAACATATGAAGCAATGGATTACTAATATCCTTCAAAATTATTCAGATTGTGACTAATAGTGTATTACGCAATAAAGGTGCAGAATTTATAAGTAAACATCATGCTACGTAAAACTACAGTTTTTAACCGACTTCAAAAAAAGGAGGAGGTTCTCAATTCGACTGTATGTTTTTTTTATGTTTGTTACCTCATAACTTTCGACTGGGTGAACCGATTTTCATGATTCTTTTTTTATTTGAAAGCTGGTGCTTCCCGTGTGGTCACAATTCATATAGATCTGATGATGCGTTTCGGAGACAGACAACGGAACTCTTCAAAAAATAAGAGTAAATAAACCGCGATTGCTGCTATCGCTTAAATATGCATTGTTTTGACTCCAAGGATGATGAAATTTTGAATTAGTGGGGTAGGTACTATAACTAAAAAGTGAAAAATAAAAACTTTTTCCAAAAAAACAACCGACTTCCGAAAAAACACTACAAAATGAAAAATAACTTGAATTTCGGAAGGCGGTGACAACAAATTTAAAATACATATCCAAAGTCACTGCCTTCCGAAATTTAAGTTATTTTTCACTTTATAGTGTTTTTTTTTAAATGACAAGCAAAGCCGATATCGACTATTCAGCCAATGTCTAAAGTGAATTGTAAAAACAAATGTGCATGATAAAAACAAAAATAAAAAAAAGCAACAACTGGAGACACTAGTATTTTTTTTTTTCGATTGATACAGTAAATCAGGTAGGTATTTAGTTGAGACCTTATACACCATGACATTTTAGTCGTCTTACAAAGGTGGTCCACTCATTGTATCTGACATTAAATACCTCTACACACGATAAAAAAAAATGTTACCATTAATTAAGATACTAGGTTCAGACAAAAATAAATAATGCTTTAGAATTATAAAACACCCTCCCTGTTAATAATGTTAACGTATCAAATGGTAGAAGATATCTACCGACCGCACAAGTCGAGCAGATCATTCCATCTCAATTACATTCCATCATTCATTCTATCTAAACAACAGGATGTTTCAAACTACGTCATGCGTCTTAGTGAATGATATTTTAAAAATATCATTTTTTTTTTAATAAATGATTAGTAGTCATTGGATGGGATGGTAGGATCGGATAGGTACAGACGCCAGTACATCAAGCTACCCCAAACTGTTAGATTTTTCCAATTGAACTTGAACCTTATGCTTATGTAGTAAAATTGAAAACGTATCAAAGAAATTTGACAGATTGGGGTAGCTTGTGTTGCTAGCGTTTGTACATGAAGTGGGCTGCCGTTGTACGACGACTAAAATGTCACGGTGTATTTCTGCCATTTCTCTGTACAGTGACAACCAAACTGACCGTTACCTTCACAGAATGTCAAACTTCGTGGTAAATGGACGGTACGGAAACATGGTTGAATAATTATAATAGTTATAGAGCGCTTTTTTTGTTTTAAACCACGCTGTGTACAGGGTGGCAGCGACATCGACGCAAAACTGTCGAAATTCACACTCGAACGTAATAAAATCGCGGCGGGATAAAAAAAAAATTCTTATACCACGAGTAAAGGGAAAATTCCGAAAAATAAAAAAGGTGAAAATTAAGATAAATTTTGGTACTTACAAGTTTTCGCGAAAATCTAAATTTGCCCATATCTTTTTATCGTGTTGATTCAGGACCTTGATTTTTATACACCTAATAGGAACTATAGACCTCAGGTATAAATTTCAACTTGGTAGGTCCACTCGTTTCTGAGAAAATCGGTGGCGACACACGGACAGACAGACGGACAGATGGACTAGAGAGTGATCTTATAAGGGTTCCTTTTTTTACCTTTTGAGATACGGAACCCTAACATCATATATTTCAGGCAAAAACCATAAGTATTACAAATGAAAGTAAAATTTCACAATGCTGCCACAGAAAGGATTAAAATGTCACTAACAGAATAAAAATTTAAACTAAAATTATTTAAAATTATTTGCGCATTGGATTTGAAACTCTCGGTGTTAAAACGAGCATTGAGAATTCAATGAAGTGCGTCTCAACGCGTCGAAAATCGATCAGTGTGTTTTACTGTTCGATTTTCAACTCTCGGCGCTAAAGAGTACGTTGAAAATCCAGTGCGCGGAAAAATCCCGCCGCGATTTTATTACGTCCCTGTGAATGTCGGCTCAGATTGGATTCAGTACATCATTATGAATCACCGCGTTGTTTTCCGTTTATTAAAAAGAAAGAAATGCATTTCCATACATTTTAATCAAGTAGGTATTGCACTTTTCTATGAAACAGCTGCATTTTTTTTTTTTTTCTAGGCAATCATGTGTTTTTATGTTTACAATTTCCACGTCGATCCCTACCTACCACCCTGTGTTTACAGGGTGATCAGGTGCATCCTGTGGACTCGATATTGTAATTGGGACCAACGATTTGGAACGAAAAGGGTTTTATTTTTCAATGAGCCCGCCCTCTGACTTCCTCTGGCAAAAACATTTATAATTTGTAGGTTAAACATGACGACTTTGTTCTCTAAATTGGTAGGCAGACATGTATGGTGCTCGTATATAAGGTCAAATTAAATTAGACATGCCTACACTATTTTAAAAACCATAAGCATAGCATAATGAGATTATAACGCTCCTTCTGGGACACAGGCCTCCTCTCTGTGAGAGGGAGTGGGCCGTAATCCACCACGCGGGCCCAGAGCGGGTTGGTGTCATTTAGACACAATATGTCTTCGATTTTTTTTTTAGTCCTAGGACATGCCGTTTCCTCAAGATGTTTTGCTTCATCGTTTGGATTTGAAAAAGGCTGTTCTTAATTTCTTAAATACTTACTAGCTTTCGCATTCGGAACCGCCCGCGCGGATATCGGTCATCGCGGAAAAAGTAGCCTATGTTCTTCTCCATATCCCAGGCTATATCTCTGCCAAATTTTATGACGATCAGTTCAGCAGTTTAGACGTGAAAGCGGAACAGACATAGGTACATAGTTACTGGCGTTTTTTTAAATATTTAATAGGGATTTTGAATGTTTCGTTGCATTTCTTACTAGTTATTTAGAAATTTATAATCAGAATATCTGTGCGCCGTTGACGGCAAGAGAGCGTATAGCGTTCATTTTAGTGTCATCTGTAATTTTTGTTACATTTTTTTTTCTATGAAATGTGGCTCTAGATACTATAGCTACATCTCTGCCTACCCGTTGGGCGAGTACAGGCGTGATGTTATTTTCAATATAAACAAAAGCAATAAATAACCCTTGCAAATTCCCAGAGCATCTAGTCAACGCTTCACATTCTTGAGAAATGAATAAATTCTAACAGTACTATAAATATGTACCGCACGGCTCCACATCAAGCTATAAATTTCCAGTTTACGCTGAACTCGCATTTTACAGAAATTCCATACAATGCGAGATCAGCTTATACTGGAAATGTATAGCTCGATGTGTAGTCATGTGTACGTATTGGAATTTAATAATACGATACCTTATGTATCGTGTATGTAGGTATGTAGCTCGAGTATTTTTACTGATACTGCAGGTCGGCTGTGATTTTTAGGGTTCCGTACCCAATGGGACTTTATTACTAAGCCTCCACTGACCGCTGTCCGTCCATCCATTTGTCTGTCAGCGGGCTGTATCTCATGATGCGTAATAGGTAGACCGTTGACATTTTCACAGAATGTGTAAATCTGTTGCCGCTATAGCAACAAAAAATCAAAAAAATAATTACAAAATCAAAAAACCGGACTACCTAAAAAGTGAACTTTAATTAAAAATATGGAAACAAGAAGCTCGTTTTAAAATATGATAGTACTTTTTATTTCACAGTTTTTAGTAAATATAATTATTTTTAACATTAATGAGACCTATTTATGAAACACTTTATTTTGATACGCCACACAATAGGTTTTAGGAAAAAAACATTTTTCAAGTCACAATATGGCGCCAAAAATCGGCCCTTTTAATTTTGATATCCCAGTGTCACTCATAATTAAGACGAATCTAACGGCACCTCTCAAGCTGAAATCAATCAAGCCGTTTAGGCTACAGAGCGTGTCAAAGAAATATACAGACATACATACTAGAAAAACATAACCCTCCTTCTGGCGCAGTCGGAAAAAAATAAAATAGTGGGTCTCCATACCTACAAGAAACGTTTTTGCCTTATGATACGGTACCCTACACATGCGAGTCCGTCTCACACTTGGCCGGTTTTATTTGCATCGGCAATATTCTGACTTTGTAGATCCACATATTACGCCACACTTATTGTCAAATTTTCCCAATTGAACATGCACCATATATTTGTGTCATAAAGTTGAAAATCTATCAAATACATCATTATTTAAAAAAAACCATTTGCATAATAAAAAAAATAAGAAAATATCATTCACTAAGACGCATGACGTAGTTTGAAACACCCTGTTATGGAGATGGAATTAATGATGGAATGTAATGGTAGGTAGGTAGATATCTTCTACCGCTTGTTACGTAAATATTTTTAACAGGGAGGGTGTTTCATAATTCTAAAGCATTCATTATTTTTCTTTATACCTATTATCTTAATTAATGGTAACAATGTTTTAATCGCGCCTAGAGGTATTTTATGACGGATACATTGAGTGGACCGGACCGCCTTTGTAACACAGAAGAAACAGTATAGGATAATTACTTGACTTGAGCTGTTGAGAGAGATCGAGAGGTTATATGGACAATTATACACGTCAACAAGTAACCCCGTTACGAATCTGGCAAACGACCCAAGAGCTAGCGCTATTGACCCGACACTATACCGAAGACATCAGAACGTCAGCTTGTACGAGATTAGGATGGCTCTGGAAGCAGCTTATAAAAATAAACAAGGAGCCGTGTGATGACGGAATTACGGCCGAACTCCTGAGGGCCGGCGAAAACCCTGTTCTTGAGGCCCTCCATAACTTGTTTGATTCCGTCATACTCAAGGGCAAAACGCCACAGGCATGGAACAGAGGTGTGATCTGTGTTGGTACTGTTCTTTACGAAGGGTGACAATACCCTTCTTAAGAATTATAGACCCATTTCACTTCTGAGCCATGTATACAAGCTGTTTTCAAGAGTCAAGTCAACACCGGGAGGTGTTGACGGTTTTTTAATCCTATCTCTACATGTTCGAAAGTTATGAGAATTTTTAATACATTGATACCAGAACAAATTGAAACAAACACATCACTCAGAAGAGATTTATCGTGTTATTGGCAAGTAACGTGGAAAGTTATTGACCTACGTAGTGCGGTGACACGTTTGTTATGACTTGAATTTAAGAAACATATGAAACCGAAAATTTGCTAACAATTCTTAGAGTATTTTATTTTGAGGTGAAACTATATATGGTATAGTGATTCTATACCAGCTGTTATCTTTAATGCTTAAGGATAGCAATAGGGTTTCTGTTACACCCTGTATAGATATTATAACAATAAACTTGTGTTGTGGTTGGTTGTCTGTGTATCGATCGCTTTTGCATCTAAAGACCTTCAAGTTTTTATTCCTTGATATTTAGGTACTCAGACCACTATTATAACTAAGATATTGGCAAATAAAGACATGTTTATCGAAACAGCAATTTTTTTTAAAGTATTGTAATATTCGAATTATTCGAATATTACACGAAAAAAATCGAATATTCAAATATGAAAACTCCGAATATTTACAAGCCCTAGTAGGTACTGAATCCATGGTCACAGGTTGAGCGTCGATGGCCCTGCGTCCCTGTATAGAAGATAGATTACCCCAGCTCAGGTAAGATTGTCTGAATACAAATAAAAACAAAAGAGGGTCGTTGTCATGTATTTGTAGAACAAATTGAGATAAAAGATGTTTTCTTGCTCAGCTGTGAGGGGCGATTTATGGACTAAGGTCGGAGTTAATAAACTGGACACTATGTGAGAATGTTTATTTAAAGTGTTTATTATAAAAGATAGTTAAATAAAAAATAATAAATACTCGTTGTATTTTGTTCCGTTTATTCAATTTACTACTTATTATAACATATTTTTAAATATTTTAAACAATTTTAAAATACATAAAATAGTGATCCGCTGGCATCGGGAGCAGGGTTCAAGCTACCGGTGGTTAGGGCTCCAGAGACAGGAACCTCCCCACGATGCAAGCCGTATCAAAGAGTACTACCTTCTGAATCAGGCCTTTGATCCAACCGTCTAACAAGAGCCTCGAGAGATGTTGTTCAAGGCTTTCGGCCATCAGTCCATTGGCTGATACGACAATCTGCACAATGACGGCCGAGTTAACATTCCACATGTCAACAACCTCATGTGCTAAGTCGAGCTATTTAATTTGCTTCTTTCTCAGCTTTCACGAGGTTTCCGTCATACGAATTGATAATATCGATTATCATTGTGCGGCGCGCTAACCGATCTATCACCACTATATCAGGCTTATTGGCTACAATAGTCCTGTCAGTAATAATAATAATAAACCGTTTATTTTCAGGTTACAAAGACCATAGACAAATACCTTAACCTAAATATACATATTATTTATAACAAATTGTGTTAATAAAACTTAAAACTTAGTTGCACTAAGTCTTTGTGCGTTCCGGTGGCACTTGTCCGCGAAAGCGGCGGAATACCACATCCTGTGGCCAAAAGCTTTCTTCCATCACCAGATTCAGGTAGCATGTCGGTATGCGCAGCACAAACGCCTTAAAGTTGACGTTGCGATTCGACTCCAGCAGCTGCACTCTTGGCGCGTAATTCAGCCTTTGGCACACGTACTTCACGATGTCTTCCGCGTCGGTGGTGTAGTGAAGACAGGAAATATACACCGTGGTATTCAGCTTCGCAGCACGCAGTTTTTCGTTGAGCTCCGTAGGAGCCTTGCCGCAGTGGTTCTTACCGCTACTCTGTCGGCGCTTCCTCCTTTGCACCGTCACGAAGCCCATCGAACCCAGTAGGTACAATGACATGGTCATTTTCAAGAACTGGGTCAGGCACATAGTTGTAATACTCTACCTCAGAATCCACAAGTTTATATTGCAAAGCAAGTTGCTGGTGAATAATCCTGGCTACTTGGTTATGCATGTGCAAGTACTCGCCGTTGGTCAGACGAGAACAACCAGAGATAATATGTCTGATGGACTCACCCGGACGGTGGCATGCCCGACTCACGTCAACCGTCCCGTCCTTCATACTATGTCTTCGGTAGTTATTCGTCAAGATAACTTCATCCATAATTGCACGGACGAAACCTTCAGTTTCCCCGGAAAGGGGAAATTTTATTATTTGTTACAAAATATTTTAGTGGACGCCTTTGATCTTCTTAGCGTATCGATGGGAAAAAAAACAACCATCTTTGGCTTTGGCTCAGAATTCAGCTGCGCGAACTCCGCTCACTGACGCAGTCATAAGATCGTCAAATGATTGTCAAAGTAGACGCCATTAAAAAAAGCCATTTAAATATTGCTTTGATTTTTTTTTTCTTTATTTATTTAATACTTTACGCACAGAAATGTACATAGGCGGACTTAATGCCATAGGCATTTTCTACCAGTCGACCTTTGGGTGATGCAGAGACAAACAAACAACCATCTTTGGCTTTGGCTCAGAATTCAGCTGCGCGAACTCCGCTTCACTGACGCAGTCATAAGATCGTCAAATGATTGTCAAAGTAGACGCCATTAAAAAAAGCCATTTAAGTATTGCTTTCATTTTTTTTTCTTTATTTATTTATTTATTTATTTATTTAATACTTTGCGCACAGAAATGTACAAAGGCGGACTTAATGCCATAGGCATTTTCTACCAGTCGACCTTTGGGTGATGCAGAGACAAACAGTGGTAGGTGCTATCAAATAAGTGGTGTATAATTATTATTCAAATATAACTAAATATACTCATATTATACCTCAAAAAAAAAATATTTCTTATATATATTTTTTTTTTCTTTACAGTTGTACACACCCCACACAACTTCGTATACCTTCCCTTGCTAAGAAAATAACAGTGACATACATTTGAGTCACTAGACTACCAAGGCGCTCAAATATAGTAGCAAAATAACATAACATCACGCCTGCAATCCCCAAATGGTTCGGCAGAGTTGTACCTGTAGTTCACCAGTTATGTTTTAGGGGACGAGCCTATTGCCGTCAACCGGGCACAAAATTCAGACTCCGGGCTGCCACTAAGAAATACCTCATCGTTAAACCCAATAACGCTTTCCCTGACATGGGAATCAAATTGAGTACCACACTTACCGACTCGACCGAAGCGTTCACTAAACTTACACAAAGCAGTAAAAAATTTTAGGCAAAATAAATCCTGCTAATTTCCTACTAATTTTAAAGGCTATATGTTTGGACATTTGTTACTTAATCAAGCCGGGTCCGCACGTGTGTAACGTACACGAGCGCTAATTTTGCCGATAAACTGTCACGCAGCTTGGCAGGTTTATGGGATTTGTACAAGTTTAGGTCCAAATAAATGTTTTTTTTAAATCTCAATCAATCAATCAATCAATCAGTATATATGCACTCTGTCTGTGTCTCTGTCTGCAGAGAAACACGCGCACGCAGCACGGCTTACAACAATTTAGCAAAAAGTGTCGTTACAAGTTTTGGTCTTAATTACAAGTGACGTTACAACTTTTGGTCTTAATTTTTTCCGTCTAGCCCCCTTTCGCAACGCGCGATAAGGAACTTCGTTCCAAAATAGATAGAAATAAAAGTAGCTTCAGCTATTATGACCTTCCTATTCGGCATGTTCGTAGCAACTGAGTGGAAACAGCTCTTGCAAAAGATTCGCTTACCCGATTCGCGTTGAGTTCGTTTGCCGTCCACACTGTTGACACTAAATTACACTTAATCTTAAGGTACGCGGTACACACGTCTGGACCCCGCTTTACGCAAAAACGGCTGAACGGATTTGGACGAAATTTGACACACAGATAGCTTATAGCCCGGATTAACATATAGGATACTTTTTATCCCGGTTATACGTTCCCGTGAGATAATTTTCGACCTCCAAGCGGGCGAAGCCGATGGCAAAAACTAGTTAAAATTGAAATCTTCGTTCTAAAAAAATCTACACAGCTTCCGAAAAGAATCTTAATTCAACGAAAATCAGCTGTAGCAAAGTCTCCCTTAATAATATCACTTAATTTAGATTATGTCTCAACATTCCTATTTTTCCAACAAACTTGTAGAAATGGCCCCTAATTCTTGTACAACGTCGTTCAGACGTTTATATTAACGCCACAAATAAAACGGGAGTGGGCAGTGTATATCTGTAGCACAAATTAAGATGGAGGGGATTGTCAGACTGCGATCTGGGCTTATCCTTATTGCTTTACTGGTATAGCTCTGTGCGACAGTGGGAGCGATGAAAGTGAAGTACAGCTGTCCAAAGAGGACTCTGCTTCGGAAATCATCGTGTGTCTTCGGTTACACGAACGCGATTATGAGACCTAATTTATAGCTATTAAAAGTAATGAAGGACTTGTCTATTTTGGCTTACCATATTTACATAAATATAGATTCCAACTAGTCTGAGTCCGGAGCAGGTAACGCGACAAGAGAAAATTCATTCAAACGCGCACTGATTGGTACATTATGTACCTAGAATCAGGGGCGATCCGAGGGAGGCGTCCTACGGGTTATGACCCCTCCAAAGCCGTAAACGTTAACCTGAACATAGTATTTTTTTGAAAATATACTTAATAAATTTTCTTATTAATATGAAGGTAGTCTTTGTCCGTGACCCCTCCAAAGTCTTTGGCTGCGACCGCGCCTGCCTAGAATGCGCGGAAGTACAACACTTTGGCAGCTTTGCCTCTGTGGGGGTAATCCGTGGCGCGAAGTTCGTGTTAATTCGGAAATACGATGATTCCCGAAGCGCATACTTTTCTATGGAATGCTTTGAAGTGTCGACCAGTCGTTGAAAAATTTCCTTAAAATGTAGACGCGAACTCAGGCCCCATGACCTGAGCGTTTCGACCCCAAACGGGCCAAAACTGTAGTTACCCATAAGGTATTTGCGCCGCTTGAGAGTCTCAGCAGCCACAGCAGCGGTGCGAGCAGAGCTAGTGGTGCTTGGAACACGAGATGATACAAGGATCACCCACCTTCCAAGGCAATCATCACTACATACCACTAGCACTACGTATTATAAAACAAAGTCGCCTCCCGCGGCTGTCTGTCTGTCTGTTCGCGATAAACTCAAAAAATACTGAACGTATTTTCTTGCGGTTTTCATCAATAGACGGAGTGATCCATGAAGGTGGTTTAGGTGTAAAACTGTTAAGGTTTTGTGTAAATTGTTTGAAATATGACGATAATTGTAGAAGATGTCGGAAAAAATCCGGCCGACAGGGATCATTACTGGCGTGCGCCGCGTGAACATGAAAACAATACATTACCCAATTATTAATTAACACAAGTATAATCATAATTAGCCTATAATGATCCCATTGTTGGGACACAGACCTCATCTCAGTAAGAGGGAGCGGGCCGTAATCCACCGAGCCCAGTGTGGATTGGTAGATGTCGCATGTCTTCCTTTACCGGTTTGAGAAAAAAAAAATCTTTAAAAAAACTCATAGGATACTTTTTGTTCCCGTCGGAATATTTTCGATCTCCACGCGGGCGGAGCCGCGGGCAAAAGCCCTTATGCGTAAAGTAAAAGCATGGAAAAATACAGATTGTTGAATATACACCGTGACATTTTAATCGTCTTACAAAGATGGTCCACTCAATGTATCCGTCATATCATACCTCTAGGCGCGATTAAAACATTGTTACTATTAATTAAGATAATAGATACAAAGAAAAATAAACAATGCTTTAGAATTATGAAACACCCTCCCTGTTAATAATGTTTACGTATCAAACGGTAGAAGATATGTACCTACCTACCATTACATTCAATCATTAATTCCATCTCCATAACAGGGTGTTTCAAACTACGTCATGCGTCTTAGTGATATTTTCATGTTTTTGATTATGCAAATGTTCAAAAATTTTTTTTTTTTTGAATGGTAGTAGGTAGCTGGCATTGGGTACATGAAGTGGGCTGCCGTTGTAAGACGACTAAAATGTCACGGTGTATATCAAGAAATAAGAATACATGCTTTTTACAAATGAAAATAAACAACCGAACTCCTATCACCTCGGGGCACGATTTTGTAGGCTTACCTTTATAGCTAAGGAGGTTTTACACTGCCAGAAATTATTGTTATTTATAGAAAGACCTATCTAAGATAATTGGTGGTGATGTTAAAAACGTTTTTAATCAAATTCAAAATGCGGAGGCTCTCGATTCGTCTGTATTTTTTTTCGAGTGTGAAAATTGTTTTTCGATGGTATATTTACCTACACTGCCAGAAATTATTTTTAATTGGTAATGTTAAAAACGTTTTTAATCAAATTCAAATATGCGGAGGTTCTCTCGATTCGTCTGTATTTTTTTTTTCGAGTGTGAGAGTTGTTTTTTTAATGGTTGGGGTGTGTGTCTCAGGGGTGGTCTAATATAAATTTTATTAATGTTTCTAGTTTCGATAATACGTATGTAATAAATACACTTTGTGTATCTTGATAATGTTGTAATACTTCTTGGCACTATTGTTTACATAGCAAATAGTGGTGTCTGTCTAGGTACCTCAACTGAAAGGTAAAACATTAAAAAAAAACAAAAAAAAAAACATCCAACTTCTAAAAAAAGCACTAGGACGTGAAATATAACGTTGGCAAAAAACTAATATAACGGTTCCAAAGACTTCCGCAATTAAAGTGATTTTTCACAGAGTGATTTTTTGGAAGTCGGTTGTCTTTTTTTTGATAATTCCTTTTATCTTTAAATTTTCCTCAACTACTGCCTCGTTGGTATAGCGGTCGCAAACGCTTCTGCCTCAGCAGAAGTACTGAGGTCGTGCGTTTGATTCCCAGGTTGGTTAACGAGTCAATTATTCGTTTTTAGGGTTCCGTACCTCAAAAGGTAAAAAAAGGAACACTTATAAGATCACTCTCTTGTCCGTCTGTTTTCTATCGAGAATTCCTCATTAGCATCCGGAGTCTGGATTTGCACCAGGTTGATAGCATTAAATTCGCCTCCTCGTATGGGGCCATTCAAGTATTACGTAAGCACTACAGGGGGGCGGGGGGGTCTTTGCTTTGCTCATTTGTGATGACATGGGGGATGGGAGAGTCTGGACGGTATTTACGTCAGCAGTATTTTTTTTTTTGGATTTTCTACAAAATTTTGTCGATTTTGGTTGGAACACATATGGCAACACTACTTGTCTATGAATACTTCGAAGAAAACGATGTCGATATTCCAAAATCACACGAAAGTGAGCAGACAACATTGAGCAGCAAACATCCAATGTCATCGAAGACTTAGAGTCATGGATTCGTGTGTCATGGACTGGAGACTGTTAATTTGAATTAATATACCAACATTTCAAAAGAAGTTTGTTTTGTTCGTTAATTTAAATCGATTAAAATAACTGAATACCATCTCAATAAACTGTGCTGTAAATATTATATGCGTTAAAGTCCTCTGTTCCAAGCCTATGCTTATTTCTAGACTGCTGCTCATGAATCAATAAATAAACCAGAACACATTGAAAAATGCACGTACCAATGTTTACGTGAGCATGGGAGGGGGAGCTTTGCTTACTTTCGCTGACGAGGGGGAGGGGGGGTTAATAATTGCAAAAAATCTGCTTATGTAGTACTTGAAAGGTCCCTATGGGACTTTAACATTATTGGCAAATTGTAACTAACTGTGAATGTGAGTACTATGCGGGCTAGATTGAACACATGACTTTATAACTCGTCTGGTGGTTTTGAGCATTTTGTAAATGGCCTACGCAAATGTCCTGCAAATCCAGATTTGCTACCAGTAGCGTCTTGTGACGTCGTTGAGCTCCCTAAAATAGGGTTGAGCTACCGGTGACTGCTACATACATGCCGTCTGTTGACACAGGTCAGCTCAAAGCTGCAATGGCTCTTTCTTCAAAAGGCCTTTCCAGACATTGCTCTGCATTGTTAAACTCACATAAAATTCAAATAATATAATGTTTGGACTTTAAAAGAGACCATGACCTCTGAGTTTGTTTCGGCTTTTCTTCTCAGGGAACAGTCAGCTAGGAAATGCCGGCGCCATCTAGTTTTTAAAATATTGACCAACAAAATATTGACGTGTAAAAGTGTCTTTTAAGATCTACTTACATAAATAAACATTTCATTTCATAAACATTTAATTTCATTTCATAACCCTACACGGAAAAGAGGTGTGATGTCATGTTGATTTACCTTTAGATAAGACTACATTTTTTCCACACGAAACCCAACAAAGATAAGACTACCATTGTAATTACTGATCCTATATATTTATTTTCATTTATCACTGTTCAGGGAAAAAAAATGAATCACAAACACATAGCTCATTATAATCACATGATATAAAACCTTCCATAATAATAAATGGTTCATGTAAAATGATAACTCGATGCGATAATTGATAGCGTCGCACCGCCGCCCACGTGGTGTACTCACAGCTTTATCTGTGAAAGTGAATGAAATGTGGCAAGGGCGAGCGGTAGTATAGGGTGCTGAGTTCTGTAAACGTACTTAAGATCAAAGCAAGGTTACCGACATAGTCTAGCCTCTTCTTCGTAGCGTATCGATGGCAAAATGTCCAAACATCTTTGCCCCAAAATTCAGCTGCGCGAACTCCGCTCATGCCGCGGCAATACCTACGAGAAATGCCATTGATTATCGTGATGATCGACTTTAACCGTAGGTGTAGCCACAATTTATCGCGGGCACTCAAATTGCCATTTGACGTTAGGCGATAACTCGGGTGGCGGTCAAGTGTTGCCACTGAATTTATCGCATTTTTATCGCGATGTTGGGCATTGACATTGACCGTAGTGCGGCCCCAGCATCACTGACGCAGTCATAAGATCATCAAAAGCACAGGTGACGCATGCGGTGCAGAATGGTAAGTGGGTCATTGTCTATGGAGACATGCAGCATACACATTTGAGATCCGAGCCGTCCGTGAGCCCCCATCTGTGGAGATTGTCTTTGCTCCGGCCGACTTGTGTTCGAAGTCTATTTAAAGTTTTCGTAGTCGGCCACGGTAACGCGTGTAATATATAATACTAGCTTCTGCCCGCGACTTCGTTCGCGTTAAATGTCTTGCTCCCCGACCAACCCCGTCGCTCGCCTCGCCTGCCCGTGCGAATACTTCGTATTAGTGACTGTTTTCTCTTTGCTCAGCTCCTAAGGGTCTTAGCGTGATGATATATAGCCTATAGCCTTCCTCGATAAATGGGCTATCTAACAATGAAAGAATATATAATGTATATTTATAAAAAAAAGAATAGATAAGTCTAGAGACTCTAGAGAATTGCCAAACTTATTTGATAATGGGCGGGGTATATTGCTCTTGCAGTATCGACCACATTCTAGTAGGCGTTGATGGACCTCCAAAAAAGTCGACCGATGACCCACTGAGGATCACGGGGATCCGCTGGATGCGAGAAGCACGTCTTTCAGCTGAATGATGACTGATCACACAATTTTTTAGTCTTATTGTATGACGACACATCACGTGACTGGGTCGTTTTTTGGCCAAAGAATTAGCATTGCCATTCAACATGGCAATGCTGCCAGTCTTCTGGGCACGTTTCCTGATGACAGCGATGCGGACGAATACTTCGACGCCTAAGTGTCCTTTTGTTTTTGTATTTATTTGTAAATTTCGTTAGTAATTTTATTGTATGTTTTTCTAAAGCATTATTGCTAAAGTATCCTACTTCCGAATTTAATACCTATTATAAATGTGAAAATTTGTATCTTTAGTTGTTTGTAACTCAAGCACCTACAGGAACGAGAGTTTTTCCATTCCATCTACGGAACCCTAACAATAATGTACGCACGACTAGTCAGAGGTATTGTGATTTCAGTCGCGTTCGGGATCGCTCGCCGGTACTAGCGTGCACATTCAACCATTTGGATAAATTGTTTTATTGTTTGTTTAATATCATTGTTGTACGAACGATCATCTTCGGGGAAAGTATCTTTAGTTATAGGTAAGTTTGCCTGAAAATATTTATTGCGGGATTTTCAAAAGTTAACTTTTAGTTCTAGCCTAAAAGCTCTGAGCCAGTATTTGTATTTCCAACTTTATTTCGATTTCGATAAAGTTCTTAATACAATAATGACTAATTAGCATCTAAATTGTCGTTTTTGTCAGTTTTGTAAAAAGAACCGTAATTCGATTTCTATAGGTTCTTATTTCAAAATCAGGCGCGATGGTTTAAAACATACCTAAAGCAAAACCTTTTGTTTAAAGAAAAAACAAAAGAACAAATTTAAAAATTGTTTTATTTTTTATTTTTTAGATTTAGTGTTTCCGGGTACCAAATTCAATTCTGATGAAACGCCCGTGGTCCCCAAGGGTAAGACAGAGGTCTGCTTAAATAGGGGCCGAGCCCATGGCCAACAATCGACAGAATACCATTTTCCATTTTTTGTTTTCTTCATCTTTTTTTATCACGAGCTCTTGGGTTCGATTCCCAGGTCGGATAAAGTGTTATTGGTGTTTTATATCTGAAATTTCTCAGTAGCAGCCCGGAGTCTGGTTTAGGGCCCGGTTGATGGAAATAGGCTCGCCTCTACAAAACTAAACCTCTGCCTAACTCTTCGAGGAAGATAGAAAAGATTTTATGTTCTGTTGAAACGAAATTATCACATTTGAAGTGACTCATATGGGACTCAAATATAGCTGGTGAAATGTAGATGTACTATAGGTCACCTCTGCCTAACCCTAAGGGGAAACATGGCGTGATGTTATGATATGTGTTATAATTTAAAGAGCGTTCTCCCCACGCGGGCTGGCAACGGCGCATTTATGGCGGTTTTTCGTGATTATTTCATTAAAATTAAATACAAACAAAAGTAAACATTTTTTCAGCCATGCACTAGATCATTGGTATTTTCAAATTTGTATGTTATTTATTACAGTTATTGTGGTATTTACTTATAAAAATCGACATACTTACCGTCAATTATTTTCTATTTGCATTACTAAGTACGATTTGTTTTTATTAAAGAGTAAATGCTAAATATAATAATAATAATCAACGATCTAGTGCTTGGCTGAATAAAAATAGTACTATTGTTTGTATACATATAATGGCATAATCACGAAAAACTACTATAAATACGTTGTTGCCAGCCCGCGTGGAATAAACGCTCAATTTTTCATCAAATATCAGTCTTCTCCCGCTCAGCATGGACCAGGGTTCCCAACGCCCAGGGAGTCTCCTGCAGAGACTAAGGCCGTGAGGGCGCATATACTGCTTCTCCTTTGACCGGCCTGCACTGTCCTCCTATACCTGTTATATCACTGTAATTTGTTAACATTGTAAAAGTCAATTATTTTTAAAAGAGTAACCGTGGAGTTTCTTGCCGGCTCTTCTCCATAGGAAGCGACAAATTGGAACCGTGCACCTAGCTTCTGACGTTTCATAAGTGCCCTTGCAGGTTTATGTGAAATAAAATATTTTGATTCTGATTATGATATCACGCCTGCGGTTATATCATTATCATCATCATAATTTCAGCCGACAGACGTCCACTGCTGGACATAAGCCTCCCCCAAGCACCGCCACTTCGACCGCTTCTGTGGTCCCCGCATTCAGCGGCCTTCACAAGGTCTTCCAACGCTACATCTTCCGGTACGTGGTCGCCACTCCAGAACCTTTCGGCCCCATCGGTCACCTGGGGGCCTAAAAACGCCACATTAAGTGATTCCTCTAAAAGCAATTCACTTCCTGAATTCCCCTATGATTTTGTCTCATTATTAATATTGTCTGTACGGAAACAGAATACTAAAATAAAAAGCCATTAAAAAGTTAAGAGCAAACAAAGATTAGTTTTTCTTGCTAATTTGACCTAACTTTGGGCGTGTTTAAGTAATAAAAGAAGTGTAAAATCTGAAAAATCAAGTCGGTACCGACAAAGTTCAGATAACGAAAAGTTCAATAAACTTTATTGGTAATTGATTTATGCAGTGGTTTTTACATAAAACCCGATCTTCCGAAGGACTTTTCTTAATTTTTACGCGCCTGTTTTACTATAAATGATCCTGCATCTCACTCAATAACGTTGTGCGCGTAGACTAGCGTCTAATTTTGCTCATCACTGATACTACCTCTGTCAGACACGATGCCTGGTAAGACAGCATGCTTTTTAGCCAGGCCCACCAGTGAGTTCGAGCCCGCGACTAGGTTCCCCTTAATAAAACAATTCATAATTTGATGACCATTTTACGAGTTTCCATACAAAATTCTTTGAGAGTTTTGTATGGAAACAAATGAATTGCGTGCTGTCTACGCAGATAATATTATGAATTGTCAGTTTGTGATCATTTTACGATTTTTAAATATGATTCATAATATTTTCCTATAGTGATTCTGCCAAAGCGGCCTTTCTAGACGCCCTGTTCTACGAGTAATGCCATAAGTGTGCCATGCCCACTGTTAGGCAATTCTTCGGGCTATGTCGGTTACCTTCGGTCTTGTGCTGATCTCGTGATGTTATTTTACATATCAAGGTCAAATCAATCTGCTGAACCCTTTCCCGTCTATGTTGGGGTTGGCTTCCAGTCTATCGTATGCAGCTGAGAACCACTATTTTACATGGAGCGACTGCCTCTCTGACCTCCACAACCCAGTAACTAGATAATACGATACCACTTGGTAAGACTGGTTGTCAGACTTTTGGGCTTCTGACGACCTTTAAAGACTGGCAATGACCCGTAATTTATTTATCCTTTATTTCAGGCAACTATGGCCCATAAAACACAATACATTTATA
Organism: Polymixis lichenea; assembly: GCA_949091785.1. Classification (NCBI taxonomy): domain Eukaryota; kingdom Metazoa; phylum Arthropoda; class Insecta; order Lepidoptera; family Noctuidae; genus Polymixis; species Polymixis lichenea. The sequence goes on along the minus strand of OX420958.1, from coordinate 9,491,721 downwards.
AGTATAATAACAGTAACTACAAACCAATACATATTTAATAAAACAAATTTTAAAACTATTACACACGAACTGACGGCATCGTGTTAAGGCTCGTGCAGACTAGCGCGACGCGACGCGACGGTCGCGTCGCGACACTTGTAGAAAATTTCCTTTAAGTTTTCATAGAAATTGTTCTAAGAGTGTCGCGACGCGACCGTCGCGTCGCGCTAGTCTGCACGAGCCTTTACGCTGCGAGGTGTCGCGTAGCTGGCCGCTGAAACGCCGATACAGCACACCTTTCGGCCAAAACTCTTCCTTGAAGAAGGTCACTAAATGGTGAGTCGGAACGCGCACCACGAACGATTTGAAATTGGTGTTATGACGCGCCTCCAACTTCTCCACCCTCAAGGTCCAGTTGGTCTTCACCCGTATATACTCTACGATGTCCTCAGTCTTCGAAGAGTGGTGCAAACGGGACACGTATAGCAGCGTCGTCGGTATTGCAGGAAGTAGCAGCATGTTAGAACCTGCCAGCGCCGTCCCACACTGGTTGCGATAACTAGGCTTCCTCTTCTTTCTCCCCATCCATCCTCATCATCGTAATGATAGCCGGAACAAATGCTGAAGCACGGAAGGGTGTTGGAAAGTAAAGATGGTCACATATCCACGGACCGACTGCGGCAAGTGCAGTTTTACGTAATTGATCTACTCGTGCGGCTGCTGTTGCTCAGCCACAATGGTAATTGGTTGTGCGTCGATGTCCCTGAGGGTCTACTCCCAAACTCCGTCAACGAAGATACGGGGCCGTCCGCAAATAGTTCGAAACTTCGAAGTGACTCCTACAGCTGATTAATCAACTTTTTTGGACGGGTAAAACCATAGAGGGAGTAGGGGCAACTGTCAAATCGTGTAGTAATTCATTCTTAGTTTTTTTTTTTTTTTTTTTGTGGGTGGGAAATCATCAAATGACTTCTCCCGCACTGGGTGGAGCAGGAGGGCGTGTCAGACTTTTACTGACTAAAACCCACCCATGTTCTCTCAGCTGACCGTGTGCCAGGGGCCGCGATATCTCTTTCGAACAACCCGCACCCTTGGCAGGCATCGGCCCTTGCGAGCCCCACCAGTTGCTGCTGACGTCCCCCTGCGACGGGTCAGCAGTGGCCCCGCCGCCTACCACTTTTCGGCCGCAGGGGATAGGGAGAGCGAACAACGCTATACCGACACTCCTCTTCCCTTGCGGCCCCACCGCGTCCGCCATCAAACGGTGGCGGCCCCGTCCAGGCCACGGAAGGGAAGAGCGCTACTCAGAAGTACCGGCACTCCTCCTCCGTCGCAGCCTGTAACTCTCAGCCGCGATGCCTCCCATTCGACATCGCGGCCCGCCTCAGCTGCGATGCACCTCACCGCAACCTACTTTTTGGCCGCTACGTCGCCGGCTTGGAGGCACAAGCCCTGACGAGCGGCCCCACCTTGGGGTTCCTCTTCGCTTCACCGTGGGAGGGTGACCATGGTTACTGAGCCCCCCGCAACGACAATGTGGGAACCCCACTGGGGGGGAATTCATTCTTAGTTTGGGCCCCAAACTAATCATAGGTCCGTAACTGATACGGAGTAGGAATACCCGTAACTTCGACCGAGATTACGGATTTCGTGCTTAGAGAGTATGCTCCATGACAACCTGTATTTATGCTCGTGACTGTACCTATTGTTTTATTCAATTAATTATGTTTCCATTCTCAAGTTACAATATCAGAATAGACTTTAATAAACCTTTTTCTGTTATTCCTGTAACTGTAATGAGCTCGTATTTTACTTTTTACGTAGACTCGCTGACCCGTGCCCACTTCGTTAGGCGGTAAACATTTTTATATCACTCAATAGATTACGGCACGGTCGCGGTCCTATGTCGTATTATCTCTTTAACCATTAGTCCAAATTATATGCAGTCAAAGGGAAAAACCTTTTGTTTTAAACACTTAAGACGATAAATTTACTTATTTTTATAAGAATTCATAAATGTTAATAATATGACCAATAAACATGACCTAACGATTTAAATTATTTTTTTAATAGTAAAAACTACTTTTTGTGACTTAAATATAAAAGTTATATATATACTGTTGCTGATTTTTTTGTAGGCATTATCAAGTTCTACAACTTTTCTCTAGAACTCAATCATATATCTCTCATCGTTAAGGCAGCGTTCGTAAGAAACAGTTTCGTTCGACGGTTTTTTCTCCGATTTACTTTGCAAATCCGAATACCACGAAAAAGTCTTTTATTTTTTTAGGTTAATATATAGCCTATGACACTCACAAATAACGTGGCTTTCCATTGGCAAAAGAATTTTCAAAATCGGTTCAGTAGATCCAGATATTACGCCCCTACAACCTCACAAACTTTACCTCTTTAAAATATTTAGTATACAGGGTGTAAGGGAAACGCTTTCGAAAACGAAGACAGGTGATAGGGCTAGTGATTCTTGATACAGTATCATCAAAAAATCTCTCGATTTTTTTTTATTTTTGGCTAACTTTCTACCATTTTTTGTACACTATGCTGTGAGAACAGTTAAATGAACCATTATTAGAGATGTAATCATTTTAAAAACGACCCTAAGTCCAGGCGACAACTTTATGTTTAGGCATCCTTTGTAAAACGCCGCCAAAATAAAATAAGTAGAAACATTACAGAAGCGTCAAACGTTTTAAATTGATGCAAAATAACCAATTCAAGGCGAAAGGTTATTGGTATCCGTTTGCATTTAGGTTGTATAATAACCTACGTTCTGGCTTCGGAAGCGTTCCCCTTACAACCTGTAGAACTAAAGATTAGTATAGATGACGTAGTTGGTATTTGATTATTTACTTTTCATAATAATACCAGCGTATTACTATCCCACTGTTGGGCAAAGGCCGCTTCTCATACACAGAAGGCACGACTATTGATGAGGGATCTTGTGTAGAGAAAATAAACATTTTATATTAAGGCCATGGTAACTTTAAATATTGTCGTTAAGAGCGATAATAGTTCTTATTGCAATCCGATACGGGTTAAAATCTGTTGTAACAAATTCTAATAACGAATGAGCAAGCGTATTTCGTAAAAATGCAAACAAAATCGTATAAAATTCGATATTAATTAGTAAATAATAAATAATCCATCACTGGATGCAGTTTGGCATTTGAAATTTTATGGTATAATTTTAATAATAATTATAATTGTTATTGAAGGGATAAACTGCTTTTAAAGATAATTAAGAAGTGACTGATGATTTTTTAGATGCGTTAAAGTATGTTTAAATATATTTTGAGTTCGATCATTGTATGCAAAAAAGACTTAAACATATCATATATATTTTTTGCTTTCAAAATTATTTACGGTTAAAGAGATACGCTGCTTTAAAAAACCACCTTTTTGAGAGTTTTCCAGAAATCTCCGCCTTAAGTAGGTACGTGCTGCTGCGACTCCTCTTGCGTAAAAGTTGCAAATTTGTTTTGTTTGTTTGACTATTTAATACAATCTTCCACCCCTATTACAACCCTTTACGGGGGGAGTTTCCCAAAAACCTTTCATAGCTGACGTCTCCTACTCATAATCTACTTCTGTGCCAAATTTCATCTTCGTAGGTCCAGCAGCTTTTGAGATTTCGTGTTTCGTCGTTCGTGTTCGATCAGTGAGGCAATGAATTAATGACCTTTCGCTTTTATATAAATTTAACTATTTATTGTACTTTTTTGTTTTGTTCGAAAGGTGACTTAATCGAGAGTGTACACTACAACTAAGTAATCCTGGTAAGAAAAAACTTTTTTTCGGGCGAACGTCCTTATGTAAAAATGGAACCCTTATAGAATCACTCGGTTGTAATTCGTATTGTTTCTTTTATAGTTTCAAAATACATACGGTTTTGTTGCATTTTCATTTATCGTGGAATTCGAAATTGTCACCACATTGTACTTATTTATTTATTTATAATATGCTTTATTGTACACCACAAAAATACATGGCAAAAAAACAAATTACACTACAAAATATGTTACAATTAAAAAAAAACTTTTTTATTACCTTCAGTTGTACAAAAAAATAAAAACATTTACATAAACACTATGCATCGTTACAACTAAGGGAAAGAGTGTTTTCGATTAACTCTGGCACCCAATGTAAGATTTAACTTGTGTTTAGGGTGCCAGCGTCTTCGCCTATTATTGAACATATACCAGTAGTTGTAAGACAAGCACAATATCTTATTATTAAGATAACTAATTTCTAATAAATGCAACTATTATGTGGCTTATCAAAGTACCTATGTATGGGGTATGTGTATGTGATTGAGAGGGAGATAAATATGGCGAAAAATTGCGTATATGTTAAGTCTTTATTGTGTATATACACCGTGTTTCAATGGTTGTTTTCCCGCGGCAGAACAACTTGCCATAAGTACTCCTGTACTTTCAAAGCATAGAGTAAAAGTTAAAAAAAATACAACATTTTTGTTTTAAAATTATTAAAAAAATATTCATCAACTCGATAAAACACTACTCAATACTAACACTAGAGGTAACTTGTGGGTACTACTCGAATCGCACGCACCTCCGACAAAGGGAACAGCGATGCATAAATGTTCAAAGCAAAATAAACTATCGCACGTGGTAATTTTTCACAATGGTGAATCTGCCATTTTTTGTTTCTAAAATTTTATTTGTTTATAAAACGATTGTATTACCAAGACAAAACCATTTCGCTGCGGGAAAACAACCATTAAAATTTCACGGTGTATATAATTACAAATATATGACCCTAATAACTGCATTAGGTTAAGCGATTGATATGCGTAGTAAATCTTCAGTCTTATCATAACTCAATGTCGATAGCCACTTTGCAACCTTAGTCTTACATTCATTAAGGCACATGGGAGCAATGGTGCACTATTTATTTATTTTATTATATAAATGGTTAGAGAGAACATGGCCGTTCTACATCCACCAATTGAGCATACCTCGTAGAATTTACGTTTTCTAGCAGCATTCGGTTTGTAAACCACAGAGCGAAGTTTGCGCTGAATAGTACCGAGAACAAAGAACAAAGTTAGGCGGCCTTATCGCTTTCTGCGATCTCTTCCAGGCAGCCATGGAATGGACACTTGGACAGTGATTAGCCTGGACATAATGGGAACGTTGTTGGTGCAAACAATAAAATATAACTTGCACCATATATACTTCCATGATTTTTATGATAAATTATACAGTAAAATGTAAATATGTTCCGTGTGGTGCCGGACGTAAAGCGAATAGCACCATCCCATTTCTTCCCGTGGGTGTCGTAGAAGGCGACTAAGGGACTTACTAGAGAATGGGCAACAGCGTTCTCTATGCATTTGACCACCATACTGCGATCGCCAACCCGCCTGCCAAGCGTGGCGATTATGGCAAGCCCTCCCAAATTGGGGCAGGCCTATGTCCAGCAGTGGACATCTTGCGACTGAAATGATGATGAATGATACAGTACAATTAGGCACCGACCTACCTACGGACCGAAAAGTTAGTTAGCAAACTGTAATTCAGAGGCTTCAAACTTTCAGAAATTTACAAAACATGTGGTATGATGGGATCAGAACTTATTTTAAAGCTCTACAGTATTTATAGTGATATGGCTAGTGGAAAGGGGCTTGTGGCAAACGAAAAACAGCCTCACGGGTCGACGTTTGCCGCGATCGGTCCGTGGATGAGGTGACCATCTTTACATACCAACACCCCTCCGTGATTCTGAAAGCACGTTAAGCTTTTGGTCCCGGCTGTCATTCGTGGGTCACTGACAATCGTTACGGGTCGTCAGAAGATAGTCTAACAACCAGTTTTACCAAGGTATCAGAGGTAAGTTAGGCAGTTGCTCCACGTAAAATACTGGCATTCAGCTGCATTCGGTTAGACTGGAAGCCGACCCCATAAAATTTGGGAAAAGGCTAGGTAAATGATTTTATCTCCCGCCTGTTACAGTGATGTTCTCCCGTCGCGTCGTTACGCGTATTCAGAAGTCCGCATGTCTGACAATTTTTCTAAAAGGTATCTTGAAAAGGTTCTATGAAGGCCAGATATACAATCGCTTCTTGTAAAAGCTGTATCAGGGGGCCTACTCTTATTTCCGTCAACAAAGATACGGCCCGTCCGAAAATAGTTCGATACTTGGGAATTAACCCTACTCACGATTAATTAACTTTTTCGGATGAATAAAAACACATCAGGAGAAAGGATAACCGTTATATCGTGTAGTCGTTCATTTTTACTTCGAGCCCAGACCCAAACTAATCTTATAGCCGTAGGTGATACGGAGCGAGAAAGGCCTGTAACGTCAGCCGAAACTACGGATTTCGTGCTTAGAGAGTAGAACCCAGTTTCACTGGAAGTCGACCCTAACATAGTTGGCGAAAGGCCAGAGGGGATAGTTCTGTAACACATTAGCAGTAGGAATGGCTTTCATTACCCGACTGCGCCAGAAAGAGGGTTATGTTTTTGGAGTGTATGTATGTATGTATGTATGTATGTACTGCCGTCTTTTAACTAGAAAGGCGTTAACCCTCAATAGGTCAATTTTGACTTCTTAATAGAATCTAAGAGAGTTCAAAATTCTCTATCTTTCTGTTTAACAAACATTTTTACAATAAAAATAGTTCCCAAGATATGTCAAGTTTTTAGGCCGTTAAGTAACGTAGTTTTGGATGATTTCATCACTTGAAAGCGTCTCACCCACACTTCTTAGCTAAATGTACTTTAAAATACTTTAACTGCCGGATGAAATTATTATTATCTAGTATCAATTGATGTGTCCTACAACCAGTAACGTAGGTATCACAGTTTTTAAGAAATAACTATTCGCGCGTTTTTTTGCCATTTTCTCGGAAACAACTTATAGGGCTTAACCGGCAGTGTATGTATGTATGTATGTATATTTCTTTGGCACGCTCTGTAGCCTAAACGGCTCAAACGATTTCAGCTTGAGAAGTGCCGTTAGATTCGTCTTAATTGTGAGAGTGACACTGGGTATATCAAAATTGAAAAAAAAATCTAATTTTTGGCGTCATGTTGTGTCTTAAAAAAAAAATCTCTCAAAACCTATTGAGTGCGGTATCAAAATAAAGGGTTTCATAAATAGGTCTCATTAACGTCAGAATAATTATATTAACTAAAAACTGTGAAATAAAAAAATAATTTACAAAATCAAAAACCCTGACTGCCTAAAAAGTGAACTACTTAATTAAAAAAGATGGAAACAAGAAACTTTTAAAACAAATTTCTTAGTTAGGTTCGTAGTCGAAGGTGCGACTGCATGACATTGCTTATAGTATTCAGTCTAACAGTCATCCTTTTAAAACAAGTTTCTTATTTCCATCTTTTTAAATTAAAGTTCACTTTTTAGGCAGTCGGGTTTTTTGATTTTGTAAATTGTTATTATTTTTTGACAAATTTTTGGAACATTTCACATTTCATCTTTTTAAATGATTCAGATTGTCATTCATAGCGTGTTTCGCATTTAGGGTGCCGGCAGATGATGATAATTTAAATAACATGTCCTGTCATTGTCGCAAAACCCCGACAAAGCAAAATTGACAGGTACTTTCCCCGATATCAATGAAAAAAGCAAAACACACCACTCTCTTTTCAATCTAATCGGCAAAACCCCGAGCCCTGATGAAAGGTCTCGGTATCTAATCGAGGCTCTAGAGGCTCTTCAGATTATTCAGTCGATAATCCCGCTTGTTATCAGTGCCTGATATTATGAGTTCTTAATTTGTGCTGATTACAATATTATTTTAGAGGGATCGGTAGATGGTGCGGTGTCATTAATGTTTTGATTTTTGGGATTGAAAAATTGAGTTGGGGCTTAAAAAATTCGAAGATATGTGACTAAACCGCACTGGGCACGTATGATGGATTAAGGTTCACCCACTCTCATATAGAGGAGACCTGTGTCCTAGATGTGGGAACATTTAACATTTATGTTCGCATAACTCGTCAAAATGTAAGGAACAGCTGATTTTATTTTCGCGATTTCAGGTTTGGGCCCATAGTAAAAGTTGTTCATAATGGTGAGTACAATGACCCCTTATGAGGTTAACGGTGATTAAAATTCATCATCATCATCATCATCATCATTTCAGCCGAAAGACGTCCACTACTGGACATAGGCCTCCCCCAGGCTCCTCCACTTCGACCGGTCTTGTGCTTCCCACATCCAGTGGATTCCCGCGGCCTTGACAAGGTCGTCGGTACACCTTGCGGCAGGCCTTCCCGCTCTACGTCTTCCGGTACGCGGTCGCCACTCCAGAATCTTTCGGCCCCATCGGGCGGCCATCTGTTCTGCGAGCGATGCAATTAAAATTACACCCTGTATAATCTGAATCTGGGAAACGGCTTCAACGATTTTCATGAAATTTAGTATGCAGGGGTTTTCGGGGGCGATGAATCGATCTAGCTAGGTTTCATTTTTATAAAACGTTAAACCAAAAAAAAACCGAGCTTAGCTCGGTCATCCAGATATTTGATATTGATTACTATAAACCGGTATTTTTTAAAGTTTTTTTTTAATAAAATTAAGGAACTCCTGAGTAACATTTTACAACCTAAGCCGCTACGTCTAGAAGGATGACATTTTTTATCACAAAGAGTTCCTTTTAGAACGAAAATGAGCATTAAGGAAGGATTTTAGGAAATTCATTCTCTAAAGGGGCCAAATAGAGCATGAATGTTAATATGGAAATTTGTCATTTTTGCCCATGGGATATCCCATCGAGTACACAGCATGTTCCCAGTGGATAACTTTAAGATTAATCATTGTTTCAGATTATCACACCTTCCAACGGAATCAACAATGTCAAATTAAACCAAAATGGCCACCACAAAGTCTTTTCTCCTAATTCTCCTATTTAAGACATGTCTTAGCCAAAACTTAGACCCACTCTTCCGAAAAATAAATCAAGAAACTGGCAACTTTAGTACCATAGCAGCTCATCTTGCATGGGAGTCTTCAATAAACCCTGGCAACCCCGAACTGCCAGCTCGCTCAGCTACATATCAGATAAACCGAATAATCTGGCAAGACCAAACGTGCAGTGAGTTGGCAACACTGTATAATCATCAGTCGTTGAACAGCACTCAACGGAGACAGTACTATTTATTGTGTAAGGGTCCGAAGTTTACTTATGATGAGACCAGGTAAATTATAATGAGATGTTGAATTTTATTTTGTTATTGTCATAGTTGCTAGATAATTCCATCTGTTAGGCAGACTCATTGATTCTCTTAACAATAAAAAAGCAATTGTTTTAATTACTTGACACTTAAAAGTTTAAAATAGATGGACTAAGGTAGAACGCAAAATTCAAAATTTCTTACTTTTTTTTTAAATATGCAGGTGAGTCTCAGGCTGTATATAGTTCTAAATAGGTTTCTAGACCGTAACAACTGTAGTGTAAACTCCATGTAACGTCACTCTATTTAACGATAAACTCCAGCGTCGAAATAACTCGGCTTCGAGTGGTTTAGTTTATCTTTCGTACAATGAATGCGAATGTTGTTGATCGGTCAAAATTAAAGCCATTGCTATTAGTGTGTTACGCAATTACCGCTCTGACACTGGTCTGCAATGCAAATAGCAAAAAACAGTAAATTTGAATCTCACAGGCTGCATTTCCCTTAAAGGCTTTGTTTTTGGACAAACATCTGTTTGCATAATGTCTTTCCCATTTTCTGATTCTTTTTGTCTAGCAAGGAATTTATCATTACAATATGTACATCTTTTTTGCAGGCATACAAGCAATCTTTACGAAGAACTACAATCAATCTATTCGGATGCCGAAATATGCATTCCAAGTGACGCAAACATATCAACTAATAACCTGACACAAGTCGAAGCCGCCATTTTGAATTATCTGTCAAACTTCAAACAGTTTTTCAATTTCGAACACGGGGATCCAATTCTTTTTGCCGCCAAAACTGCTGTCAACCGTTATATTGAAGAAAAAGATATGCTTTGTTTGAAAGGCGAAGGAGATTTTGAAAAAATGATGGCTTTTTCGAGGAATGAAGAAGTTTTGAGATGGCTGTGGCTAGCTTGGAGGGAGAAAGTTGGCCCACCTATGAAGGAACCTTATAGAAGATTGGTTGCTTTTGAAAATAAAGCTGCTAGGCGTAATGGTAGGTGATGTTTATGAGTGAATTGTTTAATTTTGTCATCAATGATTTGCTGGTTTTGACAGCTACAAATTTTTCGGCTTATTAGTCGATTAGCACAAATTTACTCGCCCGAAACAGGCGAATAACCACTTTTCAATAATATGTTATTTTTTGTAGGAGTTTCGCACGATTTGACTTCAGAAATTAGGAATGATTATTATTAGACAATTGGCACGTTTTGAATTTTATGCAGAAGTATAGACTATAGTTAAGAAATAATTTATCTTACTAGATAATAGGAGAAATCGAACTAATGTTAAGTTACTTCATTGTATAAATTAAATTAATTAACTGCGAGCGAATCGTCTACAGACAGTAAACTATTATTTAAGAGTGTTGATTCGCCCGTTTCGGCTGAGTGAATTCGTGCGAATCGACTAATTAGCCAAAGTTTTCTATCATCTAGTAATTCGGTGTATTGTTCTAATTAACCTTTTGTATCTTATCTTGGCAATCTGTGTATCTATTCAGATCATCGATGGTTAAAACATTTTTATCAGTATTGATTCTTGTGATTTCCAAATTGATCACTGACTCCAATAAAATTTGATTGAATTTATAGGCAAACTTTATAGCAGTGACCGTGTCATTCTATTAATTCCAGGATATCCAAACATCGGTGCCTCCTGGCGAGATGACCTCGAGATACCAAAACTGCGCCATGTCTGCCGCCATCTTTACAACGAAGTGATCCCTCTCTACAGCCTACTGCATGGTGTAGTGAGATTCTATCTGCGAAGGTTCTATGGTGACATCGTCCCTGAACGTGGACCTATTCCTGCACATTTGTTGGGTACGTACATAGATAGTATGTTCAGTAGAAAAAGCTAGAGTGACGATACGCCAGCGCGCCCTGAACAGTTCGCCTTGTTGAATACTGTTCGACATTATTTATTGTTACTTTTTAAAGCTAGTGCAAACTAGGGCGGTCCGCACAGCATCGCAACGAGAGAGGCACTCAACCTCACCCCTACTCGCGATCCCAATCGACCTTTCCTGAACATTCAATTCAATTTACACACGCACACACTTACATGCGCGCTACACGCATACACACAATCACCAGGCTTTCATTTTTATATAACCATTTTTTTTTTTTTTTTGGTAATTTATTATTTTGTATTCTTAGTCTTTTTATGATTTTAATGTTTTATTATTGCATAAGGTTTTCAATGGATTTTCCTCACGGGAGAGGGCACTGGCTCTTGTAACACAGGTTAACCACTACGAAAAATAAAAAATAAACGTAACGCATTGGCAGTTTGAGTAACATATGCGGCCTACCCAAATGTCCTGTTTTTGGTATTGTTAGTCAAATCGTTGAGCTCCTTAATTTCTGAGTTGCGCTGCACAATTACTGACAAAAACGTGCACTGACTGGACAGGTCCACTCAATCTGTGTGGTTCTTTCCTCAAAATACCATTTCAGACACCTATCTACATGATCTGACCAAGATTATGTCTGGACTTTAAAAAAGACTGTGTCCTCTGTGTTTGTTTCGGCCTTTTTTTTAAATATGTTTGACGTTTAAAAGCATTTGTATAAACCTACTTAGGCACAGAAATAAAATCATTTATAATTCCAATAATCCTCCTTTATCACTTTCGCACATTTTCTGCGTACGCTACAGGCGGACCACACTGCACTATTTGACACGCTTTATATTAGCTTCACCTGTATGTATGTTTGTAACCGACTCCTTTGGGCGCGATTTTGACCCTCTTTGAACGGTCAGATTTCATTTAAAATTTGTAGACTTATCGAGGACCGATGACAATTCAATATTTCCAAAAAAAAATTAGAAACAAAAAGAAAACACGCTTTTGTAGTTAGCAGAACTAAAAAAATTAAAATAAATAATAGTTTAAAAAAACTCAAAAACACGCTTTAAAAACCAAACTAAAAAGTACAAAATAATTTAATTCTATTAAAAAGCGTGGGGTGCTTGATATTAATTGATTTTAAAAATACCTCAAAAAGCACCCCACGCTTTTTAATAGAATTAAATTTTTACATAAAATGCGTTGTGCTACGTCCCCTTGGCTTCTGTAATGTGTATCGGTACCAAAAAGTCAGTGGCCCAGTACTAACGGCCGCAATCTACAAGTTGCAGATCGTAGGTTCCACTTTCTCTAAAAACGGTAAAGGAAAATATCGTGAGGGAGCTCAGATGTCCTAGAACCAAAGATTCGAAGATATGTGATATTTACCAACTCGCACTGGGCCCGCGTGGTGGATTACGGCCCACTCCCTCTCACAGAGAGGTGGCCTGTGTCCCAGCTGATGGGAACATTACTGGCTGATTTTGCTGTAATGCTACCTGAGGGTTACAAAGGGATACCCTATTAGGAAGCGTACACCGTCTGTTTATATGTTAAGGGGCTGTATTATTTTACCCGTAGGTAATAGGTGTCCAGTTGTTCAAAGTATACTTGTTATAATGTCCTCTATTATGGATTAATTTTACCCTATCAAATTTCTAAATACACGGCTTTTATACATCAAAATTGATCAAACTTGATTGAAAAAATACCATTTTTTTTACTTCGCTTAAATTTTTTATTTTATTTTATTATTAGCTTCGCCTGTATCTGACTATCTATCTAATAAGTAACGGAATTTTGAAATTCGAATTTCACCCACTTCAAGACATGAGATCAATTTGAAATTTTGCACTGGTTTCATGAATTCGTGCCATTATCCTGGCCAGGATCACTAGGCTATCGTAAAATAATAGTTTAAAAAAACAAAAAAACACGCTTTTGTAGTTCGCCGAACTAAAAAACAGAGAATAAATAATAATTAAAAAAAACTAAAAACACACGCTTTAATAGAAAACAAAACTAAAAGTAGAAAATAATTTCAAAAAAATTCAAAACAAGGAAAGAGTGAAAGGATAGGTACCTAAATGAAATCATACTAATGTAAAAAAGGCGTAGGGTTTTTGATTTGTGTGCAATTTTGGTTTGCATTGACTCGTGAATTAGGTACGTAGGTGTCACATCAACATTTTCTATACGTGTCATCAATTCGTTATACACAACATCACAAAAATTGTGAAAAAGTGATTCCAGCTGGAAACATAAAGTTTGTCGGAAAGAGGGTCTTTTTTTTTTGATGTTTGGAAATGATCAAATAACTTCTCCCGCTCTTGGCGGAGCGGGAGGGCGTGTCAGACTTTTACTGACTGAAACCCACCCTTGTTCCTTTAGTTGCCTGCGTGCTAGGGGCCACGGTATCTCTCTCGAAGAACCCGCACCCCTGACAGGCATCGGCCCTTGCAGACCCCACCAGTTGATGCTGATCTCTTTGAGGCGCGCGTGGAACACAACGCGCAGTCGACCTGGGTTTGGTCCTTACCTGACAGCGAGCTACCTATTACTTGCCATCCGCAAGCCCGCGCCTTCGGTGGCCGGGAATCAGCCTGGGATTCCCGACGCCCGGGCGTCGGGAATCCCCGCCCAGGGCGTCTCTTACGGCGACTAGGGCCGTGACGGCGCATATACTTTCCCGGACGTGCGCCACCCCCCTCTTCGCGAGCATTACTGCTTCGCAGAAGGAGGTGACGGCTACCCATGCACTCTCGCTCCATAACATGGCCTGAACCAGGGCCGGACGCGAGAGAGAGATCGCCTTCACACGGTGGTGCTCCGCCCAAGCCCGGTAGACCTCCACCGTGACCTCAGGGCAATCTACACAGTAGAAACAGGAACCTCCCAAAACAACCGTGTCCCGTGAGGACCTGCGTCAGGCGGAAGGTGAGGACGCCGTAGCGCTTGTCAATCTACTCCTCAAAGAGGGGACTTACCGCCGCAATCGTGGCGTGCCCAGTCGGAAAGAGGATGCTGCTTACATCTTTACCTCATCTGCCTTGCGTTTTCCTAACTGTGTTGGAGATGGCTTCCAGTCTTGCCAGGAGCAGCTAAATACCAGTATTTTACATGGAGCGACTGCCTATCTACAACCCAGTTACTGGATAATACGATACCCCTTGGTAAGACTGGTTGTCAGACTTTCGGGCTTCTGACGACCCGTAACGACTGTCAAAGATCCACAAATGACAGCCGGGACCAATGGCTTAACGTGGAGGAGTCTTTGAAAGTAAAGATGGTCACCCATCCGCGGACCGACAGTGGCAAGCGTAGCATAACCTGATCGATCGAACCGTACGGCTGTTATTAGGCCACAAGCCCCTTGCCAAATTGGGGGGGTCTGGCTAAGTAATATTAGCCGCACGGGTCGATCGATCAGGTTAAGCTACGCCTGCCGCGGTTGGTCCGTGGATGGGTGACCTTCATGACATACCAAGACCCCGCCGTGCCTCGGAAAGCACGTTCAGCCAGAGGTCTCGACTGTCATTTGTGTATCTTTGACACTCGTTACGGGTCGTCAGAAGCCCGAAAGTCTGACAACCAGTCTTACCAAGGGGTATCGTATTACCCAGTTACTGGGTAGTGGAGGTTAGATAGGCAGTCGCTCCATGTAACATACTGTTGCTCAGCTGCATCCGGTTAGACTGGAAGCCGACCCCAACGTAGTTGGGAAAAAGCTAGGCAGATGATGATGAAGCCCCTTGCCTACGTCCTTAACATTATTCGTTAAGCGGCTTTTTCGGCTGTCGTAGCATGAAAGGCTGCAGCCCTATATATTTCAGGAATCACACGGAACATTAAACGTAGTAAATTCTTAATTACTTTGGATCTTCTCTTGGATCGTAATGTAATTTAATTTCGCCATTTAAATTGCTTCAGGTAATCTATGGTCGCAGAATTGGGAACCATTGGCTGATCAACTACTACCACAGACTATAAATTTGGATGAGAGTATTATGAAGATGAATTGGACTGTGATGCACATGGTTAGTTAAATTAATATTTAATGATAATTTTAAACATGGCGATAACAACCAAACAAATTACTTGTTAATGAACTGACTCTTTCTTTGATACCGATGACGATAATGACGTAAGAGACCGTATACGATTTTTTTTAAATTCACCGATTTACGTGATTTATAGACGCGATGTTACAGATAACATAGCGTATTTCGATAAGTTTTAATGCACCATATTAAATATAATTTCAATTATGATCTAATGGATGTCTACTTTTAATTTTGATTATTTTATTTTAATCAAAATCGACCTCAAGCCGACGACTGTTTTGAGAATTTTGCTGTAAGAAGTTAAGACTATCATATATTTACGAACCAATGCTGCAATGTAACGTCTACACGGTTAGAAAAAAATACGATGTATTGTTGTATTAGTCATCTATACAATGTATGAATCACTTTTTACCAATTTCATATAAAAAAAAAAAAAAACAAAGTAAAAAAATATTAAACTTAGTTTTTTTTTTTAAGGAAATGGTCATTGAATTGGATTTTGGCTACTCAAAACTCTCATTCAAAAAATTTAAAAATAGAGAAGCAAACTTCAGTTCAAGATCAATCCAGTAAAAAAAACATTTTTTAAGAATTTGCTGTAAGTAATCCTTCAAAATAACCTAAATCTCGCATTATAGTTCTCGACAAAGATAAAAAAGGAGTTCATTCATTAGATTGATAATAAATTGAAACGATAATTCATGTTGTGCATTAAAACTTATGGAAATGCAGTGTTTTAATTGTAAAAGTGCGTCTTCAAATTAAGTAAATAAGCGAAGTCGACAAATTTTCATATACGGCCGCTTTAAGTGTTTCTGGGCCTAATTACCATTGAAAATGAAAAGAAAAGAGAAAGAAAGAGGCAAACCAAAGAAACTGAAGTACAAAGGTGAATACTAACAAAAGCTTGAAATAATAACGCCAGATAGAAGAAGATTTTCTGTCATATTCAAATAAATCAATTCTTTTTCAAACTTAAGAACAATCAGCCCACGCGAGCTGGCAACAACGCATTTATAGTAGTTTTTTCGTGATTATTTCATTAAATACAAATTTAAGTACTATTTTTTTTCAGTCAAGCACTAGATCGTTGTTATTTATAATTATTTTAACATTTACTCTTTAATAAAAACATTTAATCGTACTAAGTAATGCAAATAGAAAATAATTGACGGTATGTCGATTTTTATAGGTAAATACCAAAATAACTATAAAAAATTGCATACAAACCTGAAAATACCAAGGATCTAGTGCATGGCTAAAAAAAATGTTTACTTTTGTTTGTATTTCATGAAATAATCACGAAAACGACTATATAAATGCGTTGATGCCAGTCCGCGTGGAATGAATGCTCTTAATTCGAAACTAATTTCATCAGGCACGAAGAGCAGAAGATTTCTACCAGTCGCTTGGCTTGCCCGCCATGACAGAAACGTTTTGGCGCGAATCCGTGTTCACGAGGGAAAATAACAGTGACACACGCTGTCACGGCACTGCGGCAGACATGTTTCAAGATGGCGATTTTCGGTTAGTGTTGCCAGTAAAGTAGCAGTTAGATTTTTATGTTTTTTCTAAACTACATTTTATATGTAGGCTTATTCCACTATTCCCCCCTGAGAGAATCCCCCTCAGGGGGAAAACTGTACCCATGTGTTAAATGTGTCCGGAAAGTCCCCTTTGAATTTTTAGTTATTCCACTATTCCCCCCTGAGAGAATATCCTTCAAAGGGGAAAACTGAACCCTAATGTAAAAAAAATCCAGAAATCCCCCTTTTCATTTTGGATTATTTCACTTTTCTCCCTCATTTTTAGTTTTGATTTCTACGCTCTTAAAGTAAATAAAAAAATAGTGATCAGATACAATGTAATTAACAAAAAAACCACAATATAATATAAATAATATCATTAATCGGTTTTTTTTCACAGACTTTTGATATAATAAAATGTGATGAAGAGTAAAAACAATCACAAACAAACTGCGATGAAGGATATCGGTTGATTTTTGTAAAAATAATAATTAAAACTGTTTAAACAAAGTACACACAACCTACCTAGAAAAACTAAATTATTTAGTATATGAAAGTTTCCCTTAATAACATCACTTTGTTAAATATAAAACAATTATTAAGTTTTTCGGCAATTTGCAGATAGTAAAAATGAAGTACAAAGATAAAGAGATTTTCCAGGAAAAGGTCGTGAGAAATAATAGCAATAGTGCATTAAGTATAGGTACCTAATGTACTATTAGTATTATTTCTCACGGTATTTCTCAATAGTAGGCTGTTTGTAATCTATATCTATACTAATATTATAAAGAGGTAAAGTTTGTGAGGTTGTAGGCGGTAATCTCTGGATCTACTGAACCCCTTTTGAAAATTCTTTTACCAATAGAAGGCCACGTTATTTGTGAGGCTATATGTATATTAACCTGAAAACGGTCAAATGAAAAAAAAAATGGGATCCCGCCCGTGCGAGGCCGGGACGGGCAGCTATTTAAAAAAATATGGTATGTTCAATTAGTGATTTTCTTAAAGTCATTAATGTTGTTGCTTGTGACTTCGGTTATATTGCGTTCCCTAGGGACTATTACCTAGGGAATTTTAAAGTATCTATGTACTTAAAAATTTCAAAACAAAAAGCGTACTATGTGTTTTCTCAATCTCCAAACCGAGTTTCATAACAAACGATTGAGCCGTTGTTGCGGCAGCGTGAAGACATATCAAATCAAATAAACAAACAAACGCACTTTCGCCTTTATAATATTATAGTTAGAATTCTTGCTAATATTATAAATCGGAAAGTGAGCTTTTTTGTTACGCCTTCACGCTAAAACGGTTTAACGGACTTGGATGAAATTTGGTACATGGGTAGACCATGACCTGGATTTAGACATAGGATTATTTATCCCGATATTCCTACGGGATGGAGCAAGACTGCGGGTGTAACCGTGGGGCGCAGCTAGTTATGAATAAATAAGGAACAATAACATGTCTGCCTATTTAAACTCAAATTACATAAAATAATTCAGTATACATTTTATATTAGCTTTATTGAATAAGTCGACGAAGGCCTGCTTGGCGGTGCTCCTATTAGTGTGTGAATAGTTAAAAATTATTCCCAAGCTCGCTACGCTCGCTCCTGCATTCTAGGTTTCTAAGTAAAATATCTGCCGGCGCCCGCGGTAAATATTTTAGCAACCAGCACCGGCGAACAAATCGGTGTCCAGCACCGGTAGCAGAAGCACTCTTAAATTTTAATGACCTCAGGGGGGATTTCTGAACGTTGGTTTTTCAGACTCCAGTTTTCCCCCCTAAGGGGGATTATCAGGGGGGAATTCCAGACTTATATTTTTTTTAGATTCCAGTTTTCCCCCTCAGTGGCATTTTCAGGGGGGATTTGTGGAATAAGTTTTTTTTTTTCAATTCCAGTTTTCCCCCCTAAGGGGGATTATCAGGGGGAATTCCAAACTTTTTATTTATAGATTCCACTTTTCCCCCTAAGGGGTATTTTCAGGGGGGAATTGTGGAATAAGCCTGTATGTATGGTCGTACATAAGTATAAATCATTAAATAATGAGTAAGTATAAATAATTTAATGAATAGAAAACAAAATGATCATTTCTGAAATTTAATTTATTTAGAAAACATGCATCGTTTTCTTCCTAGACATCAACTATATCCGACGATACTGGTTAATTACTTATCTCTTTTGGTGACTGAACACAGATGTACACACAAAACACTTAATACAGAAAAATGAGTATGTAATATTCGTACCTTGCCTACTTCAATGAGAAGAACAATGGAGAAACAAAAAGAGAAGAGCTTATAGGCACTATTACCTAACGTACTAACTAACCCACCTTAGCCCACCTAACTATTTATCTTATTTCATTCTTTATTTACCATTGCTTTAATTTCAGATTGTTATATTGCGCCGACACGTCAAAGGAGGATTTCTACGTATTGCATCACGAGTTGGGTCATATTCAGTACTACATGGCATATGAAAATCAACCGGCTTTGTTCAGGGTGAGTACAAAAAGGTTATAATCACACAAATAAGCCAGTATAACTTTCTTGAACAAAAACCTTGACGAGTTAAACGTGGAATGGTATAAGCTGCATTTCAAGCCCAATTTACCATCATCTGCCTAGCCTTTTCTCGACTATGTTCAGGTCGGATTGCAGTCTAACCAGATGCAGCTTAATATCTGTATTTTACATGAAGCGACTGCCTATCTGACCTCCACAATCCAGTTACTAGGTAACCCCTTGGTAAGACTTGGGCACGCCAAGGTTGCGGCGGTAAGTCCTCTCTTTGAGGAGTGGCTTGAGAGACGGCACGGCGTCCTCACCTTCCGCCTGTTCCTGTTTCGCATAAGGCGGTAGGAAACGCCCGGATGTTTCCATTGCTAAGATGACCCTGAGGACACGGTGGAGCATACGGTGGAGGTCTGCCCGGCTTGGGCGGAGAACCGCCGTGTCCTCGTGGAGGCGATCGGCGGCGGCGATCTCTCGCGTCCGGCTCTGGTCCAGGCCATGGTGCGGAACGAGAGTGCATGATTAGCCGTCACCTCCTTCAGTGAAGCAGTGATGCTCGCAAAGAGGACGGTGGCGCACGTGAGGGAGAGGCAGTACATGCGCTCTCACGGCCGTAGCCTTCGCAGGAGACGCCCTGGCGAGTAATGGGTAGATCGCTGTCCTGTTAGGACCAATTCCGGGTCGACGGCGCGTTGTGTTCCACGCGCGCCCCAAGAGATGTCAGCACCAACTGGTGGGGCCCGCAAGGGCCGATGCCTGCCAGGGGTGCGGGTTGTTCGAAAGAAATACCGCGGCCTCTGGCATACAGGCAACTGAGGGAACACGGGTGGGTTTTAGTCAGTAAAAGTCTGACACGCCCTCCTGCTCCACCCAGACTGGGAGAAGTCATTTGATGATTTCCCACCCAAAAAAAAACCCCTTGGTAAGACTGGTTGTCAGACTTTCGGGCTTCTGACGTAACGATGGTCAAAGATCCACAAATGACAGCCGCGACCAACGGCTAAACGTGCTTTTCGAGGCATGGAGGGTCTTGGTATGTAGAGATGGTCACCCATCCACCCGTCCTGGTAGCTTAACTTAATCGATCGACCCATGCGACTGTTATTATTTAGCCACAAGCCCCTCTAGCTCAGGCCATCTTACCAAGTCCTAATTTGAGAATTCTATCGATACTTATATTAGAATATATTATAGAGGGGCTTGTGGCTAAGTACACAAGCCCCTTGCCAAATTGGGGGGGTCTGGCTAAGTAATATTAGCCGTACGGATCGATCGATCAGGTTAAGCTAAGCTTGCCGCGGCTGGTCCGTGGATGGGTGACCATCTTATCATACCAAGACCTCTCCGTGCCTCGGAAAGCACGTTAAGCCGTTGGTCCCGGCTGTCATTTGTAGATCTTTGACAGTCGTTACGGGTCGTCAGAAGCCCGAAAGTCTGACACCCAGTCTTTCCGAGGGGTATCGTGTTACCCAGTAACTGGGTTATAGAGACCTCTATCTGACCAGATAGGCAGTCACTCCATGTAAAATACTGGTATTCAGCTGCATCCGGTTAGACTGGAAGCCGACCCCAGCATGGTTGGGAAAAGGCTAGGCAGATGATGATGATGATGATGACTTATATTAGAATATATTTAGAAGGCATGATGCAATCAGTCAATTAATCAATTTTGGTAGAGGTTACAGTAATGTTGACGCTAGTGAATGTTTATTTTAAAAGGTTTCGTATGGTAAGGTATCCGTAATCCGTAGCCACCATGAAGCGTTAAGCTAGCATGCAAAATTAATTAATTTTCTTTTATAGCAAGCCAACACAGCACTCCACGAAACTATAGGAGACACCATAATGTATGGAGTACTAACACCACAACACTTGAACAGACTGGGTCTTATCAACGACTCTTTATTATACACATATAATTATGACAATTCAGAACATCCTGTAACTGAAAACGTATCTAATAACGATGACGTAAATAACGCTGTTGATGAAGATTCTAAAAATGAGAAAGATAATAACATAAACGGGGATTCAAAAGTGATAGAAGACGAACGTCAAGATAAAATTCTTAAAGATCTAATAAGGACAGTAAACACAAAAGAATATTATGACATTGTTAACAAATTGAAAGCTGAAGACCTACCATTTAAAGAACAAAATATCAAAACTTTTGAAAAAGATATTGACAAAGATTGTCCAAAATTATTCGAAGACAAAGATATAACTACTGATACTATACTTTTACTGAAACAAGCTCTAAATAAACTCCCACAAATACCGTTTTCCCTTCTAATAGATGAGTATAGGTGGAAGTATTTTGAGGGTAGTCTAAAGAGAGACAATCAGGTGTTCTGGGCTATGGCGTTGGAATTGCAAGGTATAGCGCCACCTGGTTTTAGGGGAGAAGAGTATTTTGATGTGGGTGCCAAGTTTCATGTGCCGGATAATACACCATATATCAGGTATTTATAATCTGCTTTTTTATTTTTAAGTTTGCCAGTGGGCGGGGTACACTACCAGAACAGATGGCCGATGGGGCCAAAAGATTCTGGAGTGGCGACCGCGTATTGGAAAACGTAGCGTTGGAAGGCCTCCCACAAAGTGGACCAATGACCTAGTGAAGGCGGTAAAAATCCGCTGAATGTGGGACGCACACATAAAACCGGTTAAAGTGACGGTGCTTGGGGGTGGTCTATGTTCAGCAGTGGACGTCTTTCGGCTGAAATGATGATGATTTATTTATTATTACTTATACTTAATGATTTTTTATTTTGTGAGACCTCTTCTTCGGTAGTAGTCTTCTAGTTATGGCAGCAAGGTGATGATATTGCTGGAAGATAGACTATGTCAACATAGTATTTACAACAACTCTAATAACAGCGTGATAGACAAATATTGAAGACGAAGACATTCTGACCCTAATTAAATTGTTATAAGAGCAAAAGTTCATGATTACTATAGCAGTTTAAAAATATATGGGAAATGATGGCACGTGAACAGACGCAAAGCGATAGTCTTTTCGAAGAACCATTTATTTTATTGCCCTGAAGACTAAAAAACTTTTTCCAAAAAAAAAAATAACCGACTTCCGGAAAAACACTCCAAAGTGAAAAATAACTTTAATTTCAGAGGACTGTGACAAAAAATTCAAATACATATTCAAAGTCACCGACTTCCGAAAGTAAAGTAATTTTTCACTTTCTAGTGTTTTTAAGGAAGTCCGTTGTTTTTAATTTATGTTTTTTTTTCTCTTTATAGTTATAGTAACCTACCCTACACCAATTCGAAATTTCATCATCCTTGGGGTCAAAACAATGCATATTTATGCGATGGCAGCAATCGCGGTTAATTTGCTGTAATTTTTTGAAGAGTTCCGTTGTCTGTCTCCGAAATGCATCATCAGATCTATATAAAATTTAAGTGGGATCATTTCGGAATAAACCCCTTTCAAACAAAAACAGAATTTTGCAAATCCGTCTATATATGACGGAGTTATGCCCAAACATACATAAAATAATTTAAAAAATATAAATATAAACATGTCGAATATAAATATAAACGTGTCGAATTGATAACCTCCTTCTTTTTGAAATCGGTGTAAAAGTGATAAATGATAAATGAAACACTTACACGTCAATCATATTTTTTAACTAAATGAGGTCGGCGTTTCCTATCTGACTACTCTGAGAAGAAAGGCCGAAACAAACTCAGAGGTCTCTTAAAGTCCAGACATAATCTTGGTCAGATCATGTGAAGACCATGTCGATTGGTGTCTAAAATGGTCTTTTGAGAAAAAAACCACACAGATTGAGTGGACCTGTCCATTCTGTGCACGCATTTATCAGTAATCATGCAGCTCAACTCAGAGCTTGAGGAGCTCAACCGAAAAAAATACGAAAATAATCGAGGTGCGATCATTTGAGAACGACGTAGATTGATGTCTGATATGGTCTTTTGATTCTTTCCTTCCCAGATATTTCCTCAGCAGTTTCTTTCAACACCAACTCTTTGAGAAGTTATGCAAAGCTGCAGTGTTTGGTCGTCGCAGCGCTGAGGGACCTGTGCCGGAGACCATCAGCTTGACCAGATGCGATATATACGGGTCTAAGGCTGCTGGGAAGATTTTGAAGTAAGTTTTCTTCTTAAACATTGATTTAGGTCTTACTACCTTTTGCCACCAGCTTCGACTGCGTGAAGGTCGGTATATTATATTATACATATAAACCTTCCTCTTGAATTACTCTGTCTATTGATTAAAACCGCATTAAAATACGTTGCGTGGTTTATAAAATCTTAACGTTCAGACACGAAAAACGACTATATTTTCTATATTTTATACTATGCAGGATAAGTTTTAACCAGTGCGTAAACTGTAACCATGAATTCAGCATATCACTCTAGACCCCCAGCGCAGGAATTTTTCGTCGGTTATACAAAAATAATTAATTAATCTAAAAAACATGCTTTAAAAACGCAACTAAAAAAGCAGAATATAAATTCAAAAAAGCGTGGGGTAATTGATATTTATTGGTAATAAAAATACCTCAAAAAGCACCCCACGTTTATTAAAATTATTTTCTGCTTTTTTAGTTGCGTTTTTAATTTTTTTATCTATTAATTATTTTCTATTTTTTAGTTCTGCTAACTACAAAAGCATGATTTTCAGTTTGTTCAAGTCTAGAAAGTTTAAATGAAATCTGACTGTTTGAAGTGGGTCAAAATCAAGTCCAAAGGAGTCGTTTACAAACAAACATACAGATGAAGCTAATAAAAAGCGTGTAAAAATCAGCGCGTGCAATACCTACGCGGTCAAAATGTATGGAACAGCTGATTATTTTTTGTATAACCGACGAAAAATTTCTGCGCTGGGAAGGGGATCTACAATGATATGCTGAAGTCATGGTTACAGTTTGCGCACTAGTTAAAAACTTATCTTGTATAGAAATAGAAAATTCTATGGCTAGGTGGAACGATGATCTTCACAGCGTAGTAGCTGGATGAGTACAGCCAATCAAGCTGCCTAGTCTTTTTCTATATTGTGGTCGACTTCCAGTCCTACCGAATACAGCTGAATACCAGTATTTAAGATAGAGCGCATGCCTATCTGACCTCCACAACCTAGCTACTGGGTAATTAATACCCACTAGTAAAGCAATACGTGTGGTTCCGTGTGGTGCCGCACGTAAAAGAAGCACCATCCCATTTCTTCCCGAGGGTGTCGTAGAAGGCGACTAAGGAACTTACCAGAGAATGGGCAGCAGCGTTTTCTATGCATTTTACCACCATACTGCGATCACCAAGCCGCCTGTCAAGCGTGGAGATTATAGCAAAACCCTCCCTTTTGGAGGAGGCCTATGTCCAACAGTAGACGTCTTTCGGCTGAAATTATGATGGTGAAGTAATACTGGTTGTCGGACTTTCGGGCTTCTGATGACCTGTAACGACTGTCAAAGATCCACGAATAACAGCCGGGACCAAGCCCGAAAGTCTGACAACCAGTGTTATCAAGGGGTATCGTATTGCCGAGACACTGGGATGTGTAAAGGAGCGCTTACACGAGCAGCTAAAATTGCTCCACCCTGGTCAATTCACGTCAACTGTGCAACATGTAGCAACCTGTTGCCAGAGATATGGCCACACAATATCATACAATATAGTGCAATATGGAGCAACTTAAAAAACTAAGCAATACGCCCCACCCCCGCCGCCTCCTCCGGCCCAGCTGGTTCCTCTCGCAAAAACGAGACGACGTACAAACGAGATAAAAAGAAAATTGACTAAAAAGTTCCAAACCCATTCGATATTCGGCAACTCATGAAATATATGGAGCAATCAGAAGCAATATTCCAGAAACATATCCGCAATTTATTGTTGTTGCTCCAGAACAACAGTGGAGCAGCCACTTAATGAATCCAGATTGATCCATTAGTGTTGCCGAGCAATAATTGCTTAAAAAATTCCCCGTGTACGAGCATCTTAAGTCAGATAGGCAACCGCTCCATGCAAAATACTGGTATTCAGCCGCCTCCGGTTAGACTGGAAGCCGAACTCATGATAGTTGGTAAAAGACTAGGCAGATTGATTGATTGATACTAGCAGATCATAATTTTTTTGACATTTACAGAGATTTCATGTCCCGTGGCCATTCGCAGCACTGGAGCGAAATTTTAGAAGCAACGACAGGAGAACACGATATATCCGCAGGAGCTCTGAATCGATACTACCGCCCTTTGTTCGATTTGTTAGAGAAATTCGTGCGCACGCACCGCGTTCCTATTGGCTGGTGATTTGCTGGTTTATTTTTCTAGGTTATTTTTATTTTTAATTATGGTTTTGTTATTTTTATCTAGTCAGATATTTTTAATTTATCTTGTGGAACAATCTAGTCAAATCCATATTTCGCTTCGTGAAAATATTTTTAACAAAATAATGAAACTACCCATTTGTTAAAGATCGAATATTGTTAGTATTATTTAAGTAGAACTATTTATTATAATCATAATTAATATCATTAGTTATTAAAAATCCTATAAGGCAAAGTAACAGTATTGTAAACTTTAATGAAACACTTGTTTAAATTAACAATAAATACAATTTATTAAATTAACATTAAATAATGTATTTTATCAACAACGATTTTTGTCTCCGTTAATAAAAATAAAAAAAACTTAAAATTAGTTTTTAACAAAAAATAGAAAAAAAATGGTACAAAATAAATTAAAAGCAGAATAACTTACCTCAAGCGCTTTTTAAATTAATACTTAATTAATTTATTTACATAAAAAAATGGTAGAAAACGTAAAAATCGTATTTACACATAGCAGGATATTTACAAAAGGCGTAAGATAGTTTTAAAACATCAGATAATTAAGAAACTAGTTGTTCACAAACACACTATGCAGATAGTAAGAAAATAAAGATTTTTTTTTAATACAATTAAAACCGAATTGTATAAAATAATCTCTGTTTTATAGATTTGCAAATAGAATCTAATTGTAAAAAAATACATTTGTTTTCTACTTACTAAAGTACCTATTGTTAAAATAGATAGAACTTGTATTCTATATTTACTTTGGAAGTTTTGCACAATTATGCGCGTGATCGTTGCACAGACCTGTCCGCGAGCTTTGCACAGACCGGCACACAATTTTTGCCTAAACCTGGGCAGGAGCTTTGCACAAAATGTTTGTGAGCAACAAGCAACTCCAATCTCCACGCTTTAAATAAGGCACTATTATTTTAACTCCATATTATGTTAATATTGCAATTTTAGCGAGTATTTATGCAACAATATTTCTCAATGAATTTAATATTTTATCACAATAAAACCTTAAAATATAAACGAGTCTAGAAAACATGACTCTTTGGATAGAATTTTTTTTTCTGAAAAATAATATAAAAATGGTAATTCTATTGACTATTTGGTGGAATAGGGTAATCTACTAAACGTAAGTCGTTGGTAATATACAAATATTGACATACATTTTTTGTCGTATTCATTATGACGGTACGACAATTAGTGTCTTTCGTTGTTTTTTTCCTGCAGTATATTTTATATTAACACACAATTATTTTATAAAAGATACAAATATCTACCCAACTGTGGCGAAGCCCAAAAAGAGGGTGTTGCTTTATTTATACACAGTAGGTACTTTTGCAATGTCCTACATTTCACATGATTGAATTCCAAGACGGAGAATGTTTACTGTCGTTATCAACTAAAATTAAAGCACTGGACAGTATTGTACACATTAAATTGAAAAATATAATCTCTTTTCATTTTGTGCTACTTTTAATGTTATCCGTTTGCTAAATTTAAACCTTTTGAATCTCGCAAATTTGTCGCTAACACGACAAAGGGACAATTATGAAATGTCTATGACATTTTATTTACAAAATACGACACTTTCGTTACATTGAGTCAATGTTTAAGGCCTTTCCACACCGACTCACTGAATATAATTAAAATATCACTAAATAAGATTAAACATATTTCATTTTAGTCTATCGATTACCGAAAAACAGAAACTGAGTGACAATGGTGCCGATTCTCTTGTCACAAAATTCTCTAAACTAAACTAAAAATCACTAAAATTTAGTTTATTCCTGTCAAACGACGATTTCCCATTCTGAAATTGACTAAAGTGACACAACTTAACTATATTTTAGTTTGACAGCACTAAGATTGTACTGAGTTTTTAATTTAGTGAAAATGGTAATTTTGCTATTCTGTTGTTGTCAAATTCATTATTCTATTCAATACAAAATTTCGATTGTATAACTAAATCTGACTATTTTTAATCGCGATTAAAAAGGTGTGGAATAAAATTAGTTGTCAAGAACTAAAATTCACACTGATACCTCGACTTCGGGCGTAAATACAGTACTGTATCTTTTTTTTCTTTTCTTTTGCTTATATCTCGAAATTGGTGTGTCCTATCGTAAAAATAATGAAAATTTCGACCCCCTTTATAAAACCCCATACACCTCTAAAACTCAACATGTAGGTAATAATTTTTCATATTTTCGATACAAAAAGTAAAAAAAACCATTTAAAACACGTTGAGGCTGCCCCCCCCTGCGCGATTCCGGCTCTAAAAAAGATCACGGGGTAGGGCAAACGTGGAGTCGCGTTTGTCAAATTCGATTTTAGTTGTGTCAAAATTATTTTTAAATTTAGAGATCTTTTTTTGCAGAATAGCTTTAAGATTCTCATAGCCAAAAGTAAGGAATTTTAGTGATAGTTTAGTTAGTTTAGTTCGGTGTACAACAGAATCGGCACCAATGTTAACTATATTTAGCCCTAAATATATTCAGTAAGTCGTCAAACAAACCAGTCTAAATAAATCTACCTCTAGTTCCAAAAAATACCACTCAAAATGGCGCCACTGTGCCTAAAAGTTAACCCAAAACTTACCACAAAAATTTCACTACTTAAAATTTAGCACAAAAATTCAGTAGCCAATCAAATTCATTGAAGCCTTTTCATTTAAGTCTTTGTCTAACTTTTAGCCACACTAGCGCCATGGAGGCACTTTGGGTAAACACTCAAAAGTTTCGGTATCACTTCACTTCTATCGATGCTATGATAGTGTTGTAGCATGGGATATCCAGTCAACCGTGTGGGCAACCCGGTGGTATATACCCGGTTGGCCCCTGCTAGCACAGGAGTAACCTGCGGAAACGACGCCTATGAGGTACCAGCGTCCTGCCCGCTCGAGCATGAGTGGCCCTCCACTGTCTCCCTGACAAGAGTCTTTGCCACCACCCCGGTAGCCCGCGCACAGCATCTCGGGGTATATCACCACATTTATACCTGGAAATTGAGAGAAGCTGATTAAAAAATCTTCATTAAAAAGAAATACACAGGATTTTAAATCACGAAACGGGGTCGGCGTATCATGTCTTTACACGCTTTATATTAGCTTCACTTGTATGTTTGTTTGTATGTAACCGACTCCTTTGGACTCTATTTTGACCCACTTTAAACGGTCAGATTTCATTTAAACTTTGTAGACTTATCGAGGACCTATGACAATTAAATAATTTAAAAAAAAATAGAAAAAAACACGCTTTTGTAGCTAGCAAAACTAAAAAATAGAAAATAAATAATAGTTTAAAAAAACTAAAAAAACACGCTTTAAAAACCAAACTAAAAAGTAGAAAATAATTTAATTCTATTAAAAAGCGTGGGGTGTTTTTTGAGGTATTTTTATAATCAATTAATATCAAGCACCCCACGCTTTTTTTTCCATACTTTTCTATTAGTCGTCATCTCGGTATTCACTCCCTTTCTAACCATATCATCATTCACACCTACTATTATAGCCATCGATATTCATACTCCACTCGCGTATTATAAAGTATTAATGTCATCTTTGTTCCGTTGTGAAAAAGGGATGGCGCTATACATACATCCTGTATAGCTCTACCTTTATCTTACACCAGTGTCAAAGCAAGATGGCTAAAAATGAAGGCGCTCAACACGTCATATCTAAGCCTCTGGTGTCAAAATTTTCACGTCTCTGAACCTTGCAATAATTTGGTTAAGAAATTGAAAAAAAGGAACATACCATTAGCCCTATGCCACCTCTCGCAGACCCTATTGTCCAAGACAGGCACATCCACAGCCTGCAGTGTCCGTGGTCGCAGCCTGGACCCAGGACTTAAGGCGCCCCACCCCGCTGCCCAGCCGTACTGCCCCAGGAAGTCGGACCCTCGCTCCGGTAAGCAGATTGGGGCTGAAACGAGAGAATTCAAATTGAAATTGATTTGGAATAATTTTTTATAGTTTTGTGCAATTAGCTGAAATAAAATAAATTGTTTGTAAATGAAGTTAAGAAGTATCGTCATCTTATGCTCAGCCTTTTTCCAACTAAGTTGGGGTCAGCGTCCAGTCTAATCAGATGTATCTCATCAGATGAATCTAATAGAGAGTGAATGTTACCGCGAAGAAAAATCACAGTGTCCGATTTTCAATTCTCGGCGGCGCATTGAAGATCCAAAGCACGAAAAAATCCGTGCGATTGTGGACTAAGTGTTGAGTAAGTATTCGCACTATTAACTGTTGCAGGAAGGCAATTTGAATTACCCTGAGTTACCCTGCGGTTCGGTTCACGATCAGATAAGATCAGATTTTTACAAGCCATTGCATAATAAAACAAATCGCCCACCTAGATCTAAACAGAGTTAACTCAAAAAAGAACATTTTTCAGAAAAGGGTAAAAACTGTTTACCGTCTTCCTGTGCACTGAAGAAGTTTTGCAAGTTCTACTAGAAAAATATTTTTAAATCTGTTTTATTGGTCGATAGGTAGTGAGTTAAGGAATTCAATGGTAAGCATAAGTCAAAACTCCCAATTTTTGCCTTAGCTCCCTTTAGATCTAGGTGTGCGAAATGTCCCATACTCACCTATATGAGGCATATAGTGCACGTTCCTATCTAACGTCAACACAGCGACATCAAATCTGTCAGCTTGTGGCGTAAACTTGAACAGGGGATGCACTTTGATCGTCCGTACGCCAAAAGTATAAGCGGGGAGCGGTTCCGCTGCCGAATTGATGACGTAATCACCAAGCGTCACGCGGACGTGGCGTGGCTGTGCCCGAGCCACGCAGTGTCCAGCTGTCACAACATGGCGCCTCGATATAAGGGAGCCGCCGCATCTGAAACGTTATAACATTACGGTTAAGTTCGAAATTTGATTTGGGGGATTTGGATTTAGAATTTGGGGGATCCACATATACTGAACGAGGTAGTGAAATTTATTTGAGGGAAAAGAAAATAGAAGAAATAGATGTAAAAGCTGATCCTGACCTAAGTAAAAATAATTGAAGTAAGGTAGAAAGAACAATCATCTAACAAAATAAAATCAAGGTTTTGGTGATTTGGCTTTAGCGTTTACGGCGGTTACAGCTACTACTAGCACAAGCACAAACAAAAGACACAGGCCACCTCCGAGAGTAGGCGACAATCCACCACGCGGGCCCATTGCGGGTTGGTAGATGGCATATGTCTTCGAAGTTTTGATTCTAGGACATGTCATTTCCTCACGATGCTTTCCTTCACCATTTTGAGAGCAGTGGTTATGAAATAATTTACACAAAGTAAAACGGCAGTCAGGGTCGAACTCACGACTTAGGTAGTCGTAACTAGGTAAGTCGCAGTCGCTACCACTGGGGCATCGTCTTATGGTGAGTCTAAGGCCGGGTCCTAAACGAAAGCAATAGTCGCGCGTGTATGCAACCATAGCTCTTTTATATAAATCTATAACTTAATATAATTAAATCTATATTTATTATATATTATTACTATCTATACTAATTATAAAGCTGAAGAGTTTGTTGGTTGGCTTGAACGCGCTGATCTCACGAACTACTGATTCGAATTGAAATATTATTTTAGCGTTGGAAAACCCATTTATCGAGGAAGGCTATAGGCTATATAACATCACGCTTAGACCCTTAGGAGCCGAGCAAAGAGAAAAAAGTCACGAATACTAAGTACTCGCGCGGGCAGGCGATTCAAAGCGACGGGGTGGGTCGGGGAGAAAGAAATTTGACGCGAACGAAGTCTAAAACTGAAGACTTTGTTTGGTTGAACGCGCTAAACTCAGGAACTACTGGTTTGAATTAAAATATTATTTTAATGTTGGGTAGCTCATATAGCGAGGAAAGCTATTAGCTATATAACATCACGCTAAGACCTTTAGGAGACGAGCAAAGAGAAAAAGTCACGAATACGAAGTACTCGCAAGGGCAGGCGATTCGAAGCGACAGGGTGGGTCGGGGAGCAAGAAATTTAATGCGAATGAAGTCGCTGGCAGAAGCTAGTATTATATATTACACGCATTACCGTGGCCGACTACGAAAACTTTAAATAGACTTCGAACACAAGTCGGCCCGAGCAAAGGCAATCTCCACAGAATTTTAAGCAATTAGGGAACAGATCTTGAGAATGAAAAACAGCTGTTCTTCTAACCATAAATTACTAGTATTGGTATTATTTTGAGGTTTCGGTTTATTCTTCAATTTAACTCTGATTATGATGTAAAAAAATATGAACACTATATTTATTAGAGTCATCAACCAACAAAAACAGGCTTGTTCTCCCATTTCCAAGTATTTTTTTTCGTATTTTTAACTATGGAAATATGCGTAATGAATTCTTGTGCAAAATTCAAACTAAATAAATATTTTTTTACAATAAACTTGTGGGACAAAAGGTATCTGACACTGTCAACTCATCAACTCAAAATGACAGGACATTAAAAAACATGTCTTTGTATTTCGAGCATAAACTTATTTTAGTCTGTGCTTTTAAAACCGACCTTTCACGGAAATATTTTAATATTGTAAAAAGTTATGGATTTGAGCCGTGGTTTGGGCTGTTTGTTGTTCTTGTTATATAATTTACTTATCATATCATTACGCCTTGCTTCCCTGAACAGTTGGGCAGAGGTGTACCT
Source organism: Polymixis lichenea (assembly GCA_949091785.1). Lineage (NCBI taxonomy): Eukaryota > Metazoa > Arthropoda > Insecta > Lepidoptera > Noctuidae > Polymixis > Polymixis lichenea. The sequence goes on along the minus strand of OX420958.1, from coordinate 9,459,617 downwards.
ATAAGTACACCCACATTTCGCTATTTATGTTTAAATCCCATGTAATAGAGGGCAAGCCTATTGCCATCATCTAGGCACAAATCCAGACTTCGAGATGTTACTGACAAATTCCAGATAGAAAAACCTAATAACATTTTGCCCGACCTGGGAATCGAACCCAGGGCCAAGCAGTAGCGCTTACCAGACCAACGAGGCAGGCAGTAAAAATTAACGCTTGTTAAATTCCCATATTTCACATACAAGTCTCCATTAAGACTTGCTTGGGGTAGATAGTTTAAAACTTTAAAAAGGAAGGCGTCTATTTCTAGTACTAACCAAAATCTAAACTTTTACGGTACGAAAGAAACATGCAAAGCTTACAATCATGCCTCATTTATTTAAATAAATTACATTAAATCACTTACCTCTGAAATTAAAAAAAATATAAAAATATTAAATAAAAATAGTTAATTGGTTATTCAGTTAATAATAATTGTTAGCAACCTTAATATTCGACACAAAAAGAAGAGGAATGTGCGAAAAAGTCGGTGAGATTACCAATTTTACTACTATTTATATTTTCACTAGCTACGAAGTATAGATAGAGAGAGAGAAGACAATGTCATATTAAAAACTACAGACATGATTCGAATATTTAAAATAATTTTATTTAAAAACGATTAAATGTTTAAAAAATAATTAAAAATTCGAATCTGTAAAATAAATATTTTAAGAACAAACATGTTATAGTTAAGTTACGCCACAAAACATTACATTGTTTTTATTTTTATTTAAGACTCCCATATTATTATTTAATTCTAATTCTATCAATGGGAAGAATACCTTCTATGAAAACCACGATAGGGCTTTGCTTTTACTAAACCCTGATATTAAAGGGCGTGGTACAGTAAATCGAACCGAAGTACTCTCTCCATGGGGCCAAAACCGTAAACGTGACAAAATCATGCGCTGTCCCATAGATTTGGGACTAAATAATGATGATTTGTTTGGGACAGCTGATAATTTTTGTACCACACCCTTATGTATAACCAATAATTATACGTATATTTTAGAAACAACATTGAATTCATGCAATTCCATGCTTGATCTAAGGCTAGGGACTAATATGTTTGGGAAAACGCGACATATGTTCGCTCCATCTTTGCTCATTTTAGGCTAAAACTAATAATTGTTTCTTAGAACACGCTTAGCCTTAGTAAATTCCTTTGACGTACCTTTTTTTTTGTAAACGTCGCCCACCCTACGAATTTCTCCTGTATTGTGGGTGCGTTTACAAACATTTAAACTCAAATATTTTGTCACGGCGTGCAGTTGCCGACTATTTATGTTCTCAAAGCCGATGTATAAATATCTGTGTTGTTATCATGTTTTTTTTTAATGTTATGTAATTGTTTTTTATATGCACGTGTTTCTGTGACAAATAAATCCATTTTTCTTTCTTTCTTTCTTTCTTTCTTTCTTTATGTTAGTTTAATATTTATTTACTACGCATAAACCTTCCTGAATAAATTCCCTAAATGATAGTGTAAATCACATCAAAATCCGTTGCGTAGTTTAGAAAAACAACTCGGCGTAATATGTATAGTAAGATGATCCTCATCATTACAATGTAATTGTATGGACCTTAAAAGAGACTTTGACCTCTGTCTATGTTTCGGTGTTTCTTCTCAGAGTACCTATTCAGCTAGGAAACACGACTTCAACTAGTTTTCATTAAAAAAAATGACATAAAAAATAGTTTATTTTAAACCAATTTACAAATTCATTATATTTAACATTTACTACGGCCTTAATTTCTTTAAGTGCCATATTAAGGCAAAAAAAACCCTACCGAATTTTCGTTGCGTTTTTCCGCTCAAATTAGTCCCTCGCCTAAAACGTTCCCGTGACGTCATTGTAACGTAACTTAAACATGTCATCAAACCCACTACATAGTAAAAAGTAGAAGTTGCTGGACATCATGCTATCTCTTTCGCACATTTACCTCTCTATCCAACACTGCTTCCAACCGATAAGCTCGAATATCGACATAAGCATGTTGCATCTGTAAAATTAATTATTAATTCATGTTAATACATTAATTATTAGTAATTTTTTAAATGATTTTGAGTGGAAATAATAAAAATAAATAGTGTTATAATTTAAAAAAAAAAAACCAAATAGGTTTTATGGAGTACAATAAGAACTATTTTCTTATCCAACGGCGGAAAAAGAAGAATAATAAAGAGTTTGACAGTCTACTCAGTGCAATTTTTTTTTTCTTTTTATTTATAATTTTTATACTACATACGCCTTAAGATTTAAGACAAATCAATGAGAAATCTAAACGAAATCATCAATTACTATTTCCACTCTAAATATTTACACAATTTAGTCAATATTTGGTCCACGCAAATATTTAGTCTTAGTGTGAATGATCGTATCGTAGATCTATAGTGAATTTCTATTTGACCGCTTTCGTTCAATATTTTGTTCGTAATTCGTAAGCTCTTGGTACTGACACGTACTGAGTTATTTTCCACCACGCCTGTTATTTCCGAACGGGTAGGCAGTAGAGGTGTATTTATGTACCACCTAGGTTTCGTCAGTTTCCTCGCCCCAAGCCTTGCTTGTTCCAACCCGGCCCTTGCTGCTCTTCTCCAGTGACGCCCAAAGCTGAGGTCCATACCCCACAGGGGGTGCCCTTAGCGTGCAGTCACTTAATTTTTAAGTTTTTTATGCCCTGGTTAGAGACCTAAATTTACTGACCCGCGGGCATGCCCGGCTAAGCAGGCTCCAGGTCAACCTACAAGATGCCATTCACAAAAAAAAAATCGCCAGATACCATGATACAAAAAGCAAAATCAAAAGTCACTTATTCAAACTAGGCTGAGAATCAGCACTTGTTCAACGTCAAAATTACTTATGACAGTCCCCCAAAGTGACCCCCCCCCCGCCCTTCACCACTTTCTAGTACTTTAGCTGGGAAGAAGAAGTGGCGCAACAAATTCCCCAGTTGAGTCACATGGAACGCGCCTTTTACTAAAATCGAATGAAAACTATTTGCGTGAACCAAATTCTTCATTACAAAACGCTCAATTAGTAAAATTTTGAGTAAATTAGTACGTTATTATACAATGTTATTTCGATGTAAATATACTGTGCTATCTGTGCTTTTCATACAAAATGGTACAGAAAATATCGGCTTAGTATTAGCCAAAACATAACTGTGACAAACATGTGTGACATTCGTGTAAAAAGTATGCGATGTGAACTGCATTCGTAGTTTGAAATGTTTTGATTCATTTACCTAGTTTCTAAAAGCTAGATCTTCTAGTTCCTTAGGGTGAATTTCAACCATTTCACCAACAAACTGAACGCGATCACTACATCAAAATCGCGTTCAAGACCTGTCAGTGTCAATATTGACACTGACAACCGTCAGTGTCAGTATTTTAGAACAATTACGTATTAAAAAAGCTTTGAACGCGATTTAGATTATGATCACGTTCAGTTCATTGGTGAAATTGGTGAAATTTGCCCTTAATTTGGTCCGAGTTACCAAAAAGCAGAGAGAAACAGGTAAATTGAATAGACTTTCAGAAACCGTAAGTCATTTCGGCCAAAATTATAATAATAGAAATATAATACATACACATAAGATTAGATGACTATTCATAGATAGAAAGAATATTTGACGGTCTATTCCGTAAAATGTCACCGGGAAAACTTAGATGAAATGAGCTTGAAGTGAACTGTCAATAGTGCCAATCTCTGGCGTCAGGTGGAATTACACCTTACTTCAAGTTCACTTCACCTTAGTTTTCACGGTGAGATTTTTACTAAATATATATCGGCAAGTCTCCTATGATATGACTAATGCATAAATAAATAAAAAAGCCTTTTATTCCATGCAGCACATAATAAACATACCTAATTTTTGTCAGTTATTTGTAGCAAATTACGAACAATCACCAAAAGATGAGTAACCAGGGTCGTTGGATAAAGTTGATGTTTAGCGAGAAACCGACGGATGTTTAAGAGTAAATTTTTATTGAATTAAAGAAAACAAACAGTTCATTTATTTATTAGATTAAATTTCATCTAGTAAATGAAACTTGTAACTATATCCGAAGACCCTGGTTATTCATCTCTTTTGGTAAAGTTCGTAATGTAAGGTGTGTAATATACGTAGGCCACAAGTGTGAATGAATGTAACATGTAAACACAAAATTCTAACTTCGTTGTTGAAATAAATATGTCAGAATTTTCGTAACTGTGCCAACGTGATTTAATTAATAATGCAATTGCAAATCAATCTGGCCACAACATGACATTTATAAAAATTAATGTGTTGTCATGTGACAAATTATTCGTTACAAAGTCGGGTGCCATCGCGCAAAAAGACTGGCTACACTGTGACATATCTATTTAAATGTCAAACAAATACTGGCCACAGCTGTGCCATAGACCAACCAACAATGTTGTGTCAAACCACTAGCATATATAAAATACTGTAACGTTTCAATGTCATGAAATGAGGTCAGAAGTGTTATGTAGTGAAGTTGTCCCTAATTATGTGATATCATAAAATGGGCCACAACTGTGCCATCACAAAAAAGTCTGGCCACAACTGTGCCATTTCAAACAAAAATTGGCCACAACTGTGCCACTTCAAACAAAAACTGGCCTCTAATGAGCCAGCGGGTACAGAACTGTATAACCTTGAGGATCCGATCCTGATGTAGGCCTGCCAGGGGAAGGTGCCGAACCCAGCATCGTCGCCACCGACGATACGCCGCTGTGCTGTCTGCTTGCCGACTGCTATTCCACAGCCTGGAAGGAAAAGAAAATGGTGGATTTAGAAACAAGGTTTTATTTAGCTCTTTTAACAACTGTTTAATATATTTTTGTCTTAAGTTTTCCACTCTTTCTCCAAGTTATCTTATAAACGATTGAAGAAAAATATGGTACGGTACGGTACGATGCAATCAAGGTGTGTGTGTCATTTTCACACTGTTGATTGATTTATTAATTCATTATTTTATATTGAATGCAGCTAGATAACATCACGCCTTGTTTCCCCGAAGGCCTACCAAGAAGAAGGTATACCTTTAGTTCACCAACATTTCGCCAGTTATATTCAAGTCCCATGTAATAGGGGGCGAGCCTAATGCCATCAACCGGGTACAAATCCAGACACCGGGCTGCTACTGAGAAATTCCAGATAGAAAACACCCAATAACATTTTGCCCGACCTGGGAATTTAACCCGCTTGCGACTAGACCAACGAGGCAGTTAGTACAGCTAATCAGCTATTAATACTAAATTAAGATAATCCTATCACTCTGTCTTCCCACAGAACCGCAAATATTCTAACATTACCGTCTTTCATTCATTCATAGCAATCAAATCCAATACAGTACTGGTCTATTCTATAAAAAAATCATCGTGAAAACTTAGGTGAAATGAGCTTGAAGTGAGCTGTCATTCCACGTAGGGATGAGCACTAGTGACAGCTCACATAACTTTTACGGTGAGATTTTTATAGAATATATCCTGGGTTGGTCTCCACGAGCGCGTTGAACATCGTCAACTTAAGCGGTATGCAGGTGTATCGAACAAAACAGTTCGATAAAATGGAAAATTAAATAATTAATGCTTTCTAGAGCGATTGTAATTGTTATGAGCTCATGAACAAATAAATTGGCAGCAGCACATCTCTGCATGCAAATCTGACGAATTGGTGTAACCATGAATTTATAATATACTTACTGATAATAATCAACCCGAAACCGTTATTAAAAATGAAAAGGCCTATCGCAATCTTATACGAATCAACCTGTCGTAATATTATAAGTCTTTATCGTTGTAATCTAGTCGGTTTTCACTTACTTATTACCTATTTCCTTGCAGTTTCGATCCCCGTTTTGCTAGATGAATCAAATGATCATTCATTGAATGAAAATAATTATTATTCTGGAGTAGTACAGAATAGTAAAAAAAAAATTGCAAGGACAGACAGGACAACTCAAAGCTGCAGTGCTCTTTCTTCAAAAGGCTCTTCCAGACATGGCATTGCATTGTTAGACTCATCCTAATAATACAATGTTTGTACTTTAAAAGAGACCATGACCTCTGATTTGGTTTGGCATTTCTTCTCAGGGAATTACCGGCACTATCTAGTTTTATAACATTTCATTTTAATACATCATGATCCTACTTCATACCTCCATAAGTCCAATTTTGGGATCTGGCTGGAAATGTCACGTATTCTTCTTTAGCTTTTTTATTTTTATTCTTTTTTTTCTTTTCGACAGTTAAAGTTACTAATGAACTTATAACCAATAATATTAAAATAAACTTCATTTTAAAATGCACTGTAAAGTCATTACATTTTTCTTTTCATTTTAAAATATTATAATAAATTATATGTCACTGCCCGCAGCCCTGAATATTAAAATAGCACTGTTTTAGCGTTTAATATTTTAATCACCAAAAAGTTCTATGACTTTCTTACAATTAAAACAAAAGTTACAATATCATTGTACTAAAACAATTTCACAACAAATTCAATTTTTTTTTAACAATTTAAATTCCAAATGAAAATTGCACCGATTTTCTCAAACGAAAATTGCACCAATTTTCTTAAATTAAAATAACACCATTTATATCAAAATTGCACAATTTTTCCAAATTGTAATAACACCAATTATCTGAAATGATTATTTTAACTACTTTAAATAAACGCGTGGTACAGTATATAACAATATTTACCGACTGAAGTTGGAACAGTTTTCTTTACATAATGCACTATGTACATAACGTTTCCGAGGAATTTCCTATCAGGAAACCGTATATTACCGGTCTATTCGAGTTTATGACTTATGAGGGAACTGTTGTACAGTATGATTGAATGAATTACACCCAAAATACATAATGTATAAACAAGAGAGACAGAATGAAATTCCTCGTTTGAAAAAAAAAATCAGGAATCTTTGAATGCTGTTTTGATAAGCGTGAAAATATATGTGAGTTTAAAACATAATTTGTATCTGTAAGACCTTTATTACACTGGAAAATCATGGATGCGTTGTCAGTAAAAAGTAGCTTTTTTAGCGTCAAATGTTTTGTACCTATAAGTATGCAAGAGAAGAAAGGTGTGAGTTTGTGGTATGTGTGTATACCATTTAATTGTAGTTTTTGTGAACTTATTATTAATAACTGTGTCTTTATGGATTTTGTGGTCTACAATAAGGATTTTTATATATTTAATTAATTAATTTTGTTTATTTATTAATTTATGACGGGTACAAGCATTTCAACTGGCGCTCGATTGTTTGAGCACAAAAAATACATTTTATTGGCAGCACGACCGTCACTGTGGCACCGTAGTGTCCCGTCGGTCCCAGTAAAGGTGCCATAGCGACTCTTAAACAATCATTCTGTATCATCATCAAAATAATCAGCCTGTAATGTTCCCGCTGCTGGGTCACAGGCCTCCTTTATTCGAGGAGTGGGCGTTAATCTACCAGTCTATTTTTATTGGGATTGACATTTCACAGGTCAACCTAGGAGGTTGTTGGCTGCTTAAAGGGACTTGCCTGTAGCTACCTTAAAAAATTAAGGCCCCAAGCCACGGTTTAAAAACTAAGCGACAACACGCTAATGGCACCCCTGTGGGGTACGGACTTCGGCTTAGGGCGTCACTGATGGCAGCAAGGGACAGGCTGGATCGGAATGATTATTATTTAGGGACGATTTTAATGCTACAGGCTCGAGTAAGGGACGGAGCGGATAGGGATTGGGACGTCACGGCGCGGCGGGCCGTTCGGCGAGGACAGAAAGACGGTGCTGACAACAGTGAATCTTGTGCGTGCTGCTCTTCTAAAGGAACTCTTCTAGCGTCATCGGGAATGTAATCTTCCACTCGAGCCCAGTGCGGGTTATAACCTGCACTGCAACCAACTTTCGTTGTAATATCCCCCTGTTGGCTAGCGTATTGATGAAAACCCAATATAATTATTTTTTTCAAACCCAGAAAGCTCCTAGATAGCCCTCATAAGACTAAACAAATTATGTGCCATTAATAATAAAATTAACATTAGAATCATCAAACGATTATGACAATACTTATTACTCAATAAAATAGAGAAAGTGTGCTAGTACAATATAACTAAATGACTACATGCATACGTTTGTATTAAACAGTTATTACGAAAAACAGTGACTTGCAAAGTATACATCTAATCTTATTAAATTGTATTGTGTAGTATGTATGACTGTCAAAACTTTGACATTTGACATAACATTTTGTATTTGACATTTGAGTCACTTAAAACTCCATTTGAAATAAGAGTAAGTAGATATTTAAATATTTTTTTAAGTCCGTTCAACTGATTATAACTTATATTGCGTTGGTAGCATGATAAATGGCATCTGCAGTAAACAGTTGGTATTGTAACCACTTTTTTGCTTTTAATGCCATCCTTATGCCTACGGAATAAAAGTCAAAATCGGTTTAAGAGCATTCCCCCCACGCGGGCTGGCAACGGCGCATTTATGGCGGTTTTTCGTGATTATTTCATTACATCCAAACAAAAGTAAACATTTTCTTCAGCCATACACTAGATCGTTGGTATTTTCAAGTTTGTAAGCTATTTTTTTACATTTATTTTGGTATTTACTTATAAAAATCGACATACCGTCAATTATTTTCCATTTGCTAAATGTTAAAAATAACTATAAATACCAACGATCTAGTGCTTGGCTGAAAAAATATTGTACTTTTGTTTGTATTTAATGAAACAATAACGAAAAACTACTATAAATGCGTTGTGGAAACAACGCCACAACAACGTTGTGGAAACAACGCCACAACAACGTTGTGGAAACAACGCCACAACAACGTTGTGGAAATTCCGCCCGCGCGGAATTAATGCTCTTAACGGACTCGTAAAAAGGTTTATTTAAATGCCTAATCTTATTTCAAACGGAGTATAGTATAATGGATGTAGATTTCATTCTGATTTATGACCCGCGGTAATTGCGTTACAACAATCGCAATTTTATTCATTTCGACAATTTAACGGCATTCATGGCGTTATTTATACCGTGGGAATGGTTTAGAAGAACCAAAGCAACCGACATAGCCCGAAGAATTGCCAAACTTAAGTGGCAGTGGGCAGGGCACATTGCTAACAGAAGAGATGGCCGATGGGGCCGAAAGGTTCAGCAGGCCTTGACAAAACACATTTCTGTTAGCGTTCACGCCAAACGCTTACGCCAAAATGTACGGGAATGACAATGCCTGCGGAAAGATTACGTCGTTTCCTATCCGCAGGTAATGTCATTCCCATACATTTCGGCCCACTCCCTCACGCGCGGTCGCAGCCAAAGTCTACCTACATATTAATAAGAAAATGTATTATATTTTCGAAAAATTACTATTTTAAGCTTTACGTTTATGGCTTGGGGCGGGGGTGTCATGACCCCTAGGACGCCCCGTCGGACCGCGCCTGCACTCCCACTCACCGAGAGGAGGCCTGAGTCCCAGCAGTGGGAACATTTTAGGTTGGTTGTATACCATAAGTTGAAGAAACAATAGATTACGTCGTCCAAACAGTGTCTACACGATGCAAGTCTTTTGTTGCTTCAATTTAAATATCTGGATGACCGAGCTTAGCCCGGTTTTTTTTTTTGGTTTGAAGTTTTCTAGAAATGATATCTAGCTAGATCGATTTATCGCCCCCGCAACCCCTTGCATACTAAATTTCATGAAAATCGTTGGAGCCGTTTCCGAGATTCAGATTATATATGTACAAGAATTGCTCGTTTATAGGTATTAGATTATAATTTTGCCTTCGAAAATAAACTTGCAGCGTGTAAATGAGGCTTTAGTCATATTCCCGTCTCTTTCTTGCACTTGCAGTATGAGAGTGGTGCGATAGAGACAGGACAAAGTATAACATGCCAAGGCCAAGTAACATTTATTGATCTCGACCCTTGAATCGTACCCAGGAACTCACGTTCGAAAGCCACACTTGGGACCACAAAACCAATGAGACAGTAAATGTTAAGTTAACAACTTCCTAACCACAGTTAAGTTAAACGTAGAACCGCAGTTCGCGAAAGTTCAAGTTGATAACTATTAGGATTTTGTTAAAGACTAGCTGTTGCCGGCGACTTTGTCTGCGGTACAAGATAAAAAGTATCCCATGTCCTTACCCTAGTCATGGTCTATCTTTGTGCCAAATTTAATTCAAATCAAGTCAGCCGTTTAAATGTGAAAGTGTAACAAACAAATTCACTTTCGTATTTAAAATAATTACTAGCCTTCGCCCGCGGCTCCGCCCGCGTGGATGTCGGTAATCGCGTAAAAAAGTAGCCTATGTCCTTCTCCATATCCCAGGGTACATCTCTGCTAAATTTCATGACGATCGGTTCAGCGGTTTAGGCTTGAAAGCGTGACAGACAGATACTTTCGCATTTATAATATTAGTAGGGATAAAATTAAGTTAGAAAACATTTGGATTAAGATTTGCAGTCTTGTTCACAATCTATCTGCTGGACTTAGGCCTCCCCCAATTTTGGGGGCGTTGCCATAATCGCCACGCTTGGCAGGCGGGTTGGCGATCGCAGTATGGTGGTAAAATGCATAGAGAACGCTGCTGCCCATTCTCTAGTAAGTCCCTTAGTCGCCTTTTACGACACCCACGGGAAATAAGACTTGCCGTGGTAAAAATTTACCCAGGCCAATATATTGGACGCTTTAGTGGTCATCTACAAATGTTCGTCACAAGTTAAGGGCGACAAGCGACAAGGGGTACGAGTCACAAGCTTCGTGACGTCACAATTATAAATCTTAAGTATTCTACTTTAAAGTATTACGAAATCTATAGCTACTAATAATAAAGCTGAAGAGTTTGTTTGTTTGCTTGAACGCGCTAATCTCAGGAACTACTGGTTTGAACTGGAATATTCTTTTAGTGTTGGATAGCCCATTTATCGAGGAAGGCTGTAGGCTATATAACATTACGCTAAGACCCTTAGGAGCCGAGCAAAGAGAAAAAGTCACGAATACGAAGTACACGCACGGGCTGGCGAAGCGAGCGACGCGGTGGGTCAGGGAGCAAGAAATTTGACGCGAACGAAGTCGCGGGCAGAAGCTAGTATTCAATATAACTATAAGATTAAAGAACACCTTTACGCTTTTTAGAAACTTAAATAGGACGTAAATATGACACGCGAAAAGGACTCGTAATGTGTTTACTGTATTATAATTAACGATTACGTGTCCTTGTTGACAACAAACTATATTATTTCAACGTCAAGATCAAATACAAAGTTTCGTCCCGATTCATCCCGTTTTACGGTAAGTAATATAATTTCGGCTTTGTATAGCGTCTTCCCTGTCACACATAGTCTTGTGTGACAGTCTCTTTCTAGATATACATTGTAAATATTACGCCCAGATACTGTATATTAAGGTAAATTCTTCGTACCTAAACCATTTCCATATCAATGTGGTAGTAGCCTGAACTTTCCCGTGTTGCGGTGAGATAGCTAGGTCTGTGGTTAAGAAATTATTTTGCGTCAGATTTCCTGACATTGTCGCCTCGACTTTGAATGATAGATGTAAAACTGGCTAAACTTAGATGAATCTCGCGCGGGATGCGCTATAAAATTTGCTCGTGCCGATTGTGTTCATTTGCAAGGAGGTGATCAAACTGGTGCGAATAGCGGCGTAACTTCATAATCATCAAAACAATCGACGCGAGCAATTGCAAGCGTTATGCCTCAGGGGGCCTCTCTAAATCCGCCAACCAAGATACGGGCCCGTCCAAAATTCGTTCGATAATTCGGAATTAACTCTACTCCCAATTCATTAAGTTTTTCAGTAGAAAAAAAACACTGTGAGTACCTAAGGATCCGGTAAGGACCAAGCCCAGGTCGACGGCGCGTTGACTACGCGCGCCTCAAAGAGATTTTAGCAACAACTGATGGGGCCCGTAAGGGCCGATGCCTGCCAGGGTAGCGGGTTGTTCGAAAGAGATACCGCGGCCCCTGGCACACAGGCAATTGAAGAAACACGTGTGGGTTTAGTCAGTAAAAGCCTGACACGCCCTCCTGCTCCACCCAGAGCGGAAGAAGTCATTCGATAATTTCCCACCCAGGAAAAAAAAAAGAAAAAGGATAACTGTCAAATCATGTTGTCATAAAATTTTCAGTTCATTCCCCGAACTAAACGTATGCCCGTCATTGTCGGCCGAAACTGCGGACCTAGTGCTTCAGGACAGAGCCCCCTGACTTGGTTCTCGTACGTCGTTTTGGGGTGACCACTGAAAATCAGCGCTGTGCTTCAGCACAGCATCATGCTGAGTGGAAGCCTTCTTGTCACAGCCACGGCGTGCAACTGCCGACTTGTGTTCGTGGGTTCACATGTTTTGTTTTTTATTCATCGTCATATCAGCCGAACGACATCCACTACTGGACATAAGCCTCCACAAAAGAGGGGGATTTTCCATAATCGCCACGCTTGGCAGGCGGGTTGGTGATTGCAGTATGGTGGTCAAATGCATAGAGAACGCTGCTGCCCATTCTCTAGTAAGTCCCTTAGTCGCCTTCTACGACACCCACGGGAAGAAATGGGATGGTGCTATTCTTTTACGTCCGGCACCACACGGAACTGTTTTTTATGTGAGTGATATTTTTTTATGCACGTGAATAATTCTATTTTTCTTTCGTTCTATCGACACATGTTTCTGCAACCTATTGCGACAACGGACACCCATCCAAGGTTCGACAGCCAACATCACTTAACCTCGTCATCAATATTATACATTCTACCAGATCAGCATACAATACTCAAGTCTCAGGGTTTCCATGTCTCGTAGCATTGTACTTGATGTGTGCCTACCGTGTAATGATACGTACGCCGTATGCGCAAGCGCAATGTCCTCAGTAACGTACAATTTTACCTAATATTGCGACAGAGGGCTTGGTAGATGAAAGACTGTAATTTTTGCAAGCTGTGTACAGTACCCGGATATTAATATGACACATCGCGGTTTGGAAAGAAACCGTCACACAGGTGAACACATGACATAACATCACGCCTAGATATTACCCGGTTAAGCAGAGGTACACTTATAGTACTCCAAAAACAAAAGCAACTGATTTGCGGAAAAACACTACAAAGTGAACTCTAATTTCGGCGGTGACAAAAATTTTAAATACATAGCCAAAGTCAAATCAATTTCGAAATGGTGTAGGATAGGTACTAACCTACCCTACACCATTTCGAAATTTCGTCATCCTTGGAGTCAAAACAATGCATATTTATGCTACAGCAGCAATCGCGGTTGATTTACTGTAATTTTTTGAAGAGTTCTGTTGTCTGTCTCCGAAACGCATCATCAGATCCATATGAAATTTAAATGGGACCACTTCAGAATAAACCCTTTTCAAACAAAAAAAGAATTTTGCAAATCCGTCTATAACAACGGAGTTATGCCCGAACATATATGAAAAAATAAACTTATATGTATTAACATGTCGAATTGATAACCTCCTTCTTTTTAAAGTCAGTTAAAATTCCCATGTAATAGGGGCGACCCCGGGCACAAATCCAGACACAGGGCTGCTACTGAGAAATTCGTGATAGAACGCACACACACATACACAGGAGACGTGAAATCATAATCAGCCTACTTATAGTGTTCCCACTGTTGGGACACAAGCCTTTTTAGAACTGCTCTCAAAACGGTGAAGGAAACGCTGATGAAATTTTTCAACAAAAAATAAAGGTTTGAAATCAATGATACCTTCGTCATTGGTCTTGACTCACTGACTTAACAATTTTGTTTGACAGATTATCCGGAAATTAGATAACCTGGTGCCAAATAGAAAGGTGGGAGAAAATTTATCACCATCGCAGAGATATCAGTAAACAAAGCATAAATCACACCGACCGGTGTTCTATTAACATTTCCATCGTAGCCCACCTACAAAAATATCAAAATATCACGACTTACAACGGTTTCCGAATTGTTGTTGACAACTTGTCAGATTCAACTTTAGCACTTGAAACTACATAAAGAAATGGTGGCACAGTGGTGATGGAGCCGACTTAAAAGTTGTAGGTCGTAGGTTCAAACCCAGGCGGACGCACTATTTTTGATAAAGCAAAACATCATGAGGAAACCGGCGGAAAGCAAAAAATCGTGAGGAAATGTCCTGGGACCAAAACTTCGAAGACATGTGATATCTACCAACCTGCACTGGGCTCGCGTGGTGGATTACAGCCCAATGCCTCTCGAAGAGAGGAGGCTTGTGTCCCACCAGTGGGAAAAATCGGCTGATTATGCTACGCGAAACCCAAAACTTTCCAAGAAAATGTAAGGGTGCGTCCAGACCTGGCGAAGGCGCCGCACGCGAGCCGCTTGCGAACTGCGCGCGTGTTGTTCGCATGCTGTTACAGCCTACGTTTGGTTTCGCGTTTGAACTAAATATGGGGGCGAGGGAGGTGCACCGCGTCCGGCACGCGCGTACCTCCTGCGTCGCTCGAGTACGGCGCGTAGCTTACGCGCGAGCGGCGCGCGGACGGCGCAGGGGTTGCGTACGAACATGAAATGCACGCGCTCAGTTCGCAAGCGGCTCGCGAGTGGTGCATTCGCGATGCATTCGCCAGGTTCGCATTCGCTGAACACACCATAAGAAACTTACAGCAGTCATCATCATAGTTTTCGTTCCGTTTTCCCATTTTATTTGGGGTCCGCGCAACGTATCGTTATTTCCATACGAGAAGTATGGATATTAGTTGTCATCTACCTAGTCACCCCCTTTTCTAGCCATATCATCTTCAGGCCCGAAACACAGGTTTGAATAAACCTAGATCGGGTGGGTCGCTACCTAACATTCTAATGCCCAAAACATTATCAATTGCACTTGTAATAAAAAATATTTTAGAAATAGTTTATTTTTAGGCACTATAATTGTATGTGAAATTAGTAGTAAAGTTGACTAAATGTACTCTATTTGTATACGTTTTTATATTAAATAAATTATTATTATTATTATTATCTTTCAGTCAGTCCAGTTGCAGTCATGCAATGGTAGAAAAAACTGAGAGAGGAAATGAGCGCCATTTTCATTGCACTTGCAATGATAAGCTTACTATAACTTAAGAGTTGGTTTACAGTCAACGGAATAAAACAGAAGAAAACGAAACAAAAAAAAAAACATAGGAAAAAAACAAAACACATTCAAACTAGACTGAGAGTCGGCACTTTTTGAATGTCAAAATTACATAAGACTGTCACCCATAAGGCCCTTGAGCGGATCAGAAAGATTAACAATAGCTAAGACAGAAAGAAAAATAATCCAATTCACTTTGAAAGTTACAGAAAACATCTCATCACATAATCACTTTATACATTCTAAAATACACTTATCATTACCACAACAGCCTTCTTAAGGATGCAAATTGCAGTAAATATCAATAAATAACATATTTTCGAACGTCTTACACAACTCCCTTGCGTAACAAAACCAAGATCCGCATTGTGAACGAATGATTCAGTTTAAAAAACAATCTTTTGCACGTGTCCATTCTAGTATAACCAGATCTCTCCATTCTACGGAAAGGTTGACAATGCAATGTCAAGTTATACTGGACTTATGTACCTTGATGTTATGTTGTCGCGTGGACAAAGGAAATTGAATATGTTGGGCAGTTGTCATCTTGGTTTTAAAACGCTTTCTAATTTCATATTTATGATACTATAAAAGGATCAGCATTCCTTAATATAATAAAATTGTAGCTGAATAAAAGAAACTTTGGAAATATTTTTTTTGACGAAATCAAAGTCAGAAGCTTCCTATGGAGAAGAGCCGGTAAGAAACTCCACGGTTACTCTTTAAACAATAATTGGCCTTTACAATGTTTTCAAATTACAGTGATATTAGGTATGGGAGGACAGTGCAGGCCTGTCTATAAGCACCAGGTACTTATTAAGAGAAAAAAGAAAATAGTCTACAAATCTACAGTCTGCAAGGCCTACAACGTTTTCACATTCCCAAAAAGAATCTTTAAAAATAAAATATAATAACCTATTTAAACTTGACAACCTCGGAGGTTGCCGGCTTGCTTAAAGGGACCTGTGGGTGCCTCAATAAATTAGTGCCTGTACCCATGGCTTCAAAACTAAGAACTACCCGACTACACGCCAAGGACACCCCCCGTAGCGTTCCATACCCTGTGGGGTACGGAACTCGGCTTAGGGCGTCGCTGGAAGAGGGAACAAGGGACGCGCTAGATTGGAACGATTATTACTTTATGTTTGGATGTGTTACTAAATTACGCAAAAACGGCTGAACGGTTTTGTACGATATTTAGCACACAGAAAGATTATGGCCTGGATTAAGACATAGTATACTTTTTCGTGTGGTGCCGGACGTAAAAGAATAGCACCACCCTATTACTTCCCGTGGGTGTCGTAGAAGGCGACTTAGGGACGTACTAGAGAATGGGCAGCAGCGTTCTCTATGCATTTGAACACCATACTGCGATCGCCAACCCGCCTGCCAAGCGTGGTGATTATGGCAAATCCCACCTTTTGGGGGAGGCTTAGGTCCAGCAGTGGACGTCTTTCGGCTGATAAGACGATGATGTGATGATCCTTTTTTTTATCTCCGTAGTACGTTTCCGTGGTATAATTTCCGACAACCACGTGAACAAAAGCTAGTATACCCATATTTTAATTCTAAACAATGATTTACGATACCAAAACTACCAAAGGAATGCCAAATCAATCAACACTTAGATTGTTTACCAAACGTGTTCTGACTTCTGACAACTCTAGTGAAGTAACCCATGGCTAACATATTATATCACGTAGAAAGCTGACCGCTTGACCAACTTTAACTTAAGTTACGTCAAGTGACGTAACTTAAGTTAAATATTAACTGGTATTTCCTCTGGGTTTCCGTGTTTTGAGCAGTTATGGTAATTCTTGTGATTTTCGAGTTGTCTGTGTTTACTTTTAGTGGCCTCAATTTTTTTTAACGAGATTTAATGGCGAATGAGCTGATGGTATATGTGATTGGAAGTGGTCCCTGCCGTATATCATAATCAATCTTAAATGTTTCTATTGCTGGGACTGGGACAAAGGCCTTCTTTCTGTGAGAGGGAGTGGACAAACCACCAAATGGGCCCAGTGCGGGTTGGTACATGTCACATGTCTTCGAATTTTTGGTTTTTGGGGGTTTTTCTTCACCGCTATGAGAGCAGTGGCGAAGAAGTACTTAACACAAAGTAAAGCGCCTTCCTGGATCCGAACCTACGACTTACAACTGGTAAGTCGCGGCCGTTACCGCTGGGTCACCACTGCAACCGTATATGGATGTCTGCAACATTGCTGGCGCGTTGCCGAGACCGGCCTTAAGCCGCATGAGTGACCGCCGAACATATTCAAAAAATCGATGTGCTATATTAACGGTTTAACTACTGTACCTACCGAGAGGCTTTTGTCAAAGTAATAACAGCCGGACGGGTCGATCGGTCAGGTTAACCTACGCTTGCCGCAGGTGGCCGGTTGATGGGTGACCATCTTTACATACATAAAGGCGCCAGACGACCCCGTGTCTGGTACCCTTGGTCCCCCTGCGACGGGTCAGCACAGTGGCCCCGCCGTCTACCACTTTTCGGCCGCATGGGAAAGGGAGAGCGGCCGAGTAAGGAATCGTTAAGTGGTCATAGTGAATTCAGGCCCAGTTGTGTTTAATCTTCGCAGATATATTCACCAACTTAACTGTCGCATTATATAACTTACTAGCTAACGTAATAGCTACAGTGAGTTCCATTTAAACTGTAGAAAGTGTAAACAACGTATAATAAGAAGGGCAGTGTCATGGGCCAAATAACATTATGTATGTACTCGTAGTTGTGTTTACAAAACTAAAGGAGGTCAGAAATGAACATTAGACATGACTGGAATATTAAAAAAGAATAATCACGATGTGGTGTCGTGTGGAGCACCATCCCATTTCTTCCCGTGGGTGTCGTAGAAGGCGACTAAGGGACTTACTAGAGAATGGGTAGTAGCGTTCTCTATGCATTTGACTACCATACTGCGATCGCCAACCCGCCTGCCAAGCGTGGCGATTATGGCAAATCCCCCTCTTTTGTGGAGGCCTATGTATAGCAGTGGACGTCGTTCGGCTGATATGACGATGAATAAAAAACAAAACATGTAAACCCACGAACACAGAACACAAGTCGGCAGCTGCACGCCGTGGCTGTGACGAGAAGGCTTCCACTCAGCATGATGCTGTGCTGAAGCACAGCGCTGATTTTCAGTGGTCACCCGAAAACGACGTACGAGAACCAAGTCAGGGGGCTCTGTCCTTAAGCACTAGGTCCGCAGTTTCGGCCGACAATGACGGGCATACGTTTAGTTCGGGGAGTGAACTGAAAATATGAGGAACAGGGTGTAAAGTTCACTCATACTCTATTGAAAAGAGAGGATCTTCTGACCAGACGGGTGTTGTGTCTGGTGGGTGTTAATGGCGGGACACAGGAGACTTACCTATAGCTAACACAACATCTTATTAACGGATCGTTTTTTTTTTGTGCGCGCGAAATCTTCAAATAACTTCTCCCGCTCTGTGTGGAGCAGGAGGGCGTATCAGACTTATACTGACTAAAACCCACCCGTGTTCCTTTAGTTGCCTGTGTGCCAGAGGCTGCGATATCTGTTTTGAACAACCCGCACTACTGGCAGAACCGATGATCGTCAATAAATTATATGAATTTGAACACCTATTACTGTATATAAAGAAATAGTTGTGTTTTGCAAGGCATACGTGCAAGAAAGGATGTTATAACGCTGGTCCCGGCTGTCATTTGACAGAAAATTTGAGTCAAAAGTGCGAAATTCTGATAACCAAGAAGAAAGAGCCATTGCAGCTTTGAGCTGACCTGTCCCAACAAACGGCATGCGTGCATCTGTCACCGTGTAGCTCAACCCTATTTAGGGAGCTCAACGAGTCATTAAAATAGAATATTCTAAATGGTCTTCAAATGATCTGACCAAGTTTATGTCAGGACTTTAAAAGAGGCTGTGACCTCTGAGTTTGGTTCGGCCTGTCCTCTCAAAGAAGTAAGATAAGAGATGCCGACCTCATCTACTTTTTTTAAATATAATTGACGTGTAAAAGTGTTTATACAAACCTACGTAGGAAGAAAATAATTTATGATTCGACCAATGACGAACATCTACAGGAGACTTAAATGCACTCTAAACATCACGCTGCATTTTTAAATATACATTAAAATATTCAAGGTCTTAAAACTCTATGAGTAGAATACATAAATAAATCATTTAAGTATGTCACCCTACTTTGATTTGTTTTGAATTCAATATGTGTATGTGTGTCATGTATATTTGTCTGTGTGTTCGTTGCGTAATACAATATGTTTGTTCGCGGATTCGATCACGTGGTCACTTTTACTTTTCAATTGTAATGGGATTACGTTAGTGTGTGGTTTCTCGGAAACTGCTCAACTGAATTGAATTGCGTTCACGGCTGTCGGAAAAGGTTATAGTTTTTATTTGCTAAAGAGTAAGACAGAGTTTTAAGCATTCCACCGATGATGGAGACAATCATAAGCGATTATCACCATCACCATTGTCTGCTAGACGAATTACTTACCCGGTATTTAACTAAGGCAAAAACAGTTTCGATACTTATACGGTTGTAATAACGGGCCACTAAGCGTGACATTTTAATGTGTCATGAAAAGTTGCTTATTATTATGAAACTAACTTTTACCAATGGCTTCGCCCGCGTATATCAATTTACACGAAAAATTAACAAATTACATCTATACCTAAACCTTCCTCATGAATCACTCTGTTTATCGCGAACAGACAGATAGTCGCGACGGGGTACTTTGTTTTATCATATGTAGTGATTATTCGCAGAAAAAGAGTTATAAACAATGGAAAATAAATGACAGTGATCGTTTTCTCCGATTTTTTTCTGAAATCTCACTCTTTTTATCCTAACCCTCTCTCTCTCTCACTTTACTTAAAGTAATACAGTGATTATTCGCAGAAAAAGAGTTATAAACAATGGAAAATAAATGACAGTGATCGTTTTCTCCGATTTTTTTCTGAAATCTCACTCTTTTTATCCTAACCCTCTCTCTCTCTCACTTTACTTAAAGTAATACAGTGATTATTCGCAGAAAAAGAGTTATAAACAATGGAAAATAAATGACAGTGATCGTTTTCTCCGATTTTTTTCTGAAATCTCACTCTTTTTATCCTAACCCTCTCTCTCTCTCACTTTACTTAAAGTAATACAGTGATTATTCGCAGAAAAAGAGTTATAAACAATGGAAAATAAATGACAGTGATCGTTTTCTCCGATTTTTTTCGAAGTCTCTCTCACTTTACTTGAAGTAATACAGACAAATTTTCAACTCTGTACTCAACGCAAGCATGCACTTTAAAAGCCAATCAAAATGCCATAATGCCACTAATGTGCCACTTAAGTTACTCAACTAATAAGAAGTACACACACGTTGGCGGAAACAGAGAGTGCCGGGCACAGATAGTGACGAACACACAGGATGCCTGACACAGGGCTTGTCTTAATTCTTCTTAGCGTCTTAATAAATCCTAATTTTTTTAATTTGTTTGGCCCAAAACAAAGCCGTTCGCCATCATAGCCATAAGGTCCATGAGCAAGTGACAGGCATGCGGTGCAAGATGGGAGATGAGCCATTGTCTGTAGAGAGATGCCGCACTTGTGGAGGTTGTAAGGGTTCCGAGTAGGCCACGGTAACTTGAACCCGAATGGGGGCTCTCTGATCAATAGAAAAATCAGGAATCTCTCAATCTCTTTTTTTTTAGTTTTGCTAACAACAAAAACGTGTTTTTTTAATTTTTTTTTTAATTATTGAATTGTCATAGGTCCTCGATAAGTCTACAAAGTTTAAATGAAATCTGACCGTTTAAAGTGGGTCAAAATAGCGTCCAAAGGAGTCGGTTACATACAAACAAAAAAACAAACATACAAGTGAAGCTAATATAAAGCGAGTAAAAAAAAAAGCTGTCAACTCAAACTCCGTCATCTCCGCCAGTGCGTACTCATACTGCTCGCTAAGCTCCTACAACCCAGGCGATCAATCTGCTGAACACCTTGATTGCTCAGACGCCAGATGTTGATATATTTGTGTATAGCAGTAAATCTATGTTCAATGTTTGTGTGAAGTTTTTTAGTTAATTGTAATGTTGTTGGCTTGCTGCGCGCTTTGGTGTTTACCTATTGTAAGTGCAGCAAGCAATTGTTATAAATAAATAAATAAACCGTACGACTTTGAATTCTTTCGTTCAGAAGTGTCACACGATGATATAATGTGCCACTTACATACGTTACTCAATTCTTAAGGAGTACATACACGTTTGTACATATTATTAGTAGGCTTCTAGTGTGCCAGAGGTGTGTCTTGTTAGCTTATGACGGTATTAGCTCCCTAGGCGATACAAGGCAAGCAATTAGCTTTGAATTCTTACGTAAATGATTTAACTATTTTGACTCCTAAAGGTCATACCCAAAATTTGTGCCCGGTGTTCCCGTAACCGAAAAAACGGGATTCCGAATAATTTTATAAATTCAGGACTAAGAAACGCTATCCTAAATACTCTTATCTGGTATCCCCAATAGCTAGCAGGCTAATTAGGTCATTAAGAATAATGACCTAATTAGCCTCAGAGTTCGAAAGAGAAAACGAATCAAAATCCATTCCGCAGTTTAGAAGATCTAAGCCGTCACACGGACACACGGAAAACGACTTTGATTTGTACTATGTACTAACTGACGGACGTTGTCGTGCCCATGTTCAATAGTTCATACAAAAATCCCATAGTTAAAAGAGTTTCAGGTTTTCCCGAAAAACAAAAAATTCATTTTTTTTATTTAATCGGTCAAATCTTCTCTAATAAACGGCATTTTATTTATATTTATAAACAGACGGCCAGCACATTAAGCTATAGCAAACTGTTAAATTTGAACATGAACCTTATGCTTTTTTTAATAAAGTTGAGAATCTATAAAATAAATTTGACAGATTGGGATATAATTTGATGTGCTGGCCTCTTAACAACGTGTTCCTTTTGATATTCCATAACTCTAGGGTAGATTAATGAGACCATGTCAAAGAATCAACTGAGCATATGACTTTTTTTTAAATTAAGTTTTGGTTTTTATTTAAAAAAATCTTGGATCTGTGTGTAGGTGTTTTTCAAAAATTTTAAAGTAATCTAATTCACCTACTTTTTTATTTTATTTCTTTTTTTACATTCAATTGCAAATTAATGGTTAATGCCAATTGGAAGAGCGGAGTCACCTAACACAAGCAACTCATACTTAAAAGGTGATCTCCAAATCATGTTTTTAATTGAACTAAACATTAGTATTTTTATTAGGTGTCCTTGATAAATAAGAATAAGTCATTTTGTTCGCACGTAAAACACCCGTTTTACATAAATAATCGTGACATTGAAATATTTTGTATGTGAAAATAAAACGAAAAAAATAAACCATATGCCGCCAGTTGATTCTTTGACATGGTCTCATTAATACCCTAGAGTTATGCATATGAGATACCAAAAGAAATCCCTTGTATAATATATATTTATAGAAATGTAAAACGATTAACGTACTCGCAGTACATAAGTACGTACGTACTACGTAACGCAGTATATAAGTTGTCTATGGTCCCAAGCCTTGACTGACATTAACAGTCAATGGACAATATTGTATAACCTTCCGACTTGGATACGGGGCTTTTGTCTAAATTGTATGTGTGCATTTTAAGTTTCTCAGCATATTTTTTTTTTTTTTGTAATGTGCGTTTTGTTTGTGCAGAATAAACATTTTTCTTTCTTTCTTTTTTTTTACTCTTTGAGCTGAGCAAGCTGATATCTCGTTAAGTCATCTTGATTTAAACGGATAATGGTAAACCAATAGCAATAACCACCCACACTCCACTTTTGATGCCCAAAACCATAAAATAAACATTTACTTTAAAACTTATCGAGTTTTAATACGATCATTACGGTGTTTAGAAGATCAAAATGTCCCATACACGACTACTATTAAAATGCCCATCGATTTTTACGATCAGGTAGCGTAGGACGAAATTTATTTCACTTTCATTCTTTAGAAATTCTTTCCCGTTTTACATTAACCTTTTTGGGCAGAGCAATCAGACCATTTAGTGAGTTTTTAATTTCTTATAAATCCATTATAGTGGACAGTTATGGCATGAAATTACTGAATAGTTACTTCTAAGAATCAATTTAAGAGAAACGTTTTATACATACAAAACAAATAAATACATTGAGACTCATTCGCATTGATCCAGTATTTCAAATCAATGCTGAAACCAGTGGCGGATTTACCAGTTGGCTCAGTACGCTGGAGTCTAGGGCGGCAAATTCGGCTCATTTTTTTTTTGCCTTAAGGAAAAAAAGAACATTATTATATACGCGGAGAAAAGAAGTCTCGAAAATTTAACAAAATTACAATATTTTAGTACCTACCTACTATACATACAGTAGGTATACCTCATACTCCAATGTCTGTATATGAAAAATTATTAAACGCTGTGTATTTGGTTACTCATGGGGTGTAAAGTACACTCATTTTGAAAATGTTTTTTATAATATTCCAATTATATCTATGATTCCAATATTAAATTCAAAAAAAGAGTTAGTAGGGGCAGCAAAAATTTAAAAGCCTACTGGCGGCAAATGTGTAAATCCGCCACTGGCTAAAACCCATTCATACTGAACTGGATCAATATTTGACGAATGTAACCCTTTTTCAATACAATATAGCATCCAGTTTACAGTAATAGATTAGAATATAACAACTTAGGAGGTTGGCGGCTGCTTGACCAGACTTGCCAATGGTTATCTCAATAAATGAATGCCTCCAGTCAGCGCCCTAATTGCGTAACACACTAATAATTTGAATCTGAATCATCATTTTGAAGGTTATTGCTAATGCATCCTATGGAGATGGCGAGCATAGGTCATGATGGGGTGGATAAACGAACAGCTGATTGTACAACCTGTCTTGAACACACAGGATCAATTATACAGTCTTCATTTAAAAAGTTGTCTTTTTTTCAAGTGGGTCAAAATCAAGTGATTTTGACCCACTTCAAACGGTCAGATTTAATTAAAATTTTGTAGACTTATCGAGGACCAGTGACAATTCAATAATTTAAAAAAAAATAAGAAAACAATTTGAAAAATTACGCTTTTGTAGATAGCAGAACTAAATAAAAAGAAAATAAATAATAAATCAAAAAAACTAAAAAACACGCTTTAAAAACCGAACTAAAAAAGCAGAAAATAATTTCAAAAAAGCGTGGGGTGCTTGATATTAATTGATTATAAAAATACCTCAAACTGCACCCCACGCTTTTTTACCCGACTGCGCCAGATGGAGGGTTATTGAAATTATTTTCTGCTTTTTAGTTAGGTTTTTAAAGCGCGTTTTTTAGTTTTTTTTTTTTACTATTATTTATTTTAAATAAGGCAACACATAATAACTTTAAAATTTTGTTCCATTCATTCACTGCATTTTCCGTGAAGAAAATCATCGCGAAAAACGTTCACTAAGGCGCGATACGCAAACGATGTAGTCAATGGTCTTTCTTATCTCTTCCTTAAAATAAATCCTCATTATTACTTAAAAACAGACTTGAGTCGACCTTAAAAGCACGCAAACATTTATTACTTTCGCTTAAAATATTCAAGATAAAGGCCAAGACGTATAAATTAGAGTTTCGTTAGTCCATTGTTTTACAATCTTCACAATAGAATCTAATGCCATTGTCAAAAGACATAGAAAGTGAATATGAAATAATACGGACACAGTTTTGAGTTCTTCTTTGTTGTAGTTTTACTGTGTTGTGACGTAATAAATAAATAACATAATATACGTAACATTACGCCTGTTTTCCCCGGAGGGTAAGGCAGAGGTGTACGTGTAACAGTGGCGAAGCACCATATAACACGATTCCTACCGGCTTCCCTACGGTGATTCGCATCTCTACCGCTTTTGACAAATGGCACGTCAATAGTGTCGTCAATAGTCGATTCTTTGAAACCGATTTCGCTTCGGCTTCTCTCTTAGAAAAATTGACACCTCACCGCTGGCGTATAATACACCCACATTTCGCTAGTCCCATGAAATAGGGAGCGAGCCTATTCCCTCAACCGGGACACCAGACGGCATTTCCCATAATCTAAAGAACGTTCACAGTCTAGTCTCAGTTTCAATCTGTCAAAAATTTTGACGTTAGTGCAAATTTAACAGAAGACAATTGTTTTGGATCAAATCGTAAAGGTGCTTTCGGCGAAAATAGCTATCGGTAAAAGATTATTTAGTTCAACCGTGTTCCGGCAAACCATGACATCGGCAATTCTCGGTATCGGCCAACCATTATTTACATGGAGCAACTGCACCCTTGGTAAGACTGGTAGTCACAGTTTCAGAGTATCACTGTCAAAGATCCACGAATGACAGCCGGGACCATCGACTTAACGTGCGTTCCGAGGCACAGAGGGGGTTTGGTACCTATGTAAAGATGGTCACCCATCCATTTTTTCAAAGGTTTACCAAGCGTGATGTTTAAAAAAAACAGTGGCACTCCGAGAGTGCCGACAGAAGTGAAAACTTGAACAATTACGTTTAAAAGACATCAACGCGCGACTCATCTGTGTACTTGCTGGAAAGCGTTCGGTGTCGATGACGCGAATTTCACTATTTTAACCGACTTCAAAAAAGGAGGAGGTTCTCAATTCGACTGTATGTTTTTTTTTAAGTTTGTTACCTCATAACTTTCGACTGGGTGAACCGATTTTGATGATTCTTTTTTTATTTGAAAGCTTGTGCTTCCCGTGCTTCATATAAATCTGATAATGCGTTTTGGAGACAGACAACGGAACTCTTCAAAAAATAACAGTAAATAAACCGCGATTGCTGCTATCGGATAAATATGGATTGTTTTGACCCAAGGATGATGAAATTTCCAATTAGTTAGTTAGGTACTATAACTAAAAAGTGAAAAATAACTTTTATTTCGGAAGGCGGTGACTTAGGATATGTATTTAAATTTTTTGTCACCGCCTTCCGAAATTAAAGTTATTTTTCACTTTGTAGTGTTTTTTCGGAAGTCGGTTGTTTTTTTTTGGAAAAAGTTTTTTGTTCACCTAAAAAACTTGAACAATTACGTGTAAAAGACATCAACGCGCGACTCATTCATGTGTTCGCTGGAAAGCGTTCGGTGTCGATGACGCGAGTTCCATGATTCTTGTTCACCCAAAAAGTGCTCAACGCGCCTAAAGAAGTTTTCACTACAAAAATAAGCTATCATTGGGATGTACGCGTTTTACCAGTAGTCGTCTTCAAAGTAACATTATACTATTAAAATCCCAGAGGCCGGTGAATAAAAAAAACGGACGAATCATCTTTTAAACACAGCCTTAAACGTACATTTATGAGAGTCCTGTTTTTCACAAGCCTAATATTAAATAATGTATCTTCAGATAATCGACCGGAAGTAGTGCGCCCTTGATTGCAACACGCCGGAAGTGACGCTCTGCCGCGCACGCGCCGCTTTGTCCTGTGGTACAAGTTATAGGTTGAAGCGAAAATGATAGAGGATATTTTATAAGCGGTGGCGGGTAAGTAATGTTTGAAGTATTTGAGACAAATCAGCGTCTTATGTGAATAAAATAAAGAAAATCTTCAATTATGTTTTACAGTTATTATTATTGACGTGTTTCTTTCACAAGATTTTTTTACTTAGACATTTGAACAGAAGTAACCAACACCTCTGAATAAAAACTTGACAACAGACGTTGGACAGGAAGGTGGTTATCGCATTTGAGTAACACGGGCGGGTGCAAAAAAAAAACTTAATCAAGAAGTCCAACAAAACTCACGCTTTTTTCCCATGGGGCTTGGCAGAAAACAGAACGACACCCTTACGAACGTACAAACTCCTTTCGCTCTATTTACATTCATACATCTAGTCAAACATACACGGCCGTGGCGTGAAAGGTTGTACTATCCTCTATAACTTTTACATAAAAGTCACTTCTGCCTATAAATAGGTTTCGATAAAAATAATTTTGCAACAGGTGCAAAATACACTTGGTGAAACTGATTGTCAGACTTACAGGCTGTTAAAGACCCACGAATGACAGCCAGGACCAACGGCTTCACGTACTTTCCGAGGCACAGATGGGTATTGGCATGTGAAGATGGTCACCCATCCACGGACCAACCGCGGCAAGCATAGCTTAACCTGATCGATCAATCTGTGTGGCTGTTATTACTTTTATCAAATAAATAAATTAGACCTGTAAACCAATACATACCAGCAGGCTTAGCATGAGAACCGTAGACAAGGGTGTTGTCATCAGAAGAGTAGACGAAAATGACGTTTCCTTATAGACAGTTGACAGTTTTTCACCGAAAAATGTAGACAAGCGATTTATATTCTACAATGGAGTAAAAACAGAAAGCGTCGTGCTAAGCCTGCAAGACTCGCAAACATACCTGTATCATAGGAAGACTATGTAGATTATAATATTTAGCAATACCATCTATCTTGAGATAATCTTGCGGAAGCTGCCGACCCTTGATTATCGTGCTGAGTCGCGCGCCGGAAGACGACTGGCTTCACTGAACGCGTGCTTTTCATGTGTGGTGCGAGTCATAGGATATCGCGATAAGGAGTTAAGCAGAATAGTTATCTAAAGACGGCTTTAAAGATGTGCTAAGCAACTGAATTTTCTGTTTAAGGGGAACCGAGTCGCGGGCTCGAACTCACTGATGGGCCTGGCTAAAAAGCACGCTGTCTCACCAGGCATCGTATCCGACAGAGTTAAAATCAGTGATGAGCAGTTAGACGCTAGTCTACACGCACAACATTATTGTGTGAGATGCAGGATCATTTATAGTACAACAGGCGCGTAAAAAATTAAGAACAGTCCTTCGGAAGATCGGGTTTTATGAAAAAACCACTGCATAAATCAAAGACCAATAAAGTTTATTGAACTTTTCGATATTTGAGCTTTGTCGGTACCGACTTGGTTTTTCAGATTTTACACTTCTTTTATTACTTAAACACGCCCAAAGTTAGGTTAAATTAACATGAAAAACGAATCTTTGTTGGCCCCTAACTTCGCTTTTTATTTTAGTATTCTGTTTCCGTACAGACAATAATGGAGAAAAAACCATACCATGTTTAATTTTTGATGTACATTGTCGAACAGTGGAGTAATACACTCCCGAAGTTTGTGTGGGAAAAAAGGTGGACTAGGTTCACCTTAAGGATTAAATAAATTTCATGTTCTCGTAGAGAAGAAAGGAGGCATAACCGAAGTAGTAGGTATTCGAACAGCCTTTTTTATGACATAGGTCATTAAATTGGATAACAGGCTCACAGCCTAACATCGGTAACCATTTGCTGCCAACCAAACAAGAAATGTCTCAAGTACCTAGTAATTTTGGAATGGTGGTTGTAGAAACCTCGAACAAACAGACAAACAATATTATATGCTCTGACACAAGTAGCTCAAACCTAACATAATATGAAGACGAACCCTGAATTAAATTTTGATTATTATAAGTTTAGACTAGCACTTCGCCCGCGACATCATTCGCGTGAAACTTTTAACCCCGACTCGCTGCGTCGCATTAACTTAATTTTCACTTAGAATTCTAACCAATTTTTTGTCTTTTTCTCGCCTCCTAAGGGTCGTAGCGTGATGTTAAATAATCTATAAACTTTCTCAAGCATTGGGCTATCAAATGGAAAAATATTTTTTCAAATCGGACTGGCAGTTCCAGAGATTTACCCTTACAAACGAACAAACAAAGTTTACCTCTTTATAATATTCACACACATCCATACATTATTATGAGTGAATCCGTAAATTTCGTACACATACGATTTATAACATTACTGGCAGAATAAGGACGTACTGTGCACTTTTTTACTGTCCTGAAAGGCTACTACGAAGTTTCCCTACCCGCTACATCCCGTAACTTGTACCACCCACCATCAGCTTGTAATCAGGCGCGGCGGCGCGTAGTATCCGCACTACCCCACCGTGCCTGTCGACACCTTTCACCGTGTTTACATTGCTGCAGCGGCCAATGACAATTATTATTATATAGTTACATATTCACGGATGAACGCATCGATGGACGGACATTCAACAAACTCCGTCTAAGTTGTTGTGTGTTGCAATACAAAAAATAATACGGGATGGCAGAGACATCGACGTGCAAACTGTAACCACGAATTCAGGAAATTATTCTAGACATCTAGCTAGCACAAACATCTTTTGGCGGCTACAAAAAAAAACAGCAGTTTCATTTATTTTATTTTACTTATTAAGCAACTACAACATAAATGTAATACATTAAGGTTAACAAAACTTAAGTATTAATGTTGCAGTCCACTGAATTATCTGCAGATAAGACATATTTAGAGATCAGTGGTTGCCACTAGACATTACCAAAGTTCACAATTATCTTGAAATAAATAAAAAAGTAACTATGAAGCTAGCTATAGCTACAAAATAAATCATATCAAAAACAATTTCATTTAGTTAAAAATAAACACAAAACAGCAGTAAACAGCGGCGGCAGCAGCGGTATTGTAGTTTTGCAGTTTCATTTACAAAACTACAATACCTATGCGGTCAATGTGTATGGAACGACAATTAAAAAAAAAAATAACTGACGATTAATTTCGACGCAGGGTTTCAGAATCAATACTGAATCCGTGGTAACAAGTTGCGGGTCAATATTCCCTGCGGGTGGCAAGTAGGATCCTGTATGAAGAGTATTCTATCTATCTCTCTGCTATTTCGGACACCCAATCATAACTCCTAAATAAATTCACAACATATTTACTCATCACGCATCCTAAAACCAGAGATATTTAAACAGTAAGAAGGTTGTATAAACACAACACATAACTGTGTTCGCTATGGACATATCAGTCATTGCTGTTTTAACATTACTAGTCACAGAAATGACCGACTTTCATTCGCTGAGGTATAAAAATGACGTCATGTGACTATCTCCATTTCGATTGCCAAATGGAGTGATTAAGGCATTCTCGTCTTTCAAATTTAGTCTACGTCTACGTGAGCCATGATAGCGTTCACTGATCGGACAGGTCCACTAAATCTGTGTGGTTCTTTCCTCAAAAGACCATTTCAGACACCAATCCAAATGGTCTTTATAAAATCTGACCAAGATTATGTTTGGACTCTCTGAAACGACAGTGTGACCCCTGAGTTTGTTTCGACCTTTCTTCTCAGAGTAGTCAGATAGGAAACGCCGACCTCATCTAGTTTTAAAAATATGATTGACATGTAAAAGTGTTTGTACAAACCTACTTACAGAAATAAAATCATTCATCAAAAAGCTTCTCCCGCTCTGGGTGGAGTAGGAGGGCGTGTCCCCACCCGTGTTCCCTCAGTTGCCTGTGTGCCAGGGGCCGCGGTATCTCTTTCGAACAACCCGCGCCACTGGCAGAACAACTACCATTATGTGGAGCCCTGACACAGCCAGAAGATGTCGCGGCAGACCCCATAGAAGATAGCGGGAAGAGCTGGAGAAAGCATACGATCACTGGTCTACTACAGCCTTAGATGGAAAGAACTGCAAGTCATGGGCCTTTGCCCAGCTGTGGGATGATGCGAGCTAACAGTAACATTAGCATTATTAACATCAAGTGATTTTTTTTTATTTATCCTACCAGTGGCCCACTTTTGAGCAAAAGCCTCCCACAAATCCTTCCAGGCATCCTTTTCTAGAGCCACCTCAGTCCAATCCTAATACTCATTAAAAAAAGAATTTCCAAAATCAATCAACAACTGCCGGAGATATAGCGGATAATACAAACAAAAAAATTAAAACACTGAGGAACTCCTCCTTTTTGATATCAGTTAAAAAAAACAAAGTCATACACAAGTGCTAAAGCCCTTGCCACCATATTTAATTTATAAAAAAAATAATATATAAATTTAATATTAATACTTTATTTAGTTTAATATCAATTGACATTTGGATGACATTGGTGGGAGCAGTGGTAACGGCCGCGACTTAAGGTGCGCTTACACAAGCAACTAAAATTAATCCACCCTGGTTAATTCTCGTCAACTACGACGTCACGACTATATCCAGCAATTTACGGCAATGGCAACATGTAGAAACCTGTTGCCAGAGATACGGCCACACAATACCATGCAATATGGAGCAATTTAAAAAACTAGACAATTCGCCCCCTCCCGCCAACACCGGCCAATTACTCTCGCAAAACCGAGACTTTGTTAGTTATACGTACGAACGAGATAGAAAGAAAATTGATATTCGGCAACTCATGAAATATATGGAGCAATCAGGAGCAATATTCCCGAAACATATCCGCAATTTATTGTTGTTGCTCCAGATTGCTCCACTTAATTGATCCAGATTGATCCATTAGTGTTGCCGAGCAATTATTGCTCAAAAATTTGCCCGTGTACACCTTTATGAGTTGTAAGGTCGTAGGTTCGAACCAAGACAGTCACTTTACTTTGCGTTAATTATTTCATCACTACTGCTCCGCTCAACTTTGAAGGAAAGCATCGTGAGGAAACCTGCATGTCCCAGAACCAAAAAATCGATGACATGTGACATCTACCAACACGCGTGAGGCCCGCGTCGTGGATTACGGCCCACTCCCTCTCACCGTGATGAGGCCTTTGTCCCAGCAGTGGGGGCGTCATAGGCTGCTTATTATGACATTATACATCACTTCTAATATCAACTATTTATCAGTGATTCTCATGAAAATCATGTCACTTTGTTTAAATAGGTTGATCTTACTAATGTAGATTCTTTTACATATTGTGAATGGGAAAACGTTGTAGGCCTTACAGACTAGATTTATAGACGATTTTCTATTCTTTATTTTCATTCCTATAAGTACCTGGTACTTATTGACAGGCCTGCACTATCCTCCCATACCTATTATCACTGTAATTTGAAAACATTGTAAAACCCAATTATTTTTAAAAGAGTAACCGTGGAGTTTCTTGCCAGCTCTATTCCATAGACTTCTGACGTTTCATAAGTGCCCCTGCAGGTCTATGTGAAATAAAAAAGATTGATTTGATTTGACAATTTATTCAAATTTCACTTGACATTTGGATGACAAAATGGGTTGTGTCATCGTGATATAGCAACGCATCGCCTCAGTTACTCATATACGACACAGAGTTAAACTTACTTCACACACTAGATCCGGCATTGCAATCTCTACTCAACGCTCCTACCCAAGTATTGTGGTAACAATCAGTTCTTGGAACTTCATATGGAAAAAACCGTCTTACTTAATTCACAATGACCAAAGTTTTATTGTAATTTGTTAAGTTTCGAAAGAAAACTAATGAGCTGAAGATTTGGTGTTCTTTTGTTTGTTTCATAATCTGTGTCATGTAGTTATGGGTAATTAGAACAAGGCGGCTAAAGTGTTGTTGAATCACGGGTGTCGTTTTCAAAAACGAATATATTTAACTTTAGAAATACCAATACTTAGGTAGGTCGTAACCAGTAATTCGTTTTATTTTTCGTAAAATATTTACAGGGTGAAATTATTATTTTTTCATCATTCGATGGGCAAAGGTCAATGCCAGTAATCGATTAGCTGTCTTTGTAGTTTTTCGTGGAACATAGATATTTTTTTACGAATTTCCAAAAACCAAAACTTGACAGTCGTTTGATAGCGCGAAGCTACTTTCGTAGAACAATTTCTACGAAAACTTCATGGAAATTGTTCTTCTACAAGTGTCGCATCGTTCTGTCGAGTCGCGGTGGTCTGAAGAAGCCTTTAATTTTGAACAAACTTGGAATGATGACAAAAATAAATTATATTTCTTTTTTTATTCCATTGGTTTTCGATATATAACTTAATTTTACTTTGTGTATATATCTCTGTCATATTCAGAGATATATATACACAAGGTAAAATTAAGTTAGTTAGATTTGTATAATTATGTAGAAAAAAATACAAAAACATCAGATGTTACATGGAAAAGCTGGAAAATAAGGACTTAATAGGGAACGTCATCTTCATTATAAGACAAACATAAGTAGCAAAATGTAGGAGTACTTATACATTTCTGCCTAGTACTTCGATGAAGTAGGCGTGAAGTTATGTATCTATTCAAAATACTAAAATTACGTAAATCCAAATCATGTCAGCCAATCTCATTTTGACCTCTCTAAAAATATCGATACGTAACGCATAATTATTTAATTTTCAATTACACGCTACCGATAGGCTATTCTTTACATAAGAACTAGAAATGTACTCGTAACTACTCAGACAGTCGATACTTCGACAGTAGGTTACATCTCTAAAATTTGATTCAGTTACGGATAAATCGATTCACCTTAATAATTTGTTGTGCTAAAAGTACTTATTCAAATAACTGTTGAAGTGTTTGCGATTGTATTTTTGTTTACATTTTTTAAGTTTCCGATTTTTGATTGAGTCCAATTTGATCTTAGAATATAGGAATTATTTCGTCTCTTTTATTGTCAACTCTCCTGTCAGCACGAGCTACACAATAACAGCTATTGTTGAAGAAGAAGTTGAAGAAATTGAAATAAAGAACGCATATAGCCATTGAGAACAAAAAATGCACATTAATGTTGCTGACTTGCTGAAACTTGTTGTTATTAGTCGATTCGCACGAATTTATTTCTGGAGCGGTCAATTCGCCCCCAAATAAATTAATTTTGTGCGTATCGCTTACAGAAAATAACATATTATTTAGGTGTCGATTCGTTCGTGTTTTCGAATTGAGTAATGCGCCAGAATATTTGGCGAAAATTATAACTATGCTTTGTCTCCCTATGAATACCACAGGTTTAACACTTCCCAACCAAGCTTTCTCATATTTACAGATCTTTATATATACAACGTGTCGTTTTGCATCCTCGTCAAATTCAAGGAGGTAACTATGCTAATGATTCTCGACACGAATCAATAATAAAATAAGTACGTATTTTTTTTTTTTTTAATTTTAATACGCGGCCCGTGTAATACCGCACTGTAACTGGGTAACCTGAGTTCAAACAGTCTTCGTCGCACAAACCAGTCCTCGAATTACTTGTTGCGATTTTTTATTTTACGGCTATAAAAATACAGTCGAGAACGCAATGGTTCAATTACCATTGCGGTCTCGACTGTATTTTCATAGCCGTAAAATAAAAAATCTACTTATTTTATTATTGATTCGTGTCGAGATTCATTAGCATAGTTACCTCCTTGAATTTGACGAGGATGCAAAACGACACGTTGTATATGAAAGCATGGTTGGGAAGCGTAATGTATCAACCATGTAGCCCTGACCTTGCACCCTCAGATTTCCACCCGTTTCGGTCTCTTCAGAATTCTTTAGGTAGTGTTAGTTTAACATCAAGCGAGGACTGTCATGTCGCAGTTTTTTTGGGTTTCGTACTTCAAAAGGAAAAAAACCGAGCCCTTATATGATCACTTTGTTGTCTGACAAGACCCTTTATCTCGGAAACTCGTGGAGGTATCGAGTTAAATTAAAACCATAGACTCGTTTCTACAGTCCCTTGTAACTTTGAAAAAAACAAAAATTCTAAATTAACGTAAAAAAAGATACGGCCGTATAAGCCGCAAAAAAAAGTATATTTTAACACTCTCAAGGGAATAAAAATATATAGGGTACTTTCCGTTAACCTAGAACTATTAAATTTGGCAAGTAATATCGTCTTATACTACAAGTACAGGGAAAAATCTGAAAGTAGTAATTTTTATGATTTTATTACATTTGTAATAAAATCATAAAAAATATACCCCGCCATTCACAACATCAACAAAAAATTCAAATTTGTACGGAACCCACGGTGGGCGATTCCTACTCTCACTTGTCCGATTTTTTTATCAAAGTCCTGAAATTTGTACGGCAATGGGATTATGTCACTACTTACAAAATGCTAACAAGTTTTCGGACAAAATGTCACTATAATCAAATGTAAATACACTTTATTCGTAAAAAGACGGGTCGCTAGCATATGAATGAATGCTTTCAGGAAACATTTCTTTGTCAACTGACCATTTTCTAAGCTGAAAACCCAACCAATTTAACAGATAGCAACATTATAAATCAAACAAGATGGTAATCTGACAACGTATCCTGTATTTCTTCATTTCTATAAATGGTAAAACCTATTTCAAAGAAACCGTAGCCTTGTAGGCCTATTTTGAAATTGGTATCTATAGAACGTATTGCATATAATGTGTGAGTTAGCCTTGTGGTTTTTTGCCAAGATAAAGCTACGTTAATGAAGTGATATGAAGAAATTGGATATTCTTTAATACGTCTGGTGATCCGGATGAGACTTGCACAGACCAGGGGAGTATGGCAAAAAACGGTCCAGTACAGTAACTTGAATGGTTGCCGAGAAGCGGTAGAAGGAGCCTAGGCAGATCTTTTTCCTTTTTACAGCGTGATGCTAAATACCCTTTATCCCTCAATAATTGGAAAATGCAAAAAAGAAGAAGAATTTTGGAGTTCCAGAGACTACGCCTACGTACAAACTTAGAAACCAACCTTAATAATTCCTATTAATATTATAAATGCAGAAGTAACTCTGTCTATTTTTCTTACACGCCTAAACCGCTGAACCGATCGTCATGACTTGGCAGAGATATAGCTTGGGATATGGAACATAAGCTACTTTTTAACGGACTTCAAAAAAAGGAGGACGTTATCAATTCGACTGTATGTTTTTTTTTTATGTTTGTTACCTCATAATTTTCGACTGGGTGAACCGATTTTGATGATTCTTTTTTTATTTGAAAGCTCGTGCTTTCCGTGTGGTCGCATTTCAATTTCATATAGATCTGATGATGCGCTTCGGAGACAGACAACGGAACTCTTCAAAAAATAACAGTAAATAAACCGCGATTGCAGCTATCGCATAAATATGCATTGTTTTGACCCCCAGGACGATGAAATTTCGAATTAGTGGGGTAGGTACGATAACTAAAAAGTGAAAAATAAAAACTTTTTCCGAAAAAAAACACCTGACTTTAAATACATATCCAAGTCACCGCCTTCCGAAATTAAAGTAATTTTTCACTTTGTAATGTTTTTTCGGAAGTTGGTTGTTTTTTTTGGAAAAAGTTTTTTATATTCTAGATATTCACGCGGGCGCAGCCGCGCGAATAGCTAGTATTAGAATACTCATAGGGGACAAACGGGTTTTCTTTGTGTGAGAAGTCATCAAATAACTTCTCCCGCTCTTGGTGGAGCAGGAGGGCGTGTCAGACTTTTACTGACTAAAACCCACCCGTGTTCCTTCAGTTGCCTGTGTGCCAGGGGCCGCGGTATCTCTTTCGAACAACCCGCAACCCTAGCAGAGGGACATTCGGGTTACTGCATAGAATATTAACAGCAATAATATCTGTATTACTAATCTACTATTTCATAACAAAGGGCTTATGCAGCAAGTTTATGCAGATTGCAAGCCGACTGCTTAATGTTGCAGTTTAAATGTGACGTTTGAGCAAGTGACGTAACTGCTTTAACTGCACATACAGTAGTCTTTAAAACCGCTAGTGGACTACGCAATGCTTAGCCTAGCCTTCTCCCAACTATGTTGGGGTCTGCTTCCAGTCTTACCGGATGCAGCTGAATACTAGTATTTTACATGAAGCGACGGCCTATCTGAACTCAACAACCAAGTTACTAGGTTACACGATGCGTTTCGTCGCGTAAGGTCAAATTCATGAAAATCGCAGACCGTCAAGTTACAAATAGTCAAGTAACTGCCACTAACTTCGAAGTAGCGCTCGCCGGCCACTGCCGCGGCACCGTTCGCTTCGCTCGCTCGGCTCGCGCGCGGTTGGTCGCAATTCTAACTTAACCTAACCTATTCGGTCGGTAAGCAGTATGGTGCAGTTCACAATTTATCGACAGTTTATAATATCGCTAGATAGATTATAATTTAACGGTATTTACAATTTTACGGTGACATAAGTAGGATACGTCTAAGTTTAACAGGCTGCGCACTTCGGCTATTAGCAGAAGTAAAATATTCGACCGATTGCGTTCTTGACTGTTTGCTAATTTTACTGTTCGCGATATGGACCAATCGCTATTTTGACCAACCGCGATTTGGATGGTTTTTCAGTCACATGACCGATTGCGAATTTGATCATACGCGACAAAACCACACGATACTCCTCGATAAGACTGGTTGTCCAACATTTTGGGCTTCTGACAACCCCTAAAGACAGCCGAGCCTCTAGCACAAAATATTTCAACATGTAATAGATCACCAATCCACGAATCGACCGCGGCCAGCATAACTTAACCTTTGATTGAGACGTGCGACTGTTATTAATTTGGCCACGAGCCCCCAGTTCTTCAATAAAGAATTAAATAATAGGTAACAGCGATTTGCAAATATTGCAATGTCATAAATAAATACATATACTTTCGCATCAGCAACACTAGTAAAACTGTCTGTAGACCGAACCCTGGACTTCTAGGAACTGGTTGTTTATTTATTGGAAGTCTAGAAAGCAATCGTTTTAACATGAGGTCTTTAGTTTTTATGTACATGATATTTTGCAAGTGGGCCAAGCCTCCATACCATACTTGGTCACCTCCTTTCTTCAAATATTTACTGGGTCAACTCTTAAACTACACGGATGCGGCTTAAAATCATTACTCTTTAGGTCAATAGCGACTACAACTAACAAAACATGATTTCTGTATTTTCGAAGAGTTGGGCAGAATTGTACTTAAAGAACATCTACATTTTGCTAGTTACGATAAAGTCCCATGTAATAGGGGGCGAGATTGCTACTGAAAAATTACAGATGGATAAACCCAGTGACACTTTGCCCGACTCAGGAATGGATCCCACACCCAAATACTCAGCACTAGCGTTTGCAACCACTAGGCCAACGACGGCAGTAACAGTGTAGTAATCATCATCATTTCAGCCGAAAGACGTCCACTGTTGGACAATGCCTCCCTCAATTTGGGGGGGTTTGCCATAATCGCCACGCTTGGCAGGCGGGTTGGCGCTCGCAATAGGGTGGTCAAATGCATAGAGAACGCTGCTGCCCATTCTCTAGTAAGTCCCTTAGTCGCCTTCTGCGACACCCACGGGAAGAAATGGGACGGTCCGGCACCACACGGAGCTGTAGTAATATCTTTTAGGATATAATTCAGTAAAGAAACATAGTCATTGCGGATTGCAACAAATGTGTTGTAACACACTGAATCATTTTATAATATGATTTACTATTGTAACACATGTTTTGTTCGCGATCTTGCGTATAAAGAATTTTGAAAGTACATATTTTTATTGTATAGTAATGTAAAAATAATGTGATTTTACTGTGTGGTCATCTATTGTAAGGAAATGGGCTAAGCATTAGTCGCAACACCAATCAACTCTGTCTGAAATAGGCGTGAGTTGTCAGTGTCCGTTATAACCAGAGGTCGGAGTAGATAGATTGATTTAAGGTCGTTGACGTCAAACGTAGAGGATAATATGGATATGCCTCCAAAATACCGGAACTTCATATTTATTGTGATGATTATTTATTTTAATTGTATTAACGTGGAAAGCCAAAATATGGAAATCGTATCCGATGAGGATTAAAAATAATTTATTTATGTTTTTGTTTAATTAAAAATAATTGTTCATTGAATTCAATCAATCATTCATATAATAAACGATTTTGTTAGCCTATCTGTATGTTTTTTATTTTATTTTATTCCATAATTCCAATTCCGGAACTTTTTCCGGTACTTCCCGCACATTATGGATAAAATGGCATGTCCATATTATAATATCTTGACGCAAGTATATAAAATCAATCTACCTACTCCGACCTCTGGTTATAACACCGTAGGGCATCACGAGTAGGACCGAATTGAAGACCTTAGTCATTAAACAATACCAAAAAAAATTGTTGCTGTTCCATACATTTCGACCACATATTTTTTTTTTCTATGAACCAGCAGATTTTCTTTTTAAACCGACGTAAAGATTTGCGTTAGGGTCTAGAAAGATATGCTGAATTCATGGTTTCAGTTTGCGCGTCGATATTCCGCCATCCCGTGTAGGTACAGATATGGATTTGAGAGAAAAGAATTGACATCCGAATAATTATTAAAAAAATCACAAAATTATTAATGCTAAATAAGATGTACAACTATTTAAAACTGTGAACAGGCAACCTAATTTCTAAATCTGAAGTCCGGCTACATTTTAAAAGTGCTCATAATCTGCTCATTTACCGTAACAATATTGCATTGAAGCACTTTTTAAAGAGTTAATGACGCGTTTTAAAATGGTTTGACGCTTTATATTACGTTACAAATTGTAATGGAGGTTTTGCTTAAATTGCGGCTAGTTAACACCGCTTTTATGACCCATTCATGTACGTCCATGTCGTCGGGAAAAAAAATATTAATCCTGGTTATAAACTATCTTAATGCCAAATTTCATCCAGATCTGTTTGGCCCTTTTTAATTGATTAAGTAACAAACATTAAGACATCTAAACGTAGAAACTTTTACATTGACAAGAATAGTAGGGTTAGTCGATTCGCCCGAATTTACAAGCCCGAATTTTATGCGCTTTATTCAAGCTTCAAGTTATACCAAACTGTCAAATTTTCCCAATTGAAAATGAACCTTATTCCATTCCATTTTCCAATAAATTTGAAAAACTATCAAAGATTTTGACAGATTGTGGGGTAGCTTGATGTGCTGGCCTCTGTACACGCAGTGAATTTTTCTCATAACTTAGTTAGGTACATAAAAATCAAATCGTGCCAATTGCCATATACGTATTTCTGGAGTTGTCGATTAGCCCACAAATAAAATAACTTCGTGCGAGTCGCCTATAGGAAATAATATATTATTACAAAGTTTCAATTCGCCCGTTACGTGCGAATCGACTAATAAGCCGTTTTTATGTGAGCAAGTAAATTCAATCCAAAACGGAAATAAGAGCAGTGCTTAGTCTACATATAATTAGTAAATGATTTAAATGAGTACTTTATAAGTGTTACTTCGGCGATTCGATAATTAAAAAATGAAATTTCAAGGACGCGTCACATTTAGACACATTTCGTTACATGAGAGAGAAGAAAGAAATACCCAACCTCTCTGTCTGTCACACTTAATCTCTTTTATTTTCTTTTTTTTTTCAATAAGTATTTTTTTATTCTTTGAATCATTCATCATTA
This sequence comes from Polymixis lichenea, assembly GCA_949091785.1. Classification (NCBI taxonomy): domain Eukaryota; kingdom Metazoa; phylum Arthropoda; class Insecta; order Lepidoptera; family Noctuidae; genus Polymixis; species Polymixis lichenea. Next base: position 9,419,212 of record OX420958.1, on the reverse strand, counting down.
TTATATTATTAACTTAACCCTATGTTGCATTCTACTAGTTCTACTACAGCATTCCAAAAAACCGTACACACGACCACACAAGTTTTTCCATTAAATAACATGTAAAAATAATAACAGTGTGACATTAACTTATGTGCACGACTGTATGTGCTGGCGGGCGCCGAGTCGAGGAGAAAGTGCGCTTGCGTAAGAATCAGCTGTGCGGTACAGTCACATCACAAAACATTACAGAGGGTCATCTCCATACAACGAGCGCTGGCAGTCGCATCTACGCAAGTACGCACACACAGGGAAGAAGACGCATACCAAACTGTCATTTACGCATTCTGTGCATGAAATTAAGTAAAACTGTACAAAAATAATTGCTGGTAAACGAGTTTAAATTCTTATCTCAAAAATCGCTGATCGCGGTAGCACGCATTGTAAGGCACGCACAATATTGTGCATATGAGTAGGGTGGGTGCATTCAACGGGGCCAACAGGAGTCGTGACGGTATTTAAATATATATTTTAAAGTTAGAACATTTTTCACTTACTTTTTCTGTAAAAAAAAACCTCAAAAATGTTGAAACTTTCGCCTTTAAAATATCCGTAACCAAAAAGTTTCCAGGTACAAAAAAAGTGATGACAGTGACGGGAAAAATACCAATAAATATATAGAGAGTTTCGTGAATCATCTTCTTACACTCGTCATATTTGGGTCTTTCGTTGATTTATTTTATTTCGGTCTATCTCGGTATAATCTCGGTCGAATGCCATTTGCGAGTGCACTTGCACTTGCTATAGGTGAACCGTGTCTGTGTGAGTGCATTTTCGCTTACTGTGCGGAGTTGAACTTCTGTACCTATCTACACTGTGGTTCCTTTGCTATGTGATGAGTCGTTTACGTTTACAACGCCTTTTTGTGTAATATGTGGGTTTTTTTTGTATTTCTTTCGTGAGTGTGTGTTCGTTAAAATTCGTGTGCATTTATTTTTAAGTATCCGCTGTCCATTGTGGACACAAAAGCCTGTATGTGCTCCGTAAAATTGTTGAAGAAGTAACTTGTTGCAAAAAAAGTTATGTGTGGTCGGTCATACGTAAAAAATATATACATCCGTGTCGAGTTAAGAACCTGCTACTTTTTTCATCGGATAAAACGAAATTATTACTTATAAGCATGTATTTATCGCCCCCGAAACCCCCTGTATACTAAATTTCATGAAAATCGTTGGAGCCGTTTCGGAGATTCAGATTATTTAAATACAAGAATTGCTCGTTTAAAGGTATTCGATATTTCGTCACTCAATCTTAGCCAAACGCCGAAAATTATGGTATTTTTACTTAAAACAAGACAGAATTATATTTTATTTTAATAAAAATACCTGGTTTTAGGGTCTAGGGACCTAGATTAAAAAAATGACCCAGGTTAAGGCACCTACCATATTCTTCTACATCTATACGGGATAAGTTTTTATCCAGTACGCAAACTGTAACCATGAATTCAGCTTATTCTAGACCCCCCAGCATAGGATTTTCTGACCTACAATTCCATAATAACTATAGACTTACATACAAATCTCTAATATTCAATATATATCTGTCTCTAATATTTCAATCTACATAATTGACTCAGCCTTGCCTTGTTGTATCTTCAACAATTAGTTTAATTTGTCAGCTTTCACAATATCATTCTACACGTTTTAGATACGAGGTCTTGCAGTGGAAACAGCTAAGCTAAGGTTAGGTGAAGCATCTGATTTGAATGGCAATACTTTTCGTGGAACCTATTGTGAAACACCTTTAAACAGGGTCAAATTAAATTAGCTGGCAAAACTAATGAAAAATAAACATTGTCTTCATTCGATGGCGAAGTTCTAGGATATTTTTACGAATTTCCAAAAACCAAAAAATAAGTATCGTTTGGTTGCCTAAATATACATATCAGTGTCATTTTAAGTTTTGAATAAAGCTGAAATAATCTTTTTTTTTTTTTTTCGATATCGACACACAACACGTGGATAAATTATTGCCAGCTAATTTAATTTGACCCTGTATATTGTACCAATATGAGATGAGTGCCGCTCTGCAATTACTGCCAAATACGTGCACGGACTGGGCAGGTCCACTCAATCTGTGTGGTTCTTCCCTCAAAAGACCACTTCAGACTTCAATCTACATCATCTTCACATGATCTGACCAAGACTATGTCTGGACCTTAAAAGAGACCGTGACCCCTGAGTTTGTTTCTGCCTTTCTTCAGAGTATTCAGATAGGAAGCGCCGACCCCATATGGGTTTTTTTATGTGGTTCTCATGTAAATGTGGTTTTTTTTTTAGAAAACCTACCTAAGCCTACTTACAGAAATAAAACCATTTAATAGATTTGATTTTTTTGTGGCAACTTAATGAATGTTATGAATGATCAGTTGTTCACCCTAGGGCAGAAGGGCAATTCCCGTATTTTTAAGAACGTTCGCATTCCAAACTCAGTCTCAACCTGTCAAACATACGTCTGATCTACCATCATTTTTGACAAGTTTTTGTCGTTGCTGGGATGAGATAGCGACTAGATTTTGAACGGTAATTGCCTTTCAGGTGTCTAGAAAATCAATTAAGCCTTTTTTTGGAAGCCTTTTATAACCTTTTCAAGTCATTTTAAATATTTTCCATTTTTTATTTTTTATTTTGTTTCGAATGTTTAAATACCTTTTAACATCGAAAAGAACAGTAAGATCGTTAGGTGTTAGGCCAATTTAAATTAATTCTAAAAAGAGCAGTGACTTACTTATTGATAAAACTTGATACCTATGATATTTTACGTAACAGCTGACCGATATGTTACAGTCGTCAACAAAAGTTTTGTGGATCTGTTTTTGTTTTATTTTTTTTGTTAAAAGGTAATTAGGTACCTACTTTATTAGAAAAAAATCAGTACGATGACAACTTATTGCGTTAATTATTTCTTCCCACAAGTTACAAAAATCTCTCAAATTAATTACCTAAATAAAAAATAAAAAACAGAAATCATTTGTATACATCTGATTATAGAGCTAGAAAAACAGAAGCACTTACCTTTTATCTTCTAGACCGCAATACATAATAAAAATACATTTGATTTATACAATTAGTTAGTAATATTAGTAAATAATATATGGACAAAAATATATATATACAAAATCAGTATGTATAGTAAGAAAGCAAGACATAGTTAGAATAAGGAGGCGGAATATTTAGAAAAAATAATAGGAATATACAATAGAAAAATATATCACACAGTATATATGTACAATAAGTTTTCAATACCTGATGACGTCACCGGATCCGGATATGAACGATAAAATGGCTAATTCTAGCTATGTCTTGCCGAACGACCACATCTGAGCTCTGTTAGTACGTTTATTTGACTGTAGATGGCGCTGCTCTGATGTCTATCACACAAAAGCGTAATATTGATTGTTAAATTTATTCAAATCTTTAAAAAATAACGGTTTCTAGAAAACTTTTTGAAATAACAAATGCAAGTTGGAAAAAAAAGACAATGAAATAAAAATACTACGTTAAAAATACTAGAAAATAATACTTACGTGTCTTTAAATTACTTTTTTCATGCACATAACTAAACAAAGACTAAAAAAAAACAGACATGCTACTCCAAAAATTAGGCAAAATACCGACACAAACTAGATCTTTTCTCACTAACTAACAAATTATAAGTAAACGTGCTACAAAAAGCGTGCAAAAGTCATCTAGAAACATTTCAAAAACCTTCAAATTACGCTTTGGCGTGCCATCAGGTCCACTTACTTTCATCGTTCACTACAGGTCCGTAACTCAAGCCTTCGCTGCTAGCATCAAGACTATTCGAGTCCTGTACACCCAAAATTCCGGCTTTAGCCACTCTGTGACAGCATCCTTTCAAAAGGCTTCCGCAAGAGCCATCTAGCAAGCCTCCGACCATCCAACAGTAGAAGAAAAATTCACAAGTCCCACCCTGTGGACATCGCTTTCCGTCTTGTCTGTCGTTTGATTCTATCGTCTTTTCTGTGGTCACAACTGGGGCACTTAGGAGTACGCTTTGAGGCGTGTTCAAAACTCGGCCCTTTCTTTTCGGTAACCTTGAAGGCAGATTTTCAAGTATCTCATTGATTTTTAGCATTTGTTCGTCAGAAATCGGCTTGAATTTTGGCAGATCGGCCAATCTGTTTGTCACGTTAGGAAATCCGTAAAAATCGACTCTTTTCATGGGTGTACGTACATTTGTCTGTATAAACATAGGTTTCTCTAGGACATGTTTTTTTCTTTTAATTTTATAGTCTGTGGTCTCGAATTGAGCTCGATGTGGTGCGTTGGCATCTGTATAAGTTAAAAAAAAACAAGGTCATTTCGGATACGGTGAATGGATAAAGCTGAATGAAATGTTTGCGTTGAATGAATGAGTGAATGGTAGCTTTTTGTATGCTGATCTGGGAGAATGAATGAAAAAGGCAAAACAATAGCTAAAGATGAGTTTCTCAGGGAAAAAGTGGTATCAGACGAAACAATGTTGTTGAGTTTGAAATTAATTTAGTTGTGTGTACCTTTTGATCATATGTTAGAGTAAGATAAGCAGACAGTCTGTTGCATGCAAATCGTGATTATTTTATAGGTAAAAAACAAGTAAGTAATATCATCAGACATGTACAGACGTCAGCACTTCAAGCTATCCCAAACTATCAAATTTTCTCAATTGAACATGAACCTTATGCTTTTTTAATAAAATTGAAAATCTATCAAAGGAATTTGACAGTTTGGCGTAGCTTGATGTGATGGCGTCTGTACCAACAACGAGCCTGTAACGATTTATTACACGACATTGTAATCATCCCAACATTATTACCTAAACAACTTACTGATGATAAAAGCGAACCTACTTTGATGTCGTGTAATGCCCATCTATTCGAATTGTGTTGCCTTTTATTACTCTGAGATCTGATTAAATAACAAAGACAAACTTTCACATAATATAGTTTATTACACAATCGTGTTACGGTTCGTAAGGAATTGTATAAATTATTAAAATATTTCGCATATTATTTACATAATTATTATAAATTGTTTATGACCTGACTGTACCGGTCTGACTTTTTTCATTTAGCCTACAATATACCACTGTAGTACAAATCTCATCTCAAATCCTTTCACGCCACTTCGAACGCCCTCGCGGTGCGCGTCGAGTTCTGGCAGTAAATTAATATCCCCAAAAAATAATTCTGGTTTACCCTCCCGAAAATAATTGATTTAAAAAAATACAGGCTGTTTTACAAATGCTAGTTTTTTTTTTCTAAACAAATATTCTTTTAAATTATGAATATTTTTCCAGTACAGTAGTTTCATTTAAAAAAGTCCCGTACAGTAAATTCGTTATTTTTGTACTTAAAACCCCATTACATTTCTATGTTACAGACTTGTGGTGTGTTAGCAGAGCGGAGACGTTTTCAAGCTTCAGAGAAGTAGTAACAAAAAAAACGAAGCTCTCGTTTTAATTGGTTTTAATCGTTTAATTATTGTGTTAATTTTAGGTTAAGCACATTGACAATTTAAAAATGAAAAGTAATAGACAAAATCTACATATCATTTATGGCAGTTGTTCCTCATAGACTGTCAACATGTCTCGGTTATTTCCTCTTTCTAACACCGGATGTTTGCTTTCCTATCGAAGCTCGAAGGTCAAGCACCAGACCGGTATATAAACCAGACACGCGACAACCACATAGATATGTACGGTCACCAAAAGAGATAAGTAACCAGAGTCGTCGGATACAGTTGAATTTTAGTAAGAAACCGATGGAACAACCATCGGTTTCTTACTAAAATTCAACTATATCCGACGACCCTGGTTATTTTCTGTTTTGGGACCGTGCGTACTACTTAGTGTACTGTCTCCGAACACAAGAACGTTCGCGGAACGGTAGCAGGGTGTGGATGTGGAGCTGAGTCACAAAACACGCTCCACCTCTTATGTTGCCCTCTGTGTCTGATAACGTCGTGGAAGTGGCAATGTTTTGGGCCAACAAGATTATACCAGCCAGTGATACGAAGAACATACTTATCATATTTGTATGAAAGTGAGTCTCTCTGTCTGTCCATTGTATGGAAAAGCTAGTTTTATGATTTTTAGAAGATTTTACAAAACTGTTGCTACCATCTCAGAATGATAAATAATTGCACACTTCATTTCCAGGACATAGAAAAGTCGTAAATTAGTCTTGTAATAAAATATTTACATACAATGCATGTTGCTTCAAAAATTGCATCCCTAGATTTTGTGTCCGATAAATTCTTAAATAAAATTAAAGTAACAAAAAAAAAATACATTGCATACAACAAACACTTTTGTCACTCTTTGTACATTAATGGTAGCCCTATAAAATTGACAGGCTGCTCTAAATTCAAATCCGTACACTACCAATCGAAAAAAAGCACGAGGTGCCAACCTAAAAAAAATCACCCGCTCAAATTGACGTCAGATGTCGAAATAGTCGAATTATGAACACAATAACGTTGATGAAAGCGAGCAAAGAGTTCGGCTTTCGTTTCGCCGTCTATGGTCGTAATGGGGGAAACGTGTGATGACGTAACCTACATATTACATGTGTTTTGTTTGAGCAGTGAGTGAAACACTGGCCTAGTGATTTTGGCGAAGATTCTTCTTGGTGTTGGATATAAAAAATTGCAAAAATAAATAATAGTTTAAAAAACTAAAAAACACGCTTTTTGAGGTATTTTTATAATTAATTAATGTCAGGCACCCCACGCTTTAAAATATAATTAAATTATTTTCTATTTTTTAAGTTTGGTTTTTAAGTTATTATTTATTTTCAATTTTTAACCGACTTCAAAAAGGAGGAGGTTCTCAATTCGTCGGGATCTTTTTTTTTTATGTATTTTCCCCGATTTGGATTTTTTTGTAGTTCTGCTAACTAACAAAGCGTGATTTGTCAGTTTTTTTTCTATTTTTTTTATTATCCATTTGTCATCGGTCCTCGATAAGTCTACAAAATTTAAATGAAATCTGACCGTTTGAAGTGGGAAAAAATCAAGTCCAATGGAGTCGGTTATAATAAAACATACAGGTGTAGCTAATAAAAGCGTGTTTAAAAGAAAATTGGTGTATGGCAGTTGGCAGCATTGGTCAAAGAGAGAAGAGAGTAGGGAAGCCTTGTACAGACGCCAGCACATCAAACTACCCAAATCTGTCAAAATTGATAGATTTTGAAGTTTATTCCGTGATCATAACATTCATGTTCAATTGGGAAAAGTTGACAATTTGGTGTAGCTTGATGTACTGGTTTCTGTACATGTGTTTTACTAAGGGGAAGCCTTTGCTCTGAAGTGGATCATCATTATCATTCTGCTGCCCTTCATCAAAATCAAAATACTTTATTTCACATAAACCTGCAAGGGTACTTATGAAACGTCAGAATCGTCTTCCTATGGAGAAGAGCCGGCAAGAAACTCCACGAATCATCATCTGCCTAGCCTTCTCCCAACTATATTGGGGTCGGCTTCCAGTCTGATCGAACGCAGCTAAATACCATTATTCTGCTGCCCTTAATCCAATTTATTTGGGGTAGGCGAAACTTGCCTTTTTCTTCCACACTTCTCTATTAGTCATCATCTCGGTACTCATTCCCTTTCTAGCCAAAAGTTGAAAACATGGCTCATTTTTTTTTCTTTGTGACAAATATCTAGGTTTCTCTACGTATATACAACCTATCTATACATCTATACATCTTCTATACATTTATACATCTTTACATACAAAAAAAATTGGAGTGTCTTTTGCTACATGCATATGAATGTATATACGGTACATATACCAAAATAACATTTTTTACAATTTTTGTCTGTCTGTGTGTCTGTTTGTTCCCACTAATCTCTGAAATGGCTGGACCGTTGTTGACGGGACTTTCACTGGCAGGTATCTAAATCATAAAATAACACTTATAGATTGCACGCCCGTATTTCGATGAATTATTTCTCGAAATAGTTACCTAATTACGAAAATTAATGTTTAATGAACTGCTGGGAAGCCCAGCTGTGTAAACCCCCTCATAACTTTATTGAACCATCTGAGAGCCTTCCGCCTGGGCACACGTTACCGTGGCCGACTTGGAAATATCTAAATAGACTTCGAACCCAAGTCGGCCGGAGCAAAGACAATCTCCACAGATGGGGGTTCACGGACGGCTCAGATCTCAAGTGCTCACCTTCCACCCTGCGCCGCAAGCCCTGTTACTTCAATCCTCGGAACCGACGAGATCCATTTAAACTGGTGTTAAATGATTTGCCTAGACTGTCTAAATACAATGGTAACTGCTTGGCAATGTGTGCTGTGCATCTATAATAAAATACCAAAGCAATTCAAAGCTTTAAATACAAAATTATTTAAAATTAAATTTCATAAGTGGTTACTCGAGTGTAGTTTTTATAGTTTAAAAGAATTTATAGATAAAAAAAGTAGATGTTTAAAAAAAAGAAAACGATTTTGTTGCTAAACTTGTCTTTAAAATTTTGCATGCTATGTTTTATCCTAGCTAAACATGCTTGTGCCTCAATTTGTATTTAACACCATTGTATACCATGTTTCACGCAAATAAATATTCTATTCTATTCTATTCTTGTGCATTTGACGATCTCATGACTGCGTCAGTGAACGGAGTTCGCGCTAAACAAGCTAAATTTTGGGCCAAAGATGTTTGATTTTTTGCCATCGATACGCTAAGAACAAGATGATAATAAAAATATCTATGGCTATACGAACTTCTCGGAATTTATAACATACTAGCTTTTGCCAGCGGCTTCACCCGCGTGGAGGTCGGTGTATTATACATATAAACCTTCCTCTTGAATCACTCTATCTATTAAAAAAACCCGCATCAAAATCCGTTGAAAGCGACTTTGTTTTATACTATGTAATGATACAAAATTCAACATCCATCAGCACCCTAATCGCGTAACAATCACAACAATTTGAATAATTCTGAAGGACATTGCTAATCCATTTCTTCATATGTTCGAAAAATTATTCGCTCAACAGCATAAATAACGCAATGAATTTTGATGAACTTTCAAAATAAAAGCCATTCCTACTGTTAATGTGTGTAATGTGTTATACAATTACCGCTCAGATGCTTCCCAAATATTTCAAAATTAGTTCAAATCCGGGGGTAAATTCGGTCAGACACCCTTTTTTTAGAAATCATTGTAACGGTAAGGAATCGAAATGTCATATTCTGTATGTTCCAAAACAATTTGTCGATATTTATTAGCAGATGTCGTGTGTGATCTAAGGAATTGACGTGGTTTCTAAGTAAGGAATCGTTATCAACGTAGGGATATCCACATATTTTTTCACATCCCTAACATATACAGGCTAAGTTTTTAACCAGTGCGCAAACTGTAACCATGAATTCAGCATATCATTCTAGCGCAGGCAGCCCCAGCGCAGAACTTTTTCGTCGGTAATACAAAAAAAAAATCAGCTGGTCTATACATTTTGACTGCGTAGGTATTGCACTTTTCTATGAAACACCTGATTTTTTTTTGTATACCGACTTAAAATTTCTGCGCTAGGGGATCTAGAATGATATGCTGAATTCATGGTTACAGTTTGCGCACTGGATAATAAATTATCCTGTATAACACAAGCCTCAAGGCTACACACAAGCAGCGTAGTAATTACCTGCGTATGCGCTCCTTTAACTGTTACATGAACCACTTATACGGAAGTATTATAGCATTGCATCGGACGTGAGAAGCGTACGAATATTATAGCGACCCATTTCCTATAGTTGAGTCATAGGTAAAGTGCAAGCATTTGGGCAATGCAGTTAATAAGTAGATTTTAGTGTAGGTTAAACTTAACGTAGTAGGGTGATAATTAAAAAATTTGCAAAATAAGCAATGCTAGCTTTTTTTTATTGGTTGGGAAATCATCAAATAACTTCTCCCGCTCTGGGTGGAGCAGGAGGGCTTGTCAGACTTTTACTGATTAAAACCCACCCGTGTAATCAGTTGCCTGTGTGCCAGGGGCCACGGTATCTCTTTCGAACAACCCGCACCCCTGGCAGGCATCAGCCCTTGCAGGCCCCACCAGTTGGTGCTGACATCTCTTTGAGGCGCGCGTGGAACAAAACGCGCCGTCGACCCGGGCTTGGTCCTTAACGGACAGCGAGCTACCCACTACTCGCCGTCCGCAAGCCCGCGCCTACGGTGGCCGAGAATCAGCCTGGGATTCCCGACGCCCAGGGCGTCTCCTGCGAAGGGGACGGCCGTGAGGGCGCATGTAGGAGGCCTCTAAGCAGTGGTGGCTGCAGTGGTAACGGCCGCGGCTTAAGCCGCTTTACTTTGTGTAAATTATTTCATCACCCCTGCTATCAAAACAGTGAAGAAAACATCTTGAGGAAACCGGCATATCCTAGAAATAAAATTTCAAAGACATGTGACATCTACCACCCAGCACTGGGCCCGCGTGGTGGATAACGGCCCACTCCCACTCACAGAGAGGAGGCCTGTGTCCCAGCAGTGCGAACATTGTAGGCTGATGATGATGACTTAATAAGTGGTTATGAGTGTGGGGTTACACTTAATAAGTGGTTATGAGTGTGGGTTACACTTAATAAGTGGTTATAAGTGTGGCTTACGCATAATAAGTGGTTATGAGTCTGGGTTACACTTAATAAGTGGTTATGAGTGTGGGTTACACTTAATACATGGTTATGAGTGTGGGTTACACTTAATAAGTGGTTATGAGTGTGAGTTACACTTTTTACATTTTTTTACAAAAAAAGTTCTGTATACTTCGATTGATATATGAAAATGTTGGTCATCCTATTCAGGGAGCGGAGACATCGACGCGCAAACTTAAACCATGAATTTAGTTAACATGTTGTTATTAGACCACATTGCATTGCAGTTTTTGGTCGATTATTTCAAAAATCGGCTGTTCCATACATTTTGACCGCGTAGGTATTGCAGTTTTCTATGAAAAGTTGATTTAAGTGTGCAGTTTGTGTGCAGCTGTTGTGTTGTATCCGGCTAGAATGGAAGCCGACTCCAAAATTGTTGGGGAAAGAAAATAATTTTGGGGTCGGCAAATTCATCATCATCATCATCCGATGATGATGATGATGAATTTATCTGAATGATGAAAAAAATATCTTCAATTTATGTTAGGATTACTGCCCACATCATCGCCTTTCCAAAACGAGTGGTAACTCGCTGCTCGTATCGATAAAGCATCGCCATAAATATCGATACCAATCGGTAAAGACATCTTTATCGGTAAGTAGTTGCGCAAGCGTCGCTTTAAGTCTGACAGTAAGTGGAGCGTACGGTCAGCAGAGAAAATAAAACGTTTGGATTAAACGATTTAAGTATTGAGTAATAACAAAAGTGGTCTATTTTTTGTTGTGGTTTCGTAATTTGGTGTGAGAATTATTTTACGCACGTTTTTTCGAACCAAATAATTTGTAGTGTTTGTAGTGTTTTATAACATCGAAATAAAAATTATTAAAACAATTTTGTTTGTAACTTGAGTTTTGCTCTTTTAGTAAAATCTAACTTTTAAAACCTTGTGTCGTTCCGTTCATCCATAGTTTTACGCTGCTTCTCTTTAGCTTCTATTTTATGTAATTTAGTAATTTTCGTTTTTATTAACTAAACATAGAGAAAGTGATGTAGAAAAATTCTGTAAACCTCGCAATTGCAAATACTTTCGAAAGACGGTCAAACGAAATATGTATTTATTTTTCCGATTTATTTGCTTAAATTCATTTTTGTTTTTAATGTAAGATGGATTTTTTGCAAAAAGAGCTGAGAGTATACGAATATGAGATGAGAATATACGAAAACAAATATTAAAATCTTCTTCACATTCTTTTGCTGTCGCTCCACAGTCTCACTTTCACAAATCCCTGTACGCTACACTACACGTAACGTTATTCAACAACAGTTATTTGTTTATTTACCTGCCAGTGTCTGCTACCTGTATTATAGTCTAGTGGGAGGATGGCTTTATATTTGAGAATCATTGTATTTTGCCTGTCTCGTTAGTAAATGTATAGATAATATATGCAATTGCATAATCTTATATTATTTTATTAAGTATACAGGGTGTAACAGAAACCCGATTGCTATCCTTAAGCACTAAAGATAACAGCTGGTATAGAATCACTGTACATAGCTTCAGCTCAATATAAAATACTCTAAGAATTGATACAAAATTTTCGGTTTCATATGATTCTTAAATTCAAATCATAGCAAACGTGTCACCGCACTACGTAGGTCAATAACTTTCCACGTTACTTGCCAATATCACGATAAATCTCTTCCGAGTGATGTGTTTATTTCAATTTGAAAAGGTTGGTTTCTGGTATCAATGTATTAAAAATTCTCATAACTTCAGAACATGTAGAGATAGGATTAAAAAACCGTTCCAATATAGTTTGATATCATCAAAAGAAGCCGTGCCCTTCGTATGTATATACCCTCTCCGTTACACGTTGTATATTTATAATGACTAAGTCATTCAATGGGATTATATCGAGAATTGTATTTTAAATTGTAATTATTATAATTCTGTAAATACATATGTGCTACAGTCGCGAATCATAATTTTGTTTAACACACAGCCTGACCTGCAAATTGCAGAAAAGGTATTAATTACCCTGGCGCTACCCTTAAAGGGAGGGAACGGTATTTTTGTCGGCTCATTGCAAGATCACGATAGAATCTGCACCCTAATTACTTCTGCCAGCGATGCGGGTTGTTCGAAAGAGATACCGTGGCCGTGATCTGACAGGTGAACAAGATGGCTGAATGTCATTCTGCTGTATTGACATTATGAAGTAATATATATTTAACACTGAGTCGGTATAGCAGCACCCTAATTGGTGAAGGGCGGGCGTTTTGGGGGACTGTCTTGTGTAATTTTGACGTTCAAAAAGTGCTGACTCTTAGCCTAGTTTGAATATGACTTTATATTCAAACTAGGCTAAGAGTCAGCGTCAGAGTATGTTATAATATGACTTTTGATTTTGATTTTGATTGCGTCCAATCATAATCAGTTTCATTTTGACAGTTCAACAATACATTGCGTTAATTACGTTGCTGAGCAGATACATTTTTCGAACATACGAAGCAATCTGTTTCAAAATGATTCAGATTATGATTGATCGTGCGTTACGCAATTACCTAGGGCATTTTTTTTTTGTTGGGAAATCATCAAATAACTTCTCCGGCTCTGGGTGGAGCAGGAGAGCGTGTCAGACTTTTATTGACTAAAACACACCCGTGTTCCCTCAGTTGCCTGTGTGCCAGGCCACGGTATCTCTTTCGAACAATCCACACCCCTGGCAGGTATCGGCCCTTGCGGACCCCACCAGTTGGTGCCGACATCGCTTTCAGGCGCGCGTGGAACACAACACGCCGTCGACCCGGGAGTACTTATGTGTTAGTGCCTAACACATCAAAATGCGTGGCAAGGACATCGACGCACAGCCTGTTACTAATGTTACCATGGATTCAGACATTCTAACACCGAAAAGAAGATTTTGACCGCGTGGGTATTGCACTTTTCTATAAAACAGATTTTTTTTTTTTTCCGACGAACAATTTTTGTGCTAGGCAGTCTAGAATCATTTCAAAAATCAAAATCAAAAGTCATTTATTCAAATTAGGCTGAGAATCAGCACTTTTCGAACGTCAAAGTACATGAGACTGTCCCCCAAAACGCCCACCCTTCACCATTTCCTAGTGCTTTAGCTGGGAAGAAGAAGTGGCGGAACAAACTCCCCAGCAGCACAGCTGTCTGTTTAGTCGGATAGACTTGATTCTATACATACATAGGCAAAGTAATCAACATTACGGGACACAGAACTTAAAAAAATGTTATTTATGTCAGCTAGCCGTGCCAATATACCAACAAATAAAATGAAAAATTAACTCAAGCAAATAAAAAGTAAACAAAGCATATACCAAAATAAAAGTCTCCTGGTACAAATGGCGTGATAGCTTACTTAAGCAATGCTGGATTATGTTTACAAATGATAACCTAGGACCATCGACGCAAAATAAATAAACAGGTAGATAATTATTAGCAACAATAACAAAAACAATTTGCTGAATTAAGATTACGGTTTGGGCGCCGATGTAAACTTGAAGTTGTTTTGCTACACAGTTTAAAGTTCTGCCTGCCTCAGGAAACGCACGTCAATATACCAGCATTTCTTCTACATTTCCTTTCAACAGAATGTTCGGAAAACCCTACGCAAGAAACATGCACAATGTCAATGACATAGAAATGCGGGAAAGGGACACGTAACGTGTAACGATAGAGACGGACATATTTTTGTGTGTGCCGTCACATGCTGGCGAGCGCGGCAGTGAAATCTTTTTATTAAGGCGACGACCTAATTTAGATTTGGTCAGAGATTTTGTTAGTTAAGTTTATAGCTTCAAAAGCAAACAACAGTGTGGCAAGTTCCCAAGAAAGAAATGCATATGGTTGATATAGATAGATAGTGTGTTCAGTTCTTAACCATCATGCAGAGCATGAAAAATGGATGTGTGTGTAAATGTGTGTAAGGAAAGAGCACAGAAGAACCCATTATAAAAAAGGGAAAATTATACTTGATCAAGATAGCAAGCAAATTGGTTGAAGGGAAATAGTTGCCGTGCTGAAATGTGATTCGGCAGCCCATGTATAGCAAATGACAGGGGGATGATGATGAAAAGATTTTCTGCCATCTTTTAATTTAATGCAATTCTCTTATCCAACAACATAGCTAAACATAAGACCGGAATGCGAATAAACCAAAAAATGGTATTTTGCCAATCTTATAATTCAGTTTGTTTCATTTTCCGTTCGCAAATTCATTGCAAAAAACATTTGACTTAGTCTTTTGGGTAAGAAGACTTTTGTGATATTTTCGAAGTTTTTTTTTTGTGTACAAGACTTAGCTTTCTGACATGACTAAACCTAATTTTGACAGATCATATTTTTCTGTGTCTTTCACGTTTATCTTCTAAACTATTCGGTTCGTTGATATAACCTACTTACATATTCAAGGACAGTATACCTATGAATGATATTGCTCAATATAAATTGAGGTCACGGTTGGTTTTTGAGATTGACCACGCACAAATTGGCACACACCTATCATAATAAATTCTCTCTTTTCACACGCATAGTCCAAATCTAAATCTTATGTCACATTGTGACAATTCACCTTCGCCTTAAGTTGCAGCATGCACGCATTGACCAATAAAAACCGTTACACTATGCACTTACACACACACAATGCGCGCACACACACACTTGCGCACACACACATAATGGTAACCAATTAAAAGATTAACAAAACAGATTATGCAATATTATGGAAGAAGGAAATATACAGAAATTATTTGTTGAATATGCATTCTTTGATTACATCGATCGAAATAATGAAGAGTTACGAAGCGATTGTAGGCTCGTTTTTGTGGCTGTAACTCTAAAACTCATCATCTGCCCAGCCTTTTCTCAATTATGTTGGGGTCGGCTTCCAGTCTAACCGGATGCAGCTGAATACCAGTATTGTATATGGATCGACTACCTATCTGACCTCCACAACCTAGTTTCTGGGTAATACGATACCCCTTGGTAAGACTGGTTGTCCTACTTTCGAGCTTCTGACGACCCGTAACGACTGTCAAAGATCCACAAATGACAGCCGGGACCAACGGCTTAACGTGCTTTCCTAGGCACGGAGGGGTCTTGGTATATAAAGATGGTCACCCATCCACGAACCAACCGCGGCAAGCGTAGCTCAACCTGATCGATCGACCCGTACGGCGGTTTTTATTAAGCCACAAACCCCTCCAACTCCAAAACTGTCAGACCGATTTTGATCTTTAACATAACAGTACTTGACGCTTGTACTTCGCAAAAGAGAACTGGGAAGGCAGAGATACAACTCTGGGGAATTGTCAGCCATTCTGGATGCTACTTCAGCTTGCTTACTCTGCAAGCTATGTCGATAACTGCGGTTCTTTTCCGGATAATTCGCGCACTGAGCGACCATGAATTTGCGGACCAGCCCGTCTGTCAGTGTCTACGTTTCGGCAACGTATGTCAGTACGGGCACGACGCACTGGTTGAATACCTTAGTCTTCAGACATTGCGGGATACGCGACGAGAACCAGAGAGCCCACTCCCTAAGCACGATGTCTGTCGGTTCGGTCGAAGTAACGGGCGTTCCCAACTCCGTATCACTTACGGTCAGAAGATTAGTTTGGAGCCCGAACTAAGAATGAATGACAACATGATTTGTTAATTGGCTGTATGATTCACCAACTAGTTTCCTACTACTTTCGGACGGGCCCGTATCTTCGGTGACGAAGTTAGAGAGTAGGCACCCAGCTCTGTAATATCTAAGCGGTGAGCCTTTCACCACTTAATCAATCATCGCAGTCCACTGCTGGACTTAGGCCTCTTCCAAGCTGCGCCACAGATCCTGCCTCAGTCTGTCCCAGGCACTTTCTTAAGTTCGTCGGTCCATCTAGCTGGGAGGCGTCCCACGCTATGCTTGCCGATACACGGTCTCCACTCCAGGACTCGTCTGCTCCACTAGCCATCGGTCCTTCGACAAACATGGCCAGCCCACTGCCACTTCAGTTTGCTTACTCTGCAAGCTACACCAATAACCGGGCAAAAATCCAGCTTCCGGGCTGCTATTGAGAATTTTACACTTTGCCCTACTCAAGAATCGTACCGAAGACACCATGCTCAGGAATACCGCTCACAACCATGAAACCAACAAGACGTTCTTGATGAAAAACACTGAGGTTGTTGACATATGGAATGTAAACTTTACAGTCATTGCGCCGACAGTCGGAACGGTCAACGGCCTTATAGCCAAGAGCCTCGACCGACATCTGAAGAGGTAGGTTCAAGGGCCTCATACATAAAGCATACTTACTTGAGATACCTCATATGGTGTGGACATTTCTGTCTGTTAAATGTCTCAAAATACAACTTAAAGGGAAGATATACCATTGACAAATTAAACTAGCTGGCAATACTTAAATCACGTGTTGGGCATCGACATCGAAAACGAATGAAAGAAACGGAACAAAAAAAACATCATTCGATGGGCAAAGGTCAATGCCCGTAATCGATCAGCTGTATTTGTATTCTTCGTGTAACTTAGAATATTATTATGTATTTCCAAAAACCTTACCATAACAGTCGTTTGGTTACCTTGACGAGTACACGGCACAATGTCATTAAAAGTTTTGAACAAAGTTGGAATGATGAATATATTTTTTGTTTTGTTTTTTTTTTCATTAGTTTTCGATATCGATTCAAAACACGTGGGAAAAGTATTGCCACCTAATTTAATCTGACCCTATATACAACCATGATTAGAGCTGAGGGGAAATTCTCGTAAATTTATGAACGTTCACAGTCGTCAGGACTGTGTCAATCTGTCAATAAAACCTCGATTTTCCATACATTTTTGACATTTGATTGTCGCTGAGATGAGATTGCGACTAGATTTTTAACATTTTTAATTACGAAAATTGGCCTTCTGCTGTCTTGTATGTTCCAGAATGTTGGGCCACAAAAGGGATGAATAAAAGACAACTGCATGTAGCTGAGATGAGAATGTCAAGAGGAATATTTGTGGTGTTACATGAATGGATAGAATAAGAAATGAGTACCTACATAAAAGTAAGTCTGAAAGTGGCATCGGTAACTGAAAATTTACGTGGAGTTGTCATGGTATAAGCATATGATAGGTAGGTGCCGGACGTAAAAGAATAGCACCATCCCATTTCTTCCCGTGGGTGTCGTAGAAGGCGACTAAGGGACTTACTAGAGAATGGGCAGCAGCGTTCTTTATGCATTTGACCACCATACTGCGATCGCCAAACCGCCTGCCAAGCGTGGCGATTATGGCAAGCTTCCCCCAAATTGGGGGAGGCTTATGTCCAGCAGTAGACGTCTTCTGGCTGTAATGAGTGTGTTATGCAAATAGGGTGCAGCTGTCGTCTGATACAATTTTCGTGAAGCATTCTATTTCACGTGCAAAACTTCAATTTTACTGTAACTTAGGTCTTTGCCTTGCATTGAGACACTTATATCAGATTTTGCTTTCCATCATCTTATCGTTCGCTTTTGACACCTGTCCCACCGACAAGGAAGCGACTAACTTTTAACGATTTTTCATCTCAGATTGTAGGTTCTCTCTGAGTATTTAAAAGAAATAAATACAACATGTAACATAAATTAACGCAAGACCTCATACGCCCTAATTAGAGTATTGGGTTAAAAGCAAAATACAATAACCAAATTTTTTTAAATTAAATCTTTCTGTTTTTGTAAAGAAAATCGTGTTGCCCCTTAATGTCTTTTTCGGGTTTTATTTTTTGTGGTTGGGAAATTAGCAAATGACTTCTCCCGCTCTGGGCGGAGCGGGAGGGCGTGTCAGACCTTTACCGACTAAAACCCCCGTGTTCCTTCAGTTGCCTGTGCCAGGGCCACGGTAACTCTTTCGAACAAATCCCCGACCCTGGCAGATCGTGTTGCCTTAACATTACTTTATGCATTCAAAATTGAGTCTGATTTAGTCAGGATTAAGTTTTTAAACTTAGTTTTATCATCATCAGCCGAAAGACGTCCAGTATTGGACATAAGCCATCCCCTAAGGCGGGTTGCCATAATCTCCACACTTGGCCTGCGGGTTGGCGATCGCAGTTTGGTAGTAAAATGCATAGGGAACGCAGCTGTTCATGCTCTAGGAAGTCCCTTAGTCGTCTTTACGACATCCATGGGAAGAAATGGGATGGTGCTATCCATTAGGTTCGGCACCACAGGGAACATAGCTCAACTCCCTTCTCGTTAAACGCCAGCGGTGGGCCAAGTGGCTTACACGAGACTGACATTCACTTCACCGATTATAGCTTCATTTCTCTTACAACATAAACGGGAAGATCACTTCCCGTTTATAACTTTTATTACTTTCCCGGCTCCAATAGTTTCCGCAAACGAGAATGTGGCTATTACATCAATAATCTTAAATTGATTTTAAATGGTTGTGATGTGACCTAAGATCTTTAATAAGGAAGTAAGTAGAAATGTGGTTAACTTTGTAAGAGATTGCAGGCTTCGGGATTGATCGGGTTTTTTCGGTAAAACGGGCAATTAATGCGGCCTCATCTCTGCGAGAAACTGTAATCTACCACGCGGACCGAGTGCGGGTGGGTAAATGCTACCTGTTTCGAGTTCTAGGACAAGCCGGTTTTCTTTTAACGTCAAGAGAGCAGTGTTGATAAAATTATTGTAATATTATTAATTACTAGCTTCCGCAATTAAATTTCTGGTTCCTCTAACCCACCCCGTTGCTCGCCCCGCGCTATAAGTTCGTTTTCACATGCCATTCTTTTTTAATTCTTTCCCGTTTGCTCGGCTCTTAAGGGTTCTAACATGATGTTAAATTTCAAGAATTATTCTACCAAATGCAATAGCATTTTTTTTAAATCCAACTGGTAGTTCCAGATATTAGCGTGTTCAAACAAACTCTTCAGTTTTATTATTAGTACAATAGATTTATTTGGTAATGTGACCAAAATTCGTCTGCCAACCCATTAATAAACATAGCGGAAGTTTTTTCCTCGACAACTAAATACAATAACAACATTTAAAGCATTACACAACAGTTTAAATCATTGACATTTCTACCGAACATATGATAACAGCGGCGCCATCTTATTGCATAATCTCATGCTTGCGCTTGCGCAACCGAAGAAACTGGTTAATGGCAACCGATGATGCTATTGTAACCTTTGGTTGTTTGTAGACAGAAATGGGTTTAGAGTTCCGTACAAACTTAAAGGTCTCGACGGAAATACGGAACCATACCTCTCACAGGGCTGTGTCTTTTTAACCGTAATTGTTAAATCAAAAAGTAATTTATTCAAATTAGACTGAGAATCAGCACTTTTCGAACGTCAAAATTACTTATGACGTCAAAATTAGAGAACGCCAGCCTGCTGCAATCTTTACGTACAACGAGTACGTAAGGACCGTGGCAGATGACGTTTTAAGTTTCTTCCGACCCCCATCGGAAGAAGGAGTTAGTTTATGATGTATGAGTGTGAAGTTGCCTAATTGCGAGTTGGGCACCTCCCTAAGGGTTGTGGTTCCACTCAAAAATAACTCTACGATAATAGTGTTGACCCCATATTTATAACTTGCCTTGCCTCGGTTAGGGGCCATTCAAGAATTACGTAAGCACTACAGGGGGCGGGGGTCTTTGCTTTGCTTATTTTTTATGACATGGGGGATGGGGGAGTCTGAATGGAGATTAAGTTAGCAGTTTTTTTTTTTAGTTTATTGGATTTTCTACAAAAGTTTGTCGATTTTGATTTGAACACATGTGGCAACCCTACTTGTCTATGAATAGCTCGAAGAAAACGATGTTGATATTCCAAAATCACACGAAAGTAAGCAGACGCACAACATTGAGCAGCAAACATCCAATTTCATCACATCACAGGTGGAGTTTCTTACCGGCTCTTCTCCATAGGTAGCGACAAATTGGAACCGTGCTTCTGACGTTTCATAAGTGCCCTTGCAGGTTTATGTGAAATAAAATATTTTGATTTGATTTGATTTGTATCGAAAACTTAGAGTCATGGATTCGTGTGACATGGATTGAAGACTGTTAATTTGAATTAACATACCAAAATTTTAAAAGAAGTTTATTTTGTTCGTTAATATTTAAAGATTGTATACGTAACTGAATACCACCTCAATAAAATTTGCTTAAATAAGGCTTGGAAAGTCTAGAAATAATGAATAGATAGACATTAATGTACTGTAAGTAACTGTCGTAGGCATGCTTGATAAATTGTTAAGTATATACTGTCAGTTGGCAATTCTGCGGGCTATGTCGGCTGCCTTGGTTCTCCTCATATCAGATCTTTTCATAAAGTGGCAGTGGGCAGGGCACATTGCTCGCAGAATAGATGGCCGATGGGGCCGAAAGGTTCTGGAGTGGTGACCGCGTACTGGAATACGTTCAGTGGGAAGGCCTCCCACAAGGTGAACCGATGACCTTGTGAAGGTCGCAGGAATCCGCTGGATGTGGGAAGCATAAGATCGGTCGAAGTGGAGGAGCTTGCGGGAGGCCTATGTCCAGCAGTGGACATCTTTCGGCTGAAATGATGAAGATGATGATGATACTGTCAGTCCTGATTAAAACTGACACAATGAAAAGTGTAAAATGTATGGGCATCGTGTTTACCGAATATACTGGAACGATAATCAACAGCCTTTTCTGGGTGTAGAACAACCATTTTTTATTACTAAATGGGCCTGCTCTTGACCTCGATCACGCCTGATGGAAAGCGATTGATGAGGTCCATGATGGATCGAGCGTGTCCAGAAGATGCCTTTTCACTCTTGTTTTGAAAGCAGACGGGTTAAATATGGAAGGGAACACAGACGCTGGCAGAGAGTTTTTCACTTAGGCTGTGCGCATAATATATGTGGAGGACAAGCGCTGAGTACGACTGGTCGGGATATCAACCAAGTGCGCATGGTACCCTCTTCTTTTTCTTTTTGTGTGAATGGCACTCTTACAGTTTTTTCTTCACAGTTCAAGCCCAGTAGGTTGCCATGTTAATTATAATAATAATATTTTTTTATTTTTCTCAAAAAGGTACAAGTTTGGTACATGGTATATAGATTACAGGCAAATTCAAACCTTTGTGAGAGCTGGAGTCTATACTGGTTTCGGGACCTGTTACAGATCTCCTGGCTCACACCCTTAAAATTACAATGTTAAAATTGCACTTACGCACTACAACATTTTAAAAGCTTCAAGTACTGACAGGACGAGACTTGAATACAAAGCAAAAGGAGGTGTGTTATGTGTGTCTTTGGAGAGTGTTGTGTGTGCGTGAGTGCAGTATAAGTCCTCTCGGCCAGCGCCCGCTAAGGGCACTGGGCGTGGGCCCCTACTTGCCCGAGAGTGTGTGTGTCTGTGAGTGGTAAACAAGGTGTAACGCGATCTGTGCGATTTTAATAGCAGCATCAGTGACATTCTGTAGGTCATTCGAGGTGCAGGTGAACGGACACTTAGGACACTCCAAGTGGGGTCGTGGTCTGATAAGAATCCGCACTCACACTGGGTGTCTGATGGGTCAGTAATCCACTTCGACAAATTGTGTATGCAGTCGTCTACTTATTTTGATTTTCAATTGACACCCGCTGGCAGATCAATCGATATTTTAAAATTCACTTAGCCCGGCTGGTCTCTCTATCCGCAAATTATATTCAAGTCACGTCTGGCACCAACCACGAGTTCTAGCCCACCCGGGCTAGTTTTACGGATTTGAATTCAATTAGTGATAATGGCATTTACGATGCATTGCAGTTTTGCATGTTCTGGTACGTCAAAGATCAATCTGCGTAGTGTTTTTAACCGACTTCAAAAAGGAGGAGGTTCTCAATTCAATGGGTTTTTTTATGTACGTACACCGATTACTCGAAGATGGCTACCCATCTTACGTACCGAATTGGATTTAAAAAAAAAATGAAATATGGTGCGCATTAAAATTTCATATAGATCTGATGATGCGTTTCGGAGACAGGCAATGGAACTCTTCAATAAATGACAGCAAACAAACCGCAATTGCTGCTATCGCATAACTATGCATTGTTTTGACCCCAAGGATGATAAAATTTCGAATTGTGTGGGGTAGGTACTATAACTAAAAAGTGAAAAATAAAAATATATATAATTTCGGAAGGTGGTGACAAAAATTTAAATAAAATACATATCCAAAGTCACCGACTTCCGAAATTAAAGTTATTTTTTCACTTTTTAGTGTTTTTTTGGAAGTCGGTTGTTTATTTTTTTGAAAAATTTTTTCTAAACGTGAAGACCTGTAATTGGCTGTCAGATTATCATACTGTTATATATTACCATTGTATTTAGCTGTAAGTCTTCCATAGTCTTTAAATAAATAAATAAATAAATAAATAAAAAGTTTTGTCCTATGTTGGGGTTGGCTTCCAGTCTAATCGGATACAGCTGAATATCATTTTTTTCCATAGAGCGACTGCCTATCTGACCTCCATAAGCCAGTTACTGGATAAAACTATACCAAGCGACACTATAAAGATCATAGAAAAAACAATCTTTTAGTAACCACTCCAGAACGACATCACAGTCCAACATCAAGATTAATCTTCATCAACGTAACGAGGCACCAACCAGTTGATCACACTCTCCTTGTCCATTCACTATATACCTACCACCACAGAACTCTCAAGCACAATATTAAAAATAAACAATCTTAAACAAAAACCTCTTGTAAACAATAAGTAATTTCTACATCTCATGATCGTGGGAGCAAACGGAGTCAGGTGAAAATGCTAGTTTCACTGATGTGCAACAAAAAACTAAGATAAGCTTGGGAGTCTTGTATTGTCTCCTAAGAAAGTGTTAGTACTTTCAATATTAAGTACAAGAATTTTATTTAATTTAAGTGCCTCGTTTTGGCAGTCGCTCCATGTTAAATATGCTTCCGGCTAGACTGGAAGCCGACTAAAAAATTGTTGTGAAAATCCTAAAGTCCCCGTCACGAAAAGCTAGAAATTTTGTTCTATGAGTCAGACGCGTTTCAGTAACACAAAACATTAGACGACAGCGCTTTATATCGCTAAAATATAATCCGACCAAGTGAAATTGCTCGTTAGTTTCGTATTAACACGTATGTTACTTTGAGTTGATTGAATTTGTGATCATTTGTTGTTGATTGAATTGTCGCTGCGTAACTTGGTAGAAGTTCTTTATTTACAAAATTTCTAGCTTCTCGTGACGGGGACCTTACGCAGTTTGATTTGTTTGAGCTGTCATTTGTAGATTTTTGACAGTCGTTACGGGTTGTCAGAAGACCGAAAGTTTGACAACCAGTCTTACTAAGGGGTATCATGTTCCCAGTAAATGGGTTGTGGAAGTCAGAAAGGCAGTCGCTACATGTGAAATACTAGTATTCAACTATTCGCGGGGAATTGTGTAACAGTAGGAATGGCTTTGATGTTCACAGAGCAACAACTTTCATTGCGTGGTCAACGTTGTTGAAAAGACAAATTTTTCGAACATATGTAGCAATGGATTAGATCCATTCTTTTAAGTGGGTAATCATGAAATAACCTCTCCCGCTCTGGGTGGAGCAGGAAGGCGTGTCAGACTTTTACTGACTAAAACCCACCCGTGTTCCTTCAGTTGCCTGTGTGCTAGGGGCCACGGTATCTCTTTCGAACAACCCGCACCCCTGGCAGTCAAAATTATTCAAATTCTGATCGATAGTACGTTTCGCAATTAGGGGGTTATGATGGAAGCCGAATCCAACATAGTTGGGTCTAGGCTAGGCAGATGATGCTGACACCTCGTTTGCATTGTCTCAATCACTGCTAATGAGCATGTGGTCCTTTTATTCGAAGATTGGGCAAAGGCATCATCATTGTTTAGCCCTTATTCCAATGTATATAGGGTCGGTGCATCATGTCTTCTTCTTCCATGCATCTCTACTAGCCACCATCTCAGTATTCTGGTCACCCTCTCTTCCAAGTTATATCATGTTTTCCACAATCCATCCATCATTTCTTTGCTCTTTCCCTAGAGGGGACCTCAACCAGGTCTGGCGAGAACATATTGGGTTTTTCTTGTAAAAAAAAATTGTAGGTCCATGGGGTATCTGGATTTGTGGCCGATTGATGGCAATAGGCTCGTCCCCTATATCATAGGACTTGAACACATCTGGAGAAATGTGTGCGTACTATCGTACCCATTTCGGGAAACACAGCCGTAATTTATTTAGTAATGTATTTTATTGTTGTAATTAAAGAAAGGAAAATGGTGTTAAGTGGCGTAAGACTTGTGAAATTAATAGCTGCGTGCAGAGACTTATCTGATTGAGTTGATCCACACAGCTAAAGCATAAATTCTTTATAGCTAGATGGATTAATAAGGCATTTGTGCTTAAATAAGGAACTATCAATATTCTTTAGTTTATGGCAATAGAGTTGCCCCTGTTACGTGGAGAATATACAACATGACTAGAAAAATGAAGCAACATAATTAAAAATTTAATGATATGGTCATGAGATGGACCGATACCAAGCTTTAAAACGTTGACACTTCTTTTTACCAGACTTCAAAATGGAGGAGGTTCTCAAGTCTTCTGCATGTTTTTTTTATTTGTCACGTGATATCTCCGTCAATTGTGGATGGATTTTGATTATTTTATTGGATATGGTATGGTTCAGGGGTGTACCCATTTAAATTGTATTAAATTAGCTTTGGTAGTTTTTGCGGTAGCCTCGATAACACGTTTTTAATCCAGTTTATGTACCTTAATGATATGCTGCTATTCCTGTCTCTGTTGTTTACACATCAAGTAGTGGTTGGTATACGAATTGGTATGAAGTAGGTAGTTTTGACTAAAAAGTGGAAAATAAAATATTTTCCAAAAAATATCAAACTCCTTCCGAAATAACACTACAAATTGAAAAATAACACTGGATAACAACTTACCCAGTATAAAGTTAAATTAAGCTCAATTCAATGTAAACAAAGACGAACTTAAGAAGTAAATCAATCCATTACTTACGTAAGTACCTAACTTACTTAGTAAAAACCGTTCATATTAGACAAACAAGTAGTACACATTTCCAAGCGAAAATAAGGACCATTTTAAAATTATTCTTTTACTTATCGTCGGACTTTTTTTACGCAAAAAATTGCCAATATCACCACCAGTACATAACAAGCCAGCGAACTAAAGAATACATATTTCTGGCCTTACAGACTAGTTTACTTATAGACTCGGATCAAAGGACCAAATTATGAATAAAATAAAAAATAAAAATATATAAATTCTAAAAACTCTAAAAATTAAAATTAAAAGCGGTAACTCTAAACTATACCATCCCACAGCGTAAGCCTAGCTTTTCTCCACTAAAAACATAACTAATTAACATTTATCCGCACAGCCTCGGATACAGACCAAACGGTCGGCTCCGGTACTTTCTACTGCTTTCAAGATTGCGCAAGCACAGGCTTCCTTGACAGAACTGCGCTCATGTAACCGGTGATGTAATCGACATCGATTCGATCTTTAGATGCGTTGGGTCACATCACTATTCTGTCGATGTTTGAGGTCGTTCTGATTTGATTATTCGGAAGTGTTGTGAGAGGTAGCAAATTGGATGTTGATGTTTTTAGAGGAAAGACAAGTAAAAGTATTAATGAGAAATGATTAATTATTGCAAGGTTTTTAACACTTTTCACGTCAATAAGTAATATTTAAAACTAAATGAAACCAACTCAGAAGTCACTGTCACTTTTAAAGTCCAGACATTATCTTGGTCAGATTATGTGAAAGCGATGCAAATTAGTGTCTGAAATGGTCTTTGGACGAAAGAACACACTTGAGTGGACCTGTGATGTCAATGTCGTAGAAATATTTTTGTCCAGTTTAAATCTTTAGGTTAAGTACATTCTCAGCTTTAGCCTATTGGGTTGAACACTGACCAATCTGGTGCTTTTTAAATATTAATATTAATTGTTTCCCGTATTTTTATTTCGAAAAGGACGTGTTTAAATAACCCTATTTTTAAATTGGCCTCGAATTAAACCAATCAGTTTTGGAAATCAGTTTCAAATTTTCGAAATCAAAGCGATCATTTTTAACACGTTTTTATTAGCTTGGTATGTATGTAACCATGTATCTATTTAACGGGATCTTTGAAGGTGATTTTCACCCCCTTCAAAACGTTGGATTGACTCATCAAGGACCGATGACAATTCAATAATTTCAACTAAAAATAGAAAATAAATAATAGTTTAGAAAACTAAAAAACAGGCTTTAAAAAACAAACTAAAAAATTAGAATATAATTTCAATAAAGCGTGGGGTGTTTGATATTAATTGATTATAAAAATACCAAAAAAAATATTTTCTACTTTTTTAGTTTGGTTTTTAAAGCATGTTTTTTAGATTTTTTTTAAACTATTATTTATTTATTTCGGAGAATAAGCCTACTAAAGGGATTATTTCAATGTCCGGATAAGGACTTTCCACCAGATTAATTCACTAAAAGAACTGATGTTGAAAGAACATACACTATGTTCCGGTTAAATTATCCGGAGGTGGTGGGACAGGTCACAAAAGACGTTCTATTCACAGTTTTCTCTTTGTTTAGTTGTTTGTAGAATCTTTAATTTCATCATCATCAGCCTAGAGCAGTCCACTTCTGGACGTAGGCCTCTTCAATTGCACGCCATTCAGCTCGATTCTCGGCAGCTGTCATCCAGCTGCTACCCGTCACACTATGAAGATCGTCACTCCACCTAGCCCGAGGGCGTCCTACCATACGTTTGCCGATTCGCGGTCTCCACTCAAGAGCACGTCTACCCCAACGGTCATCGGTTCTACAGCTAATGTGGCCGGCCCATTGCCACTTCAGCTTGCTAACTCTGTGAGCTATGTCGACAACTTTGGTTCTCTGCCGGATCACCACATTCCGGATTCTATCTTTCAGAGATACTCCGAGCATAGCTCGTTCCATAGCTCGCTGAGCGACTTTCAATTGATGGACCAGCCGTACCGTGAGTGTCCACGTTCGCACGTATCTTTAATTTGAAATAACTTAATGCAGGAGCGAGTATGGCGGTCAAGAACAACTTCTTTCTCTTAACTCAATATGACTTGTGTCTAGATATGAAAATGCTAAAGGTTTGCTACAACCTTCAAGCTATAATATAACATCACGACTATATTACCAAGGCGTGGGCATTTATATAGTACATTGTATAACACCAATTTTAACCGACTTCAAAAGGAGGACGTTATCAATTCGGTATGTTTTTTTTATGTATGTTCGGACATAACTCCGCCATATATAGACGGATTTGCAAAAAAAATTTTTGTTCGAAATGGGGCTTATTTCGAAATGGTCCCATTTAAATGAAGCCGTTGGAAGAAGCCGTCAGAAGCCTGAAAGTCTGACAACCAGTCTTACCAAGGGGTATCTTATTACCCAGTTACTGGGTTGTGGAGGTCAAATAGGCAGTCGCTCCATGTAAAATACTGGTATTCAGCTGCATCCGGTTAGACTGGAAGCCGACCCCAACATAGTTGGGAAAAGCCTAGGCAGATGATGAATGTTGTGTAACAATCTGGTGTAATATTGATTACAAGTTTAAAACTTAACGCAGTGTCCTTTTAACCGACTTCAAAAACAAGGAGGTTATCAATTCGACATTTTTTTTTAATGTGTGTTCGGGCACAAACCATATATATATATATAGACGGATTTGCAAAATTCTTTTTTGTTCGAAAGGGGCTTATTTCGAAATGTTCCCAATTAAATTTCTATTATTGATCTGATGATGAGTTTCGGAGACAGACAACGACACTCTTCAAAAAAATGACAGCAAATCAACCGCGATTGCTGCTATCGCATAAATATGCATTGTTTTGATTTAATTGACTTTGAGAATACCTCAAGGATGACGAAATTTTGAATTGGTGTGGGGGGTAGGTACTATAACAAAAAAAAAACAACCGATTTTTCACTTTATAGCGTTTTTTTCGGAAGTTGGTTGTTTTTTTATCGAAACAGTTTATTGCGTCCCTAGTAGAATGGAGCGCACCTAATACTAGAATCGGCTGTTTATTTCTTAGACTGTCTCAATGGAGACTGCAACCACTCCCTCTCCAGAGGGGAGGCCTGGAGAAGGCCGCAGAAATCCGCTGGATGCGGGAAGCAAAGAACTGGTCGACGTAACTGCACTTGGGAGAGGCTTAAGTCCAGCAGTGAACATCTTCTGGCTGAAATAATGATGAATAGAAATATGTCTAAGTTTTTGACACTATTTTTAACAGGCAATTTTACTTAGAGTATCAGAAAACATAACTCATAAAGCATAACACGGTAAAAGCAAGTCTTAAAACCCGACACCATTTTATTGAAGCCCACCCTTCATTTACATATACACACGCCACATTTCAACACGCAAGGAAAACCGAGAGTGCACTGCAAACACAACCTTAAACGTAAGAAAATAGTATCAAAAATCAATTAACAAAACACCACAATTTAGATCATACTGTTAAGCAAAATTTACATTAGCTTTTTAACAGCAAAAATTTCCTGAGTTTAATTTTTTTTTATTGGCAACACTGTTTTATGGCTGTAAAGTTGGCAACATTGCGGAAAGAAACTCTTTAACGTTTTGTTTATCATTGCAAAGTGACTTGAATTGTAAATTAAAAAATTGTTTTTAGTTTTAATGGTTTTTTTTTTGGTTATGATAATGTGGAGAAATACGTTTTGAATGTTATTTAAGCGAAATATGTGGTCTCTAACTATCTTAATCATAAGAAGTTCGGCTTTTTCTACGTGATATCCATCACCAGCATTTGCCTAGGCTTTCTCCAACGATATTGGGGACGGCTTCCAGTCTAACCGGATCCAACTGAATACCAGTATTTTACATGAAGCGACTCCACAACCCAGTTGGCTGGTTTGGTAAGACTGGTTGTCAGACATTCTGGCTTCTGACGACCTGTAACCAACGAAAGCCGGGACCATCAGCTTAACCTGCTTTCGAAGGCACTCAGGGGTCTTGGTATGTGTAGATGGTCACCCATCCACAGACCAACCGCGGCAAGCGTAGCTTAACCTGATCGATCAACCCTTGCGGCTGTTGTTACTTAGCCACAACCCTCACAAGTTTCCACCAACCACTATCAACGAAATCTAAACCATTATGAATTTAATTATTACCGTAAATTGAAAATAGCAAGTATACAAAAATCCATCCACACCTGACTCTGTTTTCATTATAATAATCGTGATCAAACAAAGTAAAAGTACACAAAACCGTCATTTCTAATGTAATTAATTCGTGAATGTCGAGTCAAGGGAAAGGTTAAGACACCTCACTCTTGCAAGTCGGGCTGCCAACGAGTCACGACTCAGAGTAAGTAGGAAGCTATTATCTTTAAATCGCACATTTTCTTACTAAGATTTGTATGTGATTTTGAGTAATGTTGTTGTGGTATAAGAATGCTGCCTGTTCTAAGGGAATTTCCATTATCCATCACCCCGAGTTATCGAATTGATCATTTGGAATTTGAAGTTCAAGATTGATAGAATCAAGCCTGAACGTGATTTCCAAAGCCGCAGATAAAATCTCGGGACTTGATCAAGGACCAGAACATCTCACATAAAACATGTAATACCAACGTGAAAACTAAAAATTAAGCTTTAACTTCTAAGGAAACACGAAAGCCCAAAAAAGAAAGACTGATTAAAAGAACCATTTTGTAGGTCAAATTGTGAAAATGTACACTAAGACAGGTTCTTCAAAAGCTAAATCCAGAGCGGGTCTGACGAAATTGCAGGCAAGAGCGTGTACTCGTACTTCGGCGGCGGCGATCTCTCGCGTCCGGCCATGGTACGGAGCGAGAGTGCAGGGGTAGCCGTCACCTTCTTCTGCGAAGCAGTAATGCTCGCGAAGAGGGAGGCGGCGCACGTGCGGGAGAGGCAGTATATGTGCCCTCACGGTCTTAGTCGCCGCAGGACGCCCTGGGCGTCGGGAATCCCAGGCTAATTCCCAGCCATCGCAAGCGCGGGCTTGCGGACGGCGAGTAATGGGTAGCTCGCTGTGCGGTAAGGACCAAGCACGGGTCGACGCGGCGCGTTGTGTTCCACGCGCGCCTCAAAGAGATGTCAGCACCAACTGGTGGGGTCCGCAAGGGCCGATGCCTGCCAGGGGTGCGGGTTGTTCGAAAGAGACACCGTCGCCCCTGGCTCACAAGCAACTGAGGGAACACGGGTGGGTTTTAGTCAGTAAAATTCTGACACTGCGGGTCCTGCTCCACCCAGAGCGGGAGAAGGTATTTGATGATTTCCCACCCAAAAAAAAAGAGCGTATACTTGATATAGGACTAATTAATATAGGAATAGTGATCTTATTGGCACATATTTAAGCGCTATTATGATTAGAGGGCAGAGTGGTTGGCCAGAGGTAACAGCCACCACGACTTATAAGTTGTAGGTCGTAGGTTGGAACCAAAACCGGTGCTTTACTTTGTGTAAATAATTTCGTCACCACTGCTCTCAAAACGGTGAAGGAAAACATCGTGAGGGTACTAGCACGGCATGTCCTAGAAACAAAAATTCGAACATCTGTAACTAGTCTACCAACCCATACTGGGCCCGCGTGGTGCATTTTCACCCACTCCCTCTCCTAGAGGAGGCCTGTATCCCAGCATTGGGAATATTCTAGCCTGATTATGCTATGATCGGAGGGACAGCCTTGCACAAACCATAAGGGCAATTCTCGTAATTTTAAGAACATTCACAGTCCGATCTCTGTTTCAATCTATTCTATTCTATTTTTTAATATGGCAAGCAAAGCCGATGTCGACTATTCTGCCAATGTCTAAAGTGAATTGGAAAAGCATGTGTGCATTATTACAAAAAAAAATCGTTAATAATCTTCGATGATACAGTTGGGCTTATCTGTTGATCTTGTGGGGTTAGGACTGAAACAAACAAAGAATTAATAAATCTCTGTTTCAATCTGACAATAATACCTCGAGTTTAAATTTTTGACAAGTTTTTGACATTTGATTGGTGCCGCGCAACTAGATTTTGAACGATATAAAGAACATTCATAATAAATTCAAATATTGCCCTACAATTTTTTAGACCCCTTCGCCGTAACCAATGTCTTTACAATAAATACCACAGCCATGACATCCGCTCTTGCGCACATAGAAACTCATTTAAACTCTTTCATTCCACAACACATTTACTAATGACTAAAGTGTCGGCTGTCGTATTTTTTCGTCGCGTTACGTCTTGAGCGATGTTTCTACGTCGTCGGCTGCGCTTGCGCCGCCTTCGTTCACGCGTTCGTTTAGTTACTCGCGAATATAGATCCACTAGATGTGGTAAGGAAGTAGTTATCAGAATATAAGTATACTATCTAGGGATTTCCCAGCTTTGGATTGCCTAGCTTTTTCGGCTTCTAGTCTAACTTAGTCCAGTCTAAATGCAGCTGAACACTAGTATTTCACATGGACCAACCACCTATCTGACCTCCACAACCCATTTAGTTATTTTGGGTAATAAGATACCCCTTGGTGAGACTGGTTGTCAGACTTTCGGGCTTCTGACGACCCGAACACATCAAAGATTTACAGATGACAGCCGGGACCAATGGCTTAACGTGCTTTCCGAAGCACAGAGGGATTTTGGTATGTAAAGATGGTCACCCATCCACGGACCGACCGCGGCAAGCATAGCTTAACCTGATGGATCGATCCGTGTGGCTGTTTATGACTTGGCCAGAAGCCCGTTATTAAAGTGTATGCTCCTAACGATTCCAGTGGACTAAACTCGCTGGTACTGTCAGCACAATAAGACTTTTACCGATTGTGTGATAATAATAAGCTTAAAAACGTCGCACGCGCAGCCGTGCCATGAACATGATTTCCCAGTTAATGATACCTTGTAGTATGTTTATGTGTGATACATGGATTTGTAAAGCAAGTATTGAAGAGTAGTAATATATAAAGTAGCCTTTTCCCAACTATTTTGCGGTCAGCTTCCAGTCTAACCGGCTGCAGTCGAATACCAATATTTTACATGGAGCGACTGCCTATCTGACCTCCAAAATCCAGTAACAGGTTACTACGATACCCCTTGGTAAGACTGGTTGTCACACTTTTGGGCTTTTGTTTATTCGTAACGACTTTCAAAAATCTAAAAATAACAACCGGAACCAACAGCTTAAGAGCATTCATTCCACGCGGACGGCAACAACGCATATAAAGTAGTTTTTCGTGATTAGTTCATTAAATACAAAAAAAGTAACGATCTAGTGCATGGCTGAAGAAAATATTTTACTTTTGTAAAATAATCACGAAAAAGCTACTATAAATGCGTTGTTGTCAGGCCGCGTGGAATGAATGCTCTTAACGTGCTTTCCGAGGCAAGGAGGAGTCTCGATATGGTCACCCATCCAAAAACCAACTGCGGCAAGCGTAGCTTAACCTGATTGATCGACCCGTATGGCTTTTATTACTTAGCCACGAGCTCCTCTCTGTTAACGGAAATATTATATGTAAGCAATCGTGTAGTTTAACGTTACATAGTTCTGAAAAACCTATCAAATTCCTACTATAGATATGTTTGCGTGTCTGTTTGTTCGATATAATAGCAACTAATCATGTTATTTATTTGATAGCTAAAAAACCTGTATGTAATGTTTTTATTAGGACATAAATCAATGCTTTTCAGTGAGCGTTGCTTCTTTTTACAATATGTTAACTTCCTACTATACACCGTGGCATTTTAGTCGTCTTACAACGGCAGCCCACTTCATATATCCAATGACTACAAATCATAATTAAAAAAAAAAATTATGAACGTATGATTAATAGAAAAATGAAAATATCATTTACCAAAACGGTTAACGTAGTTTGGAACACCCTGATGGAGATGTAATTAATTATGGAATGTATTGGAGATAGAATGATCGAATCAAACGGTAGAACCGTTTGATTCGTAAATATTATTCAAATGGTGTTTCTTTTTAATTTATTTTTCTTTGCACCTATTATCTTAATTAATGGTAACAAATTTTACCGCACCTAGGGGTATGTTATGTCTAGAGATAGAATAATCGGATACATATTTACCTAAAGTTAATTTTTAGTTATGAAAGTATGGAAAAATATTTTTTGATGTAATAAATCCCGGGATGCCAGGAACACCGGGATTACATAACTAGTCAGGTGTATAGTATGGAAGCGACTTCTAAATTATTAGGATTGCATAGCTATTCAGACACATATTTATTTAAAAATTAATCGCGATGCAAATATGTATAAGTAGGGTGCAGACAGTCTGTAAGAGTGGGGGTGGTGTGTGTTAGTTAAAACATTTTTAACATTAAATGAAGATTTTTTCGATACAAAAGCGCGTTCCATATTAGCCAACACCGCAACTTTAGGTGAATATGCATCTGAATAACCGATCTCTGGTTATATCAGATACATGGAGTGAACCACCTTTGTAAGACGACTAAAATGTCACGGTGTATATGAACTATATTTTAGCTATATGTGCTGAAGTTGTGATCGTATGTTAGCTTCTCATGTATGGTAGGTATTTAATGAAACCTGAAATAATTCCTATTTTAAAGTCCTAATTACTAAATAGCCAAATAACTGCGACCAACGTTGAGTTGAAAATTAGAAATAGATTGAAAAATGGCCGGAAAATTAAAAAGAGGCACACTCCCAATCTATCAAATATACTTCTAATACTTGGAAGAAAAAATGCAAATTAATAAAACAGAGCACAATTTAATTATGTTGTTAAAATTTCATGATGCCTTAATTATTGTATGTTAGATATAACTCAGTTATTAAAGTCAAGGAAATATCGTAATGTAATTACGTGTGTGTATGTTCGAATTGTACATAATGGTTCAGTCAGTATGCGTGAATATACATATGTATGTGTTTGAATTAACACAGTATTTAAAAAGTTACATGCAACTTTCATTGAGCAAAAAAAACACACACTTATTGGTCAAACATAAATGTACCAACATTTATGTTTGACCAATAAGTGTGTGTTTTTTGTCATGTATTTTCTGGTATACAATAAAGTACTTATGTATAAATAAATAATTATCTTTAGTAAAATGATGTTTGAGCGAGTGTAACTTTGATTGATTTATCTAATTTTGTCCAAGTTATGTTTAAGTAAACGTGAGTTTTGGTTTAGTTATTTTTAAGCAAATGTGACTTTTGTTGAAGTTAATAAATGTAACACTGTGGTCAAATAATGTTTGGGGAAATGTTACTTTTTTACGTGGAATATTAAGAAAAAAATCTGTCAAACTGAAACAAGAAAAAACAGAAATCTATTCATTTCGTCTGAGCCAAAACGTAATCCTTTTAGACTCTAATCGCCCTATAAACAGCATTTTGCAACAACATTTTTTTAAACCTTATTTAATAGTCTGCCTCGTTGGTCCAGTGGTCTCAAACGCTACTGTTGAGTATGAAGTCCTGGGCTCGATACTAATATATTTTAAAACTCTGACTCCTAAACTAGTTGTATGTGCCTCTGTCTTAGAAATTCAGTGATTCTCCGTAAAAAAACAAAGCCATATTTTAATAAATCAGGACGTTTCAACAATAAGCAAATGGTGTAAAAGAAACTGAAAAACGTTTAAGTTTGTGGTGAGGTAAATAAATGTAGGGTTTGAGTGTGTGTGTAGCGAGTGAGTGTAGGTAGTGTGTGTGTGTAGTATGTGTAGGGTGGGTGTAGCAGTGGCGAAAACACCATATAACACGATTCCTGCCAGCTTCCCTTCAGGGATTCGCATCGGCAACTTTATCGCTATTAAAAAATGGCACGTCAATAGTGGCTACTATTGTCAAAAGAAATAGTTACCTACACTACGGGTATTTAATTCACCATAATGTTCAAAAGAACAAAAACGGTTATTTTTAGCTTTTTATTAAAATAAAATGTTCATAATTAATCCGGCGCCAAAACGTCATAATCGGGAACTAAAAATTCATATAACAGCGATCCCGTAGTGATAAGTGATATCACTACGGGATCGCTGTTATATGAATTTAGGTCACGTGGCACCGCTGTATAACGGGTTATGACAGAGACAGATATAGAAAAATGCGTCGGCAAGAACGATATGGAGGAATATTGCACATTCTATTCGGTTATCAGCTGTTAAATTTTATTGCATTAATTCTTTACACTCCTATCTTAATTTTAGAATGATAGTAAGTATTCTTTATTGAGAAGTCAGTAAGTTAAAGCCGAGTTCGCTTCGGCTTCCCGCGTAGAAAAATTGACACCTCGCCGCTGGTGTGTAGTGAGAAAGAATGGAGTGTAACCAATACACATACGTTTGGTTTGAGAATTATACGATATTTAGGGTACGAATAATTTTTTATCTTTTTTAATATGTATTTGTGTCTGTATTTGGTCGATGCCAAAAAGCTCACCCCTATTACATGGCGAAATATAAATAATGTTTTTATTTTCCAAAACTACAGTTAATTGAACGTTAAGTTCACAATTTTTGAATTTATGGTAGAGATTAATTACATACAACGTTTGGATGCTGCAGATTTCTGTACACAATAGATTAGACTCTGTCTCTTTAAATAGGGTATCCCGTATCTTAAGAGACAGTGTTTCGCAAGGAGGGTCCAATTGCTATACAACGTGTAACGGAAAGGGTATATACATACCAAGGGCACGGCATCTTTGCATGAATCAAACGATGTTGGAAGGTATTTTTAACCCTATCTCTACATGCTCGGAAGTTATAAGAATTTTTAATACATTGATACCAGAAACCGAACTTTTCAAATTGAAATAAAAACATCACTCGGAAGAGATTCATTATGATATTTACAAGTAACGTGGAAAGTTATTGACCTACGTAGTGCGGTGACACGTTTGTTATTATTTGAATTTAAGAAACATGAAACCGAAAATTGAGTATCAATTCTTAGAGTATTTTATTTTGAGCTGAAACTATGTATAGTGATTCTATACCAGCTGTTATCTTTAGTGCTTAAGGATAGCAATAGGGTTTCTGTTCCACCCTGTATATGTATGAGTGGACTGTGTCGATACCTTTAGAAGAGAAAGAAAAAAATATAAGTTATAATGTGGTAAATGTCGGTGTAATATACGTCCACCTCTGCCTTCTCTTTCGGGAAACAACAACAATCTGTTATTTTATGAAAGTGAAAACATTTACCTATCAGCATTAGGCTTAATTAATTTTATCAAACATATGCATATTTCATGCAAATGTCCTCTATATTCTTTCGCAAGAAAATAAAACGTACAATTAAGCAATTAAAGACTCTGAATTCTCACTAAGACCTGTATTTGCATGTGGTAATCGCATGTCCACACTCCATTACGTATTGTATGCGTGTATGGATAATACACGCACTCATATGAACTCATTTTGGAAAAACTTTTTAGGTAGCTGGGTTGTTTACTTTCATCATGATTTCATGATCGTTATACACTATGACTTATTATTTATTAAACTTTTACGAAAATTACCTAATAACCTAACAATATTAAATATTTACGTTATTAATGTTCACATATTTACAAATTTTGTAAATATATGAACACCATGGAGGGGCTTGTGGCTAAGTTATAAAACCTGCACGGGTCGATTGGTCAGGGTAAGCTACGCTTGCCGCGGTTGGTTCGTGGATGGGTGACCATCTTAACATATCAAGACCGTGCCTCGGAAAGGTGTTGTCATTCGTGAATCTTTGACAGTCGTTACGGGTCGTCAGAAGACCGAAAGTCTGACAACCAGTCTTACCAAGGGGTATTACCCAGTAACCGGGTCGTGGAGGTCAGATAGGCAGTCGCTCCATGTAAAATACTGGTATTCAGCTGCATCCGGTTAGACTGGAAGCTGACCCCAGTATAGCTGGGAAAAGGCTGGGTAGATGATGATCATATTAACACCATTTTTTTACATTTAAATAATTTACCTATTGTGGTATAGTAATTTTATTCCAGGTCTATTTTCTTCACATATTATTAAATAATGAATGTCTTCGAAATAATTGGGGTTCCTGGGTTCGATGCCCAGGTCGGGCAGAGTGATATTGGGTTTATCTGACTGTTATTTCTCAGTAGCAGCCCGGAGTCTGCATTTGTGCTTGGTTGATGGCAATAGGGTCGCCCCCTATTACATGGAACTTAAACATAACTGGTGAAATGTAGGTTCACTATAAGTACACCTCTACCCGAACCTTCGAGGAAGCAAGGCGTGATGTTGTGATTTTTTTTTGGAAATTATCAAATAACTTCTCCCGCTCTGGGTGGAGCAGGAAGGCGTGTCAGACTTTTACTGACTAAAACCCACCTGTGTTCCTTCAGTTGCCAGTGTGCCAGGGGCCGCGGTATCTCTTTCGAACAACCCGCATCCCTGGCATATCTATAATCTATTCAAAAATGAATCATGTGACCTACTTTTCGTTTGTGGATGATGTAGTTGCCCGTAAAACTATATACAACGTGTTCCTGCACAAAAATGAAATAATTGCTCTAAAATCTAAACGCAACGTCATTTTCACGCAGAAAATTTAAATAATTGGCCTAAAAACTACTCACTACGTCATTTTCCCGCAGAAAATTAAAATAATTGGCCTAAAAACTACTCACAACGTCATTTTCCCGCAGAAAATTAAAAATAATTACCCTAAAAACTAATCACAACGTCATTTTCCCGCAGAAAATTTAAATAATTACCCTAAAAACTAATCACAACGTCATTTTTTCTCCTCAACTTTTTTGTAAATTTTACTTTCCAAAAAATTTACACACCCTTCTTTTTTGCGGACCTCACAAACTCCGAGAACAAAAATACACAACTAATAACAAAAAAAAAAACATAAGAATCTAGGCGGTTTCACTTGAATAGCATAAACATAACATATTACATAAGATGGCACTTTCCAAAATCTTTAGATACCGACGTCCTTTCATATTAAACATATGAATAACATAAAACCAGCCAATGTCATACACATTGGCTTGTTTCACTGTATTAGGTTCGGTATAAAAAGCGCATTTTCTTCTCCCACTTGGATCAATAAAATCCAACCCGTCCATTTCTGCCCTCTTCCAGTGGTGTCCTAAGCCGAGGTCTGTACCGAACAGGGTGCCCTTAGCGAGTAGTCGCTCTAGATTTAAGTTTTAAAGCCCTGGCTTATTAAGGTAAGTCCGGCTAAGCAGTCGACAACCTCATAGATTGACCTGCGAGATCTAATTTCCAGAAAAAAGAACCAATTGCTTTTTCGAGTAATCACCAAACGGTTGGTCGAATCTTCACTTGACCAGATTGCTGGCCTATTCTTTGCCCAAAGAATCTACATCGCGATATAACGTGGCAGTGCTGCCAGCCTTTTTGGCACTTTTGCTGTTGACAGCAATGGGGACAATTTTTTGTTGCCCTGTGATTTTTGTCCAGTTTTTAACAAGCCTGTATGTTTGTTTGTAACCGACTCCTTTGGAATTTGACCCACTTCAAACGGTCAGATTTCATTTAAACTTTGTAAACTTATCGAGGACCGATGACAATTGAATAATTTTGAAAAAATCACGCTTTTGTGGTTAGCAGAAATAAAAATAGAAAATAAATAATAGTTTAAAAAACGTAAAAACACGCTTTAAAAACCAAACTAAATTTTTTGAAAATAATTTAATTCTATTAAAAAGCGTGGTGTGCTTTTTGAGCCATTTTATAATCAATTAATATCAAGCACCCCATGCTTTTTAATAGAATTAAATTATTTTCTACTTTTTAGTTTACTTTTTAGTTTTTTAAAGCGTGTTTTTTCGTTTTTTAAACTATTCTTTTCACAAAAATTATTTCAAGTCAGTAAGTCGACGCGACGCACTGTTTAAAGCCGGAAGTTAATAATCGAACTGAGTGCATCCCAGCACTCGTCGAAAAACACACTGTTCGATTTACAACTCTCGGCTCTAGTACTTCGAATATTCCAGTTTTTCAACTTCGGTGCTAAACCGAACGTAGGAAATCCAACAACGTGCTTTTAAATTAGTCAGTCATTTAGGTGTCTCCTAGTGTTAGGGAAAAATGGCATTAGTATTAGTCCTTAGGCTGTTAGGTTATCAATAAATTCGACAATGCACAGATCTTACCTTAAGTTAATGTAACCAAGTAGGCCAACAAAACAATAAACAACAAAATAAAATATGGTCAAGTAAAAATTACAATCAGTACAACAGGAGAAAAACACTTAAAAGTTGGTAAGCGTATCAGTGGCGAGGAGTGTAATTATGGCCAGGGTAAGCCGTCCAAAAAAAAAACCTCACCGCATGATGCAAGCTTAATTTCCTCAGAGGTTCAGCCCCTCTTTCACTCATACTGAGTTGGAATCAGAGAATTTTGTAAGATGGTCTGGTTTTCTTTGCGCGCATGCGTTTTTTTCAGTCAAATTTAGAAACGCATAAAAATTAATTGCAACTTGAAATAATCGGTGGGAGGTGGAATTTCTTAAAAGTAAGCCGTGGGAATCGGTTTGTATGGACCCTTCGCCACTGAAGCGTATACATATTAGTACTCGTGACTGTACCTAGCCTATTTTGAAGTGCTATACTAATATTATAATTACCATTGATTTTGTAAACTGATTTATATTTACTCTATTTGACGAGAGAGACATAGAATATTCTTTGGCATAAGTTTCATAACAATTGGCATGTTGCAACAACAACAACAACACGATATTAGGACGCCCTTTTACTAAATTTACAGTGGAGACACACCTTACACTCAATTTGTATACATTTCTCCCAGACCAGCGTATAGTTGCATCCTAATTATCATTATTTATACAAACACAATTATTTACAAAGAAAATAATACATAGATATGCATTTATATCAAATAATAATCTATTTCATAACAACTTGAAGTGTTCAGTTTTGGGTCAATTTAACGGCTCGTGGTAGCTGATCGCGCGTGCGTGTCTAGTGAAGTACGCTACTCATACATGCTAACCGTTATGATTCGGACGCCCAGGAACAAACGAACGCCCGCGCGTCCCGAGATTTATTACTGATTCATAGCGGTGCATTCAACAATTGTTCTAAAATATTATTTACTTTTAAATGGACTGTTTTTTTTTTTTTTTCAAGCAAGTTGACTTAGTAATCTTAGTTATTAAATACTTTTTGTTTGAATTTCGATTAAACATACAAAATATACGTAGATAAAAATATAATTTCAGATGAAAAATTATCATCAATTCTGTTTTACGGAAATATTTTTGGTGTAAAACTGTATGAAACATAAAAAATTGATTTGATCATTCCAAATAACAAGGTACAGTCTACCACACACATTTTTATAAATGACTAAACTATTATATGTTCCATGTAACAAAGCATCAAAAGATGCCCGAAAGTAAAATTTTATGAAACATCCTTTGCCCAGACAACGTTTTTACTGACTTATGTAAACAAGTTGAAAAAAAATTTTTAGAGCGCTCCCTAGACAAATAATGAAATTTTCTCGGACATATTTTTTTTTAATTTTTGGGCTATATCTGAACCATATCACTCATCAAATCTCGAGTGAAACG
The DNA here is from genome assembly GCA_949091785.1 of Polymixis lichenea. Lineage (NCBI taxonomy): Eukaryota > Metazoa > Arthropoda > Insecta > Lepidoptera > Noctuidae > Polymixis > Polymixis lichenea. The sequence goes on along the minus strand of OX420958.1, from coordinate 9,377,901 downwards.
CTCAAATTCAAGAAAAAATGTGAAAGTGACCTCAAGAAAAATAAAACGAATTTCCAAGCCGTGGAAAACCAGAATTATTCCTAATTTTATAGCTTTGTGCAATAACATTTTGTTTCGCGAAAATCGTATTTAAATCACACGTTGCTTTACAAAAACTTTCGATTTGTTTTGATCGCAAATGTTTACTATCACCTTGAAATATGTAACTGAGAGATTTCACTCAAGCGTTTGATACATTCATTTACTCTTTATAACCCCATTAATCCTTTCTCCGAATTTAAAATATTAACACCCGAAACCAGTGCCCTATCCATCTTCAAAACATACATACATGTATTGTTAAAAAGTTTACCAAAAAGACCACTCACCTCTCTCAGCAAATCCATCACCAGATCCTGATCCTGTTCCAAGATCCTGCAGCGCCTGTTCATCACCAACGTCATTCAAACCGAAATTTTGATCACGAAACACTACATTATCATTAAATCCACCAGGCCCGGCGTGAGAATTCGTCTGCACTGAATTTACACTGTCCGACGCGTAGGGAAAGACCACTCGAGGACTCCTCGGCTTCCAACCAGTATAGTACCCAGTCCGAACCGAAGGAGCGAAGGGAGCGACGGGATAAGGATCGAAGGCATAATTAGGAGCATAAGTCCGACCAAACCGACCCTGGTAGTAATGAGGATGGTTCGAATAAGGTCGGAACCGAGGCAACGGTTCATAAAACCTTTCGTTCCCAGAAGGTAGATCATCATTCAACTTCTTTGGCACTTCACCATCCTCAGGAGATGTGAACTCGTAATCTGGTTGATCATCAAACTTGATTTTTGAGTAGTTCTTATCGAGAGTCAGATCAATTTCACCCTTGCCGAAAGGTTGGCGGTTCTCGTCTTCGTCAAGAAACAGTACTCTGGATTGTCTCGCTCTGGTCCTCCGGTAAAGATTCTTCGGCACAAACATGACGTTTTTATACGGCTTCTGGTAGACTAGGCTGAGTGCGCGGCTCGGCTCGACAGCGGCGACCGACGCCACCACTAACAGTATAACTTTCCAAGTATATTCGCTAAACATCTTGCCTCGGTCAGTGCACTGTTGTTTTCACTTTCATTTCTTAAGTTACAAAGGGTGAATTTTTTGGTTATTTTTTTTGAGGATGTTCAGTACATGTTTTTGGGTGCGCGGTTTTTAAATTTGGTCCTTTTGGTCGAGTTTCATTTCTGTGAGACGGGACGTGTGGCGCGAGCTGCTGACAGCGGGGGACTGGCTCGTCGCGAGGCTCGGTGGTGGCGTGCCACTACCGTTATATAAAAATGCATGATTGTGACGTTTCGTTTATGTAATGCTGGTGATTAGTGATAGTACGTTGCTTGGCAACTCTGTTTGGGGATACCTGAAAGTGGTACTTTCAGATTTGCTGGTTGTTTATGCGTTTCAGTTGTGAATAGATGGTGTTTTGTTGAAACCTGAATACTTTCAGCGACGAACAAAAACTTAAACAGCGATCTAATTTTAGTTCTAGCCTAAAGCTCTGAGCCAGTTTTTGCATTTCCAACTTTATTTTGATTTGGGTAAAGTTCTTAATGCAAAAATGACAAAGGAGCAGTATTTACTGATTTGATTCGATTGGTTCTTGTTTCTAAAACAGGACAGACGGTTTAAACTATACCTAAAGAATTACTTTGTTCTGACAGCTTTCACAGGACGAAAAAGGTAATAAATAACATCGATAATAATCACACGACAATGAAATCGATAATGTAATAATTTGCACATCTTATTAGGTAATGATACAGTGTACTTTATATTTATTTGTAACATCTCACCTACCTGTATTATGCAAATAAATAATTTGATTTGATTTTTTTTGATTTTGATATAAAAAGGGGTGTATTGTCATCAGATCATGAAATCTGTAAAAATAGTAGCAATCACATTCTGTGTTGGTGATTGTAATTTTTTTTATAAATCTTTTATTGGATATTTACTTAATATAAATACCTTAAATCAAACGTTTAGCAAAAATGACATCATCAATTTATTAAATAAAGAAGAAAGTTTGTTTCCATATACGTTTCCGACATTAAACCTTGCTGTAGATAAAATAGCAGGAGAATACAATTTAAATAACCTAACATCACGCCTGTATTACTCATACGGGTAAGCAGACAGAGGTGTATGGCTAAAACACATTTAGCCAGTTATATTTTAAACCCTATTCAAACTCAAACTCAAACTCAAAGCATTTATTTCAATTAAACCAGTTACAGGAACTTTTGAATTGTCAAAAAGTGGATCAGTTGGAAAGTTGAAGCTAGTTGCCCATTCAAAAACATAGATCTCTATGGAGAAGAACGGGCAAGTAACTCCACGGACACTCTTTTAAAATCAAGTCAATCAAGTTTGGGCACGCTACGATTGCGGCGGTAAGTCCCCTCTTTGAGGAGTGGCTTGAGAGGTGGCATGGCGTCCTCACCTTCCGCCTGACACAGGTCCTCACCGGACACGGCTGATTTGGGAGGTTCCTGTTTCGGATAGGGCGGTAGGAAACGCCCGGGAGTTTCCATTGCGAAGATCGCCCTGAGGACACGGTGGAGCATACGGTGGAGGTCTGCCCAGCTTGGGCGGGGCACCGCCGTGTCCTCGTGGAGACGATCGGCGGCGGCGATCTCTCGCGTCCGACCCTGGTCCAGGCCGGTACGGAGCGAGAGTGCATGGCTAGCAGTCGCCTCCTTCAGCGAAGCAGTTATGCTCGCAAAGAGGGAGGCGGCGCACGTGAGGGAGATGCAGTACATGCGCCCTCACAGCCGTGGCCTTTGCAGGAGACGCCCTGGGCGTCGGGAATCCCAGGCTGATTCCCGGCTACCGTAGGCACGGGCTTGCGGACGGCGAGTAATGGGTAGCTCGCTGTCCGGTAAGGACCAAGCCCGGGTCGACGGCGCGTTGTGTTCCACGCGCGCCTCAAAGAGATGTCAGCAGCAACAGATGGACCCCGCAAGGGCCGATGCCTGCCAGGAGTGCGGGTTGTTCGAAAGAGATACCGCGGCCCCTGGCACACAGGCAACTGAGGGAACACGGGTGGGTTTTAGTCAGTAAAAGTCTGACACGCCCTCCCGCTCCACCCAGAGCGGGAGAAGTTGTTTGATGATTTCCCATCCAAAAAAAAAAGCCAATCAAGTTGAATATTACAAAATCTTGGGAACATTATTCGTGTTAAGGAGACGAACCTATTCCTACAAATTGAGCAGTGGTGGCCCAGCGGTAACTGCCACTGACTTACGAGTTGTAGGTCGTAAGTTAGAATCCAGACTGACGCTTTTGTTTGTGTTAATTATATCATCACCACTGTTCTCAAAACGGTAAAAAAAACATCGTGAGGAATGGCATGACCAAGAACCAAAAAAAAAATCGAAGACATTTGACGTCTACCAAACCGCCCGCTCTCTCTCACAGAAAGGAAGTATGTAGCACTAAGGACGTTGTGCACTGATTATCCTTATAGAATAGAATATAATAGAAAACTTTTCGTGCAGACCGGAGTCCATAGGGTGAGTATCAATTTTACGTATCTTCTAGTGTACGTAGGAAACAGACACAGATAAACAAATACAATTAAAATTCAGCACGGAGCTGCATCCACCTCCGTAACATCGGCTCTGCGAATACATTGAGAATACTGTTGGTGCCGCCTTGAACACGCGTCGTCAGAGATCCACATCTGTGCCTAGTAAAAGCGGCAAAACCATTATTATTATTATCTGCAAACATCCCTGACGCGCTACAACTCCACGGCAGCCGCAGCATTACTCTCTGTGTATTATCATAAATCAAAATCAAAAGTCATTTATTCAAACTAGGCTGAGAGTCAGCACTTTTTGAACGTCAAAAGTACATAAGACAGTCCCCCAAAACGCCTGCCCTTTACCACTTCCTAGTGCTTTAGCTGGGAAGAAGAAGTGGCGCAACAAACTCCCCAGCAGCACAGCTGTCTGTTAAGTTAGAAGAACTTGATTCTATTCTCATATTGAACACGTAAATAGCTGTTAGCCCGTTGGTGCCCGTTATGCTACGCAAAGCATCACACCAATTCTCCAGTAAAAATGAGCCTTCTAACTGTGGGAAAGGTCTAAAAACGCAGTCGAGAGTAACATCATAACGAATTGATATTACGCTGATTACACAGTTACGGTTCAGTGGACTAGCATTATTTATTATATTAGTAGTTAAAGGGACAATTATTGGTCATTTTTATTATGATTTTTAACAGACTTCAAAAAAAGGAGGAGGTTCTCAATTCGACTGTATGTTTTTTTTTATGTTTGTTACCTCATTACTTTCGACAGGGTTAACCGATTTTGATGATTTTTTTATTTAAAAGCTGGTGCTTCCCGTGTGGTCTCATTTCAATTTCATATAGATCTGATGATGCGTTTCGGAGACAGACAACGGAACTCTTCAAAAAATAACAGCAAATGAACCGAGATTGCTGCTATCGCATAAATATGCATTGTTTTGACCCCAAGGATGATGAAATTTCGAATTACTGGGGTAGGTACTATTAAGAAAAAGTGAAAAATAAAAACTTTTTCCAAAAAAACAACCGACGAAAAAACACTACAAAGTGAAAAATTACTTTAATTTCGGCAGGCGGTGACAAAAAAATTAAATACATATCCAAAATCACCGCCTTCCGAAATTAAAGTTATTTTTCACTTTGTAGTGTTTTTTCGGAAGACGGTTGTATTTTTGGAAAAAGTTTTTTTTATAGTAATATTATTTAATGTGCGTTTAGAGGTAAGAATGATTACAATGGGTTATATTATTTGACATTCCTATGAACAAGACGGTTGAACAATGTGTGGCATGAATTCGAAGTAATTTCGTGATATTATCACCACATATTATAAAATAAAGTACCCTGCCGCATCTGTCTGTTCGCGACATACCTTCTAAAAAGCTACTGAACGAATTTTCATGAGGTTTTCACCAATAGACTGAGTGATTCATGAGGAAGATTTGAGTGTATAAGTTTTTGTACACAAAAAAACAGTGTAGTTTTTAACTCAATTTACACATATTGAGTTAAAAACTCCTAGTTCGAGCCACCGCGTCACTCATGGTACTAGAAAGAACAGCGGGGTTTTAAACGCTCATAACCAAGTCCGACATAACCCTCCGTCCTAGACGGAGTGTATCATACTTCTTGGTCAGAAGAAGTCAGATAGGCAGTCGCGCCGTGTTAAATACTGGTACTCTGCTGCATCTGGCTGGAAACCGACCCTTACATAGTTTTCTTGTGGAGGCGATCTCTCGCATCCGGCCCTGGTCCAGGCCATAGTTCGGAGCGAGATTACATGAGCAGCCGTCACCTCCTTCTGCGAAGCAGTAATGCTCGCGAAGAGGGAGGTGGCACACGTGAGGGAGAGGCAGTATATGCGCCCTCACGGCCCTAGTCACCGCAGGAGACACCCTGGGCGTCGAAAATCCCAGGCTGATTCCCGGCCACCGTAGGCGCGGGCTTGGAGGCATCTGTGAATCTCCACCTGAGCAGGTTTTCTTTACTTCGGCCTACCTGAGTCCGGAGTCTATTTAGAGACTTCCAGGAAAGCCAACGCAGCTCATGTCCAGATGCGAGATTTTAGCAGGTTGAACGAATGGGTTTAGTAAGGAAGCACCATCTCCCCACAGGATTAACCGTTCCTTAAACCGTTCGCTTAGTGAGTGGGGGGAGATACTTTAAAAAGCTTTTGTGGCTTTTAAGCCATTGTGGCAGGAGGATGTTATCATGCAAAAGGTATCGTGGGTCAGACACCATCTTGACTGCTTCGATTGAGCTTGCCACCACTCTCCAAATTTTTGGTGGCGATATTCCAGCTAGTGGATCTTATCTACTTATCTTTCCTTACACGGAATCTTTCAAAACAACATTTTATAGACATATTATTACTCATCTTGCGTTTGAATAACTAGCATATTATGGCATGACACCATACCTCTTTCACTCCAAAAACGAACTCTATACAGAACGGATTCACAAAGAAATCTTCAACAAATAGATTCGTTTGCCACACGACTACCATAAAAGCAAAGAATGCACATCTTTTATGTTCACGAAGAAGCTATAAAGGAGAATAGAAACCCATAGGTTATGGTGTGGGTTGGATGGGTTGGTGACCCTATACATCGCGCAATCGTATAGTGTTTGTTACCGCTTCTGTACGATTGTAGGTTTGTATATTTAAACGGAATATTAAAAAAAAACAGTGGCACTCCGGGAGTGCCAACAGAAGTGAAAACTTGAACAATTACGTGTGTATTTTTTTAATCGTCAAGAATTTTTTTTTAAATCGTCAGCGTATACTGACCAAGCTCAACAAAAACTACCTTAAATACAAAAGTGTCGGTAACGGTGTCGCGAGTTCAATTGTTTTTTCCCATCTCAAAAAATGCCCAACGCTCCTAAATAAGTTTTCACTTCAAAAATTATCTTGATAATTGAATCAATTCCCAATCATTGCGGGTTTTTAGAAGCCCAAAACACTGACAAACTCTGCCAAGGGGTATTTTATTACGACTTGTTAAAACATCGATATTTCTTTACTGTAAGTAAAAATGATATACATGTCGGTAAACACGTTAAGCTGTTGATTCCGGATGTCATTCGTAGATCTCTGACTGTTGTATTACCCAGTAACTGGGTTATGAAGGTCAGATACGCAGTTGTTCCATGTAAAATACTTGTATGCAGCTGCATCTGGTATTTTTTTTTTAGGGTGGGAAATCATCAAATAACTTCTCCCGCTCTGGGTGGAGCAGGAGGGCGTATCAGACTTTTACTGACTAAAACCCATCCGAGTTCCCTCAGTTGCCTGTGTGCCAGGGGCCACGGTATCTCTTTCGAACGACCTGCACCCCTGGCAGGCATCGGCACTTGCGGGCCCCACCAGCTGGTGCTGACATCTCTTTGAGGCGCACGTGGAACACAACGGGCCGTCGACACGTGCTTGGTCCTTACCGAACAGCGAGCTACCCATTACTCACTGTCCGCCAACTCGCACCCACGGTGGCCGGGAATCAGCCTGGGATTCCCGACGCCCAGGGCGTCTCTTGCGGCGACAGCTGCAGATGCAGCTGGTTAGACTGGAAGTCTGCCCGAACATAGTTGGAAAAAAGCTAGGCAGCTGATGAAGAATAGAAGCAGCATAAAATATTTTATATCTGAAGGTAGCTTTGTACAAACACTTTTACACGTCAATAATATTTTAAGAACTAGACGAGGTCAGCGTTTCGTATCTGACTACTCTGAAAAGAAAGGTCGAAAAAAACACTTGAGTGGTGTCAAGGGACACCCGGATGGAACGAAGTTCCTTTCGATTAATTAGTGAAGGAATTGTAATAAAATTTTAAAAATTGTACATATACATACGCACACACACACTTAAATATGCACTCTGTCTGTGTCTCTGTCTGCAGAGAAACACGCGCACGCCGCACGGCTTACAACAATGTAGCAAAAAGTGTCGTTACAACTTTTGGTCCTAATTAAAAGTGTCGTTACAACTTTTGGTCTTAATTTTTTCCATCTAGCCCCCTTTCGCAACGCGCGATAAGGAACTTCGTTCCAAAACTCAGAGGCCTTTTTTGAAATCCAGACATAATCTTGGTCAACGTCACGTCAAGACATGTGGATGTAGGACCAGTTTAAAATTGTATTTTGAGGAAAGAACCACACAGATTGAGTGGACCTGTCCAGAGAGTCCGAATTGTCAGAACCTTGCAACCCTGTAATATTCATGCCAAAACAATAAGCCTAAAACCTCTACTTCTACTTCGTTCGCGTGTATGTCTTTAGTAATTAATTACTAATTTTTACGAGTTCCAAACAAAAAATACTTACTTGTTTTTTCACATCAATTATTTGATTGATTGGCACCAATCATGTCAGGGACGTTTAAAGTAGAATGTACACTTCCTCATTTAAATATGAAGATAGGCTTTGCTTCTGGAAATGGCTTCTATTGCGAGGAGGTTCCCCTTTTAGTAGCCCTGACCGCCGTCACCACTAGGAGCTTGGACCCTGTTCCCGATACAAATAGGTTATAATCTTTAAATGTTCTATATTATAATATTTAAGTTCCATGTCATAGGGGCAAGCCTATTGCCATCAACCAGATAGATAGATCGTTGGTATTTATAATTATTTTTAACATTTTTAATAAAAACATTTAATCGTACATACTTAGTAATGGAAATAGAAAATAATTGACGGTATGTCGATTTTTATAAGTAAATACCAAAATAACGGTAAGAAAAATAGCATACAAACTTGAAAATACCAACGATTTAGTGCTTGGCTGAAAAAAAATACTTTTGTTTGTATTTAATGAAATAATCACGAAAAACCGCCATAAATGCGCCGTTGCCAGCCCGCGTGGGACAACGCTCTTAAGAATAAGACTAAGAATAATATTAATTGCTGTAAAACATTGTATAAAAGATGGGAAAAAAAAGCAGGAGCATACATGTTTTTGCTCAGCAGCTATTTATATAAGCGTACAAATTTACACAATCATATTTTACAATTAACATTTATAGTCAAAGAGTTCTTTGACACTATAAAAACTATGACTACACAACAATTCATGCAATTTATTTTTGAATAATCTCATAATTAAAGTCTTGACATTACTTGGCATCTTATTATACAACGTGTATCGGAAAGGGTATATACATACCAAGGGCACGACTTCTTTGGATGATATCAAACGATATTGGAAGGGTTTTTAAATCCTATCTCTACATGTTCGGAAGTTATGAGAATTTTTAATACGTTGATACCAGAAACCGAACTTTTCAAATTGAAATAAAAACATCACTCGGAAGAGATTTATCGTGATATTGGCAAGTAACGTGGAAAGTTATTGACTTACGCAGTGCGGTGACACGTTTGTTATAATTTGAATTTAAGAAACATATGAAACCGAAAATTTGGTAGCAATTTTTAGGGTATTATATTTTGAGCTGAAACTATGTATAGTGATTCTATACCAGCTGTTATCTTTAGTGCTTAAGGATAGCAATAGGGTTTCTGTTATGCCTGTATACACGTACACACATGGATATGCAACTTTTATCATATTTATTTAGCTAGTTTTGGAAGGATATCCAGCACAAGCCTTTGGGGGTCTCGTCGGTTACGAGGACATAAATCATCTGTCTTTTTTTTTTGGGTGGGTTATCATCAAATAACTTCTCCCGCTCTGGGTGGAGCAGGAGGGCGTGTCAGACTTTTACTGACTAAAACCCACCCGTGTTCCCTCAGTTGCCTGTGTGCCAGGGGCCGCGGTATCTCTTTCGAACAACCCGCACCCCTGGCAGTAATCATCTGCCTTACTGAAAAATGCCCAAGGGGAATATAATAATAATAAATGGTTTTAAAAACATTTTGTATTCCTTAAATTTCGCTAGTTATGTACAAATCCCTTGTATGTGAATTATGGGATACGTCTTTGGACTAGTAATCACAAGCACGACTGGTCAGAGACGGGTCCGTGGTTTGATACCCAAGTTAGCCAAAGTTATGTTGAGTTTTTCCATGTGACATTTCTCAATATTAACCCATTATCTGGATTTTTCCCATTTGATGGTTAAAGGCTCGCCCTCTATCACATGGGACTTACTAAACTGGCGAAGTGTGGTCGTAGTACATACTCCTACCTACCCCAACCCAGCCTGCGTGGCCTGATGTTAGTTAAACGTATGTTTTATTAATGCGTCATACAACGTAGCGCCATCTATCTTTATAATTATAAAACTGAGTGAAGCCTTTCTCTTCGTTCAGTTGTGGTAAAGCGAAGCCTCTCTTTATTGATGATGATGTTATTAAGAGCTCACAGATGTCTCTTATTATGATATTTTATGCTTAAGCCTTACTTAATTGGGTGTAAGTAGAGCTGTAAGTGTTCCGTGTGGTGCCGGACGTAAAAGAATAGCACCATCCCATTTCTTCCCGTGGGTGTCGTAGAAGGCGACTAAGGGTCTTACTAGAGAATGCCCAGCAGCGTTCTCTATGCATTTAGCCACCATACTGCGATCGCCAACCCGCCTGCCAAGCGTGGCGATTATGGCAAATCCCCGCTTTTGGGAGGAGGCCTATCTCCAGCAGTGGACGTCTTTCGGCTGAAGTGGTGTGGTGTGAGAGCTTTAAGTAATGAAACTACTACGATAATGTTGGGTTGAAGACTTAAAAAAAAAGCAGATTATATTTAAGTAGAAGGTTATTTTTTGGTCATGGTTTTCATTTTATTTATAGCAGTGATATCAGACCATGAACGCAGAAACATCTGTGTTCTTGTTTTGCTAACATATTTTGTAAGTTTTTGTTACCATCACTATGAGTTTTGTTACTTGAAATTAGTTAAGTTGCTCTAATGTGGGCTCAAGCAACAAACTATTATATAAGCTAAGTGTATTAGAATACTATTGACATTTTATATTTAAGTGTTGTTTTACATTATTTTTGACGACATTTAAAGAAAAATCTAACTGTGAATGTGAGTACTATGCAGGCTAGATTGAACACATGACTTTATAACTCGTCTGGTGGTTTTGATTATATTGTAAATGGCCTACGCAAATGTCCTGCAAATTTGGTAGCGTCTTGTGACGGGTCGTTGAGCTCCCGGTGACTGCTACATACATGCCGTCTGTTGAGACAGGTCAGCTCAAAGCTGCAATGGCTCTTTCTTCAAAAGGCCTTTCCAGACATTGCCCTGTATTGTTAGACTCACATAAAATTCAAATAATATAATGTTTGGACTTTAAAAGAGACCATGACCTCTGAGTCTGTTTCGGCTTTTCTTCTCAGGGAACAGTCAGCTAGGAAATGCCGGCGCCATCTAGTTTTTAAAATATTGACCAACAAAATATTGACGTGTTAAAGTGTCTTTTAAGATCTACTTACATAAATAAACATTTCATTTCAAATTAAATAAATAATAAAAAAATATAAAATTAAAATTTATATTTTCAAGCTTTTAATCATTGTTCATTCAGCTGCGTCAGCGAACGGTATTCGCGTTTCTGAATTTTGGGTCAAACAAGTAACAATAAAAAACTATACATATTTATTCGTACAATTGTTTTTATCGCTTCGCTAATAAGACTTAGCTTTATCCAAAGTAGTAGCATACTTTGGATAAAGCTAAGTCTTATTAAAAAAATATAAAATTAAAATGTATATTTTCAAGCTTTTAATCATTGTTCATTCAGCTGCGTCAGCGAACGGTATTCGCGTTTCTGAATTTTGGGTCAAACAAGTAACAATAAAAAACTATACATATTTATTCGTACAATTGTTTTTATCGCTTCGCTAATAAGACTTAGCTTTATCCAAAGTATGCTACATCATTTACTTTTTTGAAACAAAGCGCAGAATAAAAATCACGTTGAAAATTCGAATAAAAGACAACAACGCCAACAGAAACGCGTTGATGTCTTTTGTATGAACACACATTTCAATCAATGGTTTTTTGTCAGAACATTAAATTGCTCAAAAAGCTATTGAAATAAATATATTAGTGTTTCTTCTTCATCCAATAACATTCATAAAATAATGATAATACTTCACAATGATGTTATATATGTAGAATTATAGTACATTCACTTAATGCGTGTAGTACCACGTGCATGGTCTCTGGCCTGTTAGAATTTACCGACCCGGAAATCTAACTCAAGACCCTTTGCTGTCGAGTTCTCAAACTCAACTAGGACCATCCCATTACATTTTTTTTTTTATATAGCAGTGGTGGGCCAGTGATATCAGCCACGACTTACGACTTGTAGGTCGTTGGTTTGATCCCAAGCAGGCTCTTTAATTTTTAACCGAATTCAAAAAAGAGGAGGTTATCAATTCGACTGTATTTTTTTAAATGTTTGTTACCTCAGAATATTCGACTGGGTGAACCGATTTTAATGATTCTTTTTTATTTGAAAGCTGGTGCTTCCCGTGTGGTCCCATTAAAATTTTATATAGATCTGATGATGCGTTTCGGAGACAGACAACGGAACTCTTCAAAAAATGACAGCAAATCAGCCGCGATTGCTGCTATCGCATAAATATGCATTGTTTTGACAACAAGGATGATGAAATTTCGAATTGTGTCGGGTAGGTACCATGACTAAAAATTGAAAAATTAAAAACTTTGTCAAAAAAAAAACAACCGACATCCAAAACAACACTAAGAAGTGAAAAATAACATTAATTTCGGAAAGCGGTGACAAAAAATTTAATAAAATACATATCCAAAGTCACCGACTGCCGAAATTAAAGTTATTTTTCACTTTATAGTGTTTTTTTGGAAGTCGGTTGTTTTTTGTTGAAAAAAGTTTTTTTTTTAAATTTCACCACCACTGCTCTCAAAACGGTGAATGAAAACATCATGAGGAAACCTGCATCTCCTTGAACCACAAATTCGAAGACATGTGACATCTACCAACCTACTTCTCAAAGAGAGTAGACCTGTATCCCAGCAGCCGGGACAATTTACGCTGATTGTGATGTTGATGATGACCCTCCGTCTAGGAAGAACGGAGGGTTCTATCGGAGTCCTACCGACTAAAATTTTTATTTCGCACAAATTTATTTTATTTCATTTAAGTTTGCATATGGTTCCTTCCGTATGGTTTTCGTATGGTGCTGGACGTAAAAGAATAGCACCATCCCATTTCTTCCCGTGGGTGTCGTAGAAGGCGACTAAGGGACTTACTAGGGAATGGGCAGCAGCGTTCTCTATGCATTTGACCACCATACTGCGATCGCCAACCCGCCTGCCAACCGTGGCGATTATAGCAAATCCCTGCTTTTGGGGGAGGATTATGTCCAGCAGTGGACGTCTTTCGGCTGATATGATGAAGTATGAATACACACGTTGCAGTATTGGTATAAAACTGATTTACATCTGTCACCTCGCACGTCAGGTACAGAAGAAAACAAGCGTCAGGCACTAGTAGTCTGCCATTTATGCTGAACTGGGCCTTTTTAGCTCAGCTGTGAGGCACACTATAATGCTAGTTTCTGACTTCTCACCTTACACATTTTACTTGATTTTTATTTCACTCTTTCCTGCTGGTTAATGTATAGAGGTATGAGGCACAGGGTGTACAATTCACTCATACTCTATGGAATAGGAAGGATCCTCCGATCAGACGGGTGTTGTGTCTGGTGGGCTACTGCCCGACGATTGATGTCGGGATGTTTGTATATATGCAGATCGCGTGGTATACTCTGCTTGCGCGATGTAGCTGATGTAGTTGCGGTGTGACGTTAAGTCTTGAGTAGTTCGCATATGGCATTGTAGATGGCGCTACTTCACTTTTTGTGTTTTCCACATTTTTTTATTTTAAGTTTCGTATGTGGGGCATTGTAGATGTCCACCACAAATGTATATTATGTGCTTTAAAGTCTGTGCTAAATAAATGTATTTCTTTTCTTTAAAACCCCACTTTTCCTCGTAGTACCACGTGTCAGGGGCCGGGAGATACTTATACATTCGCCGCGCTCCCGACTAGTATCGGCCCGTTTCATACATACATAATTAACCCTATAAAATTCTGCCAGGGGTGCGAGTTGTTCGAAAGAGATACCGTCGTCTCTGACACACAGGCAACTGAGGGAACACGGGTGGGTTTTAGTCAGTAAATATCTGACACGCCCTCCTGCTCCGCCCAGAGCGGGAGAAGTTATTCGATGATTTCCCACACACAAAAAAACAACCTATAATGTTCCCACTGCTGGTCCACAGGCCTCCTCTAAGTAAGAAGAAATGGGCAGTAATACACCGCGCGGGCCCAGTGCGGGTTGGTAGATGCCACATGAATTTTTGGCTCTAGGACATATATAGTTTCCTCACGATGTTTTCCTTCACCGTTTTGAGAGCGTGGTGATGAAATTATTTACACAAAGTATAGCACCTATCTGGGTTCAAACCCACGACCTACAACTCGTAAGTCACGGTCGTCACCTCTGGGCCACCATTGCTGTCAGCCCCCTTCACAAGATAAAAACAACAAAGAAAAATAAAAACTCACAAATCAACAAAATACATACAAACATTGACGACTCACCCACCAAATTATAATTTCTCTCTCGTGAACAGTTTCACTTTTGATGCGCCGGCGCCGATGACGTCAACACTCATCATGTTTACGAGGTAGATGTAATGGGACTTGCTAATTGTTTTTCAGTGTTTCGTTTCTGAGTATTTATATTTACTGACTTAACTTTGCCGACCATGGCCGATTCCTATAATTTTTTGACAATTGTAAGTTAAAATTAAGACTATTGTATCTTTACCAATAATAACAATAATAATAAATTAAATATTGTTTTATGAGTATTTGCACAGACACAATCTAGTAGCTAGAATTATCCATCAGCAATTTGCTTTGCAGTACAACCTTGTGGAGTCTGAGAGTACCGTACTACAAGTATGTGCCCGACCCAGTTCTCGAGAATGGTCACGCCACATTGTACTGGGATCGATCTATCATCACTGACAGGACTATTGTCGCTAATAAGCCTGATATTGTGGTGATAGATCGACGAGAGCGTCGTGCAATGATTGTTGATATCGCTGTCCCTCATGACGAGAATCTCGTGAAAGCTGAGCAAGATAAGAAAATTAAGTATCTTAACTTAGCTCATGAGGTTGTCGACATGTGGGACGTGGACTCAGCAATCATTGGACCGATAATCGTTACAGTAAATGGTCTGATAGCGAAGAGCCTCAACCAACACCTTAGGAGGCTCTCATTGCACGGCTGGATCAAGGGCTTGATTCAGAAAGCAGTCCTCCTGGACACGGCACGCATAGTCAGGAGGTTCCTTTCTCTGGAGCCCTGACCACCGACATCTTGGACCCTGCCGATGCCGATGGGCCACTATTTTTTATATTTTTAAATGTTTTTGTATAATTTTTGTAAAAATATTTAAAAATATCCTTAATATGTATGAAAATAAATAAATGATAATCAAATAATATAGCAATAATAATTATTCACAATCTCCTAAAACAGGGCTTCCTCTCTCCTACCCTTTTGCTGTGCCCTACAGGGTCCATAATGATCTCAATTATATAGTTACCACCTAAGCACACATTATGGTAAAGCAACAAAGATATTATTTTTTATGTTTTTTTTTTTTTTTTAAAAAAACGTCGCCCCACACAAGGAATTTCTCCTGTATTGTGGGTGCGTTCACAAACATTTAAACTCACATACACAAACAGCCAGACCCGGAACAACTACTTGTAGGTCATACAAATATTTGTTCCGTGCGGGAATCGAACCCGCGACACGCTGCGCAGCAGTCAATCGCTTAACCACTGCGCCAACCGTGCCGTCAAATATTGAGTATTGAAGCAAAGACGTAATACCTTCGGATAGTAGACCCCCTATTTGGAAGTAGTTATCACAGGTAAACAAGCTTACAAAACTATTTATTTGCCCAGTTCGGAAATAAAAAATGTTACAACTGGTAACATTTTTAGCCAAGGCAACCGACATAGCCCGAAAAATTGCCAAGCTTAAATGGCAGTGGGCTGGGCACATTGCTTGCAGAACAGTTGGCCGATGGGGCCGGAAGGTTCTGGAGAGGAGACGGTGTACTGGAAGACATAGCGTTAGAAGGCTTTCCACAAGGTGGACCGATGACCTTGTGAAGGCTGCAGGAATCCGCTGGATGTGGGAAGCACAAGACCGGTCGAAGTGGAGAAGCTTGGGGGAGGCCTATGTCCAGCAGTGGACGTCTTTTGGCTGAAATGATGATGATGATGACCTTTGGTTAGCAATACTATTCATTTTTAATTGTAAGAGCCAAGCATTAATAGTCACTCTTTGTTTGGTCTTTTCGACTGTCTTAATAGTATATTGTTAGCAATGCGACTTAGCATGGTTTTCGTTAGTTTTCGATCCGGTGGTCAAGAAAAGTCTCAGGTATTTCCACTAAAAAAACCGGACAAATGCGAGTCGGACTCACCCACCGAGGGTTCCGTACAAATTTGAATTTTTTGTCGATGTTCTGAATGGCGGGGGATTTTTTCTGTGATTTAATTACAAAATCATAGTTTTTAGATTTATCCCTGTACTAGTAGTATAAGATGATATTACTTGCCAAATTTCATAGTTCTAGGTCAACGGAAAGTACCCTATAAATTTTGATTCCCTTGAGAGTGTCGAAATATACGTCTTTTGCGGCATAAACGGCCGTATCTCTTTTTTACGTTAACTTCGAAGTTTGATTTTTTCGCAGCTTCAATATACTGCAGACTTAAGTATATTGTTTTAATTTCAACTCGATACCTTCACGCCTTCCCGAGATAAAGGATCTTGACAGACAGATAGACGGACGGACGGACAACAAAGTGATATTATAGGGTTCCGTTATTTCCTTTTGAGGTACGGAACCCTAAAAACAAATGTAATGTGGGTGACTTCTGCCTAACCCGTTGGGGAAAATGGACGTTAAGCCGTTGGCCCCGGTTGTCATTCGTTGATCTTTGGCAGTCGTTATGGGTCATCAGAAGCCTGAAAGTCTGACAACCAGTCGTACCAAGGGGTATCGTATTACCCAGTAACTGAGTTGTGGAGGTCAGATGCCTATCTGACCTCCACAACTGCAAGCGACTGCCTAGTCGCTCCATGTAAAATACTGGTATTCAGCTGCATCCGGTTAGACTGGAAGCCGACGCCAACATAGCTGGGGAAGGCTAGGCAGATGATTAGGGGTGCTAATCAGCTCACTACACCGACTTTTGACAGGCGTGATGATATCAAAGACCTACCCACTCAGAAACGACCCTTTATCCATCCTTTTGAACAAAATAACAATATCCATCGTTTTTATTTCCCTCCAAAAAAACCCCTCAACTTCCTCGAAGCAACACAGCACAATTACGGCGCTTCCACTAAATTATTAACAATCTCTCTCTCGTATAGTTTCACTTTGGATGCGCCGGCGCCGGTGACGTCATCGGCTGATGAGCGGTATTTACATACGTAATCTGCGAATGAAAGATTGAGCTATAATAATATGAAATACTGGAGATTATTATGGCGTTCATTTTCTTTCTCTCAATACTGTACAATATCTACGTTTTAGTAACTCATAAACCTAGGTATTTTTGAATGAAATACTGGGCTATATAAAATTCTGGATGGAGGTCGACGTTTCCTATCTGACTACTCTGAGAAGAAAGGCCAAAACAAACTCAGAGGTCACAGTCTGTTTTAAAGTCCAGACATAATCTTGGTCGGATCTTGTGAAGACTGTGTTGATAGGTGTCTGAAATAGTCTTTTGAGAAAAGAACCACACAGATTGAGTGGACCTGTCCAATCAGTGCACGCATTGATCAGTAATCATGCAGCTCAACTCAGAACTTGAGGAGCTCAACGATTTGACGAACAATACCAAAGAAAGGACATTTGGGTAGGCCGCATAAATTACTCAAACTGCCAGACCATGACTAAATGAAGAAA
Source organism: Polymixis lichenea (assembly GCA_949091785.1). NCBI lineage: Eukaryota > Metazoa > Arthropoda > Insecta > Lepidoptera > Noctuidae > Polymixis > Polymixis lichenea. The sequence goes on along the minus strand of OX420958.1, from coordinate 9,360,365 downwards.
AAAAAACCCACACAGTCATCACATTCACAATAATTAAAGCAATATAATACTTTACAAAGTAAATATTCATGTCATTATTTAAATAAAATTCATAATGTACTAATCTACTTATATAAACATAAAAAACGACCGACTTCCAAAACAACACTACAAAGTGAAAAATAACTTTAATTTTGGAAGTCGGTGACTTTGGATATGTATTTTGTTAAAAAATTGTCACCGCCTTCCGAAATTAAAGTTATTTTTCACTTTGTAGTGTTTTTTTTGGAATTCCGTTGTTTTTTTTTTTTTCGTTTTTTATTTTACACTTTTTAGTTACAGTAGCTACCCCACACAATTCGAAATTTCATCATCCTTGGGGTCAAAACAATGCATATTTATGCGATAGCAGCAATCACGGTTAGTTTGCTGTCATTTTTTGAGGAGTTCCGTTGTCTATCTCCGAAACGCATCATCAGAATTATATGAAACATTAATGGGACCATTTCGGAATAAACACATTTCGAAAAAAAAAAAATCAAATCCGTCTATATATGACGGAGTTATTCCCGAACATCATAAAAAAATTATATATAAACATGTCGAATTGATAACCTCCTTCTTTTTGAAGTCGGTTAAAAATACGAAAATAATCGTGGTGAGATCATTTGAGGACCATGTAGATTGGCGTCTGATATGGTCTTTTGAGGAAAGAACCATTATCCTTACAAGGGACTTAAACATAGTTGGCGAAACGTGGGTATACAATAGGTACACCTCTGCCTAACCCTTCGAGGTATACAAGCGTGATGTTATGATAATATGGCGTTAATTTTTCTTCCCTTAAAACGATACTAAATCTACGTCATTAGTAATATACTATAACTAGCTTTTGCCAGCAGCTTCGTCCGCTTGGAAGTCGAAAATTAACCCACAGGCACGTGTTACCGGGATGAAAAGTATTTTATGTGTTAATCCAGGTTATAATCTATCTGTGTGCCAAATTTCATCCAAATCCGTTCAGTGGTTGCTGCGTTAATGAGTAGCAAACATCCAAACTTTCACATTTATAATATTACTCGCTAATAGTGCTCGTGACTTCGTCTGCGCAGGATTACTACCTCGAGTAGCTTATTTTTATTGTATTATTATTTACTAGCTTTTGCCAGCGGCTTCGCCCGCGTAGAGGTCGGTGTATTATACATATAAACCTTCCTCTTGAATCATTCTATCTACTAAAAAAACCCGCATCAAAATCCGTTGCGTAGTTTTAAAGATTTAAGCATACATAGGGATATAGGGACAGAGAAAGCGACTTAGTTTTATACTATGTAGTGATAGTGATGGTATTGTATTGTTAATTGACCGATAGTGTTTTTATTGACTTTTCTAAATGTATTTGATGAATTTTATTTTAATTGCAATTTTATAATGTTATTATTTTTTAATTTTTCAACACAATGCACCTATATTGTTATGAAATAAATTACTTATGACTTATGAGTTATTAATGGTTCACTATTTTTGCGATAATGGCTTACACATAAAACATAGATATATGCTGTCCCGGGCTTTTTTGTAGGACTATTTAAGATAAACATTTCCATTATGCATGATATACGTGTAACTCTAACGGTTTTTGCAAAGCACGCCAGATTAGCTCGCAGATGGCAGAATTTTTTCCTACTTACTTGACACTTATCGTTATATTTTGGACAATTCACATAATATCTTTATAAATTATAGCTTACGTGTTGTTCTGGTGTATAAGCTATATTATTGTAAAGTTTCATTTAAATCCATTCAGTAGTTTTTACGTGAAAGAGTAACAAACGACACGACCACGACATAGTTTTTGACAGCACGGTTGGCGCAGTGGTTATGCGATTGACTGCTGCGCTTAGTGCCGCGGGTTCGATTCCTGTACGGAACAAATATTTGTATGACCTACAAGTAGTTGTGCCTGGTCTGGATGTTTGTGTATGTGAGTTAAATGTTTGTAAACGTACCCACAATACATGATAAATTCCTAGTTCGGGGCAACGTTTTTTATAAAAAATAAAAGAATCCACTCAGCGAGATGACTCACTCACTCAGAGAGATGGAAATCTTTAGAAGAGGCCTTTGTAGAAAAACAAGCGGTTTAAAAATAGTGCACCGAACGCCGATATTTTCAGAAAACAATTTAATAATTACGGTTCCGTGTGGTACCGGACGTAAAAGAATAGCACCATCCCATTTCTCCCCGTGGGTGTCGTAGAAGATGACTAAGGCGACTAGAGAACGGGCAGCAGTGTTCTCTATGCATTTGACCACCATACTGCGATCGCCAAACCGTCTGCTAAGCGTAGCGATTATGGCAAATCCCTCCTTTTGGGGTAGGCTTATAAATATTGTTATTAAAAAAGTATATTCTGTGTATAATGTATTTTCTTTTTATGTTTCCGTTGCTTAGATACAGGCCACCTCTTTGTGAGAAACCAAATGTGCTAGAACCAAAAATTCGAATACATGCGACATCCACCAACGCGCACTTGGTCCGCGTGGCTTACAGCCTACCCTCTCGAAAAGAGGCGGTCTGTGTTCCAGCAATATGGGAACATTAAGGGCTGCTTATGAGATGATGAGATAGGATTTGTTTACACCTTCTTTAAATACTTCTGGAAGAGACTACACAGGATAAGTTTTTATCCAGTGCGCAAACTGTAACCATGAATTCAGGATATTATTCTAGAGCCCCTAGTGCAGAAATTTTACGTCGGTTTTACAAAAAAAAAATCAGCTGTTTCATAGAAAAGTGCAATACCTACGCGGTCAAAATGTATGGAACAGCTGATTTCTTTTTGTATAACCGACGTAAAATTTCTGCGCTAGGGGCTCTAGAATGATATCCTGAATTCATGGTTACAGTTTGCGCATTGGATAAAAACTTATCGTGTATTTGTAACAGGACCTGCTAATTGATTTCACAGCGGTTTTTTATTGTTTGAGATTTACCGAGCTGCCTTTCTTTGCTGATAGTCTTACTAACTCTTTGTACAGTCATTCAGTTCAGCTGAGATCCTCATTGTTAGTAATCCCTCCGCACTTTGTTACAAACAAAAAAAAATTACATTTCAGTTTCGTCATCTGCGAAAAGTTTTCACTTTACTAATGTGTTTCTGATGCCCCGGCGCCTATGACGTCAAATACTAGTATAATATATATACTATATCACTATACATATTGTATAAAATAAAGTCGTTTTCCTTGTCTGTCTGTGTCACTTTAGTTCTTGCAAAAGATTTTTTTTAAATATATTTTTATTGTTATTATTACGGACACACATTTCTCTATATTTTTACACGCTTTATATTAGCTTCACTTATATGTTTGTATGTTTGTTTGTATGTAACCGACTCCTTTGGACGCTATTTTGACCCAGTTTAAACGGTCAGATTTCATTTAAACTTTGTAGACTTATCGAGGACCTATGACAATTCAATAATTTTAAAAAAATAGAAAAAAACACGCTTTTGTAGTTAGCAAAACTAAAAAATAGAAAATAAATAATAGTTTAAAAAAAACTAAAAAAACACGCTTTAAAAACCAAACTAAAAAGTAGAAAATAATTTAATTATATTAAAAAGCGTGGGGTCCCTGATATTAATTGATTATAAAAATACCTCAAAAAGTACCCCACGTTTTTTAATAGAATTAAATCATTTTCTACTTTTTAGTTTGGTTTTTAAAGCGTGTTTTCTTAGTTTTTTAAACTATTATTTTTATTATTGTAGCGTATGGTACTCGTGGGTTGCAACCTTGTTTTCTGTTTTTTTATTTTATAGTTGTAAGTATTTTTAACACGCTTTTATTAGCTTCACCTGGTCTGTATGCATGTTTGTAACCGACTCCTTTGGACTTGATTTTAACCCATTTCAAACAGTCAGATTTCATTTAAACTTTGTCGACTTATTGAGGGCCAATGACAATTAAAAAATGATCAAAAATTGTGTTACTTGATTTTAAAAATACCTCAAAAAGCACCCTACGCTTTTTTGAAATTATTTTGTGCTTTTTATTTTGGTTTTTTAAGCGTTTTTTTTTATGCCAATAAACGAGTGTTTCTTCTTTCTAGATTTGCTTCCACCATCACATTATACATATAAATCCCATTGAATGACTATTCCGTCAAAGAGATGACCTTAAGGTGACATTTTTCGATACAGACTTCGGGAGTGTATTACTCGACTGTTCGACAGTATACATCAAATCAAAATCAAAAATTAAACATTTTATGATTTTGTGTAATTATTAATATTGTCTGTACGGAAACAGAATACTAAAATAAAACGCCATTAAAAGCTAGGAGCCAACAAAGATTCGTTTTTTTTTTTTGCTATTTTAACCTAACTTTGGGCATGTTTAAGTAACAAAGAAAGTATAAAATGTCCAAAACCAAGTCAGTACTGACAAAGTTAAATTATCGATAATTTCAATAAACGTTATTGGTCATTGATTTATGTAGTGATTTTTTCATAAAACCCGATCTTCCAAAGGACTTTTCGTAATTTTTTACGCGAATGTTTTATTATAAATGATCCTGCATCTCACTCAATAACGTTGTGCGTGTAGACTAGCGTCTAACTGCTCATCACTGATACTATCTCTAACGGACACGAAGCCACAGAGACAGCACGCAGAGGTAGACACAGCGTGATTTTTAGCCAGGCCCACCAGTGAGTTCGAGCTCGCGACTAGATTCCCCTTAAAAGGGCTTATTTATTATTTTAATGATCATAATTCTGTAAATACATAAGTGTGACGGTCGCGAAACATATTTCAATCAACATACAATCTCACACTGACCTACAACTTGCAAAAAAAACGTTAAAAACATTTAATTGCGCGGGTTACCGTGGCACTTCCCTCATACTATGTAAGTTACTCACTACTCAGTAGCTTTTGTCCGCGGCTACGCCCGCGTGGATGTCGTTTATCGCGTAAAAAAGTAGCCTATGTCCTTCTCCATATCCCAGGCTATATCTTTGCCAAGTTTCATAACGATCGGTTCAGCGGTTTAGACGTGAAAGCCTAACAGACAGACAAACAGAGTTACTTTCGAATTTATAATATTAAAAGTAGAGATTTAAGCGTGGGCATCTTCAAATTACTTCTCCCGCTCTGGGCAGATTGGGAACTCTGGACGGTGTCAGAGTTTTACTGACTAAAACCCACCCGAGTTCCTTTAGTTGCCTGTGTACCATGGGCCACGAAATCTATTTCGAACAACCCACACCCCTGGCAAGCATCGGCCTTTGCGTACCCCACCAGTTGGTGCTAACATCTCTTTGAGGCGCGCGTGGAACACAACGTGCCGATGACCCGGGCTTGGTCCTTACCGGACAGCGAGCTACACATTTCAGTGTTTGGATATGTATAAAGCAGGGGCGGTTTGCTAGTCTTTAAAATAAATATACATCTGTACATTATGTATGTAAATGTATTCACTCGCAGAGAAAATTGGCTGTTATGTATTCTGTATGCGTGTGATTACGTCTTGGGTTGTCTGATGGGCTTCGGAATGTCTTGAATCAGAGTAGTTTCAGTTTCGTTTTCGATATCGATACCTAAAACGTGGGTAAACTTATGTTATACATAATTATAATGTTCCCCACTGCTGAGAGGGAGAGGGAGTGGGTCGTAATCCACCACGTGCGGGCCTAGTGCGGGTTGGTAGACGTCACTTGTCTTCGAATTTTTGGTTTTTAGGACGTGCCGATATAATCAGGATGTTTTCCTCCACCGTTTCGAATGCAATTGTGATAAAATCATTTTCACAAAATAATGCGCCTGCCTGAGTTCAAACCTACGAACTGCAACTCGTCGGAGCCGATTCGACTGGGCCACTACTGCTCCCTCTGTATATGAAGAAAGAGTTTAAAATATATACCGTAATATTTTAGTCGTCTAAAGGTGCTCTTACCCGGGCAATTTTTTGAGCAACTATTGCTCGGCAATACTAATGGATCAATCTAGAGCAATAAAGTGGAGCAATTTGAAGCAACAACAATAAATTGCCGATGTCTTTCGGGAATATTGCTTCTGATTGCTCCCTATATTTCATAAATTGCCGAATATCCAATCGGTTTGGAAATTTCTAGTTTTCTTTCTATCTCTTTTGTAAGTATAACTACGTCTCGTTTTTGCGAGAGCAACCGGCCGGCGGCGGAGGCGGCAGGGGAGGCGCATTGCCTAGTTTTTTAAGTTGCTCCAAATTGCTTCATATTATGTGGCCGTATCTCTTGCAACAGGTTGCTACATGTTACCCTATATTGCCCTAAATTGCTGGATGTAGTCGTGACGTCATAGTTGACGAGAATTTTATTTTTGGAGCAATTTTAGTTGCTCGTGTAAGCGCACCTTTACAACCGCAGCCCACTTCCTGTATCCAATGACTACTAATCATTAATAAAATAAAAAAATGATGTTTTTGGACATATGAATAAAAATAATTTAAAAAATATCATTCACTAAGACGCATGCTGTAGTTTTGAACACCCTGTTATGGAGATGGAATGAATGATGAAATGTAATGGTATTATGGTAGGTAGGTAGACATCTTCTACCGTTTGATACGTAAACATTATTAACAGGGAGGGTGTTTCATAATTCTAAAACATTTTTTATCTTTCTTAGTACCTATTATTTTAAATAATGGTAACATTTTTTTATCGCGCCTGTAGGTATTTTATATCGGATACATTCAGTGGACCACCTTTGTAAGACGACTAAAATGTCACGGTGTATACACCAAAAACCCGTACCATACCATCTTAAAAGTTACAATAATTAATCACGAACCACACTTCCTCATCTGCGTGTGAATTGTTTTCACTTTGCTAACGCGTTTTTGATGCGCCGGCGCCACTGACGTCGTCATAACTCGAGAACATTTACAAACTTGTTTTATTTCTGGTTCACTTTTAAGATTTTATGTTTTAACAACGTTTTTTGCTTCTTTTTTTCGTGTAGGCTTGAAGTTTATGAGGATAGGTCATATTGCGGTAGAAATGTACGTTAATCACCAACTTGGAAACGAGGCTGGCCTTTTACACCATTTGAATGCACCCTAGGGTGTTGGAAGGTGGGTAGCACCACTGTTATTTTGTGAAAAGTCATCATCGCCGCCAAGCCTTTTCCAAGTTGGGGTTTTTTTTTGGGTGGGAAATCATAAATAACTCATCAGAAATAACTTCTCCCGCTCTGGGTGGAGCGGGAGGGCGTGTCAGACTTTTACTGACTAAAACCCACCCGTGTTCCCTCAGTTGCCTGTGTGCCAGGGGCCGCGGTATCTCTTTCGAAAAACCTGCACCACTGGCAGTTCCAAGTTGGGGTCGGCTTCCAGTCTTACCGGATGAAGCTGAATATCAGTATTTTACATGAAGCGACTGCCTATCTGACCTCCACAACCCAGTTACTGGGTAACACGATATCCCTTGGTAAGACTGGTTGTCAGACTATCGGTCGAGGTCCTAGGTTCAAACCCAGATAGGCGCTTTCATCATCATATCAGCCGAAAGACGTCCACTGCTGAACAAAAGCCTCTGCCGAAAGGGGGGATTTGCCATAATCGCCACGCTTGGCAGGCGGGTTGGCGATCGCAGTATGGTGGTCAAATGCATAGAGAACGCTGCTGCCCATTCTCTAGTAAGTCCCTTAGTCGCCTTCTGCGACACCCATGGGTGCTATTCTTTTACGTCCGGCACCACACGGAATGAAACGAACGAAAGCTATACCATGTGTAAATTATTTCATCACCATTGCTCTCAAAACGGTAAATGAAAACATCGTAAGGAAACCATATCCTAGAAACAAAAATTTGAAGTAATGTGGCATCTAATAACTGCGAACCCACACTGAGCCCGCGTGGTGGATTACGGCCCACTCCCTCTCACAGAGAGGAGTCCTTTGTCCCAGCAGTGGAAACATTATAGACTGGCTAGCTTTTGCCCGCGGCTCCGCCCGCTTGGATGTCAGTTTTAGCGTATGTACCTGTATAAAAAGTAACCTATGCCCTTCTCCATATACCAGCTTATATCTTTGCCAAATTTCATGACAATCGGTTCAGCGGTTTACGCGTTAAACGTAACAGACAGACAAAAGTTACTTTCGCTTTTATAATATTACGGGCTACGGGTATATTATGATGACTTTCAGTCACTGGAGGGCGTCGTTCCCTACCTGTGCCAATTCGCCGTCTCCACTCAACAATACGTCTACCCCAACGGCCACTTTTGCTTACTTTGTGGGCTCTGTCGACTACTTAGATATCCTGTCTTACTGACTACACCATGAGCTATCTCATAATAATACAACTGGGACAAGACACATGCGAATCATTACACATAGCGGTAAAAACGGACATATGTCCAATAAACCATGCTACAACATGTCAAGAGGTGCGTACAATCTGATTAATGGCTAACGGTAAAGATTAATAGCCAATTTTATTGGACAGTTTGTATTCTCTACATGCATGTTCCGTGTAGTGCCGGACGTAAAGAATAGCACCATCCTATCTCTTTCCGTGGGTGTCGTAGAAGGCGACTAAGGGCTAGGACTAGAAAATGGGCAGCAGTGTGTGTTATAGGTGCTGACGCTAGTCGTCTCTACGCGCACAATAATAACGTGTTTGTACATTTTGTTACCACAAGTAAAGCGCGCACCGCGCGTCGGTTTGTCAGATAAAAAAGCTTTTTAAGAAAAAAATGTAACCGCGGAAAACTGAAAAGCAAAAAATAATAAACGTTTTCTGTTTAACCTTAATAACGTAAGTTCGGAAGACGGTGACATACAATTAAAATACATATCCAAAGTCACCGACTTCCAAACTTAGTTATTAAGGATAAACAAAAAAGGTTTATTATTTTTTGCTTTTCAGTTTTTTCGGCGGTTACATTTTTTTATTAAAAAAAAAAGTGTGGCTATAATCTACTAATTACTTCATGCTTAATTTTTTATTACTTTTTGTAATACACAACTCTGCATTAAAATCTGTGAGTGAACAATCAATCTGTGTTCCTACCATTAGGGTTGGATTTTTATTCCAAATTAATATGAGACCAACTTCGGGACCCTTTCCAATAAAAAATAGTGATCAAAATCAGACTACTCTGTAAAAAGATATATACGCGTCAACCTCCTTCGTTTTTTCGTCGGTAAAAAATGCTGTACTTAACTAAAAATGACCGCAACACAAAGAACACGCGATCACTTCAAGCGACTGCAATCAGAGAGACACAAAACCGAAATTCTAAGGAGTAGACCATTTTTCAGACCTCTCTTCAAACCTCTCAGTCTGGTTACCCAAGCTTGCTTGCTTCTGTGCATGGATATGCACAGACGCAAGCAAGCTTAGCAGAACCTCGCAGATCGATCTACCCCTGTGGCTATTATTTGGCCATTTACCACCACAAATCTCACCGTTCACTCTGAACACTCTGAAATTAATTATTCTCTTAACGTAAGTGTGGTAGCAAAATGCTGCGGTATTTTTTGTCCAAAGGCATAATTTTGATTGATTGATTTCTCTTAGAAATTGATTAATGCCGACGACTATAAATTAGTAATTAATGGCGAATCAACTTAATTCGTCGGCACTAAAAAAGGTTTGGTGCAACATTTGTGTTACAAAAAAAAAAAAAAAAAGGGAACAAACAGTAATTTTGGTTGCTCTTTAATTAGCACGTTTTTATAATATTAGCTTGGTATTTATATGTTTGTATGTATGTAACTAAATCTTTGAACATTATTTTCACCCCCTTCAAAACTTTGGATTAATTTGAAACTTTGCACACTTTTACCGATGACAATTCAATCATTTCATTTTGTTGCATTAGGCTAGCAAAAAAAAGGAAAAGAAACTAAAAAATCACGCGTTCATAGTTAGCCGAACTAAAAAATAGAAAATAAATAATAGATTAAAAAACTAAAAAACACGTTATAAAAGCCTTTTTGAAGTATTTTTATTTTATAACTAGCTTTTACCAGCGGCTTATACATATAAACCTTCCTCTTGAATCCCTTTATTTATTAAAAAACCCTCATCAAAATCCGTTGCGTAGTTTTAAAGATTTAAGCATACATAGGGATATAGGGACAGAGAAAGCGACTTTATTTTATACTATGTAGTGATGCATTAATATCAAGTACGCCACGCTTTTTTACCCCATCCTTATTTTTGATTTTATGAAATTATTTTCTATTTTTTTGGTTTGGTTTTTAAAGCGTGTTTTTTAGTTTTTTTAACTATTATTTTTTATGTGACAAAAGACATCAAATCGTCTTATTTATTCTTAGATGTTAATTCTACGATTATTCACAAATACGTCCTTAGATTTCGCGCAAAACTTGAATTAAAAGAAAGTAGTTTTTCTAGAACTAAGCTATCATAACGCTCATTAAACTACAACTTATCAATATCCTACAAAATAACAGAAATTAACTTCCTAAGAAATAGTCACGTCCACCGATTAAAAACTATCGCAATCAATCGCTATAATCGATTACAAACTCGATCAGTGGATCTCTAACAAATAATCATCGCTTCAACACTATTTATTAAATTTTTCCACAACAACATACTTTCCGATACGATGCGAAAACGTGAAATATCACCTTAAACCAGGGCTATAATAATCGCGACAGCGAGACCGACAGACCGCCTGCCTTTGCCTGCGACTGGTTTCGAGAAAACAAGGCAGTACTGGCAGTATACAACCATCCACCGTCGCCACAACACGGCGCGTTAAAAAAAAGAACAAATCAAATCCAAAAATCGAACGTTTTCACGAACGCGATCATTTTTAAAGAGGATCTCGTCGAAGGAGGTCGCGTTTTTAGTTGTAATTTTAAGCAAAATTGAATTAAGTGGGTTTTTAATTTTAGATCTAGTTGACTTTTGTTAAGTGAAAGTGATTTCTTATCGAAAAGTGAAAGGCGTCGGGCATCAGGTGAGTGTAGGGTCCTCGAAATCGTGTTTAGTTTAATCTGGTTAGATGCGGAGAAATGTTAGAATGAAGATGCTTTGACCGTGTCCAGTGGCCTAGTTTGAGTTATTGAGTGCTTACACGCTTTGGACGGGGTCTGAGACTTGGTTGAAGCCTTTTTGATGATTAATTGGTTGGGAAAAAATGTAAACAAAAACTCTTTTTTTTTGTAGATACTTTTATATTACAATGCACTAAGTCTAAAAAAGAAATCTTGTTTAATTGGTATTCACAGATTACTTTAACTCTAAATAATCAGCCTATAATGTTCCAACTGCAGGGTCACAGGCCTCCTCTCTGCGAGCCGGGCCATAATCCACCACGCGGGCCCAGTGCGGGTTGGTAGATGTCACATGTCTTCGAATTTTTGGTTCTAGGACATGCTGGTTTCCTCACGATGTTTTCCTTCACCGTTTTGAGAACAGGAGCGATGGAATAATTTACACAAAGTAAAGCGGCTGCCTGGGTTTGAACTTACGACCTATAAACTCGTACCTAAGTCCCAAATAATATTTTAAAAATTGAAGGGTCACAAAATGCCTCCTCGACAGACGATACTTACATATGGGCACACCCAGAGGGCCTGAATTCACTATGACCACAATTCCCTTCTCGTAACCACGTCAATCACACACGAATTCTGCTAATATCGTATTAATAATATCGACAAATTGTCTTGGAATATGCAGAATATGACATTTTGAATCCTTACCGTTACATTGGTTTCTAAAACAAACGATATTGGTGCCGATTCTGTTGTACACCGAACTAAACTAACTAAACTATCACTAAAATTCCTTACTTTTGGCTATGAGAATCTTAAAGCTATTCTGCAAAAAAAGATCTCTAAATTTAAAAATAATTTTGACACAACTAAAATCGAATTTGACAAATACGACTCCACGTTTGCCCTACCCCGTGATCTTTTTTAGAGCGGGAACCGCGCAGTGGGGGCAGCCTCAACGTGTTTTAAATGGATTTTTTTACTTTTTGTATCGAAAATATGAAAAATTATTACCAACATGTTGAGTTTTAGAGGTGTATGGGGTTTTATAAAGGGGGTCGAAATTTTCATTATTTTTACGATAGGATACACCAATTTCGAGATAAAAGCAAAAGAAAAAAAAAAGATACAGTACTGTATTTGCGCCCGAAGTCGAGGTGTCAGTGTGAATTTTAGTTCTTGACAACTAATTTTATTCCACACCTTTTTAATCGCGATTAAAAATAGTCAGATTTAGTTGGACAATCGAAATTTTATATTGAATAGAATAATGAATTTGACAACAACAGAATAGCAAAATTACCATTTAAACTAAATTAAAAACTCAGTACAATCTTAGTGCTGTCAAACTAAAATATAGATAAGTTGTGTCACTTTAGTCAATTTCAGAATGGGAAATCGTCGTTTGACAGGAATAAACTAAATTTTAGTGATTTTTAGTTTAGTTTAGAGAATTTTGTGACAAGAGAATCGGCACCATTGACGTAGTTTGAACGAAGTAAGATTCATTATAACGATACAGAATTGGCGCCCTGGACGTTCAGCCCGTCACCAATCTTATGTTCTTGTCCATAAACCACTTGCTTGCTCTTTTTCAAATAGCTCGTGTTGACAAAAAAAGAAGAAGAATTAGTTAGCAATTTATTTTGATGACTTGTCAACTTAGGGGCTTAGGTTAAGCTACGCTTGCCGCGGTTGATCCGTGGATGGGTGACCATCTTTACATGCCAAGACCCCCCCGTGCCACCGAAAGCACGTTAAGCCGTTGATCCCGGCTGTCATTCGTGGATCTATGACAGTCGAAGCCCGAAAGTCTGAAAACCAGTCTTACCGGGGGGTATCGTATTACCCAGTAACTGGGTTGCGGGGGTCAGATAGGCAGTCGCGCCATGTAAAATACTGGTATTCAGCTGCATCCTGTTATAATGGAAGCCAACCCCAACATAGTTGGGTATAGGCTAGGCAGATTGATTTTTGACTTGTTAACTTTTTTTCTCCAGTACAAAATATATACACCGTGACATTTTAGTCGTCTTACAAAGGCGGTCCACTCAATGTATCCTTCATAAAATACCTCTAGGCGCGATTAAAACATTGTTACCATTAATTAAGATAATAGGTATAAAGAAAAATAAATAATGCTTTAGAATTATGGAACATCCTCCCTGTTAATAATGTTTACGTTTCAAACGGTAGAAGATATCTACCTACCTACCATTACATTCCATCATTAATTCCACCTCCATAACAGGGTGTTTCAAAATACGTCATGCGTCTTAATGAATGATATTTTCATTTTTTAATTACGCAAATGTTCAATTATTTTTTTTTTTAATGTAAATGATTAGTAGTCATTGGATACATGAAGTGGGCTGCCGTTGTAAGACTACTAAAATGTCACGGTGTATAGACCCCAAAAACAAAAGCAATCTTTACCCGTTTAAAATCAAGAAGAAAGCTTTCAAGGTAGTCACACCTTAAAATAATTTTATTAAAACCGTAAGGTCAGTTGACCCTAACTAATAGTACCGTGACCTTGAACCGTAAGAATATCGGTCATCGATCAGATGTTACTTGATAGCGATCGCATATTTTAGATAGAAAGCGACCGACAACTACATTAATCAGACTAGGAAATGCCTCGTGGGTGTTGTGGTGGCGAGGTTGTTGAGCTTGGCGTCGTGGGTTCGTTAACTGATTGGGGTTTTATATATTTTTTGATTCATCATTAAGTAACAATAGACTCATTATTAGGCACACAATTTCAATAACAATACACAGACAGATATAGGAAAATGTGGATTAAAAACGTATTATCGAGACTAGCCCAAAAACTACCGAAGCAAACTTATAAAAATTTATATGGTGTCTATTAAAAAAATATTTTTTGAAATCGATCCACAATTAAAAGAAATATCGAGGAACAAACATACAATTGAGGAGGTGACGAATTGAGAACCTCCTCCGTTTTGAAGTCGGTTAAAAATGAAATAAATTCAATCACATTACTGGTCATCAATAAATAAATAAAACACAGAGCGTGAAGTTTCTTCGCACCACCAGAACAATGGAAAATTCTGTGGGTTATCATGTTGGTTCGCACCGGCAGTACCCTCCGCTCTAACTCCATGTCAGCATAGTCTGTAACTTCTGTGAGATCCTCGGTGAGTAGATGCCCTATTAAATTGTCCTTCTCGGTATATTGGGACACCATCAAGATCGAGAGAACAGCGGATATGTTCATACGGCTCTACGCACCTATGGCCTAAAAACCATGTTTTTGTTTTTTGGGAATGACTTCTCGCAGATCAGATATCAGGTTGTCGATTGCTTAATCGGACTTACCTGTGGTGACCTTAACAAAATAATGGTTCCAACCAGGGCTAAAAAACTATAGCGACTGCTGGCTAAGGGCACCCTCTGTAGGGTTCGGACTTCGGTTCAGGGAATAGCAAGGGACAGGCTAAATCGGACTGACAAAAACCATGTCAATGGGTTTTCTTCCCAGTATGTCATAAACCATGTCTACGCGCATATTCCATACACGTACTGAATAGTCTCCTCAGCCCACAGATTGACGTGTTTTCTTAAGTTCTTTTGGTCTTCTGCCTAGTTATAATGGCAGTAGACTCTGACCCTGACATAGGACTTAAACTATCAAAATGTGGGTGACTTTATCGACACCTCTGCACGACCCTTCAGAGAATATGTACAAGCTTGATGTTGTTTTGTGCTGCTTGCGAATTTAACTTTCAAGTCTAAAATACATTCAGCCTATCGCAGTCCACTGCTGGACATAAGCCTCTCCCAGGCTGCACCACAATACTCTATCCTCCGCTTTCCGCATCCAGTCTGTCCCAGCCACCTTTTTAAGCTCGTCGGTCCATCTAGCTGGGGGGCGTCCCACACTACGCTTGCCGATACGTGGTCTCCACTCCAGGACTCGTCTGCTCCACCGTCCATCGGTCCTTCGACAAACATGGCCAGCCCAAAATAGAATACATAAAGCCACAAAACCAAATAAAATTAAGAAGAAAACCTCCATATACTATCACACCTTAAGGTCATGTACATATTCAGCCTATAATATTCCGACTGCTGGGACACAGGCCTCCTCTCTGTGAGAGGGAATGGGCTGTAATCCACCATGCTGGCCCAGTGCGGGTTGGTAGATGTCACATGTCTTCGAATGTTTCGTTCTAGGACATGCCGTTGTAATATTTCCTGAGTATTAGCGATTTTTGTGGACCTCTATATTTTTAGACATCCATCCCACATAGGGTATCCTTGCCTAATCCATATAAATTACGTTTAGGATAGATGCCCCGCCGAGAAAAAGGACATCTATCCCGCATTAACTTTGATCGCATTTTGCCTTCCCATGCAATCGCACAGAGACATGCGACACGGTCAACTTAGTGGTATTTGTAGTCTTTCGATAGAGGAATAAAATAGCATGCAATTCATCCGCAAAACTAGAGTAATGACAATCGGGGCAACTATAGCCCTGGGGCAACTATCCGGGTTTTACTCTACACAAAATAATGCGCCTGTCAAGGTACCAACCTTCGACCTACAACTCGTTAGTCGTGACTGTTACCACTGCTCAAGCAGTGTTAGCGTAATATAATAAAGTAGCTTTATTTTTCAGTGAGTTTAATCTCAAAACTGGCCATGCACTCTTTAAGACACGCATACCTTTATGTTTTATCCATGCTGGTGCGAATTTCTTATTTTACACAACCCTAAATTCAAAGCGACTGATTTTCACGTACACCAAACAAAGTATGGCTGATTAGCAAAAGAAAAGCGTTGCCATAGTTTGATCGCATTATTTAAAAGACGATTAGTCACATTTAGTGCTTGCGTAGACCCCATCCATCGCTTTCCAGCAGAGAGCATAAGGCCCGTAAGGCAAAAAAATACTTTAGCTTTCAGGCGGAGATTTCTTGAAAACGATCAAAAAGGTGGTTTTTAAAACCAGTGTATCTCTTTTACCGTACATAACTTTGAAAGAAAAAAAATATATGGTACTTTCAAGTTTATTTTGCATACAGTGATCGAACTCAAAATATAATAAAACACACTTTAATACATCAAAAAAATCATCAAAGTCACCTCTTAATTATCTTTAAAATCAGTTTATCCCTTCAATAACAATTATAATTATAATTAAATATATACCATAAAATTCCAAATACTAAACTGCATCCAGTGATGGATTATTTATTATTAAATAGTTAATATCTAAATTTATACGGTTTTATTTGCACTTTTACGACGTACGTTTGCTAATTTATTATTCGAATTCATTACAACAGATTTTAACCCCTATCGGATTGCAATAAGAACTATTATCGGTCATAACGATATTATTTAAAGTTACCAGGGCCTTAATGCACTCAGTCACAGAACAAGGGTAGCGACGAGTGAATATATTTTAAAGTCATTAAATTACTACGTGTAAATAAGCTTAACATCCTTGTGATAAAGCATATTTCACACAACATACACTTCGATTGACAATGATTTATTTGATGACTTTAAAATAAAGAATACATCCTATCGTCAACTGCTCTCCACATGACACAATCAGAGTGGCGATTCTCGTAATTTTATGTACGTTCACAGTATCCCAATCGCTTCTTTCTGTGAGACCGTAATGATCCAGAAAGTGGCTGCCGAGCTTAATCGTGAGAGGGCTGATCCAACTCGGAGAAGCGCTATCAAATATTTTATAGCTCCAATGTACTCAGATATAATCTCAGTCTCAATCTGTCAAAAATACCTCGAGTTTTCATAGATTTTTGACAAGTTTTTGACATTTGATTGTCGTCGAGATGAGACTGCGACTAGATTTTGAAAGTTTTTAATTACGAGAATTGGCCTTCAGATATCCAGTCCCATGAATTGTCAATCGAATTGTATATACTGTGGGTTGACGTCAAAAATACACTATGCAGGTGTTGTGAACCCTCAGGAAATCTAAAGCATTCAACAAAAACACATTGTTCACTGCAGATTTATTTTTCTTTTCTAGCTTTTATTAATCAAAAACATAAACATTTTACATTTTTATATTAAACATACCACACAAACCATCGCGGGTTTAACAGCGGTATGGCCAGACACGGCAACTCGGTTTTTTTTTTTTTTTTTTTCTGGGTGGGAAATCATCAAATAACTTCTCCCGCTCTGGGTGGAGCGGGAGGGCGTGTCAGACTTTTACTGACTAAAACCCACCCGTGTTCCCTCAGTTGCCTGTGTGCCAGGGGCGGCGGTATCTCTTTCGAACAACCCGCACCCCCGGCAGGCATCGGCCCTTGCGGGCCCCTCTGTTGCTGCTGACATCTCTTTGAAGCGCGCGTGGAACACAACGCGCCGTCGACCCGGGCTTGGTCCTTACCAGACAGCGAGGTACCCATTACTCGCCGTCCGCAAGCCCGTGCCTACGGTGGCCGGGAATCAGCCTGGGATTCCCGACGCCCAGGGCGTCTCCTGCGAAGGCCACGGCTGTGAGGGCGCATGTACTGCATCTCCCTCACGTGCGCCGCCTCCCTCTTTGCGAGCATAACTGCTTCGCTGAAGGAGGCGACTGCCAGCCATGCCCTCTCGCTCCGTACCTTGGCCTGGACCAGGGTCGGACGCGAGAGATCGCCGCCGCCGATCACCTCCACGAGGACACGGCGTTGCTCCGCCCAAGCTGGGCAGACCTCCACCGTATGCTCCACCGTGTCCTCTGGGCGATCTTCGCAATGGAAACACCCGGGCGTTTCCTCCCGCCCTATCCGAAACAGGAACCTCCCGAAACAGCCATGTCCGGTGAGGACCTGTGTCAGGCGGAAGGTGAGGACGCCATGCCGCCTCTCAAGCGACTCCTCAAAGAGGGGACTTACCGCCGCAATCGCGGCGTGCCCAACGGCAACTCGGTGCCACTGCATAAAAGTAATTTAGTTAAAACTAAATAATACAGATATATTTATAACGCACTGCAATCCAAAAAATATCTTTTTAATACCTTTGAGCAGTTCTTCGCATTTAATGCATTGCAGATTTCCATAGGTGAATCATCTATTAACGATGGTAGCATGCATTCCCACGTCCGCGCTCCTTAAGCATTATTAGATTTAGTTTCGATAAATGCGGGTGCGATGCGACTTAGGTCTTACGTAAATTAGTATTGAAATAAAGCAAGTTGTCCGATCGTTTTGCATGTTTTAGTTGCCTCAATACAGAGCTAGCAAACAGTCGCATAATTTTATTTATAAAAATCCCTAAAAGTATCTACAACGTATAAACAACCTAACGTCGTCACCATATGGTCGCAAATCGAGCCGGATGATTACTGCTGGCACACCTGTGGGTCATTAGTGAATCGGTGTCCGAGCAAGCCGAGAACAAAAGGCAGCCGCATTCCAGAGATAAGACGACTTGTTTACGCAAAATTGCAGTGTTTTATAAAATTAGATTTTTCTGTAAAGTGTGGACAGTGTGGTGGCAATTCATAACACAAGTGATACTAACAATACCTATTATTAACAGAATAGAAAGTTACAATGACTACGTTAACTTCAGAACAACAAAAATATTTGAATACGCTAGAAGACGTGGCAAAATTGTTACAAAAAACACAAACGAACTTAAAAAAGTGTCCTAAACTGAGACTTACAGACGGTTACATTAAGGCTAGATTAAAGTGCATTGAAGAGTATTGGAGTTCCTTTAAGCAAGCTCATGAGATGTTGACACAGTGTACTTCAAGAGAAAAGCGTGGAGAAGTTTCTTACTTTGTCAATGAAGACTATTTTATCATTGAAGACCTGTACCTTTGTCTACAAGCGGACTTGACAGATATGTTGAGCAAGCAACAACAAATATCAGTGGAAACCTCAAACTCTTCAGTATTTAATGGTCAAGGGCAATGTTCGATTGTAAAACTGCCTCGGATACAATTACCAACCTTTTCGGGACAATATGAGGAGTGGCCTACGTACCAGGATATGTTTACATCACTTGTGCATAAAAATACTTCGATCAGTGACGTCCAAAAGCTGCATTACCTTAAATCAAGTGTTACCGGTGAAGCAGAAATAATATTACGGCACATTCAAGTTACGGATAACAACTACGATCAAGCATGGCAATTGTTAAAAGACAGATACGGCAACACACGTGTTATTGTGTTCTCTGTTTTGAAAAGACTTTTTACTCAAAAGAAAATCACAACACAACTAGCTAACAGTAATACTTTATTAGATACTACGACAGAGTGCCTAAATAACCTAAAAAACTTGAAAATTAATACCGATTCCTGGGATCCTTTAATTATATTTCTGGTGATTCAGAAGTTGGACCAGGAGTCACATAAAGAGTGGGAAACTTTTGCTTACAAGGAAAAATCAGACGAAGTGCCATCTTGGGAAGAGTTAAAGAGATTTTTGGAATCAAAGTTTAGAACACTGGAAATGATACAACCCGTAACAAATAAAGATCGTACAATCAAAGAGCGATCGCACCATGCCGCGAATGTTGTTAAAGATAAAAGCTGTGCACTTTGTATTGAAAAGCATACCTTATGTCATTGCAAAGTATTTATTAAGATGGACCTTGCACAACGTAACAATTATGTGAAAGAAAAACAGCTTTGTTTCAACTGCCTGCTTCCGGGTCATTCAGTTTACAAATGCAAGGTACCAATTACTTGCCGCGTATGTAGAAGACGCCACCATTCCTTGCTTCATAAATCAGAGAAGTCGAAGGATACCACAGAGACAGAACCAATACAACCATCGACATCTCAACTAGAAGCCGACAAGGAGGACATAACAACTCTTCATGTTGGTATCGGAGCATCTGGAAAAGCATTATTAGCAACTGCACTAGTCAAAGCAAAGGGAAAAGATGGACATGCGATACTGTTAAGGGTTCTTGTAGATCAAGGCTCACAAGCGAGCTTCATAAGTGAAAAGGCAACTCAATTATTGAAGCTACAAAGAAAATCAATTGATGGCACTGTAACAGGTGTGGGTTCTATGCAAACACCAATTAAACACGTGGTTCAGTTAAACATATTATCAAGAAAGAAACCAGAATTCAACATGCACGTCGAAGCTTACGTCATGTCCAGGCAACTGACCACGAGAATACCACACCACAAAATGACTATTCACAACTGGCAGCACCTGGATGGTCTCGATCTTGCTGATCCAGAGTACAATAACCCAGGCCAGATAGATCTGCTGCTCGGTGTTAAGGAGTATGCACGAATAGTCGAACAAGAGCTAATCAAGGGTCCACCAGGGTCTCCATGTGCACAGAAAACCACCCTAGGATGGATATTATTTGGAGAAATAAATACAACACAAAAAGAACATTCATTTCTTGTTATGCATCACCAAGTAGACGTCGATCACATGCTAAAAACACTCTGGGAGATAGACACAACTACAAAGCGAAACAATACAAAAGAAGAACAAATATGTGAAGACATTTATCACAAAACATACTCAAGGAATGAACAAGGAAGATTCATAGTGAAATTACCGTTTAAAACAAATTGTATGCAATCGACAGAAGGAAATACAAGAGACATAGCGAAAACCAGATTGATACAATTAGAGAGAAGATTTAAAAAACAGCCTCAGTTGAAAGAAGAATATGAAAAGGTTATAGAAGACTATAAAAACTTAGGTCATATAGAAGAAGTACCTGAAAAAGAAATATATACAAGAAAATCAGTATACTTACCCCATCATCCAGTCCTGCGTGAAGAAAAAGAAACGACGAAAACCCGCATAGTTTTCGACGCATCATGTAAGGGAACAAATGGTATATCATTAAACGATGAACTCTTACCTGGTCCAGTGCTCCAGGAAGACCTTCGTTGTATAATCATGCGCTGGAGAATGCACGCCATCTGTTTCACTGCAGATATACAAAAGATGTACAGAATGGTCATGATATACAAGGAAGATGCCGATTTTCAAAGAATACTATGGAGAAATGATACCAATGAAGAAATAAAAGATTATAGATTACTTACCGTGACCTTTGGGACTACTTCAGCACCTTATCTAGCAGTGAAGACCTTGATCCAACTCGCACATGAAGAACGAGATAGCTATCCAGTAGCTGCTGAAATTACTTTATCAGATTTCTATGTCGATGACGTCATGTCGGGTTGTGACACTGTTAAAGAAGCCATAGAAGCTAGTAATCAACTCAGGGCTATGTTATGTAAGGGAGGTTTTGAGTTGAAAAAGTGGTCATCAAACAACATCGAGTTGATAAAGTCAATAGATCCAAGCAACATTTCTTCAAGCGTCCAGCTTGATATTAACCTGGATGGTACTGTGAAGGCGTTGGGTATCGCATGGAATCTTGGTACTGATCAATTTCTTTACAAAATCAGTCTTTCTTCACCCCCATCTACTATTACGAAGAGAAACGTTTTATCAGATATACAAAAACTTTACGATCCATTAGGATGGATATCGCCAAGCATTGTGCTCGCTAAGATGCTCATTCAAAAACTATGGTTAGTTGGCGCACACTGGGATCAACCATTATCCGAAGAATTAACTTCAAATTGGTTGAAAATAAGAAAAGATTTCGAGAATGTGAACCAGATTTCTATAGACCGATGGTTACACTCATACAGCAGCAATGTAAAAGCAATACAGCTGCACGGTTTTAGCGATGCCTCAACTCGGGCATATGCAGCCGTTGTATACTGCAGAGTGGAACAACAGGATGGTACTGTATCCACAAATTTAATTGCATCGAGAACCAAAGTTGCTCCATTAAAAACAATATCGCTTCCTCGTCTTGAGCTGTGTGGAGCTCTCTTGTTGTCAAGGCTTTTAAAACAAGTCACATTAGCCATGAGGATTCCTTTTAATCAAACCTACTGCTGGACAGACTCAACTATTGTACTGGCGTGGCTTCATGGGGAACCTCAAAAATGGAAAACCTTTGTAGCAAATCGAGTGGTGGAAATCAAAGACAATACACACAACACACAGTGGTATCATGTTGTATCAAAGGATAATCCAGCTGACGTAGCATCCAGAGGAATGTTCCTAACCGATCTCAAGAAGGAGAAGATGTGGTGGAAGGGGCCAGAATGGCTATCAAAAGGAAAAGTTAATTTGAGAAGATCAGAAAATACAGAGACAGATTTGGAGTTAAATTTAACATGTACTTATACAACTAAAAATAAAGAAAATGAAGAAAAACCTATTTGGGAAAGATTTTCTAATCTGACTAGAATGAAAAGGGTACTCGCTTATTGCCTAAGAATAATAAATAATAAAACCAAAGAGAAGTATTTGACTACTGGTGAAATGAACACAATTTTGCAAAAGTGCATAATTTACTATCAGCAGACAGTGTATGAAAGAGATATAGAATACATTAAGAAAAATGGTAAAGTGAGAAAAACGAGTTCACTAATTAGCTTGACACCATTTTTAGATAAAAACAATCTGCTGAGAGTAGGAGGTCGTTTACAAAACGCTTATTTGCCAGTCTCAACAAAACATCCAATAATAATACCGAGCAATCAACATATCACTACATTGTTAATCAACGAAGCACACAAACAAACATTGCATGGTGGTATACAAGTTATGATGACGTACCTAAGAAGTAATTATTGGATAGTTAACTTAAAATCAGCAGTAAGAAAATGCATAAGAAGTTGTAAGGTTTGCATTATCAATAAAGGCAAGATAAACAACCAGTTAATGGGTGAATTACCAGCTGTAAGGGTGAGTCTACAGCGGGCCTTTTTGAACAGTGGAGTTGACTATGCTGGGCCAGTATTGATAAGAACATCAAAGGGACGAGGGCATCATGCTACTAAGGGTTACATCTGTCTATTCGTGTGTATGGCTACTCGTGCCATACACTTGGAAGCCGTCACAGACTTAACTTCTCAAGCATTCCTGGCTGCATTTCGGAGATTTATCGCACGTCGAGGGCGATGTATTCATCTGTTCAGCGATAACGGCACCAATTTCGTTGGTGCTGCAAAAGAACTTAAAGACCTTTTCAAAGCAGGTGAACACAACATTTCCAAAGAAATTTCCGAACACTTGGCAACCGATGGGACTACGTGGCATTTTATCCCGCCGCGGATGCCAAACTGTGGAGGCCTCTGGGAAGCCGGAGTGCAATCTGCAAAGAGACATCTAACAAGGGTTAGTAAAGACACAAAACTTACCTATGAAGAGATGGCGACATTGCTAACACAAATTGAAGCCTGTCTTAACTCCCGTCCATTATGCCAGTTGGATAACACTGTTGAGACGATGTCACCACTCACACCTGGGCACTTTTTGATAGGTGAGCCATTACTCAGTGTTCCAGATGATAACTATGAAAAATCCAACATCAACCTATTAACTAGATGGCAACTAGTACAGCGAATGACACAAGACTTCTGGCGTAGATGGCATTCAGAATACCTGAACACACTGCAACAACGAACGAAGTGGCAATCGGCTATCCAGTCACCTAGTGTGGGAGATATTGTGATCATCAAAGAGGAAAACCTGCCACCCACGAGATGGCTCATGGGAAAAATAAAAATGCTGCATCCTGGAAAAGACAATTTAGTTAGAGTGGTTACAGTGCAGTGTAAAGGGCAAAGTGAATTAAAAAGACCTTTATCTAAGTTAATATTCCTACCTAAAAGCTAAGTTTGTATAATGGTAAATATTAATTAAGATTTAAATCATCAAAGTAAGTTTGTTATACTAACTACATATACTTAATTACTACAGAGATATATGTACTACAACTAGGTACACACTTACCATTCAATGATTCAAGTTCTTAAACTAGTTTACGATTTATCATTTCCCACCTGCATGCTTTGCTTATAACAATGTACATCTATTAACTAATTATGTTATCAATTAAATGGATAGGTACTTACCTTAACGATCTATTTACTATTGGATAATCAGTTACTCATTTTTGTTACATACAGTCCACTTGTAAGATTTGTTTTATTGTTTTGATGAGTTTTAAAATTATTCAGTTAGTTATTAAGCCCAATTTATTGTAAGCAGTAGCAATAGTAGTATTTGTAAAAGGACACAGGGTCCTTTTGGTGGGCGGTATGTCCGATCGTTTTGCATGTTTTAGTTGCCTCAATACAGAGCTAGCAAACAGTCGCATAATTTTATTTATAAAAATCCCTAAAAGTATCTACAACGTATAAACAACCTAACGTCGTCACCACAAGTCTTAACCAAAAATAATTATCTTTTCTTCTCTTACAAAAGCAAACTGTGAGTTAAGCGAACAAAAAACAAAAGAAAAGAAAAACTAAAGATTACACCCGTAGTTTGCTTTCATTGGACACGAAAATCGTTTTCTAATAGCAGGATTCGAATGCACGATCTCTCATTCGCTTACTCTGACGTCTAAACTGTTGAGCTATTGCCGCTAACAGATGGTTATTCATTATGCTGATGACAGCAACTAATTTCTTTTTACACAAATTTACATAACAAAAGATTAGTGTAGAAAGTTTTGACTAAGTAATACTTGAAACTAACCATACCATATTTTATGAATACATGTTAATTTTAGAATCTTGGGGGGGCTCGTTGCTAAGTAATGACAGCCTCACGGGTCGATCGATCAGGTTAAGCTACGCTTGCCGCGGTTGGTCCGTGGATGGGTGACCAACTTTACATACCAAGACCTCTCCGTACCTCCGAAAGCACGTTAAGCCGTTGGTCCCAGCTGTCATTCGTGGATCTTCGACAGTCGTTACGGGTCGTCAGAAACCCGAAAGTCTGACAACCAATCTTACCAAGGGGTATCATGTTACCCAATAACTGGGTTGCGGAGGTCAGATAGGCAGTCGCTCCATGTACAATACTGGTATTCAGCTGCATCCGGTTAGACTGGAAGCCGACCCCAACATAGTTGGGTATAGGCTAGGCAGATTGATTTTGACTTGTGATTTTTTTTTTCTCCATTATAAAATACATATAGACCCCAAAAACAAAAACAATCTTTACCCGTTTTAAAATCAAGAAGAAAGCTTTCAATGTCCGTGGATGGGTGACTATCTTTACATACAAAGACTGGGCTGCTACTGCGAAATTTCGGATGGAAAAACCCAATAACATTTTTCCTGCCCCGGGAATCGACTACCAGACCATACAGGCAGCTATATTTTAAAATATGTTTTGTTACAATTGACCAATCTATACTATTGCTATTATAGTAATACTAACTAATATTATAAAGAGTTAAAGTTGTAGTTGGTGTTTGTGGACGAAACCTGAAATCGCGAAAAAATATCAGCTGTTCCCTACATTTTGACGAGATATGCGAACATAAATTTAGGGAACAGCTGATATTTTTTTTCGTGATTTCAGGTTTGGTCCCATAGTAAAAGTTGTTCATAATGATGAGTACAATGACCCTTTCAGATATTTCGTGTATGAATAGATACACCTTATATATATATATCTGTATACCGGAGGTATACTATCCCAAGTCCATTATTTAATTCATTAATTATATTTTTATTAATATCTTTTTGTAATAAAAAACTACTTAGTCACCTACTTTTAAACAACAAATAAAATTTTACTTAGAAGTTCACACAATTATGTAGTCAAGTTACTTAAATGAGTAGTGTTCAAATTGAGACTTAAAACATGTGCACTGAATAATTAGCTTAATGTGACTTATGATTGTTTGCTTCCGGTATACAGATATCACTCTGTCTGTGTCTCTGTCTGCAGAGAAACACGCGCACGCCGCACGGCTTACAACAATGTAGCAAAAAGTGTCGTTACAAGTTTTGGTCCGCAACGCGCGATAAGGAACTTCGTTCCAAAAACCAATAGAAAGCCACGTTATTTGTGAGTATCATAGGCTATATATTAACCTGAAAAATTAAAAGACTTATTCGTGGTAGTCGGATTTGCAAAGTACGTCGGTGAAAAAACGGTCGAACGAAAATGTTTCTTATGAACGCTGCCTTAACGATGAGAGATATATGATTGAGTTGTATAGAAAAGTTGTAAAGCTTGATAATGCCTACAAAAAAGTCAACGGCAGCATGTCTAACTTTTATATTTAAGTCAAAAAAAGTAGTTAATCGTTTGGTCATGTTTATTGGTCATATTATCAACAATTACGAATTCTTATCGAAATAAGTAAATTTATCGTCTTAAGTGTTTAAAACAAATGACTTTTCCCTTTTATTGCATATAATTTGGACGAATGGTTAACGAGATAATACGACATAGGTGGAACCGCGACAGTGTCGTAATCTATTGAGTTGTTTAAAATGTTTACCGCCCAACGAACGGGTCAGCTAGTAAAATAAACTCTTAGACAACGTGAGATTTTAGTTGTATTACAAAGGTGGTCTACTCAATGTATCCGACGAAACATATAGGCTCGATTTAAAAAAGTCTACCATTAATTACGAAAATAGGTGCAATGAAAAATAACTAATGCTTCAGAATTATTGAACACCCTGTTAAATCGTTTACTTAAACGGTAGAAGATACAGACGCCAGCACATCAAGTTGTTGTTGCATATTATGTGCAATGTTCATACATTGTCTATGGCTGGCAATACTGATTTTGTCTATGTTAAATAAACAATATAGAGCTGTCTTGTCTATGCCTGTGCGTGAATTTTTGCTTGTTCCAAGACGTTGTTTAAGATACCAATAAAACAGTTTGATTATTAAACTCTGCATTTAATTAGAAATATTATCATCTGTCAAATTTCTTTAATAGATTTTCATCTTTATAACATAAGCATAGGGTTCATGTTCAATGGGGAAAATTTGACAGTTTGATGTGCTGGCGTCTGTACCTACACAGCGCACGAGTCATCATTCCATCTCCATTACATTTCATCTCCTTATCAGGGTGTTTCAAACTACGTTAAATTATTAATAGTTAAATTAGTAACAATATAAATATATATATTTTTTATAAATGTTTACTATCTAGTAATTGGATACATGAAATGGGCTGCCGTTGTAAGACGATTAAAGTGCCACGATGTATATAAGCTTTATCTTTAATGTTTTAAAAGCTGTAATGCCAATAAACGCATTTTCTTTCTTTTTTTTCTTTCTTTCTTTTTTTTCTTTCTTTGTAGTCCCAAAACGATAGAAGTCGGCAATTAACAGTTTTATTATTATCAGTAGTTTATGAGTTGGAATGCACATTAATTATGACGCTTCCTCGTGCGTGTTGAGGTGTCTAAAAGTATTCTAATTCAGATTTCCTTGAAGATTAAGTTAGAAAGTAGAAATTAAAAATATTAGATTGTTGATTGATAGACAATGCAATGCCTGTAACTAAATACATGAATACAGGATAAAGTAACATTATCATTCCTGTACAGCCGGTCCCTTGCTGTCCTCTAGCAGCGATGCCCTAAGTCAAGGTCCGGACCCCACAGGGGGTGCCCATAGCAAGCAGTCACTTTAGTTTTAAGTTTTTAGCCCTGGCTGGAAGCCTTAATTTTTTAAAGGTTGACCTGCAAGATGTCATTGCCAAAAAAAAAAACAGAAGCTAGCGAAAATCCGCAAACGCGATGGGTGGAGTGGAGTTCGATATCTAAATAAGACAAAATAAAAAATAAAATATTAGATTTTTTTTTGGGGTCTACAATGGCTGTTAGACTTTTTACTTGAAGTATAAGTTGGGAAAACTGTTTTTTTTTAGTTTTATCGTGTTAAGGGGCCGTTCAT
This sequence comes from Polymixis lichenea, assembly GCA_949091785.1. NCBI lineage: Eukaryota > Metazoa > Arthropoda > Insecta > Lepidoptera > Noctuidae > Polymixis > Polymixis lichenea. The sequence continues at coordinate 9,332,595 of OX420958.1, read as the reverse complement.
TAATCACGTGAGGCTTTTAGGGGGTGTAGGGGGTCAAGGCGAATATCACGTAATTTTTTTTTTTTTTGCAAAGAAACATTGTATAATTGCGAGAAAACTGGGTTAAATTAAGTAAAACATGTTTTTCCACTAGTATGGCTAAATACGACAAAATCATATTTATCGCCGTTATGCGAACGCCACAAAGTAGCACAGTAGCACCTCGATTGTTAAACCACCACCGCCCAGCCAAGCCAGCCAAACGCAATGCTTAAATTTATCGCAAATAAGCACAGATTAACGTTTTTACACAAAAAATTCGGATTTTGAAATATCTCACGTGAGATTATGGGGGGGGAGAGTCGAGTCAAATCTCACGACATCTCGCCAGAGCGGGGGTGGGAGTAAAGAAATAGCCAAATTTGCCTAACGTAATTAATGGACGCCCCTAAGATATCGATATCCATCACATCTGTGAAGATTACTTACACAAAAAAAAATGATTTTTTAAACTGATATTTCATCTACATTTTTTATTTTTTATAATTTTGGCTTCACACGGTTTGTGCATTTAGCCACCAGTGTCAAGTAATTTTTCTTTTAGAACAAGTAAATGGTCCGATATCGGGCACGAAGTTACAAAACATTCATAGTCGTCTTTAGTCAGTCAAGTCAAAGTTATTGTAAAGCGGTAGTAACTTTACAACAACCTAATAGGAGTTTTTGGGGGGAACACGAAAAGTCCACGTTAGTCACTTATTTTCACTTTCACTACACTTGTGCACTCACACGTAACTAAATTGAATAATTCACTATCAAAATTATACAATTTAATTCGCTATTTCACTAAATTCCATGAAAATGAAAATTCGTGCGACATGTTCCAACGCGATCCCGCCAAAAACTCTTTCATCTACATTGATGAGCTTGATGACCCCAGAAAAAAATGTTTTTTTTTGTTTTAACATGTTTAGATATCGACATGGAGTCTGCGGAGTTTCGATAGCTATTACCCCTTTCTATTACCTCTCTGGACACTCAAAGTCAAAGTGAAGGGAAGTTTGGCATTCATTCCTTCTGCACATATATGTGAGAGTATATTAACTGCGCCTAAATTACAATGTTAATTTTATTATTCTTAATTTTACAATTTCTGACATATTCTCGTCATTATTTGACATTATACATCAGTGATGTATAATGTCAAATAATGATATTAGAAGTGTCTAATATCGACTATTTATTAGTGATTCTCATGGAAATTATTTCACTTGGTTTAAATAGGTTGATTTTACTTATATAGATTCTTTTACATATTGTGGGTGAGAGAACGTAACACGTTCTCTCATTCAGGCCTTACAAACAGATTTACAGACGTCGACGATTTTCTATTCTTTATTTTCATTCCTCTAAGTACCTGGTACTTATTGACAGGCCTGCACTGTCCTCCCATACCTATTATCACTGTAATTTGAAAACATTGTAAAAGTGAATATTTTTTTAAAGAGTAACCGTGGAGTTTCTTGCCGGCTCTTCTCCATAGGAAGTGACAAATTGGAACCGTGCACCTAGCTTCTGACGTTTCATAAGTGCCCTTGCAGGTTTATGTGAAATAAAATATTTTGATTTGATTTGTATACTCCATATTGTGTGCATGGCCGTATCTCGGGCAACATTTTGCCATTGCTGTAAATTGCTGGATGAAGTCGTGGCGTCACAGTTGACGAGAATTGACCAGGATGGAGCAATTTTAATTGCTCGTGTAAGCGCAATCTTTTACCTTTAGTAAATAATAATATTATTAATGACAAGCTTCTGCACGCGATTTCGTCCACGTGAAATTTTGCGCCCCGACCCTCTGCGTCGCATCCTCTTGCCCACCGGCGCTGTTACATGGTTTTCTGTATTTTTCCGTTTTGCTCGACTCCTAAGGGTCGTAGCATGATGTTATATAGCCTATAACCTTCCCCCAACAATTGGGCTATTAAATGCCTGAAGAATTTTTCAAATCTGATTGGTAGTTCTAGAGATTACCGCGTTCAAACAAATAAACGAAAAAACTCTTTAGCTTTATTATTAAGAAAATACATTATTAAAATGTAAATACTTTATTAAATCACTTTTGTATTCAGTGTAGAAAGTTCTTAAAAGTAAGAAGACGACGCCTTTTGTATATGAATATTCTTTTTTTTTCTTTAAGATGATTTGTGAAAACGAATTAACATTACAAATGAGTTGATTTGCATGTCCGTCTGTTTTGAAAAGTTGTTGAATAGTTACTTTCAATAGTTGAGAATTTTTGTTCACGAATTTAATGGTAAAATGGTCGTTAGTAGTTTTGTTTCGAATTTTTAAAGACTTATTTATCCGTTTTATCTGGAACTAGCTTCTGCCCGCGACTTCGTTCGCGTCAAATTTCTTGCTCCCCGACCCACCCCGTCGCTAGCCTCGGTTGCCTGTGCGAGTACTTCGTATTCGTGACTTTTTCTGTTTGCTCGGCTCCTAAAGGTTTTAGCGTGATGTTATATAGCCTATAGCCTGCCTTAATAAATGGGCTATCTAACATTGAAAGAATTTTTCAAATCGGACCAGTAGTTTCTGAGATTAGCGCGTTCAACCCCTTCGCAAATAATGCATTATTTTAGAACAAATTTATTTAGCATAAAAAAGATTATAGTGAGCCAACCTTAAAAGATAGGCATAGGTTAGAACTTTTAAAGGGAAACAATTTTGTCATACATAATTTTTGCGAAACTTTAACCGTTTACGCAGCGCACGCAGCGGAAGCTCTCAAAAGAAAGAAAAATCCCCGATTTTGAAACTTCGATTTCGATAAATAGGCTATCTAACACTGAAATAATTTTTCAAATCGGATAATTCCTGAGATTAGCGCGTTCAAACAAACAAACAAACTCTTCAGCTTTATAATATTATATATATTAATTATAAATTATATATTATATACATACGACTTCGTTCGCGTCAAACAGCTTTATAATATATATATAGTATAGATATTATATATTATATTATAGTATCGATTCCTCAGCAACAGCTCAGAGTCTGAATTTGTGACCGGTTGATGACAATAGGCTTGCTAAGTCCCTAATAGGGTCTATTAGGGACTTAACATAACTGAAAAAATGTTGATGTACAGTCGCCAGCACATCAAGCTATCCCTAACTGTCAAATTTTCCCAATTGAACATGAACCTTCTTTATTCTTATGTATTAAAAGTGGAACATCTATCAGAGAAATTGACATATTGTGGTAGCTGGATGTGCTGGCGTCTGTACTAAAGGTACATCTACTAAGGAACCTGTGCACCTCTGCCTTCAAGTAGACACTTCTAAGACGATAATTATTAGATTTTTTTTTTAAAGAATTTTGCATTGTGGAAATGACAATTTATAATATTTATGTAACAGTCACCGAAACTTTCAATTTCATTCTTATGTAGGTACGAGCAGTAGTGGCCCAGTGGTAACGGCCACGACTTAGGTACGAGTTGTAGGTCGTGCGTTCGATTCCAGACAGGCGCTTTACTGTAAATCATTTCATCACCACTGCTCTCAAAACGGTGAAGGTAAACATCGTGAGGAAATCGGCACGTCCTGGAACCAAAAATGTGTTGTGACATCTACCAACACGCACTGGGCCCGCGTGGTGGATTACGGCCCACTCCCTCTCACAGAGAGGAGGCCTGTGTCCCAGCAGTAGGAACGTAAGTATATAAGGCTGAGTATGTATGTAGGTACAGCTCAGAGAGACACACTCGACCACTGCGTCAAATGCCTCACACGTTAAGGTGCTCTTACACGGGCAATTTTTTGAGAAGTTATTGCTCGGCAACACTAATGGATCAATCTGGATCAATTCAGTGGAGCAATCTGGAGCAACAACAATAAATTGCAGATATGTTTCGGGAATATTGCTTCTGATTGCTCCATAAATTTCATGAGTTGCCGAATATCCAATCGGTTTGGAAATTTTAGTCAATTTTCTTTGTATCTCGGCGGAGGCGGCAGGGGGGGCGTATTGCCTAGTTTTTTAAGTTGCTCCATATTGTATTCTATTGTATGACCGTATCTCTGGCGACAGGTTGCTACATGTTGCCATTGCCCTAAATTACTGGATGTAGTCGTGACGTCATATTGACGAGAATTGACCAGGATGGAGCAATTTTAATTGCCCGTGTAAGCGCACTTTTAAAGTTGCAAATTATCCTTTTTTATATTCTAAACAGTCATCGTATGCGCGTTTTGTGCAATTTGTTTGTTTAGATTATCGAGTAGTAAGCCAAAGTCATCATATTATTACTTAACATCGGTCCTTACTACATTATAGAACTAGCTTTTGCCAGCTTCTTCGCCCGCGTGGAGAATTATCCCACGGGAACGTACAGTAAGGAGTCATAAATGCTGTAGCATACGAAGGGTTATATTTTTATTTTTTATTTTATTTTTTATTGAGAGGAACAGCAAACAGTTACATTATAAGGACTTAAAACTAATTTAACAAAATAGCAATTTGGTTATAAAATAACCCACAACGCTGTCCACAAGTAGGCATAGAAGTTTAAGAAAAAAAAGAGCTAACCGCTAGGAACATTAATAGCAGTACGTGTGGCAAATATTTAATTAAAAGTTAAATGATAAAAAAAGGAATACATAAATAAAGACTATTATTGCATGAAAAAGTAAAGAAATATATAAAAAATTAAGAATAATTTGTTTAAAATTAAAGTAAAAAGGCAACAAAATTATACAATACAATATTACTATATTAAGGAGCACTTGTTGTGATATCTAGTAGGAAATGGCAAATGAGGCTTTTAAATTTACTTATTGTGCAGTTGAAGATATCTATGTTTACAAAGGTACTGTTGTAAGTGTCGACCATACGGCGGACAGGTGAGCGCATGCCTGAGTTAGTTCGGCAAGTATTCAAAGCGAAAAGAGTACCTGCGCGTACCTGCCGCCTGTGAATGGTTCGAGGTACAGCATAGCAAATCATGCTGTTCAGATTTGTGCAGTTAAATTTGTTTCTGACAATTTTATACAGTACTGTGGCTTCGAGGTAATACCTTCTAGAACTAAGGGGGAGGAGCTTGTACTTGTTGAGTAATTGAGAGTAAGATAAGTAGGATTTGTGGCATCTGTAGTGCATAGCACGCAAGAACTTGTACTGTACGTTTTCAACCATTTCAGAATATTTTTTGTAGAAAGGATTCCATACTGACACTGCATACTCTAGCTGTGAACGAACAAGCGCTTTATATAAGCATAAATATGACGAGGTTCTCTTGAAGTCAAGAGTGGACCGCATAATAAAACCAAATAGCTGGAAAGCTTTGCTGACAATTTTGTTAATGTGTGAGTCTAGGCACAGTTTAGAGTCAAGTGTAACGCCGAGGTCGCGAATTAAATTCAGTTGAGATAGAGGCACGTGACAAAGGGTGTAGGCGAACTTAATAATATGCTTATTTTTAGTAAACGTAAGGTAGATGCACTTCGGTAAACTTAGTTTTAATTTGTTACTGTGGCAGTAGTCTGTAAGTCTGTCAAGGTCTTGTTGGACTAAAATGCAATCGTCGACACTTTTGATGGACTTGTAGACCTTCAGATCATCGGCGTACAATAGAAATTCAGTGTTACGGAAACAGTCACCTATATCATTAATAAATATGTTAAATAAGAGCGGCCCAAGGATGGAACCTTGTGGGACACCAGATGTGACTTCGATAATACAAGATCTGTAACCATTGATTACCACCCTTTGACAGCGGTTCGAAATATACGAAGCAAACCACCGTAGCAGATTGCCACGAATTCCGTTAAAGGCAATTTTATTAAGCAGCAGCTCATGGTCCACCCTGTCAAAGGCCTTACAAAAATCTGTATAAACAGTGTCTACTTGCAGGCCCTTGTCAAAACTATCAAATAAGAAGCTGGAGAAAGACAGGAGGTTTGTGGTAGTAGACCGTTGTTTAACGAAGCCGTGTTGCTGTTGTATAATGACATTATGTAAGAGTGGATATATTTCATTATGGACGAGTCTCTCAAAAACCTTTGACAAAGTGGAAAGGATCGAGATCGGACGGTAGTTCTCCACATGACCCTTCGACCCACCCTTATGTACAGGTGTGATGTTTGCACGCTTCCACTCTTTTGGAAATACTCCCTCAGAGACGCACTTATTATAAATGATGACTAACGGTTTGCAGATGTAAGTAGCAGTGTAACGTAAAAAATAAGCAGGTATACCGTCAGGTCCTGGACCTTTGGCAGGATCCAGAGACTTGAGTTCTTTTATGATCTTGTTTTCGTCAAAGCATAAGCTAGAGATAATATCACAACTTGAGGAAGTTTCCGCGGGTGGTTGCCATTGTGACAAGAGTGGCGACGCGGGTTCATAAACGGAGTGGAAGAAATTCGAAAACATGTCGCAGATTACTTCTGGTTCACTGGATTGGGTGTTTTTGTAGTGAACTTTTGCTGGGATGCACGGTTTGTCTTTTCGGTTTGAGACATATGTCCAGAAGTGTTTGACATTTGTGTGCAGGCTATCTTCTACTGATTTTATATACTTAGAAAAGCATTTTCCACACATTTCCCCAAAACTGGCTCTAAGTGTTTTGAATACTTCGTAATCCGATATGTTTCTATACCTCTTCCACTTAATCCAGGCCCTCTGTTTCTTTTTAAATGTATTAATCAAAGGACGCGAGAACCAGACTGGATAGTTGGAAGATCTCGAACAAGTTAGAGGAGTGTGTAGCTTGATAATCTGATCTAGTTTGTCATAGAACAATGATAAAGCATTTTCTGATTTTTCGTGTGTAAGAAGTTCCGGCCAATCGGTTCTCTGTAACATGTCATTTATTTTTTCGTAGTCGGCCTTGTAGAAATTGTATTTTTGTATAGATTTCCTGTCTAGGGGGGGATTTTTAATTTTTATGTTTATGTCACAAACAAATGGGGGGTGATAAACGTCAGCAGGTAGCAAGGGAGATGACTCTTGTTGCACACAGCAGAGTAAGTTAGATAATAAAAGGTCTAATATTTTGCCTTTGGAGTTAAGTGTGCTGTTGTACTGAGAGGCACTTAGAAGGGATATAAAATTATTAAGATGGTCACAAGTCGCAGTTGAACCAGAGCACAAGGGTGAGCTTATCGGGGCATTCGGGATAGCAGACATGTGCCATGTAGCTTCTGGGACATTATAATCACCGGCTACACAGAAGAAATCGACATTAGGATTACACAAAGCTTCGTAAAGTGATTCGAAATGCATTTCATATATAGGTGGGGGAGTTTTAGGAGGTATGTATGCAGCAGCTACGATGTGACGCTTTAGTTTTCTACCACTAGGTATTTCAACAGCAATTTGTTCTATGTAGTTTTGCAGAGGGGTAATGTTGGTGGTAGTGTTTAAGTCTATTTCAGAAGGTCGGAGGATTTTCAGTACAGCTACTAGAACACCGCCACCGTCCAGTTTATTAGTGCTAGCCCGATCGCGATCGCACCTGTACACAACGTAACGCTGGTCAATGAATTCATTATTATTGATTTCCGGCACTAGCCATGTTTCTGTCAATATTATAATATCATATGTTCTGGTGACAATGTTCATATATAAAGCATGCAGTTTTGTACGTATACCCCTACAGTTTTGATAGTATATGGTTAAGTGTTTGTCAAGTTCTGGTAATGGTAGGATATCCAAATGTACAAACATTGTGTGTTTAATAGAAAAGTGCCAAGAGAATGGATGACAAGCAAAATTAATGATAAAATGGATTTCAAGATGCAAACAAGTGAATTTAAACCCAAGAAACAGCAAGACAAGCTCATATCACATAGAGGTAGTAACACAGTTTTACAATAATAATAGCACAGTAGTTTTGAAAGTATTTTTCTTACAATTTTGAGTACAATGAGTAACAGTTGTATTGAGATAAAATGGTTCAAGAGTAAACAGACGAAATTTAAAAAACATAATAAAATTACAATTATTATAAAGAGTAATAACCTCTCAAAACTAAAGACTTGCAGAGCAGGCAAGTTAGTATTGTGAAATTCAACGCATAACGAGTACAAAAAACAAAAGTTGACACATGCAAACATAAGAATATTATTAATACTGTAAACAAAATGTGTGAGATTTGGTGTACCAAATATGATAATATAGTACCTATCGTTACAATTACTAAGCGGGGTTTTGAGTACTGACCGACGGGATTTTGTCACCACTTTTAATTTTTCGGACATCGTCCAGTGTGCGAACTGCAAACGAAGCCATGCCATCACGTTCGCGTACAAGTATTGTTGAGTTCTTAACCCAAACATACTTGAAATCGTGTTGTTTAGCGGCTTCCTTGCAATCCCGAAACAACTGTTTTGTTTTCAGGGTAAGATGTTCATTTAGGTATATTCTAATTGATGACCCTGAAATACCGATTTGATCGGTCTTGAGTTCCTTGGCCAGACGGTATGCGCTCAGGACGTTGTCACGTGTAATTCTTGTACAGAATTTAACAATTATGTTCTTGGGTCTATTGCTAGTTTGCTGTGCGTGTTGTACTCGATGGATAGAGACAATATCTTTCTGTAGTATTGGAAACTTGACGGCAGTGCCCAATTGTTCCATCATGCGAATTAAGTCTTCCCCGCGCCTTTCAGGGACGTTGCAGATTTCAATATTGCAGTTTCTAGCTTGCTGCTCTAAAGAATCAATTTTAAACTCAAGATTTCTAATTAAGTTTTGGGATTGTTCAGAGTTGTGACGGGAGATGATCTCAAGATGTTCTTGAAAGTCTTTATGCTCTGCTGCCTGAAACTGCACGGACAATTTCAATTCGGAAACATCATGAGCCACTGTGCTAACTTGTTCATTTAAGCTGTTGTGTGCGCTACGGAGGGAGTTCATGTCCTGCTTCATATCAGTTATGCTACGCTGGATACTATCATTGAATTTTGTCATGCTGATTTCCATTTCTTCACGCCAGCCACGCAGCGTGGTCTTGATATCAGCTGTGAATTTGGCCATGGCGTGGTCCATGTCAGTCCGCCAACCTTTGAGTGTTTTATTTAGTTCCTGTGATATTATACCAAGGTCGCCAATGTCAGTCGAGTCGGACGCAGCGCCAGCGACAATCGTTGATGTAGAGCTTAATGACGAGTTCGGTGACCAGGGCAGCTGTTCCAAGTTGTCGCAGGACATGTTTATCGCGTCTTCGCAATTCGCGGGGTGAGTAGAGAAATTAAGTGAGATCGATTCGGGGCGGCTCCGCTGCGTGATGTTACTGCAGGGGTGACATTTCCACGCGGCTTTTTGATCGCGAGTATAGCCTGAGTATTGTTGTTCAGTGATGTTAAGGCACTCACAGTGGTATATATCAGCACAAGACTGGCATTTTAGCGCCAATGCACGAGGCCCCACGGTTCCTTTGCAATGACTACAGCTGTTATTCATTTTTGTAAAGTGTAATAATATAACTTCTATGAAAGGAAGATTTTTTGTTTACGGTACCAGTAGCGCCACCTGTTTTTAAGTTATTAGTATGATCAAGTTTGATCGATCACGGATCCAACAGCGATGTTTGTGTCGGTCGTGTGTCAAAAAAGTTACCCGAAGAAATTATAGATGGCGCTATTCTAAATATGTTGCGGCCTGGGTGATTTGCAAAATTGAATGAGGTAATTTTTCTCACAAAGTTGTAAACTGTCTTGTATATCTCAAGATGCACATAAATCACAGAGACTAACTTCAAGAAAACCGATTTTACACTGGTTAGGTAGCACTATGAGGCCTATGAGAGCCGATATTGATGTCACTGAGTTCAGAATATAAGTCACTAGTTACGATGTTTTTAATTCACAGCACAACGTACATACATATTAATGGTATCTTTGAACTGTTGTTTAGAGATTTGCAGTCGGAATATGCACTTAAACTATTTTTAAAATTAAATACACTCGGAGCAAAATACAAGATGTAAACACACGTACAGCGCCACCTAGCGATATATATTGCTATACACGCGCGCTCCAGGTCATACCTACATCTGTGTGTATAAGTGAAGTATCAACACAGCACGCACACCTCAGAACTCACACACTGGCGTCGAATAAAACAAAAAAATACTGTCGCACAGAATACGTAATAACATGACCTTGGTCGGTTCATACTATTGCTTAAATTCACGTTCTCAAATCAAGTTCCGATAGCTCGTAGCGTATTGTCTTCCTAAGAAACTCATAGCTTTGGGTTCAAATCTCGTGATAAGACTATTTATTTTTCTTTTCAACAATAATCTTCATCTGTTATTTTATTATTCGATAAATTAATAAACGAGAATAATAATGTAATAATTATTTTTATTACTTATATTCTTATTTAAATAAAGGATCGAGAATAAAAATGTTTAATAAGTGATTACAAAATGTTTATTCCTTGTAATTTTATGAAGTTTATACATAACTAATAATAACTTCTTGTTAAAATAGTTTATTTTCTCATAAAGAACAATTTATTGAAGTAAAGCAGCTGATTTGTGAACTATGATAATCAGACTTAAAATATTGTATCTTAGTAATATAGGAATTATTGAGGTTAGAGCTATTCATTTTCATTACAAAAAGAAGATTGAAACTAAACCTCAAAATAATTCATATTACGGATATGACACAATATTATTTGAATATTACTAAAATCACAAATTACAATTACAAATATTTATAATTTATCACTTACTGTTAATGTTTTTCCGTTAAATATGGTTTTTGAGCTGGTTTTCGATGATGCAAACCTTCTGCGTGGACTGCAAGGCACGGTTCTTAAAGACGTGTCGAATAATTTAGCTAAATGTCGTTATGAAACCACTTGTTTCATATTCGCTGAACATATGCTGTCGCTGCGTGTCTTTTATAAGCTGGGGTCTTCCACTTTGCTTTCGACGGGCAAGGCTACCCTCTTCCTCATATCTTTTCACCCACCGACTCACAGTATTACACTAAAACATAAAAGGGGTACTGTTAGGCTACTAAGCAAAATACTAATATTACTATTAAGAAACAAAATTATTGAAAATAGAAATTTCACATAAACATTAAGAAAGTACATTTATAATGTTATTTTCATCGTTCAATAATCTAGGAAATAAATTTACTTTGAAATTTTCTATTTAGACCTTATGATATTTATAAAACGTTAAAAAAAATAACTACAAGGATCAGCAGTTATACTTTAATTAGATAAATATTTAATAAAATAATTAAATCATAACACTCACACTCAATCCGGTTTCATTAGATATTTGTGAAATATTAATTCCGCTTTTATGCAGCGTTACTGCGCTGTATAAATGCGGAAGCAAATTTAAATATAGAAATGAAAGCGAATATTATTATATTCGCTTTCATTTCTATATTTAAATTTGCTTATATTTTAAAATGAACTAGAACATCGCTAATAGATAACCAAGAACGTTATATTTAGTCGCGGTGAATGAGTCGTAAGTTAACTACACCTTTGTATCATTTAAATTTATTTAGGTTTCTGTAGGTATAATCATAAAGATTTACGAGTTTAGTGAACAAGACGAACAGAACAAGAAACTACAGTCAAAAGCGATTTTAAAAACAATAAAAAAACTATCACCGCGCGTGGGATTCGAAACCGCGACTCGCTACGCACAAACGCGCCATATACTTTAACGGTTAAATTTATGAAATACAATCATTTGTAAACATATGAGAGTGTGTGTGTGTCTATAGTATTTAAATTACTTATTATAAGAAGGTCATAAGTTAAACCGAAATGTCAATCCATTGCTTTTTGAGATTGCTAGTCCACTTATGACCGGTACTGTATGCACGGCTACACATCAAGCTATACATTTCCACTATAAGCTGATCTCGCATTGTATAGGATTTCCGTATAGTACGAGATCAGCGTAAACTGGGAAATTATAGCTTGATATATAGTGTCCGTATGGATTGAGAAGCCATGTCTCAGATTTAAACGAGGGTACTACCAATATTTAGTAGTAAATTTTCCAAATTTGTAGCCCCGATCCTGAAATTTGTAGTAAAACCCTTCAAAAGTTACAGAACGTTGAAGGTGGCCCCTCAATTCAGACGTCTGGATTGAGGAGCCACCTCAGAACTCGAAAACTAGCCAATGGATATTGCTAAAACTTTGGTAGGAATTAGTAGTGATTATGCTTAATTTGTACAAAAAATATGGGGTTTGTACGGTTGAATTTGAGGTAGCTACAATGCTTTGATTTATCTGAAAAATCCATAAATTTCCTCGCGCTGTTTCTCGGAAACTGATGAAGCAATTAAAATAGATTTTTGGTATTATTTAGTAGTAAATTAGCCAAATTTGTAGCCGCGATCCTGGAATTTGTAGTAAAACCCTTCAAAAGTTACAGGACGTTGAAGGTGGCTCCTCAATCCTGACGGTCTATAAAAAACAAATGTACGTAGCTACTACAGTAATTGATCAAATCGAAGTTTGACTATGCCAATATTTAGTAGAAATTTCTACTAAATATTGGCGTAATCAAAATTCCTCTACATTCAGTATTTCAAAAGATATTAATAATTTTAAAATTCCTAAAGAATTTTCTGTGTAGGGTGACCATAAATAATTCAAACTGCGTTCATAAACAGAACTTTATTTACACATGATTCATTCTTCACCAAATCAGTACATAAATAAAGAAACACAATATATTAAACACAAAGAATAAAAAAAGACAAATAAACTAAAAGCGGATTATCCCAAATTAGCTTTTACAAAATCTCTAAGCATTATCTCTACCGAGATTTTTTAGCTAAATCTTAGTTAAATATTAATGTATTAAACGCACAATTATGTTTTATTTTGTTAGTAGTTCTAGTTAAGTTAGCATGTGATTTCTATTTGCATTGTTTAAATCGCTTAAGTTGATATTTATGTACATTTCGATTCTGATTAAAATTAAAATAAACAATAAATCAATAAATTTGCTCTAAATAATGGTGGAAACCACATGAAACTCCATCTGTCGTTTAGAAGATCTAAGCGGTCACACAGACAGACACAAAAACAATTTTGTTTTAAAACATGTAGGTATAGATAATAAAGATTTAAAATTAGTACATTGAGTGTCTTTGCCTACTTTCAAATTTTAATGATCTCACGTTTTGTGGATTTCTGCCCGGTATCAAATTTTTATAGTAGGTAATAAAACAGTAAGACTCATTACAATCATTCATTACGACACAACTAAAAACCGTATTTTTTATGACATAAGAAAACGGCAAGATTTCTGATACGTTTACGTAAATGTGTATTAAATGTATTACATACAAAAAACTTCCAAAACAAATTCTATAAATGATGGTGAAAACTGGTGGTATTTTAAAATAAAGATTAGAGAAGGCTAGTAATTAATGATAGAATAAGGGGGAATATAGAGATGATGTTTAGAGATTAGAGATTTTATAAAAGCTAATTTGGCATAATCCGCTTTTAGTTTATTTGTCTTTTTTATTCTTTGTGTTTAATACATTTTGTTTCTTTTTTGAAGTAGGTACTGATTTGGTGAAGAATGAATCATATGTAAATAAAGTTCTGTTTATGAACGCAGTTTGAATTATTTATGGTCACCCTACACAGAAAATTCTTTAGGAATTTTAAAATTATTAATATCTTTTGAAATACTGAATGTAGAGGAATTTTGATTACGCCAATATTTAGTAGAAATTTCTACTAAATATTGGCATAATCAAACTTCGATTTGATCAATTACTTTAGTAGCTACGTACATTTGATTTTTATAGACCGTCAGGATTGAGGAGCCACCTTCAACGTCCTGTAACTTTTGAAGGGTTTTACTACAAATTCCAGGATCGCGGCTACAAATTTGGCTAATTTACTACTAAATAATACCAAAAATCTATTTTAATTGCTTCATCAGTTTCCGAGAAACAGCGCGAGGAAATTTATGGATTTTTCAGAAAAATCAAAGCATTGTAGCTACCTCAAATTCAGCCGTACAAACCCCATTTTTTTTGTACAAATTAAGCATAATCACTACTAATTCCTACCAAAGTTTTAGCAATATCCATTGGCTAGTTTTCGAGTTCTGAGGTGGCTCCTCAATCCAGACGTCTGAATTGAGGGGCCACCTTCAACGTTCTGTAACTTTTGAAGGGTTTTACTACAAATTCCAGGATCGGGGCTACAAATTTGGCAAATTGACTACTAAATATTGGTAGTACCCTCGTTTAAATCTGAGACATGGCTCCTCAATCCATACGGACACGATATATAGCCGTGTATACTATCGGGATAAAAAGTATCCTATGTGTTATTCCAGGTTACAAACTATCTGTGTGCCAAAATTTCATGCAAATCCGTTCGGCCGTTGTTACGTGGTTAAGTAACAAACATCCAAACATCTATATATCCAAACATCTAAACATACGAAATTTCACATTTAAAATTAATGTGAAATTTCCTACTAATGTGGGATACCGTTTTGAGAGAAGGAAAATGAACGCCATAATAATCTCCAGTATTCCGTTCTTGGTTCCACCCGAAAAGTATTATACTTACCTACTTTATATATACTGAAATAGTTTATTCTTAAAATAAAATAAAAAATACAAACTAAACCTATTCACAAATTAAAAAATGGCGTCGAAACATTCATCCGCATCGCTGTCGACTGGTAATGTTCCCAAGAGACTGGCAGCATTACCACGTTGTATAGCAATGCTTAGCCGCTGGCCAAGGTACAAACCAGCCCTTGGGTCACGGGAATTGCCGACCAGCCTTTTCGAGTTTTATTATTCAGTTTCATCAGATGCAGTCAAAGAAAGAACTAATAAGCGAAGGTTATAACTGTTATAAGTATGTTTATTTCAGATCAAATTATTCCACATCATCTTAAATAAAAGAACAGCTTTCGTCAATTTTAGAATTACCTAGTTCCTTCATAATCAGCCTATAATGTTCCTCCTGCTGGGACACAGGCCTCCCCTCTGTGAGAGAGGGAGTGGGCCATAATCCACCACGCGGGCCCAGTGCGGTTTGGTAGACGTCGCACGTCTTCAAAGTTTTGGTTCTGACATTTTCACGTTTCCTCACGATGTTTTCTTTTCTATTATACAAATAAAAGCATTTCGCGATAGGTGAAACTAACGGAAAAACTTCCTTAAATAGTATGGTAATTAATGTAATTATACATGTTTAAATACATTATTAGATATTCCAATTGTTTATTTTAAAATTTTATTCTGTGTATTTAGCAAAGCCCTGAAAATCTTCACATTATATACATATAACTCAAGACAAAATTAAATAGAGATAAACTTACAATAATTACAACATATTACACGCTTTTTATTAGCTTCACTTGTTTGTTTGTTTGTATGTATGTTTGTATGTTTGTTTGTAACCGACTCCGGCTTAGGGCGCGATTTTGACCCACTTCAAACGGTCAGATTTCATTTAAACTTTGTAGACTTATCGAGGACCGATGACAATTTAAAAAATTTAAAAAAAACTTAAAAATCACGCTTTTGTAGTTAGCAGAACTAAAAAAATAGTAAATAAACAATAGTTTAAAAACTAAAAAACAGGCTTTAAAAACCAAGTTAAAAATAGAAAATAATTTAGTTCTATTAAAAACCGTGGGGTGCTTGATTATAAAAATACCTCAAAAAGCACCCCACGATTTATAATAGAATTAAATTATTATTTTTTTAGTTTGGTTTTTAAAGCGTGTTTTTGAAACTCAAACTCAAAAGCATTTATTTCAAATAAACCAATTACAGGCACTTTTGAATAGTCAAGGTCGGTGAATTAGAAAGATGAAGCTAGTTGCCCATTCCAAAGCGTAGGTACCTATGGAGAAGAACGGGCAAGAAACTCCATGGACACTCTTTTAAAATCATGGTATTGTTACAAAAAGTTGGTTACATTATTATGTTGAAATTATCAATGTGAGAACGATGTAAAAAGACGTGGACATTAAAGCGTCCGTAATTAAAACAAAAATAAAATAACAATTCAGAAATTAAAATAAGCTGTGGGAGCTAGGAGATGATCAGTCCCAACTGGCGGTGCCCGTTCAAGAACATGACGTGTGGATCAGCACCATTCAGCTCAACCATTTTGAAGGGAACTTAATGATCCAACACACACGCCACCACCAGCGAGACATTTGAGTGAGCATGACATACTCTCAGCTGCCAGGGCACATTCAAGTCAATGAAAGACGTACCCTGTAAATGGTAGCTTTATAGTAGGAACATAGTGGTCACACTTATGCTATGCAATTATACAATACTAGAAGTTTGAATTCATACAATGCAAAGATATCTAGTCTTTTACAATCTTCAGCAGCTCCAACAACGTTTTCAAATGCTAATCAATTTGGTTTATGCTACCTTGTGGAGCAGGACAAGCAGCGTTTAGCCAAGCATTTTTGTCAGCAATGTAATCTCCCAACTTATAATAAGCATGGCTGCATAGTGTGCGTTTTATACAAGATTTAAATTTCATTTCATTCAGTTGGAGTATGTGGGGAGGTATTTTTTTGTAACATTTTAAACAGTACCCCATGAAGGATGAGTCTACTTTAGCCAGTCTGAAGCCTGGTTGAACTAATTGGTCCCTATTTCTAGCTTTTTCGCTCCTTAAATTCGTCCCCGTCTAAAGCTGAAAATCTTTTACACAGTAGTGTGCCTAAATGTAGTCGCTTATTTAGTTTCGAACATGTAACGCCTGTGGATGTAGTTAACATATTTAACACACTTAAGTCTAAAAACACTGGAGATTACTGGGGCATCTCCATTAAGCTTTTAAGTAATATAATCGACATCGTAGCCCCCTATTTAGCTGTTACTTTTAATAAATGTGTTGATTTAGGATCTTTTCCTGACCTCATGAAGAGTAGTAAAGTCATACCATTATTTAAATCAGGTAATAAAAATAACGTTGGTAATTTCAGGCCTATTTCTATCTTACCTGCATTCAGTAAAATATTTGAAAAGTTAATACTCAAGCAGTTGCTAAGACATTTTAATTTAAATAGCCTACTTCATGATGATCAATATGGCTTTACAAAAGGTCGTTCGACTACAGATGCGGGTGTTGCTCTGCTGAAACATATTTTTAACGCGTGGGAAAACTCGCAAAATGCTGTTGGAGTTTTCTGTGATCTCTCCAAAGCTTTTGATTGCGTGCACCATGACACGCTATTGCGTAAACTACGTCATTACGGTGTTCAAAACGAAGCTCTCAATGTAATAAGTTCTTATTTGCAAAATAGGCACCAATGTGTAGATGTTAATGGTGTGAAATCTTCCAGGCTACCAGTTCAGTTAGGTGTACCTCAAGGCTCAATACTAGGACCATTCTTATTCTTAGTGTATATTAATGACTTACCATACTATTTAAAGAGTATCTGTGACGTTGTGCTGTTTGCTGATGATACCTCTCTTATCTTTAAAGTAGACAGGAACAGACAAGATTTTGACGACGTAAACAGTGCACTTTCAATGGTTACGGATTGGTTTACCACAAATAACCTAGTTCTCAATGCCAAGAAAACGAAATGTATCAAGTTCGCCTTACCGAATGTTAAGAATCTAGGACCTAACATCGTCTTAGAAAATGAGGTGCTTGAAACTGTAGACTCGGTAGTTTTTCTGGGCTTAACAGTAGATGCCAAACTTCAGTGGGGATTACATATATCAAGCCTAGCGGGAAGGCTCAGTTCGGCTGCCTACGCCGTCAGAAAAGTAAGACAATACACTGACGTTGATACAGCTCGGTTAGTTTATTTTAGTTATTTTCATAGTGTTATGTCCTACGGCATTCTGCTGTGGGGCAAAGCAGCTGACATTCAAAATATTTTTGTTCTTCAAAAACGAGCTGTTCGAGCCATTTACCAACTAGGTGCTAGAGTTTCTCTGAGAGATTTTTTTAAGGATATTGGGATTCTCACGGTCGCATCGCAATTCATCTTGGCCAACATCTTATATATCAGGCAAAATATACACTTGTATACTAAAAACAGTGATATTCATAATATTAATACTAGAAATAAGGACAAACTACGTGTTCCCTTTCACCGGCTTCATAAGGTTCATAACTCTTTTGTTGGTCTTGGTATAACTTTTTATAACAAGCTCCCCTCTTCTTTGCTAGATTTGAATTTTAATGCGTTTAAAGTTAAAGTTAAATCCACCCTCTGTTCAAAGGCTTACTATTCTGTCAACGACTACTTAAACGATAATAATTGTTGGTCGCTGTGATTAACTCAAGACAATGTTCATGTTCTTTCACCAGTATTAGCTTGACTACTGACAGGTTATATAATTATATTAGTTCATGTGTTGGCTTATTTTATTTGCCTGTACTATGTTTTCAATGTTTTGTTAGTATATAAGCCTGTGCTAGCTGAGATATGGCAAATTTAATGTTTTTGTGTTTCGTAATGTTAATTACCCACTATTGTATAGAATCAAGTTCTTCTAACTTAACAGACAGCTGTGCTGCTGGGGAGTTTGTTGCGCCACTTCTTCTTCCCAGCTAAAGCACTAGGAAGTGGTGAAGGGTGGGCGTTTTGGGGGGACTGTCTTATGTAATTTTGACGTTCAAAAAGTGCTGACTCTCAGCCTAGTTTGAATAAATGACTTTTTGATTTTGATTTTGATTTTAGTCCCAACGGTGTGTCTTTCACCTCTTTTACTGAAAAGATTTAATTTTTTCCTGACGTACATGATGTTCTCATAGATATATTGACAAGGTACCGTCATGATATTAATATTTTTGAAAAGTTCCCTTAGAGAATCTCGCCTACGGAGGCCATATATTGCCCTGATGGCTCTTTTCTGCAGAATAAAAATAGACTCGATATCTGCAGCCCGTCCCCATAGTAAAATACCGTAAGACATGACACTATGAAAGTAACTGAAATAGACTTTTCAATTTTTTAAACTATAATTTTTTTAGATACCAATTGAATCTAAACAGTGAAATTATAATACTAAGTTTTCCTTTAACTTTTTGCGAGCTGTGGTGATAAAATAATTTACACAAGCTAATGCGATTGTGTGTTCGAATCTACGAACAACAACCACAGATTTCTTGTATGGACCGAAATAAAAAATCAGCTGATCCATACATTGCGTCTAGATATGCGAACTTAAATGTATGGGTCAGCTGATTTTTAATTTACGATTTCACAGTCGATCCCATAGTAAAAGTTGTTCATGATGATGAGTAGTGCAATTACCCTTTTAAAGGATTAAAACGATAAAAAAATAAAGGCTATCGCTATTTTTTTATCGTTTTGGAAAACGCAATCGACATCTCAATACCAATAAAAAGCCAAATTAAAAAGTTAAGCCTACAAGCGTCGCTGCGTTAATTAGCAGCGAAAGTCGCACGCATCGCTCGTCTTGTAGGACTCGACCCGTCTGAACTAAACGCAGGCAATTGTTACAGCTGGCATTATACTACCAACGCGAAGATGAAAGTTGATTTCTAATTGTATTAATAAAAAAATATAGCACTGAAAACCCAAGATGCACAGTCTTGAACAAAAGTAACACTCAAAACTGTCCCCAATTATGCGTTGGTGGTAATAGTTATAATAAAACACATTCTTTTGTAAATTCAACCTTACACGCATATTAAGGTGCGCTTACACGAGCAACTAAAATTGCTCCATCTTGGGCAATTCTCGTTAACTATGACGTCACGACTACATCCAGCAATTTAGGGCAATGGCAATATGTAGCCACCTGTTGCCAGAGATACGGCCACACAATATGGAACAATATGGAGCAACTTAAAAAACTAGGCAATGCGCGCCTCGCGCCGCCTCCGCCGCCGGCCGGTTCTTCTCGTAAAAACGAGACGTAGTTGGCAACTCATGCAATATATGGAGCAATCAGAAGCAATATTGCCGAAACACATCGGCAATTTATTGTTGTTGCTCTAGATTGCTCCACTTAATTGGTCCAGATCCATTAGTGTTGCCGAGCAATAATTGCTCAAAAAGTTGCCTGTGTAAGAGCACTTTTAGGTCGCTTTCCAAATTAGAAAAACAGCGCTATGAGCACTCACACCAATAATTTACGTTCCGTTAAAAGATCTCACGATCATGACAGCTAAAAGCTGTCATTTTTATTAACAATACGGAACGCTAGTGATCGCGCTAACAGTGCTCACTCAATGTTAAAACCTAGCTACACACACCATATAAAACTTGTATACACCACAAATTTCGTCTTCTTACACTATTTCTAATAAATCTAAGTTAGCTAAAGATATGATACAACTGATAGCGCTCACGGTGATATTAGTATAACGCATGTCATGACGTCATCTATGACGATTCACGAGACATCGTTCTCGCGCTCACGCCAATTCGGAACAACGGGTGTTAGCACGCTCAAATCGATATTATTGCAGCTCGGAACGTAGCCTTATAGTGGTTTTTACAAAGCAATGTCCAAAAAGACTGACTGAAAGATGACTATCGATACCATTGACACCTGCGCACATTGCACCCTATTTATGCGGGCAACTTTATTATTTGGTTTATTAGTCGATTCGCAGGAATTTACTCGCCCGAAGCGAGCGAATGACAAAAAATATGACATTATATTATTTTCTATTGGCGGTGATTTTTTTTTATATAAAGCAGCAGTGGCCCCAGTGTCAATGGCACCAACTTACAACATTTACATTATGCCTTTTTAACCCAGGCAGTCAGTTAACATTGCGCAATTTATTTCATTACCAGTTGGTCCCTAAAACGGTTAAGACATCGTAAAAAAACCGTGCCCTTGAACCAAAAATTCGAAGACATGTGACATCTACCAACCCGCACAGGGCTCGCGTGTTCGTCAATAGCCCACTCCTGACAAACCAGTATGGGCAGATTATGTAATATTTAACCAAGATCCCATTGTTCCAGATTTATATAACCTCTTATACCGAAGCTACTCCACAGCACACGCTATGTCCCACCACTACCAGTCAATAGCGCCATGTCAACGGTGAAACATGAGGTACCATGGCGCCAAACGTACCACAAACATAGAGGGCAGTCCAACGTCACACGAACGAGGCAGAATGCGACACAGACAAGATGGCGGCTCAGCAAATGGTTGATACCGCTCGTTATTTTGAATGTGGCGGGGCCTGTTGCTGGTGAATGTAGGTATTATTGATTGTTTTTAATATTATTTATGATAGAGCCCTGTTTATATTTCTTAAATTGCTCGTTTATATATGATAGAAAAGGGACAAGTAATCTTATGAAAGCCAAATTACTTTTGACGTTCAAAAAGAGCTGACTCTCAGCCTAGTTTGAATAAAAGACTTTGATTTGATTGACTGCCTAATTTTAGGCCCTCCAAATATTCCAGTCCATTTGTGAAAAAACTGAAAATGTCGTGAGGAAAGTATTGAGTAATAAATGTCGATGGCTATAAGAGTAGGGGGGGGGGGGAAAGAAACGATGGATGGACTGTGTGAATGATGATATAACCCTCCCGATTTCAAATTACAAAAAGAATGTATCCACCGCAAAATAATTGAGTACATTTCTGTCTAAGTCAACAAATGTGAAATAATTATTATTCCTACTAACGAATTATGAATGCTCAATCTTGACATGTTAATTCTTATTTTTCTTTTTATTTAATTAATCACTTGATACACTGTATTTATTAATTAAATTACCTACATCAAAACTAAAGGTGTGTACAAATAAATACAAAAAAAAAAGGACACTTAGGCGTCGAAGTATTCGTCCGCATCGCTGTCATCAGGAAACGTGCCCAGAAGACTGGCAGCATTCATTCTTATTATATTTTACTCAAATGTAGTCATGTATTTTTTCAACTTTTATAATATTTTGTCTTGTTTACTCCATCCTAATTTAAATGCTTAACCTTGACATGTTAATTTATTTTGTTCTATTTTCTTTAATTTCATAATTAATTTTTCATCATTCATCATTATTTTCTCTATTCTTATTGTGTTTACACTTAATTATATGTGCATGCTGTGGTCTCCTGTAATTGAAGGAGCACACGTAATAGTACATTATGATATAAGTGCGGTAAGTTGAAAATTACAGCCGAGGCGATATTGCTAGCCCGAGCCGCAGGCGAGGGCTACAAGAAAGCAGAGGCTGTAGTTTTCGAAGCGTCGACGTATGTCATACGACGTTTTATAGCATATTTGCGAGGAAATAAATAAAAGTCAGACTTTCCTAAACGAGTAAATCTTTTCACTTGTTAAAGCAGTTAGAAAAATTTGAACAATTTGTAAAATTGATTATTAGTTGTTCACAAATTAGCGATGCGCGCGCATCAGCGCTTTTTTTTGAAGGCAAAGGCACAAAAACAGCCCGTTTATCTAATGAAGTAAATTAATATTTTTTTTTGTTTTTGTTACAGATAAATGGTTGTAATTTATTGTCAAAACTAATTAAATTAAAGAATTAAATGTTTATTTTTTTATATTTTATCTCTCTCTTCTCTTCTTTATTTAGTAAAAAAAAAATGCTCAAATTCAACCAGGAATCACTACAAAATTATTTTATACCTCACAAATAAATGAAAGACTTCTGCTATAAAAAATGTCTCCTCATCTTCCAGCCATAACAAGCCGTATGCTAGCCTCGATCCTGGGTTATCCTAGTACCTGTAACTTGGGCTCGGAAGTGCAACCCTGTACCCTGTCGCTGACATGTTGGTTTCGAGGAGGCACCAGGGTCAGGGGCTGTGGCGGGAGCTGGCTGTTCTCATGCTGCGTGTCCAATGAGCCGAATAGAAATGATGTGCTGGATAACAGGTAACTAGATACCATCTTTTGTTTTTTGCAAAAAGGCGTAAAAAGTCTTAGCCAGTAATTTTTCCACTACAGGTCCAATGCCAGTTCTTATACAGAGATGATTCAATCCAGCAGGCTTAGCATGACGTTTTCTGTTTCTACAAAGAATAGACAGTGCTTTTTCAATACAAAGTGTCATTTCGTTTCTCCATTTTTGACATCGCACCGTAGATATCCTTCTACAATCTCATATTTTGTCTTTCGTTTATAACGATCTTTGTCTAGGTCCATAAAAATGTAGACTATTTTAGAAGAATATTTCTTCCCAAACTGTCAAAATCACACTGACAACAAACTTTCTACTCGACGGCCACAAAGTATATACGATTATCTACACAATCATGATTCGTTTAGAACGCATGACTGTGATAATTAATGCAAGAACATAGCTATCTTCTCCTATTGGTACATCATTTAGTTAATAGTCACGTCTATTCTTCCGTCGACAAATCGGTGCTCGTGCTAAGCCTGCAGAGGTGTTATTGCGTAACTTTTGAACATATAAAGTAATGTATCATCAATAACCTTCAAAATTCTGCAGATTCTGATTGATACTGTGCTACGCAATCATGGTGCAGGTCCGTTTCACAATGGCCCCTATTTTAGTAACACCTGAGACCATGTTTGATTTTCTTCCTCTTGTGTACCTACCTTATTAGCCATGAATTAGGTTTATGACACATTCGATTCGTGATCAGGGTGTCTCCCGAAACACGAAGTCCGTCGTTTCGGTCGAAGTAACGGGCGTTTACAACTCCGTATCACTTACGCACAGACGCTTAGTTTGGAGCCCGAACTAAGAATGAATGACAGCACGATTCGACAGCTGTCCCTACTCCCGATATGTTTTTGCCCGTCCAAAAAAGTTAGTTAATTGGCTGTAGGATTCACTAAGAAGTTTCGAACTACTTTCGGACGGGCCCTTATCTTCGTCGACGGAGTTAGAGAGTAAGCCCCCAGACACTGCCCTGCAAATTGCATAAAACATGAGAAAATGTTAATGTCGCGTGCTAACCCGGCCGAGCTGCCGCGGAGGTCTATTAATTTGTTATTGAAGTCGGAAGCCTCTTCTATCTTAAATAACAAATCAATAGGTCAGAATTTTGGTGACCCGGAGGTCACCAAAATTCTGAAAATCATAATGTATACCAATGTATGTTACTGTTAAGGAAAAACATGTATGCTCTTGTTATTTTGTTTTTTACCATCTTTTTACAGCAAATAAATATTATTCTATTCCCATAAATATATACTTAAATATAATATTATAAAGCAGAAGAGTTTGTTTGTTTGTTTGCTTGAACGCGCTAATCTCAGGAACTACTGGTTCGTATTGAAAACTCTTTTACTGTTGGATAGCCTATTTATCAAGGAAGGTTATAGGTTATATAACATCACGCTAAGACCCTTAGGAGCCTAGCACAGAGAAAAAAAATCACGACTACGAAGTACCCGCACAGGCAGGCGATTCGTAGCAACGGGTTGGGTCGGGAGTACTCGGGGGAGCAAGAAATTTGACGCAAACGAAGTCGCGAGCAGAAGTTAGTTCTAAATAAATCTATAGCACACAAAACCCTCCATCGTTCCAGTATCCCAGCATCAGACTGGAAGTACAAGGTGGTGCCTCCGCAGCTGCGTCATGTGCCGCAGCGCAGCGTGGTGCCAGCCAACGTGTTTCGGAGACGAGCTGATGATGATGTGCCGCAGGTACAGTTAAAAGAAGTTGGTACTTCGATTTAAACGTCGTAGAATAGTTAAACGTCTTCATGTATCAGTATAGGTACAAGTATCTCTTGGGCTCGACGGACCCACTATTCAGTAATAGTGGGTCCGTCGAGCCCAAGAGATACTTGTGAAAAAAGTCCGATGAAACTTTAGCCTATTTGGGTAGGTTTACATTTCGGTTCTAAGGTCCTCAGGTGTCTTAACTAAAATGGTGTAAACACTAACATTCAGCTTTTAGGCTTCAGCGTCTGCCAACAGCCATCAGTTATATCTTTTGTTTGACAATGTTTGTTATGGCGGTCTGTTGGGAATAAAACCCAACATAACACCCAAAACCTTGCTCGCGATCTGCACGCGCAGGTGGCGTGAGCAACGCGTCATCGTCGGAACCTTGAGGGCGGCGCGGCGGCGATATGGCTCGGCCTGACGACCACTCGCTTCCACGGACTCCCTCGCGACGACGATTCTTCTCTCTAACTTAATTATTAACTGTTTGTCCGGGAAAGCTTATATTAATAAGGCGACGGCAATAGACCATTGCCTATGTATATACAGTCCACTCTTTTATTACTCCCCGCGCTAACATTGGTCCTTCGAGCCGGATAGCACGTTGGAAATCGAACCCAACACAATACCTTGCGCGGGCTCCATCTAGATCGCCATTACAAACATTGAGAAACAAAGCTGGTACTCTCACGAAGACCTTACATCTTCCTACTATTGCTTTCCAGATAGACTGTGGCCTTTCTTCAACGAAGATGATACAGAAGAGAATCATTGGCGGCAGAGAGGCGAGGTTCGCAGAGTTCCCCTGGCAGGCGCATGTCAGGATCTCTGAGTTTCAGTGTGGTGGGGTGCTGGGTATGTTGATGAGTTTATTTTGAAAATTATTAGGTAAAAGACACATCACTATGTAGGTATACCAGATCTCCCAAGGACATACGAATACGCGATGGTCAAATCTGAATAAAGAGCCGTTTTAATCATCGAAGTACTATTTTGTAAAATGAAATAGCGCCAAATGACGAAATGCCTGAGGACGTGTTTCGGCGGACTAATCAATGATCGGAGAAATTACAATAGTTTGATTGAAATCATAATTATTCAACTCCATCTAATTAATACCTTTAAACGAGCAATTCTTGTATACATATATGTACATATACAATCTGAATCTCGGAAACGGCTCTAACGATTTTCATGAAATTTAGTATGCAGGGGGTTTCGGGGGCGTTAAATCGATCTAGCTAGGTTTCATTTTTAGAAAATGCCAAACCAAAAAAATAACCTACCGAAGCTCGGTCTTCCAGATATTGTACATAATTTTAGCCTTAAGTATGGGCTGTCTTTAAGTATCGATTTTACTCTAGTCAGATTTTTGTTTCAGTGTCTCGTTGGTACGTTGCTACAGCAGCGCACTGCGTATCACGAGCGCGACCTCGCGA
This sequence comes from Polymixis lichenea, assembly GCA_949091785.1. Lineage (NCBI taxonomy): Eukaryota > Metazoa > Arthropoda > Insecta > Lepidoptera > Noctuidae > Polymixis > Polymixis lichenea. The sequence goes on along the minus strand of OX420958.1, from coordinate 9,306,517 downwards.
CATCGCCGTGTGGCTGGGTGCCTTGGATACCAGCGCTGGTGCACATACTGCTAGGAAACTTGGGTGAGAAGGGAAATGCAGCATTAGGTGGGGTTGGGAAGGTTGTAATGTTCTTGGAGCCGAAGTGTTCCCAACGAGACTGGATTATGATCTGAACTTTCGAAGTCGACGCCCTATGTGGTTTTGTTTTAGACAAGACCATGAATTATTGTTAAGCAACTGAAAAAAAAAAGTTATTATAAATGATAAAGCAATCTGTTGTAACTGTAACCAATGACGTATTATAAATAGACGCGTCATACACGAACATTAGAGCACTCAAAAACAGAGTAAACCATTAATGAAGCTACCTACTAGTTCCTAGTATATACAAACATACAGTGCGCGAAGAACAGGAAAGACCCATACCGATTCCTGTTCTTAGAAAGAGATAAACATATATATTTAGTTACGTCACTAGTGTGCCGCCGCCGCCGCGTCACTGGATGGCAATTACCTTAAAATCAAAATCAAAATCAAAATATTTTATTTCACATAAACCTGCAAGGGCACTTATGAAACGTCAGAAGCTAGGTGCACGGTTCCAATTTGTCGCTTCCTATGGAGAAGAGCCGGCAAGAAACTCCACGGTTACTCTTAAAAAATAATTGGGTTTTACAATGTTTTCAAATTACAGTATAATAGGTATGGGAGGACAGTGCAGGCCGGTCAATAAGTACCAGGTACTTAGATAAATGAAAATGTGGAATAGAAAATCGTCTATAAATCTAGTCTGTAAGGCCTACAATGCTCTCCCATTCACAATATGTAAAAGAATCTACATTAGTAAGATCAACCTATTTAAACCAAGTGACATGATTTTCATGAGAATCACTAATAAATAGTTGATATTTGAAGCGATGTATAATGTCAAAAATTACGAGAATTACATTACACTTACATTTATATTGCCAATATTGAGCGCCGGTAACGAGTCTAAAGGTAGTATTTCATTGGTTGAACTACAATACTTCATCGAATGTTGTCTCCTGCAGTGGCAAAACTATGGTGGGGTAGGCAGGGCAAGAGCCCCGGACGCCTATAGAAGGGGGACGCAAAAAGTCGCCAATGATTAAATTTAAAAAAAACATCAGTAAACCATTTCATTCTGTTACCTATGTATATCTACGAAATTTGAAGAGCCACTTGAATATATTGTGCTGCATGGGGATGAAAGCGTATTTCCAAATCTGCCTAGTTCTATTCAAATTCTCATAAAATTGCAGCATTGCAAGTTGAAATGATTACCTTCGTTATTGAAGGCTATAATTGGTCAAGAAAGGTTATGCGACCTAGCTTTGATAACTAACGAAGAGGCGCAATTGTGATGCGTGCCCATGGCGCCATTTTCTATTGGTACGCCCCTGAGCCCTGAGACATAATACATTTCTGTTAGCGTTCACGCCAAACGCTACGCCAAAATGTATGGGAATGACATTACCTGCGGAAAGGACACGAAGTAATCTTGCTATAGGCAATGTCATTCCCGTATATTTTGGCGTAGCATTTGGCGTGAACGCTAACAGAAATGTGTTTTGTCGAGGCCTGCTGGTCTCGTCCTGACTACCATCTAGCTAGAATTCAGCATATTGTTGTGACAATGCATCTTTGCATTGAGCACATCAGCCAGAGTAAACATGTACATCAAAATTAGAAGTATCTACCCTAAAAATACAATGCATAAAACAATTTCTCTTTTTACAGGGTCGTGCAAAAAGTCCTCCACCCACTCTTCCAATTCCGTATGACTCAACCCGACCGCTACGACATAGCGCTCCTCAAACTGTCCCGACCTATCACCTATACGACCCATATCCTGCCGATCTGCCTGCCAGAGAGAGACATGGAGCTACGAGGCAGGGCTGGTGTGATCGCCGGCTGGGGCAAGACTGATGCGAGCACTGGACATACTGGAACTAATATGCTGAGATCTGCGACGGTGCCTATACTTAGTAAGTCGCTGTTATGTTTCTGCTTGTGGTTAACAAATACAGTTGGACAAAATCAAAAAAGTATATAGTACAATATATTTGGATCAATACTGTTTTTTGCAGATATCATTTGCATAGGCACATTTAAATATGGTAGGCATAAAAAAATACAATTTGTTTCGTCCTCAGGTAAAGAGCAGTGCATCAACTGGCACAGAAGTAAGCAGATCGCAGTCGAGATTCACTCCGAGATGATCTGCGCTGGTCATTCAGATGGACACCAGGACGCTTGTTTGGGTAATCATCTATTTATCTATTGAAAAGCATAAGCTATATGGATACTTGTGTCCGAAATAAGGTTATTCTATTCTAAAAGGGGGTTATTTTGCTTCACGATTGTATTGGTCTATAATCCTACAAATAATATGAATCTGAAAGTTTGGATATTTGTTTTTCAATCACGCAAAAACGCCCAAACGGATTAGCATAAAGATTGGCACACAGATGGTATATATCAGTCGTTTTTTGCATGATCGACAAACATCTAAACATATCAATTTTCACATTTATAATATTACCTAGTATGTCTAGGTTCAAACGCCATACTGCTAAATTGTTGAGGTAAGAATTTAGTATCGTTTGGAAGGAGGGGGGAGTGGGAGTGGGGGAAGGGAAGGGTGTGCATGGCACCACTCCCATGCAAAGGTAACTCACCGTTTCCGAGAGAAATATTTTTTTGTAACCTAACCTCAAAACACTTGTTGCCAAAAAGGCGTAGTTGTAGTTGGTCTAAAAAAAAATAACCTGTCCGAGTCGGGGTGTCCCCAGTCCCGAGCGCGCTTCGCTCTTTCTTGCATCTAAGTTCTCCTAGTAGCTCAATGGTTTAAAAAAAAACCACGAAAGGGATAGCGGGGTCTGTGTTCGCTCGCTTCGCTCGTTCAATAGACCCCGCCATCCCCTTCTAACCTAACCTGTCCGAGTCGGGGTGGCCCAAGTCCCAAGCTCGCTTTTAGTTGACTTGAGGTTAGAAACTTATTTTATAATTTTCTCGAAAAATATGCATTACCTTTTAATAAGAGTGGTAGCGTTATAATTGGGGACCCAAGCCCTACCAGTTTTCACCATTTTTACCCCCAACTCTTGCCAAAGGATACTAGATCCAAACCCCGGAATGACCTACGATTTTGGCACGGCCCGGAAGAACCCAGTAAACTCCTACAAGCAATCATTGATATTCCCTTTCATCTTACAGGTGACTCCGGCGGCCCTTTAATAGTGTCAGACAACGGGCGCTACTACCTAGTCGGCATCACGTCTGCAGGCTTCGGCTGCGGGGTAGACCACCAGCCTGGCATCTATCACAACGTGAAGGTCACCAGCACTTGGATACGAGGAGTCGTGTCTGAGCATATGAATTATATTGACTTTTAAGAGGGGCTAAAAGAGTGTATCAGGCTGAATGGGGGTTTTCCACTACAATCTAAGCATTAAGCATAACAAAACGCAAATGACAGCAGCTGATTTTGACACACACAAATGGATGGGAATTTTGTTAAATAAATCCAGTACTTAACAAAGTAAAGGCAATCCATGGACAAATTCTTGGTACGAGATACTAATTGTACAAAACCGATAGTAGTGGTGAATTCAGAGGATTTTAAGTGACTGAATTCCCTTTTAAAGTATTTGAAAGAGCCATGGAAGTTCTCGCTCAAGGCTTTATTGAACACTTATCGAAAACTGGTTTGAACACTTGTTGTTATTCCATTATTGATGGTTCTCCAAACCGTGTTTCAGCCATGGTGACCAATCTCAAATTAGACTAGCCTTTCGGTACGGGAGATATTATAGTGCACTCTCCCTTCCCTCACTCTCATAGTCCGATGGGACGGCAATCCGACACGACCGGCGAGTGATTAGGCAGTACTTCGGAAAGCTCGTTAAACCTTTGGTCCTGCCAATGGTATAACATGCTTTCCGAGTATTACTAAGTAATTCCTAATGTAAAAACCCAATAACACTTTGCCCGACATGCGAATCAAACTCAGGACTCAGTAGTCGTGCTTACAACTACGAGAACAACAGAGCAGTCAACCATTATTAGGGACAATCTTACTCATTAAGCCCTGCTGGAATGTCCCTAATAAAGGAAGATTCTATACTTATTGAAAATGTAAATTAATTATCTAATATAAACTGCAAATGTTATTTATTTGATTGTATATTTAAAACTTGTGTGTTATATCTTTAGTAAGCGATCAGGCTTGATCAAATCGACCCTGGGGGCTGATTCTGAACCATTATTGCCAGGCAGTAGGTACCTAGTTATCCCTACATCAGTGAGTGATACATCCATACATGATCAGCTTTAACGTTTCAAGTGTTGGACCTTGGCTACTCTGTGTGAGGGAGTGGGCCGGCATGGAGGATACGTGGGCCCATGTCACCGTGTAATAACAACTAATGGTCTTACTGCCTGGCAAATAGAGTTCATATTATTTTAGCCTCCTGATCGCGCTGTGAATATACCTGACTTGCCATTTCCATTCTGATGTAAAAATCATAATCTCTTGATTTGATCTCCCTTTTAATTAATTTATGTATTTTAACTCTAAAGTTAAGTAATGTGTAATTGTTTCAAAAAAAATTGTTGAAAAATTTATTGCATTTTTATTTGTACCTTTCGTAAAACTTGATTGAACTGTCACAACGTGAATTTGTTCGATATGTAAATGTTTCTGTTGTGCTACAACCTCAGGCGTACAGCATTTTTGAACAATGATTAATAAAACTATAAAACGACAGCAAACCCAAATTCACTACATTTTACATCACGCCCTTTACTTGGTCTTTAAAGCCTCTCAAAAATAAGTCAAGAAAACATCAATCCCTATAATCTACTACGCACTACGCATAACAAAACGCGAATGACAGCAGCTGACTGATTTTGACAGTAACACACTTGTTGACATTGACAAAATAATACATTGTTTTCACCGTACACAGAGAGTTTTCAGTTTTGAATCATTAAAACCATTAAAAATGCCATTAATATTAATTTGTGGTACACCGGTGAGTGGCAAGACATCAAGAGCAATAGAACTAAAAGATTTCTTTGTAAATAAACACGGAAAAAAGGTGGAAATCGTATCAGAAGACGAAGCTATTGTAAAGTTAGGTTATGAGAAGAACTCAACATATTTGGACTCGCAGAAAGAGAAAAGGGTGAGAGGATACCTTAAATCAGAGGTATTGAAGCTCATTAGAAAGGACAATGTCGTTATATTGGATGGAAGTAACTATATTAAAGGTAAAAACATTACTAAAGTTGACAATCTATTGCACTGTATTTTTATGCAAATACTTGTTTAAATAACTAGAAGTAGGAAACTAGCCCGCTCTGGGCCCACGTGGTGGATTACGGCCCACTTCCTCTTCTTCCAGACAGTCCAAGAAACATTCTAAAAATATTTACTATAACTATTCTTAGTTCCAAAGGAATTTTCCAGTTGAATTCTTGATTCAAGCAGAAGCATTTCAAAGTTTTCAACATGCCATACTTTAAAATCGAATTGCTCAGAGAGTTTGCTTTATATAAAATGAGGCTCAGGTTGATCTCTTCTATAGTTGTCACGCCTTAACATGGCACTCGCCAATATCTCTCCATAAGTACCCAAACAATAAAGTATGTATGGATTTTCGTAATTGGAACATCTATCAGATCACGATAGATATATAACTCTGGCCATTAACTGATATTATTTGAGTTTTTTAAGTAACAAATGCTAGAAAATTTAGCTGGGTCAAAGACCGCTATTGCTATGCTAAAACATCGTCAAGTATAGGTATCGCTCAGGTACTCTTAAAAGCAAGCTTATGGAAGACAGAAGGAGAGTTCATTAGTTTCTTAGCATAATCAGCCTACTTGGAACAGTGACGAAAGAACCACATAACATGATTCCTGCCGGCTTCCTTTCGGGAATTCGCATTGGCAACTCTATCGCTATTTAAAAAGGCACGTCAATATAGTAGCTAGGTTCTATTATCAAAAAATATATGTAGTTACACTAAAGTTATTTAATTCACCATAACATTCAAGCAAGCAATTAACCCAGCGCCAAAACATCATAATCGGGAACTAAAAATTCAGACAACAGCGATCCCGTAATGATGTCACTTTAGATCACGTGGTACCGCTAGATATGGACGAGAGCAAGCCGCTGTACAACGGGTTATGACAGAGAGATATATAGAAAATGCATCAGCGAGAATGAGATGGAGATATATTGCACATTTTATTTGGTTTTCAGCTGTTAAATTGTATTGTATTCAATTCTTTTAACATTCCCTTATTAATTTTAGATTGATAGTAAGTATTCTTTATTGATAAGTCAGTAAGTTAAAGCCGACGTTTGGGCTTCGGCTTCTCTCTGAGAAAAAAATTACGCCTCGCTGCTGGCCTATAATGTTCCCACTGCTGGGACTCGGGGCCTACTTTCTGTGAGAGGGAATAAAACATCAAAAAATAAACAAGAACCATTCTAACAGCTTATAAGTCGTGGCCGTTACCACCTGGCCACTACTGCTCTCTTCAATGAGTTTGTCAATTTGTGAATTTCAAATGTTGCTAATACCAACGGTCTCCATGGCGCACTCACTATAATCCACCGGAAGGATTAAATGTGGAAACCAAACCCTCTAACGTAGATCATAGACACGTTGCTAACATTATTGATTGTCGTGTTCCAGGCTACCGCTACGAACTATACTGTGCTTCAAAAGCTTCAAAGTCAACACAATGCACAGTATACACTATCAGAAACCATGATGAAGCATGGGAAGCTAATCTGAACAGGCAGAGTGATACAGAAGGAAATACAGAGGCAAAGAGGGATTGTGTTCCTTATACTGAAGAGGTGTTTAATGCTTTGACTAAGCTAAGGTAAGACGATTTAGAATATGATTACAGTAGCTAGCTTTATGTTAATTATTCCTACTCAAAGAATGAGAAATTCATTCCACATTTTCATGTATAAAACCTGCTTTCTTTCGCCCATATTTCTGTGAAATCTTCCCCAAGCCTGCCAATCATGTCTATTATACTTAAATAATATATCTACTTAATTAATTCAACATTAAAAAAAAAACAACAAATTACAAGCTTTTGTGCAATACTATTTTAGCCTGAAGTTGGTTGAAGCTGAAACACAGTAAAAAATCCCGCTGCAACTTTTTTACATCTCGAACGTAGACTCGCACAGACGTAAAAATATCGCAGCGTGATTTTTTTCGCACTGGTTAGCGCCAAGAATTGAAATTCGAACAGTGTTTTATGATGCGCTGGGATGCACTCCGTTGCATTCTCAACGCTCGTTTCACCACCGAGAGTTGAAATTCCAGTGCGCAATATTTTCACTTGCGTGTGTACGTACTTTATTCTAAATATATATGAATATTAATTATATGTATTCTTTATACATACATATATGAGTACGTAAGTGCAATTTAAAATTGTAGTATTAAGGGTGTGAGCCTGGAGATCTGTAACACAGGTGCCGAACCCAGTATAGACTCCAGCTGTCACAAAGGTACCATGATATACCAAGATATCATGTACCAAACTTGTAACCTTTTTGAGAGAAATAAATAAATAATTATAAATATGTTTCAACTTCAGCCATCTTTGAAAGTGTTGCACCAATCCACCAAAAATATGATGTTATGATTTATACTTAGCTCGTAACTTTTCCAGGTTTGAAGAACCAAACTCTAACAACAGATGGGACAGTCCACTGTTCACAGTGCAGCCGACAGATGAGTTGAACGTAGAAGATGTATACAAAGTACTGTTCGAGAAGAAACCGCCGCCTCCTAATATGAGTACACAGAATGTAAGTATGGCCCTAAACTTTTATACAAGGAGTAACAGACTAAGCGCAAGTCCTTAAACTGTTCATAATTGACTACTGAATCGATTTCAGTGACATTTAATATAGGTATTTTTTTCAAAAATTATGTATTTTGCCAGACTGACCGCCGATTGAGCCGAAGAAAATTAAATCTTATTTTAAGGCAATAAGACTCAATTTTAAATGCATAAAGTAATGCTAGGGTCAACACTATTTTCTTAATAACAATGTTAGTGTAAAAGAAAAAACTATTGGTCATTGTATTATGCTTTTAACTCAATATCCTAATTGGTGTGTACGAGGTCTTGCGTCACACATCGTCTACTACTAAGGGGAAGACTAGACTATACTAGTAGTATAAAAAAAATTACAAAATCAAAAAACCCGACTGCCTAAAAAGTGGAGGTCGTCATTGTACGAGAATCAACACAAATGAGGATAATATTTTATATAAATTTGTGCTCATTTCTCTGATTAAGATTTTACTGTAAACGAAAGTAACTTCTTATCTAGGAATACAAACTCAGGTACTATAAGTTTTTTTTTTTTGTTGTGTGGGATACCATCACACAACTTCCCCCGCTCTGGGTGGAGCGGGAGACAGACAGGCGTCAGACATTTTCTGACCAAAACCCACCCGTGTTCCTTCAGTTGCCTGTGAGCCGGTATCTGTTTCTTCGAACAACCCACAGTCCTGACAGCGGGTTACCTACCTGCCGTCAGGGGTGCGGGTTCTTCGAAATTGACAAATTAAAGAGAAAAGATGGGAGAACGTCGCTGGCCTTTTTAGACTGTAGATTTGTAGATTATTTTCTAGGCAGTCGGTTTAATTAAAAAAGATGGAAACAAGAAACTTGTTTTAAAAAGTTGACTATTAGACTGAATACTGTAAGCAATCTCATGCAGTTGGAGGCATCTTCTTAAATCACTACATAGTATAAAACAAAGTCGCTTTATCTGTCCCTATATCCCTATGTATGATTAAATCTTTAAAACTACTCAACGGATTTTGATGCGGATTTTTTTAATAGTTTATATGTATAATACACCGACCTCCACGCGGGCGGAGCCGCTGGCAAAAGCTAGTTTACCAATAAAGACCTGTATTGCCTCCGACTGCATGAGATTGCTTATAGTATTCATAGTGGTCGATCAATTGATATTCGATTATTTGGTACGCCCAACAAAAAGCCATTTTTTACATTCACCCATTAAATCACCACCATTTTTTCCTTTTTCCAGGCACCATTAACGTCAACAAACTTCCTCTACGAACTGGACAAAGTCACGCAGTCAATATCCAAACAGATTCTCGAAGCAAAACAACTGAACATGGACGGTGAAGTCAAATTCCCCGACTACCCCGGTTGCATCCTAGATGCAGGCTACACACAGCTCATAAACCCACAGAAACTATTGAAGATGAGACGGCAATTCCTAACATATGCTAAAATGGTCCATTCAAACGAAGATATCAATAAAATTGGGAGATATTATATACAATATTTAAATAAAACTATAACGGATTATTTTTTTGTTTTATTTTAAACTAGCTTTTGCCAGCAATTTCGCCCGTGTGATATTCAATTCAATTCAAATTTGTGGTATGATATATCGATGAGCTCATGCCATTTCCCAGGATTCAAAGTATGCCCATACCTTTTTCATCAAAATGGGTCCAGCCGTTTCGGAGATTGAACAAACAGATAGGTTTTTCTCATTAATTATTATTTTATGTAAATTTAATAGACATGTATATTAAACACATAAAACTTTAGAAAATACATTTTCTATATTATCGTAAACACCGTATCAAAATCCATTGCGTAGTTCAGGCCTATTTCTATCTTACCTGCATTTAGCAAAATATTCGAAAAGTTGATACTCAAGCAGTTGCTAAGACATTTTAATTTAAATAGCCTCCTTCATAATGAGCAATATGGTTTTACAAAAGGTCGTTCGACTATATATACGGGTATTGCTCTGATGAAACACATATTTAACGCATGGAAGAAATCGCAAAATGCTATTGGAGTCTTCTGTGATCTCTCCAAAGCCTTTGATTGCATGCACTATGAGACGCTCTTGCGTAAGCTGCGTTATTACACTTATTACGGTGTCCATAACGAAGCTTTAAACGTAATAAATTCTTATTTACATAATAGGTTGCAATGTGTAGAAGTTAATGGAGTAAAATCGTCCGGGCTATCAGTTCAGTTAGGTGTGCCTCAGGGCTCGATACTCGGCCCATTCTTGTTTTTAGTGTATATCAATGACTTCATTTTATTTAAAGGGTATTTGTGATGTTGTACTGTTTGCAGATGATACTTCTCTTATTTTTAAAGTACACAGGAATAGACAAGATTTGACGACGTAAACAGTGCACTCTCAATGGTTATGGATTGGTTTACGGTAAATAACCTAGTTCTCAATGCCAAGAAAACTAAATGTGTAAAGTTTGCCTTACCGAATGCTAGAAATCTAGGTCCCAACATCGTCTTAAATAAAGAGGTGCTTGAGACTGTAGACTCGGCAGTTTTTCTGGGCATAACAATAAATGCCAAACTTCAGTGGGGATTACACATATCAAGCCTAGCAGGAAGGCTTAGTTCAGCTGCCGCCGTCAGAATTATAAGACAATACACTGACGTCGATACAGCTCGGTTAGTCTACTTTCGTTATTTCCACAGCGTTATGTCCTACGGTATTCTAGTGTGGGGCAAAGCTGCTGATATTCAAAATATATTTGTGCTTCAAAAACGTGCTGTTCGAGCAATTTACCAGCTAGGTGCCAGAGTTTCGTTGAGGGACTTTTTAAGACATTGGTATTCTCACGGTGGCATCACAATTCATCTTTGCCAATATCTTATATATTAGACAAAGTATACACTTGTACACTAAAAACAGTGACATTCACACCGTAAACACTAGAAATAAGGACAAACTACGTGCTCCTTTTCACCGGCTTCATAAGGTTCTTAATTCATTTCTTGGGCTTGGTATAACCTTTTATAACAAGCTTTCCTCTGCTTTGCTAGATTTGCCTTTTGATGCGTTTAAAGCTCAAATAAAATCCAACCTGTGTTTAAAGGCTTACTATTCCATCAACGACAATTTAAATGACAAGAATAGTTGGTCGCTGTGATTAACTCAAGACAATGTTTATTTCCTTTCTCCAGAATTAGCGTACCTAGAGACAGATTATATGGGTTTATATAATTATTTAAAATTATAATCAATTTTTTCATTAGTTATTGACATGATCTATTCATTACAATATTTTTATGATGAGTTGTATGGCATTATGGTTAGCTAGCGACCTCGACAATTGATCATTCTATTCTTGCCTGAGCAACCGGCAGCAAGTTCGTCATGCTCCCGTAGATGTCACTACTTGAGGTAGCGTTGGGATCGGCTTACCTCTTTTCCTCAAATATGGCGAAGGGGTAATGGCTGAGCTTTGCGTTAGGCTCGTGAACGGGTGCTGCTTGTGGTAACTGGTCGTCTTGCTGACCATGATTTTGATATTGTTTGTTAATAATTACCTACCTGTTTATTTATTTTATGTCGATGGTCCTAGGTTATCATTTGTAAACATAATCCAACATTGCATATGTAAGCTATTACGCCATTTATACCAGGAGGCTTTTATTTTGGTAGTACGCTTTGTTTACTTTTTTTTGTGCGTGAGTTAAGTTTTCATTTTATTGGTATGGCAAATATAATTGATTGATTGATTGATTGATTGATTGATTGAATAAAATGTTGCACACACACACTGTTTTTTCGGCTGGTGCCACCAGGCGAAAAATGCGTTCCACGTAGTATTTTCAAAACATTATTATTAAATATTATTATAACTTTAAAAAAATAACATTTTATTATTTGGTTGAAAGTATAATGCCATTTTTCAGATGGCGTCCGGTAAAGCAACTTTGGTCGAACTATACCAGCGTTCCATGTAGTATTTTCTAAACATTATTATTAAATATTATTATAACTTTAAAAAAAAAACCAATTCCTTCACTACTTAATCGAAAGCAACTTCATTCCATCCGGGTGCCCTTGACACCTCTCAAGTTTTTTTATTTTTTATTATTATCTACTATGTCATTAGTTATTGACATGATCTACTCATAACAATATTTTTAATGATGAGTTGTTTTATGCTATAAGTTTATTTGTCGGTATAAGCGGCATGGCTATCTGACGTTTTGACTAATTATTTAATAAATGTTCTGTGTCTCGTAATGTTTATTACTTTGCATAGGTATGTATAGAATCAACTCAATCTGACTAGAGTCTGGCACACGAAAGTTGATCCTGAAAAACAGCGGCAAATTTAAAAAATCCAAGTGTGGTAACCCGGAGTGCAATAGGAATAACTAGTTTTGATATCTGTAAAAAAAAATATTATGTTCAAACAAGGTTGAAACCGATTTTTCGTGGTAGTATAGTATTCTGACGAATGAATACGGTGGATTGACATATTTTTTATACAAAGCTACCAAATCATATACTATAAATTAGTAAAAGTTATTTGACAATTGAAAATTCGTCCAGTGAATTACGTAAATGAGTTCTGATTAATTTAAATAGATTTAACAGACAGCTGTGCTGCTGGGGAGTTTGTTGCGCCACTTCTTCCCAGCTAAAGCACTAGGAAGTGGTGAAGGGTGGGCGTTTTGGGGGACTGTCTTATGTATTTTGACGTTTGAAAAGTGCTGATTCTCAGCCGAACTCGAAAAAAATACTTTTGATTTTGATTTTAATACTACGATGGCATAAAGCGTTTTCTAGCTGACACACCTATGTTAGGTGAGCTCCTACCAGGTTATGACAACCTGACACTTCAAAGGCATAAAGCGTTTTCTAGCTGACATACCCATGTTAGGTGTTATCCTACCGAGTTGTGTATGATAAACTGGTACTTCGAAGGCCTAAAGCGTTTTCTAGCTATCAAGAAAAATGTATGAGAAATATGAATTATCCTGATTTTTTTTCGTGTAATTTTCCCATGTTTTAAAATAGTTTAATTCTGCTGGAGATGAATGCAACAAAACAAAGATCATAAAAATCGGCCCAGCGGTTCTTGAGTTATAAATGGTGTAACTAACCCGTTTTATTTAACTAGAAGATAGATTATAAAGATATAAAATTTGATTTAAATCTATACTAACATTATAAAGCTGTTTTGTTTGGTTGAACGCGCTAATCTCAGGAGCTACTGGTTCTAATTGAAGTATTGTTTTAGTGGTGGAAGTAGGTCGGGGAGCAAGAAATTTGACACGAACGAAGTCGCGAGTAGAAGCTAGTTTTTTATAAGGGGGTAATCTCTGGAACCACCAGTCAAAAAACAAAATAGCATTGTATAGTCCAATTCTTGAGAAAGGCTATCTAATATCACGCTATGGCCCTTAGGAGCTGTGCAAAAAGACAACAAGTCCAAGGAATGCCAAGTGAAAACGAAGAAACAGCACAGGCGGGATGCGATGCGGTGGGTCTGGCGCCATAATTTCGTCGACGTCTCAGTGCTGCCACCTAGTGAATCTCATTTCAGAAAACCCTCATTAACGCAAGACCTCATAAACCCCAATTAGAGTATTGAGTTAAAAGCATAATACAATGACCAAAATTTTTTTTGAGCTACCTGTTATTATGAAGAAAAACTCGACCCTACCATTACGACCATACATTTAAAAGTGAGTCTTATTGCCTTGAAGTAAGATTGAATTTTCTTTGCCTCCATCGGCGGTAGGTATGGCAAAACACTTTTTATTTTTTTACCCATTTTAAAAGTTACTGAAATCGATTCAGTAGTCAATTAGAAACAAACTACTTTCAGGTCTTGCGTTAATTCTGTTACAGCTTGTTTATAGTTCATGAATAGATGTTTAGATCATAGACATCGAGAATGGAATGCGCGTTATCCCCACAAAAGTGACCACTCTCTAGAAAGAGACAAAGCGCATGTGGGGCCAATTCCTGTCTCTTTTCTGCAAGCCCGTAATAACATACTCGAAAGAGACAACTACTGGCCGCACATTCGCTTTGTCCCTCTCGTACTTTTCGGTCTGATTCACTGCACAACTGAATTCGGAACGCGCAGTCCATTCTCTATGTCTATGGTTTAGATTGTCTCAGTCGTGTCGTGGACGATGTGACTGCTGAGCAAAAGACCCTGAGTTTTATTTGAAGCCACTGGGACACGAGAAATTGCAGATTTCTAAGATGGTAACGCAGCTGGTTTTGCATATATCTACACACTTATCATCAGATGTTCCGACAGCATTTAATAATAAGCAAATAGCGAAAAAATTGAGCAGGAAATATTCTTGGACCAAGGAAGAATAAAAGACAAAGTAACCAATAAATCATTGTTTTTAATCTCTTCGCTTAACAAATTAACAACAGTGCGTTTTAAACAGTATTACAACTTGGAACAAATACAAGCTATGCGAGTTAATCAGGCACCCGGCGCTGTGACGTCACATCACATATATGCTATCGCTACTAAACGCACAAGGCGAACGCGGGGAAGAGGGAGAGGGAACGTATTCCAGCAAGGCGCCTGGTTTATTCGCATTTTACAATGTCTTGGAGACTAAACGTTGTGCCTGCCTTGTCTACAAGCATGATACGCAGAAAATCTGCAGCTAAATCCAATTTTGTCTAAACAATACAATGCTGCCCTTGGCGTATCTGTCAAAATATTCACTTTACTTGGGTAATACAAACGAAACCCTATTCATATTGCGATAAAGTTAATTTTCTATGAACATAAAACGCATTTTTTTGTGCAATTACGCAAGTTGGCATAACAACAACGAATTATATAAATTGACACAAGTTTTGACAACAGATCAAAGTGAAAACAGTAATAACATCTATTTTCACTACTACAGCAACAATTTGATAATATCTATGAATAAAAAAATTACATTTGTTTCAAGTTGTCCTACTGTTCCTATAATACACAAGTCTCACAATAAAACTGTTTACAACATGCAACCAATAACTAATTTAAATTTAAATCAGTACATTATATAATACTTTAGCCCAGCTGTTTGTGATCCCAGTTGTGGGCAAAAACTAATATAATACGTATAATATACTTTTCGTTTGTATTTTCACTTTTTTCGTACTGTAGTGCCGATAAAAATGTAGTGTTCTGAAGAATAATTTAATGTAAATCATAAACAATTAGATTTATGTGTTTCTAGTCGTTAAAAAAGGTTCACACTGTAATCTAGTACTCAAGTAATAACTAAATTAGATGTTTGCAAAGAACGAGTCACCAACGTTTGGGCCAAGATTCTAAGACAAGACTATGGCTTTATTTTGCTAAATAGGCGATTCATACAAATATCAACCTAAAATCATTAGAATAAGTTTCTTATCAGAATGCAACTCTTACTCACATTTGCTTAAATAAATTTAAATATTATTGGCATAAATATAAGGTTCTTATTCGTATAAAACGCTAACTTTACTTTTCAAAGCAAATTTCGAAGTGACGATCAGGGAATTTTGGCCTAAGAAACTATACAAAACGTATACCTTGATAGATTTAGTGAACTGTGAGCCTTTTGGTTTTACAGAAATAATATTGAAAGTACAGACGCCAGCACATCAAGCTACCACAAACTGTAAAATTTTCCCAATTGAACATGAGTCTTATGCCTATGTGATAAAGTTGAAAATCTATTAAATAAATTTGACAGATTGGGGTAGCTTGATGTGCTGGCGTCTGTACATTGATACCGGCACTATAGCAGGAATTAAAGAAAAATAACTATAAAATACTCCAATGTATTCTCTTACTCCATCTATCTCACCGAAACTCATATTAATTGACGCATATACGCGTCACTGTCAACAGACTGAATATAAATCTCGGTTCCACAGATTATATCTGACATAACATTTTAAATAGATCAAAATGAAGATCATAAGGATTTTATACTCTGCTCAAATTATGATGAATTGTGTGACAGATTAAAAAACAACCGTCCTTATGGTCAGTTAAGACACAACGTAAAAATGCCCGGGCAATTCACTGGCTCCATTAAAAATAAAACCGTATCACCATACCCTGAACTAGAAAATTGTATGACGATTGAAACTGCATGTCTCGAAACTCTCCTGGCGCGATGCAGTATTTTGCATGACGTCATTGCGATGCGTAGTTCGCATGTGGCGAAGCAGATGCCGCCACAGGCTCATATCCGGCGATATTCATCTTAAGCCTAACGAATCATCATAAAATAAACAAAGCATAATTATTACAAAATGTAGTACCTAAACTACACGTCAAAAACATTAGTTCTATAATAAAGCATTATTTCGAGCCATTACAAATAACACAGTAGCTCGATTAGAACCTTTAATACATATTTTTAACACTAACAATTTTTCTTTCGACTGGCTGGCTAGAAATAAAATATTGTGAATACGCATGCGTTCTAGCTACTGAAAAGCGACTTTTTTAAGTAAACTTTTGCTTATATCGTACATCTAAAGGCTCACAATGAGCCTTATCAGAAGGCTTAAAGCCACCCAAAGGGCAATGGAGAGGGCTATGCTCGGAGTTTCCCTACATGATCGAATCAGGAATGAAGAGATCCGCAGGAGAACCAAGGTAACCGACATAGCCTGAAGAACTGCCAAACTTAAGTAGCAGTGGCAGGGCACATTGCTCGCAGAACAGATGGCCGATGGAGCCGAAAGGTTCTGGAGGGGCGACCGCGTACCGGAAGACGTAGAGTGGGAAGGCCTCCCACAAGGTGGACCGATGACCTTGTGAAGGCCGCGGGAATCCGCTGGATGCGGGAAGCACAAGACCGGTCGAAGTGGACGAGCCTGGGGGAGGTCTATGTCCAGCAGTGGACGTCTTTCGGCTGAAATGATGATGATCGTAGCAGGAGGCGTTCTGTAGTTTCTTCCAGCCCCAATGGGAGGAACGCTCGAGTTTATTACGTACTAGCTTTTGCCAGCGGCTTCGCCCGCGTGGAGGTCGGTGTATTATACATATAAACCTTCCTCTTGAATCACTCTATCTATTTAAAAAACCCGCATCAAATCCGTTGCGTAGTTTTAAAGATTTAGGCATACATAGGGATATAGGGACAGAGAAAGCGACTTGGTTTTATATTATGTAGTGATGTCAAAATACAGACTTTTAATTAATTACAAAATGGTCAAATTATTTAAGCAATTTAATAATATTAAGAAATGATGAGCCTAACCAAGCGCGATATTATATTGCGATTTACCTTCGAAAAAGTTTCTATAATACTACATCCTAGACATTTAATTTTTCTAGCCAGCCAACGCACCGAAAACATAATTATACAATTAAACAATTTCCCTATTAATACAATACAACTTTTATTTTCCACTTTAGATTCCCCTTGTACGTTACAAACTAGGTTATATTTAGTTTATTATTTATTGTAGACATTATGACTATGTATCACTTGTATGCGGACGTGTGTCGCCGATCTGTTTTATCTTAGCATTCATGCAAGTGTAAAAAACGTGTTTGTGTGAGACAGCTCCAACGCACGACTGGAGTCGGAGAAATATCGCAGCGGGATTTTATCGCACAGTGGATTTTGAACTCAGTGTTGAACCGAGCATTAAGAATGCAACAGAGTATATCATAGCGCGTCGAATAAACACACTGTTCGATGTGCGAAAAAATGTCGCCGCACTATTTTTACGTCCATTGTTTGTCTATGGAATTGATCTATGAGTCCACTCTATGGCAAAAACTTGATACGATAGTATCATTACAAAGATATCAGCTTCGGCTCTTATATGCTTTCATATTCACATCAATTATAATAATATATAGGATGGCATGGAAATCGACGCAAAATCTGTTACTATGGCTTAGTACATCATTCTGAACCCACTGCGTTGAAATTTTTCGTCGATTATTTATAATAAAAAATAGTTTTGCCTTACATTTTCACCACATAGGTATTGCACTTTTCTTTGAAACCGCAATTTGATTTATACAGCGTGTAACGGAAGGGGGGTATCAACCCTGAAGGAGGTGAATGTGCTCATGAAACTCAACAACTTTCCCCAAAGAACATAGGTCGAAATATGAAAAAAAAAATTGGCCCTACCTTACAAAACTGACTACCAGCTGATTGATTTACTATGGGAGGGCCAAATTTTTTTTTCATATTTCGGCTTATGTTCTTTGGGGAAAGTTGTTGAGTTTCATGAGCACATTCACCTCCTTCAGGGTTGATACCCCCCTTCCGTTACACGCTGTATATCTTTCTCGTTGTAATATCATGAAAGTACTGAATCTATGGTAACAGATTGCACGTCGATGTCCCTTACCATCCTGTATGATCCATCTTTTTTTTATAAGTAAGAAATCTTGCCCATCAGCATCGGAAATAAGGTCCAAGCTGCCTGGCTCGGGTTCCTTACGCTTTCATAGGACATTATTGTATAAAGGATATACTTTAAATAATCAGAAGATAAAATTATAATAAAACTATGTATTGATGTGCACACAATATTAGGCCCTATACCACCTTATTTCTTAGAAAAAAAAAAACTATTACGTGTCAGTCGCTATCGCGTTGGCGATCATTAGATAATTCTTGCGAGTCACTAAAATATGCAAATTGGGAATATTACAAACCATTCCGTAGGTAGGCCTTACAGACTGTAGATTTATAGACTATTTTCATTCCTCTAAGTACCTGGTACTTATTGACAGGCCCGCACTGTCCTCCCATACCTATTATCACTGTAATTTGAAAACATTGTAAAAGCCAATTATTTTTAAAAGAGTAACCGTGCAGTTTCTTGCCGGCTCTTCTTCATAGGAAGCGACAAATTGGAACCGTGCACCTAGTTTCTGACGTTTCATAAGTGCCCTTGCAGGTTTGTGTGAAATAAAATATTTTGATTTTTATTTTTTATTTTGAAAGAACAAGACAATTTGCCCTCGAAGATTTTAGCCACACAACCATGACAAATTTCACGTCTTGTCCACATACACAAGTGAGTTTTGTGAAATAAATGAAACAATTTTCCCCGTTTTCTAGTGACTTACAAGAATTAAAACAAAAAATACTTTGTGATAACAGCTTATGTACTAGCGTTCGTAAACAAAATGTTAATTAAATAATAAAGTTAAATTGTTTATTGGTTGATTCACAGAGGGCAGATACCCTGAAAGATTTTAGAATTGTTAGAATTCGTTTTGAAATAACTGGATTTTTCGTCCGATAGATAGATTCTATCCGACCAAGAATTCAGCCATCAGAATCAGTCTTTATCTGACTACAAGGTGTAATTTTAATCACCGTTAACCTCATAAGGGATCATTGTACTCACCATTATGAACAACTTTTACTATGGGCTCAAACCTAAAATCGCGAAAATAAAATCAGCTGTTCCCTACATTTATGTTCGGATAACTCGTCAAAATGAACAGCTGATTTTATTTTCCAGATTTCAGGTTTGGGCCCATAGTAAAAGTTGTTCATAATGATGAGTACAATGACCCCTTATGAGGTTAACGGTAATTAAAAATTAAATTACCTGGTAATATACATTGTTGAGAGAAACATAAATAAAAAATAATGACCCAAATTCTCTTGCATTTACGGTCTACAACTAAGTTAATCTTTAAACCCTGTTACTAATAAACACAGAACATAGTTATTCCAAGTTTAAACCTATGAAAATGTACGGTTATTCTTTTCTTATTCCTGTTATAACTTTATTCCGTGTTTATTAGTAAAAGGGTAAGAATTTGAAACAGCTGCAGACTGTCTAAAAACAGCAGCGTTAATTTTTTTCGCGTCATTGTAGCAAGTTTCCCAAAAGAGTTAAATATTTTTACCAAATTACAAAAACAAACATTTCGATTCAGATAAATCTGCCCATCCGTCACCAACATACTGGTTACAAAACATATTACAATTAGAGCTATTTACTGTAACTCTAAACAACTATCCCCACTATTGACCTGTCATATCTACGATAACGTATTATTTATTATCTTGTGGTGGAGAGATCTTTCGTTAATAAACATGGCTTACAGCTGCCCTATTGTTTTAAAACAGCGATACTAACGTTCATATGGTTATCATTGCGATCCAGCCCGTCCCTTGCTGGGTGTAGTGGGTGGGTCTTCCAGCGACATCCTTTTTTTTTGTGCGAAATCATCAAATAACTTTTCCCGCTCTGGGTGGAGCAGGAGGGCGTATCAGAGTTTTACTGACTAACACCCACCCGTGTTCCTTCAGTTGCCTGTGTGTTGCCACGTTATATCTTTCGAACAACCCGCACCCCTGGCAAGCGACACCCTAACACCCCACGCTACACGACCTATGTCCGTATCCCACAGCGGGTGCCCTTAGCGTGTACTCGCTTTAGTTTTTTATATTATTCTAAGGTTTTTTTAACCCTGGCTGGAAGACTTTATTTATTAGGGCAGCCTCAGGCAAGTCCGGTTATACAGCCAAAAACCTAATAGGTTGATCTACGAGATGTCATTGCCAAAAAAGCAGGTGAATATGCCTTTTTGAGACTTCCTTGTCGTCATAATTTCTTATGGTTAGAAAGGAGGTGACTACGGAGATGACGACTAATAGAGAAGTGTGGAAGTAAAAGACAAGTTGCGCCCACCCCTAATAGATTGGGATAAGGGTAGCGAACTTAGCATGACGTGTTCTATATCTACGAAGAAGTGTCATTTCGTTTCTCCATTTTTGACATCGCACCTTAGAAATGGGCCTTATAAGAAGGTTTAAAGTCACCCAAAAGGGCAATGGAGAACTTGGAGTTTCCCTGCGTGATCGAATCAGGAATGAAGAGATGCGCAGGAGAACCAAGGTAACGGACATAGCCCGAAGAATTGCCAAACTTAAGTGGCAGTGGGCAGTGCAGATTACTCGCAGAACAGATGGCCGATGAGTAGCTATCTTCTCCTATTGTACAGACGCCAGCACATCAAGCTACTCCAAACTGTCAAATTTTCCCATTTGGATATGAACCTTATGCTTATTGTATAAAGTTGAAAATCTATCAAAGAAATTTGACAGATTGGGATAGCTTGATGTGCTGGCGTCTGTACATCATTTAGTTAATAGTCCTGTATGTTCTTCAGTCGACAAATCGGTGCTCGTGCTAAGCCGGCTGGAGAATGATTATGGCTAACGTTCATATTCGTATTTAGCCGTATGTTTAAGATTTTCGTACGATTATAATCAAAAATTGAATTCGAATAATGTTGATAATCGTATGAAAGGCTTACTTCGCCTAGTCAAAGTGCGGTTTTTGAATCTCGCCCTTAAAACAGGGTTGAATTAAATTAGCTAGCGGAACCTTGCGGACGGGATGAGACATGATAAAATAAAATAGACTAGCTTTTGCCAGCAGCTGCGCCCGCGTGGATGTCGAAAACTATCCCACGGGAACGTAGTACCGGGATAAAAAGTATCCTATGTGTTATTCCAGGTCACAAACTACCTACCATACATCCATTCTCACAAACTTTCACCTTTTAATATTAGTATATATAAATATACAGGATAAGTTTTTATCCAGTGCGCAAACTGTAACCATGAATTCAGCATATCATTCTAAACCCCCTAGAGCAGAAATTTTACGTCGGTTTTACAAAAAAAAATCAGCTGTTTCATAGAAAAGTGCAATACATACGCGATCAAAATGTATGGAACAGCTGAAAAGCAAAAAATCGGACCTCAAATGCAAAATCAATAGTCAGCTGATCGATTTTGTATGGGAGGTCTGATTTTTTTTTTCTTCATATTTCGACCCATGGTCCTTGGAGAAAGTTGTTCAATTTCACAGGTACTAACACCCTGAAAAATTTTAATGGTGGCTAAAAATTCACCTTGTATTTTGTTTCGCTGTATATGAACGAGTATCGCTGTCCTAAAACAAACATCTTTAAAATAATGGTTTGAGGAAGTCTCTAAAACGGGAAGCCATTAGTTTTTACATACTATCTTATTATACTTTAATACCAGTCTTGGTTTTTACGTCAAAACTATAGTGTGTGATCCAGAATTAGGCCCGTTGTACATAGCACGGTTTCTATGCACTCCACGTTTTCATAAGGGGGCGTCCATTAATTACGTGAGGCAATTTTTCCACCCCACCCTCCCTCAGGTGAGATGTCGTGTGATTTAGTTCGACCCTCCCCCCACCCCACATTCTCACGTGAGATATTTCAAAATGCGTATTTATAGTGTAAAAACGTTAATCTGTGCTTATTTGCGAAGGATTTATGCGCCGCGTTCGACTGGCTTGGCTGGCCCGGTGGCGGTTTAACAATCGGAAGCTATTGTGATATTTCGTGGCGTTGCATAGCCGCAATAAATATTAATTTCTAGGATTTAGCCATATTGATGGCCAAACCTGTTTAACCTGGTTTTGTCGCAATTTTACATTGTTTTTGTTGCAGGAACTAAATAAATATTAATTACGTGATATTCGGACTCGAACCCCTCTCCCCCACGTGAGATTGGGTGAGTTTCGACTCGACCCCTCCTAAGCGGCTCATGTAATTAATGAACGCCCCCTAAGGACGTAAAAGTATCGCAGCAAGATTTTTTCGAGCACTGGATGTTCAGCGCACTGCTTAAGGTCGAGAGTAGAAAATCTAACAACCTGTTTTATCGACGCGCTGAGATGCACTCAATTGGATTCTCAATGCTCGAAAATCCCACCGTGATATTCTTACCTCATTGCTAACGTGGTTTGATCATGTGAGGTTATGACGGTTTCACTTCGATAGATTATAATCTAACGAAAAATAATGCGTAAAATTGTAAGCAGTATGTTACGGTTCACAATCTTTCAACAGTTTACAATCTCGCGGGATAGATCTAACGGTATTTACAATTTTACGATGACATATACATGTCTATTTTGTGATCGTGTTAATTCTTCAAAATGGTCATTGTATTCATCATTATGAACAACTTTTGAGACAAGACAACTGAGAAAGATTACGTCGTGTCCTTTCCGCAGGTAATGTCATTCCCGTACATTTTGGCGTAGCGTTTGGCGTGAACGCTAACAGAAATGGGTTTCGTCTAGGCCTGCTTGTCCTGCATTTATTCTGTTACACATTGTATACAGCATTTGTTGGTTGTATGGTATACGAAGACGGCGCCAGGTCAACAAGCTTCCACAGACCACACTGACTGTGTGCCTACACACGGCAAATCAACCGTAGTTCTCCACCAGGGGTGCAGGTTGTTCGAAAGAGATACCGTAGCCCCTGGCACACAGGCAACTGAAGGAACACGGGTGGGGTTTAGTCAGTAAAAGTCTGACACGCCCTCCTGCTCCGCCCAGAGCGGGAGCAATTATTTGATGAATTCCCACCAAAACAAAAACCGTAGTTTTCCACGGCAAAAAAACGTGTCTGTACAACGGGTCTTCAAGTCCACAATAAAGATCAAAATAAACAGAAATCTTCCCCAAAACATGACTTCAATTAATTTTTCATTCTACAATACACCGTGAAATTTTAATTATTGTTTTCCCGCAGCGAAATGGTTTTGTCTTGGTAATACAATCTTTTTATAAACAAATAAAATATTAGAAACCAAAAATGGCTGATTAACCCTTGTGAAAAATCACCACGTGCGAGAGTTTATTTTGTTTTTAACATTTATGCATCGCTGTTCCCTTTGTCGGCGGCGCGTGCGATTCGAGTAGTACCTACAAGTTACCTCTAGTGTTACTATTATGTAGTGTTTTATCGAGTTGATGATAATTTTTTTATTATTATAAAACAAAATCTTTCATTTTTTTTTTCTTTTACTCTGCTTCGAAAGTGCTCCTTATGGAAAGTTGTTATGCCGCGGGAAAACAACCATTAAAATTTCTTGGTGTATATTTAAACCGGATGAGGACGTCAATACGACAAGAAATTAAACTTTATATCGAACTAAGGTCCTATCCTAGGCAGGCATTGATTTCATCGCCATCATAAAATGATAATCATGATAAGCCTATAATGACCTCATTGCTGGGACACAGGCCTCCTCTCTGTGAGAGGGAGTGGGCTATAATCCACCACGCGATCCCAGTGCGGGTTGGTAGATGTCACATGTCTTCGAATTCTTGGTTCTATAAATATGAAATTAAATACACGTCATGGTAAAATGCCTACCTGAGTTCGAACTCACGACCTAAGTCGAGGCTGATACCACTGGGCCACTAGTGCTCTCACTGCGTTTTAGTATTTATCACCACAGCTCTTAAAACCTACATGACCTAGAAGCAAAAATTCGGAGACATGCGTCTACTACCAACCCGCACTGGGCTCGCGTGGTGGATTACGACCCACTCGCTCTCATAGAGAGAAGGCGTATGTCAGTGGATCGTTATAGACTGGAAGTGATGTGGTAAACCAGCAAAAATTCGATCAAATCTACAGGAAGGTAGACTTCGACGCGCAAACTGCAACCAAGAATCCAGCACATAATTCCAAGCAACCTACAGCGTAGACATTTTTAGTAGGTCATCAAAACAGAAGTGAAAACTTGAACAATTACGTGTGTATTTTTTGAATAGTCAGGAAATATTTTTTTTATCGTCAACGTATACTGTGGCCCTAGTGTGACTTTTATTTAACCATCTCGATCAAACGCTTCGAGCGCGTTCGGCGCTCCAATTGGTCCGTCACCAATTCAGGGCCAATCGGAGCGCCGAACGCGCTCGATGCGTTTGATCGAGATGGTAAAATGAAACACACTAAGGCCTCTGATCAAGCTCAATTAAAACTAACTTATATACAGAGGTGTCGGTAACGGTGTCGCGAGTTCAATTGTTTTTCCCATCTCAAAAAATGCCCAACGCGCATAAAGAACGAGATGGGTAACTCAGGAGATATAGATAAAAAAGATATGAATCAATCCGTTTCCGTCAATCACTCTTTATATCCATTCACATCCGAATGTATCAGTGTATCTTTACAACTCATTCACTCACGGCCTTTTTCTTCAATCTGTATCGCAACGCAACCGCATAGCCACACTCGTAAACAAATTTTCGGAAAGTCCAGACGACTCTTTCGCACCTCCCTATTTAGAATGTTCTGTCGCGGTTTCGCAAGACGGAGAGAGTGAGTTGTTTGTCAATTATAAACTGACATACGTCGGCACAGAAAGGTAAATTAATAACTCTATTACTGGTGCGTAGGGCTTAAAGTCGTTAAGCGGAACTTAACATAATCTATACTGGTTCATACTGTACGTGTACTTTTCCTTTAAAAAGTTTTAGTAAACTATGCAAACTAATTTCGGTCATAAAACCATCTACATCTATCACCATCAATTTCAAATTAAACAAAATATCAGTTGAGTCATTAGTTCAACCTTGACCTCCGTTCGCTACCGTTCGGGATCGGGAGTAATAATATTATTGTTTTCATTAATTAATTGCATCGAACAGAAAGAGATTTGAAGTAGTTTTTAACGACCAAGCAAGCAAAGTGCAAACAGCTATTTGTATTTATCTATCGCTCTACTGATTTATTGGATTGAGTTGAGCGAAGCGAGCCATAAGCTGAGCAGCGCAGTGCAGAGTTTAATGCGCTGCGTATCGTGCGCGCGAGCGTGAGCTACTGATACATAAGGATATAAAGATATAAAAGAGTCGTGAGCTACTGATACACAATGATATAAAAAGAGTCGTGAGCTACTGATACACAATGATATAAAAAGAGTCGTGAGCTACTGATACACAATGATATAAAAAGAGTCGTGAGCTACTGATACACAATGATATAAAAAGAGTCGTGAGCTACTGATACACAAGGATATAAAGATATAAAAGAGTCGTGAGCTACTGATACACAAGGATATAAAGATATAAAAGAGTGATACATATCCCAGTGATCGAAAGATACATTTCAATCCTTTCTTTTTAGTGACACATTTTGCACATGTCTATAAAGAAGTTCTCACTTTAAAAAAAAATGTTTCAGAGAAAAGTGCAAAACATACATGGCATTGCAATTTTCTCTAAAACAATTTTTTCGGTCAAAATGTATGGAACAACATTTTTTTTTAACAACCGTCGAAAAGTTGCATCGTTCCAGATTCATGACATAATCCATGTTAGCAAGTTGCACATCAATGTCTCTGCCACCCTGTATATAATATTTGTAGTAACTATAGCTATAGTTCGACTTTTAATTGTATTCAGTACCTTCACGGTTGAAGGGTTACCAGATTTTGACAAAAAAAAGATAATGAGGTGGTGTAAGAATGAACGAAATTTAAAGAACTTGAAATAATGCACTCACATGCAAAAAAATATTTTAAGTTTAATAACTTTGTCTTAAAAACATGATATGCACTATTAAAAAAATGTAGAATGGGTTATATATTTTGTTTTTCAGTAGTTAGGTAATTTATTTATAGTTTGTTTTTATTAGAAGAAAATAAAAAAGCATTACTTTTATTAATAAATTATAAATTATTCGTATGTTCCACATCTCACAAACGAATTTTTAAAGTTTTAAAACGAATGTAAATGGTTTAATTTAAAATTTAACAATTTTTATCATTCGTTCTTTACGCAAAATCGTTCACTACCCCAACACTATCCGCCTTATTACAAAACGCGATCTAAATTTAGTACTGTGATTGTTACTAGGTTTAAACCATGACTAAATAAAACGTTATTATAAAACGAAGTTTATCTCTAGTTCTTGAACTATCTGTGGTACTAAAGTTAGTCCGCCGAGACCCCTAGTTTATCTTTGGATTTAACTTAAGTACGAATTAATTTGAGGTTAGCGTTGATTATTTTTGTGTCTTTTAATTTACAAATCGATAGAAATGGATATCAATTATGATTGACTTAGATTTGGATATGCTAAAGACGTCTCGGCGATCTTACAGACATCGTTATCGTGTTAATCCTTTCGAATTGAGTGACGAAGATTTTAGATATAAGTATAGGTTCACAAAACGTTTTGGTGAAAAAATAGTGAATGTTTTACGTGAAGATTTATACCACGACCCTCGAGGATGCCCATTGAGTCCTGAAGTGCAAGTGGTTTGCGCTGTTTGCGCATTACGCAACTGGGCTCGACATGAAGTACCTAAGTAAAGTCGATGCTACTATAACATTAGACAAAATCCTATTATTATTGTTTTATTCGTAGATTCAAGACGATACAGCTGATTTACATGGTGTGATTGCATTTATTTATCAAAACGGACGCAGAGTAAACATTCGTCTCAAATTACGCACGCTGCCGCCGAATTTAGTACGTTCCACTTCACGCTAGAGGTGTTACAAATATGACAACTTGATTATAACAAAAAGTGCGTCAAAAGTACAAGTGGGGCTTGTTCATTATATTGCAACCTAAACATAGAACAATTTATGACGTATTCTCGTATTGTTAAATAATTATTTAATCGTTTCAAGTGTTATTCTAATTACAATATTTAGAGAAACGGAACGTTGTTTCAAATAAAGCCCGAATGAACGAATGAAAGAATGCCAATTTTGTTTATTATCTGTAGATATAATTTGAACCATGGACCTTCTTTGGTACTAACTGATCCTCAGATAGTCTTTGTTTTGTAATAAAGACGCATGTTGATCCTGGTACTGACTTTAGTACTGTAACAATCCCAGACTTATAAGTCTTGGTTTAAACCAGTACTAAAGAATTTTTTTGTAATAAGACCGTATTAGTTTTAGCATGGTAACATTTTTTCTTTGAACTGTCAAGTTACTGAAAACAATTAAAAGTCAAACTATAGGTGGCTGATTGGCCCATCGATACTCGTTAGTTTTATTTTCTTTAATTTCTATGTTTTGAATTGACGTTTTCAAAATACTCCTAGGCACTAGTGTTGCCAGCATTTTTATTTATTGTCATATTGCTGCCCCCACATGGTAAAATATTAAATAACATATTAATATGTACTAGTATGTCTACACATAACTTACAAGTACTATCCATGTTACTTCATAAAGGTTTTGTGCTTATTTCGATAGTGGCGCAACTGTGGTGCGACTTTTATGCAACAGTTACATTTAATTCTTGTATTAGAGTGAGGTCACCAAAAGAGATAAGTAATCGATGGATGTACTCGAATAAAATGTAATTTAATTAATAGAAAAGAATCAGTTCATTTATCAAATTACATTTCATTCGAAAACATTAATTGGTTTCTTATAAACTTCAATTATTACGACCCTAGTTACTTTCTTTTGGT
Organism: Polymixis lichenea; assembly: GCA_949091785.1. Lineage (NCBI taxonomy): Eukaryota > Metazoa > Arthropoda > Insecta > Lepidoptera > Noctuidae > Polymixis > Polymixis lichenea. Next base: position 9,278,365 of record OX420958.1, on the reverse strand, counting down.
AACTCCACACAAAAGTTGCCCAACATTGATGCAGAAACATAACTTTGTGTTGCTTGAAACGTTTCAAGCTTCCACGTATTTCTTTTCCTTTTCAGCAATTATTGCTCAATACGGTGTAGCGGTATCTCTAGCCCTAATTGCTACATATTATGCCAACGCAGTAAATTGCTTGACGTTCTCGTAGCATTATATTTGACCATTATCGCCCATAATTTAGCATTTAAGTTGCTTATGTCAGGGTATCGTTATACATACATTGCTATATAACTGGATACGTGATTTTAGCAACACAAAAACAATTTTCCACAACTTTTTGCACAGCAGTTGCCAAACAGTTGCCCACAAAAAATGGACAAAAATTTCGTAAATTCTAATCTTAAAGTTGTCTACATATAAAATGTTTTACATATATAATAAATAACTTATAACTTGCTACGTGGCTACATACAGTAAGGTTTGCGACATACGAAGAACACCGAGTCGTATTCGTGCTGCATCATGGAGTGCGGGTTTTGGGCGTATTTCGTTTTTACGCCCGTTTGTTCTTTCTGTGGATAAAAATAAATTTCATATAACATAACATCACGCCGATATTCCCCGATAGGAGAGGCTGAAGTGAACACGGAGAGTGGTACTTAAATTTTGACCCTATGTGTATTTACTAGTAAGGTTGAAGGTTTTATTAAAACAATTAAACTGTAATGTTTGCAAAAAATCACACGAAGCCAACCAAATCGTTGTAACGAAAACGTAGCAAGATCAATTTCGACGCCAACGCTATCTATCGAGCTTGAAAACGAACTTTAAAGATTTAACAATAATTGCTAAGGTTTCTTCACGAACAATGGCACAGATTAGACTTAGAAATGTGGAAAACTCACTGCAAGACGGCTATTTTAGAAAAGTTCAGTCCTGATTTCTCCAGGAGGATGTTTTTTTTTTTGGTTGTAACGAAAAGTTTGAGAAGCGGGTGTCTGGGCCACCAGAACTTAATAATTAAAATTGATAGATCGGAAAATTTCATCGATTCCAAATTAATTGGCATGATAAGGATAGGCTGCAAAATAATTCGGAGTTAAGTACGGTAGAAGGCACGATCGTATCGAGGAATATTTCCTGTGTTTATTAAAAAGTTTTTTTAATAAATAAACTCACCAATATATCAAATCCTATATCTCTAATAATCTCCAGAAGTATGTCGTATGGTGGCTCGATACTGTTCTCGGTTGGCATGTCACTGCAAACAAATGTAAATTCAGAATGTTAGATGATTATAACGTTTTGGAAAAACCAACTCAATGTCTAACGAACTAGCGCAGCAAATAACTCCGCAGCAGCACAGGGCTGCTATCAATTTTAAGTCTCGTAGATGCAGGCGTCTGTATGAGTGTGCCGTTTCAAACGTTTATACGTAGTTTCTGCACTGTCCATGTCTATATTGTGACGCCACAGCTTGGACACAGGCATCTCTGTGAGAGCCCGCACCACGCGGGCCCGGAGCAGATTGATAGATGTTGTTGCGGCATCTATAACGCGGAACGCCACATGCGAACTACGCATCAAAAAGACTTGAAACACAAAAAGTGATGTGGCGCCATCTACAATGCCACATGTGAACTAGACAAGACTTGACGTCACAGTGTTCCTACATCGCGCAATCAGAGTTTACCGCGCGACTCGTATACAAGGGTATATACATACCAAGGGCACGGCTTCTTTGGATGATATCAAACGATATTGGAAGGGTTTTTTTAATCCTATCTCTACATGTTCGGAAGTTATGAGAATTTTTAATACATTGATACCAGAAACCGAACTTTTCAAATTGAAATAAACTCATCACTCGGAAGAGATTTATCGTACATTGCGTAACGTGGAAATTTATTTACCTACATAGTGCAGTGACACGTTTGTTATGATTTGAATTTAAGAAACATATGAAACCGAAAATTTGATATCAATTCTTAGAGTATTTTATTTTGAGCTGAAACTATGTCTAGTGATTCTATACCAGCTGTTATCTTTAGTGCTTAAGGATGGCAATAGGGTTTCTGTTACAGCCTATATATAAAATCCCGACATCACCCGTCGGGCAGTAGCCCACCAAACACAACACCCGTCTCGTCGGAGGATCCTCCCTTTTCCATAGAGTATCAGTGAACTTTACACCCTGTTCCTCGTATCTCTATAATGTCACATGTCTTCGAGTTTTTTGGTTTTAGGACATGTCGGTTTCCTCACGATGTTTTGGGGGCAGTGGTGATGAAAATTTACACAAAGTAAAGCGTTTGCTTGGGTTTGACCTACAATTCGTCAGAGGCGCAACTGCTCACTTACATTTCAAGGTCAAATTCCACATTTAATTTTATTAATTACTAGCTTCTGCTCACGACTTCGTTCGCGTCAAATTTCTTGCTCCTCAAATCCACCCGTGTCGCTTTGAATCGGCTGCCCGTGCGAGTACTTCGTATTCGTGATTTCGTATTTTTTTCTCTTTGCTCGGCTCCTTAGGGTCTTAACGTGATGTTACAGTTAGCCTATATCCTTCCTCGATAAATGGACTATCCAACACTAAAAATGTCATTTCGAACCAGTAGTTCCCGCGATTAGCGCGTTCAACCAAACAAACTCTTCAGCTTTATAATATTACTAGCTTTTGCCAGTGGCTTCACCCGCGTGGAGGTCGGCGTATTATACATATAAACCTTCCTCTTGAATCACTCTATCTATTAAAAACCCGCATCAAAATCCGTTGCGTAGTTTTAAAAATTTAAGCATACATAGGGATATAGGGACAGAGAAAGCGACTTTGTTTTATACTATGTAGTGATAAGTATAGATTTTTATCTCACCTATAATGGTACAGGAGAGGGCCCAGGTTGATCCAGTAGCCACCAGGTTGTAATATCATGTATATTCTCTCTATGAACTCAATAACGTTGGGAGCACAGTCGATGAAGAAGCATGTCGCTACGCACGACCATTCGTCTGCTTCTGTGTATACCTGGAATGAGAACATAGAAATATGAGTAAAGAAACAGCCTATACAGGGTCAAATTGAAATAGCTAGTAAAACTCCATAGGCTTGGTGGGTATCGATATCAAAACATGATCAAAGAAAAAAAATATTTGAGGCCTTATTCTTGGTTTTCAACCGCAAGTGTAGTCCACTTGAAATATCAGCGTAAAAAATAGTATTCTATGTTTAAACTTCACAAACGTGATAGGTATCGAAATCTAAACAAGAAAAAACAAATAAAACAGATTTTCTCAACTCATAATTCAAGTAGCGAAATCACAAATGGTCGCTGAGCCAAAAAATTAATAATTAAGTTTTAATTTTTTTATTTTGTAGTGTTTTGCTATCGATAAGTACCCATCCCGTCTGCGGAGTTTTGCTAGCTAATTTAATTTGTCCCTGTATGACCATAAGACGACCAGATATGACCAGAGGGACCCCTCTGCAGGGCAAAGGCGTCCTTGTCCCACTCAACTAGATCCTGGGCCGATATGGACCAATTCCTCATGTAAGTGTCAAGTTCGTCCTGCCATCTACGCCTGGGTCTTCCGCGATTCCGTTGGACATCGCGGAAGAGCGTGGTCTGTCCGGCCTAAATAGGTAGATAACAGAGCTCTCTAAATCATAACAAACTAGTCGGTTAACTCTGCTTTTCGACTCTCGCTTGATTGTATCTGTCACCGTAAAATTGTAAATACCGTTAGAATATAATCTATCTCGCGAGATTGTGAACTGTTGAAAGACTGTGAACCGTAACATACTGCTTACAATTTAACGCATTATTTTTCGGTAGATTATAATCTACCGAAGTGAAACCGTCAAATTGTGAACTGGTATCAAGACGGATAGTACCTTGGGCTATTACTAAATAGTCAAGTAACTTGCCACTAACTTGGAGCGCTCGCCGGCCGCTGCCACGGTACCGCTCGCTTCGCTCGCTCGGCTCGCACGCGGTTGGTCGCAATTCTATCCTAACCAAACCTATTCGGTCGGTAAGCAGTATGGTGCAGTTCACAATTTATCGACAGTTTATAATCTCGCGAGATAGATAATAAACTAACGGTGTTCCAGGAGTGCGTACCGAAAGAGATACCGTGGCACACAAGCAACTGAAGGAACGCGGGTGGGTTTTAGTCAATAAAAGTCTGAAACGCCCGGGCTCCACCCAGAGCGGGAGAAGTTATTTGAAGATTTCCCACCCTCAAAAAAAAACGGTGTTCACAATCATAAGGCGACATATCAATTAAAATATATGAATAGCGTTAAACAGAATACTAATACACTACAAGCTTGGTTTTCTTAAGAAGGATGCGCTAAAGTAGTCCGCGAAATTCAAATTTTCTTGGGATTTTTGCAATTTGCAGGTTTGTCAGGTCGTATGTTAATTAAAATTATGATTTGCGTGCGTCATAAATATGGCTTTATAGAATTATAATCATTAAAATCAAAACACATTCGACGGGATTATATGAAATTAAAATTAACCATGACCTGTAAATAAAAAAAGTAAGAACATTTGAATTTCGCGGGTTACCCTGGCGCTTCCCATTTAAGAGAGCGGTCGTAATTTTCATAAAAGGCCGGCACCGCTATACAGGATTTTTTTTTAACCAGTTCGCAAACTGTGAACATGAATTCAGCATATTCTTGATCCCCAGCGTAGAATTTTTCGCCAATAGGGATTTTACTCTATATGAGAAAAAACCTAGAAATATATTATTGAGATAGCATAGGCGAAAAGCAGTCGGAAAATGTTAGTTTTAGTGCATGAAATAACAAACTAAATTTTAAAATTCAATTCAAAGTTTTTAGTTTTTATCTGTTTTTGGACGCCATGAAATAGTATCCGCCACGTTATTACGTCATACCGCTTTTTAAACTAATCAACTGAACAACTTTGTACTTTTACTATTTTCGTAACTAAAGTAATTTTTATTGAAATAATATCTTACATTCAGGACCAGCAAACTAACCGTATGTAGATTAATAACTCATTTTTTTTATTATAAACAATTACCATACAAAATATCAGCGCATTTGTTTACACAGCAAACTGACGTCATACCCACAGAGCAATATGGCGCAAAATATGAAAATATAAAACTGAAATGCATTTTTGTGGCACTAATCGAATCAATAAAATATGTTTTTTTTTTGTGGTTTTTTAGCATTTTAGAATCTAATTAAGACAATTTTCAGAAATGAATGTCAAAATAAAAATCAGTCATTTGAACCGCGTAGATATTGCACTTTTTATTGCAATTTTTATTTTGATAGCCGGCGAAAAACGTCTACGCTAGAGGATCTAGAATCATATGCTGAATTCATGGTCACAGTTTGCGCACTGGTTAAAATTTTATCCTGTGTGATGACTATTGATGACACACGGCTAGGTCGTAGGTTCGTCTGACTAATTAGAGCACTTGCACTTTTATGTAGGAAGGGTATCGACCTTGGCTTCACGTGATGCTGAATGGTATACACTAGTGATGTGCCGGATCATTAAAAATGTAGATCCGCAATTACGGATCCGGATACAGATAATTGGCTTCAAGATCCACGGATACGGATACGGATCTTAACTTTTTTACTCAATAGATGTCGGTGCGCGTGTCCTTGAAACGATAGTTGAAGTTTTGCGTGACACACATGTTTCGACTTGCGTTGCGCGGGTCTTTCTTTTGTTTTGTTTATAGTTTAGTGTGACACTGGGCAGCATAGACAACGTTTGTGTTTGTTGCACGATTTAAAAAAAATGTCTACAAAGAAGTTTAGTAGTGCAATTTGGAATTATTAATAAGTTAAGTAACACTGGGCACAGCATAGATAACGTTTGTGTTTGTTGTAAGAGTTAAAAAAAATGTCTACAAAGAAGTTTAGTAGTGCAATTTGGAATTATTAATAAGTTAAAAGATCCGTCAAAAATGTAACGGATAGGGATACGGATCTTTTTTTTCCCGCGGATATCTCCCGGGATACGTATACGGACATCCGGAACATCACTAGTATCCACACTCAATACATAGGAACTGTGCACAAATATCTGCAGAGCCATTAAATTAAAAACATATTTTCACCACGTCATGAGCTAGATTCGTATCACTCAAATAACGAGGCAAAAAAGTAAAATTACGAGTTCTTACACGTTAACGTATTATGAGATGGAACATTACAGCAATAAACTTAAGTAGCAGGGGGCAGGGCACATTGCTCGCAGAACAGATGGCCGATGGGGCCGAAAGGTTCTGGAGTGGCGACCGCGTACTGGAAGACGAAACGATGGAAGGCCTCCCACAAGACCGATTGTGAAGGTTGCGGGAATCTGCTGGATGTGAGAAGCACAGAACCGGTCCAAGTAGCGGACCTTGGGGGAGGCCTATGTCCATTAGTGGACGTCTTTCGGCTGAAATGATGATAGTGAGCGTAATAAATAAATAAATAAATAAAATTCATTTATTTCAGATAACTTGATCCATACAGTTGAAACAATTTTAAAATACACTTTGAGCACTTACTTTGAGAAAGTCGCCGGCCGTCATAGAGAAGTTGTGATTAGGTCTGTTGCCGGACGGACACACGTCGGGGAAATTGGCCGATATTAGCTGATGTTCGCAGGTTATGTTGTTCACGTACTGATGCACCCACGGATGAACTGTGTATTTGTTTATCTGTAACACGAAAAACAACATTATTAGGACAATATTAATTATTATGATAGGAAGGGTGATCCTTTCAATAACAGGACGTATTGTTACGAGCTTGGGGTTCGTTCGTGACAATTAAAAACTGCTAATATAAAATACCAAAAATGACACTTTAATTGAACAACCTAATTACAAAACACAATTGCACTACTGATCACTCTAAGTCACACTTGAAGATCGCTTTCGATGTTCTCGCATGTATCGCTTGTCCAATACTCGTAGGGTCGCGATCTGTTCCGGCCTTTTATAGGGCCCTCGAATTGTTCCAGAACCTTCTACTGTAGAAGCATCTAGAATGTTCGAGTACATACCGGCCCCAACTGAAGAAATGTCCATAGATCTACAAAGTTCAAGCATCGAAATTTCTAGAAGGATCTTGACTCTATTAATTCTGCTACTCGATACAAGATGGCGCTAGTGGTAACTAATGTTACCATGTACCAGACATTAATTGTGGCGCGCAACAGTATATTGGAACTACATTTGTTGTGTGTGTTGGATCATTAAATTCCCTTCAAAATGGTTGAGCTGAATGGTGCTGATCCATACGTCATATTCGTGAACGGGCGCCGCCAGTAAGCACTGGTCATCTCTTAGCTGCCACGCCACGGCTTATCCTATTTACTGAATTGTTATTTTATTTTTGTTTTTAATTACTGACGCTTTTATTTTGCACGTCTTTTTACATCGTTCTCACATTTATGTATTAAAAAGAGTGTCCATGGAGTTTCTTACCCGTTCTTCTCCATAGGTACCTACTACGCTTTTGAATGGGCAACTAGCTTCATCTTTCCGACTCTGACAATTCAAAAGTGCCTGTGATTGGTTTATTTGAAATAAATGTTTTCGAGTTCGAGTTTGATTTTGATGTGAAACATCTATAGCCGCACGTAAAACCGATTTCTGGCGTGGCGACGCATGCCGTGGCGACGCGTCGCCACGCTATATGATGGTATATATATACAGTCTATATGCAGTAGTGTGTACGGTGTGGCGACGCGTCGCCATGCGCAAACAATTTTTGTATTTAATGAAAATAAATGTTTATTCAATAAATAGTCATCGTTATCTGGATAAAAAATCGTAATATTTTATTTTATCATTATGACATATTTAGTTCCTATCACAATATGTTCTTTTCTGCATATTACTTTTACAAAATAATGTCGATGTTTCACATCTGCCAGGCGTCCCGTGACGGCTCACATTTTTAAAGGACCTCTATTACCTAAAGTAGGAATTTATTTATAAACGTTAGGCATCACCTATATGCAGAGCATATAACATTTACAGTAAGTATCACAACTGCGGAACATCAATAATGCCACCTTTCATTACCAAACCTTTTTTCAACCATTTGCACGTTTATTTACGAGTTTTTTACGGTATTACACACAGGCTCTCTTTCTCATGGTGAGAACCTACCTCGGTACATCGGTTGAGTATGAAGTTGCTCGCGAACAACATGAACAGCGAGAACTCGTTGCCTTGACACGTGTAGCCGCGCGCGGCCACCTCCCACGCGAGGCGGCCCAGTCCCGCGCCCGGGACTAGCACTCGGACTTGGGACCGGTCGCTGGAAAGAGAGAGAGAGAACGATTACGAAAGAGGTAATAAGAAATATTAAAACAAAAGCGTCTCGCGTATCGTTTGTAATTTTTGACTTTCGAAAAGAGTTGATTCTCAGATTTTGGTTGACTAACATAGAAGAGTCATGTAGATTTAGATTAGATATAAGCATCTCTGGAAATATCTTGAAAATATGAGTAAATAGGGTATTACACCCATTTTTGAAAAGTGTCTTAATTAGATTCTAAAATGCTAATAAACCACTAAAAAAACACAACATTTTTATTAAATCGTTAATAAATTAGTGCCATAAACATGCATTTAAATATTCATATTTCGCGCGTAATTTGACGAAAACGCTGGACGCAGTGGACGCCATATTGCTCTGTGGGTATGACGTCAGTTTGCTGTGTTAACAAATGCGCTGATATTTTGTTTGACAATTTTATTTTTCTACTTATCGTTGGTTTGCTGTTCCTGAATGTAAGATATTATTTTTTACCCAATTAGTAAAATTGCATTCATGGCAGCAGCCAAATGAACAAACGTGTGAAAGAGATATTTTTTTTGAAGACTGACATTTTCATATCTTTCAGGCAGTGAAAGTATTTATGAGTATGAAAACTTTTATCATGGGGCCTTCTAAGCAAAAGCCAGAAAAAAGCATCTGATTGCATTTTTTTATGAAACAGCACCCTAATTGCGTAACTCACGATTAATCATAATTTGTTTCGTTTTGAAACAGATGACTAAACCATTGCTTCTTATGTTCGAAAAATATGTCTGCTCAACAACGTAAAAAACGCAATGAATATTGTTGAACTGCCAAAATGAAACCGAATATGATTAATCGTGAGTTACGCAATTAGGGTGCAGATCAGTGTGTTGTTTATAATCTGCCTGGTTTTACCTGTAGTCATCCAATGAGAATCGTTCCTCCATTTCATCCAGTATAGGCTTATAACACTGTTCTCTCTCCGCTGTACCCATAACACTCCAATCACGGACTATGTTTTTTAGAACTGATTGTACCTGGAAATTAACATTCTTTTATTACTTGAAAAGCCACCACAGTGTTTTTACTATTTTGTAGGACACTAGTTCTTCTTTTGAATTTAATCCCTGTTACTAATAACCAGAGGTCGGAGTAGGTAGATTGATTTTATATACTTGCGTCAAGATATTATAATATGGACATGCCATTTTATCCATAATGTGCGTTGTGAACATAGATGAACAAGAGATAAAGGAATGGACAGCATTGAATTGTCCAACATGTTATGCTATGCGGTCCCTAGAACAGTCCATAAGCGGAAGGTGCGCGCTGGCACATTATTTTCAGTGGGCACTTGCAAGTCCAACTCTGGCTTGCGTTCGCCTGTTCGCAGAATGGTAGATTCCTACAATAGGACTTTTGAACATATTGATATTTTTGCATGTGCTCCCTATAGGTTCAAAACCCTTATTCTTAAGGAGCTCTCCTGAATAGCATTATGTATTTTTCTCATTTGTACCATATATTGTTTATTATATACATTTACTATTATCTTAACACGATAGTTAGTTTAATAAGTTAAAAAAAAAAAAAAAAGAACTTGTGTTACTCGACCCTAGCGATTATTTTCACTGTATTGAATCCTATTGTTAACCCGTGAACAGCGTTGTGGGCTGCAATATTGTTTATACGTTTTGTGTATTTCTTGTTTCTACGTTTTATATTGTAGCTGTTTGTTGTTCCTTTTGAATAAAAATAAAAATAAATAAAATAAAAGAAACAAAAGGCCCTGTCTAAGTTTTGTCTCATACTGTCAAGCGTCATTTCTAATTCAACAGTAAGGGTCAAAATACGGTGTAACTATTCCAAGGTATTTTTGTATAAAATAAAATACTGATTTCTTTCACCATTAGCTAACACTGGTAGCGTAGATTGATATTATTAATACGTTTTTCACCTTAAACACAAATTCGTGCTAATTTCAAAATTCCGGAACAAATATCACAATAAATATGAAGTTCCGATATTTTGGAGGCATATCCATATTATCCTCTACGTTTGACGTCAACGACCTTAAATCAATCTACCTACTCCGACCACTGCTAATAACTTATTCACGTCACCAAACTCTCTTATGGGCAATTCTCGCAATTGAAAAATGTTCAAAATCTAGTCGCGCTCTCATCTCGACAACAATCAAATGTCAAACACTTGTCAAAAATGTATGGAAACTCGAGGTATTTTTGACAGATTGCCGCTGGGATCAGACTGTGAACGTTCTTAAAACTACGAGAATTGAAGTCAGCAGGCTTCGCATGACGCTTTCTATTTCTACGAAGAATAGACAGTGCTTTTTCAATACAAAGTCACATTTCGTTTCTCCATTTTTGACATGGCACCGTAGATATCCTCTGCCCTGGAGTTGCATAAGGGAGGCACTCCGGTATCACCGGATGCCGACCTACCTCTGTCGTGTGGTCGAGGCCTATTTGACGGACAGGGCCGTCATCTACCCCGGTCACCAAGGAGAATGGAACCGGCGAGAGATGTCGTGCGGTGTCCCACAGGGATCGGTCCTGGGGCCGCATCTGTGGGACATCGGATACGACTGGGTGCTGCGCGCCGACCTCCCTAGCGGCGTCAGCGTAGTTTGCTACGCTGACGACACGCTGGTCCTGGCGCAAGGGAGGTCGTACCAGGCGGCGGCCGACTTAGGGACACACGGGGTTGCGACAATCGTAGATAGGATCCGGCAACTGGGACTCGAGGTGGCCTTGCACAAGTCCGAGGCCATGTGGTTTCACGGTCCTCGGAATGCGCCACTGACGGGTTCCCAGATAACGGTGGGAGGGGTTCACATCGGCGTCGAGTCGACGATGAAGTACCTAGGACTCGTCCTCGACAGCCGGTGGAACTTCGCGGAGCACTTCCGACTTTTGGCTCCCAGACTGGAGCGGGCCGGGGCTGCCTTGAAGCGGCTCCTGCCCAATCTAGGGGGGCCAAACGCCTCCTGCCGGAGGCTCTACGCGGGGGTCGTGCGGGCCATGGCCCTATACGGGGCGCCGGTGTGGGCGCCTACATTGAGGCGCCAACCAGCACGCCGGTTGAAGGCGGCCCATAGGGTCATGGCCATCCGGATAATCCGGGGATACCGCACGATCTCCGGTGAGGCGGCGGGCCTCCTTGCCGGATTACCACCATGGGATCTGGAGGCAAACGTCCTCGCGCTCACTTGGGAGTGGCGCGAGGAGGCCAAACGCCGGGGCGTAACTCCGCTGCCGCGGGAAATCGCGGCACGGCGGACAGAGCTCCGGCAGGATCTCATGGGAAAGTGCGATTGTCGCAACCCAGTGCTGGGCACGCCGCGATTGCGGCGGTAAGTCCCCTCTTTGAGGAGTGGCTTGAGAGGCGGCATGGCGTCCTCACCTTCCGCCTGACACAGGTCCTCACCGGACATGGCTGTTTCGGGAGGTTCCTGTTTCGGATAGGGCGGGAGGAAACGCCCGGGTGTTTCCATTGCGAAGATCGCCCAGAGGACGCGGTGGAGCATACGGTGGAGGTCTGCCCGGCTTGGGCGGAGCACCGCCGTGTCCTCGTGGAGGTGATCGGCGGAGGCGATCTCTCGCGTCCGACCCTGGTCCAGGCCATGGTACGGAGCGAGAGGGCATGGCTGGCAGTCGCCTCCTTCAGCGAAGCAGTTATGCTCGCAAAGAGGGAGGCGGCGCACGTGAGGGAGATGCAGTACATGCGCCCTCATAGCCGTGGCCTTCGCAGGAGACGCCCTGGGCGTCGGGAATCCCAGGCTGATTCCCGGCCACCGTAGGCGCGGGCTTGCGGACGACGAGTTATGGGTAGCTCGCTGTCCGGTAAGGACCAAGCCCGGGTCGACGGCGCGTTGTGTTCCACGCGCGCCTCAAAGAGATGTCATCAGCAACTGATGGGGCCCGCAAGGGCCGATGCCTGCCAGGGGTGCGGGTTGTTCGAAAGAGATACCGCCGCCCCTGGCACACAGGCAACTGAGGGAACACGGTTTGGTTTTAGTCAGTAAAAGTCTGACACGCCCTCCCGCTCCGCCCAGAGCGGGAGAAGTTATTTGATGATTTCCCACCCAAAAAAGAAAAATAATACTATGACTCTAATGTCTTTTTGAACTTTGATAAATTATTTTATTTCTGTAAGTAGGTTTGTACAAACACTTTTACACGTCAATCATATTTTTAAAGCTAGAAGTTATTTGATGATTTCCCACCCCAAAAAAAAAAAAAGAAAACCGTAGATATCCTACAATCTGTCATTTTGTCTCTCGTTTCTAACGATCTTTGTCTAGGTCCTTTTAAATGTAGACTATTTCAGAAAAATATTTCTCGTCAAACTATCAAAATCACACTGACAACAAACTTTCTACTCGACGAACACAAAGTATATACGCTTATCTACAAAATCACGATTCGTTTAAAACGCATAACTGTGATAATTAGTAGAAAAACATAGCTATGTTCTCCTATTGTACATCATTTAGTTAAGAGTCACGTCTATTCTTCCGTCGACAAATCGGTACTCGTGCTAAACCGGCTGGAGGTCTTATCATAAAAGTTGATCTACATTAATTCCAACTCTTACTTAACCGTTCCCATCCAAACCACTAGGTTCCATGATATACAGTCGCCAGTACATCAAGCTACCCCAAACTGTCAAATTTTCCCAATTGAACATGGACCATAAGCTTATAGTATAAAGTTGAAAATCTAAGACACAATTAAAAAGCCATTGTGTCTCGCGTGGACTTACGTTCACAGTCTGAACATTGATACAAAGGGTTAAACATTTTTTGTCCTATCTAATGCAAGCCACACATGTAACGGTATACTTGCTCATTCATCATCATCGTTTCAGCCGAAAAACGTCCACTCCTGATAAGTCCCCTGGTTAGGATAATGTCTCGACAAAATTCTTAAAATTCATAAGAAAGGAAGCTGTTCCCATTATAGCTCATCTTGCCAATCTCTGTTTTCAAAAGGGTGTCTTTCCGGCACCACTAAAACAGTCCATTGTCACCCCAGTTTACAAGGGTGGGGGTGGGGTCTACTCTCTGACTCCGTCAACGAAAATACGGGCCCGTTCGAAAATAGTTCGAAACTTCGAAGTGACTCCTACAGCTGATTAATTAACTTTTTTGGACGGGTAAAACCATATAGGGAGTAGGGATAACTGTCAAATCGTGTAGTAATTCATTCTTAGTTTGGGCCCCAAACTATTCATATGTCCGTAAGTGATACTGGGTAAGAAACGCCCGTAACTTCGACCGATATTACGGATTATGTGCTTAAAGAGTAGGCCCCCAGGTCATAGGCTTTGTGCTTTTCGCATCCAGCTGATTCCTGAGGGCTTCATTTGCGCATTAGGTAAAAATAATTTAATTCCGGCTAATTATTAAAATAAGTCAGTTAATTTAAGTATTATTTTCTCATTGCAGGACAAAGGTCTCTTCTCATACAGAGAAGGTAACCGAGGTTATAGGGCAGGGATGGCGAACCAGTGGCACGCGTTCCTTTGGTGGCACGCAACAAAACAATTTGGGCACGGCAGCCTATGTCACAGTAACAAACATAGAAATCTGAGCGTGATAAGTTCATCTTCTTATGCCGAGTCGTTACTTTCAGAAACCGTACCTACGTCGCATAAAGGTTAATATACCTATGAACCTAATACTGGACCACCAGAAGTTGCCAAATTTGTTCTTTCTTATAAATAAGCTGGTGTGACGTTGATTACTGTATAATAGTAGGTACAAGTATATTTCTGTTTAAAAATAGACTTGTGGCTTGTGGCTAAGTAATATTAGCCGTACGGATCGATCGATCAGGTTAAGCTAAGCTCGCCGCGGTTGGTCCGTGGATGGGTGACCATCTTAACATACCAAGACCTCTCCGTGCCTCGGAAAGCACGTTAAGTCGTTGGTCCCGGTTGTATTTTGTAGATCTTTCGACAGTCGTCAGAAGCCCGAAAGTCTGACAACCAGTCTTTCCAAGGGGTATCTTATTACCCAGTAACTTGGTTGTAGAGGTCAGATAGGCAGTCGCTCCATGTAAAATACTGGCATTCAGCTGCATCCAGTTAGACTGGAAGCTGACCCCAACATAGTTGGGAAAAGGCTAGGCAGATGATGATGATGATGATGACAAGTCTATTTCTGTTTGCAAATATAGACTACTAATTATTGTGAAATTATTTAGTTTTTTTCTAGTAGCCAATACGTCAAGATTGTTTGTTGGCACGTCAATTTTTTTTTTTAATTCTCGCAGAGGTTGAAAGGTTCGCCATCCCTGCTATAGGGTCAGATTGGTTATACCATCGATCTCCAGAAAAAATAAATAATAGTTTAAAAAACTAAAAAACACGCTTTAAAAACCAAACTAAAAAAAATTGAAAATAATTTAATTCTATTAAAAAGCGTGCGGTGCTTTTTGAGGTGTTTTTATAATCAATTATTATCAAGCACCCCACGCTTTTTAATAGAATTAAATTATTTAAAAAAAAATAGTTTGGTTTTTAAAGAGTGCTTTTTAGTTCTTTAAACTATTATTTATTTTCTATTTTTTTAGTTCTGCTAACTACAAAAGCGACAAATTGTTTTCTTCTTTTCTATTTTTTTTTTATTATTTAATCGTCATCGGTCCTCGATAAGTCTACAAAGTTTAAATAAAATCTGACCGTTTGTAGTGGGTCAAAATCAAGTCCAAATGAGTCGGTTACAAACAAACAAACAAACAAACAAACAAACTTACAAACATACAGGTGAAGCTAATAAAAGCGAGTTAAAAACATTACCTTTTCAACATCATGCTGCATTTTATGCTGCTTCTGCGACGCAATTTCACAATTATTATAATTACACCCAAAACTTTCAGTCCCATTTGTCCCGGAAGTGTCCGTGACCGTATGGTCAACGTTTTCAAACATAGTGTCAACGTCCTTTATAATTAGGTGTACCACACTATTGTTTATATCGAGACATTTCTTGAATTTCGCGAGATAAGTCTTGTATTTCTCCAGGCGACGTTGGTGATTTTGAGGTAACATCGATATTATTTTCTCTGATTTATGGATTCTATCTAAACTGCATAGCCTGGAACAAAGATGGAATATAAATAAATTATTAATAGGTAACTCTGAAATGCGCATTGGGCGATCCAATTAAAGATTTAATAAATAAATACACCGCATAAATATGCATTGTTTTAATTTAATTGACTTTGAGAATACCCCAAGGATGATGAAATTTCGAATTGATGTGGAGTAGGTACTATAACTGAAAAGTGAAAAATAAAAACTTATCCCAAAAAAAAAACAACCGATTTCCGAAAAAACACTACAAAATGAAAATTAACTTTAATTTCGGAAGGCGGTGACAAGAAATTAAAATACATACCAAAGACACAGACTCACGAAATTAAAGTTATTTTTCACTTTGTAGTGGTTTTTTCGGACGTCGGTTGTTTTTTTTTTGGAAAGTTTTTTAGCCATTTCATAATATATTTTAAACGGTCCATCCATCATTTCTTAGTCTGCCCCTACTCTTATCTTATACGCATTTATACTCAAAACTTTCCTCACGACATTTACCTCATACCTCCGCATCAGATGTCCACGCTACCTACGCCACTACAGTGAAGGGTTCCGTAGTTGAGATGAATATTAACGTAAGTATAACGTAGGTTTGATTTTATCGACCCCAAAAATAATTTAGTAAGTATTTCCCGAAAAAAATAAAAGAGAACAAAGTTATTACTGTGAACATATCCCATATCTCAAAAGCTATTTATTGACTTAAATAAAAAAGTCACTTAGACACACACTGTTTGATTTGTCTGTGCTAAATAAATGTATTTTCTTTCTTATCTTTCTTTTTAAGCAGTGCGTTGAAGATCCAGTGAGTGCAATAAAAACCCGCCGCAATTTTATTACGTCCGAGTGGACGTCGACTAAGGGTTCCATTTTTGGCATTTGGCTACAGAACCCTAAAAACACCCTTCATGTAATATAACAATATAATTAGTAAGTAGTTACTACAACAATGTGTCTCCACCTAGCTCCTCGAACGACTTTAACAATGACGTGCGATACATAATTAAAACTCGCCACAACGCCGACACGTGTAAACGAATACAAGGAAAAAATATGATTCAGTAATCTTAATGTACTTAGTCTTTCAATAATACTGTGTTTGTTTATTTTATTTTTAGCCTGTTGTCGGCAGATGGCAAGGAGCAATGGAGGGCAAATGCTTCCCTTTCTCCTCCCCACAGCTCTGTGTCTGTAGCTAGTGTACTGTGTTGCTTGGTTTAAATAGGGCTCATCATTATGAGAATTTATACCTACTCAAAACTTTCTTCACGCAATTTTTCTCATATAAGTCAATAGCTGTTGTCATCTGTGCATTTGATGATCTTATGACTGCTTCTGTGACCGAATTACCAGCAGCTAAATTTAGATATTTGAACTTTTTGCCATCGATAAGCCTGAGAAAAGGCTAGGGAACTTCCTGTTAGGATTTGAGCTAGGGTGGCAACAAGCTCTCTCCAAATAAAGATTTAGGGCTACCAACCGTCCAGATTAGTCCAGCCAGCTTTTTTACCTCCCGTCCGCCATTTGATCGTCTCGACTTTTCAACAAGAGCGATATTGTGCAGAAAATTAAAAGGTTAAAAGGAAAATGAAAATCTCAACTAAAATGATTAAGACCTGAGGGAGAGAGAGGAGGAGGTGAGGGGAAGGAAGGAGGAGGAGGTGAGGGGGTGGGGGAAGCGGGGAGGGGGAAAGGGGGTAGTTTGATTCTATGTAAGACATAGTCTTTGGAAGTACTGATCTGATGACAAAAATTCTTCCACTGATAGAAAGCCACACTATTGCCGAGTGCCTTATGATTTATTTAAGTCCACGTAGGCACGGACGTATATATATCGTTACGGGAATTTATCTCGCACTGGATCTTAAACGCACTGCTAACCGCCGAGAGTTGAAATTCCAGTGCGCGATATTTTGACGTCCGTACAAACGTGGTCATAAGCTATACTTGAATTCTACGCGAACGGAAGTTGCGGGCATACATCAATACACCAATGTCCATTATTTCCTCAATAACCATTCACCCACAATTCCTCGATGACGAATCCTCAGCACATGCCAATTCACGTCATAAGGTAAAAGCATCTAACACATATAACTTTTACTGCACTACAATTTACAATGTAAATGATAAATATAGGTAAGAAGTTGCATCATCTAATATTTGTACAAATATTTATTAGTTGTTCAATTTAGATAATGTGTTGGTAAATAATGGTAATATGACATTGGAGCTAAAGTAATATCTTTTGCTTTTGCTAACATAAAATTACTTACAGGTTACAGGTAATTAGCTTATAAAAGCATTGTCCCTGAAGGGTTAGGCAACCAGGGATACGGGTTGTTCGAATGAGATACCGTGGCCCCGGGCACACAGGCAACTGAAGGAACACGGGTGGGTTTTAGTCTGTAAAAGTTTGACACGCCCTCCCGCTCCACCCAGAGAGGGAGAAGTTATTTGATGATTTCCCAACCAAAAAAGAAAAATAAGGGTTAGGCAATAGTACTTACACCCACATTTTACCCGTTATGTGTAAGTCGAATGTAGTAAGGCGCGAGCCGTCGTCCTTACGCGTCGTCAGAAGCCCGAAAGTCTGACAAACCAGTCTTAAGGTATCGTATACTGGGTTGTGGAGGTCAGATAGGCAGTTCATCATTTCAGCCGAAAGACGTCCACTGCTGGACACAGGCCTCCCCCAAAAGGAGGGTTTTGCCGTAATCGCCACGCTTGGCAGGCGGGTTGGCGATCGCAGTATGGTGGTCAAACGCATAGAGAACTCTGTTGCCCATTCTCTAGTAAGTCCCTTAGTCGCATTCTACGACACCCACGGGAAGATATGGGATGGTGCTATTCTTTTATGTCTGGCACCACACGAAATAAGCAGTTGCTCCGTGTAAAATACTGGTATCCCTAACCAGCTGTATCCAGTTAGACTGCAAGCCGACACCAATACAGTTGGGAAAAGGCTAAAGAAATTTTTAAGGTGTGAGCTTATTGCCATCAATGGGAATAAAACCAGGCTGTGATGCTACTATGAAATTTTTGATGGAACACTTTACTCAAACAGGGACTCAAAACCTAAGACCGGAAGGACCTCATGGTCTTCTATAGTTTTACATAACGTTACAATTTTTTTTCATTTATGTCAGCTTGTATAGATTTACTGCTGAGTTGCAGATTTATGTTGAAACAAAACCAGTCACCAAAGAAAAATTGAGATTGCATGCCAATCCTGCCACCATCTATCGTTTATTTAGGAGTTGGGAGGGATATGGGGGGAAGGCATGACTATCTATAGGCAGAACCACTATGTTTCGGTTTATTTAACACTCTATTGTACACCACAAAACATCATTTAAATCTAGTGTTGAATGGGTCAAAGGTACTTCCCATGGACAAGTTAAGTTTTTAGAGAAATCCATTTAAAATGTTGCCTGCCTGATCTATTTCATTCCTAGAGGCCCAATGTATTTATTTTTACCTTACAGATCTTAAATACATGCAGTTGAATTCTAATGACAATGTTATTGGCTGACTAAGTAGATAACTGACAAATGACTGGATAAGTTCATGGCAATCAAAAAATCATTTCACCAATCTAAATGTACTTCACATGATCTGACCAAGATTATGTCTGGACATTAAAAGAGACTGACCTCTGAGTTTGTTTCGGCCTTTCTTCGCAGAGCAGTCAGATAGGAAATGCCGACCTCATCTAGTTTTTAAGATATGATAAGTGTTTGTACAAACCTTCTTACCGAAATAAAATTATTTATCAAAGGCCCTTTTAAAATAACCTATTTTAATAAAAATGTATGATAATCAAATGTGATTAGCACCCATTTTAGTGCATATTTGTAAATTGAATGTTTGTAAATCTACAGATTTATAGAAGATTTTCTATTCTTTATTTTCCTGTCCTCCCTTACCTATTATCACTGTAGTTTGAAAACATTGTAAAAGTCAATTATTTTTAAAAGAGTAACCGTGGAGTTTCTTGGAGGGTCTTCTCCTTATGAAGCGACAAATTGGAACCGTGCCCCTAACTTCTGACGTTTCATAAGTGCCCTTGCAGGTTTATGTGAAATAAAATATTTTGATTTTGTTAAATGATTTCCTGTATAATCAATATGATTATACAGGAAATCATTTAACAAAATCAAAATATTTTTTTAGGGCTATACAACTGGCATATCTTAACAGTCACAACCTAAACTTAACTTATCACGCCCTCCTGCTCCAACCAGAGAGGGAGAAGTTATTTGATGATTTCCCACCCAAAAAAAAAACATAATACGGAACAAAGGATTAAAAAAATTGCTTTCTTTTTTCATGCTGTTCTGCGTGAATGTGAATAGGTGTAAGCAAACAAATAAAAGTATATCAGTTATTTTGGGCTTTAGGCAATCTTATTTCTAGCTAATATTATCTAAAATAACATTACGATTTAAACTCATTATTTATTGCAAAAGTGATTCCGCGAAAATCTCGCCCCTATAGCCCAGCACCATAGATACTACACTACGGCAAAGAGGATATAAACAAAGGAGTTTTGGTTTCTATCTAAATAGGTTAATTAGATCGTATGATTTGCTCAAACAAAGAACTTGTTGCTACCCAGAATTTGAACTTTGTTTCTCGCCTCAAACTATTTATAGATCCACCACAAACGATTTCCAAGGGCTAAAAAGGCGTATTATACGCGTATCAATTGAATAATTACTTACTTATAATATTTGAAAGCGGTGACAACGGCGCGAAAGTGCTCTCGCTCTTTTGCCTCATCAATTTCGTCCCCTGCTTTTATCGAAGACATTACAGGGAGTTTATTTTGCACACACTAAGTCTTAAATTAATGGATAGTATAAAATGGAAGCAGAAATTCGTTAGGAATCTGGAGAATTCATATATCTTTTACAATTTTAGCGAGCGACCAAGCCTTACGAATGACGGAAGATCGACAGATGTTAGTGACGTTCCAGACGTTCCAGATAATACTTGCATCTGCATTTAAAGATGTTGAATATAACCATCAACCATTAAAATTAACTAATATTTAAAGTTAACTATGATATTCGATAAACAAAATTAACATTGTCGAATAAAAATATCATTTCAACTTCTTAAAAATATTCATTCCGTTACTTGCATTCAATTGTATGCTAACATTTACTGTTGGGTATATTTTCTAAACAAACGCAAGTGATATTTTTAACAAATATTTTGGTCGGTTAATAGTTGATTGATTGAATAATTTAGTTTTGTTTTGTTATTCGAATAACAAAGCCGTGTCGTCGCATTGTATTGTTTTCGACTAATGTGAATATTGTGAAGATGTTTTAACAAATGCCGAGACGAAATAATGATACTTGAAATAATGATATTCTCAGGTGTTACAAATATTCGAATATCGAACCAAAATAAATGCTAGTCAGTCCTTAGCCTGTTCAAGTATGAAGAAAGGTTCATGGAGTTTAACTTAATAATTTCAACATGCATTAGTAGAATATTCAACCACTAACCATGTTGTAGTATAAAAATGTTAACTAATATTTACAACCAATAAATTTATCGATATTATTTTTTTAACCATTAACTAATAACCAGTAAACAATTTCAACCAATAGTCTCATCTCTAATCTGCACGCAAGCAGTGTTGCCAACTCCTACAGAATAGTCCCCCTAGGACCAACTTCAAATTCCCCTAAAAACCCCAAAATTTTTTGTTGTACACTCGGTTTAAGGGGTAGTTTCCAACATAAATAAAAAATACATTCAAGTAGTATGAAAAAGCGCGGTGAGACAGTAAAAAAATCTTTTGAATAGCAAGTTGTTATTGGTCATAGTGCGAAATCCAACCACCAGCACCACCTGCGTGTTGCTTAGTACAAGACACGAAGTACGGCATTAGTGTAAATATTTTTCAAGGCAACCTATTATGATAGAGAAAAATTAAAGTGATTCTTTAATTTAACGTTCAGTTTATAAGAAATTTCATTGCGAATAGAAAAATTTTCGAAGGAATATGTATTTCGAATATATAAAATAAAAAATATATCTTGAATAATCTACCCCCTAAAAAACCCCCTGGACATCTTGATTCCCCCTAAATTTGGGGGGAAAACCCTCAAGTTGGCATCACTGCATGCAAGAAAGCAGAATCAGATTCTGTAAAGACTCGATCACAGAGTACATTTTACATACTCGATTACTCAATCGATTTTTTTCAATTTGTTTTCGTCCTTCGTTTTTATTATAAAAGTACTTAAAAATAAAGGGCTGAAACTTACCACGAATTATAAAACTGCTTCATAAAAGGAATACTAGTAAGTTTGAACATCTTGTTCAAGTTGATGCTCTGATGTTCCATCCGTGATAGCTGTCACCCTTAATGTTAGTAACTAAGTACTAGAGTTTTTGGCGGGATCGCGTTGGAACATGTCGCACGACTTTTTATTTTCATGAAATTTAGTGAAATAGCGACTAAAATTGTATAATTTTGGTAGTGAATTATGCAATTTAATTACGTGTGAGTGCACAAATGTAGTGAAGGTGAAAATAAGTGACTAACGTGGACTTTTCGTGTTCCCCCCAAAAACTCCTAATAGGTTGTTGTAAAGTTACTACCGCTTTACAATAACTGTGACTTGACTGACTAAAGACGACTATGACTGTTTTGTAACTTCGTGCCCGATGTCGGGCCATTTACTTGATGAAAAAGAAAAATTACTTGACACTGGCTAAATGCACAAACCGTGCGAAGCCAAAACCCAAAACAAAAAAAAAAAAAAAAACTAAGTACTAGATAATAATATATTGAACGTATAGAGCTACAAAGAAATAAAACTATTTGACTTTTTAATGAACTTTACAATCAAAAGTAATTGTTTATTTTTTTAATCACTGATGAAACAAAACGTAGCATGTTTCCGATGT
This sequence comes from Polymixis lichenea, assembly GCA_949091785.1. Classification (NCBI taxonomy): domain Eukaryota; kingdom Metazoa; phylum Arthropoda; class Insecta; order Lepidoptera; family Noctuidae; genus Polymixis; species Polymixis lichenea. The sequence goes on along the minus strand of OX420958.1, from coordinate 9,256,017 downwards.
AAGACAGACAAGACATTACTTACAACGAGGAAACGAAACGTCCCGCAATATGTCGGGCGAAATGTGTTTGTCAACATTCTATTGATTTTTCTTGTAATATTAAAAAAATCAAGTTAAGTAATCAACACAACATAAAAATCAATCTCAATTAGTTATTAATTTAATTAACCACTTCCGTGTTACTAACAAAGCGCACGTAGACGTAAAAACATGTAAACATTGATACTTTCACAAAAGCTCGCTTACTACGACATAAAAATAATCATTACTTTATAACTCTTGCTCTATTTCTAATATAAAGTACATAGAACATGGTGTGAATCGTATGTTGACAATCAGATAAATAATGAAACAATCTGGTGGTTCTCGTGTTAGATTACTGCATCGGGCCTTACGATAGTGAAGGCGGAAAAATCGATATTTCTGCAGTGTCTCCGTTGCTAGGCCGTGAGTTACTGTATGCAGTGCAACATTAACGCATGAGGATAACGTTTTCTATAATATAATGTGAGTAACAAAGATTTTGTTACAAAATTCCGTTATAAACATGATGGAAGGAATAATATCTAACAGAGTGACACCACTGCTGAAATGCATAGTGTTGTTCCTCTTTATTTTTACGGCAAAGGTACTCACTTCTCGGCCTCAAGAATCTCAGGACCTAAGGAATGACATTCAACAATTAAAACCTTCACACTATGTAAGAACTTTCACTAAATACCACCATAGAAGGACAATACAATGGAATAACCAGCAGGATTTGAATAATGATTGGCCAGTTATTAATGACCAGCCAAGAGTTATAGGAAAAAGAAATGCTGATCCTATTCCAAACTATGTAGAAGCCAGAGGTGTTTCTAAAGTGTATCAACATGCAAAATTATTGAAAAAACGAAGCATACCAAATTATGTTCTCAAAAGAGTTGCCAAAGATACTCTCAAGCATAAATACTGGCCAGTAGAGCATACAAAAATTTCAAAAAGAAGCCTTGAGATTCCAAATTCGAATGAGTTTGTGGGCAACTCTCATGAGATGCCGAGACAGTTCACCTCTGACACCGTAAGAGATAACATTGTTAGCCCTTTTGAGAAAAAGATTATAAGTCCTGGTAAAGAGAATAAAGGAAAGAATGGTTTAGCCAATGATATAAAAACGTATAAAGTAAAGGCGGCTATAATACCGACTGAGAAGACTACAACTATGGGACCTACAATCTCATGTTTGTATAAAATACATGATAGTGTGGCAATGAGTGTCACTCCTTCATATGCGGATGAGAGGAATGCTCAACTGATGGTGGAAAATGATAGTTTCGGTAGGTATAACTTACTAGTATTTTCTAAATTAAGATAAGGTGTTTTATAACAGAAATGTTTAACTACACAGTGTTCAAAATTGAGATGTTTCCTTGAACTGCTTCTATGTATACATCAGCGTGTTTCTTGGACGCTTAAAATTAACTTGGTCATCAGGGATGCCCATCTGTTCTTAATAATAGCAGCAAAACCATTAATATTGTTATCTGCAAACATCGCTGACGCACAACAGTATCCTTAGACAGATACCCATGTTCGCAATGCTTTTAACTGCAAACTCAATTTACAACTCTTGGTGTTGAGTCAAGCGTTGAAAATCCAACTGCCTGCATCTACATTTTGTGTATAACAAACGCACTGTTGAATTCTAAAAGCTCAGTTCATGGGGTATCCCTAACCACAAAATCCGTAGTTACGGTTGTTTCCTAATAAGATTACTTCGGAACCCAAACTGAACGACAACACGATTTTACAGTTTTCCCCACTCGCGATGTCGTTCTGCCCGTTCGAAACATTGATTTTGTGTAAAATTTTGGCCGATCAACTACTTTAGAACGGGCTCGTATCTTCGTTGATGACGGACTTGGAGAGTAGAGTTCCAGCAGCAGCACCCATGCGAACGTGACGTGTGGTGCCGGACGTAAAAGAATAGCACCATCCTATTTCTTCCCATGGGTGTCGTAGAAGACGACTAAGGGACTTTCTAGAGAATGGGCAGCAGCATTCTCTATGCATTTGATCACCATACTGCGATCGCCAACACGCCTGCCAAGCGAAGCGTGGCATTTATGGCAAATCCCCCCTTTTGGGGGAGGCGTATGTCCAGCAGTGGACGTCATTCTTCTGATATGATGATGACCCGTGCGAAGATTTATACCAAGTTTCAGCACCATTTCCCAAACACTTAGTTTCCATTCTAATCCTATTGACCGCAGCTATTGTTTCAGAAACAGGCCCCATATCGGAGACTACGCTGCCCAACGGTGAGGTGGCTCAGGTGGAACATTGCACCGACACCAGGGCTTCATGTTATACTCTGTGGCATCAGGACCAGGATGCAAACATTACTGTACTTGGACAAGGTAAGAAGAAACAACAATTATATTATTAATAACAGTTATGGAACAGTGGTGGCTCGTTGACGGTTTTTCCGTTAACGCAACGTTAACGTTGATTTAGGTCTATCAACTAGTTAAATTCGTCAAAGAGTTAACGTGCAACTATTGTCGACTTGTAACGTTAACCGTTCTTTCATTGAACGGTTTTATTCAACGCTGCGACGTTCAACGATTCTTATATTGGTATAATTTTCTTAAAAGAAATATTTCAAAAATCAACTCTTGTGTACGTTACTTAGAGTTCATATTCTATGACATGACCGTCGCTCGGAATCTATGATGGTATTTTCAACGTAAGCTTTTTGCTCAGTTCGTTAGGTACGTTTGCAAATTTAGTTTAGTTGATTCTTAAACGAGTTATATTCATAAACGTCGTTGGCAAATTCAACTAGTTGATTCTTAAATAGTTAACGTTAACACGTTGACAGGAGATCAACGGTTGATTCAACTGGTTCGTTGATTCAACGCCCATCGCTAGTGGTGGCTCACTGGTAGAGGCCGCCACTTACGAGTTGTAGATCGTGGATTCGGAGTTTCGAACTCAGACTTCCTTTATGTAATTTATTTTCATTACAACTGCTCTCAAAACGGCGAAAGAAAACATTGTGAGGAAACAGGCATGTCCTCAAACCAAAAATTGAAGACATAATGAGAATAAGACTAAAAACATAACCCGAAAATCTAATAAAAGGAATCAAAGTTGATGACGTAAGAGATGAATAACAACACAAATTATCAATTAGAAAAAGAACATCCATACAAGACAACACATAAAACGAACAAAACATTACGACTTAAATACTATGACTCTAATGTCTTTTTGAACTTTGATAAATTATTTTATTTCTGTAAGTAGGTTTGTACAAACACTTTTACACGTCAATCATATTTTTAAAGCTAGATGAGGTCGGCGTTTCCTACCTGACTAACTCTGAGAGGAAATGCCGAAAACAAACTCAGAGGTCGCAGTCTGTTTTAAAGTCCAGACATAATCTTGGTCAGATCATGTGATAACCATGTGGATTGGTGTCAGACATGGTATTTTGAGGAAAGAACGTCACAGATTTAGTGGACCTGTCCTTTGATAATTAACACGTAATATCCAGTTCGTCATAGGTCATCACTAACCTATGGTACAGAAACGTGGTCGCTCACAATGCGCCTTATCAGAAGGCTTAAAGTCACCCAAAGATCAATGGAGAGGGCTATGCTCGGAGTTTCCCTACGCGATCGAACCAGGAATGAAGAGATCCGCAGGAGAACCAAGGGAACTGACACAGCCCGAAGAATTGCCAAACTTAAGTGGCAGTGGGCAGGGCACAATGCTCGCAGAACAGATGGCCGATGGGGCCGAAAGGTTCTGGAGTGGCGACCGCGTACCGGAAGACGTAGAGTGGGAAGCCCTCCCACAAGGTGGACCGATGACCTTGTGAAGGCCGTGGGAATCCGCGGGATGTGGGAAGCACAAGACCGGTCGAAGTGGAGGAGCAGGGGGGACGCCTGTGTCCAGCAGTGGACGTCTTTCGGCTGAAATGATGATCCAGTTCGTTACTCTTAGATAATTCGTTATACTGCCTACAGAGCCTTGGCAAAACGGCGAAGTGTCCGAGGTTTGTTTTGGAAACCGGAATATAAAAAAGGTTAGCGTGGTAGGTAGGATTAGTTAAATAAACAGCAATCTTATTGTCAAAATCACCAGATTTATGATGAAACCTTGACATATAGCTGCATAATCCAAGTTTCAGTTACTCAAGCTCATTCCGTTTGGCCACGTTAAAACAGCCACCTAGGGTGGTGGATACTCGGAATTTTTTTTTTGTCTTCCGATTTTCTCCCTCGGTTGTGTTCAGTCATTTAGAGATACACGATAGAAACTGGCTCAAAATACCTATACAATATAGGTACCTTCGCAGCCGAGAACCGCATGAAGTGGAAGAAATGTTCTTCCACTTCGTGCGGTTCTCGGCTTTGGCTGATGACGTCGACATATTCTGTTGCGCTTTGGGTGAATTTGAAAGAATAGCTACCTATAGAATTTGTTATGGTACAAACAGTGGAACTATTTAATTTTTAAGTGTGCTACAATATTACATTGGGTCTAGCCTGTAAGGATATTTGTATGTTTGCAGTGAATAAATCTATACATCTATACATATAAATAAAATTGGAGTGTCTGTTTGTAATATTAAAATAACCGCTTTTTAGTACATGCATATGAATATACGGTACAAATACCAAAATATCATTTTTTACAAATTTTGTCTGTCTGTTTGTTCCCGCTAATCTCTGAAATGGCTGGACCGTTACTGACGGGACTTTCACTGGCAGGTAGCTGATGTAATAAGGAGTAACTTAGGCTACTTTTATTTTATATACTAATAATAAAGCTGAAGAGTTTGTTTGTTTGTTTGTTTGCTTGAACGCGCTAATCTCAGGAACTACTGGTCCGATTTGAAAAATTATTTCAGTGTTAGATAGCCCATTTCCCATAGCATCATGTAAAATACACGCTAAGACTCTTGGAGCCGAGCATAGCCAAAAAAGTCACGAATACGAAGTGATCTACAGTAATGAAGTATGCCTCAAGAAGAAGAAGACCTTCGAAGACCCAAGCTATGTGGTGGGATGCCTCGGCGGTTCTTAAATTAATAAATGTACTGCCTCGTTGCTTGGTCTAGTGGACATGAGGTCCTGGGTGCGATGATGATGGGACTCCCTTTTCCGCACGTAGACTCCCATTCGGTCCGTTGTGCGTGCGATTCCCAGGTCGGGCAAAGTGTTATTGTTTATCAGTAGCAGCCCGGAGTCTGGATTTGTACCCGGTTGTTGGCAATAGGCTCGCCCTCTATTACATGGGACTTAAACATAACTGGCGAAATGTGGGTGCACTATAGGTACACCTCTGCCCAGCCCTTCGGTGAAAAGGGCGTGATGTTATGTTTTATGTTAAATTTGTTTGTTTTATGTTAAATTTGTTGGTTTCATGTTAAATTTGTTTGTTTTATGTTAAATTTGTTGGGTTTATGTTAAATTTGTTTGCAGGATGCTGGCGCTCATCCCAGGCAGAAGGGCGCAGCTCCTGTGACAGGTGCACCCGAGTTTCAGCGCCAAGACTGCCCGGAACTAAGTTCTGTTGCTGCACCAATACATACTGCAATGCTGATTTCTGTAAGTTATTCTTGATTTGACTAGCTTTTACCTCAGGCTTTACTCCCATGGTATATCAGCACAAGAACCGTGAATTTGGAAAGACTGACAAACGAAACACATTTTCGCATTTAAATTATAAATTACATGAATAATTCCTTGAAAGGTAACACTGTGTAATATTATACAGAGAGTAGAACTAAAAGATAGTTTGTCTTAACAAAAATTTAAGTTATTTTTTTTTTTTCGCAAAATTAAGCCTAGGATTCCTTAACCTTGGAGGACCATACTTCTATCCTAACTAATATTACAACCTGATGGACAGTTTGTTGCGCCACTTCTTCTTCCCAGATAAAGCACTAGGAAGTGGTGAAGGGCGGTTGGTTTGAGGGACTGTCCTATGTAATTTTGTTGTTCAAAAAGTGCTGACTCTCAGCCTAGTTTGAATAAATGAATTTTGATTAAGATTATAGCTAAAGCAAGTTTTTTTTTGACGCTGTCACGCTTATACGGCTGAACAGATTTTGGATGAAATTTCACACAGATATACCATAAGCATGACCTAGGTAAGGGTAGCAGACGAAGACACAGACAACGGGTAGTCTCTCGTAGATTCGATATTCGTCTTTCCCTATATAGGTATGAGGAACAGGGTGCAAAGTTCACTCATACTCTATAGAACAGGGTCCTCCGACCAGACGGGTGTTGTGTTTGGTGGACTACTGCCCGACGGTTGATGTCGGGATGTTGTATATAGATCAGTCGCGCGGTAAACTCTGATTGCGCGATGCAGGATTTGTGTGACGTCAATTCTTTGATGCGTAGTTCGCATGTGGCGTTGTAGATTTCGCCACAAACCATTTAAAAAATTCACCCAGTGTATCAGATTAATTTAATCAAAAGTCATTTATTCAAATTAGGCTGAGAATCAGTACTTTTCGAACGTCAAAATTACATAAGACAGTCCCCAAAAACGCCCGCTCTTCACCACTTCCTAGTACTTTAGCTGGGAAGAAGTGGCGCAACAAACTCCCCAGCAGCACAGCTGTCTGTTAAGTTAGATAGACATGATTCTATACATAGGTAGTCAAAGTAATAACAATACGAGTCATAGAACATTATTTAAGTAAATTGTCATATGTCAGCTAGCCGTGCCAATAAACCAACAAATAAAATGAAAACTTAACGCAAGCAAAAAAATTAAAATTTGTAACTATATGGCAGTAGTGTAGGTTAGTTAAGTGTGTAGGTTACGTTTACTAATATAGGGTTAAGATATATTGTTACTAACACATTTGAGTCATTTGTTACTTGTTTTCTCTAAATATAAAATTTAAATAAATAAAACGCAACTAAAAAAGCAGAAAATTATTTCAAAACAGCGTGAGGTGCATATAAAACACCCCACACTTTCTTTAATTTTTTCTGATTTTTAGGTGCGTTTTTAAAGTGTCTTTTTATATTTTTTAAACTATTATTTATTTTATTTTTTTTTGGTTCTGCTAACTACAAAAGCGTAATTTTTCAGTTTTTTTTTTTTTTAATATTGAATTGTCATCGGTCCTCGATAAGTCTACAAAGTTTGAATGAAATCTGGCCGTTTGAAGTGGGTCAAAATCAAGTCCGAAGGAGTCGGTTAGAAACAAACATACAGGTGAAGCTAATAAAAAGCGTGTAAAACTGTACACAAAGCATAATACCAAAATAAAAGCCTCCTGGCATAAAGAGCGTGATAGCTTACATATGCAATGCTGGATTATGTTCACATAGCTGTTACGACCCGAGGCCAGAAATGATAACCTAATTATTAGCAACAAAATCATGGTCAGGAAGACGACCCGTTAATTATTTCTTCCGTCATACTAATTTCTATTTTCTCTAACCAGTAACTCTCAAAGAAGAAGCAGTAACAGTGAAAGCCGAATCTACAATGGACAGTGGTGCCCAGAACATGGTGGCCGCATCAAATATTCTCGCCTCGTCCGTACTCGCGCTAGTTGCCATACTGGTCATGGCGCTGCTACTGACCAAGCTCTACTGTCGCAGTAACAGACACCACCACAGTGATACTGATACGTTACATATTGAGAAAGGTAAGGGAAATTAGGAGCATTTTTAAAATCCGTTCCGTGTGGTGCCGGACGTAAAAGAATAGCACCATCCCATTTCTTCCCGTGGGTGTCGTAGAAGGCGACTAAGGGACTTGCTAGAGAATGGGCAGCAGCGTTCTCTATGCATTTGACCACCATACTGCGATCGCCAACCCGCCTGCCAAGCGTGGCGATTATGGCAAATCCCTCCTTTTGGGGGAGGCTTAAGTCCAGCAGTGGACGTCTTTCGACTGATATGATGATGATGACACTGTGATGTCAAAAATTAATCGGCCTACATATTGGTATTGGTGTTACCAATTCGAAACATGAATCGTCCTTTCGGGTTTTTTGTCATGATAGAACGGAAATACTTTAAATCTTTAGTTTTATTAAGTATTTTTGCTTCTTTAAAAAAAATACTTTTTAATCTTTCGTTTTATTAAGTAGTGTTGCTTCTTTAAAAAAAATACTTTTTAATCTTTCGTTTTATTAAGTAGTGTTGCTTCTTTAAAAAAAAATACTTTTTAATCTTTCTTTAATTAAGTAGTTTAGCTAAAGAAAAAAAGAAGAAAAAAGAAAAAAAAACAACTTATATCGAAATCCGAACAAATGACAAGGTCGGACTAAGTTCGGATGTCGCTAAAAGCTATTTCGGCTAAAAGCCGGACATATCCATACACCACCTAAGTTATATTGGCTTTCTCATATTTGTGAATGTAACGTTACCACAAAAAAATATCCTGAAAGACTGTAGAATAATGTAAACTACTCTACTAAATTGTCGGGCGTAACATACGCCCATATTCGCTTCCATCATTAGCTGCCTCGCTTTTTCCAAACTATGTTGAGGTTGACGTCCAGTCTAACCGGATGCAGCCGGATACCAGTATTTTACAATCTGAACTGCCTATCTGACTTTCCCAACCCAGCGACTGGGTAATACGATACCTCTTGGTAGAACTGTTTGGCAAACTTTCGGTCTTCTGACGATCCGTAACGACTGTCAAAGATCCACGAATGACAGCCGGGATCAACGGCTTATCGTGCTTTCCGAGGCACGGAGGGGTCTTTGTATGTAAAGATGGTCACCCATCCACGAATCAACTGCGGCAAGCGTAGCTTAACCTGACCGATCTACCCTTACCCCTGTTATGACTAAGCCACAAGCCCTAAATATCGTTGTTATTTCACAGGAGAGGTAATGGGTAGCGGACCGGATGCTTTGGCGACCGGACTGTCTTGTGTCGATAATCTTACACTGATTGAACATATTGGTAAGTGCTTGCATTATAATTTAACCTAACTTTTTATTCTTTAGAACTTTCCAAATGCATTTGTCTATTTCGAGAGCGTAAAGATACCTAGACAAGACTAAAAGAACATAACATCACGCATTGAATTCCCGAAGGGGTAGGCAGAGGTGTGCTTCTATTACGCCCACATTTCACCAGTTATGTTTAAGTCCCATGTAATATGTGAGCCTATTGTGTACCATAAAAATGCATTTAAATTTTACATTTTCAAATTTCGCGCGTAATTTGACGAAAACGCTGGACGCAGTGGGCGCCATATTGCTCTGTGGGTATGACGTCAGTTTGCTATATTAACAAATGCGCTGATATTTTATAAGACAATTGTTTATGATTAAAAAAAAAATAGTTATTTTTCTACGTATCGTTGGTTTGCTGTTCCTCTGAATGCAAAATATTATTTAAATAAAAATTACTTTGGTTACGAAAATAATAATAGTACAAAGTTGCTCAGTTGACATGCCATATGACGTAATAACATGGCGGCTATTTCATGGTGTTCAAAAACATGAAAAAAACTGAAATCTTAAATTGTATTATAAAATTCATTTTGTTGTTTCATGAAATAAAACTAACATTTTCTGACTGCATTTTGCCTAAGCTATCTCAATAATGTATTTTTAGATTTTTTCTCATATACACCGTGACATTTTAGTCGTCTTACAACGGCAGCCTACTTCATGTACCCAATGACTACTAATCATAATTTTTTTTTAATGTTATTTTTGATCATTTGCATAATTAAAAAAATGAAAGTGTCATTCACTAAGACGCAAGACGTAGTTTGAAACACCCTTTTATGGAGATGGAATTAATGATGGAATGTAGGTGGTTGGTGTGGTAGGTAGGTAGATATCTTCTACCGTTTGATACGTAAACATTATTAACTGAAGGGTGTTTTATAATTCTAAAGCATTATTTATTTTTCTTTGTACCTATTATCTTAATTAATGGTACCTAACAATGTTTTAATCGCGCCTAGAGGTATTTGATGACGGATACATTGAGTGGACCACCTTTGTAAGACGACTAAAATGTCACGGTGTAGAGTAAAATACCCTATTCTGAACGCAATCGTGAAGTTGCTTAGTCTTACTTTCATGTCACTTTTGTCTATTTAAGCGGTAGTCAGACAAAGAATAATAAATACAGATTACCCAGCAGAAGTATCGGCTTCGGCAATCATCGTCTTTTTGGGAAATACAAAAGTGTGATTTTGAGATCTAATGATGGAAGCAGCAATCATCATTATCTGTAACAATCATGGGAGTACCAAACTCTGTATTTGTATTACCATTGTTACAATATTTGAGATTTACAGCTCTCTGAAATTCTTAAAAAGTTTTGAGTGACATTATTATGACAACCAAGCCGTACCGAATCCTTAAGGGGAATGTAGTCGCGGGCTTGAACTCACTGGTGGGCCTCAATAAAAAGCACGCTGTGTCACCAGGCATCGTGTCTACACGCAGAACATTATTGAGTGAGCAGCAGGATCACTTGTAGTAAAACAGTCGCGTCAAAATTAAGAAAAGTCCTTCGGAAGATCGGGTTTTATGAAAAAACCACTGCATAAATCAATGAGCAATAAAGTTTATTGAATTTTTCGATATTTGAGCTTTGGCGGTACTGACTTAGTTTTGGACATTTCACACTTCTTTTATTACTTACACACGCCCAAAGTTAGGTCAAATTAGCAAGAAAAACGAATCTTTGTTGGCTCATAACTTTTTAATGGCTTTTTATTTTAAGATTCTGTTCCCTTACAAACAATATTAATAATGAGACAAAACTTTACCATGTTTAATTTTTTATGTACATTGTCGAACAGTGGAGTAATACACTCCCGAAGTTTGTATGGAAAAAATGTGGACAAGATCCACCTTAAAAGCAAGAGTGAACAGGCATTTTCTAGGCTTTTTCGTTCCATCGTAGATTTTTTCTATGCCTTTCCAGTTTCCACCATGCGAGATCGACGTCAAGAGCAGGCTAATTTTTTTTTAACTACAAGCGCGCAATGATCAATAATTTTATTTCTGTAAGGAGGTCTATACGAACACTTTTACACGAACATCGTATTTTTAAAACTAGATGAGGTTGCATATTCTCTGACTACTCTGAGAAAAAAGGCCGAAACAAACTCAGAGGTCACAGTCTCTTTTAAATTCCAGATATAATCTTGGTCAGATCATGTGAAGACCATGAAGATTGATGTCTGAAATGGTATTTTGAGGAATTAATCACAGAGACACAGACATATCCACTCAGGACCTGTCCATTCAGTACACGCATTTATAACTAACTAGCTTTTGCTAGTGGCTTCGCCCGCGTGGAGGTCGAAAATTATCCCGCGGTAACGTAATACCGGGATAAAAAGGACTAATCCATGTTATAAACTATGTTTGCCAAATTTCATCTAAATCCGTTCAGCCGTTTTTTGCGTGATTTAGTAACACACATCCAAACATCTTCACAAGATTTCACATTTTTATTATTATAGTAGGATCATGCAGCTCAACTCAAGAATTATCTAACTTAAGTGGGAGTAGGCAGGGCACATTGCTCGCAGAACAGATGGCCGAAAGGTTCTGAAGTGGCGACCGCGTACTGGAAGACGTAGCGTTGGAAGGCCTCCCACAAGATGGACCGATGACCTTGTGAAGGCCGCAGGAATCCGCTGGATGCGGGAAGCACAGAACTGGTCGAAGTGGCGGAGCTTGAGCTAGGCCGATGTCCAGCAGTGGACGTCTTTCGGCTGTAATGATGATGCAGCTCAACGATAGGTGCATTAAGCAATGGCAAAGCGCGGCAGTACAAAACTTATAAGCTTTGTTTCTTGGTCCGACGTTCGGAAACGCGAAGTCTACCGAAGCGCATACGTTTTCTGGTTTATCTGTACCTATGTAATAAATATTTTTTTCTTAAACAGGTCAAGGAAAATTCGGCTCTGTGTGGCGAGGAAGCCTAGGAACCAACCCCGTAGCTGTCAAACTATACTCCAATTGTAGCACGTGGCAGAGGGAGGCCTGTGTGTATGCTCTGCCGCATCTGGCACACCCCAACATACTGAGATATTATGGTAAGTACCGCTGTGTCTGTTTCAATTCATATGTAATTTCTGAGTATTCGGAAAGGCTTCTGGCTAAGTATAATAGCCGCACGGGTCCTTCGATCAGGTTAAAATAAAAACATTTTTATTTCACATAAACCTACAAGGGCACTTGTGAAACGTCAGAAGCTAGGTGCACGGTTCCAATTTGTCGCTTCTTAAGGAGAAGAGCCGGCAAGAAACTCCACGGTTACTCTTTTAAAAATAATTGACTTTTATAATGTTTTAAAATTACAGTGATAATAGGTATGGGAGGACAGTGCAGGCCTGTCAATAAGTACCAGGTACTTAGAGGAATGAAAATAAAGAATAGAAAATCCTACAACGCCTGCGGCCTGTAAGGCCTACAACGTTCTCTCATTCACAATATGTAAAAGAATCTACATAAGTACAGTAACCGGCATGAGTGACACCTGCGCAGTAGTTAATTTTTCGGTCTCTTTGGCGGAATGAAGAAGGCAGGGGGCGCCGAGACTGCACGCGATTGGTTCGTCTGTCCATGCTCGTCGTCTATTGGACTCTCGCGTGTCATTCGGCTACTGTACACTTTCGTGCAATTTTAGTAACTTACGTTTTCGATTATAAAATAGTTTAATTTTGTTGTTTCGTATTTGTTGTGTTTTGTTTTAATATAGTTTATTTTTGGTACCTCGTCTCATAAAATTGTTGTTTTTTAAATTTTTGGTTTTAAAATCGTAGTCACACGATTGAGATGATTGATTCCCTTTTCCTCCGGATTGAGATGATTGATTCCCTATTCCTCCGGATTGAGATGATTTTTTGTAAAAACAAAAAGAAAAAGCGCTTCTAACCAGATTATAATTGTTGTATTGAGATAATTATGTTTTAGTCACGAAGGCCTACAATATTACTGTATCACAGTTAAATTTCAAGTACCACTAATGTTTTAATAATAGTTTGCGTAAGTACCTTTCAATAATTTGAGCAAAAGCGGTACTAAATAAATTTGGCCGAATGTGTACATGGGCGAGCTTGCCCCCACTACTGCCAATCTGTGCTCACGACTCGTGCCGGACTCTGTAAGCTACTCTTGTCCCGGTTGGTCCGTGGGTGCCCATCTCACACAAGACCCCGCCGCACAGTGGAACGAATGTATGGGAGCGGTTGGACGTAGACATGTCCGAAAAAAAAGAGTAAAATTATGCCAAACTAATGATGCCATCTTATTCGATTACTTAATGCCTTCATAACTTGTGGTGATGAATTTCTTCATAACTCCCATATTTCGGGAGTAATTTGAGAAAATGTGAAATTTTACTATGAAAATGAGTGTATCGAGCTCTCTCCCTCCTGATTCCGGGCTTGTTTCAAGTAGCGGTCTCTAATATCATAATGCTAATACTAAGAGCTATATTTAATACTAAGACACATAGTGCGCCAAATGTGCACTTTCTGGGATAAAGAGTGATGTTTATTTTATAACACAATTTTTTTATTTTTTGTTTATTTTGTTGATTAAAACCGTTTTTCTAAAGGTTTACCTTATTACAATAACATTTCTGAGCAGCCAATTAGAGAAGATATAAGCTAATTAGGATATATAATTAGGGACTTAAGGTTTACATATAAAACTGATGCACTAATGATTACTGATAAGAACATTGCTATTATTTAATTACTAAATGGCTCTTAATACACTAATTTAGCATGCATCATTTACTAATTATCACAATAACTAATTACCTTGCAATATTTAACAAAGGATACCTGGGATACCTGGATTTTATATAAATAGGTCACTATTAGTAACTTTAAAATCAGTGTTGATTTACACCTCGTTGTATCCAAGCTAATCTCGCAATGTATTTTCCAAATTTTAATACAAATCTTGATATTCACGTTGCTTTATGCGCACGCGCACATAAAGATTTACGCGACTTTAACTATTTGTTCAGTGTTTTAAAAGATAACAGTTGTGTTCAGTTATGTGAAAGTGCTGAAACAAGTTTAAAAGACTGGTGTCGTCGATTTTGCTACCGCATTTATGCAAAATGGACACAGTCTGGAAGAAGCACAGATAAGTTTCGGAAGAAACATGAGATTTGGCTACAGGCTGCAATTCAATGGCCGGAATTACAGAATGAAAATATGGAACCTTCTACAGAAAATATAAGTGACGTCATCGAGCCCATAATTTCTCCTGCTAAATCTGATGCTTCAACTTGTACACATCCTAGTCCTCGTAAATCTTTTGAGGACCTTAGTAACCGGCAAAAAAGAAGACGCACTGAAGATAGTCTTTCATGCAGCAGTAGCAGCGCTGAAATTATGTTTTCGGCCGAAAGGGCGCTTCAAAAGGCAGGACAAAGCGATACAGCTTATGTTATGAAATACTTGACGGAGAATCCAGAAGAGGCCTCAAAAATCAAAGCCTTCATTGAAGGTAAATCAATTCAGGTACGGGAAATATCCCCTTTGAAGGCATTGGCTCTTTATGTATCGATGAACTTATCGAAATGGCGCTATAACACTCTTCGGGATTTCAACACTCAAGAAGGAGCTCTTCAATACCCGAGTTACTACATGTTGGTTAAAGAAAAAATTAAGTGCTATCCGGCCAAAGAAGATCTCACAGTTACAGAGAGCTCTGCAAAAATCAAATTACAAGCCTTGATGGATTTAACCTCAAGAAGACTTATTAGGTCGTTAGAAACCCCTGTTGATCCCAATCAACAGCTCGTATTGACCAGCAAATGGGGTTTTGACGGATCATCTAGCCAAAGCATTTATCATCAAAGGACGAGTGAAGATGAGCAAATCGATCTTGCTAGTAATTTTATGATTAGTCTTGTACCACTGCGGCTCGTCTCAAAAGGTGTAACAATTTGGGAAAACGAGCGACCATCTTCCACTTCATTTTGCCGGCCAATATTGTTTAAGTTTATAAAGGAAACCAAAGAAAATGTGCAGAGAGAGATGGCTGAAATCGAAGCAGAGATTGAAGCCTTAACTCCATCCACCATCACTGATGGAATTAGTGTCAAACACCAACTGCTGTTGACAATGATTGATGGTAAAATTCATTCCATTATATCCAATACAGCAGCTTCAGTGTGTGACATATGCAAGGCTTGTCCTAAAGAAATGAATAATTTAGAGTTAATCAAAGATAAACACGCAAACGAGGACATGTATAAATATAGCTTAAGCACCCTTCACGCTTGGATTCGCTCAATGGAATGCTTATTACACATTTCCTACAAATTAGACATAAAATCATGGCAAGTAAGGGGTGATATAGCAAAAAGGCAAGTTGATGACAGGAAGAAAAGAGTTCAAGAGGCTGTAAGAAGAGAAACGGGCTTACTTCTCGATGTTGTGAAACAAGGCAGTGGATCCACCAACAATGGCAACTCGGCAAGGAGATTTTTTGAAAACTACACTAAATCTGCTGAACTGACCGGAATAGATGCTATGCTTTTAAGAAAAATCTGTGTGATCTTGCAGTGTATTTCATCAGGAGAGAAGATCAACGTAACTAAATTCCGAGAGTTCTGCTTTGATACTGCTAAGCTTTACGTGGAGTTATACCCATGGTATTATATGCCTTCTTCACTTCATAAAATTTTAATGCATGGGCCAGACATAGTTCAGAACATGTCAATTGTGCCCATTGGTTTTCTATCCGAAGAGGCATCTGAGGCTAGAAATAAAGATTTTAGAAAATATAGAGAGGGGCATTCTCGAAAGCATAGCAGTATCTCATGCAATGAAGATATTATGCACAATCTTTTACTGTCTTCTGATCCACTTGTTACAAGTATCCGTCCAAAAGGAAATAAGTTTGTAAAAAAATCTTCTTTTAAGGAATTTTATGAGCTTACGGATTCTGAGAAAAGTGATATCGAATTTGTTAACATAAATGATTTAGCGGACATCGATTCTGAATTTGAATTAATTGATGATGATGATGATGACGAAGATAATTAAATGATGTTATTGTTTTAAAATGTGTAACTTAGTAAATTAGAGCTTACATCTTAATTATTTATTGTACTTTTAATGAAACTAGGTAATTTATTATCAACTTACTTAAAAGTCATACTCTCATCAGTTCTTGTGAATATTTTTGTTAATATATATTTCTGTATATATATATAATATATTTATAGACCTCTTAATAAGTCTGTCTGCGGTTTAAAGTAAATACAAATGGGGAAAAAACGTTTTTTTTTTTAAATTTTCATTTCCTTTTATCCCAGAAAGTGCACATTTGGCGCACTATGTGTCTTAGTATTAAATATAGCTCTTAGTAATAGCATTACGATATTAGAGACCGCTACTTGAAACAAGCCCGGAATCAGGAGGGAGAGAGCTCGATACACTCATTTTCATAGTAAAATTTCACATTTTCTCAAATTACTCCCGAAATATGGGAGTTATGAAGAAATTCATCACCACAATTTATGAAGGCATTAAGTAATCGAATAAGATGGCATCATTAGTTTGTCATAATTTTACTCTTATTTTTCGGACATGTCTACGTCCAACCGCTCCCATACATTCGTTCCACTGTGCGCCGTGCGTCGATAAGCACGTCAAGCCCTTAGTCCCGGCTCTCCTTCGTGGAACTTTGATAGTCGTTAAAGGTCGACAGAAGCCTGAAAGTCTGACAACCAGTCTTATCAAGGGGTATCGTGTTACCCAGTTACTGGGTTGTGGAGGTCAGATAGGCAGTCGCTCGATGAAAAATACTTGTATTGATTAGACTGGAAGCCGAACCCAACATAGAATTGGGGAAAAGTATGTAAATCCGCGTGGCTGTTATTATTAGCCACGAGCCCCTGAATTAGAGATGAGCAGGGGCGTATCAGTAGAAAATGGCATCTAAGGCACGCATCAGATTTGCGCCCCTTCGTAAATTATCTTCTCGGTCTACACTGAGCAAAGTTAGATCGCATAATCTTTCTTGACCAATTATAGCCTTCAATAACAAAGGTATTAATTTCAACTTGCTAAAAAATCGCTTGCAATGCTGTAATTTTAACAGAATTTGAATTGAAATATGTCGATATGGAAATACGCTTTGATCCTCGTAGTGCACAATACATTCAAGTGGCTCTTCAGATTTCTTAGATATAGGTAACGTGTGAAATGGTTTATTCTTTTTTTTTAATTGAATAATTAGCGACTTTTTGCGTCCCCCTTCGATAGGCGCCCAGGGCTCTTGCCCTGCCTGCCCCACACTGGCAATGAAAATAACAAATAATGAGATTGTATTAAAGTAGTTCCCCCCCTGGCAGGCAGCGACAGCCGCGCCACGCTGACGGCGGGCGGGCGCGAGCAGCTGATCGTGGTGGAGCTGTGCAGCAGCACGCTGCGCGCGCGCCTGCAGGCCGCGCCGCTGGCCTGGCTCGACTTCGCGCACATCGCGCACGGGCTGGCCTCCGCGCTCGCGCACCTGCATACTCCCAGTAACTTGTTAATACTAAGCACCTAATTTGGCTTCATCATATCAGCCGAAAAACGTCAACTGCGGGACATAAACCTCCCCCAAAAGGGGGGGGGGATTTGCTCATAATAATTCGTAGAACCCGATGTGTTGTTTTGAGCAATTAAAGGGTTACGTATCTATGGCCACCTTCCAGCTCCAGCATCAAACCCTGGTTACCATAAAGGATCAAAGTATTCGTCAATACGAATCAAACGAGCCCAAACTCGATGTGTCGTTTTATTGCGGAGTTCCTATGGCCACCTTCTAGCTCCAGCATCAGATCAGCTCCATGTCATCATAATATTGCATTGTCACGCGATATACATATGCATGCAAAATTCCAGCTCAATCGCTTCAAAATTGAGTTGCAAGATTCCACCCGAACAAACAGTTACATACATTGCAAGTTAATAAGAGCTTGTAATTAAAAAAAATTCAAAATAAGAACTATGTTAGTGTTTTGAAAAAGTCACGCATAGATCTAATGATAGAGAGAGTTTCTTTTTTAATTGGTGGATGAATAACAAAGTAGCCAGCGATATAGTGTTGCTAGTAACGAATAAAAAAATATTGAGGTTAAGTACCGAATCATATTGTGTTTTTTGGCTAAAAACTAGAAATGTATTTAAAATGTTAATCCACAGCTGGCAGTAAACCATGCGTGGTACATCGCGATGTGAACAGCAATAATGTACTGGTGACGGCCAACGGCGAGGCGCGCCTGGCGGACTTGGGGCTGGCGCAGTTGTTGCACGCGGCCAGGGACCGCGCCACGCCCACCAGGATCACTGAGGTATCCATATGTCATCATTATAATCATTATTTTAGCCGAAAGACGTCCACTGCTGGACATAGGCCTCCCCCAAGTTCCTCCACTTCGACGGCTTCTGTGCTTCCCGTATCCAGCTGATTCGGAGCATACACACAGGCCTCCCTCTGCCACGTGCTACAATTAGAGTATAGTTTGACAGCTACGGGGTTGGTTCCTAGGCTTCCTCGCCACACAGAGCCGAATTTGCCTTGACCTGTTTGAGAAAAAAATATTTATTACACAGGTACAGGTAAACCAGAAAAGGTATGCGCTTCGGTAAACTTCGTGTTTGCGAACGTCGCACCAAGAAACAAAGCTTCTAAGTTTTGTACTGCCGCGCTTTGCCATTGCTTAATGCACCTATCGTTGAGCTGCATCATCATTACAGCCGAAAGACGTCCACTGCTGGACATCGGCCTCCCTCAAGCTGCGCCACTTCGACCAGTTCTGTGCTTCCCACATCCAGCGGATTCCTGCGGCCTTCACAAGGTCATCGGTCCACCTTGTGGGAGGCCTTCCAACTCTACGTCGTCCAGTACGCCGTCGCCACTTCAGAACCTTTCGGCTCCATCGGCCATATGTTCTGTAAGCAATGTGCCCTGCCCACTGCCGCTTAAGTTTGGCAATTCTTCGGGCTATGTCGGTAACCTTGGCTCTTCTGCGGATCTCTTCATTCCTGATTCGATCACGTAGAGAAACTCCAAGCCTAGCCCTCTTCATTGCCCTTTGGGTGATTTTAAACTTTCTAATAAGGATTACATAACAAACAGTATTGACTGTGCCATTTTTCAATAGCGGTAGAGTTGCTGATGCGAATCTCCGAAGGGAAGTCGTTAGGAATCGTGTTCTGTGGTTTTTACCGAAAATGAGGTTTAAATTAAAATCAGATTAGTTTTTTCCTCACGTAAAGGAAGCCGGCGTCCCAGCAGTGGGAACAGTATAGGTTTTTTTTTGTTACATCAAATAACTTCTCCCGCTCTGGGTGGAGCAGGAGGGCGTATCAGATTTTTACTGACTAAAACCCACTCGTGTTCCTTCAATTACCTGTGTGCCAGGGGCCACGGTATCTCTTTCGAACAACCCGCACTCCCTGGCAGCCATCGGCCCTAGCGGGCCCCACCAGTTGGTGCTGACATCTCTTTGAGGCGCGCGTGGAACACAACGCACCGTCGACCCGGGCTTGGTCCTTACCGGACAGCGAGCTACCCATTACTCGCCGTCCGCAAGCCCGCGTCTACGGTGGCCGGGAATCAGCCTGGGATTCCCTACGCCCAGGGCGTCTCCTGCGGAAGCTAGGGCCGTGAGGGCGCATATACTGCCTCTCCATCACGTGCGCCGCCTCCCTCTTCGCGAGCATTACTGTTTCGGGAAAATATAGGTTTTTATGCTCATACTAAAATTGGTTAAGTTTTTGTCCCTTCCCGAAAAAATAACATCTCTACCGCAATACAAGAACTACGCCATTTTTTTTTCTAGGCCGGCACGCTTCGCTACCTGTCCCCAGAAGCCCTGGAGGGCGCGCTGGACCTGAGCGGGGCGCGCGCGGCGCTGTGTGCCGTGGACGTGTTCGCGCTGGGCCTGGTGCTGTGGGAGATGCTGTGGAGGACGCGCGGCGCGCACGCGGGGCCCGTGCCGCCCTACGCGCCGCCCTACCAGCACCACAGCCTGCCGCCAAGACCCAGTCTGGCTATGATGCAGGTAAAGTCTAAAATAAAGAAAGAAAATTGCAATAAACGTGACACATACAAGATAAATTTTTATCCAGTGCGCAAACTGTAACCATTGATTCAGCATATAATTCTAGACCCCCAGCGCAGAAAGTTTTCGTCGGTAATACAAAAAAATATCAGCTGTTTCATACATTTTTTCCGCGTAGGTATTGCACTTTGCACTATTGCACTCCAAATTTCTGTGTTTTCCAAAGGTATTTATTTATACAGGGTCTAAGGGGAACGCTTCCGAAGCCAGAACGTAGGTTATATACAACCTAAATGCAAACGGATACCTTTCGCCTTAAACTGGTTACTTTACTCATTTTATGGTTATTTCTACTTATTTTATTTTGGCGCCGCTTTACCAAGGATGCCTAAACCTAAAGTCGCCGCCTGCACTTGGGGTCGTTTTTAAATGTGTTAATCTCAAATAATGGTACATTTAACTGTTCTTGTAGCATAGTACACAAAAAAATATTTAAAAAAAAGTGTTAAAAAAAATTTGATTTTTTGATGGTACTGTATCGAGAATCACTAGTCCTCCCATACCTATTATCACTGTAATTTGAAAACATTGTAAAAGCCAATTATTTTTAAAAGAGTTACCGTGGAGTTTCTTGCCGGCTCTTCTCCATAGGAAGCGACACATTGGAACCGTGTACCTAGCTTCTGACGTTTCACAAGTGCCCTTGCAGGTTTATGTGAAATAAAATATTTTGATTTGATTTAATTTGAATCAATTCCAATAATTTTTACACCGTGTTATATTTTTTCCCAAAAAAGTTTTGCAAGTGTGATGGAAAATGTTATCACCAGTTAATTACAATACAATCGCCGTACGGTTAGGTTAGGTTAGCCTATTAGC
Organism: Polymixis lichenea; assembly: GCA_949091785.1. Classification (NCBI taxonomy): domain Eukaryota; kingdom Metazoa; phylum Arthropoda; class Insecta; order Lepidoptera; family Noctuidae; genus Polymixis; species Polymixis lichenea. Next base: position 9,235,080 of record OX420958.1, on the reverse strand, counting down.
TTAACCTACTGCCTAATTATTATCAATGAGCACAATACGACGGGGGCCGCGTGGTGACCATGTTTGTGTAGACAACTGAGTAACATAACAAGCTTATAACTTTGTGATTTTTCATAATACAGTTTTGAAATTTTGTACATACATTCTTTACATAAAAATACTAGACTTGGGTTTCGCATATACTAAATCTAGGGTTGTATAGTCTACAAATTTTATTTATTCGCTCCTGGAATTGAGCAGTCGACGTCAACATGTAAATTTGTGTTTTGATATGAAATTAAAGAAAATTGCGTAAAATTCGCTCCGGTCGCTCGGTGTCTAAAGTCGCGTTTTTTGGTGTCTAATAGGGTGTCATTACTGCCAAGGGGCGGGCGCCTCGTATAGCTTCCTTACTTCTAGATCCTGCATTTTCTGAAGACCATAGAAAAAAGAGATTTTGAAAAACACAGCTTTAGGGCGTCTCATACGAAGCTTCCATATGAAGTATTATTTCTATCTACTACAACCTAGGAATTTTGCAAGTCTCGAATGAAAAGGTTACTTCTAGACAAACGACCATCAATATTAGTTGAGATAGCAGTTAAACGCATACAAGAAAACTATACAAAATGTCATTTAATTTTTTGTGAAGTTTCGGAGAAGCTGTATAACAGTATATTTTTAACTCTATTTCTCATTCAACAGAGCTTAGTATCCCGCAACAAGGCACGTCCCCCGCTACCAAAGGGACCGGTGCAACAGTCCCGTGCTCTGAAGATAGCTGCCGACACCTGCGATGAATGCTGGGACCATGATGCTGAAGCCAGGTAAAATGTCAATAAAATTGGTTATCTTACTCTACATGAGAAAAATCTAAAAATATATTATTGAGGTAGCTTAGGCAAAATACGCTCGGAAAATGTTAGTTTTAGCTCATGAAACAACAATATGAATTTTAAAATACAATTTGTAGATTTTAGTTTTTTAATCTGTTTTTGAACACCATGAAATAGTAGCCGCCATGTTATTACGTCATAGGGCATGTCAATTGAGCAACTGTGTACTTTCATTATTTTCGTAACCAAAGTGATTTTTATTTAAATAATATTTTGCATTCAGGTACAGCAAACCAACGATAAGTAGAAATATATATATTTTTTTAAATTATAAACAATTGTCTTATAAAATATCAGTGCATTTGTTTATATAGCAAACTGACGTCATACCCATAGAGCAATATGGCGTCCACTGCGTTCAGCGTTTTCGGCAAATTACGCGCGAAATTTTAAAATGTAAAATTCAAATGCATTTTTATGGCACTAATCGATTAAATAAAAATGTTGTGTTTTTTGTGGTTTATTAGCACTCTGGGATCTAATTAAGACAATTTTCAAAAATGAGTGTAATACCCTACTATTTATGTTTGGTACCTAGTACGTACACATAGTTCCTTTAAGTAGTCCAAAGACAAACCCCTCCAAAAGACATGTGCTTTTTCAAATCTGTGCTAGGCCCGAGTTACTTTTTGTATTTCGCAAAAACATTTTATTACTGTATGGTTTTACTGAATATGGTTAACATTTACGGTCTAATTATACCGGAGGTTTCAAGACCGCTTGCCATCCGAAAGATTGCAGGTTCAAATCCTAGGTACGAAATGTGCTTATTGTCATGCAGTTTTTTTTTTAAAAGTATTTTTCTATTTTGTATATTAGTAATATTTGTAAAGAATTAAAAAATCAAGAAAAATGAAATAATTTCATAATCATTCGGAACATTTGTTATTGCTATTGTTTAACAAAACTGTGATCTTATATTACTGCGAAGATTTATATTTTACAATTTTATTTGATAAGTTACATCAATCACGCAAAAACGGCTGAACGGATTTGGATAAAATTTGGCACACAGTTTATAACCTGGTCTAGCTTTTGCCAGCGGCTTTGCCCGCGTGGACGTCGAAAATGATCCCTCGGGAACGTAGTAGCGGGCTAAAAAGTATTCTATATGTTGAAGTGGGTACGTACGGTAGAATAAATGAAAGCTGGTAAGTATATAGTCACAAGCTGTGTATATTGTTCAAAGTTCACAGTCACGTAGATACACACGTTTGAAGAACAGAAAGGTGAAAGAGTATACAGAGAAGCACAGAGACATACATACATACATATATACTACATTTATCAGCTTAGGTAACAAGCGCGCGAGATGCATTCAGAGATTTGCGTATGAGAAACAACGTGTCGTGACGACACGTTGTTTCTCATACGCAAATCTCTGCCGCTGGGCAAGCGGCATACAACGGACTGGCGAGCGGGTGGTGAGGCGCGAGGGAGCGGGAGGTGTGCCGCTCGCTCGCTGCGTGGCCGCCGCCAGCGGTCGATGACTCACGCGCTTGTTATTTACATATTTAAGATAAACTATTAAATATACGCTAACCGTGATGCTACAATGTTATTCCAGGCTACAAACGATGTGTTTGGGATCTTGATGAAATGGGTTTTCCTTTCTTCTTCCTTTTATTATTATTTATTCAGAACACTGTTGTTACCTACACTGATGCTACACACAAGGTTATAATACATTATGACTATTTTATTTGATTAATATTTGTAAGAGGCGTGTGCGCTCTGTCCGGGGTTAAGTTAGAAGGCATAGACAACCATCTATCAAGTTCATATTTAGTTTGACAACTATGACATGACGTTGACATTACTAAACATTATGATTGTGTGTGCCAAGTTTCATCCAAATCCGTTCAGCTGTTTTTTCGTGATTGAGTGACAAATATCCAAATATCTTCACAAACATTCACAATATTTATAATATTAGTAGGATTCATTAACACAAAGGATACTTTCCATCCCGGTAGTAAGTTCCCGTGGGATAATATCCGACATCCACAAAATCAAAATCAAAAGTCATTTATTCAAATTAGGCTGAGAATCAGCACTTTTCGAACGTCAAAGTACATGAGACAGTCCCCCAAAACGCCCGCCCTTCACCACTTCCTAGTGCTTTAGCTGGGAAGAAGAAGTGGCGCAACAAACTCCCCAGCAGCACAGCTGTCTGTTTAGTCGAATAGACTTGATTCTATACATACATAGGCAAAGTAATTAACATTACGAGACACAGAAGTTAAAAAATTGTCATTTATGTCAGCTAGCCATGCCAATATACCAACAAATAAAATGCAAAATTAACTCAAGCACAAAAAATAAAAAGTAAACAAAGCATATACCAAAATAAAAGTCTCCTGGTATAAATGGCGTGATAGCTTACATAAGCAATGCTGGATTATGTTTACAAATGATAACCTAGGACCATCGACGTAAAATAAATAAACAAGTAGGTAATTACTAGCAACAATAACAAAATCATGCGGCCGGAGCCGCGGCCAATAGCTAGTATAATATAATTTGTATGTTCTCTCCAGATTGACTGCGGTATGCGTGGAGGAACGCATGGCAGAGCTGAAACAGATGTTACATGCGCAAGGGCCTCTCATACACGACAACAACTTGCATCCACACCAACCTGGTGGTAAGTTCCAACATTTAATTAGCTCATTTATTGATATTTTTTTTAGTCGCCAAATGTAGCCAAGCCTTATACACCAAACAAATCTTATGAAAAGATCAAAAGGCTGCCAGTTCGTAAAGGGCGCCATATTTTAAATAAAAAGGCTCAGCCCGTTCGTAAAGAGCGCCATATTTTAAAATAAAAAGGCTCAGCCCGTTCGTAAAGGGCGCCATATTTTAAATAAAAAGGCTCAGCCAGTTCGTAAAGGGCTCCATGTTTTAAATAAAAAGGCTCAGCCAGTTCGTAAAGGGCACCATATTTAAAATGAAAAGGCTCAGCCAGTTCGTAAAGGGCGCCATATTTAAATTGAAAGGGTTTGCCAGTTTGTACAGAGCGTCATATTTCCATAAAAAGGCTCTGTCCGATTCTAAAGGACACCATATTTAATTTAAAAAGCTCTCCCAGTTTGTAAAGAGCGCCATATTTAAATAAAAAAGATCAGCCAGTTCGTAATGGGCGCCATATTTAAATAGAAACGGTCTCCCAGTTTGTAAAGAGCGCCATATTTAAATAAAAAGGCTCTGCGAGTTTGTAAAGGGCACCATATTTAATTAAACAAGCTGTCCCAGTTTGTAAAGGACCAAAACGCCTTGAAGTTGACGCAGCGGCGCGACTGCAGTAACTGCACCCTCGGCGTGTACTTAGTCTTCTGGTGCACGTACCCCACGCGTGTTCATGGTACTCTTATGAAGTATTTCAGTACGGGTTACATCCATACTAGTGATGTTCCAGATATCCGTATCTGCGGATATCCGTCATAGAAAAAATATCCGTATCCTTATCCGTTACATTTTTGACGGATCTTTTACCTTATTAATAATTCCAAATTGCACTATTAAACATCTTTGTAGACATTTTTTAACTCGTACAACAAACACAAGCGTTATCTATGCTGCCCAGTGTCACACTAAACTATAAACAAAACAAAAGAAAGACCCGCGCAACGCAAGTCGAAACATGTTCTGTCACGCAAAGCGTCACGTGGCGTCAACTATCCTTTCAAGGTAACGCGCACCGACACCGATTGAGTAAGGAAGTTACGATCCGTATCCGCGGATCTTGACGCCAATTATCCGTATCCGGATCCGTATCTGCGGATCTACATTTTTAATGATCACAAAGACATCACTAATACATACGGAAATTTAAATCATTGTATCTGTCTCGACGCTTTTTTGGTCGATTACTACCGCTGATTCTGGCTGATGGGAATTACAATGGCTAGGAATAGTATGACTGGCTTAACAATATGATGATTTCAGACTGTAACATTAATCTTTCTTCATTTCAGCGGACTCCAACGTACACCCGCCTCCGGAATCCGATAAAAACTCAAACTGTACCACCACCCAAAACTGTGATGTTCACACTCCTCTGCTATACCCCCAACCGCACATAGGTCGTAACGCGTGCATAGAACGCAACACGCATACAAACACACAACAAGCCACCGTCGAACTTATACACAAATCCCTTAAAGACATTACAGCTCCTATAGAAACTCTTCGAGTACCAAATATTGAAGAGAATTGTCTATCTGTAGCTCGCATTTCAAGCCATACAAGAATACCTCTACATGAGAACTCTGGTCTTACCGAAATTAGGTCTTACCAAAGACCGTTGGATTACGTACAGAATGATGTGTCAGCCCATGACGTTGATAGGGCTCCGAAACAAACGAATTTACTCCAAGATGTTAAAGTAGAAAAGCCTAAATGGGGCATTAAGAAATTCTTCGAAAAATTAAACAGGAAGGAGACTGAGGTGAAGTTAGCGGAGAATTCTCAACGAATACTGACTTCGATTGTTGATAAGCCTTCTAATATCACTGATAGGGATCGACCCTCAAATCTGACTATAAACCAAGATAGGTCCCCTTATAACTTCGAAGGGCCCTGCACCCTATCACCACCGAACAGAACCCTATCACCGACTATGATGATGGAATCTGATAATAAAGTCTTTGGATTCAAAGAGTTGCCGAACCGAGAAAATGAAGCACGAACGCCGAATCAAATCTTCGCAGTTATAGTCCCGAAAGCGAAACCGCCAGATTTTATCGAAATGAAAAGTAAAAGAGGTAGTTCGGAGAGTTTAAATAAAAGATCTGTCAAAACATCACTTTCTTCACAAAGTATTTTAAAATCGAATTCTGAATCGGAAGACTCGACTGTTAAAAAGCGACTCAGTTGCGACAATAGAATTATAAACAGTGGTAGTTCTTCTAGAGCGAGTATCAACTTAGAACTTCAATATATAGACACACAAGACAGTTACAATGGTAACATAAGCCCTTTTGACATCAACTCGGACTGCTCAAGCAGTGAAGACGAGCATTTGATGCTTTTATCCGAGAACGGAGGCTCAAAAATCACAATGCAAACCATACCAAAAACTGACGCGGAAAAGAAAAAAATATACCAAAATGAAGTTTTGAAAGAATCCAGTCAAGTTACTGATTTCACGTTTAATAAATTCCAGAATAAATATACAAATTTTGATAATGAATTTAGCGATCCGAATGATAAAGAGAATTTAGTGAACGGTTACAGCGGTGATAATCCTGTATACTTAGCTGCTTTCAACGGCGAAATAGATACAGCAGAACTAAAGTACCCTGGAAATCGATCCCCAAAACCGACTTTAAAAAACTTAGCTATAAAAAGACAGCATTCTCTGGAACAAGTCAGTGAGCTATTCTCTTCTGCCGGTGACATTAATCTTCTGAACCCGGCAGGAAGAGTTAAAACGCCTGGAGATCTTCCTGTAGCTGTCAGAAGGGCAAGAAGAGATAGGGCACTACAGAAGGGACGGGCGAGCGAAAGTAACAGATTGAGTCTGTACGATGACAGAATGATGTTTGGTAATAGTCTGTAGATTTGCTAAAATGGTATATGACACTTTTTCACCGAATTTTCAAGCTATACAAGTCGACGAATGCATTGGAAATAAAGTTGCCCAAGGGCAACTTTTGTTTATTATGAATAAGGTACAGTTAAACCAGATAAGGTTTGCGCTTCGGTCATGTTCTCATTTCCGAATTGGTACAAATGTTGTGCCACAACGAAAAGCTAAGCTTATGTTTTGCCGACCTTTGCTTAACAAGATGCTAAAACAATTTCTGGCAACTTTGATTTCCAGTGAATCCGAGCTTAAAACGTTCTTAAAAGTCTTCTGTCTCTTCAATGCACCTTAAACTGTAAGAGATAGCATAAGACTTAACGGCGACGTAAAATTGAGTTGCGTTTGAAAATTCGGCCGTAAGTTAAAGGAGTCAAGACATATATTCGTGTTGAACTGTGAATTGATCATGGGTTAATGTAATTCAAAATGTTTTCAAGGGTATCGTAGATATCCATGAAAAATCTACGCTCTATGTTATACAAAATGCCCAGTTAGGGTCATCGCATTTTTCATTGATATAATATAATGATTATGAACTTAATCTCAAATAAAATAGAGATGAAAATAGCATGTAAGAGATAATTCCCTGTGCAGTGTGTTCGACCATGCTCAAGCATTTGGCACACGTGTTTATTTCAATACTGAATTTAATGTTCGTTTGCACTAAATATAGTCAGGTCATTAGAGACTGCGCCCGAATGAGGATATTCATGGAAATTCGCACCACTAATTGGCGCCAACAAGAAGTCTTCTATTTCGACATTGAATATAAAATATATGATGACGTTCATCATTCGTTCCATTCATTCATTCAGTCAAGACAATAAAAAGGCGCCTTAATACTTCTGACAGGTGCCCGGACCTGACGTCTCACTGCTGCCACCTAGTGAGCGTCATTTCAGAAACCCCCGCATAATGGACATCTAATGTTCTCAATGCTGGGACACAGGCCTCCTCTCTGAAAAAGGGAGTGGGCCATAATCCACCACGCTTGCTTTAATTAACCATTAGGACTTGCCCCGTGTCGCTTTTAGTGCAAACGGGCATAATTATTATTCATTGACTTGTTTAAGATACCTGATTAGATATGCTAGAAACAATCCAATACTTCATTTTTGATGTTACTTGGTAAATTTACAAAACTTATAATTATTATTTTTATAGAAACCAAACACTCTTATATGATGACGTCATCACAAGGATTCGATAGATTATTTTAATGTTATTTTATATTTAAAATGTTTAGTGTGCAAAAATATGAGTGTGTAGGCGTTAAAGTATCGTTGTATTCGAAAACTTAATATTGGAAAATGCGTGGCGATAACTAACATAGATTCATGTGTTTATACTTTGGTTAAAGTGTATTCGACCTCGTTATTGCGTTACCACTTTCGACTACGATTCTCAAAAAAATTAAACTTCACTAAGGTTGAATATTGTATTAATTAAAGTAATAATCTATACTAATGATAAAACTAAAGAGTTATTTTATTTGAACGCGCTAATCTCTAGAACTACCAGTCGGATTTGCAAAATTATTTTTGGATAGCCCAATTATTGAAGATGGTTATAGGCTATTCAATTATAGGCTACGCAAAAAGAAAAATAATAGTTTCAAAAACACGCTTTAAAAACCAAACTAAAAAGTGGAAAATAATTTAATTCTATTTAAAAGCGTGGGGTGCTTTTTGAGGTATTTTTATAATCAATTAATATCAAGTACCCCACGCTTTTTAATAGAATTAAATTATTTTCTACTTTTTTAGTTTGGTTTTTAAAGCGTGTTTTTTTAGTTTTATAAACTATTACTTATTTTCTATGTTATAGTTCTGCTAATTTACAAAAGTGTGATTTTTTTTTCATGTTTTATCATCAAATTGTCGTCGGTCCTCAATAAGTCAAAATTTAAATGAAATCTGACCGTTTGAAGTGGGCCAAAATCAAGTCCAAAGGAGTCGGTTACAAACAAACATACAGGTGAAGCTAATAAAAACGTGTTAAAAAGTCAGACAGAACTCTAAACGAAATAGCGCCGGCGATGATTTCACGCGGACAAAGTCTAGACAGAAGCTAGTCTATAATAAATACTTTAGATAGATTGATTTTTTTTCCTTCATTTATTTAACTGACAGATTTAAAGGACCTTGTCCTTTTATAACGTGCAACTGATACATTCAACCTTAAAGGAAATACGCACTTGTCCGCGCCTTCAAGAAAACCTTCCGAATTCTTCACCGAACAGTCCGATTGGGCGCGGGTAAGTGTGCGTAGTTTCTTAGGATTTCATACCAGTATTTCTAAAACTCGAATCTTTCGGCTCTTTAGCTTCCTTCGGCCCTGATAAATGTGCGTTTGCCTTTAGGGTGATAAAGCAATTACGAGGTCGAGAAGACAGCAATAAACCTACTACATATTACAATTTCTTGAAAAACTATAAAAAAGTGTCATTTCCTAACGCATTTAAATAAGTATAGTCAACAAAAACATTCACTATAAATAAAGCAAGTTGCTTTTATAGAAATCGTTACCTCACGTTGAAACTAAGAAGTATAAAAAATAATCTAATTATAACATTTGTGGCTTTTTTAAAACATTAAGTATTAATAATTGAAATTGAATTATTACGTCGAACGAAAAAATTTTTGAAAATAATTATTCGCATTTAATTAATAATTTCTATAAATATTTGAATAGGGTATTTTCCAATTTATTAAAAACTTTTAATTTGTAGATTGGCACGAATATGTAACAGAAAAATAAATTGATTTATATCCGTTTTCTCAGTTAAAAACGATTTAAATCAAACAGATTATCCGGAAAAGAACCGGAGTTACCGACATAGCTTGTAGAGTGAGCAAGCTGAAGTGGCAGTGGGCTGGCCATGTTTGTCGAAGGACCGATGGACGGTGGAGCAGACGAGTCTTGGAGTGGAGACCGCGTATAGGCAAACGTAGTGTGGGACGCCCCCCAGCTAGATGGACCGACGACCTTAAAAAGGTGGCTGGGACAGACTGGATGCGGAAAGCGGAAGATAGAGTGTTGTGACGCTGCCTGGGAGAGGCCTATGTCCAGCAGTGGACTGCGATAGGCTGAGTTGATGAAATCAAACATATTTTTCGTTGTTTTGAATTTGCCGACAAAACGCTCCTTACGATGACTTTTTCTCGTGACCACATGTGACGTCAACTTTGTGTAAACTAAAGTAGTTAATTGTAAACAAGTGAATGTCGAGTTTATAATTAACAAGATTTTTAATTGAGAAAATGGATACAAATCAATTTATTTTAATTTTTCTTTTAAATATCTCGTCCCAATCTTCAATTTAAAATAGTTTTGAATAAATTGGAAAATACCCCATTGAAAATTTGCTACAATTTGCATGCTAATTATTCCTATAACATACTTTCCAGTTTACCCGGCTATTCCTTATAATATCTGTATATTTTTAACGCATTTTAAATAAGGTAATTTTAAGGGTAACTTTTATCATTGCAGTAACTATGTTTTAGGTTTATTTATTTTATATGTTAGTGGTAATAATTTGCGCGGATAAAAAAATTAATTTAAGTATTTGGGAACTGATGGCGGTTTTGATAATCTCTTGTGTTCATTTGATAAAATATCTGGACAAGGTTCCCCGGAAAATTCAAAATGTTTTGCGACAGTACTAAATCTATACAGGGTGTCCGGTAATTAATGGATAACCTTGAAATGGGTCTTGGTAGAAGTAATGGCCATTCAGAAAAAAATGTTTTTTATTTGTATTTTTTTCTGTAAAAAAAATAAAAACAACTGACTTCCGAAAAAACACTACAAAGTGAAAAATAACTTTAATTTTGGAAGTCGGTGTCTTTGGATATGTATTTTAATTTTTTGTCACCGCCCTGGATTGGTGAAGGACCAATCGGAGCGCCGAACGCGCTTGATGCGTTTGATCACGATGGTTAAATGAAACTCACATTAGGGCCACAGGAGTATGTCAGGATCGTAGCAGGTGGCGTTAAGCAGAAACTACAAAACGCCACCTGCTACGACCCTTACATTCTCCTTTTGGCTCGTATACGTTCATACATCTGGTCATACACGCGCGCCGCAGTGGCGTAGCTACCACTGTACTGGCCCGACGTTATTATACAGCATGTAAAAAAAATCAACACCTCAAATACTTGTTGATGAGAGGCCCGTAATGAATGAAAACATAATCAAAATATGAAATGTAAGTGATTTGATTGTCTTACAAAGGCTTCAACAGGAGCAGGACAACTTTTTATCAACGTTTGCAATAATTTAGTTAAAACAAGCCGAAAATTTTACCTATCTGAGTCAGGATGTCCCAATTTTCGAGTGCTCGAATTTTTGAGCGCACTGCGCTCGCTCTTGCTTTCTCTTGGCTTAACCTCTCCAGTCAGCAGGACGCTGTTTTCTTTCGATTTGAATAAAAATGAAAGAATATCGACTTTTTCAGCTTGGCCGCAGTGGGGTAAAAAGGGGGCCTTATCAAGATTTGTTATAAAAAAATCTTGATACAGGCCCTGTCCAGCCAATCCAATACACTGTAACTTTTGAAAACCACATGTAAGATACCGTAAGCTTAATTACAGTTTTTCAGCGTGTTAAAACTTTAATTTGAACGTTAAACAATGTTTTTTAGCTTGCCATATTTTGCACACTATACATTGAATGAAAAAAATGTTGCTCAGGGGTACTAAAGAAATTTAAAGAAACGGAATAGGTGTTGTTAAGCTAAAACACTAAAAGTTGAGTTATAGTCTTTTGGATTGGCACGGGAGCCTTTTAGGACTAGATACGCCACTGGCACGCCGGTTGCTAGTACTACGCACCCAAACATTTTGAAGAACATCATCAATATGGTGACTATTTACTCCAATGGTGTACCGTCCCGGCGTTACCATTCAAATCTGCCTTTTGTTAGTCGCCTTTTATTCATCGTCTCAACATCGTCAAACTATCCAAACACACTCTTTTCAAGTTGGCTCAACTATTATTTATCACTACATAGTATAAAACAAAGTCGCTTTCTCTGTCCCTATATCCCTATGTATGCTTAAATCTTTAAAACTACGCAACGGATTTTGATGTGGGTTTTTTTAATAGATAGAGTGATTCAAGAGGAAGGTTTATATGTATAATACACCGACCTCCACGCGGGCGAAGCCGCTGGCAAAAGCTAGTTTCTAATAAATAATAGTTGGGCCAACTTGAACGCGAAAATTATTATTGTTAACATATATTTGTACATAGTTTTAAGTTCCTATTAATAATTCGGAAGCCATGTTTTTTATTTGTTTTATTTTTTGTAACTTTGTTAAGTTTAACTTACACTACATTGACAAACATTATGTTTTTGTTTTAAATAACGTTTATTATTATTTTAATTAAAAACACATAGTTTCTAGTTTCTAGATATTTTACTCCATTTAGCTTTAATATTTTTGTAAATATTCCGTATTCTTCATGAATTCGATATTATTATAAAATTTTACATTTGTGGTGTGTTTATTAAGATATTACGGTTAGTGTGCGCAGTCGTTTCTTGTATTAACCGGTTAATGTAAGAAATGCTTGTCATTATTATAAAGTTAACATATATAAAAAGCGGCCAAGTGCGATTCGAACTCTCGGGCGGAGGGTTCCGTACCATCATACAATATTTAACGCTATCAAGCGAAAACCGCTGAACGAAAACGTTACTTATGAAATTAAAGGGGTGCCTTTAATTTTATTTTTAGTCATTGTTGTCATAGCACTCAAAGTAGTTCACACTCTGTGGAAATTTCAAGTGTCTATCTATTACGGTTGTAAAGATACCGCCCTGTTACAGATGGTCGGATGGACTGCGGGACCTTAGGGTCTCTTTGGGTGCGGTAACATTGTTACAGACGCCAGCACATTTCAGCGCACACAATTTTCCCAATAGAACGCGAAACTTATTCATTTGTAATAAAGTTCAAAATCTATCAAAGAAATTTGACAGATTGGATTAGCTTGATTGATGTGCTGGCGTCTGTACATTAGTTACTTTTTCGGACTTTAACCGGTTAATCTTAGAAATATATTTATTCATTCCATTATATTTGCAAAGAAGATATTACAAAGTACCTATACAGAATCTTAAAAATACATTCTCATAAGCAAATCACGTTAAGAACTGTTTTAAAATTAAAAAAGGTCGTGATTTTAAAAGGTAGGGTAATTGTTAAAAAAGTAAATAATGTTTCTCGGTGTTGTAGGAAAAGTTTAATTAGTGAAGAGTTTTTTAAAATCACGACTTCATATAAAACAAACTATAAACATGTTGATAAGAAATATATTTAACATAAAGTGTACCTATCTTTATATTATACATACCGTTCACGTATTGACGCAAAAAAATATTAACTTTACTACATTTTTTTAATGATTTATTTTTAGCCCAGGTACGTATCCTACCCTCAATTTATTACTCTCAACAGATCTCAGTGCATCAAATAACACTGATTTTCAACTCTCGGCAATCTCGCAATTACAAAATGGCGGCATTAGTTCCGACTTAGGCCACCCAAAAAATACTTGCACAGCTATAACTCAGCTACATCATAAACGAATTAAATAACTTTGTAGTTTTAAAACTAACCGCCTTATTACAAAATGCCATCTAATAGTTCTAGCCTGTTTCTAGCTTTTAGACAGTTTTTCCATTTCTAACTTTATTTAGATTTGGGGAAAGTTCTTAATATAAAAATGAAAACTTAGCACTGAACTAAGTTGTCAGTTGTCCGGTACCTAGTGTTTTTAATGATGATATCTTTGTGTAAATACGTGAGCGGGCCGCACCAATAAACGTTGTAAATGTATACCAATAGATGATAGAGCGATATTATAGAATGTTGCGAGTTTTGCGGACTATACGTGATGGAATATTGCATCTTAAAGAAATATGAACGAAATAAAGTGTACAGAGTGGTATCGATGTGCAACCTGTCACCTTGGATTCAGTACATGAATTTTAACCACGTCTGTTGAATTTTTTTGTCGGTTATAAAACCTCAGCTGTTTCCTACCTAGGTACGCGAACAAAGTTTTGGACGAAGACCTGGTAAGATTAAATCTATGTATATGTCTTAACAGCTGAATACCAGTACTTGATATGGAGCGTCTACCTCCTCTGATCTTCACAACCAAGTCACTGGGTAACGCGATACCCCTTAGCAGGACTGATTGCCAAACTTCTTTGGGCTTCTGACTACCCGTAGCGATTGTAAAAAAAAAAATATTTTCACTTTTCGTGCAGAGGGGTAGACGTACGTACATGATGAAACTATTAAGGGTTTCCTGTTGACTACGGAACCCTAAAAATGCATTATTTCATGACGTAAAGTGCCGTATGTGAGTGTACAAAGGCGATGTCGCGGCTTTCACTTAGCTTTGTTGATATTATTGTAACTGACCACGTCGGACACCGAATATAACGAATATGTTTTTATAAATGTGCTGTTTTATTGTATTACCTAACTCCAGACACCTTTTTGAGACCCGGCATAATTTTTGACGCACAGAATCGGTCGTTAAAATTACGATCCATGCTCAAGACGAATGTCACGCTACTCATTTTGCGCGACGTAAATTACGCGACTCACTTTTTTGAACACAAATTACGCCGCTCATTTTACGCGGCGGAAAATGTGTGCGTTACCCAGGCCAGATGTGGTCGAAAATGGTCATTTGAATCTTATAGATAATTAGTTTTGCGGCTTCTGTAATTATTGCGCACATTTTTAAATTTGTTGCGCTTATAGTTTTTTAATTATTTCACAAAAACATTTCCTGCTGGCGTAACGTTACCCCAGCCAGACCTTTTTATTTCTAATGGGAATATTTAAATAATTACTAGCTATAAAATTAGTTGTCTAGATGAAGTAAATGTTGTGCCTTATTTTGTATTTGTTCTTTCATCGGTTGCGAAGTTATTCGAGATTTTGCTGGGGTAACGTTTTTGGTTTTGCTAGATCTTTGAAACGGTTAAGCGGATTCTTATCATATTTTGTACATGGCTTCTTGGGAATTAGTTTAAATTTGTTCTGCAATAAAAAAACCAAAATAATACATAGCTTAAAGGTTATTTCATTAAATTTAAAAACACTTCAATTGGTCCCAGCACTCTCAATAAGAGCTCTAAAGACTTACTTTAAACGTTATTTTAAAGCTTGTAACTGCCTTCAAATGTACGTGAAGTTTCATTAGTATCCTGTAAGTATTTAACAAGTTATGATGATATTGAGTTCTTCACGAGCACGGTCTTGATGCGCGCGGTGTTATTTGGCCACTGGATTGGATATATGAACTGAATGTTATGTCAATTATTAGTTTTTTAGTTCAGTTGTATATCAGTAAAATTTCAGCTCAGTACATTGGATAATTAATGAGATAATACGATTAAAGTCATTAGGAAGTGAATGACCGTGGTAACCCGACCAAGTTTAGGTGGTTACGAAAAAGCGAAAACGCAAAACATTATGGTACCTTCTAAAATATGTAGGATAGTGTTACAAATTTAGTACAGACATGTACACAAGTTTAAAAAAAACTACGTGATTATTAAATAATTTTTATTGACAGGTAATATAATCATTTCAATTGAACTTTTAAAGTATTATTAAACTTGTATAGATATACAGACGTAGAGGAGAACGTCAAACGATATTTTTTATAACTTCACCACGCAGCCATAGTCGCCACCACACTCATACGTAGGTATTATGTCGCCATCACCGCGTCCATCATCGCGGCCCACGGCTATTGCTATGTTGCCATTCTGTTTATGCCTACAATAAAAACAAAGAGTACATTTTTTTTGTCTAAATCCTTAATGGGGTTTCAATTGTAGTTTTGCTACCTACATATTTGAAACTCGAATCGTCATCTATTTGCGAGTTTATATCAACGCGAGTGTCGCAACAAGGTAATAATGGATTTCTTAAAGTCTACGTGTCCAAGGAGTTTGTGGAAATAAATAAATACCTACCTGTTGCGGTAGTCCCGACTCCCGACATTGATAACGATAAAAATCGGTCGCTAAGTCATGAATTTCATTAATCAAGTTTCAAGTCATATTTTGACAATATACCTATACACAAAAACCTTCCACTTGAATCAATCTATCTATTTAAAAAAACTGCTTCACAATCCGTTGCGTAGTTTTAAAGATCTAAGCAAACAGGGACAGACAAACGGGAAGCGACTTTGTTTTATAGGTACTATGTAGCGAAGGATAAATATGTCGTTTTCATTGTTGAGAATTCCAGTCTAGGTAATAATTAAGTACGAAAGAAAAGAAAATAATAAGTTCCTAAATTTAAATATTTAAGCCTTAAAAAAATATAGTTTTAGATAAGTACCTAACAACATGTAGGTACATATTAACAATAATTTTGCTACTATTTCTGTAGTTACATTATACAAGCTTATCTTGTTCGTGAATTCATCAAGCAGCCTGCACCATAACTATGATCATCAATAGAAGCACTCCACATTAGCAGCAATTCGCCACACTTATTATTTTATATTAGCTCTCACGCACTCTATAAATATTTGCAAAAACAGGAAACGGAACTGCCGAAACGCATGCGCACTCTACAAGATGAATTATGTGATTACGGAGCATGTTTAGTGCGATATGCAAACAATGCGCCCCTTCACCCCACCCCTTCCGCGTCCCACCGAACGACATGTTATATCAGTGATTTTTGATAAGTTTGTGCAACTGGAAGATAATAATAATGTTTTCATAGTACAGATATTATTATATTATTAATGTATTTAACAGTGTACGCGTCTGTACCGAAATTGTAAGGTGTATTATACTAAACATTTCAAAAGATAGTATAATGTTCTGCGTTTTCGCTTTTTCGTAACCACCTAAACTTGGTCGGGTTACCACGGTCATTCACTTCCTGATGACTTTAATCGTATTATCTCATTAATTATCCAATGTACTGAGCTGAAATTTTACTGATATACAACTGAACTAAAAAACTAATAATTGACATAACATTCAGTTCATATATCCAATCCAGTGGCCAAATAACACCGCGCGCATCAAGACCGTGCTCGTGAAGAACTCAATATCATCATAACTTGTTAAATACTTACAGGATACTAATGAAACTTCACGTACATTTGAAGGCAGTTACAAGCTTTAAAATAACGTTTAAAGTAAGTCTTTAGAGCTCTTATTGAGAGTGCTGGGACCAATTGAAGTGTTTTTCAATTTAATGAAATAACCTTTAAGCTATGTATTATTTTGGTTTTTTTATTGCAGAACAAATTTAAACTAATTCCCAAGAAGCCATGTACAAAATATGATAAGAATCCGCTTAACCGTTTCAAAGATCTAGCAAAACCAAAAACGTTACCCCGGCAAAATCTCGAATAACTTCGCAACCGATGAAAGAACAAATACAAAATAAGGCACAACATTTACTTCATCTAGACAACTAATTTTATAGCTAGTAATTATTTAAATATTCCCATTAGAAATAAAAAGGTCTGGCTGGGGTAACGTTACGCCAGCAGGAAATGTTTTTGTGAAATAATTAAAAAACTATAAGCGCAACAAATTTAAAAATGTGCGCAACAATTACAGAAGCCGCAAAACTAATTATCTATAAGATTCAAATGACCATTTTCGACAACATCTGGCCTGGGTAACGCACACGCGGAAAATTACGCCAGTTCTTTGTGGGCTACCTTTTTTTTGGATGGGCATACATCAAATAACTTCTCCCGCTCTGGGCGGAGCGGAAGGGCGTGTCAGACTTTTACTGACTAAAACCAACCCGTGTTCCTTCAGTTGCCCATGCCAGAGACACGGTAACTCTTTCGAACAAATCTGCGACTCTAGCAGGCATCGGCCCTGGTGGACCCCTTTAATTTTGCTGACATCAAAGCGCCGTCGACTCAGGCCTGGTCCTTACCGGACGGCGAGCTACCCATTGCTCGCCACCCGCAAGCACACGCCTACGGTGGTGGGGAGTCCGCCATGGACTCCCGACGCTCATGGCGTCTCCTGTAGCGGCTAGGGGCGCGAGGGCGCAATCCTTTCCTCTCCCTCATGCTCTTCCGCCTCCTCCTTAGCGAACATTACTGCTTCGCAAAAGGTGACGGCTTCCCATGCACTTGTGGGCTACCTTAACGATCATCACCAGTAACTATGGTTTCTGTGTAAAAATATTAATACCTACTTCATATTATTATGGGTCAGTACAGGCAGAACGAAAAAATGCCCAAGCAATTTACTGGCTCTATTGAAAAAAGGACCGTATTACCATCTCGTAAAGTATCAAATTGTCGCGAGCATGCGCGAGTCGACTGTCAATGTTCATCATTGACAGTCGACTCGCGCATGCTCGCGACTTGCGGCCAGAGAAGGTTCCATTTGAAAAAAAAAAAGAAATCTATTACGGTCAGTCAGGTAATAGATTTCTTTAACCTTTTACACGGCCACGGTTCCAAATTTTCGTGCCACCAGCGCCATGACTTCATTAGAAGCTCTTCATTTTAACTAGGAACTATAAAATCAAGAACAAATAAAATACAGAACATCAGTAAAAATCCCCTTTATTTCATAATTACAATAACAAATAAATGTTCATTATGGACATGATCCGACAAAAGTTCCAATATTTTAGACATCAAATACTATTTTTAATAGGATTTCGGAGGAACAACGACTATCCTTGAAATAAGGAAAGAAACAGAAATGCATGAAGAGAATTATATTTTGTTACAAATTGATGACAATATTTTAAGATACCGCCGCGCCGCATAAAAGACAAACATTAACAAAACAAACAATTTTTCTGTTAAATGTGGTAGATGTGATTTTCTGATGTACCATTACAGTATACCCTAGCATTTGCAAGCAGATCGCCCGCGTTGACGTCGGTGTATTATACATAAAAACCTTCCAGGGCCTCAAGTCTGCTATTACAATAGTGTCAGAATGGTCTATCACTGATTTCATAATTGTTGATTTTGACAAGTTTGGTAATCTACTAATATAATGGCGTCATTATGACTTTCCAATGGTCAGCCACTGACACTCCATTGAACGAAGGCGGTACCTAATCTGCTAATATTTAACACTAATAAACGAATAAATAATATGTAAAATACATATAAATGAAATCGGGCATGAATAAATGTTCAAATTTAGTAGTCGTTTTTGGAAAATCATTTCTACTAACGGGTTTTATAATAATGGCAATACGACAATGCCATTATAACACAATTTGATTACGAGACCATTGACCGACCAATGATCGACTATTATGAATTTAGCAGATTACGAACTTTTAGCAAAATGACAATGGGATCGTGTTGGAATGACGGATTTATAAAAATAGCAGACTTGGGCCCCTGTGATGAACCGCAAAATCCGATGCGTAGTTTAAAAGATCTAAAGCGTACAGACACGAAAAGCGACTTTGTTTTACACTATGTATAAGGATTAATAGATTGTACCCACTATTCCTACCATGAATTATTACCAGTAGAAAAAAATTACCATTATACATTTGGTAAGTAGGTACGTCTATAAAGTGAAAGTCGCCGTTGCTCCGAAACCTTTTTATAGTGTTATACATTGATTGATTAAGTATTCTTCTATAACATTTATTATTTGAATGGGTTATTTCATAGAGGTTATTATGCTATAATACTTTAGTGAGGATACCGCTCCGGGAACTGGAAAACTACCTAATTGATTCGTCCTAAATTATTTGTCATAGTCTAAAAAAGGCCAAAGATTTAATTCGCTAGATTCGCCCTATCATCGTCAAAAGATACTTGCAAAATAAAAAATGTAATACCTACTTCAATCTTTGAAGTAGGCATTACATTTTGTAGGGTAATTGGCTGATATAATTACTTATCCATTTATTATTTGTGATAAACCAGAGCGATATAATCCCTATAGTGTGATAATAAGCCCCAATTTTAAAAGCCTAATCAAGTGTCTCTGCTGTCAAATCTCATGTCGTGGGAGGGTCGGACCGCAATCCAAAGCAAAATTCTAACATCTTGTATAGGCCATACATAGCCACCACACTACAGGCCGACAGCTTTTTAAAGCCCTCATATTATGTTCAACTGACTTGATTTTTTGGTTGTTTGTTAGGCTTTAACGCTAAAATGGCTGAACGGATTTGGATGATATTTGACACATGACCATGACCTGGACTGCGACGAATAACGGCAAGGAGGGATCTACGGACCGACCTCAACAAGCATTGTTTAATCTTGAATATCCGGCCGTGCGCTGTTATAGATAAGCCGTAAATCCCACAAAAACCGAAATGATCCTCTTCACAAAAAAGAGGAAACTCGCGGAACTACAACTTCCGCGTCTGACCTTGAATTTTTGTTTAAAATGGTTTTTTTTTTTACTTTAAATGCCACGTGCTAGGGACCTATGCGGCTATCACATACGGTGAGATTTGACATTGATTTGGCTTTTAAAACCTGAGAACACCGATTTATTATATCTAACCGTAATTATGAATCTGACTTAGCCCGTAAGGTGGAATATCTGTAAGAAATTAATAGTTATTAATTAATATATGCGCAGTCAGCAGTGAAATGTAATTAATAATAATGTACATTTGAAAAATAACGCGATGACAGAAAAGATTAATTGTTTGGAGAACTAAATACATATTTTACCGACTTACAAAAAAGGAGTAAGTAAGTTATATTTTTTGTCTCGTACTTTGCCTTTGTTTAATAAAAATAATAATTTTAATTAAATAATATAATTGAGAGTTATGAAATAACTTATAGATACATTTATCAGTGATGTCTACGCATATAAACCTATTTCTACATATCACATAAAAATTACCAACGGTTTTACCTAAATTACCACTTAAAAATAAACTTAATTTAAAACAAAATTATTTATTAAAATATGAAATTAAAAACCTTTGTTTCAATAAACTAAGAATATAGGTAACAATGTGTTTAAATTCTTTGAATAAAAGCGATCTGGCCACCACTATTTGTGCCTCGAAAAAAGGCAATTCTTATTTTTCAACGACTATTTGAAGGCAGTTTTGAGTTATTTAAAAATCCTGCTTCTGCTTTATATAATTTAATTTGAGCAATATATTAATCATTTGCAGAAACAATTTTAAAAGTTTTTTTCAAATGTAATTCATTGAATCAGTTATTTAATTGAGGCTAATCCAATATAAACATTTCATTTTTTTTTTAATCAAAGAAACTCGCTTCGTTCTTCACATTAGAGACTATTTGAGTAAAATATTACCTGCACAGGGACCGCGTGGTGAATTACGGCCCACTTCCTCTCACAGAGAGGAGGGCTGTGTCCTAGCCGTGGGAACATTATAGTAATTTACACTTTGACAACCCCATTTTTCCTTCATCAATTCTAAGTAAAGCTAAACCTCCCCTAAACGTTAAAAGTGGTAAAAAAAAAACTAAAATTTACTCGACAGACTACCATTGTATTAGATATCACGTTTATATTAGTGTGGTATACGGTTGAGAGCATAAATGAGACAAGTTATATAGAGTCAAAACTGTGAAGGACCACATCGTGAGGAAACCGGCAGGTCCTAGAACCAACAATTCGAAGACATGTGACGTCTACCAACCCGCACTGAGCCCGCGAGGTGGAATACGGTCCACTCCCACTCTCACAGAGAGGAAGCCTATGTATCTATCTATGAGGACATTATATATAAAGAGCCAAATGTACTTCTTTATATGAAAAGTTCGTTTTGTGGCAAAAGTATTGAGCAAGTCAGCAAGGTGCTTTCGTGGCTTAGGGCCCAAGAAACTCTGAGCGTACAATTTAAGTGTCACCTCTCGTCGAGGCATAAAACCATCTTATGCCTCACTTTTAGTAATAAGTTGACGAGGGGATTAAATTGACATAAATTCCTTTAAGCTTGTCTTATTTATATTCTTAATTTAAGATAAGAATATTAAAAGTTATATATAATATTATACACCCACAACATTCGTTTGACACGTTCTCGAATGCCTCGTTTTGAGTAGCTGAGGCATAGCGCCTTAAAGACTTTAAAATATATACAAAATTAATCATTATTCGTCTTTTACAAATTTCTCAAAGATATGCGATGCGAGGTCTTAACTTTGGTCATGGCATGACGTTATAAAATTCATTTTAGTACCTATATAAGAAATGATTTATTTAAAAAAAAAACAAATTTAAAATACCTAGACCATATCCCCATACACATTATTAAATCGCTCAGCCTCTCGCTTAAAATATTGAAAATGCAATATTTGTGATATTTTTTAAAACTCATTTTAAGAATACATAATTATAAACTAACATGTAAATAAAATTACTTTTCGTTGTACAAACCTACTGTTTCAAACTCCGTTTTCTTTCAGGCCGAAAATTTTCGAGCTCAAAACAGCGTGTACCAACGACATGTAGCTGTTCGAACATTAATTGCACAATAATATTACAGAAAAAACATGGACTATGATATAAAACGACCAACCCATAGACATACATAGACAATAAATACCATAGTGTATTTAACTATGAAATTACAGAAAAATCAAGTAATTTTCTGATTATGAAAATAAAGAAAAGAAAATGCTACTTTAAATACAGAGAAAAAGCATTACTCTCATTTTGGGCTTCACCGCAGTCGGGTAACGAATATATAATCGACCACATTTGGTTGAAAAACCCAGTATATTGAAACTATGTACGATCTAAAGCATCGAGCGCGTTCGGCGCTCCAATTGGTCCTTCACCAACCCGAGGCCAATCAATCGGAGCGCCGAACGCGGTCGATGCGTTAGATCGAGATGGTTAAAATAAACTCACACTACAGTAATCGCGTTATCAACTGAGTCGTTGAGCCTAAATCATTTCCTATGTCTATCTCGCTTGCACTTACGGGCCTTATGGAGTCGCTTAGTGAAGAGCGTAACAATAAAAGAAATATATCGATACGTAACGTTTTCCAATTCATTCATCACTTTTCAATTCATTGACAAACAGCAATACGTTGTCAATCACTGTCCGTGTTTGAGGGCTAATATTGCAATGTAATTTCTTCAAATCAACGTTAGAAACGAAACTATCCATAGTGCGCAACGAGTGGTAACACATGAATGTATTTATTTAATTACAGTAAACACATTTATAGCAAAACAAAAAAAACACGCACTGCAATTGCATTTGGTAACGCGTAGAAGCGTACAGATCATTAGTGACTCATCGACACCACATGAGCAGCGGGTCTAAAAAGGTCACATTAACCAATTCCTTCTAAAAGTGATTAATTTCCTGAATTCCCCTATGATTCTGCTATTTGACATTTTACAATTCATAGTTTGGTGACCATTTTACGAATTTCCATACAAAATTGTCAAACAGATGAATTGCGTGCTGTCTACGCAGATAATATTACAAAATGTCAGTTTGTGATCATTTTACGATTTTAAATATGATACATAATATTATCCTATTATGATTCTGCCAAAGTGGCCCTTTTAGACCCCCAGGTAGCCGTTTACCGCTAACGGTCCCGGCGCGCTGCACATTCCTATCTCTATTGACATTTATGGCCTCACGACTCAGTTGATAACGCGCTGACTATAGGGCCACAGTTGTATGAACTTACACGAGACAAAAGGCGTATATAAGGATCGTAGCAGGCAGCGTTTTGTAGTTGCTGCCTACCCCATGGGAGAAGGCGTGAGTTTATGTATGTATGTGTCTCTCGCCTTTTATAAATGAGGGTAGGTAGAAACTACAGAACGCCAAAATGCTTATATTATAGCAGCTACGAGGTCGACAGTTCTGCCGGAGAGTTTGTTGTACCACTTCTTCTTTGTCGTTCTTTTGTTCTTCTTTAGGAAGTGGGCGCGTTTTGGGGGACTGTCTTATGTAATATTGACGTCCGAGAAGTGCTGATTCTCAGCCTAATTTGAATAATAAATGACTTTGGATTTTGAAACATTTGGAGAATAATTTTCACTATAAAATACACAATGATACAAGTTATAATGAAATACACCAAAATATCTACTTCAGCCACGAGCGCGGCTATTGTTGACAATGACCAGGTCGTGAGCGGTCGGTGTTGACATCGAGTGACTACTTATCATCTAGGTGTGCAGCTTTGTTACCTGTAACAGAGAAATTAGCTTTTAATATTACGTTTAAACAACGTGTATCGGAAAGGGTATGTACATACCAAGGGCACGGCTTCTTTGGATTATAACAAACGATATTGGAAGGGTTTTTTAATCCTATCTCTACGTGTTCCGAATTTATGAGAATTTTTAGTACATTAATACCAGAAACCGAACTTTTCAAATTGAAATAAAAACATCACTTAGAAGAGATTTATCGTGATATTGGCAAGTAACGTGGAAAGTTATTGACCTATGTAGTGCGGTGACACGTTTGTTATGATTTGAATTTAAGAAACATATGAAACCGAAAATTTGGTATTAATTCTTAGAGTATTTTATTTTGAGCTGAAACTATGTATAAGTGATTCTATGCCAGTTCTTGTCTTTGGTACTTAAAGATAGATTTCTGTTCCAAACTTGACATTGGCTAAATGCACAAACACGCGCGGTCCGAGGAGGGGAGGGGGGCGTCTTAGGGGTCATGACCCACCCAAAGCCTAAAATATGAAATGTAAAGCTGCAATTTTACGAAAATATAATAACACTTTCTTATTAATATGTAGGTAGTCTTTGTCTGTGACCCCCCAGTCTTTGGCTGCAACCGCTCCTGTGCACAAACCGTGCGTAGCAAAAGCTACGCACGGTTTGTGTACAGGCGCAAAAAAAAGGGTTTCTGTAACACCTTGTAATACCCTGAGCAGTGGTAGCCCTGTGGTAACGGCCCCGACTTACGAATTGTTGATCTTAAGATCAACAGTTCGAACCAAACAGGCGCGTTACTTTGTGAAAAAATAAATATGAATCACTCAGTCAACTCTGTCTATCGCAGTAAACTGCTGGACATAGGCTGCGCCACAACACTGTACTCCGCCTTTCACATCCAGTCTTCTCCAGCCACTTAAGGTACTCGGTCCACCTAGCTGGGGGGCGTCCCACACTACGCTTGCCGATACGTGGTCTCCACTCCAAGACTCGTTTGCTCCACTGTCCATCGCTCCTTCGACAAACATGGCCAGGCCACTGCCACTTCAGCTTGCTTACTCTGCAAGCTAAGTCGGTAAGTCCAGGTCATTTCTGGATATCTTCATCCCCGATCTTATCCTTTAGATGAACTCCGAGCATAGCCCGCCCTATAGCGCGTTGAGCGAACTTGAACTTGTGGACCAGCCCGACTGTCAGTGTCCACGTAAAATTAGAAGAGTCACCTAAATTACATTGTTCATGTGTAAACAATGTGTGGGTGTGTGTGTGTGTGTGTGTGTTTGTGTGTGCGTGTGTTTGTGTATGTGTGTGTACGTGTGTTTGTGTATGTGTGTGTACGTGTGTGTGTGTTGTGTGTGTGTAGTTCCATACTCACTTTACGTATGTCTGCGCTGCGAGCGCGCGGCGATCCTGAAGGCGACGAAGGGCCAGATGATGAGCAGCGCCAGCGTGGGCGCGCTCAGCTCCTGCCACGGCCAGCGCCAGCCGCCTGACACTTGCTGGAGTGGAAAGGAATATGAGCTTAATAACATAATTTAACGAAACCAGCTCGACAATTAGATCCTTCGTCTTAATGTAATGGGTTTTTTTTGGGTGGGAAATCATCAAATAACTTCTCCCGCTCTGTGGAGCAGGACGGCGTGTCAGACTTTGACTAACTAAAACCCACCCGTGTTTCCTCAGTTGCCTGTGTGCCAGGGGCCACGGTATCTCTTTCGAACAACCCGCACCCCTGGTCTTTTTACAAAACAAGGTTTTTGTTTAGGGCTGGTTTAAATCACAGAACAGATAAAACAGGTTAGAAAGGAAATAGTTCCCGATTTGTATTAGACCGCGTGTCGCCGCATGTCTCCCACTCTTGAACTCTACTCCAAGCAAGAGACCAGTACGTACACGCATTACGTACACAAATAGACCACGTGCACATAAATCGCGAGCTTGCTATTCGTTGTCATACTAACGCAAAATAATGCGTTTGTCGGACAGTCACACACGCGCAATTTCTCTTACGTTACTAGGACCAAAGGGTCGATTATCGGTATTGTGTGTCGATTGTAGACAGGTGAATCATTTTTGAAGTGAAAACTTCTTTAGACGCATTGAGCACTTTTTGAGTGAACAAGAATCATGGAACGCGCGTCATCGACACCGAACGCTTTCCAGCGAGCTCACGGATGAGTCACGCGTTGATGTCTTTTACACGTAATTGTTCAAGTTTTCACTTCTATCGGCACTCCCGGAGTGGTTTTTTTTACCTATAATCGTCTGATAGCAAATATGGCGCGGCGGCCACAAGGCCCTATTAACCTCTTTTACTCGTTCTGTGGTTTAAACCAACGAGCCTGTTTTTGAAATAAGAACGGAACTGAAATCGAAATACAGTTCGTTTTACAAATCTAACAATTTAGTTCGATCATAAGTTGTCAATTTTTAACCGACTTCAAAGAAGGAGGAGGTTCTCAATTCGACTGTAGGTATGTTTTTTTTTATGTTTGTTACCTCATAACTTTCGACTGGGTAAACCGATTTCGATGATTCTTTTTTTATTTGAAAGCTGGTACTTCCCGTGTGGCCCCTTTCATATAGATCTGATGATGCGTTTCGGAGACAAATAACAGCAAATAAGCCGCGATTGCTGCTATCGCATAGATATGCATTGTTTTGACCGCAAGGATTATGAAATTTCGAATTAGTGGGGTAGGCACTATAACTAAATAGTGACAAAATAAAAACAAACAATAAATACAAAACTTTTTCCAAAACCGACTTCCGAAAAGTGAAAAATAACTTTAATTTCGGAAGTCGGTGACTTTGGATATGTATTCCTTCCGAAATTAAAGATTTTTTTTTTTCACTTTGTGATTTTCGGAAGTCGGTTGTTTTTTTTTTAAATTGTATTAATAACTTGACTAAAATCGTTAAACAGTTCGAAATGCAAAAACTGTCTCGAAGGTTTAGGCTCAGATTGAAGTTAGATCGTGTTTTGTAATAAGACAGAGGAAACGATTTATTTGTTGTAGGTTATAAATATAACCTTATAGCCGTTATAAACACATACATTGAAAAACAAACATCATTTTTTTTTATAAAAAAGTCATGTGCTCCATGGGCTTTCCTATCAGCTTCCATACAAACTGTATCTCACTGCCCAACAACACAGAGACATCGACGCACAACAGGTTACCATAGTTTCAGTAAAAGATTCTGGACTCCCAACCGTTTAAATTGTTCGTCAGTTTTTTTTTTAAATCTGCTGTTCCCTACAAAATTGCAATATCTACGCCAGTGATGGGCAAAGTACGGCCCGCGAAAGCATTTAATCCGGCCCGCCAACGGTCCTTCGACATGAATAGTATATGCCTCGCGATAATTACATTTTGACGGTCCAGAAGTATAAAGTAGATTCTACTTAGTAGAATAATAAACGCATAGGTAAAGGAGCCAGCTAGACTAGCCTTTTCGCGCTACTGAAAGTTACTTCGTCACAGCTCGAACCTGCGTTCGAAAATATTACGGCAAATCAAAAGCAATTTCATAATATGTCTCACACGCCTACGATGGCAGGGCCTTCGAATAAAAGTTAAATTGTAATTTTTAACGTTAATTGTGCACATGTGTAATGCTGTTATGTTTTTATTTGACTAAAAGTTTCAACACAAGAAGCATTTTTCCTATAATTCTGGTCCTCCTCTGAAATTTCTTAAACTTTCTGGCCCCCCATTAAGAAAGTTTGCCCACCACTGATCTACGCGGTAAAAATGTATGGGACAGCAAAGTTTTTATTGATAACCGACGAAACATTTCTACGCTAGAGGGACTAACTAGTATCATGTGCTGAATACATGGTTACAGTTTGTGCGTCGATGTTCCCCGCCACCCTGTAAACAGACTCAACATGGCCATCTAAGTAGCAGCTGACTCACATCGAGTATCCGGCGGTCTCCCTCGACGGCTTTCCTGAGAGCCGCCACGTCAGCCTCCAGCCGCGCCAGCGTGCCAGGCAACTGCTCCAGTACCTTCAGATCTGGAACGTTAACAAAAATATTAGGAAAACTATAGAGGTATGGAGGTAGGAGAATACGGGGCGCCGGTGTGGGCGCCTACATTGAGGCGCCAACCAGCACGCCGGTTGAAGGCGGCCCATAGGGTCATGGCCATCCGGATGATCCGGGGATACCGCACGATCTCCGGTGAGGCGGCGGGCCTCCTTGCCGGATTACCGCCATGGGATCTGGAGGCAAATGTCCTCGCGCTCACTTGGGAGTGGCGCGAGGAGGCCAAACGCCGGGGCGTAACTCCGCTGCCGCGGGAAGTCGCGGCACGGCGGACAGAGCTCCGGCAGGATCTCATGGCGACGTGGAAAGTGCGATTGTCGCAACCAAGTGCGATTGCGGCGGTAAGTCCCCTCTTTGAGGAGTGGCTTGAGAGGTGGCATGGCGTCCTCACCTTCCGCCTGACACAGGTCCTCACCGGACATGGCTGTTTCGGGAGGTTCCTGTTTCGGATAGGGCGGGAGGAAACGCCCGGGTGTTTCCATTGCGAAGATCGCCCAGAGGACACGGTGGAGGTCTGCCCAGCTTGGGCGGAGCAACGCCGTGTCCTCGTGGAGGTGATCGGCGGCGGCGATCTCTTGCGTCCGACCCTGGTCCAGGCCATGGTACGGAGCGAGAGGGCATGGCTGGCAGTCGCCTCCTTCAGCGAAGCAGTTATGCTCGCAAAGAGGGAGGCGGCGCACGTGAGGGAGATGCAGTACATGCGCCCTCACAGCCGTGGCCTTCGCAGGAGACGCCCTGGGCGTCGGGAATCCCAGGCTGATTCCCGGCCACCGTAGGCACGGGCTTGCGGACGGCGAGTAATGGGTACCTCGCTGTCCGGTAAGGACCAAGCCCGGGTCGACGGCGCGTTGTGTTCCACGCGCGCCTCAAAGAGATGTCAGCAGCAACAGAGGGGCCCGCAAGGGCCAATGCCTGCCGGGGGTGCGGGTTGTTCGAAAGAGATACCGCCGCCCCTGGCACACAGGCAAATGAGGAAACACGGGTGGGTTTTAGTCAGCAAAAGTCTGACACGCCCTCCCGCTCCACCCAGAGCGGGAGAAGTTATTTGATGATTTCCCACCCAGAAGAAAAAAAAACACAACTACTCGTACATATCTGGTGAAATGTGGGTGCACTATTAATAGATACATCGAGATGTGAGAAGCACAGAACCTGTCGATGTGGCGGTGCTTGGGGGCAGCCTTTGTCCAGCAGTGGACGTCTTTCGGCTGAAATGATGATGATAATGATGATAGGTATATCCTTCGTGGAATACAGGCTATTTTTAACTTACGTGTGAGCTGTGAGGTTATTTGATGCGCGTGGCCATTGCTAAGCCTCTGTCCGGTCTGCCTCTGCTGCGCCGAGTCCCTGCGCTGTGGAGGTACCTCTGGCTCGCTCTGTGAGTATTGAAACACACCGTAATATAATGTAGACCCTGGTTTGTATTTATACAAGGTGAATTTTTAGTCACCGTTTAAATTTTTCAGGGTGATAGTACCCATGACCACCTCCCATGCAAAATCAATAGTCAGCTGATCGATTTTGTATGGGATGTTCGATTTTTTTTCTTTGGATACCTGTACACGGCTTTAACACACAAAAAAAAGTTAGTACCCAAAACCAAGGTATTAGTCAAGGTATACGTACTACACTAACATCGACCGTGTCTATGTACTCGTCCTCGGAGTCGTGTCGCTGGCGCGGCGGCGGCGACTGGCCTCGCACCGGTGACGATGCGCCGGACACTGAGCGAGAATGAAGGGTGAATGTGGAATTAGGGCTTTTGGGGTGACGGTACTTAGGGCTATCAATCTTAAGGGGAACCTAGTCGCGGGCTCGAACTCACTGATGGGCCTGACTAAAAAGCACGCTGTCTCACCAGGCATCGTGTCCGACAGAGGTAGTATCAGTGATGAGCAGTTAGACGCTAGTCTACACGCACAACATTATTGTGTGAGATGCAGGATCATTTATAGTACAACAGGCGCGTAATAAATTAACAACAGTCCTTCGGAAGATCGGATTTTATGAAAAAACCACTGCATAAATCAATGACCAAAAAAGTTTATTGAACTTTTCGATATTTGAGCTTTGTCGATACCGACTTGGTTTTTCAAATTTTACACTTCTTTTATTACTTAAACACGTCCAAAGTTAGGTTAAATTTGCAAGAAAAACGAATCTTTGTTGGCTCCTAACTTTTTAAGGGCTTTTTATTTTAATATTCTGTTTCCGTACAGACAATATTAATAATGAGACAAAACCATACCATGTTTAATTTTTGATGTACATGGTCCAACAGTGGAGTAATACCCTCCCGAAGTTCGTATGGGAAAAATGTGGACTAGGTTCACCTTAAGCGCTATTACATATACACTTTTCAATTTGTAGGAAATCGAAAGATGTAATCGAAGTTAGAACAGTTAGATTCCGTTTTAGTGCGATGGGAAGGTCCCGACTGCACTACTTCCTAAACTGTTGCAACCCAATATAATTCTACTTCACGACGAAGAGTCGTCTGACCGATTTAGATTTTTTCAATTAGTGTGATCACTAGCGTCCAACTTCCTAATTAGAGTGTTCCTAAATAGATTTCCTACAAATTTAATAGTGTAATAGGCGCTTTAAGGGCTAATATCCATGGTTGTTGCAATTCACGAGCGCACGTCATATAACTTTGAAGATATTGACATGTATAAATTGCAATAAAAAAACGCGCTCGTAAAAGGCACCAACTATAAGAAGTTCGCAGGGACGTTAAAATATTTCGACGGGATTTAATCGCGTACATTTTTAACTCTCGGTCTGGAAATAAGCATTGAGATCAAATAGGGTGCATCCCAGCGCGTCGAAAAAACACCCTGTTCGATTTTCAGGAAACACCTGGATGACTATTTGGAGAATGGCAGAAAAGAAACGAGGCGCATATACAGCAGTGGGTGATTCCTCGCTGAAATGGTGATGATCACGGGACACTGCCCGCTAAACAAACACTTCTACACAATAGG
This sequence comes from Polymixis lichenea, assembly GCA_949091785.1. Taxonomy (NCBI): domain Eukaryota; kingdom Metazoa; phylum Arthropoda; class Insecta; order Lepidoptera; family Noctuidae; genus Polymixis; species Polymixis lichenea. The sequence goes on along the minus strand of OX420958.1, from coordinate 9,204,377 downwards.
CATAACGGACAGTCCCTTGTGCAGGACTTGCATGGAGGCTGAGGAAACCGTTGCGCATGTGCTTTTCGAATGCACAGGCGTAGCTCAGATTAGAACAGAAACCCTCGGGGCACCCAAATGTTACACGGATATTCTCAACAGACCAGAAGTTATAGCAAACTTCTGGAGGGAGGTGGACTGGCTGGAATAACAACCGAAGGCCGCCATGGCTCACGCACAATGGTCCACTTGAAGGACTAAGTGCGGAAACCAAACCCATAACATAGAATATGGTGATTATGATGAAGATGATGATGATGAGGAGTATACTGCCGTACTCACACACGGGACTATTCTGTCCAGACCTCATCCTCTGCAACACGTCACCTGCGACCAGCTCCAGGTCGTTGTTCGGGAATCCTTGATCGTCCTCGTCCACCGACAGGAATGACGCAACGTCTTGGTTGTATGACATCGTTTCTACTATCTGTTGACAATTACAATAGAAGGTATATTAGACAAAAATCACTAATGGCGGATGCCTTTAAGGGGAACCTAGTCGCGGGCTCGAACTCACTGATGGGCCTGACTAAAAAGCACGCTGTCTCACCAGGCATCGTGTCCGACAGAGGTAGTATCAGTGATGAGCAGTTAGACGCTAGTCTACACGCACAACATTATTGTGTGAGATGCAGGATCATTTATAGTACAACAGGCGCGTAATAAATTAACAACAGTCCTTCGGAAGATCGGATTTTATGAAAAAACCACTGCATAAATCAATGACCAAAAAAGTTTATTAAACTTTTCGATATTTGAGCTTTGTCGATACCGACTTGGTTTTTCAAATTTTACACTTCTTTTATTACTTAAACACGTCCAAAGTTAGGTTAAATTTGCAAGAAAAACGAATCTTTGTTGGCTCCTAACTTTTTAAGGGCTTTTTATTTTAGTATTCTGTTTCCGTACAGACAATATTAATAATGAGACAAAACCATACCATGTTTAATTTTTGATGTACATTGTCCAACAGTGGAGTAATACCCTCCCGAAGTTTGTATGGGAAAAATGTGGACTAGGTTCACCTTAATTCACGGGCCGTTATTGGTTAAAATTAAGACTCTTGTATCTTTACCAATAATGAAGCAAATCCCATAGCTTTGCATAATAGACCCTCCAATATGGCTAGGACAGGTAAAGTAGCTACCACAGGTAAAATTAGCTTGCGAATCTATTTATATGCCCAGTTTGGCAATAAAAATGCTACCATTGGTAAGCAAAACGACTCATTTTTGTCCGTAGGAACCGAGCATAAGGCTGTCAACAGAAAGATACGGGCCCGTACAAAAGTAGTTGATCCGTCAAAAAAGTGACAAATTCATTTTTTCTAACGGGTATAAACATATTGCGATTAGGGACAACTGTCAAATCGTGTTGTCATTCATTCTTAGTTCTGGCTCCGAATTAATATTATGTCCGTTCTCCTTATGTTAGGTAAGTGTTATTGGGATTTACCAATAGGAATTTCTTAGTGAACAACGACGAACAACTTTCGTAGAGTCAACAGCCCGGAGTTTGAAAGTTGGCGGTGTGATACTCCTGTGCCTCGGAAAGCACGTTAAGCCGTTGCTCCTGCACCAGATCTCTTTCCTCCGGTTGTGTCGGATTGCTGTCACATCGGATTATGGGAGTGAGGGAAGAGTGAGTACCTGCACACACTTTTGCACTATAGAGATTTGCCGTCATGGCCGTAATACTATATATGTCCGTAGGACATACATGTCGACATATATGTCTGGAGGACTATATATGTCCGTAGGTGCTACGGAGTAGAAAACGCCCGTAACTACGGCCGAAACTACAGATTGCTAGGTTTAGGAGTAGACCCCCAGGGACGGATAGTGTTAGTTGGTTTATTAATTAGTAATAAGCATTTACTTCAGCAGTAACCCGGATTTCACATTCATGCTCGGTTAATAGAAATATTACGTACATACATTGATTGGTGAAGGAAAATATCGCAAGGAAACCTGGTCTTATAATTAAAATAAGTCTGAAATTCTCTACTCTAATAGCCATCGACATTCATTCATAATATCTAAAATCACTGAAGAGTACCCCGCGCGAGTGATCGCGAGTTAAGTTGATCAAATCTTGATGGGTCACCGGTTGGGATAACGTCTCGACAAAAATCCTAAAACACATACGAAGGGAAGTCGTTCCAGTATTAACTCACCTTGCAAACCTCGGCTTCCAAAGCGGCATCTGCCCTGACCTATTGAAACATTCCATTATTACTCCCGTTTATAAGAGGGGGACAGATATGATGTCAACAACTACAAGCCTACATCGATTTTGCCATCCATTTCTAAAATACTGAAAAATTAATGGATGATAAACTAAAAAACCAGTGCGGTCGAGGAATCCCCGTCAGGAATTAAATTCCTTACGCGATACTCGAATATAATAAAAAGAGACAGAGAGGGAGAGAAAGTAGCATGACGATTTTCAGACTTTTTCTACGAAGGAACTTCGTTCCAATAAAATATCTTTAAAAAAAATATTTACTATACCTCTCCCAAATTGGGTTTAGACAAGGCTTGTCCACTGAGGATACAGTCACAGCAGTGAGTTCTCTAGTAAATGAACAACTTGACACTGGCAATAAATGCCTGACTGTTTTGCTGGACCTTAAAAGCTTTTGACACCGTCTCTGTCCCTATCCTTGTGCGTAAACTAAAAAAAACTGGAAGAAGAAAAACCTTGCTGAAGTTGCTCAAAGACTATCTAACGACTACAAAACAAAGGGCTAAGTTGCGGAAAACTGACCAGTTGAGATGCTGGCACATACGGCGTTCCTCAGGGCAGCGTACTAGGTCCTACACTATTCCTGATATATTTAAATGATCTCAGCAACATGCATATCAATAATGCAAAATAAATAAAATAATGTAATTGCGCCTTCAAGTAAAAAAAATTGGTTGACAATAAAAATAGGCCTTTAGGTAAGTAAAGTTGTACGTTAGAGTTGCAGCCAATACATAAGCTAAGATAGCTTCATATCTAGTATTTTTTGGTATCAGCGCCCACCCTCGTTATAATTATAGCCGATGTTATAGTGCCTAGCTTATAGAATAATTTAAATCGAAAGAAACGTTTTCTCTTACACCGATGATAAGTTGTCATTTACTCTAGTAACTCCTGGCAAGATGTGAAATGAAAAGCTCAGCAGGGTATGGCACAGTAGCCAATTGGCTAAATAATAGCCAGCTCACACTAAATATATAAAAAACCAGTTCCAGTATTAAAAAGTGGTCAACTAAGCGAGGATCAAGAATACACAGATGTGGAGATACTAATAACAGATACTGTATGAACAATTCATGCATTAAACAAGTAACACTAACTCAATATTACTAGGTGTGATAGTCGATCAGCGGTTAGCCTCGTATCCACATCATGAACAGGTCTCAAATAGGGTTAGGAGATTAAACTGGAGCTTGAAGACCACTTCGACATATTTTTCCAAAAAATATGATCAGTAAACGAGACCCGCCAAGAAATGTTCTTGATGAGATCAACATGGCTTTGGTGCAGTATACGTGTAGTGCAATATGTTATATTGCATCCCTATTAGGAGAGGTACAGCGACTACCTACAAGCAACGACAACAAATTTTATAGAGGTGAAGCGAGCGAGACCATATACAAAATGAATAATCTACTATCCGTAAGAAGAAAGTACATTTCCATGCAGTCTCTAAAACACATAAAATCCTGCCTTATGATCCAGACTTATTACGGAAAAGGAGGTCTAACATTGTTGCGCTAATTCTTCGGACTAAAACCATGTTTGCTTGTAGGCAATTTAATAAACAGTCTGCTCAACTACCTATACAAAAATAGAGCCGACCTCCAAGCAAAAAGTTTTAGAAAAAAAAAGCAACAGACATTAAAAAAAACGGGCCCAACGGTTTAACGCGCTTTCTGAGGCACGGAGGGGTCTTGTTATGAGGTATGATTCTCAAAAAACGAATAAGTTTTCTAGTTTTGGATTTCGATCGAATTGGTCGAAGGGCTTGGCCCTGGGACATTGTTTATGGTATAAGAATGTCAAAAAATCATAAGAATTATAAAATATATGACAGCATGGTATTTACAACAACACTTCTCAAGTTAGCACCTCCACAACCTAGAACCACTTACCCACTTCGTTCAAAAGTGTTAATAACTCTAATTGGAGTTGTGTGGCCCTGTGTTTTGATTACTATTATGTATGACAAATACGTGAAATTATAGCCATTATTTTTGGTACTCATACAGATAAAAAACGAATTATAAGCTAGTTTATTTTAAAAGCAAATAAAAAATAAAGATATAGGTAATGGTCTCACAAATGCATTAGACGCATGCATAGTTACATTTTTAGGATTCGGCTTTGAAAACTTTCATGCTTTATCAAAGCTTCCCTTCCTCCTTTGTGAAGTGAAAATGTGTTTTGCCGCATTGAGCGATTTTTGGTATGGGTTCGGGTTACCGACATGCTAATGTCGCTGGCATGCTGCTGGGACGTGTTTTTTTTTTCAGAGTTTCAAATTTTCACTTCTGTCGGCGAAAAAATTGGCAGTAATAGGGACTCCTATTATTATTATTATTAGGCATTAACGTCCCACTGCTAGGCAAAGGCCTCCTAACTCTCTTTCCACCTCTCTCTGTCCAGAGCTGCTGAAAATAACTGGTGTCATTCGGAAAACTGACACGCTTAAATGGAATTGGGCTGGACACATCTGCCGTATGTCAGACGATCAATGGGCCAAACTTACAACCCAGTGGGTCCCGCTTAATGGCAAACGACATCGCGGCAGGCCCAGGCAGAGATGGCGGAATGAACTAGACTCCTTTAGTAAAGGGACTCCTATGTCTGCCTATTTTTTTTTCAGTATCTCTATGTACATTGTGTTTTTATTTATAAATAGACCTGTATCCTAGACAAAGGCCACAAAGGCCTCTCAACATTCTTTCTTTATTCCATTCATTCCCTTCTCCTGATATTGTGTTTTGTCTCGTTAATTTTAGAGAAACCCATCTAAGGGCCCGCGCCCACAGCACGGTACGGCAGGGGAACCTTCGGCATGTACACAAGCAAAAAAGCAAGCACACACATGCAAGCGCATACTGACGGCAACAATGTCACGGTGTCCTTAGGCATGCTGTGAGGTCCTTAAGCACGCAGGAGCTAAGCTAATGACGGCGCAGGGCGCGGGCACCGCCTTGCAGCCCACCTTGCCTCGGCACCTCGAACGCTGCCGAAGCATCCCGAGGGATGCCGAGGCATTTCGAACACTGCCGACACGGCATATCTAAGCATACCGCAGCTTTGTTTTTGTATACAATGATTGTCATTGAAATTTAAATTGTATTATCCTTCCTATTCGGTGCATAAAAATCCCTTGCCATGCCACGCCGCCGTGCAGGGGAGAATGCCCAAGTGTGCATACACGAGCGACACGCGTCAACGGCAGAGGTTACTGCAGCCGTAGACGCGTCGGTGGCTGCCGTCGACAACGTGACGTTCGTGTATTTGAGAGCGGTGTTCAAACACACAAGTGGCATGTTGTCGACGGCTGCAGTTACCTTGCCTCTGCAGTTGGCGCGTGTTATTCTTGTGTGTGCACAATAAGGAGTTTTCGCCAATTCTTTGGGAGGCTATCGTTTAGTTTACCTTGTGTAATTCGGCGACGTATGCCTGCATTGCTTCTTCCTTCGTCATGTTGCCCAATTTATTCCAAGCCTCCCATTTAGCTCTGAAATTAGATAAGAGTGGTATTCAAATGTGTGGCAAAACAAATAAGCATTAATTTTTTGGTGTTGACTGCATACTTTTTTTTTACTTTCCTTACATTACTTGACACTTTCAAATGGCAGTGGGCCATGTTTGTCGAAGGACCGATGGCCGGTGGAGCAGACGACTCCTGGAGTGGAGACTGCGTATCGTCAAGCATAGTGTGGGACGCCCCTCAGCTAGATGGAGCGAAGCGAGGTCGACCTTAAGAAGGTGGCTGGGACTGACTGGTTGCGGAAGGTGGAGGAAAGTGTGTTGTGGCGCAACCTGAGAGAGACCTAGGTCCAGCGGTGGACTGCGATAGGCTAAGTTGATTGATTGATTGATACTCGTATAAGACCTACACATATTATGTATATAGAGAAAGTAGCCGTATGTCGTGGTCAAAATATTAGCTAGTCAGTAAGAATGAACAGAACAGACAGCTGTGCTGCTGGGGAGTTTGTTGTGTTACTTCCTCTTCCCAGCTAAATCACTAGGAAGGAAGGTGAAGGAGGGGCGTTTTGGGGTACAGTCTTATGTCATTTTGACGTTCAAAAAGTGCATATTTTGAATAAACGACTTGATTTGAAACTATTCCCTGAGCCATATTTGATTCACGGTGAATGGTGTGTTTCGCGGACTGTTTTTAAATAAAGTGCTGACGTTGTTCAGACCATTGTGCCTGGTTCCTAACCGTTCTCGTCTTCATCATCATCATCAGCCTACAGCAGTCAACAGCTGGACATAGGTATCTCCAATTGCACGCCATTCAGCTCGATTATCGGCAACTCTCATCCAACTGCTACCAGCAACCCTGCGAAGAACGTCGCTCATCATAGCTTGTGCCGGTTTCTTGTCCTAGACCACGTTCGCGCTGATGTAAAAATAAGGCGGCGGTATTTTATCGCGCACTGGATTTTCCACTCTCGGTGTTCCACCGAGCATTGAGTGTCCAACAGATTGCATACCAGTGCGTCGAAAATACACACTGTTCGATTTTCAACTCTCGGCAGCACGTTGAATATCCTATGCGCGAAAAAATCTCATCAAAATATCTCACCTGTTGACTACATCCCAGAATCCAGGCTTTGGCTTATCGCAGGAACCCTCTGACGCTTGCTTGAAGTAGCTGTAGAAACGCAGCATCAACTCATTGCTCGGCTGGTATGATCCTGAGGAAGAAGGAGAATAACTTGATTTATTTATCGGTTTGTGCACAACTTGTTACCTTAAGATACTGCTGACATTATAATGTATACTAAAAGTACCAGTAACAGTCACAATACCCCCCCGTACTAGTTGATACTGTATTACAGGGGGGTAATGAATGGTTTATGAATATTTTCATCCCTTCTATTCGAAAAGTGTCGTTTTGTTCCTCTATAAGCTGGAGCAAAGTAGCTCTTTTCTCCACTAAGCGCGCAGTAATGAGATTTGAATTAGGACCATGAATCGTTCATTGAAATCGAACGCAAATTGTATAAATTACTGGCTGTAAGTGTAGGCTGTACGGTGCGGGGAGGCGCGGTAACTAAAAAAAGAAAACAAAAGCGCACAATTTGCTTCCCTGTAATTGTAATCGGTACGGACTTTATTGTATTTTGCAAAAAAATGAGTTCTACGTCGAGTTCTGAAAGTGATAGTGCATTAAGTCCCGAAACAATAAAAAAGAAGCTAATAACGTCATACAAGACTTAATACCTATTAAATCCCGGGAGAAATATTTTTACAATTTCATATCTACTATGGAAAAATAGAAAAGGAGCGAAGCAATTTTCGGAAAGTGTATTTTTGGCCTATTTTCAAGAATTAGCCAAAACTAAACAACCTTCTACTATTTGGAGTATAAACTCAATGCTTAAATGTACAGTTAATGTCAATACAGATATTAAAATTGACAGCTACTCAAAATTAGTAGCTTGTCTGAAGAAACTGTCTGAAGCACACAAACCAAAGAAATCGAAAGTATTTTCCGGACAAAATGTTGAAACTTTCTTGAATGACGCACCTAATAAGGAGTTTTTCGCCATAAAAGTGAGTATCTTTTAGTTATTCCATTATAAACTATAAACAGAGTGTTTTATAACGTGTACGTATACGTACTGTACCTACTCGTCTGATTCCCTTTCTGTTTTGTTACCGGTAGCTTTAATATTCGGGGTACATGGAGCTTGTCGTGGTAGCGAACTCATAAAAATAACGGTCGATGATATCGAAAATCACTCAGATCAGTTACTTTTAATAACATTAAATGATACAAAAACAAAAATTGATCGATCATTTATCATTCGTGGAGAGTACAAACGAATTGTGGAAAAATACCAGAGCCTGCGTCCTTCTGATATAAAATCTAATAGATTTTTCATATCAAAATGGAAAGTGCTTTAAACAGGTTATAGGAAAAAATAAAATAGCGTTTTTTGTAGGTTTGGTATACAAAAAGAAATCATCTGTTCCATACAGTTTGGCCGCATAGGTATTGCACTTTTCTATGAAACATCTGATAATTTTTTTTTTTTTTTTTTATAACAGACGAAAAATTTCTACGCTGGGGGTCTAGAATTATATGCTGAATTCATGGTTACAAATTGCGCACTGGATAAAAACTCATCCTGTATGACCCGAAAGCAAAAATATTTTTCCCTCAGGCGACGTACAGACGCCAGCACATCAAGCTACCCAATACCCAAAAGCAAACCCAAAAAGCGTGTAAAAACTGTCAATTTTTACACGCTTTATATTAGCTTCACTTGTATGTTTGTTTGTAGGTTTCCTTTTTTTTAATAGAAAAAAGAAACAAAAACAAAACTTACAAATCACGCTTTTGTAGTTAGCAAAACCAAAAATAGTAAATAAATAATAGTTTAAAAAACACACTTTAAAACCTAACTAACGTGTTTTTTAGTTTAACTATTATTTATTTCCAATTGAACATGAACCTTGTGCTTATGTGATAAAGTGTAAAATGTATCAAAGAAATTTGTCAGATGGGGGTAGCTTGATGTGCTGCGTCTGTACTTTGAATCCCTTGCTACGCTCAGGATTCAAAATAACACCCTCGCCGTAAAAATATTATTTTGCTCCCTTGTCATACAATCTACTATTGTTGTAGTAAGCATTCCACAACATCAATCTGCCAAGCCTTTTCCCAACTACGTTGGAATCAACTTCAAGTCTAAGCAGATTCAGCTGAATACCAGTATTTTACATGGAGGTACTGTCTATCTGACCTCCGCAACCCACACGATACCCCTTGGTAAGACTTGTTATAAGACTTTTCGGCCTCTGACTACCCGTAACGAATGTCAAAGATCTATGAATTATAGCCGGGACCAACAGTTTATCGTATGCATGGAGGTGTCTCGATATATAATGGATTGTCACCAAACCATGACTAAGCCGCGGCTGACGCAGGTCCTCACTGGACACGGCTGTTTCCACTGCGTAGATCGCGCTTTAGGACACGGTGGAGCATACGGTGGAAGTCTGCCCAACTTGGGCGAAGCACCGCCGTGTCCTCGTGGAGATCGGCGGTGGCGATCTCTCGCATCCAGCCCTGGTCATGGGAAACCGTCATCTCCTTCTGCGAAGCAGTGATGCTCGCAAAGAGGGAGGCGGCGCACGTGAGGGAGAGGCAGTATATGGGCCCTCGGCCCAAGCCGCCACAGGAGACGCCCTAGGCGTAGGGAATCCCAAGCTGATTCCCGGCCACCGTAGGGGCGGGTTTGCGGACGGCGAGTAATGGGTAGCTCGCTGTCCGGTAAAAACCAATCCCGGGTCGACGGCGCGTTGTGTTCCACGCGCGCCTCAAAGAGATGTCAGCACCAACTGGTGGGGTCCGTAAGGGCCGATGTCTGCCAGGGGTGCGGGTTGATCGAAAGAGATACCCTGACCCCTGACATACAGGCAACTGAGGGAACACGGGTGGGTTTTAGTCAGTAGAAGTCTTGACACACCCTCCTGCTCCACCCAGAGCGGGAGAAGTTATTTGATAATTTCCCATCATCAAAAATAAAGCGTACCCTTCTTCGATCGAACCGTGTTGCTGTTATTATTGGTCTACAAGTAAGCATAATATGACATATTATATAACTGGCAACGCTGTCCTGCACGAAAATCGCCTAACACACTATCATTCAGAATCAGAATAATTTTGAAGGGTTAAAAAAAAACAAAAAAATATATAAATATACACCGTGAAATTTTAAATGGTTGTTTTCCCGCGGCAGAAAAACTTGCCATAAGGAGTACTTATGAAGCATAGAGTAAAAGTTAAAAATATAAGATTTTTTTGTTTTAAAAATGGTCTGCTCAACAACGTAAATAACGCAATTAATGTTTTTGAACTGTCAACATTAAAGCCATTGTTACTGTTAGTGAGTTATGCAATTTATACCCCGGTGGTGGCTGATTTTTTTTTAAATGGCAAACACCGGTCGAGGTTTGGCGAATGTTATCCTTTGACTTAAATCAATCTGACTATTGATTGCGTCCATCTAGACTACTGTAGGTCGTTCAACTCTGGATACCTTACACTTTACACAGCTACAACTCTATGGCATAACAGCGCAAAATATTCCAGATTAAAATAGCTTGTAAATATAAATGCCTAGATTATAAATACATATGAAACCAACTTTTGAAATAATCCCGGAAAATGTCGTTTTTCCCGGAAATTTCGAGACCGCATCGAGTGTCGATTTTTTTTCCGTAACTCAGAAATGCAGCGAGACTGAAAACCCTAATGTTGAACCGCCAAAATTATAGCCATTCCTAATATTAGTGTGTTAATTTGCCTGACCTGGGAATTGAACAATTACCCCTACTATAATAAATTATCCTGTATTAGTATAATTATTGTTTTTTTTTATTTGTTTGGCCCAAAGTTCAGCAACTCTAATACCGTACTCTGACGCAGCCATTAGGTCCTCATGTGTGCAGGTACAGGGCGTGCAGCACAAGATGGGAGTTCAGCTATTGGTAAAGAGATTGCAAACGAAAGATTCCGATCTCTGCATCGACCTCAAAAGGGTTCATAATCGCGTGTCTCAACAGCTGAGATGAATCAAAAACTCGTTTACACGTCATAACTTTGTAAGTCAAGGACAATAAAGCGGTTAAAGTTTCGTTTTCGTTATGATTACAAATTTAATGATATTGCTTAAATTAAATCCTCGAAGGTTTGTGTTTCAACATCACATGTTTTAAAATTAATTAGAACATATAAATACACTCGTAAATGGCATGATAACACCTTCCGATAAATAAAATAAATAAAAATTAAAACACATTTTATTGTACCATAATAATTTCACTTCAGATATTATAGCTAAATAATTTTATCATTAAAACTGTTGTTTATAATTTACTAGCTGACCCGACAGACGTTGTCCTGTCTTAACTATGAACATATAAGGTGTAATTTTAATCACCGTTAACCTCATCATTATGAACAACTTTTACTATGGGCCCAAACCTGAAATCGCGAAAATAGAATCAGCTATTCCTTACATTTTGACGAGTTATGCGAACATAAATGTAGGGAACAGCTGGTTTTATTTTCGCGATTTCAGGTTTGGGCCCATAGTAAAAGTTATTCATAATGATGAGTACAATGACCCCTGTGAGGTTACGGTGATTAAAATTACACCTTGTATATAGATGTTACGCGCAACTTTCTTATTTTTTTCTTTCATAAGAACCTTCTCCTGACAATAACAAACACAACAAAATAAAAAGCGGTTATTTTAAAAACTAAAAACCCGACTGCTTTTCTGAGTATTCATGGAAAAGCCCTAAAACAAGAAAGTCGTTGTACCCGATTACACTTAACTTAAGAATCGCCAGTTGCTAATTTTTCTTTCATAAGAACCTTCTCCTGACAATAACAAACACAACAAAATAAAAAGCGGTTATTTTAAAAACTAAAAAACCCGACTGCTTTTCTGAGTATTCATGGAAAAGCCCTAAAACAAGAAAGTCGTTGTACCCGATTACACTTAACTTAAGAATCGCCAGTTGCTAAGGCGATGCTTATGAGCAGATAAATTGTAGCAGTCGGGAGATTGGAGTAATCTGCAATGTATGTGCTCTCAATTCACTAAGCCTCCATTTCATTTTTCCTATCTCTGGCTTGTTTCCTCCAGTCTGGTCTCTAGATACCCACTGTATGACTTCTCCACCTTTCCTTTCAACGACTTCTGATAAACAGAACTTAACCTAATGTCGCGCCTGTAATCCCCGAAGGCTTAGGCAAAGGTGTACCTACCTAGTCCCCAGTCATCTCGCCATCTGTTTCTTGGCGGGCTGACAACCAGTCTTAACAAGAGATATCGTGTTACCCAGTAACCGGGTTGTGGAGGTCAGTGGCCCCATGTAAGATACTGGTATTTAGCTCCATCCGGTTAGGCTGGAAGCCGACCCCAACATAGTTGGGAAAAGGCTAGATAGATCGATTGGTTTCGCCAAAATGTATTGTGAAAAGTTTTTAAAGCACTAAAGGCAATCGAGAAAGCCAATAATCTCATTAATAACTTCAAAGTCTTGAATCGAGCCTGTCATAGTTTTATCGGATGAACCTTGAGTGAACGTTGGGATGGCATAATTTAATATCCTCCCCTTGGCCCTTTCATCATTGGACGGCTAGCGGTGATTCGCTGAATACGCCCCGCTATAAATATAATGCGTACCAATATTCATCTGCATAGGTTTTCCTAACGATGTTGGGGTGGTTTCGAGTCTAATCGGACGCAGCTGAATACCAGTATTTAACATGAAGGTATGGAGTGGCTACCTATCTGACATCCACGCACCAATCACTGGGTAGTAACACGATACCCTTTCGTCAGACTTTTGGGCTTCGACTGTCAAAGATCCAACTAATGACAGCCGGGTCAAACGGCTCTAACGTGGTTTCCGAAGCACGGGGGGTCTCAATACATAATGGATAGTCATCCATCCACGAACTGACCGCAGCAAGCGTAGGCGGCTATTGGGTAGAACGAAGTTTTTTTAACGCAGCTTGCGCTAGGATTAAACTTAAAATAAATAATAGTTTAAAAAACTAAAAAACACGCTTTAAAAACCAAACTAAAAAATTTGAAAATAATTTAATTCTATTAAAAAGCGTGGGGTGCTTTTTGAGGTATTTTTATAATCAATTAATATCAAGCACCCCACGCTTTTTAATAGAATTAAATTATTTTCAAATTTTTTAGTTTGGTTTTTAAAGCGTGTTTTTTAGTTTTTTAAACTATTATTTATTTACTATTTTTTAGTTCTGCTTGCTTGAAAAGCGTGATTTTTTTTTTGTTTTTTTTTTTTTTTCAATTTTTGAATTGTCATCGGTCCTCGATAAGTCTACAAAGTTTCAATGACCGTTTGAAGTGGGTCAAAATAGCGTCCAAAGGAGTCGGTTACATACAAACATACAAAAAAACAAACATACAAGTGAAGCTAATATAAAGCGTGTAAAAAAAACATCGTCACGTAACCAAAATTGTAGAAAATGCCACGTAAAGAAAAAGCGTTACGCGATTTTTTTTGTACATAATGGAAAAAAGAAACTGAAAGGTTTCATGGTTTTCGAGGTTGCTGAAGCCGATAGCGAGGTCAACATGAACATCCAAGATCCCAGGCTGGGAATTTTTATATATTTTTCATTATGTGTTTCGCTTTCATGGTTTTCGACGGTGCTGAAGCCAACTGTAACATCAAAATAAAAATTCAAGATGGCGGCTGCGAAAACTTTCATAGTTTTCCTTTTCATCATGGGTGTCGTTTTCATGGTTTTCGACGGTGCTCAAGCAGACTATGAGATCAAAATAAAAATTAAAGATGGCAGCTATGAAAATTGTCATATTTTTCATATCTTGGGTGTCGTTTTCTAGCCATTCAACTTTCCAGTATCGAATTACATTCGAAGTTGAAGAAGAACTGTAAGAAACTTCATTCCTGACTGGGGTCCGCAGACCCCACACGTTTTTTTATTTAACAAGGAGCCCATCCAATGTTTTAATATACTAAAGGTAAAATAAGCACTGAAGCCAATTGAGAAAACACCTAAGACTAATTATTAACTTCAAAGAGCCTTGAACGAAGTATATTGATATTTTATCGAATGCATTTCGTTGAGTAAACGTAGCCGCGTTGGGATGGCACAATTAAAGGCCTATTCCAACCTAAGCGGGTATGCGGTAATATTACTGTTCACACCAAAGCGGCAAACCTAAGCAGTATTCGCTACCGTCTGCGGTAGTGATAACCGAATGGGTATGCGGTAATATTATTGTTCACACCAAAGCGGTTTTGCTATCCTAATGGGTAGAATACCGAGTTCGAGTTTCGCCCAACAAGCGAAACAATACCTATGCGGTACTATGGCACCAACTATTCCGCTCTAGCCGCGGATCTATCCTGAGCGAAACCAGCGCGCTATGCACCTCTACCCACAGCGGCAGCTAATACCGCTCAGGGTGCTTACTCTGGAATATAATTCCGATAGATCAACATTGGTCAAACGTCAGTTGGTTGAGTTAAGCGTCAGGGATTGGCTAGACTCAGTGAGTCCAGTCAATCCCTGACGTTTGATTGACAATTCCGAGTCCAAAGTCGATCTATCCGAATTATATTCGAGAGTAAGCACCCTGGTCGCTATAGCCGCGGAACTTGATACTAAATATCTGAGCGAAACCCGCACGGTATGTACCTCTACCCACAGCGGCAGCGAATACCGCTTAGGTTTGAATAAGCCTTTAATTTCCTTCCCCTTCGCCTTAAGGTGCTTAATTATTTTATTATTTTTTATTGCCTTTCTAAGTATTTGTTTTATTATTATCTATTATGTCATTAGTTATTGACATGATCTACTCATAACAATATTTTTTATGATGAGTTGTTTTATGGTTTATTTAGCCTCAACAGTTTCATTTTATTGGTATGGCTAGCTGACATTTTGACTAATTATTGAATTAATGTTCTTGGTCTCGTAATGTTTATTACTTTGCCTATGTATGTATAGAATCAAGTCTTTCCGACTAAACAGACAGCTGTGCTGCTGGGGAGTTTGTTCCGCCACTTCTTCTTCCCAGCTAAAGCACTAGGAAGTGGTGAAGGGTGGGCAATTTGAGGGACTGTCTTATGTATTTTGACGTTCGAAAAGTGCTGATTCTCAGCCTAATTTGAATAAATGACTTTTGATTTTGATTTTTGATTGGTGCGCTTACACGAGCAAGAAAAACAAATCTACCATCGGCCAGTTGCCCACCAGACACAACACCCGTACATGGTCGGAGGGTCCTCCCTTTTCCATAGAGTTTAAGTGAACTATACACCCTGTATAAGGTATTAACACTGTTTCGACTATAATCACCAAATCAAGTAATCAATGCACATTTTAACCGCGTTTAAACACGTACGAGGTGCATTCAATAAGTACCTAGCCTCATCGCCAGAGGGCGCTGTAGTTTCAAAAGAGTTTTACCACAGTGTAGCACATTCTTTTTTAATTCTTTTTTCAAATTTTCATTCCAATCCCTTCATTTGTTTTAATTTGACAACTTATGGAAGCGAACGTGTCGATCGGTTTTACAAAAATGGAAAAAGAGCAATATCGTTCGGTGATTCGATTCCTATTTTTGGAAGGGAAAACGCGCATCGAAATCAAAGAGCGCTTGGATGCTGTGTACGGTGACTCTTCTCCATCGATGGCCACCGTCAAGAATTGGTTCAACGAGTTTGCACGTGGCCGTACGTCGGTTTTTGATGAACCATGTCCAGGTGCACCGAAAACAGCTGCTACGGAGGAAAACATTTTAAAAAATCCATGATCTCGTATTGGCAGATCGCCGATTGAAGGTTCGGGAGCTAGCTGAGACTGTAGGCATTTCAGAAAGAACAGTGCATCATATTCTTCACGAGGAACTCGGCATGAGAAAGCTGTCGGCGCGATGGGTGCCGCGTTTACTCACACCAGAAAACAAGCGCAACCGTGAGACCACATCGGAGACGTGTTTGGCGCTGTTTAAGCGGAATCCAGCGGAGTTTTTGCGTCGTTTTGTGACCGTCGATGAAACCTGGATCCACTGGTACACACCAGAGACCAAGGAGCAATCAAAACAATGGATCCAGACCGGGGAACGTGCTCCAAAGAAGGCGAAAACTGTAAAATCGGCCGGAAAAGTTATGGCCACCGTTTTCTGGGATTCACAAGGTGTGATCTACATCGATTACCTCGAGAAGGGTAAAACAATTACAGGGCTTTACTATGCCGATTTATTGGGCCGATTCGACGCCGAATTAAAGAAAAAACGACCCCATCTGGCGAAGAAAAAAGTGCTGTTTCACCACGACAACGCACCGGTTCACACGTCTGCCGTTGCCATGGCCAAATTGGTCGAATTACGCTACGAATTGCTGCCCCATCCACCGTATTCTCCAGATTTGGCCCCTTGTGACTTCTTTCTGTTTCCTAATCTGAAAAAATCACTCGCCGGGAATAGATATGGATCGAATGAGGAGGTCATCGCCGCCACGGAGGCCTATTTTGCAGAGTTTGACAAAAACTATTTTTCGGACGGATTAAAAAAGTTGGAGCATCGCTGGGCTAAGTGTATCGAACTAAAAGGAGACTATGTTGAAAAATAAATTCCCACTTTTCCAAAATTTTCGTTTACTTTTTGTAGGCTAAGTATTTATTGAATGACCCTCGTATGCGGTACTATGGCACCAACTATTCCGCTCTAGCCGCGGTACTATCCTGAGCGAAACCCGCGCGGTATGCACTTCTAACCACAGCGGCAGCTAGTACCGCTCAGGGTGCTTACTCTGGAATATAATTCCGATAGATCAACATTGGTCAAACGTCAGTTGGTTGAGTTAAGCGCCAGGGATTGGCTAGACTCAGTGAGTCCAGCCAATCCCTGACGTTTGACTGACAATTCCAATGTCGATCTATCGGAATTATATTCGCGAGTAAGCACCCTGGTCGCTATAGCCGAGGAACTTGATACTAAATATCTGAGCGAAACCCGCACGGTATGTACCTCTACCCACAGCGGCAGCGAATACCGCTTAGGTTTGAATAGGCATTTAATTTCTTTCCCCTTCGCCTTAAGGTGCGGTTACACGAGCAAGAAAAACAAATCTACCATCGGCCAGTTGCCCAGCAGATACAACACCCGTATGGTCGGAAGGTCCTTCCTTTTCCATAGAGTTTAAGTGAACTATACACCCTGTATAAGCTATTAACACTGTTTCGACTATAATCACCAAATCAGCTAATCAATGCACATTTTAACCGCGTTTAAACACGTATCTGCGCATAACTGGCTCCAATATGTACAAGGTTACATACATAACTGCAGTATACACACCTAATTATAAAATAATTAATAATTATCCGGTACACTGAAATTATATTCCTGTGTCAAGGTTTGAATTAGACTGACTACTTATTAGCATTGCATTTTTTTTATGAGAATAATCTAAGAGATCATTATTATTATAAACTAGGTTTTGCCAGCGGCTTCGCCGGCGTGGAGGTCGGAATTTATCCGCGCGGGAATGTATTACCGGGATAAAAAGTACCCTATGTGTTAATCCAGCTTATAAACCATCTGTGTGCCAAATGTCATGCAAATCCGTTCAGCCGTTTTAGCGTGATTGAGTAACAAACATCCAAAAATACAAACTTTCACATTTATATTATTAGTAGGATTTTTTTTTTTAAATAAATGTATAATAATTAAAATACTAATATTTTTTTTATTAAAAATACTTGTAATTCAGCTGAATCCGGTTAAACTGGAAGCCGGCTCCAACGTAGTACAAGTATCAGTATTCTTACAGCCATACTCATAAATCGTTGTTTTATTTAGCAGTAAAATGAAAATTCGATAGTTGTGTGGAAGTGTGCAGGTGTTTGTGAACGAGGAAGACTGACCTGCCGTGATACAGTTTTCACTAGTACGGAGGTCAGTGTGAATTAAGCTCAAACAACCGCATAACATACACAGGTATTTATAATCTTACTTAATTATACTTGTATTACTAGACACAAATCACAGGAGTGTTGGGATTTGTATGTAAGGTTTGTTCTTTTATATTGCCAATAAACTTTTTTACTTTTAACGTAACTGGGAAAAGGCTATTATAAGAAACTTGTAATGTTCCCACTGCTGGGCTGGGACGCACGCCTGAAAAGGAGTGAACCGTATTTAACCGTTATCCACCACGCAGGCCCAGTGCGGGTTGGTAGATGTCCCATATTTTCGAATCTATGGTCCTAGGACATAATTATATAATGAATGTATGTTAAATACTGTGCTTAAAACATTTTAAAAGAGCAACGGTGGAGTTTCTTGCCCATTCTTCTCCATACGAAACTAAATTTTGGAAGGGGCGACTAGAATCAATTCTATTTTAATGTAAACATTGTCGTTCAAAAGTGCTTTTTATGTGCCTATTTGAAATAAATGCTTTGACTTTGTCTTTGACTTACCGGTTTCCTCACGATGTTTTTTTTTACCAATGTTAGTTATGTCCAGGATAAACTCAGAAAGTACAGACGCCAGCACATCAAGCTACCCCAAACTGTAAAATTTCCCAATTGAACATCAACCTTAATCTTAGGATATAAAGTTGAAAATCTATCAAAGAAATTTGACAGATTTGGGGTAGCTTGATGTGCTGGCGTCTGTACATATGAATTGAAAAAGTCATGTTGGTATTTTCCCAGAATCGAACCCACAACCCAGTGCAAAAGAGTCAAATTAAATCAAATCATCAAATCATTTATTTCTTTGTAAACATGGGTACCTACATAGGTGTTTTATATAAAGTTCTCTAAATTTTACGGTCACATGGGCATGCAAAGGTTTACATCTATACATTTATAAATAAAATTAGAGTGTCTGTTCGTAATATTAAAATAACCGCTTTTTGCTACATGCATATGAATAAAAAAAAATCAAAATCAGCGCTGTGCTGTGGGTCCCATCCCATAGCATAGCATCATTCTGAGTGGAAGCCTTCTTGTCACAGTCACGGCGTGCAGCTGCCGATTATTTATCTTCTTTATGCCTATGTATAAATATCTGTGTGTGCATCATGTTTTTTTTATGTTAATTATGTCATCTTTTATATGCACGTGTTTCTGTGACAAATAAATCTATTTTTCTTTCTTTCTTTCTTTCTTTCTTTCATATATATATACACCGTGCCATTTTAGTCGTCTTACAACGGAAGCCCACATCATGTATCCAATGACTACTAACCATTAATAATTAAAAAAAAAATTTTTTTGAATATTTGCATAATTCAAAAAAATATAATATTATTCACTAAGATGCATGACGTAGTTTGAAACACCCTGTAATGGAGATGGAATTAATGATGGAATATAATGGTAGGTAGGTAGATATCTTCTACCGTTTGATACGTAAACATTATTAGTAGGGAGGGTGTTTCATAATTTTAAAGCATTATTTATTTTTCTTTGTACCTATTATCTTAACCAATGGTAACAATGTTTTAATCGCGCCTAGAGGTATTTTATGACGGATACATTCAGTGGACCACCTTTGTAAGACGACTAAAATGTCACGGTGTATACGGTACACATACCAAAATATCATTTTTTACAATTTTTGTATGTCTGTGTGTTCCCGCTAATCTCTGAAATGGCTGGACCGTTTTTGACGGGAGTTTCACTGGCAGGTAGCTGATGTAATAAGGAGTAACTTAGGCTACTTTTTTTTATTTTTTTATTGTTGTGTGTGTAAAAAAACTATTCCGCGCGGACGAAGTCGCGGGCACAGCTAGTTTCTTAATAAAAATTAAAAAATAAGTAGACATTGGACGCGTCGAGGACTCAACCACTGGACTAAGACGTCCTTTGGACTAATTGTAATAAGGGCAAGAGCATAATGGTGATTCGGCGGATTCGAACATATACGATTTGAAATAAGATTAGACATTTAAACAAACCTTTTGACAGTCCGTTCAACCGATTTTGACTTTTATTCCGTAGGCATAAAGATGGCATTAAAAGCAAAAAAGTGGTTACAATACCAACAGTTTACTGCAGATGCCATTTATCATGCTACCCACGCAATAGAAGTCAAAATCAGTTGAACGAACTGTAAAAAGGGTTTATCTAAATTTCTAATCTTATTTCAATTGGAGTTTATAATTTTTAACCAGTGCGCAAACTGTAACCATGAATATCAGCATATCATTCTAGACCCCCTAGCTTTTAAATTTGTCGTCGGTTTATACAAAAAAAATATCTGCTGTTTCATAGAAAAATGTATAGAACAGCTGATTTTTTTTTTGTATAACTGATGAAAAATTTTATATGCTGAACTCATGGTTATAGTTTGCGCACTGGTTAAAAATTTACCCTGTAGATAGATATAAGAAAGAAGGTTTTACATTTGTAAGAATTCTACCTATAACAATTTTCGCATTGCAATATACTTTGTAGATATGATAAACGAGGTACTTACTTTGTCACAAATCGTCATACTGTCTACATAGATAAAACCAACAGTTATAATATCAACTTTATGGAATAGTGATTAAGTATATTTTACGTTGTGCTAACTAATCTTTGTTTCAACTAAGTTGAACTCTTGACCCCAGTTTGTTTATGTCAACAATTTTATTTATGTCCATAATATGATAGAAGATATTATATTATTTCTAGTTTTATTTACACAATATCATAAATAACAGACATGTTGCAATGTTTATTTTGAAAAGTAAATTGTTTTAACCGACGATAAAACCAACGAATATGTTATTGATTGTAAAGTTACTTAAATTATGGATATAAAATTACAAGGAAAAGAACTAGTGATGTTCCGGATATCCGTATCCGTATCCGCGGATATCCGCAGGAGAAAAAAGATCCTCATCCGTAATCCCTATCCGTTAAATTTGGATCTTTTACCTTGTTAATAATCTCAAATTGCAGCACTAAACTTCTTTATACAATTTTTTTAACTCGTACAACAAACACAAACCTTAACTATACTGCCCAGTGTTACAAAACTATAAACAAAAGAACGCAAGTCGAAACATGTTCTGTCACGCAGTGTCAAGTAGCGTCAACTATCGTTTCAAGGTCATGCGCAACAACACCGATTGCGTAAGAAAGTTAAGATCCGTATCCGTTAGCGCGGATCTAGACGACAATTATCCGGATCCGGATCTGCGGAACTACATTTATAATGATCCGGCACGTCACTAGAAAGAACAGAAAACTGAACTTTGTACGGACAACGGTAAAACACACTGTTCAATTTACTATGCGTTGAGATGCAGTCTGTTGGATAATGAACGCTCGGTTTAACACAGAGAGTTGAAAATGCAGTGCGCGAAAAAATCCCGTCGCTATTTTATTAAGTCCGTGTGAACGTCGACTAAAAAACGATAGGGAGAGAGGCTCATCTGATCTTGACAAATTAATAAAATTAAAGTGTGTCTTCGTAAGGTAACAGCTTTTTACTAAATGCATAACTGTACTAAGGTAGGTACTTATAGCAAAAAAGTTTTTGTTCACCTATAGACGAACAAAAACTTTTTTAAATCTCCGACACGGTTGTCCGATTTGACGCGACTTTCACGAGCAAAGAGGTGATGTTTAAATTAGGAATATAGGTTAGTTTTTGTGTCGGTAGCACGTTCTTGTGAGATAATTTCCAACATCCACGCGGACGAAGCCGCGGGCACAGCTAGTTGTTTTATAAATCAACAGCGACTTGTCATATGCGTGGCAGCTGCAACGGAATTCTGAAGACTGTGGCAGATAGAATCTCTTCTCCGCTATGGAGATCCTTTATTGAGCGGGTAATTTGAGTATATTTTAATTCTGATTTTAATTTGAATTCTGATTTTAATTATAATTTTGATTTTGTATTTTAATTTTGATTTTAATTTTAAGTTTGGTTTTAATTGTAATTGTAATTTTTAATTTGTGAATTGATTCAATTTTGATGTTATTTTAAATTTTTTATTCAATGTGTATTTTAAAATTGTTTCAACTGTATGGATCAAGTTATCTGAAATAAATGTTTTTTATTTTATTTTTATAAACACATCACCAAAGACAATAATAATTCTAGGAAGTAGCAACTTATGAAGCAACGTCTAGTTACTGAGCCAATATTTATACTTAGCAAATAGTTTGTGGTCAAATATTTGGCTGGTGGTAAAGCCCCGACTTATTCCAATATAGATCGGAAATGATAGCAATTTGTAATGCCTATGGTCCTTATTATAAAGGCTGATTTTCCACTATTCAGATAACTTTTATCTGAGGTATAAATATGTCGTTTTTGATAGCTTTTGTATAGAAAATATGCTAAACTGTTAGATTTATTCTTCCGATAAAAGTTATTTGACTATTGCAGTTGCAGTTGGCAGTTTGAGCAATATTTGTGCGGCCTACCCAAATGTCCATTCTTTGGTATTGTTCGTCGAATTGTTGAGCTCCTAAAGTTCTGAGTTGAGCTGTACGATTAGTGACAAATAACGTGCACTGACTGGACGGGTCCACGCAATCTGTGTGGTTCTTTCCTCGAAAGACCATTTTAGACACCCAATCTACATGGTCTTGGAAAGAGATACCGCGGCCCCTGGCACACAGGCAACTGAGGGAACACGGGTGGGTTTTAGTCAGTAAAAGTCTGACACGCCCTCCCGCTCCACCCAGAGCGGGAGAAGTTATTTGATGATTTCCTACCCAAAAAAAAAAATCTGCATGGTCTTCACATGATCTGACCAAGACTATGTCTGGACTTTAAAAGAGACTGTGACCTCTGAGTTTGTTTCGGCCTTTCTTCTCAGAGTATAAACATAGGAAACGTTGACCTCATCTAGTTTAAAAAATATGATTGACGTGTAAAAGTGTTTGTACAGAAATAAAATCATTTATCATTTATTGAAAAATTAGCCCTTAGTAACACTAACTAGTGACCTGGGCCTCAAGTCTGCTATTACAATAGTGTCAGAATGGTCTATCATTGATTTCATAATTGTTGATTTTGACAAGTTTGGTAATCTACTAATATAATGGCGTCATTATGACTTTCCAATGGTCAGCCACTGACACTCCATTGAAAGAAATGGCATTTATTAGTAATCTTGTACCTAATGACAAATGAATCACTGACTTAGGCGGTACTTGATCTGCTAAAATTTTACACTAATAAACTAATAAATAATATGTAAAAATACATATAAATGAAATCGGGGATGAATAAATGTTCAAATTTAGTAGTCGTTTTTGAAAAATCATTTCTACTAACGGCTTTTATAATAATGGCAATACGACAATGCCATTATAACACAATTCTATTACGAGACCATTGACCGACCAAAGATCGACCATTACGAATTTAGCAGATTACGAACTTTTAGCAAAATGACAATGGGATCGTGTTGGAATGACGAATTTATAAAAATAGCAGACTTAGGCCCCTGCTCCTAAATCGCGAGGTTTTTACTACTTTGGTGCCATTCAAGTATTACGTAAGCACTACAGGGGGGCGGGGGGGTCTTTGCTTTGCTTATTTTTGATGGCGTGTGGGATGGGGGTGTCTGGATGGTGATTACATCAGCAGTATTTATTGTTTTACTTTTTTGATTGGAACGCATACGGCAACCCTTCTTGTCTATGAATGGCTCGAAGAAAACGATGTTGATATTCCAAAATCACACGAAAGTGAGCAGACACAACATTGAGCAGCAAACACAATGTCATCGAAGACTTAAGAGTCATGGATTCGTGTGTCATGGACTGAAGACTGTTAATTTGAATTAATATACCATTTTCAAAGAGTTTGTTTTGTTCGTTAATATAAAGATTATAATAACTGAATACCATCTCAATAAAATTTGCTTAAATAAATATTATATGCGTACTCTATTCCAAGCCTATTATTCCTTTTTACACGCTGTATATTAGCTTCACCTGTATGTATGTTTGTAACCGACTCCTTTGGGCGTGATTTTGACCCACTTTAAACAGTCAGATTTCATTTAAACTGTTGTAGACTTATCGAGGACCGATGACAATTCAATAATTTCTAAAAAATAAATAATAGTTTAAAAAAACTAAAAAACACGCTATAAAAACCAAACTAAAAAGTAGGAAATAATTTAATTCTATTAAAAAGCGTGGGGTGCTTGATATATTAATTGATTATAAAAATACCTCAAAAAGCTAAGCTTTTAAACTATTTTTTTTTTCTAGACTTATAACTGCTGCTCATAAATCAATAAATAAACCAGACCACATTGAAAAATGCATGTACCATTGTTTACGTGAGCATTGTAAGAGCTTTGCTTACTTTTGCTGAAGAGGGGGGGGGGGGTAATAATTGCAATAAATCTGCTTAAGTAATACTTGAATGGCCCCTTTACAAGGAGTATTTTTATATATAATTTTAATATCAATGTATTTATACACATACCTAAACCGAGAGCCCGAAATTCTGACAACCAGTCTCTTACCACAACTAAGGGGAATCGGATTACCTAGTAACTGGGTTGTGGAAGTCATATATGAACATACTGGTGCTCAGCTGCATCCGGTTAGACTGGAAGCCGACCCCAGCATGGTTGGGAAAGGCTAGGCAGATGATGTATAAAATGTAGTGTATATAATAGTAGCCTAAAAAAAGTACCTTAAGCTCAGCCCAAGAGGAGCAAAAATAGAAACTAAGTCCTTATGGAATATCAATCTCGCGGAAGCTTCCGTTTTTCAATTAAATCTACGGAACGCCAAAACTAACGCTACTTAAACTTAATAACGTTCCGTTTTAGGTAACGACCATAGAAAAGAGAAAGTCTAATTCATGTCATAGTTTTTTTTTTTTTGTACGCTGTCAGCTACGGCCATGGTTATTGTCCGGAAAAGTAACAAAATAGACTATTTTTGAAATGCATAATCGTAAAAACTGAAAGAGATTTGGATGAAGAAATGGTATTGGGTATACTGTGCTAGCAGCTATGTTTTACAATAGTAAAACTTGTGTAATAAATTCGTTATCTTGTAGTGCACACTCAATTACAGGTAACCGATTATACATTACCGAGTACACATGCTCTGGATGCAGTAATAAATTAAGAATACATAATTTAAAAAAAAAAACACATTATCCATGCAATTTTTTTTAGTGCACAATAGGTCTGCTCTTGAACTCGATCACGCCTGATGGAAAGCGATTGATGAGGTTTATAATGGAACGAGCGTGCCCAGAAGATGATTGTTCACTCTGGCTTTGAAGGCAGGAAAAAGGCCATTATAAAAGATTAGAATTGCATCTATACAATGCAATAAAACCAAGCATCCAGTTTTTTTTCAATGTTTTGTGTATTTTTTTGTTTTTTGTTGTAGTAAAATAATACTTCGCTTAATAACAGTTTTTTTTTTTTGTTAAAAAAAGGAATTGATTGGAAGAAATCAGGCCTATGTCTGTTGTCAGTCAATTCTACTTATTCTCAATAATCACACAGTACAAAGTGGAAAACAAAAACAAAATACAGTTGAATTGAGAACCTCCTCCTTTTTTGAAATCGTTTTTAAAAATTGGGCCGCGCCGAATCTTCAAAAGCTCACTTTCAAAAAATGACCCGTAAATGTCAAGTTCGTTGATACAATGGCTCGTCATTGGTAGGCGGTAGACAAACAAAAAGAATTGAAACGAACCTCTGGCAATTGACCAAGAATACCAAAGAAACAAAAGGGTATACAGGAAAAAAATTTAACCAGTTCACAAACTGTAACCAAAAATTCAGCATATCATTTTAGACCCGCTAGCGTAGACATTTATCGTCGGTTATACAAACAAAATTAGCTGTTCCATACATTTTGACCGCGTAGGTATTGCTCTTTTCTATGAAACAGGTGATTTTTTTTTTGTATCACCGACAGTCTACCTACTTATTAATAAGAAAATAAATTATATTTTCGAAAAATTACTATTTTAACCGTTACGTTTACGGCTTTGGTCATGACCCCTAGGACCCCCCCTCGGAACTACCCGCAACGACTGTCAAAAATCCTGTCCACTTATCAAGATACAAAAGTGGATAGTGGAATAGAGTGTATATGTGGTGTTGCAGCGGCGAGGTGTCAATTTTTCTAAAAAAGAAGCCGGCTTTAACTTACTGACTTATCAAAAAATTTTAACATTTGAACGTTATGGCGAATTAAATACCCGTATTGTAACTATATTTTTTGGCAATAGTAGACACTATTGACGTGTCATTTTTCAAAAGCGGTAGAGATGGGAATCACCGAAGGGAAGCCGGTAGGAATCGTGTTATATGGTGCTTTCGCCACTGTGGTGCTCTCCCACAAACAATGGGGCACTTAATATCTTGTCCGGTGCAGTCTGCAAGCTACAGGAGTTGATGGACGCTGCTGAAAGTACCAAGCTTGGAGCCAAATTCTGGGATGACTATATTTAGATTGTTATCGACAACTGACAAGCTAAGGAAGAACGTACAAAAGTGTGTTTAATATCACACATACAATAATAACAACAATTGCGTTCCATAATATTAGGACAGTGTCCGTCGTAAAAGAGAAAGTTCGTGATACATCGTAGATGTTTTGATATACGCGAACTGACTTTCTTAATAGTTGATAAACAAACTTTTTGTACCGTCTGTAGAATGCTTAAAATTTTCCACTACCTTACATTCAAAATAGCTTCTACGAGTAGCTATAGTCGGAGCAGAGCAGATAACTCCGCCACCACCATGCAGGCTGGCTGAAATATTCACCATTCAGTTATATTTACCACTTTAGTGGATATGGTCTGGACTTTATGTAGTGTAAATGTCGCAGGCATCTGGTTAAATTAGCCAGCTAATTGGATGCCTGGGCCGTTCATTAAACGCCGGCATCCAATTGGATGCCTAGGCCGATAGTTAATTGAACTAGAATCATTCAACGTTTAAGAACTTGGCGTATTGAAAGTCAGCTCTTTGAAGATGACTGTCCAAGGCTTGGCCAAGTGATTCAAATTTAGTTCAGTTTTTTTCCATTGCGGCACTTATAGTTGCCAAAACAAATATGGCGTCAATAATTAATTAATTTAAGTGAAATTAAAGTGTGATATTGTCAAAATAGTATTAAAACATGGAAGTGCCAAATCGACGGCAGCAAAGTAGAAAGAGTCAACTGCACTTTTACGAAATTCTCTCTTTTACATAATTCACGTCGGAATTCTTTGTTTTGTCTTAGTAATATTGGACATAACCATTTCCTTGGTAATGCCCTATAAGTAAATGATGTAAAATAAGAGAAGATAGCTTCAAAAGTTTCCTACCATTACATTCCATCATTAATTCCATCTCCATAACAGGATGTTTCAAGCTACGTCAAGCGTCTTAGTGAATTATATTTATTTATTTTTATTTTTTTCAAAAAAACAACCGACTTCCATCATCTGCCTAGCCTTTTCCCAACTAGGAATAGGCTAGGCAGATGATGAATAGTATGATTAATAAAAACTTAAAAAAAAAAAACAACCGACTTCCAAAAAAACACTACAATGTGATAAATAACTTTAATTTCGGATGTCGGTGACTTTGGATATACATAAAATACATATAGTACAAATTTATTTAAATTTTTTGTCACCGCCTCCCGAAATTAGTTATTTTTCACTTTGTAGTGTTTTTTTGGAAATCGGTTCATATTTTTTTTAAGTTTTTTTTTTGCATTTTTGTGGTTCAAATGTGCTTACCTCTTCACAGCGTGCTGGCGTGATGTTATGTCATGAACTGATGTAAACAATAGACATACATGAGATTTCAGCAATTCCAGTCCATTTGCTATAATTTATTGAGGAGTTCCGCTGCCTAACTCCGAAATTCTTCATCAGATCTTCACCAAATTGAAATGGGACCACTCCGAGAAAGTACTGTTCCAAAAACTACCCAAAACGCTTCAAGTTTGCCTATGAAATCTGAAGAGTTCTCTCTATTTCCCCAGGATCTCATCATCAGATCCTGACTTGATGATCATGGGACCACCTGGGAAGTATACCCTTTCAAACAAAAAAAAAAAATCCAAATCAGTCCAGCCATCTTCGAGTAATTGGGAAACATAAATAAAAGAAAATAAAAAAGTTCCGACGAATTGAGAACCTCCTCCTTTTTGAATTCGGTTAAAAACGATTTAAGACAATAGACCATCACTTCTGCGAAATTGTAAATTGCCGAAAAATTTCGTCGATGTTGGCTTCCACGAATTTCGCTTGGATAATTATCACACTCTTTCAGCGAACGTTCCATGGACTAGTTAATTGTAACAACGATTCACGACCTAATTTATTTCCCAATACAAAATTGTCGAACATTTTTGAAATATCGCTTATTTGATAAATGATAAATGATTTTATTTTTGTAAATAGGTTTGTACAAATACTTTTACACGTCAATCATATTTTTTTAAACTAGATGAGGTCGGCGTTTCCTATCTGACTCTTTTAAAGTCCAGGCATAATCTTGGTCAGATCATGTGAATATCACTCTACGAAATCATATGGATATAAATTTGGTTTCTGTATTTCTGTAAAATACAGAAACCAAATTTTAATCACATAGGTATTTCGGCATTTTGCACCCCAGCTAGGCCAGACGTAGTTTGATCTTTCTACGATAGACCGGAACCGTAATTTTGCGTAACATATTTTCAAATCACAATCTAAATAATTTTGGAGGAATATCCTTTGCTGTGGGAGGCCTTCCCACTCTACGTCTTCTGGTACGCGGTCGCCACTCCAGAACCTTTCGGCCAGGTAGGTGGACCGATGACCTTCTGAAGGCCGCGGGAATCCGCTGGATGTGGAAACCATAAGACCGGTCGAAGTGGAGGAGCCTGGGGGAGGCCTATGTCCAGCTGTCGTTCGGCTGAAATGATGCTGATGATGATGATCCTTTGCTAATCCATTGCTACGAAAAAATTCTAAAAATTTGTCTATACAATAACTTCAATAACGCAATGTATTTAGTTGATCTGCCAAAATAAAAGCCTTTTGATTTGTTAGTATCTTCCACAATCAACCCGCAGGACCTATGTCCGCAATAAAGATAAAAGAGAAAGAACAAGATAAAATTACAAAGTTAAAAGCCGATCGATATAAAGTACCAGAAATATAAATCAGTAGTACCTACCGTATTTATCAACGGATCGATGCAGACCTTGTATAGCCCATTGTCATTCTTACCACGAGTGGTTAAAAAGAGTAAATTACAAAGTTAAAAGCTGATCGATATAAAGTACCAGAAATAGAAATCAGCAGTACCTACCGTACTTATCAACGGATCGATGCAGACCTTGTATAGCCCATTGTCATTCTTACCACGAGTGGTTAATAACGGATCAAAGATATGTAGTGAATTTCAAATAGCTCTTGAGTAATGGGGACTTGCATATCATTAAGGAAACAACAAAGAAAAATTTTTTAAAACTCTTTACGGTGAAGGACTATATCGTAATCGGGCGTTTGTCCCCCACCTCGAGAACGGTTTAACGCGACTGCGGAAAGTAGGAATTCATACAACATGTACTATGGCCACATGTCCGTCCGTTACCCGATAGCCTGGATCATGGCCTCCGATTTGCGAGTAGTTCGACTGCTACAATTCGGCCCGAGATTGTGACGGGCCGGTGTGCCAGCAACACAAACCACGTTTGATGATTACCACACACTGCCGTTGCAACAGCGCCGTTCGCCTGGCATTTATTTTGACTATTATAACATACTGTACCGCCGATTCGGTCGCGGTGGACAAACGATCGACGTCACCGGGATTTCATGTTCGATTCGAATAATCTCGTTGACGTCCCGTTAACGGTGGCGGTGCACAAGCCGTGTAAGGAAGCCAGCGGAACAGTTCTGATTCAGAGCTCCTACACGACAGTAGGCTAGGTAGGCTTCAGTACTCGCTACCTTTGACAGTAGAATATGGTATTTTTATTTACTCTGTGTGACCCGTGGGCAAACCAGGCGCGGTCGCAGCCAAAGACTTTGGGGAGGTCACAGACAAAGACTACCTACACATTAATAAGACAATGTATATTACATTTTCGAAAAATTACTATTTTAAGCTTTACGTATACGGCTTTAGGCCACCCCTGGCTACCACTAGGACCGCCCCTCGGACCGCGCCTGGGACAATCACGTAATAGATGCTACAGAAAAATCCGGCAAGAACGTACTTAGATCCATAAAAAAGCATATTATTCAACCACAATAACGCTAATAGCTTTATTACGATCCACATTCCAACCAAGTGTATTGTGTGTCAAGCATAGTGATTAGGACTATCTGTCTCGATGATATTGTAGTGTTATATCAAGAAAGGCATACTGGCTGGTAACATGATTAACCTCCTTTTCTTTCAGTACAAGGCTTCTACAATTGTCTTTCACAAGGACAGCTGAATAATTTCCAGTAGAATCGTATAACAGCACCAGCAAAGACTAAGCTATATCTCATAATCTACCGATTGGTCCCAGTGCTGGGACACAGGCCTCCTCTCAGTGAGGAGGTCGTAATCCACCACTCGGGCCCAGTGTGGGTTGGTAGATGCCACACGTCTTAATTAACACGCTTTTATTAGCTTCACCTGTATGTTTGTAAGCATGTTTGTTTGTTTGTTACCGACTACTTTTGACTTGATTTTGACCCACTTTAAACGGTCAGATTTCATTTTAACTTTGTAGACTTATTGAGGACCAATGACAGTTCACTAATTTTATAAATTTCTTCAGTAATGTTCTAAAAATCTAAAAAACACGCTTTAAAAACCAAATTAAAAAAGCAGATCATAATTTCAAAAAAGCGTGGGGTGCTTGATATTAATTGATTATAAAAATACCTCAAAAAGCACCCCAAGCTTTTTGAAATTTTTATCTGCTTTTTTTTAGTTTTCTAGGTTTAAATTTTAAAGCGTGTTTTTTAGATTTTTTAATCTATCATTTATTTTTTTAGTTCTAAGACATGCTGGTTTCTTCACCGTTTTGAAAGCAGTAGTGATAAAACAATTTACACATGTGAAGCGACTGTCTGTGTTAGAACCAAGAACTCGTAATTCGCAGCCATTACCACGGAGCCACAACTGCTCTAAAGCTAAGATGTCAAATCAACACGAATTAACTAACTTTTGGCACACTATACGACAAAACGTGCTTCCAACGACTAAGCACTAATTGATGCCATATTTGGGGCAAAAAGTAGTTACAAAGGTAATGAATTTATTATCATAGCAATCCCAATTGCGTAGAGTACATAAGTACAATCGTTGTTAGCATTTCATTACGTCGCGTCGCCGACCCATTATCACAAAAAGGACAAGGATCGATATGCAATACGACGTTCATGTCATCATGCAATTTAACTGTTATTAAAATGAACGTAAAATGAAATTGGATGGGTACCGTATCTAATTATTTGGATGATATGATGTGCCAGGACGTACCTGGGTATAGAAGTGAGGTTGGCAAGTTCTGGACATGAATTTGTTCTTTTAATTTACGTATTGGATTATATTCCTGTTTCACAACGATAGTTTCTATCCAGGATTCACACCAGGCGCGGTCGACCTTTGACAGTAGAATTTAGTATTTTTATTTTATAACTTCCACCATTGTCGCATCTTCAGAGTGACTGGTGTCCAGTCAAAGTTCCACCAATCCAGCATCCGACCCGTGGACAAACCAGGCGCAGTCGCAGCCAAAGACTTTGGGGGGGGGGCGGTCACAGAAAAAGACTACCTACATATTAATAAGTTTTTTTTTTCATATTTTCAAAAAAATACTATTTTAAGCTTTACGTTTACGGCTTTGGGGGGGTCATGACCCCCCGTCCCTGACCCCCATGTCCTCCCTCTCGGACCGCGCGTGATTCACGCATAGGATACTTTTTACTACGGGGATAAAACTATCCTGTGTTAATCCAGGTTATAAAATGTATGCCAAATTTCATTCAAATGCGTTCAGCTGTTTTTGCGTGACTATAGCAAACATCCAAACATCCAAACTTTCACGTTTATAATATAAGTATGATGAACATTGCGTATCGCAGTGAGATCGTTCCAATTAAACCAACCAAAATTCTTCAAAACAAAATTTAAAAAAGCATGGGTACAATCACTCGCAACGACTCGGTGCACCCGTGACCGAGAAACGATTACGTAAATTATCTTAAGATTGCTTTCTTACGTAACTTTCACGTTTACAGTAACCTGTTCCTTCGGTTTGTCGGAAGTAATGGAAGACCGATTTAGTTTAGTAACTAAGTAGATACGTTTATTGTAAGTTATTGAGTTTTTGAAGTGTCTACTTGGAGTATTTGTATGTGAGGAAATGACGATAGCTCTTCAAAGTACGTAGCAATAGGAAAAGACAGGAATCAGAACGACGACATGGATATTCGAGTATACTCTTCTCGACTCGTTTCTATAACATGGGCCAATTTCTGAAACAGAGTACTAGAAGACAACATTACAGTAGAATTAGCAACGTAGGTGGAGGCATCAGGGAAGGATGCTAGATAGTTAGATAGTATACCTATAGTTACCTAAGTACAGAGCATTCCAGAACTAGGCGATGTTGACATTGACGATGATGTTATGCATCACAGTACTGCTTACTGCCACGACACGAAAAAATACTTACGCTGATGTAAGACCACGACTTTTTAAAGGTACACATTTTTCAGCACAGCCCTCGCTCTTCTAAGTATGTAGCTATAGAAAAGGACAGGATTCAGAAGTATGACATGAATATTCTAGTTATTCGTTTCTAAAATATGGACTAATTTTCGAAACGGTGCAGAAGAAAATATTGCAGTAACTAGCAACGTATGCGGAGGCATCAGGCAAGGGTGCAAGATAGTATAGGTGCAGAAGGTTGGAAAATAGTTCAATTATACTGCTAAATTTAAGGTAAAATAAATATATTAAACGACCCAAAGGTTATGATATTAAATTATTTATTCCTCCCTGGAAGCACACGCGAAGACTGCTAATCGTGTACTGATTGCTTAATTAAATGAATGAATCAAGTAAAATAGTAGTAAAAATGCTAAGTCGACGATAGTGCATGGTTTCACCGTACAATAGGAAAGTACTGGGCATTCCAGACTTGGACGACGTTGAAATTGACGGTAATGTTGTGGTCATCACTAAGAGCTCAAATACGTGAGCACTTAGTGATGCGTCGTAGCCAGCAGCGGCAGAGGCAACTGCAGTTGTCGACGGATCTGCGGCTGCCGCCCACGAGTATTGACGGCTGCAGTTACGAACACGACCGGCACTTTGCTAACTGCAGATGCAATTCCACACTTAACCTGGTGTGAGACCACGAGTTTTTAAAGTATTTTCCTGCATAGATGATGACACCGATAAACTCACTTTATATTTAAACATTTAATAGTTTGTGTTAGTTCAGTACAAACGTCATTTAAAGACATTTTCCTCAAATTTAAAGTCGTCTTTACGCAACTGACGATGTGCCACAATATTTACATACAATGCAGATACACTCGAAATATTCATACATTATATACATAGAACTAAACGAATATATTATTGAAAACTTAACATTCACTTCAAAATTGAATTTGGTTAATAACCTTGAAATAACACAGAGGGGCTCGTGGGTGAATGATATCAAACGCAAGCTTCTCTTGCGGCGGTTGGATCATGGATGGGTTATATATTACAAATCGAGACCCTTTCCGTGCCCCGGAACGCACGTTAAGCTGTTGGTCCCGGCTGTCATTCGTAGATCTTTGACCGTCGTTACGAGCCAAAACCTGAACGTAATTCACTGTTAGACGAGAACAACTTTCGCGAATGTTATGCAGTTTTTATGTATGTTATTGTTAATACAGATTTTGAATCACAAAATAAAATGTATTGTGTTAAGCGTGTGAAGTGCATCTTCAGTAATGGCAATAACATCTCGATTTCTTTCGCAATCCTATATATTTTCAACTGCACCATGCTGACACGCATTTTGACCTGTACATAACCACTTTTTATTTTATACTATTGTTTACGTTTTTCAGTTTGTGTCATACATAATCATAATATTAGATTTGCGTTATTATTTTCCTGTGCGCATCCCAATAAATACCTTTTCTCATTCGACTATCTTAGAACGTCTCCTCGCTTAACATCAGATAGTAGTCAATCGGGAGAATACCCTATTGAAACAAAATTGTCCCTATTTTCTATTTCTTGCTCCCCAATCAAACACTTTTGGAAAGAAAATCAGTTCTAAAACCAAAATTATACATTGTAAAGTCCAAAGCATGACCGTAATAACATCGTTTGCAGGGCAGTGGTCTCAAAACCGCAAATTACTGTAATTTCGTCTGTACAGACCGCAGTTGATTACAGCTTACTCTCAAGGATAGTCATTTCAGTGGATGAGACGCCCTTTCTATGCTGCTGGTTGGTCATTTATTTTACTTGTTTGATCATACTTTACAAATTTAATTAGCCTATAACGTTTCCACTGCTCTACAAAAGCCTCTTCTCTGTGAGAGGGAGGTTTGGGCCGGCATCCACCACGCGCGCCCAGTGCGGGTTGGTAGATGTCACATGTCTTCGAATTTTTGGTTCTAGGACATGCCGATTTCCTCAAACGTGATTACAGCCCACTCCTTCTCAACGAGAGGAGAGGCCTGTGTCCCAGCAGTGGGGACATTTTAGACTGATTATGTTGTATAAACTATTTTCATATTATGTATTATTTGACGTGCCGATATGAGAGAAAAATAACCGTAGCTTTATAATACGGAAGGGTTTTGAATCTCAGGGATAGTGCTCTTCCTCCGAAATAATACAGTATAAGAACATCTCATACTCTTTTTTAAGAGGTTTCCTGTCTGCCTAAACCTTATCCCGACTATGTTGGGGGTCGGCTACCAGTTTAACCGGATGCAGCTAAATACCAGTTTTTTACATGGAGCGACTGCCTACCTGATCTCCACAACCCACAACTCTCCAATCCAACTCTCAATCTCCACAACACGATACCCCTTGGTAAGACTGGCTGTCAAACATTTGGGCTTCTGACTATTACTTAGCTACAAGCCCAAGCCAAGCTAACAAAGACACGACTGGTTGTGTTAAATAGAAAACAACAACGGACTTACGGAAAAACACTTCAAAGTGGAAAATAACTTTAATTTCGGAAGTCGGTGACTTTGGCTATGTGTTTTTCTTTCTTTTCTTTTATTTGATTTTTTTGTCACCGCCTTCCGAAATTAAAGTTATCTTTCACTTTGTAGTCTATTCCGGAAGTCGGTAGTAGTTTTTTATTTTTGTTAGTTTCTTTTTTGACTTTATAGTTATACTTATATACTACTACTATTTCGAATTGGTGTGGGGTAGGTACCCCACACCAATTCGAAATTCCATCATCCTTGAGGTCAAAACAATACATATTTATGCGATAGCAGCAATCGCGGTTTATTTGCTGTCATTTTTTGAAGAGTTCCGTTGTCTGTCTCCGAAACGCATCATCAGATCCATATGAAATATAAATAGGACCATTACAAAAACAAAAAAACATTGAATTGATAACCTCCTTCTTTTTGAAGTCGGTTAAAAATTCAAAAGTCTACTACTGATAATAGGTATCCGAGCAAAAAGGAACGAAACAGACAAGACTGAAGAAGCCATGCATTTGGAAAGTTCAGGAAATTACTTGGAGGTTGATTAAACAACATTAATAAGTTAAAAAAAAAACAAATTAAATAAGCCACAATTGGTCATTCGTTCGATCACACACATTAGCACATAAGTATTAGCTACCGAATAAAAAAAAAGAAAGTATTCTATTTATAGACACTACACACACATCAGCGGTAATCAAACCTGTATTATTTAGTCATCCAAGTTATTTAGAGAACAGACTAAGTAATTTAATCTGTTCTTTTAAACTTATTTGAATTATGCAAGATAATCTCGAGAGTAAAAGAGCATGCTTAGATGGTGTTTTTAGGTGGGAAATCATCAAATATCTTCTCCCGCTCTGGGTGGAGCGGGAAGGCGTGTCAGACTTTTACTGCCTAAAACTCACCCGTGTTCCTTCAGTTGCCTGTGTGCCAGGGGCCAGGGTATCTGTTTCGAACAACCCGCACCCCTGGCAGGCATCGGCCCTTGCTGACTCCATCAGTTAATGCTGACATCTCTTTGAGGCACGCGTGGAACACAACGCGCCGTCGACCCGGGCTTGGTCCTTACCGGACGGAAACACCCGGGCGTCTCCGAAACAAGAACCTCCCGAAACAACCGTGTCCGGTGAGGACCTGCGTAAGGCGGAAGGTGAGGACGCTGTAGCGCCTCTCCTTGACCTTATATGTCTCTGACCTTATTGGTGAAGTTCTTCAGAAAGGTCAAATGCGTAGTACGCGCCACCGGCGTGCGTGTACGACCATAAACGAGGCAAAAGGAGTATGTAACGATCGTAGCATGTGGTGTTCTCAATTAATTTTCTATTGTAATGGGCCCACAGGTCCGTCGGGCTTCGGTTAAGTCTGACACGGCCTCCTGCTCTGCTTGATGATTTCCCAACCAAAAAAAAAACCTGGCATGTGGCGTTCTGTGGTTACTGCCTACCCCAATGGGAAAAAGGTGTGAGATTATGTATGTGACATAAACTCATATAATTTTAACAGGACGGAAACTTCAGAACGCCAAGTGCTAACTAGAGGAGAACAAAGAGCACATCCTCGAAATATCTAGATTTAGGAACTGGATATCATCAAATCACTGACATGCGAAAGTTAATTTGTTTGTTACCTTTTACACCTAAACCGCTGAACCGATCATCCTGAAATATACATTTCACACGTACATACGTACGTGCATATTGTACGTTGTCAGGTGTACAGAAACTGACATAAGGTATCTTTCATCCCGAAAAAAACTACTGTTTCCGAGGAAGACTACAA
The DNA here is from genome assembly GCA_949091785.1 of Polymixis lichenea. Classification (NCBI taxonomy): domain Eukaryota; kingdom Metazoa; phylum Arthropoda; class Insecta; order Lepidoptera; family Noctuidae; genus Polymixis; species Polymixis lichenea. The sequence continues at coordinate 9,167,574 of OX420958.1, read as the reverse complement.
TAACGTTCTTATGATAATAGATGACGCCACGTGTCATACGAATCATGATTGAATTATATTATTACAAGCAGAGTACAGCCCGAATTGATTGTCAAATTCTAAATTAACGCGAGCGAAGCGCTAGCGCTAGTAAAAAAAAAAACACATAAACGTGCATGGGCTCTTATGGCTCTTACGTCAGAAGCTAGGTGCAAGTAAAGTTATACACATAAATTACAGCAATATGCTGATTTTCTTAGTTACAAGCCAAAAGGCTGCAACCCGATTCAGAACTAGGTATTCTATAACAAACCGAATCGATTTACATTTTTGTCATCGTAACTAATACTTTGACATGGCAATGACTGGGAATTTCAACGTTTGACGTATCGCAACTATAAACGACTATTTTGAACATGAAAAAGTAAGTAGTATTTACTAATAGAACGACAGCCTTCAAGTGAATCGTGAGCATGGCAATTTGTCCAACAATATAAACAGAAATTAAAGCCCAAAATTTTAATACAAATCTTGCTTCTAAAAACAAACCAGTCTGACCTGCACGGAGTATACACAAACTGGTTGCGCCCACTTTCGATTTTACATATTTTTAACTTGAATCGAATCAGATGATCGTGCAACACTTTGCTGCTGAATTCCGAGGGCCCCCGAAAGCTTCCGAAGATAGCCGAAGGGCTAGGTAATTGGGAGATGTTATACAACATTAGTTTTTGTTTAACCTAAACCCCAAAAGGGGTCATTGTACTCATCATTTTGAACAACTTTTTCTTTCTATGGGACCAACCTTGAAATCGTGAAAAAAAAAATCAGCTGTTTAATACATTTGTGTTCACTTAAATCGACAAAATGTATGGAAGAGCTGATTTTTTTTTGCGATTTCAAGGTTGGTACCATAGAAAAAAATGTTCAAAATGATGAGTACAAAAGGGGTCATCCCTTTTCGGGTTTAGGGTAAACAAAAAGTTATGCTGTATATCATTAAACATAGTTCGATAGAGAGGCGTCAATAGGATTCGTTTTTAAATATTATAACAGTCAAAATTATAGTATCAAACCATCATTTTAACACTGTTATAATAACAAAAAAACAAAATCTTCGGTAGATCTCAATATTGTTGCTAAGCAAAAGGGGAAAAACATTTACATATTTTATTGTATTAATTTGAGACGCAATATTATTATAAGCCAATTTTGTAAAATTGTCTTTCCACTTTTCCATTTCTACTAAAATTTCGAATCAAGCCTTTAAAAAGTCCAACGTATCTCGTCATTTCTTCCTAGGCCTACCAAAACAAAAACAAAAATCATCTATGTTTTAAAGCTGAAGATATCAGAAGAGAATTTTGTACTTTATCTCAAGTAAATTAGTTTACTAGCATCATATTATCGTAAACTAGATTACTGGTTACTTAGATAGCAAATTATCCTATTATTTACAGGCCTATTGCCAAAGCCCGTATAGCTTCAAGCAATGCGTCGAGCTCGTATGTACAAATGCTCATTAAGCCAAGCAAAGTTAGTCCCATTACAATCCATACGAGCAAGATCTTACGTCTGTATCGCCAATACCAGGAAACCCATTTAGTTTCTGCAACCCAATGACTTGGAAATACCGATATCCCAAGCTTACATTACATTTCCAACCCATTGAATAACCGAAATAATGACCGCAGGCATATCATCTGGAACTGACCCTCTGACGCGATTTACGAAACATTAGCGAGGATTGCAAATTGCTGATATGAGCTGGATGGTTGCTGCTGGGGAGTTTGTTGCGCCAGTTCTTCTTCCCAGCTAAAGCACTAGGAAGTGGTGAAGGGTGGGCGTTTTGGGGGACCGTCTTATGTATTTTGACGTTCGAAAAGCGCTGACTCTCAGCCTAATTTGAATAAATGACTTGATTTTTTTTTATTGATTTTGATGTGATTGTGTGATTGATCGAGATGAATGGCGTCCAAGTAGAGGGACCTCTGTCGTTGTGTAAGCTGATAATGATGGGACACATATTCACAGTCTGACTTAAGACTCCAGAGGGGGCGATACGTAAATGTACGTAAGTATACCACCTGCTCTCAAAACGGTGTAGGAAAACATAGTGAGGAAACCGGCATGTACTAAAACCAAAACTTCAAAGACGTGTGACATCTACCACCCAGCACCGGGCCCGCGTGGTGGATAACGGCCCACTCCCACTCACCGAGAGATGGCCTGTGTCAAAGCAGTGGGAACATTATTGGCCGAACTACTCTTATGAAATTGGTTCCGATATAGAGAAGATGAAGCCTGAATACATCACAAATGGTTTTAAATAGACATGGGTAGTTCGCGAACGATTGAAGGAAATGAACTACTTCATATCACAAAATAAACTTATCATTCAATCAGTAGTCATTCAAATGTCTCTCTACTTCACTTAGTTCAGTCTTTCTTTTCGCTATTTCGATTTTTAAATAAGTCAGCCTAGATAAAAATTTCTAACTATCAGTAAAAAAAAAAAACAAAACATCCTACTTACCTAATAAAAATAGTTTTGTTTAAATTCATATTTCTAGGTTGACAGTCCTAAACCTGTATAAAGTATGAAGGAAAATCGACATACGTATAAAACTGAACTAGTGAAGTGCATCATTTGTCGTAACTTGTCAATCACTGTTGGTATCATATGGACTCGTTCTGATCTGCTGAACTAAATGAAGTACTGAAGGAAATGAGTGGACTACTTCGTTACGCGAAAAGATATACTTCATTCATTTCTTTTTACTGACACATTTTGCGCATCTCTAGTTTTAAACCATGAAACGTTGAACAAAAAACACTAAAAAGTGAAAAATAACTTTAATTTCGGAACTCGGTGACTTTGGATATGTATTTTAATTTTTGTCACCGCCTTCCGAAATTAAAGTTATTTTTCACTTTTTAGTGTTTTTTTGGAAGTCGGTTGTTTATTTTTTTTTTAAAGATTTTTATTTTTCACTTTTTAGTGGTTCACATGTGCTTACCCCTTCACAGCGTACCGGCGTGATGTTATGTTATTAACTGGTGTAAACAATTGACAGACATGAGATTTCAGCAATCCCTGTCCATTTGCTATCATTTATTGAGGAGTTCCGTTGCCTATCTCCGAAGTTCTTCATCAGATCTTCACCAAATTGAAATGGAACCACTTCGAGAAAGTACTCTTCCAAAAACTACACAAATTGCTTCAAGTGTGCCTATAAAATTTGAAGAGTTCTCTCTATTTCTCCAGGATCCCATCATCAGATCCTGACTTGATGATCATGGGACCACCTGGGAAGTATACCCTTTCAAACAAAAAAAAAATTTCCAAATCGGTCCAGCCATCTTCGAGTAATCGGGGAACATACATAAAAAAAAAATAAAAAAAAAAAAAAAAAGGTTCCGACGAATTGAGAACCTCCTCCTTTTGGAAGTCGGTTAAAAAGAGCTAAATTTGTATGCTTGCACAATACACGTACATCTCGCTCACAGAATATTTATACAGTGGCACTCAATGCACTGATTGCGGCATTGTTGAATAGTTTTTAACTAAACGTATTGTTGTTGCAATGCTTGTCTGGAGGCTATATTTTATACTGTAGTTTATTTTAAGAACTAAGTTATTTTGACCATGTCATGGACTAGCAGCCTAATTGCATATCACACGATCAACCAGATTCTGAATCATTTTTAAAAACGAATCCATGCTTTATATGTTCGAAGGAAGGCCTCCCCACAAGTTGGACCGATGACCTCGTAAAGGCCGCAGGAATGCGCTGGTTGCAACAAGCACAGAACTGGTCGAAGTGGCGGTGCTTGGGGGAGGTCTATGCCCAGCAGTGGACGTCTTTCGGCTGAAATGAGGATGATATTTTCGAAAAAATTGTCTGCACGACAACTTAAATAACGCAATGTATGTTGTTGAACTGAAAGCCATTGCTACTGTCAGTGTGTTACGAGATTATCCCGCTGGTAGCAGAAAAAATTGATAGCAAACCCCGGACGAGGTGCGGCGAATGTTACCTTTGACCTATATCAATCTGAATATTGATTGCGTCTATCTAGACTACTGCAGGACGTTGAACTCTAGATACACACCCTTTACCAAGCAAGCATAACTTTATGAAAACGGGCCGAAGCGAGTGCGAACGTGTGAGCGAGTGTACGAGTGCGACTCGAACTTAGACGGTCTCGCACACAAAGGGTTCCGTACCAGAAGGAATAAGCGTCGAAACAATCCAGTTTCTTGTATGGAGACCCCTTTAATTTTTATTCTTCGTTGTTGTAGCGGCAAAAGAAGTACACATTTTATGAAAATTTCAACTGTCTAACTATTACGGATCACAAGATATCCGCTGACAGACAGACGGATGGACGGACAGACAGCAGAGGCATAGTGATAGGGTCCCGTTGGGTTACACTTCGGCTACGGAACCCTACAAAGTAGCATAGTAACCCGACCGGGTAATGTAATTACTAGTATCAATGTATTGTATGCAATACAGTTCAATGACTTGTAGTCTTTGTGATAGTTATATACATACAGCATGTATAAAAAAGATGTAGGCATATTTTAAAGGTCTGGCACCGACCATCCAACTGGGCATCTTTCTCGATGGGAAAAATATCGTAATCGCAATAAAATAATCAGTCCTCCCATAATTCTGGGTCTAGTATATGTGATGAAGCTTTGTATAAGCTAAGTTAAGTTTTTAACCGACTTCAAAAAAAGGAGGAGGTTCTCAATTCGGCTGCATGTTTTTTTTACCTCATAACTTTCGACTGGGTGAATCGATTTTGATGATTCTTTTTTTTATTATAATTTCATATAGATCTGATGATGCGTTTCGGAGACAGACAACGGAACTCGAAAAAATAACAGTAAATCAACTGCTATCGCATAAATATGCATTGTTTTGACCCCAAGGATGATGAAATTTCGAATTAGTGGGGTAGGTACTATAACTAAAAAGTGAAAAATAAAAACTTTTTCAAAAAAAAATAACAACCGACTTCCGAAAAAACACTCGGAAGGCGGTGACTAAAAATTAAAATACATAGCCAAAGTCACCGACTTCCGAAATTAGAGTAATTTTTCACTTTGTAGCGTTTTTTCGGAAGATGGTTGTTATTTTTTTTTTGAAAAGTTTTTATTTTAATGTAAGAACTGTAGACTGAGTATAATCGTACTAGGGCTACGAGTGCTAAGATTTGTACTTTATTATACATGCTCCACCTTTTTTATTCATGCTGTATGCATTTAATTATCACAAAGACTACATGTCATTGAACTGTATTACATACAATACATTGATACTAGTAATTCGTTTTTTCGTGATTACAGTGTTGGTCCCATGGACATAGTTGTTCCGTGTGATGATCTCTTAAGGAGACCACACCCTAAGGAGTAACCCGCAAAATTCAAATTTACTTTCGTTTTTTTGCAATTGTCAGGTCAATGTCAGGCTGTATGTTGAAAAAAATATGTTTCGCGACCGTAACACGTTTGTATTTACAGAATAATAATAACTAGTGGTCGCCCTGTGGTCGAAAGTCACCCATAATTTAAAAAAAAATATTAGCTTTCTGAACTCCTTCTCCATATAAACTTTAACTTTCCACAGTCACCTGGGCATCCTAGTTAAAATTTTAATATTTGGAAGAGAAGCTTCCCTTTTTTAATTTACTGACATTACGAACATTTTTGTTCCTAATATTATAATTTTTGTGACATTTCGAATATGTTTTATTTTTGCTGAGCCAAGTGTTAGTTACTGAATACTTTAATATACACCGTGAAATTTAAATGGTTGTTTTCCCGCGGCAGAATAACTTGCCATAAGGAGTACTTTCGAAGCATAGAGTAAAAGTAAAAAAATAGTTCTTTTTTGTTTTAAAATAATTTAAAAATATTCATCAATTCGGTAAAACACTACTCAATAGTAACTCTAGAGGTAACTTTTAAGTACTACTTGAATTGTACGCACCGCCGACAAAGGGAACAGCGATGCATAAATGTTCAAAGCAAAATAAACTCTCGCACGTGGTGATTTTTCACAATGGTTAATCTGCTATTTTTTTGTTTCTAATGTTTTATTTGTTTATAAAACGATTGTACATATTACCAAGACAAAACCATTTCTTAACCATTAAAATTTCACGGTGTATATTTAATGTTTTCTTTTCTTTTAGGAAATAAAATTTTATTAATATCTCAAATAGATTGCAAACTATAGTTTTGTATAATTTAGAAGCATTTTGTTAAAATTTTGTAAATGTGAGTAATAGGCATCCGTTTATTGTGTTGTTATGATGTACGTTGACTTGAAAAAGCATGGCAGTTGAGAGTATGTCATGCTCACTTAAATGTCTCACTGATGGTGGCGCGTGTGATGGATCATTCGGTTCCCTACAAAATGGTTGAGCTGGATGGTGCTGATCCACGCGTCAAGTTCGTGAACGGGCGCTGTCGGTTGAGACTGGTCATCTAACTTCCAGGGCTTATTTTTATCTTGTATTTAGAATTGTTTATATTTTTTTTTTACTTTGTTCTCACATACAGAAGCAACAAGAATAAGTTCCCAAGATTTTGTAATATTCAACTTGATTTTAAAAGAGTGTCCATGGAGTTTCTTGCCCGTTCTTCTCCATAGAGATCTACGTTTTGGAATAGGCAACTAGCTTCAACTTTCCACCTGATCGACTTTTTGACAATTCAAAAGTGCTTGTAAATGGTATAATTGAAATAAATGCTTTGAGTTTGAGTTTAACCGTGCCAAATTTCATACTCCTCTGTCTGCGTAATTTTCGTAAAATGGGGTAAGTACCTACATAGTTTTTCCATCACATATTAATAATAGATTTAAATCATCAATACAACCCTCTAAGTTTATATAATCCCATTGTATGACTTTTTCGTAAAATAGTAATTCAATGGGATTAAAAGGACACTTCCGTGTAGTGCCGGACGTAAAAGAATAGCACCATCCTATTTCTTCCCATGGGTGTCGTAGAAGGCCATTAAGGGACTTACTAGAGAATTGGCAGCAGCGTTCTCTATGCATTTGACAACCATACTGCGATCGCCAACCCGCCTGCCAAGCTTGGCAATTATGGCAAATCCCCCCTTTTTGGGGAAGGCTTATGTCCAGCAGTGGACGTCGTTCGGCTTATATGAAATGGATCGTGGGGTAACCTAGCGCATTCTCCTTAAATATAATCACACGTTTAAGATACATGCTGCATAATTAAGTACATATATTTACTTAGTTGTGTGTGTCAACGACGTCTGTTCTATTGGTAGGTTCAGATGTCAGAGGTTTAAGTGTTCACTGTTTGTATTTCATTCATGAATTTGTAATGAGATTTTTTCAATAATTTACATGAAATTAGCTTTCACGAATCATTTAACACTGACTCCTAAGTCACAGGTATTCCTAGTTTAGGAGTCAGGGTTTCAACTTTGTGTTCCTTTAATATTTGTGAACTTTCGCTAGTTACTAAGCATATTGTAAGGACTTGTATCAATAAAAGAATTATTATTATTATTAAAAAAGAATTATTATTATTATCATCATCTCAGCCGATAGACGTCCAGTTCTTGACATAGGCCTCCCCAAAAAAAAAATGGGGGTTTTGACATAATCGCCACGCTTGGCAGGCGGGTTGGGGATCGCAGTATGGTGGTAAAATGCGTAGAGAACACTGGCTGTCCATTCTCTAGTAAGTCGCTTAGCCCATTCTCTAGTAAGTCCCTTAGTCGCCTTCTACGTCACCCACGGGAAGAAATGGGATGGTGCTATTATTTACGTCCGGCACCGGCACCACACGGAACACGAGTGGTATTACTTAAATTTACTTCTGACGAAAGCAGAAAAATGAAAACTGAAATGTATACTTTTATTATGACTTTTCATTTATTTGCTTTGTAAATGAGCATATTAAAAATAAGTAACTAAATTAGAGGATTATATCCCAGATAAGAACGCTTGGAAACATGCTGGTCCTGCTCAATCTAGAGTCCAAATCAAACTGGTTGCTAATTTAATTATATAATTTATTATTTTCATGACATTGATTTACATTCTGTGATTACTTTAACTCACACACTGACTTATTACTTGTTAAAATAATATGTTTGTAAATATGTGAGCACTCTGTACCTATCACATACCTAATTAATTTATCTGTTATTGCTTCATTTTTAATTCTTATTAGACCTATTGTGGTATGTAATTTTATTCTAGGTGCGCATCGTCTTCGCATATAAATAATGGATACAAAATATTGTAAAACAGTAACGATGGAGTTTCTTGCCCATTCTTTTTCCATACGAATCTACCTTATGGAAGGGACTACAATCAATTGTATTTTAATGTAAATGCTGACGTTCCAAAGTACCTTTTATATACCCATTTGAAATAAATGCTATGACGCATTGAATGATTGCAAAATCGATTACATAGTTTTAAAGCTTCTAGATGTTACAGACAGGCGTGGATGGGCGTTATCAGCAAATTTCCTCGCAGAGAAAAACACATAAACTACTCAAAAATAAACATTATCATCTTCCTACTCTCGTCCCAATTTAATTAACCGACTTCAAAAAGGAGAAGGTTCTCAATTCGTCGTGTATGTATTCTCCGCGATATCTCCGGCAATTGCAGAACGGTTTCGGAAATTATTTATTCTTTAATGGATAGGGTATGCCTCAGGGGTGTTAGATCTTAGGTTAGCTTTGATAATACGTTTTAATCCACTTTGTGTATCTTGATGATGTTCAAATACTTCCTGTCACTGTTGTTTACGTAGCGTAATGTAATACGGATTGGTGTACCATAACTAAAAAGTGAAACTAATGAATTCCAAAAAAAAACACTACAAAGTGAAAAATAACTATAATTTCTCAAGACTGTGTATAAAAAGTTGTAATAGACGATCGCTATTCGATCGGAGACTAGGCACATCAGGTCACCAAAAATGGGATATTTTCGATTTGGTAGCCAGCCTATCGAATGATTGTGAATTGCTGGTGAGATATCTACCCACCATCAATCAGGCTGTGTATGTGTTCCTGGCCGCACGACCATAGTGCCCTAGTGAGATATAAGCCTTAGTCGCCCCTACTCAATCAATCTTCCTAGCCTTTTCCCAACTATGTTGGGGTCGGCTACCAGTCTAACCGGTTGCAGCTGAATACCAGTATTTTACATGGAGCGACCGCCTATCTGATCTCCACAACCCAGTTACTGGGTAACACGATACCCCTTGGTAAGACTGGTTGTCGGACTTTCGGGTTTCTGACGAGATTGTCAAAGATCCACGAATGACAGCCGGGACCAACGGCTTAACTTGCTTTCCGAGGCATGGATGAGTCTCGGTATTTAAAGATGGGCAAACATCCACAGACCAACCCCGGCAAGCGTAGCTTAACCTGATGAATCGACCCGTACGGCAGTTAGTATTACTTAGCCACGTTAGTCGCCCTTACTCTTGCTGCCAAAAACACGCCGGTGCATCAAAATTGAATGATACAATACGAAGGCTCGAAGCATTCACCTAGATACTTACAACGAACTTGTTTCGGAGGTTATCGACATCATACGAGTAAAATTCCACTCTTAGTAGCATCGAACTGCTCTGCTCTAACGTCATTAATTAGAGATGTTGTTTTAAGCCCTTTATCAAGTAGGTTATCCCTACTAATATTATAAATGCGAAAGTAACTCTTGTCTGTCTGTTACGCTTTCCCGCCTAAACCGCTGAATCGATCGCCATGAAATTTAGCAGAGATATAGCCTGGGATATGGAGAAGGATATAGGCTACGTTTTTACGCGATTACCGACATCCACGCGGGCGGAGCCGCGGGCAAAAGCTAGTGTATCTATAATAGAATTTGTTTAAATTTCTGTTCTTCCCATCGTATTTGTGAGCATACCAAATTTTTGCTTTATTTTGTAACTTGTAAGTAATTCAACTAACCGTATCGAATACGTCATATAATCGTTATCTAAAACTGTATGTGGTTTTTGTTGTATGTTTTAGTGAGTAATTCGTTGAAATATCACTCACAAAGCTGCATGGCAGCATAATTTGGTATAGTTGGTTATAGAATTTCTCCGGACGAGGTTGTTCACAGATCTTCTTAATACAAACATGACCTGATATGGCCTAGGAGTGACATAACGATTAAAGTCCTTATCAAAATCAAACTAAGACCCCACCAAGTAAATTCGCAACTCGCTATATTAAGCCCAAGGTTCTTAGAGAGCGGAAATTCTCGTAATTTTAAGAGCGTTCACAGTCTGAGCTCGGTCTCAATCTGTCAAAAATACTTCTAGTTTTCATAAATTTTTGACAATTTTGCGATGAGACTGCGACTAGACTATGAACGTTTTTAATGACGAGAATTGGCCTTCAAGTGTTTGCATAAAACTACAAATGAAGCAATCAAACTATTCTCTTTGCGTGGCTCTGCATCGCTGCCGATGCGGTGAAGGTGTCGACCGCCTCGGACACCATGGCTTATCCTGCAGTAGGAGCGCAGGCCGGATAGCATGGCACGCCAGCATCAATGACATCATCCGTCGTGCTCTTGTCACCGGGGTGCCAGTGTAGAAACTAGGCACGCGACGATGGGAAGAGACCAGACGGAATGACCATAATGCCTTGGAAGATAAGTAGCCATTTGGTGTGGGATGCAACATGTCTGGACACCCTTGCGCCATCCCATCTTTCAAGTTCGGCGGGTTGTACTGGGGTGCTGCAGATGCGGAAACCTCAAACGATGCAAATATTCCAATCTTATTGGAACCTATTTGTTCGAGTCGTTTGGGATTGAAACTCTAGAGCCATGGGGTCCAAATGCCCAGTTAGTTTTCCGAGACATTTCCAAGCGGTCGGTCGACTCTTCACGTGACCAAAGGGTCTATTGTTCGGCCAAAGAATCAGCATTGCCATCATCATCATCATTTCAGCCGAAAGACGTCCACTGCTGGACATAGGCCTCCCCCGATTGGAGGGATTTGCCATAATCGCCACGCTTGGCAGGCGGGTTGGCGATCGCAGTATAATGGTAAAATGCATAGAGAACGCTGCTGCCCATTCTCTAATAAGTCCCTTAGTCGCCTTCTACGAGACCCACGGGAATAAATTGCCATACAAGCATTGCCTTACAACGTGGCAATGCTGCCAGCCTTTTGGGCACTTTTCCCATTGACAACGATGCGGACGTATTTTTTGATGACTTATGATTATTTTCTTTTTTTGTATACCTGTACATATTATTATTTTAAGCCCAGTAGTTTTTAAATTAAATCCTTTTATTAAATTAAAATGTTCATCAATCTATACAACGTGTAACGGAAAGGGTATATACATACCAAGGGCACGGCTTCTTTGGATGATATCAAACGATATAGGAAGGGTTTTTTAAATCCTGTCGCTACTACATATTAGGAAGTTATGAGAATTTTTAATACATTGATACCAGAACAACAACAAATTGAAACAAACATCACTCGGAAGAGATTTATCGCGATATTGGCAAGTAACGTGGAAAATTATTGACCTACGTAGTGCGGTCACAAGTTTGTTATGATTTGAATTTAAGAAACATATGAAACCGAAAATTCGGGATCAATTCTTAGAGTATTTTATTTTGAGCTAAAACTATGTCTAGTGATTCTATACCAGCTGTTATCTTGAATGCTTAAGGATAACAATAGGGTTTCTGTTACACCCTGTATAGCCATTTTCCAACTATTTTGGGGTCGACTTCTAGTCAACCCGGATGCAACTGAATACCAGTATTTTATATGGAGCGACTCCGTATCTGACCTCTTATAACCTAGTTACTGGATAACAACCTTTGGTAAGATTGGTTGTCAGACTTTTGGGGCTTCTAACTACCCGTAACGACTGTCAAAGATCTACGAATGACTCCTGGACCAAAAGCTGCGTGCTTTCTGAAGCACGGAGAGGTCTCAATATGAAATGGATTGTCTCCGATCGACGAATGGACCGCACCAAGAGTAGTTTGACCTTCGATCGACCCGTACGACTGTTATCTTTCGCCACTGGCAACAGTAAATAATAACAGTAATATAATAACAAAACACAATCAAACAATTCTTTGGTCAGTCTCGCTCTGATTACGGACATGCATATTATTTGCATTTAAGACTTAATTTTAAAACTAATTTTTAGGCCAACAAACTTCATCTTCCTGTGTTTTGACATCATCGTATCAGCTGTAAAGATCAACAAACTTACAAATTCAGTCAACGTACAGACACCAGCACACTGAGCTACCACAAACTGACAAATTTTCTCAATTGAACATGAACCTTATGCTTATGTAATAAAGTAGAAAATCTATCAAAGAAATTTGACAGATTAATGAAGCTTGGTGTGCTGGCGTCTGTACACACGGCGGGATTTTATCGCGCACTGAATAATTATTACGCCTATACGATCTCTAGAACCCAGCGTCTGGGTAACAAGTCTGTACTCGGACTCCAGCTTCTGACTACCCATAAAGACTGTCAAATATTTTTTTCTTTACCCTACCATGCCCAATTCTGCTGAGTGTTGTAGTGGTGATAGTTGTGGTTTATGTCCAGCAGTGGACGTTTTTAAATCAAAATTAAATTATTTATTTGCATAAAGAGATGTTACAAATAAATATAAAGTACACTGTATCATTATCAGAGGTCGGAGTAGGTAGATTGATTTTATATACTTGCGTCAAGATATTATAATATGGACATGCCATTTTATCCATAATGTGCGGGAAGTACCGGAAAAAGTTCCGGAATTGGAATTATGGAATAAAATAAAATACTGATTTCTTTCACCATTAGCTAACACTGGTAGCGTAGATTGATATTATTAATACGTTTTTCACCTTAAACACAAATTCGTGCTAATTTCAAAATTCCGGAACAAATATCACAATAAATATGAAGTTCCGGTATTTTGGAGGCATATCCATATTATCCTCTACGTTTGACGTCAACGACCTTAAATTAATCTACCTACTCCGACCTCTGATCATTACCTAATAAGATGTGCAAATGTTTACATCATCGATAATCTAATTGTGTAATTACTAGAATAACTAGGGATGCATCCGATACCGATACCGATGCCGATATATTATCTCTATACTCGAAGTTTGCCGATATATCGGCATCGGCGGTATTTTATGGCTGATTCAACGATACTTTTCAAATTTCAAGCTTCCGCGTTTACATAATTTTTTTTAGTGTTGTCTCGACTATTTCGTTGCAAACGAGGCACGAACTAGTTATGCTAAATATCTACCTACCTAAATTACCTAATCTCAACCTGTGTATAATTATAAACGGTTTTATTTAGTTTGTCCTGTTATTTGTTCTTTTTATATTCATTTAAAAATAACCTGACTTGTTTTGTTCATTTTGCATTCATTTTTTAAATCAATAAGCGTATCGGTATCGCCGATATTTTTATAAGAGCATCAGTATCGGTATCGTATCGGAAAAAAGGCATATCGAGGCATCCCTAAAAATAACATTACAAAATTATAACATTACAATAAAAAGAAATTGGTTTTCTGTTTTAGTCAAGATTTCTGCAATAAAAGGAGACAAGACAATAAAAGAGAACAGTAACAATAAAAGAGAAAAGTGGTGGCAGAGTGGTAATGACCTCGAGTTGCGATTTTTAGGTCGTGAGTTCGAACCAAACTCCTCCTAATCACTGCTCATAAAACGATGAAAGAAAAAATTCAATTTCCTAAAACCAAAAATTCGAAGAAATGTGGACATCTACCAACCCGCACTGGGCCTGCCAATAAAAACTGATATTCGGCTGCATCTGGTTGGACTGGAACCGGAAGCCAACCCCAACATTCGTAGTTTGTTTGTTTCGTGTATCTTTGACATTTATAATATTACTAGCTTTTGCCAGCGGCTTCGCCCGCGTGGAGGTCGGTGTATTATACATATAAACCTTCCTCTTGCATCACTACTATCTATTAAAAAAACCCGCATCAAAATCCGCTGCGTAGTTTTAAAGATTTAAGCATACATAGGGATATAAGGACAGAGAAAGCGACTTTGTTTTATACTATGTAGTGATGATCTATTTATTGTACTGGAATTCTTAATTGACCGTTATTGTTTGATTGACTTTTCCAAATGTCATCATCATCTTCATCATGGGATGGTGCTATTCTTTACGTCCGGCACCACACGGAACAAATGTATTTAATGAATTTTATTTTAAATGCAATTTTATACTGTTTTGTTTTTATTTTTCAACACAATGTATGGTATTGTTATGAAATAAATTACTTACTCACTTAGTTGTGAAAAGGCTAAGCAGCTGGTGGTGGTGGTGATGATGATGACGACAATAGTCTACCCTTTCTAACTTTTCCCATTCAATTCGAAAGAAAAAAAAAGAATTCTTTCGCCGTAATGAAAAGGCGACAAAATTATCAAAGTACCGCTGCAGAAAAAGATAATATTTTCTTGAAACGCTGCCTAAATAATCTGTCAAAATATCGATCATAAATTATCGATAAAATTACTCTACCGAAAACTACCCAAATTGCTTCAAGTGTGCCTATAAAATTTGAAGAGTTCTCTCTATTACTCCAGGATCCCATCATCAGATCCTGACTTGATGATCATGGGACCACCTGGGAAGTATACCCTCTCAAACAAAAAAAAATCCAAATCGGTCCAGCCATCTTCGAGTAATCGGGGAACATACATAAATGACAAATAATAGTTTAAAAAACTAAAAAACACGCTTTAAAAACCAAACTAAAAAATTAGAAAATAATTTAATTCTATTAAAAAGCGTGGGGTGCTTTTTGAGGTATTTTTATAATCAATTAATATCAAGCACCGCACGCTTTTTAATAGAATTAAATTATTTTCTATTTTTTTAGTTTGGTTTTTAAAGCGTGTTTTTTTTGTTTTTTAAACTATTATTTATTTACAATTTTTTAGTTCTGCTTGCTTGAAAAGCGTGATTTAAAAAAAAAAATTGTTTTTTTTCTGTTTTTTTTTTTTTTTTAATTGTTATTGGTCCTCGATAAGTCTACAAAGTTTCAATGAAATCTGACCGTTTGAAGTGGGTCAAAATAGCGTCCAAAAGAGTCGGTTACATACAAACATACAAACAAACATACAAGTGAAGCTAATATAAAGCGTGTAAAAACAGGTGCCGACGAATTGAGAACCTCCTCATTTTTGAGGTCGGTTAAAAATAATCTGCAAAAAGATCACAAATTATTAATAAAATATTCTACAAAAGAATATTTTGCAGTTCTTAACGATGTGCTGGATTCACCTTCGGATTCAGTCATCATAAATTAGCTGCATGCTCGCCTTGACCTCAATGTAAACCTGATACATTAATTTTGGTATTTCTTGCCAAATATGGTCACATATTTCATCTTCTGGACGTGTTATTTTTATTCTGTGGACCATTGTTCGAGGGTGTACTATACCAAATCGAAGCCAAATATCGAATATCAATTGATCGACCTCTATAAATCCAACGTCTAAATACTCGATATCAATAAATATCCTCACCTAATATACTTTAAAACATTTTTATACCATGTCTAAGGATAAAATCTCATTTTAGGATATAATATGTCCTTTAAATGACTCGAATATTTAGACGTTCCATTTATAGTGGTCGATCAATTGATATTCGATTATTTTGCATTCGATTTGGCATAGTACACCGATTGGTTGACAACCCAACAACAGTGCGTTCACAGTTATTTACCGCTGACAGCTGCAACCCAACAGCAACCTTATCGTAACGAGAATAAAGATTACTTTGATTCTGACAGTGGCGCAAAATATAATTACTATTTCATGAAAAAATCATTCAATGGGAAGAGGGTGTTATTGATGATTTAAATGATTATTTAAAGTCATATTTGTTACGGTCGCAAATTATATGTTTATCAACTTAAGTACAACCTGACACTGGAATTGTATAAATGAATGAATTGTAAAAAATGTAAATGTATCCACACGTTTGCCATTTGCCACAAACTACAAACCTATACAAACGCTTGGATAAATTAGTTGATCCAAACAGCGATATCCACACGCTTGCGAGTGAGCTAGTGTGTTTGGAGGAAGCAAGCATGACTAGGGTTGCCAACCATACTTTATAATAACGTATCCTACTTTATTTTTGGTATTCATACTTTATAAATTTACCGACAAATAAAGTATGTGAAAATACTTTACTGTGATTCGTAAAAAAAACACTCATTATGGGTACTTAACTATTAAACGGATGACGGAAACGATTTATAATTACTGAACGAAATGTTAGATGTCAGATGTGATATCAATGTAACAGGACAGGACAAAGACTTGACTGCAGTGCTGTCTGAACGCGCGTAGAGTTTTAAATTTTAATTTGGATTGTCAAACAAATTTGAAAAATATTTATTTTTCTTCCAAAAACTTTTTTTTCCTATTCAAACCATTTTATACGTTTTTTTTTTTTTTGTCAAAATAAGTTGGCAACCCTAAGCATGACGAACGTCGAGCTTTTGTCGGCTATATCGTTTGGCTTAACCTATAAGAAAATTATAAGTAAACGGAAAATTCGGCAAAGAAGATGGTGGATGATAAAAATTCATAGGAACCGTACATGGCAGGTTTTTTTTTTCGTTACGTATTTATCAATTTTCTACAGTGTAATTGAATTCATAGTTTGTGTTCAGTTTTAATATTTCAATGGGCTGTATTATTTTATTTGTGCATTGAGTAGCTATTAAAAAATCTTTCTAATCCTGTAACATAAATATGATACCTATTTTTTATTTTGTTGTTGTAGAGAAAAAAATCATGAACAGATGAACGATCTGGACAGTTTGATAACTTCTGCCGTATGACTTATGTAGATTTTGAATTTTTGCTACCAATGCGCAAGCAATACTAACAACGCACAAAAGTGTGGATGGATCCCGAGCGCTTGCCGCAAACTTCTTTGATTTGGGCGTCAAAAACCGACATTCGATCGGATCGGTCGCAAGCGCTTGCAGGTCTACACAAGCCAAGGCAAACACTATCCACACGTTTGAATTTGTGATGATATGTCCAGGTTTGGCAAGCGTGTGGAGCCGGCATAAGAAAATTTAAATTTCGCGGGCGGAGAGTTACCTTCCATTCCAATTCCAAATTACAGACACAAAGCTACCCATTCACGGTCAAATGTTAACGAGGTACGATTTGTAAGTGATGGGGCAATGTAACTCTTATCCAATTCTACTAAAGTATAAATTAGAATGATTGCCATGAGTCTGTTAAACCTTCGGCAACCACTCTAATGTATACCTTACCTTACCGAGATAAGAGTTACATTGCAATGACTTACTACCTAATAGTTTTACGTCGAACGTGAATGTCCTACGTTATCGTTGCACATTTCGCATGTGCAATATTAATTGTACACTGTAACATTCTATTTTTAAACAAGTAAAAAAAAAACGTTCAAATCTAATTCAAAAGTGGAATACTATTTTTATGGTCCAGATTAGCTAAGATGTAAAATAAAAACCGTTGGTCGTTCTACGTCGAAACAAATTAAGTAGCTGTGTATTATGCAAACACGCAACATTGTAAAATGAACAAAAAAAGGAGATCCGTTGTGCAAAAACATTACATAATTCTAAATTGCAGACCGGTGCTTGATCATATTAGGAGATTCGTAGTTAGCTTCTAACTCTTAAGATAAATAAGTAATCGCATTCCGGAAAAACACTACAAAGTGAAAAATAACTTTAATTTCGGAAAGCGGTGACAAAAATTAAATACATATCCAAAGTCACGGATTTCGTAGTGTTTTTCCGGAAGACAGTTGATTTTTTTTTGAATAAAGTTTTTATATTTCACTTTATAGTTAGTACCTACCCCTTCCTACCTACTTCCTTTTTCTTAACAGTACCTATTATCTTAATGAATGGTAACAATTTTTTAATCGCGCCGCGTAGGTATTTTATGTCGGATACATTGAGTGCACCACCTTTGTAAGACGACTAAAATGGTGTATAAATATGTCGTATTGATAACCTCCTTCTTTTTGAAGTCGGTTAAAAATATATCCTATAGCATCGCATCGCTGGCCTAGAGATGACTTCTTTTTCTCTTAGCGTACTTTCTGACTTTTTAACCGACTTCAAAAAAGGAGGAGGTTCTCAATTCGACTGTATGTTTTTTTTTTATGTTTGTTACCTCATAACGTTCGACTGGGAGAACCGACTTCCGAAAAAACACTATAAAGTGAAAAATAACTTTAATTTCGGAAGGCCGTGACAAAAAATTTAAATACATATCCAAAGTCACCGCCTTCCGAAATTAAAGTTATTTTTCACTTTATAGTGTTTTTTCGGAAGTCGGTTATTTTTTTTTTTTGTTTCTTTTTACTCGGCACCTTAGGGTCGTAGCGGCATGTCAAATAGCCTCCTCCAAGAATTGGACTATCGAACACAAACATATTTTTGTTAATTCGACTGGTAATTCCAGATAAATGATTTTATTTCTGTAAGTAGGTTTGTACAAACACTTTCACACGTCAATCAAATTTTTTAAACTAGATGAAGTCGGCGTTTCCTATCTGACTACTCTGAGAAGAAAGGCTGAAATAAACTCACAGGTCACGGTCTCTTTTAAAGTCCAGACATTACCTTGGTCAAATCATGTGAATTGGTGTCTGAAATGGTATTTTGAGGAACCACGGCCATCCTGTAGTACCTAATTGGAGCAGCATCAGAAGAAGAATCTATTAATCCGTCAATTTAAAAAGAGTTCCATTAATTCTGAACAGATTTTGACGGAATTAGGCAGTTGGCAGTTGGTGGTCACAAGCGCTACTGCTGAGCATGAGGTCATAGGTTCAATTCCGAGGTTGGGCAGTGTTCATCAAGAATTTCTTAGAAGTAGCCCGGAGTCTGCATTCGTGCCCGGTTGGTGCCAATAGGCTCGCCCTCTATTACTTAGGACTTACATACATCGTGAAAATGTGGGTTTACTATGTAGGTGCACTTCTGCTTTACCATTCAGAGACAACAGGCGTGATGTTATGTCGGCAGAAAGCTAGCATTGTGTCAGAACAACGTTGATATTCCGATCAAAACAGAATACAGAGGCCCTAGTGTGAGTTTCATTTAACCATCTACACCAAACGCAGTGAGCGCGTTCGGCGTTCCGATTGGCTCTGGATTGGTGACGGACCAATCAGAGGCCTTAGTGTGAGTTTCATTTAACCATCCTCACCAAACGCAGTGAGCGCGTTTGGCGCTCCGATTGGTCTGTCACCAATCCAGGGCCAATCGGTACGCCGAACGCGCTCACTTGAGGATGGTTAAATGAAACTCACACTAGGGCCTCGGAGCGCCAAATGCGCTCACTGCGTTTGGTGTGGATGGTTAAATAAAACTCACACTAAAGTACATTCGCGTTAAAAATGCAGTGAGTCATCATTATCCGTCGGCCTAGCCCCGCCCCCTAACCAAACAAATCTTTTCAAATTACAATCAAATCTATTCATTAAACGTAATCTTTTAAAATATAATTTGTTTGAATTTAACACCACTGTGAATACACCTTTATCCTGCAGTTGCACTGATGACTCGCTGCATGCTTAACGCGAACGAACTATAGGGCCTCTGATGATTCCACAAGCAGAGTTGATTACAAAACATGACCCGCTCAATGTCAAAATCAAAGCATTTCATACCAACAAGTTTTTCTGTCACAATGCTTCCTCGACAATGCTTTACTAACTGCATTGTGGTTCTATCCCACGCCTCACACAATAGAAACGATTTGCAAACGCGGATGAGGGCATGAGCAGTTCAGTAGAGTTCAATCCCTAGATATTTAGCTCCAGTTCCCAGTGCGTCGGACGTCAGAGAAAATGATCCTACTAGATAGCGTAGAGCGTCTGTCTATACATATTTCGATTTCACGACCGTGTTTCTGAATGTGGCGTGCAGGCAAACTGAAGCTGTCTAAATAGCGGACTCCCGGCCACCGCAGGCGCGGGCTTGCGGACGGCGAGCAATAAGCAGCTCGCCGTCCGGTAAGGTCCAGGCCCAAGATAGAAGAATAATAACTATAGAAGCAACAAGAATAATGTTCCCAAGATTATCCCTAACTGGATTTAATAGAGTGTCCTTGGAGTTTCTTGCCAGTTCTTCTCTATAGAGATGCCTATAAATGGTTTAATTGAAATAATTGCTTTGAGTTTTGAGTTTTTTATTTTTTCCCGGGTCGACGGCGCGTTGTCTTCCACGCGCACCTCAAAGAGATGTCAGTTACTGAAGGAGTCCGCTAGGGCCGATGCCTGCCAGGGTCGCGGATTTGTTCGAAAGAGTTACCGTGGCCCTCACACAGGCAACTGAAGGAACACGGGTGGGTTATAGTCAGTAAAAGTCTGACACGCCCTCCTGCTCCACCCAGAGCGGGAGAAGTCATTTGCTGATTTCCCATCCAAAAAACAAAAGGCTGTGGCTGTCAGCGTTCCTCTACCTACAGTACAGAAGTACAAGCAATTAGTCCGCAACTATTCGTGGTGACTGGTGAATAAGTGTTTTTGCAATTTGATCGGAACATTTAACATTCAGCTACTTCTTTCATGTAATACTTCTTATGTGAGATTATCTGATTATAGACTTGGCTATGGCTGGTAAAAACCGGGTCTCTGTTAACCGCGTCATCCATGACATATTCAAAGAATCTGCAAGTTAGAGAGAGACTCACAAAACCACTTTTCGTGAAATTGGCGTCTCATGGTTGATTTTTATTGCTGGAAGGGCCTCAAGCCTTCGATCATCCCTGATGTGAAGCGATGAATGCGGTCTATGATGGAATGAGCGTGCCCAGAAGATGCCTGCCCACTCTTGCTTTGAAGGCACACGCATTCAATGTGGACTTTAAACCTATGTAGGTACAGGTGAACGACCTAAAAAGACCTTCATATCGCAATAAGTGGCACACACGAACCACATCAACAAGTGTCCAGTATTAACAGATACCAACGAGTTAGCTGTCTAAAATAAGTCATTATCTACATCGTTAGCCGCTTAGTGTAATCTTTTAACACTGTATCACAATTACAGTATTTAACTCAAGTGTTATTGTGAGTTTTCATACTTGGATGCGTTTTGTGGCATGTTCCGTTCATCTGATTGACATCTTTGCAGATAGGTTTTATGATGTGTTGAGCGTGTGGAACGAATTGAATTACTTGTTAATTTAGATGAGCTGTGGCGAAAAAAGCATTAAAACTTCGTTATCTCCTTATGATAGTCTGGCCTTTTTCCAACTAGGTTGGGGTTGACTTCCTGTGTAACAGGATGCAGCTGGATACCAGTATATTACATGGAGCGACTGCCTATCTGATCTCCACAACCCTCGCATTCCTCTTGGTAAGAATGGTTGTCAGTATTTCGGGCTTCTGATTACCCGTAACGACTGTCAAAGAACCACGAATGACAGCCGGGACCAACAGCATAACGTGTTCTCCGTACGTAAAGATGGTCCCCCATTCACGGACCAACCGTGGCAAGCGCACCTTGACCTGATCGATCGCTCTGACACCTCTCCTTTTGCGAAAGCTACAGAAATATCCCATTCCTCGCGAGGGTTCTATACTTTCCCTCTACGAAAAACACTACCGTTTCTTTCGATTAAACAAAACGTTCTAACGTTTTCCATATTCGTTAAACCCATACATTTTGTATGGTCATGAATATAGGGAAAAGTTATTACGTGAACACTTTCCTTTCTTGTATAATCGCCGCTGTGGAGGTAATTATTAACTTGCTTTAACGTACCGCTGGATAATTAGAATTAATTGTTTTCGATGCGTTGTTTTTTGGAGAAATGCTATGGTCAAAGAAAGGCGTTAGGTTAGTGATGGCTATGAAGAATTAGTCACGGTTTTTGTGTTTTTTTAACGACTTTCCTGTATACATTTTTTTGTTTTGGTTAGTCGCGATTGTTGAGCAGAGAAGTCTCAATGATTGGGGCAGAAAACGAATGCCTCCAGGATGAGACACGATATTGTTTTCTTTCTTTTGGAATTGAAATCACCAAGGACAACCAACATAGCGAGGAAACCGGCATGTTCTAGAAGCAAATATTCGAAGACATATATGACATCTACCAACCCGCACTGGTCCCGCATATATTGCGGCCCACTTCCTCTCCCAAGGAGGAGGCCTGTTTCCTAGCAGTGGGAATATAAGCCAAACTAATCGTCACCGTCACCGTCAATACTTACGATTATGAAGTATTGTGAAACGGACATTTGTGTCCAAGGTTTTAACGATCGTTAGTTATTGGTAATCTTGTAGATATCCATAGGTAGCCGGTTTATATCCGGCTCGAAGGACCAAAGACAGCATTTAAGAAATAAAAATGCATCGGACAATGTAAAAATAAGAAATGTATTAGATTGTGTTTCTATTTGAATGAGTAGAATTACTCATTCAAAAAGAAACACAATTGCACGAATTTTTTTTTTGTAACTAGTTAAGGCCACAGACAACAAAATAGCCAAGAATAATGGAATAGTTTATATGCTCATATAGTTTGTCCTGAATAGACTGGTGGTACTTCATTCAAGTTATCATATTCGGGGGGAAACAACCACACGCCACAGTTCATCAGTACTTATTCAGCAGGTGGTAAATCAAGTGATTTTATATATTTTTATGGACAACAAGCATTATATAATATTATCTCATTATTTATTCTTGAACCGGCACTTCCTTCTTAAAACCCGATCATCAAGTATCTGTTCAAGTAAATACTTACTAAAATATTAATTATATTTTACTATACTGGTCCCAATTACATAGGACTTTAACATAACTGGCGGAATGTGTGTACTGTGTACAACACTATTCTGTCTTAAAATGTGTGCGGCTCACCGGACACGGTTGTTTCGGGAGGTTCCTGTTTCGGATAGGGCGGGAGGAAACGCCCGGGTGTTTCCATTGCGAAGATCGCCCTGAGGACACGGTGGAGCATACGGTGGAGGTCTGCCCGGCTTGGGCGGAGCATCGCCGTGTCCTCGTGGAGGTGATCGGCGGAGGCGATCTCTCGCGTCCGACCCTGGTCCAGGCCATGGTACGGAGCGAGAGGGCATGGCTAGCAGTCGCCTCCTTCAGCGAAGCAGTTATGCTCGCAAAGAGGGAGGCGGCGCACGTGAGGGAGATGCAATACATGCGCCCTCACAGCCGTGGCCTTCGCAGGAGACGCCCTGGGCGTCGGGAATCCCAGGCTGATTCCCGGCCACCGTAGGCGGGGGCTTGCGGACGGCGAGTAATGGGTAGCTCGCTGTCCGGTAAGGATCAAGCCCGGGTCGACGGCGCGTTGTGTTCCACGCGCGCCTCAAAGAGATGTCATCAGCAACTGATGGGGCCCGCAAGGGCCGATGCCTGCCAGGGGTGCGGGTTGTTCGAAAGAGATACCGCGGCCCCTGGCACACAGGCAAGTGAGGGAACACGGGTGGGTTTTAGTCAGTAAAAGTCTGACACGCCCTCCCGCTCCACCCAGAGCGGGAGAAGTTATTTGATGATTTCCCAACCAGAAAAAAAAAAAAAAAATGTGTGCGGGTTGTTCGAAAGAGATACCGTGGCCCCTGGCACACAGGCAACTGAGGAAACACGGGTGGATTTTAGTCAGTAATAAAAGTCTGACACGCGCTCCTGCTCCACCCAGAGCGGGAGAAGTTATTTGATGATTCCCCAACCTCAAAAAAAAAGCCCTAACCCTTTGGGTATCTATCACAGGCGAATGTTATAATATGCTGTGTTGACTCATCGGGAAATCCTTGGTTTCATAATGTTGTGAGCATAAACAAAGAACCATAGACTATGAAAACAAAGTTAATGTATTTGCAGAGGTTGCATTTGAAAAGGTTTTACTTTCAAATGGTTACTTCAATGCGTTTGTTTATTTTAAATACATATTACAAAATGATACTGTGTGAGACTTTGTTGACATATAACAGCAATAAAAAGAAGTTGAGGTATGGCAGTCATTGAATGCTAGCGTTTAATTGCCACACTAAAGGGCAAAGGCTTCTTTTCATATAAATAAGGCATGAGTTGCAAGGTTGCTCACTTTATGTTACTAGTTAATTATTGCAAACAGATTACATTACAAAGACACACACACCCGAGTTTGTTTTTGACATTACAAATAAAGGATAGTCAGTTAAGAAATGTCGATTTGATTTAGCTTTGATTTTTCATTTTTTTTTTCAAGTATTTAGGAAGTCACATTTACAGAACAAACAATTTCATTACATTTGTTGTTGGTTCTTCATCCTTTCGTGTCGATGGTACTTGTTGTAAGTTAATTAATGCTAACTACCAATTTATGTACCTAAAGGCCATGGCCCTAAATATTTTTAGGGACACGACATTTACATACAATGGTTTTTTTATATATTTTATATTCATAAAGTTGGACGACAAAGAAAGCAAGAAGATGCAGGGGGGTCTTGACTCTTGATTTGTTTGGCTATGAGGAAAATAGACAATCTCTTTATTAAATTGAAAACATACCTAAGGATACTTTAAGTGTGTGTGTGTCAAAGGCATATTGTGCCATATGAAAATGTGCTTTATCAAATAAACAGTAGCTGTTAAAGATAATACTTCGAAATCATTAAGTAGGTACCTAAGTAAGTTTGTTAATCAATTTAAAATAATGAAATTGTATTATTATAGAATTGGAATATCTTATCAGAAGACCTATGGAGTATTTTTATTGATATGAGATACTTAAGAGGGAACTGCCAGAGTAGCCGGTAGAAATTAAAATTTTCTTATAATTTTTGGATAGCTTATCGCATCATCCAGATGGAATCCTATTAACATTATAAAATGTAAAAGTGTGTAGGTTAAGATGTTTGTTACTCAATCACGCAAAAGGGTAGGATACTTTTTATGCCGATAATATGTTCCCGTGGGAATGCACTAGAAAAAGTAACAACTTCTAACCGCAACACTGTGACACTGCAATGGATAAAAGGACACAGTGGATCACTAGGCAACGATGCTGCCGACGAACTGGCCAGGAGGGCATCCAGCGCGTCAGTATGTGGTCCCGAACCCATCGTGCCCATCCCTTTCAACCAACTACGCAGGTGGCTTCAGGAATACACCCACACACAAGCGGAGAGCTGGTGGACCCAGACACCAGGCTGCAGGCAGTCTAGGGAGGCAATGCCATCCTTGGATGGCAGGCTGACCAGACGTCTGTTACGCCTGGACAGAAAAGATCTGCGTCTGGTGACTGGTACCATCACAGGATACTGCCCGCTAAACAAGCACTTCTACACAATAGGCATAACAGACAGCCCCTTGTGCAGGGCTTGTTGGAGGCTGAGGAAACCGTTAAGCATGTGCTTTTCGAATGCACAGGCGTAGCCCAGATTAGAACAGAGACCCTCGGGGCACCCAAATGTTACACGGATATTCTCAACAGACCAGGAGTCATAGCCAACTTCTGGAGGGAGGTGGGCTGGCTGGAATAAAAACCGAAGGCCACCATGGCTCACGCACAATGGTCCACTTGAAGGACTAAGTGCGGAAACCAAACCCATAACATAGAACATAGAACATATGTTCCCGTGGGATAATTTTCAAATTCCACACAGGCGAAGCCGCTGACAAAAGCTAGTCAGGTATTCGGGTATTCCTGACTAAAGGGCAAGTCTTCAATATATGTGTTCAAGCTTCATTAAGTTTGAACACATATATTGAAGACTGACAATACACACAACAGCTTTTAAGACTGAAAACAAGGAAGCCATGTTCATATTTTTTCAAATTTAATATTGAATCAAAGTGCCTTGAAAAGCATGTTTAGATGTAGGTCTCAGCTGTTATTCGTAGATCTTTAACAGTTGTTGAGTAGTCAGAAACCCAAAAGTCTGACGACCAGTCTTACCAAGAAGTATTGTGTTACCGAGTGACTATGTTGTCAAGGTCAGATAGCCAGTTGCCCCATATACTATCAGGGACAACCATATCTATACACCTTAAGGACCATTTTTGCTTGCAGCGCTCGGCCGGGGCAGGCGGTTAACAGATGTGGTCATCATGTTCACGGGATTTAGTTTTGAAACTTTATAGATATGGATTTCTTCCATAGTACAATACTCAAACTGCAACTAGTTAGACTGGAAGCCAACCCCAACATAGTTATGAATATGCTAGGTAGATTGTATATTGATTATTTTGATAAAATTGCTCTTTGTTTTGACTGCTAACACTGCCATATAATTTTTTCAGAGATTCAGATAAACCCAATGGAAAACATTTGTATAATCAAATCAAATCAAATCAAAATATTTTATTTCACATAAACCTGCACGGTTCCAATTTGTCGCTTCCTATGGAGAAGAGCCGGCAAGAAACTCGACGGTTACTCTTTTTAAAATAATTGGCTTTTATAATGTTTTCAAATTACAGTGATATTAGTTATGGGAGGACAGTGCAGGCCTGTCAATAAGTACCAGGTACTTAGAGGAATGAAAATAAAGAATAGAAACTGTAGGCCTACAACATTCTCTCATTCACAATATGTAAAAGAATCTACATAAGTAAAATCAGCCTATTTAAACCAAGTGATATACTATCTCCACTTCATCCTAAAAATTATTGTTGTACCTATTTCGCTCCAATCCAAATGGGTTACAGCAGTTGGTATACAGCAGGCTATAAAGGAAGTGATGACCAGGATGATGACTAATAGAGAAGTAGTGAAGAAAAAGACATGGACACGCCACTGACGCGCGCCTTGCACGCACTGAATGACACAGCTGACAGGATCAATTGATTAACGTGTTCTCTGAATGAATTCACAAAAATAATGTTGTATGTGTTATGTTATTTAAGATAGTTTAATTTAGGACCACGCTACGCCATTAGGAATTCCTGTAATGATAGCAGAGTTTGTGATAAATAAATAAATGTTGCACCAACCCCAAATAAATTGAGATAAGGGCAGGGCGATGATGATACCATAATATCTACCTATCTTTAAGTTTACAGGAACATGAACCAAGGTGGTACAGCTACAAGGAGCCATCCATAAATTGGGTCACACGTTAAGTTTCAACGAAATGTCATATTGTGTGACAAGGGACAAGGGGTGGTCAGAAGTTTTGTGACGTCACATGTTAAAGTCTAAAACACTAGGACTCGATATTAATATGTAAACCAAAAACTTAAAAATATTACTTACTCAATCTATATTCTTAAGCCTTCTTCTATACATATATCTAAAATATTTGACTTTGTTTGCTTTTGTTAAAGATTATTCTTAAATTTAAAAAAATTTAATGCTGCTGTTTAAATTTAACTACTTCTAAATATAATTTTTTTTAAATAAGTGACTTCACACAAGGGGATTTCGGGTTTCACAAGTGTGACCACCTGTGACAAGGACAGGGAGGGTCAAGACGTAATTTATGGATGGCCCCTAATTAAATGCAATAAAATGTTCATAAGTATGACGATGTCCATAGCAACAACTATTTTGTTTGTCATGTTTACATTACCATACAATATACGACACGCGTCTTTAGAGCCGTTTGCAACACATCTTGTTTCTGGTGGCATTAGAAAGAGATTAACCGCGCTAAATTTATGTAATAACTTACTGCAAACGTAACAGAGCAATCGATAAACAATATCAAGTGGCATGACAAAAAAAAAACAACTCACCGCTCTTCGGCAAACTTCGGATCACATTTACTGCAGCGTTGAATTTCTCTTCCAAAGACATATTTGGGCTTTGGCAAGTATCAGTTGTGATCACAAACACAAAATATTAATTTATAACAATACGCACTTTGGACTTGATAATTGGTGACTGAATAAAAACACCGAATCACTGCACGATTAACAACATGTTTTCAACACAATCACTCTCAATGAATGTTTATTTGTAATCAACACTACGTGAGTTACGTGACGTATTAACAGGATCAGTATTTTTGATGAAAAGCGACGGAAACCAACAAAAACTGCCAAGAATGAAGAGCACCGCCTTCGAGCGGAATGAAATGAACGCGAGTGATTTGACAATATTGACATTTATGAAGTTAAGGATGTTGAATTCTTCTGAAACAACCTTCGTTTATCGATATTGTTTTGTGTAAAGTCGATAAACTCAAAGTAATGTCAAGAAATGTTACTCAATTATAAATTTTGACTTCTGCTGATTAGCAGTATAATTCATTATTAATGGTCAAGATAAGGCAATCACTTCATTTTAGCTTACGCAGTACAATAACATCCATTGCGTTAAGTTAATGATTTATTTATAAACAACTGACTTTAAACTAACTAAGTAAACAAATAAATACAAAAACACAAGGACACTTAGGCATCGAAGTATTCGTCCGCATCGCTGTTATCAGGAAACTTGCTCAGAAGACTGGCAGCATTGCCACGTTGAATGGCAATGCTAATTCTTTGGCCAAAAAATGACCCAACCCTCTGGTCACGTGAAGTGTCGACCAGCTGGCGAGAAATTTCCTTTAAAAGGAGACGTGCACTTGGGCCCCATGACCCGAGCGTTTCGACCCCAAACGGCTCAAAACTGTAATTACCCATAAGGTTACAATATTTACGCCGCTTGAGGGTCTCAGCAGCCTCAGCAGCGGCACCAGCACAGCCCGACGTGCTAGAAACATGAGATGGCGCAAGGGTGTCGACACAGGTTGCATCCCACACCAGAAGTCTACCCACCTTCCAAGGCAATAACGTCATACCGTCTGGTCTCTTCCAATCGTCACGTACCAAGCCGTTTGGTTCTAATACCGCTGGTACGCCAGCGGTGACAAGGGGTCGATGAATAATATCGTTGATGCTGGCGTGGCGTGCTATGCGACCTGCGCTCCTGCAGCAGGACAGGCCATGGTGCCCGAAAATGTCGACAGCTTCACCGCAATGACACCGATGCGGAGCAACACAAGGTGCGCCCAAGCGGAGACAGGTAGCAAGCCGAAACGATGAGTCATCCAACATAGTGCCTATGGTGGATGACGGGAGCGCCTGAAGTCACAAGCCTGATTCCCATTCTCCCACAGCCAGCAGACGGGCACGCTCAACAATACTAGGTGACGTATTTATCAGGGTATTCCGTATAATACTGCAGAACGGCACGTCCCACCATCTCTGGGAGGATGGGTTATCAGGTAAAACCGTATTCGGACAAGCCATAAAGTTAATTATTGTGAACATGGATTTCTAATCTTTTATGGCGAAATTGAAAAATAGTCGAACATTCTTTGCAATGTCAAAATATGCAAATCTATCTATCTATATATCTTTGTTGAATAGCACGTTATTAATTTATCGTCCTCCCATACCTAATATCACTGTAATTTGAAAACATTATAAAATCCAATTATTTTTAAAAGAGTAACCGTGGAGTTTCTTGCCGGCTCTTCTCCATAGGAAGCGACAAATTGGAACCGTGCACCTAGCTTCTGACGTTTCATAAGTGCCCTTGCAGGTTTATGTGAAATAAAATATTTTGATTTTGATTTTGATCGATATCGTTTTAATTTTATTGCCCCGTCACTACTGATGGTTGACATATCATAAAATGCTGCCAAAAGAAAAATGATGATGAAAACGTTCGGATACACACAGAATCATCTTAATTTTCCTGCCCTTATTGTTTTCGAGATTTATTTGGGGTCGGCGCAACTTGTCTTTTTCTTCCTTAATTCTCTCGGTACTCACACCTTTTCTAGCTATATCATCTTCATACAGTCCTTTTATCGTTACTTTGGTCTTCACCTATTTCATTCCTCCGCATTATATGCCCTTACCATGACAACCGATTTTCACAGCACAGCACTTTTTATTCACCGTGCCGCTGAAAGACTTCACTTCTTCTTTCTTACATCTTATTTTTACACACAATGGCGACAAGGTTGCGCTTTAGTGAGATAGGTAAAATCCTCATAACTAATTCTATTTTTTTTTTTTTTTGTTTTTGATTTTGGCTTCACACGGTTTGTGCATTTAGCCAGTGTCAAGTAATTTTTCTTTTAGATCAAGTAAATGGCCCGATATCGGGCACGAAGTTACAAAACAGTCATAGTCGTCTTTAGTCAGTCAAGTCAAAGTTATTGTAAAGCGGTAGTAACTTTACAACAACCTAATAGGAGTTTTTGGGGGGAACACGAAAAGTCCACGTTAGTCACTTATTTTCACCTTCACTACACTTGTTCACTCACACGTAACTAAATTATACAATTTAATTCGCTATTTCACTAAATTCCATGAAAATGAAAATTCGTGCGACATGTTCCAACGCGATCCCGCCAAAAACTCCTAATTCTATTTAATCAAATATATTTGCGTACACATTCCTCTTGGCATTCTCAATCTCAGTCTCAGCTGCATTCATCCTGAGATTCATCCCCTTTGTCAAGTTTTGTGGCCCAAGATTCTGATCGGATACACACAAAAATTTAAGGGCATTTTAATATTATTTTCACTATATTTTATCTGTTGACAAAATTTCCTTTCCGCTCTTGTCAAATTGAAGCGAATCTCCGGTGATTCCTTGGTACCGATAATTCCTAAATAAAGGTAATTAATCCGTCGTTTTTAAACGAATCTTAGTGTTTAAGTGAATTGTTAAAATGTTACAGTGTATTGAGGTGTAATCGCGACAAATCTGCGTTGTTATTTCAATATTTTAGTTCGGTGTACTAGCGAAACCCGCGCCCGTATTATATTCGCACAAGTGTTCAAATATTCATCGTTTCTAGTGATATTATGTGTGTATATGACTCGTGTTTCACATTACCATACTTTGAAAGTGTGAACGTTATAAATTGGAGCTCTTTGTTGAGTAATTTGCTAATACAGCTCTCGTTTATGTATTCATGCCATTTTAGTACATTTGCTTGGTTATTATAGTCCGGCTAGATTGGCTGAAACTTAGTGATTATAACTTCTTGAGTAGTTCGATCGCTACTGTGCTCTTTCACCACTGAAATTGATGGTTAGAAGTGCATTATTCTACCTACAGATAACACATACATAAAGTTATGCTATGCATTTGCGCGCTGGAGACATTCCATGAAATTCCATAGAGTCATTGATTTTTTAGTGCATACACAATAATTCTGTAATGTGTAACTTGAAACCTTTGTCTCATCTATTAGAACTTTGCCATAGTATAAAATGTGGCAAATGTTACTGCAAAGTGCAAGGCAATAAATAGTACACAAATTATTTGTAATATGGTAGTCTGCCGGCATTCTTTTAGATTATGTGTAATTAGTAGAATACAATATCCGTTTTACCTATATTTTTGGAAGCCTTAGAGTGGCTATAAGTGGTCATCTGAAGTGAACTGGAAACGATTTGATAAATTTTTCGAAAATATTTTTTTTATTATTTTTAAAACGTTACCCCACACTAGGAATTCCTCCTTTAATGTGAGTGTGTTAACAAACATTTAAACTCGCATACACAAACAGCTAGACCCGGAACAACTACTTATAGGTCATACAAATATAATAGCTTAACCACCGCGCCAACCGTGCCGTCATATCGCACCATTCATATCAGCTTTAGCTCTAAAAGGTTCACTGCTGACTAAACACCTCTTCTATCGCTTTTATTATTATTAGAAGCCTGTGTTGTCATCCCACTGCAAGGCAAAGGCTCCCCTTCCCTCTTTCCAGTTTTCCCGGTCTACTGCGATTGTATACCAATCCTCTAAGAAGGAGCTCATCTCTTTCTGGACCTTTCATAGTAGTATTATATTAATAGTTTTACTAAAATATTAGCAACTACATAATCGTAAAAGTTACCATAAGATTACAAAATAAATAAGGTGTAACACAAGAATCATCATGTGCCTAGCGTTTTCCAACTATTTGCATGACCTTAGTCATTTACCAGTCTAACAAAATTTTACATGGAGCAACTGCCAATCGGACCCAAAGTGTAACTCAAGATAAATTCCTACTAATTTATCTGAACCATATTTTTCTATTTGTCTCTCAGGAATTCTTACTTAACGCAAGATATCAACTAGCAAAGATACCAAGATGCCAGAACTGACCGAGCTGGACAAGGCCACCGCCTCCATGACAGAGAAGCGCAAGGAGGAGACCGCTTCCTCAGACAGCGACTCCGATGACACTATCCCAGAATTGGAAGATGCTGGTAAGATAAATTATGAAGCTCATACCTGTGTTTTAGTGTCATAGTGCTGCTTGTAATTTTTTATATTAGACTATTGTTTGTAATAATTTTTTAAAGAAAAAGCAATAATTTGTTTGTGGATTGACTTTGATTCAGTGACTTCACACATTGATAATATCAATGACAATAAAACCCATTTTATACAAATGAGTTAACTGCAATCTTGGGTCTGCTATTTTGTCTATCCTTAGCAACCTACTATGCTTTGGAATGGGCAAGAATGGGCAATAAATTTTACTTACTTTCTGTCTGACCGACCCCTTCAACAGTTCAATGCCTGTAACTGGTTCATCAGAAACTAACGATGCCTTGGTTCGCGTGAAATTTTGGACCCCGCCCGCGCACGGTTTTACCTTCTTTACACTTAGCATTCTTTCCGACTTTTTCATTTTGCTTGGCTCCTAAACACAAGCAAAAATAATTTTTCAAATCCGACTGGTAGGTAGTTCCAGAGATTTTTCTACAAACAAACTCACAAACTTTACCTCTTTATAATACATACTAGCTTTACCCGCGGCACCGACCGCGTTGATGTCGGTTATCGCTTAAAAATAGTAGCCTATGTCCGTCTCCATATCCCAGGCTATATCTCCCAAATTTGACAATCGGTTCAGCGGTTTAGGCGTGAAAACGTGACAGAGACATAAATTTACTTTCGCATTTATAATATTAGTAGGGATTAGTGTAGATAAATGTCTTTGTGTGTGAGTTTGGACACTAATGATGATAAATGAATGATAATTTTGATATTTTATTAAATCTACCTTGGCTGTGTCAAGTGTCTAAAACATGGATTACTAAAACCAGATTTTAAGGATAAGCAAAATGACCAAGTTTATTATCGAAGATTCCATGTCATTGTATATTTTGTAGTGTACCTTGTTTTTGTTATGTATTTTTGTGGTGTACATTAAAGTATATGTAAATAAATAAATAAATGTCAGTCTTTGGGAGTACATAAACGCGAAATACTTAAAACAATCTTCTTTTATAGTAGTATCTAGTCAGCACCAGGCGCAGTCCGAGGGGGATCCCCGGTTATGACTCCCCAATAGTCATTTTACGAAAATATAATACATTTTCTTATTAATATATAGGTAGTCTTTGTTTGTGACCCCCCCCCCCCCAGTCTTTGGCTGCAACCGCGCCTGGTCAGCACCCTATTAGCCAAAACACAATATAATTATGTGCTGTACTTGAATTCACAATCTACTTTGGTGTACGTCAGTTGAATTAGGTCCTTATTTTTTGTGTCCCTTCGTCCAGCATACTCACCATGGAATCCTGATATTTCATGAATGTCAAAAAACTGTTCTGAAATAGTGCTAAATAGTGCCCAAAGGAAAAAAATAGTGCTCTTGTACTTGCGAAGTTATAGCCATAGTTCGATGAGTATGCTGGACGAAGGTTTCGCCCAGCATACTCACCTCCGTCCGGAGAATCTGTATACGCTTCAAACATAATTCATACTTCAAAAAATAGTTCCCAAATAGTGCCAAACGGTGCCCAAAAAGAAAAAACAGTGCTCGAATAACTTCGGAGTTATAGGCTTCGTTCAGTGAGTATGCTGGGCGTAGGTTCTACGCCCAGCATACTCACCTCAGTGCGCGAATATCGAACGAGCTATAGGTACAATTTACGTCTCAAAAAATTGTGCTTGAAATAGTGCCCAATATCAGTCCAATTTTTGCTTGACTTTTGACTTAGAAAACCATTAAATTTTAATGTAAACTTCTACATACTAACGTAAAATGGGGTACAGTCGTCGACACATGTTTTTGGACAAAAATATTAAACTTTCTAATTGTAGACTTCATGTTATTGGAAATAATTATGGTATTTTCTCACATGTCAAAAACTTTCGATTAAATGCATTATTATATATTTTATAAATAATAATAAATGAATGAAACTTTAAGCGTAAATGAAGTCTATTACTTCATTGCATTGTGTGTTTGTCTGAATAAAAACAGTCATTTGCAGCCAATAAAATTAATATCTTGAAAAATTGTAAAAAGGAAATTATACAGTTTCTTTTTGTATATATGTTGCAGGCAAAACTTATAACCAGTCAAAACTAGTACTGTGACATAGTTATACAAATTTTTAAAACTCTTTCCAATAGTTTCATCAATGAAAGGTTTAGCAATAAAAAACATTTTTAATTACTTACGTTATTTATTACTATTTAAAGGGCCAAAGTAATCAGAATTCTAGTTAACTAGTTCACAGCTTTTGTTAACATTCATAATATAATCAATGTAAATAGAAAAAATTGTAGTTTTAATATTGTATATAATATACATATAAAAAAATGTTTAGCCAAATATTGGTAAAACTTTCTAAAATATAACACGTAGGTACTTGTACTTTGTTTTACTGCTACAACGTTTTAATCACAATAAAATTATCTTACAAATAAGTATAAATTGAGCAATCACAGTTTATAATCACGTTTTTTTTATTAATATTAAATACCCTATAGTAATTACAAATTAACAATCACAGTTTATAATCACATTTCTGTAAGTTATTAATAAAATAACTTTTACAAGAACAAAAAAAAACAAACAAACAATAACAAAATAGGAACTAACAAGTTAGGACCGATCTTCATCTTACATTCGCGTATAAATAATGCAGTGTGGTACAGTATATTGGGAATTACTACAAACTTTTTTACTAAGGTCATCATAGCAGTTCCAAGTTCTCTTTAGCAATCGATAGCACTTTGACTTGTAATGCCCCATGCGTCCTGATTCACCATTTGTAAAATCTATTACCGACAGAATTTTAAAGGTGTCACCGTTTATTATGATCTCTTTAGGAATTTCATCAATTTCTATTTCAATTGAAGTATTAATTTCAATAAATACGAAGTCTAGTACTTCATATTTGTATGCGTTTTTACCGTTACATAATTGGTATTTACATTTCCTTTCAGTATCATTTACTAATAGAGCTTCATTAAGGGCTCCAATACCTTGAGTCGTCAATATGTTTACATTTATTGGAATCCAACTACATTTTGTGCCAGAACCTTTATTGATTTCACAGTTCTGGTTTGTACAATTTAAGTATCTATTAGCACTATAAAAACCATAACTTTGTATGTTATCTATTATAAAAGTTACATTACACTCACAATTTTTGCAACTACTAAAATCGGATTCCACAGTATCATATATTTTAGCCAATACCTTAGAACGAGTAGTGTAAATATCTTTTGGTTTTCTAGCCTTCTTAGTGATTTTCTTTAGATTGTCATACGTGATCAAACTTCTGGTCAGTTGTGAAAGATCGTTTTTTTTATCATTGATATATTTTCTAATATTAGGTCTATCTAAATATGCAATTGAAAAACTTTGGACCACGGAATCAAAAGCACACGTATTAATAAACGTGAATCTGTATGTTCCTGAAGTAGAAACACTGCCGTTTTGTAAAATATGTAATTTTGTACGACGATTGATTCGTTTTTTATTTTTCTTCTGTTTAGACACCAGTCCCCGCCAGTCTTCAATATAATTTGGTTCGCTCCTAAAAATTGAGTTTTCATAAAATGATTCATCATTGACGAGAGTATTTATTTGTGGTGTGTTATGGTCACTTATTTCATTTTTTTCATCGACAATATTTTCAGTTCCTTCTTGAACATCAATCAAGTCACTTTTGGCTAAGCGTATGGAACCGGTTATCAAAGGCTCGTGTTTAATAATAAACTCATCTACGCGGTACTTATTTGAATTTGTTTTAAAAAATAACTTTTTTACGTCTTTCATATAACTTTCTACATTTGAACTGGTTGGAGTACAATAATTACTGTTAAAATAAGTCATCATTATATTTCCCCATAGTGGAAGTTTTTTAAGAATCCTAATCAAAGTGTCCTTTATTTCCGGCAAGTAATAAATATTTTCGATTTCAGTTTCTTGATCACACAATTGTTTAATTAAATCTTCTTTCTCCTCAAGATCTTTATACATTTTCAGAAGCGGGTTTTCTTCTTTATCTAATCCCTCCCATAAAGAATGTTTAATTGGAACGTGATTTTCCGAATCTACATTTTGTATTTCACATTCCTGCAAATTAGTTTTGATCCGGTTTTTTAATTCTAAAATCGCCGTTTCACACCGTGTTAAATTTCCATTTCTACTGCCGCGGTGTTTATTATTTGCTATAATATAAACATTTTCTATAATTTTCTTTACCTCTCCGTATGAAACACATTTTTTAATCAGAATCATACAATCAACAAAAAATTTTGTTACTCTAGTGTCTATATTTTTGAAAATACTTTGATTGTACAATGTTTTTATGAAATGCGAAGTATCAAGGCGAACAGAACAGGTTGGAATTTTTTTGGTTCTATTTTCTAAAATATTAAAACATGTATTTAAGTAGTCAGAGGTGGATTTATAACCACAAAATACTTTTACCACCGCACCTACTAAAGCTGCGGAATCATCAGTTACTACTTCATTTGGAGGTTTTCCATTAGCCAACCAAGATTGTAACCAGCTAGCAATAGTATCTAAAGAGTGACTTTCTGATATACACTGTGAAATTGGCACGCTACTTTTAACGGTTGTATCTGTCATCATAACATACAAAAATATAGGACTTTGCGACTCTTGAGATAGTTGTGTGTGTTCATTGACGACAGGCCGAAGATTTTTATTAAATATAGAACCTGTTGCGTCTATAGAAACTCTAATATAATTAAACTCTTTTTGGCATTTTTTATAATAATTCTTTTGATCGTCCGTCCAGTAAAATGTATAAAATGGAAAAGCAGAAACATATCTAACACATTTATCAAAAGGTGGTGAAACACACATACAAGTAAGTGACAATATTGGGTTGGGATGGAAAACATCAACTTTTTTATTTTCATGTTTAATTCGATGTAGTGTTTGTAATTTTGGCAATACTGGAGGTTCCTTGTCATTTTTCTTCATTAAAGTTGAGGCTAATTTATATCTTATAGAAGCTGCTGCTTCGTGTTGTAATTTTTCACCTAATTCCCTTATTTGGTAATACCGTAATCGGTTTTTTTTACTGGTGTTATGAGAGTACTTTTTATTTTCATTAATTATGCAACATTCTAGTTTAATTAAATTTTCCGTTTCTAAGTTAGTTGTTATAATTATTTTTGCGTGACATTGATTACAATATCCTGTGCATTTGATTTCGTAATTGTCTTTCACAATATTATTTTTAAAACACCAAGTGCATAAAGATCTTATTTCTTTCCATAGATGCATTTGAATTACATTAGTCCATTGGTTTGGTTTTAATTTACGTCTGACATTATACAGACTACCAGGGGCGATTTTGCTATTTCGGTGATAAAAATACCTTTGAGGCTTAATACTATCCCAAGTTATTGTATCCATATAAAATGTATGCGTACTGGTGTTCTCCGAAACACTATTAATGCTTTCGTTTGATGACGATGTAGACTTTTGATTTATCAAATTAGAATCATTATTACGAATTATTTATTTTTTATCAACACCAAAAAAGTATTCGTAATTTCGTTTTATGCTTAATATGATTGATTTAATACTCATTTTGTAATTTAACCGTGTTTGAATTTGTTTATAAATTGAGTCATTTGCGGAAGGAATATTTTAAAAAAAGTCATCTTTGAATTCTGAAATTACTAATTTTTGCGTTTCTAATGAAACCTTTGGTTTAGGCCCTCGTTTTCCTTGCTGATCCATGTCGTTAGATTCACAAGAATTATCACAAATTATTATGCCATTTGTTTTCAATATTAACATAATATGAAATAACAACTAACTAACTAACATATAAATCAACATCAATAACATTATGAACACTTGTGTACTTATACTACCTATATTACCTGAAAACACCAACTATAGATGTAAAAAACATAACGGGCCATTACGAGTCAGAAAAAGTTGTCTTCTAACGTGGTAAACATTGTGTCTTCAAGATAATCTGAAAATAACACGTATTTAAATAATTTAATATAGGTATGACAGGCTCCAGCCTTCCTCTAAAGGTACTTAAGCACTTACGTGTTTTCCATTATTTTAGCGTGATTTCTATTATAAATAGCGAAGGGGCAAAACACGAGGCTGAAGACGATTTCCCGAAGTCACAACTCCCATAGAAAATGTGATGAATAGGTTGACGACACTTAAAAGTTTAAGTGCATTCGCCGGATGACAATCGGTAATAGTCTTCACTTCACGTCATATTATCTAAAAAATACATCTGTGTTAATTCTATAGTTACGTTTATACTTACTACCGACGCTCGCGCTGACTGATTCTACCTATTTCGATATTGAAATGTAACTAACGTGAACTTAAGACGAGAACAGATCCTGACGGGTAACGAGGACAAGCTTGTAATAAAAAAATTGAAGAAAAGTAAATTATATCCTAGCAAATAAGACAGTGTTTCATTTCCAGTAGAATTGGAGGATAAAACCAGGCCTCCGCAGAAGTAGGTATATAAATAGGTATTTGAGATCCAATTAGATAAACAAACAAGTTACATTACGTTATTATGTGTGTACCTACCTACATCAAACCTTTAAAAAAGTAACTAAGTAGGTACCCATTTTTAAAACTTCTTAAGCATGTCCTTAATTTTAAGTGTACAGTGTCATATTCAACGAAAAAATGAACGTGTTTTTGTAAAAAACAACTCGCTTGCTACCTAGTTTTACAGTGCAATTAATGAATGAGTGTAAAATCAATTTAGTTAAATGCCACTATTATAAATTGAAATATACTTACTGATTTGGGTGCAGCTCCTATATTGATTACGTACTAGATACACAATTTTATATAGGTAAATAATGACATCACCAACACATTGTTTGGTTTTGCAACCCACTATGTAGTCAAACTCAAAAGCCGGCGTTATTATAATGATGTGCGACGAAGTAAACAAACAAAGAAACTGAGAAGCGCTTGTTCGTTTCGATTGCTTTGTGACACAAAATGGACCCTTATCACCTTCAAAATACAGATCAGTCTTGTCTAATAATCGTAAGATGTTAGGGCAGCGCCATCTAGTATTTAAACATAAACATATTCATTTGCGTCGCGGGCGCCGCGCGTCGCTTTGTGACACAAAATGGACCCTTATCACCTTCAAAATACAGATCAGTCTTGTCTAATAATCGTAAGATGTTAGGGCAGCGCCATCTAGTATTTAAACATAAACATATTCATTTGCGTCGCGGGCGCCGCGCGTCGTAAGCCCCATACCTATTGACCGTACGTGCATCCATTACTGCCACACTATATTGAACTTTATCACATGAGGAATACAGGTCAATTCCGTAAACGTTGTGGTACCGTCCTTGATCCGGAAAATGATTATTTTGAATAATTTTGTCAGTTGTAATGTAAGCATTAATAACAGCAACTTTATTTTTCATGCATGATTTACTTCATTTGATATCTTAATCCTTCAAGCGCCGTGATCTAGACAAAATATATAAAATCATTGTTCCTAGCTACCGGGGTCCCATGCGACGCGCGAAGGCTTAATCATATTATTATAAAGTATTATTAAAATAATGTGTAATTAATAATATTGCGATTCTAAAGTAAATACTCCCTTACATAGACAATTAATAATTTACACAAGACAAAAATTGTTAGAAAGAAAGTTAATAATATTGTATTCGACTGTACTCAATGTAATGTATGTAGAAGTTTACAATCAAATTTAATGGTTTTCTAGGTCAAAAGTCAAGCAAAAATTGGACTGATATTGGGCACTATTTCAAGCACAATTTTTTGAGACGTAAATTGTACCTATAGCTCGTTCGATATTCGCGCACTGAGGTGAGTATGCTGGGCGTAGAACCTACGCCCAGCATACTCACTGAACGAAGCCTATAACTCCGAAGTTATTCGAGCACTGTTTTTTCTTTTTGGGCACCGTTTGGCACTATTTGGGAACTATTTTTTGAAGTATGAATTATGTTTGAAGCGTATACAGATTCTCCGGACGGAGGTGAGTATGCTGGGCGAAACCTTCGTCCAGCATACTCATCGAACTATGGCTATAACTTCGCAAGTACAAGAGCACTATTTTTTTCCTTTGGGCACTATTTAGCACTATTTCAGAACAGTTTTTTGACATTCATGAAATATCAGGATTCCATGGTGAGTATGCTGGACGAAGGGACACTATTTTTTTTATACAACTCAATTCGATTTTGGTCAATACAATTTCAACCTTTAAATCCCGGCTAATGAGACACAATTAATTTTCTATTGTAATGGAACCGATAGGTTCCGCGCCGGATTTACCTGGTAAATCTAAATTGAACTAAAAATATATATGTTTATGTAACAGGTGCACCAGGTACTGGAGGCATCGCTAACCCTATCGCTGGCATCGACATCGTGTCAAAGGCGAAACAGTCACGCGGTGAGAAGAAGGCGCGCAAGATCATGAGCAAACTTGGACTTAAACCTGTGAGTATGCGCCTTTGTTGTGGACAGACCATTTTGTAACCGATCTTCAGTAACTCTGTAATGTAAGATCCCTCTCTGGTCGTGTTGGATTGCCGTCCCATCAGACTATGAGAGTGAAGGAAGCGAGAGTGCACCTGTTTGTGGACACACTTGTGCACTATAATATTTCCCGCGCCGAAGGTTAGACTCCATTAAGATTGGCCGCCTTGGTCGAAATACGGTCTGGAGGACTTATAGGCTAGGCAGGATAAGATACCTACCTAGACAGGATAGGTACCTACTTTCTTGTTTGTTGTTTTACTCAACTGCCCCAAAAGGAAGTTATATGTGTCTATTTATTTGGCACGCTCTGTAGCCTAAACAGCTTGATGGATTTTATCACACGTGAGGTGTTGATATATTTTTCTTAATGCTGTGACTCACTAGGCTATATAATATTTACATAATTATTGATGCTACAAATACAAAAACGGGGAGGGTTTAAAAAAATAAATTACATCAATATTGATATCAAATAAAAGCTAGTAATCAGTTAATTCCAAATATTTTGTTAATACAAAAAAAGCTTGAAATAAATCAAATGATTAAAAAGAAAAATAATTTATAATCTATAGAATTTGTCCACAACCCAAAGTGACATTCATTTGTTATATTATCAGACCACAATTTAATGATATGATTTCAACCACATGTGAGAAATAATTTTTTGGTTAACTATCAGTAATTAATGAACGAATTAGGCAAAATATGCACTTGAATGAGGAGTTGTGTATACCAGCCCAATTTACAGTAAATGAGAAATGATTTTATTTCTGCAAGTAGGTTTGTACAAACACTTTTACACGTCAATCATATTTTTAAAACTAGATGAGGTCTCGGCATTTCCTATCTGACTACTCTGAGAACAAAGGCCGAAACAAACTCGGAGGTTACAGTCTCTTTTAAAGACCAAACATAATCTTGATCAGATTATGTGAAGACCATGAAGATTGGTGTCTGAAAAGGTCTTATGCAGAAAGCACTACACAGATTGAGTGGACCTGACCAGTCAGTGCAAGTATTTGTCAGACATCATGCAGCTCAACTCAATACACTAGCTTCCGTCTTCTTGTAGAAACAATGGATGTGGCTTCATATTTCCGTTCCCTTGATCAGGAAAGATGTCATTTCAACAGGTTATAAATAAATTTTATCTTCCCAATTCCAGGTCCAAGGCGTAAACAGAGTCACAATCAGGAAGTCCAAAAACATCCTCTTCGTGATCAACTCCCCAGATGTATACAAGAACCCTCACTCGGACACTTACATCGTCTTCGGAGAGGCTAAGATTGAGGACCTGTCACAACAAGCTACCATGGCCGCTGCTGAGAGATTCAAGGCACCAGAGAGCGCTGCTGCTGGCAATGATGCTGCTGCTGCGGGCACGGTATGTTTTGGATGTCTTTTTAATAATTTTTAGGGTCATCTAGAATGCGCTGGAGCTTGAAAAAGTGTCTTTTTTTTTGTATGAATGAATAGTCTTGGAAAGAAAAGTATGACTGTTGTTTATCCTTTTTTATGATGATTGGCATAATATGATACATGCAAAATGCTTGTCATGACATGACGTACATAAGTAATAATT
This sequence comes from Polymixis lichenea, assembly GCA_949091785.1. Lineage (NCBI taxonomy): Eukaryota > Metazoa > Arthropoda > Insecta > Lepidoptera > Noctuidae > Polymixis > Polymixis lichenea. The sequence continues at coordinate 9,125,161 of OX420958.1, read as the reverse complement.
ATTGAAAATGAGAGTAATCGCAGAATGTGTTGAAATCATAATAAAATGCAACATGTTGATGATTCCAATTTCGTTGTTTGGACACTAATGATGATAACAAAAATAATACTTTTGATTTATTATGAAATCTACCTTGGCTGTGTCTGAAGTGTCCAAACGGTCTAAAACATCATTCATCATAAAAATAGTCAAAAACATTTTCAACAATCCTTATACTTATCCCAATTTCTTCACATTCTCCAGACGGTGGCCCCCATAGCGGAGGAAGAAGATGAGGAAGGCGTTGACGAGACCGGTGTGGACGAGAAGGATGTGGAGATAGTGATGTCCCAAGCCAACGTGTCGCGAGCGCGGGCTGTGCGCGCGCTCCGGAACAACCAATCGGATATCGTCAATGCTATCATGGTATGTACACATTGGCGCTTTACTTTGTGTAAATAAATCTCCAATGCTCTAAAAACGGTGGAAGAAAACATCTTGGGGAAGCCGGCATGTCCTAGAACAAATAAGTTCGGGATCATGTGGAGGATTAAGGCCCACTCTCTCTCACAGATATGAAGATTATATTGTGATTATGCTCTATGCAAAGGCTGCGATTGCTTGATTGAGAGTTATCTGAATTTATAGTATAAAACAAAGTTGCTTTTCGTGTCTGTATGCTTAGATCTTTTAAACTACGCAACGGATTTTGATGCGGTTTTCTTCAATAGACAGAGTGATTCAAGAGGAAGGTATATATGTTTAATACACTGACTTCCACACGGACGAAGCCACTGGCAAAAGCTAGTATTTTAATATAATAATATCACGATTTTGACAGGTGAGAGCTGTAATTTTTAATAAGGAACGCTCGTGAACGCGCTAATAACAGTGCTCACTTAATGACCTACCCCCCCCCCCCCTAACCTATTATCATATCAAATTTCGTCTTTTTATTAGCTGAAGATATGATACGACTCAAAACAGCAAAACTCATTTTTGACAGCGCTCACGGTGATATGTGTATTAGTATCACGCATGGTCGGCGTTATTGCAAGATGGCGCATGTCATGACGTCATTTATGACGATTCACGGGAAATCGTTATCGCGCTCACGTCAATTCGGACCGGGTGTGAGTGAGCACGCTCAAATCGATATTATCGCAACTCGGAACGTAGCCTAATACTAAATCTCTTATTTCTCTGTCTTGCAGGAGCTGACAATGTAAAGGTCTACAGTCAAGAGTATGTTAACTTCCTAGTTTTAAGTCTCCGGTAACATTCTCCTCACGAGTGGGAGTGAGATAGATGTAGTCGCCTTTCACTCGCACACTCGGAAGCTGAAGTATCCAAAGGCCGAGGTCGACGAAATGTTTTGTATGGTACGGGAATGTATATAAACTTAAGTACTTCAACTACAATAAAATTATGGTAATACAATTTTTGTCTTTTATTTACGTCTGTGTGACCATCGACTAAGTCCATCGACGATGAAACCGGGTCCGTCCGAAATTAGTTTAAACCTTCGGAATGAACACTACACCTGATTAATTAACTTTTTTAGACAGGTAAAAATACATTAGTTACTCCAATGGGCAATGGGCAATGGGCAACTGTCGAATCGTGTTTGTTATTAATTCTTAGGGTGAGCTCTATACTAATCGTTATGTCTGTAGGTGATACGGAATTTGAATCGCCTGTAACTTCGTATTTTGTTTTTAGGAGTAGACCTGTCAGGCAAGAAAAAGTTTCGTTGTCAAAATCCATAAAGCACAGCAAAATCAACCTATACAATCTGCTTCTAATTGTTGAGAATGTATAGGTGTTAGCTCAGCAGTGAGAAGAGAAACCGTCATGTCGCAGGAGGCTGCGGCAAGGGAGAGACAGATTCAGTCCCCATGATCCAGTTCCCATGATCCCCGGTCCAAGTGTGGGAAGGGAACACCGGGATGGTTTTAGTCAGTAAGAGTCTGACAGACCCCTCCGCCCCCGCACAACACCACACGACGGAGGATATGAATGAGGATTTTCCGCCCCGGAACAAAAAAAGGGGTGAGAAGACTGGGCTGAGGCTGTATTAATTAAAAGGCCTGGTACCTATATTGCCGTCTGATCTTTAAAAAAATAATCTTCCCAAACACGGACTTTTCTAGTTATAAAAAAAAACAGCTGTTTCCTAGAAAAGTGCAATACCTACGCGGTCAAATGTATGGAACAGGTGATTTTTGTCTTGTATAACCGACGAAAGATTTCTGCGCTGGGAACGTCTAGAATGATATGCTGAATTCATGGATACAGTTTACGCACTGGATAAAAACGTATCCTGTATAATATATATTACAATAAAATAATAACTAACTCAAAACTGCATATTGAATATTTTTGGAAAAAAAAATTGCTACGAAGTTTGCGAACGAGAATGCCGAAAATATAGTTTTTTGATTTATTGTAAAATTGGCGCAAAATCGGCTGAACAAATTTGTATGAAACTTGTATTAATCTGACTGAGCAGTCAATAGGTTAATTTGCGTTCCGTAGAAGGGCCTGCTCATGCAGACCGCGCGCATAGTGTTGGGTTCGATTCCCAGCGTGCTAATACACGGAGCTGCAGCTAAAGCATTTTTATATGTATAAAAGTGCGGTGTTAGGGCCATATCACACTAGCGGTTTGCGAGCGGCTGCGAGGCGGTGCGGGCGTGCAGCGAATGCGTCGCGAACACGCTGCGGCTGCACAGCGAAGACGTCGCGGACGCTTGGCAATTTCGCAACGTTTTCGTCGCGTGTTTGTAGCAAGTTAACGACGTACAATACACTCAGTAACAAAATGGATTCCGACGAGGAGACACTGATGTTGGCTTTGTTACTTCGAAGACGCCGGAGACGAAAACAACAGCATCGACGAATTTGGGAAGATCCATTATCTCTCTCTCCGCGTCCGCGGCGATCTCGTTGCGCGTCCGCAACGAATTCGCTGCGCATGCGCCGCGTGTTCGTTGCGCGCCCGCTCCGCTTTGAGGACGCTCGCAATCCGCTAGTATGATAAGACCCTTATTGCAGCAAAGCGTCGTGTTGCGAGTGTTGCGACCCGCTCTAATTTGTGCTAGCCTTTAGGCACCCGTCCCACCGCAACCGCCGGCCGCCGACATGAAAGCGTCTACAGCCCATTTTACCTGTTTTTGCGTCATTGTCTAAATCAAATTAATCTTTGTTTTCGTTACAATAAGGCTGCTTCTAGGTTGCTGCCAATAACGAGAAACGAACAAGATTGTAGGACTGTGTAAGTAAAAGAGATATTTAAACGAATAGTTGAGCTCCACTGTACCCGCATGGGATCAGCCAAGGGTACACAGGAAAAGAAGGGGACTAGTCACCCCGCCCTTTGGTCCGTCGCGGCGATCTATCAAAGAGTACGTATATCAGCCAGTTATTGCTGCTCGTTGTTCGCCAACTCGATGTAGTTGCTGGCTCTACTCGCGCTTCTCGTGGATGCGATAGTTAGCCCAAGAAATTCTAATTTCTTATTTTTTTTTTGTTAAAACCGACGCAAAATTTCTGTGCTAGGGGGTCAAGAATGATATGCTGAATTCATGGTTAGTTTGCGCACTGGATAAAAACTTATCCTGTATATTAATGGTGGAGCGATGATCTTCGCGGGTGATTGGTAACAGTTGAATGAGAGTTGCCGAGAATTGAGCTGAATGACGCGCAATAGGAGAGGCCTATTTCCAGCAGTGGACTGCTGAAGGCTCTGATGATGACGAAGGTATTATGAACTCGGGAGATGTAATTATGATTTTTATGATTTCAATAGTATAAATAAAAATAAATTTGTTACGGTCGCAAATCATGTTTAGATCAACTTAAAACGTAAAAGAAACTTATTATTACTTTCATTTATAATGTATAAATATCTGGATGACCGAGCTTTGTTCGGTTTTTTTTTTGTTTTGACGTTTTCTAAAAATTAAACGTAGCTAGATCGATTTATCGCCCCTGAAACCACCTGCATAGGTACTAAATTTCATGAAAATCGTTGAATCCGTTTCCGAGATTCCGATTATATATGTATATATACAAGAATTGCTCTTTTAAAGGTATCAGATGTGTTTCCATTGTTGTAAAACTTGATGCTGACCTGTAAATAGCAAAAAAAACGTACGAAAATTTGAACTTAGGGGGCTTACTCTTGATACTTTCGCCGCAAAGTATAAAATAAAAACCTACAAATAAATAAAACTCCAACAAGTAAATTAGCTTATTATTTTATTAGTGCAATAAGGCATCCATTACGTTTGGTATAACCGCTCGCATACAGTGAAATGCATCGACTTAATATGTAATTAAAATAATAACAAATTATTACTGCCAAGTCCGAGAGGCTTAGCTCAGCTAAGCGTGTGACAATATAGATATATTTTACTTTGAATGCTAATAATGATATATATTTTGTACTAGCTTTTGCCCGCGGCTCTACCCGCGTGGATGTCGGTTAAAAATAGTAGCCATATCTCCATATCCCAGGCTATATCTCGGCCAATTTTCATGACCATCGGTCCAGCGGTTTAGGCGTGAAAGCGTAACAGAGAGACACGAGTTACTTTTGCATTTATAATATTAATATGATAAAAGATCAGCCCTTTCCGAACTACAATGTTGGGGTTGGCTTCCAGTCTAGCCGGATGCAGCTGAATACCAGTATTTTACATGGAGGTTGCCTATCTGACCTCCATAACCCAGTCACTGGGTAACATGACAACGAGCTTCTGACTATCCATGACGATTGTTATTATAAATTTTTGCAAGACTTCCGGGCGTCATGCGCCGCTTTGTGAATATGACATGAAAAAATACCGTTCTATTCTATTTTTTATTATGGCAAGCAGAGCCGATGTCGACCATTCTACCAATGTTTAAAGTGAATTGGTAAAGCAAGTGCGCGTTGTTATAAATTAAATAAATTAGAACGATACAATTCTTCAATTGGACTTAAACAGGTCACTATTGATCTTGTGAAAAAAGAAATACAGTTATTAGCATTCAAAGTTCTAACAAATCTAACCCGTACAACGTTTATACACGTCAAAACGCATATTCACGCCATTTACATAGGAACGGGTTGGTTTTCACATTTTTGAGACAGATTTTATAGTAAGCTCTTCCCAGGATATCTAGCGAATCCGTCTAGCGTTGAAAGGTTAAAATAATAAAACAAGTAAATTCTAATAATGTGGTTCTATAGTACATATTATAAAATATGTACGTAAATTTGTGATTTCAATTCAATAAGTTTGTATCTGCTGTGTACTAGGTTTTTATTATTATCGAGCAAAACCCAGCAACACTTTAAAACTCCACATTTAAATAGATAATATCTATTTTACTAGTCCCTCACTTATGCACAAAGATATGCACCCATTACTAAAATATGTACTATTAATTAAAGCAATACCCTAATTGTGGTCAGGTCTTGCGTTAATTAAGTTACAGATTGTATAGTCGTTTTCGTTTATCATTGTGCATATGCAAAAAGACGTAAGTTAGGCGTGTTTTATTATAAAAGATCATAGATATAATAGTACATAAGAGTTACAATTTAATACTTTTAATCGATAGAGTCAGCTGGGGAGCGGACGTCGTCAATCTTGAGAATCATCTTCACGAGTTGTGTGGCGAGAGATATCTGTTGCTTCTTGGAGTGAAGTGATTCTATGACGTTCATCGTCTTCATGTCATTGGAACCTGAGAATGGAGACAACAGTGTTAACATGTGGCCGGTACCGGTCTTCTCGTGATATTTAATAAAAATCTTTATTGTAATTGTTCTAAAGTTTAAATCTGTACCTATTGATGCACACTTCAAATGGCTCATTGGCCGTTTCTGTGGTCTGCAAAGAGTCTAATATGTAACTTAGATGTTATTACATTATGAGTAGAAAGTTATTTGTGTACTAAATGCAAAAAAAAACCCGTGTATGGTATGTACAATCCATTAAAAACGTGTACGATCGGGGGACCCCGTCAGAAACAAAGTTCTTTGAGCAATACTCGCACGCAGACACGTATATAATCGAAACAGACACGAGAGAGTTCGTGAATTTAATACGTTTTATAACATTATATTATACAGAGCCTTCTATTATGCATTTTTAGAAGCTCTCCTGAAGTTGTCGCCATCTTGGATTTTAATTTTGACCTTGCTATCGGCTTTGGCACCCTCAAAAACCATGAAAACGACACCCATGACGAAAAATTCGAAAACTTTCCCACTATATTGGGAACGGCTTCCAGTCTAACCAGATGCAGGTGAATACCAGTATTTTACATAAAGCGACTTCCTACCCGACCTCCAAGACCCAGTTACTGGGTAATACGATATCCCTAGGTATGACTAATTGTCAGACTTTCGGGCTTCTGACGAGACGTACGGTCAAACATTTACAAATGATAGCTTGAACGACTTAACATCCTTTCTGAGGCACGGAGGGGTCTTGGTATGTAAAGATGGTCACCCATCCATGGTCCAACCGCGGAAAGCTTTGTTTAACCTGATTGATGGAACTGTGCGGCGGTTATTACACAGTCACAAGCCCACTGCCAGGCTGCCGTTAGTATGAAACTTATATTTACCATTGCCCATGCAGTCAATGCCCAGGTTGTAGTTGTTCTCGGATACCTGCCGCGACTTCACCTCAGACAGAGTATCGATGGGGGACAGACCGCTGTGGAAATTAAACAAAAAATTAATATACTAGAAGCCAACCATTTTTTTACACTGTACAAATACATGTGTTGTTATTAAACTGGCGAGTAGAACGTAGTATAGACACATCTCTGCTTAACCCTTCGAAGATTACAGGCATGATGTTATGTTATATTTATGTGGTGGTAATGTAGGTCGAGGGGGCATTATTTGCTACGGAACATAATTTAATTACTTTTGGAATATAAATATTAGAACCATTTTGCTCGTTAAGTTTAATTTAAGGGCGAATTTAATCAACGAAATTAATTAAAGAGCTGTATCGTCACTGTTGCTGCAGCATCAGCTGTTGAAAGCTCTGGAATTCGTCTTTTGTGCCATTGTAGGCGAGCCTATTTCTGTTATACAGCGAGCCATATTGACCTGTTCTCAGACAGCGCCAGGGGGATGGCCTCGAGCGCGTCGGCGAAGGCGCGGTAGGCGTACTGGTCCAGGGACGACACCTTGTCGGCCGCGCGCGCCACTGCCACGGAGCACGAGATCTCGGCCGCGCCGCCGCCGTACACCACGCGGGAGTCCTGTGGGAGGCACACGGGAATTAATATAGCAGTTTCAACAAGAAAATATAACAAAGTTTGACCAAATTGTCATTTGGTGTCGTAAAAATAAAAATTGTTGTGCTCTTCAACATCTGACGGCAGTGGTGTCGGTAGCAACGGCCGCGACTTCAGAGTTACAGGTCGTATGTTCGAAGCCAGACAGGTGTAAATGATTTCAAAACGGTGAAAGAAAACATAATGAGGAAACCGGCATGTCTTAGAACCAAAAATTCTAAGACATGTGACATCTACCAAGCTGCACTGCCCCGCGTGATGGATTATGGCCCACTCCCTCTCACAGAGCAAAGGCTTGTGTCCCATCAGTGGGCACATTATGGGCTGATTATGCATGATGGGATAGAATTTGTGTGACAGCAGATGTCATGAACGATTGTATCACAAAAACCTCCTTTAAAATAAAATACATGAATATCTCTTTAATATATTTTTAAAAGCCTAATTGTAGAGAATAATTTAAAAAAAAAGTAAGTTTGATTTAAAAAGGAATGCAAGAGTAGTTTTAAGTAGGTGAAAAAGTACTTTATAAAAATTAATTGAATGTTAATAGTTAAAAGTTTGTATTAAATGGATCTACGTCTGGCAACAAACTGCTATGCAGTTTGGCGGAGGTAAATGTAACCTGCGAAGAACAAAATTCTGTGAATAAACACTTTTTCATTTCATTTCATTTTTTTTATGAGGTTCACAGTGAACCAAGAGAGTGTATGGACACTCTCTTGGCTCTCTCTCTCTTCTCTCGTTTCTTTTCCATAGGTACCTACTACGCTTTGGAATGGGGAACTAAAATCAAAATATTGTATTTCACATAAACCTGCATGAGCTAGATGCACAGTTCCAATTTTTTGCTTCCTATGGAGAAGAGCCGGCAAGAAACTCCACGGTTACTTTTTTTAAATAATTGGCTTTTACAATGTTTTCAAATTACAGTGATAATAGGTATGGGAGGACAGTGCAGGCCTGTCAATAAGTATCATCAACATCTGTTAATGTTCATCTTTCTGACCGACTTTGAAAATTAAAAAGAGCCTGTCATTGGTTTATTAGAAATAAATGCTTTGAGCTCGACAGTTGCCGCCACAGATGTGCGGAATGCTGTGGAGATGGAAGTAAGAAGCTGTAAGCCATGCTGACCTGCACGAGACTGCGTACGATGCACAGCGCGTCGTGCACGGAGCGCTTGGCCTCCTCCACGATCATGCGGTTCCCGCCGCGCATCAGCACGGTCACTGCGCGGCTGTTGGAGCACTCTTCGATCACCAGCATCTCTTCCTTGGATGTGCCGAACGCTGTGGAGGAGATACAATTCAAATGTAATTTATTTTTCTACCTGCACGGTGATGTTGAAACACTGGACATGTGTCTGTAGTTTTTCGTAGCAAGAGAACTAAGGCCGAATTCATCATTTTGTAAAACAATTTAATTTTTGAGATATGTAAAATAAAATTTGTTCAAGCCCAATACCAATAGCTACACAAATAAGTAAATGCATACATAACATCACACTGTATCCCCAAAAACCTTTTGTAAAACTTTTTTTAGTTGACGCCGAGGCTTTTGGCTGCTTTGCATGTGTGCATTTTATGTATCTTATTGTTTTATGTTTGTTTTGTTTGGGCATAATAAAGAATTTTTCTTTCTTTTATATTAAAAATGAACTTACTAAGCTCCCGCACAAGTCCACAAGAGCCCAACTTGTCAGGAGTCAGCTCCTCAAACCGAGGCACGATGCGGCCTCCTGTAGCGATGGCAATCAGCTCCATCTCAGGACCTCCTACCCACCGCACGGCTGGCAGACCCTGGGACAGGAGAAGGTGGTTCGCCTCGTCGTCGAAGCCCCATTGACAGATGGCTAAAGTTGCGCCGGCGTCCTAGGAGAAAGAATTTAACAATTAAAAACAACAATAAAACAATTTTTTTTTTCTAATCTAGTCTTCGAACTTAATGTCTAAGAAGCTATCACATTTTTCTGCAAATACCGCTGTTTTTCTGGAACCAATTAAATGAAGACAGCACCTGCGAGGCAATGGTGGTCTAAAATTATAGATATTATATATTCATCTCCACAATGACACCATGAAAATTGTGTAGCCGTACGTTATCCCATAAATACGTTTTCAACACCACAATAATGGCATAAAATTTAAAAAAAATTGGGGTCTGAATGGGAGCCAATAAAGCTGCAAGAATAATCACAATAATCAACTGCACATGTTACCATCAAAATTATACACCGGGAAATTGTAATGGTTGTTTTCCCGCAGCGAAATGGTTTTGTATCGGTAATATAATGGTTTTATAAACAAATAAAATATTAGAAACAAAAAACGGTAGATTAACCTTTGTGAAAAATCACCACGTGCGAGAGTTTATTTGCTTTGAACATTTACGCATCGCTGTTCCCTTTGTCGGCGGCGCGTGCGATTCGAGTAGTACCTACAAGTTACCTCTAGTGTTACTATTGAGTAGTGTTTTATCCAGTTGATAAATATTTTTAAATTATTTTAAAACAAAAAAAAATATTTTTTTTTTACTTTTACTCTATACTTCGAAAGTACTCCATACGACAACTTGTTCTGCCGCGGGAAAACAACCATTAAAATTTATCTATGAAATTGTGGGTTTATTATTAGTACGTAGAGATTACAATTACAACACATTGGAAGGAGCTTCGTACAGAAAAAGTCTACCCCATTCCAATCCAGGTGTCGTGGGAATACCCAATAGTAACGCGTCCACAGCAAGATAATCTATGGCGGGAGCTGTATAAACCCCCTGACAATTTTATCGAACCATCTAAGAGTTTGCCGCCTGCGCACGCGCTACCATGGCCGACATGGAAATCTCTAAATAGACTTTGCACCCAAGTCAGCAAGAGCAAAGGCCATCTATACAGATAGGGGTTCACTGACTGCTCAGTCGAGCTATTCTGTAAAAATCTCACCATGCAAGCTTAAGGTGAATCTAGTCCACATTTTTTCCATATAAACTTCGGGAGTGTATTACTCCACTGTTCCACAATGTACATCAAAAATGAAACATGGTATGATTTTGTCTCATTATTAATATTTTCTGTACGGAAACAAAATACTAAAATAAAGAGCCATTAAAAGTTATGAGCCAACAAAGATTCGTTTTTCTTGCTAATTTAACCTAAGTTTGGGCGTGTTTAAGTAATAAAAGAAGTGTCAAATCTGAAAAACCAAGTCGGTACCGACAAAGCTCAAATATCGAAAAGTTCAATAAAATTTATTGGTCATTGATTTATGCAGTGGTTTTTTCATAAAACCCGATCTTCCGAAGGACTGGTCTTAATTTTTTACGCGCCTGTTATACTATAAATAATCCTGCATCTCACTCAATGATGTTGTGCGTGTAGACTAGCTTCTAACTGCTCATCACTGATACTACCTCTGTCGGACATGACTCCTGGTGAGACAGCGTGCTTTTTAGCCAGGCCCATCAGTGAGTTCCAGCCCGCGACTAGGTTCCCCTTAAGTGAAGTGAGCTTGGAGTGGGCTGTCAATAGTGTCCATCCCTAACATCAGCTGATCTATTTTGTTAAAATCTCACCGTGAGAACTTAGGTAAAGCGACCTTCGAGTAAGCTGTCATTCCATACAATGGTAGGGATTGTCACTGATAACAGCTCACTTTACCTAAGTTTTCAGTGTGATTTTACAGAATAGCACTACAGATCCCAAGTGCGTATGCGGCACCTCCTCCCATCCTGCGCCGCATGCCCTGTCGCCTGTACATTTGGTGATCTTATGACTGCGTCAGTGAGGGTGTTCGCGCAGCTGAATTTTGGGCCAAAGATGTTTGAACTCTTTGATATTGGTATGGTAAGCAGAAGAATTTCTTACCTTGACTCTGCGCACCATCTCCAAGAACTTTTCGTGCTCGTAGGCGCGCAGCTCGCGGTACTCTTCGGCGGAGCCAACGTGCAACTTATGCTTGGTCTTGGGCTTCGGGGGCTCGAACGGGCAGGTGAGGATGGCGAGTTTCACATCCTGGGTAAAAGATAATGACATTAGTAAATCATTTAGAAAGTAAAAGTATTTATTGTGACTCGCACAGGAAGATCACTTACTAAAATAAACACACAATGGTACAAAAATGATAAAAAAACAAATTTTTTGGAACTAAAAAAGAATAAAACAGAAAGTCCTGCACGTGGCCAAAAGGCTCCTACCTCAGCATGATGCTACAACATTTAAAAAGTGTCGCAGCGCTGGTATTCTTATAGAGCCCGAGCCATGTGATGTCACGGGCAGTTACAGCATAAATAAATAGCATAATATTTTTAATATTATAATATTTTGTCTTAAACATACTAAATTGATTTTTACCGACTTCAAAAAGCAGGAGGTTCTCAATTTGTCGGTCTGCTTTTTTTTGGACGTATCATCTGCTTAGCCTTTTTTCAACTATGTTGGGGTCGGCTTCCAGTCTAACCGGATGCAGCTGAATATCAGTATTTTACATGGAGCGACTGCCTATCTGACCTCCACAACCCAGTTACTGGGTAATACGATAACCCTTGGTAAGACTGGTTGTCAGACTTTGGGGCTTCTGACAACCCGTACCGAATGTCAAAGATCCACAAATGACAGCCGGAACCAACGGCTTAACGTGCTTTCCGAGGCACGGAGGGGTATTGGTATGTAAAGATGGTCACCCATCCACGGACCAACCGCGGCAAGCGTAGCTTAACCTGACCGATTGACCCAGCTATTGTTACTTAGCCACAAGCCCCTTTTTTTGTATGTATATTTCACGTTATCTCCGGCGATGCTGGATCGATTTGGATTTTTCTTTGATAGGGTATCTTTTTATAAAAGATGGTGTCCATTAATTACGTGAGGCGTTTAGGGGGGAGGGAGGGGGTCGAGTCGAATCTCACGCGGGGGAGGGATGGGATGGTCTCAAAGGCAAATATCATCAACGTAATTTATTTATTTTTTTCCGCAAAGAATAAATGTAATATTGCGAGGGTTAAATTAAGTAAATGTGTTTTTCCGCCAATATGGCTAAATGCTACAAATTAATATTTATCGCGGTTATGCGAACGCCACAGAGTAGCACAGTAGCTCCTCGACGATTAAACTGCCACCGGCCAGCCAAGCCAGCCAAACGCACTCCACAAATCCAACGCAAATAAGTACAGATTAATGTGTTTACACTAACAATACGCATTTTGAAATATCTCACGTGATTATGGGGCCGGGGGTGAGGGTCGAGCCAAATCTCACGACATCTCACCAGAGCAGGAGGGGGGGTCGAAAAATTTCCAAAATTGCCTCACGTAATTAATGAACGGCCCATATCGGTTTTCGTTGATTTGATTTGAACGAAAGGGCCATATAAATTTTATTAACTATGCTTGAGTAGTTTTATGATACGTTTTCAATGCACGTTGTGTCTCTAGATGATGTTCTAATATTCCGTCACTATTGTTTACATAGCAAGTAGTAGTATACGAATTGGTGACATGGACTACCGAAATTAAAGTCATTTTTCTCTTTATAGTGATTTCTTTTGGAAGTCGGTTCGTTTTTTTTTTTGCTTATTTTTTTATATTTTAATTTTAAATTTTTTTGCGGATCATGTGGTCTGCAATAAAGATTTTTATTTATTTATTTATTTTTATGGAAAAAATATTTTAGTTTGAAATTTTGCTGCATGTGACACTTTCCTTTGTATTTAATATTGAATAAACTCACCCTCAGCTTCTTGGGCATCTGCGGGTGGCTCATGGTCTTGTCGATGACCACTCCCTTCACAAGCATGGAGTCTTCCATGCGGCCCCCGACCTTGCCTTCTACTTTGATCAGCTCGAAGTTCACGTCGCGTTTCACTAAGTCTGCGACTGATAGGACGGCCTGGGAATGAAAGATAGTAGATTAGGTTTTTTTTCAGGGATACGGCTTGTTTTTGTCTTACAATGTCCATAGCATGTAAGAAAATATGTATCAGAATTTGAATGTTTTATGATGGACTAGCTATTGGCCGCGGGGCTTCGCCCACATAGATGTTGGACATTATCCCACGGAAACGTGCTACGGGGGAAAAGTAGCCTATGTGACTCCTAATACCATCAGCTGCCACTGAAAGTCCTGTCAAAATCGGTCCAGCGGTTTCTGACATTAGCCAGAAAAATAGTTTTTTGATGTAACTACTTACTTATAATTATAATTTCTTAAGCATTAAGTAAAAAGTTGTTATTTTGAAATTACATTACATACAGAACAGATACTTCAATTGTATTTGTTTGTACCTGATTTGATGACAGATCTATATCTATATATAGATCTGTCATCAAATCAGGTAAATTTGGTAAAGATCTGATGAAGAATTTTGTAAATTCTTCAAGATAAGGAAACTTTTCAATTTTGTTTCAACAGATCACAGGCAATTGCAGCAATGGTGTGTTCATGTCTATTTTTACAAACAAAACCGTAGTTTTAGCCAAAAAATTACACCTAGAAAGCTCATAATAACAAAAATTAAACTTACATCCACAGCAATCTCAGCCATCAACCGATGGCACTTGACCACCACCTTACTGCCCAGCGTTGTCATGGCAACCTTGATCAGGTGCTCCCTAGTATCTCTGTTCACAGGGAATGCTTCACTGATGCTGTCCAAATGAGCGAGTGCGGTGGCTGAGGCCATCTCGAAGCCGTCAGCCACACGGATAGGGTGGATACCCTTGTCCAGGAGGATGGCGGCCTGTTCCAACAGGGCACCTGTGTAGGACAAAATATTATGATGGAGAATTTGCTTTGGAAGGCCTCCCACAAGATGGACCGATGACCTGATGAAGGCCGCAGGAATCCGCTGAATGCGAGAAGCACAGAAGCGGTCAAAGTGGCGGTGCTTGAGGGAGGCCTATGTCCAATTCTTGAAGAAGGTTATTGGCTATTTAACATCACTCTACAACCCTTAAGAGTCAAGCAATAAGAAAAATAGTCGGAAAGAACTACCGTTCTTGCGAATACGAAGTAAGAGCGTGGTCGGGTGATGGGCGGCGACGCGGCCAGTGGGGGGCCAAAATTCCACTTCTGAATGTGGCTGTAATGGCTTGATAAAATGGAGCTGCCATAATCACCATATTGTTGTTGAATTGGTGATTACTAGGGATCGGATAATTAGATGTATATTTACCTAAAGTTAATTTTTAGATATGAAAAGTATGGAAGTGGCTTTTTCTAATTCAAATTCAAATATTTTATTTCAGATAAACATCCATATAATGTTAGTAGTAGTATAACATATTTTATAATATATGTTTTGGAAAAAAATACCCAGGATGCCAGGAATACTGGGAGAATGCATAACTAGGCAAGTGTATAGTATGGAACGACGACTACTAAATTAAACTATTCAGATGCATATTATTTTTAAAATGAATCCCGATGCAAATATGTGTATGTATGGACTAAGTCTGTAAAAGAAAGGATGGAATTAGTATTTTTACTTTTTCCGATACAACAGCACGTTCCATATTAGCCAACATCTCAACTTTGAGTGAATATGCATCCAAATATACGATCTCTGGTGATAACAGTTTCATGTTATTATTGGAACTGATAATTTGATTAAAGTCGTGGCACAAACCACATGATGGAACAGTACATTTAGTTCAAATCTTCTTGATGTAATCCTATGGTAAGTTGGTTGTTTTGAAACTACCACAAGTTGACTAGAAAAAAAAATGACTATTTAAAATTTAAATAGATTTGTGAGAAAATGCCCTTTGCATCTATGTTCTGGGTTTGGTTTCCCCACTTAGCCCTTCAAGCGTACCATTGTGCGTGACAACAAAGAGCATATTTTACTAAATATATTAGAAATTGCCAATTTCATGCAAAAATGTGTAACGGTAACATAAAAGATGGGAGGATGATCAGTCTCACAGTAGGTCCAAATTGGAGAAGAATTGCAAAAAAAACAATTAAATAGCAATGGAAATTGTTAGAGGACGGCATCCTCTAACAATTTCCATGCCTTTGTTTATGTATTTAATTGCTAAGAGGCAAACTGAACTCTGAGATACATAAACGAGTTTCAGGACGAAAAGGCCTTTTAATATCAGTATCTCAACTTACCAGCCAACACCACAACTCCAGTAGTTCCATCACCAATCTCATCATCCTGACTCTGTGCCAACTGCACCATCAGCTTGCCAATCTGATGTTCCACATCCATCAGCTTCAGGATGGTGGCTCCATCGTTGGTGACTGTCACGTCTCCGTCTGGGGAGACCATGAGCTTGTCAAGTCCACGGGGACCGAGGGAAGTGCGGAGGATCCCTGCAATTTGGCGGGCGGCTGAGATGTGTGACTGTGGAAGAGATAATTATATTAACTCACGCCTTTTTCCATGGAGGTAGGCAGAAACTACAGAATGCGAAGTGCTACCTTGCTCCTTACATACTGATTTTGCCTCATTTAAGTTCATTTATAGCATTTACTTGTATAAATGTTTGAAAAATTATGAAAAATTGCCATATCGCATTCACAGGAACAAGTTGTTGCCGAGTAGTGGCAACATTACCAATTTCATGTGGAAAATTAATTATCGTATATTTTTAAACACACTCATGAAAAAATATTTGTTCCGACTAGCTACCAAGTGACGCAAAGCACAAAGATCACAAACTTAACTAAAGAATTATAGAAAAAAAAAAAACAAAGTCCTGCTGGCAGGCCAAAAGGCTCCTATCTCAGCATGAGACCTCAAGAGGTGTCTTTTAGTTAAAGTTCAGACTTTGGAATGCAACATTTTTTTTTGTAATGATGAGTAATTTTCTGACAATGCTAATATTTCGATACTGTATTATTTCAGCAGGATAAGTTAATGTTTCGTAGATTCCTTGTCATAGTTGTAATTCTGATTTTATGACAAGCCCAACCCCATTTAATTTCTTTACAAGGAGGTCTGCGTTCCAGAAGTGGGAATATTATCCTTCATAAGCTAAGTTTAAAAGTTTTATTTTTTATGAGAACTTCTTTGGATTCTTTAGATATGCCCTCGGCTTTTAGGCAGACTCATTTAGTCTGATAACAATAGAAAAGTAATTGTGTTTATTACTTAACACTTGAAGGTTTGCCAGAGGCTCATCAGGGTAATCATAAAGAATAAACAAACAAAGTGCTGTTACCTTTTTAATTGAAAGATTATGACTAATTAATTAGGCAGACCATGATACATATGTAACCTGTTATTCCTTTGACATTTTATCCAAGGCATGTTTTGATAAGATGTGGTTTAGTTCTATAAAACTTGTACAAAAGATGATCAAATTACTTTAAACAAAGAATTGATAGGTTAACTTACAATGGAATGACTGACAATGAAAAAATAAAAATAAGTTACTATTTGAAGAGAATTTAACTTAAAACTTCTATTTTTCACCCTAACAGTGGTTTATATTGGGACTTAGAGGCATTTGAGGATAATAGGGAGCTAATATCTTGATAAAAATCGTACAGGTTGCCCGATTTGGAATCATGTGATTCACAACACCCGATTCTAAGAATGTATGTAACTTTATAAAATTGCATTAAATCATAAACTTACGAGTCTAACCCGATTATGGCCGGGATGAATTACAATTTTAATGCAAGTTTTATTCATAAAATCGCATTTTTATTAATCATTCTCGATTATTCGAAGTTGTATTGACAAGTATAGGTTATACATTTATTAGACATTATTTCTGAAGTAATTTATTTATCTGTTGTTGTGAGAGTGCTAGAAGAAGTCAGCAAGACCCTAAAATAGACTTTGCAGTTGTTATTGTATTAGGAAAAGTAGAAAGATCGAAATAAATTACCTTCAAAGCATCGTTACCGGTGAGCCGTTTCTGCCTATCTTGGTCCCTTAAAATGATAAATGGACGACCATACTCGTCGAAGGCTACCGCTCCGGGGAACAGAGCCATTTTTTATTATAATATCACTTCACAAACTCAAGATGAAAGCAGATTTAGTTTCATAGATTCCACCAAAAACCGAAACAAAAATCAAATGACAGTTCTACTGTTCTATAAATTGAATTTGACAATTCACTGCATGACCACAGACTATTGTGGAATATTCTGTTTCACGCAATCAAAATCAAACTTATGGTAAGTTAGAAGTTGCCGTGGCTTGCGGAAGCCCGGTATGAGCTAGATACGTACTCTGGAGCTAGTAGTTTGCTGTGCCCTAACAGGGTCTACAACGGCTCCTAGCTCTACGCCGTTTGTTAACATCTTTGTTTTTTCTTTGTGGATCGCAATTAAATGAATAGATAATACACTATTGACTATACTGTTGACTGGTAGAAAAGAAATAGTGGCTTGGCTTCTGAGATACAAGTATCTTTTTACCTAGTTTAGGAGCCAGCTGTTCAACCTGTTTTTGTCCACCACTTGTACAATCATGTTTATCTATTCTGTTAGTGTATGACTATACCTAAGTGTTTCTCTTTGCAATAGAGTTGTATTTATTAAAAAAAAAAATAGTCCGTCAATTTTTGTGAATTACACATACAGTACTCCAGTATATAATAATGTACTCTGTGGAGTACTCGCAGGTCAACCTAGGGGTTGGCGGCTGCTTGATCGGGATTGTCTGTGGCTGTGCCTTTATAAATTAAGGCCTTCAGTCAGGCCTAAAAACTAAGCGACTACACGCTATGGGCAACCTCTATGTATCTACCCCTCCCTGATACGGACCTCAGCTTAAGGCGTCGTTGGAAGACGACAGCAAGGGACCGGCTTGATCGAAATGAAAATCGTCCATCACCCCGGACAGAATAGCTGCTTCTCTTATTCAGAACTTGGTCCTAGGAAAACCTATGGTCTCGACTAATTCGACTCCCAGTTGCTCGAAGACGGCTCTGATGGTTCTCAGGTTGCAAAATTACGTAGGTACCTGTACCTGTTAAAGTTAGGAGGCGAGGGTATAGGAAAACAGTTATTATGAGAAACGACAAAAAGTATATTATATCTTAGTATAAAAACGAATGAAACGTATGACTTCCATCAACGGTAAGTATTGCTAAGCAACACAACCTTATCATAATAATAACAATAAGGAGTATGCATTCCTCAACATCCACCCCTGTTGATGATAATGCCAGCCATCTTCTTTAGCATTTCAAGTCTGGGCCCATATAACGGTTGTGTTAACATGTCAGCTATCTGTCTGGTTGCTGGCATATGGCTGATTACCATGCTTCCATCTTGTAAGCATTCTCTAACGAAGAAAGATCTTATACTGATGTGTTTTGTCTTCTGGTTAAATTCTGTAGGTTTTTTCGCCAGCGTTATTGCACTTTCATTGTTTGTTAACACCTAAAGTCGCAGAGCAGTTAGCACCAGTAAGATCTTTTAATATCTTCTGTAACCATATTATCTCTTTGGCGGTTTCGCTGGCTGCTATAATTTCCGCCTCTGTTGACGATATTGCAACGGTGCTCTGCCGTTTGCTATACCAAGAAACAGCAACTCCAGCGTAAATACAGAGAATGCCTGATGTAGATCGCGCAGTTTCCATATTACCACCATGATCTGCATCGATATAACATTCCAAACTATGAACATGATCTGTCCTGTAACATATACCTTCATTCATAGTTCCTTTTAGGTATCGCATAATTCATTTCGCGACACAACGCTAACTGTATAGGCAATACCAGGCCTTGTGCTTGTCATCAAATAGGATAAGGCACCAACAGCTTCACGGTATGGAAATGTCTTCGTAGTAGATTCCTCAATCTGAGTATTGTTTGCCTTTAAAATTGATGTTGTCACTGGCTTGTATTCGTCCATACCAAATCTCTCCAACAACCTAGTGACATATGCTTTCTGATACAGGAAAATGGAACCATCAGAGTACCTTTTTATCTCTATTCCTAGAAAGTAGCTTGCGGGTTTTACTGTTGTCTTAAAATATGCTTTCAATTCATTCAGGAAACAGATAGCCATTTTCTAGCTGGTATATGCCAACAGACCGTTGTCAACATACAGGGCCAGAATCATTTTCTCCTTTCCATGTCTTCTTACAAACAAACACGGGTCAGAATTACTCTACTTGAATCCTGCCTTTACGATGTAGTCTGTGATGCATCTGTTCCAGCAGAGTGGGGCTTGTTTTAGTCCATACAAGCTCTTCTGTAACTTGAAGACATACCTCTCGTCAGCATAACCTTCAGGCGGTTTCATGTAAATCTCCTCGTCTAACGTGCCATAAAGGAAGGCTGTAGACACATGCATCGAATTTTGATAGCTTGAGTTTCTCCCTTGCAGCTACGCTCAAGACGGCTCTTATCGTGCTGCTTTTAGCAACTGGACTAAAAATGTCCTGGAAATCAATACCTTCATAACCAATAAGTATCCCTTTTTGTGCAGTTTCTTGTGTTTAGCTTTAGGAACATGGCATACCAGGCGCAACCAAGTATTCTAAGATGTTTCAACTCATGTCGAGACTTGCTTGGCACGTTCGTTGGACCTGCACGATTCAACACGTAAACTGTCGCATTTACTATCTCTGCCCACAAGCCATCAGGAATTTTATCATGTACATGCATGATGGCGCGTGCGGCTTCTACTACCGTCTGATTTTCACGCTCTACGCAGCCTGCTTGCTCTGGGGTGTGGGGCATTGTGAATCTTTGCTTAATTCCGTTTTCAGTTAGGATATTTTTTAATTCCGCGATAACAAATTCTCGTCCGTTGTCACTTAACATTTCTTTAATGACATATTTAATGACTGCTTTAGCTTCATTTAAGAATATCTTAAACTTTGAAGCTGCTTCAGACTTTTGTCGAAGAAAATAGATGTGACGATAACGTGTGAAATCGTCCTTGAACAGAATGTAATATCGAAACTTCGAAATCGAATACGAAAATGGTCCGCATAAATCTGAACGGATTAGTTCTCCAGATTTAGTGGCGCCAGCTAACCCTTGTTCCAAAGGAATGCCTTTGCGCCTTTCCATAGACAACCTTCACAAATGTCGTATTGGTTGTTCTCTATTTTTAATCCTAGCTCGTTTTCCATGACCTGACAAACATGTATTTTGTTCTGATGTACCAGCCTTTCATGGTATACCTGTAAAGGGTTTGTCAGTAATTGGTTGACTTCCTGATTTTTAGGCGCGACATATTTCAACTCCAGCTTGAATAGTCCCCCTTTAACCGTTCTAGTTCCAATTTCTTTTGCTTCTCCATTTACTTTTACTGCACATTGCTTAGGTTTAGACTCGAACGTACTTGTTCATCAAGTTATCATGCACAGACAGCATTCCGAATATGTTTTCTTTGGGACATACCAAACGTCTTTCAAAAGTATTTGCTCCACTTTTCCATTAGCGACTCTAATGGAAAAATGAAAATCGAAAGGAAAAATCGGCTTCAACTCTAATGTGGCCTATACCAATTGCTTTAATGGTTTTTCCGTTCGCCGCAGTCACCGTATGTGTTTCTTTTAAGTGTTCGAAGCTCTTGAAAAAGTTACCTCTTTTAGTAACATGACTTGTCGCTCCGTTATCAATGTACCAGTTACCTTTATCTATTGGCAATCCATTCTCAATAGGTAACACAGTCATATTTACAGACTCATTTGGGTTTTGTCTAGCGTTTGACGGCTTTGGCGGTTTATGATCTTTTATCCATTTTTCGCATTTCCGCACAACATGACCAGCTTCTCCGCAATCATTTTACATTTGAAAACTGTACTCTTCGTCGTATTCCGTGTCTTCACGACTAATACTTCCTCGGTATCTCCCATTAATATTATTATACTCTTTGATTCCCCGTTTCTTCTCTAGTAGTCAATGCTTTTTCATAAGCGCTCAGTTGCGACGTCAGATTCTCCCTATGTAAAATGTACTCTGTGGTCAGATTCTCCACTGTCCGATCCTTTTTGTTATTAAAACGCAGTTATGTGCTTTCTTATGTCATGTCATGTTCAGGATCTTTTTTATAATCAAATAATTTCAAACAGAGATCGTAACTTTTGTCTTCGCTACTTCCACTGTATAGGCGTTCTAGTTCGTCCCATACCTCTTTTGCGCTTTTGTAACGCATGACTTGCTCCAGTTACTCGTCTGCCATATTCGTTGTCATCAGATACAATCAATCTTTATAAATTGTTGTAAATTGTTCCCATATTTTACTTTAGCAGCAGCATCAGCAGTCTTTGCTAGTTCTCAGGACTTGATTATTTTTCCTTCTAAAATTTGTTCGGCTCCAGGCTGAAGGCTCTGCATACGGTTTCGATCCTATATCTCCAGTGCTTGTAGTCGTTTCCGTTTAGGTGCACTATTTGTACCTTTCGAGGCTTCAGCTAAAGCCTTATCCATTTTCGATGGATTTGTCTTTCTGGCAGAATAATTTTATTTTTCTTTCTTATTCTTTCCTACTAGGAAAAATCTTTTCGTTACCCGACTCGTAGTCACACCAGATTATCACACCAGTGTGAGAAACAGGATTTTCATTCTTGTTTGTCACACCACTGATTTTTTCACACCATATTCTTAACTAGTGCTGTCCTAGCTATCCTATTAGGGCATGCTCCCGGGAGATCCCGGTCTCGGTATTTTCGAGACCGAGATCTCCCGCTCGCAAACACGCTCTGATCATGTTAAAGTTAGGTGGCGATTTGGCGAAGGTATAGGAAAACAGTTATTATGAGAAACGAGAAAAAGTATATCGATAGCTCATTATTAAAGACGAATTACACTGATGACTTTCATCAATGGTAAGTATTGCTAGGCAATACCATTGTGTAATAATAAGGAGTATGCATTCCTCAACAGCACCATAATTGAGTAACACTATCATAATCTGAATAATTTTGAGATGGTTATTGCTAATCGATTCTTTCATATGTTCGAAAAAATAGTCTGCTTTAAGCAAGTTGCTTTAAGCAACGTCATGAATGATGTGGAACTGTCAAAATGAAAGCGATTCCTAACGATAGTAAATTACGAAATTACCTACCCTGTGGGCTTGGAAGTGACCCCCCATGGAACTAATGACCGGAGGCAATCGATTTTCATTACACTGGATCGCATTTCTGTACCTGTAGCAGCCTGATAAAGATTGTGGACTCAGCATTTGAGACCGACTGCCACACAAGTAGTTCGGCGTAAGGCTAGGAGAGTACTCCTTACATTAATTGAAAAACATATCGTATAATATAATTTATTTTAAAATAACAGCATAATTATTATTTAGTTGAATATTTAGCGACACACGGTTCTCCAAGAAGGTGGTTTAGCATTTTCATAGATAGCAGCAAAAACTAATAATAAACCAGCCATGCACAATACAAGAGTAACGACATACAAAACTCTATCACAAAATCCTCCTTTCAAAAACACAGGGCGTCCATCAGCGCATTGAAAATCTTGCTGTAATTTCTTCAATTTAATTAAGCTTCTCTTTTGAAACAGAGCCGGCATTGTTGAAATGGCTCGGCCCTGCCTTAAATATTTTGCAATAATTCTGAGTAACATAATAGTAAGTTGATCCGTTCGGAATTAGTCTGTTTAATCGAATGACTTTGACATTTGACTTTTAAAAGGTTGTTCTTTTTTCGAACTCTTAAATTTCTGAGTGGCCTGTTGTATTTTATTTTTATTGAAACTTGACGCTCTTGTTTTTTATAGCACCTTATTAGTAAAAGTCAAGACCTAAAATAAAAAGCCGGCCTATTAAGGGGAACCTAGTCGCGGGCTCGAACTCACTGGTGGGCCTGGCTAAAATGCACGCTGTCTCATTAGGCATCGTGTCCGACAGAGGTAGTATCAGTGATGAGCAGTTAGACGCTAGTCTACACGCTCAACATTCTTGAGTGAGATGCAGGATCATTTATAGTACAACAGGCGCGTAAAAAATTAGGAACAATCCTTCGGAAGATCGGGTTTTATGAAAAAACCACTGCATAAATCAATGACCAATAAAGTTTATTGAACTTTTCGATATTTGAGCTTTGTCGGTACCGACTTGGTTTTTCAGATTTTACACTTCTTTTATTACTTAAACACGCCCAAAGTTAGGTTAAATTAGCAAGAAAAACTAATCTTTGTTGGCTCCTAACTTTTTAATGGCTTTTTATTTTCGTATTCTGTTTCCGTACAGACAATATTAATAATGAGACAAAACCATACCATGTTTAATTTTTTATGTACATTGTCGAACAGTGGAGTAAAACACTCCCGAAGTTTGTATGGGAAAAATGTGGACTAGGTTCACCTTAAAGATCTATGTGAGCCACAGAGTGTGATGCCTGCTACACATGTGCTACACAAGCGATTTCAGACTGAGCAGATAAATCGAACGTTCCTAGTGTCTCCATACGCCTCCGATATCGGCGTCGATCGTCAGTTCTCCGCAGAAGCTCACGCAAGAAACGTGTCATCCACGGTGGAAGATGATGACGCACTTGCGATACTAGGCCTGGTTATGTGTTTAAAGAAAAAAAGGCGCGGAGTGTATGGTGTAAAAGCTCATGAAAAGGAAGCTATCTTCTCATACCAACTTATTAAATGAGTTGAAATTCGTTCCGAAAGATTCGCCAAAGAAAGTCTGGTCAGGTTATCACCGAGAGACGGAACAGACTCAGCGGCAAAACGGCGGCAATGCTGCTATTTTTAAATTACATCATGTAATTTTCTTTCTTGTTAATTGTTTTTTATATTTCATTTGTCGTACCTACGCTGTTTGCTTAATTTGAGACAAATTTTATTCGACTTCTCAACTACGATAGGTTTGTTGCAGTCATGCATGTCTCAGTAATATGATATTTTCCCATATTATCCCTCATACTTCTAAGCTCAGCTCGAAAGCCTCGTAAGTGTTTTGTGTTAATAGTTCAAATGAGGTGGGACACTGTTACATTATTAGGACAATATCCCATTAATGTGACATTGTCCCACCTCATTTGAAGTGGTACAACCTCGCCAAGCTGAATGAGTTACTCATACAAACTCATCGAAATTGCTTGTCCTACCAAACACAAGCACGTGCGTACACAAGCGAGCTCCGTGAAGTACTGCCGAAATGAGCGATCGCCAGTTCGCCACCCACTAGTGATGGCAATTAATGCGATTTCGCATAAATTTCATTAGCATGTGAATTCATGAGTCTTAGCATGCTAAATGCTATTGATATGCTATTTGCTAATAAGACGATAATATGAATTTTGTTAATATGCGAATTAAAGAGTGAGGTCTCCCAGCGAGCGTTTTTAACAATTTTAAACCTTTTATAGTTTAAGGTTGTATGAAATTTTCTTCATACTTTATTCAGGCTTAGGACTGGCAGTAAAATGTTCTAAACGGGCGTATTTATAAGTTCATTTGATCATATTTACATGATTTAGTTTTGTATTGTACACATAAAAGTGTACATACACTTTTATACACAGCCAGTTCTCACTACTTTTGACTACCTCCTATTATTTACAGTTAGGTAATGAGTTCTCAGTTTTACACTGGGTATTTTCTATTGTAAGTACAATATTAGGCGTAAGACGAAAAAATATAATTATTGTTTATACGTAAACTAAACTTTTACCATCACATGCCAAAACGTACTGAACTTTGACTTATTTGACAATAAACGAAGCGAACCACGCGCGTGCCGCACAAATTATTATTTAAAAAAAACGCATTCATTCAATATACGTTCGTAAGTACGAGCTAATCAAAGACAATATGATAATAATTGCTTAATCTCATTCTTCGCAACATCTGCTAAATTGCTAATAATTTCACTTGCGAACGACGTCAGGGTCACGTGAAACAAATAGATTTAGTGTTCCCGCCTTCCCGCGGGTGCGACGAAGAGCGCACACTGCCGCTGCGTGCGTCGACGCGTATGATAGCTGTGAAGTACGAAGCGATGAAAATTCACACTTCACAGAATTTCGCAACTACATTTCATTTGCTAAATGCTAAATGAGCATTCACATGCTAACAATGAATGCGAATGCTAATTAATCCATCACTACCACCCACACGCGACGATAAAACTGCAAACGCAATCGACAAAGATTTATCTAACGTAAATTGCAACTGCCACCGAATGATCATCTGCAACGATTTTTCATACACACGATTGATAAAACTGCGCAAATCGGTTTACATAACATATTAATCGCTACGATGTACCGTGTGTAGCAGGCATGAGGTTGCGAGTACTCAGGTTACTGGATGGTTTTATTTCGAATTGTTGTAACGCAAGAGCAGCAAAGCTATTCACAACCTTTCGATACGTTGCGATGCCAAATCAATGTTATCAAAAGTCTTTTAGAGGCTTTTCCCGAACAAAACCAGAAAATGTTGTCAGTTGCAATAAAATAAACGACCCCCATTGTTCCGAAAGCTATTTGCTGTCATGATTAAAAACTAACATTTTCGATTCCACAGCTTGTCGTGATTGTGAATTGAAATGCAGACCGTAAAGTGTGCTGACATTTTCAGATACATTGGGAGCCAGTAGCCACTGTTGGTAACACCCAAAAATGCCCTATGAAGAGTTTTGTCTATTGCTCACTTGGCAAGATCTTAGGCCTTGTTAGTATTCGTAAGAGGGTGCTCCTATCGGCGAGTTGGCTAAGCCAAGCTGCCCTAAAAAAACGTAAATAAGAACTGCGGAATACACAATAATATGATTATATTGCTATCATTGTAATTAATACATAATTATTCATAAAACAGGGATCTTAAAGTGCTAGCCTTCACAATTTCACTTTTCTTAATGTCCACACTGTCCGATCGATGCGTGACTTTTACCGAGCGAGGAATCTTATTCTGAAGACTTCCGCGCTCGTTTTCGCCGCTAAATATCGAATCTTTCGAACGCTAAAGACTTCCCTTCTTCTTCATATTCTTCTTTCGTAACACAGAAGGAATAGAAATCCGGATCCCTAAATATTTGCTTCCCGCCTTCCCAAGCATATGTTAAAGGATTGTCTGGTTTCGTAACGTTGACCTCGAAATGATCTAGGGCAAAAGAACGAACTTCGTTGTACACTCTGTCCCGAAAACCAGGAAACATGGCATTTCCGCCATACAAAACGATATTTTCTAACAAACTTTCAGTATGTTCTGCAGGACAACAGCTGATTGAATGCATTATGGCTTCTGGTATACCCATCTGTGGGATTCCCACGTCTGATGGATGGAAAAGCAGCTCTGGAATGGCGAATCTTTCGTTGCTCAGTCGGAGAGTTTGTTGTTCCAAGTCTTCGTCAGGTTTCACGATGTCTCGGAGGTAACCACGACGGATGGACGTGTAGTCTGGTAAAACGTAGTCTTTGACTATCGTGTTTTCTGGACCTGTAAAAAGATTAAAGTATTTAAGCATAAGAAGTCATTCCACATTGAATTTGAATGTAATATGCTAAAGTCTCAGTAATACAAGGATTCAAATTTTTACGTTCCATGAGTCACACGCGTTCCAGTACCACAAAACATTAGACGACAGCACGAAAGCGCTATATATCGCTAAAATAATATATAACCCGACCAAGTGAAATTTCTCGTTAGTTTCGTATTATACATATTATGTCACTTTGAGTTGATTGAGTTTGGGATTATTTGTTGTTGATTGAATTGTCGCTGCGTAACTTGGTAGAAGTTCTTTATTTACAAAATTTCTAGGTTCTCGTGACGGGGACTTTATAAGAGTAGGAGAAGACCAAAGAAACGATGGATGGAATGTGTGATGATGGTATGGTTAGAAAGAGGGTGACTATGTAGATGACGACTAGTAGAGAAGTATGACACCAAATAGATGGGGATAAAAGGGCAGGACAATCCAGTCACACTGCATCTCATCGGAGTACCACCTGACCAAGTTGTACCGGCAGGGGGCAACGTGGCTTCTTAGTCGATTAAGAGATTTCCAGGTGAGCCATGGCAGTTGGTGGCCCACTGGAAGCTTTTCTGCAGACTCAACATAGTAAGCTGGAGGGGGGGTGTTTGAGAAGCCACAGTATCAATCGCGCCGCACTAGAGCTACCGTCAGAGAGTGGAATGGTCGACTGGAGAAAGCTGTTACGCTTCTTCAGTCTACTCCTCGGCTTCGTTATGTTATAGAGTAAACGCCGTTTGTCTGGAGAATGATGAAGTCATTCCAGATTGTGCAATGGTTCGGTAAACGTTATACAGGATAAATTTTTAACCAGTACGCAAACTGTACCCATGAATTCAGCATATCATTCTGGACCCCGTAGCGCAGAAATTTTTCGTCGGTTATACAAAAAGAAATCAGATGTTCCATACATTTTGACTGCGTAGATATTGCACTTTTCTATGATACAGCTGATATTTTTTGGTATAACTGACGAAAAATTTCTGCGCTGGGGGGGTCTAGAATGATACGCTGAATTCTTGGTTACAGTTTGCGTACTGGTTGAAAAACTTATCCTGTATACAACATAGATAAAGCAAGCACCTTCATCATCATCGAAAAAATCATAGCCATCTATTGGAGGAATCCCAAGTAGGTTAAGGTGGGTTTGATAGTTTGAATTGTATATACATTAAGTCATCATCTGCATAGCCTTTGTCAAACTATGTATGTTGGGGTCGGCTTCCAGTCTAACCGGATGCAGCTGAGTACCAGTATTTTACATGGAGCGACTGCCTATCTGACTTCCACCACCCATTTGCTGGGTAATACGATATTCCTTAATAAAACTGGTAGGAGTTTCGGGCTTCTGACGATCCGTAACGACTCTCAAAGATCTAGGAATTATATCCAGGACCAATGGCATAACGTGCTCTCCGAGGCACGTAAAAATGGTCACCTATCCACGGGCCAACCGCCGCATGCGTAGCTTAACCAGGTCAATCGACCCATGCGGCTGTTTTTTAATAGCCACAACCCTCCCATGTACACACGGCTACACATCAAGCTATACAGTTCCAGTATAAGCTGATCTCGCATTAAATAGGGTTTCCATACAGTGCGCGATCAGCGTAAACTGGAAATGTATAGCTTGATGTGTAGCCGTGTGTACATTATGTTCGTTTCTATTTTTACCGTTTAGCTTTAGATGAATTATTTAAACAAATGTTACCGGATGACGCGAGGATTCGGATGTAGGGGTACTTTGAAACCGCATAAAAGATTTGGAAACTCATTGGTTTCGTTGATGATAGGAGCCAAGCTGCGTGTTCTTGAATTATTTTGCCATATCATATGGAACATGAATATTACGCAACACTATCACATTCGGGAGAAAAGCAGCAAGGATTTTCGCCAGTTTTAGTTTGCACCCCCGACTGATGGTACGTGCTACGGTGCTAACGTGCTTAAATATACTCTGAGCTGTGCCTTCCTCCACGCTGCTGGGCGCCGCTGAAGGCACTTGTATACAAAGTATACAGTACATGTAAAGACTTCAACACACTATGCCGTCGGGCATCCTGACCACAAAACCCGCGGGTATTTTAAACAGGTTAAACCAGGCTCGTTATTGCGGCAGGCCTGCAGGTACTGCAGGCTTGCCACAAAAACGAGCAACCTGTATGGCCAACGGGTTATGCAGGCGGGTTGCATGCACAGTTCGCTTCCGGCATTCACGTGATAGTCTTTTTGCATTCTCCAAAAACAAATTAAAATGATGTTTAATTGGGATAACGAACATGTGTTACTTCTTATAAAAAAAATCACGATTAATAACTAGAAACAGACTGCACACCACTAGCGTTCTGAACGGCTGTTGCAACTGAAATTATGCTCTGCGGCAAGTGCCAGTTTCTGCGGCAAGTGCTGGTGGCATACCCATACAGCAAAATCTGCCGGCTGTGCCCTGCCACAGTATACAGGAGCCTTTACTTGAGCATGCCTGAAAGCAACTCGCACAGAAACCTGGAATCCCTGCCCCTGCATGAGTAGCGGCACAGACACACAGTGATGAGTCGCTGTTCTCCCATACGTTTTTATGAGGTGGCTTTTCTATCTATAGGTTCGACATCCTTGGATATTGTAATTCCTGTTTCCGTAAAAACTATTTAAATGAATGTGTAGCATTTGTTTTTACAATACATTTGCACTTAATTGTAGCTGGAATTTGACTATCCAATCATATCTGCTTACTCACTAAGTCATCCTCATCTATCTACCCTCTATTTTGACAAAAAAAATGTTAAATTAAGCAACATAATTAAAAATACAAAATCTCACCTTTCTTCCTAGCAATCTCCATATCTCTCAAAAAGTCTTGCGATACAAAACATGAATCCTCCTTCGCTTGATTAATGACATACGTCTCATCCATAACATTCAGCTGTCTATATGACGTGACCTCCTTCAAATGATTAGTCAGTACTTTACCACCTACATCTATTCTTCGTATAGCATCCCGGTACTTCTTTCCATTAATATAAGGAACTATGTTAGTAAAACTATAACCAGTGTCTACTACAAGTGTACATTTATTCTTATGATCTTTACGGTACTTGTATTCAGCTAAATCTGTAGCATTTATACGTAGTAAGGAAGTACATTCGTATTCTTCAAAGAATATTTCGGTTACCGCTTCCTGAATGGACGCGAAATTAAACAATGGCTCAGTTATAATCAGAGGTGTGTCGCTAAAGTTGACAGGACAGCATTCCTTGCTAAACATGTAGTCCCAAACGGTTTTTTGAGTATCCCAGTTGATTAAAAAACCTTTTTGGAAAGGTAGGATGTAAAAAAGACCAGACGCGTCTCGACAATCATCTATCTGTGAGCCTATGAATGCACGTCGTCTTTCTGACTTCGCTTTCATGATGCAGTTGGGGACCACTTTTGGCTCCTTGTTGGAGAACCCCACTTTTGCTGAGTAGCCCCCATTGTCCAGGATATAACATGATGTTTCGCTCATTTCTGTTTTAGGTTACCGGTGGAAAGTAGCTAACTGGAAAGTTCTATTACATTAAAAAATACGTTTTAACACTCATTTTTGCTAACTGAATTCAATTTACACGATTAACTATCCAAAATTATCTTTTTTATGGAGTAAATCGACATCAAAAGCTACATGACCTACGCTCCAAAACAAAACAAATGTCAACTATGCAGTGTTGCCAGATGACCGTCTCGCGTTCTCTCCAAACCTTCCCCGAAAGCCCCCCAAAATTCAAGATTTGAAAAAAAAAAACCCTACAAATGAGATTTTTTTATTTTTATTAAAGATACAATTTTATACAATTTCAGCAATAGTGTCAATTCAGCCTCTTCACCCGGGTCGTTTGCAGTTACATACATTTTTTCTGAGTTAAAACTGTTTAGCATCTTTGAACTGGGTTTAAAATGAACTCATCCTTCTAACAATATATCTTATTCTGAAGATGGATTCGGTAGTGTGAATGGCCAATCTGTTTCGAAGTTTGTCTTTAATAATAGCTTCTTGAGAGAAGGCTCTTTCCACAACTGCATTAGAAAACGGCAACGACAAAATTCCTAGTGCCGTACAGTACAGTTGTGTTATATACATCCCCCAATTCCCTCCACACCCAGTTTTCTCTCTCCAAATATCCCCCAAAATATTGTCCCCAATTCTCCCCTATAACTTAAAAACACCCTGAATTTGGGGGGATTCCCTCTTATCTGGCATCACTGCAACTATGTCAAGTTGACGTT
Source organism: Polymixis lichenea (assembly GCA_949091785.1). Classification (NCBI taxonomy): domain Eukaryota; kingdom Metazoa; phylum Arthropoda; class Insecta; order Lepidoptera; family Noctuidae; genus Polymixis; species Polymixis lichenea. The sequence continues at coordinate 9,094,219 of OX420958.1, read as the reverse complement.
TTACTTTTTTAAAATCTGAATTTGAAGTTAAACTTGAATTAGAACTTTCAGTAACGAGAATTTTACACTGGCAATAAAAATTGTATGAAAAGGAAGAGCTAGCTGTTGATCATGAGTGTCGTGTCATGCGAAATTATCGAAATTAAAAATATTAAAGATTCGCATCATAGAATTCTACGAAAGCTTTAAATATGTGTGATTAGACAGACCAATGCTAGGCTAGGTTCCGAGTTACGATAATATCGATTTGAGCGTGCTCGCACCCGTTCCGAATTGGCGTGAGCGCGATAACGATGTCCCGTGAATCGTCTTAGATGACGTCATGATATGCGCCATCTTGCGATAACGCCGACCATGCGTTAGACTATTATCACCGTGAGCTTTGTCAAAAATGACACTTGTGGCACTTGTGCTGTTATGTTCTGATTCGTATCATAGTTTTAGCTAACTTATAAATAGTGGTTCTGGCTAGAGTCGCCACCTAATCAAATAAGAAGGTGATTTTTTTTTTTCCTTTTGGCAAATTTGAGCGTTTCGTATTGATGACAAAAATGACAGTTCTTAGCTGTCATAATCGTGATATCTTACTCGGAACGCAAAACATTGATGTAAGCGCTCACACCGCTATTTTTCCAATTCGGAAAGTGGCCCTAGGTAAACGCGCAGCAACTATAATCAACAGTGACTTGAAAATTTCTCGTCCATCATCCATGCACAGATTTTAGAAATCGCTAGCAACGAATCTGCGTGGATGTGTACTAGTACATACTAATTCCATGTGTTGGTTTACGTGCGATTTTCGCGTGACTAAAATAGCTGCGTGTGTATACTTAACATGCTTTCCGATGACGGTGAGATAGTAGAAAATCGTCTATTCAGTCTTTTGGATACGGCGTACTTTGTACGTACAGAAGCCAGCACATCAACATCAAGCTACCCCTGTCAATTTTTTTTGATAAATTTTCACTTTCTAACATAAGCAAAAGGTTTATGTTCAATTGGGAAACTGACAGTTTGGGTAGCTTGATGTGCTGATATTATAAAAAAGTCTAAAAAAGTACTCTGTGATGTGCTGGCTTCTGTACCATAGACTAATATGTACATAGCTCAGACTTAAGAATTCCTTAGTCTAAGGTACAGACGCCAGCACATCAACCTACTCCAATCTGTCAAATTTCTTTGATAGATTTTATACTTTATTAAAAACGAATGAAGTTCATGTTCAATTGGGAAAGTTTGACAGTTTGGGGTAGCTTGATATGCTGGCGTCTGTACATACATAGTGAGAGTCTGTACTTTACTTACTAATACAGTCTTTCCAGCTAAATAAGTCCACTGCTGGACATATCCTTCCCCAACTTACTTATATAGGTTCCGTATTTTCGTAATAATCCAGTATTTAGTGTTTGGAAACTGACCATACCTTAACATCTGGCTTTATTCCACATTAAATTAAAAAATCGATAGGGCCAACAGAAGTACTCGCTAGGTATATACAAATTTCTTCTATGATGGCTCTAGGCGCAGTCAATCTGTTACAGAGCAGAGCGAGACCAGAAGTGATTCTGTAATACAAATATCGCCTTGAAACTAGTGATGGCAATTAATGCGATTTCGCATAAATTTCATTAGCATGCGAATTCTTGAGTGTTAGCATGCTAAATGCTATTGCTAAGCTATTTGCTAATAAGGCGATGATATGAATTTTGTTAATATGCGAAATAAAGAGTGTGATCGCCTTAGGACGTCTCCTTCCGAGCGTTTTTAACAATTTAAAACCTTTTATTGTTTAAGATTGTGTGAACTTTAATTCATACTTTATCCAGGCTTAAGACTGGCAGTAAAATGTTCTAAACGGGTGTAATACGTTCATTTGATCGTATTTACATGATTTAGTTATGTATTTTACACATGTACACTTTTATACACAGCCAGTTCTCACTACTTTTGACTACCTCCTATTATGTACAGGTAGGTAATGAATTCTCAGTTTTACACTAGGTATTATGTATTTTAAGTTCAATATTAGGCGTAAGAAAAAAAGAAATTTTTTAATTATTGTTTATACGTAAACTAAACTCCAACCATACCAAAACGGACTGAACTTTTACAATAAAAAAAGCGCGCCACACGCGTGCCGCACAAATTATTATTAAACGAACACACGCATTAATTTAATATACGTTCCTAAGTACGAGCTAATCAAAGTTATTAAGAAAATAATTGCTTGACCTCATTCTTAGTACCACCCTGCTAATAATCTAAATAAAATAAACAATCACATGCATTCATTCATTATACGACCCTAAGTACGAGCTAATCAAAGACAATAAGATAGTAATTGCTTAATCTCATTCTTCGCAACATCTTCTAAATTGTTAATAATTTCACTTGCGAACAAAGTCAGGGTCACGTGAAACAAATAGATTTAGTGTTCCCGCCTTCCCACATTCCCACGGGTGCGCACATTGCCGCTGCGTGCAGCGTGCGTCGACGCGTATGATAGCTATGAAGTACGAAGCGATGAAAATTCACACTTGACAGAATTTCGCAACTACATTTCATTTGCTAAATGCTAAATGAGCATTCGCATGCTAACAATGAATGCGAATGCTAATTAATCCATCACTACTTGAAACCATTGCTGTAGCCAAGAAGCTTATAGATAAAAATGGAGGCAACACTCTAAATACCTAAGTAAAGACGACTGTGGGCTGACGCTCTCTTACTAAATATATACATAAGAACGAGACAGTGATACGTGTTTTCTCTCTCTTATGTATGTATTCAGAAAGAGAGCGCTAGTCCACAGGTTGTCTTCACTTTTTTATTTGGAGTGTGGCCTCCACTTTTATCCCCTACGCTTCTTGGCTGTAGCAAGCAGTGTTGTTATTGATACGGCAATTGCTGTATTATACGGCATTCCACGATTATTTTTCAGAATATACGGTATACGGCAGGCCTCTTACTGCCGTATCACAAAATACGGCAATTGGCTATAGGTGAAATGATACGTTTTTCACTAATCATATTCTAAATAAGGCAACACTAAAAGAAACCTGTAACAGAAAATCAATGCACGCCACCTTACGTAGTTTGTGCTACGGGGTCTTCCCAAAATTCCTCACACCATGTGCTATTCGACGGCTATTCAACTTCGCGGTATGCTTAATACAAATTGAACTTAAACACCTTATAATAGAGATTATTATTGTCTGGCGAGTGGACGGGTTGTTTCCTTGCCTATTATTTTTAATTGGGTAGCTTACTTGCCTAACTTTTATTATTGTATTGTTTCGAATACTTCCGATCGTTAGTTCATAGAATTGCATGGCACATTACGTCTTCTTCTATTGTGTCACGACATGAGCGATAAAATGAAAAGCAAGGACAAGTACGCACTAGATAAACATGAATCTGAAATAATAGAAACATTAAGAAACCTTTATGCAAAAGAAACAATTGAGGAATAAACTTTTTTTAAAATAAATAATGTAATACGGCAATTTAGTATTTTTTTCCCTTTTATACGGCAAACCAGACTGTGACATACGGCAGCTCAGATTTTTACGATAACAGCCAACTTTGTTCGGAAAACTTCGGTAAGTTTCGTAATTCGTCGTGTCAAAAGCCAGTGACTACCCTGAACGGTTGAGTGTGTAATTCACAGAACACTATTGTCTATTACTCCTAGCGGAGGTGTAATTTATTACATTGTGTGCCAAGTAAGTATAGGAACGCACACATAATAAATCTGCATGACCACGAGAGCACACATTTACACATTATGCCGCGAATAGTTCGTGTCTCTCCAGAGCACAGAACATTTATACCTACTCCAGAGTCCCGAGGCACTCAGCGGCGCTAGTGCATCACAATGCGAAGTTGCGTCAAATTTTACGAACGAACGGGTATTATATCGTTGATACTAATAATACGATTGACGCTCGACAGGTAGAGCTGATATTGATATTTGTTTTAAATATTTACTTGATTTAGGTAGGGTAGGCAGTGTCTTTCTGTCTTTATGGACTGCACGCCACTGCACTTAAAAGTTTACAGCAAAAATAAAAAAAGGAAAAATTGAACAAAAACAAACATACAGATAACTCTAATCGGAATTTATTAAATCATAATTTATGAAAAAAATGTACAGTTTGCTAGCTTAATCCTAAACCATTTTGAGGCGATACCACAGACACTTGAAGCTTACCTGTAAAAAAAATTGGAATAAATGGAGTCAATAATCAAACAGGAATAAAGGATAAAGTTAACTGAACTCAACTCAAAGCATTTATTTAAAATAAACCAATTACAGGCACTTTTGAATTGTCAAGGTCGGTGAGTTAGAAAGATGAAGCTATTTAACAAACTAACTAGCTAACAATTAAAGATCCACTAAGAAGGTTGAATTTTTTTTTTTTCATCATCTGGGTATAAGTGTAGGGGCAAATATTTATTGCTCATTCTTTTCTATAGAAACCGGTTCCGATTGGGGAACAAGCTTCATCTTTCTGTCAGCACTTTTGAGCTGTAAAGGGTTTCGGCCCTCGACAATTCAAAAGTGCCTGTAATTAGTTTAATTGAAACAAATGTTTTGAGTTAAGAGTTATTTTTATACACAGTTTGTAGTCAAAATAATGCAACCTACTTTTGTTTGGTGACTGGTAGTAATTGTGTCTAAAATGCTCAATTATTAATATACTCTTTGATAGTCCTTACACTGACAATAGACATTGACACTCTCAAAGCATCAACCAAAGACATTCAATTTAAGTTGCAGCAGTCTTATCACCATAGAGATAGGTACAGGTAGTTCTTGTGGTAATTGATTCACACTTCATCAAGCGCTTTAAGTTTAGAGTTAAGAGTTTTTTATATACAGTACATAGTCAAAATAATTCTGTTCAACCAGCATTTGGTTGGTGACTGGGCTAAGTAGTAAGTATGTCTAAATTGCACAATTAATGTTCTCACACTGACAATAGACATTGACACTCTCAATGCGTCATCCATAGACATTCAATTTGTTATGCAGAAGTCTTACCACCATAGAGACTGGCACAGTTAGTTCTTGTGGTCATTGCATCAAGTACAAGCAGAATATGGATTGTTTGAAGAACTATATATTTTTTTAAAGGGAGTGAATGATAGCGTGATGGTTGACAGCAGAGATTGGAAGAAGAAAGTGTGTTAGACCGAACCTACACGGGTTTGGTCTAACACACTTTCTTCACATGGGATGAGGACAGGAAGATGATGGGACTCCCTTTTCCGCACTTAAGACTCCCATACGGTCCCTTGTATATGGGACTTCTATGTATGAATAATTATTTCAACTGTATAATGAGTCACCTTGTCACTTCAACAGTTTATTAGATAGATGTTCACTAAAACATTATTATGTTGCTGCATTATTTTATCTGCACTGAAGGATTTTACTTACAATCATAAAACATCTGAAATTATGGCAGTATTGTAATGCCTTTATAAACACACTACGATAGGCATTTACAATGGGATAGTCCCTGCTCATCAATAAATTATCACAGAAAATATCTGAGTGGCTTATTTTTACTTGTGTATCAGGTAAGGTACTAGTTTAGGGACTGGACTAGAGTATTTATTAATTAGATTTCAGTCATACAGACACAAGATTCCACTAAAAAGGTGAATATCTGCTTAATCTTCTTTGATAAACCATAGAGTAAAATAAAAACAAAATATTTACTTCTTGAGGAGTTGATGACGGCAGATCAGGTAGGGAGCAGCCAGACCAGAGCCGAAGAATCCAATGAAGTAGAGTGTGAGCTTGTAACGGTTGTTGATGTCGAAAGGCAGGTTCTGAAACAGTTTGATCAGAATGCTATAGAATGATTGAGGCTACATAAAATTGTATTGATTGAATGTTTTTTTTTTCTGTTTGAATAAAATGCGCATTATGACAAATCATGTGTACAGTATTCACACAAAAATTTGTCCACTTAAATTAGAGCTATTTAGTTGAAAAAAACAAAACGCAAATCAATCAATCGTTTTTGACTCAGAACCTAACCTATGAATGACAGTACAGTATGGTAAGGGAAAATTTAATTTAGTAAAAATTTACTAGGATTCTCTACAGTTTGTAGATCTAGAAAAACAGGAGGGAGATTAATGAAATAACAAATTTTCTGTAATAAAAACAAATGAAATGACTGACGCATTAAATTATGTAATGACGTAAAATTTTGAATAAAGAACTCACCTCGCCAGGGATACCTCCATTTGAGTGGTTCCTCACCATGGTGGTCATCACATTCCTGCCCAGTTTGTTAGAAAGACGAGCTAAGGGAGCAAACATTATGTTATATCAAGTTTTCCTTGGCAAATATCGCAAATTACAGAAAATTCGATTTCATTCACGAAAAGGAGTGAAGTTTTTGCGAAAACTACCACTGCGTTCCATTGTTTTTAAGTCATGGTAGTTTCTGAAATGAACGCATCTGTAACTTTGGAAAATAATTTAGGTAAAAGAAACCGCATCTTGTATTTTTTATGTGTTATATTTGAGATTTATCTACATAGTTAGTAACAAAATTATTCCATAAATAATTAGGTTTAACTTTCATCCGCTGGTAAGTACCTGCAACCAAATTATATACAATATTATTTCAATTCGTTCTGCAGTTAACAACCCCTTGATCCTATAACGCAACGCCTAGTTTCTTAATCGGTAGCCTAAGTGTGTGCTGCTGACTATCCTCCTACCCTTTCAGGGCTCATACCGGTTATAATACCCATATTTTTTATATGCATCTTACAATTCATTTACCAGTCCCAACTGGTGAATGAATGGCTGTATAAGCTTGCCAACCCCTTCTGAGGGTGCGTCTATTATTTACCTACGCGATGGGTACCGTGGAAGAGAAATACTTAAATGAATTCACGACAAGGTTTAGCAGACATTTCTCCCACCGTTTTCAGCACAATGAGCAATTAGATATAATACCTACTTACATGCCTGTGGTTTATTATGGGCAATATGGAGTCAAGTTTAATGGAGGTGTGTCTCACATACGACGTTGGAAATATTGATTAAATTTAATATGATGTCTTTGAAAATTGAGGAGGTTTTACACCAGTGAATAGATCTGACAACAAGAAAAACAAATACATGCACAAACACAAATAGTGCAAGAGTTTGAAATCTGTTCAAACAATTGTAAAATGAGTTGACACTAAGATGAGTAGTTCCTGTCCACTCAAGTTAAACAATGGCATGATGTTAATAACGGGTGGTTCATAACGATGCATGTACTTTCTTGTATGTAGGTTTAGACAGTCCTTATACCGAGGTATTTCGGTCCTTAGTCCGCACACACGCAGGTGTGTAAAGTATATTTAGTTTAACACACCCAACAGCTATGTGTACTGAAGAGCAAAGGGGCAAAACTTAGCAGTTTTGCTAATAACCTTGTTTCATCAGGGTTTTCTTTTGGGTGGGAAATCATCAAATCACTTCTCCTGCTCTGGGCGGAGCGGGAGGGCGTGTCAGACTTTTACTGACTAAAACCCACACGTGTTCCCTCAGTTGCCTGTTTGCCAGCGGACGCGGTATCTCTTTCGAACAACCCGCAGCCCTGGCAGGCATCGGCCCCTGCGGGCCCCACCAGTTGGTGCTGACGTCTCTTTGAGGCACGCGTGGAACACAACGCGCCGTCGCACAGTGGATCGTCCCCATACAAGAGGTCGGACATAGAATTAAAAATTGAAAAAAATGAAATATACAGTTGCATTACTCTATTATGGAACTACAAAAAATGTTACTACAATTTTTTTATTTGACCAGTACTTTATGAGCAATTCGATGAAAACTGTTATTTTTCTATGGAAATGGTCACAAAAATGTCTGTATCTCATGATTCCCTCCTTGTTTCGATTTGCGGTTTTCACTACTGTTATTTACCCATTTTATGCCACATTTTCTTCAAGGACACATGGTGCCCCCAGCGACCCCCTTCCGAGATATTTTGCTTTTAGTAACTATACTTTTTATTGTATAACTGATGAAATGGAGGTACATTAAGTATATTCATTACTGAGAATAAGTCATACCTAAGTACTTCCTTAAATAACAGGTGCATTTGCGATTACTTTAATGACTTATGAACGCTTCTGTTGCCATACAACAAAAGCGTTAATGAGTCCTTAAGTAAAGATTACCAGTACTTGCTTAATCTAATTAGTTATTGTAATTACTATGTTAACAGCCCTTAATCTCTGCATTGTGATTGTCTAATGTCATCATTAGCTTATCAAATTCATTGCTAGTTGCCTACTTGCTGCCCTATATATTTGAGTGTGTTTAGCAAATGTAATTCAGTTGTAATTATAACTTCTATCAAGTGTTGTCATTATGGCTTTCCGTGGGTTTTCTACTTATCTAGATCTTTACGTTGCTCTTCGTAATCATAAAGATCTTCGTGACTATGACAATTTATTTAACACATTGAAGTCGAGTACTAACGTCCAGTTAAGTGAAAGTGATGTGACGGATCTCAAGAACTGGTGTCGACGATTTTGCTATAGGGTTTACACCAAATGGGTGCAATCAAGAAGGACAGTCGACAGGTTCATTAACAAGAACGGAGAGTGGTTAAATTCCGATATCGTTTGGCCAGATTGCTTTAAAGAAAATGTTGTTGACACTGAAGAAGCAAATGAAAATGAGGCAGAAGAGGTGGTCAGTCCATCAAAATCAGATGCATCAACTTCAACATATACATCTCCTCGCAAACGCTTTGAAGATTTATCGACTAGACACAAAAGAAGACGTGTTAATGAAAATGTTGCTAGTTGCAGTCGTCCGGATGAGCTTTTGCATACTGTTGAAAGTATACTTAAGTCTGCCGGAAAAAATGATATGGCCAGAATAATGAAAAATTTGCTGGAAAATCCTGAACACGTCTCAACAGTTTTAAATGTCCTGGAAACTAAGTAGAATCCTTCGCTTCGTGAAGTTCCTACTCACAAAGCACTTGCTCTTTACGTTTACTTGCAGTTATCCAAGTGGCGTTACATCACACTTCGGGACTTTAGTTTAAAAGAAGGTCATGCGAAATACCCAAGCTACTACTTGTTAGTTAAGAAAAGCTTAAATGCTACCCGGCAAAAGAAGACATAACTGTGACTGAAACTTCCGCAAAGATACGGATCCAAGCCCTCCTTGATCTCACAGTTAGGAGGCTGATCGATTCACTTGAATCAAATTTTGATGCTAGTGAACCACTTGTGCTTCACAGTAAATGGGGTTTTGATGGAGCTTCAAGTCAAAGCATTTACCATCAAACGACAACAACAAGTGAACAAGACTTATCCAGTGTATTTATGGCAAGTCTTGTACCGCTTAAGTTAGTGACTTCTAGTGGAAGTATAGTGTGGCAGAATGATCGGCCATCGTCAACCACATATTGTCGCCCGATTTCATTTACATTTATGAAAGAAACGGAAGCGAATGTTAAGGCTGAAATGGAAATATTTGAGACCGAGATTCGTGAACTGAACCCGACTGATTGCGGCAATGCTACTGTTACTCACAATCTATGGCTAACCATGATTGATGGTAAGGTACATTCAATCATATCTGGTACATCGGCAGCAGTGTGTGATTTGTACAAAGCTCGCCCAAGCGAAATGAATAACTTGGAAGAAGTGAGAGCTAAACCCGTGAATACAGATTTATACAAGCATGGATTTAGTTCATTGCATGCTTGGATTCGGTCTATGGAGTGTTTATTACACATTGCTTACAGAAGGGACATAAAATCATGGCAAGCAAAAGGTGACGAAAATAAAAAAAAAGTTAAAGATAAGAAAGAAGCCATTCAAGAAGCTTTCCGAAGAAGCACAGGCTTACTTCTAGACGTTGTTAAGCAGGGTAGTGGCAATACAAACACTGGAAATGCTGCAAGAAGGTTTTTTGCAAACCCTGAAACGACTGCGGAAATTACTAAATTAGACGTTAATTTAATTAGAAGACTCGCCGTTATTTTGCAATGCATTTCCTCAGGCGAAAAAATTCAAGTCCAAAAATTTAAATTATATTGTGATGAAACAGCAAATTTATTCGTGGAATTACTCGTACATCCATGGTATAACATGCCAGCAAGTTTACACAAATTGCTGATTCATGGATCACAGATAGTGGACCACTTATCAGTAGTACCTATAGGTTTTTTGTCTGAAGAAGCATCTGAAGCAAGAAACAAGGATTTTCGTAAATTTAGAGAATATCATACACGAAAGCATAGTAGCATCGCCACTAATGAAGACATTCTTCATAATCTGCTATTATCTTCCGATCCTCTTCTCACCAGCTTACGACCGAAGATGACAAATAAAGCCAAAAAGTCTTCATTTAGTGAACTAGACGATTTACTCATAGTTGATCAGAGTGAATTGGAGTTCATTGACGTTTCAACTGATACACTTGCTGCATGTAGTGACGTTGAAGAAGATGATGACGATAATAATGATCATGATGTCGTTATTGATGAAGATGAAGAAAATATAGTTTAAGTCTTATAGTACCTAATATTATTATTAACAAGCAGTTTCTTTGTTAATTTCTTGTTTTTGTGTATTTTTTTTTTATTCTGTTCTTTTTTTGTTTTGTGTTATGCCACCCATCGGCCAATAAATTTTTTTTTTCTTTCTTTTCTATTGTTGTTAGTAACTAAATGGTCGTGTTAATTAATTAATTTCCTATTATAATTTAGTTCTTAGTAGTTGTTTAATTTTTTAGTTTGTTTTAGGGTACATAGTTGTTTTATTTTTAAATTATTTTTACAGTGTTATATTATTTAAATAAAAAATATTTTTATACTTACATATTTTCTTATTGATCATAAAACTCTATTTCTTTTCGATGTGTTATTGTAAATTCGACTCAGTCATTACTAAGCTAATGATGACATTATCCAATCACAATGCAGAGATTAAGGGCTGTTAACATAGTAATTACAATAACTAATTAGATTAAGCAAGTACTGGTAATCTTTACTTAAGGACTCATTAACGCTTTTGTTGTATGGCAACAGAAGCGTTCATAAGTCATTAAAGTAATCGCAAATGCACCTGTTATTTAAGGAAGTACTTAGGTATGACTTATTCTCAGTAATGAATATACTTAATGTACCTCCATTTCATCAGTTATACAATAAAAAGTATAGTTACTAAAAGCAAAATATCTCGGAAGGGGGTCGCTGGGGGCACCATGTGTCCTTGAAGAAAATGTGGCATAAAATGGGTAAATAACAGTAGTGAAAACCGCAAATCGAAACAAGGAGGGAATCATGAGATACAGACATTTTTGTGACCATTTCCATAGAAAAATAACAGTTTTCATCGAATTGCTCATAAAGTACTGGTCAAATAAAAAAATTGTAGTAACATTTTTTGTAGTTCCATAATAGAGTAATGCAACTGTATATTTCATTTTTTTCAATTTTTAATTCTATGTCCGACCTCTTGTATGGGGACGATCCACTGTGCGTCGACCCGGGCTTGGTCCTTACCGGACAGCGAGCTACCCATTACTCGCCGTCCACAGTTTCGCGCTGTTTTATCAGGTTGAGGACGAATAAACTGGATAGGTATTATAAGTCTTTTGTGAACAGAACATTGATTTGCAGCTGCTACTCATTGTTTTAATTTGATTTGTACGACACCTCAGTACCAATCAATTAGCACTAATTGAATATAACTTAAGTGCTTAAAGTTACATTGTTTTCTGTTAATAGACCGACGGAACGACACTTTAATTAGGCTTAGTGCTAATGATTTAAAGTAGGTCGCTATACAATTTGTTCGTTAGAAACCTCAATAATAGGTAACCAATAGAAACAGGAGAAAGCTTCCACGTAGAGTGGATGGTGCGGGTGTTTTGGAAAACAATATTGTTAATTAATGTTCGTTTTGTTACTAATTTTAAACTTATATGAAAGTTAAATTTTACGCGATGTAAGCATGTACCGACTGCTGGTATACTGACTACCTTAAGCATAAAAAATAAATTCGAGACCGTTCTAGCGTAGCATCTTCCTTAATCAAATATGGAAATTCGTCCAGCTTTTTGGTCGCTCAGGCTCCTTCCAACTCTGCAGTTACTACCACAGGTTTACTTTTATAAATGACATCTCCCAAGTCCACCTAGGAGTTTGTCAGTTACTTCACTGGACTTGACTACTACAGGGTAACCGATTACAGGTTTTGCTGCCCTGAACCTATGGGGGGCAATCCTTTTAAACGTCAACAATAACCGCTTTCAAAACTTACCAGGTTTAGTTCTTGTTCATTTGGTGCCACAGCACGATGAAGGGCGCCGCGATGCCGGTGCCAACGTACCAGAAGAAGTTAAAGGTCACACGCGTGCGGTTGTTGATGTTGAATGGAAGGTTCTGGAATTGGAATACATTTTGTTTTAATCTCTTGAATGGTCAGTAGTCTTATGATGTGCTTAAAAACTTTTCTATGAAGCATCTTAATCATCGTCAATTCAGCGGAAAGATGTCCACTGCTGGACATATAGGCCTTCTCCAAGCGTCGCTACATCAATAGGTCTTGTGCTTCTCGCATCCAACGAGTTCATATCAGAGAAGGTCATGGTCAGATTAAAAATGTATGCAAATAAGGCACAGCAATAAATTGCTAGAAAATTGATGCACTATGATGATGAGCCAGAAAAGGTATCTCTCGCTGGGTTACACAATGCGATTTATGCATATAAAACACTCGTTTACCTAATTTGGCAGTAAAAAAACACGTTTCGCAGCTTTCATATCCTATGGCCGAATTATTCCTGTGTATTTTCCTCATCCCAATATAGTGAAAACCAGGGCCCCGACCCTGCTTCATACGGTCTGTACGACTCACTAGTAGCATAAATAATATTTTGCGAGTAGGTAAGTGTGGTTTTACAAACAATCATGGCTTTTGTAAACATGCATTGAGCCGTCGTCGATGTTATGACTTATGTGGACATAAAGACCGGTTGTGCTCATCACATAAAATGCAAAAGTAGGTGTCTGTCTTCTGACTGCATCTTCTTGTGGGGCGTTTATGCGAGTAATTAGAAAAATATTTAGGTATCTACTAATAGTGCACATGGCATATTATACAGGCTGCAGTATTATAAAGAGAACAGATTTGATAAATTGTGTGTTTACTAAGCTTTCATGCTAAAACGGCTGAACAGATTTTGATGAAACTTGGCACATGGGTAGACCATGACCTGGATTAGGACATAGAATACGTTTTATCCCGGTATTTTCACGGGTTCGAGACTGATGCCGGTGAAACCACGGGACGCAGCTAGTGTATTATAAAAGGCGTAAAAGGCTTCGTTAGAACGTAGTTTACTGTAATTTTTCACATCGAGTCTTATAAGAAACGGCCAAGCTACCAACTGCAATACTAAAAGCATAACTATAAATAACTTTGGATTACCTACTGACGATTGGGAAACAAGGACAACGAAAGGAAGGAAACGAGTTTCATCCAACTGAACTAACTCAGTTCAAAATATGAGCTCATGAATCAGTACTTATATGCAAAAAAATACACATACTCCATGTTTTATCTAATCAAATACTACTTATATTCGCAAACAAGGGCCCATATTCTAGGCTTAATTCAATGATTAACCACGCATTAACAATATCTGAGCTAGACACGCCTATATAGGGGTAAAATGTGCTTAATCTAAAAAGAAACATTATTACGTAATGAACAAAATAATAAAAAAAGCCTGGACTTACTTCTCCAGGGACACCTCCATGTGATCCATTCCTAATGAAACTTCTCATCACATTTCTTCCAGACTGGTTTGAAATTCTTGCTAGAGGACCCAACATTTTGACTTCTCTTTTTCTAAGCTGACAAAACTCAACAAAATGGCCAGGTATGAAAATAGATAAGATAATCGTATTGGTTATCGGTGGATACTGACCAAACGGTGGGCTGATAAGCTTGAACTGAAGTGTTCTAAGCAAACGTATACGTCGGTATAAACCGTCGATATGATATTGATAGGCTGTGTATTGTATTCGAGTGTGAACGAGAACCTTTTAAAACTGTTTGGGTTGTAATGTTGTGAGTGTTGTGGAAAACGGGAACATAATGAAATGACTGTATTTTGCTGATTTGTATGAAAGATTATTTCCAATTCGAGGCGTTGGAAATTGGAAGTAGTGTTAAATATTACATACCGGACCTATTTACCTCCAAAATATGTAGTAGCTAAGAGGCACTGGCATGTATTGCGAACACTGTGTTTTCGTGATCCAGATAGGTAGTCCTCTTTTGCCATATTTTATTAAAGGTCTTGGTACAAAAAATATTAAGAACAATCCTTTTTCATTAAATTTGGTGTATCTTGCCGAATGGTAGGTTCCGTACCCATAATACCATTCGTGTGTGTGTTTTTGAGATAATACGACAATTATCTTTCTTTAGACAAGTCGAGTTCTGGAGTGATCAAGAAAATATCAACCTATCTCCTACAACTTTAAGGTGGTTGCTTTGCTAAGAATATTGTGTCAATGAGCAAAGTTGTTGCTATTAAGTTATTGAAATTATATTAAATGTTTTAATTTCTTGTCAGCTTTTTAACACAAAGTCTAAAATATAGAATGTTTTGCAACATACTCTGTTGCTCATTTAAGGAAGGATAAACTGCGAAAAATAGGCGTGTAGTTGTAACAATTAACTGAGACTTATTTTTTGGAAAATTTTCCTTGAATTTTGTTATCGTTTTAGCTTTATAAGCTTGAATATTGCAAGATATTGTTGAATATTACGACCATATTACGGAGCAATCTTCACCGAAAACATATGCATTAAAAATCCGGCAAGTCTAGGTACGGATTACGCACAATGAAGGATTCCTATTTTTTTTTAAGGGTGGGAAATCATCAAATAACGTCTCCCGCTCTGGGTGGAGGCGTGTCAGACTTTTACTGACTAAAATCCACCCATATTCCTTCAATTGCCTTTGTGCTAGGGACCACGGTATATCTTTCGAACAACCCGCACTCCTGGCAGGCATCGGATCTTGCAGAGCCCACCAGTTGGTGCTGACATCTCTTTGAGGCGCACGTGGAACACAATGTGCCGTCGACCCGGGCTTGGTCCTTACCGGACAGCGAGCTACCTATTACTCGCCGTCCGCAAGCCCGCGCCTACGGTGGCCGGGAATCAGCCCGCGATTTCCGGTACCCAGCGTCTCATGCGGCGACAAGGGCCGTGAGGGCGCATACACTGCCTCTCCCTCAAGTGCGCCGCCTCCCTCTTTGCGAGCATTACTGTTTCGCAGAAGGAGGTGATGGCTATCCATGCACTCTCGCTCCGTACCATGGCCTGGACCAGGGCCGGACGCGAGAGATCACCGCCACCGATCGCCTCCACAAGGACACGGCGGTGCTCCACACAAGCCGAGCAGACCTCCACTGTATGCTCCACCGTGTCGTCAGGGCGATCTACGCTGTGGTAACACCGTTTCCACCCGCCTTATGCGAAACAGGAAGCTCCCGAAACAACCGTGTCTGGTGAGGACCTGCGTCAACGGAAGGTGAGGATGCCGCTGCCTGGCACCTCTCAATCCACTTCTCAAAGAGGCTTTACCGCCGCAATCGTGGCTTGCCCAAATTCCTTTGATATGAATTTATCCCAAAGACAAACTTAACAATGTACTTGACAACATGTTCTTCCATACATTGATATACGTCACGGTCTATTGTACAACTGTAAATGTACGTTTGTTATGGTATTTTTTTTTAAAATGTGATTATACTACTAATTAACGATTATCGGGAGTTTTCCTTTACTTGTGTTGTGAGACCTTGCTTCTTGCCAAATTTTATGGTTCTAGAAGTATATGTTTTGATTTATTTGCTAGTATTAAAATATGTCGCATAACGTGCCGTATTTTTTATTAAGCTTAATTTTAATAGAGATCCAAGACACCCACTTTTTTTATATTAATTTCAATTTGATACCTCCAGCAGTTCCTGAGAAAAAGAGTTTTGACAGACCGATAGACAGACGGACAACCAGGTGATAATTTATGTACGGAACCCTTGAAATATAAATAGATTATACAATATTTATTTATAATTTTCTATGAAGGCTAAAGTTTAAAAAATAGTAGCTTTTTCATTTAATGCAATGGCAATTTGCAAATGACGTTTTTGCGTCTGAAAATGGCAACATAGGATCTGCCATTTTAAAAAAAAGAAACAGTCGGCCACGCTTGCTACAGAAATCATTTCACTTTTCGGGGGCCTATTTTCCCCCTTTACGTTTAGTTCCAATATTGCTGTAATTACTTCATTACCAGAGCAAAAATTTAAATCGTAAGTAAAAATTAGATATGGCCGACTTGGACGATTTCTTCGCGAAAAAAGATCGCAAAAAGTCGAAGTCAGTGAAAAAGTTCGCTACATCCGATGAGTTGACCAAAAAATTGGACGACCCAAAACAGAAATCAGATGTAAGGCCGAAGAAGGAGCGGCCGGTTCAGGAAGGAGAAGAAGGAGGTCGAGCAGGGGTGAGTTCTGATACTAAACATTAAAATTTGAAGACAACATCACGACAATCATTGTGTCGGGGCGATTCGTGGGTACTCTTGACGATTAGTAAAGCCCTGTTTTATTTCACGGTGACTAATGATCACTTTGCGCGGCTGTTTCGCGTTTGACCTGGTTTCGTATGAAAATCTAGCAATTTTTTTTTTGTAGGTCGTCGATCTTTTATCCCTAATTCCGCGCAATCAACAGGATTGTGAAGGGTTCTTTCCATGTAATACGTTTATCTAGCCGCAGACGTGTCTCCACAGATGATACTTGTAATGCAATGTCATTCATTGTAAGAAACATGTTAGGTTATGTTTAATATTTCTAATAAACTTGGGTTTGACTGAATATTTGTACCAAATCATTGTAACATATTCCAAATCTGAATTGCTTAGATTTGCAAATATTGTATCCACACATCATCATTCTTCAAATAAAACAACTAAGAAATGTAACATCAATCCCCTTGAAAATTTTCATGGGCAATCCATAGACACACATGATACATTTTTAATTTGATAATTTCTGTTAATGCCAAGGTTAACAGAATAGAGCCAAAAGATTCTGAACCTGCATACTTTGTTTTCATAAATTCTTATAATCTTAACTTCACATGGCACAATAATAAACAAGAAAAGGTAAACAACTTAAACAATTGTAACAATTCCGACAGTCTTATTTATGTAGCGCTTAAGGAAAACAATAACGTCTGATAATAACATGTTACTTGGTTTAATGTCTTTACTTTTAACTTGTAATTTATAAAATACATGTTGAAATGGATTGAAATACTATAATTCAAGTTTTCTATTTCTTTTATTTTCTAGTTTCATCATTAGGTTGTTATTCTGCAGATAAGTCAGCAGAATTTTGCTGAAGTAAAGAAAAATATTTACCAAGAGAAAAAATTCAATGATAATGAAACAATCCAATATTTGTTAAATGAGGTTTTTTTGTTAATATTTTATCATTTCTTGCAAGTTGATAATGAAATCATCCTTGTAGTCAATATTCTTAACTGTTTTCTTTTTTAAACTAGTATTTTTGGACAGATTTGTATTGCAAACTGAAACTAGGAAAATAATCTCTACTCTAAGTCCGTTAATGAAGATAGTGGTCTAAAACCTACAACTTGTCAGTAGCGGCTCTTATCATTTGGCCACCACCGCTCCACTGGGCCACCACTCACATTCACTTCACAGCCGACATCATCATCATCTGCCTGCTAGCCTTTTCCCAACTATATTGGGGTCGGCTTCCAGTCCAACTGGATGCAGCTGAATACCAGTATTTTACATGGAGCGACTGCCTATCTGACCTCCACAACCCAGTTACTGGGTAATACAATGGAAAAAACTGGTTGTCAGACTTTCGGGCTTCTGATGACCTGTAACGATTGCCAAATATCTACAAATGACAGCCAGGACCAACGGCTTAACGTGTTTTCCGAGGCATGGAGATGTCTTGGTATAAGACGGTCACCCACTCACGGACCAACTGCGGCAAGCGTATCTTAACCTGATCGATCAATCCGTGTGGCTAATATTACTTAGCCATAAGCCCCTCATGTTCTGTTAAAATCTTACCATGAGAACTTAGGTGAAGTGAGCTGTCATTCCATTTGATACTAGGGATTGACACTAATGACAGCTCACTTCACCCAAGTTACCACGGTGAGATTTTTACAGAACAACGCTACAGATCTATATCACTACATAGTATAAAACAAAGTCGCTTTCTCTGTCCCTTTATCCATATGTATGCTTAAATCTTTAAAACTACGCAACGGATTTTGATGCGGGTTTTTTTAATAGATAGAGTGATTCAAGAGGAAGGTTTATATGTATAATACACTCTACGCGGGCAAAGCCGCTGGCAAAAGCTAGTTGAATAATATGACTGAAACATTTCGAAATCAATAGGAATAATGGTCTTATTATGAAAGATAGCATAATAGTATCTAAATACTAACAGTGCTGATAAACTAGATAGCTTTCTTTGTTCACTGTCGATTTGGTTGCAATTATTAGAATTGCAAACTATTTTACGTCTCCGTGTTGATTGTTTTTCACCGTCGTATTTGTTTCGGGAATGTCCGACTAGTTACAGACTGGAACGGAAAATAGATATCACGCCTAGTAGTACTCGAATGCGTAAACAGTATGTCGACTTTTCGTCAGTTATGTTCAAGGCATAAGAGCCAGAAGCCCCGAAACTATTACGACCAGTCTTGCTAAAGAGAACTAACTGTGAATGTGAGTACTATGCAGGTTAGATTGAACACATGACTGTATAACTCGCTGGCCTACGCAAATGTCCTGCAAATCTGGTAGCATCTTGTGACGGGTCGTTGAGCTCCCTAAAATAGGATTGAGCTACACGGTGACTGATACATACATGCCGTCTGTTGGGACAGGTCAGCTCAAAGCTGCAATGGCTCTTTCTTCAAAAGGCCTTTCCAGACATTGCCCTGCATTGTTAGACTCGCGTAAAATTCAAATAATATAATGTTTGGACTTTAAAAGAGACCTCTGAGTTTGTTTCGGCATTTCTTCTCAGGGAACAGTCAGCTAGGAAATGCCGGCGCCAACTAGTTTTGTTTAATATTGACCAACAAAATATTGACGTGTACAAGTGTCTTAAGATCTACTTACATAAATAAACATTTCATTTCACTAAGAGATACTTATTGTCAATCAATCATCTCAACCTATCGCAGTCCGTAGCTGGAATAGGCTTCTCCCATTCTGGGCCACAACAACCTGTTGTTCGCCTTCCGGATCCAGTCAGTCCCAGCCACCTTCTCAAGGTCGTCGGTTCATCTAGCTGGGATTTGTCACACACTACGTTGCTGATACAAGGGCTCTACTCCAAGACTCATATTACCTGGTAAATGGGTTGTAGAACTTGTGGAGGTCAGAACGGCTATTCATCATCATCATTTCAGCCGAAAGACGTCCACTGCTGCGCATAGGCCTCCCCCAAGCACCGCCACTTCGACCGGTTCTGTGCTTCCCGCATCCAGCGGACTCCTGCGGCCCTCACAAGGTCATCGGTCTACCTTGTGGGAGGCCTTCCAACTTTACGTCTTCCGGTACGCGGTCGCCACTCCAGAACTTTTCGGCCCCATCGGCCATCTGCTCTGCGAGCAATGTGCCCTGCCCACTGCCACTTAAGTTTGGCAATTCCTCGGGCTATGTCGGTTATCTTGGTTCTCCTACGGATCTCTTCATTCCTGATTCGATCACGTAGGGAGACTCCAAGCATAGCCCTCTCCATTGCCCTTTGGGTGACTTTAAGCCTTCTTATGAGGCCCATTGTGAGCGACGGGTATTGCTCCATGTGAAATACTTACTGGTATTCAGCTGCATGCTGCTGTCATTTCTTACTGGAAGCTGACCCCAACAACCTACTTGAGGAAACGCTAGGCAGATGATGTTCACTGGCGAGCCTAATGCCATCAAAAGGTCACAAATTCTGACTCCAGGCTGCTACTGAGCTATTCCAACATAACATTCTCAGCATAAAATTATCGTACGATAAACTCTCAAACTCAAACTCTAATTTCAATTAAACCATTTACAGGCACTTTTGAATTGTCAAAAAGTCGATCAGATGGAAAGTTGAAGCTGGTTGCCCATTCCAAAACGTAGATCTCTATGCAGAAGAAGGGACAAGAAACTACGGACACTCTTTTAAAATCAAGTTGAAAATTACAAAATCTTGGGAACATTATTCTTGTTGCTTGTGTATGTGAGAACAATGTAAAAAAAAAAATTATAAACAATTCTAAATACGAGATAAAAATAAGCGCTGGAAGTTAGGAGATGACCAGTCTCACCCGACAGCGCCCGTTCACGAACTTGACGCGTGGATCAGCACCATCTAGCTCAACCATTTTGTAGGATAATTTTCTGACTGATGGTGGCAATAGGCTTGCCCACTATTATGAGTATATTATAAGTGCACCTCTGATCTACCCTCCGGGAATGCCGGCATGATAATGTTACGTTGTTTCTCTGACCAGTTAAATAGGCATTTTATTGACGTTTCAGTAATTCCCCCTAATTTAAATCAACGCGTTCGATACTCGTTTCACGTCGTCCCCCGCGGTTCAGGGAATCCCTCGACTTGACAGAACGATTTAACCGTCAATAATAGATCTAGATACTGAGAACACAGCTTCAATTTCAAACGAAATGATGTAACGCTAAACTGTTCTGATGATTTAATGAGCTGTTGAAAATTGTATGTTATTTTCTTTTACGCTATTTTGGGAGTATTTAATGTATTCTGAAAAGAAAGAAAAAGTATTTATTGTTACTCGCAAAGACTAACAAACACAATCCTACTCAATCACGCAAATACTGCTGAACGGATTTGGGTGAGATTTGACACACATATACCGTTGTAGGATTAACAATAGGAGACTTTATCCAGGTTGAACGTTCCCGTGGGATAATTTTTTACCTCTACGCGGGCGAAGCCGCTGGCAAAAGCTAGTACTTAATAAAAATAAAAACAAAGTCCTGTACGAGGCCAAAATGCCCCTATCTCAGCATGATGCTGCGACATTTAAAAATAAGTGACTCAGCGCTGGTATTTTGATAGGGCCCGCTGTGATGTCACGGACAGATACAGAACTAAAAATTAATAAATAAAATAAGAATACATTATGTGTAAAGTTACAAAAAAATAAGTGCATTTATTTACTGCTTCAAGAATAGATTAGACAGATTAAATATCTCCAAGATTTTTATACATACGTATCAGCTAATTAGCTGCTAGTATGTCTAACCAAATAATATTAATAATAATTTATAATAACATTGGTTATACGTTTATAATAATAATACGAACGCTCGTCGCTGGGCTGTTCTTAAAAGATAAGATAACGTGAAGAGGATCTTAGGGCTTCCGCGAAAAAATGTCCCCCAGACTTGCCGTCACCCACGGCTACTTGAGAATAATAGAATAGGCCATTTACACCTAAAACAAGTTGTGAAGATTAGTTGTAAACGAAAAATTAAATCAGCTGTTTCATAGAAAAGTGAAAAACCTACGCGGTCAAAATGTACGGAACAGCTAATTCAATTTTTTAGTAACCGACAAAAAAATTCAATGCGGCGTTTAGAATCATGTACGTCAGTACTCATCCTGGACACACAAAGGATAGGATTCATTCTACAGGATTCATCCTGCTAACAGGTTGCGCGACGCATATCCCTGCCACCCAGTGTCCAACTTAAAGATCATAATTTTGTGATTAAAACGTCACTAAACATAAATCCTCTCCAATCATTCCAGGAAGAAGAAGAATGGAAGGAGTACGAAGAGCCGGTGAAGGACTACACTGGCCTCAAGATACAGGTGCTGCAAGGAGGCAACCAACAGTCGGATTCCGGCCGCGATTCCGCTTCCGAGGATACTGCGGGTCCTGAGGGCGGGAAGGTCAAGGGACCCTGGAATAAGCCTGTAAGTATCTTTGGAATAAGCAGAAAAGAGAAAAGTAATTTTTCTGGTTGTTGCCATTTACACATTTTGAGTTAGAAGTGTAAACTTCACAGTGTTCGAGAAAAGTGTGGCCAGGTTGTTCCTTAATTAAAAGTTGAAATATCCTTAATCGCCGCCTTATTGTCCTACGTTGTTAAGTGCCACAAAATCCGTAGGGTTTATCTGGTTTTGTGACTAATTGTAGGCTGCATAATTTGCAGAAAAGGCCTCGCTGAGCTTCATTGTCTCAGTATTTTACTTGATGATTGGTATTTCTGATTGTGGTGGCTGACAGGAGTTGCATTGGCTGGGAATAGTGTCGAGATTTATCCCAAAGTAAAAATAAAAATGGGTGCGGTCGGGGGACCCCGTCAGGGACAAAGTTCCTTGCACGATACTCGCATGTACTCGCACACACTTGTATGTAATAGAAAGAGAGAGAGAGAGGAAGTGAAGTAGGCATTACGCTTTTTCCTTACGTGCCGCTACCAGTCAACTCCATTCAGTTCCAGAGACGAGTGCGTTTTAACAAACAAACTCTTCAGCTTTATTATTAGTATAGATTTAAATAGGTTAACGATTGAAACGTTGCTATATTTAATTGCAGCATCAACCCGAAGCGGAAAACCCAGCACCGCCACCGGTCGAGGAGCCGAAACCGCGCGAAACTAAGCCGGCAACCTACGTGCCGCCGTCTTCGCGTCAGCGGCCTGTTGAGACTGTGCGCAGGAGTACGGTAAGTTAATCTATCGGCCTAGCCTTTTTACAACCATTTTGGGTTTGCGTTCCAGTCTAACCAGGGCCCTGTTTAATAAACGTTACAATCCGACAATTTTGTAAATAAGTGACATATTTGTAAACTTGTATGACAAGTGTTGTTTAATAAAGCTACAATTATGTAAGAATTTTACAAGTAAAACATTACAAATAGGTATTACCATTACAAATGCGGTTTAATAAACGTTTACATCTGCAGAAAACGCCTGTAGCTTTCGATGACAATATTGTATCTATAAATTTGTAATTGTAAGTAAAAACTTACATTTTATGTAAAGTAAGTTTTTGTTGAAGATTCTTAAATCGAAGGTAGATTTCAAAAATTAGGTACCTATTTTTTCTATTTATTTGATTCGTAACGAAAGTCATGGAGCACTGGACACGCCACGATTGCGGCGGTAAGTCCCCTCTTTGAGGAGTGGCTTGAGAGGCGGCATGGCATCCTCACCTTCCGCCTGACACAGGTGCTCACCGGACACGGCTGTTTCGGGAGGTTCCTGTTTCGCATAAGGCGGGAGGAACCGCCTGGGTGTTTCCATTGCAAAGATCGCTCTGAGGACACAGTGGACCATAAGGTGGAGGTCTGCCCGGCTTGGGCGGAGCACCGCCGTGTCCTCGATCGGCGGCGGCGAACTCTCGCGTCTGGCCCTGGTCCAGGCCATGGTACGGAGCGAGAGCGCATCGTTAGCCGTCACCTCCTTCAGCGAAGCAGTGATGGTCGCAAAGAGGGCGGCGGTGCACGTGAAGGAGAGGCAGTACATGCGCCCTCACGGCCGTAGCCTTCGCAGGAGACGCCCTAGGCGTTGGAAATCCCAGGCTGATTCCCGGCCACCGTAGGCTCGAGCTTGCGGATGGCGAGTAATGGGTAGCTCGCTGTCCGGTAACGACCAAGCCCGAGTCGACGGCGCGTTGTGTTCCACGCGCGTGTTAGAAAATAAAGGGGGCAAGTGTATATGTATATATAAAACAAGTATCAAGCTTTGAATATCAGAATGGTTACTGCTTATTTACTGTGTATGAAGGTTCATATGAATATGGTCTGTAGGGACAGGATTTCATGAAGTAAAGCACAAAAAGACAAGACTAGACATTTATTTCAATTAGGCTTGCCAGTATTTAATCAGAAAGCTAGTTCGGGTCGACGGCGTGTTGTGTTCCACGCGCGCTCCAAGAGATGTCAGCACCAACTGATGGGGCCAATGCCTGCCAGGGGTGCGGGTTCGAAAGCTTACCGTACACCTGGTGTGCACGGTAAGTGGTGTGTTGATAATGTTGATATCTCAGCATTATGCAAAGATATTTAAAAATTTCTGTCGCATCGGTGTTATTGGAGTCGAAGAGCCTCAGATCGAAGAAACCGGCATGACTTAGAACCAAAAATTCGAAGACATGTGACATCTACCAACACACACTGTGCGCGCGTGCTGGATTACGGCCCATTCCCTCTCACAGTATAGGCCTGTCCCAGCAGTTGAAAAATAATAGGCTGTTTATGACTGTCTTCAGCCGGTACTAGGTAACATGGCACCAGCAGACTTAGCATGACGCTTTCAATTTCTACGAACAATAGATATTGCTTTTTCTATACAAAGTCACATTTCTCCATTTTTGACATCGCACCGTAGATATCCTTTTTACTATCTGTCATTTTTTCTTTCGTTACTAACGATCTTTGTCTAGGTCCTTTTATATGTAGACTATTTCAGAAGAATATTTCTTCCGAAACTGTCAAAATCACACTGACAACAAACTTTCTACTCGACGGCCACAAAGTATATACGATTATCTACAAAATCACGATTCGTTTAGAACGCATAACTGTGATAATTAATAGAAGAACATAACTGTCTTCTCCTATTGTACATCATTAAGTTAAAGAGTCATGTCTATTCTTCCGTCGCCAAATCGGTGCTCGTGCCAAGCCTGCTGGGGTATGGTAAGCGATGTGTTGCTATTTCAGCATGGTGCTGAGACATTTAAAAATAAATGAGAGAGAGAGTGAGAGAGATTCGCTGGTCGAAGAGCCTAAGTCGCGCGAAAGTAAACCGGACGTTGAGAATGTGCGCGTTCAGAGGATACATTTTCAAAAATTCTTCCTCCAGAATAAATTCTCTAAATCATGGTGGAAACCTTATCAAAATCAATTGTGTAGTTTAGAAGAATTAAAATCTGCTGTTTCATTTAAAACCCAAATGTGTGCAGAGCAAAGTTTTCTTTAAATAACCGACGAAAAAATTGCTCTGTTCGGAATCATGTACCATCTATGGTTGCGCTTTGACGTCATACTTCACTCTATTTTGTCGTGTTCCATCATACTCGTTCATATTCTGGAAGAAAAATGCCATGTCCATCTCCAGTTTCTAGAGTACCTTTTTGACCAATTTCAGCACTATCTGTTCATTGGTTTAGTCTTAATGAGGTAACAGACAGACGTGGTGTATCGCCCACTCCCTCTCGAAGAGATGAGGCCTGTGTCTCTGCAGTGGGTACATTATGCTCTGATTATGTTAATGTCGTTGATTCCCGAAAGTCTGACAACTAGTTCCAATAACTTGGCTGTGTTGTAGAGGTCAGATACGTAGTCGCTCCATGTAAAGCACTAGTCTTTAGCTATAGGTTCTGATTTAGGTTAGGTTGAAAGCTAACCTCAACATAGTTTGGGAAAGGCAGATGATGATGGCGTTGATTGAGCACGGCCTGGTGGCACCATGAGAATCTAATTAATGAAAATCTTTACTGAAAGACAACAGACAGGTTAACCTTTTGGGTATAGAAGCATGAAATTTTGCACAACTTTTAGAAAATTCAATAGGGGGTGTATACTGTATTAATGTTCGTAATTTTTTCCGATAAGAAATCCCACCAGCCGCACTGCTTCTTGCGAGAGAATTATGCAGTTTTGGAAACCTTTTGACATAGATCCTTTCTTAATTGTAGAAGCACGCGCCCGACATCCACAACGACGACTACTTCCCGGTGCTGGGCGCCAGCGCCAAGCGCGGCGGCGGCGGCTGGAGCACGGCCGGCGCGGGCGGCGCGCGCGAGCCCAGCGCGCCGCGCCAGCCGCTCGCGCTCGGGAACCGCTTCACGTCGCTGCAGGACGACAGCTAGCCAGGTATACATCTAGTACACGCGGCTGCCGCACGGCCGGCGCGGGCGGCGCGCGCGAGCCCAGCGCGCCGCGCCAGCCGCTCGCGCTCGGGAACCGCTTCACGTCGCTGCAGGACGACAGCTAGCCAGGTATACATCTAGTACACGCGGCTGCCGCACGGCCGGCGCGGGCGGCGCGCGCGAGCCCAGCGCGCCGCGCCAGCCGCTCGCGCTCGGGAACCGCTTCACGTCGCTGCAGGACGACAGCTAGCCAGGTATACATCTAGTACACGCGGCTGCCGCACGGCCGGCGCGGGCGGCGCGCGCGAGCCCAGCGCGCCGCGCCAGCCGCTCGCGCTCGGGAACCGCTTCACGTCGCTGCAGGACGACAGCTAGCCAGGTATACATCTAGTACACGCGGCTGCCGCACGGCCGGCGCGGGCGGCGCGCGCGAGCCCAGCGCGCCGCGCCAGCCGCTCGCGCTCGGGAACCGCTTCACGTCGCTGCAGGACGACAGCTAGCCAGGTATACATCTAGTACACGCGGCTGCCGCACGGCCGGCGCGGGCGGCGCGCGCGAGCCCAGCGCGCCGCGCCAGCCGCTCGCGCTCGGGAACCGCTTCACGTCGCTGCAGGACGACAGCTAGCCAGGTATACATCTAGTACACGCGGCTGCCGCACGGCCGGCGCGGGCGGCGCGCGCGAGCCCAGCGCGCCGCGCCAGCCGCTCGCGCTCGGGAACCGCTTCACGTCGCTGCAGGACGACAGCTAGCCAGGTATACATCTAGTACACGCGGCTGCCGCACGGCCGGCGCGGGCGGCGCGCGCGAGCCCAGCGCGCCGCGCCAGCCGCTCGCGCTCGGGAACCGCTTCACGTCGCTGCAGGACGACAGCTAGCCAGGTATACATCTAGTACACGCGGCTGCCGCACGGCCGGCGCGGGCGGCGCGCGCGAGCCCAGCGCGCCGCGCCAGCCGCTCGCGCTCGGGAACCGCTTCACGTCGCTGCAGGACGACAGCTAGCCAGGTATACATCTAGTACACGCGGCTGCCGCACGGCCGGCGCGGGCGGCGAACATACAAAGGGTTGAGACGATCTGAATCGCCATTTCTCCGCTTTTCACACTCTATATAGTCTATTCAAATGTCAAACATTCGACTTGCTGGTCTCACGCAACCCAATATTAATCCCAGTCGACCCGGGAGAGATCAAGAAGATTATCTTTTCGATTAAATGTTGCTATGACATCAGCCGCCATATAATTGTAACGGCACTCAATCAACTCCTTTACACCGGTGTTTTCCCTTCCCTGTGGCGTAAGGCTCTTGTTCGGCCCCTGCCTGAGATACCCAGCCTCTATATTCCTAGTCACTTTCACCCAATTTACATCCTTCCCTTTCTATCCAAAGTGCTCGAGGCCAGTGTGCATAAACAATTCTCCCACTTTATTCACCGCAACTCCCTCATCAGTCCATTGCAATACGGTTCCAGGCCCGGGCACAGTACCATTTCTGCTCTCCTTGAAGTGAATGAAGATATAAGGCAGGGAATGGAAGTCATTAAAGTTACAGTCTTAGTGTTACTTGACTTCCCCAATGCTTTTAATGCCATCAGTCACGAAGTCTTTTTATCAATTCTTTCCCATCTTTGATCTTTCCGAACGCATTGGAATGGTTTGCCTCTTATCTTCAGGGGCGTCAGCAGTCTGTTCGTGCTGGAGACTCTTCCTTGAGTTTGTGTGATCTTGCAGCTGGCGTCCCTCAAGGCGGTATATTATCTCCCCTTTTGTTCTCCATTATTATTAATCTCATTACAACCGAGCTTTGGACTGCTTATCATCTTTATGCTGACGATTTGCAGCTTTACTGCCAGGTAAGTTTTGACAACATATCTGATGCGATTTAGGAGCTAAACCGGGATTTAGGGTGGTTAAAAACTGGTCTGATCGGTTTGTGGTGGCTGTTAACTCTACCAAATGTCAAGCTAACATTGTAGGGAACCCCTCCTTTTTGATTCGCTGTAGTCGGAGAAAAGGTAAACAAATGGATAAGAAAACCTACCTTCGGATGCAGTTAATGATGCAATTTGTAGTGCCGCAAGTGCTTTGATTACATTATTTGAATTCATCGAAATCATAATTTAAAATCACCTTAAAGATGTTTTTCATTTCACAATAGGGTATTTGACTACTATCAAAATTAAACATGAATTAATACTTGTTTTAAAGATGTTACAAAAAAATTGTCGATTTGCAAAAAAACAATGAATAACATCAATAGAAAAAAGGACAAGTTACACGCTTTTGATGTTATTCTTCTATCCTTGCCTTGCAAAACTGAACGACTGTACTACTGTAACAGATTGAACCGAATGGCGCGACGTTACTATGGCGCCTCTGTGTGGTGACGTCAGATGTTAGTAGTGTTGTCTCTGTCTAGCATCAACTTTGAAACGCGTATCACTTCGCCATTTTTTGAGAAATATAAATATTTTGTTTTTTACTGTGGCTTCAATTTTCTCTAGGTTTAGGAAAAACCCATTATTTTTCCTGTCAAATGCCCTATTGAATCATCGTCGGATGGTTTTTCAATTATAATTTAATAATTTCAAACAATCATTAGTGGAGCAAAAAGCCCGACTGCGTATAAAGTGAGCTTTAATTAAAAAGGATAGGAACAAGGTTTTTTTTTGTTTTAAGAGGTTGGCTATTAAACTGAATATTATAAGCAATCTCATGCAGTTGGAGGCATCTTCTTTTTATAAATAAAGACCTTTATTGCGTTGTTTGGTGGACTGCCTTATGTAATAGTAACGCTTAAAAAAGTGCTGATCTTCAGCCTAATTTTTTATAAATGTCTTTATTTTTCATCTATGATCAACTGACATCTTTACTTTCCTTTGAGCAACTTCACTCATGAGTACTGCACTTAAATGTAATATATCTGAATTACTAAACATCTGTTACTGCCATTTAATACCAAAGCGATACATAAGTAGACAACAGGACTATTTGTACACGATTTTTAGTAATTGGACATTGTTTTTATTCATGATCATATTTTTTACTCACGGCTAAAGTTGCTCATGGAGCGTAAAGATGCCGTAGTTGACGATAAATACAATGTTGCTTTTAATTTACAAAATAATGTTTATAACTCATCATTTCAAATAGCTACATCGGATGAGCGCTAGGTTAACGTTAGTTTTCGTAATCCGTAATTGTATTACAATCTATATTTTGCTTCCAGGTAACACAAACCCACAACGTGATACGCTGCAGTAAAGTGAAGTGTCAATATGGACTTGTAAGCGAAGCCTGGCGCATAGCATATACAATATATTACCTATACAACACACTCAAACAGAAAGAACAACATACATTTCATATGTAGCCCCATACCAACCCCACTCTATGGTGGCGAGACAGTTGCTACACCAACGCTGTTCCAAGTTTGAATTACTTATTTTTTTTTCTTCAGTGCTGTTATTTTTTAAGCCAGTAATTTTAATCGATTTGCCCGTAATCGATTCGTTTCAACGACGTCCGTTTCGTATGAATTGTAGACAATAAAATTAATGCCTAAAGTGCTTTCGGAACATTGCTAAGGGAAGAAACACTCATTTTAGGAATACTTTATACAACACATCATGGCAACTGTCTTTAAAAAAAGTGTAAAAGCAAGAAATGAATGTGCGACTTGTTATTTTTTATGTTTATATTGATAAATAAATATTAAAAAAATGTGTCTCGTATGCGTGGAAATGGACATTTAGGGAAAAAAAATTGGTGGAATTATTTATATACAGAACCGATGATTTAAAAGTGTTAAATAATCAATAACCAAGCGTGGAGTATAGATTTTTGTATTTAAACGAAATTGTTATAAAAATTAAGAAACATTGGTTGAACAACGCAAAGCGCTCCGGTAAACAACATTGTACATTTTGTTTTGATATTGCAATTATAAATTCTGTAACGGCAAATCATTGGAAATATCTTGTACCATAGAAATAAATTATGTATTTAAAACTAACGTTTATTTTATTTATGTATCATTCATAACAGTATTTCTAAGAAATAAAATTAACTTTTGTATTATTATTTTAATATTTATACGTAAGTTTTTATACACACGAGCGGCACGTTATCCACGCTGCAGTTGCTGGGTCAGTACAGAAAACGGAAACCTGCCCGATTCATTTACTGGTCCCATTCAAAAAAGGACCGTATTACCATAGTTTAAAATAGAAAATTGTATGAATATCGTCACAGTGGGCGTGCTCGCGACTCTGTTGCTCTTTTTTGTTTTTACTTAAGCTTTATAGTAATACGGTCCTATTTTCAATGGAGTCAGTAAACTGCTCTGTCTCAACTGATAGTATGCAGTAGAGGAGTGCCGCTCGTGTGTATAAACACTGACTGGTATACGAATTGAGAATTTGACAACTTGTTAAACTTTCATTTTAATTCCTTCAATGTAACCCAAGAAGTTCATAATTTATTGTTTGAACAATGTTACAAAGTATTTGTTGTGTCGTGTTGCTTTAAATTTAGAAAAACTAGTTGGATCCTGGCAATGGCAGCTGGAGATACTGACATCATTGCAGCTCTACACAAAGGACGTCTTAGAGTCTGTTCAGACAGAACGAAAAATTGCCCAAGCTATTAACTGACTCGATTGAAAATAGGATCACTGGTATAACCATAGCCGAGTTGAGCTCCTCAAGTTCTGAGTTGAGCTGCATGATTACTGATAAATTGCGTGCACTGAATGGACAGGTATACTCAATTTGTGTGGTTTTTCCTCAAAAGACCATTTCAGACACCGATCCACTTGGTCTTCACATGATCTGACCAAGATTATGTCTGGACTTTAAAAGAGACTGTGACCTCTGAGTTTGTTTCGGCCTTCTCAGAGTAGTCAGATAGGAAACGCCGACCTCATCTAGTTTAAAAAAAATATGATTGACGTGTAGAAGTGTTTGTACAAACCTACTTACAGAAATAAAATCATTTATCATTTATCATTAGCCTAAAGTAGAAAATTAGATGAATATCGACACAGTCGGCTCACGCATTGCGACTCGGTTGCTCTTGCGGCCATAGAAGGCTGGAGACTGCGCGAGGATTTTTTCGTTCTGTTTGAACTGACCCCAACGTAGTACTAACTACCTTTTTCTCAATATAGATTCAGCTGTCTGGCGTAGTTTGAATGAGCGTCTGTTTAGGTATAATTCGAGATTGAAAGCGGCAAATTGATAGCAATCAACCTAAGTAGTAGCACGGGTAGTAGTCTTTTCAGAGATATTTTACCTCTGACAAGAACGACCCAAAACCTCATTGCAACGTGAATAAAGTTCACCGATTTTGGCAGTGATGCAAAATCGGAGGTGAAATAAATTGAAAGGATTGTAGTACCAGTAGCAGTAAAGTATTTTTTACTTGTTAAATTGTTCAGGCGTTTAAAATATCAAAAATGGAAAATTAATTTAGTAAAAAAACTACTGTTCATCTTCAAGAAGTTACTCGTAATACTAGCTAGATACGTGGGGCATATAGTCGAATCCAGTACCAATATAACCTTTGACGTAAAAACGACGGGTGATTCATATTTCTGCCC
Organism: Polymixis lichenea; assembly: GCA_949091785.1. Lineage (NCBI taxonomy): Eukaryota > Metazoa > Arthropoda > Insecta > Lepidoptera > Noctuidae > Polymixis > Polymixis lichenea. Next base: position 9,062,626 of record OX420958.1, on the reverse strand, counting down.
ATCTTATATATTGTTCAAGCATGAAGGTTTAGTAGAGGCATCTCTAGTCAAAAGCTAAAACGATAATGTCATGATCAGCGCCATCTATATTCACTCAATTGTCTGTATTTAGAAGAGTCGAACAAGATACGACCTGTTGCCTGTTTTAGTTCCGGTGTAAAACATAGATGGCGCTGAGGTAACTAAATCGCTTTAAAAGATGGATTTATGTGAAATTATTAATAGTGACTGATTATTTTAACATTTTTTTATTATTGAAATAATTTAAATAACAAGCGTTACGACTAAAAGTGAGGTATGTCCTAATAATGTTAATAATATCGGAAATATTTCAATAAGTACTAGATTCCGCTATTAGAGTTTTCCGTTCCATTCAGCTAATATATAAGATTTCGTGGATAGTAAGTGTACTTGCTTCGGCAGTACATATACTAAAATTGGAACGATACAGAGAAGATTAGCATGGCCCCTGCGCAAGGATGACACGCAAAATCGTGAAGCGTTCCACATTTTTTGACGATTTCAGGTATGTTTAAATGTGGTTAAAATATAGTAAGGTTATATGCATCTCCTCACAAAAAACAATTTATATTTTTATATCGAAGTATTGTAAAGTATATTTGATTGTCAACCATTTGTGAAGTGGGAGAGAACTTGAGAATTACATCATCAACCACAGCCCGCTATCATCCATTAGGTATCCAGGCGTGGTCGCAGCCAAAGACTCTGGGGGGTCACAGACAAAGACTACATATTAATAAGAAAAAATGTATTACATTTTCGAAAAATTACCATTTTAAGAAGGTTTACGTTTACGGCCTTGGGGGGTCATGACACCTAGGACCCCCCCTCGGACCGCGCCTGTAGGTACCTACTAACGGCTTGGCATAACTATGGCTCGATTTGCTTGTGCCAATCTGCGGTTGTGGCCCGCTCCTGTGCCAGCCTCTATCAGCAAGTGGATAGGTAATTACTGTAACCCACCAATCCAGAATAGGTGAGTACTTACCCCAACATAATTAGATATTTATTATTACTTATTTAATTTGTGAAAAGTAGGTACCTACGCTACCTACCAAATTTATAAACACCTCCCACCGAGCACGCATTTATTTTGTTTTGTTTTGAGTCAAATTGGACGTGCAGTTCACAGGTGCAGCTGACCTAACTGCACGTGTTGGAGTTTTTTTTGTACCGGAATATTCTTCAATATAAAGTAATCTCCGACTTGGGGAACGAACCTAGGACTTTTTCTTTGTAAATAACAGTGACTGAGTAAGGAACTACACGCTATAAGTGCTTTTAGGCCTGATTTTTCAATGGTCAAATAACTTTTACGTATCTGAGGACTATATGTCGGTTTGACAGCTTTTATGCCTAGAGGGTAAATTTTTAACCAGTGCGCAAACTGTAACCATGAATTCAGCATATCATTCTAGATCCTCTAGTGTAAAAATTTTGGGTCGGTTATACAAAAAAAAGCCGTTTCATAGAAAAGTGCAATACCTACGCGGTCAAAATGTATGGAACAGTTGATTTTTTTTTGTATAACCGACGTAAAATGTCTACGCTAGGGGTCTAGAATGATATGCTGAATTCATGGTTACAGTTTGCGCACTGGTTAAAAATTTATACTTTAAAGAAAATATAACAAACTGTCAGATTTACTCTTTAGATTTAGATAAAAATTATGTGACTATTGAACAATTTGCCCGTAATAATGCTTGTTTAAGAGAGCAGTGGTGGCCCAGTGGTAATAGCCGCGACTTACTAGATGTAGGTCGTAGGTTAGAACCCAGCCAGGCGCTTTACTTTCTGTAAATAATTTCATCACCTCTGCTTTCAAAACGGTGAAGGAAAACATCGTGAGGAAACCGGCGTGTTCTAGAACCAAGAATTCGAAGATATGTGACATCTACCCATCTACCAACCCGCACTGGGCTGGCGTGGTGGATTAAAGTCCGCTCTCTCTCAGTGAGAGAAGGCCACTGTCTCAGCAGTGGGAACATTATAGGCTAATTATGTATATGTAATGCTTGTTTTACACGGTTATCACTATTCTAGATGGCTTCCCGTGAAACTTTTCAGTCTCGCCAGCGTTTTCTCTTAGCCTGTTTCGGCAACACCTATACAACGATGACAGAAAGGGTATAACCACAAATAATATGCAAAAATAATCATGACCAAAACTTTATTTACAAATAATATAAATCTACTGACAAATACAAACGTCTTAAATACTGAAGTTTTCCTCCAATCTCCTCAAATGATCGACATTGGACTCTTGCGGTGGGCTACTGTGGCTTAAAATATTATTTTTATACACATCCATACTCCTTTGCGCCATATTATTGTAAACTTCTCTTGGTAAAATGCGATTTTGGGAGGGAATTTTGACATTGACATTTCCCGCCATGTTTAAACCGCGGTCCATGAAAACTCTTTCGTTCGGATACACAGTAGGGTTCAAAAATGGAACGTCAGGTTTTGGTAGATTTCGAAACATGTTCGTTCTGTCTATAATTTGATTTTGTGCATTCATTGTGTTTAGGGACTTCATCCATTGCTGTTGTTGTGTGGGTGGGACTCTGTTTGGGTAGTTGAAGATCCATAGACGATCTCCGACGAACATTGGTCGAGGACTGACGATGCCGAGGCTGCTGTAATACTGTTGTGCCAGAAGTTCGATGTCGTTTGTGTATTTTCGTTTCCATTTCGTTCGACGGTTTTGGAACCATATTTTTATCTGAAAAAAGAAACATGATACTGTAGGAATTTGTCTTCGTCCTAAGTTTTTGAGCAATGCAGTTTTCAAGATTGTTATGAATGTAATAATCGTTTGTCCTAATTAAGTCTATCACAAACGACGCGCAACTGTTTGGCAAAATTACATTAAGTCATCTGAAATTGTTCCATATTTTTATCATTTTTTATGCACATAAATTGCAGAGACGTTGTTACAATATTACTAGGACTTCGGAGAGCTTATTCAGAAAGGCGAGCTTACTTCATAATTGGGTAATTTAACAGCATACCGCAGTGCGATAAAGAATATGCAAATGAAAATAATTAAGAGGAAAGCGTTAGTGTATGCCGCAAAATTCACATTTTCATAAACAATATATGATTCGCGACAGTAACACGTATGTATTTACAGAAATAATTAAGTCGAATCAGCAATACAACCCTTTAAGTTCATATAAACCCATGTCATTCAAAATGACTATTTCATGACAACATTGAATTTCGCGGGCTACAGTAATAAGTGTACAATATGCAGGCTAACATTTAAATGATTAAACAAATAGGAACCTTAATGTAATAGGAAATAGTAATCATTATCAATTATTTCGCAATGTTGGAAGCAACGGATCGATGTCAGAGATACTCGTACACTGCCACACCCTGTCTGGCTAAAGGTGCGCTTACACGAGCAACTAAAATTGCTCCAACTTCGGCAATTCTCGTTAACTATGACGTCATGACTACATCCAGCAATTTTATGGAGCAACTTAAAAAACTAGGCAATGCGCCTCCCCGTCGCCTCCGCTGCCGGCCGGTTCCTCTCGCAAAAACGAGACGTACAAGCGAGATAGAAAGAACTTTGACTAAAAATTTCAAAACCAATTGGATATTCGGCAACTCATGAAATATATGGAGCAATCAGAAGCAATAGTACCGAAACCTCAGCAATTTATTGTCATCCAGATTGCTCCACTTAATTGATCCAGATTGATCCATTCGTGTTGCCGAGCAATAGTTAATTGCTCAAAAAATTGCCCGTGTAAGAGCACCTTTACGCAATCAAATACCTACATAGTTATAGTTCTTTAATGAAATCCCGATACTAATAACGAAATAATACTAATTTGACAAGTGTAATATCAAACTTCTTCAGTAAAAGAAGCAAACACAATAGACTTGAAATGTCAGATTAGTATTTGGGATTAAAAACCGAACCTTATGTAGCTAGTAAGTGCGGAATACTTCATAAGAACTCAAAATAACCCAAAACTAACCTGTGTCTCTGTAAGTCGAAGTTGCCTGGCGAGTCGGCCTCGTGCCGCCACGGATAGGTAGCGGTTCTTCTCAAACTCAGCCTCCAGGCTCTTGATCTGTTGCGCGCTGAACGCGGTGCGAGCTCGCTTGCCTCGAGATGAGCATGATCCTGTGAAGAAAGTTGGTTGATTAAGAGTGAGATTATGATTTGCATGGATTCTTCAGTATCCATAGCAACAACCCTGCATGTATGCCAGTACGAATGATAATTGTGATGTTTCGAGGTTTCGAGTGTTGGTTGGAGATCCGATGCGTTTTTACACGCTTTATATTAGCTTCACCTGGGCCTCAAGTCTGCTATTACAGTAGTGTCAGAATGGTAAGTGTCATTGATTTCATAATTGTTGTATCTACTAATATAATGGGGCCATTATGACTTTCCAAAGGTCAGCCACTGACACTCCATTGAAAAAAATGGCATTTATTGGAATCTCGTACATAATGACTAACTTAGGCGGTAATGTGCTAAAATTTAACACTAATAAATAATATGTAAAAATATATATACTTAAATGTATTACTAATTAGTACTAGTATTACTTAAGTTTAGTAGTAGTTTTTGAAAAATAATTTCTACTTAGTAATGGGTTTTATAATAATGGCTGGCAATACAACAATGCCATTATAACACACTTCTATTACGAGACCATTGACCGACCATTGATCGACCATTATGAATTTAGCAGATCACGAACTTTTAGCAAAATGACAATCGGATCGTGTTGGAATGGCGAATTTATAAAAATAGCAGACTTGGGCCCCTGTATGTGTGTTTGTAACCGACTCCTTTGGGCGCGATTTTGACCCACTTTAAACGGTCAGATTTAATTTAAACTTTGTAGACTTATCGAGGACCGACGGCAATTCAATCATTTGAAAAAAAATATATAGAAAAACACGCTTTTTTAGTTAGCAGAACTAAAAAATAGAAAATAATTTAATTCTATTAAAAAGCGTGGGGTGCTTGATATTAATTGATCATAAAAATACCTCAAAAAGCTTGTTTATTTGGTTTTTAAAGCGTGTTTTTTAGTTAATAGTTTAAACTATAATTTTTTTATAAAATAGACGCTGTGGTGTCACGATTATGACCACAATTCGTAAAAATCATTCAATTTAAATGATAAATAATTGAAATCTATAGTAGGTTTAAAGAAATACTTTTACGCGTCAAAATAAATTGTGCTTAAAAATAAAAACTAGGTGAGTTCAGTGTTTCCTAACCGACTACTCTGAGAGAAGAAAGACCGAAACTCAGGGGTCAGTCTATCTAAAGTTCAAATATAATTCGATCATGTAGATTAGTGTCTGAAATGGTCTTTTGAGGTATAGTTTTGAACGGACCTGTCCAGTCAGTGCAAGCATTTGTGAGTAATCGTGCAGCTCAACTCAGTACTTCAGGAGCTCAACAATTCGACGAATAATATCAAAGAAAGAACATTGTGTATGCCGCTTATAGTTCTCGAAACTAACAGATTATCATTAAAAGTCCTAATTGAGAAAAAAATACTCGCAGTCCTCTAATTAACAATCCTAAAGGTAGTTAGGGTAACACAGGTCACATAGGTAGAGTATGCAAATCTGCATAAATAAAACAAAAACTGCAAAAATTCACTAACCGAACTTTAGAGGAGAGAGAGCGAAGAGAGAGAGTTAAAGTCGTTGAGACTTTCATTTGTAAATCATCCTAAGGGTACCTAGTACAACTCGATTGTTAGTCTTTCCCCTATCACTCCAACGAAAACAAGAGACAACGAGAACGAGGTTGGCAAAAGTTGATCAAAGAAATCAACAGTTTTGCAGCTCTTCAATGAGCTAGCTCTCTTGTGAATGGCTTGTCACTCAGCAGACTAGTAACGATCTAAATAAGTTAGTAGTCGTAACGAAAGAAGACTGACACTTGCGAATTGTTATCTTAAAGCGTTGATCGATTATGATTGCTGTAACAAGCCAAATATTCTCTCTTTGGCAAGATACATGTTTTACGACTTCTCTGAGCTCAATAGACTAATTTCGCCATTTAAAATGTAACGTCTCTCGACCATAATGACGACAATTATCTGTCTCTTCATTAATTTTATAATTAGTTTCGTAAAACGATGGTGGCTACACTTAATTTATTACGGAAGTCATTCTCAACGGACATAGAAATCGTAGTAGACACGACTCGTCGTCACCTTACCGCTATTTTCAATAAACACCTCCCCGCTTTGAGTAATTAGTGGTAATATATCAACATGTCAAGACAGTCAGGCCGCCATCTTGGAACTGTCTCTGAGCGCCACACTGACTATCCGAACGCGGTAATTAGCGCGCCAAAATAAATGTAATTTTATTTTTAATTTATTTTATTCGGGAGTTGTGACTTCATAAACTGCGCAGCCAATTATGTGATCCTGATATAAATAAATACGACAAGTAATATTTAAAAAAAAACTGGATGTCTGTAATTTTCTTAACCTATTTTTTCGGAACTGTGAATCTAACCAGTGGGCCAGCAGTAGGGTAATTGCGTAGGTACACACTAACAGTCTTTCATTTTGACAGGGATGCGGTACCCCAGCAGCCCTAACATAATATTACCTACCTATATTGGTCCTCCAGGTCTATTCTGTAGAAATCCTAAAAATTTGATTAGAAAAGGTTTTTAATTTAATTACCGGTTATTCCACCATGCTAGGGATTTACACCATTTACAGCTCACTTCACCACTGTTTTCAATAGCGCTATTCTGTAAAAATCTCACTGTGATAACCAGGGGTTATAAACTTTCTATTGGCCTATGGCGGAGAGGCACCCAGGGAAGAAATATGACTTTGCCAACATTAAAAATATTGTGATGGACCCACAAAATTAGGTCCCTAATAATACTTTATTGTTAAGTTGTAACAGCTGCATTGAATTTGTCTCATTTTTTTTCTTTCTAAATAGTAGTTTTTAGACTGCGAATGTTCCAACGAAATATAAATATTAATTTGATAACACTCCTTTACGAGTATAAGTGTCCTGTGGTGATAACTTGGGTGAGTGTCAGATGGAAAGATAGCTCACTTAAAAATCACTTCACCTAAGTTCTGACGGTGAGATTTTCACAGAATACATTGGCTAATAGTGGGGCACAGAACGTAGATGACTTCATAGAATCAAATAAATTGGTCGTAGTAGCAACATCGTCAACCAATTTACAGAAATAAAATATAAGTAATTCAATTTTATCGCAGAAATAACGAGTCGGATATGATCAGTGATGATAAAATAAATCTCCAGAACGATTTGATAAGTTGCGTCGATCTTTCAAATAATTTTATGTTTAAAAATGTTATTCCTGGTAATATTTGGAACAGTTTACATTTTTAATCATACTTTTTTGATATTCATCAGCCATTTTTCAACGTTATTCGCATGGTATACCTACTAATTAATTACCTAACAAAATGTTTATCCAAATACCGTACCGTCGCCTATATCTAAATCCTCACTGTAATATATGTACCTATACGCGGTAATAAGGACTTCAACACGCAAGCTAAATCCATGAATGAGTACCTAGCACATGGTTCTAGACACAGTACTAGCTGTTTCATAGAGAATTGTAATTACCTACGCGGTCAAAATGTATGGAATAGCTAGTGTTTCTGGAGAAGATACTGAAACCACGGTAATAGGTTTTTGCCGGTTATGTTTTTTATGAATTTTTTGAGGTTATGATATATTAAGTCCAACGTGCTAGGTACCTACATTTTTTTTATAATGGTTTCTTTTCTTCAAAATGCAATAAATCATCATTCAGAACAGCAAAATTGAATATTTGATTTATTTGATTTGTGCTTTTGCAAAATCGAAACTTTTAAGCGATACAATAAAAAATTCTAATAACAAAAGTAAAAACCACTTAAATCATTAACAATGAAACGGGTAAATCAGTTAAACAAGAAAAACAACTCGAGAGTATGGTCGCACAGGCATTTAATAAGCTTTTTGCTAACATACCTGTAACTACGACTTGCTCCCTAAATTCGTCCCTGGCTAATGCTGAAAACCTTTTGCATAGTAGTGTGCCTAAATGTAGCGACATATTCAGTTTCGAACATGTAACGCCTCGTGATGTAGTAAATGTTTTTAATAAACTAAACTCAAAAACACGGGTGATTTCTAGGGCATTTTCATAAAACTTTTAAGTAATATAAATAGACACTGTAGCCCCCTATCTAGCTGTCACTTTTAATAAATGTATTGATTCAGGGACTTTTCCTGACCTCATGAAAGTTGTAAAGGCATACCATTATTTAAATCAGGTAATAAAAATGATGTTCGTAATTTCAGGCCTATTTCTATCTTACCTGCATTTAGAAAAATATTCGAAAAGTTGATACTCAAGCAGATGCTAAGAGATTTTAATGTAAATAGCCTCCTTCATAATGAGCTTTATGGTTTTACAAAAGGTCGTTCGTCGTGTTGCTCTGATGAAACGCATATTTAACGCATGGGAGAAATCACAAAATGCTATTGGGGTCCTCTGTGATCTCTCCAAAGCCTTTGATTGCGTGCACAATGAGACGCTCTTGCGTAAACTACGTCATTACGGTGTCCACGTAGAAGCTTTAAATGTAATAAATTCTTATTTACATAATAGGTTCCAATGTGTAGAAGTTAATGGAGTAAAATCGTCCTGGCTACCAGTTCAGTTAGATGTGCCTCAAGGCTCAATACTCGGCCCATTCTTGTTTTTAGTGTATATCAATGGCTTACCATTTTATTTAAAGGGTATTTGTGATGTTGTACTGTTTGCAGACGATATTGCTCTTATTTTTAAAGTAGACAGGAATAGACAAGATTTTGACGACGTAAACAGTGCACTCTCAATGGTTACGGATTGGTTTATGGCAAATAACTTAGTTCTCAATGCGTAAAGTTTGCCTTACCGAATATTAGAAATCTAGGTCCCAACATCGTCTTAAATAAAGAGGTGCTTGAGACTGTAGACTCGGCAGTTTTTCTGAGCATAACGGTAGATGCCAAACTTCAGTGAGGGTTACACATATCAAGCCTAGCATCCCAGGCTCAGTTCAGCTGACTACGCCGTTAGAAAACTAAGACAATACACTAACGTCGATACAGCTCGGTTAGTATACTTTAGTTATTTTAACAGCGTTGTGTCCTACGGTATTCTGCTGTGGGGCAAAGCTAATGATATTCAAAATATGTTGGTGCTTCAAAAACGTGCTGTTCGAGCAATTTACCAGCTAGGTGCCAGAGTTTTGTTGAGGGACTTTTTTGAAGATGCTGCTGGGGAGTTTGTTGCGCCACTTCTTCTTCCCAGCTAAAGCACTAAGAAGTGGTGAAGGGCGGGCGTTTTGGGGTCTTATGTAATTTTGTCATTCGAAAAGTGCTGATTCTCAGCCTAATTTGAATAAATGATTTTTGATTTTGATTATCGATTTTAATTCCAAAGAGGGTTTTCCGATGGGCGATGGCCTGAGATAAGGTTTTTTTTTGGGTTGGGAATCAATCTTTTCCCGCTCTGGTAGGAGCGGGAGGGCGTGTCTGAGTTTTATTGACTAAAACCCGTGTTCCTTCAGTTGCCTGTGTGCCAGGGGCCACGGTATCTCTTTCGAACAACCCGTATCCCTGGAGTTATATTGAAGTCTAATGTAAGAAGGGGCTAGGGGACGAGGCTATTGCCATCTACCGGGCACGAATCTAGACTCCCGCCTTCTACTGAGAAATTCCAGATGGAAAAGCTCAATAATAATTATAATAACTAGGATTCGAATCCAGCGGAGTAATTGCATAACACACCTAGTGTAAGAATGGCTTTTATTTTAACAGTTCAACAAAATTCATTCTATTTATTTACGTTGCTGAGCAGAATTTTTTTTCGAACATATGAAGCAATGGTTTAGCAATATGATTCAGGTTCTGATTAATAGTGTGTCACGTAAAAAGTGTGCCTGACCCATTGACTTTTGGGCACGCCGCGATTGCGGCGGTAAGTCCCCTCTTTGAGGAGTGGCTTGAGAGGCGGCATGGCGTCCTCACCTTCCGCCTGACACAGGTCCTCACCGGACATGGCTGTTTCGGGAGGTTCCTGTTTCGGATAGGGCGGGAGGAAACGCCCGGGTGTTTCCATTGCGAAGATCGCCCAGAGGACACGGTGGAGCATACGGTGGAGGTCTGCCCGGCTTGGGCGGAGCACCGCCGTGTCCTCGTGGAGGTGATCGGCGGAGGCGATCTCTCGCGTCCGACCCTGGTCCAGGCCATGGTACGGAGCGAGAGGGCATGGCTGGCAGTCGCCTCCTTCAGCGAAGCAGTTATGCTCGCAAAGAGGGAGGCGGCGCACGTGAGGGAGATGCAGTACATGCGCCCTCACAGCCGTGGCTTTCGCAGGAGACGCCCTGGGCGTCGGGAATCCCAGGCTGATTCCCGGCCACCATAGGCACGGGCTTGCGGACGGCGAGTAATGGGTAGCTCGCTGTCCGGTAAGGACCAAGCCCAGGTCGACGGCGCGTTGTGTTCCACGCGCGCCTCAAAGAGATGTCAGCAGCAACAGATGGAGCCCGCAAGGGCCGATGCCTGCCAGGGGTGCGGGTTGTTCGAAAGAGATACCGCCGCCCCTGGCACACAGGCAAATGAGGAAACACGGGTGGGTTTTAGTCAGTAAAAGTCTGACACGAAGCGGGAGAAGTTATTTGATGATTTCCCACCCAAAAAAAAAAAAAAACCCATTGACTTTGTATGCACCGTGACATTTTGGTCGTCTTACAAAGGTGGTCCACTCAATGTATCCGACATAAAATACCCACAGGCGCGATTAAAAAATTGTTACCATTATTTAAGATACTAAGGTATATAATAGGTACTAAGAAAAATAAATAATGCTTTAGAATTATGAAACACCCTCCCTGTTAATAAAGTTTACGTATCAAACGGTAGAAGATTTCTACCTACCTACCATATTATCATTTCATCATTCATTCCATCTCCTTATCAGGGTGTTCAAAACCACATCATGCGCCTTAGCGAATGTTTATTTTTTATTTTTTATTAGTATTAATACTCATCATATGTTAGGATACTCAAAATATCATATTTTTTATAAATGATTAGTAGTCATTGGATACATGAAGTGGGCTGCCGTTGTAAGACGGCCAAAATGTCACGCTGTATTTCTGTGGCCCGACCTCATGCTCAGCTGAAGAACTTGCTACCACTAGACCAATGACTATAAGCTATATGTCGCCCATGCTCCAATCGAAAAAGTCAAGTTGAAGCGTGCCCCTGCACCTTGGATGAACAGGGGAGTTCGGATGGCAATGCGACGGAGGGACCGCGCGTTTCGGAAGTTTAAAAAGGACCGCTCGGAAGACAATTGGGCCTTCTTTAAGGCTGCTAGGAATCGGTGCAATCAGATGATACGCAACGCTAAACGCCGTCACTTTCTAAATAATATCACTTCTTCTTCTCCTGCCGATATTTGGAAGTTCCTTGGAACCTTGGGTATCGGCAAATCGCGACATTCGGACCTTCCTCACACAATTGGTTTGGATGACCTCAATCGCCATTTCGCCACTGTTCCTACTTTGGATAGTCTAACCAAATGTCAAACACTCGACTACCTTGCTGGTCTGACGCGTCCCAATATTAACCCCTTTATTTTCACCCCAGTCGACCCGGAAGAGATCAAAAAGATTATCCTGTCCATTAAATCCAAAGCCGTGGGTTGCGATGATATCAGCCGCCATATGATTGTAGCAGCTATTGATCAACTCCTTCCTGCAATCTCCCACATCATAAACTTCTCCCTGTACACCAGTGTTTTCCCTTCCCTGTGGCGTAAAGCCCTTGTTCGACCCCTGCCTAAAATACCCAGTCCCTCTCTTCCAAGTCACTTTCGCCCAATTTCTATCCTTCCTTTCCTATCTAAAGTGCTCGAGGCCAGTGTGCATAAACAACTCTCTCACTTTATTCACCGCAACTCCCTCATCAGTACATTTCAATCCGGTTTCAGGCCCGGGCACAGTACCACATCTGCTCTCCTAAAAGTGACTGATGATATAAGGCGTGGAATGGAAAACACTAAATTTACAGTGTTAGTGTTAATAGACTTCTCCAATGCTTTTAATACCGTCAGTCACGAACTCCTTTTGTCCATTCTTTCCTATCTTATGGTCTCTCCGGAGGTATTGGAATGGTTTGCCTCTTATCTTCAGGGACGTCAGCAGTCTGTTCGTGCTGGAGACTCTTCATCGAGTTTGTGTGATCTTGCAGCTGGCGTCTCTCAAGGCGGTATATTATCTCCTCTTTTGTTCTCTATTTTTATTAATCTCATTACCACCGAGCTTCGGACTGCGTATCATCTTTATGCGGACGATTTGCAGCTTTACTGTCAGGCAGATGTTCACAACATAGCAGATGCGATTGAGGAGCTAAACCGGGATTTAGGAGTGGTTAAGAGCTGGTCTGATCGGTTTGGGGTGGCGGTTAACCCTGCTAAGTGTCAGGCTATCATTCTAGGGAGCCCCCACAGCATAAGGAAGTTGAATAGCTTGACTGTGCCACCTGTAACATTCGACAGCTCAGTCATCCCGTTTAGCTCCGATGTTAAGGATCTTGGCCTACATGTCGACAGTTGTCTTGACTGGCGAAAGCAAGTCACGACTGTTAGTCAAAAAGTCACCGGAACGTTGCGGTCGCTCTATCGGTTGAAAAACCTTCTCCCATCATACATAAAGGCAATGCTTGTACAGTCCCTAATCTTTCCCATAATTGACTATGGCGATGTGTGTTACTATGACCTGAATGCAGATCTCCTCAATAAACTTGATCGGCTTCTAAATAACTGCATTCGATTCGTTTTTAATCTTCGTAAGTATGATCATGTGTCTGCGCACCGGTTGCTTTTAAAATGGCTACCCATCCGTCAGCGCAGAGAGTTGCCAGCTCTGTCAATGTTGTTTTCTATACTCGACAAACCCACTTCTTCTTCATATCTGACTTCCCAGGTTCAATACTTGTGCTCTGCGCATAGTAAAAATCTTCGTTTCACCAATAATCGTCTTCTACGATGTCCCTCTCACCGCTCTGGTTTCATCAAATCTTCTTTCTTTGTCCAGGCAGTGTTTCTTTGGAATGCACTCCCTCTGAATATCAGGATGGCAACCAGTCGGCTTTCGTTTAAAGTAAAGGCACGTGAGCATATTCGTAAGAAATTGGTAGAATCATCTCAGCGCTGACTAACTGGATTCGTTTTCTCCTCTACCTATCGTTATTTCTCAAGACAAAGTTTTATTTTCGTTATATATATGTATAAATGTATGTATTAGTATGTATTATTTTTCGAGTAACCTATCCCTTATGTTGCACCTGCCATGTTTTCTCTCTGCCTCACCCTAAGGTTGACTGGTAGAAAATGCCTCAGGCATTAAGTCCGCCTTTGTACAGTATTTTTTTACTTGTGCATTAAGTTTTAATAAATAAATATAACGAGGCAGTGAGGCAGTGTCGGTACTACTAACCTAAAATAAACACTATCATTTCAATGATAGCCTAGTTCAAAGAATCTCAAGTACATTCAAGCTTGATCAGGAATTCAGGATAAATGTGTTGTGATAAATCCTTTGTTTACTTATAAATGTATCCGAACGCATCTAAACGTCTAACATCAAACATTACTAACACCAAACAGGCATCCAGACACAATACATCAAATCGCCCGCAATCATGTAGAAAGTAAATTAATTAGCGCCTAAAATAATCCTATTGCCGTCAAAAACGACCACGTAACACGCTTGCAAACCACTCCGACAGTGGTAAGGCAATTAATGTCAATTTATCCTCGCTTGTCAACGGTTCACGTCTTTGTTTCCCGCCATTGTGAACCCTACACTATTTTATTTTCCGACAAATCATTTAATTGACACTCCTAAACCGTCGTCATAGAGACTCTTTTCAAATGACGTTTAGCTGTCAAACGATAAAAGTAAAGTTGTTGGTCCCGTATGACGTTTGGCTCGTTCGGATACACACCCATCCGTTGTCTGGTAATAGAATTTTACAGCTTTTTAATGAGCTCAGGCCACTTACTAAATTTCAGTTGTGAGACGTTTCTTTTCATGTTTATTTCCTTTTTTTTCTAACGGGTGAATAATTACGGGGGAGAAAGATTTAGCTAACGACGGACGGGACGCGTGGAGATTTATCTTTTCGTAACAAATTTAGAAAATGAGACATCACTGCGCGGATAACGGGTGTTTATGTGTAGGGCTGTCAGTTCTGTGAAAATATTTGACATTTTATGAACTCTGTGATAAACTGGCGGGCTTGGAGTTAATTTGTTCTATGATAAATCATTCAAAAACTGTACACCTATCTGAGGCTTGAGAAAATATTATTTCAAATTGGGATTACAAAAATACTTTACAAACATATTTAAAAAAAATCTTGTTGAAAACTTGAAGTCCTCAATTGCAGAGGAATTGATATCGTCATCAATTTATGTTGAAAAGCCGATGACATGGCAGCTAATTTAAAAATTATGCGAAACGCGCGAATTTCTATTTTATCCATCAAATACGAGAGAGTCGTCCCTATTGCACCGTGTGTGAGTAAATTTAAATCGTTTCATTTGCATGTGTGAGTGGAACGCGGGAAACCAATTCAAACGGCTAATTCGAGCCCCAATTGCTCGAACAAAAATGTCCGGAGGCGCTTTATAGTTGGCAGATCGTAAATAAATTAGCGTTTTATGATGTTTTTTTCGCGTAAAACTCGTTACAACGAGTTATTGGCAATTGTCACTGAAGAAAATCCTGTGATATATTTTTTATTGTGTTTTTACTATAAAGTACGATTTATGTTTTTGTATTTTATTGCCCGATATAACGTGTGATATGGATATTTTATTTAGGTACCTATGTAATCAAAATAAAAGAAAGAAAAATATTCCAAGGAAATAAACAAACCACGCACTAAACGTCTGTGATATAACAAATAAACATATTAAAACATCATTATCCAAAACAAGAACAAACTCTATACTTAATACCAGTAATACTAATTTGGAGCTATGCAAAGAAAACCGTATCTAACCATCGCTTAGCACAATTTTATAACATCAGCCAGAAAATTAGGTTGCACTGGAGGGTCCTCGATCCAGAATAGGATTTGGGCGGCATGGCGTCCTCACCTTTCACCTGACACAGGTCCTCACCGGACATGGCTGTTTCGGGAGGTTCCTGTTTCGGATAGGGCGGGAGGAAACGCCCGGGTGTTTCCATTGCGAAGATCGCCCTGAGGACACGGTGGAGCATACGGTGGAGGTCTGCCCGGCTTGGGCGGAGCACCGCCGTGTCCTCGTGGAGGTGATCGGCGGCGGCGATCTCTCGCGTCCGACCCTAGAGAGGGAGGCGGCGCACGTGAGAGAGATGCAGTACATGCGCCCTTACAGCCGTGGCCTTCGCAGGAGACGCCCTGGGCGTCGGGAATCCCAGGCTGATTCCCGGCCACCGTAGGCACGGGCTTGCGGATGGCGAGTAATGGTGGTAGCTCGCTGTCCGGTAAGGACCAAGCCCGGGTCGACGGCGCGTTGTGTTCCACTCGTGCCTCAAAGAGATGTCAGCAGCTACAGATGGGGCCCGCAAGGGCCGATGCCTACCAGGGGCGCGGGTTGTTCGAAAGAGATACCGCGGCCCCTAGTATACAGGCAACTGAGGGAACACGGGTGGGTTTTAGTCAGTAAAAGTCTGACACGCCCTCCCGCTCCACCAAGAGCGGGAGAAGTTAAATGATGATTTCCCGCCCAAAAAAAAAGCCCACTATTAGCTAAGTAAAAAATCTGGCAAATCGGGAATATGATCCTCGGCTTTGAAATCTGTCGCAAGTGGTACAACCCGGTGGAATAGATTGCCCATCTCTTGCACGAAATTGACCTCGATGCTCGGACGGCGCATTATAGAGTAGTGTCCAAAACTATATCACAGGAACCATGGTTATCTGTTCTGTGACATGAACCATTTAATTTACCTATTACGTGGTTCTATATTAAAATTAATATCAAGGTGTCAGATCGTTAGATACTGGTATCGAGGTAGGTACCTACTCTAGATAGGAGTATCTAAAGAGAGAGGGGAATACCAAACTAATATCTTCTTTAAAAATTGAACTGACAGCTGATTATTTATTTATTTATTTATTTATTAGGTTCACCAACAATTGTTTACACTGGTATTATGCTAAAGATAACATGCAAGATAAGTTAATACAGTAGCGTAACAATCACTTACAGGTAAACTCAGCGTGCATATAAAGAAAGTTGTACAAAATAAACTAAACTAAAGTAACTTAACTAAACTAAAGTGACTTAACTAAACTAAAGTAACTTAACTTAACTAAAGTAACTTAACTAAACTAAAGTAACTTAACTAAACTAGGTTGAAAAAATGCTTAGTACTTAAAAACTTGGAAAACATCATACACCACTTAGGACTAACCTTTATTCGTATATTGATGACTAAAACTAAATCTAATCGGGCAGATACTTATGAAAAGTGGCTTTCAACTTTCCCAAACAATCAAAGTGAAGATCTTTGGTCACTGCAACTATTTATGACCTTGCATAATCTCGCATAAGGAGAATTTGCGCCTAGTATCGTTCTTCTCATTGGTGGGCGGAGTGGCGTTATTGGATGACGAGGAATTCTTGAGGGTGCACGGAAACTGAGATTGTACAAAATCTGTGGGCAGTCAATTTTATGTGCCAGAACTTTGCACGCAAACATTGCGTCGTTAAGGCGACGGCGTTTGTCCAGCGAAACCATTTTAAAGTATCTCAGTCTGTTACTGTACGAACGTATTTTCTTTGCAATGCCGCTAGAAAACGCCAAGTGCCAAAGGATCTTAGAAGAGAGAGAGAGAAGGAGGATTATAGATCGGTCTACACTGAAAATGCATCTCACTCAGCTTAGCAGACACTGACAGCTCTTGAACGAGGTTATGATTGGGTTCAGTTTGATAAAACTCACCATACGGTCTTTCCCAAAAATTCATCCAAATTTAGAGATACCTATTCGTAAAAATAAAACTACAAACTATCCAAATTAATTAAAATACATCATGCTGACATTTTGGTTTGGCTCACAGATATGCAGAGATATAAGATTTGAAACGGTTCGGTCAGTTATGAGTATTGATCATATAGAAGAAACGTAGATTTTGACTGACTGCAAAGGCTAATTAATCCTCAGTGCTCATTAAAACCGTAGTTACAGGAGTTTGCTGTTAAAAGTGTTTCTAAGAATACCTTCTGTGAAGGTGGCCATCATTTGTGGCCATGGACTGGACCACACGGGAAGAAAGTCTTCACTAATATTTTTTGTAAACAAGAAAATCATTAATCAAAATATTCTTAGTGAGTTCAGAATCGATGAAAAACGGGCGGTGTCAGCTGTCTTCTCGCGTTTGTAACAGTTTAAGAAACGAGATGTCCTACTGGAATATATTGACAACAAAATAATTTTATTTACCTATGTGTTCTCATTGACTGAATTACTGTACCTATAATGTTGAGGTCAATTAGAATATTTAAAATTCAGAAGTTTTGAATAAATTAGTACTATCATAGTTTTTAATCACAAAAAGCGTACTTACTCATGAACAATTTTTTAAATATCTTGAATACAATTAATTTCTGTTTAAATCCAATTACTAAAAATCAAACCAAAATAATTATATTTTGAATTTTTCGCATGTGATGCCTATGTTTTTAAAACAAGGTAGACTGTACATTTCAGGAACTTTCCGTACCCACTTAACGATAAAGTGTTTACCCAGTTATTTTTATTATTAAACAATAATTAATTTTTCTAATGATTAATTTCGTGTTCTCTCAATTTCAGTGGTGTCATAAAAAAAGTGAAGATATCCGAACGCATCAACAGATTAATTGGCGCCAAAAATACACGAAGCGCGAGAGCGTTGCGTGAAGTCAAATGGCGCGGGAAGGCGTCAATTGCTTTGCTTTTTATCTTTTTTCATTAATTATGTTGTCTCAAATTACAAGCTCGCGTTTCTGTGATTTATTTGTTTGTTTCAAATAGGTATTCCATTTTGAAATTGTATATTTTTTATTTATTTTGTCGCCGGAAGGAGTAATTATTTGTGTTGGTTTTGAAGTTGAGACATTTTTTGTAAGCTTTGCCTAAACGGTACCAATAGCAAATTTTTGAAACAACGTTGGGACGATTAGTTATGCTGATTGTTCATAGTTCCTTTCGCAATAAATAGGTATCAATTATTTTTTTTGAGGTTGAGAAATCATCAAATAACTTCTCCCGCTCTGGGTGGAGCGGAAGGGCGTGCACCCCTGGCAGGCATCGGCTCTTGCGGACCCCACCAGTTGGTGCTGAGGTAGATAGATAATATATGACGAAAATAAATGAAGTGTTTTTTTTTTCGCCCACGATAACGTTATACTTATAACGTGCACGTATTTGCATACATTTAAGGTGAATCTAGTTGAAATTTTTTCCATACAAACTTCGGGAGGGTATTACTCCACTGTTCGACAATGTACATTAAAAACTTAAAAAAAAACCGACTTCTGGAAAAACACTACAAAGTGGAAAATATTTTTAATTTCGGAAGTCGGTGACTTTGGATTTTTATTAAAAAAAAATATCTTTGCCTTCCGAAATTAAAGATATTTGGGTGAATACTTGAAGATAGACATATTGAGGATTCAGAAATTAAGTTCAAATAATGCTTCCAATTGCGACTTATATGGATTTGATTTAACGTAAAGTTTATAGTGCAGGAAACGAAATAAATCAATTGTACAGTATTTGAACCATTATAAAGGACTGAATCTGAAGCTGAAAATTTTCGTCGAACGGTGATGAGTAGAGATCGGATATTCGGATGCATATTCACCTAAAGTTAAGAGGTTGGCTAGAATGGAATGCGCTTTTGTACCGATTAAAAAAAAAATGTTTTTACTAACCTACCGAGGGGCTTGTGGCTAAGTAACAATAGCTGCACGGGTCGATTGATCAGGTTAAGCTACGCTTGCCGCGGTTGGTCCGTGGATGGGTGACCATCTTTACATACCAAGACCCCTCCGTGCCTCGGAAAGCAGGTTAAGCCGTTGGTCCCGGCTGTCATTTGTGGATCTTTGGCAGTCGTAACGGGTCGTCAGAAGCCCGAAAGCCTGACAACCAGTCTTACCAAGGGGTATCGTGTTACCCAGTTACTGGGTTGTGGAGGTCAGATAGGCAGTCGCTCCATGTAAAATACTGGTATTCAGCTGCATCCGGTTAAACTGGAAGCCGACCCCAACATGGTTGGGAAAAGGCTAGGCAGATGATGACCACCCCTACTCTTACAGACTTACACCCTAAGTACATAGATATAGGTTTCCATCGGGGTCAATTTTTTAATAAATATGCGTCTGAATCCTAATCATTTAGAAGTCGCTTCCATACCATACAACTGACTAGTTATGCATTCCCGGTGTTGCGGTGCTGACGTCCTGCACCTATAGATTCCAGATATCTTCAGGACGGCTACTATCTTCCGGGCTTCATGACGTTACCATATGTACCAATGTTTATGACTCATCTCAAAGAAACGGTTTCCAGACTTTCGTCTAGGAAGGGGGTGTTTTGGACTCCGTAAAGGGGGGGTGCCTTACCTGATTAATAACACAAGTATTTTCATGACTTCAGGAAGCAATTTCAGAACACTACTTGAACTATATCTATCTATTAATTAATTTAAGATTTAAATAAGAATATTGCCGATGACTATGAATTACCAGAACACGTTTATTCAGGTACTATGAATCTTTACCGTAACGAGAGCCGCTAATTGCTTCCTGTTTTTAAGTTTTATTTGTTCTATAATATTTCATTACAGCTGTGACGGAATTATGCATACAACATATCAATTTATGAAAATATATAAGGCATGTTACATACATCCACGAGTGATGGTTCATATATTTTGTAGGTAAGGGTAGATTTATAATAAACAATAACGCCCTCGTTTTGTGTCCTGTTGGTGTGTGTGTGCTTGCGAACTGATAACCACTCATGAGTGGAATAAATGGTGTCCGAGGTATCCAACATTCCGTTAGAATGATCACATCCCAGTCAATTTCTGATCGTTTGATGAGGGTTTACAAACCGGGAAAATTGCGGTTTACGCTTCTTATATTTTGAACAATAATGTTTAAAGGGTGATTCTCGGTATAAATTAAACTGGAGCAGTCATCAATAAGGCAAGTGCTGGAGATAGCGACCGTTAATTCATCTAATTCATTGTTTATTGATAATTGGGAAATATGATCGAATTTTACGTAAATGCATAATTGTTACTTTTATAAATCTCTGGTAACGTTATAAAGTTATAATGGGAACAGTTGCTAAAAGGGTATACAAGCTGTGCGAGAATGCATTAACATGCGCCTTGAATGTAGAATTGTGTGTTGTAAAAGTTAACATTAAAAATAAACAATTAATTATAAAAGTGATAACTAAAAATGGCAACAAACATTTTTTGACAGGTTTGACAATAGGGAATATGCATCATTTTTTTTTGTTTCATAAATGAATCATTTACATCTTTATAACATAGAAAAAAATACAAACAGGCTTGAAAAGAGTCAAATTATTTCTCAAAGTGAAATTTTAAACATTGAATAAATTTGAGCCGTTCAAACGCCACCATTAAGCGCGCGCTTTTGATGACGTCATTGGTTGTGTTCCGTGTTTGTTTAATATAGCGTTTCAGTTACTTCAGAATTAGTTTCAGTTTTAATTGCTACACAAATCATGGAAGAAATTAAAAAACCTTCTTACAAGTATTGTATGGTACCGAAGTGCAAAAACACTATTGTTAGTACGCCCGATAAAGTGTTTTTTCGTATTCCACGCGATGCGAAAGTACGAAAAAAACGGTGTAAGATTATGAGAAGGCATAATGTATCTCCATTATCAGTTATATTTTGTTGTGAAGATCGTTTTAACGTTAGTATGCTATTTTTATGTACAGTTTAGTGTGAATTCGCTTTTAAGCAGTAGAAGATTCGGTTTAAAACTAACCTAACGTAGTTTACAAATGTTCATTAAAAAAATCTCTAAAGAGCTTGCTTATTCCTATTGCTTTTACGAAATTTATTGGTTTTACGAAATTTTGATGATTGATGATTTATTAGAGGTTAGGAAAGATACAGTTAATTATATTTAATATAACGTAATGGAACAGAAAGGAGAAAAATGTAATCTACGGTTTTTTTTTTCTGGGTGGGAAATCATCAAATAACTTCTCCCGCTCTGGGTGGAGCGGGAGGGCGTGTCAGACTTTTACTGACTAAAACCCACCCATGTTCCCTCAGTTGCCTGTGTGCCAGGGGCGGCGGTATCTCTTTCGAACAACCCGCACCCCCGGCAGGCATCGGCCCTTGCGGGCCCCATCTGTTGCTGCTGACATCTCTTTGAGGCGCGCGTGGAACACAACGCGCCGTCGACCCGGGCTTGGTCCTTACCGGACAGCGAGCTACCCATTACTCGCCGTCCGCAAGCCCGTGCCTACGGTGGCCGGAAATCAGCCTGGGATTTCCGACGCCCAGGGCGTCTCCTGCGAAGGCCATGGCTGTGAGGGCACATGTACTGCATCTCCCTCACGTGCGCCGCCTCCCTCTTTGCGAGAATAACTGCTTCGCTGAAGGAGGCACTTACCGCCGCAATCGCGGCGTGCCCAATGTAATCTACGGTTAAAGAAAGGAGTTGTTCCTCATATATTTTTGTGTCAAAAACGGAATATATTATATGCCACCACCGGTTGAAAGAATGGCCGTACCTAGTTAAAAGGCAAAGACTAGCACTGGTAAATGTAGCTCTTTCAGAGTATGCTAACAAAAGTAGTAACATTTTAGAAATTGGTGAACCTCCACAAAAAAATGGTTATGAAGCAAGCCTTAGTACTTCCCATACAAATATTAATCAAGCAGGACCCACTATACTTCCCGTATTGAAGCATGTGATGATCATCAAACAGAGCCCTGCACTTCTTATATTGAAGACCAGTTTCTGTCATCCTCCTACATTGACTACAAATATATATTCACAAGTAATCACACAGGAATACAGTTTTAAACAATTTTTCTCAAATACGCTACTAACACAGTATGAATATCGACGCCAATAAATCCAATGACGTGACGTGACCATTGACGTCACATTTCGTTTCGACCAATGGTGACGCGTTTTGTAAGTTTGAGTTTCGCTCCCTTATTTTTCACTTTTTATTTAATATTTTCCAAGTTTAAATAATAAATAAATAAATAAAATACCTTTTAAGTACAATGTAAAGACAATAAAGAATCTAGAAAATAATATTTGAGACAAATTAAAATTTTATGCATATTCCCTATTCATGGATGACTATCCATGGCAGGAGGCCAACAGTGACTACTGTTGGCCTCTTAGATCAGTGAGATCAGATTCGCTATCAATTCAAATTTGTTTCTGCCCTTCAGCTTTACGTAGGAATATCCGTCCGTGTGTTACCCAGCAAAAAGTGTATAATAACACCATTACATTTCATCATTCATTCCATCTCCGTATCGGGATGTTCAAAACTCATTTAAAAATAATCATTTAAATAATCTTATGTAAAATATCAGTCTTCTGTAATTCTTTGCTTTTTGTTTTTTTTGTTTCTTTAAAATTATAAAATTATATTATTGTGAATAGTTAATACTGGCATAACTTTTGTTTTTGAATGTACATTACGCTAATCTAAGTTGCGGAAGAGTGGAGTGTCCTAATACAGGCATTTATTTGCTTAAAAGGATACTTCTATCACTAGCTATGTAGTACATAAATTTGTTAAAGAAATAAACTATTTTGTATTTTTGTATAAAACTACATCATGCGTCTTAGTGAATGATATATTTTTTTAAATTATTATTCATATGTCCAAATATATGTATATATATTTTTAAATAAATGATTAGTAGTCATTGGATACATGAAGTGGGCTGCCGTTGTGAGACGACTAAAATGTCACGGTGTATAGGCACAACTCTATCCAATCCCTTCCTCTACCCAATAAATAAGTAAAAAAATTATGTTAGAAGCCGACCGACGGCGTAAGTGGGAAGGTGGTTTTTGGAACAGCAAATGGGTGTCCGATGCAATGCTGACCTGATGATTACAGATAGAGAAGTTTTCCTCCCGATAGTTTTACAGTAAGTCAAGCTGACAAGGATGGTAAGAAAGATTGGATGTCGTGAAGCCACTTCTCAGAAACCTTGTAAGACACCATTGATTGAAGAACACGCTGTGTACAGATTGATCGAAAGATATCAGTTCAGTAAGGGTGCTTTTGGCACGATAAAGTGAAAACTTATATTAAGCCGATGATACTCGATTTAGCACCGAGTATACCTACCTGTTCCGTGTGGTGCCGGACGTAAAAGAATAGCACCATCCCATTTCTTCCCGTGGGTGTCGTAGAAGGCGACTAAGTAAGTCCTTACTAGAGAATGGGCAGCAGCGTTCTTTATGCATTTGACCACCATACTGCGATCGCCAACCCGCCTGCCAAGCGTGGCGATTATGGCAAATCCTCCCCTTTTGGGGAAGGCTTATGTCCAGCAGTGGACGTCTTTCGGCTGATATGATGATACCTACCTGATTCCGCGTCCCCGACCTGTCCACTTTTACACGTCAAACATATTTTAAAAACTAGATGAGGACGACTTTTCCAATCTAGGTAACTAGTCTGAGAAAAAAAGTCGACACAAACTCAGAGGTCACAGTCTCTATTAAACTCCAGACACAATCTTGATCAGATCATGTGAAGACCATGCAGATTGATGTCTGAAATGGTCTTTTGAGGAAAACACCACACAGATTGAGTGGACCTGTTTAGTCAGTGTACGCATTTTTTAGTAAACTTGCAGCTCAACTAATCTAGTGCGCAACCCCTCATGCAAATACTACTCCGGGTTCTTCGAACCGTCATTTCGGATCAAATGCAGTGCGTAAACGTTCTTACGATTTCAAGGGTTTCACGTTAACCTAACGGTATGCCTACAAAAAAAATCCTTGTTCTCAAGGTCCATCACCATCACGATTCCTCCGATGTGACATAAACTAAATGAACTGTCAGAAATTGTGCTGTCTGTCCTGCCTATATTCCTTGATCAACTTGTGCAAGTCGCAAGTTGCTGCAAGCGTGTTTCAAAGACAAGAAGACTTGTAGTTGTAAATACTGTCATAATCAGGCGCGGTCGCAGGCAAAGACTTTGGGGGGTCACAGACAAATACTACCTACATATTAATAAGAAAATGTGTTCATTGACGTGTAAAAGTGTTAGTACAAACCTACTTACAGAAATAAAATCATTTATCGTTTATCATTTGTAATTATTTTAGAAAAATTACTATTTTAAGCTTTCCGTTTACGGTCATGACCCCTAGGACACCCCTCCTCGGACCGCGCCTGGTCATAATCACAACCAATTATTGTCTCACAGCAGGACAAAGCCCTCTTTCATACAGAGAAGCGAAGAAATATGTACTTTCTGCGTTGTTCTTAGACATTTAGACTCATATACTGCCATGTATAAGAAAAATTCTAGCTGTTGAATATCGTGCTTGCCAGATTTTACTGCAGGCAAGAAAAATATAACTAGCGACGACATCTTCTCATTCCGAGAAGGTGCGAGCATTGATCACCACGCTTGCTCAAGACGGGTGATTTCAGACGCATATTACCTACAAATCCAGTTTCCTCACGATGTTTTCTTTCGCCAATGTCAGTAATTTTCAAGATAAACACAGAAAGTACTGGATTGGAAAAGTCACATCGGTATTTGCCCGGATTTGAACTCACAATCGCCTCGTATCTACTCCTACTGCCTCCTACTGCCACATTTAAGACAAAATCTAGCTGTTGTTGTACGTGGGTCACACTAAAAGTTTTTAGAAAATAAAAAACGGAATGATGTAGAATTTGAGGTATTTTATAATCAATGAATATCAAGCACCCCACGCTTTTTTGAAAGCAAAGTAAAGCAACTAAAAAAGCATAAAATAATTTGCTTTTTTAGTTGCGTTTTTAAAGTGTGTTTTCAGTTTTTATTAAATTATTGAATTGTCTTCCGTCCTCGATAAGTCTACAAAGTTTAAATGAAATCTGACCGTTTGAAGTCGGTCAAATTCAAGTCCGAAGGAGTCGGTTACAAACAAACATACAGGTGAAGCTAATAAAAAGCGTGTAAAAACGGAATGATGTAGAATGGCTTTTCGAAGTAGTCTCCGTACCTTTCTAAGCACCGTCGCATGAGTTGGAACCATTGACTGAAGCAGTGGGCCTACTCTTCTTTATATAGGTACTGATAGGGATCTTTTCCACGCCTTTTTCATCAGTTCTTAAAACGAATTTCTCTAAGTTTATCTTTTATTTTTGGAAATAAATAAAAGTCGCAAGGTGCCAGATCGGGAGTAGTCGGGACTGTAAGGAGGATGACTCACTAACTCCACACCTTCGATAGACAAATATTCGATAGTCCGTCTGGCGGAGTGAGCTGGAGCGTAGTCGTGGTGCAGGAGGATCCCGCTTCTTGGACGTTGCCAACAATTACTAATCTGCAGTGTTACTGCAGATTAGTCCTTTTATCTTCGAAGACAATTGTTGCGAAATGACACGTCCGTCCAAAGAATGAGCTATCATCCCATTATCATACTTTTCCCTTTGTAAAAAACCCGGTTAAAAAAAATATGTAAATCAAATAATACGCGTAAACCTTCCGGAATGATAAAAACTGCACCATCATTTATATAAATTAAAGTCACAAATAAATAGATGCAATTGAAGGAGTGGCCCGCAATTGTCATAAAAAGAGCGGCAAGATAGGTGTAGAATCTTCTTTTTTCTTGACGATGGTACTCGTAAAGTTTTTTAAAAATGATTTGAACACAGTAGATGGCCACGTTAATTGCGGCATCAGGGGCATTCTATAGGTCATCCGAGATGCAGGTGAAGAGGCACATAGGACACTCCAGGAAGTGGGGCTTGGTCTGATCAGAGGCACCGCACGCGCACTGGGTTGGATGGAGGTTTAGGTAAATATCTATCTGGAGAAAATCTTATCTATACCTAATGCCATAGATCATACTGTTATAATTCATTAAACTGTAGTAGCAAAACAAAGAGAGAAGTTAAAAAAATGATTTTTTTTATTTTTTTCGTGAGTGGTTTTTGTAGATCAAAATGAAAATATTTTATTTCACATTTAAACTTAACTTATGCGCACGATTCCAATTGGACGTTTCCTAAAGAGAAGAGCTAGCAAGAAACTTCACTGTAATCTACTCTTTTATAAAGAATGTTTTCAAACTACAATGTTAATAGGTATGCGAGGACATTGTAGGCCAGTCAACAGGTACCTGGTTTCTATATAAAATAGAAAATAGTCTACCTATACTTAATTCTTCCCTACCTATATTTAATTGTGTCCAGTACAAAATAAATTATAACCTTACCTGATTGTCCATAATCAGTAGATTTTAAATCAAGGAACTCTTGTGCATCGCCGACGGTCGAACTTTCAACGTCGACATTTTCTGAACTGTTGCTACTGGCTCTATCATCATCGTCCGAATCGATAGTCACATCACTAACGAAATTACTTTTTAAATCACAAGTCACACCACTAGTAGACGCGTTCGCATCATTTGTTAAATCATTAGAACTTTGTTTTTTGAATTTATCAGCCAATAAATTCTCTATGGAAAACGGAAGTTTTGTTTCATTTTTTTCTGTTTTTATTTCTTCAACGTCCATTGTGGCATCTGAGGGATCCATTTTGTATTTTTTGTTAATTTATTTGATTATTTAATCAACGTGTGCACTGCCGCAGCTTGAGGGACATTTTGAATCACAATTTAAACACTGAACTATTCAAAGTGTAGTATCTCACACAGGGCCATAATTTAAACTAATAAGAAAGTTTCACGATGCGTTTTTGTCAATTCGTCCGCTGAAACGTCTGGGGACGGAATGTTAACTACCTCTTTTGAAAAACATAATCGTATCTAAACATATTTTGGCTTCTATCTCCCTTATTTTAAGAGACTTAAGGTTGAAAATTGTTTAATTATCAAATTAGTTATATCTGGCAGTGGTGCGACAGATCCGAATGAAGATTGAGAGTCTTTACTAATGGGCGTCTTTCTGGATGACAGTATTCCTTACAGAAACACATTCAAATCTCAACTCTATTATATCATGACAGAGTATATAATTAGTAGTAGATACTTAAACGATGCAAATAGCTCATGAAGATCCACAAAGTTATAATTAGAGTTGGACCAATCACGTGAAGGGGCGTGGCCGGCGTCTCAAGCGTGCTCACGCGCACTCCTTGTACATCAAACGGGAGATTTATTTAAGGAGTCTGCTGATATATGTGTGGAGTCATTAATTCTGATAATTATTTAGTTAGTTCATTTAATTGGAGTAGTCAGATGGCCGCTTATAGAACGGAGTAGCGACTCCATTGATTTATTGTCCGTTCTCCGTTATGGCTGTCGACTCGGTTTTGATTACAACTTCATAATTTTTTCGTTAATTGTTTTTGAGTTACGGAATTGGTAATTAATGTTTTGAGTAATTTAATTTGCCTTTAATAATTGTTGCTGGTGGAAACTCTCCTGTTAATGTTATTTTCAGGAGGTTACCGTCTTTGTCCATTCATACAAGGAGTAACTTTGTAGACTTATGCTGAACAGCTCAACAATTGATTGTAAAACAATATGATTCACGGCCATACCACGTATGTATTTACAGAATTATAAAAATTAAAATCAACAAAATTAAATAGGTACAACTCTCTTAGTTCATTTAATTCCATTGAACGAATATTTCATGAAAAAGTCACGAGTAAACGCATTTCACAAAATGTCAGCTAATTTTTGTATTGATTTTCGTTCCAGATTGCACGTTAGAGCTGACTTTTCAATCTTCAGTTAGGGTCCGTTCACACCGAGCCGCGACGCGACGCTCCACGCACTTTTTTAGATCACGATACAAAATAGATCTTATTAACTTCACAATAAGGTACACGGGCTGCACCACACGGTGCATCTCAGCGTTCTTCGACATGCTTTCGCGCTCGTAGTGAAATTATACCTTTTCGTGTTGTAAATAAGTTAGATATTCTGTTGCTATCTTAAAAAATGTGTGTCGCGTCTCGGTGGGAACTGACGCTTATAGGTAAGGTGTTTGACATTTTTTCAAGGAGCAATAGGAAATACTTAGGTAAATACATACCTATCTAATTACTAATTCCATGCATGTTTATCTACTCAATTATAGGCTGTTACATTTATTCTTTATTAAATGCACATGTTCTTTGGTTAAAAGTCCTAAGTACGTAAAAGTCTGACCAAGTATTAAAAATTTACCCGTAGACACTTCACAATATTCGGTCAGATAGGACAGTTATCCAAACTTTATTTAGGTTCAAAGTTTTGCTCGTTCGAAAATTCCAAAGAAAAAAAATACAGTTCGTAAAACAAATGCAAACCATAATAAAAGCAATAAATAAACAAAAAAAATTGGTCGTGTCGTCTTTTCAAACCTCCGACGTATATTGTCATAATTAGGCTGAATGGGTGCTTGGTGGCGCTTCACATTTTTTTCTGATTTTTTTCTACCAAATGATGAATGTATGGTATTCCCACTTCAAAATTATAGCTTGCCGCTGGAGGGTTCCGTAGATTTTGTGATAGTATTAATTTATGTTTATTTATTTTACTTTGTTCATTGCTATAAGTTGATTAATTTTTATTATATTGGCATAAAC
Organism: Polymixis lichenea; assembly: GCA_949091785.1. Lineage (NCBI taxonomy): Eukaryota > Metazoa > Arthropoda > Insecta > Lepidoptera > Noctuidae > Polymixis > Polymixis lichenea. The sequence goes on along the minus strand of OX420958.1, from coordinate 9,033,693 downwards.
TATAACATTACAAAAAAATGTCATATTTACCTTTTATGCCAGAACAGGTAAATTTGCCATTTTTTCTTATAAGTTTTGTAACGAAGCTCGTTACCGCGGCTTCCAGTAGATGTTGTTATTCGTTTGTCCTTATGTGATAGACAAGCATTTCTCCTAACACAACGTGTATCAGAAATGCGTGGTCATATACCTATTTCAGAGTCTGGTACAGGCCATCAAACTAAACAACTTTTTCCATTGGACCAACGTCATTATTCATAATTGCCCAAAAAATATCAACTGTCCTATGCAAAATAAAAATACCTACTCGACCCAAATGAATGGGTAGGCACTGGGCAGATATTTTTCGCGATTACGACGTTGGTCGCATGGAGAAAGTTGTTTAGTTTGGTGAACTGTTGGTACTTTACCTTTAAATTTTATGACCACACTTTTTGATACATATGCTGTAGAATGGCTGCTGATTACTTAGCTTTTTAAACTTCCTGTAAAATTGGTGTCCTATTTGAATAACGCAACTTACAGCAAAATATTTTATTAAAAACTAGCTTTTTCCAGCGGCTTCGCCTGCGAGCTGCGTGGTGGTTGAAAATTATCCCACTAGAACGTGCTATGATCAAATATAAAAGTACTCTATTAATCCAGGTTATAATCTATCTGTGTGTCAAATGTCATCCAAAACCCAAAGGCGTTGTTGCGTGATTGAGTGACAAACATACAAACATCTAAATATCCAAACACACAACTTTCACATTTTTAATATTAGTTGGATTGGGCTCGGTTTTCTAATCCCCTTACAGTACTCTAAGTCGTGAATTAATTTTCAACAACTCCACACTGTTGCGTTTCCGCATATTTGAGTGCGGTATGCGATCCCTACATCGAAATGATCTAAATTGCTACAGTATGCACTCGCGCAGGATAGCTTATGCACAATAATAATTGACAGAAGTTTAATTCGTCGTTTATTTGGCCAAAGATAGGTAAGCTCTATAGGTAGGTTTCTCTATGGGCCAGTTTCTCTAACGGAAATTATCGCAAAATAAAAGAAATTACAACTGAATGACTATTCATGAAAAAGTAATTTAATGAAATTAAATAAATTTATTGATGACTATAGCTTTTGCCAGTGGCTGCTTAGAGGTCAAAGCAAGAAAAAATATCCTACATGCTAATCCAGCACCCTAATTGCGTAACGCACATAATCTGAATCATTTTGAAACAGATTGATAATCCATTGCTTCATATGTTCGAAAAATGTGTCTGCTCAACAACGTAAATAACGCAATGAATATTGTTGAACTGTCAAAATAAAACGGATTATGATTGATCGTTTGTTACGCAATTAGGGTGCAGGTTATAATTTATTTGTGTGCCATATTCAGAGGCATAACTATGGTGGGGCAAGCAGGGCACGAGCCCTGGGTGCCTGTCGAAGGGGGGCGCGAAAAGTCACCAATTATTATTTTTATCCGACTTCCAAAAGGAGGAGGTTCTCAAATCGTCACAACCCTTCTTTTTTACTTTTTTTATGTATGTTCCCCGATTACTAGAAGATGGCTGGACCGATTTGGATTTTTTTTTTGTTTGAAAGGGTATACTTCTCAGGTGGTCACATGATCATCAAGTCAGGATCTGATTATGGGATCCTGGAGAAATAGAGAGAACTCTTCAAATTTTATAGGCACATTTGAAGCGATTTGGGTAGTTTTTGGAAGAGTACTTTCTCGGAGTAGTCCCATTTCAATTTGGTGAAGATCTGATGAAGAACTTCGGAGATAGGATCAACGGAGGATAGGAGGCAACGGAACTCCTCAATAAATGATAGCAAATGGACTGGAATTGCAGAAATCTCATGTTTGTCTATTGTTTACATCAGTTCATAACCTAATATCACGCCGGGACGCTGTGAAAGGGTAAGCACATGTGAACCACTAAAAAGTGAAAAATAAAACTTACTTCCAAAAAAAACACTAAAATATGACAAAAAATTTAAATACATATCCAAAGTCACCGCCTTCCGAAATTAAAGTTATTTTTCACATTTTAGTGTTTTTTTTGGAAGTCGGTTGTTTTTTTTTATTTTATTTTTTTATTTTTATATTAAAAAAAAAAATACTTTATTATAAACATTTCATTCTGTTATATCTAAGAAATCTGAAGAGCTACTTGAATGTATTGTGCAGAATGAGGATGAAAGCGTATTTCCAAATACGCCCGTTTATGTTCAAATTTTGCTTAAAATTCCAGCATTGCAAGTTGTGCGCTATTTTTAATTGGTCAAGAAATGTTATGCGACCTAGCTTTGCGCAGTGTAGACCTTGAAGATAATTTACGAAGGGGCGCAAATATGATGCGTGCCCTAGGCGCCATTTTCTATTGCTACGTCCTGGCCATATTTCATCCAAATCTGTTGCATGATTGAATAAGTTACAAAGATCTAAACATCCAAACTTTCGTATTTATAATGTTAATAGGATGTTGATTGATGATGGATTTTGTAGGATTGTCTCCACCTTGTATAGCGCACGTAGCTTACGATTGTTTAGTTTTAGTCTGCCACTGTCAGTTCCATTAGAAGTGAGACTTCTGAACCTTTTTTCCTGCGATGCGCGGGAGCCGACGTCGTTCATCAATAAACACGTGTACGGATGAGCGTGGTTACCGCTTAATTAGTTTATTTCTAAAATGTTTAGAGTAATTGGTAAGGGTATTGTTTTTAATTGATCTGGATTTGGTTACAGTTCAGCGGTGTTAGCTGGTTTTAAAAAGCTTATCATGACTGGCATCGTTATTCCACCCACGGCTGAGTATAAACCCTTTCGTGACATGCTTTCCTGGTCTGTGCATGTCTTATTCAGGTCTTATCTGCGATCTTCTTAAGCAGGTTAGACATATATGGCGTTATATCCCTTCAAGTAGACAGATGAATTTGTTTGGCTATCATTTCATCTCCCACAAAGCCTTCGACATCCTTTTTTTTTTTGGTTTGGAAATCATCAAATAACTTCTCCCGCTCTGGGTGGAGCGGGAGGGCGTGTCAGACTTTTACTGACTAAAACCCACCCGTGTTCCCTCAGTTGCCTGTGTGCCAGGGGCCGCGGTATCTGTTTCGAACAACCCGCACCCCTGGCAGGCCTTCGACATCCTCACTTTTAAATTTTTAAGTCTCCCCTGCATAGCTATTCACAACCATTCGATACGGTTCTGTGCCGAATCGAACATCAATCAATGATATCGAAGAAGTTAGAGGATTCATATAGCTAACCCGAAAAAAAAAAAAAAAAATGGGGGTTAATTTCAATTTTAAATCAAGTCGACGACCGCTATTCCTTCTACTGCTATTTGCTACTTACTAAGCAAATCAGCTAGGCAACCGAAAATGTGTCATTTTCGAATCAGAAGCCTGTCGAATGGTTGTGATAAAAATGATAATTATATGCTGTTCTGTTTAAACTCTTATTTCTTTCACCTTTTAGGTATACTACTATAGATTTCGGGAAACACCTACCATAAATAACCTACTAATCGACGAGTGCAACCTTCAACCCTAGAGTAGAGCTTAGGTGGGTACCTCCTCTACTTTCTATCTAGCCAAAATCAGAATTTATTGTAATGAATATTGTTCACAGATTTAAAAACTACACAAGTAGTGAGTCAAACGTGAGGCCTATGTAGGGAAATTAGATAACAGACGATACAACGCAGATAAAAAAACATATTTCAAAAACAAAAACAATCAACTACTTACTTCCAAAAAAAAAACAATACCTATAAACTGAAAAATAAGTTCAACTTCGGAAGTCGGTGCCTTTGGTTTTGTATTTTCGGTTTTTTGCCACCGACTACCGAAATAAAAGTAATTTTTGAGTTTGTATTGTTTTTTTGGAAGTAGGTAGCTTTTTTTTTGAAGAAAAAAAGCATTTTTAATTGTGGAATTTACCCCAGATAAATCCGTATTCCTTCACTTGCTGTGTTTTGTAGTGAGGTGGTGTCATTTGAATGATTCAATTGATACCGCTAATCCTCAAGTTTATACCTATGTATAAAGAAACAATTTGAAATTGAGCTGCTGACATCCTGTGGCGATAAAAAGCGTGGCATATTTCTACTTAAATCATCCGAATTTTTGTTTATGGCAACAGCAATTAACTTCCTCCAGAAAAACCTAACTGTCAAATATTTATGACGCGGAACTGTGCGGAACCAGTAAAGACAGTTTTTGTGTGAAACGAAGAATTTATGGAATCTCTTAACGGCACACAAAATATTTAACACAAAAAGACAAACGACTTCACACTATGGAATGCATGCTTTCGTAAAATAACTGTATTAAATGACGTGGCGTGACGTGGTGTTCGTGACGGTGGAGTCGAAGCGAAGGAAGCCGACTTGCCGTATTCGATGTAGTACTGCTCTTGCGGGACCAAATATGTTTCTGCGTCCTGCAACACCGTCAACGCAACTCTACGTATCCCGTCCGCATCACTCCACGATGACTGAAGACGTCGTGGAATATATCAGGATCAAGAGTCAAGACCAAGTGGACCTTGAGAGTAGAGAAGTTGGAGTCGCACCACAACATACACTTCAAGTCGTTTGTGGTGCGGGGTCCAACTCAGTTTCTAGAAACCTTCGTGAAGGATGAGTTTTGGCCGAAAGGTGTGGCGTACCGACGTTTTCGCGAAAATTTACACGACACCACGCAGCGCTGACACAGTCGTCACTTCGTGTACAGACGCCAGCACATCAAGCTAAGTCAAACTGTCAAATTTTCCCAATTCAATTTAACATGAACCTTATGCTTATGCAGTAAAGTCGAAAATCTATCTAACACATTTAACAGATTGGGGTAGCTCGATGCGCTGGCGTCTGTACAATACTTGTATCTCGATGTAAAAAAAAAATATGCATGTTTAGGTTAAGGTGGTATCTATGGGCCTGCGCCGCCTGAAATAAATGGTTTATTGTTGATAAATGTCTGAAGATCGTGATGGAAAGAACATGGGCGTGATTAGTTTCATCGCCCTAGAAACTTCTCTGCCCACCGAAGAAAATATATTTTCCCGCGGTAAAAAGTTTGTACCTTCCCCAGAATGCTATTATTCTTCTTTCCAAAATCGAAATCCGTGAACCCACTAGCTACCAGTCTGACATAGGTACTTAATAGAAGTTCTTATGTATTTATTTATAATATTGTTAAAACATTTAGCTTCACTAAGGAGTTCAGAAACACGCCACCGCACTGATACCTACTTACCTTTCCTGAAGCGTTTCGCCGTATTTTCAAAGCGTTTTAGCTTGTAGCTTCGGCCTGGATAGTGTGCAAATTCTCTGGATAGGATGTAGTTAGCAGACTTATAAAATGAAAACCAATTTTGAGAAGATGCGATAAGGTATCGCGAATTTCAAATTTTCTCACGTACCTATTTTCCAATTTGCAGATGACTATCAGGCCACTGTAACACGTATGTATTTACAGAATTATAGTAATTAAAATCAGCAATGAACTAAAGAATTACTATTTCATAAAAAAGTTAACATACAGCGCGAGCGTGACACTGACTGAAATTTTGCGGGCCACACTAGCGCTTCCCCTTAAGGTGAATCTAGTCCACATTTTTTCCATACAAACTTCGGGAGTGTATTACTCCACTGGTCGACAATGAATATCAAAAATTATTCATGGTATGGTTTTGTCTCAATATTAATATTGTCTGTACGGAAACAGAATACTAAAATAAAAAGCCATTAAAAAGTTAGGAGCCAACAAAGATTCGTTTTTCTTGCTAATTTAACCTAACTTTGGGCGTGTTTAAGTAATAAGTTCCGACAAAGTTCAAATATTGATAAGTTCAATAAACTTGCTTTAAGATTTATGCAGTGGTTGTTTCATAAAACCCGATCTTCCGAAGGGCTTTTCCCAGTTTCTTACGCGCCATATCACTACATAGTATAAAACAAAGTCGCTTTCTCTGTCCCTATATCCCTATGTATGCTTAAATCTTTAAAACTACGTAACGGATTTTGATGCGGGGTTACATAGAGTGATTCAAGACGAAGGTTTATATGTATAATACACCGACCTCCACGAGGGCGAAGCCGCTGGCAAAAGCTAGTTTACTATAAACGGTCCTGCATCTCACTACCTGCCTACATCCTGGCAGTGGGAACATTGATTATGCTATGCTAAGAAGAGGATAGCATAGCATTATCAACCTACAATGTTCGCACAGGCCTCCTCTCTGTCTGCTACAGCCAGGGCCCGATCTAAGGGGGGGCAAGCCGGGCAAATGCCCAGAGCGGCAAAAATGAGGGGCGGTGAAATTGAGGGTGCCTTGCTGTGCCGTCCCGCTTGCACGAAGTCCTCAAAATTGTCTGCAGGTCGGTCGAAATATGAAAAAAGAACAATTCGGACCTCCTATGCAAAATCAATAGTCAGATGATCAAATTTGAGATGTTCCTTGGAGAAAGTTGTTCAGTTTCACGGGTACTATCGTACATATATAAATGTACGATAGCAATGCGAGATCAGCGTATACTGGAAATGTATATAAAGCTTGTTATGTAGCCGTGCGTACTTATAACATACAAACATACTCTCATGAATTGTTGTATACTTAACCGTAGTAGTTATGTGAATATAATAGGTTGGGGAAAAAGTTTCTTCGCATTTTTTAAGAAAATTCAAAACATTTTTTAATAAAGTTTATTTACATTTAACTAAAGTATGTAGGTACCATTTTGTTCGATAACTTTTTGCCATCTTGTAGGTAGGGACATGATCCCATTGCTATAGAAATTTTGGGACTTCTGGTCAAAATACCGCGACAAGTGGTTTTGGCAGTCCTCTCGTGATGTTAACCTGACACTGCCTAAAGAATTCTGAAGAGACCGAAACAGGTGGAAATCTGAAGGTTCAAGGTCAGGACTATACGGCGGATGCATTAACACCTCCCAGCCAAACTCTCTTAATTTTTTTGTTGGGTGGCTAAAGATGTGTGAGGTCTAGCGTTATCATGATGAAAAACCACACCCCTTCTGTTGATTAATTCCGGCCGCTTTCTCTCAACTTCTTGCTTTAATCTCATCAGTTGTTCGCAGTAGAGTTCAGAATCGATGGTCCTGCCTGGTGGTAACAGCTCATAATGAATAATGCCCTTCCAATCCCACCACACACACAGCATCACCTTGTTGCGAGTTAACCCGGGTTTCGCCACAGTCTGTGAAGCCTGACCGGCCTTTGACAACGACCTTTTTCGCACGTTCTTGTCATACGTTTTGGCCAGGAATAAAACACGTAACGTAACAAACTTATACCTTTATTTTACTCACCGCAATACAATTTTCACTGGCAACTTCGCTCAGTGTTACATCACATTTATTTATATTAATCGTTTTGTTCCCAACGACAGGCCATAATGGCGTCCGTCATGGCATTCACGCCATAGTACCCGAAGCTTTAATCAAATTAGTGATTAACAACAATTAATAAATCAACTAAAATACTGTGATAAAATAATAAACTACTAATAAATTGTTAACACAAGATCATTTGTGCAAATTAAAGAATAAGTCGCTAAAACATTTTATATAAACAAATTCACGAATGCATGACTTCCTGACCCATCAATAGACTAACAATAATTGATATACGACCTAACCTAACATACGTGATCCACTTTTCATCACCAGTTATCAGCTTCTTCAAAAATGGTTCGGTTTCATTACGTCGTAATAAAGAATCACAAATGAGTACACGGTTCATTAGGTTTCTTTCAGTGAGCTCGTGAGGTACCCAAATGTCGAGCTTTTTTGTGTACCCAGTTTTTTTCAAATGCGCCAAAACTGTTTTGTGGTCAATTTCCAGTTCTTCAGCTACGTCGTAACTACTGGTATGCCGATCTTGCTCCACTTTTTCAAAATTGCTTCCATTTTATCCGTAATAGGGCGACCAGAGCGACGTGCATCTTTGACATCAAAATTTCCGGATTGAAAACGCTTAAACCAAATTTGTGCTACTCTCACAGACACTACACTAGGTCCATAAACATCGCAAATTTTTTTCGCGGCTTGCGTTGCATTTTTACCTTTTTTGTAGTAAAATTTTAAAATGTATCGAATTTCTTCATTAGATTCACTCATCTTGACGGTACGAAAAACAAATGAAAATCACACATTTTCCTAATTTGAATTTGGAATTATGTTCTTTAAAATTTAAACTTTCAATGATACCAAAACCAGCCAGATACAAATAGTATAGCCAAAGAGATTTTATTACAAGTTCATACATACTATAATGCGAAAAGACTTTTTCCCCAACCTAATATACAATTAAAACAATATCACGTAAACTATATCATCCCATTTTTGGAATAGCAAGCTCATGACTTACCTTTATGGTGTTAGTGTATAATATACACCGTGACATTTTAGTCGTCTTACAAAGGTGGTCCACTCAATGTATCCGTCATAAAATACCTCTAGGCACGATTAAAACATTGTCACCATTATTAAGAAAATAGGTACAAAAAAAAAATCTTTAGAATATTAAAACACCCTCCCCGTTAAAAATGTTTACGTATCAAACGGTAGAAGTTATCTACCTACCGACCATTACATTCCATCATTAATTCCATCTCCATAACAGGGTGTTTTACACTACGTCATGGGTCTTGGTGAATAATATTTTAATTTTTTAAATTATGCAAGTGTTCAAAAACATTTCTTTTTACACATAAATGATTAGTAGTCATTGGATACAGTAAGTTGGCTGCCGTTGTAAGACGACTAAAATGTCACGGTGTATAATAGCTAGATCGGGCCCTGGCTACAGCTACAAAACTCAAAATATTTAAATTAATCACATAAATCTGTCAAACATCTGTTACAATCACGCAATTAGGCGTGTTTTGTCAACAAGCGGACTCACGACAATCGCATTGGCACGCGTAATCGATCTTCATTGATCAATAAACATTTGGCACCAAACCGGTGCGAGAGATATTTAGCTCAGTTATTTTAAATGTAGTATTACTGCTTCATAGGTATTTTTATGACTTGGGGATCAACGGGAAAGCAGGGAAACAGATGGAAGAAATTCATGGCGGACCGCTACCTGACGGACTGTTCTGTTGGACCACGTTAGCACAGACGTAAAAAAAAAAATGGCGGCGGGATATTATCGCACGCTGGATTTTCAACTATAAATGTTTAGACCCAGCATTGAGAATCCAACAGAGTGCGCGTCGAATATAATACGCACTGTTTATTCAGTGAGGGCTGATTATAGACATGGGTAGTTCGCGAACGATTGAAGGAAATGAACTACTTCATATCACAAAATAAACTTATCATTCAATCAGTAGTCATTCAAATGTGTCTCTACTTCACTTAGTTCAGTCTTTCTTTTCGCTATTTCAATTATATATAAACCAACCTAGACAGAAATTTCTAAGTATCAGTAACAAAAAAACAAAACATAAGTACCTACTACTTAATAAAAATAGTTTTGCTTAAATACATATTTTTAGGTTGACAGTCCTAAGCCTGTGTATAGCATGAAGAAAAATCGACTTACGTCTAAAACTGAACTAGAAAAGTGCATCATTTGTCGTAACTTGTCAATCACTGTCGTTATCCTACGTTAGGGACTCGTTCTGATTCGCTGAACTAAATTAAGTACTGAAGGAAATTAGTGGACTACTTCACTAAGCGAAAAGATATACTTCAGTCATTTCTTTGTACTGACACATTTTGCGCATCTCTAGCTGATTAAACAATGGGTATTTCCGACGCCTCCGCAGCAAGATGTAATCCAAGGTGGGAACTTTAGATTACTTCTTGCTATGGAGGCGTTGCTAGTAGCTGGACTAGCTGGCAGGCGCGGATCCAGCCCTCAAAAAAGGTTGTGGGCACAGCCACCCGAAAAACGCCCATGTGCGAGTCGAACTCACACACGAAGGGCTCCGTACCACAAGACAAAAAACGCCGAAAGTTCCATAGTGGGCCGAATGACCCTAACCCGATAAAAATGGTTTCTTGTGTGGAAACCCCTTTAATTTAGTTTTATTATTTGTTGTAATATTTTCAGCCTATTGATCTCAAAATACCGCGAATGTGTGACGTCACAAATCTATTAGGGTTGTGGGGGCATGCCCATCGTGCCCACAACGGTGGATCCGCGCCTGCTTGCTGGATCGTAATGTTAATTACTTCTTAGTGTTAGTAGTTATAGAAACAAGTTTATATAATTGAACAGGCATCTGTGCTACTAGGGAGTTTGTTGCGCACTTTCTTCTTTCCAGCTAAAGCATTGGGAAGTGGTCAAGGGCGGGCGTTTTGGGGGACTGTCGTAATTTTGACGTTAAGGCGGTTCATCGAGCAAAATAACCATGAGCATTCGCTCCGTCTTTGCCGCACCTCACCTCTACAATACTTCGTAAACTTTACTGGTACCATCTGGCAAACAACTTATGAATGCACGTAAAAATCACTTACTTCACAGAATCTTACAATTCACAGATAAGGCATTCAATAAAATGAAATAAAATAACTTTTATAAGAAAGAAACGTTTGTTTATGTGGATAAAAACATTTTGGTCTTGAATCCAGTGAATGTTTATTATTATTCAATAATTTTATTTAAATAAAAATAAAAATAATTATAATTATCTAATTATAGAATTATTAATTGAGCCAACTTTTCGCCATTTCGAAATCGCCACGTAACGTCTCAAAAAAACTGACTTTGAATTATGTATACTAATAGACAGAGACAGAGAGACAGCCAATAATGAGAACAAAATGAAAATCAAAGATGGCGGCTGCAAAAAAAAAACAAATTTTTCGTCATGGGTGTCGATTTCGTGGTTTTCCAGGGTGCTGAAGCTGATTTTGACCTCACTAGGTCAAAATTAAAATCCATGACGAGTATCTAAAAATATCAGGGTCGATTGCCAGGTTTTGAAATACTTGAAACTACACTTTTCATAGATTAAGTCTCGTAGAAATATTTATTATACGCTGGCTGGTTCAATATCATGTACTGAATCTGGTATCAAGTTTTCCGTCGATGTCCCTGTCACTCTGTATAAACATAACTATTACTAGGTAGGTAAAAATAAAATACGCTATAATGGTGCCGATTCTCTTGTGTACACCTGACTAAAGTATCACTAAAATTCCTCACTTTTGGCTATGAGCATCTTAAAGTTGTTCTGCAAAAAAAAAAAAAACTATAAATTTAAAAATAATTTCGACACAATTAAATCGAATTTGACAATCGCGACTCCACGTAGTATTTTTTGGCTTCGCAACGTGGTACTTGTTTGCCCTACCCCGTGATTTTTTTAGAGCCTCGACGTGTTTTTCACTTTCTGTGTGAAAAATATAAAGATTACCTAGATGTTAAGTTTTAGAGGTTTAAGCTGGTAATAGAGGGCGTCGAAATTTTCATTGTTTATGCGATAGGGCACGCCATTTTCGAGATATAAGCAAAAAAAAGAAAAAAAAAGATACAGTACTGTTTCTGCACCTAAAGTCGAGGTGTGGTGTGAATTTTAGTTCTTGACAATTAATTTTATTCCACACCTTTTTAATCGCAATTAAAAATAGTCAGGTTTTCGCAGTAAATAACACAAAAAAACAATAACCAAAACAAATGTTAATAACAAACTTATTAGACATATATTATTTTCTACTGATAATGTGACGTGGGCGAGGAAGTGCGCTTGCGGCCAGTCGACACGGTAACTAACGACACGGGTTGTACCCCGGAGGCCTTACGGTTACGGTACTATACGGGGCTCATGAATACAGTAGTAAATGCACCTAGATGTTAGAATAAAACCGTTATAAAATCAAACTGTGGTCTTTTGAAAAAAATTCTATAAGCATATTGTTCATGATTAAATTGTCTGTCTATTAGTGTCAGTAACATAAACTAAAATAATGCTTACTTCACGAGGAGATGCATGATATCCATCATTGTTACTAATTTCTGTGGTATCGTTGTTATGAGATTTTGAAACAAATACTACATAAAAAAAAAAGAAAACAACCATTGTGGAGTCAAGATTATGTAGGATTTTAATGTATTTTTTTAAAGTTGTTATTTCATTTAAATAACGAATAGATCTCTCTTGAGATGCATGAAGAAGCCTCCTCGTGTAGCGCAATTTGTTGTACCAGTTACTCAAATGAACCGAGTGCTCAGCGCATCCTGGACAGTCACCCCCAATACCTTGATGACTGGCCAATTCTTCCCTTGTGCCAATTCTTCACATTTATTATGCGCACAGCCAAGCGTGGAACTCTCTGCCTGCGTCTGTTCCCTTCCACATTTAACCCGTCTACCTTCAAAACAAGAGTGAACAGGCATTTTCTGGGTACGCTCCATACATCATAGACCTCATCAATCGCTTTCAATCAGGCGTGATCGAGGTCAAGAGCTGGCCCATTTATAAAAAAAAAATTGATAGTTCCAAAAAACTGCCCGAAACACGGCTAGCGCGAAGTTTTGGTACGGCACGCGTCTTAAGAAGGTGTTTCTCAGCCTAGTTTGAATAAATGACTTTTGATTTTTAATGTACAAGACTTCTTGTTGAAAGTAGGTAGGTAAATGCTTCAAACCATTCACGATAAGAATGTTACTACTTCGATTGCTTTGTTTATTGGTTATCGTGATAACAAACGCCACTGCTTGTAGCCACAGATACCTACATTACATACCCACTTCAGTAGTATAGGGACCGGGACGTTCAGAAGTTCACTCGAAACTCTGTACTTATAGAAAAATATAAATGAATTGAAATTAAACTTTGTTGTTTTTCAGGCACGAGACTTGACGAGACACAAATAGTAGGTTTATTGTCATTGTTATTATCTAAGTTAAATTAACAGTTTTTTTTTTCATTTTCTTAGTGGTTATCGTTCCAAAACTCAAATACTCTCAATAAAATGTATAATAAAATTTATTGTGATTCAATTTAATGTGTTTTCTCAATCGAATTCGAGTACTTACGATACTACATACCTAGATGTATACATAACACTTTATTATTTAAGATTCTGGTGTACCTACAGTGAGTGAAAAACGTATGTTTATAAAAAAATGTGTTAAAAAAAATTGCGCGTTCAGCACCGCACACGTGACAGAAGTTAAACATTAAAAAAAGATTGTGACGGAGTTTGTGTGAGAGACAAAGTGATAGAGTTATAATATCTTTCTTATTTCAAATGTAAAGAAATGTACCTAAACGTGAAGCTTCCTCGAAATTGTGTACTTCTGATTCTGAACATACGAAACGAGTGAAAACTTAAGACTTTATCCGAGAGTTCGCGATTAAGCGTCACCGATTGACTGGAGCCGAGTCTGAGTGCGCCAAAAGAATTTTTCACATCAAAACCAATGAGGTGGTTTAGCACTTGCAGAAGATGGACTGGCGGATGCTGCTCACTTCGAGTATCATGTTTGATTATCTGTCTATTTTCGTTGTACTTACTGCTAATCGCTTCAAATGAGAGAAAGAAAAATGATGGAAATGATTATAATGATATTGATGCGCTGACCTTTGAAATGACTTCAAATGCTGCAGGAAATATTATGAGGACTCGTAGTAAGTATGAATAAGTTCATCACCGGTTATAGTTCTTTAGTTAGTAGCAGTTCTGGCCCAGTGGTACCTAACGACCCTGACTTACCGAGTTGCATGTAGGTCGTCGGTTCGAACACAGGCCATTTACTTTGTGTAATTTATTTTATCACAACTGGTCTCAAAACGGTGAAGGAAAACATCTTGAGGAAACCGGCATATCTTAGCACCTAAACTTTGAAGATATGTGACGTCTACCAATCCGTACTGGGCCCGCTTGGTGTATTACGAGCCACTTCCTCTCACAGACAGGAGGCCTGCGTTGCAGCAGTGGTAAGTTTTAACCTAATTATGCTGTATTTCTTCACTCTGTGCGGTAATTACGTAACACACTAACAGTAGGAACGTGATTCTAACAATAATTATCTACAAATTTTAAAGCTTAATACTTTGCTCACATCCCAGAATCGAAAAAAGTCCTATGATCCAAGCGACACCCCACACGATAGTGAAGACGACTAATAATTATCGCCCTCGCTTTACCTGTAATGAAGCCACATTTTTGTTCATTGGTTTGGCGTGGTTAGCGTTACTCTATACCTATGTACAGACGCCAGCACATCAAGCTACCCCAAACTGTAAAATTTTCCCAATTGAACATGAACCTTATGCTTGTGATATAAAGATGAAAATCTATCAAATAAATTTGACAGATTGGGGTAGCTTGATGTGCTGGCGTCTGTACATCAATTTCATCAATATTATAGAGTACTACCTCTACTGGAAATACCCGTAGGATTTGATGTATAACCATGCCAAATTACAGCTTTTTAGTACCAAGGGCTTCTGTGTTAAGCCACAGACAGACAGACGGCCATGACAAAACTATATGGGTTCTTTGTTGACACTAAGGACCCTAAAAAAGAGAGAAATTGTATTAAGTGTTTTTGTAGCGCAAAGGCGGGAGGGAGGCCTTTGCTCCATTGAATGAATTTTACATGAAATACTGACACTTGAAAATTGCAAAAAACGTAACATAATTTAAATTTCGCGGGCAACCCTGGCTTGCTCGCCCAAGCTTCCACCATAATTCAGTACCGATCAGTCGACAAGATGTAGGATATATATACATATATTGGACTGGGAAAATTACTTCAAGAGAGCTGAAATAACAATTTTCTTCATCTGGGGGGAAAATTGGTACCTATATTTATTTATTACCACCGTGTTTCCATTTTTGTTGTAGTACGAATATATTTCGAGAACTGGCCACACAGCGCTGTCGCCTGTCAGCCGTCAATCCGTCATTTGTTTTTTGACGTGTACACACGTTCGAACGGTGTTTGTTGTGGTTTTTAGAATGAAAAAATCGTAATTTTTCAATTATCAAATTGCAATTCATACGCTTTATCTACAGTAGAAGTGTTAATTAACGAGTGTTATAAACTTTATTTCGTTATAACGATGTTTGAGACATGATTAGCTGAGTGAACGTAGTGCAACTATTTTAACTCGAATATTTCTGATCGGATTATTATTAGTGATGTTTCTTGTTTACTTTTGCGTCCACCGGATAGCGGGAGCATACCTTACGGGACTATGGACGCGATGAATGGTTCATGACACTCATTCTCTCACTCATAGAGTTATAGTAATAGATTAAACGTTCGTAAAATATTGTCATCCAAAATGCGTTTAAATGTTAAAAAAGTAACTATTGTGGTCGGTTTCGTGTTGTTTTTATGGCTTATGATAACTTACGGGTCAGTAATAGAAGTGCCAAGGTCTGGTAGCAAGAGAAATGCCGCCGTAGAAATAGAAAATAGGATAACAAGACTCCAAAAACAAATGGATGAACAGATTGCTGACAGCAATAAACTTCTAGAGAAAGTTAAGAAGCAATTGAAGAAGACAGTAGTAAAAATTGAGGGAGAAGAAGAAGAAAGTGCTAAAGACTTGGAAGTCTTGCAGAGTAAGTTTTACGGTTTTCTTTTAGATGTAGGAAATTAAAGAGTCCCTTTGATCAAATGTTTCAAGGTAAAATTTTATTTAATATTAAAATATAAACAAGAACTTCTTTATGAAAGTACACAATATTATGCTGATCTTCAGCTATTTTCAAAGCGACCTCCTTCGTTATAGTTAATAAACTACACCCCTAAGATGACCCACTGACCAAATATTATTATGACACATATTACAGAAGCTCATTTGGGACTCTAGTGTTACTAAAACCAAGTTTCATCCAATGTCATTACTTTAAAAGCATTGTTTTAAAGTAGTTTTATCAATATACAAGCTTTCTGTGTCTACAATATTCTAGACAAATGAGCCTTAGACAACCCACTGACCGAGGGTTTCACCCGCATATGTTTTTTAGCTCCGTCCACCAGTCATGCGGCAGGCAGGCTACCTGGTCGGGTTAGCCTTGGCCGGGGCCTTGTTGGCCTAGATGTAAATCTGGGACAGAATATTTTACACAGAACGGCTCCATAGCTGACCTCCACAAGCTAGTTTACTGGGTAACATAATACCCCTTGATAAATGATTGTGAGAATTTTGGACTCTCTTACGACTGGATCTCATTACGACTGTCAAAGATCTACGAATGACAGCCGTGAGCCGGTCCTAACGGCTTAACATGTATCCCGAGGCACAGAAGAGTAATGGATGATCAACTATTCAGGAACCGACCGTGGCTAGCATAGCATAAACCTTTCAATTGACCCATGCAGCTGGTATCATTTATGTAGCCAATTAGTCCATCTCAAGAAAAAGTCAAACTAAAATGGTTATCTTCAAAACGGTTCCATCATAAAAACTATGTTGAACTCTGAAACACAAATAAGACATGCTAAATGGATAGCAAGCAAACATGTAATGTCAATGTACCTTTGTTGATGTAGGTGTTAGCTTGATCGTGTTTGTATTATGCTATTGTGACTGTTAAACACCATGAAATTATAGACATAGGTAGACTTTTGAATGGGATTTTGATGTTTCTTTGTTGAAAAATAATTAAGCATTTTCATTTCTATGAACTTAAAAGGTTGCTTCAATGATAATTATTCATCAACTCAGCCTATCGCAGTCCACTGTTGGATGGCTGCGCCACAACACTATCCTCCGCCTTCCACATCCAGTCTATCCCAGCCACCTTTTTAAGGTCGTCGGTCCATATAGCTGATGGGCGTCCCATGCTACGCTTGCCGATACGCGGTCTCCACTCCAGGACTCATCTGCTCCACCGTCCATCGGTCCTTCGACAAACATGGCCAGCCCACTGCCACTTCAGCTTGCTCACTCTACAAGCTATGTCGGTAACTCCGGTTCTTTTTCGGATAATTTCATTCCTGATTTTATCCTTCAAAGAAACTCCGAGCGAAATTAATTATTATAATTCTGAAAATACATACTTACGTTACGGTCCTGCATATTGCTAAAAGCGTGATTTTTGAGCTACCCTACCCTGGCGCTTTCCTTTTAAATATTTATTTATTTATTTATTTGTTTAAATGCTTACTATAGAACTTAATACATTCACAGCGTTAAAACCCACGATCATCTGTCTAGCCTTATCCCAACTATGTTGGGGTCGGCTACCAGTCTAACTGGACTGCCTATCAGACCTCCACAACCCAGTTACTGAGTAACACGATACCCCTTGGTAAGACTCGTAGTCAGACTTTCGGGCCTCTGACGACCCGTAACGACTGTCAAAGATCCACGAATGACAGCCGGGACCAAATTAACAAGACTGTCTCCGTGCCTCGGAAAGGCACGGACGGGTCTTGTACTCTTGTTGTGTAAAGATATCACCCATCCACAGACAAACCGCGGCAAGCGTTGCTTAACCTGATCGATCGACCCTTGCGACTTTTATTACTTAGCCTCTCAAATCATAGAATATCAATGATTTTAAGTGAAAGCAATTTCATTACAACTCAGATAAAAAAAATACACTTGTATACATTTTATCAGTAAAAGTATTAACACCGATTCATTCTTATCTCCACATGCCTGCCAGATGTGGACAGATGAAGTTTTTATCTCCCGTGTGACCTGCCTTTTGTTGGCCTACAGTGTAATAAGATGGATAGAAGAGTTTCTACCTTATGTGGATGGAGTAGAGTTTATTTTTTGTTAAATATAATTTTTTATTATGACAATTAGGTGATTATTATTACCTACTGTCATATTTAGTTAGAACTGAATACAAGATCCTGTGTTTGATTCTCGGGTAGGGCAAAGTGTTATTGGGTTATCCCATCTGGAATTGCTCAGTAGCAGCCCAGAGTCTGACTTAGTGCCTTTTGATGGCAATAGGTCTGCCCCTAATACATGGGACTCAAACTTAACTGGCGAAGTAAATAAATAAATCTTTTATTACTTCCAGAAATGCACGAACATTACATTGAACAAGAGAAAAAAAAAAATGGCTTAAGCTAAGTGATTCACAGTAAAAAAGACCCTGACCTCTAAACTAGGTAAAATGCTGTATCTTAGAACTCAGGGTACCTTCAAAATTATACATGGATGTAATAAGCCTTATAATTTACCTAGATAGGACATGATGATGTACAAAGTAAAAATATTAAGAAACAAACATAAAAGATACAGTGCAAAATTAGGCTGGTGTGTAGGGAAATATAATAAAAAGCAGGAACATAATAAAAGAGAGAAAAATAAAACTGAATTTTGATTAACTAATTAGAGAAGTGTGTATTTAATATTAAGTGAGTGAGAGTATTTGTGATTAAGTGTAGTGTGTGAGTAGGTGTTTGTAAAAGTGGTTGTGAGCGAGATGTATGTATATTAAATTCAGCTTAAGGATGTATTTAATTTTGATCTATAAAACCCTATCGGTTGAGGTTGGAATAGTTTCCAATCAAAAGATCCTCAGTCATACGGTAGGTAAGTTTTTGGAGAAATTGTTGTAACACTGGTATTTAGTTTTAGGATTTTTTTTAAATAATTTATTTAACTGGTGGTAAAGTTTCGTACTGTTGATGTAATAATGCCTTTTAGCGAAGGAAGTTTTATACGACTCTAACGGGAAGACTGTGTGTTTGACCCTACCTTTTGGCTCTGATAACGGACGAATTGAGTGTTTACGGAGCATCGACTGGAGGATATACAGTTGCCTGACTGATAGCACTGGATTCTGCATATAACTGTGCTGTAGAGTATCTCAACTCAACGGCCGAGAGAGTAGGACTTTCAGTACGGCTCTTTGAGCTCGTTCTAGTCGTACAAAATGATTTTCACTGGCTCCACCCCAGGCTGGAATACAGTACAATAAAATGGATTGGCACAATGCGTAATATACGACTTTAAGAGTGTGTGTTAAAGATGTATTATATGAGTTTGCGAGTTCTACTCGCCAGTGAGGTGTAGAAGTGTGGGTGTACTATGCACACCTCGGCGTGATGTTGTGTGTGTGTTGTATTACTTGATGAGCTTCTCCACAAATAAATCCACTACTACTCAAACTATCTTCTGCACGAAATCAGCGAATTACGACAGTCCTTGAGAAGACAATTGTACTGAAATTACTGCAAATCGTTGGAAATTATTCTCAATTTGTGACGCTACGGTCGTACTTATATCTCTCTCAATGTCAGTACAATTTAAATTTCCGTCACTGACCATACTTACATAATAATAATGTTATGTAGTACATTCAAATCCTACTTAATATTGTAAATCCCTACTAAAATTATAAATGCGAAAGTAACTCTGTCTATCTGTGTGTTACGCTTTCACGCCTAAACCGATGAACCGATCGTCATGAAATTTGTCAGAGATATTGACTGGGATATGGAGAAGGTCATAGGCTACTTTTTTACGCGATAGCCGACATCCACGCGGCCGGAGCCGCGAGCAAAAGCTAGTAATCCTACTAATATTTATAAATGTGAAAGTTTGTGAATATGTTTGGATGTTTGTTACTCGATCACAAAAACGGGTGATAGAATTTGGTTGAAATTTGGCACACAGATAGTTTATAAACTCGAATAACACATAGGATACTTTTTATCACGGTAATACGTTCCCGTGGGATAATTTTTTACCACCACGCGGGCGAAGCCGCTGGCTAAAGCTAGTTATTAATAAATAACTAATATAAATATTAATTTAATTCTCTTACAACCGACTTCCAAAAAAACACTAAAAAGTGAAAAATAACTTTAATCTCGGGAGTCGGTGATTTTGGATATATGTATCTTATTAATTTTTTTGTCAGCGCCTTCCGAAATTAAAGTTAATTTTCACTATTTTGTGTTTTTTGGAAGACGGTTGTTTTTTGTAAAAAGTTTTTATTTTTCACCTTTTAGTGGTTCACATTTGCTTACCCCTTCACAGCGTACCGGCGTGATGTTATGTTATGAACTGGTGTAAACAACAGACAGACATGAGATTTCAGCAATCCCAGTACATTTGCTATCATTTATTGAAGAGTTCCGTTGCCTATCTCCGAAGTTCTTAATCAGATCTTCACCAAATTGAAATGGGACCACTCCGAGAAAGTACTCTTCCAAAAACTACCCAAATCGCTTCAAGTGTGCCCATAAAATTTGAAGAGTTCTCACTATTTCTCCAGGATCCCATCATCAGATCCTGACTTGATGATCATGGGACCACCTGGGAAGTATACCCTTTCAAACAACAAAAAAAATCGAAATCGGTCCAGCCATCTTCGAGTAATCGGGGTACATACATATATAAAAAAGGTTCCGACGAATTGAGGACCCCCTCCTTTTTGAAGTCGTTTAAGAACTGGGAGCACTGAGAGCAGTGATGGACCAGTGGGTACACTTGTTTTTAATTAGTTCATCACCACTGTTCACAAAACGGTGAAGGAAAACATCGTGAGGAAACCGGCACGTTCTAGACTCAAAAATTCGAAGATATTGACCGCCAACCCGCATTGGGCCCGCGTGGCGGATAATGGATTTATGGCCCACTCCCACTCACAGGGAGGAGGCCTGTGTCCCCACCACTGGGAACAATATAGATAAAGACTTATTAACCTTCTAATGATGGACATTTCTTAGATAATGCTCTGGGATCCGACCGGTTCACATGTGTTATAAATAGAAAATCAATTGTGTCTCATTTATAGCCGATCTTGAAAACTTCTTAAAACTTTTTGTGCTGATAATGATGCACAGTTTTTTAAATGATTTAGCCTCAAGAGAGAGATGCAATAAACGTAATTGCAATTTGCTAAAACCGTGAGAAATTTTGCGGTTTTGTTTTAAGTAGGAGGAAGACAAAACCGCGCTCGACAGAGTCCACAATGTTCATGTCGTTGTAAAACCTAAGTTCACATTGTGGAATACTATAAATAGGGGTGGCAGGGATATCGACGTGCAACCTGTTAATATGTATGCAGTGCCTGATACTCAAATTTATCGTCGGTAATTTAAAAACAAAGATAGTTTTTCCATACATTTTGGCCACGTAGGTATTGCACTTTTGTAGGAGACAGCAGATTATTGAAGTGAAAACTTCTTTAGCGGCGTTGAGTATTTTTTGGTAGGGATAAAACTTATGGGTTCACGTCACCAACATGCTAATGTGACCGTGTCACCGACATGGTAGTTTTCACTTCTGGTGGCAGTCCCCACAACTGCCTACTTTTTTCTCTAACCACGAAATCCGTCGAAGTTACGGGCGGTTCTGTATCACTTACGGACCTATGATTAGTTAGGGGCCCAAACTAAGAATCAATTACTACAGTATTATATGGTTTTACCCGTCCAAAAAAATTAATTAATCAGCTGTAGGAGTCACTTTGAAGTTTCGAACTATTTTGTTTGACGGAGAGTTCGTTGACGGAGTTAGAGAGTAGCCCCCCCGCTTATGCGTCGTCGTCCCTGCCACTCTGTATATTGAGTACATTGAAGGACGCACTATAAAATGCAGATGGCCCAAACATCTCTTAAACTCCGATCCAGCTAGGGTTGCCAACTTTTTTGACAAAAAGATACGTCTTTGGAAAAAATAAAGTACTTGGAAGCAAAAAAAAACTATTTTTCAAATTTCATGTTTTTACTGCCCTAAAGCGCATTTTTGTGTGCTTTTAGCAAATGCTAACAATTTTTTGCTATGTTTAATTAAAAAAATTTGTTTGACAATGAAAATTTAAATTTAAAACTCTACGCGCGTTCAGACAGCACTGCAGCCAGGTCTTTGTCCTGTCCTGCTACATTGACATCACATCTGACATCTTACATTTCATTCAGTAATTATAAATCGTTTCCGTCATCCATTTAATAGTTAAGTACCCATAATTAGAGTTTTGTTTTACGCATCACAGTAAGGAAATTAAGTATTTTCACATACTTTATTTGTATGCAAAGGTATAAAGTATACCAAAAATAAAGTAGGATACGTTATTATAAAGTATGGTTGGCAGCCCTAGATCCAGCCCGTCTATTGCTGCCCTTTTCCAGAGACGCCCTAAGTCGAGGTCGGGACCCCCTGAACTAAGCGACGATACACTAAGGGCACCCCCTGAGGGGGTGCCCTTAGTGTATCGTCGCTTAGTTTTAAGTTTCGACTGGCTGGAGGCCTCAATAATGCAGCCACAGGCAAGTTTGGTTAAGCACCCGACAACCTTCTAACTTGACATGCGAGATGACACTCCCAAAAACATAATTTCTTGTTCTTGCAGATGCCGCTCAAACGATCCTGCCTGTATTAGTGATAGCATGCGACAGGGTCACAGTCAAAAGATGTCTGGACAACTTAGTCAAGTTTAGACCTAGCAAGGAGATCTTCCCTATTATAGTTAGTCAGGTAAGTGTCTTTCTACCTTATTCTTTGTCTACACCATAAAGGGAACGTCTGTGCAAAATTTGGAAAAACTGGACAAGTCCAGCCAATTTGTGTTCTTTCCTCAAAAGACCATTCTACATGGTCTTCACATCTGCCCAAGATTAACTCTGGACTTTGAAAGAGACTGTGACATCTGAGTTTGTTTCGGCCTTTCTACTCAGAATAGTCAGATAGGAAACCTCATCTAGCGTTTAAAATATGATTGTGTTT
Organism: Polymixis lichenea; assembly: GCA_949091785.1. NCBI lineage: Eukaryota > Metazoa > Arthropoda > Insecta > Lepidoptera > Noctuidae > Polymixis > Polymixis lichenea. Next base: position 9,011,041 of record OX420958.1, on the reverse strand, counting down.
GTACAAAGCTACTTCATCATCATCATCATTTCAGCCGATAGAGGTCCAAAGTTGGGCATTGGCCTCCCCCAAAAATAAATGGGGGTGTTTGCCATAATCGCCACGCTTGGCAGGCGGGTTGGCGATCGCAGTACGTTTGTAAAATGCATAGAGAACGCTGCTGCCCATTCTCTAGTAAGTTCCTTAGTCACCTTCTACGACACCCACGGGAAGAAATGGGATGGCGCTGTTCTTTACGTCCAGCATCACACGGAAAAAAAAAAGCTACTTACTACTCAAGCCTTTGGGCTAGGCGTTGGTGAGTCAGCCAGTGTGTCACAATCCTGACTGGATTGTCCTTTTAGTTTTTACATAAAGTACGCTCCTCGGCTAGGTGTCATTGAGATTTCCACAAGAATCGGGCAATTTCCGTGATAAAAAGTAACTTATTTCACTCTCTGCTCAAATAATCGGTCCAAAATCCTTCCACTGCTGACGCTGACCATAACCCTCCTCATAACATGCCATTTATGACGATCATGTGCGATTCGCATCAAGGAGTCGCCACTTTTCCGCACGTGTTATAAGATTTTTATATCGGAAAGTAAAAGAACATATCGGCTGTGAACTGGCAACCGGTCCTATCTCAATTTTTGGAAGATTTTACTTTTTAATACCATTTTATACTATTTCATACTCCGCAGCGTTGCAAGAAATCCCATCACCGATACATTTAAATTTGGCGCCAGAATCGACTTCATTCAACTTGTACTAACTTTGACGCGCAGTGAATGCGAGCATTTAATACTATCAAATACAAAGACTATTATGAATAATAATTATCTCGTGTTTATATTAGAAGGAAGCCTAAAATGCTACTTTTGTTTTTGATAACAAGTGTAATAAAAATATTAAAATGCCACGTATTATTTTTATTTAATACACCAGATGCTACATAAATGACGCAAACAAGTTTTTTCTTCATCCTGTAAAGTTGTCAAAATTGAGATAGGACCGGTTGCCAGTTCACAGTCGATATGTCCTTTTATATAAGTTTTAAAGGTACCTCTTCCGACTACATCATTCCACTGCTGACGCTCACTGTAAACCTCCTCATAGCATGCCATCTATCACGATCATATGCTATTCGCATCAAGGAGTCGCCACTTTTCTGCCCAAGATTTGAATTTCTGAGAAGTAATGGACCTCATTTCCTAAAATACATACAGAGTTACCTCTTGTCGAAATGGCTTCGACAGTTGACATGAAAATACTCCAGTCAGGCAAAATCACTTTCGTGATACAACAATTAATGCCTAATTCTTAGTAAAATCTTATTAGTGAGGATTTGTGGCAGGTTTCATAGGTCTTCTATAACTGGGTTTGTTTTCGTTGATATCATAAATTGTATTGCTGTGTTCGGGACTGAAGGGAGCTGGGTATGTTACTGGCACATAGGATTTTAATTTTGTATCGAGGATGGCGTTAATAAGAAAATGAGTACATAAGAGGAAGTCTGGAAGTGGCACCGATAGCTAAAAAGTTGTGAAAATCAGTCGTTATCGGCACGTGATACGGAGGAATGAGAAAAATGTCGTGAGGAAAGTTTTGAGTATGAATGTCGATGGCTATAAGAGTAGGGGGAGACCAAAGAAACGATGGATGGACTGTGTGAATGATGATATGGTTAGAAAGGGTGTGACTACGGTGATGACGAGTAAAACAGAGGTGTGGAAGGAAAAAACATGTTGCGCCGACCACAAACAAATTGGGATAAGGGGGCCTACTTAGGGTTGCCAGATAGAAACTTATCAAATCCGGGACAATTCTAGGACAACGGTGTCGGGTCGTGGCCATAGTAAAAAATATCTGGTTTTTTTATTTTCAAAGGATTTATATTTGCATGTGAAAAGGAAAATGCCATTTATTTTCAAATGCATACTTTTATTAGATAGGTATCTATGTACTTAGTAGGTAATTAACGCCAGTTATAATTTTAAGTGAAGGAGCCAGACAGTAAGCACTCCCACCCCGCGCGCCGCCCGCACTCACAGCCAGGCCAGCCGTGTCATTCGTTGTTAGTTTATTTAGTTAGAAAACTAATAGGTTTTCGGAATCCGGGACAATAAGGTCTAATTACTGGACACGGGACAAGACGCAAAATTCCGGGACAATCCAGGATTTTCCGGCCATCTGGCAAGCCTAGTCCTACTATATAACTCCGTCAACGAAGATACGGGCCCGCCCGTAAGTAGTTCGAAACTTCTTAATGAATCCTACAGCCAATTAACTAACTTTTTTGGACGGGCAAAAACATATCGGGAGTAGGGACAGCTGTCAAATCGTGTTTGTCATTCATTCTTAGTTCGGGCTCCAAACTAATCTTCTGACCGTAAGTGATACGGAGGTGGAAACGCCCGTTACTTCTACCGAGACGACGGACTTCGTGCTTCGGGAGTAGGCCCCAAGAGCAGGAGAATGATGATGATCTAGGATGGCGTTACCCAGAAAGCTGCTCAGCTTAAGTGGGACTGGGCTGGACGTGTTTGCCGCATGTCAGATGACAAATGGGCTAGGAGAACTACCGATTAGGCTCCAATAAACGCACGACGCCGTCGCGGCAGGCCGAGACTAAGATGGCGGGACGAGCTTAACTCCTACCGAAACGACTGGCTAGCACTAGCAGAAGAGAATTGTGTGGAAGGGGGAGAGGGAGGCCTTTGCCTTGCAATAGGACAATACAGATTAGTTAGATTAGATTCTGCAGAGCAGTGGTGGCCAAACGGTCACGGCCGCGACTTACCAAGTTGTAGGTCGTAGGTTCGAACCCAGGCGCTTTCATCATCATCATCATATCAGCCGAAAGACGTCCATGCACTGCTGGACATAAGCCTCCTCCAAAAGGGGGGAATTTGCCATAATCGCCACGCTTGGCAGGAGGGTTGGCGATCGCAGTATGGTGATCAAATGCATAGAGAACGCTGCTGCCCATTCTCTAGTAAGTCCCTTAGTCGCCTTCTACGACACCCACGGGAAGAAATGGGAAGGTGCTATTCTTTTACGTCCGGTACTACACGGAATGTCAGGCGCTTTACTTTGTGTAAAATATTTCATCACCACTGCTCTTAAAACGGTGAAGGAAAACATCGTGAGGAAACCGACATGTCCCAGAACCAAAAATTCGAACACATATGACATCTACCAACCCGCACTGAGCCCGCGGGGTCGATTACGGCCCATTGCCTCTCACCGAGAGGAGGCCTGTGACCCAGCAGTGGGAACATACTAGGCTGTTGATGATAAGATAAGATTCGAGCTGTAATGGCAACGGACCTGTTATGCCTCTGGTTTTGCAGGTGTCCATAAGTAGCAGGTGACCACTTAAACCTGGGGCCGAAGTATACTCATTCACAACCGTTGCAATGATCTTTCTATTGTCATTATTTGACAGATTTTGGTTTGATAAGTATTGGTTGTCTCCCTGGCGATAAGTGGTCACCGCTATCTTGCTGCAGGGCCGCCTGCCACCGTCCAATAAAATCCCAACGAAGGATGCAGCTAATTACCCGTATTTCACATGGAGCGACTGCTTATCTGAACTCCCACGACTCAGCTGCTGGTTAACACGGTACTTCTTGTTAAGGGGAACCTAGTCGCGGGCTCGAACTCACTGATGGGCCTGGCTAAAAAGCACGCTGTCTCACCAGGCATCGTGTCGGACAGAGGTAGTATCAGTGATGAGCAGTTAGACGCTAGTCTACACGCGCAACATTATTGAGTGAGATGCAGGATCATTTATAGTACAACAGGCGCGTAAAAAATTAAGAACAGTCCTTCGGAAGATCGGGTTTTATGAAAAAACCACTTCATAAATCAATAGCCAATAAAGTTTATTGTACTTTTCGATATTTGAGCTTTGTCGGTACCGACTTGGTTTTTCAGACTTTACACTTCTTTTATTACTTAAACACGCCCAAAGTTAGGTTAAATTAGTAAGAAAAACGAATCTTTGTTGGCTCCTAACATTTTAATGGCTTTTTATTTTAGTATTCTGTTTCCGTACCGACAATATTAATAATGAGACAAAACCATACCATGTTTAATTTTTGATGTGCATTGTCAAACAGTGCAGTAATACACTCCCGAAGTTTGTATGGTCAAAATGTGGACTAGATTCACCTTAAAAATGGTTTTCAAACTTGCCAAATAGCATAAAATAGTTGCAAAAATGAAAATCTGTTGACATTTTCATCTGCAATTGTGCATATCCTTGCAAAAGTACAACTATAATCAGATGGAAATTATTAACGGTTTATTTACATACGCAATGCGATGATAAGAAGTAATGCAGTTTTTGATGAAGTCTTTTTTTATTGCTATACTTATCACAGGTATTTGAAGAGGAGAATCAATTAAAAAAACTTCTTTTATTTTATGTTATACTTGATGTATGGAGAGGGACAGAAAGTTCAAAGAAAATATGAATGGAGTGTGTAAAGAATGTTATGAAAGAGAAAGGACTAAATGATAGCGTGACGGTCAGTGTTGCCATCTGGGTGTCAGGTTTTGGGGCTAAATCTAGTTTTAAAAAGGGCTAGATTAGCAGCAAATTGATTTCATGAATAAGTAATGTGTAAATTATTAATAAAATACATCATTCTGGATTATAAAATATTGTTTAGTTATAAAATTACGATCTAAATAGCAGTCTTCATCTAATTCCTCTCGAAGCGTTGCACTTTGCGCTGACGACGTTGATGGTTGGGCTTGGGCCTCATTGCGCGCAGCCTTATTCAGTATAAATTTGAATTGGATATAATTTTTTAAAGATTATTTGGGATACCTATGTGTATTAAGTTTGGGGTTCCGTGTGGTGCCGGACGTAAAAGAATAGCACCATCCCATTTCTTCCCGTGGGTGTCGTAGAAGGCGACTAAGAGACTTACTAGAGATTGGGCAGCAGCATTATCTATGCATTTGACCACCATAATGGTATGGAATTCAGGGACTCAAAGTTCATCCTGTTTCGTAATTTATGTTTATATGGTTTTAATAAGCGATAATATTTGCGTCTAAATAATTATAATCGGGCTGAACAAGGAGAAAAAGGGCTCGATGTAGCCCCGAAGGTGCTAAATTGGCATCACTGCGGTTGACAGGGAGGAATGGACGAAGAAAACGTTTTGCGCCGACCACAATCAATATGGAACAAGGGCAGAAAATCAAAAATCAAAATCAAAAGTCATTTATTCAAATTAGGCTGAGAATCAGCACTTTTCGAACGTCAAAGTACATGAGACAGTCCCCCAAAACGCCCACCCTTCACCACTTCCTAGTGCTTTAGCTGGGAAGAAGAAGTAGTGGAACAAACTCCCCAGCAGCACAGCTGTCTGTTTAGTCGGATAGACTTGATTCTATACATACTTAGGCAAAGTAATAAACATTACGAGACACAAAATATTAATTAAATAATTAGTCAAAATGTCAGCTAGCCATACCAATATACCGACAAATAAAATGAAAACTGTCGAGGCCAAATAAAGCCTAAAACAACTCATCATAGAAAATATTGTTATGAGTAGATCATGTCAATAACTAATGACGTAATAGATAGTTATAAAAAAAAAATTGTTAGACAGGCAATAAAAAATAAAATAATAATTATATGAACGCATATAACCTGTCACTAGATACGCCGATTCTGGAGAAAGAACGTAAACATTGTCTTGAGTTAATCACAGCGACCAACTATTCTTGTCATTTAAATAGTCGTTGATGGAATAGTAAGCCTTCAAACAAAGGACGGATTTTACTTGAGCTTTTAACGCATTAAAAGGCAAATCTAGCAAAGAAGAGGGAAGCTTGTTATAAAAAGTTATACCAAGCCCAACAAATGAGTTATGAACCTTATGAAGCCGGTGAAAGGGAGCACGTAGTTTGTCCTTATTTCTTGTGTTAACGGTGTGAATATCACTGTTTTTAGTGTACAAGTGTATATTTTGCCTAATATATAAGATGTTAGCGAATATGAATTGTGATGCCACCGTGAGAATACCAACATCTTTAAAAAAGTCCCTCAAGGAAACTCTGGCACCTAGCTGGTAAATTGCACGAACAGCACGTTTTTGAAGCACAAAAATATTTTGAATATCAGCAGCTTTGCCCCACAGCAGAATACCGTAGGACATACACAGAAGATGATGATGTTCTACTTAATCATCATCATCATCTGCCTAGCCTTTTCGGTGACTTCCAGTCTAACTGGATGCAGCTGATTACCAATATTTTACACTAGCTTCTGCCCGCGACTTCGTTCGCGTCAAATTTCTTGCTCCCCGACCCACCCAGTCGCTCGCCTCGCCTGCCAGTGCGAGTACTTCGTATTCGTGACATTTTTCTCTTTGCACGGCTCCTAAGGGTCTTAGCGTGATGATATATAGCATATAGCCTTCATCGGTAAATGGGCTATCTAACACTGAAAGAACTTTTCTAATCGGACCAATAGTTCCTGAGATTAGCGCGTTCAAGCAAACAAACAAACTCTTCAGCTTTATTATTAGTGTAGATAAGATAAAGCGACTGGCTATACAGGATAAATTTTTATCCAGTGTGCAAACTGTAACCATAAATTCAGCATATCATTCTAGACCCTCCAGCGCAGAAATTTTTCGTCGGTTATAAAAAAAGAAACTCAGCTGTTCCATACATTTTGGCCGCATTGGTATTGCACTTTTCTATAAATCAGCTGATTTTTTTTTGTAGTACTATGGTATGTAAAGATGGTCACCTATCCTCGGACCAACCGCGGCAAGCGTAGCTTAACTTAATTGATGGACGCGTACAACTCTTATTAGTAACCCACGAGCCCCTCGATGTTCCTACTACTTAATTAAAATCTTAAATTCATTATTTCATGAGATAACGCACTGGCTAACAGTGGCGAAAGCAACATATAACACGATTCTTACCGGCTTCCCTTCGGTAATTTGTATCTCTACCGCTTTTGAAAAATGGCACGTCAACAGTCGTTTCTTTGAAACCGGCTTTGCTTCGGCTTCTCTATTAGAAAAATTTACACCTCGCCGCTGCTGGCTCAACTGCTTTATCTAGAAGCATGAAAGTTTGCACAAGAGTTTCTTAGTGAAAATTTGCATTGAGAAAGTATTTTTGAAAATTCATCCCCTAAAGGAGTTCAATAGGGTAAGCAAGTTTTAAAGTAGACTGCCTCGTTGGTCTAGTGGCCACAAGCGTTACTGCTGAGCATGCGGTCCTGGGTTCCTGGGTACGATGCCCAAGTCGAGCAGTTTTATTGAGTTTTTCTATCTGAAATTTCTCAGTAGCAGCCCGGAGTTTGAATTTGTGCCCGGTTGCTGTCAAAAGGCTCGCCCTTATTGTACGGAACTTAACATAACTTGCGAAATGTAGGTGTACAACAAGTCGGTATACTTCTGCCCAAAACTTAGAGTAAACAAGGCGTGATGTTATGTTATGAAGGTTTTAAAGGAAGTTTGTTATTTTTGTCGATGAGAAATCCCATCGGGCACCTGCACCCTAATTGCGTAAAGCTCGATTAATCATAATCTGAATCATTTTGAAACAGATTGCTCATCCATTGCTTCATATGTTCGACAAATTTGTCTGCTCAACAACGCAAATAACGCAATGAATATTGTGGAACTGTCAAAATGGAACAGATTATGATTGATCATGTGTTACGCAATTAGGGTGCCGGGCTTGACTCAAAGAAAGTAGTATGTTTTATTTCAACGAATCGATCATGGTCGCCATAAAGATACTTAATAATTCACAAGTGCCTGCATTTTTGATGTCATTGAAATGGTTTGCGTGATACAGCTAACTGTTGTATTATCAGCATTAACTGTTTTAGTACTTACTTTCGAATATGGTCTATATTTGGATATATTAAAGCGAAAAGTCACTCATTCATACATTCATTCACTCACTGATTAATCACGAAATCTCAAAAACTTCTGGTTCTACGAAGATGCACACAGAGGTAGAAAGGTGGTATCAAAGGATTTTAGGAGACACCCCCGTGAAAGGGTGAAATAGGGGCTGGAAATTTGTTTGAGGGCTAGAGAATATTGTTCCAAACAATGTTTCAACATTGACGAGGGTGGAGCCGCGGACACTGGGCAGCAGCTGGTATTTGAATATATGTACCTAAGAACATAGATTTTCTAATGTAACATAGCAAAGAAGATGATGATGAAGTGAGATAAATTGAAAAAAGTGTGCTTAGATGGTTTAGTCCACGGAATAGAAAAAACAGGTGGAAGGGCAATGCAACAAAATTACTATAAGAACCGTTGTCGCCAAACTCACACAGATAAACCGATAATCATATAATGCACTACAAATAAACAATTCGTTTGATTTGTCGTTTTACTTATAGTCAAAACTAGCATAAGCCACAGATCCTACGCCTGGAAATAAACCTTCATGCTCTATGGATAGGATTTATTTTGCTTTAGCTCAGAAAGTATTTACAACGTTTTGTAATATAAAGTCAAACTAGATTCGATTGCCGAGTAAACTCCGCTACTCGACCATAGATGGCAGTATTCTCAGTGGTCGCAATTTTAGACATTCGTGTCGTAGGTCGATATCTAGTGCCACTCGACCAAGGTCACACCAGACGTTATATTAAATTATGAGTAAATTAAAATTAACTAAGACTTTATTGGAAAACAAATAAAACCGTACTTATCGATGATACGAAACACCTCTATTTTTAAGATTTATTCTCCTACTATAATTTTTGCGCTCCAAAATGGAACAGTTCGGCATAGCTAGGAAATAGCGTAGGAAAAATAAATTTGTCGCGAGACTAGCAACTCGACGCGATGTTAGAACACGACTGGGACCAATTAAGCGTAACAACGCTTATTTGTGGCAAGCGTGCCACGCCTACTTTGCACTTCCACCTGTTTTTCTATTCCGTGGTTTAGTCATGATGAGAGGATTAATGAAAGGCGACTAACAAAAGATATTTACAAGGCAGATGTGAGTGGAAATATAGGGATGGGACGCCTCAAAGGGGCATAATATACAGACCTTATTGGTGATGCTTTTCAGAAAAGTCACGTGGGTAGTTACTCAAAACGGGCGCTGCTGCGACACTTTTTAAGGTTCCGTAGCCAAATGGCAAAAAACGAAACCCTTATGGATTCGTCATGTATATCTGTCTATCTGTCCGTCCGTATGTCATAGCCACTTTTTGCCGAAATTATAAGAACTATGCTGTTGAAACTTGGTAAGTATATGTATTCTGTGAACCGCATTAAGATTTTCGCACAAAAATAGAAAAAAATACAAAAAAATTTGGGGACTCCCCATACTTAGAACTGAAACTCACAAAATATTTTTCATCCAACCCATGCGTGTGGGGTATCTATGGATGGGTTTAAAAAAAAATGCTATTGAGGTTCTAATATTTTTTTTTTCTAAACTGAATAGTTTGCGCGAGAGACACTTCCAAAGTGGTAAAATGTGTGTCGGGGGGACACACATTTTACCACTTTGGAAGTTTCTCTCCCTGTAACTTCTAAAATAAGAGCCCATTTTAGCCTCTTACGGGACTTTGTTATTTTTTTCTTTAATTTTATATTTTATTAAACATACTGTGTAAGTTTGTGATATTCCTGTGCCAGTCTAATAAATACTTTGTCTTTCTTTCTTTCTTTCTATGTATGAACGTAAGCGAAGCAAAAGGAGGTATGTAAGGATTGTAGCAGATGACGTTCTGTAGTTTCTATCTAAACCTTTCGGAAAAGGCGTGAGTTTTATGTATGTAAGTATGAATGTCTCACGTAGCATTATGCCATAAAATAGGGTATTACACCCATTTTTGAAATGTCCTAATTAGATTCTAAAGTGCTAATAAACCACAAAAAAAAAACATTTTCATTTAATCGATTAGCGCCGTAAAATGCATTTAAATTTTACATTTTCAAATTTCGCGCGTAATTTGAGGAAAAGCTGGACGCAGTGGACGCCACATTGCTCTGTGGGTATGACGTTAGTTTGCTGTATATCCAAATGCGCTGATATATTATATGATAACTATTGTTTATAATTTAAAAAATGAGTTATTATTCTCTTTATCGTTGATTTGTTGATCCTGAACGCAAAATATTATTTAAATAAAAATTACTTACTTTGGTTACGAAAATAATAAAAGTACAAAGCTGTTCAATTGACACGCCGTATAACGTAATAACATGGCGGCTACTATTTCATGGTGTTCCAAAAAAGAAAAAAAAATTTAAATCTTTGAATTGAAATTTAAATTTATTTTGATATTTCATGAACGAAAACTAACATTTTCCGATTGCATTTTGTCTAAGCTACCTCAATAATATATTTTTAGATTTTTCTCATATAGAGTAAAATACCCTATTCTGGCTAAATTATGTTTTCCTTTAAGTTAGGGCGGTTGTTTTCAATGTCAACTTTTGAAACTAATTTGAGATCGAAAATCATAGAGCCTTTGGTACTTTTCCAACCCACAACATGATGCTAAAAAAAAATATGTGTCGTTGTCTTGAAAATGACTTATTCCCTAGTTACAACTCATACATAAAAAAAGCTAGCAAGGGTGGTATAGAGACATGAGTAACAGAGTGTAAAGTTAACTCGTCCCACATCACACTTCAGCCGAAAGACGTCCACTGCTAGACATAGGCCTCCCCCAAAAGGGGGCGTTTTGCCATAATCGCCACGCTTGGCAGGCGGGTTGGCGATCGCAGTATGGTGGTAAAATGCATAGAGAATGCTGCTGCCCATTCTCTTGTAAGTCCCTTAGTCGCCTTCTACGACATCCACGGGAAGAAATGAGATGGTGCTATCCTTTTACGTCCGGCAACAACGGAACTAACGAAGTTAACTCATATTGGATAGAAAAGGGAGAACCCTCCGACCAGACGGGTGTTGTGTTTGGTGGGTAACTGCCGTCTCTTGATATTGGGACGTTAGAATTTACCGTGCAACTAGCAAGTTGCACGGTAAATTCTGCTTGCGCGATGCAGGAATTTGCGTGACGTCAGTCTGGTGCGTAGTTCGCAGGTGGCGATGTATATGCCGCTACAGTGGTAGCCGACCCACAGTCGTTGGCTGGGCTTACAGGCAACTGCCCAGAGAGATCCTGACGTATTTATTAGTACTTACTCTTAACTCTTAGAGGCTCTTTTAAAGCATCCCAGGTTAACTTTTAGACACGTCGTAAATGGTCACGATCCTCACCAGTGAGGGAACGACGATGAAGAACGGTTGATGCTCGAGCCATTTCACTGTAAATTATATTAATTTTGAACCTTCCATTTTTCCACCAGGATTGCGGCCACAACGCCACCTATGAAGTCATTAGGTCGTACACGGTTTCGGATCCAACCATATCCGTGGTCAGACAACCAGACCTCACAGAAATAGTGCTGCCCAGGGTCAAGGTCAAGTTCCGAGGGTACTACAAGATCGCCAGGCACTACAAGTTCGCGCTCAACCATGTGTTTGAGACGCTTGGACATGAAGCCGTCATTATTGTCGAAGGTCAGTATAATTTCAAGGTCAAGGTCACTGTGTTACATTCAGAGGGGGTGCTACAAGATCGCCAGGTCCGACAAGTTCGCAGTCAATCATGTGTTTGAAATGCTGAGGCATGATACCGTCATTATCATTCAGGGTGTTTAAATTCAAGGTCAAGAACATTTAAAAAATATCGAATTTAAAACGTACTACAAGATCGCCAGACACTACAACTTCGCGCTCAACCATGTGTTTGAGATATTGGGACACGAAGCCGTCATTATTGATGAGATGAGGGTCAGTCTGATTTCATGGTCAAGGTCATTATAATAATGTGTCACGTTCAGAGGGGGGGAGGGGAGTATTGGGTACTACAAGATCGCTAGGCACTATAAATTCGCGGTCAACTATGTGTTTGAGGCGCTAGGACGCCTGTTAAACCTGTTATTGTTGTTGAAGGGCAGTATAATCTCAAGGTCAAAGTTACTATAATGGCCACTGTAAATTCTGGTAAATCTGGTCACATAGCTCACCATTGGGTCAGATTGTGGACAGACATCAGTCCGTACTTGAATCGCCATCAAAAGGTTGTGAAAAAATAATATCTGGTTAGTCGAGAATTGAGATATATTTTTTTCGAGATTTAATACCATGTTGGAACTCCGCTCATGGGAAGTGTGTAGAATAGGGACCTTCATGGTGACCGTGCCCTGCATATTGGAACAAAGACAATACAGGCTATGTAGATATTGCCTTTGTATTCGATCAGTACCTTGTCAAGACATACCACTGGACTGTTTAAGGTCTAGTTTTTTATTAGCATCCTTTTTCTACTTCTTCTATATAGCTAGCATGATAGTCTGTTGTTTTTTGTTGGCCCAAAACTTCGCCACTTCCACGGCGTTATCGGTGGCAGCACAGAGGTCACTTTAGCTGCATGTTTTTAGACATTGACGGCAGGATAGGAGGTGAAGCATAGTTTGTGACTCAGCTCCACCTTCACACCCTGCTGCCGTTAGGTCGAGGTAGCCTCAGTTTACGAGGTTCAATTTCCATTTTCCCAGTTGGGTTCGGAGACGGTTCAGGGACTTCTAAGTGGACCACGGAAGGTTATGCCCTGCAGAAAGATGCTCATTTGCTGGTAGATACTGAATGGTTGGGGGAAAGGTATCCTGCCTCAGTTTGCGACGGGCGTCGGCCGGGTTAGGGATATTTTCGCGCACTGGATTTTCAACGCACTGCTCAGCGCCGAGAGCTGAAATTTGAAGTGTGTTTTCTTTTCGACGTGCTAAGACGCTTCACTTCGTTGGATTCTCATTGCTCGATACGACACCGAGAGCTTAAAATCTAGTGTACGATAAAATCCCGCTGCGATGTTTTTCGACTAACCTGGTTATTTGCATCCTGATTAGCATGATTCTGAATGAATGATGGGCTTGTGGCGTTGATCCGCGGATAGGTGACTATCTTTACGAGCCCTCAGTGCTGTGCTTCGGAAAGCACTTAAGCCGTTGGTCCCGGCGGTCATTCGTGGATCTTTGACAGTCGTTACGGTCGTCAGAAGCTGGAAAGTCTGACAACCAGTCTTACCAATGGGTATCGTGTTATCCAGTAACTGGGTTGTGAAGGTCCGATAGGCAGTCGCTCCAGGTAAAATACTGGTATTCAGCAGCATCCGGTTAGACTGGAAGCCGACCCCAACATGGTTGGGAAAAGGCTAGGTAGCTGATGATGGCATGATGCTGAATGTAACTTCTTGTTCTTTCATCGCTTCCAAACTTATTCTGACCCAGAACACAGCTTAGCTATACATTTGACGGCACGGTTGGCGCAGTGGCTAACCGATTGACTGCTGCGCTGCGTGTCGCGGGTTCGATTCCCGCACGGAACTAATATTGGTATGACCTACAAGTAGTTGTTCCGGGCCTGGTAGTTTGTGTATGTGAGTTTAAATGTTTGTAAATGCACCCACAATACAGGAGTAATTCCTAGTGTGCGGCAACGTTTAAAAAAAAAAAAACTTAAAACTCTAATAAATTTCTACCAGGATAAACAAATGGACCGAAACGAATAGCGAAGCAAAACTATTTACATAACAATCTTACTGTAACCCACGTTTACGTTGTACCTCTCCTTATCTTCGTAGTCGAGTAAGACAAATTAATACATAACACCACGCCTTGAGAAGTGCTGGACAGACGTGTCGACGATATCGGGACGAACAGACTGTTCAAAATTATCTCAACAACTAAGAAAATTAAAGTTTATCTCAATTGGAAAAAAGTTCTTGTCAGAATGACCATTGTCGTGCACTGTCTTTATTCTGAAACATTTCTTGTGTCATTGAGTTAATATTTAATTTTCATAGTTTAAACAACTATGATCATTTTGAACAGTCTGTTCGTCTCGATATTATTGACGATGAGTTTACCAATAGTACACCCAAATTTCGCTAGTTATGTAATAGGGTCCTATGTAATAGGGGCGAGCCTATTGCCATCAACCGGTCACAAACCCACACTCCAGGAAAAAAAACCCAATAACACTTTGCCTGACCTGGGAATCGAACCCAGGATCGCTCAGCAGTAGCGCTTGAGGCCAGTAGCCCGCCGAGGCCTTCTGTACCGTCTGTAGTAACTATGTATTACTATAATAATTTCAGACAAAATTACACGGTAATCAAAAGTGTACATCAAATAGAATTTAGTCCATTCCAATGGCTTCGTTTGAATGTCAACATACAATGGTCGACCCGTCTGTATAGTTTGAAACGACCTCGTTGGCCAATCATGAAGTATTGTGAGTGCGCACACACAATAGAATGGACAGAAGTACGACCGAAATCTTTTTAATCGACTTCGAAAAAGAGGAGGTCTTAATTCGTCTGTTTGTTTTTTTAAATGTTTTTTACGCGATATCTCCGTCAATTGTGGATGGATATCGAAAATGCTTTTTTAATGGATAAGGTATGCTTCAGGGGTGGTCCCATATAAATTGTATTAAGTTTGCGTCGGCAGTTTTTGCGTTAGCCACGATAATACGTTTTTGATCCACTTTATGTAAGTACCTCGATGACATTCTGCTGCTTCCTGTCACTGTTGTTTACATAGCATTTAGTGGTATACGAATTGGTGTGGGGTGAAATAACTTTAATTTCGGGAGTCACTTCAAGGTGAGTGTGCGCAGGAGGTCCACGACCTGATCCCACCATCACCCTTTTACTACCAGACTACCAGACGCACTGCAGGGTACCATCCGCACTTGGTTGATATTCCGATTAGTTGTACTCAGCGCTATTCCTCCACATTTATTATGCGCACAGCCAAAGTGTGGAACTCTCTGCCTGCGTCTGTGTTCCCTTTCACATTTAACCCGTCTACCTTCATCACAAGAGTGAACAGGCATTTTCTGGGCACGCTCGATCCATCATAGACCTCATCAAACGCTTTCCACCAGGCGTGATCGAGGTCAAGAGCTGACCCATTTAGCAATTACAATAAAACTTTGTAGTGTTTTCCGGAAGTCGGTTGGATTTTTTTAAGTCTTTACTCCCTGTCTGTAGTCATTATCATTAGCCTAGCCTTTTCCCAACTACATATGTTGGGGTCGGCTTCAAATCAAACCGGATGCAGCTGAATACCAGTATTTTACATGAAGCGACTGCTTATCTGTCCCCCACAACCCAGTTACTGGGTAATACAATACCCCTTGGAAAGACTGGTCATCAAACTTTCGGGCGTCTGAGCGTCCCGTATACCGACTCCTCCGAGAAAGGAATTACTCCTATAACATGTACTCCCTCCCTGAGGAAGCCCTGACCCGCGCCGTCATCAGACGCATTCCTAAAGAGATCTCTACCGAAGAGATCAAGGATGACCTGACCGCCCAGGGCATCCCAGTATCCGCGGTCCATCGCATTCATAGAGCGAAAAAGGGCCTCGTCTATGCCATGGTCTTTGTCGTCTGCGATCCCACCAAAGTTCATCATCCGATCTTTAAGATCAAATCCGTGCATTTCTATCGAGAAGCCCTGGAGGTCGAACATAATTAGCCAGTGGCACCGTTGGCAACTGTACGGATACAGTCAGTCAGTCGCACTGTTATGCGACACCTAGATGCGTCAAGTGTCTAAGCCAGCACGGCACGTCCGACTGCTCCCAACCTAAAGACGTCTCTCAGTGCACAGAGCATCCAAGCTGTGTGCTCTGCGGGCAATCCGGTCACCCAGCAAACTACCGCGGCTGCCCCAAAGTCCAAAACCTCCTCCCCCAAACTGGCCAAGCGCGAGAACGACCGCCAAAAAAGAGAGAGCCCCTCTTCTATGCAGATCCCCTCTTCATAAATGCCCGATCGGCTTAGCCCCCAAAGCCCGGAGACTTTACCCTTAGGCTAACCTTAATCACCGTACCCGTCCCTAAAATTAGGGTTTTCAATGCCAATGGCATTCCTAGGCAACGCGATAAATCTCCTCGTTCCTCCGCGATCATCAACTTGATATCCTCCTCATTCAGGAAACCTTTCTGAAACCCCATCATCGAAACCCGAACATTGCTATCTATAAACTAGTTCGCAATGACAGGTTTCAGTGCCACAAGTGCGGTCATTCATCATCATTTCAGCCGAAAGACGGCCACTGCTGGGCATAGGCCTCCCCCATGCTCCTCCACTTCGACCGGTCTTGTGCTTCCCACATCCAGCGGATTCCCGCGGCCTTCACAAAGTCATCGATCCACCTTGTGGGAGGCCTTCCCGCTCTACGTCTTCCGATACGCGGTCGCCACTCCAGAACCTTTCGGCCCCATCGGCCATCTGTTCTGCGAGCAATGTGCCCTGCCCATTGCCACTTAAGTTTGGCAATTCTTCGGGCTATGTCAGTTACCTTGGTTCTCCTGCGGATCTCTTCATTCCTGATTCGATCGCGGTACACACAAGGGCGGTACCCTCATTTATT
This sequence comes from Polymixis lichenea, assembly GCA_949091785.1. Taxonomy (NCBI): domain Eukaryota; kingdom Metazoa; phylum Arthropoda; class Insecta; order Lepidoptera; family Noctuidae; genus Polymixis; species Polymixis lichenea. The sequence goes on along the minus strand of OX420958.1, from coordinate 8,994,567 downwards.
TCAGAAAGGCCTTGTACTATATCCTCATTGACCCACCTCCATTGCTGTCTCACCTGGAGGTCTCTTATCTGCCGGCTTGGTATGAGTGGTAATCCACCGATCAGCATCATCTCCGCCTACATTCTGTCCACCAACGGTATCGAGAATCCCTTCACTCTTACCAGTGAACTCATTGCTCTCTTCGGCCTGAGTGACTCCATCATCCTGCCGTATGATCTCAATGCCAAACGTCCCTCATGAAACTGCAACACGACTTCTACCAGAGGTAGGATCGTGTTCAAACTAGGAGCTTCCCTTTACTTCGGTGTCATCGCTCCGATGAATCCGACTCATTTGCCTAGCAATCCCAGTCAGTTTCCCGACGTCCTCGATGTAGCGCTGCTCAAGAATGTAAAACTCCGTTTCCAATCTATCGAGACGTTCCACGAGCTTAACTCTACCATCGCCCCGTAGTCATGCACTTAGCTCCCACTCGGGCCGAGCGATACTAATCAGCCCCCAGACCCAAATGAAAACCGATTGGAAGAAAGTAGAAGAAAGACTACAATCCACCACGTCACTTCATTTGGACTCCATCCCTGACCACATAGCCACAGTTGCGGTCACGACGGCCGCGATCAACTCGTTTACAGAACACGTACAATCCGTATTGAGGGATTGTTCACGGGAAGTTCCGGTGATGGAAGACCATCGCTGGATTGTACCCGCTGACATACGTGAACATCAGTTTACGTATGTCAGCCCGAGAAGAACGCAGCTATTCGTGCCTACGACTCGTTTCCATGTGACGCGAATAAAGCCCACATGCGTCATTTGCAGCGTGCTGTAAAGAAACGCATTGCGGAGAACCGTTTCGAGGACTGGAATAAGATGCTTGGTCCAGCGCACCTAGCCAAGGTGGAGGCTGAAGTCGAACGCAGGGCCTCTCTTGCTCCCATTGAAGACCCTGATGATCCTCTGCCTCCCGTCACTCTTGACGAAGTGCACCACATCATTAAAGGGCTCAAAGTCAGAAAAGCCCCCGGTTCGGATGGTATCACCAATAAGATGTATAAACTCCTCCCCGCCTGTCTCATACTACTCATGACCGCCATCTTCAATAGCGCCCTGAGCAACAACATCTTCCCGCAGGCGTGGCAAGAAACCACCGTCATCGGTATACTCAAGCCAAGCAAGCCCAAATCTGAGCTTTCCAGTTACCATCCTATCACTCTTCTCAAGGTTCTCGACAAAATCTACGAGAGGCTTATTCATAAGCGTCTCAAAGCCTATGCCGCAGCGAAGATCCTCATTCCCAACGAGCACTTTGGTTTCCGAACCCAATACTCGTGCGTCCAACAAACCCACCGCATCGTAGAGCACATAAGCGCTGGTTTCCAGCGTAATGCGATGACGGGTGCGTTGTTCTTCGACATAGCGAAGGCTTTTGACAAGGTCTGGCACAATGGCTTATTATACAAGCTCTACCAACTCGGTGTGCCTGTCTCGTGCTCATCCTATGGGACTTTCTGTCAAACCGCACCTTTCGCTATCGCATTGAGGGTTCTCTCCCGTCATTCGATTCGTGTTGGAGTCCCTCAGGGCTCCGTGATATCTCCCCTCATCTCCACGCTCTTCACCAGCGATATTCCGAAAAGAAAAAGGCGCAGTCGGCTCTATTCGCCAACGACACAGCCATTTACTATCCGAGTTGCTGCCAAGACGCTATCGCTCACACTCTCCAAACATCCGCAAACGGCTTAGGCCCTAGGTTCCGGAAATGAAGAGTTGAGGTCAACCCCGACAAGCATCAGGCGGTTCTCTTCTCGATACCGCATACACTGCCTCCCCCCTCTTCCAGTCCGATAATTATGTACGGTAAGCCGATCTCTTGATAGAAGCAAGCCAAGTACTTAAGAGTGATCCTCGACCATCAACTTACCTTCAGGGAGCAAATAAAGACGGCTCGTTCGCGCCGCTTTCGCTCTCCGTAAGCTTCGTACTGACTGCCTATAGCAAATTGTCCCTTAGGTGCAAATTGCGTATCTACACCGCGGTCATACGCCCTATCATAAGTTATGCGTGCGTCGTCTTCGCACACGCTAAGCCCCATCACATCCAAAGGATGCAGACCCTCCAGAACCGTTTTCTTAGAAAGGTCACGGGAGCACCTTCTATGTCCGAAACGAGAATCTCCATCTGTCAATCACTATCCAGCAGTTCATGAAACGCCTCTCTAAGCGTTTCTTCGAGTCAGCTGTGAAGCATCCCAATCCCCTGATCGCCGCAGCCGCCAGCTACAACTCCCTCCCGTATTAGTAAGATTCGCCGATCGAGGCATACTTTTACCATTCCTGATGACGCTACAACTCTCCTCCAGAAGAGTAGTAAGCTCACCAGCATCCTCAGGGTACACCGTCGCAAACCGCCGTCCTTCCGTCCTCACCGCCGAGACCCGTCGGGACGTCCCGTAAAATGTCCGTTCCGTCCTTTGCTCGCGCCAGCCCTCGCCGCTGAGCCTGTAGTAGGTCCCCTAGTTATCAATCTGATTCAGTTTGTCCCTTGCTGCCTTCTACCAGCGATGCCCTAAGCCGAGGTCCGTACCTCACAGGGGGTGCCCTTAGCGAGCTGTCGCTCTAGTTTTAAGCCCTGCCTGGTAATCTTAATTTATTAAGATTCTCACAGCGAGCCCGGTTAAGCAGACGACAACCTCATGGGTTGGACTGCGAGATGTCATTCCTAAAAAAAAAAAAATGACGACCCGTAACGTCTGTCAAACTATCAAAGATCCACAAATGACAACCAACGGCATTAAACGCGCTTCCCACGTTACGCCGTTGCCAACCCCATAACTCTTTGCCCGAACAGTTAAACGAACCCAGGACACGTAACTCAATAAATATGTAAACAACTGGTTATTACAGGGTTCGATTAGAGTATATTAATGTAAAATCATTGCCCATACTTGGCAATAACAGTAAAATGATAAGGGGAATTGCTAACTTGTTGAATACTTTATCGGTAACGTGCATACCTACTCGAAATGGCATAGAGCTGATACTGGTCTTAAGGAAAATAATACTATTTGTATAGCCGTGCCGTGCAAAACCTATTTGTACGGATAAGTCGACATTTCATACCTATCAGAAGAGGAGTTAGACAGGGAGACCCTATTTCTCCAACAATTTTATTGCAGTTTTGCAATGGGTTATTGGGAAACTAAACTAGGAGAAAGTCGGCTTGAATATAAACAATCAGTACATAAGTCATTTGAGATTTGCCGATGATATTGTCTTGTTGTCAGAAAATACAACCGAGTTACAATCGATGATAAACGCCCTTCACGCTGCCAGTCTACAAGTAGGCTTGGAAATAAACCGCATTAAAACCAATATTATGACGAACTTCACAAAAAATCCTGTATACATACAAAATGAGTCGTTTGAGTATGCTGACACTTTTGTCTATCTGGGTAAGCAAATTTTTAATTTTCGTTTAAAAAGCAGAGAAACAAGCACGAAATACAGAGAAGGATTGCCATTGCCTGGAAGAAATTTTGGAGCCTAAAAGAAATTGTAAAGAGTGACATGTCGGTCAAAATTAAACAGAAAGTAATGGATACCTGCATCCTTCCATCCTTAAACTACGCTAACCAAACTTGGAAGTACACTTACCGGATGAAATTGAAAATTAGATCATGTCAAAGAAGTATGGAGAGAAGTTTATTAAAAATTAAAAGAATTCAAAAAATACCCCATAGCATTATAAGAAACAAGACAAAAGTTACCGATGCTCTGTGCCACTGTAAAAACTAAAGTGGCGCTTGGGCTGGTCACGCAGCTAGGGTGACAGATAATCGATGGACTTATAGACTTACATCTTGGAACGGGCCACCAAGCATTAGGAAAAGAGGTCGACCAACTGCCCGGTGGGCAGACGACATAGTACAAGTGGCTGGCGACCAGTGGATTCACACAGCAAATTATAGGGAGGGATGGAAATCTCTGGAGGCGGCCTTCACCTTCAATTAAATGTTCTTACTTGCACAGAAAGTTTAAAATAAATTTATCGTCATAGAATTGAAGAAAATGTAGTTTATTTAGAAAATAAGTTTCATAGTTATTTATTTTAGTTTTTCATAATTTTTTAGTAAGAAATATAAGGCTTTTTTTATTTTCTTTTTAATTATTTATAAGTCGACATACGGACGTAATAATCCGGAATGAGGTGATCCGGCAGAGAACCAAAGTTGTCGACATACTCGTAGCTCATAGAATTAGCAAGCTGAAGTGGCAATGGGCCGGCCACATTATCCGTAGAACCGATGACCGTTGGGGTAGATGTGTTCTTGAGCGGAGACCGCGAATCGACAAACTAAGGTAAGACGCGCTCAGGCTAAGTGGAGCGACGATCTTCGCAAGATGTCTGGTAGCAGCTGGATGAGAGGTGTAATTGGAGAGGCCTATGTTCAGCAGTGGACTGCTGTAGGCTAATGATGATGAAGACGGACATAATAAATCGCTACGGGATTTTTTCGCGCACTGCGTTGCGAGTATGGGCATACCGAAGACGTTTGTGATAAGACGTCATAAATTATGTCATGTTTTACAATTTGTCTTAAATGCTCGGGTCAACCATGTGACTTAATCTAGAGGCGCGACATGACTTTCTTGTTGCTGCCTTCATTGTGACAGAAAAAAAGTCTATGACGATCTGAATAAGCGACCAAACAAATTAATAATTATGTCTATATGAGTTCATACAGCTAAACAACTTTTTAATTTTGTTGGGAAATAATTCACTTTTCACACTTTCGGCTTTCGTTTTGTTATGGTTTGTTATTTTGAGCGAATGTTGTATTACTGAGGTGAATAATGGAAGGAAGGAAAAACGCCCCCCTGACTGACAAATTGTATGACTCAAGCGATGTCACAGTAAGCCACGCTCGCTCCCTTTGATCTTCAACGCACTGCTTAGTGCCTAGAGTTGAAAATCCGACAGTAAAACACACTGTTCGGTTTTCAACGCGTTGAGATGCATTCTGTTGGATTCTGAAAGCTCGGTTCAACACCGAGAGTTGAAAACTCAGTGCGAGAAAAAATTCAGGTACGATTATATTACCGTCTGTGTGTTCGTTGACTAAGCAGGGAAAATATTAGGCTATTCCGAACATGCTAGTGGTCAGCCTGTGGTCGAAATTCGACCGTTATTTATTTAAATGTTAATGTATTTCTAATGCATTAATAGAAAAAAAATATTAGCTTTCTGCACTCTTTCTCCATGTAAAATTTAACTGTGCCAAATTTCATACTCCTTTGTCCGCGTAATTTTCGTAAAAAGTGGTATACAAAGTTTTTACTTCACGTATTAATTAATATACAAGGTCAATTTTTAGTCACCGTTTAATTTTTTCAGGGTGATAGTATCTGTGAAATTGAACAACTTTCTCCAAAGAACATGGGTCGAAATATGAAAAAAAATATTGGACCTCCCATACAAAATCGATCAGCTGACTATTGATTCTGCACGGGAGGGCCGATGTTTTTTTTTTTCAAAAGGAAGGAAAGGGAGGTTCTCTTTCCTTTCGTTCCTTTTGTCATTTCCAACATGGCGGGTACATGTCACTTTTTCGAACTCTCGCTCCGTACCATGGCCTGGACCAGGGCCGGACGCGAGAGATCGCCGCCGCCGGTCGCCTCCACAATGACACGGCAGTGCTCCGCCCAAGATGTAGTCGAGGATTACCTTACATTCTAGTTGTACCGAAAACGCAGTACATTAGTTTATTGATTGTGTGAATTACTGAATCAAAACCAAAATTACCACAGTCCACTGGATTGTGAAACTGAACATAATAATCATATTATGTTATCAGCAACGGGTAAAGAGTGCATAACATCTATAATACTATTAAACTCGAGTGCTAACACTGATTCTGCACGATAACCTACAATTTTGCTGGTTTTTTTTCTAACATTAAAATTTTATTTCACATAAACCTGCATGGGCACTAATGAAACGTCAGAAGCTAATTGCACGGTTCCAATTTGTCGCTTCCTACGGAGAAGAGCCGGGAAGAAACTCCACGGTTGCTCTTTTCAAAATAATTGGCTTTTACAATATTTTTTCAAATTACAGTTATAATATAGGCATGGGAGGACTGTCAATTAGTATCAGGTACTTATTAAGAGGAATGAAAATGTAGAATAGAAAATCGTCTACTAATCTACAGTCTGCAATAGAGATGAGAATATTGGTTGAAATTGTTTATTGGTTATTAGGTAATGGTAAAATATCGATAAATTTATTGGTTGAAAATATTAGTTAATATTTTTATTCAAGTAATTAACTGCAACATGGTTAGTGGTTGAATATTCTACTAATGCATGTTGAAATTGTTAAGTTAAACTCAAATGAACTTTCCTTCATACTTGAACAGGCTTAGGACTGACTAGCATTTATTTTGGTTAGATATTCGAATATTTTTAACACGTGAGAATATCATTATTTCGTCTCGGCATTTGTTAAAACAGCTTCACAATCTTCACATTAATCGAAAACAATACAACGCGACGACACGGCTTTGTTATTCGAATAACAAAACAAAACTAACCTATGCAATCAATCAACCATTAACCGACCGAAATATTTGTTAAAAATATCACTTGCGTTTGTTTAGAATAAAATATCCCCAACAGTACCTAATTGTATTTTATCGTAAGTGAGATAGAGCATACAATTGAATGCACGTAACGGAATGAATATTTTTAAGAAGTTGAAATGATAGTTTTATTCGATAATGTTAATTTTGTTTATCGAATATCATAGTTAATATTAAATACTAGCTGTGCCCGCGACTTCGTCCGCGCGGAATAGTTTTTTTTTAACTGTTATTTATACCTATATCAATAAAAACAATAATTCTAAAATAAAAGTAGCCTAAGTTACTCCTTATTACATCACTCATCATCCTGCCAGTGAAAGTCCCGTCAAAAACGGTCCAGCCATTTCAGAGATTTACTGGAACAAACAGACAGACAGCAATTGTAAAAAAACGTTTTGGTATATGTACCGTATATACAGGGTTATTTGTAAAACACCGGTAACCTCTCAGGACTGTATTACTAACATCATAAACAACAACTTTTGTTCTACGACTTTTTACAAAACATAATACATTTACCAAAAACAAACCTTAAATATTTCGTTGTCCTATGTAACACATTTCAACTCTGTATTTTGCTGTACCTACATACATTGCCGCGCACTGTCCTCGTAGTAATACTTTTGGGTTAGTAACTCGCTACGCTACGGTTCCCGCCTTTTTACGCAAAAGCCAAATTATACCTACAATCGAACATTTGACATGGAAATAACCTTGATATTTCACGGTACCTATGCACTAAACACCGTAATGAAAACAAACTAACAATGACATCTCACATTTTCTGTAAAGTTACAACGGTATAGCACTTGATAAAAGTATTTTGTATACGTACGTTTGGGAATCGTATGGCGTATTGGCGACACGCTTCCGAAACATTGTCATCACACCTAGCTAGCATTCGCACCATTTCCGTGTACTCGACATTGGAATATTGATACGCCATCATGTAAAGATAATTACGTATACGTCTGCACTGCCGAATTTCACTACAAGGACCCGTAATGACGCGACGCAAGCGCATCAAAGCAAACGAATGACTGAAGGCCGCCCGTAAATAGGTCAAGTTCAAGCGCCCCCGCCGCCCCCTACCCCGCTCCCCTCGCTATTGTCGGTACTACCTATCGCTTTCTTTTGCTTCGCATAGACTTCGTAACATTTAGAGCGTTGAATTTAAATATTTTTATTTTTGTATGTAAATCTGAGGAATTAAAATATGATGAATTTTGAAAAGTCATAGAACAAAAGTTGTTGATTATGATGTTAGTAACATAGTCCTGAGAGGTTACCGGTGTTTTACAAATAACCCTGTATATTCATATGCATGTAGCAAAAAGCGGTTATTTTAATTTATATGTAAGACTAGTTCGTTTTAATGGTTGATGGTTATATTGAACATCTCTAGTCTGCAAGGCCTCAACGTTCTCTCATTCACAATATTTAAAATAATCTAAGTGACATAATTTTCATGACAATCACTATACAACCTACCTACCAACTATTTGCAGAGGTTCATCGCCCTACATTGGACAGGACATGAGACATGTCATAAAGGGCAAATGTAGCAATGACATCACTCCTTAATTCCCCAAAGAGGAGGGCAAAAGCCAGTCAGTCAATCGAGATTGGCTTCCAGTCTGACTGCATGAAGTTGAATAAATATGTACTTAGGGTCAGTTCACACCGAGACGCGAAGCGACGCTGCGCGCACTTATTAAGATCACTATACAAAATAGATCTTATGTACTTCACAATAAGGTATACGGGCTTCACAACGCGGTGCATCTCAGTGTTCTACGACACGCTTTCGCGCTCGTAGTAAAATTATACCATTTCGTGTTGTAAATAAGTTAGATATTCTGTTGCTATCTTAAAGAGTGTGCGCAGCGTCGCGTCTCGGTGTGAACTGAGGATGATGATGCGGATTTTACATGGAGCGACTATGAATCTGACCTCCACAACCTAGTTACTATGGGTAAGACTGGCTGTCCGACTGACGGGCTTCTGACGACCCGTAACGACAAGCGACAGTCAAAGATCCACGAACGACAGCCGGGACCAACGGCTTAACGTGCTTTCTGAGGCACGGAGGGGAGGGAGTTTAACCTGATCGATCGCATCGTTCGGCTGTTCTTGCGTAGCCACAATCCCCTCTATAAGTGTGTTTTGAGTATGGAGCAACTAATATTTTTTTTATTTGAGCTCCATGAAATAGAGGACGAGCCTTTCGGCGTTAATTGTGCATAAATCCAGACTAAGGGTTGGTTCTGAGAATTCTGTAGTAAAAACTTGATAAATATTTAGCTAACTGGAGACCCTAAGTCAACATTCGTAATAAAATATCTTCGCGCACTTAATCTTCAACGCACTGCTCAGCGCAGAGAGTTATAAATCCAACAGAGTGCACCCCAGCACTTCGAAAAATAGACTGTCGATGTCGGTGCTAAGCAACAATGCGTTGAAAAGAAAATATCCCGCAGCAATATGTTTACGGGAATACACGTTTATGTTTAACGGGAATCCTAGACGTAGGCAAGAAGGCTGCTAGGCTAAAATGGGATTGGGCGGGTCATGCCAGCCGCATGCACAGTGACCGCTAGGCAATAACCTCCACACAGTTGGTGCCTGAGGATGGACGGCGCCGCCGAGGCCGGCCACAAGGGTTTGATCGAGGTGGCCCCGGAAAAGGATGTCTGGATTTGGGGGAGGCCTGTGTTCAGAAATGGGAGAATGTAGGACTAATATAAAAAATGGACTAATGATGGAAAGTACCAGTTCAAATGTTTTCGATATTGTTCCCAGATGACCTGGACATATCCCCGGATTTCTTCGAGTACTTCCTCGGCACATATCCGTTGCTACTTAAGGATAGCACGCTGTGGTAAGTAACGCTGAGTAGTGTAGTCAAGTATTGATTTACGTGACATTATTTTTCATGACATTTAAAGAGAAAACTAACTGAATGTGAGTAGGTACTATGCAGGCTAGATTGAACACATGACTATAACTCGTCTGGTGGTTTTGAGTATTTTGTAAATAGCCTACGCAAATGTCCTGCAGATCTGGTAGAGTCTTGTGACGGGTCCTTGAGCTCCCTAAAATAGACTTGAGCTACACGGTGACTGATACATACATGCAGTCTGTTGGGACAGGTCAGCTGCAATGGTTCTTCGAAAGGCCATTCCAGACATTGCCCTGCATCGTTAGACTCACATAAAATTCAAATAATATAATGTTTGAACTTTAAAAGAGACCATGACCTCTGAGTTTGTTTCGGCTTTTCTTCTCAGGGAACAGTCAGCTAGGAAAAGCAGGCGCCATCTGATTTACCAAAATATTGACGTGTAAAAGTGTCTTATAAGATCTACTTACATAAATAAACATTTACTTTAATTTTAACGATAGCTCCATTTTATGTCCAGGCAAATCACTGTCCATTCCAAGGTTGCCTGGAAGTGAGCAAAATCAATAAGGCCGCCCATTTTATGTTTTGTAGTATTTTATTTGTTTCTTTGTAGAGTAATGGTGGCACATTGGTAACGGCTGCGACTGACGAGTGGTTGGTAGCCACCTATGCTAGGTTCAAACCTAGACCGCTTTACTTTGTGTAAATTATTTCATTACCACTGCTCTAGACAACGGTGAAGGAAAACATCGTGAGGAAACCGGCATGTCCTAGAACCAAAACTTCGAAGACATGTGTCATCTACTAACCCGCACTGGGCCCTCGTGGTGGATTACGGCCCACTCCCTCTCATGGAGGGCTCTATAAAAACGGCAAAAAATCACGTTTGTCGTATGGGAGCCCCCTTAAATATGTGTTTTATTTTAATTAAACTATTTATTTTTAAAGTGAATATATAACTAAATATTCCGTGAATATTCCAAGCGTCTACCTGTTGCCGTTATAAATATCGAGCAGAAACGAGCAAAAAAATCACGTTTGTTGTATGGGAGCCCTCTTAAATATTTATTTTATTCGGTTTTTTATTGTTTTTATTTGTTGTTATAGCGGCAACAGAAATACGTCATCTGTGAAAATTTCAACTGTCTATCTATCACGGTTCATGAGATACAGCCTGATGACAGACTGACAGACGGACAGCGGAGTCTTAGTAATAGAGTCCCGTTTTACCCTTTGGGTACGCAATAGAGTTGCGCAAAAGGAGGTTCGCAAGACGCCGTGTATTTTTTTTTTAAATAGAATATTGTGGCATAGCTTTTTACAGAGTAGTCGAATTTAGATTTTTATTTTATTTTGGAGAAAATCTAAACTCCACCTTTAAGATCCCTGACTAACACGAGGAATGTACTTTTAAAACTAAAAACCTTTGCAGGTGCATATCAGCATGGAATGACAACGGCAAGATGGGGGTTATAGACATGTCCCGGCCTGAGTTGCTACATCGAACTGACTTCTTCCCAGGGCTAGGCTGGGTTCTGAGGAAGGACACCTGGACCAAACTTGCGCCCAAGTGGCCAGTCGCGTGAGTACCATGTGATATGTATGAGGAACAGGGTGTAAAAATCACTCTACATCCATAGAAAAGGGAGGATTCTCCACCAGCAGGCTTAGCATAACGCTTTCTATTTCTACTCTACCGTAGAAAATAAATCGCTTGTCTACATTTCTCGGTACAAAACTGTCAATTGTCTACACGGAAACGTCATATTCGTCTTCTCTTCCGTCGATAAAACGCTTGTCTACGGTTCTCGTGCTAAGCCTGCTGATGGGTGTTGTGTCTGGTGGGCTACTGCCCGACGATTGATGCTGGGACGTTGTAAATAATATGCTAGTTGCGCGATAAACTGCTTGCGCGATGCAGGATTTTGCGTGACGTCACTGTGCTATATAGTACCGCGTCTTAGGTACTTACGCGCGGCGAGGCGGGACAAGGGACGTTGTGAATGGTGAGCGACTTGCACTGCTCCCCCGTCGCGCCGCGCACTTACTTAGGGCCCGATACAGCGGTATGGGTCAGACAATAGTACTTCGCCAGTCGAGCTCCTTCACAAAGAGACCTACTACATTACCCTATTGAAATATGGCACATCAAGTTATCGTTGTCTGTCATTGCTGTGTGCCTCTTTCTAAAGAAAGAAAGAAAATAAGGTAATATATTTTACAGTTGATATGTGTTATGTACACCAGCATTGGCTTATAGCCTTTTCATAGTAATTTTATGTCCGATTTTGTATCACAGCTAGTGATCTTTATTCTCGTTGCAATAAGGTTGCTATCCGAGGTACTATGTAGTTTCTGCTTTTTTTTTATGTATCTTATAAATGTTATTCTCTGTTACAGTTTCTTCGACGACTGGCTACGGAACCCGGTCAACATTGACGGCAGGGCGTGTATACGACCTGAAATATCTAGGACATACTCGTTTGGGAAGGTAATTTAACATTTTTTTTTTATTATCAAAAAATCAACAGATATTTTTCTTGTCGCTTATCTATTTACTAATGAACTGGACGACTTTTATAAACATAACATCACAACTGTTTTTCACAGAGGAGTAGGCAGAATTTGTTTAGAACATCACATCACCACCATCACGTTTTGCTAGTGTTAACTCACATACAGTAGAAGGCGAGCTTAGCCGGTAACTAGATCAGCACAAATCAAAATTTTGAGCCTCCTTTTACAAAGAATTTATTCATAGAAAAATCCAGGGTACCGAACCCTACGCTCAGCATTTGATTTGCAACCGTGGACTATCTTTTTTAAATTGATACAATAAACGACAATTTCCTCTGTGTCTGTGTTGTTACTTAAATAAATAATTATTCCATGTATTTTAGTATAAATAATAATACTTAACTTAGCTTTATAATCCCGACGAAAAAAGAGGGGGACGGTCAATGGAAACGCCAAACAGACGAGACCCAGGAATAATGAATGTATGCTATTGTAGAAAGGATAACATTTTCATTAGCCGACTCCTGACCCGACGATGCTTTGATTATATAATATTACCTACTAAGAGGACCAATACATAATATTTTTTTGAGGTTCAAATTTTTATTGTTTTAAACCCTTATACTAATTTGACAGGTGTAATGTCAAACGCCGATGTTAAAAAAAACAAACACAAAAATGTTGAAATGTCAGATTATTCACTGGGATGAAAAAAAACTAACTTTAAATAAGAGTATCGTTCTTGTCAACAGATCGGCGTCAGTAAAGGGCTGTTCTTCGACATGCACCTACGCAACATACAGCTCAATATGGAGTATGTGGAGTTCACCAAGTTGAACCACACGTATTTACTCAAGGTAAGGCTTTTCAATATATTGGGTGAATGGGACATCGACGCTCAATTTGTTATCACACCACAGATTCAAAAGCTTCGTCGGTTCCAAAAAAAAACTGCAGTTTCTTTTTAGGCGAAACCGAAATTCCGCGAAATTAAAATTCTATTTCTTTTTTGTCGATTAAAGTATAATTCGCGGCTGTTTACATGTACCTATGTATTTAAAGAATTATAATAATTAAAATCTTCAAAACTCTTTGTTCAAATTACCCTATTGAATGACTATTTCGTGAAAATCATGATATTTAGGTCAATAACAACAAAATTAAAAGTCACAGCAGTGAGGAATAATACCCTACTGTAATACAGTTTCAACTATAGTCTATTAGCGTTAGGAAAATAGTGACTCGTCGTTGTCACTCAGCTTAGCCACGCCCCTTAACCAATTAGATCATAGTAAATTAGAAAGCCGTGTTCAAATTCACCAGTTGAAGTAAGCCCGTCAGACATACACTATAATTTACTATGATCTAATTGGTCAAGGGGCGTGGCTAAGCTGAATGACAACATGACAACGTTGAGTCACTATTTTCATAACGCGAATAGCCTATAGTACAGGGGTATTGGGATTATCTATCTTAAGGTAACAAATTGTGCACAAACCGATAAATAAATAAATTCTAATTGAGTTAGAGAATTGTATTTATAATTAGAATGATTATAATTCTGCGAATATAGGTACTTATTTGTTGTCGCGAGGCCTGCAAATTGCAAAAAAAAAACATGTTATCACAGTCATATTAAAAATCATTTGTTTTCCCTTCTAGGATCATTACGACGAAAACCTAATTCAAACAGTAGAAAGCCTTCCAGAGATGACAGCGGAACAGGTCTTCAGTAGCGAAGATAAGACAGCCGTCCGCGTCATGTACAGCAACGCCAAGAGTTACCAGCGCGCTGCCAAGAAACTAGGACTCATGGACGACTTTAGGGTAAGTGTCGGGTAGTTACCATAAGTAGTTTTAACAGCAAGACAGCCGTCGGCGAAATGTACAGCACCGCCAAAGATGACTTTAGGGTAACTGAACCTAAAGCAATAATTATCCAATTCATAATGTCCTCTCATTACGAAGGGTCGGTCGTGCAACGGCTCTGAGATAATACATAGAATATTTTGAACAACTGCATGGACATGTTGCCCTTGTCTTTTTAATTTATTTAAATTTTTAATTAAAATTTTATGTATTTTAAGTTTTTGTCACCGCCTCCCGAAATTGAAGTTATTTTTCACTTTGTAGTGTTTTTTCGGAAGTCGTTTGTTTTTTTTTTTGTAAAAGTTTTTATTTTTCACTTTTTTAGTTATAGTACCTACCCCACTAATTCGAAATTGCTTCATCCTTGGGGCCAAAACAATGCATATTTACGCGATAGCAGCAATCGCGGTTGATTTACTGTTATATTTTGAAGAGTTCCGTTGTCTGTCTCCGAAACGCATCATCAGATCTAGATGAAATTGAAATGGGACCACACGTGAAGCACTAGCTTTCAAATAAAAAAAGAATCATCAAAATCGGTTCACCCAGTCGAAAGTTCTAAGGTAACAAACATTAAAAAAGTTTTTTGAATTTTTTGAAGTCGATTAAAAAGGAAGAGATCATGCTTTCAGCGGGTTTGTTTTTATCTGTGCACACCGATTTCTCCGTGATTATTGGGTCGTCTCAAGTGTTTCTTCACTCATATTTTTTTAATTAGTAAATTATTAGTCTTTCGCGTTCTCTGGCCATGTAGGCCCTGCATACTTTATCAGATCGTCACTCCTTGATGTTCTTCCTCAGGCGTCCAGTGAGTGACGAACTTTGCCCATCTCTCTGGGTGCATTCGCGCGACGTGTCCAGCCCACTCCCACTTCAGCCTGACTGGTTTTTTTTTCAACATCCGCATCTTGGGTTGTGGAGTTGGAGACACAACATCGCCCAAGTCAGGGAGGTTTGGAAGGAGAAAGGGGAGGCTTTTGTCCAGCAGTCGGACACAGGATAGGCAAACAACAAAAAAGAGAACTAGGGACCATTGGCTTGCTCATAGAATCCGACATAATGTTAACTCGCTCCGAATATTTCATTATGGAAATGCTCTGGCTTACGTTGGGTTGGGCCATTAATTAAACATTAATCCGCATAATACTTAATTAATGGCACAGCTGGTTAATGTTCCGTGTGGTGCCGGACGTAAAAGAATAGCACCATCCCATTTCTTCCCGTGGGTGTCGTAGAAGGCGACTAAGGGACTTACTAGAGAATGGGCAGCAGCGTTCTCTATGCATTTGACCACCATACTGTGATCGCCAACCCGCCTGCCCAGCGTGGCGATTATGGCAAATGCACCCCTTTTGGGGGAGGCTTATGTCCAGCAGTGGACGTCTTTCGGCTGATATGATGATGATACCGCATTAATTATATTTTCATTTGAATGTGTCTCGTTCCCCAGAGCGGCGTGCCCCGCACGGCCTACCGCGGCATCGTGACGTGCTACGTGCACGGCCGGCGCGTGTACCTCGCGCCCGACTTCAAGTGGACCAAGTACTATCCCACGTGGGGCTAGCGAAGTACCCGCCTTTTGTACACCAGTCCAAATATGTAGCCAACAGACTAACTGTAGTGACACTTGGGGTACCATTGTACCCCACCTGGGGTTATGCGGTGTTTATCAGGAATGTGGGGTCGTACTGTTAAGACTGTTATTGGCGTTGTATAGGCCAACAAACTGAACAATGTTTTCCATGGGACCAACATCGCCTGTCACATACAAAACTTCAATACCTACTCGATCCAAAATGTATGGGACAGTTGATTATTATGTTCGCGATTACGATGTTCGAGTCCCACGGAGAAAATGGTTCATTTTGATGGTCTTGACACACCCTTAAATATGACTAAATATTACTGATACACATTGTATAGAACCCCACAATATTAGCATTTTCTATTGAAGTCCAGATTTGTAGCCAACTGAGTAACTATAGTGACACTTAGGGTACTGTCGGACCCCCATCTGGGGTGAGACATGACCCCACAGTATGCGTACTAGCATTTTATACTGAAGTCCAGATTTGTAGACAAACTAATTATAGTGACTCGAAGTTTCCCCACTTAGGGTACCGTAATACCCTACTTGGGGTCCCCACAGTACAAGTATTAGTATTTGTATTCAAGTTCAAATTTACAATCGAAAAGATCACCGCATTTATCTCACGAGTCAAAACCAAGTTCTAGTGTTACCCCGCGTGGGGTCTAGTGGGACCCCACGCTGGAAAATTCTAGAATTCTTATAGGCAAGTAATAAGGCTCCACTCACACACACAGTTGATTGAACCGACTTTTAAAGTCAGTTATAATATTTTCTAATTGGAGTAAAACGAAAATTATCTCGGTAACGAATTAATTAAAAATTACCTTCGGTTTCTGAAAGACCCCTGAACATTTCCTAGTTGACAAAAGAATACACGTAAATTATCTCGTTAACGAATTAATGTGAAACCTCGATTTCTGAATGCCTGATCAGCAGGCCTAGACAAAACACATTTCTGTTAGCGTTCACGCCAAACGCTACGCCAAAATGTATTATTAACGGCCCTTGCGGGCCCCAAGGACACGACGTAACCATTCTGCAGATACATTTTGGCGTAGCGTTTGGCGTGAACGCTAACAGAAATGTGTTTTGTCTCAGGCCACTGATCGAGTCTCTGATCAGTCACTCACAACGCGGGCCCAGTGTGGGTCGGCGGATGACACGTCTTCGAATTTTCGGTTCTAGGACATACCAGGTTCCTCACGATGTTTTCCTTCACCGTTTTGAGACCAGTAGTGATGAAATAAATAATATAAAGTAAAACGGCTATTTGGTTTCGTACCTACGACCTACAACGCGGACGTCGCAGCCGTTACCTCTGGGCCATCTCTACTCTATTCCAACATGCGTAAAGTTTTAATTACAAAAGCAACATAGACGGATTTAACGTCAGTTTTTGAAAAACGAGAAAAGAAGAATTTAATGGGCTTTCAGAGGTCGAGGATCGAAATTATTTATATTAAGACATGGTTTGAATGGCTGTCTTGTCACTATAGTGCTAGATTGAATAATTATTGTAAATAAATTCGAGTTGTTACTCGAGTCTTTTCGAATATTTACACTATACTAGTTATAATTGACGAGCGGACTGTACTAGAAATTGTACTTCAGTTATAAAAGGTTAACTTTCGTTGTACGAGCGGTTTTGTTATTACAAAATTGACTGCAGCACGGCCGATGAATCATCTAATCTATTGGTCCGAACTTCGCGCAGAAGACTCCGCAATAACATCTTTTTTAACTAAATGGTGACATGAGACCATGGGCGCCGGGAGCGGGGTGCACTAACACGCCCCTGACTTCAAAATTAAATCAGGTGTAAAAACATTCAGAACAAAAGAAAACGAAAATGCCTAATAGAGAACTCAGCCTATTCAAGCCGCTCCTAAAATTTACAAAAAAAATGCAAAAATGATCGAGCTCGCTTCGTGGAGCTGAAGATGAATCCCACTGAAAACAAACTTGCCGGCGGCCATGCAAGGGAGGCGACTGACAGAACATGCGCGAAAGTTCGATTCTGACCGACCATTATTCGTCGGCCATATTGTAAATTTTAGAATTTAACTGAATGGGTTTGAAAAATCTAGCTCGTAGAATGAAATTAAGCTTTCTGCTCATTCTATATAGCATTTCACTGAAGCCACATTTTTTGTTCAATGCCCTACATTATCCTGAAGATACTTATATGATCATGGGTTACATACGGGAAGGCGATTTAGTCACCTCCATCCATCAAAGGAGTGATTCTACTTTTGCTATAAAACTCATACCCGAATTGTAAAAAAAAGTTCAGAATGACGTAGAATCACCCCCTTGACAAACGCCGTAACTTATTCGTCATCTCGACGGATGCAGGTGTTTTAATCACCACCTTGACGGAAGCAGGTGACTTAATCGCCACCTCGACCGTTGCAGGTGACTTAATCGCCACTGTGGCGGATGCTGGTGACTTAATCGCCACATCGATGGATGCAAGTGACTTAATCGCCACTTCGACGGAAGCAGGTGACTTAATCGCCACTTCGACGGATGCAGGTAACTATATCGCCACCCTGTATTCAACTTCAGGATAATATTGTACCCCATTGACGGGCGTCAAACCCAGGCAGACAAAGTAACATGTATATTTGATTAGCCATTGTGACGAATACTTTTCTCTAACTTTTAAAGTTCGTATTAAGTCAAAATGGCGGCTTCAGCGATTGCTATTAAAACAATATGATAATGCCAACATTAATATAAGTCGAGTCGACTAAAGTAAGGTATTTAGTAAGTTATTTTTAGTAACTAACTATAACAGTTAGTAATTCAAGTGATTCTAGATAATTTTGTAAATATTATGTAATTTAGTTTTAAGATACTTTGGTGATGCACTATATTTTATTTAATATTGATAAATAATATTTATTGCAGCAAATTAGTTTTAAAAAAAAACACATTTCTCGTCCAAAATAAATTTATTTTAAAACTAAATGAGGTCGGTGTTTATTTAAACAACCCGACTGTACTGAGAAGAAACTCGGAAAAAACTCAGAAGCCACAGATTAACAAAACTTAGGACTCACATAACATCACGACTATTATCCGAAGGGTTAGACAGTAGTGTACCTATTTACCACCCAAGTTTCGTCAGCTATACCTAAGTAGAGATCCTCTAGTTTAAAACTGCAGGCCCTCCACAAAAAAAATCCATACAAACATTTGACATGGGAGTTTTTGGCGGGATCGCATTGGACCATGTCGCACGGATTTTAGTTTTCATGAAATTTAGTTAAATAGCAAATTAAATTATATAATTTTGGTAGTGAATTATTCAATTTAGTTACGTGTACACTTGTGCACAAGTGTAGTGAAGGTGAAAATAAGTGACTAACGTGGACTTTTCGTGTTCCCCCCAAAAACTCCTATTAGGTTGTTGTAAAGTTACTACCGCCTTACAATAACTTTGACTTGACTGACTAAAGACGACTATGACTGTTTTGTAACTTCGTGCCCGATATCGGGCCATTTACTTGATCGAAAAGAAATATTACTTGACACTGGCTAAATGCACAAACCGTGCGAAGCCAAAATCCAACAAAAAAAAAATTTGACATGTTTATCCAACGAGCAGTGGAGGGGCGTACGGTTTTAAACAAGACGATCTCTACTTACATATAATAAATACGTTCACGAGATACATAAGTACGTTTGGTGCAACCTGAGCAGTCGGTCCCACTACCAACGTTGCTAACTGACTATTTTGAACTCTGTTTTAGTTAAAATTTGGTTCATTATCCTTTAATCAATTAAACTACGCTGTCTAATATTAATATAGTGCATTACCAAAGAAAGTACATTTAATATTTACTGACATATGACGTCACAAACATAGGCTAAGTTCCTTTTTAATTGAACGAAAGATCTTCCATTAATTTAATTTGTTCTCTATGTTTTTAGGTAGATATGTTAAAGGAATGTGATCATTCAGTCATCTACATATATATAAAAGCGAAAGGTCACTCATTCATACATTCATTCACTCATTCACTCACTGATTAATCACGAAATCTTAAAAACTACTGGTTCTACGAAGATGAAAATTGGCACAGAGGTAGATTATAAGTAGGAGATGTCAGCTAAGAAAGGATTTTAGGAATTTCCTCCCTTAAAGGGGTGAAATAGGGGGTTGAAGTTTGTATGATTTTTTTATTACTTGGGCTATGCAATGCTATTTATGTATACTAATATTATAAAGAGGTAAAGTTTGTGAGGTTGTAGGGGGTAATCTCTGGATCTACTGAATCGATCATCAAAATTCTTTTACCAATAGAAAGCCACGTTATTTGTGAGTGCCATATGCTATATCGCACCTTTAGAATTATAGTGACCTATTTTGCTTGCGGCTAACTTCGAAATACGTCTCTATAATTCTGAATCATAGATACCTATTTTGCTTGCGGCTAATTTCGCCTTAGGTCTCTATCCCACCCGAAAAATGAAAAGACCTTGTCGTGATAGTCAGATTTGCAAAGTAAGTCGAAGAAAAAATCACACTCATAATTTCATCAGAAGAAAAAATGTTTATCGCCCAACGAAGTGAGCACGGGTCAGCTAGTGAGACATATTTTGTTACTTCGCTTCTTTTCATCCCGGGTGATGATCCCTTTGGATAATTTTCAACATTGACGCGGGCGGAGCGGCGGGCAACAGCTAGTATATTCATAAGTAGCGACCCTCCCTGGGGGCCCACTCTCTCTCAATCCGTCAACAAAGATACGGGACCGTCCGAAAATGGTAAGATGTTTCGAAATGAATCCTTTGATTTAATAACTTTTTCGTACAGGCAAAAACACAACGAGAGTAGGACAGCTGTCAAATCGTGTTGTCATTCATTCTTATTTCGGGCCCCGAACGAATCTTATGTCCGTAGGTGATATGGAGTAATGAAACGCCCTCGTAAAGAATTAAATACAATAAAATTTAACAGCTGAGAAACAAATTAAATGTGCAATATTCCTCCATCTCGTTCTCGCTGACGCATTTTTCTATATCTGTCTCTGTTATAACCCGTTGTACAGCGGCTTGCTCTCGTCCATATCAAGCGGTGCTACGCGATCTAAAGTGACATCATTACGGGATCGCTGTTGTATGAGTTTTTAGTTCCCGATTATGATGTTTTGGGCCGGGTTAATTTAGTTTTTTTTTTAAACAAAGCTAAAAATAACCGTTTTTGTTGTTTGAATGTCATGGTGAATTAAATACCTATATTTTTTGCCAATAGCGATACAGTTACCAGTGCGAATCCCCGAAGGGAAGCCGGTAGGAATCGTGTTATATGGTGCTTCCGTCACCGCCCCTCTGCCTA
Source organism: Polymixis lichenea (assembly GCA_949091785.1). Classification (NCBI taxonomy): domain Eukaryota; kingdom Metazoa; phylum Arthropoda; class Insecta; order Lepidoptera; family Noctuidae; genus Polymixis; species Polymixis lichenea. The sequence goes on along the minus strand of OX420958.1, from coordinate 8,973,695 downwards.
TCCCTTCGGGGAAAATAGGTGTAATGTTATGATCACATTTCTTTAACATTAAATACCATAATTATCGTATTTTAAGTCGCAATTTAGTTTTATCTATTATTATTTCTAGCGCGAAGAGGTTTTCGCTCATCTTTTATTATTTTTGACTCGCCATTGTGCAATATAAATTTTTCTTTTTATTATAAATTAATAATTATCGTTTAGTCACAAATTCGAATAAATTTTGTTTATATTAAAAAATAAATTGTCTGGTCAGACCAATACGCCAAGTGTCTGGCAGGACGCACGTCATTGGTCATAAAAGCAGCGGGGTAGTGAGGGTTTTCATAAAAATTCAAGCCACCAGTTGGCGCCACTTTGACAAGAGGTCTTAGTTCAACAATGAACTTAAAATATTTGATGTCATTCGTTTCAATCTTTCGTTCAACATTCAATCCGTAGGCGCTTTGACACTTTTGACAGATACCCGGACCTGACGTTTCAGTGCTGCCACCTAGTGAACGTCATTTCAGAAAACCCTCATTGGCGGGATTTTATCGCGCACTGGATTTTCAACTCTCGGTGTTGAATCGAGCAATGACAATGCAACAGAGTGCATGCCAGTGCCTTGAAAAAACACACTTCGATTTTCAAATCTCGGCGCTAAGCAGTGCGTTGAAGATCCAGTGTGGGAAAATAAACCGCCGCAATATGTTTACATCCGCGCAAACTTGGAGTTACAATGGCAATTTTGACAGCGCAACATCATTCATTGCGTCATTTACGTTTTTGAGATGACGCATTTTTCTAACATGTGAAGCAATGGATTAGCAACTTCCTTCAAAATTTTTCGGATTAAGATTGAAAGTATGTTACACATTTAGGGTTCTGTACAAGCTGACCTTTAATTCCATTGAAACTCCATACCCCCAAAGCCCAGCCCAGCAAAGGTCAAAGTGATACCAAGACGAGCAGTCGAATGTACAAGCTCAGTATCTTTTTCTAATGACTAATATGACACACTCTTAAAGCTTATTTTATAAGTTACTAATTAACTGGATTATGGAGGTCAGAAGCCCGATAGTGTGACAACCAGTCTTGCCAAATGGTTTCGTATTACCCAGTTACTGGGTTGTGGAGGTCAGATAGGCAGTCGCTCCATGTAAAATACTGGTATTCAGCTGCATCTGGTTTAATAGGCTGGAAGCTGGATAGCTGACCCTAACATAGTTGGGAAAAAGCTAGGCAGATGGCGAGCATGTGTCATATCAAATAAAAAGTGTATACTATTTTATTTCTTAAAGTAACAGCTTTAGAAACTGTCTGGCTAAAGATAGATACCTGTATCTAATATGATCAGATTTTTAAAGTAAAATATTAATTTTGTTTTAGGTAAAAAAATATCAGCAATAAATCTTCACCTTAATATCATATTTCCATTCCATGCAATATTAAATTAATGATTGTATGCTAAGGCCCCGTAACTCGGCGATTTTAAGTTCTATATTTTAGTGTATAATTTTAGGATCACATGGCAGATTCAAAGGGCATTTGATTTTAAACGAATGAAGGTAACCCAGAATGGGAAAGGCGACTGTAAAAATGACGCTGTCGTACCTAGTTCCCAACACAAGCTAATACTCAATACAAAGCGTGAAGCGGCGTGAACATTTTGACGAAACTGATTACGAGGGAATATTTAAGGTTTTAAATTAAGACACTTTCCATTTCAAATATTTAATTTAAAATATTGAAATCACCAAAAATAACGAAATAGTGAAATAAAACCAAACTCATGAATGAACACGAAACGGAATGAATGAACGAAATGTCAAATTGATTGTAGGTCGTAGGGACCTAGCTATGATCACGCCATTTACAACTAGCTTTGCCCGACTTTCCCCTTTTAATGTACTCAGGATTTTGTAATGTACTCAGGGTTTTGTAATGTACTCAGGATTTTGTAATGTACTCAGGATTTAAAAGAGTCTCCTTGTTGTTGACAGGCCTGACACTGTCCTGTCGTACCTATACCACTGTAATTTGAAAACAGTGAGATGTAAACCAATTATTTTGCCACGAGTAACCGTAGAGTTTCTAACCGAGACTCATCCATAGGAAACCGTGGATCTAGCTTCAGACGCTTCGTACGTGCACATGTAGGTTTAAGTGAAATAAAATTATTTGAATTTGCCCATTCATTCTTCTCACTAGAGATCAAAGTTTTGGGAATGGATTTGGATGGAACGTTCCGACTCATGACTCATTCACAATTCAAAATTGCCTGTACTTGGTTTAATTGAAAGAATTACCTACCTATTATGAAAACAAGGTGTGGTCCTACCACTTGACGCTAGCAGAATAGTCGACATCGCGTCAGTTGCTAAAAAATAAAAACAAAAAAAGTGTGATCCCAACGTTTTACCGCAAAGTATCATAACCTATCATCGCCGTGTGAACGTGGCCTAATTATTAATTTTGACATAATTTTAAATGATTTATATCCAGTTAGCCATGTGTTACTCATCAACCAACATTTAAACATACTGAATACCATATAAGACTGTGATCTGCATTGTATTATATTATTGTGCATGTATATAGCCCAAGTTATGTATTTATAACTTAATATATTAAATGGTTTTGTTTATTTTGCGTTTTAATTTTGTCTGCCCAATAACGAAAAATTCGAAGATGTTTTCGTGAAATGGAACGTAAAGCAACACATTTTCATACAACTTTGATAATTTTCTGATTTCAATTAATTTCGTCATTTGTTTTCCCCGTCCAATGACTGTCCTCATTATTTCTATCTCATTCTTTTATAGCGAAAAAGGAATACGCCAGAAAGAGATAGCAAATTATTTTGATTGAAGAATCGAATCTATATTAATTTACCGTTTTATCTTTCCGACGTACCTCAAACTAGGTCGAAGACGTATACTTATCGGATATTACTAATTGATATATACCGATTCAACAATTGTAAACGTATTAATTGTTTATAAATAAAAAAATGGCGTCCTCAATGGCACAGAAGAGACCAAGTTTTGCTGATGTTAACGGCGGGAAAGAACCAACACATTTTATATTCGAAGATGAGCAGGTATTTTAGATTATTATTTATTTTTAACTGAATCGGTAATGTAAATTATGTTTTTGTTTGGGTGGGAAATCATCAAATGACTTCTCCCGCTCTGGGTGGAGCAGGAGGGCGTGTCAGACTTTTACTGACTAAAACCCACCCGTGTTCCCTCAGTTGCCTGTGTGCCAGGGGCCGCGGTATCTTTTTCGAACAACCCGCACCCCTGGCGGGCATCTGCCCTTGCGGGCCCCACAAGTTGCTGCTGACATCCCTGACGGCGCGTGGAACACAACGCGCCGCCGACGCGGGCATTTTTATTTTTTTGTTAAACCTGGAGAAATGAACATTGCGCCACTACGGGGAGATAGTGCAGTTATGTGGGACTGTAAACCCACTAAAACTCCACGGTGTCCTCCAGTGCCGCTTGAGGCGGGAACACGGAAACGCGCAAGCCATCTGCGAACCCGCGGCTGCTGTCTGTCACCGGACCCTCCTTGGACGGGAATAACCCCTATCACCGGCGCACAAGGACACATGGCACGCCGTGACCACCCCAGGAACCAAATAACATAAGGGCCCCAGACGACGCCGTGTCTGGCACCCTTAGTCCCCCTGCGACGGGACGCAAGAGTGGCCCCGCCGCCTACCTATTTCGACCGCAGGGGATAGGGAGAGCGACCAACACTATACCGACATTCCTCTTCCCCTGCGGCCCTACCGCGTCCGCCATCAAATGGTGGCGGCCCCGTCCAGGCCACGGAAAGGAAGAGCGCTACACAGAAGTACCGGGCACTCCTCCTCCGCCGCAGCCTGTAACCCTCAGCCGCGATGCCTCCCATTCGACATCGCGGCCCGCCTCCATTGCGATGCACCTCACCGCAACCTACTTTTTGGCCGCTACGTCGTCGGCTTGGAGGCTCTTCGCTTCATCGTGGGAGGGTGACCACGGCTACTGAGCCCCCCCGCAACGACAATGCGGGAACCCACTGGGGAGGATGTAAATTTTGTTTTGATGATGGTAAAATTCAACTGTATTACGCCAGGTGTAGCCCACCAAATAGAATTTATTTTAGGTATTTTGTAATTTGCAGGCCAATGTCATACCTATTGTATATTAGTTAAAATATGATTCGCGACCGCAACACATGTGTGGTTATAGAATAAATATTATTATGAACGTTAAAATCGTCAATAAATCCTCATTGCTCATTTAATCCCATTGAACAACTATTTCAGGAAAAAGTCGAGTAGCAAAATTTTAATTTCGCGGGCTAAACTGGCGCTTCCTATTGATTATGTAATATGTACTCAATGAATATTGACAAATTACATATTCAACAGGAAGCATTGTTTATTTTTTCTTTCGGAAACATAATATGTCGTGGTACTTTTTTTTTGGGTTTTGGCTTCGCACGGTTTGTGCATTTAGCCAGTGTCAAGTAATTTTTCTTTTTGATCAAGTAAATGTCCCGATATCGGGCACGAATTTACAAAACAGTCATAGTCGTCTTTTGTCAGTCAAGTCAAAGTTATTGTAAAGCGGTTGTTTAGGACCTAACTAAAGGTTTGCTAATGAAACTAAAGCGGACTGTATACACTTATATTCTGATTCTAAAGGTTAAGCAGTAAATGTTGAAAGGAACTTTGAATGAGTATGCGCGCGAGTCGTTTCGAGAGAACTTTACAACAACCTATTAGTAGTTTTTGAGGGGAACACAAAAAGTCCACGTTAGTCACTTATTCTCACCTTCACTACACTTGTGCACTCACACGTAATTAAATTGCATAATTCACTACCAAAATTATACAATTTTATTCGCTACTTCACTAAATTTCATGAAAATAACAAGTCGTGCGACATGTTCCAACGCGATCCCGCCAAAAACTCCGACGTGGTACTTACTTTCTATGATGGCTGTTTTTTTTTTAACAAAGGCATGTTGTATTCAAACTGGTTTTCTGTTTACCTGTGCTTAATTGTAAAATTAATTATTATTCTTAAAATGAATTTACCTTTAACTATTCCAAGTCTTTTTTAAAGAAACAAGTTTAAAATCGTTTTTACAGTGTTTTCTTTTGTTTTGTTTCAGTGCGTTGTATTCGACGAAACAAGAAATAAACAGGCGCCAGTACATTTCCTGGTGGTACCCAAAAAAAGTATTCCTTCTCTAATAGAAACGACGGTGCCTGACGAATTAATGCTAGGTCAGTAGATTAGTAAAATCCATTACATATGAAATGTAACACTAGTTAAACTCCGGGATGGATTATATCCGTAAGTTCAGTGCCTCAGAAAGGCGTTGGTCTCGGCTGTCATTCGTAGATCTTTGACAGTTGTTACGAGTCGTCAGAAGCCTAAATTTGACCAGCAGTCTTTACAACGGGCATCAAGTGAGGTACTCTAACTGGTTTGTCGATGTTAGATAGGCAATCGGTCCATGTAAAATACAGCTACATCAACTTAAGACTGGAAGCAGAGGCCCACTGCGTTTGATCGAGGTGGTTAAATGAAACTCACACTAGGGCCACCGACCCCAGCATAGTAAAACGGGGTGAATAGAGATGCAGGGGTGAATCGAGACGAAACTTTAAAGTGGATTATACCGTTGAAATTATGATCGTTCTCTGCCAGCAATGGCACTTAATCGTTAATTATAAAACAGCAGGCTTAGCACGAGCACCGATTTGTCGACGGATGAATAGACATGATTATTAACTAAATGATGTACAATAGGAGAAGATGGCTATGTTTTTCTATTATTTATCACAGGTATGCGTTCTAAACCAATCATGATTTTGTAGATAATCGTTTATACTTTGTGGCCGTCGAATAGAAAGTTTGTTAACAGTGTGATTTTGACAATTTGGGAAGAAATATTCTTCTGAAATAGTCTAAATTTATACAGACCTAGACCAACATCGTTAGAAACGAAAGACAAAATGACAGATTGTAGAAGGATATCTACGGTGCGATGTCAAAAATGGAGAAACGAAATGTCACTTTGTATTGAAAAAGCACTGTCTATTCTTCGTAGACATAAAAAAGCGTCATGCTAAGCCTGCAGTAAACATATTAGAGTCCTTTTTGACTACAAACAACCTTTTTGACTATAATTTCAACATTAAAATCCATTGTAAAGTTTCGTCTAGATTCACCCCTGCATCTCTATTCACCCCGTTTTACCGGTAGTTCGGAAACGGCTAGACAAACGATGACTCCTCTATTAGTCATCATCTCGGTAGGAATGCCCTTTTTATCTGCATCATTATTCAGTTACAGTGGGTCTGGAACTAATGGAATAACCACTTTAAATTTCGTCATCTTCATGTGGGGAATCATCATCATTCTCCTGCCCTTATGCCATATTATTTGGGTTCGGCGTAACATATCTTTTTCTTTCCACACTTCTCTATCAGTCGTCATCTCCGTAGTCACACCCTTTCTAACCATATCATCATTCAGACAGTCCATCCGTCGTTTCTTTGGTCTCCCCCTACTCTTAAAGCCATCGATATTCATACTCAAAACTTTCCTCACGACATTTTCCTCATTCCTCCGTATCACATGCCCATACCATGATATCCGATTTCCCCACAAGTTTTCAATTACCGGTACCACTTTCAAACTTCCTCTTATGTACTCATTTCTTATTCTATCCATTCGTGTGACACCATAGAAATACATACCTACCTCTTAACATTCTCATCTCAGCTGCATGCAATTTCCTTTCCTTCATCCCTTTTGTGGCCCAACATACCCATCCTGCAAAAAAGCGAAAGAAACTGAGTCAGAGATTAGTTGCAATAATTTTATTTTTAACAAAGATTAGCACAATGAAATCATAATAAACATCAGAGCATAAAAATAAATATCATAATGACTATTATTTTGTTCCAATTCTAAAGATAAAATTATTAAAATTAATTTCCGTTATCAAAGGACGCGCTAATTCACAAGGTAACGCGGGCGGCCTCGTATGTGTACAAAGTCGAGGTGAACCATTTTGTACTCGCACAAGGTCGAGGTCGTCCTCATGGTTCTAACCTTGGCCTTGTGTGGAGGTCTTGAGCACGGTCGTAGCCTTGTGCTTCAATGTTGCGCAATATTCCGTTTCTGTCGACGCGTTGGTCGTGACGTTTCAGTTGACGTCATAGTACTATAGCAGATGTTTTTAATTAGAAATAATAATGGTCGTAGAATCTATAGTATATGAGTAGATAAGTTATAAAGTTAAAAATATTACTAAGTACCTCACCAAGTCAATAAAGTTACGGTTTTGTAGGAAAACGGTTACGTTTACGACGTTGTACTCGGCCGTCATGAAAACTGTAATTTCCTGGTGGAAATGACGGATCTTCTTAACGGCCGAGTTAGCACTTTTTAACAACTTAAATGCCAAATACTGGTTTATTTGACATTAAGTTGTCAAAAAGTTTTATTTGGACAGCCGTTATTTTGTGACCGTTAAACGCTTTATTGGGAAACAGGATTAACAGGAAATGAGAATCCAACGGTGTGCATGTCAGCGCGTCGAAAATCGAACAATGTGTTTTATTATTCGATTTTCAGCTTTCGCCGCTAAATAGTGCGTTGAAAATCCAGTGCGCGAAAAAATCCCGCCGCCATTTTATTACTCCCGTGTGAACGTCAACTTCGACAACTTTATGATTTAACACCGCGTCGCTGTGCTGGGGTGTGACTGCACTCTACACGCCCAGGGGGAAGGGGGCCATGATGATAAAACAAGATGGCGGTGGTAGTTCCGAATTTGACCACGCGTTAAAAGAACTCTAGTGCCAAGAAGCTTATAGATGAAAGTGATGGCAACACCTAAATACCTAAGTGAAGACGATTGTAGTCGGACACTCGCTTTCTGAATACATAAAGAGTAAGAAACACATAACACTGTCTCGTTATTATGTGTGTAGTTAGGTAGAGAGCGTTAGACGTTAGACCTCAGTCGTCTTCACTTAGGTATTGTGTTGTGTTGCCTCCAATTTTATCTTGTGTAGCGCTTAATACGCGGCTGACGTCTTTGTCTTGGCTGACAGTTATCATAAACTATGTAGGCTAGCTTTTTAGAAGTTATTGCAAACGCATAACCTTGTGAATAGCTGCTTATCTGAATGATTAACTTGCTTATCTATATGTAATTTACCCCTTTATTCATAAACGTTGCTTGCAACGTATTTGACGTCTATTACCGTGATCATAAAGGCGGTGCCTCCAGGGCGAGGCCTTCCCATTGCACTGCGGTTGGGTTGACCCCTGCGATTATCCCTAATGTTCCACACTCGGATGCGTTATTTTTGATAGTGGGGGACTGCGTTTGCGCCGTCCCCTCGTTCCTAACAGGGGTGCGGGTTGTTCGAAAGAGGTACCGTCGCCCCTGGCACACAGGCAACTGAGGGAACACGGGTGGGTTTTAGTCAGTAAAAGTCTGACACGCCCTCCTGCTTCACCCAGAGCGAGAGAAGTTATTTGATGCTTTCCCAACCTTAAAAAAAATGGTTCTCATATGATTCAGATACTTAAGTCGTTTTCAGTCAAATCATCATGATCACTTATTAGTAGTACTATTATTATTATTTTTTTTGTACTTATTAAGTATATTTTTAAATATTTTTACAAAAATCATACAAAAACATTTAAAAATATAAAAAATAGTGGCCCATCGGCATCAGGAGCAGGATCCAAGATGTCGGTGGTCAGGGCTCCAGAGAAAGGAACCTCCTGACTATGCGGGCCGTGTCTAGGAGTACTGCTTTCTGAATCAAGCCCTTGATCCAGCCTCCTGAGGTGTTGGTCGAGGCTCTTCGCTATTAGGCCATTTACTGTAACGATTATCGGTACAATTATTGTTGAGTTCTACGTCCCAGATGGCGACAACCTCGCGAGCTAAGTCAAGATACTTGATTTTCTTATCTTGCTCAGCTTTCATGAGATTCTCGTCATGAGGGTTAGCGATATCAACAATCATTGCACGACGCTCTCGTCTATCTATCACCACGATATCAGGCTTATTGGCTACAATAGTCCTGTCAGTGATGATAGATCGATCCCAGTACAATGTGGCGTGACCATTCTCGACAACTGGGTCGGGCACATATCTGTAGTACTATTATGATTATGATACTATAAGCACTATTAACTTTTCCCGATACTTACTTGTCATGATTTCCAGAAATTAGGTAATAAGATTTGTAGTGGTTTTAAATAATATTTATCAAATTAAAACCAGGTATCTAATTTGCCTCATGTGATTTTTTATCAGTGTAATGACGTCTAAAAAGTATCTTATTTGACATTTATCTAAAAAGTCGGCAGCAATGCATAAAATGAATATTTATAGGTACTGAAAAAGGTGTGTTCATTTCACAATTTATGTTAGGTTTACGTCTGCGGAATAATGTCTCATTTATGAAATAGTGCTTCTTTCCTTCATCCTTCGCTTAAGTACCTGACTAACACCAAGAATTTTAACCAGAGCGACCTGCATCTGCATGTTCCCTTGCAAAATTAGCATTGCTAAAAATATTGATAATTAACACGCAGGTCATCCTGTTGATCATCGCGCGCCGCATTGACAAAGGCATAGACAAAACAGGAGTCAGAGTTCTAAAGAAAAAAAAGAAAAAATAAAACAAAAAAAGGTTCCGACGATTTGAGAACCTCCTCCTTTTGGAAGTCGGTTAATAAGGTCTTCATTCTTGTCAGGCAATAGAAACTAGTGGTGGGTCGTTGACGGTTTTTCCGTTAACGCAACGCCAACGTTGATTTACGTTTATCAACTAGTTAAATTCGTCAACGAGTTAACGTGCAACTATTGTCGACTTGTAACGTTAACCGTTCATTCATTGAACGATTTTATTCAACGCTGCGACGTTCAACAATTCACTTAATGGTTTAATTTTCTTAGAAATATTTCAAAAATCAACTCTTGTGTTCGTCACATAAGTTCAAATTCTACGACATGACCGTCGCTCGGAATCTATGATGGTATTTTCAACGTAAGTGTTTTGCTCAGTTCGTACGTTTGCAAATTTAGTTTCGTTGATTCTTAAACGAGCTATGTTCATAGACGTCGTTGAAAAATTCAACTAGTTGATTCATAAACAGTTAACGTTAACACGTTGACAGGAGATCAACGGTTGATTCAACTGGTTCGTTGATTCAACGCCCATCGCTTTAGAAACCAATTTATGTTTAAATTCTTGGTAGAAAGCAGATGTCGTGGCCATTTTGTTAGTAAATAAAGTTCAATTTATCATTTTGATGTTTTTTTTTTCATTTATTTTTGGCGACATATCTGCTGCAGAGAATAAAAGGGTTGAGAGTTTGAGACGATGGTTAAGAATGGCGAATATTGCCTGCAACGCAGGACGAGTTTGCGCGCGTAGATTTTTTTAATGGGTTTGAAGTCTCACGACTGTTTGCTCCAGTTTGATACAAGTTATTTGACACAATCAACGGAATTGTGAGATAAGTTTCACTTTGACCAGCGCTTTAAGTTTAAATCTCTCTAGCAAATAAGTAGGTAGTGGTATTCAGCTGTCGACAATACGGTTAAAATTATCAGGACTTTATTTTATCTGTTTCAGGCCACATGCTTTTGATAGCGAAACAGATTGCTTTGGAAAGGGGTCTAGACAGAACTGGTTATCATGTGATGGTTGAAGAAGAGCATCAAACTAAAAGCCTCAAGTCTTTTCATGTCTTCGGGAGGGCGCTGCATCATATGTTGTGGCCTGTTGGACCAGGATGTAGATTGTAGACAGGACAGCTTGGGAAATAATGCTCATACTCAGAATGAAACTGAAATATACTTATAGTTTTACAATAGTTTATACTTATGTCTTAAAAATATTTTACTGTAATTTGTAACAAAAAGGTAACTAAATTTTAATTGTGTTTTATTATTCTATTCTGCCTAAAAAGGACCGATCAACGGATCAACCAACGTTAAACGTCAAAATAAGGATACGCAAGTGAAACAAATGTATCGTTATTTAACGTATCGACATTTAAACAGCATCGATAATTATGGAGTAAAAATATCGATATATCGTCAGTTTTCACATGATTATTCATACATATTCCTAAAGCATTAAAAATTCGTATAAAAGGATAGACATGAAGAAAAAAGTACGTATTGTTTATTTATGCTCGAGGCTAAACAATTTAATCAAACCAGTAGTCATCAGATATGGACATAAGAAGCACCTTCTGTTTGATGTGCTGGCTTCTATTGTCGGCCCGACACTAGAAGTTGCTAAGATTATGGCTGTGTGACAATCAAAATCAAAATCAAAAGTCATTTATTCAAATTAGTGTCAGAATCGACACTTTTCGAACGTCAAAGTACATGAGACAGTCCCCCAAAACGCCCACCCTTGGGTAGAAGAAGTGGTGATACCAACTGATCCGTACGAGGTGAGAGAAGTTGTTTTAGGACTAAAATCACACAGCGCACCTGGCTGGGACAAAATCACTGCAGAAATCTTAAAACAAAATATCACATCGCTGGCCCCACCTATCGCTTCTTATGTAACCTTAGTCTGGAAACGGGTGTCTTTCCGGACATATTCAAGCGGGCGGTGGTGTGTCCGATATTCAAATCTGGAGATAAAACTGAACCATCAAACTACCGTCCGATCTCTCTTCTATCAACGTTATCCAAAATATTAGAAAAACTGGTCAATAAAAGAGTAATGAACTACCTCGAAACAAATAGCATGCTAAATAATAACCAATTTGGATTTAGAACTATACAGTCGACTGAAGATGCAGTTCTCACACTCACATCAAAATTGACGTCCTATCTAGATGGGGGTGACAGGTGTTTGGGAGTCTTTTTGGATCTCCAAAAGGCCTTTGACACAGTGTCTGTCCCCATCCTTATTACTCGGTTAGAGAACGTTGGTATAAGAGGTGTCGCTCTGGAATGGTTCAGGGATTACCTGTCGGACAGATCACAATCTGTTAGAGTGGCAGGGAGTGAAAGTGGCTGGTCTGGCTGTAGTTATGGTGTCCCTCAAGGTAGTACGCTTGGTCCCACATTATTCCTCATCTATATCAACGAACTGGGTAATCTGGCTGCCCTCTGTAGCCTTGATTTGCTCATGTTCGCTGATGACACTGTCTTGGTCTTTCATGGAAGTACTTGGAAGGCAACTTTTGAGAAGGCCGAGAATGGGCTAGCAAAGGTAATTACCTGGTTGAAGGACAGTCTCCTATCCTTGAACACCAATAAAACCAAGTTCATATGCTTCAGTAAGACAGCAGTGAGTAAAGCTTCCTCAGAGCTTAAACTTAGGATACATTCTTACCCCTGCAACCGAGGTATAAACAGGCCCAACTGTGATTGTCCAACTCTCTCCAGAGTAGGTTCTATAAAATACCTAGGAGTCACAATAGATGACCGACTGACTTGGAAAGCTCATGTGGTAGCTACTGCAGCTAGGATTAGGAAAATGATATATATTTTCAAAAAACTACGTAATGTTGCAGAAAAAGCGCTCTTACTTCGTACGTATCAAGCATTATGTGAATGTATAGTTCGATACTGTATTTGCGCTTGGGGCGGGACAAACAAGACATTTCTTATAGAAGCAGAAAGGGCACAGCGTGCGGTTTTAAAAGTGCTAATGCGTTTGCCGTTCAGGCATTCAACACTCGATGTCTACGAGAAGGCTGGTGTCCTCACTGTAAGAAAAATGTTTCTATATGAAATTCTACGTAGATACCACAAAAAATATGTGCCAACCCTACCTGAGTCAACTAAGCGAGTTGAACGTTGTCCGGTTCCTCGCCAAAGAACAGCTTTTGGACAAAGACACTTTAATTTCATCGCCCCCCATGTTTACAACAAATGCAATAAGATTAATTCTCTACATAAGTTAAGTAACAAAAAATTTAAGGAAGTTATCTTCCTCTGGCTAAAGTCGCTTGTCTACGAAGAGGTAGAAAATCTACTAGCAGTGGTGACGTAATAACATAATTACCTGTTTTCTGTTTACAAGTGCAACCTGTCTCGCTGGAATGGGTGGCGACGTTTTTAAGGATTTTTAAAGATTTTATGATGGGATAGGAGCAGCTCTTAAAACCAACCGAATAAATTTAATTAACAAATGAAGCATGCAAAGTCACACACCCACACCCACACCCACACACAAACACACACACACACACACCCTCACACACACACACACACACAACATACACACACACATATACACTTTCACGAGTGTTGTAAATTATTGCGTTTGCGTTGAATTAATTTTTTTTTTTTCTTTCATTGTTTTTTTATTTTATTTTTTTCCCCATTGTTAATTTTTTTTTTCACATTGTTAATTCTTTTTTTTCCCCATGTTTTTTAATTACTTTATCTTTATATTTGAAACTGGGTTCATACCTTATTATATTTCTTTTTCTCAAGATAGTATAAAATCCTTTTTTTTTTTGTTCTTTTGTTAGCTTTTGTATTTTTTTTAACTTATTGCGTTGACATCCAAACACCGTGTCTTTGTATTACGGGAGGACACTGGCTCCTGCAACACAGTTATATAACTAGCGCAGGAGTCAGAGAAATCTAACTTGATGTACCTACTTGTTTGCCAATAAATAAATTTTGTATTATTTGTATTGTATTTGAAACTCAAAAATATTAAGTATTTTCGTGCACGCAGCCAATAATATACTATTATATTGCATTTCATAAAGATTGTGGTGGGATTTTTTACAACTCAACGATGCGCGAGGAGCATGCAAGGAGTTCTAGTAACATTACACGAAACCAGAGTTGCGTTAAAAATATATTGAAATTGAAACGAACTCGATACTCTAACATAAATATCGCAAAACACGATTCAAAATATCAATGATATATATCGATATGGAAAAATATCGAATTTTTTGCCCAAACCTACGCCAAAAAAAAATGACGTTGACATACTTGACATTAATTTTAGGAACATTAGCTCGAGCATTTATTTTAGGCTTTGTGATAATTTTCTCAAATATTATGGCTGGTGGTGAAGTTGAAAAGGCGCAGACTGCCGATGCGGCTGCCGATACGATATTTGGAAAGATATTAAGGAAGGAAATACCTGCGAAGTTTGTCTACGAAGACGAACATGTAAGTTAGTCATAGTTTCATTTTACAAAACCGGCCGGCTGGCTTCTTCAGCTGATGAAAATATTAGCATGTTTCATTGAGTTACCTTAGAGCCATATTTATTGCAAGGATTTACGATTTTTCATTGGAAATTATAGAATAGGTGAAAAAATATTCAGTATAGATTGATTAATTTACCAAAAAAAGTATTTTATTAGGGGTTATGTTTAATATGAATCAAAATATTATTTTCGCTCTAGTGTGTGGCGTTCCATGATGTGAACCCACAAGCCCCGACTCATATCTTGGTGATACCGAGGAAGCCAATCTCCCAGCTATCGAAGGCTGAAGATAGTGATGAACAACTCCTAGGTAAGAAAATATTAACACCTCTTTACAATTCCAGCTTCTAATAGATTTTTACATTGATTCATATTACTTACTAGCTTTTTCCAGCGGCTTCGCCCATGCAGACATCTTAATTATCATAATTATTTATATAAAAAGTATTCTATGCATTAGTCCAGGTTATAAACTTTATTTATTTATTTATTTATGTATATACTTTATTGTACACCACAAAAAACAAAGTACATTACAAACTACCAACCACCAACCAACCAACCAACTACCTACTAAACTTTCTGTTTGCCAAAGAGCTTTAAACCTGTTGGCCTCAACTTGGTCCACCATTTTGTTATTGCGGTACACAATATTACCAATGTATAAATTACATATCTTAGAGGGTCATAGTATCGAGATAGTGTTAAAGATAGCTTTAATGACCCCAAATATTTTCATTTCATTATATTGAAAACATTAATTAACGCTGAACACCTCTTCATCAGATGATGAGTGATGTTTTACAATTATGATTATTACTTCAGTTATGTAATCCCATTGAAATATTATTACAGTAGAGCGTTGATTATCCAAACTAATTGGGGACTTGGGTCTTCGGAATACCGGTATTTTCGGATAATCGAGCTACCTATATATAAATTGATTCAGCCATACATTACATTGAATTTTGCAGTCACCTTATCGCATCACTCTTGTCATCATTGTATGTTTTGTAGGTGATTTTATAGATGCAATTATACAGTTAAAATACTGTCCAGGCTGTGTGCAGATCTTTGACAATCGTTACGGGACGTCAGAAGCCCGAAAGCCTGACAACCCCTACCAATGGGTATTGTATTACCCAGTAACTGGGTTGTGGATGTCAGGAAGACAGTAGCTTCATGTAAAATACTGGTATTCAGCTGCATCCGGTTAGACTGGAAGCCGACCCTAACATAGTTGGGAAAAGGCTAGGCAGATGATGATTTTATTGTAACTGTGAAATAAATATAAGAAAACCACTGATTATGCCTTCTCCCATCCTTATATTTTCTTAATTCCAGGTCACTTGTTGATTACTGCCCGCAAAGTTGCGCACTCGGAGGGTCTGGACAAGGCTGGCTTCCGGTTGGTCATCAACGATGGCAAGAATGGGGCACAGAGTGTCTATCACCTTCATGTTCATATTCTAGGAGGCCGCCAGATGCACTGGCCTCCTGGCTAAGTTTGGAACTAGCATTGTTCAAGTTGTCTATGAATAAAATTGGCTTTTCTCTGCTTTGGTTGTTTTTTTTTGTTGCATTTAACTGATGATACCTTTTCATTTTAAATGCGATTATATCAATTATTAAAATATGCTTTCGAGGAGTTATTGTTTTATATTTGATTATTATCCCAATAAGAAAAGCTTGAAGAAGGCTTACACGCGCATGGCACGCGGGTTTGCAGTGCTTACCTGCTGGGCGAGCACGGCCTACTGTGACATCGCTCCAGATTATGTGTGAAAAAGTGTTCCCTTGTCTATAATTTAATAAAAAAATTGTCAGGCACCCGTGGCTGACGTGGCCCGAATGGGACAAATTGTAGTTCGTGCGCCGGGTCAAGCATTTTGTCAGGCACGTAGGTACAAGAAAGCTGCTAGTTACTTGTGGTCAGTATGCTAAACCATGCAAGACCATGACTTAGTTTATAATGCTAGAAAAACAGAACTTATGATATTCAGGTCGGTAAAGGGGCCTCAAAACGTTCCACCAGTGTGCATTGGGGGGCAGACGGTGAGGGTTGTGGGGAGGTTCAAGTACCTTGGTCACATACTGACATCAGATATGAAAGACGATGCGGATATCGACCGCCAACGTCGTGCTCTATCGGTCGTGGGCAACATGCTTGCCAGAAGATTTTTTAAGGCGAAACGAAAGTGCACCTGTTCAGAACGTATTGTCAAAGTCTCTATACGTGCCAGCTCTGGACTGAGTATACAAGGAAGTCTTGGGATGGCATACGTGTTCAGTACAACAACATCTACAGACACCTAAAGGGGGGTTGAAGCGGTTTTACTGCTTGATTTCGAATGTCATATGCCCGATGGCTACTTCCCCGAAGTCATCAGACCAAACGTCCGAATTGCCGAAATTCCATAGCATCGATGTACCACAATTTCGAATAGCCATTAGATCGAGCGTCCGATTGACCGAAAAGCCATTGCAACGATAGTCCTATCCATCGAATGTCTATTGACACGACGTACCAGTAAGTCGAAAGCATAAAATATTAAAGAAGAGGAATGTAAAATGGAATAAAAAACAAACCAGCAGCGTTTCATCATCATATATATATATAAAAATTGAATAAACACACCAGTGATCAACATTATTAATATTTTACATACTAAAAAATTACAGAAATAGGTAGGTAACTACAATTTTTCTTTCATCATCATCATCGTTTCAGCCGAAAGACGTCCATTACTGGACATAGGCCTCCCCCAAAAGGAGGTGGTTTGCCATAATCGCCACGCTTGGCAGGCGGGTTGGCGATCGCAGTATGGGGGTAAAATGCATAGAGAACGCTGCTGCCCATTGACCAGTAGGTAAGTCCCTTAGTCGCCTTCTACGACAACCACGGGAAGAAATTGGATGTTGCTATTCTCTACGTCCGGCAACAAACGGAACAATATTTTTTTACGAATTCGTTGTCATCATTAAGCAATTGTCTTTTATTTAGATCTCTCTATGATGGGCGATGGCTCTTAAGAAGTCTAATATCGACATATTCTTCTAATTTCTATGTATTCCTGATATATAATTGTCCTTCGTCTTCCCTCTTTTTGTCGGCAAAGGACCATCAATGCATGCTTTAACTCTTTCAACCGTGTGATTGGTGGCTGTCTTTTCTTTAATCAACTCACGTATTGTTTTACAGAGGCCCATACGACTATTATCTACATTTATATATTTTTACCTATTTTACATTCCTCTTCTTGAATATTTTACACTTTCGACTTACTGGTACGTCGAGCCAATAGACATTCGATGGATAAGACTATCGTTGCAATGGCTTTTCGGTCAAACAGACGATCGATCTAATGGCTATTCGAAATTGTGTACATCGATTCTATGGAATTTCGGCAATTCGGACTTTCGGTCTGATGACTTCGGGGAAGTAGCCATCGGGCATAAGAGGGCATAAGACATTCGAAATCAAGCAGTAAACCTGGTTGAAGCGCTATTGCGCTATTGTAGTGTCGTTAATTATAAAACAGTAAACATATTAGGGGCCTTTGTGACTACAAACTATATAATTTCAAAACTAAAATCCATTGTAAAGTTTCGTCTCGATTCACCCCTGCATCTCTATTCACCCCGTTTTACCGATATAGTATTTATCTGGTTTACTATTCTAGCCCTGTATCAAAATTCATAAGGGGGCTTTTTTACCACACCGCGGCGAAGCTCGAAATGCCGATTTCGGCTACAGTGACTGTTTTTTGTGGCTAATGTAACCTATCTTGACTCAGGTGTACGTGCACAGTGCGGACACGTTAGAATGCCATATTGGAGGTTGGTTTATTCTTGAGTGATCTCGCTTGCTGTCGAGATCTCTCATCCGCTGGTCTTCAATGTCATACATATTTTTAAAAGGAGGGTAAGTACCTACCCACTTATAATTTTTTTCCAAATGAATAAAATAGTACGTAGATATTAGTAGGTACGCGTAGATATAAAATAAGTACATAGTTTTAATAACAAGTAGGTACAGACGCCAGCACATCAAGCTACCCCAATCTGTCAAATTTTGTTGATAGATTTTCAACTTTACAGTATAAGCCTAGGGTTCATGTTCAATTGGGAAAATTTGACAGTTTGGGGTAGCTTGATGTGCTGGCGTCTGTACTAGTAAACACTAGTTGTTAGTAACAAGTCGTTTTTAGTAAAAAGTACCAAGCACTGCACTAATTGACCTGGGGGTGCCACGGGTCCGAATCCATGTTCCCGTGGCACCCCCAGGAGTGGGGTGCCTTGGGTCCGGAATAGAAATTTAGGAGACCGTATTTGGCGTCTTACTTAATCTTAGTGCGTAAGGTTAAAATATGTAACACAAAGTATAAAGGAATCAATAACATTTGGACTTATTTTACTGTTCCTAACCTAACTCATTCGTTTTTTTTGGAAAGATAAAAAAGCAACTACCTTTAAGTAATTTTTCTTCCAATAAAACAAAAAATTAAGAACAGAAAATCAATTACAATGGCAGCAGCGACATCTGAACTTCAGATGTCGCTGCTGCCATTATCTTTTGGTACAAATATCTTTTAGTCAGTTAAAGATATCTATCGATATCAATAACTGACCAAAAATAGTTGGCAAAGATTATTAAATAAATATTCTTCTGAGCATTTATTTGCATAAGTCTCGTATGGGCCATGTGGCAGACCTACATACGTCGCAGTCGGCGAGACTTATAGTTCTGAATAAGTCGCCCGTAGGTACTTTATTTTGCTGTACAAATGCATTTATATCAATTTAATTTAAATTGGTGTGTAGGTATTTCTTTTTCGTTAAGGGTATGTTGTGGACAAGACCTCTAACCTCTAGAACTTCAAACTGCAATATCTCTAAATACTGACTTCCTGTATCAGTATAACCAAAGTCAAAACTATTCAGGAATTCAAACTCTGTATTTTAAAATATTTTTCATGGGTAGATGCTAAAAAATGTCCAAGAAAAATTTCGGCTGTTTTCCCATGTTACATGAAAACAACCACCGGACACGTAGCGTTGATATGACTGATGCCACGGCAGCTATTCCCCTGCAATGCATTGCCAATCATTGTTCAATGACAGCGGCACTCCGTTACTGGGTCGAATATGTTTCTGTTAGCACTACACCGTACCTTTGTGTATTTCAAGTTGGATTTTCTTCGACAAATTCATTAATTGTATTTTAGGCTCAGTTACATTGGTATGATTGCAAAAGATCTATGATTATTTTCATTTTCCTTTCGTAGCATGGATGATCAGTTTTCTCACTTTTTTGCTAAAAATATACTTATCACTCTGTATGCCTTTTACATCAAGATCAAAGAGTTGCTATTTTGCGTTTGGACCTTAAAAGGCGAGTGTCTGAGTTTAAAAAATAAAGTAGACGAATTTGATTTTGATTTCTTTGGCTACGTTCCGAGTTACAATAATATCGATTTCAGCGTGCTCACATCCGTTCCGAATTAGCGCGAAAAACGAACGAAAATGACGTCATGACATGCGCCACCTTGCGATAACGCCGACCATGCGTTAGATTATTATCACCGTGAGCACTGTCAAAAATGACACTTGTGCTGTTCTGTTCTGATTTGTATCACAGTTTTAGCTAACTTAAAAATAGTGCTTCTGGCTAGAGTCGCCACCTAATCAAATAAGAAGATGACATTTGTGGTCTATACAAGTTTTATATGGTGTAAATAGGTTTTAACATTGAGTGAGCACTATTAGCGCGTTCACGAGCGTTCCGTATTGATGACAAAAAGGACAGTTCTTAGCTGTCGTAATCGTGACATCTAACTCGGAACGCAAATTATGCGCTCTTTTTCTAATTCGGAAAGTGGCCTTTCAATGTATAATTTTCTGTCAAGTAGATTGTTTATACCGCTGTTTTTTTAGTGATACTACAATAAGTAATTGCAAAAATGAGTGGAAATATCGTAATAAACGCCCTTTTCACGGAATTCCAACGACATATGGATGCGGATCAAGAACTACGAGAGGTAGGTTGTAAATATTAAATGCAAAAACTTTTTGCCTGCCTATGCCGCATTATTTTGTATTTTCTGTTTCGTTTTGTTGTAAAACCTATCGAAATAAACAACAGTTTCAGTTAATAAAATGTTTCTTGTCTACCTAAAGTGTTTTTATCGCTATTGCGATCGAAATAACTGCAGGAATTAATTAATTTTAACACGCTCTATGATGTAGGTTATTCGGAACATCTGCAAAGATGTTGGTCAAATATCGCGCGAAGCGACCACAATCCTCCAAGTTATTCACCACGATGAAGATGCCCGTAAGCATTGACGTTAATTAAACAAAAACCAGGACCAAGCATTCCTTTTTACTTAAAATCTTACATGTTTTTACAGCGATAATAGCCTGTAGCAAAGCCAGGGAATTGTTCGATCAAGCACGGGAAGGTTACGCCAACCTGAAGGCGGCTCTGCCCCCCACGGACTACTACAAGTTCGTATAAATATTGTTTTATTTTGTTACCCACGTTCCTACCGACGTAATAAAATCGCGCACTGAATCTTCAACGCAGTGCTTAGGGCCGAGAGATGAAAATCGGACACTGTGTTTTTTCGACGCGCTGAGACCCACTCGCGTTGCTCCCTGTTAGATTCTCAATGCATTCAACACAGAGGGTTGAAAATCCCATGGCGATATTATTAGGTCAGTTGTGAACATGAGTTAATGCATTCGAATTTAATTTGAAAAGGTTTTTCTAACACTTTCATTAGTTATTTTGCTACAGACTGGCTTGCATGTATGCTAGGCAGATAATAACACCAATGATGAGTTGGTGGTACATGTTCTGAATATCACAATCATAGACAAAATACAACCTCCTTTGTGTTTTTTGTCTTGTGTTGATATCTAAACATTATTTTGATTTCTTCAGATACCAGGAACATTGGCGTACCATGACACAGAGGTTCTGTTTTATGATTGCACTCACAATATGGTTGGAATCCGGGACTCTTGCTACTCATAAAACTGTCGCTGATGTGTTAGGCAGTAAGTTATTATTATTACATTGTCTTTGACATACCTTGGCACCCTGAGGTCCGGACCTTTGGCAGGCGTACGAGCTGAAGCCAACTCGTAGAGGCCCCTTAGACAATTTCAAAAATGATTAGGAGTCATTATTATTATTTTATTGACACTAGCGCTAATTCGCTGATGTGTGTATCAAAAAGCTTGGAGATATTTTATCTGTCTATTAGATTCTTGAAGCAGTTTAGTGTGGGAGCCGTCACAACATTTTCCGGGCGCCTATTCCATGCTGTTACAAATCAGTTAGACAAGAAGTGCTTCAAAGTTGAAGATTTAAATGATTTCCTGGTTCAAACGAAGTTTGTATTACAATATCCTCAGCATATTGGACTGGAACCTCTGGAATAGTTTTACTTTTTTTTACTCCTAAGTCCAGATTGGTTTCAGGATGCATTTGTACAACAGCAGTTAGTTTCAACAGTGATAACGAATAAATGTGAATTCATTTATTAATCACTATACTTTTTTGAATTTTTAGAAATATTTACTACTTTTAATTTGATTTTCTATTAAAGCTTGTTTTTTTAAACTATTTTTGCTAAAAATATTATTTGTTTGTATTTCAGTTAACGTGGTTGAAAAGGATGGTTTCCATCTAGATATAGACGACTACCTCAATGGACTGCTGCAGATGTGCTCAGAGTTGGTAAGTTAACTTTTTAATGCTTTGTAATCTAATTGAAGAATTGGAAAACTTAAGTGGCAGTGGGCAGGGTATGTTGCTGATCTTATCCATGCTTACCCAGATCACCCTAATAAACTGTGCAATTCCCTTTCATCCAAATCTGTTCAGCCGTTTTTGTGTGTTTGAGTAACAAAGATCTAAACACTTTCACATTATCACTACATAGTATAAAACAAAGTCACTTTCTCTGTCCCTATATCCCTATGTATGCTTAAATCTTTAAAACTCCGCAACGGATTTTGGTGCGGGTTTTTTTAATAGAAAGAGTGATTCAAGAGGAAGGTTTATATGTATAATACACCTACCTCCACGCGGGCGAAGCCGCTGGCAAAAGCTAGTTTATAATATAAATAGGATAAGCTTTACTCTCAGTGCAAACGATCTTCATAGCAGCCTGTTTTTCAGCAACTTTAACCTGTTATTTCTTCGTTTCGAGGCTCGTCTGGCAGTGAACGCGGTGACGCAGGGCGACTATGAAAAACCTATGCAGATATCCAAGTTCGTCATGGAGCTAAATGCTGGCTTCAGGTATTATATTGAGTTTTTCGGTTTTGAACAGTCAAATATGATCTACTAGCTTTTGGTCGAAAATTATCTCACGGGAACGTACAATCGGGATAAAAGTATCCTACGTGTTAATCCAGGTTATAAACTATCAATGTGCCGAATTTCATCCAAATCTGTCCAGCCATTCTTGCGTGATTGAGTAACAAACATCTAAATTTCCAAAAATCTAAACATACAAACATTCACATTTATAATATTAGTGACATTACAATATCGGCCCTCTATTGTCCACCTAGATTTACTATCAAGGAAACCGAGTTCATTGACTTCTTTGAATCATTTGGAGGCAGGTTAATTGCAGGAGGTGATTATAATGCCATTGTCCTACCCAGAGGACGAGAATCCCTTAAATGCATCCAAAAAAAAAAATATGAACGTGGTATCGTCTGGTCAACCGACTTACTGGCCAACAGACAAAAGAAAAATAGCAGATGTTATAGATTTTTGTGTCAGCAAATGAATCGCAAAGAACATCATATCATACTGGGACCTATCCTCAGACCACTCTCCAATCATAGTAGAACTACACACTTCCCCCCACGAATGCGTCAGTAAATGTGTTCTGCATAACAAAAGAACTAACTGGTCCTTATTTCGTGAGCTCACAGACAACGCATTCCAAGAATCAGTTAGTCTAAAATCGAAAGACGAAATAACAGAAGCGATGCTATATTTCAAAAAGAGTGTGCAAGATGCAGCTTGGTCATCGACCCCACCACTATCATCTAGAAACCTGGACACCCACGTAGCGAAACACATATTCGATAAAATAATAAAAAAAAGGAGAATACGAAAACGCTTGCAAACAACCAGAGACCCTGTTGCGAAAAAACAACTCAATCACGCCAACAGACAGCTAAAGCGCACTCTAGAGAAAGATCGTAATGATGGTTTTCATAATTACCTCACCGGCCTGGATGCTACTGAAAAAAAATCATTTATAATATTGGTAGGATTATATGATATTTAATAAACACATGATTGTACTCATCATAACAAACAACTTTCCCAAAAAAACATTTAAAAAAAAAATTATCTACCTTATTGACCGCAATCTTCCTACCCCAATAGAATATTGAGTACCTAACAAGAATAATACACCATCAGCTGTAATTTAATTTAGGTACCTACAAACAAAAAAAAAACACTTATTCTTTTGTCATTAATTTAACCACCGTACGGATCGCGCGCGCGGTTAACGTAATGTAAAAAAGAATAATGCATGGTAAAAGTGTTTTTTTTTTTGTTTGTTTGTAGGTAACTAAATTAAATTACAGCTGTTGGTGTATTATTTCACAGGACTTCGTGTTCTGGGTTAATGATCGGAAAGCTCTAATTTGCTTGCGCGCTAAAAACTCCTCGCGGTCTGATCCAAGTAGCTGATGAAAATATAAATATAATGGATCAGCATAGCTATCCACAAGCTTTCGACAGGCTATCATATCGAAAATGTCACATCTTGATAACCTGATTTGCCTTGCTCCGGACAGTAAACAGACGTCGGAAGAATAGCGATCGTCTATTTGACACTGACAAAATATTCGGTTTTAGGATATGTGAACAGCGTTTATAGGACTCTTATGATAACATTGATTGATGTTTTATTCGATACGGAAGCGTATCAAACGGTTGTGAATAGCTATGCTGAAGACATGCCTGTGGTTTATTGTGGAGGCCAACTTGTAGTGCCACTTACAAAAAGAGTGCTTTCGTTTGAATAATAAAAACCAAAAAAATATATTTTAAGTTACCCTAAAGATGTTTTTCATTTGACAAACAAGGTTAATTGTATTACCTGACTACGGCGAAGCAAAAGGGAGTGTTATGATTTTGATCGGTATGTATGTATGTTCATCAAATACGTACGACCACGGCTTTCAGATCAGAATATTTTCTTGACTCAAACTTTTTGAGAGTGATTTTTCAACAGCTTTTTGTTTGGGTGGGTAATCATCAAATAACTTCTCCTGCTCTGGGTGGAGCAGGAGGGCGTGTCAGACTTCTACTGACTAAAACCCACCGGTGTTCTCTCAGTTGCCTGTGTGCCAGGGGACGCGGTATCTCTTACGAACAACCCGCACCCCTGGTAGGCATCGGCCCTTCCGGGCCCCATCAGTTGGTGCTGACATCTCTTTGAAGCGCGCGTGGAACACAACGCGCCTTCGATCCGCGCTTGGTCCTTACCGGAAAGCGAGCTACCCATTACTCGCCGTCCGCAAGCCTGCGCCTACGGTGGCCGGGAATCAGCCTGGGATTCCCGACGCCCAGGGCGTCTCCTGCGACGACTAAGGCCGTGAGGGCGCATGTACTGCCTCTTCCCCACGTGCGCCGCCTCCCTCTTCGCGAGCATTACTGCGTCGCAGAAGGAGGTGACGGCTACCCATGCACTCTCGCTCCGTACCATGGCCTGGACCAGGGCCGGACGCGAGAGATCGCCGCCGCCGATTGCCTCCACGAGGACACGGTGGTGCTCCGCCCAAGCCGGGCAGACCTCCACCGTATGCTCCACCGTGTCCTCAGGGCGATCTTCGCAATGAAAGCACCCGGGCGTTTCCTCCCGCCATATTACATAACAGGAAACAGCCGTGTTCGGTGAGGACCTGTGTCAGGCGGAAGGTGAGGACACCATGCCGCCTCTCAAGCCACTGCTCAAAGAGGGGACTTACCGCCGCAATCGTGGCGTGCCCAGCAGTTGCGTCTGTTGAGGCGCTTATTTCACTTGTTTAAATCTTGTCTACTAATTCAAACAAGTACAGTACAAATATTTTCTTAATGTCCCTCAAGAACCATCGCACGTCTGCGACTTTAGCAGCTTTCCTCCCATGTTTTTTTATAAATTCTTTCCTCCCATTTTTTAATAAATTATGTTAAGTTAAAAGAGTATTACAACTCTATACAAAGTGTTTTTTGGCACTGGTTTGCGACAATCGCACTCTCCACGTCGCCATGAGATCCCGCCGGAGCTCTGTCCGCTGTGCCGCGATTTCCCGCGGAGCGGAGAGCCTCCGGCAGGAGGCGTTTGGCCCCCCTAGATTGGGCAGGAGCCGCTTCAAGGCAGCCCCGGCCCGCTCCAGTCTGGGAGCCAAACGTCGGAAATGCTCCGTGAAGTTCCACCGGCTGTCGAGGACGAGTCCTAGGTTCTTCATCGTCAACTCGACGCCGATGTGAACCCCTCCCGTCGTTATCTGGGAACCCGTCGGCGGCACATTCCGAGGACCATGAAAGCACATGGCCTCGGACTTGTGCAAGACCACTTCGAGTCCCAGTTGCCGGATTCTATTGACGATTGTCGCAACCCCGTGTGTCGCTAAGTCGGCCGCCGCCCTGGTACGACCTCCCTTGCGCCAGGACCAGCGTATCGTCAATACGGCATATTTGTTTTAGTTTATGGGTTTATGCTATATTCAATATAATGTGACGCTATATAAACCACCAGACGATCAAGACGCTTCCAATGATACCTTATTTGTCAAATTGTGATAAGGAGTTCAGAAGTTATGACGAAACAAATGAACATACATACCGGTCAAAATCATAACCCTCCTTTTTGCTTCGCCGTAGTTAGGTAAATTGTTTTTTTTTAATTTATTTCTTATAAAAAGTAGTACAGTCTGTTACAAAAAAGGATGACAACTTAGGAATAGTTTACATCTGTAATAAATAGGTAACAATACAATTTCACAATCTGATCTCCTAGCTATGTTACTTAATAGCCTGTAGTAAGGACAATCAGTTCTCATTTCCCGAATATAAGACAGTTATTATTGGTTTGACACACTACATAATGATAAACAGAATTTTAAACAAACTAATAAAAGTTCAATATCTACAATAATATTTTTACTTATTTCAAGGTTACTGAATCTCAAGAACGATCACCTGCGCAAACGCTTCGACGTTCTCAAATACGACGTGAAGAAGATTGAAGAAGTGGTGTACGATATCAGTATTAGGGGCCTGCGACCGTCAGGTGAGGCACCTGAGGCGAACATTGCACCTGAGGCAGCTGAGGCCAACGCTGCAGCTGAGGTCAACGCTGTACCTGAGGCAGCTGAGGCCAACGCTGCACCTGAGGCAGCTGTGGGTGACGGTGCTGCCTAAACTTACTTTAGTACTGATCTTAAAGTATTCCTTATATTTCTATAACTTTACTATAAATAAATGATAATGTACTGTGAATGTGTTTTTTTATTTATTCTTTATTTTGGAAGACAGCACTTGTACGCCACGTGACGCGGCGATATCGGTTATTCCCTTTACCCCCGGTCAAAGGCATGTCCAAGAATCCACCATAAGCCTATAAATTCGATAAACGGAATAACCCGACGATAGGTCATAGGTAATACGGGTTGTTGTCCGCAACTCCACGTCAAAGCGCGTATTTTGCGTACGGGTGGGAGAATCGCTCATTCGATCCACCCCAGCTCCTCGAGAAAGGCCAGCAACGCCTTGGTGTTGCTGATAATCTCACGTAGGGTACCTGGGTTACCGAAGTATTTTGCCCTGTAATTGGCGACCACCGGGCAGTTTAGCAGCACGTGCGCTGCTGTCTCGTCGTGCTCCATGCAGGCCCTGCACAGCGGACTGTCTGTTACTTCTATGACGAAGAGATGTTTGTTAAAGGACCCATGGCCAGTTACAGCTGCTGTAACTGTACGCAGCTGTGATTTAGTTAGACGGAGAACCTGTTTTGTGAGGCGGGCATCGATCGTGCGAAGTGCTTCCTTAGCCTGCCTGCACTCACGTAGGTCCAGCCATAACTTGTGATGTTGGTCTCTGGTTCGTTTTCTTTCAAGAGTGCGTAGATACCCGAAGGGGAGAGGCGCGATAGGTTCTGGTCCCACTGGTGCCATACTCGACCCCCGCCTGGCAAGTTCATCGGCTGCATCGTTACCTAGCGAGCCGCTGTGTCCTTTGATCCATTGAATGTTGATTTTATTGAGGCTACCTACCTGGTTTAGGCGCTGGTGGCACTCATATATTAGCCCACGAGTCAACTGTGTGACTGTTCAGCGCTTGCAGAACAGCCATGCTGTCTGAGAGTATGCGGATCGAGTGGTCTTCAACTTCCCTGGCCATGATAGCAGACGCGGCAAGGGAGATGCCCATGCATTCGGCCTGGAACATTGTGTTATGGACCCCCAATGGCGTGGCTATGTGTATGTTGAGAAGACTCCAGGACCTGTGCCACTACCTGTTTTTGATCCATCCGTGAAGATCCGCAACTCTGCGGGGCGCAAGCCTTCGCAGCGTCGATCCTCATGTAGTTGGATTTTGTATTTTTTATCAAAGATAAACTGTTTGGGCACCCGGTCATTTATTGCCTTCGTAATGGGGAACTCATTGTTGAGTCCCTTAAGCAGCACGGTGTGTTGAGTGTCTCTCTTACTCCAGAGATGTGTTGCCTTAAGACGCGCTGCCGCCATCGTTGCTTCCTGCTGTATGAACAGGTGGAGCGGCGGTAGTCCCAGCATGGCTTCGATAGCTACAGTCGGAGTGGTCCTCATGCAGCCTTTGTTATTGACTAAAAACATTGATACCGACTTGTACAAATATGGTTTATCATCGCTACATATATGGATACGTTTTATGGAATGCATTCCTCACATAGCCTATAGACTGGATTTCAAAACATGGGTTGCAAAAGGTGAAAACAAAGTTTTGATGGAAAATAGAAAAAAAAAAGCATTCAGGAAGCTTTTAAAAATCAAACAGGCCTTTTAATAGATGTTGTAAAGCAAGGACATGGAACTACTAATGACGGGAATACCGCTCGAAGATTTTTCTCAAATACAGAGATTGCTGCTGCAATTACTGGTGTCGATGAAAACTTAATAAAACGGTTTTCAATCATTTTAGAAACAATATCTTCAGGTCATAAAATTGACACAGTGAAGTTTAAAGAATATACGGAAGCCATCATAAAATTATACGTAGATTTATATGAGTGGTATCCCATGCCCTCCAGTGTGCATAAAGTTCTTGTTCATGGAGCAGCTATCATTGAAAACTTGGGATTAATTCCGATTGGAAAGTTATCGGAAGAAGCGGCTGAATCGAGAAATAAAGACTTTAGGCGATATCGCCAACACCATTCAAGAAAATTCTGCAGAAAAGCTAATAATGAGGATATTTTGAATAATTTAATAATTAGTTCAGATCCTTATATATCATGAAAACGTCATAAAATGATACGGAAACACAAACCATTTTCAGAAGAAGCGAAAGCCATGCTTCTGTTATCTCCAACATTTGAAGATGATGAGCGCGAAAATATAGAATTTGTAAATTTGGAACATTTAGAGAACGAATCTGAATCAGAATCTGATGAAATTGTATAAGTGATAATTTTGTGAGTGCGTGTGTGAGTAAGAGTGTGCGTATGAGTGGATTATGCCTCCTGGGGACACCACTGATAAAAAAAAACGCGCTTAGTTCTCTACCTCAAGGGTGGTGTGGAAAAGGGAATGAAAATAAATTTTCTCCAAAATCGAAGAAAATCGAAGCAAGTGATATATCGGATAATTTGCCTAAGAAATAGCATAATCGAATACCGAAAGTCGTTTTTTGAGAACTCTTGAGAATTAAAAGTTATTCATATAAAATCAAATTTCTCCATACAAAAAAAAAATCAAATCGTTATAACTTTAAAAATATTAGGTATATACAAAAATCGTAGAAGAAAAGTGTCTTGTATTTAGTGGTAGATCGCAAAGCCGTTATTATTATTTTTTAACTTGCTCGTCAATTTTCGTGAATCCCCCAAGTCTATGAAAGCTTGATTTCGGCCCACCGTGCGTCGCGCTGACGAGGGCCCTCGGTCGGACGTACGTCGGTCGGCTGACGCGCAATGTAGGTATATGCGGGCATTTAAAGTGACGCTAACCGAGCCATCGTGCACGGGAACGCAATATTGCAAAAAAATATGTAAATCGATTCCGAGCGTGTTAGTCGACTTTCACACGGACATAATAATACGCGGGATTTTTTCGCGCACTGGGTTTTCAACTCTCGCTAAGCAGTGCGTTGAAGATACAGTGCACGAACAAATTCCGCTGCAGTTTATTACGTCCGTGTGAATGTTGACTTATTTTTTAGGTGCATCTTCATCCGCCGTTGTGGGACCTCTCTTGTGAGTACTGTTTCCCGACAACCTATAATTGCTCATGGACCACAGAGTCTATGAGCAATTATAGATTATGGTGGCCGACTTGGAAATCTGTAAAAGACTTCGAACCCAAGATAATCTCCACAGACAATGGCCCACCTTCCACCCTGCGCCGCATGTCACCTGTGCATTTGATAATCTTATGACTGCGTCATTGAGCGGAGTTCGCGCAGCTGAAACGGTAAAATACAAGAAACCGGCTCAACCCCAAGATGTGTAGGTTTAAACCAAAAATTATTGCCTTTAGTCAGAAATATATAGTGAAAATCCTTGGTTCCAGGGACCACGGGTACCATATGAAATTATTCAGCTTGGAATGTTTTTAATTGAGTACATATAAACAAAAAACAAAAAATGCAACAACATTGGAACACAACGACATTGGAATTGTCAGTCAAACGTCAGGGATTGGCTGGACTCACTCCGTCTTATTACAAAACGCGATCTAACTTTAGTTCTAGCCTAAAACTCTAAGTCAGATATTGCATTACCAACTTTTCTTCCATTTGGGTAAAGTTCTTAATACAAAAATGACACTTTAACAACGGACTAAGTTGCCAGTATTGTAAAAGGAGCTGTATTTCTATTTCAGTTAGGTTCTTATTTCAAAAACTGGCTCGATAGTTTAAACCACAGTATTACAATATTTCCTACAGTAGCGCGACGAATGTACTTGCGCAGAGCAACGGAGGGGAACTCGCGGGGGGTCGGGCGGCGCGGGCCGCGTACCGCAAACACGCTTAGTTTGCGGTACCGAGCGCGTAGGGCAGACGCGGGCGTGTTGTTTGTGTAATAATTTTGATATACTTACATATTCTATAATGGTGCGCACAAACTGTTCTGTGTATGGATGTAAATCGACATCGAAATCTCAGAAGGACTTAAAGTTTCATAGATTTCCCCGCGACGACGAGAGGTAGGTTTTTTCATTTGTGTACCATAGACTTATGGAATATTCCAGACACCCCGCCGCCGCCGCTAAGACAAAACGGACTTGTGCACACAATTTTGGCCACTTTTCCTTATATTTTTATGTCTGATATTTATAATTGTATAGGTATGTGTTTGTTTATTGAATTTATAGGTACCTACTTACTTTCCAGGCGCGAGATATGGATAGAAGCTTGTCAAAGACCGGACTTGAAAAGTAAAACAGTTGAACAATTATATAACATGTACGTATGTGGTTTACACTTTGAAAGATGGATGTAAGTATATGAAAACAAAATTAAAAAGCACTGCTATTCCCGTATCAAACTTACCGTCTGCTTCACTACATCCTATGAGTACACAAACTGAGACTACAAAAATAGAAATTATAAAAGATTTGACAAAGAGAGGTGTTCAACAACAGATCGACATTGCTTCCGTAGGCGTATCAGTTGTGGCATCCACTAGTGCCCAAGTATCACAAACTACAAAAAAATTGACAGATCATACTCCAAGAAAAAGAAAACTTCGAAAACAAGTTACAAGTTGTGCCAAAAAGTTGAAGTTGATGGAAGAAGCTAAGTCGACGGACGTCACCTATGAACAGTTCTTACACGGATGTGACAAGTTCTTATCACCTAATCTAAGTAAAATTGTCAAAGCACAAGCCAATTTAAAACCTCATTCTAGGAATAACTAAACTGCAAGCCTGTTTTAGACAAAATTTCAACTCGTTTGTTGGAAACAATATTTTAGATAGATTATTTGAAATACTAAGTACTGTAGAATTTAAATCACAGCCATGTTCATGTTTTCCTCATTCTTTTCTTATCAGATTGTTCATCCGAATGCGAATACATTACGTAGTTAAATTTTATAATAGACAATTAAGAACATCCAAAAATAAAGTGTCACGTAAATATTTAGCAGTGCAACATATGTAAATATATATTTATGAATAAATAATTACATTAGATTTAATAATCACAATTATTTTGAATGTACATATAAATAAATGATTACATCATAATAGTAATAATCACAAATGTTTTATTTCCCATTTGGTGACAACCCTAGCATATTTGCATCTGACAGCGTAAGTACCTACACTGGCGGCGGCATCGCGCGACATCAAAGGCGTTGCGCTACTGTAGGAAATATTGTAATACTGTGGTTTAAACCATCCCTAAAGAAAAACCTTGTTTTGTAATAAGGGGGATTGAGTCTAGCCAATCCCTGACGCTTAACTCAACCAACTGACGTTTGACCAATGTCGATCTATCGGAATTATATTCCAGAGTAAGCACCCTGGTTATCCGACCAAATTCGATTGACTACAAAAAAGCGACGGATTCATACATGTTGATGACCACCACTCTAGGAGTCGCTTTCCCGCTGCAGTTACGTACACGATTTTTTTCTATATTTTTACAAATTCAATCTATTATTTACCTAAACTTCAGGTCTTTGCAACGCTTAGTTTTAAAGATCTCTGCGGCCGGGCCGCGCGATTCTCCGCGTTTCAATGGCGCGGCCACGTTCGAACCACAGACATATAAACAGTACTGTAATGTTTATATGTCTGTGGTTCGAACCCTTGTAACTTACTATCCATAACTTTGACAAAATGGTTTTGGGAATCAAGTTTTACAAAATCTTAGAAGTTTTTTTTTTTCGAAATATCGCAGTGGCCGCGCCTTTCAAACGCACACGAATCTTTCAATTACAAGAGTTGGTCCTTCCATTATGACGTTTATCGGCCGACGATCCCAAAAAACAATATTTTATTTTTTTATTTGTTTTTCGTGTTCAGTTATCCATTTCAATCGAATAATTATTTATTAACACAGCGATGTCGCTCTGCTGTACAAAGGTCACTTCCTCTATTTAAAGCTTCTAAGTACCAGTTCTTGTTGAAGGAGTCCAACCCATCCCGCCAACTCCGTCCGAGCCTGCCGCAATGTCGCTGTCAGCTACCTAATTAAATTCTCGATGTTGAGATCTGTCCTATTTGACGACAGGAAAAATAAAACACAAATACTGAGATCAAAATTCGATTATATTATTCGTTTACCCCCAAAGGGGAGTGAACTGTACTTTATCGATACCTGCAAATAATGCGAGGTCCGACTCTTGTATAAATTTGATAGAAAA
Organism: Polymixis lichenea; assembly: GCA_949091785.1. Lineage (NCBI taxonomy): Eukaryota > Metazoa > Arthropoda > Insecta > Lepidoptera > Noctuidae > Polymixis > Polymixis lichenea. The sequence continues at coordinate 8,940,844 of OX420958.1, read as the reverse complement.
GTTATCCATCTTAACGATAAAAACAACATTGTCGCCATCTTTTTCGATCTTTTCGACCACCCATTCTTTGGTAGATAACTCCTGATTATACAATTCAATCATCTCGAACAAATCCTTAGTATCAAAATCGAAAAAACTGTACAATTTTAAAGCCATTTTTGTTATATCAGTGTTCAACACTTTACCATAACTGGCTACATTGATTATATGTTGGAGCCAATCATAAGTTTTTTTGTTATGGCAACTGTAAATTAGAGCGCCATTTTGGACGCCATGACACTTGAGTAAAGGCAACTGTGCAGACAGCACTATGCTATTAGAAATATGTCTTTGAATTTCCTCAATATTTCCCTTATTAAATTCTTCGGTTGGTTGATTAGTATGTACTATACGCACAGTTCTGATATCTGTATCTTTATTGAAAAGAACATTGGGTACATCTGTTTCCGTACCAATAGATTTTACATGACTTAGTCCTACTGCATGAGTATCACAAATGTCTTCACTTAAAACTAGCTTTCCCTTTGATATGATATCACCATCATTCTTCATTTCTAGATCTATTTTCACTCTTTGGTTATCACTTGGGTTAATACTATATTCTTCTTCTATTTTTGCAACTACCACATTTTTTGATGATTCTACTTTGTTCGTTTGTTCAATTGATTCACCGTGGTTGAATAATTCAACTGATCCTTCTTTGTCCATTACTTCTATCAATGCTTCTGAAATACTCATTACTTCCATCGGTTCATCATCTATTTCATTCATTATTACATCAGTATCTTCTTTGATATCCTTATCATTTGTAGCTGGATTGTCACCATTTTGTATTTCGTCTTTTACTATAGGTTCAGTGCAATCATTAGAGTTGGCAACTTCTGTAACTAATACGTTTTGATCAATTGTATCTACATTTGATAAAATTTCATCAAACGTTTTCGTAATGTCTAGACCTATTTCTTCGTCGGAGTTTTCTACAACTATATCGGATTGGTCGATTGGTTCATAACATTCCTCGCCACCTATTAAATTTTCTGTAATATTTACTTGTTTTTCATGATTAATATCAACTGCAATTGCTCCACATATTGCTTTTTCCTCTGTATAATCAACGCACTTGACATATTCCGCCATTTCTGTTTCAACTATTTTGTATTCTTTTTCAGTATTTTTAGTATTATCACCGTCTATTTTCATTTTAATAACTTGATTGTCATTATCATCAATAACTACGTTCCCATTACCAACATTATTCTTATTATTATTTTCAGTCACATTTGAGTTATTTTTAAAGGCGGAATCGTTATTGATATTACTTCTGTTCTCAATACCAGCTGTGTCTTTCTTTACTTCATCGTTTATATAAACTAAGTTAGATATTATGGTAAAGCCTGTTTCCGGTGGTAGCTTAGGTACAGTATAGATCTTATTATTTTGTTCGTCAGTACTGCTGCCACTGACATTATGATCTGATTCGTCAACTTCCGGTACGTCTGGTAAAGTTACTGCATAATTTTTATAAGCGAAATAAGCACTATTCTTTCTTGCTTTTTTATGAAGTTTCGAAAGTTTACTATTACATCCAGCATATTGGTTATCAGCAGTTTTAACAGTTGGATCATTTGTGTCTAATTTAGTTTCACTGGACGTCTTGGTGCTGGAAGCGCCGACATTAACAGTAGTCTGAGACGTACTTTTATCTAGTGGTCTGTTGAACAGCTTGCACCGATAATATTTGTTGAGAGTTACACCCCTGAAATTAGAAAAACATTTCAGTTTATCGTCATTTGAACGATATTTTTAGTAGAACTCTTATTGGGCATTTTTAGATATGTTTAAGTTAAGAGTAGGTTCTAGTAATTAATGTAAGTGGTGGAAATTTAATTTTGTTCCGTCTAACCCGCGATGCGCAGAAGCATCAAAGGAGGCACAAGTAGCAGTGGCTAGTGATTGCACTAGCCACGCTACTTGTGCCTCCACTGAGCATTCCCTTGTTATGCTTAGATGGAAGCACTAAGTTAGCCCCCGCGTAATTCCTTTTTTTTAGGTCATTCATCGGATTTTATGAACTTACAGGTTGCATTGATGTTATAATCTATATAACATTAACACTTGAAGCAAAAACTTTGAACCCCTTTTTGCCAATTTGACACAGTTAAAGGTTAGAATGTTGGGGTCTGCTTCCAGTCTAACCGGTTACAGCTGTATATTTGTTTATTACATAGAGCGACTGCCTATCTGACCTCCACAATCCAGTTACTGGATAATACCCCTTGGGAAGACTAGTTGTCAGGCTATCGGGCTTTTCACTACCCCTAACGACTGTGAAAGATCTATGAATGACAGCCGAAACCAACCGCTTAACGTGCTTTCCGAGGCATGGAGATTTATTTATTTTAAATAGAACGGCCGAAGCCAATTATACTATTTAAACATATCAATATATACATTACAATCTATTTACCACTTTCATGCATGTCATGAGATGCGAGGTTCGTGTATGAGTGACCGTCCATTCGGACACTAATGTTCCCACTGCTAGAACACAGGCCTCCTCTCTGTGAGAGGGAGTGGGCAACCACCACGTGGCCCAGTGCGGGTTGTTAGATGTCACATGTCCTTGTAATTTTGGTTCTAGTATATGCCGGTTCCCCCACGATGTTTTCCTTCACTGTTTTGAGTGTTGAAATAATTTACTAATAGTAAACTGCCTGCAGATTAGAGATGGCCCAGTTGTAACTGCCGCGACATTGCTCTCGAAACGGCGAAGGAAAAAACGTAAGGAAACCGGCAGGTAATAGAACCAAACATTCAAAGTTTTGTAACATCTACCAACTCGGACCCAAGTGGTTAATTACGCCCACTCCCTCTGACAGAGACGAGGCCTGAGTTCCAGCAGTGGGAAAATTATAGGCTGATTATGCTGAAATGGCCTGCCTGGGTTCGATCCTACGACCTACAATTCGTAAATCGCGGCGGTTTTTACTGGGCCACAACTCCTCTACCGCACGAGAGGTCCATGACTAAATACAAAAAAAAATAAACCGCCGATAAAACTGAAAAGCAAAAAATAATAAACCTCTTTTGTTTAACCTTTTAATAACTTAGTTCCTTTTAATAACTAAGTTCCGAACTTGTTATCAAGGTTAAACAAAAAAGGTTTATTATTTTTTGCTTTTCAGTTTTTTTCGGCGATGTAATTTTTTTGTTAAAACGTTTTCATTTAAAAAAAAATTGTAGCTATAATCTACTAATTACTACTATGCTTAATTTTTGATTACTTTTTGTAATACACAACACTGCATTAAAATCTGTGAGTGAACAATCAATTATCCCCTGTTTTCCTGCCCTTAGGGTTAGATTTTTTTTTCCAAATTTATATGGGACCGATTTCGGGGTAAACCCTTTCCAATAAAAAAAGAATTATCAAAATCGGACTACTCTGTAAAAAGTAATACGTGGTCATACATTAAAAAAAATTCCACGCGTCGACTTGAGAACCTCCTCCGTTTTTTCGCCGGTTAATAAAATAATAAAACTTACTTATACTGATGATTTAACATGGCGCCCAAGAACGCATCTTTGATATCATTCTTGATTGCTTCACACAACTCAGTCTCACCGGGCGACGATCCAAATGTTATCCTCATATTTACACCGTCGACTACATTTTGAATGTAATTCTTTTCGCTTGCATTTAAAACTTTATTAAATGTTATATCAATTTCTTCATCGGAAGACTGGATAAAACTGAGTGTGTTCAATAGAAATTGTAGTTTGAACTTCAGTTTTCCATAAGCCGTTGCTGAAGTAATTACTGTGCCCGAGGATATTATGTACGAGTGCACCTTTTCCTCTAAAAGTTTTTCTTGGTGGAGTGATAAATGAGTAATGATTGATATTTCTTGCCGTGTTGGTACCAAATCAGATTGCAGGGCTTTTTTTATTTCTACTGCCCTGAAATTATTAGTTTAAGATTATAAGCCTGTAATTTCTAATTTTGTTCTTTCTAGTTGTGCTAGTGCGTTGTGTGTGTGTGTGTGTGTTTCGTTAGTTGTGTGTGTGTGTGTCTTATGTTGTGAGTGAGTTGTTGTTGTTATGTGTTGTGTTGTTACATATAAATTTAAGCGTTATGGTTAAAATACTTAAAGTTTAAAATGTAGCATAATCAGCCTATAAAGTTTCCACTGCCGGTGTTGGTAAATGTCACATGACTTCGAATTTTTGGTTCTAGGACATGTCGGTTTCCTCACGATGTTTTCCTTCACCGTTTTGAGAGCAGTGGTGATGAAATAATTTATACAAAGTAAAGCGCCTGTCAGGGTTCGGACCTATGACCTACAACTGTGTAGTCGTGGCCGTTACCACTGGGCCACCACTCCTTATTATATATAGGGTGATAGGAAGATGAGTGCAAAGCTTTGACGAAGATAATACGGACAATTTAGCACCATTTAAGCCATGGTTGTCTTAGAAAATTCCCAAAATTTAACTAAATTACTTATTTATGGCCAATTTGAATGATAAATTAATTCATTTTTACTTTATTTAATTAAAGTAATGCGTAAGCAATCTAGCAAATTATATTTTAGGCCTCTATGTCGTTAGACATTTTTTTTACAGTCATTTAAAGTCCATTATCTTTTTTTAAATCATAAATACCTTTTTAAAACCTTATTTTAGAAAAAATGGAGGGTGCTTTTTTGTTCAAACCAATTTGAGGGATATTTTAAATTTTAGCAGACTAATTAAAACAACATTAGAATTTAAATTATTTATTTTTCATGTTCAAAATGTCTGCCGTGATTTTTAATACAAACACGGGCTCCATCTTCTCACTTCTGTGGTTGCTAATTCAACATGATCTCCAGCTTCATTGTTTCAAATGCTGAATTAATTCTCTCTATCAATTCTTCTCTCGTGTTTATTTCGACATTCGTATACACAGTTCCTGGGCCCGGCCCCACACGAAACAGTCCAGTGGGGTCAGATCTGGTGAACGAACGAACAAAAGGATGTGTCCATCTCTGCCGATCCAGCTGTCAGGAAAGCAATTATTTAAGTGTTCCCTTACATTTAACGTCCAATGCGCTGGACAGCCGTCTTGCTGAAAGTTGACTGTTCGGTCTCTTTCGAATATCGGGACACCGGTTTCCTCTATCAGCACTGGTAAATCGACTTGTAGAAAGTGCAAATAATTTCCACCACTCAAAGTATCCGGTAAGAAGTGGGGCCCAATCAATGTCCTGCCAATTACTCCAGTCCATACATTGACAGAGAATTTCCTCTGAAACTACACCTGCTTCTTAAAATGTGGATTGTTGTCTTTCGCGGCCCATTCATAGAGGTTACGAAAGTTTGTAATGCCCTCCCTAGAAAAATTGCTTTCATCCGTCCACAAGATTGATTTCAGGAAACGTGCATCTTCGATGTCTAAGTTGAGGAGGGAACGGCAGAACTGTATTCTTCTTTGGGGATCTTGCTCTTTCAGACCTTGCACACCCCTGCCATGAAACGGATATTTGTCATTTTGGTGCATTGTATGCGACACCTTCCATTGTGAAATGTTTACGAAATTGTTACGAGCTACTGATCTGGTACTGGTACTAGAATCTGCTTGAAAGGCTGCCAAAATTTATTCTTCGACGTCAGGTTCGTGTCTGCCCGGGTTGACTCCTGGTTCTACGTGGTGAAACCCATCTTGGGCAAGTCGACGAAAAGTGTTGTAAAACAGTCGCACATTCGGTACCCTGCGATTGGGATAGCGCTCTTGAAACATCCGTCGCGCCAAAGATCCATTGCCGTCTTCTCTGCCATACATAAATACGATATCCGCATACTCCTGATTGCAAAAATAGCCATAGCCACTTAACAATGAAGAAAAACGGCGTAGGAGCGCACTAAATATCAACTCAACACAATTAACTCAAAAATCAACACGTACGTACAGCCGTAGCCAAGTAGCCAGTAGTAAAAACACGACTTTATTGCTTTAGTAACTAAGATCATTTTGCTGTAAAAACTAATGTAGTTATCGCTATTTTCTATTCACTGGGCACTCTACCTGGAAATGCCGTCGCACGCGCGCGGCGACCATTGTTTAGATAATCCCCTCAATTTGCATGTGCAAAGAATTCTTAGAATTGAACTAAGTTATCTTTTCGAACACATAAAGTAATTGTTTAAGCAAAACTTTTGTTTTAACTAGTCTGCCTAAAACTTAAAATTTCTCCCTCAAATTGGTTTGTATGTCCTAACTTCAATAATTTGTAAGATATCCGCGTAAATGGTACCTCAAAAGAAAGAGCGATTATCAAGCATGTTTTCAAAACGGTTTGAACAAAAAATCACCCTTCTTTTTTATAAAATAAGGTTTACAAAAAGTTTTATTTTAATGAACTATAAATGTCTGTAAAAAAAAACAACTGACTTCCAAAAAAACACTACAAAGTGAAAAATATCTTCAATTTCGGAAGTCGGTGACTTTGGATATGTATTTAAATATTTTGTCACTGCCTTCCGAAATTAAAGTTATTTTTCGGTTAAAAAATGTCTTACGACACAGGCTTAAAACATGTTTTGCTAGATTGCTTACACATTACTTTAATAAAATAAAGTAAAAAGGAATTTATTTATCATTCAATTTGGCAATAAATAAGCAGTTTAGTAAAAATTTTGGGAATTTTCGAAAAATATCATAAAAATTGGGTTTAAAAAAAAATTTCATACTTCGTCTAAGACAACCGTGGCATAAATGGTTCTAAATTGTCTGTACTATCTTCGCCCTAAAGCTTTGCACCCATCTTCCAATCACCCTGTATAATGAATAAATAAATAATAACACCATGTCAGAATTGAGGATCGAAACCAGGACTTCACGCTCAGCATCCTACCACCTACTGTACGGTCACCAAAAGAGATAAGTAACCAGAGTCGTCGGATATAGTTGAAAACCGGCGCATAGTTTCGAATAAAATTATTAATTAAAATTAATATTTTTATTATTTAATTACTTTTGAGTATGAATGTCGATGGCTATAAGAGTAGGGGGAGACCAAAGAAATGATGGATGCACTGTGTGAATGATGATACTCGTATGGCCAGAAAGGGTGTGACTATAGTCAGCGCGTTATCAACTGAGTCGTGAGGCAATAAATGTCAATAGAGATAGGAATGTGCAGCGCGCCGGGATCGTTATCGGTAAACGGCTACCTGTTCACGTAGTGTCGATAAGTCACCAATGATCTGTACGCTTTTTACGGTTTATACTGGTATTTAATTTAGTATCTTGTAGTCACTAATATCATACTTTAAACGCGCATAAAATCTGTGTAGTTTCATATCAAAACTTTGTTAACTTGTTAAAGTTTATGAACAAGATACGATAATAAACGTTACTTATCGATATATTTCTCTTATTGTTACGCCCTTCACTAAGCGGCTCCATAATGCCCATAAGTGCAAGCGAGATAGACATATGGAAATGGTTTATGGCCCGACGCCTCAGTTGATAACGCGCGTACTATAATAGAGAAGAGTGGGAGAAAAATACATGTTGCGCCGACCACAAATAAATTGGAATAAAGGCAGGAGAATGATGAAGAGTTTCGAATAAAATTAAATTAATAGAAAACAAACGAGTTCATTACTCAAACAAGTTCTGGTCGTTGTATTATGCTTATAACTCAATAGTCTAATTGGGGTGTATGAGGTCTTGCGTCAATTATGTAAAACATAAATATATATATATATATATACAATATGTAACAAAAACCCTGTTGTTCCTTCTACCCACGTTTTCAGAATCTGTATACATACGTAATAAAGCATGTCATTTATAAAAACTGTTTAACAAAAATAATTAAAATAAATATTTAATTATGAATATTTGTAATGTTTAACTGATTTTGATTAGATCAAAGAAAGCCGCCAAGCTCGTAGTCTATTATGCGAAATAAGGATACTTGTAAAATCAGATACTGTTAACATTTTTTTTTTGAATATGTCGATTTTAATAGTTATTTGATGTTGAACTCTCGACTGCTTATTTTTAAATTATAACTTCGTAAATGTTGTGCTTGTGGGTAAGTGTATACATCCCTAAAAGGAACAACAGGGTTTTTGTTACATATTGTATATACAGGATAAGTTTTTATCCAGTGCGCAAACTGTAACAATGAATTCAGGATATCACTACAGACAAAAAAAAATCAGCTGAACAATACATTTTGACCGCGTAGGTATTGCACTTTTCTATGAAACAGCTGATTTTGTTTTGTATTACAAACGAAAAATTTCTACGCTGGGGGTCTAGAATGATATGCTGAATTCATGGTTACAATTTGCGCACTGGATAAAAACTTACCCTGTATATGTAACGAAAATCGGTAAGCGTAGTGCACAGCTAGATCTACCGACGATCTTTAAAAGGTGGCTGGGACAGACTGGATGCGAGAGGCCTATGTCTAACGGTGGACTATGATAAACTGGGTTAATTGAACTTCAACTTACTTTGAATCAAACGCAACGTATGACTCTATGACAACTTCGGGCATTTGCATGAATAAATCCTTAATTTTTCTACAAATAATATGTTCCTCCACATGGAATAAGTTACTGTTATGTCCACTTTTTAACTCCATCGGGGCTATTTTCACGAATTTCCTATCTTGATATCGCATTTTACTGTCAAATTTCAATGTTTTCAATGTTGCATCTGAATTTAATAATTCAAAAATGCCATGCAGAATTTGCAGGCGACGATTTAGTTGATGGAATTTTAAATTTCCTTTTTTGTCTACACTAAATCTAGGCTCAACGTTCGCTTTTAAAGGTTCTGGGAGCTCAACTCCAGTTTTTGTTTGTGTTGTCGGCTCAACTTTCTGCTGTTCTATATCGTCGGTAGTTTCTGTTGATTTTTGGAGCTCAACGTTAGACATTGTTGGTGTTGGCAGCTCAACATTAAATTCCTTTGGTTTTTGGGGCTCCATCGTTTTCATTATAGTATCAGATGTAGGGTCATCGGTTGCCATTTTGCCCGTTTCCAGAGGTGCGTTAGAGTTTTCGTATTCAAAGGCAGCTGTTTTTAATTTTCGGGTAGCATTTGTTCCAAATTGTGCGTTCCTGCTGTGCCCTAAGCCAGCTCCTCTAGCCTGTAAATAAAAGTTATAATAGATTGAATAACATACCATTACACAGGGTTTTTAGTGGCAGTCCCTTGATCTCTTGTCTCTTTTTTTGCGAAAGGTCTCTAAAACTCCCTTTTTTAAGAATTTTGTCTCATAATCCCTTTTTCAGGAATGCTACCGCTAGAACAAGCATGTGTGCGCCCGCACACAACAAGCAGTGATGAATTATTGAGGACAATTTGATATTGTCATAACCGAGGGGCATTTTTATTTTAATAAATAAATAAAATCGCTTTATTTTTCTTTATCAAAAGTAACTGTCGTTATTCGCGCCAAGTAAACGTAACCATATTTTTCTCTTCTTCTCCAATTCTCCTTCGCCCAAACGCCAATCTCTCCCGTGCTCCGGGTCGAGACTACTCTATCAGATTTTTTTTCTCCTCAGACCCCGCCAACTCTTTTAAATATTACCTACCAATTCACATCAAAATTATTAATAACCTGAAAATATTGTTTTTTCAGTGAAGTTTTGAGTGTCGGACAAGTCATTTTTTGTGATTTTATTTCATTGAATTTTCAAACTCAAATATCACTGAGAATAGCTACAAAAATTTGCGCCAAAATACGTCAAATGCACTCTTTTTGATTCTATTAAATCATTAAAATCACAAAAATATTTGAAATCGCATACATCTGCCTAGAACAGTCTAACAACATCAAATCAATTGGAAAAAAAAATATCGAAACACCAAAATTTAATTGTACTCGACTCAATTTTGTTGTCTTTATTCAAAGCTCTTAATAAACATAGAGAAATTTCGAATCATAATTGAATAGGGTGCTACTAACCAACAATGATAAATTCGTATGTTTCCTTTGCATAAACGCCAAACAGACGATGTTCAGAAATAATGAATTTATGCTAATGTAGAAAGGATATTTTCGTTTTTTTTTTCCCGTCCCACGACCCACGACGTGACAATGCTTTGATCAAAATATTACCTACAACTTAACAGGCCAATAAATATATATTTTTTTTTAACTTTTTAGAGGTTTATGTTTGGGTCGGGAGATTTTTAAATTTTAAATTTCACTTTTTAGACATTGTCATTGGAAAATTCCCTTTGTGATCTTTTTATTATGCGGTGCTATTATCTTTCTACTATCTTACGATCTTTCTGGCTTCCAATTGTCTAATAAACAGATGCACATTTTTTTTTAAACAGTTTTCAATTATTTGAATCTAAGCTGCCTTAGTAGATCTGCTAATAATTGCCCACGGTCGTAAATCGTAAATTATTTAGTAATTACAACGAAAAACCAAGATGGTGGCTGAGAACATTTTCAAATTCGCTCGTAGTCGGTATTACTGACCACGAAAACTACATAAATAAACATGAAGACGAAAACTACATAAATAAAATTGACGTCACTATCGGTTAAAACACCCTCGAAAACCATGAAAAGGACACCCGTGAAGAAAACTTTGAAAATTTTCGCAGACACCATCTTGGATTCGCATTGTGACCTCACTATCAGCTTTAAGACCCTTGGAAACTATGAAAATGACACCCTTGAAGAAAACAATTAAAATTTTCGCAGCCGCCGATTTGGTTTTTCATTGTAGTAACTAAATAATTTACCTGAATTTTTGCACACTAGGCATTACTTGTGAGTAATAAAAAAATAAACAATTACTTGAATTTAATAATCGTTTCTTTTTTTGCATTTTTTTTGCAATTAGCATTTCAATCAAAATTGAAAACGAACCAATTCAATCGCCAATCATTAGTTGAAACGAATTAAGTTACTTTTACTTTGTAATCGTCAATCAAACACTGATAGGGTATACTTACTACATCAAGTGAAGGCATCAAAGGTTCTGTTATGCCGTTGCCCCTTGCACCTAGGGCTCCGCCACTCCAGCCCATGCCACGCATCATTCTGAAATTACATTCAAATTTATGTATAAACGCTTTTATTACTAGGATATTTGGTATTAATTGATATGCCTTTATTTTTTATTTTTTTCAAAATTTCGACCCTATGGGCTTTAGAAACATGTGCTGAATTCATGGTTTCTTTTTCAATATTATAAAGAGGTAAAGTTTGTAAGTTTGTGAGATTATTTGTTGGAAGTAATCTCTGGAACTACCAAACGAACTTGACAAAAAAATATTTTTGCATTTGATAGCTCAATTCTTGAGCAAGGGCTTTCATTCTCACATTCACCTGCAATAAATGAATTTTATTTATTTTATTTAAAACTTTTTTTTTTCAAGCAAACTATTTATTATTTAGAAAATAGCGTTGAGTCCAGCATTACTTTATGCAATTAAAATTTAGTCTTATTGCCTTAAAAATAAGATCCAATTCTCTTTCAATTTCAATCGGCGGTCAGTATGGCCAAATACGTAATTTTTGGAAAAAAAGTACCTATTTAGAAATTCAATTAAATCGATTTGGTAGTCTATTATGAACAAACTACTATCAGGACTTGCGCTTATTCTGTTACACCTTGTATAAATAGCCCCCCCCCTGCCCACCCCCCCTGTATAGTACTCACCTCATAGCCCTATCACTCTGTACGGGCACAGACATGGCTTCTATAAGCTGTTCCTTTCTGATCGTCTCCTCGCCGCGCCGACCACGCCTTGTCTCTTGGAAAGTGTTCTTAGAACCCTGGTTGATCTCGTTCAAAGGTGCTCTGCAAAGATAGTTTAGTATATAAAATACTTATAACATAACTTCACGCCTTGTTTCCCTGAATGGTTGAGCAGCGGTGTACCTGTAGTATACCCACATTTCATTATATGATTCTATAGTATTTTTATCTCACGTGGTAACCAAGTGTACAAATAAATAAATTTATAAAAAATAAAATGTGTTTAATTCAAGTAATAAGACTCATATACAGACATACATAAAGCATACAGACAGGATACAAGCACAGACAAAAACGAACACTCACAAGATAACAATATGTCTGCTGCAGCATTGCCGGACATAAGGACAATCCACTCGTTCGGCGATCATCGCCAGGACGGTGTCGGCGCTGCCCCGCACTCTGCGCACCAGAGACGCTCACCGCTTGCGCATCGTCGCGTGAAAGCACTAGGTGCGCGCCTCCGCGAACATGCCCGAAGCGCTGCAGTGGCGGGGCAGCTTTAACACCGCCCCGAACGCATTATTGAACTGGACGCGGAGGGCGCTGTATGCCGCATGAGTATACTTTGCCCATAGGCTGCACGTGTAGGATGTACAATAAGCTCTAAAGAGCGTTATTTTTACCTCCCTCAAACAACGCACAAACCTACGTGCTATCATATCAACTCTGACTGACAACGCCCTCGCTCCCGCTCAATGTCAGCGACGTCTTTTAGGTCAGCTGTAATTATGTGACCCAAGTACTTAAACTTTTCCACTTTCTCAAGCGGTGCATTATTTATACACACAGGCGGTACACTATTCACACTTCTAAGATTAGCACCAAACACCATGAATTGACTCTTCCCTGCATTATAATTCAGCCCATGGCTCGAAGCATTACTCTTCACAGGTCCTCATCAAGTCCTAAGACTGCAGACCGATGCGCTCAGCAGAACCATGTCATCATCCTCACGGCAACCAACATACTGGCTGCTGAGCCCAACGATCAGGACGTTCACATAGAGGTTGAAGAGCGCGAAAGAGGTCCCTGTCTCAAATACGCTGTAAATGTGTGTGTGAGCGCAGGAGCTCGGTACCGTCCGAGACAATAGCGAAGTCGGAAGTGTGTGTGTTATGTGCTGACGCTAATCGTCTTTACGCACACATTCACAGCGAGTTTGTACACTTGGTTACCGCAAGCGAAGCACGTGTCGCTTCGTGAGATAAAAAATACTGATATACTGATGTCTTAACTAACGAACGGTTTCGTTGGTCGTAATAGACATGTGGAATAATTACATTCATTTCCAAGAAGGTATTATAGTTCATAATTCTATCTTAAATAAAGTAAAAAAAACTGAAAATCTCTAAGTATTTATGGTTCATCATCGAGTGTTCGTATTGACGATGGTTGCCGAAGCGCATACTTTTATGGGAGATGAGAACGCCAATAATCGTACTTAAAAAAAAAACGTTCAAATTCACGACAATATCCCATCTCAGCGACAATACAAGATAAAAAAAATCAGCTGGTCCATATATTTTGACCGCGTAGGTATTGCACTTTTGTATGAAACTTCTGATTGTTTTTTTATATAACCGACGAAAAATTTCTGCGCTGGGGGTCTAGAATGATATACTGAATTCATGGTTACTTTGCGCACTGGTTAAAAACTTACCCTATATGTCAAAAACTTGTCAAACATGAGGGTAAAATGAAAGATCTTTTGATGACTAGAGACTGACAACGACATTTGAAGTCAGTTATGAATACTGGAATTTCCTCTTGTTTCCCGGGTATATTACACAAATTTTGTAACAACTGGCACCCCTATTGTGAATCTCGGAGAATAAACATATTACAACTTACTTGGCCAAATTTTGAATTTTAACACCCGCTTGAGATTTATCTCTGCTGTTCCTACGGCTACTACAAGCATTGCTGTAGGCGTCAGTCCAGGTGTAGTTTGGCCTGGCTTGATTCTGCGGTTTGACACTTTCTTCCTTCCTGAGGGGTGAAATTGGGGACAATTTTTATTTTAATAAAATTGGGGATTATTGTTTAAAGGTAAAACGGACACTCATCAGAGCCGAAGAAATCGAAGGAGCCGAAAGAATTGAATTTCAAAATCCTATGAAACCTCGGACGAATCGCCGGAAAAATTAGGAAGGCTTACTTGTATCCGGCGCGGATAAGTGTGCGTTTACCTTTACTCAGAGGTTTTTACAGGTGTGTTTTAATGAGAAAAGTGTGGTGTTGAGCAAAGTTTACAAAGTCAAATTAAATTAGGTAGCAAAACTGCAGACGTCATGGGATTCGATGTCCTTGTTTTTTGGTCAAAGACTGCTGCAGGCTTATCCACTCAGCCTATCGCAGTCCACTGCTGCACATAGGCCTCTCCCAGGCTGCGCCACAACACTCTATCCTCCGCCTTCCACATCCAGTCTGTCCGAGCCACCTTTTTAAAGTCGTCGGTCCATCTAGCTGGGGGGCGTTCCACACTACGTTTGCCTATACGTGGTCTCCACTCCAGGACTCGTCTGCTCCACCGTCCATCGGTCCTTAGACAAACATGGCCAGCCCACTGCCACTTCAGCTTGCTCACTCTACAAGCTATGTGGGTGACTCCAGTTCTTTTCCGGATAATTTCATACCTGATTTTATCCTTCAAAGAAACTCCGAGCATAGCTCGCTCCATAGCGCGCTGAGCGACCTTCAATTTATGGACCAAACCAACTGTCAGTTTCCACGTTTTGGCATCGTATGTCATCACGGGCAGGACGCACTGGTTGAAGACCTTAATCTTCAAGCATTGCGGAATAGGCGACGAAAAGACTTGACGTAGTTTCCCAAACGCTGCCCAACCCAACCGGATTCTCCTGTCGACTTCTTTCTCAAAGTTATGTCTACCGAGCTGGATGACTTGCACTAGGTAAACATACTCTTTCACAACTTCGAGAAGCGACCCTTCGATGTGGATTGGATTCGGCAAGACGTGAGAATTGTACATGACTTTCGTCTTGTCCAAATTCATGCCGAGGCCAACCCGCCCAGAGGCTCCGTTTAGGCTGTGCAGCATCTGGTCTAACTGTTCCAGTGTCTCTGCCATTATGATGATGTCATCGGCAAACCGAAGGTGTGACATTTATTCGTGATAATATTGATACCCTGTCCAGTCCAGGCCAACGTCTTAAAGATGTCCTCCAACGCATTAGTGAACAGTTTTGGGGATATATCATCTCCCTGTCGCACCCCTCTGAGCAGTTGAATGGGGCTTGTTTCCATATCCTGGATCTGGACAGTCATCGTAGCAGCGTCATACAAACATCTCAACACCTCGATATAGCACCAGACATTTCGACATCGTTGCAGAGAGGCCAGAACTGCCCATATTTCGATGGAGTCGAAGGCTTTCTCGTAGTCCACAAATGCCATACGCAGCGGTTGGTTTTACTCTTCAGTCTTCTTCTGTACGTAATTTTCTGTGTAATTTGTCGAACAGTACGGTTCTGGTCTACGATACTGAAGCCTTTTCGAAAACCGGCTTCTTCTGCCGGCTGTAACTCGTCAAGTCTTCTGGCGAGACGATTCGTAATGACCCTCAAGAACGGCTTGTAGACGTGGCTCAGAAGTGAGATGGGACTATAGTTATTCAGCAAGGTTTTGTCACCTTTTCTGAAGAACAAAACCACCACACCTCTGGTCCACGCCTCGAGCGTTGTACCCTCTTTGATGACGGAGTTGAAGAGACTCGCTAGCTCTCTTAGGACTGGAGCCCCGCCCGCTTTAAGGAGCTCTGTCGTTATTCCGTCATCACCCGGTGCCTTGTTGTTCTTAAGCTGCTCGAAAGCAGCCCTAATCTCGCACTGGTCGACATCTGGGTTGTCCTCCGTGTAGTGGCGCGTTAATTCGGCTCGGTGGTCATGTGCACTATGTTTCGCTGGTTTTGCTGTCCGCGTTGAGATGGTAGTGCCCGTAAAAACCCTCGAGTTCCTCGAGTACATCGTACTTTGAAGTCATGAACCACCAGACCTCTACAACCAGAACAGTGGATGAGGACGGCTTTAGTCTGATTGGGGGCAAGAGGGGTCCCACTCACACTCCCGCAAGTGAGGATGTCCGCGCTGCAGTGCCCACCAAGCTCCTGTACATTTCCCGGTTGGACCCACAGACGCCGGGAGATAAGCTCCTTCAATCCATCATCAGGAGGAGCCAAAGTCAAATCGGTGCCGGGGAACAGAAGTCGCTGAAGATGTCGCGGTTGGAGTAAATTTTAAGTCCTACATGCTCCAGGTTTTCGCGATGCAGAAGGCTGTCTTCCTTAGCCCAGAATACTGGCCGGCAGGAGTTGTGTACTGACGTTACAGGGACCACGATCGAAACGAAGCTCCCAAGTGTAGTATTGTTTTTTTTTTATATTTTTGTACTTATTGTGTAATTTGTTAGTCTTGATGGTATTTTATGGGTATTTGTTGCCTGAATTAAATGATTTCATGATTATTATGACCTTGTGTGCAAATTAAAGTTGTAATAGACAATATACCTTGCTTTTAATTTGGCTTTCTTCTGCTTCTTATGTTTCTTTTTACTTCTTAAGCTAAATAAAAAAAAAAACATAAAATATTTTTTTAAACATAAGAAAATCGATAAAAAGTAAACCCATTTTTTAAGCAATTTAGAAGAAAAACATGAAAAGGTAACTATTTTAAACTTTATAATTTGTTTCAAAGCATTCCATATTTGACGGCAGTGTTGCCATACCTTTGATTTAAGTTAATAACTTTTTCTAATTTAATGTTCTCCGACCCCGCTAATTGTAAAGCTTTTTGTAAATTAACTTTCTTCTTCTTGCGTACGCTAGTAAAAAAAATAAAAACAATCATTAAAATAAAAATAAAACATGATTAAAATTAAAAAAACGGAACTCTACAAGTATTTTGATATCAAATTATTGTATTTCACATAAACTTGCAAGGGCACTTATGAAACGTCAGAAGCTAGGTGTACGGTTCCAATTGGTCGTTACTCCTACACAAGTACACACTGATCAAATAAAACTTACACCATACGAAAAGTGAAAGAAACCTAAAAAGCCATTATAGTCCGTATTTTCAGTGCGTTAAGGTTGACCATATTGCTAGTGTGAAAACGCGCTTACACTGCCGGCGATTAACGAGAAGCGGGTAGAGTTAGCAACTAAAACCGTGTTGGCGAGAATTGAGTAGGGAGTGCGCGGTGGCGACGAGCGTTTACTCACTGGTATGCATATGTAAGAAATACTGGAGACGAGACATGTAGAACTTTGTGTTGATGCTACGCTATGACGTCATACGTCAGTGCTACGTGCTACGCCATGACGTCAGTGCTACGCTGTAGTTGCAGAAGTCCGAATTGAGGGATCACTGCGAATACACGTGTCATTTTTGTTGATATCCTACTGGTGGTTAGGCCGAAGGCGATCAAAGTGACGCATGAAAGTTAGGATGCGGCCTGATGCCTAATCAGCCTATAATTTTCCCACAGCTGGGACACAATCCGAGGGAGTGGGCCGTAATCCACCACGCAGGCCCAGTGCGGGTTGGTAGATGTCACATGTCTTCGAATTTTGGCTCGAGGACATGCCGGTTTCCTCACGATGTTTTCTTTCACCGTTTTGAGAGTATTGTTGACGAAATAATTTTGCCAAAGAAAAGCGCGAAGCTACAACTTACAATTCGTAAGCACCGACAGTTTGTGAAAATATACGTGATTTAAAGGTTTAGGTACCTACTTAATGGCTTATTACCAGAGATCGGAATTAGGTGGAGTTATTTATGTACTTGCATCGAAATGTTGATATTACTAAGGATCTTCCCGGGATTTCTAATAGACAATCCCGTGTGACCAACAATATTACAAATAAATAATAATAAAAACCTCAGAGATAGATAAGACAAATAAAACAAAGATAATTAACATACAATTTTAATTAGTATTAAATTCACAATACAAATTGTGCAAGTGCGCATTGGAATGTTGCAACTTCAGACATTCGATGTCGTTGATGTAAATTTGGCAACGTCGCGCGTGCAGTGGTTTAAATTGTGTAAAAGTAAATAACTATTTATTTAATAGATCACGGGATTTTTCTGCTCTTCTGAAAATTAATCCTGGGATTTGGGGTATATCCACTTTATTCTTTCGTTGTATGAAATCATTGTAAGTACATAAATAACTCTACCTAATTCCGACCTCTGCATACACTACGCGGTATTCAGGGGTCCTACAATCCGGATGGTGTTTAAAGAGAAAGGGCTGAAAGAGTCCCTAAATATCATAACATCATGCCTTGTTTCCCCGAAAGGTTAGGTGGAGGAGTACCTATAGTACAACCACATTTTGACAGTTATGTTTAAGTCCCATGTAATAGGGAGCGACCCTAGTACCATCAACCAGGCACAAATCCAGATTCCAGGCTGCTACTGAGAAATTCCAGATAGAAAAACCCAATAACACTTTGCCTGACCTGGGAATCGAACCGAGGACCTCATGTTCAGCAGTAGCGCATACGACCGCTAGACCAACGAGGCAGTCCTTATATATCAAGTTATGTAATAGGAGTTTTAATCTTACCGCTGTGCTGGTTCAGGAGTGTACACCTTAGGCGCACTTTCCAGTGGTTTAATAAAACTTCCTTCCCTGTAAAAAGTTAAAAAGATTTTTAAACAGGTCA
The DNA here is from genome assembly GCA_949091785.1 of Polymixis lichenea. NCBI lineage: Eukaryota > Metazoa > Arthropoda > Insecta > Lepidoptera > Noctuidae > Polymixis > Polymixis lichenea. The sequence continues at coordinate 8,922,351 of OX420958.1, read as the reverse complement.
GCCAGTTCGACGACTGACTGATAAAATCGCTATACATAAGAATTTAATCATTTTTTTATTGCACACAACTTTAAAACATTCGCAATCGACATTAATACATTCGCATTTTTTAGCATATTCTTAATAGAAGTAAAGGACTTCAATCCTATTGGCCTCGCCTTGGTCCACCATTTTGTTTTATTTTTTTCAAAATGGCGTCGCACTATAATACCTATGTATATAAGGTGTATCTATTCATACACGAAATATCTGAAGGGGTCATTGTACTCGTCATTATGAACAACTTTTACTACCGGACCAAACCTGAAATCGCGAAAAAATATCAGCTGTTCCCTACATTTTGACGAGATATGCGAACATAAATGTAGGGAACAGCTGATATTTTTTTCGCGATTTCAGGTTTGGGCCCATAGTAAAAGTTGTTCATAATGATGAGTACAATGACCCTTTCAGATATTTCGTGTATGAATAGATACACCTTATATAGATAGAGGACATACACAGGAACAAAAATTTAATTTGACATGATATCTTAGAAGTATCACATTGCCGAGATAAATAGAGTTAAAGATAGCTTTAATCAATCAATCAATTTATTAATTAAAATAACCACGACTCATTTGTTAGTAAAAAAACGTATCCTATGTCAGTAATTAAGAATACATCCAAAAAAACAAATTCCTGTACAACATACACAGCGGCAATACTGTCAAACACATCACCGCGGCTGCAACATTCCACGGGAAATGGCGCAGCAGCGATTTACGTACGGGCAGTCCAGTCTGCTCGAAATTAGAGACAAGATACTGCTGTTGCTGCCCCACACCCCACGCACCAGTGATGCACAGCGCTTACGCATCGTGGCAAAGAAACCATCCAGATGTGCGTCCGCGAACATCCCTGATGCGCTGCAGTAGTAGGGCAGCCCCAACAGCACCCTGAACGCATTGTTGTACTGCACGCGGAGGGCACTGTACGATTTCTGAGTATATCTAGCCCACAGGCTGCTCGTGTAAAACGTAGTGCAGTACGCTCTGAAAAGAGTAATTTTAACACTTACTGAACAACGAGCAAACCTGCCAGCTAGCATGTTCGCTCTAACCGACAAGGCCCTCAAATAGCCAAATATTTTCATCTCATATAAGCATTAATTAACGCTAAACACACTGCGTAGGTCGTCAGAGCGATCTACGCAGTGTGTGCCTTTTTAGAGGAAATATTCAGGTTATCTGATGGTAATTTGATGCCCCCCCCCCCACCGATAGGTTTTAACGAACAACGTCATTTTGAAATATGTATAATCAAAATGGCGAACCGGGACGAGGCCAGTCTCAAGTTCGATCCCCTTTGTACTGAAAATTGAACGCCTTGTCATGGATGATATAGCCTATGAAGATAATAATGTATCCTACTAATCCTACTAATAGTATAAATGTGAAAGTTTGTGAAGAAGGATGGTCTCAATCACGTAAAATTTGGCACAAAGATCGTTTATAACCTGAATTAAAACATAGGATACTTTATATCCCCTTAGTACGTTCCCATGGGATCAGTTACGACCTCAAAAGCTCGAAAGCTAGTCACTAATAAACTTTGAACAAAAATACCTTGCCTGAAATAAATAACTATTTTATATACAGTCAGGTCAAAAACAGTATGAGTATATGAAAAACACGAACTACCACCATACATTTTGCAAATGTTTAATTTGTCCCATTTGGGCGCCAATGTTATTACGTCATCAATTCTTGCTTAACAGAGAGCATCGCACTAGGACAGATAAGCCATTTAACGAGCACAATTGCAGATACCTCTATAGCTATTCGCAACCCTTCGACAGGCTTCCGAATCGAAAAACGTACATTTTCGGTTTCTGATTTGCCAAGTCACCGACATCAAATGGCTGTCGGAAGAATGGCTTGACGAAAATGGCGAATTACATTGCATGCTGTATTTTATAACCATAACTGCGTTTTAGCACGTTTTCAGAAATGCCAGGTGAGTTGCTATGCAAATGGCATCCTTGTGCTTTCGTTGGACCTTAATTCTCTTTTTTAAGATTGGTAATTGAATGAAACTTGTAGTTTGTTTTTGTGGTCAAGCTATATCGCGGTCGTCCACTAGATTTAAACTGTCAAAATTTTCTAGTTTCGTATTTGTGAACTGGGGGGCTACTCTCTAACTCCGTCAACGAAAATACAGGCCCGTCCAAAAATAGTTTGAAACTTCAAAGTGACTCCTACAGCTGATTAATTAACTTTTTGGACGGGTAAAACCATATAGGGAGTAGGGGCAACTGTCAAATCGTGTAGTAATTCATTCTTAGTTTGGGGCCCAAACTAATCATAGGTCCGTAAGTGATACGGAGTAGGAAACGCCCGTAACTTCGACCGAGATTACGGATTTCGTGCTTAGAGGGTAGGCCCCCAGCGTTTAGAGGACTCTTCTGATCACACTGACAGATGTTCGGTACGGCACGGAACCGTAGGTATCGAATGTATGTTCGATAATTCGATATGCTATACAATACCGGCAATTGGGACCGGAATTACGTTTAAAGACACATATACACCGTGAAATTTAAATGGTTGTTTTCCCGCGGCAGAACAACTTGCCATAAGGAGTACTTTCGAAGCATAGAGTAAAAGTAATAAAATAAAGTTTTTTTTTGTTTTAAAATTATTAAAAAAATATTCATCAACTCGATAAAACACTACGAGGTCATTTGTAGGTACTACTGGAATCGCACTCACCGCCGACAAAGGTAACAGCGATGCATAAATGTTCAAAGCAAAATAAACTCTCGCATTTGGTGATTTTTCACAATGGTTAATCTGCCATTTTTTTGTTTCTAATATTTTATTTGTTTATAAAACGATTGTGTTACCAAGACTAAAGCATTTCGCTGCGGGAAAACAACCGTTAAAATTTCACGGTGTATACATAATCCTTACGTACTCCTTTAGCCTCTTGTATTATCATGATACATCTCACGCCGATGCGAGTACTACGCACCTGGCCTATCTGTAGAACATCACCAATAAGGTCACTATATGTCCTCCTAGCTCGTCCCCTTCCGGCGTTACCATTCACATCTGCCTTGTAAACCATAACCACAGTATTGACGTCAAACCTACTGGTCAACCATCTAGGTATTATTATATTAAATTACACATAACCACTTACCTCGATTTTTAGCTTTTAGTTAAAACCGTTTAACTTAAAAAATAAATTATACTTATTTTATTTTCAAGTTTTTAGTTTTTATTTCGTTACTTAATTTTTCTCATTACTTTTTATTCTTTTTTAATTAAATTTTATTGTTAGCAAAACTAAAGGTGTGCACCAAAAACATCAGATCAATCTGCCAACAGGAATGGGGTAAAATTTCAAGTACTAAATTTGACTCAAACAAAAAACAACAACAACAAACAGGACGAGCTAAATAAAACCGTACAAAAGCGGCCAACACTGAGCTTCCCTCATAAAAAAGCGGCCAACACTGAGCTTACCTCATAAAAAAGCGGCCAACTACGAGTGGAATTCGCACACGAATGTTTCCGAACCACCACGATAATATTTAACACTATGTATTTCTTTAACACGTTTCGTATATAACCCCGCCTTACCCCCTTTAATCACACACGCACACACGCATAACATCACGCTTTGTTTCCCGAAGGGTTACCTATAGTACACCCACCCACACTGCACCAGTTATTCTTAAGTCCCATGTAATACGGGGGAGCCTATTGCTATAGAGAAATTCCAGATAGAAAGACCCAGTAACGCTTTGCCAGGCCTAGGAATCGAACCCAGGACCTTGTGCTCAACAGAAGCGCTTGCGACCAACTATACCAACAAGACAGTCACTCCCTACAATTTTAATTTTTAACTTTACTTTTTTATTATTTGTTGCTACCGTCAACAGTAGCATCTTTACTTCCCATGAGCAACTTTACAACTGAATTAAAATATCTCTTGGATACTAAAAGTTTGTTACAATTAGTAGATTATTCTACTTCTGTATCGCTTCAATATTAGTTTGAGTTTTAGTTATCGAGAGAAATTTAAGTACAGTTCTCATTGGTAAAGTTGCTCATGGAAAGTAAAGATGCCACAGCTGAGCTGACCGTATAACGGCCATTGTAATACATACTCTATGTTCCAAGTGTCTAACTATTACGGTTCAAAAGATTTTCTGTGACTGACAGATGGACGGACAGCAGAACCTTAGTGAAATAGAAATCATTAACTTACCTAATTCCAGTTGTTGCATTAACTTTGAAAGAAATAGCTCTATGTATGATGAATTTCACACAACTTAATAGACAAGAATTTTGAATGTGTATCTCTTGGAATTCCTTGCCATACTTGGACACAACGTAAGTGGACGGACACCAGCTGAAGCGAATCCTATAGAAATGTAGCTCAGCATGACTATTTGGTACAAATACTAATATATGTCTGGCCTCGTCAAATAAAAATGCATGGATGGTAATTACAGTGTCCGAAATGAACTTAGAGGGTAGTGCTTTAACGGCGAGATACTCATTGTCTATTTTTAGTCTTTCTTGTAACATGCGTATTCGAACGTTTGTGAAGTTTTCATTGACATACGGTTTAAATCTTGGGATCATGGGCATTGTAAACTGAGGTTTTGACTTTGCAGGCTCTGGTTTTGCGGCATCCTGTTTTGAAGCCTCTGGTTTAGCCGCTTCTGGTTTTGAGGCCTCCAGGGCCTCCTTAGGGGTCTTTGAGACCGCTGGATTCCTGCCACAAAAATAGTGGGTTAGTTTACCATAGAGAGTTTATTTGTGTGTCATAATGATTATTACTTTGCATACCTACTATTGTATAGAATCTAGTTTATGTAACTAAAAAGACAGCTGTGCTGCTGGGGAGTTTACTGCGACACTTCTTCTTCCCAGCTAAAGCACTAGGAAGTGGTGCAGGGCGGCATTAGGGAACTGATGATGCTGATTGTCAGCCTAATTTGAAGAAATGACTTTGGATTTTGATTTTAGAAAAAGAACAATGTGCTGGATGAAACAATGCAATGATACTTACATTATCTGGTTTGAACTGACAGCAGTGACAAGCGGTTTATTTTTTGGTAATTTTTTAAACAGCAAGTACCTGTAATTGAACAACACTGAAACTAAACCATAATTAACGCCAAAAAAGCAAAAACCTGCCCATGGCACCAAGCGGCAATCTGTCAAGTAGTCGTGACCGTGGCATGCTGGGCACATTTTGGGTTGTCATCTACATATATGTCGTGGCCATATTGTAGATTTGCTCACTTCATGAAACGCTCGAGAATTTTATGAAATGGTCGCAATTTCATAAAATTCTCGCCTTCTTCTGGTTCTTATATTACAGAAGAAGACGGTCGAGGTCAGGTTGACGAAGCCCCACTGGGTGGGGCTTCTATTTATGTCTGCAGGGTTTAAAGGAACCTAACCAAACCAAACCTCGGGGTGCCTCTGACGTCGACTGTCCGAGAAAAAATTCTCGAGCATTTCACGAAGTGAACAAATCTACAATATGGCCACAACATACACATGATTGTGGCGGTCAAAAGGTTAAAAACTGACTACTAAACTATCAAAGATTGTTTTATAACACAACATAACAATTACGTGTATTACCCGGAGGGCTAAGGGTAGGTATACCTATAGTGCACCCACCTATCACCAGTTATGTTTTACTCCCATGTGAAGGGAGCCTATTTCCATCAACCGGGCAAAAATCCAGACACCGGGATGCTACTGAGAATTTCCAGATGGAAGAACATAATAATGCTTTGCCCGACCCAGGAATTGAACCCAGGTACCTCATACTCAGCAGTAGTGCTTGCGTCCACTAGACCAACGAGGCGACCAGCGACTTCATAGAGTATGTGGCATTAGTGATAGTAATTTTATATTGGTTGAAAATCAAAATAAAATTAGTTTTTGTTAAAATACGCGCGGTGAATTAGCTGCTCCAGTAGAGGGGAACCCATAAATAGAGCATATCAAAGTTGTAAAAAAACTTTAAAAAAAATATAATTCCATACCACACCAAAAAATAAAATTGTCAGCTGCATGGAAGTGGGGGGAGTGTATGTCAACCTCCTAATTAAAATGTTTGTTGCGATGGCACATCAGGTCTAAATTCGAAACTATGGGGACAAAGTGCTATATGGAACCATGACCTCAATTTTGAAGGAAAATAATACAGCATTTTTTGTTTTTTAATAAAGTTTCTGCCTGAACCGCAAATCGACAAACAAAAGACTTATGCTCCAATTTTATTGTGAAAATAAGCGTAAAACGAAACTCCTTCGCTCTAACATTTATAATAACATTGAAAAATGTGTCTGTGACGTTATTCGGACGAAAGAAACGTAAATAACAAAGGATAAAGTGAGGAATTAAGGTAAACACTAAAAAACACACAATTTTACCTTACGGGAAAATAACACTATTATTTACTATTTACCTGACAAGTGACAACTGTTAATCAGGTAATCACCATAGACAATTCCGAAATTGAAACCAAGGCTTTTAACCGCATTTGTAATGGTAGAAGTAATTTTTTTACTTGTTAACCTCTTACTTAATTGTAAAGTTTATTAAACAGTACTTGTCAAATAACTTTACAAATATGTCACTTATTTACAAAATTGTCGGATTGTAACGTTTATTAAACAGGGCCGACTATTAATAGTCGAGTTCTTCAAAGTTTCGCTAAAAACGGACACATCTAACGGATAAACAGAACTCCAATAAAAATAAAACCAAAGAAAAGAAGCTAGCACATTGGGTTCTATGTTCACAAAATTAATAAATTAATTTGAATTTGTTATTGAAGACGGCCGATTCACGTGTCTGAATACCTGCTACAAAATTCTAGAAAACTGTTACAGGTAGCTAAAGAATTTGGGAAATAAAAATTGGTCTTTTTGTTAGTCTAAATTAGAAGATCTGTTCAGTTTTTGTTAACTGATCTGAAAAAGAACAAGACTCTAAATAAGGCCGCGTTCCAAATTAGAAAAATAGCGCTCCTATCATTAATTTGCGTCCCGATAAAACATTTCATGATCATGACAGCTGAGAGCTGTCATTGTTATCAATAATACGGAAAGCCCGTCAACGCGCTAACAGTGCTCACTCAATGTTGTAACCTATTTACACCATAAAAAACTTGTATACACCACACATTTCGTCTTCTTATTTGGTTAGGTGGTAACTCTATCCAGCATTCCAGAAGCACTATCCTTACTAATATTATAAACGCGAAAGTAACAAACATCTATACATACAAGATGTTTGTTACTTTTTCACGCAAAAACTACTGAATGGATTCGGATGATTAGATACTTTTTATCACAATGGTTCACAATGGGCCACATAAGGAAGAAGGCTTAAAGTCACCCAAAGGGCAATGGAGAGGGCTATGCTTGGAGTTTCCCTGCATGATCGAATCAGGAATGAAGAGACCCACAGAAGAACCAAGGTAACTGACATAGGCCGAAGAGTTGCCAAACTTAAGTGGCAGTAGGCGAGGCACATTGCTCGCAGAACAGATGGCCGATGGGGCCGAAAAGTTTTGGAGTGACGACCGCGTACCGGAAGACGTAAAGTTGGAAGGCCTCCCGCAAGGTGGACCGATGACCTTGTGAGGGCTGCAGGAGTCCGCTGGATGCGGGAAGCACAGAACCGATAGCAGTGTCATTGTCGTTATCAATTTTTGATGAATTTTGTAGTTATTTTTTTCGTGTTTTTTTTTTTGTACGATAATTTTTCCCAGAATATAATAATTTCGATGTGGGAAACCGATAATTTACACTTTTGGAGTTGGCAACACTGCTCTGTAATGTTTTGAACTTTTAAAGGTAAGTATTTGACTATTTGCTGAAAATTAGTCATCCCCCAAATTCAGGGGTTTTTTAAAGATATGGAGAATTGGGGGACAATATTTTCGGGGGGATTTTTATCAACACAACTGTATTGTACGCATGCGCGGTCCGAGGGGAGGGGTCCTATGGGTCATGACCCCCCCCCAAAGCCGTAAACGTAAAGCTTATAAAGTTATAATAGTCATTTTTCGAATATGTAATAAATTTTCTTATTAATATGTCTTTGTCTGTGCCCCAAAGTCTTTGGCTGCGATCGCGCCTGCTTGTACGGCACTAGGAATTTTGTCGTTGCCTTTTTCTAACGCAGTTGTGGAAAGAGCCTTCTCTCACGTAGCTATTATTAAAGACAAACTTCGAAACAGATTGGCATTCACACTGCCAAATCCATCTTGCGAATAAGGCCACTTTCCGAATTAGAAAAATAGCGCTGTGAGCGCTCACATCAATAATTTGCGTTCCGAGTTAGATATCGCAATTAATGCGATTATGACAGCTAAGAACTGTCATTTTTGTCATCAATACGGAACGCTCGTGAACGCGCTAACAGTGCTCACTCAATGATCTTCCTGTGCGAGTCACAATAAATACTTTTTCTTTCTTTCTTTCTTTCTTTCAATGTTAAAACCTATTTACACCATATAAAACTTGTATAGACCACAAATTTCATCTTCTTATTTGATTATGTGACGATTCTAGCCAGAATCACTATTTATAAGTTAGCTAAAACTCTGATACGGATCAGAACATAACAGCACAAGTGTCATTTTTGACAGCGCTCACGGTGATATTAGTATAACGCATGGTCGGTGTTATCGCAAGATGGCGCATGTCATGACGTCATCTATGACGATTCACGGGACATCGTTATCGCGCTCACACCAATTCGGAACGGGTGTGAGCACGCTCAAATCGATATTATCGTATCTCGGAACGTAGCCAAAGGTATACATTGCTAGAAGGATGTGTTCAAACCCAGTTCAAAGATGCTAAACAGATTTAACTCAGAAAAAATGTACGGAACTGCAAACGACGCTGGTGAAGAGGCTGATTTCGTCATGGATGCTATTGCTGAAATTGTATAAAATTGTATCTTTGATAAAAAAAAATGCCATTTGTGGGGTTTTTTTTTCAAATCTTGAATTTTGGGGGGATTTCGTGGAAGGTTTGGAGAGAACGCGAGGCGGTCATCTGGCAACTCTGGCTGAACAGTAGTCTGTGATTCGATTAGCTGTGAAAAATGTCGAACACAAACAGAACATTAGGTAATTTCGCGGAAAATAACATAAAAGGTGACTTTAACGCGAACTGGGATGTTGAAAAATACAGAGAAGAACACGAATGCGAAGAACATTGGCAGCTACGCAAAGCTTTTATGGAAAAATGGAAGAGTAATTTCCCCGAAGAAAGATTGATTTGTTTGGCCCGTGTTTACACAAATATTGAGTTTATGGGCTGTAGATATCCTGCGCCGGTTATGCAACAGATAGCTCAACTATCTTTTGAGGTAAACATAACACACAAACAATAATATGTATTAGAATGACAACCTAACCTCAAAATATTGTTTATGTTTTGCCTGCAATTCTGAGGCATCTCGCTCGTAATTGATTTTAGATGTAGCTTGTTGCCCTTCACTCGGTGGAACGCAGAGTAAAAAGGCTCATAGGCGACGAAACGTTGGTGGCTAAGCTTCACAGCTTGGCTCAGCGGCGTAATGTTGCTTGCCTGTCGGTCTTCTATAGACTGTACTTCGGAGTGTGTGCGCAGGAGCTCCACGACCTGATCCCACCATCACCCTTTTACTACCGGTTTACCAGACGTACTGCAGGGTACCATCTGCACTTGGTAGATATGCCGACCAGTCATACTCAGTGCTACTCCTCCACATTTATTATGCGCACAGCCAAAGTGTGGAACTCTCTGCCTGCGTCTGTGTTCCCTTCCATATTTAAAATGCCTGTTCACTCTTCTTTTGAAGGTAGATGGGTACCTTCAAAACTAGAGTGAACAGGCTTTTTCTGTGCACGCTCAATCTATCATAGACCTCATCAATCGCTTTCAATCTGGCATGATTGAGGTCAAGGGCTGGCCCATTAAGTAATAAAAAATAGTATAAAAAGACACATTTTAAAAACCAAACTAAAAAAATAGATAATAATTTAATTCTTTTAAAAACATGGGGTGCTTTTTGAGGTATTTTACAATCAATTAATATCAAGCACACCACGCTTTTAATGGGATTAAATTATTTTAATTTTTTTTAGTTTGGTTTTTATAGTGTTTTTTTAGTTTATTAAACTATTATTTACTTTCTATTTTTTTTGTTCTGCTAACTACAAAAGCGATTTTTTTTTTTAAATTATTGAATCATCATCGGTCCTCTATAAGTCTACAAAGTTTAAATGAAATCTGACCGTTTGAAGTGGGTGAAAATCAAGTCCAAAGGAGTCGGTTACAAACAAACAAACAAACATACAGGTGAAGCTAATAAAAGTGTGTTAAAAAAAGTATGTACTTTCGAGTATTGTCTGTATCTTGCTACTCATACCTTTAGCATTGACTATTTTTATGATGACATATTATACATCTTTAATTCTATACATCCTAATCAACCTATAATGTTCCCACTGCTGGGATACAAGCCTCCTCTCGGTAAGAGGGAGTGGTGGTGGATCTAAGCGGGCTCAGTGCGGGATGGTAGATGTCACATGTGTTCCTATCGGTCATTCTAGGACATGCCGGTTTCCTAGCGAAGTTTCCCTTCTCTGTTTTGAGAGCAGTCTAGAAAACAAGTAAAGCACCCGTCTGGGTTCGAATCTCTCAAAATCAAAATCAAAATCAAAATATTTTATTTTACATAAACCTGCAAGGGCACTTATGAAACGTCAGAAGCTAGGTGCACGGTTCCAATTTGTCGCTTCCTATGGAGAAGAGCCGGCAAGAAACTCCACGGTTACTCTTTTAAAAATAATTGGGTTTTACAATGTTTTCAAATTACAGTGATAATAGGTATGGGAGGACAGTGCAGGCCTGTCAATAAGTACCAAGTACTTAGAGGAATGAAAATAAAGAATAGAAAATCGTCTATAAATCTAGTCTGTAAGGCCTGCAATGTTCTCCCATTCACAATATGTTAAAGAATCTACATTAGTAAGATCAACCTATTTAAACAAAGTGACATGATTTTCATGAGAATCACTAATAAATAGTTGATATTTGAAGCGATGTATAATGTCAAAAATGACGAGAATATGTCAGAAAGTGTAAAAAATAAAAAATAATAAAAATTAACATTCTAATTTGGAAGCAGTTAATAGACTCTCACAAAGTTATGCTGTTAATGAGGTACCAGGGAAGCCACATGTTCAGAAGGAATTAATGCCAAACTTCCCTGTCTTCAACGTAGTCTTTTATCTTATAATATGCTTTTTTGATAAGGACACGTTTGATGTGAGTTTTAAACTTTCCATCGCTAAGTTCTGTAACCGACTTTGGCAACTTGTTATAGAAGCGGATACTGTTTATTAGAAATGACTTGCTAGTTTTAGTTAATCTAAATTTTGGAATCACAATTTCATCTTTACTACGTGTATTTAGATTATGGAAGTCGCATCTTTTTTTGAAAAGACCTAAGTTTTTGCGAACATACAAGATATTATCTAGGATATAAAGAGAAGGCAGAGTTAGTATATCAATTTCATTGAATTTGTTTCTAAGAGACTCGCGAGGCCCCATTTTATAGATTGCGCGGATTGCCCTCTTTTGTAAAATAAAAACTGAATCTACGTCAGCTGCCGATCCCCACAGCAGAACGCCATAAGACATAATACTGTGAAAATAAGCAAAGTATACTAACCTAGCTGTGGCTACATCAGTCAACTGCCTTATTTTTCTTACTGCGTAAGCAGCTGAGCTTAATCTCTTGTAAGTCTTGGTCATTACCACTGAGTCACCACTGCTCTCTTAACTCATACATTCTTTAACCTTTTACTCGCTTACGTCGGATTAATCCGACAAATATCTTCGGGTCTATTTCGCCAGGGTCGTATACAGGGTAAATTTTTAACCAGTGCGCAGACTGTAACCATGAATTCTGCATATCTTGTATTTTTCGTTTGTTATACAAAAAGAAAATTAGCTGTTTCATAGAAAAGTGCAATATCTACGCGGTCAAAATGTATGGAACAGCTGATTTTTTTTTGTATAACTGCCGGGTCTAGAATTATATGCTTAATTCATGGTTACAGTTAGCGCACTAGTTAAAAATTTACCCGTATTTACGACCAAAATACCACAGCTCGTTTAATCTGTTGTAAATAGCTCTTTGTTGTAGGTATTTATTTTTCGATTCACTGAACAACAACAGCAATATATGAAGTCGAGCGGTAAAAAGGTTAAAAATAAATAAATGGACGGGTGGCCATTTTTACATATCGAGACCCCTCCACGCTTCGGAAAGCATGTTTAGCCGTTGGTTCTGGCTGTCATTTGTTGATCTTTGACGTGGACAGTCATTATGTCGTCAGAAGGCCAAAAGTCTGACAACCAGTCTTACCAAGAGGTATCGTGTTACTCAGTAACTGGGTTGTAGAGGTCAGATATCCGGTAACACTGGAAGCCGAACCCAACATAATTGGGAAAATGGTAGGCAGATGATGTTTCCTTAAAAATAAACAAAATTGATGTCTGTTTGTTATGTCAAAATATCGGCTTGGACAGTGGGTCGTCTTAGGGGCTTTTTACTAAACATATATGAAAATACTAGCTTTTATCAGCGGCTTCGCCCGCGTGGAGGTTGAAAATTATCGTACGGGAACTTAGTACCGGGATAAAAGTATCCAATGTGTTATTCCAGGTTACAAACGACCTGTCTGCCAAATTTCATTTAAATCCGTTCAGCCGTTTTTGCGTGAAAGAGTAACAAATATCCATACATCTATACTCCAAACTTTCGCATTTATAATATTAGCTATAAAATTGGATTTTCAACGCAGTGCTTAGCGCCGAGAGTCGAAAATCGAACAGTCAAACACACTGTTCGATTTTCGATGCGCTGAGATGCACTCTGTTGAGTTCTAAACGCCGAGAGCTGAAAATCCAGTGAAAATATCTTGCCGCTATTTTATTATGTCCGTGTCAATGTCGACTTATTTGAAATAAATCCTTTGACTTTGACTTTAAAAACTACAGACTATGTTATCAACAACACTACAACTGTTCCCTGTGTACTTCAAAAACAAACCTATTATGCCTTAAGCTGAGACCGTTGAGTGGGTGGGGATGAAATCTAAATTATTTGAGACCTGTAACAGAAGACCTCCGAGGTCTTCTGTTACAAGTATCGCCATACTTAAAAGGAGGCCTCTACAACTCATTTGTCAAACCCGTTGATTATGAAATAAAAAACTCATTATTATAAAACTTATTATTGAACTGTTAACTTCCAGGTTGGCCAAAAATATAAAGACAAGAAGAAAACGAAACTGCAAAGAACATTTGTCTCTGCATCAACGGCTGCAGAGGACAGAGCTCGAGGAGTCAGGCGCGTTGGAGGTGAAATTGTTAGCGATGACAAACCAAAGTCTGCCCGTATTTCATTCATACCCCAAGGTCAAACACCGGAACAGGAAACTGAAAAAAAGGACATTTCCGATGCAGAGTGTAACAAAAATGAGGCATCGGACGAAGATACTGAAATGGAAGGCAATTCAAAGACCGTAGACCAAGAGATGTCTACGATTGAAAGGAGAAACACAGATCTGATGAATGCAGATGATTATATAAAAGAAATGTCAAATATAAAATGTTTGGATGTTAGATTGTTTAGAGACACTATGTTTCGGTCTTCTTTTGGCCGTATGGTGCTGTTGATACGACCGTGGGCAAGGAAACTGTGGAATATACAAAGTGAGTCTGAGATAGTTATATTTTATCTTCGTTTGTCTAGTGTCTTATTATTATTAATCATAGTAATATTATTATCATTATCTTCTTAACTCTTGCTATGGTTGGTATGTGGATGGGTCTAGGCTTGCCAACTTTATTTGACAAAAAAAAAACGTATAAAATGGTTTGAATAGGAAAAAAATAAAGTGTTTGGAAGAAAAAAAATATTTTTCAAATTTCATCTTTTTATTATCTTATAAACGCATTTTTGTGTGCTTTTAGCACATGCTAACAATTTTTTGCTATTTAAAAAAAAATTCAAAGCGTGTTTGACATTCAAAATTTAAATTTAAAACTCTACGCGTGTTCAGACAGCACTGCAGCCAAGTCTTTGTCCTGTCCTGTTACATTGACATCACATCTGACATCTTACATTTTATTCAGTAATTATAAATTCCGTCATCCATTTAATAGTTAAGTACCCGTAATGAGTGTTTTGTTTTACGCATCACAGTAAAGGCTCGTGCAGACTAGCGCGATGCGACGGTCGCGTCGCGACACTCTTAGAACAATTTATATGAAAACTTAATGGAAATTGTTCTACAAGTGTCGCGTCGCGCTGTCGCGTCGCAGCTGTTTGAAGAAGCCTTAAAAGTTGGAAATAAAGTATTTTCTCATACTTTATTTGTATGCAAAAGTATAAAGTATAAATACCAAAATAAAGTAGGTTACGTTATTATAAAGTATGGTTGGCAAGCCTAGATGGAATACATGTTAAGCCGTTAATGCCGGGATACCATTTGTGGATCTTTGACAGTGGTTACGGCACAGATTATTTGCGGGTCGTCAAAAGCCAAGAGGTATTGTATTACCCAATAACTGGGTTGTGGAGGTCAGATAGGCAGTTGCTTCATGTAAAACAATGGTATTCAGCTGCATCTCGTTAGAGAGAAGCCGACCACAATATAGTTTGAAAATGGCTCGGCAGATGATGATGGTCTAGCATAGGTCGAACCAATGGCACGCGTGCCTTTTGTGGTACGCAACAAAATAATTTGGGCACGGCAGCCTAAGTCACAGTAACAAACAGAAATCTGAGCGTGATAATTTCATATTCTTATGCCTGAGTCGTTACTCTCAGAAACCGTACCTATGTCGCATGATTCCAGTTCAGCTTGCATTCTGGTAAAAGTAAAATTAATATCTGGATGACCTAGTTTTGCTCGGTTTTTTTTTTTCGTTTTCTAAAAATGAAACCTAGCTAGATCGATTTATCGCCCCCGAAACACACTGCATACAAATCGAAAACAAACATACATACAAACACACACACACACTGCATACTTCATGAAAATCGTTGGAGTCGTTTCCGAGATTAAGATTATATATATACATATCCTATGCTGTCAAGGTTGCCTGGAAGAGATCGCGGAAAGCGTATGGCCGCCCATTGTATATTTTGTAGTGTACTTTGTTTTTTGTTGTGTATTTTTGTGGTGTACAATAAAGTATATATAAATAATATACACATATACAAGAATTGCTCGTTTAAAGGTATGAGATAGATAATACCCAGTGGCGGATTTACACATTTGCCGCCAGTAAGCTATAAAATGTTGCCGTTCCTACTAACTCTTTTGAATTGTTATACTGAAACGCTATTGGAATATTTTAAAAAATCATATTCACAACTAGTGTACTTTACACAGCGTTTAGTAATTTTTCATATACAGACATTGGAGTATTCGGTATACCTACTGTATGTATAGTAGGTAGGTATTAAAATATTGTAGTTTTGTTAAAGTTTCGAGACTTCTTTACTCCGCGTATTTTTTTTGCTTAGGCAAAAAAAAAATCAGCCAAATTTCCCGCCGCATTAAAATTTGCTGCCCTAGGCTCCAGCCCACTCAGCCTGCTGGTAAATACGCCACTACTAATACCAGACACCAGAAGTTGCACTAATTTGTTCTTTTACATAAATAAGGTGGCGTGATGTTGATTACTACATAATAGTACAAGTCTATTTCTGTTTGCTAATAAAGCGTAGGTACCTATTATTGTGAAAGTATTTAGCCTTTTTCTAGTAAGCAATAAGTCAAGATTATTTGTTGGCACGTCAATGCCATATATTTTTTTTAATGGGTCGTAGAGGTTTAGAGGTTCGCCATCCCTGGCTCTATTTTTCATCTTTTATGTCTATTTTTTTAAATTCAGTTTTTTTTATATTTTTTATTTCAAGATAATCTTACTCCGTATCTTTCAGCCAGCTGTCAGGTCTGTGGAGTAATCTTAACAAACGGATATGAGAACAACGTTTACTCTCTGTGCATCAATCAGAAGCTACTGGCGCAAGCTACTGGCGCGAGTAAAGTGGAAGCGAGGAATGCGACCGAAATTATAGCTTGGGAGGTTTGATACATTTTATAATGCAACTTTTTAGATATACAGGGTTATTGGTAAAACACCAACAACCTCTTAAGAGGTCATTGTACTCATCATTATGAACAACTTTTACTATGGGACCAAACCTGAAATCGCGAAAAAAAATCAGCTGTTCCCTACATTATATGTTCGCATAACTCGTCAAAATGTAAGGAACAGCTGATTTTATTTTCGCGATTTCTGGATTGGGCCCATAGTAAAACTTTTTCATAATAATGAGTACAATGACCTCTTAAGAGATTATGAGGTTGACGGTGATTAAAATTACACCCTGTATAGGGTGGCGATTAGGTTAAAATATTATACACGACAGAGGTTATTACAAGTTGTTAGCAGTCTGTTAAAATTATAAAATTAACAATTTTACTACTAATAGAAAACTGAATAAATAGCATAAATATTGGCATGAAATATACCACCCATAAATAAAGGCGCGTGGGGCCATGGTATCAACAATTCAACATCAGTTTTATGGTATTGTTACCAAATAATCATAAAATTAAGTTTAATACTGAAACGAAAACGAAGGTCCCACCAGGCTAGAATGTTATTTGTTAAAAAAAATATTAATTGTTTATGTTTAAAATATGTTATGTTGAATATTGGTATTCATCGTTTCAATTAGTGTGATACTTAACCCAACCGCCACTCTGTATATTAAATTACAATTTTATACACCGTGACAATTTAGTCATCTCGTCCTACAAAGGTGGTCCACGCAATGTATCCGACATAAAATACCTCTAGACACGATATAAAAATTGTTACATTTAAATAAGCTAACAGGCGCAAAGAAAAATAAATAATGTTTTAGAATTATGAAACACCCTGTTTTTACGTATTAAACCGGGGAAGATACCTACGCAGCGCACGAGTCGAGCAGATCATTCCATCTCTATAATAGCTACGTCATACATCTTAGTGAATTATATTTTCATTTTTTAAATTATTCGTTTGTTCATAAATATCTTTTTTTTTAGAAATCATTAGTAGTCATTGAATACATGAAGTGGGCTGCCGTTGTAAGACGATTAAAATGCCACGGTGTATAAAACATAACATAACTCCTGTATGATGATGGGACTCCCTTTTCCGCAATTAGACTCCCATTCGGTCCGTTGTGCGTGGGGATTCTAGCTAACAGAGCCAGCCTAGCTCCGCCCAAAAGCACAGAAGCTTCCTGCGAGCTTCACAGGCTTCGCGGTGCGACGTCACTGGTCCGAGATTTCTTCACCTTGACAAGCCACTGCCTCGCATTCCAGGATGACGTGGGCGGCTGATTCCTCGGCGTCCAGCCCCTGCGAAGCGGGCTGTCTGTGGCGCCTATGTTAAAAAGATGTTTGTTACAGAGGCATAATTCCTGTAATTCCCGAAACGTTGGGCAGAACTGTACCTTAAGTCCTGTATAATAGGGAGCCTATTGCCATCAACCGGGTACAAGTCCAGACTTTGAACTGCTACTAAGAAATTTCTGATAGAAAATCTCTGCTATAGCACTAGGAAGTGATGAAGGGCGACCGTTTTTGGGGGACTGTCTTACGTAATTTTGACGTTCAAAACGGACTCAGCCTAGTTTGAATGACTTTTGATTTTTTTTTTGCCCTACCGGGTATCGAACCTTCATGCTCAGCAGTTATAACGCTTGCCACCACTATACTAGACCTACGACGTAGTTTTTTTTTAAATAAAGTTTATTATTATTATACCATCTTTGTTTTCAGAGATTGCGTCGCGAAGTAGTCAGTGTGCTAATAAAAGAACAGTTCATAGCGCAAGGGGACGCTAGGATCACTGTCAGCGATGTATCCGGGAGGAAGAAGAAAGAGGAGTTCGGGACTCCGGTGGAGAACAGTGTCGCTATAAAGTTAGTATTTACATAATATCACACTTATCTATCTATATATTAATACGTGAAGCGAAAACTTTGTACCCCTTTTTGAGTACAAGAGAGCAGTATCAGCAACTAACATCCCCAAAATTGAAACTTATTCAACAGATTTGAGACGTATCACATTTGAAGGTCTTAGCTTACCGATTATTCTTTACTATGGTTACGACCGACAAAGGTATGGGTTTTTCAAGGAAAATAAGAAAATGTAATAGTACAACCTGTGATACAAAATGTAATGGTACGACCTGGAGTACAAAATGTAATGGTACAACTTGTAGTACATAATGTAATGGTACAACCTGTAGTACAAAATGTAAACCTGTAGTACAAAATGTAATGGTACAAACTGTAGTACAAAATGTAATGGTACAACTTGTAGTACAAAATCATCATCATCTGCCTAGCCTTTTCCAAACTGTTGGGGTCGGCTTCCAGTCTAACCGGAAGCAGCTGATTACCAGTATTTAACATGTAGCGACTGTCTATCTGACCTCCACGACCCGAGAGAAGCGCAGAAAGCTAATATTTTCATATAACAATGCAATAGAAATACACTAAGTTTTAAATGGATAGGGTATTACATCCATTTGTGAAAAGTGTGGATTCTAGAGTGCTAATAAATAACAAAAAAAAAACAACATTTTTATTTTATCGATTAGTGTCATAAATATGCATTTAAATTTACATTTTCAAATTTTGCTCGTAATTTTACGGAAACGGACGCACTGGACGCCATATTGCTCTGTGGGTTTGATGTCAGTTTTCTGTATAGGCAAATGAGCTGATATTTTATAAGATAATTGTATATAATTTAAAAAATGAGTTATTTTTCTACTTATCGTTGGTTTGCTGTTCCTTAATGCAAAATATTATTTAAATAAAAATTACTTTGGTTACGAAAATAATAAAAGTAGAAAGTTGCTCAGTTGACATGCCGTATGACGTAATAACATGACGGCTACTATTTCATGGTGTTCAAAAACATTTAAAAAACTGAAATCTTTAAATTGTATTTTGTCAATTCATGAACTAAAATTAACATTTTCCGACTGCATTTTGCTCAAGCTATCTCAATAATATATTTTTAGTTTTTTTCTCATATAGAGTAAAATACCATAATATTATGGCCGAATTCGACCACGGGGTGACCAATAGTTTGCATACTATAATCTATCATTAATAAGTTTCTTTTACAAATTTTCCAGAATGATGAAGATGATGGGTTGGAAAGGCGGTGGTCTGGGCGTCGACGCGCAAGGTATATCAGAACCCATCAAACCTAATTTACAAATGGTGAGTATGGATAGGTTACTTATTAGAGTTTTAGGGATTGTTTATTTATTTTTTAAATGTTTATTTATTTATTTATGTAAGTTGATCTTAAAAGACACTTTTACACGCCAATTTTAAAAAAATAGATGGCGCCTGCATTCCCTAGCAGACGATTTGTACTCAAAACTGAGAATGGCAGACTTTTTTTTAATTGCCCACCCAAATGCCTCCCTCCACTCGTTCTATATTTCGCGAGGCCGCGCGAGATTTTCCTGGAAAAGTCTGGTAAATAATGAAAATGTGCTGTCCTGCCCAGTCCCATTTAAATTCTCTGCCGCATGCCGAACAAACTGTGGGCCCAAATAGCACAGAACTCCAATAGTGTCGCCATTAAAAGGTATTGGCTAGTGTATATCGGATGGTGCAAAAATGTGTAGTCAGTATGAGTTTTTGTTAGTATGAACGCATGATGTGTGTGAACGCCTGAAGTTTTTATAATACTACCATGACAACGAACTGTGTAGTCGACGATCTAGTGTAGGCACTTTTCTCTCACCGGCTGTGACGCGTGTCAATTTGTTAATTCTTATTTGTATGTTTCAATATAATAAACACTGTTTATAATATAATCCAGTGCTTTATTTATATACAACAGTTTTAAATCATAAATCAGAAAAATGGGTTTCACATTATCTTTTCAAAAATCTAATAAGACACTTTTAGACATGAACATGAGACTCATTTCAAACAAAACAAGCAAAGCCACCGACTTCCGAAACTAGTGAAATTTCACTTTTAAGTGTTATTTTTTGTAAGACTGTTGTAGTTTTTTATTGTTACTTTCGTTTGGTAACCTAAGTCACGCAATTAGTCCTATCCTATTAATATTATAAATGTGAAAGTTTGTGAGGATGGATGAATGTTTGTTACTCTTTCACGCAAAAATACTGAACAGATTTGGATGAAATTTGGCACGCAGATAGTTATTAAATATACAGGGTGTAAGGTGAACGCTTCCGAAGCCAGAACGTAGGTAAAATACAACCTAAATGTAAACGGATACCAATAACTTTTCGTCTTAAATTGCTTAATTTGCATCAATTTAAAACGTTTGACGCTTCTGTAATGTTTTTACTTATTTTATTTTGGCGGCGCTTTACAAAGGATGCCTAAACCTAAAGTCGCTGCCTGCACTTGGGGTCGTTTTTAAATGTGTTTAATCTCAAATAATGGTTCATTTAATTGTTCTAATAGCATAGTATACACAAAATGCTGAAAAAATTAGGTAAACATTTTTTTAAATCTAGATTTTTTGATGGTACTGAATCGAGAATCTTTATACACAGGTAAATCGAGCCGGCCTCGGCAGCGCTCATAACGTCCGTATGCTCCGCCGAGCGGCCCAATCTCTAATGCAGCGCTACATCGCATCCGACACCTTTGACCTTGACCTTGTGTTCACAAACGACTTCTCTAAAGAAGAACGCGCGATATTGCATAATGTTTCGCAGAAATCTGGCCTCGCGTCGAGGAGTTATGGTGAAGGAGATGAGAGGTTGGTTGACCTTGAATTTTTTTTTTATAGGACGTTTATGTATCCAATGCAACTTTTATTAAACAGAATCTACGCCTCATGCAGCGGTATATCGTGTCCGACATTTTTGACCTTGACATTGGGATACTTAAAAAGTCCTTCTGACTTTTTAATAATAATAAAAAAAACAAAGAAATAGGTCCAGCCGTTCTCAATTGTTGCGCTTATTAACACACTGTATTTCATTATTATTACTGGTCTATTTCAGATTCCTTGTCGTGAAAAAGAAGCTGAACCCGTTCTCCCTGGTTCTCGCCATCATAGAGAAAGGCGGTACCACGCCGAAGTACCAAGTTTTTCTACCGGAAACACTGGCAGTTTCAAAATAAGACCAATAAATATTTTTTAAGTATAAAACGTGTTTTTTTTTGTAAGTTTTTTTTTTGACATAGTTTTTTTTCACATTTTGATAGGTTTTTTACTGTAACGAGGTTATACAAGGTGTAACAGAATAAACGCAAGTCCTGAATGTAGTTCATTAATTAATTAATTTAAACAAACTTTAAGAACAAAAAAAAACTAAAGCATGCAACACCATTAGCTAACGTTAGAAAAATACGTACATAGGTAATGCATGCATGCAGCATGCATTACCTATGTACGTATTTTTCTGTTCCTTTCTTCTTGTCTGTTTATATGTGTGTGCATAAATGGTTAAATAAATAAATAAATAAACATTTTATAAGTTGCCGATCGATCGAGCCGAAGAAATTTAATCTTATTTTCAAGGCGATAACACTCATTGACTCAATTTTATGCATAAAATAATGCTAGGGTAAACACGATTTTCTTAATAATACCAGTTAGCTTTAAAAATATAAAAGTTTTGGTCATTGTATTATGCTTTTTCACTCAATACTCTAATTAGGGTGATAAGCAGAGGTCGGAGTAGGTAGATTGATTTAAGGTCGTTGACGTCAAACGTAGAGGATAATATGGATATGCCTCCAAAATACCGGAACTTCATATTTATTGTGATATTTGTTCCGGAATTTTGAAATTAGCACGAATTTGTGTTTAAGGTGAAAAACGTATTAATAATATCAATCTACGCTACCAGTGTTAGCTAATGGTGAAAATAATTGTTCATTGAATCAATCATTCATATAATAAACGATTTTGTTAGCCTATCTGTATGTTTTTTATTTTATTTTATTCCATAATTCCAATTCCGGAACTTTTTCCGGTAGTTCCCTCACATTATGGATAAAATGGCATGTCCACATTATAATATCTTGACGCAAGTATATAAAATCAATCTAGGTACCTACTCCGACCTCTGGTGATAAGATAAGATTTTTATTTGTTTGTTGTTTATGAGGTCTTACGTTATTTATATGTATGTTACACGTTAAATACAGCGTATAGCTATAATACGCATAATTCAAGTATTTTTCATTTGAAAATAAAGATTGGAACTTTGAGAAAATACCTATTTTTGATAATAGTTTGGTTTCGATAAATGCTCACACAGACTGACGTGACACTAGTCTGGTAGAACAATTTCTATTAAAACTTCATGGAAATCGTTCCACCAGCCGCGTCGCATTGTCGGTCGCGCCTGTCTGCGGGAGACTTAATGGTCGCGTAACAGCATCAAATATGATACCTACTTTTAACTGAATAATGATAGGTACTATTTAAACACCGAAAAATTTTAATGGTTGTTTTCCAGCGGCAGAACAACTTTTTTTTTTTTGGTTTTGGCTTCGCACGGTTTGTGCATTTAGCCAATGTCACGTTTGGTGGCAGAACAACTTACCATAGGGAGTATTTTCGAAGCATAGAGTAAAAGTAAAAAAAAATAAAGATTTTTTTGTTTTAAAATAATTAAAAATATATTCATCAACTCGATAAAACACTAGAGGTAACTTGTAGGTACTACTTGAACGCACGCGCCGCCGACAAAGGGAACAGCGATGCATAAATGTTCAAAGCAAAATAAACTCTCGCACGTGGTGATTTTTCACAATGGTGGATCTGTCATTTTTTGCTTCTAATATTTTATTTGTGTATAAAACGATTGTATTACCAAGGCAAAACCATTTCGAAATTCCAAATCTAAAATACTAAAACTTGAAACTTAGATGTTAACCAAAACCTTAAAAATATTACTTATTCGATCTACAGTATAAGTTTTGATCCAGTGCGCAAACTGTAACCATGAATTCACCATATCATTCTAGACCCCCCAGCGCAGAAATGTTTAGTCGGTTATACAAAAAAAATCAGCTGTTTCTTAGAAAAGTGCAATACCTACGCGATCAAAATGTATGGAACAGTTGTTTTTTTTTTGAATAAGCGACGAAAAATTCCTACGCTGGGCGTTTTATAATGATCTGCTGAATTCATGGTTGCAGTTTGCGCACTGGATAAAAACTTATCCTGTATACATAAAAAGCACCTTCTATATAAAATATTTGATTTTATGTTATTTTCATTAAAGATTATTTGTGAACTATTTGTTTTTATTTAATGTAATCCTAAATATAAAATTAAAAAAATATGTGACGTCACACAAGGGGGTAGGGGGTTTCACAAGTGTGACCACCTGTGACAAGGACGGGGCGGTCAGAAAACCATAAAATTTATGTGACGTAATTTATGGATGGTCAGGGGCCAAAGAAACGAAAGTAAACAAGAACGAAGTAATAGAATGGGAAGGAGATGCGGTGCGACGGAGTGGGTCTGGGAATAAGTAATATCACACGGACGGAGTGGCGGACACTGTCTCGTTGATCTAGTGGTCACAAGCGCTACTGCTGAATAAGGGCCTGGGTTCGATTCCCAGGTCGGGCAAAGCGTTATTGGGTTTTCTATCCGGAATTTCTCAGTAGCAGCCCGGAGTCTTGTGCCTCGTACAGTGGCGTAATTAGTGTGGGGCAGGCAGGGCAAAAGCCCTGGGCGCCTATCGAAGGGGGGCGCAAAATGTCGCCAATTATTAAATTAAAAAAAAAACATCAATTAACCATTTCATACTATTACCCAGGCGCGGTCCGAAGGGGGTGGTCCTAGGGGTCATGACCCAAAGCTGTAAACGTATAGCATAAAATAGTAATTTTTCGATTTATTACATTTTCTTATTAATATGTAGGTAGTCTTTGTCTGTGACCCCCCAAATCTTTGACTGCGACCGCGCTTGCTGTTACCTACCTATATCTAAGATATGTGAAGAGCTATTTTAATATATTGTGCAGTGCGGGGATGAAAGCGTATTTGTAAATGTGCCTATTTCAATTCAAAATCTCTTAAAATTGCAGCATTGCGAGCAATTTTTAGCAAATTGAAATTAATAACTTCGTTATTGAAGGCTTTTAATTGGTCAAGAAAGGTTCTACGACCTAGCGTTGCTCAGTGTAGACCGAGAAGATAGTTTACGAAGGGGCGCAAATGTGATGCGTGCCCTAGGCGCCATTTTCTATTGGTACGCCCCTGGCCTCGTATGGTCACATGGGACTTGAGCATAACTGGCGCAATGTGGGTGTCCTGTAAGTACTTCTCTACCCAACCCTACGAGGAAAGAAGATGTGATGTTATGCTATTTTCTTTCGAAATATATTTTTTATAGTAGTAGAGGATATTTACTTAGTGTAAAACCTCACGCACATACTGGCAGTCGATGATTAGGCTATGTCTATGTTCGAGCATTTAGGATATTCTAAAATAGAACGTCAAATAATTTTAAGTAGGTGGTAACCGGTGAGCTTTCATTCTATTGTCAGGCGCGTCTTTGTAAGCATCTGAACGTCCTCAGACACAGAGTACATTTTACATTGTCCTCAAAACTCTTGAAATAAACGTGGAGTCCCACAGTTTAAGCGCCCCTCAATCTTTTAATTTTAAACCCTACACACACCCGGTACCTGGAGGCTCGTCTGAGCCTCCACAGTACCGCCCCTCCCACAGTACCTGCTGTATTTTACTGTATACTTAGTTTCTGTCGAAAAAACAAATTGTCTGGTAAGCTAGTGCGTAAAAAAGTGATGGGTTCGATGCCCAACTCTCATTGCATCACTACTAGGGAGATAGTTGTGGCGGAGCTAAATCACAATCAAAATATTTTATTTCACATAAACCTGCATGGGTACTTACAAAAAGTCAGAAGCTAGGTGCACGGTTGCAATTTGTCGTTTCCTATTGAGAAGATCCGGCAAGAAACTCCACGGTTACTCTTTTAAACATAATTGGCTTTTACAATGTTTTCAAATAACGGTGTTAAGCAATAGGATGTGGGTGAAAGGCGTGCGTTTTGGGAGACTGTCTTATGTAATTTTGTTTTATAGTGCTGGTTCTCAGCATAATTTAAATAAATAACTTTTGATTGATTGCTGAGGTGATATTATTAATAAAAAATAAATAAAAAAAACAACATACTTCCAAAAACACTACAAAGTGAAAAATAACTTTTTTTTT
Source organism: Polymixis lichenea (assembly GCA_949091785.1). Classification (NCBI taxonomy): domain Eukaryota; kingdom Metazoa; phylum Arthropoda; class Insecta; order Lepidoptera; family Noctuidae; genus Polymixis; species Polymixis lichenea. Next base: position 8,896,944 of record OX420958.1, on the reverse strand, counting down.
TAAGTTTTTTAATTTTTCACTTTCTAGTTACAGTACCTACCCCACACAATTCGAAATTTCATCATCCTTGGGGTCAAAACAATGCATAATTATGCAATAGCAGCAATCGCGGTTAGTTTGCTGTCATTTTTTGAGAAGTTCCGTGGTCTGTCTCCGAAACGCATTATCAGAACTATATGAAATTTTATGAGACCATTTCGGAATAAACCCCTTTCAAACAAAAAATGAATTTTGCAAATCCGTCTTTATATGAAGGAGTTATGCCCGAACATACAAAAAAAAACCTTCGAATTTATAACCTGTTTTTTGAAGTCGGTTAAAAACGTTGCTCAACCGAGAAGAGCGCACAACAGGATTTTTTGATGAAATTAAATTATAGCTTCATCACGACTATTCTCCCAAGGGCTAGGCAGATGGTATTTCACGCGCATTTCGCCATTTATGCTCATAGTCAATCACAGAGTACATTATTATAAATAAACAGTCAGTATTTAATAATGTACTCTGAGGAGGCATGTATATTGACATTACCGGGCAGAAATGTATTCTATTTCTATTCTATTCTATTTTTAAATATGGCAAGCAAAGCCGATGTCGACTATTCTGCCAATGTCGAAAGTGAATTGGAAAAGCATAAAGGCAGAAATGTAGACCCAGCACTCTAATTGCGTTACACACGATTAATCATAATCGGTTTTATTTTGACAGTTCAACATTATTAATTGCGTTATTTACGTTGTTGAGCAAACACATTTTACGAACATATGAAGCAATGGTTTAGCCATCTGGTTCAAAACGAAGCAGATTATGATTAATCTTGAGTTACGGAAGGATACGGCTAATCCATTGCTTCATACTTTTGAAAAATGTCTGCTCAACAACATAAAAAAACGTAATGAATATTGTTGAACTGTCAAAAGTAAAGCCATACGCAATTACCCCGCGGGCCTAACTGTTACCAACTGAATGATTTGATTTCTTAGTGGAAACATCTAATAAAACCACCGACCCGGGATTTACTTAATATCGTGAACAAATAAATTAAACATGAAACAGTCTGCTCAACATTTTATTGTTCTCTCATCAAAGCTATTTTATGTTCACATAATATTATACTTCTTCTCTAAGAAACATTAAGCTTTTTCTCTGTTCGATGGTAGAAAAGATACAGAAGAACCTAAGTTTGTCCAACATGGACCATTGTTAATGGAGATTTCACTGTTTCTACCAACCATAGATAAAAATCTTCAAAAAGCATCAAACCCGCATGATGAATTTTATTCGCTGATAAAATCTAGCACCTATTTAAATTCTGAAAGCGTAAATGAGTTTTGATCAGATCTTTACAAAATACGGGAGCAATCGAAACCTTTTAGTATAAAATAACCAGAATATTGCAACTCCACACCATTCAATTTTCGGCTTCTACGAAACTCGCGCCATTTTGTAGACTTTTTAAAATGAACTCCAAATTAGCAACGGTATTGATGGCATACTGCCTCATCCACTTTTTCAGTGGAGCTGAAGGCTCTTTTATAAAGCCTAATAATGTGCCAAGGGTTGGGAGAAGTAATGAAGAAATTCCATATGATCAAGACAGCATGGGCTATGTTATTAAAACGAATAAGAACATACCACGCATGGGCAGAAGGAACTATGATTCGGTAAGTAAATTTTTATTACTATGTTTTTTTTTACCGTCTTCAAAAAAGGAGGACTCTAGTATCCATTGGGTTAACTCATATCTCCGAATTTTACGTTAAAGAATGGGCCTGCTCGTAATGTCCTATTCCTTTTGACTTTGGCATGGGCTAGCTTAATAGGGCTGCGGTTGCTGTGGATAGTGAGATCCTGGGTCGGGCCAAACAAGAGTCTTTCAGTGCCAAATTCTCAGAAGCAGGTCTGAGTTTATTTATTTATTTAAAAGGTACATACGGCTACACATCAAGCTATACATTTCTAGTTTACGCTGATCTCGCACTGTCGGAAAACCTATACAATCCGAGATCAGCTTATACTGGAAAAGTATAGCTTGATGTGTAGCCGTGTGTACACCAACGAATTATTCACTAGAAACAATAATAAAAATAACATTTACATTGAGTTATGGTCGTTCTAACAAGAGCTTTTACTCGTAGTGAGGATAGAAAAAATAATTATTTATGAAGTTGATAGAGTAACACCCTCGTGCCTCAGAAAGCACGATCACGAAAGTCGTTAGTGCCTGGTATATTTATGTAGGTGTTATACTGTAACCAATATAAAAGTTACCAAGGCGGACTTTATGTCCAGTCCTGTGGCATTGCCTTACTTACTGAATACCTATCCTTGAGAGTGAGGTAAGGGAGATGTCCTATGCCCTGCCGCGTAGTTGGCTAGTCTCCGTTGAAATTAGCCGCGTTGAGACTGGAGATCAGAAGAATGTTTTGGTAAAAATAATCAGGGTGTTACATTACTTTCATTTACTTTACAGGAAAACCGCTATGACATCCCCAAGTTCTACCAGCTGCCTTCAGAAAACTTTGATGTTTACGAAGGTAAAGAAGAATTCATTATTAAATACTCTACTTTGTAAATATTGAAACGTGTAACTGAATGAATCGACGACTGATTCGACTGGTAGAAAATGCCTTTGGCATTTAAGTCCGCCTCTATACATTTCTGTGCGTGAAGTAAATAAATGATTTATTTCATTTGCAGGTGAACCACAAGAATATAATGTGCCGATTAAAGCTTACTACTTGAATCGCTATGAAAACATGAAACGATAAACCCGGGGCCTCCCATAATAATTATAATAAGTAACATTTTTGTCCTAAATAATTACGATTTTTGTTGATTCTAGTCCTAATTTTAGTTAAATAAATGAATAATACGCATGCATGCAATCCTTTTGTTTTATTTAAAAAAAAAAAACGTTTTCAGTTAATCTGAAAGTGGACTGAAACGTAATTTATCAATTTTGCTGTCAATGTCAGAAGTTAAATTACCCTACCAAATTGAAAAACTTCAATTCTGTTATTTTGTCTCTTTTGCGCTTGTGTAAAATGTAACAGTCTATCTCTTTTTATCCTTAAGCAATCGATTATCTAAACACTATCGGATTACTCTCGAATTTCTCCCACGAACTTTTGTGGAAGAAATTTCTCTATTTGTATTGGAAAATAACATCTAAATTGCTCGTGTGTATTAAAATAAGAAAAAATGGTGGTGTCTTCGGATGTTACTTTGCCGGCAGAGTCCGCATTGACGGTGGACGAGCTCAATATATCGTCAGCAACTCTGTTCGCTGGTTCTTTTCATATAGGAAAATATTGTGAACAGGCTAATAATGTAAGTAAAACTGTTTTATTTATTAAACGTTGATTGTTTTGACTTACATGTTATAGATCTGCATTTGTTGCATGTTAGAGTTAAATGATTGCATAATCAAAGTTTTATTGAGGTTATGTTATGATTGATTTTGACTATCGAAGTCCATGATCGGTTTACTAGACCATGTTACTTACTAATAAGACGACCCACTGACCTATTTAATAAAACAAAAAAAAAATTCTTTAACAAAATATTGATACATAATGAAATAAAATTGTAATTGGAGCTTTAAGCAAATAAAGCTTGTAGTAGAAGACTTTGCTCTTCCGTAACAAAATAAATAACTAAAATACAAACATTTCTCATCATCAAATCAACAAAAAACAATAATAATTGTTCTGGGAAAAGTTCACAAATTCAGCCTAAGGCCCAAAATAGTGCTATATTTATAGGGATGATGCCAAAAGCGTGACAGTATAAACACTATTCTATGTGAGATTTATATCTTGTTAGTAATATAGAAAGAATAATTCAAGACTTAGTATTGTAATGTATTGTAGAAAGTTAATTTATTTTGGCCAGCGTTGGTTTGTATAATATCTGTGCACTTTATTTTAAAGAGGGTGGCAGGGACAGTGACACGGTACCTGTCACCATTAATTCAGCACATGATTAAAAACAAAACAAAAAATCTCATGTTTCTTAAAGAAGTGCAATATTAATGTGGTTAAAATGTATGGAACAGGTAATATATTTTTTAAATAACCAACAACTAATTCTACGCAGGTTGAGAATCATGTACTACCATGGTAACAGGTTGCGTATCAATGTCTCTACTACCATGTCTAGTATTATTTTATGTATTTAACACTTCAAGCATAGGTCAGTTATTAACTTGTAATTCTGCCCATTTAACAACTATGTTTACTTCAAGTAGGCATATCTTCATTTACTTTATTTATCAAAAGCCTGGGTTGTTACGACCCAATGTGTCGCTCTTAATAGCAAGCAACATTGCGGTAGGCCCAGACGGAGATGGCAGGATGAGCTGGACTCTTTCAACAAGAACTGGTCCTTGGCAGCTTTTAACAGAGAGAAGGAGGGTACATTCCAGGGTTTAAAAAAATAAAATATGTTTTTAAATCAAGTTATTGATTAAATATCTTTGCCATAAATTTTTCAGGAGTTCATGCTCTGTCGTTTGGAGGAGAACGACCCACGGAAATGTCTCAATGAAGGAAAAGCGGTCACCGCATGCACAATGGACTTCTTTCGTAAAGTGAAGCAGTCCTGCCTGGATGAGTTCAACCAGTACAGCCACTGCCTTGAAAAGAGTTCTGGGGACTTTGCCCTGAAACAGTAAGTATTATGTTACTCTCTCTTCAGATTAGTATCATCACCAGAGATCGGATAATCGGATGCATATTCACCTAAAGTTGAGATGTTGGCTAATATGGAATGCACTTTTGTAAAAAAAAAAAATGTTTTTACTAAGAAACACCACCACAGACTTACACCTTACGTATACATATTTGCGTTGGGGCTAATCTATACATCTATACAGATAAATAAAATTGGAGTGTCTGTTTGTAATATTAAAATAACCGCATTTTACTAAATGCATATGAATGTATACACGGTAAATTTACCAAAATATTTTTTTTTACAATTTTTGTCTGTCTGTTCCGGCTAATCTCTGAAACGGCTGGACCGATTTTGACGGGACTTTCACTGGTAGATAACTGACGTAATAAGGAGTAACTTAGGCTACTTTTATTGTAGAAATTTTATTTATTTTTATTAATATATTTAATATAATATAAATTTTAAATAAATATGCATCTGAATAATTATTCAATACTAATAATAATTCAAACTATACACCTAACTAGTTATGCATTCCCGGTATTCCAGGCCTCCGGGATTTTTTTACAGCAAAAATATTATAAGAAAAAAAATTACTTCGGTAAATAATGCATCCGATTATCCACTCCCTGATCATCATTTTCCTGCCCTTACATAATCAGTCTATATTGTTCCCACTGTTGGGACACAGGCCTCCTCTCGATGAGAGGGATTTTTTGCGCCCATTGCGTTTTAGTAGATTTGATCAACGTGATCGGCTCAACCCGGTTCCGCGTCAATAAGTGAACGCCCCACGGACTTAGAAAATCGCGGCGGGATTATTTAGCGCACTGGCTTTTCAACTCTCTGTGTTGAACAAGCATTGAGAATAGTTGTATTCTGAGAGTGCAGCGCGAGTAGGGTTGTCAGGTCTTAAAGCCGGATAGACCAGCCAGTTTAGCCGAACATTTGGTTTAAAAGGCCGTACACCCTTTATTTTTTAGTCTTAGTATAACATGACAGTAAAAAAAATAAGTAAATATGTCTTTTTTATTATTTACCATAAAATCTTCTTAAATTCTAAAAAAATAAACAACAATAAAATTGAATGAACCAGTCTTCTTTATTATGAACAGTGCTAGTCCGGTTGCTTGCGCTACAAGGTGATGTGGGCAGAGCCGAAACCAACACGTTTTTTTGACGTGACAACGTCTTATAAATCGCGGCACGCACGAAAAAGCATGACTCATTGTCACGTTCCGCCTGAGCCGAGCGTCCAAGCGAGAGCGCGGAACAAGCGATAGAGAGGCTGTTTTCTTATGACGTTATCACTTAAAATTATCGTGTGTAAACCGACTTTACAGACAACCCTTTTTGTTTGATGGTCATAAAGCCTAACAAAAGCCGATCAGGCCAGACAATGTCTTATTTAGCCGGACGCACAACCAAAAACCCTGACTGAGTCCGGCATTATCTCCGGATAATGCCGGACCGCCTGTTGCCGCCTGGCAACGCTAAGCGCGAGTGAGTGTCAGCGCGTCGAAAAAACAGTGTTCGATTTTCGACTATCGGCGCTAAGCGGTGCATTGCAGACCCAGTGCGCATGCCTACGTTTTACCAAATTTTCATTATGAGAATCATTATGAGCAAAGATTGTTTGTTTTCAGATGCCGCAAGACTCAAGGTGTGTTTGACAAGTGTGCGCTTGACAAGTTGAACATCGAACGTCCGCCATTCGGCTACTTCTGCGAGGCTCGCGTGCATGATTCTATGAGGTACGTTGTTTTGTTTTATTTGGTATCTGATGAGTATAAGTCAGCGTCTCAAGAGTCTATTTCAGACCCCAATTTACATAGTCCTCATATGATCTAACCAAGATTATGTCTGTACTTACAAAGAGACTGTGACCTCTGAGTTTGTTTCGGCTGTTCTTCTCAGAGTAGGCAGGTAGGAACCGCCGACCTCATCTAGTTTTAAAAACATATTATAATTTGGTTAGACACACTAGCAGCTAATTAGCTGATGCGTATGTATCAAAAAGTTTGGAGATATTTAATTTGTCTAATCTATTCTTGAAGCAGTTCAGTGTGGGATCCAACATATTTTGTGGGAGTCTATTACATGCTGTTACAACTCTGTTAGACAAGAAGTGCTTCAAAGGCTTTAGCTTATATGAATTTTCCCATAACCTAAGATTAAAAAATAATATCACCCGTCTTGAGCAAGCGTGGTGATCAATGCTCGTGTCTTCTCTGGATGAGAAGAGGGCTTTACCGTGCAGTGAGACAGTAATAGTTTGGTATTATAACACAAAGACTAGTCAATACCAACTCAACTCAAATTAAATTAGAACATACAAAGAGAATATTTAAAAACCAAAATTTTCGAAAATGGTCCGTACTTCTAACACTAAGATGGTTAATTTCGGGGCAGGAAAATAAGCAAAAGCATCATCAGCCTTTATTGTTTCAACTGTTGGGACACAGGTAGGGTTGCCAACCATACTCTAAAATAGAGTACGCCAAAGTACTCTTTTTTACATAAACTGAATTTTTCGAGGTAGTGATTTCGTTTTTCTGCGGTTTCTCTATATTTTCCACTGTGAGACTTGATTATTATTTGTCGGCCATGAATGTGTAGTGGCGGGAAGAGAAGAACAGGGATTTATTAATGTTGATTTTTCCTAACGTACAATGAAACAGAAAATATTCTGACCAGGATAAACTACATGCACACACACACAAACACACACCAAGAGCTGCTAAATTAATATTATTTTGTTATTTTATTTTTATATCATTTTAAATTTTCTTTCTTTTAAACCGTCTAAAACATTGTTAGGCTACCACTTATAGGAAGAGCGAGACAGCTCCGACACAAGTACTTCTGTAACTTACTGGGGCTGCCTCAATTTGTCTGACACAATGTTTACGATGAAATAAATATTTTTGTATTTATTATTTTTGAATGAGCTCCTGATCTTGTTATTAACGTGGAATTAGAATGTTTGCAGTCCTTGTAGGACTCTTGAGTCTTGTAAAATCAATAAAAAATGTTATGTACCGCAAAAAATGCTAGAAAATGCATCAGAATAAAAATATGAATAAATGGTACTCTATTTTATTAATCTGTACTCTTTATTTACTCTCTTTGAAATCGGAAATTCTCTACTTCTTCTAGAAAAAGTTGGCAACCCTAAACACAGGCCTCTTCTCTGTGGGCCGTCTCATCCACCACTTAAGCAGCAAAATGCTCAAGTTTTTTTTTGTTGATTTTGAGATACTTCTAGAAATAAGAGTTGAAAATATCATACGCGAAGTCACGTCACGCTATTTTCAACTCAATGGCAGCTGATATATAGTTCATTATTAATGAAATAAAATGTAGCCTTTGCAAATACTAATTTGATTTTACTCTGCCAGGCCAAAGCCTTTGCCAGAACCGAAGGCGGTCTACCCAGACGCCACTCCAGCGTTACCAGAGGATGCTGAGAGGAAACCAGCACGATTCGGCTCTCGCTTCTACTGGATGACCGAGTAAACGGCGCCGGCCGTGCGAGCGAGACGCGTAGACAGTGGTTATGTGTGTGGGAAAGAGATGGGACGAGGTCAATAAATTGGCGGGATTTACTTTGATGTATTTTTATGTTCTGCGTGTGATTTTATGTAAATAAGTACCTAAACGAAATATGCTGATGCATATTTAAATACGTAAAAGCCGAAAAATTAACTGTTTACGATTCTAAAAATGTATATATTATACTCTATGGGTCGGATTACGTTCCATTCCGCATCTTTTTCACACACCGCCACAGTCTTCAGAAGTAAGGCATTGGATTCGATTTTTATCATCTTTTAACAGTTTATGTATAATTATTTAATTTATAAGCTAACAGTGTTACAGATCAACAAATCATGTTATACAGCAACTTGTCTAATGTTTTACTTTGCCAATCAACTAGTTTTATCGATGTGTAGAGTAATAAATGTTGAAATTTACTTGAATTTTTTCATTTGTTTCATTCTTCTTCTTAACGTGTCGATGGCAAAAATAACACAAAATAATATAGTTTGTGAGCCATTGTCTGTGGTGAGACGCCGCATAAACACCGTAGGTACGAGCCGTCCATGAACCCCCCAGGCGCGGTCGCAGCCAAAGACTTTGGGGGGGCATAGACAAAGACTACCTACATATTAATAGGAAAATATATTATATTATATTTACGGCTTTGGGGGAGTCATGACCCCTAGGACCCCCCTCTCGAACCGCGCCTGGAACCCCCACTTGTGGAGGTTGTCCTTCCGACGACCTACTTGAGTACGAAGTCCTTGAAGAAGAAGAAGAGAAGTACTTGAGTATTTAAGGTTTTCTAAGTAGGCCACGGTAACTTGTTCCCGGATGGGAAACTGATGGTTCAATAAATAAATAAAGAGGTATAAGCAGTTCTTGGTAAGGATCACTTCTTCCTGTTTAGGTGTTGCCATCGGCTGGGCTCACGCACCCAATGTGTTTTTTTCGGCTGCAGCATTGGCTTCTTAACGTGGGTGGTGTGGGTTATTTTGTAGCTCCTCTCGATGCGGCTGCCTATAGTCCTGTGAATTTAGGAAGGTGCGATGCCCGTCAGTCAGGCGCGGTCACGGCCACAGACTTTGGGTGGTCACAGACAAAGACTGCATATACAATAAGAATTTTTTTAATATTTTCGAAAAGTTACTATTTTAAAAAGGTGGGTACAACATGCGCGACGGGGTTGGTTTCATTATTTCTTGGCCTTACACAATTACCATAATTATCGCATCAAGCCCTATTTCTGTGATGTGTGATGAGCAATATAGTGCGATGACTTGCCATTTGAACCATCTGCAGTAACCTAATTAATGGAGGTTTTCGCTTCCGGCCGTTGTTCAGTCCATGGTCAGAAGCGAAAACGCGTGGGATACTGACGCATATTTTTGCGAAGCCCTGATACGTGCAAAGGAGGCGGAGAGGAAGAGAGCATATCTCTCACTCCACCCGTACCAGAAGAGCAGTCGGGCGTCGAAAGATACTTTAGGGTCTCCAGCCACATTACAGGGGCGCCTGCGGGCGGCGAAAATGGGGCTGTATCGTTACTTGAAGAGTCAGGCCCAAAGAAGTGGCATGCGGTGTTGCATTTATGGCATGACTTGCGGTCGTGAGATCGGCCGCATTTGGTGACGGGGCCCGCTAGGCATGGTGGGCTGATACCGGGGGGCGGCAAATGTACAAGTAGGTATCTCCCGGGTCCCCGACTAATGGGTAGTAGAAGGAACTGTGGGGTTTTAGTCAGTAGGAGTCCAATATAACTCCGTTATCCCCAGACGGAGGGTATCCATGAGGATTTCCCGATGGAAAAAAGTAGGCAGATAATGGAGGTATGGAAAAAAAAAATTAGAAAATTTGCATGAAAGATTGGTTTTTAATCAAGAATATTTTTCTATTTTGTGGTTTTTCGTCGGTTTAAGTTTTTGTTAAAAAGCTTTTAATGCTTGCCAAAATTTATCTAAACAACAGCAGCTGGCCAGATGCCGCATTAGATGGTTCACAAAAAAAAAACACCCTATTTTTTTTTTTTTTTTACAAACTTTGCCCCACTAGGAATTTCTCCTGTACTGCGGGTGCGTTTACAAACATTTAAACTCACATACATAAACACCCAGACCCAGAACAACTACTTGTAGGTCATACAAAAATTTGTTCCGTGCGGGAATCGAACCCACGACACGCAGCGCAGCAGCCAATCGCTTAACCACTGCGCCTACCGTGCCGTCATATTGCGTAACATAGGTACCTACTGTCAATCACAATCTGAATCATTTTGAAGGATTTTGCTAATCTATTGCTTTCTAAGTTCGAAAAATTCGTCTGGTCAGCATCGTAAATAACACAATGAATGGTGTTGAACTGCCAAAATGAAAACTTTTACTACAGGAAGATTCGATACAAGGATGACGATTCGAATGATGTTATTGCGACGCACGCTATTTCGAAAACCTTAATGAGTGGTACGCCAGTTCGAAAACACATTCAGTCGAAAACCGGTATATCGAATAACGTTTTCGCGAACACGCTGATTCGAAAAACTGTTTGAATGGCACGCTATGACGTTAGTACGAAAGTCTTGGTATAAAAATACACTGTTGCAAATAGCATATTCCAATCTGAATTTGTCTGGGGATCGAACTCGCGACACCGATATAGCCTTATCTTTAAAGTCTTCTAAGGGTTTGGGAAACAAGAGCAATGAGAAGTATTATTTTAAATTAACTTTTCAATTTCGTTAATCTAAATAATATAGTAAATCAACAAAGAAATCAACACATCAAAATTATAGGTGATACTCATTACTGTCATATTGATGACAAAATGGTAGATTCATCTCATTATATATACGTACATAATCATAATAAGTACCTACTAATATTAATCATTTAGTGATATACTTAGACAACTAGCTCAGTGTCAGTTTTATCATCGTAGCGTAGGTAGTTCTTAGTAATCACTGGGTCGGGAGTTCGATCCCCAGACAAATTTAGATTGAAATATGCTATTCGCAACAGTGGATTTCGATACCAAGACTTGCGTACTAGCGTACCATTCAAACAGTTTTTCGAATCAGCGTGTTCGCGACAACGTCATTCGATGTAGCGCTTTTCGACGCAATGTATTTTCGAACTGGCGTTCCACTTGTAAAGTTTTTCGAAATAGCGTGCGTCGCAATAACGTCATTCAAATCCACAGAGTACATTATTCAAATCTTCATGTCACTCCCTGTTAAAACACCGGCCCGTGCCTCGGAAAACCGTAAAGTCCCTGACAGAGGAGACACGGGGAGAGATTGCCGGCCCATCGGACTATGAGAGTAAAGGAACACAGAGTGCACACGCTGATGATATATCCTGCTTACTTGGTTATTCTCCGTTGAGATTGGCCACCGTGGCCGCTATCGGTTGGGAGTTGGGAGGATTTAAATATTCAAACCTTGTCCATGTGTGAAATTCCACCAGCGTAAGGTGAAAACTGCGAGTTACGCGATATGTACCTATGCCAATCAAAGTTAGTGGTGCATAACCGATTTCATATAGCAAAATTGTGTTTCTTTATCCGTTTCGAAAATAACTCGACTGAACATGTCACGTACATTGGAACGTTATTACAAGATGTCAAAATTGACATGATTGACATTTACGAGTAGGGCAGCAGGTACTGCGTTTCAGGTTACAGCTAATTGGATGTTAAGTTTATTGTTTGCGTTCCTATCTTTTCTTACATAATAGCAATTTATATAGCTGTCTTCCTCTAACATATGATTTTCAAGTCTGTTTGTTGATTTCGAAATGAATGAACTTTTTACAAACCTTGAAGTCTTGAAACGCATGAGTGTCATTGAATGTACATGATCGATTGAATCAATAAATATTGTTCTAAATAAATCGTAAAACAACTAAATTACGTGACAAACATTGTATCCGCTGGCTTTAGCAGGATTCCATAACATCATATTTGAGTAAACAGTGAAAACTAACTTAAAATAATGTGAAAACACGCGCTTCGCGTTCGATTACAAAGTATAAACAAATGTTATGATTTTGTGTTTTTCTTAGTAAATAATGAGTGATTTGTGCGATGAGCAGGTTATTCATGATAATATTTACGCGAATACATATAGTTTGTGGGGGAATTCAAAGTATTATGATATAAAAAACTTGTCTCCGCAAAATTTTGCGAATCGCAATGGTACAATTGGCAGTGAGATTAGTCAGGAGAACAAGGCTTCCCGATGGCCTTCTGTCCCAGTTGAGGTGGTGCCGACCCCGGAGCCGCCGGACATTCTCAAACGGCGGACCGTAAATCGAGACTCTTTGTACGAAGACCCTGAAACATTCAACAAGGAACCCATGTAAGTTTGTTATTGTTTATGTTTGTATTTGTGTCGTATGACGCGCTTAATAAGATATTTTTGGCTTGCAAAGGATGAGTGGCAGGAAATCTATAAAATATTCAGCATAATTTTATCAAGTTTTTTTTCTACCTGTAGGCCTATGCCAAATAGGTTTAGCAATCATATTTTTATGGCAATGCTATGCAACTGCAATAAACATTTCATAGTCCTTAAGTCTATGTACTGCTGATTATATTTACTGCTGAGGCTGAGCTAAACTGAAACGAAACAATTTCAATGAAGCAGTAAGTCATTTAAACTAAAAATATATTTTTTAGTTAATGTATTACTAATCACTTGGACTGTGTTAAAACTCTTAAATGCATATTTATATGGTTCAAATAAATATGCATTTAAGTTTTATTCTTAAGCTAGCTTTTGCCAGTGACTTCGCCCGCATGCAGGTCAAAAATTATCCCACGGGAATGTACTACCGGGATAAAAAGTATCATATGTGTTAATTCAGGTTATAAACTCCGTTCATCCGTTTTTGCGTGATTTAGTAACATACATAGAAACATACAAACTTTCACATATTTTTAATTTTTGGTAGAATTAGTAGGATAATATGATAATTTATTTATTTAGAGCCTTTTCTGAAAGTTATAGTTGTGTTACAAAATATTAAATTTAATTTCTGAGTCTCTGTGTACCATTTGACAAAGGCTTCCTCAAACCCCTTCCAATTATCCCTGTTCCTGGCCTGTGAAATCTAACTCTTTACCGCCATCCTGCCATGTTTTCAAATAATAAAATTTTAAAGTAAGATGATTGTGCTAATTTGTGGTTTTCTGTAGAGAAGAGAGTACTAATAAATTCAGTAGTTACTCATTTTTTTAATTTTTTTTTAAATTATAGTTGTAGGCACCATTAATCTGCTTGAGCAGCATTATCTACAAAATATTAGGGAAAAGGCTAGCCTTTAGGGCTGCATCTGAATACCAGTGTTTTTAACCCTTGACGGAAAAAGAGGGGTATTATAAGTTTGACCACTATGTGTGTTTGTCTGTGGCACCGTAGCTCTTAAACGGTTGAACCGATTTGGGTGCGGTTTTTTTTATTTCAAACTAGGTTTTCTATCGGTGGTTCTTAGACATGTTTCATCAAAATCGGTTCAGCCGTTTGAAAATTATCAGCTGTTTTCTGGTTGATATAGGTATTGAGGATATATGAAATGAGATAAATTATTAACAAATTTCACTATGGGAAACACACATGGACATGTGTCGATTGTAGCATGTTTACTATTACTAGATTGAGTTTGAAAAGCAGGAAATAAAAGTTAAATTAATAATTTAAAAAACCCCCGACCCAATCAAAAACCTCTAAAAAATAAACAAATAAAATGTATTCACCATTTAAGTTTAATAAGAAGTTGTAGGTAGTATTTTGATTAAAAACATGAATGTAACTATGCTATTGTAGAAAGGATAACATTATCATTACCCGTCCGCTGACGTGACAATGCTTTGATCAAAGTATTACCTACAACTTAAAAGGCCAATAAATATTATTTTTTTTACTTTTTAGAGGTTTTTGTTTGGGTTTTTTAAATGTTTAATTTAGCTTTTATATATGAAGCGAGGGAGCAGTCTTGGCCCAGGAAAACATCGTGAGGAAACCGGCATGTCCTAGAACCAAAAATTCGAAGACATGTGACATCTACCAACCCGCACTGGGCCCGCGTGGTGGATTACGGCCCACTCCCTCTCACAGAGAGGAGGCCTGTGTCCCAGGAGGACCGTTATAGGCTGATTATTATGAGATAAAACATCGCCTTGGATAAGCCTGTAAAGGTGTTATAATATAATAAGATTTTACACATTCTGTGGAAATGTGTCCCAGCAGTGTCAACGTTATAGGCTGATTATGATACATGAAGCGACTGCTTATCTGACCTCTACTACCCAATTCCTCATTTACTACTAGCCCGCTGTTAAAAAAATTTAGTATGTCACATTAAAACTACAATCTCTTCCTAAATGAAACAGTTGTGGCTGTGTGTAGCTTATAATCAATCGGCTAGCGTTTCCCGACTATTTTAGGGCTGCCTATCTCACCTCGTCTGCCCAGTTCCTGAGTTACTCAATACTATTGATGTACCGACTAGTCGGCCATATTTGTAGTCGGCGACTAGTCGGCTAAAACCACCAACTAGTCGGCCCACTTTTTACCCGTATTAATATGCTAAAAATTTAAAAGACGATGATTGAAATGAATTAGAAATCGTTACTGTTATATTTTATATTATAGAATTGGTTTTACAGTTTACTTTCAGTGCAATCATTTTGGTCCAATACTTAATTGGACTTAGATCCAGAAATTAAATACCGAAAGTAAAATTAGTAAAACAAAAAAGAAGAAACTTTGTAGCAAACAATTGGCAATAAGGAATCATCTCTTCAGAATCATCTCTTCCTACTTCCATCTCTATGCCGACGATCTGCAGCTCTACAATCATTTCTTCAGGGAGGATGCAGAAGCCGCCGTGTCTGCCTTGAACAGTGCCCTGGATTTGATTAGCGAGTGGTCGCGGTCTTTTGGACTGCAAATCAAACCTAGGAAAACCCAGGCCCTGGTTATTGGCGGCAGATATATGCGGAATAGGCTCGATGTTGCGTCGCTGTCTCCACTCGGTCTGAATGGAGTTCAGATTGAATACGCACGTACGGTTAAAAACCTGGGGGTGACGATGGATTCCTACTTATCGTGGTCTGCCCATGTCGCTCAAGTCAGTCGGAAAGTGCACTACACTTTCCATTCGCCGAAATGTCTGCAAGGCTTCTTGCCCTTAAACACCAAAATCTCTCTTGCTCAAACTCTCATTCAGCCCATCATAGATTACGCCGATGCCTGTTATTTGGATGCTACGGAAGAACTTTTAAATAAACTTGAGCGTTTGCAGAACATCTGTATTCGTTTTGTTTTTAATCTTAAAAAGTATGATCATGTTTCCAACTTTCGCAAGACACTCAAATGGCTCCCCATTCGATTTCGCAGGCACTCTCTCGGATACTGTGTCTGCTGTTCAACCTTCTTCACAATCCTAAAACCCCTTCATATCTGCGGGACCGTTTTGCCTACGCCCGTCCTTCAGATGCGCCTTGCAGGTCGCATCTTCGATACCTCCTTAAGTCCACTCCCCACTCCACTGACTTCTACTCCTACTCTGACTGCCAAACTGTTGCAGTTTTTAAAAGAAGAGTGAAAAAACACTATCTGTCCACATCGTCATAGTTGTGTATATATTATTTTATTTACATTATTATTATTAATATTTTAGTGATATTTATTTTAGAAATATGTATGTATGTATGTATGTAAGTATATTCCCATATTAGTTGTTTAATTTGTTTAGTGTATTATTGTTTTTGATCATAAATTAATGTAGTTTATTTTCTCTTTTACCCTTTCACACGCTGTCTACATCTCTTTATCATCTCTCCTATCGCAGGTATGCTGGAAGAGATTTCTTTAGAAATAAGCATCACCTCTGTACCTATTTTTCTGTTCTAATCTTCTTGTCTGTTCATATAAATGTGTGTACATAAATGGTTAAATAAAATAAAAACAATAAGTAGGTTTGCCATTTTGAACACAGCCGATGTCACCCGAACTCAACCGAAATCAATGACCGGCTTGGCCGACTAGTCGGCTAGTCGGCCAAAGTCATAGTCGGCCCAAGTCATAGTCGGCCCAAGTCATAGTCGGCCCAAGTCATAGTCGGCCCATCTCTACGCAATACCCATTGGCAAGACTGGTTGCCAGACTTTCGGGCTTCTGATCGACACGCCAAGGAGAAGATGCTATAACTGCTAGACGCCAAAAAATTATTGCAGCCACTATGCAATTCTTGCACCCTAATTGGTTAACACATTTTCGATCGCAATGTGAATGATTTTTAATAATATATAGCTAAACCATTGCTTCATATATAAGAAAAGGGTTGTTCGAAAGAGATACCGTGGCCCCTGGCACACAGGCAACTGAGGGGAACACGGGTGGGTTTTAGTCAGTTAAAATTCTGACACGCCCTCCTGCTCCACCCAGAGCGGGAAAAGTTATTTGATAATTGCCCAGCCTCAAAAAAAACAAAAACCTTGCATCTAGACATTTCATGTGCCCCATGTAGGTTTATGTGAAATACAATATTTTGATTTGATTCGTATATAACGTAATGAATGTTGTTTAATTGCTCAAATAAAAGCCATTGCTACTGTTAGTGTATTTGTGCATTTGGCCGTGCTGGTTTTGTGATCCGCATTCTAGTTCTTTCTTATTCTTATTTGATTTAAAAAAATGTTAACGGGTTTTTTCGCGCACTAGATCTGCCACGCTTTTTGGCCCTAGTGTGAGTTTTATTTAACCATCTCGATCAAACGCTTCGAGCGCGTTCGGTGCTTCGATTGGTTCGTCACCAATTCGTTCGGTTTTGTCATGCGAGAAACCCGGGACTTCACTAACATGGCAGCAGTGAAATCACTGTATAACGCGTTGGTGCGAAGCAACTTGGAAACTAGTGCCATCATCTGGAATCCTTATGAAACGAAATATTCTCAGATGGTGGAAAAGATGCAGAACAAGTTTGCACGGTACCTATACATGAGGCAATTTGGCGTCTACCCGTTTTACCCGCTTATGTACCCAACTCTCTTTGTCATAGGGATGGTTGGGTACTATAAGTTGGAAGTAAGACGCAATCTTGCTCTAGTAAAATATGTCTTTATGGTGTTCCGCGGGATGCTACACAATCCGCAAATCTTGGGATCGTTGGGATTACTCGTTCCAAACACTAGGCTACGGTTGGGGCCGAGGGAGGGTCTGTTTAAAACTCCGGTAGCCCGTACAAACCTATTAAAGTTTGCACCCGTGTGTCGGGCCGTCAACATAATTAATAGCATCACTCAGCAGTTGGATATTTTTTCTTGCTCATTGGCGGAATTCCAGAGAGTGACAGTTAGTGTGTTGTCCGCTATATAACTTGGGCCGGCAAACGGAGCCGTTGCTTGGGACTGGTCAGTCTTGGACCACTGTAGGTGTGTGATCAGATTTTGAGTAGCGTCTCTGGGTGTCGTATTGTATGACTACTTTTATTACCTTGGGTTCTGCCTGTAAAAATAATTGTATGTGTAAATGAATAAATAAATAAATAAATTCAGGGCCAATCGGAGCGCCAAACGTGCTCGATGCGTTTGATCGAGATGATAAAATGAAACTAAGGCCTCTTAGCGCCGAGAGTTGAAAATCGAACAGTGATTTTTTTTTTGACGCTCTGAGATGCAGTCTTTTGGATTGTCAATGCTCAATCAACACGGAGAGTTGACAATGCGCGATATTCTAGGCTACGTCCGTGCGAACGTGGTCAAAGCCGGTGGTCCCGGCTATCATTCGTAGATCTTTGAATGTCGTTACAGGTTGTCAGAAGCCAGAAAGTCTGACAACCAGTCATACCAGGTGCCGTTCGAGGGTCCTAGGGGCCATGACCAAAGCCGTAAACGTAAACCTTCATAAAATAGTAATTTTTCAAAAATATGAATATAAAATATAAAGAAAGAAAGAAAGAAATTTTTTTTTTTTTTAAATTTAAATTTTCTTTCTTTCTTTTTAAGAATTTTTTTTATTTTCTTATGAACGTAAAAAAAATTCTTATTCTATATGTAGGCTTTGTCTGTGACCCCCCAAAGTCTGGCTGCGACCGCGCCTGATGCATACCAAGGGGTATCGCAATACCCAGTAACTGGGTTGTGGAGATTAGATAGGCAGTCGCTCCATGTAAAATACTGGTATTCAGCTGCATTCAGTTAGACTGGAAGCTGACCCCAACATAGTAAGGATAAGGCTAGCCTTAACGTACATCACGCCTATTTCCCATGTAGGTAAAAACTACAGAACACCACAAGCTACGATTCTTACTACATACTCCTGTTGCTTCGTTTTCTTTTTTTGCTAATATCTAGTTATTACCCGTCTGCGCCAGAAGGAGGGTTATGTTTATCGAGTGTATGTATGTATGTATGTACATGTATGTTATGTATATTTCTTTGGCACGCTCTGTAGCCTAAATGTATTGATCGCTTTCAGCTTGAGAGGTGTCGTTAGATTCGTCTTAATTGTGAGAGAGACATTTGGTATATCAAAATTGAAAAAACAATTAAATGGCCGATTTTTGGCGGCATATTGTGTCTTCAAAAATTTTTCTTTTCTCGAAACCTATTGAGTGGGGTATCAAAATAAAGGGTTTCATAAATAGGTCTCATTGACCTCAAAAATAATGATATTAACTAAAAACTAGGAAAAAAAATATTTAATTATAAAGTCAAACAACCCGACTGCCTAAAAAGTGAACTTTAAATAAAAAAAGTGGAAACAAGATACTTGTTTTAAAAGGATGACTATTAGACTGAATATTAAGCAATGTCATGCAGTCGGAGGCAATAAAGGTCTTTATTGTTAAATTTAAGAAGATACCCCCGACTGCAAGAGATTGCTTTTAAGTAGTATTCAGTCAAATAGTCATCCTTTTAAAACAAGTTTCTTGTTTCCATCTTTTTTAATTAAAGTTCACTTTTTGTACTATAATCGCTTAAGCGTCCCAATAGCGGTCATTGCTCTTTCCCTAATAGTTATCTCACCAGAGGAACCCTAACAATAAACTATGGGTATGAGATGGTTTTTAGTTATTGAAGCATGTTAAAAATACAGGATAAGGTTTTATCCAGTGCGCAAACTGTAACCATGAATTCAACATATCATTCTAGAACCCCCAGCGCAGAAATTTTTCGTCGGTTATACAAAAAAAAATCAGCTTTACCACATCATTAAAAGAAACAATAAATTTAAAAAAAATATATTACAGTAAGTAATTTGTAAAGTATTCTATCATACAGAACAATAAAATTATTTGACAAATAATTTGTTTAATTTGTCTTCACCTATTGTGACACCCCTACCAAAATAGGTAACAATTTTGCACGTTCTTAAGAAACTTTGCCTCTGTTCCGTTTAGTTACTCATGTGCTGGGGGTCTAGAATGATATGCTGAATTCATGGTTTCTTGTGAAATATATCTAGTCATAATAAACAAATGTTTTCAGTAACGCCATAGTAACTTAACAGAAATTGATTCAGTACGTTAACGGACTTTATCCAAATTCAAATAAAGAATGCTAGATGGGCCAATGACCGCTATGGCAACGCTACAACAACTAGGGTATAACTATTTTATTACCAGTTCGATATAAACCCGTAAAAATCGCAAATCAAGTTGCAGTTTAGGTATTGTTAATAAGTGTTCCGTGTGGTGCCGCCGGGCACCCAAATGGGATAGTGCTATTCTTTACGTCCGGCAGGACGTAAAGAATAGCACTATCCCATTTCTTCCCGTGGGTGTCGAAGAAGGTCACTAAGGGACTTACTAGAGAATGGGCAGCAGCGTTCTCTATGCATTTTGCCACTATACTGCTATCGCCAACCCGCCTGCCAAACGTGGCAATCATGGCAAACCCCTCCTTTTTTTTTGGGAGGCCGATAGACGTCCAATGCTGGACAAAGCATTGGACGTCTATCGGCTGAAATGATTATGATGATGAAACTATAAGTTGACGTCCACACGGACTTAATAAAATCGCGGAAGGATTATCTGGCATTTGGAAGTTGAACTCTGTGTTGAACCGAGCATTGACAAGCCAACAGAGTGCAACACGGGTGGGTTTTAGTCAGTAAAAGTCTGACACGCCCTCCTGCTCCAACCAGAGCGGGAGAAGTTATTTGATGATAACTCACCTTCAAAAAAAAAAAGCTAGCAACTATAAACGAGTTGTTTGTTTACACAGTTGTCGCTGTTCGGTGTGAAGTCAGCGATCATCATCTGCCTAGCCTTTTCCCAACTATGTTGGGGTCGGCTTCCAGTCTAACCGGATGCAGCTGAATACCAGTATTTTACATGGAACGACTGCCTATCTGACCTCCACAACCCAGTAACTGGGTAACACGATACCCCTTGGTAAGACTGGCTGTCAGACTTTTGGGCGTCTGATGACCCGTAACGACTGTCAAAGATCCACAAATGACAGCCGGGACCAACGGCCTAACGTGCTTTCCGAGGCACGGAGGGGTCTTGGTATGTAAAGATGGTCACCCATCCACGGACCAACCGCGGCAAGCGTCGCTTAACCTGATCGATCGACCCGTGCAATTATAAATGTGAAAGTTTGTATGTTTGGATGTTTGTTACTCAATCACGCAAAAACGGCTGATCGGATTAGGATGGAATTTTCCACACAAATAGTTTATATAATGTGTGTGTGGATAAAAAGTGCCCTATGTGTTAATCCACCTGGATTAAAACATAGGGCACTTTTTATCCCCGTAGTACCTACGTGCCCGTGGGATAATTCTCGACCTCCACCCTGGCGGAGACGGTGGCAAAAGCTAGTTTCACAAAAAAAAAAATTACCTTCAGTTATACAAAAAAAAAAACACTTATATAAACACTATGCAGCGTTACAACTAAGGGAAAGTGTTTTCGATGAACTCTGGCACCCAATGTAAGATTTAACTTATGTTTAAGATAAACCTACATGAGCATTTATGAAGCTGGGGGCACGGTTGCAATTCGTCGTTTCCTATGGAGAAGAGCCGACTTGAAACTCCACGGCTACTCTTTTGAAAATAATTGGCTTAAACAACGTTTTTGCTGAGCGGCAAAATAGTCGCTTGCTAAGTAGGACAGTTGCCATAGATCAGTAGTTTGCTTGTATAAAAAAAGCCATCTAAGAGCCTTCCGCCCGGGCATGCGTTACCATGGCGGACTTGGCAATCTCTAAATAGACGTGTCGGTCTGAGCAAAGACATCTCCACACATGGGGTTCACGGACGGCTCAGATTTCAAGTACGCACCTCTCCTCAGAGAATGGACCACCTTCCATTCTGCAAAACATGCTCTGTCACCTGTGAATTTGACGATGTTATCACTGCGTCTGTGATCGGAGTTCGCGAGGCTGAATTTTGGGCCAAAGATGTTTTGAACTTTTTGTCATCGATATGCTAAGAAAAGGCTTTAAAAAAAGAAGTTTTCTTTCCATAGACCAACCGACATCCATCAAGATGGAACACCACTATCCACTTCAGTCCTCTGTGAGGGCAGTCTCACCAGCAAAAGCCCCACTCTCGACTGGACCCACTCGTTCTGGCACAAGGCTTCGGAAGTATGCCCAGACACCGGTCAGGGCACCAGCAAGGGCCGGAAGCGGCTAGTGCTGGGCCCCAATAATATTCAGAAGAAGCTTGATAAGATGCTCGCTAAGCCTGTGAAGATGACCAAGGCTGAGAGGTGAGCTTCTATTTACACGGTCAAATTAAATTAGTTGGCAATATTTTACTCATTGAACTTCGCCCATCGAATGATGAATTATATCTTGTTACTTCATTATTTTTCTATATCGAAACCCAACACGTGGGTAAATAATTGCCAGCTAAGTTGAACCTGTATATCATCATTCTGTTACCCTTATCACAATTTATTTTGGGTCGGTACAAAATGTCTTTTTCTTCTACTACTTCTCTATTAGTCGTTACCCGGTAGTCACCCGTTTCTAGCGATATCATCTTTCACAGTTCATTCATTGTTTGTTTTTAGTTTTCCCCTACTCTTATAGCCATCCAAATTCAAAACTTTTCTCACATAAATCTGTCTATATGTTACTGTTGAAACATAAAAATGTAGGTGTAGTTCTGGCCAGCCTTCTCAGGCACGCCTGATGTTCATCATTATAATTTCAGCCGAAAGACGTCCACTGTTGGACATAGGCCTCCCCCAAGCTCCGTCATTTCGATCGGTTCTGTGCTCCTAGCGGATTCCTGCGACCCTTTCAAAGTCATCGGTCCACCTTGTGGGAGGCCTTTCAACTCTACATCATCCTGTACGCGGTCGCCACTCCAGAACCTTTAGGCGTCATCAGCCATCTGTTCTGCGACCAATGTCTGCCCACTGCCATTTAAGTTTGGCAAATCTTCGGGGTATGTCGGTTACCTTGGTTCGGATGTCTTCATTTCTGATTTGATCATAAATGAGAATTATTTTATTTCCATAAGGAGGTTTGTACAAACACTTTTATACGTCAATATTTTTAAAACTAGATGGGGTCGGCGTTTCCTATCTGACTACTCTAAGAAAAAAGGCCGAAAAAGCTCAGAGGTCACAGTCTCTTTTAAAGTCCAGACATAATCTTGATCAGATCATGTGAAGGCCATGTGGATTGGTGTCTGAAATAGTCTTGAGAAAAGAACCACACAGATTGAGTGGAGCTGTCCAATAAGGGCACACATTTATCAGTAATCACGAAGCTCAACTCAGAACTTGAGGAGCTCAACGATTTGACGAACAATAGATGTAAGTAAGGAATTTCCACAGCATGTAAGGAAACTCCAAGCATGGCTCTCTCCATTGCCCCTTTTGTGACTTTTAGCCTTTTAATAAGATTGCTCACGTATGCGGCACCTCCCCAAAGACATACTCACTTTCCATCCTGCGCCGCATGCCCTGTCACCTGTGCATTTGATGATCTTGATTGCGTCGTTGCGAATTATGACTGCGTCAATGAGTCTGGACGACTGAATCTTGGGCCAAAGATTTTTGAATTTTTTGCCATCGCTAAGAAGAATTATATTGTGAGCGACCACGTTTCAGTGCGTGATGTAGTATTACCTACTTACTTACAGTTGTTTTTCTTTTGTAGCATGATGCAGAAGATGGGCTGGCAGGGAGGCGCACTCGGCAGGAGTGGGGACGGCATCGTGGAGCCAATCGCACCGAACGCTGTTTATGTCGGCAATAATGTAAGTAATCCTTATTTATTTTTGTGATTCTAGTTCCCCCGACCCACTCCATCACATCTCCTGCCTAAGCATGTGGAATGCGCGTAAGCGTTCTTTCTGACTTTAAAGAACGCTTACGCGCATTCCACATGCGTAGGCAGGAGATGTCGCCTCGTAAGGGTCCTAGCGTGATGAGCGTTCTTTCTGACTTTTTGTTTTTGATCGCCTCGTAAGGGTGTCCTAGCGTGATGAGCGTTCTTTCTAACTTTTTTGTTTTTGATCTCATTCGTAACAGAATTGGGCTTCCAAATGAAAAAATAAGATTTTTCGTATCCGCCTGGCAGTTCCAGAGATGAACGCATAAAAAAAAAACAAACAAACTCTTCAGCTTTATTAATAGTATACATATCGATAACATATACCATCATGCCTGTATTCCCTTAGGGTTAGGCAGAGTAACCTTAAGTAGGGACACCCACATTTCTCCAGTTATATATAAGTCCCATGTAATATGAGCGAGCCTATTGCCATCCACCTAGCATCAATCTAGACTCTGGGCTGCTACTGAGAATTCTAGATGGAAAAACCCAATAACCCATTTTCCGACCCGGGAATCGAAACCAGTAGGTAGGACATCATGATCGACCCACCACTAGACCAACGAGGCAATCCGGGCAGCTATATTTAGGGCCCAGTTAATAGAAGCGAGCCTATTGCAATAATACGCCATCAGCTGTAATTTAATTACGTACAAACAAAAAAAATGGATCCACTTTTACAATGCATTATTATTTTTATTAATTTTACAACGGACCGCGCGCGCTATCAGCTGTGAGTCGCTTGACCCCGAGCGTCGCGTCGCGGTCAAGCGACTCACAGCTGATAGCGCACGCGCGGTCCGTACGGTGGTTAAATGAATGACAAAAGAAAAATGCATGGTAAAAGTTCTTGTAGGTAACTAACTTAAATTACAGCTGATGTTGTATTATTCTTGTTAGGTACTCAATATTCTTTTAGGGTGATTGGGGACATGCGCTAGTTAAATAAAAATATCGTCTCATTGGGAAAGTTGTTTGTTATGATGAGCAAAATCATGTGTTTAATGTCGATCACTAATTACCAGTCATCCTATATAAACTCACTGCCTATTCCCATCTTATGTATAATATGTGTGTATGTTTTATCCTTATACTTTACAGGCCAATACAAAAATAGGTTTCGGCCAAAACCACGTACAACGAAACAACGTACGCTCACCGAAATACAGTAAAAGGGCTGAATGCAAACAATTCTACGACACCAACGTCCTCCTCAACATCTACGAATTCGTCAAAAATAACTCCGAAGTCGAATTACTCTTTGACAAGAATTTGAAAAAGGATGAAAGGAAGAAGATCCATCATCTGGTTCAGTTCAAACTGGCTGCTGAGGACTTACGGTCGGTCACTTTTGACAATCCTGCTCAAATGGACTTGGTGCTGCAGATCTGCGATAAGAACTGTTATATCCTGCATACGCAGAGCTTTGGGTCTTATCCTATTCGGTAAGTTTTTTTTTTAACACGCTTATATTAGCTTCACCTGTATGTATTTCCTCTCACAGAGAGGAGGCCTGTGTTAGCAGTGGGAACACTGTAGAACTGATTATACTTATGCTGTATTTATCTTATCTATCTTTGTAAAAAAAAAAACTTTGAACACGATTTTCGTCCACTTCAAAACGTCGAAATTTAGCACACTTATCAAGGACCGATGCTATACAATATTTTGATATGTTTCCAGTTTTCCCCCTTAAGGGGGATTATCAGGGGGGAATTCCACACTTTTTATTTATAGATTCCAGTTTTCCCCCTAAGGGGGATTTTCAGGGGGGATTTGTGGAAGAAGCCGTTTGTCCCAACATT
Organism: Polymixis lichenea; assembly: GCA_949091785.1. Lineage (NCBI taxonomy): Eukaryota > Metazoa > Arthropoda > Insecta > Lepidoptera > Noctuidae > Polymixis > Polymixis lichenea. The sequence continues at coordinate 8,871,607 of OX420958.1, read as the reverse complement.
CTGACCATGGTATTTACGATTAGCGACTGTATTTAATTTTTCGGAGAGGGAACCTGAGAACGGTTACCACGTCCAAGGAAGCCAGCAGATGCTCAAACTACCCATTCTAGCTATTCTAACAAAAATCTTCTAATTAATAAGTTTAAAATCGAAAGTTTGACAATCAGTCTTACTAAAGGGTATGGAATTACCCAGTAACTGGGTTGCGGAGGTCAGATAGGCAGTCGCTCCATGTAAAATATTGATATTCAGCTGCATCTGGAAAGACGACCCCAACGTAGTTGGGGAAAGGCTACACAGATTATGATGACTTATCCATTACATAGAAAGAGAGGTCCGATCATTCTTTTCTCTTTTTCTTCCAGTCAACTGAGTCTTTTCAAGATAGCCCCGCCACACGTGTACCTCATTGTACCAGACAAACTGAAAGACCACAAAGACTCCCTCTTCTCCGACGAAATAAGACTACGCTTCTTAGAGAACAACGAAGAAGAAATCCTAGAAGTAGAAGTACAAGAAGAGCCTCCCATCCCAGAAGAGCCTCCTATCCCAGAAGAGCCGAAGGTTCCAGAAGAATTGGAACCAGAGGAAGAAACGAACCCTTTCTTGATAAGCATAACGAGGAATTTAAAGAAATCCGATTTCGAATGCCAAGAAGAGGAAGAAGTGGCAGAAGCGCCAGTAGCACCAGAAGTGCCAGAAGCGCCAGAAGAGCCAGAAGCATTGCCGGAAATGTCGGAAATTATGACGAAGATTGTGAATTATTTCACTGAATTTGCTGAAAATAAGAAGTATTCCCAGTTTAAGTTCTTGGGCCCGTTCGCTGAAGAAGAGCTGGTCGCCATGAATGAGTTTATTGAGCAAGCTGTCAAGTACGTCAGCCAGGAAGAGTGCCCGTTAGCGTGCGTGTTCAAAAAAGTCGCGTTCGAAATTAATGAAGATTGTACTGGCAACACAGTGTGAGTATTTTTATTATCATTTTAATTTATGTACAGACGCCAGCAGGTCAACCTACCCGAAACTGTCAAATTTTCTCAATCAAATTTGAACCTTATTCTTCAGTGATAAAGTTGAAAACCTATTAAAGAAATTTGACAGATTGTAGTAGGTTGATGTGCTGGCGTCTGTACGATAAAATATCGGTCCATGAGAATCGATATTTCGGGGTATCGATTATCACAAATCCTACTTAATATTATAAATGTGAAAGTTTGCATGTTTGTTATTCAATAACGCAACAACGGCTGACCGGATTTGGATGAAATTTGGCACACAGAATAATTTGTAACCTGGAATAACACATAGGATACTTTGTATCCCGATAGTACTTTTACATGGGATAATTTTCGACCTACACGCGGGCGAAGTCGCTGGCAAAAGCTATTCTATGGCAATCAATACCTCGATATCAATACTTTATTATTCAGATGCTAGTGCATTTATACTCTCTGTATTTTTCTGTGAACGAGCTCGTCGGAGAAGGGAAGTGGAACATGTTGTGAAGTTCACTCAACCTCCATAGAAAAGGGAGGATCCTCCGACCAGACGGGTGTCGTGTCTGGTGGGCCCGACGGTTGATACCGGGATGTTGTATACGTCACCGAAACATTGTAAATACCGTTAGGTTATAATCTATCTCGCGAGATTGTAAACTGTCGCAAGATTGTGAACCGTAACGTACTGCTTACAATTTAACCTAAATCTATCGAAGTGAAACCGTCAAATTGTGAACTGGTATCAAGACTGATGATAGTACCTTTTGCTATTACTAAATAGTCAAGTAACTGCCACTAACTTGGAAGTAGTGCTCACCGGCCGCTGCCGCGGCACCGCTCGCTGTGCTCGCTCGGCTCGTGCGCGTTTGGTCGCAATTCTTACCTAACCTAACGTATTCGGTCGGTAAGCAGTATAGTGCAGTTCACAATTTATCGACAGTTTTCGCGAAATAAATTATATCTAACGGTATTTACAATTTAACGGTTTTTTTTTTTTTTGGCTGGTAAATCATCAAATAACTTCTCCCGATCTGGGTGGAGCGGGAGGGCGTGTCAGACTTTTACTGACTAAAACCCACCCGTGTTCCCTCAGTTGCCTGTGTGCCAGGGGCCGTGGTATCTCTTTCGAACAACGCGCACCCCTGGCAGGCATCGGCCCTTCGGCCCCATCAGTTGCTGCTGACATCTCTTTGAGGCGCGCGTGGAACACAACGCGCTGTCGACCCGGGCTTGGTCCTTACCGGACAGCGAGCTATCCATTACTCGCCGTCCGCAAGCCCGCGCCTACGGTGGCCGGGAATCAGCCTGGGATTCCCGACGCCCAGGGCGTCTCCTGCGAAGGCCACGGCTGTGAGGGCGCATGTACTGCATCTCCCTCACGTGCGCCGCCTCCCTCTTTGCGAGCATAACTGTTTCGCTGAAGAAGGCGACTGCTAGCCATGCACTCGGCGGCAATCCGGCAACGAGGCCCGCCACCTCACTGGAGATCGTACGGTATTCCCGGATCATCCTGATGGCCATGACCCTATGGGCCGCCTTCAACCGGCGTGCTGGTTGGCGCCTCAATGTAGGCGCCCACACCGGTGCCCCGTATAGGGCCATGGCCCGCACGACCTCCGCGTAGAGCCTTTGGCAGGAGGCGTTTGGCCCCCCTAGATTGGGCAGGAGCCGCTTTAAGGCAGCCCCGGCCCGCTCCAGTCTGGGAGCCAAACGTCGGAAATGTTCCGCGAAGTTCCACCGGCTGTCGAGGACGAGTCCTAGGTACTTCATCGTCGACTCGACGCCGATGTGAACGCCTCCCACCGTTATCTGGGAACCCGTCAGTGGCGCATTCCGAAGACCATGAAACCACATGGCCTCGGACTTGTGCAAGGCCACTTCGAGTCCCAGTTGCCGGATCCTATCCACGATACAATTTTACGGTGAATATACATTAAACAAGGTGTAACAGAATAAACGCTAGACCTGAAAGTAGTTTGATCCTAATTGACTACTGAATCGATTTCAGTAACGTTTAATATGTTTTTATTTTTTAAATTACGTATTTTGCTATATCTACTGCCAATTGAGCCAAAGAAAATTCAATCTTATTTCAAGGCAATAAGACTCAATTTTAAATGCATAAAGTAATGCTAGGGTCAACACGTTATGCTTTTATTATTATTTTGTTCCTTCCTTTATTTCGTTGATTAGTACATACAAATTATATTTTTAAATACTCGAATATAAAAAAAATATAAAAAACATTTAAAAATGTAAAAAATAGGAGCCCACCGGTATCAGGAACAGGGTCCAAGCTATTTTATTTTTTGACTCAATACTCTAGTTTGGGTGTATGAGGTCTTGCGTTAATTATTTTACATGTTGTATATGCTTGTTGCGCTCTGTTCTCTGTCTCTCTTGCGCGAAGCAGGATTTGCGTGACGTCAGTTTGATTCGTAGTTCGCATGTGACAATGTAGATGCCGCCACAGTACTACCAACAATCATAATTAAACATTTGATTCCCGAGAATCAATTTATCAAGATATCGATTATCACAGATTAGTAATAAACACTCATTTGTGGTAATCGATGACTCGATATCAATACTTTATTATTCGGATGCTAGTACGTATAACGTACGTACGTCTTCCAGCCCCCCTAAATGGGTCCAGGGGCGACGGATTTAGGGACATCCGTCGCCTCCCTATTCCTTAGGACCCTTTATGGCAGCGCGTAGTTTCCACGCGTGCCTCTTTATGATGTAAAGGGCGGGACATTAACACCTCACTCGCCCCCTAACTAGAGGTGCACCAGCCAAGATCGCGGAAGTCGCATCAGAAGGGCAATTCTCGTAATTTTAAGAACGTACGCAGTCTGATCTTAGTCTTAATCTGTCAAAAATACCTTGAATTTCCATACATTTTTGACAAGTTTTTGACATTTGTTTGTCACTGGCATGAGACTGCGACTAGATTTTGAACGTACGAGAATTGGCTTCCAGATCCTGTGATCCCCGGTGCAAGTGTGGGACGGAACACCGGGTAGGTTTTAGTCAGTAAGAGTCTGACAGACCCCTCCATCCATGAGGATTTCCAAACGGGCAAAAAAAAATCGTTTGAGTGGAAAAACGAATAGGAGACGTTGTAGTGGGATAACATCGCCTTTAAAAAAATATTTACGGTCTTATTCATAAAAAGTTATCGACCATCTAAAACCATGCTACAGTCTGGTTGTCAAATAGTGTTATTCATAAACGCATTTTAGCACATAAACTTGCTACAACTGATGTTTGCCAGGGGTGCGGGTTGTTCGAAAGAGATACCGCGGCCCCTGGCACACAGGCAACTGAGGGAAGACGGGTGGGTTTTAGTCAGTAAAAGTCTGACACGCCCTCCTGCTCCATCCAGAGTGGGAGAAGTTATTTGATGATTTCCCACCCAAAAAAAAAACTACTATAAAGTAACAAAAGCCAGACAGAACCCCTACTTTAACAGTGTTTTAATGAAAAAATGGCCGACTCCCTAAAGCAGCTGACATTTTCGTTTGACGATTAGATAGTCAATTTGTTGGATAACTTCATTAAAACAGCAACATTTTGATTTACAAACGACATATTAGTTATAGAACGTTTATGAATACAAAATATTTCAAAGGTTTTATAGGCTCGTCGAGCAGTTTAACTAATGATGTCTTAAGCCTTCGATAAGCTTTTTTATGAATAAGAGCGTTAGTTTTTATAACTTTATAATACGTTTTTTTAAACAAATATTTTTCTCTGCTTTTCAGGATATACAAGAGACCGGTGTAAAGGAGGCATCGTAAGAATTAGTTCTAGCGATATTTATTTTAAGTTATTTTGTGTATTGCGGAAAGTTTAAGCTAGTGTGGACCCGCGCCGACAATTAATTAAAAGTGTATGTCATATTAAAAAAAAAAACATTATTTATTTATCAAAAAAAAACCCAAGATACACAATCAGCGCCTCAAAAACGTCCGCATAAATAGGTGCAATGTGCGCAGATGTCAATGGTATCGTCAGTCATCTTTCATTCAGTCTTTTTGGACATAACTTTGTAAAAACCACTTTAAAGTCATATGTATAAGGTTGATATGCAAAAAAAAGTGTTTTATTATAACTTTAACCACTGACGTTTAATTGGGGACAGTTTTGAGTGTTATTTTTGTTCGAGACTGTGCATCTTGGGTTTTTTGTAGATCGATGCTTCCGCTGGCCTCACTTGTGCAACGGAAATGTCAAAATAAGCGTTGATTGTCAACTTTTCTTTAGATGCTCACCAAGTGAGGGGGTTATCGACAATTGCGGACACTAGCGGTGGATCAATTTTCACACTTATGTTTCAAGAAATAAGGTTGCAAAAGTAGTCAACCGCCAGTTTACGCGATGGAACATTATTTAAGAGCAAATTGAATTGGTTGGTTCACAGAAATGACTGGTATCGATATTAAATCATGATAAAATAAAAAGTGTCATAGTTTTAACTTAAAATTTCAATTACCTAGTGAGGACTAAGACAAAAATTTGTTCGGAAAATCATACTTTTTTCTTGTTTAATCGTCATGATACCGTCGCGTCTGTAGAGTTTTACTAACCAATTTAACTTGACCCTGTATTTCTGATGTTAAGGTTCAAACATTACTTCTGATGTATTTATCAAGCAACGATATATATAAAAGGATAGTAACAATCAAAATGAGTCTTCAATACTGTGTAAATATTAAAAGGTGAACAAAATTGACATAAAATATTAGAAAAATAAAAGAATCAGTAATTTAAAACTGACCTTCATTCTTTTTTTACTATTAGTAAAAAAAGAATCAAAGTATTTTTTTCCCTAATATTTTATAAAGTTATTTATTGAAAATCGATATTTGAACGTGGATTGTTATGTATGTATACCTACATGGAATAAAATAAAGTTCATTTTCGTATCTGTCTGTGTGATCGCGCTGTTCTTCGAAACTGTGCGACAGTTTTTGATACGGTTTTCACCATCATTTAGAGAATTTATTCCGGAAGGTTTTTAAGTATAATACATTAAGATTAAACTTAGATATATTAAAAAAAATCTCGATGCAACCGACCCACCGCGTCGCTGCACATCGCCTCTCCGCGGTTTTACTTATTTTTCTTATTTTTTCTTTGTGCTCGGCTCCTAAGGCTCATAGCGTGATGTTATATTACCTATAACCTTCCCCGAGAATTGGACTTTAGAATTCAAAAATAATCTTTCAAATCTGACCAATAGTTCCAGAGATTAGCGCGTCCAGATAGACAGAAGCGGCGGGGGAATATGTTTTTTTTAATAATATGTAGTGATATATAAATACTATGCTTATAATATACTTTCTCTAAAGTCGGCGCGAATCTAAATTAGTTAAGTTTTGATTTGTGATTGTACACCCACCGTTTTGACTACTCTACATTTAGAATTGGAGTATGGATGTATCAATAAGACAATGTTTTTAATCTGCAAGACTTAGTACCAAAAATTACCTAACTGCATCTTGAATGTACTATGACACTAGTTAAACCGTAAATTAACTATCATTTAAGTTTAAATTAATCTCACATTATATGAAAATATGTTTATTTCGGGACACGTACCAAAATGGTAAAATATCATACAATATCGTTTCGTATTATACGCTACAGTAATATCTAAATTTCAATAAAAACGTTGCGTTAACGCCGCGTAGGCGTAACTGTCGATTTTAACGTCACGCTGACGTGGTGTTTGCGTAGCTTTTACGCAAAGTTTTTTTCTGAATTCTAGATATTACGGGAACGCCTACTCTGAATGGGAATGCTTCCTTACCAATAATACAGTATGTGGCTAGTCGATAGCTATGTATCTTTTACAACGTGTAACGGAAAGGGTATATACATACCAAGGGCACGGCTTCTTTGGATGATATCAAACGATATTGGAAGTTATGAGAATTTATAATACATTGATACCAGAACAAATTGAAACAAACACATCACTCGGAAGAGATTTATCGTGATATTGGCAAGTAACTTAGAAAGTTATTGGCCTACGTAGTGCGGTGACACGTTTGTTATGATTTGAATTTAAGAAACATTTGAAACCGAAATTTTGGTATCAATTCTTAGAGTATTTTATTTTGAGCTGAAATTCTATACCAGCTGTTATCTTTAGTGCTTAAGGATAGCAATAGGGTTTCTGTTACAACCTGTAAATGTGTCGTACGCGTAACATAACCTTTCTTATCGATATTTTCACCTCTCTAATTCTAGCGGTAGAGTGGTGGGTTTACGGGTAATTCTCATTGCGCTACTATGGGTCATAGTAATAGATGTGCGGGTCAAAACCCTGAGTTTTAACCTTTTTACTGCCACGGACGTATATATAGACGTCATCGCTTAAATGTCATCTCAAATCGCTGAAAAATGTATATTGTGACGTAAAAAAAAAGGTTTTATTTGGTTTTCGTAGTCTTTTCCTAACTACATTTGGGTCAATTTACTTATTAAAGATATTCTGAATAACCGATTTTTTACGGTTTGACAGTTATGTCATTTTGAAATTCTTATTAGGTTGAGATCCAATATAGTTGGCAAAACTCTGGTCTGTTGACTTTTAAGCCATTTTAATAATTATAGAATATGTTTAACAATGCAATGGGATGAATGAAAGGCAATTGCATGCAGCTGAGATGAGAATGCTAAGAGAGTTGTGTGATATTACACGAATGGATAGAATAAAAATTGAATAAATAAGAGTGACGGAAAAGTTGTTTGATAATCGGTGTCATGGTATGGGCATGAGATGCGGAGGAATGAGGAAAATGTCGTGAGGAAAGTTTTGAGTATGAATGTCGATGGCTATAAGAGTAGGTGGAGACCAAAGAAACGATGGATGGACTGTGTGAATGATGATATGGTTAGAAAGGGTGTGACTACGGAGATGACGACTAATAGAGAAGTGGGGAACAAAAAGACATGTTGCGCCGACCACAAATAGATTCGCATAAGGGCAGTATAATGATGTTGATCCACCGTCTTATGACGGTGAATTTATCCGTTTTTTTCTCGTTATTTGAAACGAAAGGAATCACATCTTATCTCGGAGGTGAAGAAATCCCCAACCGGTATAATACTTTTTTTTTTAGATTTTCTTTTGAAAAGACAAATATAAAAAATAAATCGGATTTTTAAGATAATTTTTATGTTTAAGTGCTTGACGTTTTGACGTGACGTGGCGGTAAAAAGTTTTAATAACATTTTAAAATAAATTAAATTATGTAAAAAATAAATTATGTGACGACTCTAGTACACAATTGGCTATGTTGGTTATACAGGTTATACTTTGTTTTATTGCTCTGTTTGTATACAAGAATGTAATTAATACAATGTGCAATAACTATGTAATCCCGTGTCCTAACCGAGAGCGATCATCGCGCGGTTACGCGATCGATGCGAACATTCGTATGAATACAAACGCCACTTAATTGATCGCGCGACTATTAGATACTTTCAGTTAGTAAGCGGCCTTAGGCATATAAATATTGGCCTCTTTTGGAGATCGAATAACCTACTAAATTGTCAATTTTCATTAAAAAAAAATTGCAAACTTATGACAAATTTGGGCATTTGGTGATAAAAATGCGTTAAATTAGATTAAAGCAACAACATAATAAAGTTCTGGCCACAATGAGGCGAATCCCGCGCGGGAAATGACTGCGCGCGTCGATTGTTTTAATTGTTCGTATTTTCGCGACTATACGCGCGAGCTTGAACACCTATATACAAGTTTATTGACACAATCGGCCCCAGGGAATTTCATCCCACAGCGCGCGCGGGATTCGCGTCAGTTGGTCCAGAGCTTAAATTAAATAAGCCTGGGCTTGGCTTTTAACACAGACTCCTAAAAAAATCCCCTAAAATACAATTTGCATAATTATCTTCACAGACAATTTATGTTTGGAAGATAATCATGGAAATTATATTCCATATTTTATCTGTCAAAAAGTGCCCATCAGGACACTGCGAAACAGGACTTTAATATTTATGGAAACGAAGCAATGAACGTCAAAATATGAACCACCATCAATCATTGTGTACTAAAGTTTATCGCGCGTGTGTAGCCAACACATTGCGCGTTTTTATTTGTATAGACAAAGAAGGAACATACAGGGCGTATCTTCCTCAAAAAACGTGTGCACTCTTTCCTTACGGCGTTAGTTTAAGGTGAGAACATACTTGTAACAGTTGATGCGATGTGGAAAGCGAAAAGCCCCGCGAACACGCGACTGTCACGTTCGTTAAGTGTCGTAGCGCCGATAGTGGGTGCCTCCAGGCTTTCCGAACAAAAGAGTAACATATGAACGCGATGATCGCATATTCGCGCGACCGCTCGCTTTGGTTAAGATATGGGGTAATGGGTGTTCTTAAATAATAATACGAAGTGTTTGTAAATCTGAGGGCCAATTCTCGTTATTTTTATGAACGTTCAAAGTCTGATTTCAGTTTCAATCTGTCAAAAATACGTCGAACTCTATACATTTTTGACAAGTTTTTGACATTTGATTTCGCCGAGATGAGACTGCGACTAGGTTTTGAACGTTTTTAATAACAATAATAATTGACCTTCAGATGTGTATAGCTTGATATGAGATTTAACAACAGATTTTAATGAAAATCTGTTTTATATTTGTGTTGTCAACTTAAGCGTAGCGTTGATCCAGATTCGTGCAATCGCGTCGACCGTTACAAGTATGATTCGGAGAAAGTTTGTAGATAATAGGCAGAAATAATAATTTGATGTTTGCTTCGAATGTTTCATATAGAATAATGCATGGGAAAAATAAATTGTTGTTTAACCAAATTAATTGGAATAATAATTGTTTAACATAGATTTTTGTTTTGTATAACTAAAATAATTATTTTTCTGTTGTCAAATTTTATGTTAGCTCTTAAGATAGTTTCATCAAAATAACAATTGTCAATTATACAAGGGTTAAGTGGCAATAGTCCAATGGCTAAGGCATCGGCCTGGCGATCGATAGGTCGTGAGTTTGATCCCCACCCATTGCACTATTGACGTGAACCCACTTCAGACTCAAGCATATTTGGCTCAGTTGGAAACAAAACTCGTAGTAATGTGCCACCCTCATTGCTAGTAATTTTTTTTAAAGAAAAAAAAGGTTAAGTAAATAAAATTTGACAACACAAATTTAATAGTCTCTCAGACATCGAAAGTTAGACACTACTGGTCGAGCAATTTTCAACCTTATTGCCTAATGCCTTAGGGTGAAAAGTGTTCCACCACTTTTGTCCGCGTTTGAACCTACAATTCTTTTTTTTTATTTGCTATTCAGCAAGTTAATTAGAAAAGATTTGAATCTATCAGAGTTTTAAGCAGTTTTAGTCAAATTAATAACATACTGAAATGTTAACGAAAATTAAAAAAAATATGAACGGAGACAAAACAAGGGATCAAAAGTGAGACTTTCTGACTGCCCTTACTCCGTCATTAATATTGTAAACGCTATTATTTCATAGCATACGAAATTATTTCTAAAGTTCCCACCTACACTATGGAGGGAAAATAGTACCCTGAGTGTAAGTTTTGTATTTATTTATTTATAATAAGCCTACCAACAGCACTGTCACTTACATTTCAAATAAACTTACATCTAAGATCGGCATTTCAGTAACCGTGCAAATAACAGGCATGCATGGCATTGACATAATGAAAATGAGAGAGTATGTCATTATAGCATCACATAACATTGATAACGTTGTTCAGTTTGTCGGTATATCTACAATGTCACCATTTCTGATAAACGCTATACAGCGGGGTTTTTATTTTTTGAGGGTTGAATTTTTGAGATGGTTTTTTAGGGCGTAAAGCGAAACTGATAAATAAATCAAAACAACCGTGGGCTAAAACCAACACTTATTATCTCCATTTTGGAGGAAACAAGTAAATTTAGTAGTTTCTTTGATCACCCAACTTCGTTTCAATTTTCGTTGTTGTTAATGTAGTTGTCGTTGTCGTCACATTTCAAAAATTCAACCTGTATATGAAAGTACTTTCTGAAGAAAGTACGCGAACATTTGAAAACCGCCTCCTGTTTTTCATCGGTTAAATAATATGCTAATCTTAATTTTACTTTTAGCCTCAAAATAGGCTAGGCCTAGAAATCATTACTAATGAGCGATAGTTACAGTAAGGGCCAGTTTCTTGAACAGAAATTATAGCAAAATTAATGTGAGAAATTTTCAACCGCACGTCGGCTTAGTACTGAGAGTAAGCAAGTCTCGGCAGCCGACAACCTCCTAGGAAGACATGCGAGATGCCATTCCCAAAAAAAAAGCGTCAAGAGTTGAAATCGAAGATTTTGTTGGATTGTCAATGCTTTGTTCAACACCGAGGGTTGAAAATTCAGTGCGCAGTAAAATCTCTCTGCTATAAAAGCAACGAAAAACTTACACTCACGATACAAAAAAATACAGTCATCATTGAATTTCAAACACAATTCGCTGATGACAAAAAAGCTCCATGGAGAGCTAGCGTAATGAGGCAGACACGTCTTTAAATAGACGATTTAGATGTAAGGTGTAAATATACATAGCGATAATAAATATATGCAGGTTCACACTAACGCTACGCAGAATCTGGATGTATTGCGTAAAACCGCACTGTTGAATTTTCAACCTTCGGCTAAGCCTCGAGAGTTGAAAATCCAATAGTACGCTTATATTAGGTATTTATAAGTGTCGTCTAGTTTAAACTGAAAACGGGCAGTTGTTCAAGTGAGACAATGGGGAATATTATAAATAGAAAGAGACAAAGAATAAAGTAACCTATTTCGAAATAAATTATACGTTTCTTCCGGGCAAAATATGCCCGGAAGAAAGGATCGGAATTCACTTACACTTAATTGGAATGGAGAGGACTTGTCCTAAATACGTAATAGATTTGTGTCGTTTTGAAATTTCTTTTCTTAGGCGTGCTATACAGTTATTCAGGTCGACACAGCCCGTTGGGCAAGTACCTTCGGGTCGACATTGTTGTTAAACATTAATAATGTCGGGTCGAATGTGCCGACGTGAACAAGTAACGCATTTCAATAACCGATTTGTGAGATATCTCTTCTCTTCAGTTACCAAAATTCTGGAATTAAATTTCTGTCTCTTTCTATTGCTATGATAATGCCTGCAATGGTGTCTAAAGATCGAAGCGGATAGTACAGCTATGTCTAAAGACATTGAATAATTTACTTTATTATTAGTGACATAAAGTGCAAAAAACCCAAGCACGCCTGAGAGCTGTTTGATGTTTGCGCCGATATTCATAAAATTTAGAACTTTATTCTGTTAAAAATAAAGTTTAATATGCAATGTAATTAGAAATCCTGTGGTTCGTGGACCTTGCCTACTATTTGTATTATCTCTACAAAAAATATTGAAAAGTCGTAAGGAAAGGGTCTATTCTATTTATTTTTTAGTTTTAATTAATTATTTATATTTAAATAAATTTAATTAAATCTCCATGGGTGTAGCCGGGATTGTATAGATTTTATGTGGATGATTAAAATATATTTAATATTTTATTGTAAAAGGAACAGTGTCGGTAAGAATATGGCTATAATATATAAACGTGTGACGATATAATATTCGGATCACGGAGTAGATAACAAATGAAGTGTTGATTTGGTCGTGTTGATAGGATGAATTAAGGGCAGCTAAAAAAGGCAGATGTGAGTCGAAACGCCGGAAAGGGATGCCCTAGAAGGACATATAGTCAAACTCAAAACTCAAAGCATTTATTTCAATAAAACCATTTACAGGCATTTTTGAATTGTCAAAAAGTCGATCAGTTGGAAAGTTGAAGCTAGTTGCCCATTCCAAAACGTAGATCTCTATGTAGAAGAACGGGCAGGAACTCCACGGACACTCTTTTAAATCAAGTTGGATATGTTACAAAATCTTGGGAACGTTATTCTTGTTGCTTCTGTATGCAAGAACAATGTAAAAAATAATAATAAAGAATTCTAAATATAAGATTAAAAATATGCCCTGTAAGTTAGGAGATGAACAGTCTCAACCGACAGCGCCTGTTCACGAACTTGACGCGTGGATCTGCGTCATCCAGCTCAACCATTTTGCAGGGAACCGTCACTAATCCAGGGCCTGCGGCATGCTTATGAAAGTAAACTCTAAACTTGACTTCACTAAAAGAACGCAGTGTTAATATTTGTTTCGCAGTGAGAACTGCGTTAAGCCTGCGTCCTAATTGCGCGACACACTATTAATCACAGTCTGAATCATTTTGAAGAATTGGTATTGCTAAACCATTGCTTCAGTTCGAAAAACTTACCTTCTCAAATACGATATAACGCGGGTTGTTCGAAAGAGACATCGTGGCCCCTGGCACACAGGCAACTGAAGAAACACGGGTGGATTTTAGTCAGTAAAAGTCTGACACGCCCTCCTACTCCACCATGAGCGAGAGAAGTTATTCGATGATTTCCCACCCTCAAAAAAAAAAAAGGATTGTATTGATGATTTTAATGAGTAAGGCCTTATTTGTTATTTTTGCAACACACAACCTGACACGTACCTGCGAATTGCAAAAAAACAAGTAAGAAAATTTGAATTTCGCGGGCTACTTTAGAAAGAAAGAAAAAGTATTTTTTGTGACTCGCACAGGAATATCAAATGAAAAGTGATAGAATTATAAAAAAAATTCTTGGAATTAAAAAATAACAAAAAAATAATAAAATAGAAAGTCCTGCATGAGGCCAAAAAGCTGCTACCTCAGCATGATGTTGCGACATTTAAAAAGTGTCGCAGCGCTCGTATTCTTTAGCGCATCTACCTTTTTTCTTTTGGGTGGGAAACCATCAAATAACTTCTCTTGCTCTGGGAGGAGAGGGAGGGCGTGTCAGACTTTTACTGACTAAAACCCACCCGCGTTGCTTCAGTTGCCTGTGTGCCAGGGGCCACGGTATCTCTTTCCAACAACCCGCATCCCTGGCAGGCATTGGCCCTTGCGGACCCCATCAGTTGATGCTGACATCTCTGCGGACTCCACCAGTCTCTAAGGTAGACTGGTGGAGTCCATTTATTCGGATTATAAAGCCGCACTTACACAAGGACCTTTCTGCGACTATGGATAGTTCTGTGTTCATACGAGAAGTGTAGGAAAAAATCATCAGGCGATATATCGCCTAACATTAAACTTATGTATAAGTGTTCATCATCATAAAGCTGGCACTTCACCAAAATTAACTTTGTCTCAATATGTAAAAGGTATATTTTAAATTGATCAAGGTACGCGAATATATGGGCAAATACGCCAAGTGAAGTGCCAGCATTACATAGGTGTGATGATAAATCAAACTTATGTGCTTAAACATAAGCGCTGAATTGGCGTGTAAATGATGCTTGATTCTGGCCTCGCGACGGTCGGGTAACTCTCCTCGTGTAAACCCTTTTAAAGAATTATTTTACCGGTTTCTAGATTCTCATTTACCTTTTTTATTTGCGGATTGGCAGTATGGAAATCTTGTCAACATATATATGTACAGTACAACAAATTTTTTAATTTCCCTCGGGAATCATCGCATAATGATCACTTTAACAGCTTTCCTCCCATTTTTTAAATAAATTACATTAAGTGAAAAGAGTATTAACAATTCTATATACTTCCAAGTTGATTGCGAGCGTCCGGTCTGCACCAAGTGAGAAGATCAACTGATAAAAATCCAACGACTTACAAAACACGAATTTTGCCGAGTACTGTACTCGTTTGGATTGCAACTTTGCCTCATATTAATACTTCATTTGCTAACTGCTCTGTGACATATCAGGTCATTTTACTTGTCATAAGTCACATTCGCACGGACGTAAAAATATCGCAGCGAGATTTATTCGAGCACTAGATCTTTAGCGCACTGCTTAAGGTCGACAGTTGAAATTCTAAGTCTTCTATCGACGCGCTGTGATGAACTCTGTTGGATTATTAATGCTCGATGTACCGAGCATTGACACCAAGAGTTCAAAATCCAGTGCGCGATATTTTTACGTCAATGCGTACGTGGTCTGAACCTAGCTGTGTTGTATAATCGACCGTAATTGCTTTACCACGCCAAGACTTAATGTTACTTGCTCGCCATAAAAGTTCAAGGGGCATATTTTTGCTTTAAAATCATTATGACAGCTAGATACGTTCAACCTTAGTTAAGTAAAAAACTGAACAAATGAAAATGTTTAATTGGACATAGTTCGTGAAACACAAAATAATAAAGTGAAAGTAATGTTTAAAAAAAAGAGAGTAATAATAATAATGGCTTTGGGATTATTCTGAAAGCCGTGGAATAGCTCTCCACTCCTCAAGCACCTCAGCAAGTGCCCCTTGTCGCTACGTCACTATGTGCTAGCGACGGTTTCCGGGGGCCCATTATTCAGTGTGCAAGTCACTCCCTGCTATTTTATCTGTGTATATATAAAACATTGATCAGGCAGGGGCCATAGTAATTCCATAGTTCAAAATCAAAATCAAAAGTCATTTATTCAAACTAGGCTGGTGTCAGCACTTTTTGAACGTCAAAATTACATACGACAGTCCCTCAAAACGCCCGCCCTTCACCACTTCCTAGTGCTTTAGCTGGGAAGAAGAAGTGGCGCAACGAACTCCCCAGCAGCACAGCTGTCTGTTATGTTAGAAGAACTTGATTCTATACAATAGTTACGTAATTAACGTTACGAAACATAACATTAAAATATTTGCCGTATGTCAGCTAGCACAAGCCAAAATACCAAAAAATATCATAAAAAAAAATACTCAACAGAAATAAATAATAAAAACAAAAGCGTAAACAGAACTTAAAACCTAAATTAAAGCTTCTAGGCATAAAAGGCGTGCCCGCTTACGTTCTCGGTAACTAGTCCATTTTAGCCACCCAAACATATAAATAAATGTTTATTTGTACTTAGAAAAATATAAATAAGTACACAAAAATTAAGGAAACATTGTACAATAGTCACATTAAAGGGCGAACTGGTGACTCCTAAACTAGGCTAGAGGCCTGTGTTTTAGGAGTCGGTGTTCCTCCAGGTATAATGACATACAACAGGTATTCATTGTCATGCAAGTACTTATAGATACAACAAAGTAAATTAAACAAAAATGCCTTAATTTAAATACAGTATTTAGTTATGTTAAGAGATAATTGCAATAATCCAACATCTTTTCTTCCATATCCTGCAATAGTCCAACATAAACCGGGGGTTGTCCTTGGGTGCACTTGCACAGTGTATACAGGGATAATCGTCGGTTGGTGCCTCATTCCATCTATAATGTCTAAGGGGCCTCTGCGAGTTGGCTTCGGCCCCTCGTACGCCTTCCCAAGCACCGGGATCCCAAGGTCCCGAGCTATGTTAACATACACCATGACATTTTAGTCGTCTTACAACGGCAACCCACTTCATGTATCCAATGACTACTAATATTTTTTTTTTTTTATATATATTTTTGAACATTTGCATAATAAAAAAAAATATCATTAATTAAGATAAATGACGTACTTTTAAACACCCTGTTATGGAGATGGGATTAATGGTGGAATGTAATGGTAGGTAGGTAGATATCTTCTACCGTTTGATACGTAAACATTATTAACAGAGAGGGTGTTTCATAATTCTAAAGCATTATTTATTTTTCTTTGTACCTATTACTTTAATTAATGGTAACAATGTTTTAATCGCGCCTAGAGGTATTTTATGACGGATACATTAAGTGGACCACCTTTGTAAGACGACTAAAATGTCACGGTGTATATAAAATAATAATAATCTTTTAAAAGCAATAGTGTCCGCCTCACTGCCATGCTGCGCCAAAAAAGTTCATTTCAGCATGAATCCCAGACAGATGCTGCCTGGCACTGGTTTTCTAATGAACCTATAACATAAGCATTTTCGGCCTATAATTTCCTCCCTGCTGGGACACAGGCGTCCTCTCTGTGAGAGTAAGTAATGTGCCAGCTGTTACCACAAGGCCACCACTGCTCTTATAAACTTTTTGGAACATAAAATTACGAGTTTGAGTATACAACAACTTCTATCTCAATTGTGTTTATTCACATGTGAAAATGTTGCTGGTCTTTAATTTGATTGTTCTGAGCTGAATATGGGATAGTCCAAAAAGGCTTTTTAACGAGAAAAATCCCGCTGCGATTTTACTACGTCCGTGTGAACGTCGACAAACAACGGAGATTATTAAGCGAGCAGTTGAATTATGGGGGATAGCGCCAAGGTACAGACGCCAGCATATCAAGCTATCCCAAACTGTTAAATATCCCAATTGAATATGAACTTTATACTTTTGTAATAAAGTTGAAAATCTATCAAAGAAATTTGACAGATGGGGTAGCTTGTTATGCTAGCCTCTATACTCCGTATGTTTTTTGCAATTGTTGGTCAGTGACAGGTTGTATGTTGAACGAAAAATGATTCACAATCGTAACAGGTATGTATTTACAGAATTATAACGATTAAAATCCTCAATACAACCTTCTAAGCTACGCTTGCCGCGGTCGGTCCGTGGATGGGTGACCATCTTTACATCCCAAGACCCCTCCGTGCGTCTGAAAGCACGTTAAGCCGTTGGTCCCGGCTGTCATTCGTGGATCATTGACAGTCGTTACGGGTCGTCGGAAGCCCGAAAGTCTGACAACCAGTCTTACCGAGGAGTGACTACTACAGATATTGAGGATCAATACAACTCTCTAAGTTTATTCAATCCCATTGAATGGTTATTTCGTTTCGTGGGCTACTTACTGCATTCTCCATTATCTTTGGTAAATAATAAATATAGCCTGTGTAGTGTTTATTATATTCCAGCAGGCTTAGCACTAGGAAGTGGTGAAGGGTGGGCGTTTTGGGGGACTGTCTCATGTACTTTGACGTTCGAAAAGTGCTGATTCACAGCCTAATTTGAATAAATGACTTTTGATTTTGATTTCTATTTCTACGAAGAATAGACAGTGCTTTTTCGATACAAAGTTTCATTTCGTTTCTCCATTTTTGACATCGCATCGTAGATATCCTTCTACAATCTGTCATTTTGTCTTTCGTTTCTAACGATCTTTGTCTAGGTCCATAAAAATGTAGACTGTTTCAGAAGAATATTTCTTCCCAAACTGTCAAAATCACACTGACAACAAACTTTCGACCCGACGGCCACAAAATATTTACGATTATCTACAAAATCATGATTCGTTTAGAACGCATATCTGTGATAATTAATAGAAGAACGTAGCTATCTTCTCCTATTGTACATCATTTAGTTAATAGTCATGTCTTTTCTTCCATCGAAAAATCGGCGCTCGTGCTAAGCCTGCAGCATAATAATTTCTTTTGGTGACTCTTTTGGCCCCATATTCGGTGTCCTCATGGACCATGTCTTAAATTACGTACTTAAAATATTCGACAAATTTAACTGACTATGTTAAGCTTCTTTATACGTATCTTAAAAACTAAACTCCTTCTTTTTTTTAAGTTGGTTAAAAAAATAATCATGCTATTTCATAATCGATCTTGGTAGGGAATGTTATGATTAATTTTAGCGTGACACGAATGTCTAGTAAAATTTATGGACGCTTTCAAAAGGTAGGTATGCCAAATTGTACCTATGCCAGTGACGTATTTTAGGAATCTAGGTTTTCTCTTTCATTCAATTTAATCGGTTTAAAGAATCAAAATGATTGTGTAATAAATTTTGTTAGAGATATTTCGGAATAATGATGAGAGGTGTGTATTTTAAAGCCAGTGAAACTTATTGTTAAGCAAATTGATGTCTTACCGTATGTCTAGAGATCGGATATTGGGATGCAAATTTACCTAAAGCTAATTTTTGGTTATGAAAGTATGGAAGCGGCTTTTAAAAACATATTTTTATGCCAGGAACACCGGGAATGCATAACTAGTCAGGTCTAAAGTATGGAAGCGATTTCCAAATTATTAGCATTGCAAAACTATTCAGATACATAATTGTTTAGAATTAATGTGTAAGCCCCGATGCAAATATATGTATGTAGGCTGTAAGGGAGGGGGTGGTGTGTGTTAGTAAAAAAAAAACATAAATTAAAATAAGATTATTTCATACAAAAGCGCATTCCATATTAGCCAACATCGCAACTTTAGGTAAATATGCATCCGAATATCCGATCTCTACGAGTTATGTCAATGTTAATAATAATTTTAAAAAAAATCAATTTTGCCCAGTTTTATGACTATTATCAAAAACAATTTGTATTGTTTTTTTTTTCAGTTTTTCCTTTCAATTGTAGGTTCTGCTAATGGCCGATAATCTTGACTCTAACAGTTTTGTGTAAATAAATATGTCCTATCTAAGAGAGCCGGGTGATCTGTAAGCCCACGTTCGGAGGGAAGTAAAAATATCGTGACGGAATTTTATCGCTCACTGTATTTTCGACTCTCGCTGTTAAGCCGAGCGTTGAGAATCGTAACAGAGTGGATCCTAGCGCGTCGTTAAAACACATCGTTGAACTTTTAACTCTCGGCGCTTAGCAGAGCGTTGAAAATCCAGTGCGCGATTAACATCTACATTACATAATGGATCATTAACGAAAAATAATTTCTTTGATTTAATGATGTTGCACAAATCAAATTTAAGGCGTTAATGGTCCTTGGTTTGCGCCACCAAAACTGTGACAACGTGGATATGGTGGGTATATACATACCAAGGGCACGGCTTCTTTGGATGATATATGTATAACGATATTGGAGGGGTTTTTTAATCCTATCTCTACATGTTCGGAAGTTATGAGGATTTTTAATACTAGATAATAATAAAAGTTCCGTTTCTGGTATCAATGATACCAGAAACGGAACTTTTCAAATTGAAATAAACACATCACTCGGAAGAAATTTATTCTGATATTGGCAAGTAACGTGGAAAGTTATTGACGTACGTGGTGCGGTGACACGTTTGTTATGATTTGAATTTAAGAAACTTATGAAACTGAAGATTTGGTATCGGTTCTTGGAGTATTTTATTTTGAGCTGAAACTATGTATAGTGATTCAATACCAGCTGTTATCTTTAGTGTTTAAGGATAGCAATACGGTTTCTGTTACACCCTATATAAAATTAAAGAACCATTTAAATCGAGGCTAATGTTGCTTTCTGGAACAAATTAATGGAAGATTCGTATTTAATGAGGGCTTTAAAAGTTAAAGTTCGTTTCTGCAACTGGCTGTAAATCCCGCCGCGAACATTTTACGCTCATCCGAACGTGGGGTACGGGCGCGGTCGCAGCCAAAGACTTTGGGGGGGGTCACAGACAAAGACTACATACATATTAATAAGAAAATTTATTATATTTTCATAAAATTACTATTTGCTTTACGTTTAGGGCTTTGGGGGGGTCATGACCCCTAGGACCGCCCCCTGCCCCCGGACCGCGCCAGGTGGGGTAACTCAGGACCCTCTTAACTCAGACACCTTACTCTATTTAAGATTGTGCATTCTATTGAACAGCCTCTACAATAATGTTGAGAACAAAATAAATAAAGATTTACTGATAAATGCGTGCAGTGATTGGACAAGTCCATTCAATCTGTGTGGTTCTTTCCTCAAAAGACCATTTCAGACACCAATCCACATGGTCTTCACATGATCTGACCAAGATTATGTCTGGACTTTAAAAGAGACTGTGACCTCTGAGTTTGTTTCGACTTTTCTTCTCAGAGTAGTCAGATATGAAACGCCGTGCATCCAGTTTTAAAAATATGATTGATATGTAAAAGTGTTTGTACAAACATACTTACAGAAATAAAATCATTTATCATTTAATAAGAGCCGTGATGAAGTCATTTCACGACAGTATACGGACTATTTAAGGCGGAGATTTCTTGAAACGCTCAAAAAGGTGGTTTTTTAAAGCTGTGTATCTCTTTAACCGTAAATAATTTTGAAAGCTAAAATATACATTATATATTTAAGTCTTTTTTGCATACAGTGATGGAACTCAAAACGTAATTAAACATACTTTAATGCATCAAAAAAATCATCAAAGTCACCTCTTAATTATCTTTAAAATCAGTTTATCCCTTAAATAACAGTTATAAACATAATTAAAAAAATACCGTAAACTTCCAAATGCCAAACTGCATCCAGTGATAGATTATTTATTATCAAATAGTTAATATCTAATTTTATATATTTTTTTTTGCATTTTTGCGATGTACGCTTGCTCATTTGTTACACGAATTTATTACGACAGATTTTAACCCGTAACAGATTGCAATAAAAACTGTTATCGCTCATAACGACAATATTTAAGGTTACCAGGGCCTTAAGTAGGTAGTTGATTTGCTTAACAATTAATTCCATGACTTAATGTAAATACCAATTGGGTACCATAAATATGTAGATGATAAGCTATCGGTCGCTTTTGGCACCAAATTTTATGGTACAGAAGTCTGGCTTCCTATCAACGAACGGTAATGCTGTGGTCATAATTCTCAGACCGCAGTTGAGTTTACTAAGTGTTTCATACGAATATGAACCTTATAGTTATACGAATAATTTGCTTACTTTACTTGACTTAGCAAGCTCAAAGTGTGGCCTGTAAATCTCTCCAAACGACACACGTCTGTGTGCGCGTGCGTTTCGCTCACTGTAGGGAGTCTGTCTTCTGTACCTATCTATTTTGTGTCTATGGCTCAAGGGCCACAGAACAAAGAATTGCAGAGTGTCATAGAATAATAAACTTTATTTTCCGCTCAATGACGCTCGCGGTGTAGTGTTCCACCAAAGTTTGAGCAATTTTGCACGCTATTGAAAATAAAGTGTATTATGCAATGTAATCTGAAAATCTTCTGGTTTGAGAGCCTACAGCTTATAGAAATACTAAAGTGGAAAGATTATTGTATCCCGGCTACGCCTATTTTATAAGATAAGGCCAGTCTACAAGTAATGGGCGATCTTCATAAGATTTGAAGACTAATTTGTACCATTGATATAGCTGGTTTTGCCTAGATGCTCGTTTATAGCTCTTGCGCGTCTGTATTTTAGACGATGTTCATTCTTCAGAAGTCTTGATTTGAAAATGTCTTGAAGTTAATGTTGTTTTAAATCGATTTTTATTAATGATATCGTTCTAAAATACAGATATTGCAGCTCTGGATTAATTTCAATCACAAGTCTGACAAGCCATTATGGTTTAGCTATGAAAAAGATGTCACTACTCACACTGCATATCTCCATTTTTTTCCGCGCTAGAACAATGATAACTTTAAGACCTCAAAAGCTCACGTTCGGACTTAGTAAAATCGCGGCGGGATTTTTTCGCGCGCTGGATCTAAAACGCATTGCTCGGCGCCGAGATTTGAAAATCGGACAATATGTTTTTTCGACGCGCTGATCCTCACTGCTGGTTTCTCAGAAAATACAGTTGGTTATAAAATCCCGCCGCAATATTTTTACGTTGGTGCGAACTTGGTCTTAGAGCAGGTGTGGGCAAGTCTCACACGTAAATAGATGAATTAGACTACCTATTCTGTCGTGTCGTAAAAATCTCACCGTGATAACTTGGGTGAAGTGAGGCTTAAAGTAAGCTGTCATTAGTATCGATCCCTAGCATCAGATGGAATGACCGATCACTTCACCTAAGTTCTCACGGTTTTTTTTTGACGGTGGGAAATCATCAAATTACTTCTCCCGCTCTGGGTAGTCAGACTTTTACTGACCGAAAACCCACCCGTGTTCCCTCAGTTGCCTGTGTACCACGAGCCACGGGATCTCTTTCGAACAACCCGCACCCCTGGCAGAAGTTCTCACGGTGAGATTTTAACAGAATAGGTGGGCTGTTCTAAACTTGCACTCACCTCGCTCTATTTTCACCATTTTTGATTGAGTGTGTCGACAGTTACGACTCGATGACTACTGTACGTAGGCACAGACTTCCTGGGCCGGCCTGACCAATCGGACATTAACTTGAATAATTACTTGTAGTCATTTTACTTATAGTGAAAAGCTTTTAGACCGCTTACTCAGACGGCTTCCTATGGCCGGCACAGACCTGAGAGGTAATTGTGAAACAAACGGTAGGAACGGCTTTCGTTTTAACGGTCCAAAATAGTAATGGATTTTTTTTTGAGGGTTGGGTAGCATCAAATAACTTCTCCCGCTCTGGGTGGTACAGGACGGCGTGTCAGACATTTACTGACTAAAACCCACCCGTGTTCCTTCAGGTGCCTGTGTGCCAGGGGCCACAGTATTTCTTTCGAACAACCCGCGTTACAACGTATTTGAGAAGGTAATTTTTTCGAATAAAAGCAATGGTTTAGCAATACGAATTCTTCAAAATGTTTCAGATTCTGATTATTAGTGTGTCGCGCAATTAGGACGCAGGCTTAACGCAGTTCTCACTGCCAAACAAATATTAATACTGCGTTCTTTTAGTGAAGCTAAGTTTAGAGTTTACTTTCATAAGTATTTCATACTTAGAAAAACTTGAGTAAGTGAGCTTGCCGCGATTGTCTACACGGTAAGAAATGCTTTCGGATGTCAACTTCGGCAAGTTTCATTGTTAAAGCCTAAAATAAAACCTGATACTAGCCAGACACATTGATGCGCGATGGGATGATGGACGTTTATTTATTGTCAATTCTTATTTCAATTGTACCAAGGTATTCGGTTGCCAGTAACAACCGCGTTTTGCCATGTTTGCGTTCTATTCAGTGAAGTATAAATTAGCTCACGTCTATTGAACTCTGAGGACTGGCCTTGTATGTAAATAAATGTAATTTATTATTTAAGAAATATACACTATATTGTCAATATAATTTGTGTTTCATTTCGTCAGTCCGGGGGAAGTATGAACAGTTGGTCGGAACAGGTACAAATAACTGCCAGAGGAACAGTCTGCGATCCCCGTTTTTTGCCTTGCCATCCAGTACGTATCAAATACTAAGTCGAATTAAACTAGCTATCGATAGTGAAGAAAAAATAAGTTTTTTTGAGGGTTGGGCTCCAGTTATTTGAAGCCTTTTTTTCCTGTGTACCCCTTGGCTGTTTCGTTGATGTTATCAAACCTATGGATACCCTTGGCCATGAAACCCCATGAAATTAAATGAACAAGTGTCATAAATCTTATTTTAAAATCAACAAATCAAGGATCTGACACACTAGCACACCTATTAAGTGTGCACCTAACGGGTTATGACAACCTGGTACTTCGAAGGCGTAAACCGTTTTCTAGCTGACACAAGGTGAGCTCCTACCGAGTTATGACAACCTGGTACTTCGAAGGCATTACCGCACCGACCAGAAATGACGAGTCTATTTGTATCAGCTTCTAGTGGGCAACTTTTACATCTGTAACGTACCTACGTTCGTACGAGTTCAAAAAAGTTTCGCGAGATACCTATCTCGCGAAACTTTTTTGAACTCGTTCTATTCGATTGATAGGACTCGGTATGATGGATTCCATACGGGAAAAGCATGGTCCAAAACGCTCCTAACAAGTGTGCTGTAGAGCAATTTTATAGTACGGGGCGACTGGAAATCTTGGCAGACACGTTTCATAAAGGCTAGCATTTTAGCATCCTTAGTGACGATGATGTCGATATGTGGTATGAAGGTAAGCTTTTTGTCGAGGTGTACTCCTAAATCACGAATAGTGTTGACTTTCTGTAGCACAACGCCATTCAGAGAGTAAGATGAGGGTAAAGTTAAATGCTTTTTAGTGCAAGTGACATTAAAACATTTTACGACATTAAGAGCCACCCTGTTCAAGTTGCACCAAACAAGCACTGAATCTAGATCGTGCTGGAGTAGAAGTAAGCCACTCTGAGACTCGATTACCCTGTAAAGTTTTAAGGTCATCCGCAAAAAGCGAGCATTTACAATGTTTTATGACTATATTATTGACAAAAATAATAAACAATATCGGACCCAAATGAGAGCCCTGTAGGACTCCAGAAAACTCCAGAAGAGGGAAACTATATAAGAATGATACCCGTTAACCACAACTCTTTGTTTCCTATCAGGTAAATATGATGGAAACCATAGAAGTTTGCCAAATATGCCTATGTTTGCTACCTTTTGCAGCAAAATTTCATGATCCACCTTGTCGAACGCGCTACTAAAACACATGAGTAAAATGTGACTAAAATCCGTGTAAATAGTGTCCACCTGTTTCCGCGAAACCACGAGTCTACTAATCTCGTTGACAAAAGAGTTAAGTTTGTCGTAGTAGATTTTTGAGAGCAAAACTCGTGTTGCTCTGGGGCTAACATTGACTTCGAATAGGATGTCAGAAATTCAGAATGGGACGGACAAGGGACTCAACACCTTTGAGAATACCGATAATATCAATATTGGTCGATTGTTCTTAAAATTATTAGTTTCTCTCTTTTTAAAAATTGTCATGGGCAATTTTCCACTCGGGAATTTTGTTGTTTCCATAGAAGTGTTGCAAAAGGTCTTATGTGGTTAAGCTAGAGTGCCTGCACATCTTTTAATAAATAGGGGTGATAGACCGTCTCTGATCCTGGGTCTTTACATAAATTGAGTTTTTTCAGAGCTCTAATTAGGTCACATCTCTTTCTGTGAACTTAACACGACTTAAAGAGTTTTGAGGATACCGACTAGTTTCAGGACATGGGCAGTTTTTGGACTTATTGATGACAGTCGAAGAGAAGTGTGTGGCAAAAAGATTACAAACGTCCGGACTTGCAGCTGTTTTGCCTTCTAGCTTCATTTCTGACGGTATTTCAGTGGATTTGGACTTTCTTGCCTTAACAAAGGAGGGTTGTGAGTGATACCCCTCTCGATGCCACTATGTTATTCTTTGTAGCTATGTATTTGATAATCTCCTTCGCTCTTTGACCCAGCATTCTATACTCGTAGTTGTCACGGGGATTTTTATATTTCCTAAACGGGTTCTTAGTTTTTCCTTTTCGTTTAAGAGCCTAATTAGAGATTTTGGGAACCAAATTAGGTATTTACTCTGTGTTTTAGGTATGATCTCGTCTATAATACTACCTACTGAGATTCTTAAATAGTATTTTCACCATAATATGGACTTCCTGTCATGGTAAAGCTTTCAATCCAGTTTATTTGGTTCAATCTTTTGTTAATAAGGTATAATTTGCGTATAGACAATTGTAGGTACCTGGCCAAAGGTTTAAATTTTAGCATAAGTGGAAAACTATTTGCTACTAAAATTAGTTTTCTAGTCGGTCCATGTAAAATTCTGGTACTCAGGTGCATCCGGTTACACTGGAAGTCGACCCTAGCATGGTTAGGAAAAGGCTAAGCAGATTGATTGACACTGTGAAATATTTGGAGATTGTCGAAATAAAACAAAAAATCGTAAATATGAACATATTTGATCTTTATTTACACACATCGGATGACAAATACAATTTTCAGTCTATATCGTCTACTAGCCACACGTAACATAAAGATGCCATTACACAGTGGCCCCTGTTGGCCTAGAGGCAAAATGCCCCGAATAGTTAGGGATCGCCATTCTAACTTGTAGGGTAGCGAAAGAACTTTTACCCTTAGAAATATAAATATTCCATTTATTCATATATAAACTCACGACTTTCGAAATTACAGAACACCACACCTACTACGATAGCATTAGTTCATTTTATTCAAAATGAACCAATATAGACCATTATGTAAAGGCATCGTAACAATACTTGCCGAACATAGCCGCCAGATGGCGGTATTATCAATTAACCTAACTAAGATATGCAAGAATGCAAGTTTGAGTATAAATGTGAATCTGTTGACATTATGTCAAATGTTATAATTTCTTGCATTGCCTCGCAAAGGTTTAGCCTCAGTATGGCGCAAAGTATTGTTATTTATTACTTTGAAACGATATAAATGAGGTCATTTGAGCGTTTAATAAAACAAAATAAATATGCATTAGAAATTAACAAATCATTTATATCATTTTTACAAATGCAAGGAACAATACACAACAAATGCAAAAACCCACTATAATAATACGCAAGAATCCATAATAAGAATATGCAAGAATTCATAATAATATGCAAGACGGACGGTACAACTCAAATTATTATCATTTATATCAAATCAAATCTTTTACAGTACAAGATATATTCTACCTATTCATAAATTTAAACTACAGCCGTTCATGCGAACTAAATATTGCGTGTTTTAATTAATATAATTAATTATATTTAAATTATTACAAAACTTGACATGTGTGTGTTTATACAGGTATAATTTGTATATCTCTAGTATACACCTGCTTATAGAAAGAGTCAGAAATATAAGGACTATTGTTGCTTGCTTCTCGCTCACACATATCCATTAAGAGCGAGATGCGTACAAGAGATTTCTAAATTAATCCTTTTAGTAAACAAATCATTCCAGTTCCAAATAAGTCTCCCTTTGAAATGCAAGATGATAAGATTGAAAAGAAGTCTCCTTTTGATATGCAAGATGGAAAAGTCACCAAAAATGAGCCATATTTGGTTCAGTACTAGAGCAAAAGCATTGTGTATGGTGGCTTAAATATGTTTGGAGCTGCCATTTTGACGTCGCTGCCGATAAAGCGCTTGGCTCAGAAGGATTCGGGAGTAAATAGGTCCATATTATATTTCTGCTGATTTGTATAAGGACTGTGATTTGGAGGTACGGTCAGCGTCATAAATATGTCGACACTTACTAAAGTTCAAATTCGTAATTTGTCATTTGTAGACTAGTCACGTGATGTACAAACAAACAAACGAATGAATGCTGAGAAAATTATAAACTTTCAGTTATTCCAGATTCTTGTAATAAAAACTACATCCCCGCTAGGCAGAAACTAAGGAATGTCACATGCTACGATTTATTTTGCTTCATCAACGTTAATATTTTAGTAAAGTGTTGACATATTTTTGACGCGAACTAAATAAATATCATAAATTGTTTCGTTGAGAAAATGACTAGGGATAATAGCAGGGATAATTATAATCAGTACAAATCTAAGGGAACGATAAACAAATGAAGTAAGTTGAAGTAAATATGATATCGAGTGTTAAAGAGAAACTGTTACATAAGTATGAGCGAAAGACGAAAGACGCTATAAAGCCTCGTCTCTTTCACTCATAGTTTTTTCAATTGAGTCTGTGATATTTACGACTGGGTATAGTATTTTTATCTCGTGAAGTGACACGCGCTTTACTTGTGGTATCCAAGTGTACAAACACGTTGTGAATGTGTGCATGAAGACGAGTAGCGCCATCAAATAACACACACACTAGCACACACAGACTTCCGACTTCGCCACTCTCTAGGCCGGTACCGAGAGGTCCTGCGCCTACTGTGTGTAGGCGCAGGACCTCTCGGTTCACAGTATCTTTGTACATACACTTGGTAACCACAAGTAAATCGCATCACTTCGTGAAATAAAAATAACGTACTGTGCTAAATTTGAAAAAACAAAAATAGTGATTACTAAAAATATTATTTCTAAAACCTGAAGACATATTATGATTTACAGTTATATATTCGTGAAGCACCGGTAGCCCAACGATTAAGGGGCGCAGACTGAAGATACATCGTGAGTTCGATGCCAATCTGGTGCTAGGTTATGCTTGTGGAAGGGTTCACGTAAATCCAATTGCTAGTCTTTCAGTTAGCCTTGGTTTGTATTCTAACTGCCAGGTGCCTACTATAAGCATGGTCGGGCTTTAATGTTCCCACTGCTGGGACACAGGCCTCCTCTCGGTGAGAAGGAGTGGGCTGTAATCCCCCACGCGGGCCCGGTGCGGGTTGGTAGATGTCACATGTCTTCGAATTTTTGGTCCTAGGACATGCCAGTTTCGTCACGATATTTTCCTTCACCGTTTTTAGAGCAGTGGTCATGAAATTATTTACACAAAGTATAACGCCTGCCTGGGTTCGACTGATTTGGGGCCATTACCACTGGACCGGGTGCCTGTCAGTTATAAATTAACATAAAACATTTATTTTTACACCTTTTCGGCGAAATTTCTGTATCCAAAACAGTTCTTAAACAAATTCTCTTCTTATAGTAATTAATTAATTTCACAACATACAATTTAATTTCATATATCTACCAAACGACTATTAGAAATCTCCCAAAACACACTTTACTATTGCCAATGTACATATTTAAATTCTACCATAACAACAAAAAAGAAAATTCAACTCAGTCACACTTTAAAGCAAATACAATCGATAATAAATTACTTAATTTAAAAAAACTAACTCGTGAAGGTATATGAAAAATGTCTTTTTAAAATGTAATCTAGGAAATAAGCAGTCTATGATAATATCACTTAAATCAAGATATGGCAACACTAACTTTATATTAATGGCAAGGTGATAATTATAGTCGCTCATCGAATATCTCGGTTATTTTAAAAAGTATTTAATTATAATTTTTAATACTACAAGAGGAACAAGAGGATGGTTATATGTAAAACCATTTCATTCCGTGAAAGAAAGTTCTACAACATTGTTTCAGCAACTTATTTTTGTGTTATTATGAAATGTTACAGTGTTGTTGCATGTTTATGGTAAACAAAAGTTTTTCATGAAAGTTGGGCAACTATTTCCATTCTTTGCTTTGAGTAAATATAAGGCATAAGCCCAGGTCCGCCCGAGATTTTTTTTCACGCACTGGATTTTCGACCCACTGCGTAGCGCCGAGATTTGAAATCCAACAGTGTATATTTTTGACGCGTTGGGATGCACTCTGTTGTACCCTCAATGCTCGGCTTAATACCGAGAGTTCAAAATCCAGTGCGCGATAGATTCTCGCCAGCAGTGGGAGCGTCCAGTTTAACCATGTAAAATTATTATTTGGTCTCGTCCTCACTCAAAAATCACTTTTTAAAATAACGGAGTTCCATGGCACGTCATGTTATTGTGCTGATAACAATAAAAATCAAAGCATGATAAGTATAAATTCTAAGAAGCCATCATTTCATTGTGATATGGGGCAAACCTATATTCATTCTTCTGCACACTGTACCTGAGCGATAAAATGACACATCGAGCGTTAGAAAAAGAGACCGTCATATAGGTATGGTTAAAGCTGTCGGTTCCTAGAAGAACGATGGCCGCCACATAGCGTCCGTAATTTTTCGGGCGAATCACGTAGCAGACACACACATATTGGCACATTGCTCGCAGAACAGATGGCCGATGCGTCCGAAACGTTCTGGAGTGGCGACCGCGCATCGGAAGACGTAGAAGAATTGGAAGGCCTACCACAAGATGAACCGATGACCTTGTGAAGGCCGCAGAGATCTGCTGGATGTGGGAAGCATAGAAACGGTCGAGATGGCGGGGTTTGGGGGAGGCTTATGTCCAGCAGTGGACGTCTTCCGATGACGTGACAGAAACGTTATGCAAGTACGTTGTTGTGTTTTCATAGAGAGCGTTTTTTTACACTGCAATGACAAAACCTGGCTGCTAATATATTTATGACAGCCGTTATTGTCTGGCGGCCAACGCTCTTCTAGAAGACCGTAGCTTAACATAGACGACGCTTTATAAAGCTGAACTTTTAACTAAATCCGATGAGCCATATTAACAACCGAGTACGTACTGTACAATGGTACCAACGAAACATTATATGGTTGAGGTGACAAGAAATTGAAATATCTGCCATAATTCAATTTCTTGTCACCTCAATATTCAGAACGGAATAATTGATAATTATTGATTAAATAAATTCTTTAATTTTGGGTGGCTACACAAAAAATATATCGTTATGAAGCTGCTTTGTAGCTAACGGGGCAGTGTTAGTTAAGGGTTTACCAAGTAATTTTTTGATGTCATAAAAATTATATCATAATTGATAAAGTTTAACTTAACTCTTTATCGTTCTTCTCAAAATGCTATAAAACCTCCATTTTTTTGTGTAGCCAGCCAGTTTGTTCCATTTAGAGTTACATAAAATAAAGATACAACCTTTTTCTATAGTCATCGTCGATATGTTCAGCCTTGTATGTACACTACATACGTTTTATATTATAACAATAATAATTGAAAATACTAAATTTAAAGCTACCAATAGTTTTACATTAGGGGGAAATTTTTCTAACATTTCGTTTTCGAATATTTTTAGATGGCAACACTTGTTGTATAGTCATTAGAATTAATTACAAAATCAATGTAAATAAATCAAGTTATTTATAGAAAATGCTAAATGAAAATGCAATGGACATAATTTAGAAAATTATTATGAAAAATTTATAGATTAAAAAAAAATCCTAATGACTATACAAACAAGTTTACTGCACATGCGACTTCTAAAAGTTTTTATAAATGACTTTGTGTAGTTTCGAATGTACAGAAAAGTGAAGCTTTGTGTAACCTGTTTAAACTTTAAGCCCGAAATTGTGACAACTAGTCTTACCAAGGGGTCATCATTTGCCTAGCCTTTTCCCAACTATGTTGGGGTCAGCCTCCAGTCTAACCGGATGCAGCTGAATACCAGCATTTTACATGGAGCGACTGCCTATCTGACCTCCACCAGTCTTACCGGTATCATGATTTTTTTTTAAATATTGCAATATGGACCAGCCGAATGACCTCGATCTCACCTGATGGATAGCGATGGATGAGGTTTATGATGTCACGAGCAACCCTAGAAGATGTCTGTTCACTCTGTTACCCAGTAACTGGGTTGTGGAGGTCAGATAGGCAGTCGCTCCATGTAAAATGCTGGTATTCAGCTGCATCCGATTAAATTGGAAGCCGATCTCAAAACAGTTGGGGAAATCGCAAGACAGATACCTGATGCCTGTCGCAAGTCTTTGCAATGAAAATCTCTATAACAACCCACTAAAAAAAAAACACATTTGGTAGAGTATTATTTTAATGAAATTGTCTTTTTTTTAAATAAATATTATTAGCTGCCACAATCACAAAGTCGTTTACAAAATCTTTGTAATTTTGTCTTCTACAAGCCGTGAAGTTACTGTAAAAGGTATATGTATAAAAATCTATTTTATATAGTGAGATAATGTTAGTTTTATATATTATAAACTGTAGTTTTCCGTTCCGTTATAAAAATGTGAATTGCACTAAAATATAACCGTGATAATTGGTTTTATAAATACAAACAGTTCATTTAAATAAAATGTAATTGATAAGAACTATAGGATAAAGATATATCCCGCAATGTTTGAAGACTTAAGGTCATCAACCAGTGCGTCCTGTCTGTTATGACATACGGTGCCGTAACGTAGACACTGACAGTCGGGCTGGTCCGCGAAAAGGTCGTGTAATTCAATAAAAAAAAGTATACAAAACATAATATTGGAGAACGACCGCACTACTCGTTCATGAATCAGAAGCCTAAAAGTCTGACAATCAGTCTTACCAAGGGGTATCATGTTACACAATAAAACGGTTGGGAGGTTATATAAGCAGTCGCTCCAAAAATACTTGTATTCAACTGCATCCGGTTAGACTGGGAGCCTACTCCAAGGAAGAGGAGCAAGGCAGTTTTTTTTTTTGTAAGAGTCCAATAGTTCCTTTTATTTTAATACAGCAGTTTTTGATTATTCAGTAAATTTCAGTGCAATCCATTTATCAGTATGTTATAGTCACATGTGCAGTAGCTATGGCAGGAGTGTGTCGCGGATATCAAATCGTATGACACTCATATTTAGTCCAGGACTATGATAAATGTAGGAGACTGATTTAAAAAAATAAAAGAAAGAATGCTAAAATTAAATTAGACTGTAAAGAAAATGCTTAAATGTGGCCCTCAGTCCCCCCGTCGCCCTATTTTGAAACTATTGAAAAGATATTTAAATAAATGGAAAATATTTTCAAGTTTATATAATCTGTCTTATTTGACGTTTTCTGCCCCATTAATATAAGAAGGTCAAAATTGCTAAATTAGCCGTTTAGCCCATAACACACATTTTGACATATGACAAATTTTTAAGGTCTGTGTCTCGTAATGTTGATTACTTTGACTACCTATGTATAGAATCAAGTCTATCTAACTAAACAGACAGCTGTGCTGCTGGGGAGTTTGTTGCGCTACTTTTTCTTCTCAGCTAAAGCACTAGGAAGTGGTGAAGGGCGGGCGTTTTGGAGGACTGTCTTATGTAATTTTGACATTCGAAAAGTGCTGATTCTCAGCCTAATTTGAATAAATGATTTTTGATTTGAGTAGTCCACATTTCGTTAGTCATGCCACAAATAAATCCCATATAATTGACGGCGCCTCTATTACTATTACAAAACTGATGAAACTCATTTCAAAGGAAAGCTAATGATTTAAATAAAATCATGTCTCCTCCACCTCTCTAAAGTTCCAAAAGTCCTGGACTAAAATCGATCATAGCACAACACTATTAACCGATTCAAGAATCGATTCTCAATCCGCGCACAAAGCATCTATTTACACTAATTTACACATGAATTACAATAAACTCAGCCGCGAGTTTATTTACTTTATTTTAATTTAAATATTAACTAAATTGTCTTTTCATTGCTATACGTTGTTATTGCTGTTTTTAATATGTCAACTTTTATACAACGTGTAACATAATTAAAACAAGAAGCTTTTTTTACTTTTTATAAAATTTTAAATATTTTTGTAATACAAACATAAAAATAAAACATTTAAAAATATATAAAATGTTGTTTCGCCGGTATCGGGAGCAGAGTCCAAGCTACCGGTGGTTAGGGCTCTAGAGACAGGAACCTCCTCACGATGCGAACCGTATCGAGGAGTACTGCCTTCTGAATCAAGCCCTTTATCCACCCGCCTAACGAGAGCCACGAGAGATGTTGATCGAGGCTTTCGGCCATCAATCCATTGGCCGATACGACAATCGGCACAATGACAGCCGAGTTCATATTCCACATGATAACAACCTCGTGTGCTAAGTCGAGATATTTAATTTGCTTCTCTTTCTCATTAAGCTATTTATTATTATGAAGAAATCGTGTTGACCCAAGCATTTAATTATGCATTTGAAATTGATTCTTAATGCTTTGAAATAAGATTGAATATTCTTTGGCTCAACCGGCGGCGGTCAGTATGGAAAAGTACATAATTTTTAAATAAATAATAAAAACTTATTTTAAAAGTCACTGAAATCGATTCAGTAGTCAATTCTGAACAAGCTACGTTCAGGACTTGCGTTTATTCTGTTACACCTTGTATACAGTAATCGATAACTTTCCTTCAGAATAATAACTAACAAAGTTCCCAGTTTACCTCTAGATTTGCATCACGGTCACAATCAAAGTGATCTTTATTCACTTTACAATAAAGTTATTGTTTGGTTGTTGCCAGCGAATATTCTGTCAAAATCAATGTGATCTCTATTCACGTCGCAATAAGGTTGCTGTTGCCAGGGACTAGCCTGTCAAAATTAAAGTGATCATTATTTACGTCACAATAAGGTTGTGGTTGGGCTGTTGCCACTGACTAGTCTGTCAAAATCAAAGTGATCTTTATTTACGTCACAATAAGGTTGTTGTTGGGCTGTTGCCAGGGACTAGCCTGTCAAAATGAAAGTGATCTTTCTTTACGTTACAATAAGGTTGCTGTTAGGTTGTTGCCATTGATTCGTCTGTTAAAATCTTTCGAAATCATTAT
Organism: Polymixis lichenea; assembly: GCA_949091785.1. Lineage (NCBI taxonomy): Eukaryota > Metazoa > Arthropoda > Insecta > Lepidoptera > Noctuidae > Polymixis > Polymixis lichenea. The sequence continues at coordinate 8,836,963 of OX420958.1, read as the reverse complement.
CACTCAGTGTTTATTTTTCTGATTTCACTCCTCTATGTTAGTTATTCCTCCGAAGGGTCCTCGATTCAGAATCTTACTCATTCGACATTTAGCTATTAATATTAAAACAGTGTATTCGGTCGACAATACTTTGGTAGGTCATTCGAAGTGGCAAGTTTAAATCCTCGCTTTCTAAAGTTGAGTTTTACATTTATAGTTGAAACTACCCTTTTCTTAGAAGTTGGTTGGAAAAAAAGGAACTGATTTTGAAGTCATGATACAAATAATACCAGCTGACTTTCAAATAGTGCTGATTTTCAGCCTCCTTTGAATTAATTAATTTTGAGTAATATTCGAATATCCAAAACTCAACTTTAGTCACAATTAAAAGATATCGTTGATGATTCTGTTGTACAGCCACTAAACTTAATTTTGGCTATTGCTATCTTTTTCCTTCTAATGAAACAAGAAAGAAACAGAAATAAGATTTTCTTCAACGCAATTTCTTTATTTTTCTTTAAAAAAAAAACGTAACCCCAAACTAGGAATATCTCCAATATTGTGGGTGCGTTTACAAACATTTAAACTCACATACACAAACAACTAGACCCGGAACAACTACTTGTAGGTCATACAAATATTTGTTCCGTGCGGGAAACGAACCCGTGACACGCAGCGCAGCAGCCAATCGCTTAACCACTGCGCCAACCGTGCCGTCAAAGAACTAATTACGACGAACTAAATTCATCATGCTTAAAATCACGCCAATCGAAACGTAATTTAGTTTGACAGTGCTAGTGTCACTTGTCTTTTTCCTTCGCGGTCTGTCAGTAAGAGATAGCAATACTTTTACTTTAGTTGTTTAGGTGGTGAACAAAAGAATCACTTGGTTGTAAAGTCAAAAATTATAGTATCGTCGTTTTTATTGAGAAACTCTTGATTCCTCGAAATACTCATTTCAAAGTCCATAGGACTTGTAATACCTGAAAAGATAGAAATGAAAATTACTTTGTATCTTTCTTCGGTTATTAAATGCTGATTTTTTTTTTTTTTGAGGATGGGAAATCATCAAATAACTTCTCCCGCTCTGGGTGGAGCAGGAGGGCGTGTCCGACATTTACTGCCTAAAACCCACCCGTGTTCCTTCAGTTGCCTGTGTACCAGGGGCCACGGTATCTCTTTCGAACAACCCGCACCCCTGGCAGGCAGCGGTCCTTGCGGACCCCACCAGTTGCTGCTGACATCTCTTTGAGGCGCGCGTGGAACACAACGCGCCGTCGAGCCGGGCCTGGTCCTTACCTGGTACTGTCGTCCACAAGCACGCACCTTGTACCTAATGTATGTTAGCAGCGAAGGCGCTGCCCGTGGCCGCGGCGCCCAGCACGGCGCACAGCGCGGCGCTCACGATGGCGCCGCCGTCGCCCGCGCCGCGCACGACGGCGCCGCCCATGTACGTCACAGACAGGATGAGGCCGTGCGCTGTGCATCTGTGTGACAATCGTTTGGTCATTTATTAACGTCCAGAATAAAAAAGCACAGCCGTCACCCAGATTAGGACAGAAACCTTCGGGGATTTATCCCTAAAGTTCGGCTTTGAATTGTATTCAGCAACTTAACAGTTGAAGGATTACCAGATTTTGACAAAAAAATGATAGTAAGTTGGTGTAAGAATGAACTAAGGTTGTTGTAAATGTTTTATTTTAAATATAATAAACCTTGTTGTTATGTTAAATATTGTAGTTAAAACATTTTAAAAGAGCAACGGTGGAGTTTCTTGCCCATTCTTCTCCATACGAAACTACATTTTGGAAGGGCGACTAGAATCAATTCTATTTTAATGTAAATATTTACGTTCAAAAGTGTCTTTTAAGTGCCTATTTGAAATAAATGTTTTTTTTCAGCCAAGCACTAGATTGTTGGTATTTCCAAGTTTGTATGTAATTTTTTAACAGTTGATTTGATGTTTACATTTAAAATCGACATACCGTCAATTATTTTCTATTTGCATTAAGTACTTAGTACGATTAAATGTTTTTAGTAAAGAGAAAATGTTAAAAATTATTATAAATACCAACAATCTTGTGCTTGGCTGAAAAAAAATTGTACTTTTGTTTGTATTTAATTACATAATCACGAAAAACTGCTATAAATGAATTGTTGCCAGCTCGCGTTGAATAACTGTCTACAATCCTTTTTTTTATAATATTGTTTCAATGTTACACAAATTGGTTACTTAATTGTGGCTGATTGACTGTTTGGACCTGTATCATCAGAAATAAAATCATTTTGGTACGCAATTTCTACAATCTAAAAAGACAGCCAAGTTACGATGCCTGTCGTTTAAACGAAAAATCCTTAAAAATCGGTCATATTAAAGACGGGACATAAAAACACGTACCTCAAATTATGTGGATAAGTATCCACAACATTCAATCCCACAGAGAAGAATACTAGCGTGATGAACACCCGGTACACCGCCTCCACCACGTATAGCGCTGTCTCGCTCTGCGCTATGTAGACTAAGGGAGACAGCAATACGCAGGCTCCACACATTGCCACTGTAAATAAAACGAAAACGTATTTTCATTGCGACCAAGAAGTTAAACGAATTTGGGCATGATGCCCTACAGCCCAATAGCGTTAAGTTATACAAGACTAGATCACTTGTGCCCACTTCGTTGGGCGGTAATCATTTTTACTTGTGACGAAATTATGAGTGTGGTTTGGTTAGTACTACAAAAAAACGACTTTTAGTGACTTATATACAAAAGTTAGACATATGCTATCACTGACTTTTTTGTAGGCATTTTCAAGCTCTACAACTTTTCTCTAGAACTCAATCATATATCTCTCATTGTTAAGGCAGCGTTCGTAAGAAACGTTTTCGTTCGACCGTTTTTTCGCCAAATTACTTTGAAAATCAGACTATCACCAAAAAGTCTTTTCATATTTCGGGTTAATATACAGGGTGTAACAGAAACCCTATTGCTATCCTTAAGCATTAAAGATAACAACTGGTATATAATCACCATACATCGTTTCAGCTCAAAATAAAATACTCTTAGAATTGGTACCAAATTTTCGGTTTCAAATGTTTCTTGAATTCAAATGATAACAAACATGTCACCGCACTACGTAGGTCAATAACTTTCCACGTTACTTGCCAATATCACGATAAATCTGTTCCGAGTGATGTGTTTATGTCAATTTGTTTTGGTGTCAATGTATTAAAAATTCTCATAACTTCCGAACATGTAGAGATAGGATTAAAAAGCCCTTCCAATATCGTTTGATATCATCCAAAGAAGCCGTTCCTTTGGTATGTATATACCCTTTCCGTTACACGTTGTATAGTCTATGACACTCACAGATGACGTGGCTTACTATTGGTAAAAGAAAAATCTGTTCAGTAGATCCAGAGATTACCCCCTACAACCTCACAAACTTTACCTCTTTATAATATTACTAGCTTTTGCCCGCGGCTTCGCCCGCATGGAGGTCAGAAATTTTCCCACGGGACGTTCCCGTGGGAAAATTTACTGCGCAGAAATTTTTCGTCAGTTTTACAAAAAAAAAAAAAAACAGCTGTTCCATACATTTTGACCACGTAGATATTGCACTTTTCTATGAAACAGCTGACTTTTTTTTTTGTATAACCGACGAAAAAATTCTGCGCTGTAGGGTCTAGAATGATATGCTGAATTCATGGTTACAGTTTGCGCACTGGATAAAAATTTATCCTGTATTTGATGTATCTCTTATCTTTGTATTAGTGTATTCAATTATTGGTGAGCCAAATAAATAAATAAATATGGTGGGTGTTTCTGTTATAATGGGGAGCTTGTGGCTAAGTAATAACAGCTGCACGGGTCGATTGATCAGGTTAAGCTACTCTTGCCGCGGTTGGTCTGTGAATGGGTGACCATCTTTACATACCAAGAACCCACCGTGCGTCAGAAAGCACGTTAAGGCGTTGGTCCCGGCTGTCATTCGTGGATCTTTGACAGTCGTTACAGGTCGTCAGAAGCCAGAAAGTCTGACAACCAGTCTTACCAAGAGGTATCGTATTACTCAGTTACTGGGTTGTGGAAGTCAGATAGGCAGTAGCTCCATGTAAAATACTGGTATTCAGCTGCAGCCGGTTAGACTGGAAGCCGACCCGAACATAGTTGAGCAAGCTAGGCAGATAATGGTCGTTTCTGTTATAAATACCTGTGGGTCTCATGGTGTGGGGCATCAGCGCTATAAACGCGACGAGGAACATGGCGTGCGACACGTAGCTCTGCTCTGACGTCATCCCTCCCAGTTTCGACGTCAGGTCGGCATGTCTTGCGCAGCCTCCGCGCATTCCTCGTATTATTGTGCTGTTGAATATACACCATTCATCTAGTTCCCTGCCTACTTCCATGTCTGTGTCGATTATTCTGTGGACAAGAGATATAATATAAATAAAGAATTTAGACATCTGCGAGTCTCTGTCTAGATTTAATTTAAGTATATCTAAATGTTTTTCTTTTTTTTTCTGTATGTCCTTTAAAATGTAATAACTATGTCCAAATTTTACCTATAATTAATATTTTAAAGCTTTGTTAGCTTAGTTGCAAACTTTATTGTGCGTGCTGTGGTCTCGTATTATTGAAGGAGTTCACTTAGTTAATACTTGATGTTGCCCTATATTTATGTGTCATGTATTGTGTGCATCTTTTGTTGGAGATACTAAAGCAATCCCTACTAATATTATAAATGTGAAAGTACCTCTTGTTGTTACGCTTTCACGCCTAAACTACTGAACCGATCGTCATGAAATTTGGCAGATATATAGCCTGGGATATCGAGAAGGACATAGGCATATAACTTTTTCACACGATAATCGACATTCACGCGAGTAAAAGCTAGTAAATAAATAGAGAATTCTGAAGTTTAAAACGTCGTGTTTTTGTCGTATTGTACTATTATACATTTTGACCGCGTAGGCATTGAACTTTTCTATGAAACAGCAGATTTTTTTTTACGACGTTAAATTTCTGTGTTACCGTCCAGGATGATATGCTGAATTCATGGTTACAGTTTGCGCACTGGATAAAAACTTATCCTGTTTATCTCGAATGGTTCACTTGTTGAACGTCACGTTGTAGTAGTCGAGATGTTGTTAGTGTCTTATTATAACGGCATATTGATAAGGGTAAACAAATCATAAAGTAATCATCATTGTCTTTGTGTGATTTTCATTTGATGTGTAATTTTCATTTTGTCATAGTTTCCTTGTCATATTGGCATTGTGTCATTGTGTCACATAGCATGTTTTTTACATTATTTTTTAATAGTAAACAGTACTCACGTGCTATTAACAAACAGGCACCCTTCAAAGGTAGTGAACGACGTCTTAATATTGGACAGCGCCACATTAATGAAGGAGCAGTTCTTGAACGCGACGTGCGACATCAACATATCTCGAATCGTGCACTTGTTGAACGTCACGTTGTAGTAGTCGACATTTTCCATAGTCGTATTGTATTGCAAGTCTGTGAATGTGTCGTTGTCGATGGTTCGTTTTGATGCTTCATAGAGGTCGCTTTCCATTTTAACGACAGTTGCTGGTATGTAGGAGGCGAGGTAGTACTGTGGGGGAGAAATATATATTAGAATGATTAATGCTTTTGCAATAGAAAATACATGCATTTTCTACATATTGTGAGACAGTTGAAAAGATAATTAAAAAACACAGGATTTTAAAAGTTACATTTTATTTACTAAAAATATACACATAGTCAGTAAGATTTCTTTTTACGAGTTGTGGATCAATTTATCACTAGTAGTCGCCAAGTGTTCGCAATTCGACCATAATTTTAAAACTTAATATATTTCTAATTTATTATTATATAAAATATTAGCTTTCTGCACTACTTCTTTTTATAAACATTAACAGTGCCAAATTTCATACTCCTCCGTCCGCTCAATTTTCGTAAAAAGTAGAGATGGGCCGACTATGACTTTGGCCGACTAGCCGGCCAAGCCGATCATTGCGTTCGGTTGATTTCGGGTGACTTCGGTAATGTTCGTGACTACGTTTTCGGCTCGTAGGTGCCGCTGCGCGCCGCCGGCGACCAGGCGGAATTGTCGGGACATGTTTTTATTTAATTTGCATTTATTCTATCATTGTTTACGTGCGAGCCGGTGTTACTTCCTATCCTAATTTCCTATCCTTTTCTAGATTGCACTGAAAGTAAACTGTTAAATAAAATAATAACATGTCTATAATAAAATAATACCAGTAAAGATTTCAATTTCTTTTCAATCACCGTCTTTTTAATTTTTACGAGTAAAAAATGGGCCGACTAGTAGCCGGCGGTTTTAGCCGACTAGTCTCCGACTAATCGCCGACTACAAATGTGGCAGGCTAGTCGGCTTTCTCGACTAGTCGGTACATCACTAGTAAAAAGGGCTACAAAATTTTCGCTTCACGTATTAATACATAGATTATCATTTATTTACCTGTATCGCCATAGTGAAAAGCAGTGTCCCTCCAAGAGACAAAGTGGTACTCCTGTACGCGCTCGAGAACAACTGGAAAAATGACTGCCAGAACTGAGGACAAGACAATGAAGATGTTAGATACAAATAGCGGTCTCGTTGGTCTGGTGGTCGCAGCGCTACTGATGAGCATGTCTGATTACCAAGTCAGGCAAAATGTTGGTAGTTTTTCTATCAGTTTCTTAGTAGCACCCGGAGTCTAGATTAGCCCCCCATCACAGGAGACATAGACGTAACTGGCGAAATATCGGTTTACTATAAGCCTAAGAGCTGTGGGTGGTGGCACAGTCGTAACGGCTGCGCCTTACAAGTTGCAGGTCGTGAGCTTTGAACCCTCGGCATATTGGGTCAAACTCAATGCAAATCATAGCTAAGACAACTTAAAAACGCAAAAAGTTGCAAACTGTCCGTAAATAGTCCGTCGCGCTCGGCTGCTGGCAGCGTATTGCGCGATGAAGTGCATGGATTAATAAATTATAAATGTGTTTGGATCGTGGAAGTGTCGTCGCATTGTTTGAAACTCTTTTTTTTTTGCTGTACTCCTTTCAAAGCATTCCTTTCTTTGTTTACATATTAGTGAAGGTCTATCATGCGTCCGTCTCATTTATTTGTTTACCGGCCTATTTGTTTTGTGTTGTTTGTTTTGCAATTTTATTAAATATCACACTCTATTTTACTCTATTTTACTAACTTTTACAATATTTAACATAATTATGTATTTTAAACCAGTTATTAAACTCAATTACTAGTTAACAAACTATATATAAATATCAACATTCTCACTATATAAGTACTACTCGTTACTATTTTATTTATTTTATCTGACACAAATTTATTTTATTTATGTATGCATACACACGTCACGTTGCAGTATTGGATTAAAGCTGATTTACATCCGTCACCTCACACGTCAGGTCTAGTTGAAAACCAGCGTCAGGCACTAGTTGTCTGGCATTTAAGCTGAACTGGGCCTTTTTAGCGCAGCCGTGGGGCATACTATGACGCACTTTACACTTTTTGTTGGTTTTGTAGTTTTATTATTTTGCTGTATATTGTGTGCCTTTTAGTCTGTGCTAAATAAATGTTCTTCTTCTTTCTTTCCAAGCAAGCGATTTACACACACCCACACCCACCCACCCACCCACCCACCCACCCACCCACACACACACACACACACACACACACACACACACACACACACACACCCACGCACGCACGCACACACACACACCCACGCACACACACACACACACACACCCACGCACACACACACACACCAACCCACTCACCCAAAAACACACACACGTCAAACTTATAACACCCCGTCGTTCTTGCGTCGGGGGTTAAAAACATCGTGAGGAGTTTGTTGCGCCACTTCTTCTTCCCAGCTAAAGCACTAGGAAGTGGTGAAGGGCGGGCGTTTTGGGGGACTGTCTTATGTAATTTTGACGTTCAGAAAGTGCTGACTCTCAGCCTAGTTTGAATAAATGACTTTTGATTATTATTTTTTTTTGTGAGGAAACTGAGGCATGTTCTAGTAAAAAGAATACGAAGACATGTGACATCTACCAACCCGCATTGGGCCCGCGTGGTGGATTATGGTTCACACCCTCTCACAGAGCGGAGGCCTGTAAACCAGCAGCATTATAGGCTGCTGATAATAAATCTCACCTTTGCCTAACCCTTCGGCGGTTACAGGCGTGATGTTAAATTTTGAGATAGATTGTAATGCGAAAAGTTCTGACAAAAGTCAAAGAGCTCGATCTTAGAGAAAACCTTCACGGCTTCTTTTATTAAAGGGAATCTAGTCGCGGGCTCGAACTCACTGTTGGGCCTGGCTAAAAAGCACGCGGTCTTACCAGGCATCGTGACCGACAGAGGTAGTATCAGTGATGAGCAGATAGACGATAGTCTACACGCACAACGTTATTGAGTGAGATGCAGGATCATTTATAGTAAGACAGGCGCGTAAAAAATTAAGAAAAGTCGTTCGGAAGATCGGGTTTTATGAAAAAACCACTGCATAAATCAATGACCAATAAAGGTTATTAAAATTTTAGATAATTGAACTTTGTCGGTACTGACTTGGTTTTGGAGATTTTACATTTCTTTTATTACTTAAACACGCCCAAACTTAACTTTTTAATGGGTTTTTATTTTAGTATTCTGTTTCCGTACAGACAATGTTAATAATGAGACAAAACCATACCATGTTAAATTTTTTATGTAAATTGTCGAGCAGTGGAGTAATACACTCCCAAAGTTTGTATGGAAAAAATGTGGACATGATTCACCTTAAGTCCCTTCTTGATAGTTTTTTTTTTATAACAGATTGTGATCTTAAAAACTTACCATCTTCACGCTATGCCTGACGTGGTGCAGGGCAGGCGGGCGCCTCTTGCCCGGCAACGCGAGCTCTCCCAGTCGGTATTCTCCGTTAGCTGCGCTGACGTGGGCATTGCCGCATAGACGGAATTTGTTGCTGCTGTGAATGTTCTGGAAAAATAAAATTTAAAATATTTTTAAAATAAAAAAAGGTTTTATATATGTTATTCCCGGCTATAAACTATCTGTGTGCCAAAATTCACCCCAATCTGTTCGTCCGTATTTGCGTGAATGAGTAACAAACATCCAAACATACAAACTTTTCACATTTATAAATACACATCTCTAATTTGTATTATTTTAAATTACAGTACTACTGAAAAACAAAATATATAACAAACTAGCTGACCCAGCAAACGTTGTTTTGCCTTATAAATTATTTAGGGGTGGACTACCCCGAACATTTAGGGGGATGAAAAATAGATGTTGGCCGATTCTCATAGATACCGGATAAGCACAAAAAATTTCATCAAAATCGGTCAAGCCGTTTCGGAGGAGTATGGCAACGAAAACTGTGACACGAGAATTTTATATATTAGATACTACTATTTTTAATAGTGCATGTCATGTTTTTAAGACAAGTTAGTTTTAATGCTCGTTAAACATTATTTTTTTAAAATATGTTTTACATATTGCTTGCAATATTAGGTATGAATGCTGTACCTTTAGAATGCACGGCGAGTGATTTTGGTAAATTAATATTATACGTTTCCGTACACTAAAGAAGATTTAAAAGAATAACTACAATTAAATACAAATAAAAGTTCATATCTGATAGAATTGTATTTATATCTTTTTCGATTAATGTAAGTAGCTGCCATGATATTCTTCTGGAAGTCTTTAAATAGACTTCGATCTCAGGTAGGCCGAAGTAAGGAAAACCTATTCAGATGGAGATTCACAGATGACTCCGCCCTGGAGTGTAAATGTGATGCTGTCCCACAAACAATGGGGCACTTAATATCTTGTCCAGCGTGTCCTGCTGTCTGCACGCTGCAGGAGATGCTGGACGCTGCTAAAAGAGCTATCGACACGCTAAGAAGAAGAATATTCTCCATTCGCAAGTCACATAATTAAGATAGAATAAACACAATACATGATATACAACGTGTAACGCAAAGGGTATATACGTACCAAGGGCACGGCTTCTTTGGATAATATCAAACGATATTGGAAGGGGTTGTTAAACCTATCTCTACATGTTCAGAAGAATTTTTAATACATTAAAGATAAAGATAATTTTATTTGTCAAAACATGTGTAAACTTGCTAATTAAGCATGCAGGATGTCATAATATTAATATTTAGTACGTACATGTTTCACCCGTATGGCGTACAAATTTACTAAATTACTAAAGGCACTTCAATCCAAGTACACAATGGTCAGTAATAAACAACAATAAGTCAGTAGAATAAATTAGTCATAAAATGTCACAAAAATTAAGAAAAACAATTAATTAAAAAAATGTCAAATAGTGTCATTCAAAAAGTAATTTATATTATAATAACACTTGTCTGTTAATAAATCTCGCATCTTTTTTTTTAATACATTTTACCGGCAATGCTTTTAGCATAATTCTTAGAGCATTTTATTTTGAGCTGAAACTATGTATAGTGTTTCTATACCAGCTGTTATCTTTACTGCTTAAGGATAGCATTAGGGTTTCTGTTACACCCTGTATACAATAAATACATATTGCTTTACCTGATACACCATCATAGCATCGACTTCTCTGCCCACGTCCAGCAGGTATCGAGGTGACTCCTGGGTCCAGATCAGACTCACTAACGATGTTAGGATCGGAATTGTGCAGAGAAGGAGGTATCTGTGGGAGAAAATGGGTACAGAGGCCCTAGTGTGAGTTTCATTTAACCATTTACATCAAACGCAGTGAGCGCGTTTGATGTAAATGGTTAAATGAAACTCACACTAGGGCCACTGTTAATAATAGAGATACGTGTACAGGGTTTAGCTAACCCGAACTGGAGTCCATGGTGGATTAGGGCCTAATCCCTTTCCATAGAGAGGGGGCGTGTGTCCCCGCAGTGGGACCATTATAGGCTGACTATCAGAATTAAACACGATTTTTTCAATGAATTGATAGGTTCAAATCAAAATCCAAGATTGCGGCTTCAATATGAAGAAGACCAGGCCGTGACCACATACCTGTGCCAGGCACTGAAGTGTTCTTTGTTCTCGATGAGCGTGGTGGCGCCGGTCTGTGGCAGCATGGTGGCAGACAGGCCGCCGGCCAGTAGCGAGCCGGCGGCCGCGGCGGCCGGCAGGATGGCCAGGCCGTGGCCGCGCCGGCCACGCCACCACATCTCGCCCGCGTACGTGTAGGAGGTGGGCACTATGCCACCTGAGCCGATTGACGAGCAGAATCTACGGGGAGACGACGGGAGATTGAATTTTGAGTGTTTCTGATACAGTTTTGTGTTGGTTCCACTAATTTTACCCTCGTTACGGATCTGTCAAACTTCAAGGCACTCAAAGGCTTTGATGTTTTCGTGTATAAAATAGTTCCACAAATCTACCATGAGACTATATGAATAACTTCACAGAAAGGATTTTTTTTTCATAAAATTGTATTTACATAAAAATTCACACCACCAGTTGGCTCCAATGTGACAAGAGGTCTTCCATTTCGACAATTATTAAATAAATGATGACGTTCATCATTCATTTAATGCATTCGTTCATCATTCAGTAACGTAACGACTAAAGAAAATATATGCGCTTTAACACTTTTAACAGGTGCCCGCACCTGACGTCTCAGTGCTGCCACCTGGTGAACGTTGTTTCAGAAAACCCTCACTGAACAATTGCCATCCCTCCCAAAGAAATCTCTTTTCGAAGACACACTTGTATATGCACAATTTTACACCAAAATATCAACTTTAAACAACTATAAATTCTAACCAAAACCTGCACTAAACGCATTTTTCTTTCTTTTAACCTTTTGACCGCCACCGTCGGGTATAGCCGACAAATGAAAACGTGCCCAACACGCCACCGTCGACTAATGCCGACAAGAAAACAAAATTTTTGGGTCAAATTAAATAAAAGAATGATGTTACGAGTAATATTTTATTTAAAAACATAGGGGACGAAAATCAATGATTTGGTCATCGATAAAATTATGGAATCCCTGTTCTTTTTGTAGGTATTTGCCCCGAATTTGTGGCTTGGTATGGGAGGGCGCCGATGCGCTTACACTCTGGCGGTCAAAAGTTTAATAAACACAGTTTACAAACACGTAAACATATTCATTAATCCTACTATTATCATCATTCTCCTGCTCTTACCCAATTTATTTGTGGTCGGCGCAACATGTATTTTTTTCCACACTTCTCTATTAGTCGTCATCTCCGTAGTCACCCCATTTCTAACAATATCATCATTCACACAGTCCATCCATCGTTTATTTGGTCTCCCCCTACTCTTATAGCCATCGACATTCATACTCAAAACTTTCCTCACGACATTTTCCTCATTCCTCCGTATCACATGCCCATACCATGACAACCGATTTCCACACAACTTTTCAGCTATCTGTGCCACATTCAGACTTCCTCTTATGTACTCATTCCTTATAGATCTTATACATTCATACTCATTAATCCTTCTATATATATTGTTAATTACCTGGCCATCATAAAAGTCCCATAAGTCGGCATGAAGGCTGCTATAGCTGCAAACACAGCATTGACAGCTAGACACGACACGAGACATCGTCTTCGACCGAGTCGCTCCGACAAGGCGCCCCAGCCTACCGCGCCTAGGGACCCGCCTACCAGGCTTATCATTACTGTGGAAAGAGAAAAGTATTTTTATATATAGATAGCGTTATGACCAGCTTTGATATGACGTGCACCATCGTGACATCTAAAAAACTACTCGTCTTTGTTGTAGTATTCAAAGGAAAATTGTCAATATGTCAAAAATGACAATCTCGCTTCGGACTCGTTCAAAATCGTGCTGCTATTAAACAGCAAACGTAACGGGTAATATCGCTATGACAAGCTTTGATATGACGTGCAGCATTATGTCAAGAAAAAAAAACGTATGTCTTTCTTGGACTGATGAAAGGAAAATTGACATGTGTCAAAAATGACAATCTCGCTCCTGACTCGTCCAAACTCATACTATATTTGGGGATGCGCTAACCTAGCCCGCGAAATTCAAGTTTTTGCAATTTCAGACTGCATGTTGAAAAATATACAGATTAAGTTTTAAACCAGTGCGCAAACTGTAACCATGAATTGAGCATATCATTCTAGACGTCTCGCAGAAATTTTTCGTCGGTTATACAAAAAAAATAAGCTGTTCCATACATTTTGACCGCGTAGGTATTGCATTTTTCTATGAATTGACCTACTATTATAAAACAATTCATGGTTACAGCTTGCGCACTGGTTAAAAACTTATCCTGTATAATTGGGCCCCGTAATAAATTATTGAAATCGTTATCGTCTTATTTAACCTTTTGACCGCCACCGTCGGGCATAGCCGACAAATGAAAATGTGCCCAACATGCCACCATCGGCTAATGCCGACAAGAAAACAACATTTTAGGGTTAAATTAAATAAAATAAAGATGTTACGAGTAATATTTTATTTAAAAATTGAAGACGAAAAGCAATGACTGATTGGTTATCGATAAAATTTTGGGATCCCTATTCTTTTTTTAGGAAATACCTACAAAAAAAAGCGCCGAATTTGTAGCTTGGCGTGGGACACCGATGCGTTTACGCTCTGGCGGTCAAAAGGTTAATATAATCCCATTTAATGACTTTTCATGAAATAGTCAAAAAGTTAATTTCGAGTGCTACCCTGGCGCAAAAAGCCACGACCCTACTCTCGTAGAACAATTTATATGCAAACTTCATGGAAATTTTCCAAAAGTCGTGTCGTGTCGTCGCGTCACGCCTGATGATACCTTAAAGCGTCACCACGTCGTCTCTTTCTCGCATCACTTGCTCGAAAAGAAATCAATAGTAGTACCTAGTCTCCATTCTTCACTAGAAACTAGACTATGAACTTACCAAGCCAATTCTTCTCATGGGGCAGGATGCACAGCTCAATCTCAGCAGAAGGCAGTATGAACGGTATTGCAGACAGCTCCAGCGAAGCGCCCGAGATCGCCAGGAATACGGCCAGCGTCACCCGCGCTTGGGATAAACCGCAACCAGCCTGAGAGAAGAATAACAATGTTCATGTTTTTATGGAGATGGAATAGGATAGTATTTGTCAATATGTTAGACTAACGACGTCACACGGCAATTTAAAGTGTCGGCTATTTTAACACGCTTTATATTAGCTTCACTTGTATGTTTGTTTGTATGTTTGTATGTAACCGACTCCTTTGGACGCTATTTTGACCCACTTCAAACGGTCAGATTTCATTGAAACTTTGTAGACTTATCGAGGACCGATGACAATTCAAAAATAAAAATAAAAAACAAAAAGAAAAACAGAAAAAAAACAAAAAAAAAACTTAAAAATCACGCTTTTCAAGCAAGCAGAACTAAAAAATAGTAAATAAATAATAGTTTAAAAAACTAAAAAACACGCTTTAAAAACCAAACTAAAAAATTAGAAAATAATTTAATTCTATTAAAAAGCGTGGGGTGCTTAATATTAATTGATTATAAAAATACCTCAAAAAGCACCCCACGTTTAAACTATTATTTTTTATATTTTTTTTAAATACTTTTAATTGGTTTTTTACACAATTACATGCAAGAGCAGGGACAAATACAATGTGCGCTTCCAATTATAGGAAACCACATAATTTACTTCTAATCCAGGTACATTTGGGCACGCTAGGATTGCGGCGGTAAGTCCCCTCTTTGAGGAGTGGATTGAGAGGCGCCACAGCGCCTTCACTTTCCGCCTGACACAAGTCCTCACCGGACACGGTTGTTTTAGGTTGTTATAGCCGAAAAATTCTACGCTAGTCGATATAAAATCTTATGCTGAATTCCTGGTTACAGTTTGCGCGTCGATGTCTCTGCCATCCTGTATTATAGACTAAGAGCCTACCTGTCGCAGCGCATCCTCGTGGAACTGCTCCAGTACACTAGAGTCGTTATAGTCTAGGAGCTCGCCGCTCTCATTCGCATCTGCGGTGTGGTCTGGCGGGCTAGCTGCCATGTGGCTTGTGTTGCCTGGCTCTCCGCCACCGCTCTCCGTGGCTAGAATTAGAAAGATTATATTAGGAAGAGAATATAAATTTTAGAAAGAAGGCCACATGGTTCGGCAAACAGAGTTATGCTCTCTTCCGAAAATTAAACATTCATTTCGTGGATTGAACTGACTGACTAAAATATGCTGACTGGACACAGACACCCGGACAAGTGCATCGTTAAGTTTAAATATCAACGTTGCTTGCGTTGCAATAAAGTCGAAAATAAATCAACTACTAGTCTGCGAGAGCTTCAGAATGAAGGGTCTATTAGATCAGTATATTAATTTTGGACTTATTTCCAAAGTACATAATATTGATATTCGTTTGGCAGTGTACAATCCGCTACAGATGGGGTCCGCAAGGGCCGATGCCTGCCAGGGCTGCGGGTTGTTCGAAAGAGATACCGTGGCTCCTGGCACACAGGCAACTGAAGGAACCCGGGTGGGTTTTAGTCAGTAAAAGTTTGACACGCCTTCCCGCTCCACTCAGAGCCGGAAGTTATTCGATGATTTCCCATCCAAAAAAAAAAAGAAAGAAAAGTGTACAATCCGTTGTGCCATCGCATTTAAAGTTATAAACCTACTTTACTTACCGCTGAATGTTTGCTAAAGGCCAAAAACGAGGAAATGTAAGACTCAGGCGAAGATGGCGAGACTAACTGGACTCCTTCATGAGGCATTGGACCACAAAGGCAAACACTTGAGAGGGGCCTTTGCCCAGCATTGGCGTCTCACTGCTAGGCAAAGCCCTCTCTCCAGCACGGACTGATAAAATAATATTTAAAAAATACTTACCGCTAAGTCTATCTTCAGTGTACGCCATTGTGCCAAAGCTATGTTTGGAGGAGCCCTCAGAATCGGAGCGCGCGCGCACCAGGCACGCATGCTCCTCCGCCATTGTGCGCAAGGCACGTCACAAGTCCGCTAGAGCGAGCGAGAGGCATCTGCAAGATATGATGAGTTAGGGAGAGTCAGAGAATAGCAAGCTTGCTCCTCCGTCATTGTGCGCGAGGCGCGTCACAAGTCCGCTAGTGCGATCGAGAGGCATCTGCAAGATATAATGAGTTAGACAGAGTCAAAATATTGCATGCTTGCTCCTTCGTCATTTTGCGCAAGGCGTGTCCGCTAGAGCGATCGAGAGGCACCTGCAAGATATGATGATGAGTTAGAGAGAGTCAGAGTATTGCATGCTTGCTCCTGCGTCAAAGTGCGCAAGGCGTGTCAGAAGTCCAATAGAGCGAGCGAGAGGCATCTGCAAGATGTGATGAGTTAGAGAGTAGTTGGTGGGCAAATGTAGATTGTAGATAGGTGCAGCAAAGTCTTAATTTGCTGTGCCGACCAGATCTGTCAGACAATCAAACAGTCTCATCAACAGGCGAGACCGTTCTGAGATGAGAGCAGTTGACAATTTAGATAACGTCATTACGATCTCGTCGAAACCTTCGTAAGTCTTCACGTACGAAGGTTTTAAATCGGAAAACGAGTTATGGTGCTCAAATGGAGTTGGGCAGGAAACCTGGCGAGGCTCAGTGATGTAGTACAGCTGTGACAGAGTAACAGCCAAGGACTGGGAGACGAAGTGACAGTCATCCAGCAGCGGCGGAGATGGGCCGACGACATTGTTACCATCGCAGGTAGTACCTGGATGAGGCTGGTACAGGAACGTAGGGATTGAAGAAAAGAGACGCCTATGCTCAACAGCGGGTGAAGTCTGCTTGTGGATGATGATGATGAAGCAACGTTTGGAGTCATCATTTCCGCCGAAGACGTCCACTGGATATAGGCCTCCCCCAGGCGTTTTGGGGGGTTTGCCATAATCGCCACGCTTGGCAGGCGGATTGGCGATGGCAGTATGGTTGTAAAACGCATAGAGTACGCTGCTGCCCATTCTCTAGTGAGTCCCTTAGTCGCCTTTTGCGACACTCACGGGAAGAAATGGGATGGCGCTATTCTTTACGTCCGGCACCACACGGAACACGTTTGGAATAAGGGTTTTCAATTAATAAGTGCTTCTTTTGCAATTATGAATATGAATCATCATCTGTCTAGCCTTTTCCCAAATATGTTGGGGTCGGCTTCCAGTCTAACCGGATGCAGCTGGAGAAGATTCGTTGATTATTTAATAAGAATACACATGGTATTTAAGTAGGAGGCTATATCCCATGAAGAATGTTGGATGTAGGTAATTGTGGCAAAGCTAAATATCAAGTGGACGTCTTTCGACTGAAATCTAATACCTTTAAACGAGCAATTCTTGGATATGGGTTATTGGAAAAACACCAACAGCCTCTTAAGAGGTCATTAACAATACTCAATATTATGAACAACTTTTACTATTGGACGAAACCTGAAATCGTAAAAAAAAATCAGCTGTTCCCAAATTTTGATGAGTTATACGAACATAAATGTAAGGAACAGCTGATTTTTTTTTTCGAAAAATTTCAAATTTTAATCTCTGAAACGGCTCCGACGATTTTCATGAAATTTAGTATGCAGGGGGTTTTCGGGGAGATAAATCGATCTAGCTAGGTTTCATTTTTAGAAAACGACAAAAAATAAACCAAGCAAAGCTCAGTCATCCAGATATTGATGATGATGATGATGAATGATCAAATATGGTGTTGTAACTTGGTGGAAGAGATTCTGCAAGGATGATTTATGAGTAAAGTTCTGGTGACATGGGTCATGACAATGATACATTGTGCTTGTAGAAACAATGAGATACCTATATTCCTTGATATTATTTTTCACTATTAAATGAGCAGTGGTCATTGGGCCCAAAGAAAACAAAAGTAATTTGTTCAAACTAGGCTGAGAATAATGAAGTTTTTAATGTCAAAATTACATAAAACAGTCACCAAAATGTACATCACGTCATAATTAAGTTAATAATGCAGCAAGATATGATGAGTTAGAGAGAGTCAGAGTATTGCATTTTCGCTCCTCCGTCAAAGTGCGCAAGGCGTGCCAGAAGCCAATCCCACATTAACAGGAACATGTACAAAGGCACTGTGTTTGACACCGTGTTGTTGATATTACCATTTAAAAAAAATTGTGACCAACATTTTTAAATAATCAAATCATTAAAAGTTTTTAAAAGTGATTTAAAATCAATTAGATAACTCCTTCTTTCCGTATTTATTACTTTAATAGTGAATACAAATGAGAATTGTTTATAAATATATAATTATCAGTGCATTGAGTAAAACATTTGTGATTAACAGAAAGGTGCTAGCTTGTTATCAATGTATTGCTATATTATTGCTAAATATAGCCCCGATTGAAATAATTTCTATTGTTATTTTATTGTTACTGTTTCTAGGTACATTACGATGAGCAAATGTTGATTGTACTCATATTTTATCAGTTGGTAATTTTCCTATTGCATAGTCTTCTTTGTTTCGAGTTGGTGGCAAAAGTAAAATCCATAACAATATTAAAAACAGGTCAAATTTATTTGTAAGTTTGAATGTAGGGTGTTATGTCTGGAACTACCAACCAGATTTGATTATTTTTTGCATTTTATAGGCCAATTCTTGAAGAAGGTCATCGGCTATTTTACATTACGCTACGACCCTAAGGAGCCGAGTAATAAGCAAATAGTCAGATAGGATGCTTACAGAAAAAGAATATAAATATTTTATTTGAAAAAAAATGTCAAATTTTCCCAGTTGAACATGAACCTTATGCTTATGGCATAAAGTTGAAAATCTATCAATGTGAAAATTGGGGTAGCTTGATGTGCTGGCGTCTGTACAAAGAAGTAACATGAGAGCAGTGATGTAGGTCGTAGGTGCGAACCCAGAGAGGCAATTTACTTTGTGTAAATTATTTCATCATCATTGTTCTTAAAATGGTGAAGGAAAAAGCGTGAGGAAACCGGCATGTCTTAGAACTAAAAATTCGAGGACATGTGACATCTACCAACCAGCACTGGGTCTGCATGGTGGATTAGAGCCTACTCCCATTTGTAGACAAGAGGCCCATGTCCCAGCAGTGGGAATATTATAGGCTGATTATGTTAGATTTCAGGTAGTACTATGAAATATTGTAGAACATACATATTTGTGTTAAAAAACGTCTGAGATTTAGGTATAAGAAGACATCAATTTTTAACACGCTTTTATTATTCACTTCATCTGTATGTTTGTTTGTAAGCATGTTTGTAACCGACTCCTTTGGACTTGATTTTTGACCCACTTCAAACGGTCAGGTTTCATTTAAACTTTGTATACTTATCGAGGACCAATGACAATTCAATAATTTCATTAATTTGTTCCAGTGTTAAAAAAAAAAAAAATATCACGTTTTTGTAGTTAGCAGAACTAAAAAATTTAAAATAAATAATAGATTATTACATCTACAAAACACGCTTTAAAAACCAAACTACAAAAAAAGAAAATAATTTTTTACTGATGTAAAGTTATATGAAGATGAATTATTACTTAATTGTTTTTGGGGATATTTACGGGCTCTTTATGAAACGTATACATATAGTTTTTATATACGTAGGTATCACAGAGTCTGATATTAAGGGGATACTTTCTAAAAATGTTTAAGATCATTAATTTAGAGGAAATTTTGATCAGAGTTTTTGATTATATCATAGGTAATACGGGTACTGTAACTCCACGCCAATGCGCGTATTGTGCATACGGTAGATTGTATAATTTATTTCATTAAATAAAACTGCTGTGGATAGAGAGATACATACCTCAAATCACAAGTGCTATTATTTATCAGAAGCAAAATAATCGTAAACACCTAATTATTTACATAAACAGAGTGGACTATTTACATTCAAATAACAACAATACACAGCCCATAGCATTGGCTTTTAATAGCCATATTTTATGATACAATAGTAAAATGGCATAGTTATGTGGACAATTCTTCTGTGTGTGTATTCACCAAAAGAGATAAGTAACCAGAGTCGTGGGATATCATTATCATCATCATTTCAGTCGATAGACATCCACTGCTGGACATAGGCTTCCCCCAAAAAAAAAGGGGTGTTTGCCATAGTCGCCATGCTTGGCAGGCGGGTTAGCGATCGCAGTATGGTGGTGAAATGCATAGAGAATGCTGCTGCCCTTAGTTGCCTTCTACGACACCCATGGGAAGAAATGGGATGATGCTATTGTTTAAGTCCGGCACCACACGTAGGATATAGTTGAAGTAAAGTAAGAAACTGATGGATGTTTTCAAAAGAAATATAATTTGTTAAATGAACTGTTTGTTTTCTATTGGATAAATTGAATTTTCTATTAGATCTATTGGTTTCTTATTAAACTTCAACTACATCCGAGGAACCGGTTACTTATCTCTTTTTGTGACTAGGGGGAGGGTAAGCACGAACTCCATAATCTCGGTCAAAGTTACGGGCATTTCCTACTCCGTATCACATACGGACATATGATTAGTTTGGGGCCCAAACTAAGAATGAATGACTACACGATTTGATAGTTGTCCTTACTCCCTATATGGTTTTACCCGTCCAAAAAAGTTAATTAATCAGCTGTAGGAGTCACTTTGAAGTTTCAAACTATTTTCGGAGGGGCCCGTATTTTCGTTGACGACACACTCTACAGTTTTATTTATCTATTACTAATATAATAATAGTGTTACTATTATTATATTAGTAATAGAGTTTGTTTTCTTGTTTGAATGTGCTAATCTCTGGAACTACCAGCCGGATATTAAAAAAAAAATGAATTTAATAGCCCAGTTCTTGAGTTGTTGGTAATAGGCCATTTAACACCACGCTACGAACAAATAGAATAATAAGATCGCTGGCGGACGATCCGATGCGACGTGGTGGGGTGGTGGAAGTTTTATTAAGAAATGTGGCTGTTTATTAGTATAATGGATACTTTCATACGAACGACGTCGCGGGTAGAAGCTAGTAAACATTACTTATCACAGAAACATCTGCGTACACAAAGAACATACTTACGCGATAGACACATCTTTTTATTACAGGAAGACCAAATTAACACAAATGATTACTACCAACGCTCAAATTAGAACAATAACCACTCCCAATAACTCGTAGATAAAACATACTTTATTATTACAAGCGGTTTATTATAGAAACGGTGATAACAAATAAATTTTACTCTTACGAAAAATATTGATGAACTCTTGATAATTTTCTACAGTAGACAAATTATATGAACAGAGAAAACTTACGTTTTAAGAGGTTTCAATCACTAAAATATATTTTAATTAATCGTTTCGGGAAATAACCATTTCAATTCACGAGTTTATTTATTATTCAAAATCCTAAATAAAAATATAAACACCCACAGCGCAGAACAATACAATTTTATTTTATTTGTTACACGTATAAATTCAGTCACCGTAATTTGACCCGATGATTATTCTGTCCTTGTCTTATTGCCAAGACAGATTTTTCTGAATATAGAGAAGGAAATAAATCTATAGTTCTGTTCTAGCATTTTTCTGACCATGTAATTTTGTAGGTTTATCTCGGAGAATGAATGATTTCGTCGAATGAACTGATTTAATTGTTACTAGTGATGTATTGATGTAATCACGTAAATCGATCACAACTAAAATAAAGTATGGCTGCTGTGGTACGGAACATAAAAAGTAGTAAATTAAAATAAATGATTGAAGTTGATAAATAATGAGCATAATAAACAAGTTTTTTTTTACATATTCTCAAATATCTGTAAAAATATTTAGAAAAGAAGAAGTAAATGGTAATTTACAAATAACATCAATTTGGTTAACAAGCAAAAAAAAAGCGTTAAATCTAACATTAATCATAACATTTTCTCAAATGTGCAAAGAACAAAGCAAAACTTAATATTTAGTCGTGAAAAACCTTGACTCGGTAATTACTTTCATGTGAAATACAGCAATCAAGCAAATATTATATGATGGCCAACTTTCAAGGTTCCAAAGTAACATTAAAACCTTCATAATAACGTAGCTTGGTAATGAATTAACTCATACCTACATTTTCCGAATCATACAAATTATGGTAAAAGGTTATGGCTATGGGTTAGTTTTATGGTTCAAACCTTGAACTAGAAAATGCGCGAATCAGTCAAAGTATTGATTTGGCGGGATGGTTAAATAAAATAACCCCATTAACGGATTGAAATCATTGATAAATGTCATGATGGTACGATCCCTACATTTTCAAGTTGACCAAAATTATGTCTTTTAGATGGTCAACCTGGAAATTAATATTGGGATCCTTATTGATATTTCATGCGTTTTGTAATTTTGTTAGAACGTAGAATTTAATTTCTAGTCTTTTTCTAAACCTAAAGTTACTTTTAGAATAAAATGCAACCAATCATAGAAACGCGATACCACTTACAATTTTGAAGCATTAAGCAATTTTGCGTCTTATTACTTTTCACTGTTAATTAACACTGAAAGCGGTGCCACACTGCTGTTCGCTAATTGTATGAAATATATAATACAAATTACATTGTGATTATTATGGCTGGTGTCGTGTGCGAAATTTGCAATAAATAATTGAACTATTTCAAAACCTGATACACTGTTTAGCACTCATTGTTATCGTTTTTTGAAGGACCACTAACGTCAAATACTATAAATTTGAATAAAAATATAATTTGTGGTTCATATTACACATTGTCACAATTTTTCAGCCACACTCAATTCTGTGGTGACATGAGAACTGTGTCACACGTTAAAAGAAAGAGGGAACACGAAACAGAATTTACATAACGACACACTTGTTCACTTCACGTCTACATTTAACTATTCTACCGAATTATCACTGATACTGGAAAAAGATGATTTATGAGATTTATAAATTATGTATTCCGAACCACTCATAAAATGTGTCTTTTGTGGGACACAATGAAATCTACAGGGTTTAAGGTCAGGAAAGGGATAGGAAACCTATTTTAGGAAATGATAGAAAGAGAGGTATAGCGAAGATCAAGGTAATATAAATGAACTAGAAATCTTCGGATATTTTTTTTGCAAAAATACTGCTGCCATTTAATCAAAAACAGGTTCATATATAAGTTATAATATTCCCTAATCATTTGATTAATACTAAGTACGAAATTAGTTAGAAACACCATTAATATTTTACGAAAAAGATGGGGTATTGTGTTTTTGAATAAAATATCAGGTGGGCTAACCCATTAATGTTAATAGGTGAGCTTAATTGACCAACAATGTAATATGACTGATAAGAATTAATCAACGACATATTTTTTGTCTTATAGAAATATCTCGAGATGCAGATCTCTTGTGTACAACATACTACTACGTTTATCGATCGCTCACCCGTTGCGCGGTCAGACATAATAGTAGCACATGCGCGGAACGTTGAGGGCCTGTGCTATTTAACATCTGTCATGTTTTTACAATACATAGGCTACGTTCCGAGATACGATAATATTGATTTGAGCGTGCTCACACCCATTCCGAATTGGCGTGAGCGCGTTAACGATATCCCGTGAATCGTCATAGATGACGTCATGACATGCGCCATCTTGCGATAACGCCGACCATGCGTTATACTAATATCACCGTGAGCGCTGTCAAAAATGACACTTGTGCTGTTATGTTCTGGTTCGTATCATAGTTTTAGCTAACTTATAAATAGTGCTTCTGGCTAGAATCACCACCTAATCAAATAAGAAGATGAAATTTGTGGTCTATACAAGTTTTATATGGTGTAAATAGGTTTTAACATTGAGTGAGCACTGTTAGCGCGTTCACGAGCGTTCCGTATTGATGACATAAATGATAGTTCTTAGCTGTCATAATCGCGATATCTAACTCGGAACGCAAATTATTGATGTGAGCGCTCACAGTGCTATTTTTCTAATTCGGAAAGTGACCATAGTGACATCGACATATTACAGTTTTTAAGTATAATTTTGTTCTGGATTTTTAAATACAATCCGTATTTTTTAAATTAATAATTATTTATGAACAAACCGAGTTCTGAACCTAGTCTTATTGCTAATTATAAATTATTCTAAAATTATACTGATAATGCGCTGTAAATATTGCCTGAAATAAAAGATTTTATATTTCAAAGATATATTACTATCTATATGGTACAATTCTAACTTTTTCTAATTTTGAGTGGAACAACACTAGACGACAACTTCAATCATTCAATTTGCTGTCAGTGTTTGCTTTTTTTTTTTTTTATTTTTTTTTTTTTTTTTTTGGCTTCACACGGTTTGTGCATTTAGCCAGTGTCAAGTAATTTTTCTTTTAGATCAAGTAAATGGCCCGATAAACGGGCACGAAGTTACAAAACAGTCATAGTCGTCTTTAGTCAGTCAAGTCAGAGTTATTGTAAAGCGGTAGTAACTTTACAACAACCTAATAGGAGTTTTTGGGGGGAACACGAAAAGTACACGTTAGTCACTTATTTTCACCTTCACTACACTTGTGCACTCACACGTAACTAAATTGAATAATTCACTATCAAAATTATACAATTTAATTCGCTATTTCACTAAATTCCATGAAAATGAAAATTCGTGCGACATGTTCCAACGCGATCCCGCCAAAAACTCCAGTGTTTGCTTAATACATCACTGTCATTTTGACAATTGGGCGTAATGTGGCCATTAGTACAATTTCCCCCAAAATTCGGGGTTTTTATTGTATTGGGGAAAAATTAATTAATTTGAAACATTAAAAAAACCGCATACCCATGGTTACAACTTGACATCTACAGCGGTTCCATTTGTGTGGTGGTCCTGATTTATAATCATAATTTTGCTGAATTTTAGAATAAATGGCATAGAGTTGCTCTATTTTTTTTACATATTTTTTTTTGTTTGGGTTCAGTTGTAAAGCGTTACTGCAGTAAAACAAGTCTGTCTGTCTGTATGCGGTTTAACTCAAAGACCCTTGGTTCCAAAAAAACTGTAATTAGGTATGGCTGTATATGTTAATCTAGCCTAAAAATATGCTTTTGTAGTTTGCAAATTCTATTTATGACTCAATACGTTTATTTCCTAGGTTACAGTTTTGTTGGTGTTTATTAGTAGGTAGGTACAGTAGATTACTACAGGCATGGTCGTTTTTTTCTATTCACCCTAATTATTACTAAATAATAATAAAAATAATGTACCTACCTATACTGCAAGCCTTAAAAATAAATAGACAATTACAAAATTTTGAATCGAGCCATCTCAATCCTGCTATGCATCCACACTGAGTGTCGAGTAAGGTTGCTTTCTCCCGTCAAACTTTCTGTAGAGCCGATTATCGGACCGATTCAAATTCTACACGAGCAACTTTTTGTAAACTGTGCATCCGTATGAAGTTATGTTTTATTTTCACCAACAAAAGAATTGGTCACAGATTAACTGATGTAAATTGTGTTTAGTCGGAAAGGGTGTTAACGTACCACGTCTTAATAAGTTTCACTCAAACAATTACGCTCAGGCAGAGGCCATGGGGCCCGTAGCAATTGCTACAGTACTCTTGCTACGTGGTTAATCCGGCACTGCCCAAGGGCCTTTGGATATAATTTTGACGTCAACAAAGGGAAAGCGGGAAACACGAACCGGCTATCTGGCAACACTGACAACGGACGCCCGTATTATTATTATCCTCTGTGCGGCTCCCGTATTAATTATTATTATTCGCCGGTGCGATCAAAGCATATTGTTTGTGATAGTGATTTTCTTTAAAATGTGCGGCCTACAATCGGAAAACCCACTTGCGGTGCAAATCAAACTCATAAGAAAGTGTTTGAAATTGAAAATAATGGCTGATAATGTTTCTTTTCGCGGCCACAGACAAGAAAGGAATCATGTTTACGATTTATTCAAAAGGACAGTAGAGCATGGTGAATCTCATTCTGCGCTGATGATTGGGCCTCGAGGGAGCGGGAAGACTACTGTAAGCACTATCTCTTACATAATATACAGCCCAAAAATTTGTAACAATAGTAATTCATAATAATTTTGCAATCTTTTCTTACTGTGGCTTTGAAGTCCAAAACATCAATTGGTTTCCTTTAGATACAGGTAACTACCAAGTATGGGAACCACCTTCCACACAAATGGACTGTCAGAAAGTTATTATTATTAGATTAAACACACTAGCAGCTAATTAGCTGATGCATAATATGTTAAAAAAGACTGCCTTGTCAAAAGTGAATTAACCAAGTGGAAAACTGAAAACCAATCTTTTCAACGAAGTCGGGGGACCTGTAAATAACTGTTCCAAGGAACCATCCTCGGACTGCAATGAAAAGTTTGATTTTAATTTTCCACGTATTTAATTCACGTTTTGGTCAGTGGATCATCTTAGGACAAGCCAGGCGTGTTTTTTTATTATTTCATGCCTTTTAGTGATAAAATGAAATTTTTGCAAACACACAATTGCCACAAAAGATAACTTTTGTTTTATCAATTTTTTCGTTGTTATTTGATTTTTTGTATTGTTATATATTTTTGTTATGTACTAAGCAAGCTGTAGACAATGATAGTTTAATTAGTAATTTTTTTTTAGAAAAAGAAAACATTCTTTTCTTGATACCATAGCTCCCATGATATATTTTTTTAATTATCACCAGCCTATGTTACTCAGGATAATGCAACCCTTCTAACGATAACACATACATTGATATCGGTTTAGAAGTACGTCTAACCAAATAATAATAAATAATAAGAATAATACATGAACCCTGACAACATAACACTTTTTTTTTTGGGCAGTTGTGTAAAAAACTTGGAAATATTTGATCTGTCCAGTCGATCCTTGAAGCAGTTCAGTTGTGGGAGTCGTCACAACATTTTCTGGGTGCCTATTCCATGTTGTTACAACTCCCATCAAAAGATGATGCCGAAGCAAAGTTACAGACAGTGTAATCATGTAATAATTGTCCTGAGCAACAGCCCAACTGACTTGCACCACCAACAGGGTTCAGAAAGTCAGATGAGCAGATGCTCAAGACCTGTTCTTTATTTATTTTTCTTTCAATAACTGCCATCAGTCCTATTGGGCCTATTATAATTTAGGTTGCGTGAATATAGTTGGCGTGTCAGGTACAGGGGCCATTGCCACTGCTACCTCCTGCATTAGATCCAGCCATTGTCCAGCAAGTTAACAGCCAGAGGATTTGGGTGGATAGCCAGATGATCAGCATAATAACTTTGTTTCCCTGAAGGGTTGAGCAGAAGTGTATCTATAGTATTCCCACATTAAACAATAATATAACAAAATCTAAATGTTCCAGCTCATAAACTCAGTGCTGCATCAAATCAGCAAGGAGGTGGACCTATCAAATGATGCCATCATTGTCAGACTGAACGGGCTGATACATCATGATGACAAAATTGCTCTCAAGTCTATCACTGCACAGGTAAGCCATTTAGTATCATAACAGCTAGCAGAAGGTATAATTACTTAATTAATTATTAGGATAATTTTGAAAGCACTGTACTTTATGTCTGGCGATTTTTCATAGAAGAATTTTTTTTTTGGAAATAATTCCCTTTTTGAAAACTGCAAACCTAGCAAACTATAGAAGCCAAGAAAAAGTCGGTAAAAGTTTCTTGGGTTTGGTGGGGTGGTGGGAGTCTCAGAAGAGGGGTCATGGATAGCTAGACCTCCGGTATGTAGCCTCTCTTCAAAGACAATGGCTCACCTTCCATCTTGTTCACCATGTGCCCTGTCAACTACATAAACGAGGATGTAATGGCTGCGTCAACGAACTTTCTTATGGTTAAACAGTCCCTAATCATTACTTAACTTTAAGCGACGTTTATAAATAAGGGGGTCAATTACTAACTATTTAAAATCAATTTATGTTTAACTATTTAATTTTTATATACTATGACATTTTAGTCGTCTTACAACGGCACCCGACTTCATGTATCCAATCACTACTAATCATTTATTAAAAAAAAAAAAATTGGACATATGAATAATAATTTTAAAAAAAGAATTCACTAAGACTCATGATGTAGTTTTGAACACCCTGTTATGGAGATGGAATAAATGATGAAATGTAATGGTATTATGGTAGTTAGGTAGAAATCTTCTACCGTTTCACACGTAAACATTATTAACACAGAGGGTGTTTCATAATTCTAAACATTATTTATTTAGTACTTAGCACTTATTATCTTAATTAATGGTAACAATTTTTGAATCGCGCCTGTAGGTATTTTATGTCGGATACATTGAGTGGCCTACCTTTGTAAGACGACTAAAATGTCATGCTGTATAACATGCCTGTACTCTTTCTGCCCCAGATGCAACTAGAAAACGCAGTAGGTGACCGAGTCTTTGGTACCTTTGCTGAAAACCTAGCCTTCCTCCTGAGCTGTCTACAAAGTGGAGCAGACCGGCGCTGTAAAAGCATGCTGTTCATATTAGAAGAGTTTGACATGTTCTGTCACAGCGGACGCACGCAGACATTGCTGTACAACTTGTTTGATATCACGCACAGCGAGCAGGCTCCCATGTGTGTGTTGGGTAAGTCATTGTCAGGGTAAATGCTTAAAATAAAAGTATTGCGTATTTATCTGTTATGAAAAAAAGCACCTTTATTTGTAGGTTTCATTTTCGTATCATTTCCAAAGTAAACCAGCACCCTAATTGCGTATATATATCGATACAGGATACGATTGCTAAGAGTAGCTTTTGCCCGCGGCTCCGCCCGCGTGGATGTCTGTTATCGCGTAAAAAATGTTTTGGATCGGCTGTTATCACGATGCAAAAAAAAAAAATTAACGCCAGCTTTGAAAAATGTATGATTCCATCTTTAATATTTAAGTACCTAGATTAGTTGCCACTTTTTCTAAACCGAACGACAAGATCTTTCATACAAACTATATGGCCCTTATTTTTGGTTTTAGGTATAAATACTCAGTTTCGAGTTAATCAGACCGCGCGTTAAAGTTCTTCCATACAAACTTTGACACCCCCAATCCCCCCTTAGGGGTAGTTTAGAAAACAATAAATTACCAACTTTATAATTTACTAAGATAAGTATTTGTGCCAAGTTTCACATTTACTAACTCAAGGAAAAAGATTTTTCATACAAACAAAATCCCCCCCCCCCCTTTTCACTCCCTTAAAGGTCGAATTTCCAAAAACCCCTTCTTAGTGCTCCCCTATATTATAAAAGGAAGCCGTGTGCAAAATTATAATATAATATAAACATAAATATATATATATATATATTGTTGAACTGTCAAAATGAAAGCCATTCCTACTGTTGACGAAAGACTTACCTGAGCCAACCACATTAAAGCCAAGAAAAAGGCAGCCACCATAGCAATGAAAAGTTTACCCTGGCTCCTAGGAAGATAATCAAACTCATCTCTTAGTAACAAAATACTTGTTTACAAAATGATAGTAAAATCAATCTGGACTTACGGAATGCAACTCTGGTGTTAGCAACTCTACAAAGGTTCCAAAATATAGCCCTAAGAACAATATCAAGTGCACCCCGGTTTGTCAGAAATACAGAAATTCACGACCATCTAAATATGCCTACAGTGAAAGAAAAACTATGCAAAAAATGCAAATCATATAAACAGAGACTGAGCAAGCATAGCAATGTCTTAGCCAAGAACCTTCTAAAAATCTAAACAGACAAGGGGATATAATCCGCCTAAAGAGATGGCAAATCCTGAACTTGGACCAGAGACAGTGAACATTTAAAGTTTATTTAGTACTGAAACCATATAACGTGAATATTCAATGGAACACCACGAAAATTAATCTCACACGAAGACCCCATCTGATTATGGCTACAAAGCCGATCGCAGATAAAAGGAGAAGAAAAAAAACCTACTATTACTGTGTAATGCAATTACCGCACAGTCTCGTCCACACAGTCTGGCACTCAATTCATATTTTTAACCACCGACGCAAAAACGACGGGGTGTTATAAGTTTGACGTGTTTGTGTGTGTGTCGATTTTGATTTTTCAAATTATATGCATTGTTGACTTTTCCAGGTATAACAAACCGTATAGACGTTATGGAACTTCTAGAAAAACGCGTCAAATCCCGCTTCTCCCATCGACATCTCTTCATCTTCCCGAATGAAGACGAGCCACAGATGGCGCCACATTATAAGTACAGAGATGTCTTAATACAGCTGCTGAGTATGCCCGGGAAAGATAAGACTGTTGCTACGCCGAAGAAGAAGGGCCGGAGTAGGAGGATCACAGGTAATGACAACTTTAAGACATAGACCCTCAAAAAGGTTGACTATAATTTTTAGTTTATTCTGACTGCTTCATTGATTCAGTGGTAATGGCTGCGACTGACTAGTTGCAGGTCGTAGGTTGGAACCCGAACAGTTTCATCACTTCTGCTCTCAAAACGGTGAAAGAAAACATCGTGAGGAATCCGCCATAACCTAGAACCAAATATTCGAAAACATCGCACTGGACCCGCGTGGTGGATTACGGCCCACTCCCTCTCCCAGAGAAGAGGCCTGTGTCCCAGCAGTGGGAACATTATAGGCCGATGTAAATCCATACACGACAGACACTTTCGCCTATTTCTAAAAACAAATGACAAATGAATTAATTACACATCTACTTTTCATCGGTTGCTTTTCTTACTGGCTGTATGCACTGGGACTACAGTTTAGTACGGCCGTCCTTCCAATTGCGTACAGTGTGGCTACGTTTGAGACAATTGAGCCTAGTACCTATCAGTTATCTAAGACCTTACTGACTATAAACCTAGCCTTCGAGTTATCCCTACGCTCTAATGTACGATACAAACGATACCAAACGTGAGTTACGTTGGCTTACGAGAGGGAAGCCAACCAGAAGACCTACGGTAACAGACGGAATTTGGGAAGGAATAGGGGTTTGTGTACGACGTGCAATGTACACAGGAATATGGTTTTCTTACTGCCTATCCCTCATATTCATAGGACCGATAAAGGCTAAAGATCTCTTGGCCACAGTAAGAGGAGGTTGTGGGAGATGAATCAAACTCGACTCCAGCTTAATGACTGATTTATTACAATAATAACTTAATTATATACAACTTTTGTGGTCAATACATATTGATATCTATTTGTATGTGTGTTGTGTATCGATGAAGCGAAGATCTCAACAGGTGACTTCTTAGCGCTGACGGTGTGCCGGTGTTGCCGGCGCGTGGAAAAGATGTATGTCGCTCTTAACGCTGACGCTAATGCTTTTACTTGTTCAAGGTTGAACACTGGCTCTCTCTTCTAAATACTTTTAGGGCTGAAACTGCGTTAAGCGTGCGCCCGCGACGGGCAGCCGTCGCGTGTCTACGCGCGTGGTCACGCAGCTCCGTGGGAACGCGACGGTCGCCGTCGCGTGTACCCGTCGCGGATTTATTTTATTTACGCAGTGTCGCAAAAAAAAAACGACAGCCAGTAAGCCCGTTTATTTGTATTGCTGGCGGGCACGGCGCGTGCACCCGCGCGGGCGTCCGTCGCACGAAGGCGGAACACGTAGCGCGGGCGCGGGGCCTGACTCCCCGCGACGGACGGCCGCACGTGTCCCCGCAACGGTACAGTTTTGTATAGAACCGCGCGGGCGCCCGCTTAACGCAATTCCAGCCCTTCGTGTGCTAACTGACATTATGGCAAATAATTTAATGTTTTGTGTTTCGTAACGTTCATTAGGTACTTACTATTGTATAGAATCAAGTTTTGCTAACATAACAGACAGCTGTGCTGCTGGGGAGTTTCTTGAGCCACTTCGTCTTCCCAGCTAAAGCACTAAGAAGTGGTGAAGGGCGTGCGTTTTGGAGGACTGTCATGTAATTTTGACGTTCAAAAAGTGCTGACTCTCTGCCTAGTTTGAATAAATTACTTTGTTTTTTGAGTTTTGATTTTCTACATTTCAGTGACCTCAGAAGACATGGCAACAGACCACAATACGACGCACCAGCTTCTATCACCACACTTACTATCCCGCATAGATCTACAAGCTTTAGAACCAAGCTTCGTCATAGACTGGAATGAACACATCGCGAGCTTGGCACAGGATTCCAAGCTGACGGATTGTCTAGAGAAATTCTGCTATTATACTGTTAATGAGCAGATTTTTAGGAATGTTCTGGTGAGTACTATTTTTAGGTTAAACTACTACTTGACACGGTTGGTACGTGGATGGGACCATGTTTACAAATCAAGACCCCTTTGTGCCATGGAAAGCAGGTTAAGCCGTTGGTCCCGGCTGTCATTCGTGGATCTTTGACAGTCGTCAGAATCCTAAGGGGTACCGTATAACTCCCTTCTCAACTCTCCTACTCCTCCTTTTTATCTTGTGTCTCATTTCCAATATCTATGTTCTTCTCACACTAAGAATCTGCGTTCTTCTAACAATCTTCTTCTACTCTGTCCTTCTCATACTTCTGACTTTGTTCATTCTTCCTTTCATATTCAGTCCATTCTTCTTTGGAATGCGCTTACTCTCGAAATCAGGACGGCCACCAGTCGGTATGCATTTAAGCGGAAATAGCAGAGGTATTTTCTTAACAAATAGCATAGAGTCATCTCAACACCTCTCTCCCTTGAATTTGTATATATATATAACGGCGCGTGGCATTATTAAATAATGAAAATCAGTTAATTTCGAGAGTTGTAATTTATTCTGTTATTTTAACGATTAATCGATTTGAATTCAACTAAATGGTAATTTTAATTAAGAGCGGGTAACACCGAATGGAGTTGCGTCTGTCATGGTGGGCGACGTCATGTCATTTTTTCATTAGATTGTTGACAGCCGTTGAACGTGATGGTCACTCGCAAACCCATTGGCTCTAAATCGTTAATTATTGCTGCAATCCTTAATTGTTTAAGTCATTTAAGTGTCTGTAAAATTAAAATAGTGAACAGTCAAAGCTACAGCGTATTTATTTCAACGTTTCCTGAAGTTTAACGCCCACTATGGATTCCCGTACTGACGCAGTCACGAATCAGCAATCAGGTGCAACAGCCCGGCCTTCCTGATATCCCGTTATATATATATTATAAGTATATATTATAGTAGATATGTATGCATGTATGTGTATTATAAGTTTATAACCTATTTATGTACCATCTTATTTATAATTAATTATGATATATTTTATAGTTTTTTATCATTGTTCCTATCATCCAAAGCACCTGCCATCTAATCTCTTTACCACCCTGGGTTGATTGGTAGAGAATGCCTAAGGCATTAAGTCTGCCTTTGCACCTTTTTTGTGTGCGAGAAGTTTAAATAAATAAATAACGCAGCAATAGGGTTGTGGAGGTCAGGTAGGCAGTCATTCCATGTAAAATAGCCCCAAGCCCTTTCTCGACTATGTTGGAGCCGTCTTCCATCAAACGCCTAAGCATCTGCCTATCTGAACCCCACAACCCACTATCTGGTTAACACTATACCCCTTGGTAACACTGGTTGTCAGACTTTCGGGCTTTTGACGACCTGTAACGACAGCACTAAAGTTCGATTTGTAATTGTATTTACTAACTTGACAGTTCAATGAAAAATAATCTTACCGTACTAAAACTAATAGTGTTGAGGTAGTGATTTTGTGTAAAGAACGAATGATAAAAATGATTACATTTAAAATTAAACCATTTTTATCATTCGTTAAAAACTTTAATAAATCGTTTCTAAGATTTGGAATATAAGAATAATTAATAAAAGCAATTACCTTTTTTATTTTCTTCTAATAGAAACAAACTAAAAATAAAAATCATGCTATTTTACTTTTTCTTAATTTTGTCATTTTATTTCCTTTGGCAATCATAGACGTAGACGTCATTCTTGCCGTTTTATACTTTTATCTCATTTGGCTTCTTACCTTCGGTCTGAGTGCACGAATGTTTTTCTGTTGCCATTGCGCTTTTGCTGTTTTTTTTTTGTTACGTTGTGTTTATTGTTACGTTGTGTTTGTTGTTACGTTGTACTTGTTACGTCGTGCTTGTCATTCGTTTTGATTGAATTAAACTAAAACATGGATGCTCAACCAAACACATCGAGAGAAGAAAATAATATTTTTTTTTCTCCCAACAAGAAACGATCACGCGGTGCAGCTTTATCCGTAACTGAGAAAGTAATGTTTAATAACACATTCAAATATGTATTTAGTGAAAGTATTCAATCATTTCGATCTCGACCAGATGTTGAAGGCGAATCAAACCTTGATTGAAAAGCAAATGTGTTGCCGGAGTAGCTGAAATATTGGGAATCACGTCGCGAACTGTTTATGCTGTTTTAAAAGAACACAAAGAAAACAAGCCAGATCCACCAAAATGTCCCAAAAAACCTGGCCCGAAACTATCATTCAAAGACAAATATGAGGATTTT
The DNA here is from genome assembly GCA_949091785.1 of Polymixis lichenea. NCBI lineage: Eukaryota > Metazoa > Arthropoda > Insecta > Lepidoptera > Noctuidae > Polymixis > Polymixis lichenea. The sequence continues at coordinate 8,802,555 of OX420958.1, read as the reverse complement.
ACTTCCTCTGCTATACGAAGAATTTTGCACCAACATTTTTTACAGAAATGATCCCACCATCCTAAAGATTCGTTATAATAAAACCATTCTTTATCATAAAGTGTACTGTTGTATTCTAGTCCTGACAATGTTTTAAAATGCTCTATTAAAATTTAATATAAGAGCTGATTCTGGCCCTCGATTTTCGTCGTAGACACATTTCGAAACAAAATGGCGGATGACAGTTGAAAAACGATGCGATGCGAGACGATTCTCGTGTGGAATACGAAAATTACTTAAGACGAATATTCTGTTTTAGGTAAAGTAGGCTGTGAACGAGGACACAGATTTGCCAAACTTTTCTGAAGACACGATGCGAAAAGTTTAAAAACATTTAAAGTTTTAAGTATGCAACACGAAAACGCAAAAGTGTGCTTATAGATAGACCAGATCTTATTTCTTGGCGGCAAAGTTATCTGCGCTTAATTAAACAATATCGCAGGGAAGGACGATACATCTACTATAAAGATGAACCCTGGGTCAATGAAGGTAGCTTAGTACCGATGCATATTAAGTCCTATGATTAGTATAAAAATCAAACCTTTATTATACAACATTCGCTTTTTGCAGGTCATTCTGCAAAAAGAACACGGGGCTCAAAAATCCTATCGGCAATGGGAAAAGATTAATAATTTCGCATATAGACGGAGACGAAGGCTTCCTGGAGGACGGGCTCCTCATTTTTGAAGCCAAGAAACGAAGTGGGGACTACCACGAGGAAATGAATGCCCAATGTTTTGTTTTGGTGTTTCGGGTGTTGTGATGTTGAGTGAATGAGTGTTTCGGGGCTATCTTATCTAAATTGCGGCCCAACTCGGTTGTGGTAATAGACAATACTCCTCACCCTCGAAAAACTTAAACAATTACCAAGATCATCATCATCATTTCAGCCGAAAGACGTCCACTGCTGGACGTAGGTCTCCCCAAAAAGGGGGTTTTGCCATAGTCTCCACACTTGGCAGGCGGCTTGGCGATCGCAGTATGGTGGTAAAAGAATGTATAGAGAACGCTGCTGCTCATTCTTTGATAAGTCCATAAGTCGCCTTCTACGACAACCACGGGAAGAAATGGGATTACTAAGATGTCCAGGAAGAAAAAATAAATACAAGAGTGGCTCAATGATAAAAATATTTCATACGACGAAGATATGGTGAAGGCAATTTGAAAAATTGCCTTCGCAGTTGACGAGATGGCAGCGCAACATGACATAATTTTGCTAAGACTTTACTTACCGCTGCGAACTCAACCAAATAGAATTCGTTTGGGCGCAGGTAAAGGGGCATGTCGCAAAAATAACAAATCTTTTAAGATGAAAGAAGTTAAAAAAACATTTGAAGAAGGGGTTAGTAATGTGACCCCTTCGTCATGGAGTGCTTGCGTATCTCACGTATTAAAAGTAGAAGATGATATGTGTCGTATGTACCATGTTATTGATAACATCACTGATACCTTTATAAAAAATGTAACAACCGACAGTGAAATTCCTGATTCAGATGAATAAAAGATACATAATTATCTAACTAAGTTGTTTTATTATAAACTAGCTTCTGCCCGCGACTTAGTTCGCGTCAAATTTCTTGCTCCCCGACTCACACCGTCGCTCGGCTCGCCTGCCCGTGGGAGTAATTCGTATTCGTGACTTTGGTCTCTTTGCTCGGCTCCTTAGGGCCTTAGAGTGATGTTAAATAACCTATAGCCTTCCTCGATAAATGGGCTATCCAACACTAAAAGAATATTCCAATTCGAACCAGTAGTTCCTGAGATTAGCGCGTTCAAGCAAACAAACAAACTCTTCAGCTTTATATATTATTACATAATAGTACATTATGATATAAGTGCGGTAATTTTCAAAGCGCACGTATGTCATACGACGTTTTATAACATATTTGCGAGGAAATAAATAAAAGTCGGACTTTCTTAAACGAGTAAATCATTAATCACGCAGTTACAAAAATTTGAATAATTTGTAAAATTGATTATTACTTGTTCACAAATTAGCGATGCGCGCGCATCAGCGCTTTTTTTTTAAGGCAAAGGCACAAAAACAGCCAGTATAACTAATAAAGTAAATTAATATTTTTTTGTTTTTGTTACAGATAAATGGTTGTAATTTATTGTCAAAACTAATTAAATTAAAGAATTAAATGTTTATTTTTTTACATTTTATCTATAAAAGTTAATTTTATTCATAAAATGTTGACCACTTTTCTGACATAAAAACTCTTTGCTAAGATTTAAAAAAGTACCGTTAGTTTTAGACGGAGCATCTTGATAAACCGTGCGTTTTACGTTACAATAACGCACAAGTGCGTAATGACATACATTACGATATTGAAATTGGTGTACTAAGAGACCCTTAACGAGCAAATGTGTTATAAAGTATAGATTACCTTACTACTGAGAAACAAAATATAAAACAAAATTTTCAATTTTTAATAGTGCATGTCATGTTTTTAAGACAAGTTATTAAATTTAAAATAATAAAAAAATTGCTTGTAAGTACATTATTTCAAGTTCATTCAATTTCGTTCATTCTTACACCAACTCACTATCTTTTTTTGTCATAATCCCCTTCAACTGTCAAGATACTGAATACAATTAAAAGTCGAACTTTAGACAATATAGAAAATAATTAGATGTTGTGCTTACGCAGTTATTTTAACTTCTTTACAGTTTGAATTAATCTCAAGACTATCTACGGATAATCCATTCATAGATGTATTAGATTTATCATCGATTATCGACAAGACCGTCGCACCAGAGCATAGGGTGAAGCTGTTACAATCATTGTCTATACTCGAATTGTCTCTGGTCATCGCTATGAAACATGGCATGGAGATATTCGATGGACAGCCTATGAATTTTGAAATGGTTTTGCATAGGTAAGTGTAATTAATTATTATGATTAAATATTGAAAAGTGGTTTTGAGGATTCAATTATTCTTGAATGACTTAGTTTCAGCAAAATATCGACTCAGAAAACTTAAAAAAAAGTAGATCAGATACCGGTTAAATAGAAAACCGTTACCGAACCGAATGTAAAGCTTTACGTTCGGTTTCTATCCAATAAACCGGTTTTTGGATGAGTTATAAAAGTTTTTTGCGGATTAATAAAGAGTAATAAAACCGGTTAATACGGACGCACGATAAGAAACGTCGTTTAGTTTTTATTCAGCAGTAAGATTTTTTTGTACCCCACGGCCCACGCATCGTCACAAATTGCAACGGGTATAACGACATGCCATCCATCGAATAACCGGTTAATGTAGGTTAAGAGAAAGTTCTTAAAAACTATATAAAACGGTATTACCCGGTTTTCCTTAACCGGTTCCGAGACTTGATTATTTGTTTTAAAATTAAATCATTACGTAATGGACCAAAGTAAAAGTATGTAGTTAACTAGGAAAATGTTTTACTATTAACAAGAAAAATGTTTTATCATCGATTCTAAAAGAAGAAGCGATAGGATTGCACTTTCATACTATTCTATTTATTATTCTAACCGTTAAAGCGAGAGCTATGGTGTTACTAATATTACACATTGAACTTGTAAGCTTCAGATTATAGCAACACAAAACTTGCCCACAGATACACAAAATTCGCCAATTCAAACTCTTCAACGCAAACAGTCCCTCGCCCAGTCATCCTGAAAGCCTTCGAACATCTTCAAGAACTAGAAATCATCATGCCGGTACGAACCACAGATTCAATTTACAATAGCGCTGATACCACAGCCAGTAGAGTGCAGAAAGAATACAAATTATTCACTCTAGCTGTACCAAATGAAGATATTAGTGACGCTGTGAAGAATTTCAAGGCTTTGCCAACTGAAATTAATCATTGGTTCAATAATTCTGTAGTTTGATGTTTTTTTTGCATGGAAACACTGTTTGTTTTTGTTGGCAACTCTTTCAAAGGCGTGAAATATTTTTTTCTGTGGCAAGAAAGTTAAATGTTAAGTGTTCGATTAAGTTGTCACACTTGGAATATCTTTTTTAAGTCTTGCCAACATAAATTAAGTACTTGTATATTTATTTGTTTTATTGTGTGAATGTTTTGTTTTGTATTAAAATCGTTATTAATTTATAAACAATTTTTATTTATGAACTTTCTGTGATAAAAAAAACGACTTACACTAAATAATAACTTAGTCACTGTAAAATTCGGCTACATTGTTGATGGAGAGGACCTGTCCGGTCAGTGCACCCGTTTATCGGTAATCGTGCAGCTAAACTCGGAACTCAAGGAGCTCAACGATAGATTTCGATCACCCACGACATCCATTCCCGTTGTAAAACGGATATAATACCAGCTGTGGCCGAGATGATTGGACGGCAATGGATCATACAGTGGGGACTTTTGAATGTCTTGTGTTCAGAAGTGCATCTATTTGGCACATTGTGATGCGACATATCGTAGTGGTATGGGTCAAATAATTGGTTCTCTTTGACCATTGATCTGCCAACGCCATCTAGTAAAGGCGGGATGAGTCTCTAACCAGCCGGAATTCAGCGCAATATTGTTCGCAGCATTGTTTTATACATTGTTCGCAGTTACTGCGAAGAATGTATAAAAATTGTCGTGTGAACAAATCAGTTGATCTAATTGTCTCATCATCAAATATTGTTCGTTTTAATTATAATATTATTAAATACTACAGTATAGCCGTCTTAATCTCCATCCGCCGCATACACTCGTCGCATAAAAATACGAGTACAAGAAAAAAAGGCGTCTAACAGCCGCTATTGTTCGCAAAAGTTGCGCACACACACACATGAGATAATGTGCCATCGCCTCCTTCCACAAATCATCCAATTGGCAACAATCTGCATGATAAATAGGAAGGTACAGTAGAGGTTGTCCGCAAAAGACGACCTTACGTTTGCACAGGCTGGCTTTATAATAACTTTAATGACATTCAAACTGTCAAGCTGATTTAGAATAAGCCTTCAAATATATTAGCTATGGTTTTACAGACCCTTTCTTTTCCTGTGAACCTTTGGCTGTTCCCTTGATGGTACAGTGGACGATCAATTAACCGCTATACCCTTGGAAACCCGATCAGATTAAATGAACAGGTGTCATTAATTTTATACCGATGCCTCCGAAGTACCAGGTTGTCATAACTCGCTAGGAACTCATCTAACATAGGAGTGTCAGCTAGAAAACGGTTTATGACTTCGAAGTACCAGGTTGTCATAACCCGATATATAGATGCACACTTATCAGAGTTGTGTGAGTGTATCAGACGTTTGATTTGTTCATTTTTAAAATAATATTTTAATAAATGACACCTGTTAATTTAATTGGGTTTCAATTATTCAAACTAGGCTGAGAGTCAGCACTTTTTGAACGTCACAATTACATCTTAAATAAGACAATCCCCCAAAACGCTCGTCCTTCACCACTTCCTAGGGCTTTAGCTGGGAAGAAGTGGTGCAACAAACTTGATTGTTTTACTCCTAACTTTTACTCCTTTAACCGTTACATTACCCAGTTTCAGATAGATACCTGTCCAGTGCAAGAGCCAGCAGAGATAAAACAACTGCTCTTTGAGACGCCATGGTGGGGCGATTAGAGGTTGACGGCCATACTTTCTTGTCTGTTTATAGACCACCAGCCTCGAACTTGTTATCATTTTTTATTATTATGGAAGAAATATTAGGTAAACTTTTTAAAGATAATAAATTCGTTTTTGTGTGTGGTGACCTAAATATTGATCTATTAGTTAACTCACCAGAAAAATGTAAGCTTATCTCATTGTTTAAATTATTCAATTTAAAATGTATGTTTAATGAAGCGACTAGAATAACAGCAACCACAGCTTCATGCATAGACAATGTATTTACTAATTGTAAAATAAAGGACTCTTCCTTAATTAGTGGCGTCAGGTCAGACCATACTGGTCAGTTTGTATCGTTTGACTTGATAAAAAATTACAACTAGATAAAACCATTGAATTGAGACCTTTGACTAAAAATAAATTGAAAACGTTTAAAAATAATGTTCTTAGCAATCTCTCAACAGCAAGTTTTGATTCACAAGATCCCAATATAAACTATGACACATTTTTTTCTACAGTATGCCAAGAATTCAATAAAGCATGTCCTGTAAAAAAAGTTACAATCACTGCTAAACCAAAATTTAGCGAATGGGCCACAGCTGGCATTCGAAAAAGCAGAGATATCTTATATAATTTGTATTACGAAAAATCATTGACTTCTGATCAGGCCCTTCATAATTATGTAAGAAACTATTCTAAGATATTTAAAAGAGTCTGCGCTCAAGCTAAATCTAAATTAATAAGTAACAAAATTAGTATTTCTAAAAATAAAATAAAAGCTCTGTGGCAGGTAATTAACAAAGAAACTGGAAACACACAACAGCGAGATCAGATTGAGTTAGCTCTAAAAATTGATAATGAAACCATTTCAGATAAGTTAAAAGTTGCTGAGACTTAAGAACATTTCTTTACCAACATCCCAATAGAGGTTACGAAATCTCTCCCGTCATCATCTGTATTAGCTGAATCTCTTCTTAAAAAAAACTTCAGTAAGGACATCCCAAGTTTTGAATTCAAACCCATTTCTATTGCCACAATTAAAACAGCATTCAAAAGTCTTAACATAAAAAACACTGACACAATTGCCCCTGTCCTAACAGGCATATTTAATCAATGTTTAGACACTGGTACGTTTCCTGACTTAATGAAACATAGTAAAGTAGTACCAATTTTCAAATCGGGTAGTAAGAGTGATCCCTCTAATTATAGACCTATATCTGTGCTTCCAGCATTGAGTAAAATTTATGAAAAAATCATGCTAGACCAGATGTTGTCACATTTTAACTCAAATGGGATTTTACATAGTCGACAGTTTGGTTTCACGAAAGGTAGGTCAACAACTGACGCGGGAGTACAACTCATCAGTCACATTTTGGAATCCTGGGAGAAGTCCCAGGATGCAATTGGCATTTTCTGTGACCTCTCAAAAGCGTTTGACTGCGTTGACCACAATACACTCATCTGTAAATTACACCACTACGGACTTCGTGGATGAGCTGCTGATCTTGTGCTTTCCTATTTATCAAACAGGCAGCAAAAAGTAAATGTTAACGGGGCAACGTCCTCGGGGTCTCTAGTTAAGATGGGCGTGCCTCAAGGTTCAATTCTTGGCCCTTTTTTATTTCTAGTTTATATTAATGACCTTCCTTACCTGATGGCTAACTTCTCGGATATAATTTTATTCGCTGATGACACTTCTCTTATTTTTAGAATAGATAGAAAAGATACGGATGTCTTACATGTCAACGATAGTCTAGCTGTTGTCTCGAAATGGTTTGCAGCTAATAATCTTTTACTCAATGCCAACAAAACTAAAGTTCTCATTACCAAATGTACCCCAAGTAGGGCTAAATTTAAAACTTGATGGCAAGAAACTAGATGCTATTTCGGAAACTGTATTTCTAGGAATTACTTTAGATTCAAAATTGCAATGGGGTGCCCACATTAGAGCTCTTTCAAGTAGATTAAGGTCAGCTGCTTACGCAGTAAGAAAAATAAGGCAGTTGACTGATGTAGCCACAGCTAGGTTAGTATACTTTGCTTATTTTCATAGTATTATGTCTTATGGCGTTCTGCTGTGGGGGTCGGCAGCTGACGTAGATTCAGTTTTCATTCTACAAAAGAGGGCAATCCGCGCAATCTATAAAATCTTAGAAACAAATTCAACGAAGTTGACATACTAACTCTGCCTTCTCTTTATATCCTAGAAAATATCTTGTATGTTCGCAAAAATTTAGGTCTTTTCAAAAAAAGATGCGACTTCCATAACCTAAATACACGTAGTAATGATGAAATTGTGATTCCAAAATTTAGATTAACTAAAACTAGCAAGTTATTTCTAATTAACAGTATCCGCTTCTATAACAAGTTGGCAAAATCGCTTACAGAACTTAGCGATGGAAAGTTTAAAACTCACATCAAACGTGTCCTTATCAAAAAAGCATATTATAAGATAAAAGACTACGTTGAAGACAAGGAAGTTTGGCATTAATTCCTTCTGCACATGTGGCTTCCCTGGTAACTCATTAGCACCATAACTATGTGAGCTCTATTAACTGCTTCCAAATTACAATGTTAATTATATTAATTTTATTTTTTACACTTTCTGACAATATTCTCGTCATTATTTGACATTAAGCAACACTTGTAATATCGAGTATTTATTAGTGATTCTCATGGGGTTCATATCACTTGGTTTAAATAGGTTGATTTTACTTATATAGATTCTTTTACATAATGTGAATGAGAGAACGTTGTAGGCCTACAGTTTCTATTCTTTATTGTCATTCCTCTAAGTACCTGGTACTTATTGACAGGCCTGCACTGTCCTCCCATACCTAATATCACTGTAATTTGAAAACATTACAAAAGCCAATTATTTTTAAAAGAGTAACCGTGGAGTTTCTTGCCGGCTCTTCTCCATAGGAAGCGACAAATTGGAACCGTGCACCTAGCTTCTGACGTTTCATAAGTGCCCTTGCAGGGTTATGTGAAATAAAATATTTTGATTTTTGATTTTGATTGAATTTGACCTTGTTTCCCAGTGGGGTGACGATAATCTGGTCAAATTCAATGCTCAAAAAACACAAGTCTGTCTTTTTACTGCCAAAAGGAGCCAGTTCCGCCTAACGCTTTTGGGCATGGAGTTGATGTCCGATCTCAACTTCGGCTCAACCATCGAGTCAAAAACTCAGACTGCAGCCAAGAAGCTGGGCATCCTAAATAAGGTGAGGCAATACTTCACATCTGGTCAGCTTTTGAGCCTGTATAATACTGAAATGCGTTCTTGAATGGAGTATTGCAGCCTCTCTGCAAAATACCAGCTTGCTGCCCTTGACTTGTTGGAACGCAGAGCAAAAATGCTCATAGGCGACGAAACGTTGTTGGCTATGCTTCACAGTTTGGCTCATCGGCGTAATGTTGCTTGCCTGTCGGTCTTTTACAGGCTGTACTTCGGAGAGTGTGCGCAGGAGCTCCACGACCAGGGCCTCAAGGCTGCTATTACATTAGTGTCAGAATGGTCTATCATTGATTTCAAAATTGTTGATTTTGACAAGATTTGGTAATCTACTAATTTATTGGCGTCATTATGACTTTCCAATGGTCAGCCACTGACACTCCATTGAAAGAAATGGCATAAAATGGTAATCTCGTACAAAATGACAAATGAATGACTTAGGCGGTAAAATTTTACGCTAATAAACTAATAAATAATACGTAAAATATACAGGGTTATTTGTAAAACACCGGTAACCTCTCAGGACTACGTTACTAACATCATAATCAACAACTTTTGTTCTATGACTTTTAAAAATTCATCATATTTTAATTCATCAGATTTACATACAAAAATAAAAATATTTAAATTCAACGCTCTAAATGTTACGAAGTCTATGCGAAGCAAAAGAAAGCGATAGGTAGTACCGACAATAGCGAGGGGAGCGGGGTAGGGGGCGGCGGGGGCGCTTGAACTTGACCTATTTACGGGCGGCCTTCAGTCATTCGTTTGCTTTGATGCGCTTGCGTCGCGTCATTACGGGTCCTTGTAGTGAAATTCGCAGTGCAGACGTATACGTAATTATCTTTACATGATGGCGTATCAATATTCCAATGTCGAGTACACGAAAATGGTGCGAATGCTAGCTAGGTGTGATGACAATGTTTCGGAAGCGTGTCGCCAATACGCCATACGATTCCCAAACGTACGTATACCTAACCGGGAAACAATGCTACCCAAAAGTATTACTACGAGGACAGTGCGCGGCAATGTATGTAGGTACAGCAAAATACAGAGTTGAAATGTGTTACATAGGACAACGAAATATTTAAGGTTTGTTTTTGGTAAATGTATTATGTTTGTAAAAAGTCGTAGAACAAAAGTTGTTGTTTATGATGTTAGTAATATAGTCCTGAGAGGTTACCGGTGTTTTACAAATAACCCTGTATATAAATGAAATCGGACATGAATAATTGTTCAAAATTAGTAGTCGTTTTTGGAAAATCGTTTCTACTAACGGGTTTTATAATAATGGCAATACGACAATGCCATTATAACATTATTCTATTACGAGACCATTGACCGACCAATGATCGACCATTATGAATTTAGCAGATTACAAACTTTTAGCAAAATGACAATGGGATCACTGTCTCGTACTTACGTGTGTATTTAGATCTTTCTCTCTTGAGTGTTAGCCCAGTCGTCGCCACTTAGGTATTTAGACTGTTTGCCTCCACTTGTATCTATAAGCTATTTGGGGAGGATGTTGGATGGATGTACACTTACGTAGAATCAATAAAACTATAAAATTAATTCTAGTACTTTTATTTGTCACTCTCTTATTCTAATGATATTTGTCTCTCACTTACTTATCACTAAATAACAAGCTTAATTAACTAAGATTTAATTGGTTAGTGCAATAACTAAAAGTTTCAAAATACTGAATTTAATTTAGCTCTAAATCAAATAGTGAAGCTAAATAAGTCAATAATAAAATCTCAGTTGGACTTTACTTGTGGTAGACCACGCGGTAGACCAGTGGTAACGAACGCGAATTACGAGTGGTCGAAGGTCTGTACCCAGACAGGGGCTTTGCTATGCGTAAATGATTTCATCACCACTTGTCAAAATGGTGAAGGAAAATACTGTGGAAAACCGGCATGTCCTGGAACCAAACATTCGAAGACACTTAAAATCCACTAACGCGCACTGAGTTTGCGAGGTGGTTTATGGCCACGCCCTCTTACAGAGAGGGGGGTGTACCAGCATTGAAAACACTACGGGCTATTTTGATGCTATAGGTAAGCGAATTTTCGAAACCAAATCATAAAATAATAGTACCGTGTGGTGCCGGACCATCCCATTCCACACCATCCCACACAAAGAATAGCGCAATACCATTTCTTCCCGTGGATGTCGTAGAAGGCGACTAAGGGACTTACTAGAGAATGGGCAGCAGCGTTCTCTATGCATTTTCGCACCATACTGCTATCGCCAACCCGCCTGCCCAGCGTGGCGATTATGGCAAAACCCCCCTTTTGGGGGAGGCATTATGTCCAGCAGTGGACGTCTTTTGGCTAAAACGAAATCATAAAATATTGTAAAAAATACTAGGAATAAGTTTGTAGCAAACGCTAATACCAATTAAATTACTTCAAAAAAATCAGTCAAAAACTAAACAGCACCCTAATTGCGTAACATACGATTAATCATAATCTGTTTAATTTTGACAGTTCAACAATATTCATTGCGTTATTTACGTTGTTGAGTAGACACATTTTCGAACTTAAGAAGCAATGGATGAGCATCTGTTTCAAAATGATTCAGAATATGATTGATCGTGCGTTACCTACGCAATTAGAGTACAGGATGGAGGTCATTGACGCGCAGCCTACCATGCATTCAGTTCATGATTCTAAGCGCCCCTGAGATTAAACTTTTCGTCGGTTATTATAAAAAAATCTGCTGTTAACACATTCACTGCTGAATAATTAGTGAACTTTCTGCAAATGCTAATTCAAATAGTGCATGCATAAAAAACTGTAATCGAAATCTACGCGGTCAAAATGTATGGAACAGCAATTTATTTTTAAATAACTTACGTAAAATTTAGGGTATCTAGAATCATGTACTGAATTCATCGTTACAGTTTGCGTGTCGATGTCTCTGATACCCTGTCTATACATACTTCTTGAAATAACGAATGTTTGCTTTTGATTTTTCATCGGTATTATTTATATTTTCACACAAATAATGTTCTTTCTATAGTTTGTGTTTAGTAAAATATGCATAGGTAGTCATTATTTTAATTTTGACGTCATATTGTTACGGGGGTCCTGCACCGGTTATGGTCGAACTTTTAATCTAACCACCTAATGGCACTCCTTTCAATATCATTTTTATAGTCCGCTTCATGAAATCGATGCCTAAATCGATCTTGACTAGCACTAATTCGTCCTAATTCCTCCAATTCTTTCGGAGTCAAGTCCTTATACCGTTTCCCTTTAATTTCTTCCGGCATAACATGAACAACATTACACATTTCTTTATTTATTAGTGTGGCATCATTAATTTCGTGGACCATAGATTCTAGAGTTTTGTGGGGGTTATTCTCGGGGTTGCCAGGTCGCCTGTGTAAAAATCCCTGGTTTGTAACTGATGATGCGGATGGTTCGTGGTCGCTCACAAATGCTTTGTTGTTAAACATTTGGAAGACGCCTTTCTTTTTCTTTGCCTGTAACAAATATAAATTTGTGTTACAATGTCAACAATAAGCGTCATCTCTTGTTTTTTTTTAGTGTAGTCGGGTGGTGTAGATTATACAGTAGTGATAGGTCAAAAGCGGATCTACAATGATGATTTCTTTCGTTTGTCAACTGCTTGATAAATTGCAATTAAGCTTTCCAGCTTTTTATAGTGAGTATTATTAAATTGTGTGAAGGATTTTTAATGTGGCTACAAGAATTTGTTTTGTCTTATATACCTATGTTATTTGACGTTCATTCAGACGTAATAATACCGCGGCGGCATCGCGCACGGTATTGAAAATCGAACAATGTGTTTTTTAGACGCGCTTTGATACATTCTGTTGTATTCTCATTCCTCGGTTGAATACCTGTCTATCAACTTTTATGATTGTTTGGAAGTGATAAATGATAAATGATAAATGACATGTGACTTTTAAAATAGTTTGATTGAAGAATAAAAACTTGAAATCAAAGATTAATTAAAATTTAGCAGCTTCTAGTCATACCCACATATCATAAATAAGTACTAGCCTCGTTCAGCTTGTCGACGATGTAGCCGTGGCCGGTGTTAATGCCGACGGTGGCCATCTGCTCAATGCTGGTCGAGCGGTGGAACGGACGGAGGGCGGAGACGGCGCGGGATATGCCAACCTGTGAGATAGGCAGTTTTGGTAGTGATCGACTTCAAAAAGAAGGATGTTATCAATTCGAGGTTTTTTTATGTATGGTGGGGCACAACTCCTTCATATATAGACGGATTTGTAAAATTCTTTATTCCGAAATGGTCCCATATAAATTTCATATGGATCTGATGATGCGTTTCGGAGACAGACAACGGAACTCTTAAAAAAATGACAGCAAATCAACCGCGATTGCTGCTATCGCATAAATATGCATTGTTTTGACCCCAAGGGTGATGAAATTTCGAATTGGTGTGTACTATAACTAAAAAGTGAAAAATAAAAACTAAAAAAAGAACCGACTTCCGGAAAACACTACAAAGTGAAAAATAACTTTAATTTTGGAAGGCGATGACAAAAAATTAAAATATAAATATCTAAAGTCACCGACTTCACTTTGTAGTGTTTTTCCGGAAGTCGGTTGTTTTTTTTTTAAGTTTTTATTTTGAGTAATTTTTTGGGAATGCTTCATTGTCAATGGTGCTGACAATATAGGTAGGCCGGGGCCAACAGATCATGAATTCATTATCCTGTCCTTGTTGACTAAACTTTCACTCAGCTATGCGGCAGCGGCGAGGTGTCAATTTTTCTAAGAGAAGGCGAAGCGAAGCCGGTTTAAAAAAATCGGCTATTGACGACACTATTGAGTGCCATTTTTAAAAAGCGGTAGAGATGCGAATCACCGAAGGGAAGCCGGTAGGAATGTGTTATATGGTGCTTTCGCCACTGCTATGTTTTTCACAGGTTTCATCACGATTGACGAGACACGTCTTCTGACTTTTAAGAGTGTAACATTAATGGATATTACTATGGTCTTATTAAATTACCTACTCCAAAAACTAGTTAACGAGTAGGCTATTATTATACTGACGACAGTCGGCCATCTAAGACTAGAGCTGTATAATTTCACTGATATTTAAATATTTCTACAATATTTATACAGGTATGAGGAGCAGGGTGTAAAGTTGGCATCCTCCATTTAAAAAGGGAGGTTCCTCCGACCCGGGTGTCGTGTCTAGTGGGCTACTGCCTGACAATAGCCCCTTTAGTTATAAACGTTGCTAATAGTTAAGTAATGATTTTCTTTATCTAAATTTTTAAAGGAGGCTTTTATCCACAATGGCATGTCAGCCTCATCATAACTTAAACTTGTTCTAAGCTACACCCACCAATACAATATTTATTATTAATTTCTAAACAAATCAGTAAGTAGGTTTGCTATCTGTCTTTAGCGCAACCTTTAGGTTGCACTAAAACTTTTACATATGGACCAATATCATATTCGTTTACTTTTATTCTGCTCAACAGTGTCTCTCTTTCCTTCTTTGTCTTAGTACACACAAGTAATGAATAGCGACCGTTTAACCATACATTTTTGACGTTTAAACATCTCTTAACTTTATTCAAAGTTTTTAATTTTAAATAAACTACCAGATGTCGAGACATTGTATATAGGTATCAGTGGCGAGGTGTCAACTTTTCTAAGAGAGAAGCCGAAGCGAACCCGGTTTTAACTTACTGACTCATCAATAAAGAATACTTACGTTATTAGGTACTATCGATCTAAAATTAAAATAGGAATAGGTACAAAAAATTAAATAAAATTGAATTGAACTACTGAAAACCGTTCCGTGTAGTGCCGGACGTAAAAGAATAGCACCATCCCATTTCTTCCCGTGGGTGTCGTAGAAGGTGACTAAGGGACTTACTAGAGAATGGGCAGCAGCGTTCTCTATGCATTTGGCCACCATACTGCGATCGCCAACCCGCCTGCCAAGCGTGGCGATTATGGCAAATCCCCCCTTTTGGGGGAGGCTAATGTCCAGCAGTGGACGTCTCTCAGCTGATATGATGATGACTGAAAACCAAATAAAATTGCAATATTCCTCCATCTCGTTCTCGCTGACGCATGTTTCTATATCTGTCTCTGTCACAACCCATTGTGTGGTGGCTTGCTCTCGTACATATCAAGCGGTGCCACGTGTCCTATAGTGACATCGTGACGGGATGGCTATTGTATGAATTTTTAGTTCCCCGTTATGACGTTTTGGCGCCTGGTTTAGAAAACTTTTTTTGGTGCAATACAAAGCTAAAAATAAGCGTTTTTGTTGTTTGAATGTTATGGTGAATGAAATACCCGTAGTGTTACTATATTTTTCGGTAATAGTAGATACTATTGACGTGCCATTTTTCAAAAGCTGTAGAGATGCGAATCACCGAAGGGAAGCCGATAAGAATCTTGTTATATGGTACTTTCGCCACTGATAGGTATACATGTTGGTCACGCGGTACACTTTGCTTGCGCGATGCATGATCTTTTGTGACGTCAGTGTGATGCGTAGTTCGCATGTGGCGTTCTAGATGCCGCGCCTCTGTTTTATTAAAATATCTTACCTGTCCATGTCTAATCCTATGCTCAGTAATATCAGCTCCGAGTAACTCGGTGTAGGGGTCCATTCGTATCGGCATGATCTTATCGATGACCCAGAGCAGCGTTATGGTCACCAGGATACCCCATGTTATCAGGCATACACCCGTTAGGGATTGGACGCCGAGGAGGTACCAGCCGCCACCTTGGAATAAAGAATACGATGATTCATGTGACCAATATTTTGACTTGAGTGTCCATGGAGTTTCCTGCACTTCTTCTCCATAGGAACCTACTGCGCTTTGAAATGGATAAATAGGGTCATGTTTCTGACTGACCAACTATTCGAAAGTGCCTTTAAATGGTTTACTACACTGCCAAATGTAGGGTAGTAAACCGCCCATGTGATCAGAATTTCACAATGGTATGAGTTTGGTTTGGTATTTTGGTGACTTGAGCCTCTTCCCAACTATGTTGGGGTAGGCTTACAGTCTAACCGGATGCAGTAGAATACCAGTATTTTACACGTACACGGATCGACTGTATACCTTCGGGCTTCTGACAACCCGTAATGACTGTTATCCACGAATGACGGCCGGAGCTAACGGCTGAACGTGCCATCCGAAGCACGGAGGGTCTTAGCGCGTAAATATAGTCACCCATCCACAAACCAACCGTGGCAAGGGTAGCTTAACCCGATTGTTTGACCCGTACCACTGTTATTATTTAGCCATGAGCCCCTCTGCTGGTTGATAGTTACGTTTGTCGAATCACTATCTAACAGTTTAGGCATTCCACTCAATAAAATGGCTTTGAATAATAAGTTATGATGAGTACCTTTGAACAATCCAGATCTGCCCTTAGTAGTTTCCATAGGAATTGGATTATCAGCGAACAGTCCCACTGCTAATACACCTGTAAAAAGAAAAACAATGTTAAGTACCATTGGGCGTTTTACCACTGACCGGTATCAGCTCCTGCAAGGTTCAATCAACGCTGAGTTGCTATCGCAATCCACTGCTGGACATAGGCCTCTCCCAGGCTGCGCCACAACACTCTATCCTTCGTCTTCCGCATCCAGTCTGTCCCAGCTACCTTTTTAAGCTCGTCGGTCCATCTAGCTGGGGGCGTCCCACACTACGCTTGCCGATACGCGGTCTCCACTCCAGGACTCGTCTGCTTCACCGACTATCGGTCCTTCGATATACATGGCCAGCCCACTGCCACTTCAGCTTGCTTCCTCTGCAAGCTATGTCGGTAACGCCGGCTCTTTTCCACTTAATTTCATTACTGATTTTATTCTTCAAAGAAACTCCGAGCATAGCCCGCGCCAAAGCGTGCTGAGCGACCTTGAATTTCTGGATCAGCCCATCTATCAGTGTCCTCGTTACGGCACCGTATGTCATTAGGGGCAGGACTCATCGGTTGAAGACTCGGGTCTTCAGACATTGCGGGATAGCCGACGAGAATACTTGAAGAAGTTTCTCAAACGCTGCCCTACCCAACTGGATCATTCTGTCGGCTTCTTTATCAAAGTTGTGTCTGCAAGGCTATTTCACGGCAAAGATTGAGGCAAATATATGAATGTTACCCCAAAGCCCACATGCGCCGTGCACAGCGGACGCGCCAACAGGATCGTCGACGCCCATCATATCAAACAGCGGTGAGGTGCCCGACGCTATGGCAGCGCCGATGAATCCGATGAGTAAAGACTCCCAAGCGCGGTAGAGGAAGCAGCCGGCTGGGGACAAATTAAATCTAGGATGATTGTGATTATCATCATCGCTAAGCCAAGTCCGCACTAATATCTATGATATGGGCAAGTTGCGAGCAGAGGTGGTGCAATGGAAAAGGCCGTGAGTTACGAGTTGTAGGTTCGAACCCTGAAAGGACCTTTAAACAAAACATCGTGAAGAAACCGGCATGTCCCAGAGCCAAAAATTCAAAGACGTGTCATCTACCAACCCACACTGGGCCAGCGTGGTGGATTACGGCCTACTCTCACAGAGAGGAGGCCCCTGTCCCAGCAGTGGGAACATTATAGGCTGATTATAGGCGAGTTGTAGAATTGGAGGAAAATTGTTCGAATGCCTACGATAATTGGTCTGGTCCGGCCAATACTTTATAGACAGTGGTAAGTAACCTATAAACATGATGAAACCAATAACTATAAACTACCCATATTTTTGGGTAATTTTTCTTCCACGGCAACACTGGCTGGAAACATCCCCGTTTAAAAAAATTTGCCAATTATTTATAAATTTGACATATCTCGGAACCCTGGAGTCCCGGACATTTGGTAGGCGTACGAGGAGCCGAAGTCAACTCGCAGAGGCCCCTTGCACAACTTTAAAATAGTAAAAAATATTGAGGACAAATACACGCGAATAATAAGCAACAAAAATTACACAGACGGCATGATTTAATAAAAATAAAATAATTACCAGTAATTGACACGAGTGATCCAAGGACGCTGTTGATGAGTTCCATAACTTCTGCCTTGCCTTTGTTCTTCACTAGCGTGAAGCTGAAATTAAAATGGCATGTCTACTTACAACGAAATCAAAAAAAATCTAAGAAGAAAATACATGTCAATCAATAAAGGCACTCCTTTAACAAGTCCACTCCACTCCTTTTTATTAAGTCCACTGACTTAATGCCAGAAGCCAGATTATTGGTCTCCGGAATTTGTAAAACGTTCTAATAGGTATATAAACGTTTTCTCAGAACGGAAGAAACCCAACGTTTCAATCAATCTACCTAGAGTTGGCCCAACCGTGTTGGGGTCGGCTTCCAGTATAACTGGATGCAGCTGAATACCAGTAATTAACATGGAGTGATAGCCTATCTGACCTCCACAACCCAGTTATTGGGTAACACAATAACCCTTGGTAAGAGATTGGTTGTCAGACTTTTTGGGCTTAAGACTACCTATAAAGGAAATTTATGGCCAGCACAATGGAACAACTGACTCGAATAATACAAGCAATTTTAGACCTTATATTTAAGTAGAAAAATCAATTTTTGACTCCCTAAATTGGGGTCATTTTGCCGTATGTGGCGACTGTCAAAGATCTGACGAATGACCGTCGGAACCAACGGCTTAACGTTCTTTCCGAGGCACGGAGGGGTCTTGGTATACAATGGATGTTCATGCATTCACGAATCGACCACAGCAAGCGTAGTTTAACCTTCGATCGACCCGTGCGTCTGTTATCGGCTGTTATTATTTGTTATAAGCCACGAACCCCTCTTTAACCTAATCTTTCAATAATACTCTCCAAAAGCCATAGACTTTCGAGTCTATGGATCCGAATCATCCTAACAGAAATAAATGTTTCGACTTACAGCAAACCGAAGCAGCCACCTCCGAAAGAGCCCATCATGGTCATGACAGCCGCCCGAGCTGCATACTGCCATTTAGCACCGCTTACCTACAAACGAAACAAATAAAATGATGTGAAATCTTTGAAAACAAACAAACAAGAATATAAAGGGTGAATGGGACATCGACGCGCAATCTGAACGCGAATGATCCTAGACCTCCACACGGTAGAAAAAAAATCTGCAGTTTCATAGAAAAGTGCAATACCTTCGCGGCCAAAATGCATGGCAGGGCAATTTATTTTTTCAGAATGATGTACTGAATTCATGGCATGGGTAACAGTTTTGTGCGTAATAATTATAGCCGTAATCGAGAGAGAGAGAACCGAGAACAGAACCCACTCGGTTTAATTTAACGGTGCATAGGGTAGAGTTCGATACCGAAGTCGCAGCCTCCTAGTCGTTTTTTTTTTTTTTTTTTTTTTTTGGGTGGGAAATCATCAAATAACTTCTCCCGCTCTGGGTGGAGCGGGAGGGCGTGTCAGACTTTTACTGACTAAAACCCACCCGTGTTCCCTCAGTTGCCTGTGTGCCAGGGGCGGCGGTATCTCTTTCGAACTACCCGCACCTCCGGCAGGCATCGGCCCTTGCGGGCCCCTCTGTTGCTGCTGACATCTCTTTGAGGCGCGCGTGGAACACAACGCGCCGTCGACCCGGGCTTGGTCCTTACCGGACAGCGAGGTACCCATTACTCGCCGTCCGCAAGCCCGTGCCTACGGTGGCCGGGAATCAGCCTGGGATTCCCGACGCCCAGGGCGTCTCCTGCGAAGGCCACGGCTGTGAGGGCGCATGTACTGCATCTCCCTCACGTGCGCCGCCTCCCTCTTTGCGAGCATAACGGCTTCGCTGAAGGAGGCGACTGCCAGCCATGCCCTCTCGCTCCGTACCATGGCCTGGACCAGGGTCGGACGCGAGAGATCGCCGCCGCCGATCACCTCCACGAGGACACGGCGGTGCTCCGCCCAAGCCGGGCAGACCTCCACCGTATGCTCCACCGTGTCCTCTGGGCGATCTTCGCAATGGAAACACCCGGGCGTTTCCTCCCGCCCTATCCGAAACAGGAACCTCCCGAAACAGCCATGTCCGGTGAGGACCTGTGTCAGGCGGAAGGTGAGGACGCCATGCCGCCTCTCAAGCCACTCCTCAAAGAGGGGACTTACCGCCGCAATCGCGGCGTGCCCAAGCCTCCTAGTCGTTAGGTCACTTTTCAAAACCCGTGCCACAATATTGTCGCTTCCAATAAATAGCAAATCAGTAAAAAAGTAGTCGAAACTAATACCAATGTTACCATATATAAGTCCAAAATCGTTTCTAAGTACCGCACCGCATACACAATGAGACTTATAATGTATTCAAAGTATTCAGTCGATGAATTAGCTAGACAAGTGGTCATGCAACTCAAATGACTGGTGATTTGTCTAATTTGTTGAAATGCGGCGTTTACCGACAATCTTGGACAATGACGGGGAAACGTGATTCGCATGTATGGCGGTACAGAGAATAGATTTAAATGGAGTTAGTGGGGTGGTAGACGAGTCGGACAGACCTAAACATGCACAAATGCATGACATTCCATATTTATTTCTAATGGGAACTTGAAGCTGTGGAACTATTCCCATAAGATTAGTTCGTGGCCCGAACCATGGCCTTACTCTCTAAGTCCATCAACGAAGATATGGATCCGTCCAAAATTAGTTCGAAACGAACTCTACTCCCGGTTTATCAACTTATTTATTTATTTAATTTATTTATTTATTTAAAAACTATGGAAGACTTACAGCTAAATACAATGGTAATATATAACAGTATGATAATCTGACAGCCAATTACAGGTCTTCACGTTTAGAGCTTGTCTGGTATAAAAGTACTGTGGAACAAACTATACAAGCTGCCAAAAATTGCCAAAAAACAAAAACAAAAATAAATTTGAAAAATAAAAATTAGCAGATAGACCATCACATAAACTAAATAAACACTAATATAATTGTGACAGGTTATTTCCCTTGAGTACCAAGATGTTAAAAAATCAATTAAAAAGAAAAAGAAAAGTCTAAGGAACGTAAGCTTTAAAGAAATTCGTTGCTAAACACTTCTTTGCCGAGGTCACACCTGTCTTAAAAAGATCAAAGTCGAACTGCTTGCACACATTATTAAAATACCTACTTACACGCACAACGTACGAATTTTGTCTGTAGTTAGTAGTTGCAAATGGCACCCGTAATGGTGAATTGAACCGTTTGGATTTGCTTGGAACGTTAAAGTAGAAAGTTGACAGAATATCTGAACAATTTACTTACTGGACGGACAAAAACACATCGGGAGTAGAAACTGTCAAATCATGTTATCATTCATTCTTAGGTCGAGCCTCGAACTAATCTTATGTCCGGAGGTGATACGGAGTAGAAATCGATCGTAACTTCGGTCAAAACTAAGGATTTCGTGCATAGGGAGTATAACTCCAAAAATGAAAGACACCACGATTTGACAGTTGCCCCTACTCCCGTTGTGTTTTTGCCCGTTCGAAAAAGTTAATTAATCGGCTGCAGATACTCGTAGATTCACTTCATTGCTTCAAATTATATTCAGACGTGCCCGTATCTTCGTTGACGGAGTTAGAGAGTATGCCCCCTGATAGCATTGTAGGTCACTTGTATACCTACCTGATAATATCTTCAACTAAGTCTTAATTAATGCAGATAATAGTGCAACGAGTTGAGTTCGATCTGAGAACGTCCATTTGCCAGTTGCCGCACACAGTCATTGGCGGTTAAACCTGCCTTGTTCTCACTCGCAGTAGTAACTACCTAGTTTATAGACAAGTCTATTATTACATTACACATTTATAATACATTAAATGGCTGTCACTAACGCCCGATTCCTGGCACGTAAATTAGCACTAAAATTACTAAAAAAAAATATCAAACGCATAATTGTCAAACGTCGTTGATTTTCCGAGTGAAAACCGAGTGTGTACCTATCTCTGCAATCGCTCGTTATAATTTTTCATGCATTAATTTTGAATGCATGAAGTAGTATAGACTACGGTACCTTGAATTGGTTCTGAGCACTATATTACCTCGTCATTCCGCACTTAGACGTTGGCAGTTTGTGCTTCTGATATTCCAATGTGTTTTGTTCAAAATAATAATTACTAGCTTTTGCCAGCGGCTTCGCCCGCGTGGAGGTTGGTGTATTATAATACATGTAAACCTTCCTCTTGAATAACTCTATCTATTAAAAAAACCCGCATCAAAATCCGTTGCGTAGTTTTAAAGATTTAAGCATACATATGGATAAAGGGACAGAGAAAGCGACTTTGTTTTATACTATGTAGTGATGAGACAACTCAAGACAAGTATTACATAGCTTTAAGGCTGAATAGGGAAGTTGTCACTAAGTAGCGTCATTATGACAAATTTCTATTTGAATCTATCCTAGTATCTATGATTATTATGCAAATTCTTTTTACTCTGTGCAAAGCCATAGATATAATGATTTCACTCATAGTTGAGCGAGACAGGAGCTAATAACATTTCCTATTGAGTCCAACAAAACACACTAGAAAAAGAGAACTAACTGCCTGTCTTGTGTACCCAACACTAACATTAGTTATTCAAGCTGTCAGTTAGGCTAATTGATTGTTTGTCTGTTCGACCTTGCCGACACGTAATTAGTATTTTGAAGGAGTTCAGTAAATTATGTTGAGTTAAAAAAAGTCATTTTCAATTCAGTTCAATTATCTTTATTGCAATCCATAATGTACACATACAGGTGGTACACATTTTATAAATCCTTTATTTATTGATTAGTCAGAGACTCAGAGTAGCGATTAGGCACACAGATAATATACAGGATAAGTTTTTATCCAGTGCACAAACTGTAACCATGAATTCAGCATATCATTCTAGACCCCCAGCGTAGAATTTTTTCGTCGGTAATACAAAAAAAAATCAGCTGTTCCATACATTTTCACCGCGTAGGTATTGCACTTTTCTATGAAACAGCTGTTTTTTTTTGTAAAATCGACGTAAAATTTCTGTGCTAGGGGGGGGGGGGGTCTAGAATTACATGCTGAATTCATGGTTAAAGTTTGTACACTGTATAAAACTTACGCTGTAAAACATTTTTTTGAGGGTGGGAAATCATTAACTTCTTCCGCTCTGGGTGGAGCAGGAGGG
The DNA here is from genome assembly GCA_949091785.1 of Polymixis lichenea. NCBI lineage: Eukaryota > Metazoa > Arthropoda > Insecta > Lepidoptera > Noctuidae > Polymixis > Polymixis lichenea. The sequence goes on along the minus strand of OX420958.1, from coordinate 8,779,596 downwards.
CGTGTCAGACTTTTACTGACTAAAACCCACCCGCGTTCCCTCAGTTGCCTGTTTGCCAGGAGGACGGTATCTCTTTCGAACAACCTACACCCCGGGCAGGCATCGGCCCTTGCGGATCCCACCAGTTGGTAATAAGTATATAACCTGGATTAACACATTTGATACTTTTTTCTCCGTACTTAGTACGTTCCTTTGGGGTAATTTCCGACTTCCGCGCAGGCGAAACCGCTGGCAAAAGCTAATACTGTTATAATAAAAACCAAAATATATATACCATCGCAATAGCGATAGCGAGCATATGGCCACTATCCGGATACAAAATCGAACTCCAAATGACTGATAGCTAAGAACAATCTAAGAACCGGCTGGGAACGAACCCTAATGCTCATCGGAGTCGTACAAAACTGAAATGTTTTGCACGACTCCGATGAGCAGTCCACTGTGGCAAAATGTACCTAGGTACATTCCCAACAAGAAAAGACGTATCTTGAAGTTTCACTCAAGATACGTCTTTTTTTTTTGGGAATGTCATCTCGCAGGTCCACCTAGGAGGTTGTTGGCTGTTTAACCGTACTTGTCTGAGGCTACCTTAATAAATTAAGGGCTCTAGCCAGGGCCTAAAAACTTAAAACGAAAGCGACTACACGCTAAGTGCACCCCCTGTGGGGTACGGATTTCGGCTTAGGGCGTCGCTGGAAAAGGGCAAGGGACGGGCTGGATTGGAATGGTACATTTTCAAGTGACATCACTTAACTTACCCCATAAGTACTCCCAGAGTTGAAAGCTAGCCACCCCCACCAAAGCACGAAGGTCCCCATCACCGCATTGACGGGGTTCCCCATTGGGAGTGGCGCTATGCCGTGCGCGTAGCGGCCGAGACGAGGGCCCAGCATCAGAGCTGAGGCGAAGGCTGATGCTCCACCTGGTAATAAAAGGCCTTAATTTACGACTGTTTTGGAAGTGTGTTTTTTTAATAAGGAATTCCAGACACCACAAGCGTAATCAGCCTATAATGTTGCCAATGCTGGGATTCAAGCCTCGTCGTCGTTCGGAATCTATCATGCGAGCCCAGTGCGGGTTGGTAGATGTCACATGTCTTCAAACTTTTGGCTCCAAAGGCTCCTAAAGATTATGCCGGCGGCATACTCGGTTTCTGCGGCAAGTTCCGGCGGCCTAATATCAACTGCAACATACACGCAAGGCAAAAACCCGCCGGCTGTGCCGTCGGCATGTGTGTAGGAACCTTAAGACATGCCGGTTTCCTCACGATGTATTTCTTCACCGTTTTGAGAGCTGTGGTGATGAAATTTGATAAACAAAGGCAAAATGCCCATTTGGGTTTGAACTCACGACCTGCAACTCGTAAGTCTTGGACGATACCACTGGGCCACCACTGGTCACTCACTACAGTTCCCTAGTTCCTAAATTGTCTTAGATATGTCTTGAATTACCAGTTTAGGCGACGAAACTGATCATGCGAAACAAGCAGGTATGTATAGCAGGAGTTAGGGTAGGCAAGGTATGTTTAGGTATATGTAATGAGGCAAAATCAAGGTCTCACTGTAAATTTTCCGTGAAGACAAGTACTCAAGTAATCAAGTACTCTTTGTCCAATCATGGATGTCTTAAAGGAAGACTAAAACGTTGTGTCGACAAAAATATGCGAAGTAGCGTCCTGCAGGCTTAGCAAGAGAACCATATAGAAGCGTTTTGTCAACGGAGGAGTAGACAAAAATGACGTTTCCGTGTAGATAATTGACATTTTCTCACCGAGAAATGTAGACAATCGATTTTAATTCTACGGTAGAGTAGAAATAGAAAGCGTCATACAAAGCCTGCTGCAGTTACTACAAACTGCAATCGCCACTTGATTTACTCACTATACTGACACTGTATCCATTTTTTGATGACTGTGTACCTAACAATGCTTAAGACAGGGTGCCGAGATGGGAATGTTTCGTGGGCATGATAAATAAATTCATGGGTGCCGAGATGGGAAGGTGCCAGCATGAGACTAAACCCCATCGTCATGGAAGGGTATTGCGATTAATGCCTATTTCTGTATTTATTTTCTTTTTTTGTAATTTAGACTCTGCTGATATGATATGATAAGAACAAGTTTTTCCAGTCAGATAAACTACATCTGCAGTTGTAATAAGCTTGCTTACCTATAAGATGCACAGGTCCCGACCCTGCGATGTCGACAGCCCCCAGTTTGTTGAGGAACCCGTGGGAGCCCCACACCCAGCCTGCTGGCACGCAGTACACTATCGTGTTGAGAAGGGAGAACAGACAGTATGCTTTGAAGTTGCACCTGAAAAGAGAAGAAAATAATGTAGTGGAATTTTAAGTTCCCAAGAATCTCTTCAAATGTTTTGGACCGGAATGTCTTTTTTTAATAAAGTTTTTTTTTAAATACTGACATGCTGTAATGATAGTAGAAATTTCACGCAGACAAAGTCTTAGGCAGAAGCTAGTAGCTTGCCACCAGTCCAAACTTTAGATTTGGTGAAGGGCGGGCGTTTTGGGGGACTGTCTTATGTAATTTTGACGTTCGAAAAGTGCTGATTCTCAGCCTAATTTGAATAAATGACTTTTGATTTTGATTTTTTACCGGACGTAACTTTACTCCGCTTTTATTATTATGGGGTTTACGTGATTAAAGTCTTACCTCTCAGCCATGGCCCCACTCACAATAGTCGTGGCCGTGGTAGCGAAGGACAGTTGAAACAAGAATGAAGCGAACACAGGTCCCATTAGAGCGTCCCCTACAGGAGGGTCCAGGAGGAAGTCACCTACGCCTATGAAGGGGTTGGAGTAGGCCCCCTCGCCGAACGACATGCCGTAGCCGAAGATCCAGTAGGTTAGACCTGGGAAGTAATGGACTATTCATTAGTATATAATTTTAGTAGTATTTAGAGACCAGTGGTGACTGGTGGCCGCGACTAACGAGGTCGTGGGTTTCAGACCCAGTCAGGCGCCTTACTTTGTGTAAATTATTTAATCACCGATGCTCTCAAAACGGTGAAGGAAAACATCGTGAGGAAACCGGCAATGTCCATAAACCAAAAAGTCGAAGACATATGCGTGACGTCCACAAACCCGCATTTGGCCATCGTGGTGGATTACGGTCGACTCCCTTTCAACAAGTAAGGCATCTGTCCTAACTGTGGGAACATTTAGGCTGATTTTGCTATGATCCAGCAAGAGAAACAAAACCGTTGAGCAGGCCTAGACAAAACACATTTCTGTTCACAGTTAGCGTTCACGCCAAACGCTACGCCAAAATGTACGGCAATGACATTACCTGCGGAAAGATTACGTCGTGTCCTTTCCGCAGATAATGTCATTCCCATACATTTTGGCGTAGCGTTTGGCGTAGCGTTTGGCGTGAACGTGAAACGGAAATGTGTTTTGTCTCAGGGCCCTGAGAGCAGCCGGCCTAATCTGTACAAATCTTACCGTGATAACTTGAGTGAAGTGAACTTAAGGTGAATCTTGTCGACATTATTTCCATACAAACTTCGGGAGTGTATTACTCCATTGTTCGATAATGTACCTACATCAAAAAGTAAACATGGTATGGTTTTGTCTCATTATTAAATAATCTGTACGGAAACAGAATACTACAATAAAAAGCCATTAAAAAGTTATGAGCCAACAAGATTCGTTTTTCTTGCTAATTTAACCCAACTTTGGGCGTGTTTAAGTAATAAAAGAAGTGTAAAATCTCCAAAACCAAGTCGATAGGTACCGACAAAGCTCAAATATCGAAAAGTTTAATCAACTTTATTGGTTATTGATTCATGCAGTGGTTTTTTCATAAAACTCGATCTTCCGAAGGACTTTTCTTATTTTTTACCCGCCCTTTTTACTATAACTGATCCTGCATCTTACTCGTACTCAATAACGTTCTGCGTGTAGACTAGCGTTTAACTGCTCATCCCTGATACTACCTCTGTTGGACACGATGCCTGGTGAGACAGCGTGCTTTTTAGCCAGGCCCACCAGTGAGTTCGAGCCCGCGACTAGATTCCCCTTAAATTGAGCTGTCATTAATCCCTAGCATCAGATGGATTGACAGGTAACTTCACGGTCACTTCACCTCAGTTTTCACGGTGAGATGTGCACAGAATAGCACTACAGTACGAGCGGAACCGTTAGAGCTCTTCGTAGCGACGACGGCTGTGGTGATGAGTATACCTGAGCACAACCAGCCCTGTTCTGACTGCTGGGATTGGATACCAATCTTTATGTCAGTGTGCCGTGAGCTACCCAGTGCGACTTGGTGACAGTCTCCATAGTTATTATCAGGCGAAAATTTTTCGAACGCCAGCTATCTTTTAGGCTGGTTTTCCTGTCACGCTGACGGTCGGCGCTGATGGGTCATTAAGTATGTAGTTATAGGTAGCGTTTTTGAGTCGCGCTGAGTTATACACGGCCGTGCGCGCCGCGTGTCGGCGCCGCTGACCTGGAAAACCAGCCTTATCTGAAGATATTAATCATCTTCCGTTCTTTCTCCTTAAATGGTGGTTTGACATATACAAAACCTGTCAAACCGCGATTTTTTATCCTCAGAAAAATCGAAAAATCGACCCTAAGTTAAGTGTTAGAACTTACCACCCAAAGAAATATCAGCTAAATTCTTCATCATGATATTTGCTTCATTCTTTATTGAGACACATCCTGACTCCAGCATACCAAAACCTAGAAGAATAAGTATTGATCAGTGTACATTAAGTAACATTAAAAATATCGCGGGGGAGATTTTTCACGCACTGGATCTTCAACGCTCTGCTTGGGGCCGAGAGTTGAAAATCGAACAGCAGGCTTAGCACGAGCACCGATTAGTCGACGGAAGAATAGACATGACTATTAACTAAATGATGTACAATAGAAGAAGATTGCTATGTTTTAGTTATGCGGTCTAAACGAATCATGATTTTGTAGATAATCGTATATATTTTGTGGCCGTCGGGTCGAAAGTTTGTCGTCAGTGTGGTTTTGACAGTTTGGGAAGAAAATATTCTTCTGAAATAGTCTATAGATAAAAGAACCTAGACAAAAGTTGTTAGAAACGAAAGACAAAATGACAGATTGTAGAAGGATATCTACGGTGCGATGTCAAAAATGGAGAAACGAAATGAAACTTTGTATTGAAAAAGCACTGTCTATTCTTCGTACAAATAGAAAGCGTTATGCTAATCCTGCAGTTTGTTTTAGACGCGCTGAGATGCACTCTGCTGGATCCTCAATGCTTGGTTCAACACGGAGAGTTGAAAATCTAGTTAGGATTCGTGATAATTTTACTTCCTTGCGAACCTGGTCTAATAGGCCTCCATCCCGCGTTTCGGCCATGGCGACCAGTCCCAGCGGACACCAGACTAAGGCGCAGGAGACATTATATTGCACGCTTGAGTGCGCAGACACAATCAATCAATCAAAAGTCATTTATTCATACTAGGCTGGTGTCAGCACTTTTTGAACTTTTTGAATTACGTAAGGCAGTCCCCCAAAACGCCCGCCCTTCACCACTTCCTAGTGCTCCAGCTGGGAAGACGAAGTGGCGCAACAAACTCCCCAGCAGCACAGCTGTCTGTTATGTTGGAAGAACTTGATTCTATACAATAGGTACGTAGTTAATTAAAGTTACGATACATAAAATTAAAATATTTGCCATATGTCAGCTAGCACACAGATACTAAAGTCAGTGTCAGTTGAGATATGCAGTCCTTAGTATATGTACGGGCATGTATCCAGAAGCATTAAAAAAAATCTATAATTAAGCCTTTATTTAAGAAAGAAGATAAGGAATTGATGGAATACTATAGACCCATTTCACTCATACCAGTTATATCAAAGGCATTTGAAAAGTACATCTACAAACAGTTATATAATTTCATTGAAAAGAATAATATATTATGTGAGGAACAAAAAGGATTTAGGCAGCATAGAACCATCGATATGGCAATTTATGATTTTTTGTTTCCGATTATTAGAAATGTTGATAAACGATCCCCTATATGTGCCATATTTTGTGAAATGACGCAGGCCTTTGATTACGTCCATTATAATACATTGTTAAATAAATTAGAAGCCTACGGCATAAGCGGTAACGTGCTCGAACTTTGGAAATCGTGTTTAGAAAACAGAACACAGATAACCGAAATTAGTCGCATTAATGTCATTAATAAACATGAAGAGATATCATGATCACGAGAACGTAAAATTGCATTTGGTGTTCCACAGGGAAGCGTTGTGGGCCCGTTTCGATTTATATTATACGTTAATGATATGCCTACGTCACTTGAACACCCTTTAATGTTTGCTGATGATAGCATCATTACGATCCCTTGTAAAAACGTAGATACATATGAAACGGACATAAATAATTCTCTTGACAGTTTAATTAAATGGCTCGATAAAAATAATTTGAATATAAATTTAAGTAAGACTAAGATAATGCACTTTAGGCAACGTAGCCTGCTGTACCTAACCTTCACATACATTACAAAACTGACGACATTGATCAAGTAACTGATACAATATTTTTGGGATTGCAAATAGACTGCAGTTTAAACTGGAAAGCACATATAGGCATATTGTGTAAAAAATTGAGTTCGTCTGCATATGCTTTATATAGATTATCCTACATAGCAGATACCAAAACGCTTCTTGCGGCTTACTACGGTATAGCTGAATCTCACCTACGCTACGGTGTCATTTTCTGGGCGAACTCAACCGATAAAGAGACAGCATTTAAGGCCCAAAAAAGATGTCTCCGGTCAATGTAAACCACCACCGACAGTAACTAAAAACCACCGACAGTTGCAAGCCATATTTTAAGCAGTACAACATTCTGACACTTCCCTGTATCTATATTCTCGAAGTAGCTATGTTTGTAAAGAATAATTCAAATCGTTTTGAACGTTTGGCCGATGTATTTCCAAGAAATAGGCGTGACAATACAAAATTAAATCATGTATCGTGTCAAACCACTATGATGCGCAAAAGTATTTATTGCATGGCCCCAACTGTCTATAATAAATTACCAAGTGCTTGGAAAGACTTGAAAACGGGGCAATTCAAAAGTAGACTACGTAAATTATTAATAGATAAAACGTAGGTACTACAGTGTAACTGAGTTTCTAACAGACAATTTTTTCTACATAATTTTTAATTAATTAATTATTGCCATATTAAATAATGTTCCATCTTATATATTATGTATGATCTGTAATTTTAATTTTTGTTTGTATAAATAAGTTTGACCACTATTTTTAAGTTTTAATGACAATTTTATTTAATGTAGGTATAATGTAATAATTCATGAAAATTTAAATTTTAATAATTTTATTTAATTAGAGTGTAAAAATTAAGTTAATGTTTTAATGAGAATTTAAATGTTAATAATTTTATTTAATGAAAATGTTTGCATGCCGAATGGTGAAATGTGGCAGAACTCTGTATTGTGATACCTACATCTACTTTTGTATTACCCATATTTGCAATTAAATTCTATTCTGTTCTATTCTATTCTATTCACACGCCAATATACCAGGGTAATTAAACTAATCGGATAAAAAAAAGTTTTTCATCGCTGTGCCGTTATTTATAGTTCTCAGTCATTTAAATCAAGTGCAAATGTTTTCATTTATAATATATTTATAGGCGCCAATATTTTTTTGTTCGGAAACATTACCTATTTTTAGGAAATTAACAAAACACGCACATAACATAACATAATTTCCAACCCGACGAAAAGTCATGCATCTAACTATAAATATCAAAATAATACCAAAAAGAGTAACAAGGGTCCGTTTGCCAACGCCAACTTTCTCTCCAACGTCCATCGGTCCTTCGACAAACATGGCCAGTCCACTGCCACTTCAGCTTGCTCACTCTACAAGCTATGTCGGTAAGTTCGGTTCTTTTCCGGATAATTTCATTCCTGATTTTATCCTTCAAACAAACCCGAAGCATAGCCCGCTCCATAGGGCGCTGAGCGACCTTAAATTTGTGGACCAGCCCAACTGTCAGTGTCCACGTTTCGGCTCCGTATGTCATCACGGGCAGGACGCACTGGTTGAAGACCTTAGTCTTCAAGCATAGCGGAATAAGCGACGAAAAGACTTGAAATATTTTCCCAAACGCTGCCCAACCCAACCGGATCCTCCTGTCGGCTTCGTTCTCAAAGTTGTGTCTACCGAGTTGGATGACTTACTCCTTCACAATTTCGAGAAGCGACCCTTCGATGTGGATTGGACTCGGCAAGACGGGAATTGCACATGACTTTCGTCTTGTCCAAATTCATGCCGAGGCCAACCCGCCGAGAGGTCAATCATGGCTTTCGGTTGAGTTCGGGTGACATCGGTAATGTCCGTGACTACGCTTTCGACGCCCGTGGACCAGGCAGAATCGTCGGGACATGTTTTTGTTTACTTTGCATTTATTCTATCATTGTTTACGTGCGAGCCGGCGTTTCTTCCTATCCTATTCTAGATTATACTGAAAATTAACTGTAAACCTGATTCTATCATCAACTTATCAACAGTAAAGATTTCGATTTCATTTCAATCACCGTCCTTAAATTTTTTAAGCATATTAATACGATTAAAAATGGGCTGACTAGTTGGCGTTTTTATCCGACTAGTCGCCGACTAATCGCCAATTACAAATATGACCGACTAGTCGGTACATCACTAGTCCCACATTTTATTTGCTACGTTATAAGCTCTAAAAGTCCCATGTAATAGGAGGCGAGCCCTTCATCATCATCATCAACATTTCAAACGAAAGACGTCCACTGCTGGACATAGGCCTTCCCCAATCTCTGCCACTTCACCCGGTTCTGTGTTTCCCGCATCCAGGCGAACCAATAATTGTGCACTATTATAAATCTAGACTCTGGATTGCTCCTAGAAATTCCGGACAAAAAAACCCAATGATGCTTTGCCCGAGCCGGGAATCAAACCCAGTTAGGTGCTGAAAAGTGGCCAATAGACCAATGAAGCAGTCTTAGAGAGAAATGAATGCCATGCAATCTCTACGGGCTTGCGGACGGCGAGTAATGGGTAGCTCGCTGTCCGGTAAGGACCAAGCCCGGGTCGACGGCGCGTTGTGTTCCACGCGCGCCTCAACGAGATGTCAGCAGCAACTGATGGGGCCCGCAAGGGCCGATGCCTGCCAGGGGTGCGGGTTGTTCGAAAGAGATACCGCCGCCCCTGGCACACAGGCAATTGAGGGAACACGGGTGGGTTTTAGTCAGTAAAAGTCTGACACGCCCTCCCGCTCCGCCCAGAGCGGGAGCAGTTATTTGATGAATTCCCATACAAAAAAAAAAAAATGCCATGCAATCTCTTCATATCAATCACCTTGACTTCTAAGTTAGCTGCAAATTATCATACAATCATAATGTTGACTGTAATCGCCTTCAATTTGTATGTATTCTACTTATTAGAGGTAAAATCGCAATAATATCACAATGAGGTCTTTCCTTTATAAGACGATCCTTGGCCTAGTCTGTTTGGCTGCTATTAGGAAGGTCACAAAGAGATTATAAGATGTAGGTACCTATTTAGATTAACATATAAATACACAAAATAGAAGACTTGTGTTTAGGATACTTTTAATTTTCAAGGTTTTTGGATAATATCCTCATACTCAAAGCATTTATTTGAAATAAACCAATTATAAGCAGTTTTGAATTGTCAAGGGGTCGGTAAGTCGCAAAGATGAAGCTAGTTACCCATTCCAAAGCGCAATAGGTCCGTATTGAGAAGAACGGGCCAGAAACTCCACGGACACTCTTTTATATCAAAATATTCTTACAAAAAATTGGTTACATCATTCATGTTGAGATTTTACATGTGAGAACGATGTAAAACAACGTGCACATTAGAAGCGTCCGTCAAAATCAAAATATTTTATTTCACATAAACCTGCAAGGGCACTTATGAAACGTCAGAAGCTAGGTGCACGGTTCCAATTTGTCGCTTCCTATGGAGAAGAGCCGGCAAGAAACTCCACGGGTATTCTTTTAAAAATAATTGGCTTTCACAATGTTTTCAAATTACAGTGATAATAGGTATGGGAGGACAGTGCAGGCCAGTCAATAAGTATCAGGTACTTAGAGGAATGAAAATAAAGAATAGAAAATCGTCTACAAATCTTAAGTCTGTAAGGCCTACAACGTTCTCTCATTCACAATATGTAAAAGAATAGACATAAAATATCAGCTGTTTCTTAGAAAAGTGCAATACCTAGTCAAAATGTATGGAACAGCTGATTTTTTTTTGTATAACCGAAGAAAAGTTTCTGAGCTGGGGGTCTAGAATGATATGCTGAATTCACGGTCACAGTTTGCGCACTGGTTAAAATTTATCCTGTAAATATACACCCTGAAATGTAAGTGGTTGTTATCCCGCGGAAGAACAACCTGCCTTATGGAGTACTTTCGAAGCATAAAGTCAAAATAAAAAAATAAAGATTTTTTGATTTAAAACAATAAAAAAAAAATCATCAATTCGATAAAACACTACTCAATAGTAACACTAGATGTAACTTGTACGTACTACTTGAATCGGACGCACCGGCCGACAAAGGGAACAGCGATGCATAAATGTTCAAAGAAAAATAAACTCTCGCACGTGGTGATTTTTTATAATGGTTAATTTGCCATTTTTTGTTTCTAATATTTATTCGTTTATAAAACGATTGTATTACCAAGACAAAACCATTTCGCTGCGGGAAAACAACCATTTAAATTTCACGGTGTATAGTATCCATGTTATGTACAGAACACGCACGCACATCAATCTACCCCAAACTGTCAAATTTTCCCTATTGATCATGAACCTTATACTTATGTTGGATAAAGATGAAAATTTATCAAAGAAATTTGACAGATTGGGGTAGCTTGATGTGCTAGCGTCTGTACATAAACCTTGGGCCCAAGTCTGCTATTTTTATAAATTCGTCATTCAAACACGATCCCATTATCATATTGCTAAAAGTTCGTAATCTGCTAAATTCATAATGGTCGATCATTGGTCGGTCAATGGTCTCGTAATAGAATTGTGTTATAATGGCATTGTCGTATTGCCATTAGTATAAAACCCGTTAGTAGAAATGATTTTCCAAAAACGACTACTAAATTTGAACATTTATTCATGCCCGATTTCATTTATATATATTTTATATATTATTTATCAGTTTATTAGTGTTTAATTTTAGCAGATTACCGCCTATTCATTTGTCATTATGTACGAGATTACCAATAAATGCTATTTCTTTCAATGGAGTGCCAGTGGCTGACCATTGGAAAGTCATAAAGACGCCATTATATTAGTAGATTAACAATCTTGTCAAAATCAACAATTATGAAATCAATGATAGACCATTCTGACACTATTGTAATAGCAGATTTGAGCAGAATGACATGAAAGTGGAATAAAAGTGGGTTTTACTGGGTAAAAAAGTTCAAGAGAACCATTCTGCGACTTGATTTGGGCGGATTTATTTATTTATTGATTAAGGATCTACAACAAAAGATGCACACAATATGTGACACATAAATATAGGGCAACATCAGGTATCAAGTAAGTACACTTCACTTATAGGAGAACACAGCATGGACAATAGAGTTAGCAACTAAGCTAACAAAGTTAAAATATTAATTATAGGTAAAATTATAATTATAGGATCTGGGATACTTGGGAATTCTCCGGTAAAAATTACAATTAGACTTCTGCTCTTCTTGATTGAATACGAGATAGTTAAGTTATACGGGGTGTTTGGCAGAACGTTGAACATACGAAAATGGTGGATAGGTGGGGTCATCTGCTACTTACTCAGCCCTAATTTATTTTGCCCTGGCCAAAACAAAAATAACTCTTAAAGGTTTTTTTTAAAAAAGCAAATTACATACCATTGAAAAGGTCCCACACTAGGGATGTTTTGCTAAAATTGGAACTCCTCAATCATCTTTCTTTTTTCTTTTGAATGCAAGTTGAAATTAAGATTTATGTATTTTTTACATCTTTCTGTAAGTTTGAGGACCCATAACTTTTTTGCTAGCTAACATCTGAATAAAGCAATAATTTTATAAGAATCTGCCAACATTAAAGATTAAAAAAATACAAAAATATTGCCTGTTTTACCCATTTTTAATAAAAATTACACTTTAAAGTTAAGAAAGTGGTGAAACTAGAAGAGAGCAAAAAAAAATATCCAGGGGGCCAGGGCCACTTAAATTAGGGCTGAGTAAGTAGCAGATGACCCCACCTAGCCACCATTTTCGTGTGTTCAACGTTCTGCCAAACATCCTGTAAGTCACGTCCTTTAATGGAAGTTCGGCAATTTCGATACCACTAGAAGGAAGAGTCGGCAACCTCAAGACAAACAGTGAGGTAGCCTAGGTACAATCTGTCTACTTATTTCTCAACCATTTTGAGGTCGGCTTCCACGTCTAACCGCAAGCAGTTGAATACCAGTACTTTATATAAAGCAACTGCCTATCTGACCTACACAACCCAGTTACTGGTTAACACGATACCCCTTGGTAAGACTGGTTGTCAGAATTAAGGGCTTCTGACTATCTGTGACGACTGCCAGAGATCCACGAATGACAGCCGGGACCAACGGCTTAAGTTGCTTTGCAAGGCACTGAGGGGTGTTGGTATCTAATAGATGGTAACCCATCCACGGATTAACCCCGGCAAGTGTAGCTCGATCTCAGCTGCTACTACTGTAACAAAAACTTCTAACTATCCGTAACGACTGACAAAGAAGACACGAATGACAATGGCTAACTTTAAAAAACACCTACTTATTGTACTCCATAAGACAAAGAATTTAAATATCTCTCGTTGGCAAAGCTCACCGATTAAGAAAGTTATCTTACAATAATTATTCGATTAAAATTCAACATGTTTTGTGCCATAAATATTACAAAATGGCAGGGCTGGCCTCTGCTGGCAGAGAGCCAGGTAGCCAAGTCAAGTCATACGTGTGCTAAAAATGAAGTGCCAACCCACTTCGCAGTGGGGATATTATTTTGTACAGTTGACGCACGTCCATTGTATCACTTTGAACTTGAGTTGGCCAGAGATACTTCACCCTAATTTACACTATGAATTAATCACAATCTGGATCATTTTTCAATTGATTCGCAATATTGTTTAAAATTATTCGGATTGTGATTGATAATGTTTTACGCAATTCCGACTGTGCCGTTGGTCTCGTGGTTACAAGCGCAACTGCTGAGCGTGGGGTCCTGGGTTCGGTTCCCAGTTTGGGAAAAGTGTTATTGTGTTTTTCCATAAACAAATTCTTAGTAACAGCCCAAGGCCCTGAGACAAAACACATTTCTGTTAGCGTTCACGCCAAACACTACGCCAAAATGTATGGGAATGACATTACCTGTGGAAAGGACACGACGTAATCTTTCGGCAGGTAATGTCATTCCCGGACATTTTGGCGTAGCGTATGGCGTGAACGCTAAAAGAAATGTGTTTTGTCTAGGCCTGCTGAGTTCGAAAGTTGGTGGTGTGATACCCCCGCGCTTCGGAAAACACGATAAGCCGTTGGAGAGAGAACAGGCACAGGACCTGATCGCCGGTCGTGTCGGATTGCGTGCCGTCCCATCGGACTATGAGAGTGAGGGACGAGAGAGTGCATCTGTGTCTGCACACCCACTATTGTGCACTATAATATCTTCCGTGCGGAAGGCTTGTCTCCATTGAGATTGGCCGCCATGGCCGAAATACGGTCTGGAGGACTATTATTGTAACGGAATTATGGTGCAGGAACTGGTAGTAAGTTGAGTTTGATATGACCATAATTATTTATTGAAAAAAAAAAATGGCCTTGTCAGAAGATGCGGTTGTTTTTATTGGCCTTTTATTATATTATTGATTTAGACGACTTAAAGATTTAACGACCGACCGCCCCGTCACTATGACCTCTCCTTTTTGTGGGAAAAACCCTGCACTTGTAGACTACAGTGCAGGGATTTCCCAACAGAAATTAATTATTTTTTAAAACCACAACTTGTGGTTTTTATCAGTTAAATCTCTTAATTGGTAAACCGTAGCCATTTTTATGAGGTCATTGTGAGGAAAAACTTTGACGCATAAAGTGATTACTAATGACTTAATAATCCTTTAAAGTTTTTAGTTTATTTAAAGAAAAAGTTTAATAACATTATTGTGAATAGTCAATGGCTAACGCTTACCGAGCCAATTCCTTGGTTTTATTCCCAAGTCAGACTAAAAGTAAAATGAAAACCATTCACGTCTACAGTTCGTCGTTTTTACATACATAGGTATATACATACAGTATATATAATAAATTACCTCTCCTCAGCCGAAGACGTCCACTGCTGGACTTAGGCCTCCTCTAAACGGGAAGGGGATTGCCATAATCGCCACGCTTGGCAGGCGGGTTGGCGATCGCAGTATGATGGTAAAATGCATAGAGAACGCTGCTGCCCATTCTCTAGTAAGTCCCTTAGTCGCCTTCTACGACACCCACGGGATGAAATGGGATGGTGCTATTTTTTTACGTCCGGCACCACACGGAATAAATTACCTAAGCCATGGAAATAATTGCCGCTATCATTAATCGGCTATATAAACTATACACCGTGACATTTTAGTCGTTTTACAAGGGTGGTCCACTCAATGAATCCGATATAAAATACCTACAGGCGCGATAAAAAAAAATGTTACCATTAATTAAGATAATAGGTACAAATAATAATAAATAATGCTTTAGAATTATATCTTTAAACGAACAATTCTTGTACATAATCTGAATCTCGGTAACGGCTCCAACGATTTTCATTGAATTTAGTATGCACCCCTGCATCGTTTCGGAGGCGATAAATCGATCTAGCTAGGTTTCATTTTTAGAAAACGTCAAATAAAAAATAAAAAAAACCATAAATATAATCTGAATCTCGGTAAGGGCTCCAACGATTTTAATTAAATTTAGTATGCCCCCTGCATAGTAAATTTAATTAAAATCGTTTCGGGGGCGATAAATCAATCGAGCTAGGTTTCATTTAAAAAGTAATGTTTTTACGTATCAAAGGGTAGATGATACCCATACCATTACATTCCATCATTCATTCTATCTCCTTATCAGGTTGTTTCAAACTACGTTATGCGTCTAATGTATGCTATTTTAATTTTTTTAAATCATTCAATGTTCAAAAAAAATACATAAAAAAATCATTTATTAGTCATTGGATACATGACTCAGTGTCTCAGTCATGGACTCAGTAAGTACATGATTCTAAACCTCAGCGCATTGAAACTTTTCGTCAGTTATAAAAAAAAAAATATTTCCCAGATACATTTTGACCGTGTAGGTATTACACTTGAAACAGCCGTTTTTTTTTCGTCATTGCAATCCCTTTGAATGATTAATTCAATATTAAATAGGAGGGTTGTATTGCTGGATATAATTCTGTAAAGCCATGTTTGTTGGTCGCGAATCATAGCGCAGCCAACATAGGAAAACAAAAATTTTGGCAGACGCACACGATATTATTGTAATTGTTAGTATTTTAAATTACCTGTCTGCATGGTGAAAATGATGAACGATGATGTCAGAATCCAGTTGGTGTCTTCCAGGTCTATTTCGAAGCTCTCCTGGAGGTTTACCGTGGTATTCGTCAGGTTTGTGGACCGCAACCCCACGCGCGGAAACATGGTCCAATTGGAATCCATTCTTATTGCTTTCGCCTGCCTTCACGGGAATTGAAAGATTTAATATCTGTATTTTTGAGTTTTGGCGGGAAAATTGACGGATGACAGCGATTTTTTTATTTATTCTGCATTTCTAATAATTTTCTACTGGTTTGTTTGCTAATCTCAATAGTTCTAATGACTTATGACATAAAAATAAAGAAATTAAGTAAATGTATAAATTCATCACGTCCGCCCCCAATTAAATAAATCCATTTTATTTATTTGTTTTTGTTTTTTTTTTTTTTTTTTCTCCTTTTGTTATTTATTTGTTGTTTAATTTTTACACTGACAGATTTTGTGACGGATTTAAATGACACTTGTTTTTTTTTAAACCGTTTCGCGCAGCGCTCGTCAAAAAGGCCGGAATGCCAAATGAAATGTGTGTTTTCATTGGAACCTCTTTTATATGAAGCGAGTGAATCGCGTGTTGGCTGTCGGTAAACAAGTTAAGAATTGATGTAGTCTTGTTTAAAATTAAATGCAGATTGCTGAGGTAATTTAAAGTGTGTTTTCAGGTTTAAGAGCGTATTTAAACTGAGGCGATTTGTCTAAACCTATTACACTATTAGACTTCCTTGTGGAAGGGCTCTACCCGGAAAGTAGGTTCCTAGTTCTTACCATCCACATTATTGTTTTGGGCCGCTGACCAGCTTTGTTGATTTGAAGCTTTTGCGCTTGGGGTCGAGTAAAAGAAAACGAGGGTTTTGTTATGCTGGGTTCCTATAAACAAAAACGGATCGTTTTGTTTACGAATGATAGTATTTTTTATTTCCAAACTGGGTTTAAAAATAGTATCATGCTAATTTAACAGTGATAGTTACTGCCAAATAGGGGAGGTCTACTATGCGAAGGTAGGTCTTTGCTGCTTTGGTGACACAAGAGTCTTAATACCTACAACTGTCCGTAAGTTATAGGAATCAGCGATTAGTCAACTTCTCTGTTTTCCGTGACCCGTTGTCTTTGTAGGTTTGAATGAATTTAAGTTTAATTTCTGTACCTACATTTTTCCTTCGGAGATTGCAGGCTTGATGTTATAGCATTAAATAACATCACGCCTTGCTGTCCCTAGGGTATAGCAGAGGTATACTTACACTCACATTTCACTAGTTAGGTATGTCTAAGTAAAACACACAAAAAAATGTTCTAAAAACGACTGGATTTCAATAGGATCGTTGAGGGTTTTCCAAAGGATTTTGCAAAGAGAGGATTACGTAAGAGAAATTCTATTTTAGATTTTATGATGTTATTATAGCTAACTTACATATCGCACACCTAGATCTAAACAGAGTTAACTCAAAAAACCACATTTTTCGTAAATGGTCAAAAACTGTTTACCGTGTTCCTGTGCACTGGAGAAGTTGTCTGTATACATATTTGCTTTGCAAGTTCTACTAGAAAAATATTTTAAAATCTGTTTTTTGGTCGATAGGTAGTGACTTAAGCAATTCAATGGTAAGCGTTAGTCAAAACTCCCAATTTTTGACTTAGCTCCCTTTAGATTTAGGTGTGCGATTGTAATGTAAGTTGGTAGAGTACCTACCTACGTTTTCACGGAGAATTAAATTAAAGACATAGAAAATACATAGAAGTAAGCAATGGCCGCGGAAAACTCATACAATTTAATTACAGTAATAAGTCTACTTGGTAATTAGTTCTATGTACGATGTGTAAAATGTCTCATGTTAATTTCTTAGACTTTGTTACAGATGTTACAAAAGAGAGGGAAAAATGAAAAAGAAGTAAGGCAGGCCTTTGCCCGTCAGTGGGACAGACCCTAATTGCGTAAAAAATCAAAATCAAAAGTCATTTATTCAAACTTTTTGAACGTCAAAAGTACATAAAACAGGCCCCAAAACTACCGCCCTTCACCACTTCCTAGTGCTTTAGCTGGGAAGAAGAAGTGGCGCAACAAACTCCCCAGCAGCACAGCTGTCTGTTAAGTTAGAAGAACTTGAATCTATACAATAACAGGTAAGTAATTAACATTCAACAATAAAATGAAAATTTCATTAATAAAAAAAAAATGGTTTATACAGTCAAATAAAATAAACAATGATAAGAAGTAACTCATATGACCTGTCAGTAGTTAAGCTAATTCTGGTGAAAGAACACAAACGTTGTCTCGAGTTAATCACAGCGACCAACAATTTCGTTGATAGAATAGTATGCTAAAGATTTGATTTTACTTTAGCTATAAACGCATCAAAATGTAAATCTAGCAAAGAAGAGGGAAGCTTGTTATAAAAGGTTCGACCAAGTCCAACAAATGAGTTATGAACTTTATAAAGCCGATGAAAGGGAGCACGTAGTTTGTCCTTATTTCTAGTCGCGTCTGAATCCAAATGATATAAAATGACTGAGGTAACTGCTAATCCATTGCTTTGCATATTCGAAAAAAAAATCTGCTCAATAACATAAATAACGCAATGAATTTTGTTTTTATTTTGACAGTTAAACTGTCACAATGAAAGCCAGTTCTACTGGGCTGCTTTTCTATCAGAGATATTCTATGCTACATCGCTTTGGAAGCGTTTGATATCCAACAATAATATTTATGCAAATCACTGGCGGCAACGGTTTAACTATGCTGTTTTTATATCGAACGGATGATTCTTTCCATTCGTTTCCGATATCGATACCCAACGCGTGGTTAAAGTATTCAGCTAATTTAATTTGACCCTGTACATACGTTTGCAGTCATAGATCAATCCAGTGTTAAAAAACTTGACAACACATTATTAATACTTACCTAATGTAATTTAAATAATTCTGAATATAGAGACCTAAGTACTTGAATATTGCAATAAAAATGCTTGTAATGAATTTTAACTAAGTTAATCACAGAACTGTTTTTGTAGCGATAAAAACGCGCGACTTTTTCGCTACTCTACCGCTAGAGTAGCGAAAAAGTCGCGCGTTTTTATCGTTATAAAGCGAGCAAGGTAGAGGATCTGTCATAGTTATTTTACCTTTGACAACAGTAACTCAACAGGACACTTAATTTAATGAGAATAAAGACCTTTGTGTGGTGGAAAGTCAGAGAGTTCGAACACACGCAGACTGTTTGTAGCGATAAAAACGTGCGACATCATCGCTCACTAGCGGTAAACCGAGCAACGTAGAGGATCTGTCATAGTTATTTTACCTTTGACAACAGTAACTCAACAGGACCTTTAATGTAATGGGAATAAAGACCATTGTGTGGTGAGTCAGAGAGCGGTTACACACGCAGAGTGTTTGTAGCGATAAAGCCGCTTATTATACCTGTGACAAAAGCAACCCAATAGGAACAAGAATAAAGATCATTGTGAGATGCATAACTTGAGGTCAAATTAGTAACTGCTGTTACGTTAAGCGACTATACAGACGCCAGCACATCAAGCTACCCCAATCTGTCAAATTTCTTTGATAGATTTTCATCTTTATTACATAAGTATGAGGTTCATGTTTAATTGGAAAAATTTGACAGTTTAGGGTAGCTTGATGTGCTGGCATCTGTACCTACCTATCTGCATCCTAATTGCGTAACAAGCTATCAGTCTTAATCTGAAACATTTTGAAGGATATCGCTAAACCGTTGCTTCGAAAATGAAAATGTTTTTTTTTTTTTGGGTGGGAAATCATCAAATAACTTCTCTCGCTTTGGGTGGAGCAGGAGGGCGTGTCAGACTTTTATTGACTAAAACCCACCCGTGTTCCCTCAGTTGCCTGTGCCCCACTGGGGCTGCGGTATCTCTTTCGCAGAACCCGCACCCCTGGCAGGCATCGGCCATTCCGGGCCCCATCATTTGGTACTGATATCTCTTTGAGGCGCGCGTGGAACACAACGCGTCGTCGACCCGGGCTTGGTCCTTACCGGACAGCGAGCTTGGACAGGGAACCTCCTCGTGTGCCCGTGGGCTGGAGTTTCCCTTGGATGCGTCCGGGGGAAAGGCCAGTCTCCGGGACGGTGCACCCTGGGATGCGGGCAATGTCCCCTCATTAGGTACGTGTGCCTAAGGGGTGTCGTTGCCCGTATGCCAATATCCTGTCGGAGTAACGCTCCAACGCGTGTCTCTCTGCGCTTATGCAGAGACGCACAGCTGCGGAGTAAGAGCGGGCTCGGTGTGCACTTACCCTGCCACCGGGCAGGCAAGAAGGAGTCCTCTCCTTCTGCCACCGTTAATCTCGTAGCCCCGAAGATAGTCACGGTCATGTCTCTGACTTTTGACGGGGGTCGAGGGTCTTGGCTTAATCGCCCGGGCCGCGAGGAAGAAATCCGCTATAAAAAATTACCCCAAACCTCCAAGCGGCGGCGCACCGTGAGGGAGGTTGATAGCTTGACTAATGGGTAGCTAAATTAGTCACTAGTGCGGACCACTACTGTTTGAGACAATACAAAGTTAATTATTCGTGGGAACAAATATGGAACCAAATATAAAAAATAAAAACATAGTAGAGGAGGGGAGTGATGCGGGGTCGGAGTCCGACGCCGCATCGAGCGCTCCGGGCTCTTTTAAGAGCCCTCAACATTCAGATCTCTTTCGAACAACCCGCACCCCTGGCAGGCATCGGCCCTTCCGGGCCCCATCAGTTGGTGCTGATATCTCTTTGAGGCGCGCGTGGAACACAACGCGTCGTCGACCCGGGGTTGGTCCTTACCGGACACCGAGCTACCCATTACTCGCCGTCCGCAAGCCCGCGCCTACGGTGGCCAGGAATCAGCCTGGGATTCCCGACGCTCAGGGCGTCTCCTACGGAGACTAGGGCCGTGAGGGCGCATGTACTGCTTCTCGCTCACATGAGCCACCTCCCTCATCGCGAGCATTACTGCTTCGCAGAAGGAGGTGACGGCTGCCCATGCACTCTCGCTCCATATCATGGCCTGGACTAGGGCCGGATGCGAGAGATCGCCGCTGCCGATCGCCAATGAATGTTGTTGAACTGTTAAAATGAAGACATACGTACTGTTGGGCTGTTAAGTAATCACCTCTCTGTTCTTTATTATGTAGCCTGGTAGTCTTTAAACAGACTCTGGACCTCAGGTAGGTTCGAAGCAAGAAGATCCTGCTCAGTAGTGCTATTCTGTAAAACTCTCACCAATCAAGTGGAATGACAGCTCACTTCACCTACGTTTTCACGGTGAGATATTCACAGAATAGCACTGCTGGTGGAGATTCATAGACGACTCCGCCCTGGAGTGCAAATGTGGTACTGTTCAACAAACGATGGGATACTAATTAATATCGTGTTCAACGGGTACTGATGCTTGTACGATGCTGGAACTGATGGACACTTCATCATCACCTGCCTAGCCTCCTCCCAGTAAGGTTGGAGTCGGCTCCCAGTCTAACCAGATGCAGCCGAATACCAGTATTTTACATGGAGCTACTGCCTATCTGACTTCGACAACCCAGTTGTTTTACTGGGTAATTTTTTAATATCCCTTAGTAAGACTGCTTGTCAGATTTTTGAACTTCTGACAATCCGTAACGACTGTCAAAGATTCACGAATGACAGGTGGGATAAACAGCTTTTTTTTTTTTTCTGGGTGGGAAATCATCAAATAACTTCTCCCGCTCTGGGTGGAGCGGGAGGGCGTGTCAGACTTTTACTGACTAAAACCCACCCGTGTTCCCTCAGTTGCCTGTGTGCGGGCCCCATCTGTTGCTGCTGACATCTCTTTGAGGCGCGCGTGGAACACAACGCGCCGTCAACCCGGGCTTGGTCCTTACCGGACAGCGAGCTACCCATTACTCGCCGCCCGCAAGCCCGCGCCTACGGTGGCCGGGAATCAGCCTGGGATTCCCGACGCCCAGGGCGTCTCCTGCGAAGGCCACGGCTGTGAGGGCGCATGTACTGCATCTCCCTCACGTGCGCCGCCTCCCTCTTTGCAAGCATAACTGCTTCGCTGAAGGAGGCGACTGCCAGCCATGCCCTCTCGCTCCGTACCATGGCCTGGACCAGGGTCGGACGCGAGAGATCGCCTCCGCCGATCACCTCCACGAGGACACGGCGGTGCTCCGCCCAAGCAGGGCAGACCTCCACCGTATGCTCCACCGTGTCTTCTGGGCGATCTTCGCAATGGAAACACCCGGGCGTTTCCTCCCGCCCTATCCGAAACAGGAACCTTCCGAAACAGCCATGTCCGGTGAGGACCTGTGTCAGGCGGAAGGTGAGGACGCCATGCCGCCTCTCAAGCCACTCCTCAAAGAGGGGACTTACCGCCGCAATCGTGGCGTGCCTAGGGATAAACAGCTTAACGTGGTTTCCGAGGCACGGAATGTCTTAGTATATAAAGATGGTCATCCATACCCCGTGCAGCTGTTATTAATTAGCCATTAATAACAGCCGAACGCGTAGATCAATCGGGTTCAGGTACGCTTAACACTTCTGATGGTGCAAAACGTTCGGCCGACAAATGTAGGCAGACACGCTAAGGAAGCGACTGTATTGCTATCGCTACATCATCGCGTCACGTTCGCTGCAGAAGCGCTGCAATAAGTAGCGGTGTGTAACCGCCCTAAGTCTTATTTAAATTCTTGATGCGCCGCGTCTATCTTTAAAACTTTAACGTACGGTTTAAATAGGTAGCCTCTTTTTTAAAGAGTACTTTAAAACGACTATTGTGTTAATAAGATAATATGAGAGGTTGGTTTTGGCAAGATTTATTACTAGAACAGCGTTCGTCCTGAAACCTTGGCGTGTTGTTGGCGGAAACCTTCGTCCAACATATCGCAATGTCTCAAGACGAAAGTCTTTGACCAGTGCGTCTTACCAGTGATGACATACGGAACCGAAACGTGATCGCTCACAATGGGCCTCATAAGATGGGCCTCATTTAAAGTCACCCAAAGGGCAATGGAGAGGGCTATGCTTGGAGTTTCACTGCATGATCGAATCAGGAATGAAGAGATCCGCAGGAGAACCAACATAGCCCGAAGAATTGCCAAACTTAAGTGGCAGTGGTCAGGGCACATTGCTCGCAGAACAGATGGCAGATGGGGCCGAAAAGTTCTGGACCGGGTGGTGACTGCGCACCGGAACATGTAAAGTTGGACTCACACAAGATGGACCTTGTGAGGAGTCCGCTGGTTGCGGGAAGCACAGAACCGGTCGAACTGGTGGAGCTTGGGAGAGGCCTATGTCCAGCAGTGGACGTCTTTCGGCTGAAATGACGATGATGATGATTATTAGAAACTTCTCTTTTGCACTAAGCTATGTCTATTCTTTCTATTTCCGAAATGTCACCATAATCAGCCTATAGCGTTCCCACTGCTGGGATGTATGCCAGCAGTGGGAACGGTGTAGGCTGAGGCCTCTAAGCCTCCTGTATATGAGAGAGAGTGAGCCGTAATCCAGCACGCGGGCCCAGTGCGGGATTATGGATGTCACATGTCTTCGAATTCTTGGTTCTGGTTTTCTCATGATGTTTTCCTTTACCGTTTTTAGAGCAGTGGTCATGAAATTATTTACACAAAGTGTAACGCCTACCTGGGTTCGACTGATTTGGGGCCATTACGACTGGGCCAGGTGCCCGTCAGTTATAAATTAACATAAAACATTTATTTTTACACCTTTTCGGCGAAATTTCAGTATCCAAAACAGTTCTTAAACAAATTCTCTTCTTATTGTAATTAATTTACTAATTATTTTCACAACATACAATTTAATTTCATAAATCTACCAAACGACCATTAGAAATCTCCCAAAACACACTTTACTATTGCCAATGTATATATTTAAATTCTACCATAAACTCGTAAGTCGCTGCCGTTACCGCTGGGCCACCACTGCTCTTATGAATTGTCATAGAGGGTCTTAAATTGATTCTGACGGAGGCTGCCACTGACCCACCGGATATATGAACTTGGCGCTGAATCGGTTATACTCGGCTCCAGTCGGTCGGTGACGCTGGGTCACTACTTTGTGGCCTTTGTGGCTTTATTTTTTGGGTGGAGAATTATCAAATAACTTCTCCCGCTCTTTGCCTGTGTGCCAGGGGCCACGGTATCTCTTTCGTACAACCCGCACCCCTGGCAGGTGGGTTCGACGTGTTTGAACCTAAGCAGATCCGTACCTACTTTGTGTACCTACCTAATTAATTTCATCACCTCTGCTTTCAACCTGATGAAGCAAAACATGAACCGGCTTGTCAAAGAACCAAAAAGTTTAAGACATGTGACATCTCTGAATGCCAACAAACACTTGCGTGAGCATTCCCTTAAGTTATGGGAAAATTCAAAAAAGAAAAGGGCTTTGTAGCCTTCTTGTCTCCCGGAAAATGTTGTGATGGCTGCCCATACTGAACTGCTTCAAGAATCTATTGGACAGATCAAATATCTCCAAGCATTTTGGTACATACGTATCAGCTAATTAGCTGCTAGTGTGTCTAACCAAATAATAATAATCTAATAACCCGCACTGGGCCCGCGGGATTGTGGCCCACTCCGCTATCTCATAGAGAGGAGGCCTGTTTCCCAGCAGTGGGAACATTACCTATATACTGATCATGCGCAGGCTTTGACCTGCTCATCTCATATTCTCGGATTATAAACGATGGATTTAAATGTATGTTTGAACGTAAAATTACATTTTATAAGCGTGTAATGTCACAAGTAAGTGGGTCAATGTTAATTGTTGATAAGAGTCTTTGCTTGTAAAATGCACAGTGGCGGATTTACACATTTGCCGCCAGAAGGCTATTACTTACATACATTTTTGCCGCCCCTACTAACTCTTTTGAATTGTAATATTGAAACGATATTGGAATATTTTAAAAATTCATATTCACAATTAGTCTACTTTACACAGCGTTTAGTAATTTTTCATATACAGACATTGGAGTATTCAGTATCCCTAATTTTTCATATACAGACATTGGAGTATTCGGTATACCTACACTGTATCTATAGTAGGTTAGCACTAAAATATTGTAATTTCGTTAAATTTTCGAGACTTTTCTCCGCGTATATAATAATGTTTTTTTTTAAATTTCAATAAGGCAATTTAATGAGCCAAATTTGCCGCCGCCCTAAAATTTGCCGCCCTAGGCTCCAGCCTACTCACCCCACTGGTAAATCCAATAAATAGGGTAATTGTCTAACACATTAACAGTATGAATGACTTTTATTTTGACAATTCAGCAACATTTCGCACTACATCCTAATTGTGTAAGGAGGCGTCCATTCATTACGTGAGGCTATTTTGGCGATTTTTCTACCCCCACCCCCACTCCGGTGAGATGTCGTGAGATTTGGCTCGATCCTCTCCCCATAATCTCACTTGAGATTTTCAAAATGCGTATTTTTTTTGTGAAAACGTTAATGTGCTTATTTGCGAAGGATTTATGCATTGCGTTTGGCTGGCATGGGTGGCCGGTTTTGGTTTAACAATCGAGGTGCTACTGTGCTACTTTGTGGCGTTCGCATAATCATGATAAATATGATTTTGTAGTATTTAGCCATATTAGTGGAACAACATGTTTTACTTAATTTAACCCAGTTTTCTCGCAATTTTACATTGTGTATTTGCAAAAAAAAAATTACTTGATGTTTGCCGAGACACCCTTTCCCTCATGTGTGATTGGGTGAGAATCGCCTCGACCCCCTCCCCTTTAACGCCTCACGTAAGTAATGGACGCCCCCTAACACACTATTAATCTATTATAATCGATTTACTCGTTTAAGAAAGTCCGACTTTTATTTATTTCCTCGCAAATATGTTATAAAACGTCGTATGACATACGTGCGCTTTGAAAATTACAGCCTCTGTTTTCTTGTAGCCCTCGCCTACGGCTCGGGCCAGCAATATCGCCTCGGCTGTAATTTTCAACTTACCGCACTTATATCATAATGTACTATTACGTACCTATGATTGAAAAAACTTTCGATAAATGTTTTATTAGGCACCTACTATAAATTCAAGCAAATAAAATTTAGTTGGCTTTATGATTTGATTTGAACCTTGTCTACGCAGCATGTCCTCTCAGATCGAATCACGTAGGTGATTGGGATTTTCGCAAAGAGCCCTTATTTTTACCATGAAAATTATGTTTGAATATGAATGAAAATGCGTCGGTAGAGCACTTGCTTGTGACGGTGGTGTGGGTTTTATATGTAGATAAGGTTAATTAAAATATGTAATCGAATGTAACCTTTTCGTTGTGATTGTGAAGGACATTTTTTATAATTACGGAGAACCGACAGTCTTCATCAAGATTCACACCTGAATATTTTCGTGTACACACATCAAGCTATCCCAAACTGTCAAAGTTTCCCAATTGAATATGAACTTTTTTCTTCTGTGATAAAGTTGAAAAACCATCAAAGAAATTTGACAGATTGGGGCATAGACACAACGAATGGACTGAACGTTATCCTCACAAAAGTGATCACTCTCTAGAAAGAGACAAAGCGAATGTGCGGGCAATACCTATATCTTTTCTGCAATCCTGTAATAAGATACTAGAAAGAGACTACTACCGGCCGTACATTCGCTTTGTCTCTCTCGTACTTTTTGGGCTGATTCACTGCACAACTGAATACGGAACGCGCAGTCCATTCTCTATGTCTATGGATTGTGGGGTAACTTGATGTGCTGGTCTCTGTACCTATCGTATTAGAATAGATACGAACTTCCAAGTGTAGGACTCAAAACATGCCTTCCAAGACCACGTTCGCACGTAAAAATATTGCGGCAGGATGATAGCGCGTTGGATTGTCAACTCTCAGTGTTGAACTGAGCATTCAGAAACTAACAGAGTGCATCCCAGCGCGTCGACAAAAAACACGGTTCGATTTTCAACTCTTTGCGCTGAGCAGTGCGTTGAAAACCCAATGAATGAATGAATGAATGAATGAATTGCAACGATCCCAGTGTGGCTTGACCAGACTCCATTAATCGAATGAACCCCAAGATTTGCACTAGCCCCTGGAGCCTCATGCTTCATGGTGTTACAGAGGCCATTGCATATCAAGAAGTAGACCGGGGGGCGCGGATGGTCAGGTAGACGTGCTCTTAGGATAGTAAAGGATTGCGAGTCTACCGGATATGCATCCTTGAATAAGCATTGGACTAGTGGAGAGACGGGTAGTATTTATTTACAGGAGACATCTTTTCACGATGTCGCCGGCATGTTGATTCAGGTCGGGCTTCTTGGGTCCGTTCAACTGTTTTCTTAGCTCTTTTCTATGCCGTTGCGTCGCTATGTTCTGTGTTGTTGTTTTCACAGTCGTCTTCTGAGTTCTCGCTGCTATCAGTTTCAGCCATGTCCTTCCAAAACTTGATTCCCATGTCGAAGTATTTCATCTCCTGTTTTAGATTGTCATTCCATATGTAAATAGGTCATCTGACCTTCTTAGATTTGGCCTTGTACTGCATTGCTGCCTGCAATTCATTGCAAAGCAGTGCGTTGAAAATCCAGGGCGCGAAAAAATCCCGCTAGGATGTTTTTACGTCCTTGAGAACGTGGACTAAGATTAGCTTAGCCTAGCATTCAGTTGAGTGCATGGAACAAATCACGATCAGAGACCTGAAAATCACGATTCGTGACCGTGTTTTAAATCCACAGCCTTTTGATTAACTTTAGCAAATATACGTATATTATGTACGTAGTTATGAACGATTAATATCAACCAGGTATTAGCATCTACGTGCAAATGGCTGAGTGTGTGACAAGGTTGGTTTTAAGCGGTTTTAGTTGCATTGTGTGTGTTTTCTATTTAGATATAGATTATTTTTAGTGATCTCGTGAGCGAGTCGTGACTGATGTTGACGTTTTCTTTGTAACTAAACTTTATAGCTAAACTTAGCAATGCCTATTTATATTATTGTAACTAATGTGTTACTTTTCCTTTTGAATTCTAAAATTAAGCTGAATAGGTATGCATAAAACATGCTGGCCCGCAGGATTGCACGGTGTACGAATGCGGTTAAGATCACGTTGTTTAAAGAATATTGCCAATATTTTTAAACCTGCAGCCTGCGGGTCAGTCATTCTCCGCGGACATACAGCGTATGCGACATATTTAGTTATTAATTAGCTATGTCCCCATGGTTAACTGTTGCATACTCCCACGGTTAATAGTGTACCTACTATATAATACGTGTGGACACAGTTAACCAATTCTCATGTTTGTTAAAAATATATTTTTCTTTAAAATCGTTAGGAAAACAAACAGTTCTTCGATGCCAATATGTAGCTAAAGTAATGAACCTGCCTATTGACCAGAATAGAAGAAAACATATTTTTAATGAACAATGAGGGAGCGTCCAATAATTACGTGAGGCGTTTAGGGGGTCGAGTCGAATATCACGTAATTAATATTTATGTAGTTAGTTTCCGCAAAAAACTATGTAAAATTGAGAGAAAACCGGGTTAAACAGGTTTGGTCACCCATATGGCTCATCATCATAATTTCAGCCGGAAGACGTCCACTCCTGGACATAGGCCTCTCCCAAGCTCCGCCACTATGACACGTTCTGTGCTTCCAGCATCCAGCGGACTCCTGCGGCACTCACAACGTCATTGGTCCACTTCGTGGGAGGCCTTCTAACTTTAATATGGCTATATCCTAGAAAATACCTAATATTTATCACGGTTATGCAACACCACAGAGTAACACAATAGCTTCCGATTGTCAAACCGCTACCGGCCAGCCCGCCAAACGCAGCGCAAAATTCTTCCCAAATAAGCAAAGATAAACGTTTTGAAATATTATCTCACGTGAGATTGGGGAGTGGGGGAGAGGGTCGAGCCAAATCTTACGACATCGCACCTGAGGGAGGGTTGGTTCGAAAAATTGCTAAAGTTGCCTCACGTAATGAATGCCCCCTTACGCAACTCCCATTGCTAATCTGTGCTTCAATTCTAATATGATAAAAAAAAAATGAGAACCTCCTCCTTATGGAAGTCGGCTAAAAAGCGAAACCAACTCATGTCTGCCTGTTACCATTTATGACCATTTTTATCTCGGTACCGGTCGGAAGTACCAACGTTGGGTGGGATTATTCCCGACCTGCCGAAGCCGCTGGCGATTCCAAGTAGAAATAATATGCACTGCATAATATTTAATTAGCGCGCGCGTTATTCGTGATGATTTGTGGCCACGGATGAAAAGTAATTTTTAAATTTTAAATTACAAGTAGCGACATCTTTTATTATTTCTTGTAGACTACTAACCTATCAAGCTCTCATGCATATTTTAATGTTCAACCATAGATGGCGCTGTGCAACTATAACGGCTACTCCATAATAGATGGCAGCACTAATGTCAATGTTGCGTAAAGTAATAAACGTTACGATTTTGTAATGATACTAAATTAAAGTAAAGAGCTAAGGTGAATCTTGTCGACATTTTTTTCATACAAACTTCGGGAGTGTATTACTTACTCCACTGTTCGATAATGTACACCAAAAGTTAAACATGGTATAATTTTGTCTCATTATTAATATTGTCTGTACCTACGGAAACAGAATACTAAAATAAAAAGCCATTAAAATGAGCCAACAAAGATTCGTTTTTCTTGCTAATTACCTAACTTTGGGCGTGTATATGTAATAAGGAAGTGTAAAATCTCCAAAACCAAGTCATTACCGACAAAGTTCAAATATCGAAAAATTCAATCAACTTTATTGGTCATTGATTTATGCAGGAGTTTCTTCATAAAACCCGATCTTCCGAAGGACTTTTCTTAATTTTTTACGCGCCCTTTTTACTCAAACTGATCCTGCATCTTACTCGTACTCAATAATGTTGTGCGTGTAGACTAGCGTTAAACTGCTCATCACTGATACTACCTCTGTCGGACAAGATGCCTGGTGAGACAGCGTGCTTTTTAGCCAGGCCCACCAGTGAGTTCGAGCCCGTGACTAGATTCCCCATAAGCAGCGATGTATCTTTTGTGCGACAATAATCTATTATTTATTTCTTAAGTTATGTATGTAATAGGTATTTTGTACAGACCTTTTTTTGTTGTTTTCATGTTACGTGTTTATCAGTCGAAACTTGTAAATGGACTTCGATTTCATATTGTTTAATAACACTGTAAAGTTAGCTGTAAACCCGAATAAAATAAAATATAACTAAAAACTGTTGATAACTTCTATTAATTCGTGATAACTTTGATTTGTAAACGCCATGAAAGGAAAAAATAATGGTGTACCGTTATTCAGGTTATTAAATTACAGGTAGGTATAGCCTAGCATAAGAGGTAGCTTATTCTTGTACCTACAGGATTTGCAACATAAACTATAAATATATTTTTTACAAACTGTATTTAAAACTCTGTATATTTCTGTATAAATAAAGATTATTTTATTTTATTTATTCGCTTTGGCTCTTCTTTGGGGTAATGGGGCCGATGAGAGTGACCTTTTCAACCGGACGTAGTCTCGACGATATCTAAGTGGATGTTTTTGTTACCCTTAACTATTTCCGAGTTACGAGTTATTCCAACGTACGTTGACGTTAATTAGGGGCTTGTGACTAAGTAATACCAGCCGCTTGGGTCGATCGACCAGGTCAAGCTACGCTTACCGCGGTTGGGCCGGGGATGGGTGATCATCTTTACATCAAGACGAGATGTCTTGATGTAAAGATGGAATGGAATCTGTACATACCAAGACCCCATCATGCCTCGGAAAGCACGTTAAGCCGTTGGTCCCGGCCGTTTTCGTAGATCTTTGACAGTAACTACTTACGGGCCGTCAGAAGCACGAAAGTCTGACAACCAGTCTTACCAAAGTGTGTTGTGTTAGCCACTGGGTTGTGGAGGTTACGTACTCAGTCTTTCCATGTAAAATACTGGAATTCAGCTGCGTCAGGTGAGACTGGAAGCCGACCCCGCCATATTCGGGAAACAGGCTAAAATTTATGTCAAATCTGATGATGGTTTGACGTAACTTTTTATATCTTGTACAACGAAGTCCTTCATATCAGCCGAAAAAGGTCCACTGCTGGACATAAGCTTCCCCCGAAAGGGGGGGATTTGCCATAATCGCCACGCTTGGCAGGCGGGTTGGCGATCGCAGTATGGTGGTCAAATGCATAGAGAACGCTGCTGCCCATTCTGTTGTAAGTCCCTTAGTCGCCTTCGACGACACCCACGGGAAGAAATGGGATAGTGCTATTCTTTTACGTCCTGCACCACACGGAACGAAGAAGTCCTACTCGACCAAAGTGTATGGGACGGCTAATAATTATTACTCCCATGGGAAAGTTGATCAGTTTGCTGGACCACCAAAAATTGTTTGCTGCTTAAATATGACCGACATATTTTTATGACACAGCAGTTTTAAATATTTTGGAATCTGTTGGTTCCTTAATCATTGGAAACAAACGTTAAGGGGAATCAAGTCGCGAGCTCGAACTCACTGGTGGGCCTGCCTAAAAGCGTTGATAGAGTGTGAAAACCAAGGCCGTCTTAAACTATGCTGAGGCCCTTGGGCACACAAGAATTTGGTGCCCTTTTGGAAAGTTATCGAATAGATAGATAGCGAATTATCCTAACATTATGATCTTCTATTTAATAAGGATAATAAAAATAAACAACATAATATGTCATTAATGATATAACTTAGTATGCTGCTGGTTTATTGGTTACGATTAAGATAATGGTTTCTTTCGGGATTTCTGTTGAGTAAAATCTTCTATTAAATCCTCAAAGTCAATTGTTTGAAGGATGTCATTTTGTATGCACATTATTGACAAATTACTTAGTCGTTCTTGTAACATTGTTGTTCGCAATTCATTTTTTATTGTTTTAAGCTGCGAAAATGAACGCTCTCCACTACAATTGGTAACCATTAGGCAAAGGAATATACTTGTAGCAACTTCAACGTTTGGAAATGTTTCTTGTAATTTATCTGACTTTATTAGGTTCTGTAAGGTTGAGATATTTAAATCCGGTAATTATTTTGTTATGTTTTTTAAATATTGGCTTAAATGAAAACATTCTGTTTTGAGCTTATATGCATTAATGTCTTCATGATAAAATTCTGCAAATTCTTTGTATTTTTTGTTCAACTCGCCAGATTCGATTGTTGTTAACTAACAAAGATAACTAAATCGATTATCAATTTCTTGATATGCTGCCGAACGTTTTTTTAAATGTCTATTTAATGTGTCAATTAAGGGAATGATGAAAGTATCTATACGAAACTTTTCCTTGCCTCTCAACTGTGCATGTCTCTGATGATCCTTCAAAAAAACTCATACGTGTGCATTTATCTTTGTAGTCAGCATCTGGATTCATTAGCCTCCCCCTTGCTGCTTGGGCTAAGCTTGGCTTGAGGGGCTTGTGGCTAAGTAACAATAGCTGCACGGGTCGATCGATCAGGTTAAGCTACGCTTGCCACGGTTGGTCCGTAGATGGGTGACCATCTTTACATACCAAGACCCCTCCGTGCCTCGGAAAGCACGTTAAGCCGTTGGTCCCGGCTGTCATTTGTGGATCTTTGACAGTCGTTACGGGTCGTCAGAAGCCGGAAGTCTGACAACCAGTCTTACCAAGGGGTATCGTATTACCCAGTTACTGGGTTGTGGAGGTCAGATAGGCAGTCGCTCCATGTAAAATACTGGTATTCAGCCGCATCCGGTTAGACTGGAAGCCGACCCCAACATAGGTGGGAAAAGGCTAGGGCTAAAAGGGCAGCCGTTTCGTATTGATCAAAATTATTGCGTGCATTTTTTAAAGTATATTTTTTTAATACGTGTATTTTTTTTCAATTTTTTTTTTTTTGGTTTATTTGCGTGTGCTAGCTGACATAGGCAAATATTTTAATTTTATGTTTCGTAACGTTAATGACGTACCTATTGTATAGAATCAAATTCTTCTAACATAACAGACAGCTGTGCTGCTGGGGAGGTTGTTGCGCCACTTCTTCTTCCCAGCTAAAGCACTAGGAAGTGGTGAAGGGCGGACGTTTTGGGGGACTGTCTTATGTCATTTTGACGTTCAAAAAGTGCGGACACCAGCCTAGTTTGAATAAAATAAATGACTTTTGATTTCGATTTTGATTTTTAGCAGCTCCTCCCCAGGCTGGTAAGCAGTATGTAACAACTGTCTGACATGTCAATGATAGTCTAGCTGTCCTCTAGAAATGGTTTGCGGCTAATAATCTTTTACTCAATACGAACAAAACTAAATGTCTTATGTTCTCATTACCAAATGTACCCCAAGTAGGTCTAAATTTAAAACTCGATGGCAAGAAAGTAGATGCTATTTCGGAAACTGTATTTCTAGGAATTACTTTAGATTCCAAATACAATTTCTAACTTATTCTCGCAATTATTTGACATTAAACATCACTTCTAATATCGACTCTTTATTACTGATTCTCATGGAAATCATGCCACTTGGTTTAAATAGGTTGATTTTACTTACGTAGATTCTTTTACATATTGTGAATGAGAGAACGTTGTAGGCCTCATAGACTACAGTCTATGAGGCCTACAACGTTCTCTCATTCACAATATGAAGAATAGAAAATCGTCTATAAATCTACAGATTTATAGACGATTTTCTATTCTTTATTTTCATTCCTCGACAGGCCTGCACTGTTCTCCCATACCTATTATCACTGTAATTTGTAAACACTGTAAAAGCCAATTATTTTTAAAAGAGTAACCTACTAGTTTCTTGCCGGCTCTTCTCCATAGGAAGCGACAAATTGGAACCGTGCACCTAGCTTCTGACGTTTCATAAGTGCCCTTGCAGGTTTATGTGAAATAAAATATTTTGATTTTTATCTTGGATTTTTTTAAATCCATATGAATGTTCGCACTCGTGACGTGACAATCTCAATTAGCGAATGCCAAGTTAAACACTCGTAAATTATAACTCCTAGGTATCTTGTGGGACGTTACATATTTAATGGCTTGACAATTGCGATTTTGGTCTAACTGGTCCTCACACGTGTGGATTCTAAGTCTAAACTTAAGGCTTGGTTTAGACCTTATACTGGGAGAAAAACTCATGTAGTTTGTTTTAGGAACACAGGGTTAGTAGACTGTCTTTGAGCCACTTATCTATAGCAGCTTATCCTTGCGCAGCATTATGGCACGCAGTTTCCCACGTTTCCCCATGGTAGACAATGGCCGTGTCATCCGCGTAGGAGAAGAATTTCCCCCCACCGCTTCGAAGGTTGCAGAGCTCGTTAATATACACTAGAAACAGTGGCGGGCCGAGGACCGATCCCTGCGGGACAAACTTACCTTGCTGTCGCCTTCCTTGAAAGTAACTGTCAAAGAAGGAGAGAGTCTTTCCTCTTATCCCCATAGACTTAAGTCTCTGCACAAGGATGGGGACAGATACGGTGTCAAAAGCCTTTTTCAGGTCTAGGAACACCGTGACGCATTCAGTTATTTCAGATGTCAACGCAATGACCGCATCCTGAGTTGACCGTCCCTGTCTAAATTCGCATTGTGAATAGCAAATAATGTTGTAATTATTTAAATAACTTGCTAGTCTTTTATTTAATATTTTTTCCATTATTTTCGAAAGTTGACATCGCTCTTGTGCACAGGTGTAATTATAGAACGTTTTAGCGCGCCTGGAAATAACCCTGTTTCGAAACACAGATTAGTAAACTTGTCCAGTTAGGGTTATTATTATTTCTTCTGCAAGTGTTTTTCCAATAGTTACGAAGAATTGCTTGACATGGTTTAATGAGTCGAGGGGTCGTGGTGTAATATACATTAGGTGTGTGTTTGGTTTTTGGTTTTTTTAACGAATTTGATATCTGTTTTTTTATTATATTCTCGTTTGAGTTTCTTAATAAGATTAGCACAATATGTGCGAAAACGCTTGTAAGTTATGGTCAAGATAATGTTAAAAGGGTTTTTCCTCTTTTGTAGCTGTAATTTATTTCTAAACCTGATACATCTTAGGGCCCCACTGATATCCGGGGCTTTAAGGTTCGCTAGGAGCTAGACACTGAGATAACTTTAGTATCTTGGAGGAGAGATGTCATATTCACGTCTATCATCGCGTTAGCCAGAATGTTTGGGACTCTACGTACGCTAAGAAAAGATATATCTGTGTCTACAAGGTGCTTATAGGCATTCTCCCAGTTTGTTATTGTTTTATGTTTGACACAAGCCTTGCTTTTGTAGGTATGGGATATATTTAATAACACCATTGCATGATCCGTAACAGACGTGTTTAGGACAGCCACGAAAGTCGAGTTTTTTTTTAATTTGTCTAGCTTAAGGAGCATGTGATTGAGGCAGTTCTCCTCCCTAGTAAGCAAACAGTGTCCTGGGAGGAAACTAAGTATACCTAGTTGACATATTCAAATAGGATAATCTGCCAGTTCTTATTTCTGCTGACTCTGATGGCTTTGCTATTATGTTAATATTAATGTCTCCAGTAATAATAGTGTTTCTATGTGTGTGAATACTTTGGAGGTATTGATCAAGTGAGTTTATAAAGCTA
Organism: Polymixis lichenea; assembly: GCA_949091785.1. NCBI lineage: Eukaryota > Metazoa > Arthropoda > Insecta > Lepidoptera > Noctuidae > Polymixis > Polymixis lichenea. The sequence goes on along the minus strand of OX420958.1, from coordinate 8,744,419 downwards.
TCCGTGGATACATTAGACGGAGACCGATAGATACCAATAATGGTGAAATTTGAGATAATTATTTGCAAGGCTGATTGCGTGTGTTAAATTGATTTCAGTTGCCTGGGGTAAGTGGCAGTTCATTATATATAGCCTACTAAGCCATCATTTTGGTTTAGTTGCCTAACTGTGTGAAACGAAGTTTAGTTATTTAACGTTGGTAGATGATGACGGTGATTTATTGTCATTTAATCTGCATTCTGTTAGAATTAGTACATCTACCTCAGCTCCAATTTGAGACAGAGTTACCTGAAAATCGTCGAAGTTCCTGTATATGCTTCTTATATTTTGTGTCAGGACTGTCAAGTTATTAGAGTCCCGTTGTAGGTATGTACGTAGGTGTGTGACATCAAGGATAGCACACTCGTACACTTATCACAGCGGTATCCAATTCCTGTAAATAATTCAAGCTACTATCCATGATTAATTAGAGTAAACAAACGGCGTTTCTTAAAGTTACAACCATAATTTAGCAGTAATCTGACGACTATTTCTATATATTTGTATTTGATTATACCTACGCATGTAAAGTGGGACATCAAGACTTACTATTTTAGGCACTGTGTGGAGTGTATTAAGCGAGTTAATAGTTTTTGTTTTATGATAAGGACTGTAAAAAAAATGAGTTTGAGTGTTTAGAAACGAGCTGAGCATGCAACAGATTTTTTTAAAGTACTTGTCCATCCTACCGGCCTAATTCGAAATAAGGGTTAAAATGATAATTATAACAGTATAAAAAAGATCTGTCTTGAGTAAAGTTAATCAAAACGTTAATTTTGGTAACAGAAAAAGGCAAAGTTTTTAGTACTTACTAGGAATAATTTCTTGATAGTGACAGTACAAGCTAGTCACGCTTCTTGCATAAGCTGACGTACCTGGTCCTCACTTTTGATGGCAGTTGATCGAGAACTTTCATCTATTTTTACCAGAATATACGATCAAATGCTGTCCAGCAAAATGTATATTGTTTAGTTTTAGCCAAGTCTCGGGCTAAGAAAAATAGTCGGGCGCTCTTAGGAGTTAGCTGCTCAGATATAAACACAGGTACCACTACCATGGCGTTGTTTGTTATCGTAAAATGTTTTGCTTGAAGTTTACCTGTGTTTTTAATACTGTATGAGTTTGCCTTCTTTCGTAGGTTAGTTTTTAATATAGTTGAGTTCAGTTCCACAATTATAGGAGTGTTCATAATACCTTCTTTCCTACTGGGCAGTCGGTAAATGTCCTTTATGTCACGTGAGTCCATCTCAAGGCTTAGACGTTTTGATAAGTTCATGACCTTATTTATTAATTCAGATTAATTTTAAGGAAATTCTTTATTTCAATGTAAGTTTCCTATACTTAACCGTATCTAGTGAATAGTACCTATCTATTCATTATACTCTTCTTTAATTCAATAAAGTTATTATAATCTACTCGTTTTTTTTAGTTAAAGCTAGATGTTTTTCAAATAAAGAAAGACAGCAAACATATTTATTTAATACAGAATAGGTATACAGCAGAAAAAGTAAAATAAAAATCAAATAAAAGTGTAAGGCGTAACTTGCATTGAAGTGTGCCTCGCGGCTGCGCCAAAAAGGTCCAGATCAGCAAAAATGTCAGACAACTAGTGCATGCCACTGATATATAATATGCTGTTAGCTATATAATAGAATAGAATAGAATAATAGAATAATACTTTATTTGCCAAAATGTAGGTGTACAAAGTAGTATGATGTTATTATAAATGTTTTACCCTCTTTTTGTAATAGATAAATAATTTTTACCTATACGTGTTACCAAATGGCAACAATTTTTTTTTTGTGGGTGGGAAATCATCAAATGACTTCTCTTGCTCTGGTTGGAGCAGGAGGGCGTGTCAGACTTTTACTGACTAAAACCCACCCATGTTCCTTCAGCTGCCCGTATGCCAGGGGCCGCGGTATCTCTTTCGAACAACCCGCGCCCCTAGCAGGCATCGGCCCTTGCGGGCCCCACCAGCTGCTACTGACGTCCTCCTGCGACGGGTCAGTACAGTGGCCCCGCCGCCAACCACTTTTCGGCCGCAGGGGATAGGGAGAGCGGCCAACGCTATACCGACACTCCTCTTCCCCTGCGGCCCCACCGCGTCCGCCATCAAACGGTGGCGGCCCCGTCCAGGCTACGGAAGGGAAGAGCGCTACTCAGAAGTACTCTTCCCCCGCCGCAACCTGTAACCCTCAGCCGCGATGCCTCCCATTCGACATCGCGGCCCGCCTCAGTTGCGATGCACCTCACCGCAACCTACTTTTTGGCCGCTACGTCGTCGGCTTGGAGGCACAAGCCCTGACGAGCGGCGACCTTGGGGTTCCTCTTCGCTTCACCGTGGGAGGGTGACCACGGTTACTAAGCCCCCCCGCAACGACAATGCGGGAACCCCACTGGGGGGGATGGCAACAACCTTGGCTGTCAATTTTGTATATTATTAATAGAACCCATGGCTGAACGCTGACCCCTAAAATACAGGTCCAGGCCTAGTTTGGGGGTTAGGATCATATTTGTGGCAATACATTCGTGTGCTTTTTTATTATGCCTGGCTTGTAACAGTATTTTTAAGTGTCAAATAAATATTTTTGATTTTGATTTTTTGATAAATGTGACCCATTTACATTCTACCATTACATGTGGTGTGTGTGTGTGTTGTGATTTGTGTGTGGCCAAATACATATGTAATCGGATTTTTAACCGCTTGCGACCGTGTTCGTAATTTTACGTCCTCTCTAGGTGGAATGACAGTTCATTTCACCTAAGTTTTCACGGTGAGATTTATTAAGAACAGCCGATCCATTCTGTTAAAATCTCACCGTGAGAACTTAGGTGAAGTGACTTACAAGTGAGCTGTCATTCCATCTAATGCTAGCGACACTAATGACAGCTCACTTTAAGTCACTTCACCTAAGTTCTCACGGTGAGATTTTTACAGAATAGCACTACTGAGATGTGTTAGATAAAATCGATAAGTCAGCTCACAGTCAAATTCACCAAAAAAAGCAATGACAAAGAAAATGACCAAATATAACTCTCTTTGTTAAACATAAAATAAAACACCATAATATTTTCAAAACCATATATTTGCTGAAAGAAATAAACCTTTATATCAGTAGTTAACGCGGCGCATCATCGAGCGCTTATTTATTTAATTTATTTATTGTTCGCCATTTTTTGTCGCATTATACCCAGATCATAATACGTATTTATTTAGATTACGTCACTCTAAATCACACCTTAAGTTCTTCAGCTTTAAGTCGAAAATTCTTTACCAAAGTTTGCCTATTGAGTAGACTTGGATACCAGCCAAAATATAATGAACTATAAGATGAGAGAGGTAAGGTTGGAATTCGGTTGAAGACTAAGGATAATGGAATAACCTCCCCTCACATAGAGGCGTGGTCCTCAACAGTGGACTGGCACCGCACTGACATCAGTACACAACCGACATTCAGACGTTCCAAATATAAAAATTCCAAAATCGCGCAGTGGCCAGTGTTTAGTGTAGTGATGGAATCGGAAATAAACAAAATGCAGACCAAACTCCCATCGAAGAACTTCTCGATTGAATCGATTGTTGGGCTCAACGAGCGTCGATCACCCGAAATCGATATCGAGAACAGTATTTCACAGGACTATTCTGGGACCAACGAACATTCAGAAGACGAAGAGTTAAAAGTTAGGGATGGGAAAATGAGTTACTATTTTCAACAGAATCGAGTCCCAAATTTCCCGTTTTTCATGAGTTATGATAAGAGGATGGGAGGGTTCCAGAGTGAACAGGGAGGGCAGCAGGAGGAACTGAAGAGGGCAAGTCCTGGGAGCGTGAGGAGTGAAGTTGATAGCGATGGAGTTGATGACAGACCTCATGGTAAGAGTTTTTTTTTTGTAATTTTCTTTTATTTTACATTTGAAAAGTCATTCCCATTAGACGCTAGACAGATCGAAATGTGGAACGGACTTCCGACGGATGACGTAATTCTACGTCCATCAATTCTGATTCAGATAGGTTGATAAAGGGTAGAATATTTAGGAAATAGGGAGTATTATTAAGAAAGAAAAAGCGATAATGTGCTCGAAACTAAACATTTTTAGGTACCTATGATTATTGTCATTAAATAAAATAATAGAAATAATCAAATTTCAAATTTTCAAATTTATTTATTAATAAGTATTACATATTTTACAAAAAGAGTGGGCGGTGACCCCCAAACTAGGCGTTTGCCTGTCTTTGTCGTGCCATTTGCGGGTCGGAATTGCGACATTTTCATAGTGAGGTACATAATAGTATCAAATCAAAAGGTAAATAAGTAAATTCAGAATTAAAATGACATATTACAAAAATAACAATATTTAATGATAGGTACCTACATTAATTAACTAAAACTATTAAGAATCTAAAAAATATTGACGAATGATAAAAAAAATAAAATGTTACAAAACGGTTTTTTTACGGATTTCTAGTAAAAGCGTTATTGAGGAAAAGCTAGGTAGGTTACTAGGTAATTAACCTACTCAAATCTAGGTTTGTGATACACTGAGTTTAAAATGGGATATCATTTTAGTCTCCAAAACAAAAAAAAAAATGCAGGTGTTTTCGTGCAGCACTAACCCGAAGAAAATAGGTGGTTTTTTTTTAGATAGACTTTATTACACATAGTACGCAATTGACCGGCGGGCACACACCATAGAGTATTATTTTCTTTTAAGGTTTTTATTTCTGTCTTAATAGCGTCTTCCCATTTAGTTCTATATGGTCTTTTCATAGCTCCCGCAAGGTTCTTCACATGAGATCCTCAAATAACTATTTTCATTATTCTCGGATTGTTGATTTATTTTGTATGTTCCTTTTTCACTTTATCGTGATTTACCTTTGCTTGACCAGGTCCTTTCCCTCAATATTTTCTAGGTTAGAACAAAAAAACAATATAGTAGGTAGGTTAAACGATTTTGATAATTTTTTCTGTTTATAACAGTTTTTTCGCTTCGTAAAGTTAATGAGATCCTTTAATTGCTAATTCATAATTAATATACGAAATTATTTACCTAAACGGTTTATAACACCAAAAACAGTACCTACCTATTTATAAATTACCAAAGAGACCGTTCCATAGAGAGTTTTACCGCCCTTTTTCTTCTACAGGACCTTAAAAGCTAATAAAATCATAACTTTGTATAGCGGTAAATAGTTAACGACGGTAATTCGGTAATTATTGTGACCGACTATGTTTGCCGCTCGACGCCGCCCGCCTTTCCTTTGATGTTTTACAATACAACTGTAAAATGACTAGTTATTGGTTTTTATTTATAACGTGATATTTTGTTTAGAAATTTGTAAAAGGTATAATTTAAAAAAATAGAACTGTTTGTTTTGTGGGTAGCAAAAAAATAAAATTAACAGTAGGTATCTTACTTTTGCGGCATAAAACGATTTTAAAAGGTCTGTGTGATATCTTTAAAAAAAACATAATTAATCTTAGTCAGTGATCGACAAGAATCAGGTAGAAAGAAGGCTTGTTCAGGAGCATTCTTGAGACTAACCACTCTTTTTCTAGAAGATAAGATACGTAGCTTATTATTTACATGAAGACGAGACAGGAATAATTAAACTAATTCTAACTTAATAATACAAATGGGAAAGTGTTTGTCTTTCACGCTACAATGGCAAAATTTTGGCTGAAACTTGGCACATAGATAGACCACGATCTGGGTAAGGACATTTGTTACTTTTTATTTTGGATCGCAGACGAAATCGCGTTCTGTAGGTAATTAGAAAATAAATGAAAAGGTCTGATCCCGTCGCGCAATTTCCGTCGCGTTCGCAGGAACGAGAACCCCTGCACGGTTTTCCGACGGATAGGGAAAAATACCAAGAAAAAAAAAAACCATGAGTAGTATTCTGAGCGCTTATAAAACTCATTAAACGAATGATTATCCCTGTAAAGAAAAAATATAAGCGGAGAAAATAGAGCAATGAAGACAAACTAACTTATTGTTACTGTGTTATTTAGTTACACAAAAAAATCGGTGGACCAATACGTCTCACTCATCCCTTCTAATAATGATCTGTCTAATCCAAGCTAATCCGCCAATGATGTTTAAATCCCTACAATTTATCGGTCCCTCTCAAAATATCTGAATTGTCAACTAATATTTACATAATAAAAACTCAATTGGGCATCAGATTGTTTACAAAATAAAGCTATTAGAGAACAGGGGAGAAAAAAAGGGTCCCATTTGTGCTTCGCCGACGGACTGACACCCGGGTTTTTTTTAGGGTGAATGTTGATAATGTCTCGTTTTGATATATTTGATTTAGATCGATGTTTTGATACCGTTTAATTTGATTTTTATTGAAATTTATTTCTGACAGATACAAATATTAAGTTGTAAAATTAGGTAAATGTTAATTTCTCGTGAGGCGTTTTTTACGTTTTTTGTTTTAATTTAGCAAAAGGTATATTTTTGGTCCATAACGTTACGAACCTACGTTACAAATTTACAAGAAATTAGCCTACGTATGTACCATAAACTCGAGAAGATAGGAGAGAACTTCGAAGTAATACAGTTTGCTATTTCATTCGTTTTTAAACACGATAGCAATCTTGCATTTTAGACTAGGTAGGTACGTACTGCTGTCTGTTTGCCAGCATATTATGCATAATATGATTGCCAGCAGCTTTGTTCAGAAACCTTTATCTCTTGGCCAAGAAGACAAGATTGTAGTCCAATTAAAAGATGTCCCGCAAACCATACTAACATATTTGAGATTTTAAAAAAAATTGTCTACTGTAAAATTACTTAATATGTACTTATTTGTCGGGGTTCTCAGCAGTTACCTTCGATCATAAACGTAAATTGGTTACTCATGTATTATTAGCGTTGACTTGCTATTGGCATATCACGTAGGTCGTTATTTTACGATTTACAACACCTTTACCAAGAAAAACACAATGATATAACCTTCTAGGCTCAAAATTACCACTTCACGCTTTCATTTTGACAAATCATCGGTAGACCAGTAGCATATTATACAAAACAGCTACTGTTCAAAGAAAAATAAGCCTTTGTCTATGACACTGTCACAGCATGACGTCTGTCAAAATTGCCGCCAAAACGCAGCCAGACATTTGTAAAGAGTTCATTCTCTTTTGTGCATGTTGGCACAATAATGCATTGTCTTTGCTCAATTATAGAGTGGTGTATTGTGACCGCACTGAAAGTCGAAAATTTCTCTTTTATTATTGTCGCTAAAGCCTTGTCATCACTGTTAACGTTTGGTTTTACTGCTTCCACATTTTTGGTGAATACGTAATGGTTCGTAGAATCGTTGGTTGTTCGGTATGGTTAGTTAATTTGGTATAGCTTTTCTTTATCTTTGTTTTTGCGAAGACAGTTTGTAACGATCAGCCGTTCCAGGGAATATTGGAGGTTAGATTTTAGAGTATGATCTTAGCCGGCCCAAATGCACAAGCTTCTTGATATCATGAGCTGTCAGGTCGAATACACCATAATATAAATACGCCATAATATAAATACAGTTATAGTTTATTTACATTTGTAAATAAAGTGTAACTGTCTGTAGGTATAAAAAAACCAAAATCAAAAGTCATTTATTCAAACTAGCCTGAGAGTCAGCACTTTTTGAACGTCAAAATTACTTAAGACAGTCCCCTTCAAAACGCCCGCCCTTCAGTATAGTTAAATATCGGATCTTCTTATTTTCTAAGCCACAGTTCTTTATGAACGATCGATAGGGGCCAATTTCGATGATAACTTACGTGTTCCTTTTAAATTCAGTCTAAACTTAGAGAATCATGAATTCCTTAGAGAGCTTAGAGAGCTAGAATTGCTTTTTCCCAAATCTTACAGTAACAAATAAAAAAATAATTTTACCATTCATTTACTTGGTTTAAATAGGTTGATTTTACTTATATTCTTTTACATATTGTGAATGAGAGAACGTTGTAGGCCTACAGTTTCTATTCTTTATTTTCATTCCTCTAAGTACCTGGTACTTATTGACAGGCCTGCACTGTCCTCCCATACCTAATATCACTGTAATTTGAAAACATTATAAAAGCCAATTATTTTTAAAAGAGTAACCGTGGAGTTTCTTGCGGCTCTTCTTCATAGGAAGCGACAAATTGGAACCGTGCACCTAGCTTCTGACGTTTCATAAGTGCCCTTGCAGGTTTATGTGAAATAAAATATTTTGATTTTTGATTTCGATACTTGAGACGAAAAAAAAAGACAAATGGAACAGGTTACCGTGTCGTAAAAGTTTCAATTAGACATCATTCTGTTATTAGTGTTAAGTACATCATGTCACCCAAATAAAAAATCCTCATAACTTTAAATCATAAACTTTTCACAAATCTACCCATTTCTCTTTAATTTCAAACCTCTCTCAACAAATCTTCACGGTAACCTATAAAATAAACTCCATCCAACTAGACTAGCGCTGACTCAGTGCTCACTAGAACCCATACATCACAAAACTAGCTGGTTCGTGTATTAATAACCTGGTTCGCAGTAATAAGGGTCCATGATGTTCAGTGCTCGCCGTTATGGAAGATGAGCGCGCATGATTAAAAGTTTAGGGTCGTGGCGTAACAGGAGCGGAGTGAGAGTGGATTTTGTAGAGTTCGTTTTGAAAAGGTTACAGAAATTTTAACTTAACTTGTTTATTTAAAATATATTTGGTTTGATAAATTTAATAAAGAATTATTATGCAACTAATTATAGAATACATAGTTAGGTAGGTACTGAACTAAATAACTTACTATGTGTACAAAAACAAAAGAATTTTGAAAAGTTCTGTAAAGATGGTAATGGAATTAAGATTAGTGTAGCGTTATTGTGTTTAATTAAGCTAAGATCGAATTCTTGCTAATGCAACTCATAAGAAAAGGTAATGGCCCAAAACATAGCGACAATTGTTAAGAATTTCATCATCAACATAACATACTAAAAGGCGCGACAAAAAATTCAAACAATGTCATATCAATTCTTATCCGCCAACGCTCACTTAAAACAAGAAAAATTGCGACAAATCTAGTGACAAAAATCTAGAACAAGGTCTCATTGTGCCACCGACCTAACGTCGCCCGAGCTTCAACAAAGCTCATGGGCGAAAGAGACGGCAAACCATTATGAAGCCCCGCCCTGATTGGTGGGGATAAAAACGAGCAACGTTATTGGTCAACGCATTATAGATTTTTAGTGAGGCGGTGCGCCGTGCAACGAAAACAAACTGACAGTTGACAGTTCACTTTTTCGATCGAAGGCAAAGGCAACAAGCGAGGTTATTATTTTGTTTTAAGATGGAGGCTTTTAGGAGTTTTTCGTTTGACCATAAGTCGATTCGGGAGCCGTTGACTGTAGATTTGATGGGAAAAAGTCATGTGTATAGTGGTTTGAGCGTACAGAATACTCCGCCATCGTCGCCTAAGAGCAAAGGTATGTGTTTAATTATTAAATAAACCTAATTATAGTGATTAAGCGTATGGTTAGACTTTGACCCTTTTGAGATTTGAGGTTTTATGTTGTTTTGATTTCTTGTATTACACTAACTGTAGGTAATTGTCGTCAGTACATACCTTTAATCGATAATTAAATAAACAGTATAATATTGTTCCGTTTTTCGAATTATGTAGGTCGTGTAATGTAAATGAACCTACCCTTCAGATTTCAACAATAGATAGCTTCGTACCTTCAAATTTACGTGATGAGAGGGTCTAATAAGTTTGTAAAACAATATTTCATTGATCAAAAGTTGATGTAGGTACTTAGGTACCTACCTAGCAGCGTATTAGTAAACCCAATGATGTAATTTGTTATCATCATTGCTTTTTTTTTATTGGCACTTGTGGCTGCCTCAATAAATATTATCATTTTATCGACCACTTTCTTTAAAAAGCTCTTTAGGGTTCTTGTTGTAGTCTAAACTGCTGATTATTTAGATGACGTATATAATAGTGGTAGATTCCTACAGATGATCTAAGTTCATGACAGATTTTTTTTTTTTGCTAAAGCAACATGTTCGCAATGGTAGTTATAAAAATATACAAAAATACGGTCTTGGCTTAGTATCACATCGCATCTTAAATAAGTACCTATGCTAAAATGATTGAAATTGGCAAACATATTTTAGCAAAACCTTTGGTTGGATCTTAAAATATTTCTTGTCGGCGACATAAACACGACCTTCATAATGTAATGAGTTGTTAAATTAATAATTATTATACCTAACAGTAATAAACGATGTAGCTTTCGCAATAATCCACAAAGCACCGACTAACGGACGGTACATTTTTATAAACACACAAATATTTTGCAGGTAATACACAAACCGTCATAATTTTACGGCCCAATATGCACTTTGCTAAAGGAATATAAGCTGTATTGGGTTGGAATACAGTTGGTATCAAGTTTTCGGAACGGTAAAAATGTAAGTTGGCCAAATTGTAAAGGCAATTATTGCCTTTTTACAACTGTCTTTGAGAATTGCCGGCCCTTTTGTTGGTGTCAATAAAATATTAAAAATAATTTTGAGCTCTGTTCGTCTTGGGTTAAATATTTTTATTAGTCTATAATGTTATCTGCGGGTACCGTTAGGTGAGACTTTTTTTAGTCTAGCAAAAAGTTTCCAATATCTCTCGGTGTGCTAATTGCCATAAATATATTGTTTTGACTTGCAATTATAATTTAAATGTCTACTGATAAAAATCTCTTTCCGAATACCCCGAACCGAAAATACACCACATTCATCTTCTCAAACTATTAGTCTTATTGGGTTTATTTATAAAGACCTGAAGATAAATAACTTTTAAGTTTACGCTCACATATTTGATAAAAAAATAATTCTCTGGACTAAAAATACTGAATTAACCGAGAGCCCGTTAACAATTACAATTCAACTAAACAGTCGCTATAACAATTAACACGAACCAACAATAATAAATTAAATAAACACTAATTAACGTCAAATAGCTTACCGCAGCTGCCACCGCAAAACTTAAATGGCTTGTCTATGGAAAGAAAGCGTGGGTGGATTTCCCGCCAATATTTGACAAATGACATGTAGCCATTTTAATTGGTGTCAATAAATCCCGGAACGTATTTAGCGTACGTGGAGCGAAATAATGTTGTTCGATTTAGTTTAATGAAATGGGCATATGGCTGGGCGTCAGGATTTGCACTGTTCGGCCATTGTAATTAGCTTGTGTTCATGCGTTCAGTAATACCTAAACTAAATAGATTTACAGTTTTACATTCTGCTGTCTATATTTGGGCAAAACCTGCCGAAATTCATTGAAATTGCACAAATTTTAATTGAAGGAGGTCTGAGTACCTAATTCTTTGTAATTTTTGCAAAAGTTATATTATTATTTCATAAATTTTTGTCAATATGTGTAGGTGCTTAGATAGAACAACGGAAGCAGTCTTGGCCCAGTGGTAACTGACGTGACTTACGAGATGTAGGTTGTAGGTTCGAATACAGACAGTCGCTTTACTTTGTGTAAATTATTTCATCACCGCTGCTCTCAAAACGGTGAAGGAAAACATCGTGAGGAAACCGGCATGTCCTAAAACCAAAAATTCGAAGACATGTGACATCTACCAACCCGCACTGGGCCCGCGTGGTGGATTACAGCCCACTCCCTCTCACAGAGAGGAGGCCTGTGTCCCAGGAGGACCGTTATAGGCTGATTATTATGAGATAAAACATCGCCTTGGATAAGCCTGTAAACGTGTTATAATATAATACGTTTTTAAACATTCTGTGGAAAATATAGCGGAAGTAGTTAATTCGTTATTTTTTAATATACCTAATTACGGTAGTGTTATTGGTTTTAGCAAGGTTATATCTGCCAAAATCCGTAGCGTAGGTACCTACACAAAAAAAATCAGTAACTCAGCCTGATTTTACAATGCTTACACATATGTAGGTACTATCCTAATTTTTCAATAATCTGTAATAAAACGTCAACCAATCAAACGATATCGCGAAGGGTCAACCTTGTAATATTTCTTGTCAATTGGGCTTAAACTGATTTCGTTTTTATGGCCTCCCCAAAGCGATGTTAATCTTCATTACCTACTAGTAGATACGGATTGTATCGAGTAAATTGTGCTGGGGACTTAGGGGAGGTCGGGAAGGGGATGACACCGTGTAAAATTGGCTTTATTTGTAGTAATTGTCTTATGCCACTGGCTGGACCGGTTGTTGTAAATTGTTTTTAATTCCTATGGGACTTAGTTTTGATTAAGCTTTGAATTAAAATTGATAAGTTTTGTAGGTTGTAGGGTTTTTTTTAAATTTTGTCTATATGTATTTTCGTTTCTTTGGTCTGCTTTAAGATTATTAAGTACTAGGTACACGTCCCGGCTTCGCACGGGTGGGATCCCTATTTTTTTTCGTTCGACCGTTTCTTTCAAGTTAATATTATAGCCTACTAGCTTTTGCCAGCGGCTCCGCCCGCGTGGAGTCGTAAATTATCCCACGGGAACGTACTACCGGGATAAAAAGTATTAATCCAGGTTATAAACTATCTGTGTGCCAAATTTCATCCAAATCCGTTCAGCCGTTTGTGCGTGAAAGAGTAACAAACATCCATCCATCCATACTTACAAACTTTCGCGTTTATAATATTAGTCGGATGACACTCACGATATGTAGCTTTCTATTGGTAAAAGAATTGTTAAAATCTCTTCAGTACGTCCAGAGATTACCCCCTACAACCTCACAAACTTTACCTCTTTATAATATTAGTATAGTTTATACCCATGATTTATGATGAAATCCAATCAATTTATTCTCGGCGGAGTAATTGCGTAACACACTAACAGTGTCTTCATTTTGACAGTTCAGCAACATTCATTGCATTAATTACGTTGAAGAGCTGACAAATTTCTCCAACATATGTAGGTACACACGCCAGCACACCAAGTTACCCCAAGCTGTCTTTCTTTGATAGATTTTCAACTTTATTCCATAAACATAAGTTTCATGTACAATTGGGGAAAATTTACAGTTAGGGGTAGCTTGATGTGCTGGCGTCTATACCTACATATAGAGCCATGGATTAGCATATTTTTCAAAATGTTTCAGATTCTGATTGATTGTGTGTTACGCGATTATGGAGCTGGTCATATTTTTCATAACTACTTAATAAGTAGGTACTCAAAGTAATAATCGTTTTCGCTGTTGCTCGAAAAGCGATCTAAAATCATAAACATTCCAAATCCAATAATACGTTAATATTGTTTTAATTCAAAATCAGCAGAACGATCAAACCAGCCAGTGTTCATAGACAATAAACGTATTAAGGGGCATTCACGGCAATACAATTACTGGAGCGTGCCACGCACGGGGCGGCGGCAATTCTCGATAATCCAATTGTTAATGTATGGGCTATCGGTTTCCGCCTATTACTGCGGCAGTTTGGTTCGCAAATTGAGCGGTGTCGCGATTAATTAGCCGTTTAGTGTCGGTCGGTGAATGGGAAGTTTTATTGGATTATTCTTTTGTTGAATTTGTGTTGTGTCGTGGGTTAATTTTGTTGTTAATTTATTTGGGATGACAAATAACAATAGTTTTATCAATAGATTTACGGTTAGAAATGTTTATGAGGCTTGAAATTTGTATCAACTTATCAAAAAGAACAAAGCTTATTCAGTTTCAACTATAAAAAACGGGTTTTTATGTAACATTTCCCATTAAAAAAAACGCTAGATAAAAAAACTTAACCCTAATGTCATGGCACACTCAACACTTTTGATACCACAAATTGGCTATGATCAGATCGCATTCAGCCAATTACAGTGTGCCAGTGCTAATTACCTATACCAAAAAGTCTCGTGCCTTATTAGGTATCATTTATTAGGTAAATGATTTGAGTACTGGTTTTGGTGTGTATGGTAATAGATGGTCCACGACACATTTCATAACGTTTCAATAATGGCCTGAAGTTTTGTTGATTCATTGTTTTATCGGAACACCAAGGTTACTTAGATAGAGTTGTAACGACACCGCCGGATGTAGGAACGAACGGTTTTCTTTTCAAAATTGGAATTGGAATGCTCGAAATTGTTTATTTGTGTTGGTAGATAGGTAGGTATGGCTTTTTGAAAATAGAAGAATGGTCCTACCTTTTCACCAATGTTTAAAAGTACCCAATGTTTGAGCTTAGTCTAATATTTCTGAGGGTACCTACTTACTCATAAATTCAATTACTTTGGAGGCTTTTGATTTTTCTTTTGAAACATCTTTTTACCTGTCACAAAAATCTTTGAAGATTCATTTTTACGGTTTAATTTTTAGAGGTAGAGAGTAGGTATCTACCTACCTAAGCAGTTTTCTTTTTTTTGCGGTTGAAAACACTTAAAGCCAATTTTACACGAAAGAAAAGTCTCTCACGATAATTATCCCTGTACAGTGTAACCCAGCCTTAAAACGTTATGACTGTTCCAAGTATTGTGTGTTCTACCCATTAGCAGACATTTTGAAACAAAGATGCGGTTTCGAAATAAATTGACGAAGCGACACCATTGGTTGGTGACGTCATTTTTCATGAGTTTGTAATGACAATATTCTCATGTCCATGTCATAAGTGTTAAATATTCTCAGATTAAAAAAAAAAACGAAAAAAATGAGATTATTACTTCATCGTATTTCGTGTTTTACTAGTTTACGATTATTATCATTCATAAACGGGAACAAACTAAAGTGTTATAGGCACCGGTCATATAAAATAAAGTAAAAAAAACAAACGTAAAATAAATTCCATGTCACCGCATTAAAGTATGATTCCTTCCTAAATATAGAACGGAAGCTTTTAAACGGAAACTTTTTAAATCTCAATCGTTTCCTCTTTCTTTTTTCAAAAAGACACACGCCATAATAGCGCAGCTGGGGACCATAGACATCTCACTAAAGAGGTTATAACGTAAAAAGTTAGTACAACAACAAATTGTTGAGAGGAAGCCACCGGCTAGACTATTGCAAATTGGTTTTTAAGTGTTCTGTCGCCACCCAGCATGGGAACGACTCAAGTGGCGCAGACGCCACGGATGACGATTTAAAAAAAATCATGAATCGTTTAGTCCGACGCACTTATGAAAGCAATAAATTTTCTCTAATGCGAAATTATTACGACTCAAGTTTTCGTCATATTTTTTTATTTAACGGACGTTTTTATGGGACGATGCATGTGAATTGGTCACTAACCCCAAAACGGTTTTCAGCATCTTAATTTACGTTGAACATAAGCGACAACGCTTATGTAATTCTAAAACGGAAATAGGAATGAACATCTTAATCACGCCGCCATTAAGACAATACGTGACTTTTTAAAAGCGTTCGATGTTCTTTTTACAAAACGGGCATGTCAAATAGAGCTGCCGTTTGCCGCGCCCTTTTAAATTTAGAACCACTTCAGTGACTAATCAGATTTGTAAAGTCGACTTTTTGGTTGGTTGAGTTATTTTTTTAAATTGAGCGGCTATCGACTGAGACTTTCGGCTTCTTTGTGGTGTGTTTGTATGAAATAGACAAACTGTGCCTGGGAAAATATTTAATTAGACAATAGCTTATTTGTGTTTGTTCTGTTAATGTTACTCTTGAAAGTCTGGGTGCGCGCAATTAGCACCTACGAGCTACTGGTTCCCGACCGAAGAGTCAGTTATATCTTTTTTACTGTTTTACGACAAGTCAATTTCGGGTTCAGGGAATAATTAGTTTTTAAGAAGCTTTGAGGATTGATGGTTTTCTTTTTTATTGTAAAACTCTACACCTGTGTCATACAAATGTAACATTTTAGACCTTATAAAGTGTTATTGGGTTTTTCCATCAGGAATTTCTCAGTCCCGACCCGGAGTCTGAATTATTTGTCCCCGGATGATGGCAATATTGATAATGCGAAATATCTGGCGGTTGGGTATTACTATAGATACTCGTCTGCAAAACCCTTTGAGAATTACAGGCGTACCTATTGTTATGTTATGTTATATTAAAGAGGTTTTACGTTACAAATCAGACACATACCATCCTATTACAAAACGCACTTATTAGAAAAAAAATAACTTTAGTTCTAGAGTCAACCTCTGAGCCAGTTTTTGAATTTCCTACTTTGCCGACATTTTGTATACCTACCCAAATGGTATACAAAAATGACAGCATGACACAAAGTTGTCAATTTTGTAAAATAAACTGTATTTTGATTTCTGTTGGGTTCTCATTTTAAAAACAGGCTCGATGGGTAACCATTCCTAAAGAAAACCTTGTTTTGTAATAAGGCCGATTCAGTTTTCTCGGTACTTCCGATAGCCTACTCAATATTTAATCTCCAGCGGCTATTAGAACACAGAAGGAGCAAGTGTCCTACCGCCTGATCAAGTAGCTAATGTCTAAGCGTCTAGACGTTACTGTAATTAAGATAATTATAAAGCCAGCCGCGCTCGAGTGGTACTCACAACCCTTTAGAGCATGTTAAGATATCTCGTAATCGGTCCTCTAAATCTCCATTGAGAGATTTTTAACTTGTGGTAGTGTTTTTAATGTGACGGGGCTTATTTATTGTTGTATGTTTGTATTTAACGGTGCTTCAGTCAGGCTTTAAGAATATGGTCTCCAACCAAATTGAACGTGATGCTGCAGTGTGGATCACTCCGTCTCTTAAAGAGGAAGTCTGATTTTATACAGTAGAAACAGCATCATTTTTGGGGTTGGCTTCCAGTCTAACCGGATGCAACTGAATACCAGTGTTTTACATGGAGTGACTGCCAACTTGAACTCCACAAACCAGTTGCTGCAGTAGAAACATTAGGTATAGGCTGATAATGAGAGTGCAAAATTCATAGTAATGAACGAACCACGAATGAACCATGTGAGCCAATGAAAGATGTAGGTAGGTATCTACCTACATCTTTGGAAAAGATAGCAATAGCTTTATAGATAAGTTTGATTAATATATTTTTTCTTTGTTCACAGAATCTCTAAGTCCTCAGTCGGAGCAGATGACAAACTCCAACCAAACAGCGCCAGACCCAAACATCAGGTTTGTTGAATTTGCATTTTACAACGAATTGTACCTACGAAATCAGTAATTGTACGCAGAATTTTAATAATGATCTTAATGAGTAAAAATGAAGCTCAACAACGGTTGACTGAAAATAACAGAAATGAAAAATTTGGGTATATTCAATAAGCAGTAGTAGCGTGGTAGGTATGGGCCCCGAGTTCCGAGTTATAAACTCTTTACTTTGTGTAAATAATTGTATCACCACTGCTCCCAAAACAGTCAAGGAAAAAAGATCGTGACGAAACCAGCAATTCCTAGTATCAAAATGTTTAAAGAAATGTCATCTATCAACCTGCACTGACCCTGCGTGGTAGGTACAGCCCACTCCCTCTCAAAGAAAGGAGGCCAGTGTCCTAGCAGTGGGAACTTTATAGGCTGTTTATGATGGGTATAATCAAAATATAGCCTAAGTTCTAATTCTAGAATTTATAAAAGTTTTTCTATTGCCTCCTTCTAATAGGAAAGTTTTTATAACTAATCGTTCTGCTGTCCTCTAGGAGATACCGCACAGCCTTCACAAGGGAGCAACTAGCAAGATTAGAGAAAGAATTCATGAAAGAGAACTACGTTTCAAGACCACGACGATGCGAGTTAGCTGCACAGCTGCAGCTACCGGAATCCACTATCAAGGTAAGAATCGATAGTAATTCTAATTCCGAATATCTCCATTTTCATTCTGCCATGACAGTTGACGGTTGATTTTGTTCGTAATTCAAATAGATGTAAAACTTAATGTAGAGATTGTAACTGCGATAATCGAAGTACTGTTCTATCTATTTTCTTAATAAATCATGTTTCTATTAAGTAGATTATTGCGGTTAATAGACTAACAGAAATAAAACAATGACACACTCCAGGTTCTGACTCAGTGACTCAACCAATTATACCCTAGCATTTTCTCTTGGAAATATTTGCGAAACAAAAGTAGGTAATTAAATTAAGCTTTCAGACCGCCCCCTCAATGTGACACATACAAAACGGGCATTATTTCAGAATCTCATTCGTACCACCCACGAGTTGTCCCGAATAAAACCGACCTCTGTTTAATAAGTGGCAACTGTTTTCGTAACATCACTATCAATGACAAGTGAACGTTACTTAGTAACGAGTAGCAGATCACATGAATCGTGATGACAGTTGTGTTTTTTTTGCTTAATGCCTTAAGCGATGTTTCCTTTGCCTTCAAAAGTTACTCGTAGGTATGTGTCATAGTGAAGGCTGTTATTATTCGTTCAGTAGTTACCGGAAATGTGATTGAATGATAATTAGCTAAGGAGGACAGATACCTACAATAAAAAAACTGGCATCGATGTAATATTTTTGAATAAAATTCATATGGAATGCCGAAACCCGAATCAATTGCTAACAATAGTGGAAACAACTGATTCGTTAACTAGAACTCATGACTACAGTGTATAATGCCTCAATAAACTTCAATTAGATCCTCTATGATTTCCATAGACGAACGCTCTATTACTCGCGCTAATTCGCGAGAATTTGTTTACAAATATGCGAAGAATCGGACGGTTTCTATTGAGAATTGATAAACGTTATGGCTGTGAAGAAATGGCGATACTGACCGTGATTAAAGGGCGTGATTAAAGTTATGAGTGGTATTTTGTTCAGAATTCATTTCATAAGGGGTTTTTTTTAATGACGTGTTCGCAGGGATTTGTAACTCTTACTCGGTGAACATTGCCAAAGAACGTTTAAATTCTATAATAAATTACACACAGTCTTCAAAGTTTGACAATCTGAAACATTAAATAAGGCTTTTAATGTTTAATGTTACCAGTTACGCGAGGTAAAACACACATCTTTCAACGCCAACTTATCTGCCAAATGACATTAACAATCCTAAAAAAACTAACAAAAATCTTCATTATAACAACAAAAAAGTTTCAATTATAAAAATTCCACTTTTAAAAACTACACGCCAAATTAAATTTAAATTCTTAAGTTCGGTCATAATGTCAATTATCACTTCCAATAAAAAAAAGAAAAACCGTAAAGCAGAAAAAAAAACATATGTTTTTTATGGCTTCATTCGAGTTTTACATTCATGCTAATTTGTCGATGGGCATTAAAAGAAGCCGACCGAGTTATTCGGTAGCTGTGTGATGCTAATGAACATTAATGCGGGGAACGGAACGTTGGGATTATAAAATGACCACATTAGTACAGGGTCCCACTGGTGGAGAAATTTTGGTTGAAGGTGTGATAAAATTTCAAATATGTGTGGTGTAATTTCATTTTGTGACACCTGCATTTAAGTCTACACTATAATGTAGGTACATCTTGCTTGACATTTTCTGATGTTTTCACTCATTTATTATATTCTTATATTTTTTTATAAATAATTTCGTTTAACCAGAAGACGTACAAACGGTCTGTATATTTTGCAGTCCTGTCATATTAGTAGTTACTAGTTTTTAGGGAAATTTTCAATTCGCACCGTAGACCGTAGAATAGATGTTCCTTATTTTACTGAAATGGCTGCAAGCATTTAAATAAAAGATTGTGCAAATGCGGAGCGATTAAAAAGCCCGCTCACCGCTGTCAACAAAGCCTCGACCTCGCCATCATTAGTGAGTGAGTGAATGAAAACACTTCATCGGTTGTCTATGGGCATCTGTTTTATGACGCGATAATACCAATTAAAAACTATTAAATTATACCTTTCGGCTACCATTTGATGAGTTATAAAGAACTGGATTTTTATTCGTATGTTTGTTTATTGTGATTAATTTTTATTGCAGTCGTAAATGCTGTGTAACGTGTCAATAAATGAATAGAGGTTTTGAATTTCCAGATTAGTGTTGCGCAATGAACGCTTAAGATTGTCGCTGGCGGCTTTGATTGATGTAGTTTGAAATAATGATCTCAGAAGTTCGACTTTGACCCGTACAAATTGCGTATTATTGCTCATTAAAAAAAAAAACAACCGCCAAAGTTTATCTGTCAACGTCACAATTTTTTTCCTTTGATTTTGTGACGAAAAAGGTTTTATATTTACATTTGAAGTTTGGTTTTCGCCTTTATATTTTAGCATTGACTCTTAGCCAAGCCATTAAGCCCCTTGTTTTATTATTTCTGCACAATAAAATGCAATAATCTTCTTGGAAGCGCTAAAGGAAAGTCGTTTTGTGCGAACATTCGCGCGGTTCCCGCCAATTAACACTTTGCGAACAAAGATGGCCGCCTTTTGGAGGGAAAGTCTTTGTGTACATACATTGTAAGGGCGGCTATTATGCTGTGTTTAATGATTTTAGAAGGATCGGGCTGAGGAGCAATGTAGGAAGGCTTTGTTGTCTGTTTGATGGAAGATTTTAGTAGTTCAAATGTTTGCTATTCTAAAATATTTTATAAATTTAGAGCTGAGGAAATCCTGTTTCTATTTTCCATGATGTTATTTAACATCAAAGTTTTCTTATCCTAAAGGAGGTGACTACCCCCTCTTAAAAACTGGACTGGTGCACATGAGACTTTCTTTGTATGCAAATTTCTTTAAAAATTGTCAATAAAATTATGCCAAAACGATTTTAGACGCACTTAACTATTTATGACTACTCAGTTACATGAAAACATGCAATTAATTAGCAAGGTATTGATAAAAAATTACGGTTCTAATAGTTTTTTGTGCTCTGAACATACAGATAAGCAAACCTGATGCGAGCTAAGAGTTGTGACCGAAAAGTTGCACCTTTTTTAATAAGACTTCTTTAACCATTACATTTTTTTAAGGAGACTGTGTTTTTATATTCCCTTTTTGAAATAATACAACATCGAACTTTTTGAAATATAACAAACGATCATTTAATTTCTTAGTTCATCACAATCTTAATATACAGTAACAGTAAATTTAATTACAGTTGAACTGATCGGATCGTATTATTAATGGAACAATCTAGCAAATTTCATTCGTTCCGTGCTCATTCTTCGCTTTCAAAACGCGTATTATACCACGTATTGCGATTGTGATAATAGCATTTTATTATCTCTATTAGCACTTGTATAATGATGTTCGGTTCCGATCACAGATTTCTATTTTATTTGCCAACGACGTCTGTAGCAACATAATTTGTGAATTTGCGGCAGGTTTTAAATTCACACTTTTTTTGTTACAAAGTGAACTTTGTAAGATATTTTAAGACGAGCTGAAAATTAAAAAAGCCGCCAAGTGCGAGTCGGACTTGCCCATGAACAGTTCCGTAGCAGCTAGTAACACGCGAATTATAATTATTATTTACTTAGGCACACAGATGTATTATTAGAAAATAATGGTTCACGGTTTATGCATAAGGTTTATGTTTATGAAATTAAATGTTTTATTTTAAATTTTATGTTTGAGTTGATTGAATGAAAGGTAAATTGCGGTTTACGATTTATGACGTATTAAAAAAAAAACTACTTACTAGATCTCGTTCAAACAAATTTTCGGTGAAAGTTTACATGGTAATGTACATCATATTTATTTTTTGTTTTATCATTATCTTATTTTAGAAGTTACACACATTTTACCACTTTGGAAGTGTCTCTCGCGCAAACTATTCAGTTTAGAAAAAAATTAAATGAGAAACCTCAATATCATTTTAGAAGACCTATCCATAGATACCCCACACGTATGCATTTGATGAAAAAAAAAATGAGTTTCGGTTCTAAGTATGGGTAACCCCCAAAATTTATTGTTTTTTTTTTCAATTTTTGTGTGAAAATCTTAATGCGGTTCACAGAATACATCTACTTACCAAGTTTCAACAGCATAGTTCTTGTAGTTTCGGAAAAAAGTGGCTGTGACATATGGACGGACAGACAGACATGACGAATCCATAAGGGTTCCATTTTCTGCCATTTGGCAACGGAACCCTAAAAAGGTGCTATGAAAATGTTCAATTTTATAAACGACACATAGTTACTTATAATGTACGAAAGACGTGGTAAACCATAACTATCTTCCAGTTATAATCTCTATATATCGATTTTTCCCTAGTTACTGACCCGTACCTGTTCTAAAACAACATTCAACTAAATATTTATTCTCTTTACCAACAGGTATGGTTCCAAAACCGAAGAATGAAGGACAAGAGACAACGCATAGCCGTCGCTTGGCCGTACGCAGCTGTCTACAGCGATCCAGCCTTCGCCGCATCAATCCTCCAAGCGGCGGCTTCGTCTGTAGGTCTACCTTACGGCTACCCCTCCCCCGCTCTAATGCCACCCTTTCACAACCCCCAGCTGCTACCCGCGGGGTACCCCTACCCTTACCCTACGTACCCCCGCTATCCTTACATCCCCCCTACGCCCCCCTCTCCCGTGAACGCTGAGGCGACGTCGCTAAGGCCTGCGTATTCAAACTTCAGCTTGAATGTTGATAAATAATTTTGGGGCTTAATTTTCCCGATGGGGTCTTGCGTTTAAGAAGTTTGCCAAATGGGTGGGTACCTATTATTATGCAATTATTGGGGGTGGTAAAAGTATGATTGTTTATAATTGGGGGACAAAAATCTATGTTGAGTTCAACCCCTACAATAATGTACCGTTCTAACTTGGGAGAGAATAAAAGAAGATTATTAATTACGTATGTATAATGGGGTCCATATCACAGTGGTGTTTGACCCCCAATGAGTACCAAATTGTAACCCATTTGGATGAGATAGAATTATTGTAAATATTTTTTATTAGTTAATTTATTGAATGCTGGTCATACCCGTGAGTGAACGATTCAGAATGAATGAAATGAATGTTTTGGGAATTTTATTTTTAATAAAAAGACGTAAAAATGTATTGTACAGTAATTTATAAGTTTTGGTGATTATTCATTCCATGTTAAATGCTCCAAATTAGTACATTTGTCTATGGTAAGGTTTACTTTAGAATAATCGTAATTGATTTTTAATAGACAATTTTCCGAACACTTATTTTAATATAGAATATTTTTGCGAATCAGTTATTTCTAAATTATCCGTCTAACGTTTTGTTTGTGAAAAAAATTATTATAGTTTTACTTTTTCTGTAGAAACGTGTATAAAGCCAAAGTATGTTTAACAGTAGTACATATTAGTGCAATATTGGAAATATAATGTCATTTTCAACAATGGAGGTACCAATCATCGACGTTCTTTGACAGTTATTTTATATTTGACAGCAGCAACCGAATAGCAACCGTATTGTGATAAGAATAAAGATCACTGTGAGGTCGACAGCGTTGTAAAATCAGACGTAAATTTACTGTCAAAGGAATGTCTCTTACAGATTTGCGACTAGTCGTAAGTACCTATGCATTGTAATAAAATCTTTTCCGTATGATATCGTCCAAATTTTGGATTGCAGTAAAAACAGCGAATCCTGTGAAACTCCAGCCATAAGGCCTACGAATTTTAGTCGCCAGTCTGTATGAAACCTTTTATTGTAAATGTTGTATAAAATATTAATGTTTATCTAAATAAGTGTTAGTGTTCATAGTAACATAAATAATTGTTTAATTAATTCATTTACTTAATATTAAATATCTTAGTTCTAAGGGACATTGTAAAAAGTACATTTTAAAATATAAAAGAAAAGAATAAATAAGAAAGTTATTATATAAATTTATTTTGTTGTTTTATTTTATCTTAATGTTCTATAATGTTCCCACTGCGGAACATTCCTCTCGGTGAGTGAGAGTGGGCCATAAAACACCACTCGGGCCAGTGCGGGTTGGTTGATGTCACAGGTTTTCGATTTTTTGGTTTATAGACATGCCGGACGGAAATCGTCGAGAAGGTTTTCTCACGATGATTTTCGTTTTGAAAACAGTGATGAAAATATTTACACAAAGTAAAGCGCTTGCCTGGATTCGAAACCACGACTACGAATACGATCAATTCGAATTTGATTTTGGTTAAAGATAATATTTATTCAGTAGATACCAGTCCCGATTCTTTTGTTCACCACCTAAACTAAAATAAGAGTATTGCCATCTCTTACTGACAGACCGCGAAAGAAAAAGACAAGTGACACTTTAGAACTGTCAAACTAAATTACATCTCGATTGCCTTTAATTTGACGTGATTTTAAGCATGATGAATTTATTTCGTCGTAGTTGCGGCGAAGAAAGTCTTGTTTAATTTTTAACGGCCCTTTTTTATTTCCGTCTCTTTCTTGTTTCATTAGAAGGAAAAAGATAGCAATAGCCTAAATTAAGTGTGTTGGTGCACAACAGAATTATCATCATTGTTTTCTATCCGAAAACAAGCCCTTAGAACGTTAGAAGAAATCGACGCAAAATTCGTAGGTCCGTATCTTGATGCGCTACGCGTTGTGCTACGGCGTAGCTAGCGCTACAATTATGCTACGATTGCGTAGCCAATGGAAATACTCGAGCTACAAAGCTGCAAAACATTTAAGTATGTAATTTTATTCAGTGAAATTATTTAGGATATGACTCTTTTTTAATTTTTCAAGTGTTTTTTACAATGTCAAGTCAAAGATACGAGTACCCCAAAAGCTAGGAAGTACAAATAAAGTTTTCTGTTGTTCTAATATTAGTTTGTAATAATTAAATTAAGTAATTACGCTAGAGTTTTACTAAATTAAATAGATAAGTTGGTTTTGTTTCTTTACCCCAGCTTTAACCGTCGATGTTAATATGCTACAAGCTTTTATTTAACTTGCAATGTATGTAAATATATTTGTTCGGGTGGAATCTTGCAACTCAATTTTGAAGCAGATATCTTTAACCGATTGAGCTGAAATTTTGCATGCATGTCTATATCGCGTGACAATGCAATATTATGATGACATGGAGCTGATCTGAGCTGGAGCTGGAAGGTGGATATAAGAACTCCGCAATAAAACGACGCAACCCCATCGAGTTTGAGCTCGTTTGATTCGTATTGACGAGTACTTTGATCCTATATGGTAACCAGGGCCTGATGCTGGAGCTGGAAGGTGGCCATAGATACATAACACTTTAAGTGCTCAAAACAACACGTGTGTGGGTTTTATGAATTATTACGAGCTATACAACGGAAAAACGCCGCTACGAGCTACGCTGTAGTAAATAATATATCATCATAAATACTAAAAAGTTAAAAATAAAATTTTAAGAAAAAAAAAAACTTTTTAAAAACAAGCTTATATTATTACTTGTTTATAAAACGGACTAAGAAGTTAGAAATAAAGAAGGTGTTACTTGCTAATAAATATTCTTTGTTTCTCCTGCCATCAATATGTAACACGCTTTTATTTAAATAATTGAGATTAAATAATTATAAACCTTTTAGTTCGTTTTATTAACAAGTAATAGTAAAAGCTTGTTTTTTAAAACGTTTGGTTTTTACCCGACAGCGCCAGAAGGAGGGTTATGTTTTTCGAGAGTATGTATGTATGTATGTGTGTATAATTGTTTGGCACGCTCTACAGCCTGAACGGCACGATGGATTTTAGCTTGAGAGGTGTCGTTAGATTCGTATTTACTGAGAGAGTGACACTGGGTATATAAAAAAAAAAATGGCGTATTTTTGGCGCCAAATTCAAACGTTTGGCACGCTCTGCGGCCTGAACGGCTCGATGGATTTTAGTTTGCGAGGTGTCGTTAGATTCGTAATTACTGTGAAAGTGATATCGTATTAAAAGAAGAAAAAAAAACGGTAATTCAAAAAACTAAAAACCCGACTGCTTTTCTGAGTATTCATGAAAAAACCCTAAAACAAGAAAGTCGTTGTACCCGATTGCACTTAACATAAGAATCGCCAGTTGCTAAGGCGATGCAGATAAATTGTAGCAGTCGGGACCTATTCTAGAAATGGAGGCTTAGTGAATTGAGAGCACATACCACAATTTATCTGCTTATAAGCATCGCCTTAGCAACTGGCGATTCTTAAGTGCAATCGGGTACAACGACTTTCTTGTTTTAGGGCTTATCCATGAATACTCAGAAAAGCAGGCGGGTTTTTTAGTTTTTTAAATTACCGTTTTTATTTCTTTTAGTTTTTTTACCTCTGCACGAAACTTTCATTATGAAAAAGCCACTCTCCAGGAACTTAGCCATTTGGACCGCGTAGGTATTGCACTTTTCTATGAAATAGCTGATTTTTTTTATATAACCGAGGAAATGTTTTTACGCTAGGGGGTCTAGAATGATATGCTGAATTCATGGGTACAGTTTGCGCACTGGTTAAAAATTTACTCTGTATGTTGTCAAATCAGTATATTTTTAATTGGCCTGCACTGTCCCACTACTGAGCAAAAACCTCCCTCAAATCCCTCCAGGTATCCTTTTCCAGGGTTACCTCGATCCAGCCCTTGCTGTACGCGTCGAGGTCGTCTCGCCACCTCTTCTTGGGCCGGCCTCGGCGGCGCCGTCCATCCTCAGGCACCCACTGTGTGGAGGCTATTACCCAGCGGTCACTGTGCATGCGGCTGACGTGACCCGCCCTGTCCCATTTTCCAGATCTATTTGATATTTAAAATTAACTTAGTTTAGGGGTTTCTTACGAATTTAGTAATATTATTAATACACTTAGGTGTCGAAGTATTCGTCCGCATCGTTGTCATCAGGAAACGTGCCCAGAAGGCTGGCAGCATTACCACGTTGAATGGCAATGCTAATTCTTTGGCCAAAGAATGACCTAGCTATCTGGGGGCCTAAAAACGGTACATTAAGCGATTCCTTTAAAAGCAATTCACTTCCGGAATTCCCCTATGATTCTGCTATTTGAAATGTTACTTTAATAAAGCAACTCATAATTTGGTGACCATTTTACGTATTTCCATACAAAACTGTCAAACAGATGAATTGCGTGCTGTCTACGCAGATAATGTTATGAATTGTCTATAAAAAGTTTGTGACCATTTTATGATTTTAAATATGATTCATAAAATTTTCCTATTATGATTCTGCCAAAGCGGCCTTTTTAGACGCCCTGGTCACGTGAAGTGTCGACCAGCCGGCGAGAAATTTCCTTAAAGAGGAGACTTGCACTCAGGCCCCATGATCCGAGAGTTTCGACCCCAAACGGCTCAAAACTGTAGTTATCCATAAGGCGGCAGTATTTACGGCTTATATTTCTTAGTTCAGCTCGAACTTAGCCGACTTTAATGCAGACATTACATTGACAATGCATCCCATAACATAACGTTTTATGTAAACTCCACCACCGTATCTTTTGCAACATCATCTGCCTAACTTTTTTCCAACTATGTTGGGGTCAGGTTCCGGTCTAACCGGAAGCAGCTGAGTATTTTACATGGTATTTCTATTTGACCTCCACAACCCAGTTACTGGTTATTACGATATCTTTTGGTAAGACTGATTGTCAGACATTCGGGCTTCAGTCAACCCGTAAAGACTGTCAAAGATCCACGAATGACGGCCGAGACCAACGGTTCTTTGGTGTGTAAAGATCGTCACTCATCCAATTACAAAGCGCGGCAAGCGTAGCTTAACCCAATCAATCGACCTGTGTGGCTGGTATTATTTAGCAACTAACCCACCACCATGATACCTATGGCAGCTAACCTTATATATCGTTCAATAACGAGCCACCCATCAGCTCTGTCGTACTATTACTTAATAAGACACGCGTTACCGACGACAGAGGGACGATCACCACACGAGGCAGAGCCGGATTCTGTAACTACTTTACTTTTTTTTTTGTGTGGGAAATCATCAAATAACTTCTCCCGCTCTGGGTGGAGCGGGAGGGCGTGTCAGACTTTTACTGACTAAAACCCACCCGTGTTCCCTCAGTTGCCTGTGTGCCAGGGGCCGCGGTATCTCTTTCGAATAACCCGCACCCCTGGCAGGCATCGGTCCTTGCGGACCCCATCAGTTGCTGCTGACATCTCTTTGAGGTAACTACTTTACTTCAAACCTCACTCAAGTGACCGCAAAAAATTGGAAAGCGAACTCATTTGTTTTTTTAAGTAAATCATCGTAGTATTACATGAAATCTTGACAGCATTCGAATTTTGAAGCAATGTGAAAATACTGGAAGGCTAGTTTTTTTTGTCTATGATTACCTACAGTCTGACTCTGGTATGCTCAATTAATTGACTTATGACGACGGAAAATCAAGCGAAAGACGAGTACCGAACCACACCGGCCACCAGTTGGAATCTCGCCTGTTTCAATATGTTAATAAAATATTTATTACTAGAAGAAGGGTACAGTAAATCTCCTTAAAAACAAATATGGTCTTCTGTCATGTGCATTTAGGTGGCAAAAGAGTGCTTTGGCACTCGTACTAAGATTACACTGTATCAGGAATGCCATCAAATATGGATGGAAAGTTGCCACATAATTGTTTAGGTGTCCATTTGAACAGTCAACACGACTGGTAGGTGAATAGTTAATAATGTAGTGCCACTGATAACCCAGTGCAGTAAGCCTCGCTTCTACCTCGATCACTAGCTTCTATCTTAGCACAAAGTTGTGCAACAATAGGGTATTTGACTCTATATGAAAAAAATCTATAAATGTATTATTGAGATAGCTTAGGCAAAAAGAAGTCGAAAAATGTTAGTTGTTTGTTCAAAAACAACTAAAATTATTTGGTTTTGAACACCATGAAATAGTAGCCGCCATGTCATTACGCCATACCGCTGTTTGAACTAATCAACTGAACAACTTTGTACGTTTATTATTTTCGTAACTTAAGTAATTTTATTATATTATTTATACTTTAGATACATTCAGGAACAGCAAAATAACGATAAGTAGAATAATAACGAATATTTTAAATGATATACAATTATCACACAAAATATCAGCGCATTTGCTTACACAGCAAACTGACGTTATGACGTCATATTCAGTCATCCGCATCGTCATACGCAGTCGACGCCATATTGCTCTGTGGGTACAGAGCAATATGGCGTCGACTGCGTCCAGCGTTTTCGTCATATTGCGCACGAAATATGAAAATGTAAAAAATTTAATGCATTTTTATGGCACTAATCAATTCAATAAAAATGTTGTTTTTTTTTAATGGTTTGGCATTTTAGAATCTAATTAAGACATTTTTTTAAATGGATGTAAAACTCTATTGACGGCTTCCTTAATGCACTGACTGATTACCATGCTATTTATTCCATCTGACAATTGAAAACCTTTGACATTTTTTTTCAGTATCTTTGTTGCGTTTTGACATTTTTATGTTATTGTGACATTTTTACTATTTACACCGTGACATTTTAGTCGTCTTACAACGGCAGCCCACTTCATGTATCCCATGACTACTAATCATTTATTAAAAAAAAAAATGAAAATATGCATATTATAAAATAAAATATCATTCACTAAGACGCATGACATAGTTTGAAACAACTTGTTATGGAGATGGAATTAATGATGGAATGTAATGGTAGTTAGGTAGATATCTTCTACCGTTTGATACGTAAACATTATTAACAAGGAGGGTGTCTCATAATTCTAAACCATTATTTATTTTTCTTTGTACCTATTATCTTAATTACTTAATGGTAACAATGTTTTAATCGCGCCTAGAGGTATTATATGACGGATACATTGAGTGAACCACCTTTGTAAGACGACTAAAATGTCACGGTGTATAATTTAAACAATTTGACATGAATTGTATTTTGTATTATCTTGTGGCTTCAAAATACTACTACTGGACTACTCCTATAATAGAACACCTATGTACTAAATACCCGTTTTTGTAAACCAATTAACGATTTGACTTGACAGCATCCACAGATTTTTCTCCCATAGTTAGTGACAACAGCAGACGAAGAACAAAATTTGTCCCATCCGTAATCCATCCCTGTATCGACTGCGATACGACTCAATGTGTGCATGTGTGGGTGTTAATTAAACGGTCGCACGTATCGGAGCCTTTAATGGGAGTGATGTATGGCTTACCTATGTTGTGTTGTGTATTGATTGGAGGTGTATGTTGTAGGGTAGGTAGATAGGGAAGGCTAGCTGTGAAGCTACTTATGAAGAAAACTCTTATATTCTGATCAGGGGGCCTAAAACGACATTAAGCGTTTCCTTTAAAGCATTTCCTCTAAAGGCAATTCACTTCATGAATTCCCCTATGTTTCTGCTATTTGTTTTGTAATCTGCAGGTGAGCATCAGGTTGTGTGTTGATTAAATTATGATTTCATTTAAATCTGTGTACTAATGAGGGTTTTCTGAAATGACGTTCACTAGGCGGCAGCACTGAGACATCAGGTCCGGGCAGTGTCAGCAAAGGTGTCAAAGCGCCTATGGACTGAATGGTGAACGAAAGAATGAAACGAATGACATCAAATATTTTAAGTTCATTGTCGAAGTCGAACTGGAAGACCTCTTGTCAAAGTGGCGCCAACTGGTGGCTGAATATTCATGAAAACCTCAAAATGATTATTACAACAATAAATGATACAATTTGGCAATACTTCCAACCTTTCTTAGGTTTTCTGCTGACAACGAGGCAGACGATTTTTTTTATAAACGTCGTAATGGCGGGACCAACTCTTGTAATTGAAAGAATCTACCACGTATATTTAGTAACCATTTTGGATTATTCCGAACCGTACCCGAAATCCTAACCCGGTCGCGGGTTAAGTTAGGAACTTGAAAAAAGTTATAAAATTTGTTCCGAACGTAACCCTCTTCCTAACCTGACCCAACGTATCGTTCCTATCATAACCCGAATTGCGATATAGATAGATTTTCAAATTATATAATAATATCCAAATAATAACTAATAATTTCCAAAGCCCCCTCATCCCCTCATCTTCAAATGGTTGCAATTTAATACTCGAAAATGTTGGTTTTTACCACAGTTAAAATGATTTCCGTTACCTCTTCACAAAACATTGACGATAAAGCGTTGAGTTTAGGAAGATTTTTCTTCTATTTAATAACGTAAATTCAATGATGTAAACATATTTTATATAAGCAGATATATTCAACTCAAACAGGCCGCAAAAAGAACTATCAAAATCTAATAAGTTGTCTCAGAAAAAAAAAACTATTATTTTCCCATATTAAGCTTCAACGCGTGGGTGTTATTAATTAATACTATAATATAACTACTACTATAATTACTGTTTTAGAAAATGTCGTAAATAACTTCGTGCCTCTACAGCTTGTTCTCTCTTCGCAAAAGAGAGTTGGATGATATGAGTTAATTGATCGATTCAGGATTCTTCATATAATTAAAACGATGAACTGATAAAAAAATGTATGTTTTTTTCGTTAGTTTTATTCATTTAAAACCGATGTCGCCGCCGGTCATATTACTGCGGACGTCATATTACTGCGGCCGTCATATATTACAGCGGCCGTCATATATTACTGCGGACGTCATATTACAGCAGCCGTCATATTACTGCGGCCGTCATAACATGCTGGACGTCATATCACTGCGGCCGTCGTAATACTGCAGCCGTCATAATACGGCGCCCGTCGTGTTAGTGCGACCGTCATATTACTGCGGCCGTCATATTAATGCAGTCGTTATAACATGCTGGCCGTCATATCACTGTGGCCGTCGTAATACTGCAGCCGTCATAATACAGCGGCAGGCATAATACGGCGGCCGTCATGTTACTGCAGGCGTCATAAGACGGCGGCCGTCATATCACAGCGGCCGTCATATTAATGCAGCCGTTATACTGATGCGGCCGTCATATTACTGCGGCAGTCATAATACGACGGCCATCATAATACGGCGGCCATCATAATAAATAAATAATAAAAATAAAGTTCATTTATTTCAGGCAAGTTTTTACACATACACCCATAGTATTCTATTAAATAACATTACATTTTAAATAGATATTAAATTAATAGATGTTAAATTAAATTATTATCATTTTTTTTCATTTATTCATTTTAGATCTTATTTTATTACATTTTTAAATATTTTTATAAAAGTAACTTAAAAAAAACATTTAAAAATATAAAAAATAGCGGCCCGCCGATAACGAGAGCAGAGTCCAAGCTACCGGTGGTTAGGTCTCCAGAGACAGGAATCTCCTCACGATGCGAGCCGTATCGAGGAGTACTGCCTTCTGAATCAGGCCTTTGATCCAACCGCCTAACGAGAGCCTCGAGAGATGTTGATCGAGGCTTTCGGCCACCAGTCCATTGGCTCATACGACAATCGGCACAATTACAGCCGAGTTCACATTCCACATGTCAACAACCTCGTATGCTAAGTCGAGATATTTAATTTGCTTTTCTTTCTCAGCTTTTACGAGGTTCCCGTCATGCGGAATGGTAACATCGACTATCATTGTGCTAACCGATCTATCACCACTATAACAGGCTTATTGGCTAAAATAGTCCTGTCAGTAATGATAGATCGGTCCCAGTACAACGTGACATGGTCATTTTCAAGAACTGGGTCGGGCACATACTTGTAATACGGTACCTCAGAATCCACAAGTTTATATTGCAAAGCAAGTTGCTGGTAAATAATCCTGGCTACTTGGTTATGTCTGTGCAAGTACTCGCCGTTAGCTAGTCGAGAACAACCAG
The DNA here is from genome assembly GCA_949091785.1 of Polymixis lichenea. Taxonomy (NCBI): domain Eukaryota; kingdom Metazoa; phylum Arthropoda; class Insecta; order Lepidoptera; family Noctuidae; genus Polymixis; species Polymixis lichenea. The sequence goes on along the minus strand of OX420958.1, from coordinate 8,711,805 downwards.
AGATAATATGTCTGATGGACTCACCCGGATGGTGACATGCCCGACACACGTCAACCATCCCGTCCTTCATAATGTCTCCGGTAGTTATTCGTCAGGATAACTTCATCCATAATTGCACAGACGAAACCTTCAGTTTCCCCGAAAAGGTCACCACGTGCCAGGATACGGACGCCAAGAAATCAACACCGGGCTCATGGAGAGCCCGATAGAAGCGCCCGTGAAGCTCCTTGTTTCGCCATATTTCCTTGCGGTCATCAATAGTTAGTATAACAGGTTTGCGCCAGTTCTCTTTAGCCATGGACAGTGGGGTGAGCCCCTTGTCCACTGCGATCACATCACGGTGCATACCCACTTCGGTTTAAAAAAAATATTCCCTGAGACTGCATACCTCGCGGTTGTGGAGGGTCTTCGCATTTAAAAACCCTCGACCCCCGCACTCCCGCGGGATGTACAGTCTCATCACCGATGATCGTGGGTGATGCATCCGGTTTGCAGTCAGCAGTGTACGGACCTGTCAATCCAGGGCGTCGAGTTCAGTCTGAGTCCATTTGAGTATACCGAAAGAGTACATCAAAACCGGCATGACCCAACCGTTGAAGGCTGTTTCCGCCTGAAAGAAGACTAATTAATACCTTCTTCAGGCGATCAAAGAAGCGCTCCCTCAACGATTGCTTCATGTCAGCAGCGTTGATGCCTAACGCTTCCGACATACCCAAATACTTATAGCTTTCGGATGAAGAGAAGTATCTGAGGTGTATGGAATCTGAGAGTTGAATTCCCTCGGATTCCATAATATCACCTCGCTTTACATGCATGACTGCACATTTTTCCACACCAAATTCCATCCTGATGGCGCTACTAAAAGTTGCAGTGACCTTCAGTAGTTCATCAGTTGCAATTTGTTGGGGTCAAAGAGTTTAAGGTCATCCATGTATAGGAGGTGAGATATAACCTCACCACCTCTCCTCAGCCGAAAGCCTAGACCTGAATCCTCCAGCAGTGTGTTTAGAGGATTCAGGGCTAAGCAAAACCAAAGTGGACTCTAGCTGTCGCCCTGAAATATTCCCTGTTTGATCCACACAGGCTCATAATTCCCTTGGATCTGTGGACATCCCGGATAGCGAAGGACTGTCCTCCATTGCCCACCCTCCAGTGCCCCATGCACGACTCAAGGAAGGTGCGTAGAGTTGCATTAATTTTATACAACTCCAGCACTTTCATGAGCCATGCTTGTGGTACCGAGTCGTAGGCCTTCTTATAATCTATCCAGCATGTCCAACCTGTGACTGCGTGGGATGACCCGCACCTCATTCGACAGTCGTTGGGCCGAGACGTTGACGGTTGGTTCTAGTACCTGGAACAGAGACAGCATCCTTTCGGGGTACGCAGTGAGGTTAGTTCCCCCCTCTGTAGACCCGTAATATAAATGCGCATGACGTTCTCGTTCATAGACTGAGTCCATCTCATGCGCTGCACACAACCACCGGCAGCGGGGACCCGGCTCGGGGCCGGATGGCCCCTAAGTCCCAAGCTCCTCGGTGGCCGGCCTCTCCCCTGCCAACGTACAGGTGTTGGCGACGTCGGCGGGGAAAAATATTCGTCGTTCGAGCTCAACGCAACTGCCATGGCCGGTGTCACAGCACTCTCGATGGGGCTGGGTTCCGGCGGCGGCGAGGCGGAGCTGAGCGACCACTCTGGGGGTGGTAGGCGTACATTTCGAGTTCGGCGTGTTTTTTATATTCCACATTTTTTCTTCATAGAAGGCTGAATTTGACAGCCGTCATTTTTGGGTATTCTGTATTTTCTTTTAGTTTTTTCATTTTGTTTATGTTTTTTATTGTAGAAGGCTTTGTTGTGATTTTTATACTATGTAGCTCACGGGAATTAATAAAAACGGAAAATAGGAGATATGAAAAAAAAAATACGTGGTTGTCGTATCAGTGCTGCCAAGATTTATTTTTATTTTCGTATATTCACTTAACTACTTATTCTAATACATTTTTAAATATTTTTATAAAATAACCTTACAAAAAACATTTAAAAATATAAAAAATTGTTGTCCGCCGATATCGGGAGCAGGGTCCAAGCTACCGGTGGTTAGGGCTCCAGAGACAGGAACCTCTGTCTGCTGCCTTGCGAGCTGCTGATCACGTCAACATTTCATGTTTTATTTTTCATTATTTTATTTTCATAGGAGGCCGGCTTTGACAGCCGTCATTATGGTTTTCGGTTTATTTCGTTTTTTAATTTTAAAACGTTTTTGTTTATCAATATATGTGTGGCTTTCTTCCAAAAGGTTTAATACTGTTTATTGTGCAGATATGAATTACAGAAATTAATAAATATGGATAAATACGGAAAATAAGAGATATGAAAAAAAATTACGTTGTTGACGTCATAACACGGCGGCCGTCACAATACTGCAGCCGTCATATTACAGCGGGCGTCATATTAGTGCGGCCGTCATAATACGGCTGCCGTCATATTACGGCGGCCGTCATAATACGGCGGCCGTCATATTACGGCGGCCGTCATAATACGGCTGCCGTCATATTACGGCGGCCGTCATAATACGGCGGCCGTCATATTACGGCGGCCGTCATATTACGGCGGCCGTCATAATACGGCGGCCATCATATTAGTGCGGCCGTCATATTACGGCGGCCGTTATATTAGTGCGGCCGTCATAATACGGCGGCCGTCATAATACGGCGGCCGTCATATTACGGCGGCCGTCATATTAGTGCGGCCGTCATATTACGGCGGCCGTCATAATACGGCTGCCGTCATAATACGGCGGCCGTCATATTACGGCGGCCGTCATAATACGGCGGCCGTCATATTACGGCGGCCGTCATATTACGGCGGCCGTCATATTACGGCGGCCGTCATATTAGTGCGGCCGTCATAATACGGCGGCCGTCATATTACGGCGGCCGTCATATTAGTGCGGCCGTCATAATACGGCGGCCGTCATAATACGGCGGCCGTCATAATACGGCGGCCGTCATATTAAAAAGGCTGACTAGGCTGGCTTTTTGAGGTATTTTTATAATCAATTAATAACAAGCACCCCACGCTTTTTAATAGAATTAAATTATTTTCTGCTTTTTAGTTTGGTTTTTAAAGCGTGTTTTTTTAGTTTTTTTAACCTATTATTTATTTTCTATTTTTTAGTTTTGCTAACTACATTAGCGTGTATTTTTCCATTTTTTTTTAAATGATTGAATTCTCATAGGTCCTCGATAAGTCTACAAAGTTTAAATGAAATGTGACCGTTTAGAGTGGGTCAAAATAGCATCCAAAGGAGTCGGTTACATACAAACAAACATACAAACATACAAGTGAAGCTAATATAAAGCGTGTAAAAAGGGAAGAGCTCACTGGGCATCAAAGAATTCGTCCGCATCGCTGTCAGTGGGAAAATTATTCCGTACCAACCTGCAGAGCGGCTCATCCCACTGTCTCTGGGAAGGTGGGTTCACGGGCTGAACCGTATTCGGCCAAGCCACCTTCCAGGCGTTCAGTGCATCGGTCAAACACGGCACTTCAGAGTCAACCTGAGACAGGGCTAAGATTTTTGTGGTTAACTTTTCGGTGCTGTGGACCGAGGACAGGAACGCCGGTAAGCTTACACTAGAAATTTTGCAGACGCCGAGCCCACCAAAACGGATGGGTAGTGTGGCTTGCAGCCACGAGCGGTCGTTGGACGACCGCTCGTGGCTGCAAGCCACATTTAAAAAAATAAATAAAATAAAAAACAACCGACTTCCGAAAAAACACTACAAAGTGAAAAATAACTTTAATCTCAGAAGTCGGTGACTTTGGATATGTATTTAAATTTTTTGTCACCGCCTTCCGAAATTAAAGTTATTTTTCACTTTGAAGTGTTTTTTGGAAGTCGGTTGTTTTTTTTTATTTTTTTTTTTTATTTTTCACTTTTTAGAGGTTCACATGTGCTTTCCCCTTCACAGCGTACCGGCGTGATGTAATGTTATGAACTGGTGTAAACAATTGACAGACATGAGATTTCAGCAATTCCAGTCCATTTGCTATTATTTATTGAGGAGTTCCGTTGCCTATCTCTAAAGTTCTTCATCAGATCTTCACCAATTTGAAATGGAACCACTCCGAGAAAGTACTCTTCCAAAAACTACCCAAATCGCTTCAAGTGTGCCAATAAAATTTGAAGAGTTCTCTATTATTTGAAGAGTTCTTTATTTCTCCAGGATCCCATCATCAGATCCTGACTTGATGATCATGGGACCACCTGGTAGTAGTAAGTATACCCATTCAAACAAAAAAAAACATTATCCAAATCGGTCCAGCCATCTTCGAGTAATCGGGGAACATACATAAAAAAAAAGGTTCCGACGAATTGAGAACCTCCTCCTTTTGGAAGTCGGTTAAAAATGGATGTTAAAGTGCTTTGAATAATTTGATCGATTTTTTCTAAAAGGCGTGGTTGCTTTCTTATAGGGGAAGAGCGGAGAAAATATATGAAATTTGGACCGAAACAGCAGTATCTGATAAGGGTGAAAGCCGAATGTAAATTAATTTTAGCAAGTCTATCTGAAATATCGTTGAAATGTTTAATTTTGTCGTCAATGAAAGGTGAAAAACTGTCTTCTAGAATTGGGAAACCTAGGAGGTGCAGTGAACTTTTTTCCAAAACTTTGATATCTGAGGCGATTGAATTAAATTTGTGTATAGTCGGTTCTCTGTCGGTATTGTCACTAAGGTAAATTTCGCATTTCAACAGTAGCCTGGCCGCTCCCCTGATGTCACCGTCACTTATCTTGGATTCTACGTATGAGCATACCGCCTCTTCGTGAAGGGTTATTGAAAACCGGTAATTTAGGATCTAAAATAAGGGGAAGGTGAGTAGTTGCTCCCAGGCGCTATAAGAATTCTTTTGGGCCGCAAGGCGGAGACATCGCGCCAAACTTAGAGCAACAGATCGCCTTGTGCCCTGGGGAACTCTATTTAAGACAGGGGTAGATTTTTTTTAAATTTGAAAGTGTTTTCGAAAGGGTTTGGTCAGAATTAATTGAAATTGTGGCTGGGGGGCACAAGGGTACACTATGAGGTTTGTGAACCTTGCCATAGTGTATCCATAGGCCCCGTTCACCTTTGAAGAAGCGTGGCTGGGAGCAATGGGGACGTCTCACCCGAACATCGAGCGATGTGGTAGGTTGACTGGCACTAGTTTCCGCGTCGGGACAGGCAGCAGGATAAATATTGTTGTTATTATTTCATAATTATAATATATTTTTTTATAGTAGCAAATGCATGTGGGTTCTCGAAAACAAAAGAGCAAAGAATGAAAAAAGAAAAGGCGTTTATTTGTCATACACACAGTGTCAATATACTTTATTCATTGCTTCATAGATCTTTATAAAAATAGTTTGCACGCCAACAAAAACAATGCAATGGTTATTGTTAGACTATCAAATTGGAATGGATTGCCATTCCAAGTGTGTTACGCATTTAGGAAGCCAGGCTAGGATAAAAATGAATAAAAATGAATAAAAATAACGAAAAAAAAACATGTATTTTTTTATCAATTCTTATAACCCCCCTTAAAGAGGATGCGTCAAGGTAGAAAAAATGGGAAATATTTTTTTTTACGTTTGTTTTGTCTGCATCTGGTTGTGTGTTGACTAAATTATGATTTGATTTACCAAATGACGTTCACTAGGTAGCAGCACTGAGACGTCAGGCCCGGGCACCTGTGAAAAGTGTCAAAGCGCCTACGGACTGAATGGTGAACGAACGCATGAAACGAATGACATCAAATATTTTAAGTTCATTATCGAAGTCGAAGTGGAAGACCTGTTGTCAAAGTAGCGCTAACTGGTGTCTTGAATATTCATGAAAACCGTCATAAATGATACAACGTGGCATTACTTCCAACCTTTCTTAGGTTTTCTGCTGACAACGATGCAGATGATTTTTTAATAAACGTCATAATGGCGGGATCAACTCTTGTAATTGAAAGAATCTACCTGAAAAATTTGTACCTCACATAAAAACAATTACCTAATACCTCACATAAATGTTAAACATGTTCTCCCATACATCGATAAACGTCACAGTTGTCGATTTTCTAACTGCAATTTTAAGTTTGTAAAACTAAACTGAACTACAAATTAAAGACGCGTTTGCAAATCTGACAAAAATACTAAATACTATAATTATAGTTATACCTATTTGGTTTTTTTTTTTTTTTTTTTCTGGGTGGGAAATCATCAAATAACTTCTCCCGCTCTGGGTGGAGCGGGAGGGCGTGTCAGACTTTTACTGACTAAAACCCACCCGTGTTCCCTCAGTTGCCTGTGTGCCAGGGGCGGCGGTATCTCTTTCGAACAACCCGCACCCCCGGCAGGCATCGGCCCTTGCGGGCCCCTCTGTTGCTGCTGACATCTCTTTGAGGCGCGCGTGGAACACAACGCGCCGTCGACCCGGGCCTGGTCCTTACCGGACAGCGAGCTACCCATTACTCGCCGTCCGCAAGCCCGTGCCTACGGTGGCCGGGAATCAGCCTGGGATTCCCGACGCCCAGGGCGTCTCCTGCGAAGGCCACGGCTGTGAGGGCGCATGTACTGCATCTCCCTCACGTGCGCCGCCTCCCTCTTTGCGAGCATAACTGCTTCGCTGAAGGAGGCGACTGCCAGCCATGCCCTCTCGCTCCGTACCATGGCCTGGACCAGGGTCGGACGCGAGAGATCGCCGCCGCCGATCACCTCCACGAGGACACGGCGGTGCTCCGCCCAAGCCGGGCAGACCTCCACCGTATGCTCCACCGTGTCCTCTGGGCGATCTTCGCAATGGAAACACCCGGGCGTTTCCTCCCGCCCTATCCGAAACAGGAACCTCCCGAAACAGCCATGTCCGGTGAGGACCTGTGTCAGGCGGAAGGTGAGGACGCCATGCCGCCTCTCAAACCACTCCTCAAAGAGGGGACTTACCGCCGCAATCGTGGCGTGCCCAATACCTATTTGGTTTAGTTTAATTTTGCCGTAAAAAGCACCGAAAAACTGCTGGAGTAATCTATCTTTGGCAATTGCCAAAGATAGATTACTCCCTCATCTATGTTGGTTTTTACCATTGTAAAAAATGGTTTCCGTTACCTCTTCACACTACATTGACGATAAAGCGTTGAGTTTAGGAATATCTTTCTTCTATTTAATAACATAAATTAAATTATTTTAAAATATTTTTTTAAAGCAGATATGTTTAACTCAAAAAGGTCGCAAAAACTACTATCAAAATGTAATAAATAGTCTCAGAAAAAAATTACAATCGAATCTATTATTTTCCCATATTAAGCTTCAACGAAAAAAAAAAAAAAAAAAAAAAAAAAAAAAAAAAAAAAAAAAAAAAAAAAACGCGTGAATGTTACTGAATTGAGTTAGGGTTATTTTACTGGTCGTTGTCTTGATTTATTGCACAAAAACTTGTCAGAGTCTGAGCTCGGCCGCCGCCGCACCGTCGAGAGTGGACAATGTGTCGCTTGTAAGCAGCAGCTCGTGATGAAAAAGATCGCTGTACTTATACAAAATACTTGACATAATAAACTTGATACTTCACGCATTTTATACAGACTACGGACAACCATGGTTCTTCCCTTATATTCACAATTTCTTATACTTTTGCCGGAAGTATTATTATTTTGTCTTAGATTTGATGGAATGACCTGAAGGTGTAATTTGAAGACTGCTACTGAAACTAGTAGACGAGCAGAGTTAGGTGTGCCAAGTTTGGACTCGTTTTGTTAGTTACATTGAGATCTTACCTCCGGACTTGATGGAGTGACCTGAAGGTGTATATGACTGCTACTGGACCTAATAGACGAGTTAAGCTAGGTGTGCCGAGTTTGGGCTCGTTTTTTTAGTTGCGTTGAGATCTTACGTCCGGACGATGTAAAATCTGAAGGTGTACTTTGTTGACTGCTACCGGATCTAATAAAGCTACCTGATAAGATTATAACTAATACTAATGTCACTACTACTATAAATTTTGTTTTAGAAAATATCGTAAGAAACTTTGTGCCTCTACAGCTCGTGCTCTCTTCGCAGAAGAGAGTTGGAGGAGTCAATTGGTCGATTCAGGAAAACGAAGAATTGATAAAAAATGTATGTTTTTTTTCGTTAGACTTTATTACTGCGGCCGTCATATTACTGCAGCCGTCTTATTACTGACGCCGTCATATTAGTGCCTGTAGAATTAACGCAGAAGAGAAGAACTGACTCCTTCCAGAATTGATCAATCCAGGATTAAAAAGAAATATGGAACTACGGGAACATTCTTCAGATTGTCATAATAATATAAATAATAAGAATAGATAAAAAAATCTATGTTTTTTTCGTTTCTTTTATTCATTTTTATCATTTAATAGCTCCAAGCCCGGCTTCCCAAATGCGTAACACATTTGGAATGGCAATTCGTTCCAATAGTATTCCAGATAATATTACAAATATATATATAATATTCCAAAGTCCATTGCATTGTTTTTGTTGGCGAGCAAACTATTTTCTATACATTTATGAAGCAAATAATGTTGTATAAGTATTTGGCACAGTGTGTATGACAAATAAACGCCTTTTCATTCTTCTTTCTTTGCTCTTTTGTTTTCGAGAACCCACTTGCATTTTATACCACAACAAATTTATTATAATTATGAAATACTAAATAAAACAAAATAACATATGCTTATGTATTTAATTATTTGTTTTATACAGCTTTTTTTTTTTTAAGGAACAGGTGATGGTTGACAGACAGTAATATAACATAAAACAAGTTAAGTTAGTACATCACAATTTTGGTTAAGCGTTGATCCCCAAACTAAGCAGGGCTTGTTTCTTGGGGGACAGAGTGCGAATGAGCGGAGAATAGTGTGTCGACTTAGAGGGCTAGTTCAGTTAAGCCTATGTTATGTTGTATGTGTGCGTGTGTGTTAGGGTGTGTATGTGTGTGTGTGTATAAGTGAGAGACTGTGAGGGAGAAGTGAGTTGTTTGCTGGCACTTTATCTCGTCGGCAAATGTTAAAAAAAGGATTCGGTTTCAGAATATGATAGCTTCAGAAGCCATTTCTTTAGACCAGTTTTTAGGCGTGTGGTAAACAGGTGTTTGATGTCCAGAGCTTTGCAGACCTTGTTAAATGTGTGTAGGTGAGAGTAAGCAGGGCTCCGTCTGGCCAAAAGGCACTTTGCTGGCGGAGTAGGGATTCTGAACACTCGCTTTGTCAGAAGTTCTCTATAGTCAGCTCTTTTGGGGAGGGACTTGTGAGTGCGGACGATAGCGGTTAGTATAAACAGCTTGTCGCGCTTGTCGCGCAAATCGTAAATACATAGGTACTTTGGCAAGTACTTGCTTACCAACCAATCAGTGTACAATGAAATTAAATAAATGGTTTAATTATCTATTTTTATGAACACAAAACGTTACAAACTTTTTGAAAAAACAATCAACGTAAGCATAAAAGTAATACATGGCTAAAAATTTAATAAAGTAAGCTCAAGTAGCTTACTTTATTAAATTTTTAGCCATTATTTAATTTTTAGTTATTATTTTTAATTTTTAGTTATTATTTTTGCTTGATACTTGATCAAGCCGTGTCAGTTTACTCATAAATTGCGCCGCTTCGGGCAAATCGCTGTGTGTGAGCCGTGCACGTATTAAACGCGTTAATTCGTAAATGCGTCCTTAAAGATTGTCGGACTCTTTCATTTACAATAAGGAAACTTTGCTTTTTGCCAAATTTCATGCTTCTAGGTCCACGGGAAGTAACCTGTAGGTTTTGATTTACTTGCGAGTAGCAAAATTAACGATACAAATGATTTTTTTAAATTATTGCTTTAACTTAGAAGCTTGATTTTTTAGAGCTTCATAGGACCGTAGATCTTCGTATTTGATAGATATTAAATTCAACATGGGACCACCACGAGTTCCTGAGAAAGTGTCTTGACAAAAGGTAAAAACGAAATCGTCTGTCTGTCCGTCTGGATAGACGGACGGTCCCGTTTCTTCCTTTTAAGTTGCGGATTCCTAAAAACAGTTTAAATCGCTCTAATCAAGAAAAAGCCCCATTCCATTCCATCAACGTCCAAAAAACAAAATAATCCCGGCAGAAAATGACAGAAACATATAAAAATAACGTAATTGTGAGAAGAACTCCCGCCAATAATAGTTCGATAACAAATATGGCGGCCGTACATCGAGGCACTGATAACTGAGCAATAAATGATGTTCGTATTACTGAGAAGTAGGAGTACGAGAGTAGGGTGGCTGGGTGATGTGAATCACGCGGGACTTTCCCTAAAACGGATGACGCATGAGTACCTACGGGAATTATCTGAAAAAGAACTGGAGTCACCAACATAGTTTTCTTTTTTTGGTTGGGAAATCATCAAATAACTTCTCCCGCTCTGGGTGGAGCGGGAGGGCGTGTCAGACTTTTACTGACTAAAACCCACCCGTGTTCCCTCAGTTGCCTGTATGCCAGGGGCCGCGGTATCTCTTTCGAACAACCCGCACCCCTGGCAGGCATCGGCCCTTGCGGGCCCCATCTGTTGCTGCTGACATCTCTTTGAGGCGCGCGTGGAACACAACGCGCCGTCGACCCGGGCGTGGTCCTTACCGGACAGCGAGTTACCCATTACTCGCCGTCCGCCAGACCGTGCCTACGGTGGCTGGGAATCAGCTTGGGATTCCCGACGCCCAGGGCGTCTCCTGCGAAGGCCGTGAGGGCGCATGTACTACATCTGCCTCACATGCGCCGCGAGCATGACTGCTTCGCTGAAGGAGGCGACTGCTAGCCATGCACTCTCGCTCCGTACTATGGCCTGGACCAGGGTTGGACGCGAGAGATCGCCGCCACCGATCACCTGCACGAGGTCACGGCGGTGCTCCGCCCAAGCCGGGCAGACCTCCACCGTATGCTCCACCGTGTCCTCAGGGCGATCTTCGCAATGGAAACACCCGGGCGTTTCCTCCCGCCCTATCCGAAACAGGAACCTCCCGAAACAGCCATGTCCGGTGAGGACCTGTGTCAGGCGGAAGGTGAGGACGCCATGCCGCCTCTCAAGCCACTCATCAAAGAGGGGACTTACCGCCGCAATCGTGGCGTGCCCAATAATAAATAAGATTAGGTTAAGTTTTGTGTGATTCAGGTTAGTTTATTTAGTTTAAGAGTAAGTGATCATTTGTACGATGGGATTGACATTGTCACATACGTGTACATAAATCCCAAAAAAAAAGCTTGATAAGTAAGCAAGCTGAAGTGGCAGTGGGTTGGGAATGTTGCCGAAGATATGATGGCCCGCGGAGCAGACGAATTCTGGAGTAGACACCGCGTATCGACAGCTAGATGGAGCGATGGCCTTAAAAAGGTGGCTGGGACGGATTGAATGCAGACGCTGGAGGATAGGGTGTTGTGGCGTAGCCTTGGAGAAGCCCATGTCCAGCAGTGGACTGCGATAGGCTGAGTTGATGAGTGCCCACCAACAAACACAACATTTTTGGTAAATGACGGAATCCACAGAAAAAAAAAATGGAACGCTTTATTAAATAAAACCTTTTGGCTGCAATAATACATAATCAGAACGTGTGTCATTTAGGGAATATTGAATATAAGTACTTAATTCACTTTATCGAGGTACGTACACACGGCTAGACATCAAGTTATACATTTCCAGTTTACGCTGATCTCGCACTGTACGGAAATCCTATACAATGCGAGATCAGCTTATACTGGAAATTTATAGCTTGATGTGTAGCCGTGGTGTGTACCTAATTTACTTAACTTCTATAATAATTATCAGATAATTTTAGTTCAGGTAATCTTTATTCTCGTTACAGTAAGGTTGATGTTAGGTTGCCGCTGTCAGAGGTAGAATAACCGTTAAGGACAGTAATTTTAAAATTTGAACACATGCAAATATGTACCTACCTACCTATAATTATGGTGCTTTCTTCTTAAGTTCAAAAATGTCTCAGTTTTCCCTGTACATTCACAGTCCCTCTACAAATCCATGTTGCCTACGCACAGTTATCATTTCAATCTGACTGCTGCTATATTACTGATGCCTATCATCCGCGTATTATTACACGGACTCAGTTATATATCGCTATGTGTGCGCACTTACTATTCATTGCTGTTCGGCTCATCTAGTTGATTATTTTTATTCTTTGTTTTCTTATTTATTATAGCTTGGATGGAGATTGTCGAGTACTTTTTATAGGTTATTTTTTTTTGTTATTGAGATCGGAATTGATAGTAAAATTAGGACTTGTCTAACGTTTAAGTTAGTTCTGGATTTGCTGTCAACAAACGTTGCTTTTTCGATTTGTGTGTCATTAGCATTACGAGTAACTTCATATAGGTGCGTCCAGGCAGTTTAAGGCATTGGATCATTCCGATCCAGTGCCCTCTTCTAGCGATGCCTTAAGCCGAGATTTGTAACCCACAGGGGGTGCCATTAGTGTGTAGTCGCTTAGCTTTAAGTTTATTAGGCCTTGGCTGAAGGCGTTAATTTATAAAGGTAACCTCGATCCGGTTAAGTAGACAACAACCAATGTGACGCGTCCTTGAAATTTCAATCGCAATTCTCTTCCAATTTTTGAATCGCTGCCTAAGTAGTGATTTCACACCCGATGACACTGACAGTTCTTGAACGCGGTTTAGATATGTTGAACACGTTTAGTGGTGGTGAAATTCGCCTTAAGGAGTTTCACCCCAAAAATGAATAGGCAAATCAAATCAAAGTATTTATTTGCATAATACAGGTAGGTATAAAGAGATGTTACAAATAAATATAAAGTACACTGTATCATTACCTAATAAGATGTGCAAATATTTACATTATCGATAATTTAATTATTTAATTATTAAAATAACATTACAAAATTATTATATTATATACAAAAAAAATCAGAACAAGTACTACAAATATCAAAGGATTAAAAACACAAATTGTCAAATGAATTAAAATTCATGCCATTAAAATAAAATTACAATAAATGTCAAATAAAATTATTACTGCATGTCACACCATTTTTATTGTTATATTATTCAATGTCAATTTTCTCTTACTATAAGATAAGATAAGTCTTTATTTGCTTTAAACATGGTATAAAGGTATTACAGTCTGGTTTTTATGTAATGTCCACATGTTTAGATATACACAAATTGTATCAATTGCATGTAAAATAATTTATAGAGACAGAATGTAAAGGTCGTCAAACGATGTCGCAGATTAATTGATACTGTAGGTATCTATCTATATTTTTATCCTGTAAGTACTCCTTGACTCCTTGTTGCATTTCAACTGTAGATAGCATATGCTAGGTTAGGTGTGGCTGAATGGCAACGCACCTGCGATGCTTCTGTTTTAGGTATTTACAGGTGTCAATAGACGGCACAGACCTCTTCATCATCAGGTGAATCGCATGCTTGTTTGCCTTGTATTTAAAGTTCAAAGAACAGAGACAAAAAGTGGACACTTCCTTACGACAAGCATTTTTTTCGGAATATTTGGTCCGAGTTTCGGAACATCACTTAAGTACATTTAATCATTATTATTAATACAGTAAACCAATTGAATTCATTTTCCTTTTTAACCGACTTCAAAAACAAGGAGAACGTATGTGTGTAAATGTATTTAAAGTTCAAAGAACAGAGACAAAAAGTGGACACTTCCTTACGACAAACATTTTTTTCGGAATATTTGTTCCGAGTTTCGGAACATCACTTAAGTACATACATTTAATAATAATGTTTTTAATACAGTAAACTAATTGAATTCATTTTCCTTTTTAAACGACTTCAAAAACAAGGAGAACGTTCCAAAAAATCCGGTAGTTACGTTTTCTATTGTTATTAATTCAGTTTTATTTTTTGAATATAATAAAAATCGTGCATACTGTTTTTTAAAAACAGAAACAAGAAATGAATTCGATAGTTGTTTTACTTTATCAATTTTAGTTGTACTTAAGTAATGTTCCGACACTCGGAACAAATATTCGGAGATTTTTTTTTGTCGTAACGAAGTCTCAACTTGTTGTCTCTGTTTTTTGAATTTTAGGTACAAGAGCTCATCCTATTCCGATCACTGATTATAATCCATACTAAATCCTATTATTCTACTTCTTACTAATAATATATATGTGGAAGTTTGGATGTTTGGTTGTTTGTTACTCAATCACGCCAAAATGGCTCAACGGATTTAGATGTAGCACACACATAATATACTTCTTATCCCGGTAGAACGTTCCCGTGGGATAACTCCCGGCCTAAACGCGGGCGAAGTCGCGAGCAAAACACAGAGCTAGTGCGATAATATAAGCGAAAATAACTCTTTCGCGTCTTTCATTTTCGTTATTAAGTTCCCGTGTGATAATTTTCGATCTCTCAGGCGTAGCCGCGGCAAAGGCTAGTAACAATATAACCTAGTTCAATAGTCATTATTATGAGACCCAAAACACATAAAAAAAAAGATATTATCTATGGTTACCTAAACCAGCATGGCCCACTCTATTACCAAAAAAACTAGGTCTATGGTTAAGTCAACATGGCCCACTATAAGAACGAGCAATGAGACTGTAAACTACAGTGGGCCGCAATAATGGTGTTTCAGCAGCAGCTAATGGAATATAAACTTCATGAAGCCAACTCTATTATTTAGCGCCTGATGGAGATACGACGTGAAAAATTGCCTCGGAACCGACGCCCGCCATTATGTACGGCTATTGGGTTAGGAATGCGCAGAGGTAACAAGGAGGTATAATGGGGAGATTTGAATTGAGAACAGGAAAAAAAGAATGAAAAGTTACATAATCAAAAAGTATAAATGTACAGACGCCAGCACATCAAGCTACCCCAATCTGTCAAATTTCTTTGATAGGTTTTCAACTTTAACAGGTGAGCATAAGGTTCATTTTTAATTGGGAAAATTTGACAGTTTGTGTAAATAATGTTAAAGTTTGTATTGTTTAGATGTTTGTTACTCAATCACGCGAAAATGGCAGAACGCATTTCGATGTCATTTGGCACAGAGATAGATTAAAATCTGGATTAACCCACAGATACTTTTTATCCCGTTGGTAGGTACGTTCCCGTGGTATAATATTGACATCCACACGGGGAAGCCGCTGGTAAAAAATAGTTTAAAAAAATCTTACATGTTCTATAAAATAAAATAGAAGAAAGAATTGCAACAACTTTAGGTACTTACGTTAAAAAAATTAATTAAGACGGTAAAATCCAGCTCTCGTTTAGTAATTATAAGTTAAACAATAGCTATGTTTATTCAAGTCCACGTGCACCTCGACTAGATAATGTATTTCTCGCTAAATGTAGATATAAAAAAACTGTTTTTGTCAATCGTTTGAACATGACAGACAATGATGTTTAAAATATTTATTTACTTTATTTTTTTATTCTCCCACTGAAACGCCATACAGCAATTACATCAAAGGCAAAGGAGCAAAAAAATATTTTAAATTCTGCTTTCCATCCATCCTGTGTGTGCAAGGTGGACACCAAATGAGTGTGGCGATGGATCACGCACGCTCACGCGGCGTCAATGCACTTCTCCATAGTTCCATAACTCCTTTCCATCCGTATTGCGCAATATGACAGAATGTTGTTTTGAAAATGGCAGAATTATAAGAATTAATTTTATTCCCATTTTATTTTTTTTGTATATTATAACTAGAGATCGGATGCATATTCACCTAAAGTTGAGAGGTTGGCTAAAATGGAATGCGCTTTCGTACCGATTTTTTTTTAAATTTAGTGAAAAAAATATGTTTTTACGAACACACACCACCCCTACTCTTACAAACTTACACCCTAGGTACATAGGTATAGGTACCAAATTTCCATCGGGGTTAATTTTTTAATAAATATGCGTCTGAATAGTTATGCAATCCTAATCATTTAGAAGTCGCTTCCATACTATTCAACTGACTAGTTATGCATTCCCGGTGTTGCTGGCATCCCAGGATTTTTGTACAAAAAAAATATTTTAAGAAGCCGCTTCCATATTTTCATAACTAAAAATTAACTTTAGGTAAATATGCATCCGATTATCCGATCCCTAATTATAACTATAAAATAGAGCATACAGAATTACAGAGTATTATTAACAAACTGAATAATTAATCACAAAATGGAAAATCAGTGTGACCTATAACAAATGAACACTACACACACTCAAAAAAAAAAAATCTAAATTTAAAACAAAACCTCACTAATTTAGTCACGCTTACAATAAACATGTCCATACAAATAGTAGCAACCTATTATTAGGACTAAGTTTTGTCGTCAGCACTGCGGGGGTCGCTCAACGGTCGATCAGTGCCCGGTAGCTAGGAATTAGTGACGCTACTGTATTGTGTGATGGTTTAGGAGTATGCGCTAAGGTTTCCGCTCGAAATTCAAATTTTCTTACGGCGGGTTCACATTAGGTCGGACCGGCAGTTTTACCGGAATGACAAAGGTGTCGGAAGCAAATTGGCATAAGTATTTCAATAAAATCATTTAAAAAACTTAGGTTTTAATTATTAAAATTCTGTAAATATTTGCTACTGTCGCGAATCGAATCACATTTTAATCAACTTACAACCTAGCAGTGACCTGCAAATTACAAAAAAAAGTAAGATTTTTTTTCACGGCTTTCGGTAGCAGTTACACGGTACGTTTATAGGTATTATACGTAATTAATAAAAAAAGTGTACATAAATATGTAATTTGTAGATCAAATATTTTAAGATAGTTACAAATAAAAAGTTTATTAGCATTTTGTTTATTTAATTTTATCCTCCTGTGCCAACCCTGCCAGAATAGGTATTTTTGCACGCACTTTAGAAGCACACTCTCTGTCCATTTTTACTCTGTGGTAACACTGTTATTTTTATTCTGTGGCTCAACTGACTAATGGTTCTTCGTCGCCCCCGTGGTTCTTAACCAGTAGCAGATGATTCGTTTCGCTAACCATTGTTTAAACACAAACATTATTGAAAGACGTGATGTAGAAGAAGTGACGTCATTGGTCTTTTTTTCTGCTTTAGAATCGAACTTTGTAGGTATAAAAATCAAAATATTTAATTACACATAAACTTACTTACCTTACGTCAGAAGCTAGGTGCACAGTTCCAATTGGTCGTTTCCTATGGAGAAGACCCGGCAAGAAACTCGACATTTACTCTTTTAAAAATACAATTAAGGCTTTTACAATGTTTTCAAATTACAGTGATAGTAGATATGGGAGGACAGTGCAGGCCTAAAAATCAGGTAGGTACCTACTTATTAAGGCTTACATTTTCACAGTTCAACAACATACATTGCGTTATTTATGTTGTTGAGCAGACAATTTTTTTCAGCATATGAAGCAATGGATTAGCAATAATGGTTCAGATTTCGATGGAAAATTGCGGTGGTAAGAGGAATGATAATTCTTTAAATACATATCTACGTGTTATCTCTCTGAAACTGTTCACCGCTACACTGGAGGATGTTTTCAAGGTTCTAGACTGGAAAGGGGCTGGCATCAACATCAATGGCGAGTACATCACTCACCTTCGATTTGCCGATGATATAGTTGTCATGGCTGAGACCATGGAGGACCTCAGTGCAATGCTCGATGACCTCAGTAGCGCTTCCGAAAGAGTGGGTCTTAAAATTAACATGGACAAGAAAAATGCCCATGTAGCATCCACTCTCATGACGAAAGGAGGCACTACACGCGAAGTTGTGGACGAGTAGGTACGTTTACCTAGAACAAACTGTCCAGTTGAGCCAGTTCGGTTTCCGCAGGGGGCGCTCTACGGTGGACGCCATCATGCGCGTGCGAGCCCTCACGACGGGGGATGCTGTGGCCCGGGGTGGGGTCGTCTTGGCGGTGTCTCTGGACATCGCCAATGCCTTCAACACGCTGCCCTGGAGTTGCATAAGGGAGGCACTCCGGTACCACCGGATGCCGACCTACCTCTGTCGTGTGGGCGAGGCCTATTTGACGGACAGGGCCGTCATCTACCCCGGTCACCTAGGAGAGTGGAACCGGCGAGAGATGTCGTGTGGTGTCCCACAGGGATCGGTCCTGGGGCCGCATCTGTGGGACATCGGATACGACTGGGTGCTGCGCGCCGACCTCCCTAGCGGCGTCAGCGTAGTTTGCTACGCTGACGACACGCTGGTCCTGGCGCAAGGGAGGTCGTACCAGGCGGCGGCCGACTTAGCGACACACGGAGTTGCGACAATCGTCGATAGGATCCGGCAACTGGGACTCGAGGTGGCCTTGCACAAGTCCGAGGCCATGTGGTTTCATGGTCTTCGGAATGCGCCACTGACGGGTTCCCAGATAACGGTGGGAGGGGTTCACATCGGCGTCGAGTCGACGATGAAGTACCTAGGACTCGTCCTCGACAGCCGGTGGAACTTCGCGGAACACTTCCGACGTTTGGCTCCCAGACTGGAGCGGGCCGGGGCTGCCTTGAAGCGGCTCCTGCCCAATCTAGGGGGGCCAAACGCCTCCTGCCGGAGGCTCTACGCGGGGGTCGTGCGGGCCATGGCCCTATACGGGGCGCCGGTGTGGGCGCCTACATTGAGGCGCCAACCAGCACGCCGGTTGAAGGCGGCCCATAGGGTCATGGCCATCCGGATGATCCGGGGATACCGCACGATCTCCGGTGAGGCGGCGGGCCTCCTTGCCGGATTACCGCCATGGGATCTGGAGGCAAACGTCCTCGCGCTCACTTGGGAGTGGCGCGAGGAGGCCAAACGCCGGGGCGTAACTCCGCTGCCGCGGGAAATCGCGGCACGGCGGACAGAGCTCCGGCAGGATCTCATGGCGACGTGGAAAGTACGATTGTCGCAACCCAGTGCTGGGCACGCCGCGATTGCGGCGGTAAGTCCCCTCTTTGAGGAGTGGCTTGAGAGGCGGCATGGCGTCCTCACCTTCCGCCTGACACAGGTCCTCACCGGACATGGCTGTTTCGGGAGGTTCCTGTTTCGGATAGGGCGGGAGGAAACGCCCGGGTGTTTCCATTGCGAAGATCGCCCGGAGGACACGGTGGAGCATACGGTGGAGGTCTGCCCAGCTTGGGCGGAGCAACGCCGTGTCCTCGTGGAGGTGATCGGCGGCGGCGATCTCTCGCGTCCGACCCTGGTCCAGGCCATGGTACGGAGCGAGAGGGCATGGCTGGCAGTCGCCTCCTTCAGCGAAGCAGTTATGCTCACAAAGAGGGAGGCGGCGCACGTGAGGGAGATGCAGTACATGCGCCCTCACAGCCGTGGCCTTCGCAGGAGACGCCCTGGGCGTCGGGAATCCCAGGCTGATTCCCGGCCACCGTAGGCACGGGCTTGCGGACGGCGAGTAATGGGTAGCTCGCTGTCCGGTAAGGACCAAGCCCGGGTCGACGGCGCGTTGTGTTCCACGCGCGCCTCAAAGAGATGTCAGCAGCAACAGAGGGGCCCGCAAGGGCCGATGCCTGCCGGGGGTGCGGGTTGTTCGAAAGAGATACCGCCGCCCCTGGCACACAGGCAACTGAGGGAACACGGGTGGGTTTTAGTCAGTAAAAGTCTGACACGCCCTCCCGCTCCACCCAGAGCGGGAGAAGTTATTTGATGATTTCCCACCCAGAAAAAAAAAAAAAAAACTGTCCAGTTAGGTAGGTCCAACTTCGAGAAAGAGGTCAATTGTCGAATCCAACTCGGCTGGGCAGCGTTCGGGAGGCTTCGCAATATCTTCTCGTCCCAAATACCGCAATATCTCAAGACGAAAGTTTTTGACCAGAGTTTGTAGCCAGTGATGACCTACGGTACAGAAACGTGCTCGCTCACAATGGGCCTTATCAGAAAGCTAAAAGTCATCCAAAGGGGAGGGCTATGCTTGGAGTTTCCCTACGTGATCGAATCAGGAATGAAGAGATCCGCAGGAGAACCAATGCAACCGACATTGCCCTAAGAATTGCTAAACTTAATTGGCAGTGGGCAGGGCACATTGCTCGAAGAACAGATGGTCGATGGAACCGAAAGGTTCTGGAGTGGCGACCGCGTACCGGAAGACGTAGAGTGGGA
This sequence comes from Polymixis lichenea, assembly GCA_949091785.1. NCBI lineage: Eukaryota > Metazoa > Arthropoda > Insecta > Lepidoptera > Noctuidae > Polymixis > Polymixis lichenea. Next base: position 8,691,722 of record OX420958.1, on the reverse strand, counting down.
AGGCCTCCCACAAGGTGGACCGATAACCTTGTTAAGGCCGTGGGAATCCGCTGGATGAGGGAAGCGCGAGACCGGTCGAAGTGGAGGAGCTTGGGGGAGACCTATGTCCAGCAGTGGACGTCTTTCGGCTGAAATGATGATACGTGTTACGGTCGCGAATCATATTTTGTTCAACGTATAGCCTGCAAATTTCATAGAAACGTAAGAAAATTTTAAATTCGCTGGCTACCCCGGCGCTTCCCACTTAAGCAAATTGATTTTGAACTGAAATAGTCCGATGAGAATATTTTCTTGATTCATACCTTTTAGAGTATTTATTTATTTTTCGGTAGTCGGATTTTAGCTTCTGAACTTACTATTTTACATGGAGCAGCTGCCTATCTGACCTTCACAACTCACTTGCTGGGTAACACGATAACCCTTTGAATTCAGTATTAATTGAAATACAAAAAAAAAAAACTAAAATGAATGCCAACTCTAATCGTAACAACTCTGTGCAAAAAAGAAAAACTCGTATAATTGTTCTAATATTGCAATTTCATTCCGCTTCCAAATTCAAACCCGTATGTCGTTTCTCACTTCAGCACCGAAGAGCCGTAAGCACCATCTATTAGTATTGAACTTACGACTATTTTAACATAAACAACATGGGCGCTTCAGACCTTTCGAATGACTCAGTAATAAAGAACGCGCCACTTACAATTTGTTTTGGCCAATCACAGGCTGCGGACTTTTTTTGAAACAGCCAATGGCGGGACGTAGATAAAAGCCCGTTTCGCTCCAGCAAACCGTGCTGAAAGTCCCTGAGCATTTTCCCGTATAAACTAGAGGAAAAGTGAACACGGGATTTCGGACCGTATTGCATTGTATAATCAGCCATCATGGAAGCCGAAGCGATTCATGAATGTATTTTGTAGTCGGAAAAGCTTAGCTCGCTTGCTTTTCCCCTGTAAGTTGGAAAGGGATGGAGGTAGAGGGAAAAGCGCGTGGGAGGGAGAGGTAAATAGGTGGTGGTTAGGATGTTTCACGTATGGGCGTTGGTGGAGTAATTTTCCCGCTTTTATTCGACGTGCAGCGGCGGCGGTAGGAGCGATACAGTGTAACCGTTTAAGGTTCGCGTTTCATTATTTTAAAATGAGATTAAATTAAACTCTATAAAATTCTACGATGTCTGTGACTAAGTACCAAAATGCCCCTACCTGACAAAAACCCAAAAATAATATTTAATTTTAAAAAGCGGCCAACATGCACTTCACCGGTTTTTTTTTTTCAAATTGACTCACCTGTAAAGGACCACCATACGATATTTAACACTACATAATAAATATGTTTCTTGTATGGGACCCCATTAAATTTTTAACTTTATTTATTTTTTATTATAGCGGCCATAGTAGCACAGACTCTGTGAAAATTTAAAGTGTCTACCTATTACGATTAAAATATACAGACAGACGGACAGGGGAGCCTTAGTAATAGGGTCTGACCCTTTGGGTAAAAAACCCTAAAAAACATTTTCACAGAAAATATTAATTTACAAATAATTATATTACAACCGATCCGAGTATCCGGGTATAATCAATCGATCTGTGCGGATCAATTGATTTGGTTACGTCCGTAGATGGGTGACCATCTTTACATATCAAGACCCCTCCGTGCCTCGGAAAGCACGTTAAGGTCCAGCGCCCACTGGCGGCACGGCAAGGAAAAGGATTTTTAAGCCACGAATAGAAATAAAACTTACTAGTATAATAGTAAAATTGAAATTTAAACGGCAACGTTGCTGCGGTATCCTTAGGCATGCCGCGACGTCCTTAGGCATCATCATTTCAATTTGAATTTTATTGTCTTACATTTAAGTTATATTCCTATTCGTCGTATAAAAATCCCTTGCCGTGCCGTGCCGTTAGTGGGCGCAGGCCCTAAGCCGTTCGTCCCGGCTGTCATTCGTAGATCTTTGGCAGTCGTTATTAGATACGGGTCGTCAGAAGCCCAAAAGTCTGACAACCAGTCTTAGGTATAATACCAAGTAACTGAATTGTGGAGATCAGTTAGGCAATCGCTTCTTGTAAAATTCTGGTATTCAGCTATAATCGGTTATGTTGGAAGCCGACTCCGATTTAGTTGGGATAAGGCTAGGAGGACGATGATGTCTTACCAGAGGCGTAGGTAACTAGGGTAGGCCAGGCAGGACTCGAGCCCTAGGCGCCTATCGAAGGGGGGCGCGAAACGTCGCCAATTATTGAATTAAAAAAAAAAGACTAAAAGACGGAACTCCTCAATAAATGATAGCAAATGGACTGGAATTGCAGAAATCTCATGCCTGTCTATTGTTTACACCACTTCGTAACATAACATCACGCCGGGACGCTGTGAAGGGGTAAGCACATGTGAACCACTAAAAAGTGAAAAATAAAACCTTAAAAAAAAAACCGACTTCCAAAAAAAGACTAAAAAGTGAAAAACAACTTTAATTTCGGAAGGCGGTGACTTTGGATGTGTATTTTAATTTTTTGTCACCGCCTTCCGAAATTAAAGTTGTTTTACACTTTTTAGTCTTTTTTTGGAAGTCGGTTGTTTTTTTTTTAAGTTTTTATTTTTCATTTTTTAGTGGTTCACATGTGCTTACCCCTTCACAGCATCCCGGCGTGATGTTATGTTATGAAATGGTGTAAACAATAGACAGGCATGAGATTTCTGCAATTCCAGTCCATTTGCTATCATTTATTGAGGAGTTCCGTTGCCTATCTCCGAAGTTCTTCATAAGATCTTCACCAAATTGAAATAAGACCACTCCGAGAAAGTACTCTTCCAAAAACTATCCAAATCGCTTCAAGTGTGACTATAAAATTTTAAGAGTTCTCTCTATTTCTCCAGGATCCCATCATCAGATCCTGACTTAATGATCATGGGACCACCTGGTAGTAGTAAGTATACCCTTTCAAACAAAAAAAAAAAATCCAAATCGGTTTAGCCCTCTTCGAGTAATCGGGGAACATACATAAAAAAAATTAAAAAAAGGTTCCGACGAATTGAGAACCTCCTCCTTTTGGAAGTCGGTTAAAAAAAATCCTTCAATAAACCATTTCATACTGTCTTATCTAAGAAATCAGAAGAGCTACTTGAATTTATTGTGTAGAATAAGGATGAAAGTGTATTTCCAAATCTGCCTATTTCTGTTCAAATTCTATCTACTTAAAATTGCAGCATTGCAAGTTCTGAGTGATTTAAAAAAAATTAAAAGCTTCGTTACTGAAGGCTATAATTTGGTCAATAAAGGTTATGCGACCTAGCTTTGTGTAATGTAGACCGAGAAGCTAATTTGCGAAGGGGAGCGCAAATGTTATGCGTGCCCTAGGCGCCATTTTCTATAGGTACGCCCCTGTGTCTTCCTAATACTTCATTATTTCATACAGATGGGCTGACTATGACTTTCGCCGACTAGCCGACTAGTCGGCTGCAAAATGGCCGACTAGTCGGCCAGCTGATGATTGCTTTCGGTTGAGTTCGGGTGACATCGGTAATGTTCGTGACTACGCTGTCGGCTCGTAGGTGCACGGCACCTAGGCGGAATTGTCGGGAGTTGTTTACAGCCGGCGTTTCTTCCTATCCTAATTTCTATCCTATTCTAGATTGCACCGAAAGTAAACTATAAAACTGTTTTCTATAATAAAAATAATAACAGAAAAGATTTCAATTCCATTTCAATCTCCGTCTTTTAAATTTTTAAGCATAATAATACTAGTAAAAAATGGGCCGATTAGCCGGCAGTTTTATCCGACTAGTCGCCGACTAATCGCCGACTACAAATATGGCCGACTAGTTGGCTTTCCCGACTAATCGGCGACTAGTCGGTACATCACTATTATGTCACTGCCTACAGTATTCTTAGCGCATGGGCTCTTCCAAAACCCGTCTTTCAAAAGTTTTAGACAATTTCATATCATTGGTGTGATAGCAAAACAATTTAAATAGCTCTATAAAATATGCTTAAGGTGAACCTAGTCCACATTTTTCCCATACAAACTTCGGGAGTGTATTACTCCACTGTTCGACAATGTACATCAAAAATTAAGCATGGTATGGTTTTAAAGAAAAATAAAAAGCCATTAAAAAGTTAGGAGCCAACAAAAATTCGTTTTTCTTGCTAATTTAACTTAACTCTAGTGCCTGTTGTACTATAAATGATCCTGCATCTCACTCAATAATGCTTTGCGTGTAGACTAGCTTCTAACTGCTCATTACTGATACTACCTCTGTCGGACATGATGCCTGGTGAGACAGCGTGCTTTTTAGCCAGGCCCATCACTACACGAGCCCGCGACTAGGTTCCCCTTAATGCTTATTATACATTTTTAAGTGGTTCTAAATAATAATATGCAAAAAATACGACGCTCTAAAAATTTAAGTTATAATAATAAAACTACAATTTATTCGCTCTTTAGCAAATAAAACTGTTAATTTATTTCAATTATAATGTTGATGTAGCGCCAAGTAATAAACTAACACGTTCTGAATAATATTAATAATGTAGGAAAAAGCGATATTATTTTGTACCGATAACATTACATCACGCCTGTAATCTTCGATGGGTTTGGCAGGGGTGTACCTACCTTACTTATAGTAAACCCTCATTTCGCTATGTATAAGTTTAAGTAAATGCCAAACACCACTGTACAGTTCGTTTTATAAACCCAAATACTGATTTGACAGGTGTATTGTTAGACTTTAAAATGTCAGATTTGTCTCTGGGATTAAAAAAAGGACCAAAACCGGAACTATTTTGAAGGATATTGCAAATCCATTGCTTCATACTAAGTTCGAAACATAAACGTAATTGAACGCAGACGCCAGCATATCAAGCTACCCCAATCTATCAATTTTTTTTTGATAGTTTTTCAACTTTATTGAAATGAAATTAAATTAAATGTTTATATATGTAAGTAGATCTTAAAAGACACTTTTACACGTCAATATTTTAAAAACTAGATGGCACCGGCATTTCCTAGCTGACTGTTCCTTGAGAAGAAAAGCCGAAACAAACTCTGAGGTCATGGTCTCTTTTAAAGTCCAAACATTATAATAATTGAATTTTTATGTGAGTCTAACAATGCGGGGCAATGTCTGGAAGGGCCTTTTGAAGAAAGAGCCATTGCAGCTTTGAGCTGACCTGTCCCAACAGACGGCATGTATGTATCAGTCACCCTGTATCTCAACCCTCAACCTCAACCAACCTCAACCAGCTCAACCCCCCTACAAACGATTATGGTTCAGATTTTATTCGGATTATTTAACAGTTTGTGATAGCTTCATGTGCTGGCGTCTGTAAATAATTAATGTTGTTGAACTGTTAAAATGAAAGCCAGTTCTATTGTTAGTGTGTTGCATGATTTTAGTCCTCCCTGCCCGTCTACCAACCTGGAAGCAGGATATTCAGATCCTTTACATCCCTTCTATTCATCTATACCTAACATAGATTTTAAAGTGGGTAATCGATTTTTTTTTCGACTTACCTCTTTCATATTTTGGTTGAATGCGCGTAGGTATATATATATAAATATAAAAAGATGTATTCCTCAACTTTAATTCATGCACCTACAACTATTTGTCTCTTCACCACCTAAACGTTGACTGGTAGAAAAAGGCTAGGGCATTAAGTCGGGGTTCTGTAGATTTGTTTGCTTTAGGGTGTGTCCAGGGGGCCTACTCCCTAAGCGAAATCCGTAGTATCGGCCGTCGTTATGAGCGCTTCGCTCTCTGTCTAACTTACGGTATGTCCGTAAGTGAGACGGAGAACGAACCGCCCGTAACGATGGCCGATACTACGGATTTCGCTTAGGGAGTAGGCCCCCAGACCTGACGAATGCGCCGTTCGCGAGTCGCTTGCTAGCTGCGCGCGTGCATTTCATGTTCGTACCAAACGTAGGCTGTAACCGTGCGAGCAACACGTGCGCAGTTTGCAAGCGGCTCGCGAGCGACGCATTCGCCAAGTCTGGACGCACCCTTATAGTATTAAATAAATTTATAAACATTTTCGCTAAACGTAGATAAAGGTAAACTGTATTGCTGCGTACATAAATTGTTTTTTTCACTTAGCTTGACATAAACGACCCGGACCGGATCTTAAAAGTTAAAATGAATTTCTAGTCTGGTTTCATTCAAATCTACAACGCCAGTTCTCATGCTGTCTGCCAAATACAAATTCAGGTTGTTAGCCTTCACACCAAATTCTCTGTCAAAAATGGTAATTTTTCGCAATTTATTTCTCCCTTCCCAAGTTACATCCCCTTTCTGTTTAGACTTAACCGGTGTATAATAAAACAGTCGCTCCCACCGCCATGCGCCAGTTCACCGACAATGATAACAGTTTATTCAGCGTCTGTATCCGAACGCTTTTGTGACGTACATTTTGGCGCGAAATCGAGGCAAAATGGTCGGCTATTTGTTTGGCTAAATGACAGATTTTAAAGGGAATTTTGAATGTTGAATTCGCCGACGGGCGGAATGTTTGCAAGAAAATGGCATGGACCAAAATATTTTAGATTTTCCTCGCTATAATGTTATGCTGTGAGCTTCTTAGGTTCGCAATGGCTTCAGAAAATGTGCCTTCAAAGACAATTGCTTACCTAGTTCTTCAACCACAAGTAATTCATCAAAATACTTCCTATGAAGGCAACATTTAACTGCCGGACCATGACAATCAAAAATATAACTTATTATGTAAACGAAAACACAGGAAATAATATGTAGGATCATGAAGTCATCATCTATCTACCTACCTAGCCATTTCCTAACTATTTTTAGGTCGGCTTCCAGTCAAACCGGCTGTAGCCGAATACTTACTAGTATTTTACATAGAGCGACTGGCTTTATCTGATCTCCACAACCCAACTGTTGGGTAACATGATACCTCTAGGTAGAACTGCTTGTGAGACTTTTGGGTTTCTAAATTCCCCTATCGACTTTCAAAGATCTACGATTGAGAGCCAGGACCAACGACTTAACGTGCTTTCCGGGTATCGGGAAATGAATCATAAATATTTGTGTTTATTTTGCTGCTCATTCATGCAGTACTAATTTTATATTACACGATAGCCATCCTTGTATGACGACTTGTGTTGCCCCACAAGAAATTATACACAAAACCGAAGTCACCTTCCGAATCACGAAAAAGTTGTCACACTAAACGCTTAATTACGAGCTCATAGAACCAACAACTTTTACAACGCATCGGAAAGAAATTGTAACAATTTCACCCGAAAACAATATTTCTTTCAACACTTTTACAGTCTCTGGCATAATAGATTATAAACAATGCCGTATAAAGGCCGCCGAAAAAAACAAAAAAGGCGGGAAACATTTTGACATTTCGTGAAGCAAAGTTTATGGTTGCGTTCACAATTAATGGTTTATAATTCTTGAAAAAAGGTTGGTGTACAATAAATACAATAATAGGCCGTTCCCCGCTGAGTAATGCTTGTTTATTTTGCTACCAGTAGCAAATGATTAGTTTCGGTCGCCATTCTAATGTGTAAATAATCTTGTCTGTTTTCTATTGAGCGGTTTATTGCGCACAGCAGTGACGAATTACTTTAGTTCCGCACGAAGAAATGTAAAATGGAGAAGTTTTACACAAAATAAGGGTTGTTTTTACAAAATTCCACATAGAAGTCGCAATGGTGTAACGTTTTTTATTTGACGGGTTTTTGCTACCATTTCTTTACTTTCAAGAAAAGTATTTTTTACGCGTAGTTACGGATAGATGAAAAATTTCAAAAAATATTTAGCATGAAGTTCTAACCTTACCTATTGACAAGTTATTGTATAAGTAGTTAACTTTGCGTGGGATATCTTAAATGCGTGACGTTAAAGGTGGATACCTAAGTTAAGGATGCCTCAAACCATAGTGTTTAAATCCAGAAGTAATCCCATATCTTCCCGTGGGTGTGGCAGTTCTCTATGCATTTTACCACCATACTGCGATCGCCAGTCCGCCAGCCAAGCGTGGCGATTAAGGCAAACCCCCAATTATGATAATGATGATGACGTAAATCGAGAGTAGTCTTAATTAAATTCAGCATCGGTAGATCAGTGGGAAACCTTCTGATAGTTCAGCTTATAAAAATTATCTCCAGTGAAGTTATATCATAAGTGATCAACTATTTAGAAAGCTTATTGAGACTTGTTTAAACATAATTATCTTTGCTTGCATATGAGCAGTGCAGAGCAGTGGTGGCCAAGTGGGATCGGCTCCGCTGGACAAGACGTAGGGGGTGGGTTCAAACCGAAGCAGACGGTTTACTTTGCTTACAAAACTTTGTAGGAAAACATCGTGAGGATATCGGCATGTCCTAGAACTAAAAATTCGAAGAGATGCAACCCACACTGGGCCCGCGTGGTAGATTACAGCCCACTCCCTCTCACAGAGAGGAGGCCTGTGTGATGTGTCCCAGCAGTGGGAACGTTATAGGCTGATTATGTTTTATTAATTTTAAGTTTAAGAAGTTTTATTGTTATGATATATGTTATCGTAAAGTATTTATAAAATTGCTAGTTAACCTGTAGTGTGTGTAAGTCCAACACTATTACCGTAGTACTTGAGATATATTAAACATAAATGCTGTTGGTGTCTATGATAAATAAATAAATAATGCTGAAGAACGATAAAGATTACTCCAAAATAGTAATGTAACACGTCATTACACCCCAAACATTGCTTAAAACAAAACACACGCGCCAAACCCTAAATCCATGTCACCAAGACGTATAAAAAAACGGCGGGCAATAGTTTCCAAATAAAACATATATTAAGGGACACCTCTAGGGAACAATGCTACATTTTGCCGGGAAAAAATAGTGCAGATAGCCGGATGATTGGCCCGGTATATCCGTGATACCCTGCCCGGGCTGTTTACGACCCTGCCGGATTAAAAAGTAAACGGGTAAAGGTGTTATGGCCCGGGCGGGATATTATTGTAGGTAAGGGGAGGGTCGTGTTATTCGCTCGCCTTTTTTTTTCTTTAATTTTGTGTGATAGGTGCTACGAAATAGTGGTGGTTCGTTTTAGGCTGTTGCTAGTCGATGACAATGCGTTTTTTATACTGTTTTAACCGTCAGTACATTATTTGGAAATCAGGGTGCATAGAAGCGTTAAATCTCTCCTTATTTTGGGCATCATGACGGACTATCGACGGGAAAAGGAACAAAATGATATACTACTCTAACTAACCAAACTCAACATAGAAAAAAAAGGCGCAGATGATGTGGAAGACACATTCAGTCTTCCACATCATCTGCGCCTTTTTTTTCTATGTTGAGTTTGGTTTCCAGTCTGCAGCTGAATACCAGAATTTAACAGGGACCTATATATAATCAGGGTCTAGTAGCTTTAAATTTATTTGCCACACCACGCTCAAAACTTCATTAATCAAAACCAAACAAATTACATCAAAATATTTATCACTTTAATCCATAACAGAGGCGCCCCAAATCATAAATAAAAACAATAATCCCTCGCTGATATCAACTAATATAATAACAAGATTTAATTCATTTATTATAAAAATTTTCGTTACACACTCCCTCCGGTCCCGCGACGCTCATGAAAATAAAATCATGGAGCGCTACCCGCGCGAATTGAATTCAAAATTGGAATCAAAAGACAATCCTTTTTTTTTCGTTTCTTTTTATTGCTACGAATGGCTATCGCGGAGTGGGGTCGCCAGTGTTAAATTTTATATGGGTAGTGAGGAGATCTGTTACACAATGAGGTTGGTAAGGCCTTTGATTGGATGGAAAAGTGGTAATGTTGAGTTAATAACACTTTGTATTTATTGTTACATTCAGTGTCTAATTTGACACTATTGTAGCAGGTGTCACTTTAATTTAGTATCTTTTTCTTGAAGACCACGCGAAGAGAATGGTGCTGTGTAGAATGTAGCACATAGTTTATTTCAACGATCGTTTTCTGTAATTTATTATTTTCCCATACCCTTTGCAGGAAAACACAGAAAAAAAACATGATACAAGTGGGTGTTTTACCCACTTGTATAAATTATGCTTTTTTTCTGTGTTGCAGGATATAAAAACTGGTGAGTACTTTAATTTTCGATTGATAGTTTATAGATAGATAGATAGTTTCGGTAAAATATTTTATAGTAAATAGGTAAATTCAATGTAAAATATCCTTCTCCCTTTAAATACTCATTTAAAATCTGTCTGACAAGATAATTGCCTGGTTGATGGGCAACCAACCTGTCTCCGTTGTGGACCCTCCTTGTTTAAAGTTAACACGATATGCAGCGAGGGTGCTGCCCTCTGCAATACAGGCATACGCTTGAATTAACTGTTTAGTTTACATATTGATATGGTTTAATGGGACATACAGATACATTAAAGTAGATTGGTAAGTACGTAGTAAAGTAATTGGAATTCGATTATGATCCGATATTTATAATGGTGAATATGTGCAAGTGGGCATCATATATAGTAGGTACTCTTTTAGGTTTTTTTAGAAAAACATTAGATTAAGTAAGTGTTACTTATTTAAAGAAGAAAGCTCTCATTTACCTACTTATTTTAGAAGTCAAACCTACCTACTCCATAGCACCCCTCCATTCCGCTGCATAATGTACCTATTACTACAAAAACTTTGACGTGGAAAGTGCGATTGTCGCAACCCAGTGCTGGGCACACCACGATTCCCCCCCCCCAATGTCCCCTCTTTGAGGAGTGGCTTGAGAGGCGGCATGGCGTCCTCACCTTCCGCCTGACACAGGTCCTCACCGGACATGGCTATTTCGGGAGGTTCCTGTTTCAGATAGGGCGGGAGGAAACGCCCGGGTGTTTCCATTGCGAAGATCGCCCAGAGGACACGGTGGAGCATACGGTGGAGGTCTGCCCGGCTTGGGCGGAGCACCGCCGTATCCTCGTGGAGGTGATCGGCGGCGGTGATCTCTCGCGTCCGGCCCTGGTCCAGGCCATGGTACGGAGCGAGAGTGCATGGCTAGCAGTCGGCTCCTTCAGTGAAGCAGTTATGCTCGCAAAGAGGGAGGCGGCGCACGTGAGGGAGATGCACAGGCTGATTCCCGGCCACCGTAGGCACGGGCTTGCGGACGGCGAGTATAGGGTAGCTCGCTGTCTGGTAAGGACCAAGCCCGGGTCGACGGCGCATTGTGTTCCACGCGCGCATCAAAGAGATGTCAGCAGCAACAGATGGGCCCGCAAGGGCCGATGCCTGCCAGGGGTGCGGGTTGTTCGAAAGAGATACCGCGGCCCCTGGCATACAGGCAACTGAGGGAACACTGGTGGGTTTTAGTCAGTAAAAGTCTGACACGCCCTCCCGCTCGATCCAGAGCGGGAGAAGTTATTTGATGATTTCCCACCAAAAAAAAAAAAAAAAAACTACAAATCTTTGAAAATAACTTTAATTTCGGAAGCCGGTGTAGTTTTCACTTTTGTCAAGCAAGTTAAAAGTGAAAAATTAAAATCTTTTAACCAACATATTATATTCCTATATCGCACTAGTTACCTACTTGCTTTTTCAACAACATTGACAGATAGTTTTTCATAACATTACCAACATACACCAAGTGGAATGAAACAAGTAGGTACCTAGGTAGTGTTGAAACTTACTCAAAAGCTACAAGTCAAAGATAATACAATTTAAATGGAATATTGCTAGACCTTCCAAATGAAAAAGAATCATAGTAAATCAACCCAAATGATCACTGAGAAAATTATTTATTTTATTTCGTAAGCGAGGTATGTACACCAGCGTCACAATTATTTACAAAGATGATACAATGGGGAGTGAGACGAGTCTTCTAAACGATGTAGGTACAGACGCCAACACATCAAGGTACCCAAATCTGTCAAATTTCTTTGATAGATTTACAACTTTAGCACAAAAAATAAGGTTCATGTTCAATTGGGAAAATTTTACTATTTGGCATAGCTTGATGTGCTGGCGTTTGTACATTACTGTAAGGGGATTAACTATGGGATTACCTACATTTTTAAATAGTTTAATTAGATTATAGAGAGACTTACAATTTTGTTCAATTTTAAGAAAATTTAAGGAATTGAATTACACTGACGAACGTAGAACCTACTCCATTTTTGAAATCAGTAAAATACATCAAGCGCAGATAACGACAAGCTTAAACAGTTTGCCTTTAATGAGTTCAATGAGTTGTAAGTAATTATTGCAAGATTTAGTAGAACATAAAACAAGAAATAAACATATTTTCCCAACATTATATCTTGTGGTAAAGAAACCCCAGAATATTATCACTTGGGCACAAATATTACGAGCCAATAATAATTTACTAACATATTTTTACAATATCCAATAAACCAACTAAAAATAAATTACGACGGGTAACCCTCAAAGCAGCCGCCATTTTCTCGAAATGTCAAAGAAAGATGTCTGTTCTTGCATTATTGCGGTAGTGTATAGATTACTCACGGTCGCAATATAACAATTAAAAACTACCGTAAAGTGGTCGGAATGGAGCAATAAAGCTATTTTCCTTAGTTTATGGCGGTAACTTTGAGAACGTAGAAATGACAAAACATTTATTCATCTATTATCAACGCGTCCTTGACGAAAGGCGGGAAGTATAAAAACAAATTCTATGCTGACTTCTTTGGTTCGAAACGGCTTGAAAGAAAGTTGTAACTTTTTTTTCGTAATTTGTGGTCAGGTATTGGGGAATAAACGACGCAATATCGTTTTTTTTGTGGTAATATGACTAGGACACTAATGAATACTTGTTTGCCTATTTTTTTTGTAGTTTGAGTTGTAAAATGTTTTTTATGCGACATTTTGAAAGGAATAAGTATTTCTTTTTGACATATGTCTTCAAACTGTACCTACACCATTAAATATTAAGTCCTAGGACTGAATTTGGTAAACATAACCCGTCTTATTACAAAACACGTTATAATTTTAGATCTAGCTTTTAGCCTACAACGATTCGGGTAAAGTTCTTTATACAAAAATGACAACGTAAAAAGAACTGCATTTCTTAACACATTGGGTTTTTAATAAAAAAAAACGGGCTAGGTGGTTTAAATTAGGGATGCATCCGATACCAATACCGACATATCGGCGATACTCGAAGTTTGACGATATATCGGCATCGGCGATATTTTTATGGCCGATTCAACGACACTTTTCAAATTTTGCGCTTTAAAAATGTCATGTAAACGCGGGTGTTGTCTCGTCTATTGCGTTGCAAACGAGGCACGAACTAACTATGCTAAATATACTATTAACTAATCTCAACCTGTATATAGTTATAAACGGTTTTATTTAGTTTGTCCTGTTATTTGTTCTTTTATATTAAATTTAAAAAATAACCTGACTTATGTTTTACCATCATTTCTGAAATCAATAAGCATATCGGTATCGGTATCGCCGATATTTTTATAGGAGCATCGATGTCGTATCGGAAAAAAGACGTATTGACGCATCCCTAGTTTAAATCCGATTATATAAAAAAACTTGTTTTATAATTAGGGGAAATAATTTTTTTCACAAGAGAAAACTGATCTATATTAAAATACAGCGAACTACCAAAAAGAACTAAAAATAACAGTGATCTACTTAAAACAATGACCAATCACCGTCACAAATCAATTTAACAAAAACACACACTGCTTTAAACCACTTTGAGCGAGGTAGAGCCGCCCTAATCCGCTTAAAACCGGCTAAATCCGGATTAATAGTCTGTCAAATTGCCGGTGGGGGCCGCTAAATGCCACCTGAGCCCTGTACTGCCGTTTTTTCTGCTAAATCAACGCCTGTCTACGATATAAATGGCTGTTAGTTTATTATTTTGATTCGCGAATTATGTGAGGGTGCAGGCTTGTAAGGGTAGTTTAATTTGTTTATTACACATGTGGCTAGGGGCGTTGATAGGTTTGGATAACCTTGACAGGGTTGCTTGGATGGTGAAAAGTGTGACTGTCAAGTTACGGGGAAAATACTGAAGAAATGGCAGTTTTAAAAACCGTAATTGGTTGTCGATAGTAGCTTTTAAAACTGTGGGGTAATTGCGTAACGGAAGTGATATGAAGATTCGAATGATATTAAGTATTGCGACGCACGCTATTTCGAAAACCTTAATGAGTGGTACGCCAGTTCGAAAACACATTGATTCGAAAACCGGTATATTGAATGACGTTCTCGCGAACACGCTGATTCGAAAAACTGTTTGAATGGTACGCTAGTACGAAAGTCTTGGTATCGAAATACACTGTTGCGAATAGCATATTCCAATATGAATTTCAATTCAAACTCAAACCATTTTGTTTTTGTTTAATTATTTACTTTTTTTTTTATTGTTCCGTGTAGTGCCGGACGTAAAAGAATAGCACCATCCCATTTCTTCCCGTGGATGTCGTAGGCGACTAAGGGACTTACTAGAGAATGGGCAGCAGCGTTCTCTATGTATTTGACCACTATACTGCGATCGCCAACCCGCCTGCCAAGCGTGGCGATTATGGCAAATCCTCTCCTTTTGGGGGAGGCTTATGTCCAGCAGTGGACGTCTTTCGGCTGTTATGATGATGAATTATTTACAGGACAAAAATGTCTTTTGAAATGTCAAAAAGTCGGGCAGTTAGTTAGAAAATTGAATCCAAGTAGTTGTTATAGCGAATAAGCCTAGCAATAAAAGCATGTTAGTAAGAATATCAATATTTCAGCCTACTTATCTTGATTGACACTTAAATCTACACTTGGGTGACAAAGATACTTAATTAGAAGTTTTTATACTCCTAAAATATAAATGATTACATTTCTTTACTCAATAAAACTGTAACTGTATTAAAACTGTTTCGAAAATGTTTGAAAATCCTGTCAATATACAACAATAAAAAGTTTTTCAGAAAAGCTCTAATAAATTCTTCATAAAAAACAAAATTAACCAACTGTCACTCAGTTATTTTGTCGCGTTCAAAACGAGCGCATCCGATTCCCCCTCCCCTATTCTATTTACGTTCTAAAAAACTTAGCTAATTGCTTCTTTATTGGTCGCTGCTTTATTTGTGACATATTAGGAGCTCTTTACAAGCAGTTTTTAAGTGGGTTCATGTAGGGATGTGAGGATATCCGACGGTTTTTTCTTTTATTATTATTATTTATTTATTTACCAAGGCACCAAGTCCCAATAACAAATCACAAACACAAAATTCATACAACTCATTACAACATTAAAATCAAAACATTAAAAAATCATTAGATCTCTAAAATAAAATACATCAAAATTCATTACATCAATAAAATAATACTTACAATAAACTTCAATACAATCATATTAACATTAAGAAAAATTTCACAAGATATTATCCCAAAAAAAATAAAATAAAAATATAATAAAATATAATAATAAATATCTTTATCGTCGGTTGGCACTCCGATGAACTTCGACCCAATACCTGCGTATCGGACTGCCCCAGTCCTCACTAACGACCTGCAACAGTTGATTGGTCGATTTTCCCAGAGTGCTGGAAAACGTTGCTATGCGCGATCGAATAACGGCATGAAAGTCCGGCACTCTCGCTTCAGCGAACATGTTGGACGCGCTACAGTACCGCGGAAATTTCATTAAGATGCGGAAGGCATCATTGTACTGTACACGCATGGTACTCAGTGTTGACCTTTTAAAGTTTGTCCACAGCTGGCATGTATAAAAACAAAGGCAGTAGGCGCGGAACAACGTCTGTTTAACACACGCGCTACAAAGAGAAAATCTGCGCGCAAGCATATTGCACCTTATCGACAGCGCCCGTCTCTCCCGTTCTATGTCGGCGTCATCTGTGAGATCGTCAGTGAGGATGTGGCCCAGATACTTAAAAGTTCGTACAACCCTTACTGGTGAACCATAAATAAAAACTTCTGGGACTGTCTCTGGTCCCTTACCCGCTCTAAAAACTAACATTTCAGTTTTCATGACATTATAGACCATGCCATGGGACCCGGCATAACGCTCGCAAATACCCACTAGTTGCCTGAGAGCTCTTATTGAGGGGCTCAGGAGGACCATGTCATCGGCGTAGCTTATATTATTAAAGCACACGCCGCCTATGTGGCAACCTACACCTGCCCTCCTCAGCTCCTCAATAAGACCATTCACGTAGATATTGAAAAGGTCCGGAGAAGTCAGTCCCCCCTGACGTACGCCACATTTTAATCTGTAATCGCTAGACTGAGCGTCGCCCCATCTAACACTGTTAGTTTGGTTACCGTACCAGTATTGTAGCATACTAACTAAGTCCGCGTGTACCCCTGAGTCACGCAATTTTCTCCAAAGAATATTATAATTCACCAGATCAAAAGCGCGACTCAGGTCCAAGAAACAGGCATAAACCGAGGTATTACGACTTTTGTAATACTTCACAGTATGCTTTAAAGACAATATCGCTAGATTTGTGGATAAACCAGGACGAAAACCAAACTGAGCATCATCTATCCTAGCACTCTTCAACAGTAAGGGCTGCACAAGACGCTCCAACACTTTACCCATGACAGTTCCAAGGGAGATTGGTCGGTAGTTGGCAGCAGAATTGAGATCCCCTGTCTTATTTTTTGTGATCGGAATAACTATTGTTCTCATTAGGGCTTCAGGTAAGTAAGAGTACTTAATACATAAATTGAATAGCGTACATAGTTTGACGTGTATGAATTTCCCTGCATGAATCAAGTGTTCAATGCTCAGGTTATCATGACCCGCAGATTTACCTCGCTTCATACGTTTTATTACGTCACAAATATCCTGCGGTAAAAATTGCAACTGCTCAAAATCCACACAATTCTCAACCACACCCAAACCGCGACATGTAGCATGGCCAGCCGGATCCACAGGCATGGGCTCATTTTTAAACTTATTGGCAAACATGTTTGCGATTTGTGATGGCCCAAGTAGGCCGTCTATGGATAACGGTACATTCTGTTTGCAATTCAACTTTTTTGTACTTTGCCAAAATTTCATAAAATTCTTGCTTTTACAATGTGTAGCTAATACATCCATTCTAATTGATTCTTCATTACGTTGACACCACTTTAATTTGTTTTTAAAAACCTTTCGCTTGATTATCATGTTATTGTATAAGTCACCCATAGACGGTCTACCAGCTGTAACCCACCAGTTATAATAAAATTTCGCTGTGCTATGGCATTCTTGCACATGATAGTTCCAGCCCGTAACTGGTTTACGTGGCCTACGTGCACCGGAGTCCAACCCAAAATTTGTTATAGCCCCCCTCTGGAGGATAGCAACAATCTCACAGTATACCTTGTCAATAAACTTGCAATGCCCTTTAACTTTATCACATAATAAATTACTATCACAATTTACACAACCTAAGACCTCATTTACTTTCTCCAGGTGCAAATCACAATAGGTAGTATATCCATTTATCTGGCTAAATGATCTGTTTCCCCACAATACTTTGTTACATTTATTTTTGCTACAATCGGCAGCCAGACCACTGCCAGTCCCACCCACATCACATACAATGCGCAATGGAAAGTGGTCCGAAGAGAATACATCATAAATAACATTGACTGACCTGACAGTGCTCCAAGCAGACTCCGTGACTACGCAGTGGTCTAGCCACCGGTTGCAGCCATGTGCTTCACTAGTAAATGTATGCGTATCCGATTCTACGCCTAACATTACTATATCCGCACATATTAGCTTTTGCTCGTCACAGAACAACATTAATTCACGACCAAAAGGCGCATTTGGGTGCGCATTAAAGTCACCCAACATATACGCAGCACATACATCGGATTCTTCTATTATTGCACTCATACGGGCAAGACAGTCCGTGTACTCAGTTAAGTTGTCTGGTTTATCAGTTGGTAGATAAACACTAAACACCAAGAACGAACCCACAGCACTGTTAACACGGATCGCAATCAACCTATCGATACCACATTCCACAATAGTCACATCCGGAAACCGCTGTTTCTTCCACATCAATGCTAGTCCACCGTAAGGTCTTCCACGCAGGATACCGGCGGAGGTGTCGACCGAAGATTTAGCTGTACAGCCAAATTCCTTATCAATATTGTGAACAATATCCAGGTCGTGAGGTAGCAGCCACGTTTCCTGTAACGCCAATATATCTGCATTGCTACATAGGTGCCTTAATTGCTGTAATGATCTTTTCAAAGATTTGCAATTAAATGATAACTGACAAATTAAATGATAATTTATATCCGAGTTTCCGAAATTATCCGTTTACGGAAAAAATGATGAAAGATGGCACGGGTGCCAATTTTTAAAAATACTTGTTTTTCCTTAGACTAGCCGACGGAGGGACAATTGTACCTAATTATGTTTTGTTTAAAAATACAAGTACCGAAGTAGTTGGTAAACGATGGACTCATAGGTATTTATTAATCCCATTATTTATTTGTGAAGAATAAGCAAGCAAGTTTATTATAATTTAAATGAGTTTTTAGATGAGAGATTTTGATTATGTTTAACGAATTATTTTTAATGTTCTATAACTCTGACATTTTAAAATAATTTGACTCGGAGTGACATTATAAATTATTGTATTTATAGGTAGGTTTGCATGCCACTGTTTAAAACAAACGTGATGATCTGTTGTTTTATCTTTATTTTTAACATCTCTTGCTTGCTGACTATTTGTGTTGTATGTACATTATTCATGTTTGAGCAAATAAATGATGAATTTATCATAAGAAAATACTCATTTTCATTTTATTTTATTTTGTCTCCTGGTGATTTAAAAGTAATTTCTCTAAAGAAAATGAAATAAGTCACAAATAAACCCACCTTGCGTTAGCATTTCTGTCGGATATTTCCATCCGACGGCGCACTCCCAACACTATTCTGAAACTTTCAGAAGCGTCGATATTAATCCTGTTGGCATTTATGTGTCGTCGCTGAGTGCTTTTTTTATAATTAGCCTTTTAGCTTTTAATTAAGTGTTTTAAGAGAAAGATGTTAATATCAAATACTCTGTTAGTCCGTGACTTTGTTATAAACGTCGTTAAAGTAATAAAACGGTTGATTCTTATTATGTTGGGCATTATTATAGAGAGCGATGGTCTTTAGTTTGTCTTTTTAATAGAATGCTTTTTAATGCATTTATTTTTCTAAGTCTTTTTGGTTTAAAAAAAAGTTTCTGCATAATCAGCCAATAATGATCCCACAGCTGGGGCACAGGCCTCCTTTCAGTGAGAGGGACTGGCGGACTCGACTCCACCACGCGGGACTCCCGCCGGGTTCGGGTCCCGAGTCCCGGGACCCGAACCCGGCGGGTTGCCGCCGGTCTGGGTTGGTAGATATAACATGTCTTCGAATTTTTTGGTTCTAGGACATGTCGGTTTCCTCACGGTGTTTTCCTTCACCGGTTTGAGAGCACTGTGAAATAAAACACTCATTTATCTCGTAATGTTTGGGTTTACTCAGTGGCGTGCACAGAGTTTTTAGACAGGGTAGGCAAAAATTTAAAAAAAAATGCACGAAAAATCCAGAAAAACCGATTGCTTTACCTACACATGTGAGGCAATGAAACATGAATCATGTTGTTTTATATTTGATTTTACGAATGATTTACCTTGACTTTGTATTAATTGCAAATCCAGTGTACAACTACTTTTCACGATCACTTGTTCTTTTTTTCACCGTTTTGAAAACGCATCATTTTCTTTTCTCTAAAGTCTAAACACACCACCTGGGGCCCAAGTCTGCTATTTATGTAAATTCGTCATTCCAACACAATCCCATTGTCATTTTGATAAAAGTTCGTAATCTGGTAAATTCGTAATGGTCGATCATTGGTCGGTCAATGGTCTCGTAATAGAATTGTGTTAAAATGGCATTGTCTTATTGCCATTATTATAAAACCCGTTAGTAGAAATGATTTTCCAAAAACTACTACAAAATTTTAACATTAATTCATGCCCGATTTCATTTATATATATATTTTTACATATTACTTACTATTATATATTAGTTTACTAGTGTTCAATTTTAGCAGATTACCGCCTAAGTCAGTCATTCATTTGTCATTATGTGCGAGATTACCAATAAATGCCATTTCTTTCAATGGAGTGTCAGTGGCTGATCATTGAAAAGTCATAATGACGCCATTATATTAGTAGATTACCAAACTTGTCAAAATCAACAATTATGAAATCAATGATAGACCATTCTGACACTATTGTAATAGCAGACTTGAGGCCCTGAACTGACAACTGTCACAGTGAATCAATATTAGCAACGTTAAAATATTAAATACATTCTATCATAGCCCACAATCACAACCAAAACAAATAAATCGAAACAAAAATGGCGTCGGAATATAAAAATAATGAGACACAACAAAAAAGTAAGGGTTGTTTAATGTAGCAAAAATTCAAAGAAACAATGCTACTTGTTAAAATATTCCTATAACCAACTTTGTTCGGAAAACTTCGGTAAGTTTCGTGATTAGTATTCATATTTGGTCTCTTATTACTTGCCTAATACTTATTGACAGGCCTGCACTGTCCTCCCATACCTATCATCACTGTAATTTCAAAACATTGTAAAAGCCAATTATTTTTTTAAAGAGTAACCGTGGAGTTTCTTGTAGGCTCTTCTCCATAGGAAGCGACAAATTGGAACCGTGCTTCTGACGCTCAGATTATAAAACAACGACGCTTTAGGATTTGTTTTTTTGCCCTCACTCTTGGTGATCCGCGCGGTCTATCTGCCTTTGTTTTATAAATCAAACAAAAAAAAAAACAAATGCTAAAGCGTCGCATTGTAGGTTACATAAAATGCGACGCTTTAGTATTTGTTTTTTTGGCTTTACTCTTGGTGTTCCGAGCGGTCTATCTGCCTTTATTTTATCATCTAAGTTCTGACGCTTCATAAGTGCCAATGTAGGTTTACCTATGTGAAATAAAACATTTTGATTTTGATTGTTATTAAAGAAGTCATCATAAATTAGGGACTGTTATACGATGCAGTGTGGACCGTGGGGTACCTGCAATTCTTCAGAATTATCCCGCTGCAGAAAAAATACATCTGTTCAAACAGAGAAGCAATGCGACAGCATAGATTACTACGTTTTTGCAGTGTCAGTGTATAAGATTTAGGTTTTCCACAGATTTTCTAAACAACTGAAACCGTCACCGAAAATGTGTCTTGTTTCTTCCCTTCTAGATACAGCTTTCGAAATCTAGGCAAAGCAATTCACTTACGACCTAATTAAAAGCTCAAATTAACTTTACAAACCTAGAAATCTACGTCTCCACCGTTTCTATCTAATTAACATAATACCACAAAGTCCACCAACCTCTGCCAGTCCCGCTCCTCAACTAAATAGCGTGAACATACCTGATTACAGCCTCCACCCATCCTCCCGAGTCCCACCGGGTGTGAGCTGAGCGCAGATTATATTTTAACGCAATAATTCTACGTGATCATGCCGCGTTTACGAGTGGCGGTGTGTAAGGAGGTCGGGTTTACAGGATACGTCGCGAGATATCTAGCACGGGTAGCATGACAACTTAGATAAAAAGAAAAAAATATTTTGGAAACGCACAGAAAATACAATTCATAAAAAAGAAAATTATACGTAACAAAATCATGAAGACAATTTAAATAAAAGCAAACAGGGAAAACCTGTCCGAGGCCAAACAGTCACCTATATACCTGCATGATGCTTCGATATTTGAAAAAAATTAAATAACTTAATAAGTACTCTGATAGGGTCTGGTTTGATGCCACGGACACACTTAAGGATGTAAAATAAATCCCGCTAGAGGGATATAAAAATTAATAAAATATAATTTATATACAAAAGTAACTGAAAACTTCTATTAGATCTTTATCTACGAAGAATAGACAAAGCTCAGCCGATCTTTTCTGTCATTATCACTTCACCTAAGTTTTAACGGTGAGTTTTTTTACCCGACTACGGCGAACAATAAGGAGGGTTATGATTTTGACCAGAATGATGTATGTATGTACCTATGTTCAACTGTACCTTCACTTAACTTCTTAACTGCTTATCATACTTAATTTGACAAACGAGATAGGTATCGTTGGAAGCGTCTAGCTCGTCCGGCGGCAACCAAAATGGCATCTATTTTGGGTTTCAAATAGAAGGGACTAAATTAGTACATTTAAAAAATCCGTGGTCGCCGTCGTAGGTATGCCACTTTGCCCTAAAGCTTATAATCGCTTACTATTGATACAATGTATTGTTTAGGGCATACGGCTTTCAGATGAGAATATTTTGTTGTTTCATACTTTTTACAGAGTAACTTTTCAGTAGTCTGGGGTTTCGTTTTTGAACTTACTAGGTGCAATCTGTCATTTTCTTCCCTTAAGTTTAAGAAGTAGTTTGCCTTATTTTTTACAATTTGGAGCCATTCGTAAAATTGCTGGTTAATCTAAAATTGGCGACTGTGCAAGTTCAAGGCTATTACTGTTGTAAATATCGATGGTCAAAGGTTGACAACATGTTACTGCATTGTGTCAAACTTTACAAGAGACGGAAAAAAACTGCAAAATTTCGAAAAAAAAAACTCAACTAAAAAAGTAGTTGGTAGGTAATGGAATTCTTTATTGATATCTAATCTAAAAGAATAAAATGCCCCCACATACGTTTTTTTTATTAAATAAGCGCTTAATTTAAACATATTTGATATCACTCATTTTGCGAATAAATTGGGTTACGAGTTGTCAACGTATGACCATCGATAAGATATATTATACACAGAAGATGTTGGTGGACCTTGATGAAAAAAAAAATAGCCAGTTCCATTAGCAGCGTTGTCTACTTTGCCCAATGTGGGCAGGGCGCATAGATTTTAATGGTCGCCACCGATGTAGGTGTGGTTGCCGCAGCTCTTTCAATAATTAAGTATTTTGCTCATTATTTTTCCTACATTATCTCGCGATCTATCCCAAGACCTGTCCACCATTCAATACCGGCTCTCCGCCGCCGCTGCCGCTGCTAAGATTAAATTTGGCCAAATCTGAGCGAAGTTTATATCTGCGTACAGTTCACACAATAGATTGTGTCTACGTTGTGTCTAATGCTGGTACGATATATTTGTTTTAAGTCTTTATAGGAGTGGGAACTGTACTGGTGTAAGAATGAACGAAATTGAATGAACTTGAAATAATGTTATTTACATGCAATTTTTTAATTTTAAATTTAATAACTTGCCTTAAAAACATGATAATGCACTATTAAAAATTGTAGAATTGGTTATATATTTTGTTTTTCAGTAGTTAGGTAATTTAGTTATAGATTGTGTCTATTAGAAGAATATAAAAAAAACATTATTTTTATTAATTCATTATTAATTATTCTTCTATTCCACATCTTTTAAACGATTTTTTAAAGTTTTTTAACGAATGATTTAAACCATTTTATCATTCGTTCTTTGTGCAAAATCGTTCACTACCCCAACCCTATTAGTTTTAGTATGGTAACATTATTTATTTTGAACTGTCAAGTTACTGAATACAATTAAAAGTCGAACTTTAATTCAACTCTTTTGTAAGTACTACAAAATTGTATTTCACACCTTTCAAAAATATCCTCCCGAGCGTTACAAACTTGTGTTGCCGGTTGTATCGCTACCATAGTATAATATTCAATTATTAAAACAATAATCCGCCCTCACAGGTCCCGGGAGAGAGCAGCGCCATCTAGCGTCGCTCTAACACGTTAACTTTTCGGTAATCTGACGAAATTGTTTTTTACAATAAAGATTGTTTTAGCCCTTTTTATGGGATACATGAGATAAATTACGTTTTTCAGTAAAATGCTGAATTATTTTGTAATGCAGGTTATAACCGCGCGTTCTGGTTTTTCTAGGTTTTAATATTTTTTTGTCTCTTAGAAAAAAAATGTTTTTTTCACATAATTCACAGGTAATCTTTCAAAATCAAAATCAAAATATTTTATTTCACTTGTACCTGCAAGGGCACTTATAAAACGTCAGAAGCTAGGTGCACGATTCCAATTTGTCGCATCCTATGGAGAAGAGCTGGCAAGAAACTCCACGGTTCCTACTTTTTTTTAAATAATTGGCTTTTACAATGTTTTCAAATTACAGTGATAATAGGTATGGGAGGACAGTGCAGACCTGTCAATAAGTACCAGGTACTTAGAGGAATGAAAATAAAGAATAGAAAATCGTCTATAAATCTGTAGATTTATAAGCGACGTCTGTAAGGCCTACAACGTTCTCTCATTCACAATATGTAAAAGAATCTGCATGAGTCAAATCAACCTATTTAAACCAAGTGACATGATTTCCATGAGAACCACTAATAAATAATCGTTATTAGAAGTGATGTATAATGTCAAATAATGACGAGAATATGTCAGAAATTGTAAAATTAAAAATAATAAAATTAACATTGTAATTTGGGAGCAGTTATGATAAATGATAAATGATTTTATTTCTGTAAGTAGGTTTGTACAAACACTTTTATACGTCAATCATATTTTTTTTAAACTAGATGAGGTCGGCGTTTCCTATCTGACTACTCTGAGAAGAAAGGCCGAAACAAACTCAGAGGTCACAGTCTCTTTTAAAGTCCAGACATAATCTTGGTCAGATCATGTGAAGACCATATGGACTGGTGTCTGAAATGGTATTTTGAGGAAAGAACCACACAGATTGAATGGGCCTGTCCATTCTGTTAGTTAATAGACTTTCACATATTTATGCTGTTAATGAGGTACCAGGGAAGCCACATGTGCAGAACGAATTAATGCCAAATTTCCTTGTCTTCAACGTAGTCTCTTATCTTATAATATGCTTTTTTGATAAGGACACGTTTGATGTGAGTTTAAAATTTTCTATCGCTAAGTTCTGTAACCGACTTTGGCAACTTGTTATAGAAGCGGACACTGTTTATTAGAAATGACTTGCTAATTTTAGTTAATCTAAATTTTGGAATCACAATTTCATCTTTACTACGTGTATTTACATTGTGGAAGTCGCATCTTTTTTTTAAAAGACCTAAGTTTTTGCGAACATACAAGATATTTTCTAGTATATAAAGAGAAGGCAGAGTTGGTATATCAATTTCGTTGAATTTGTTTCTAAGAGACTCGCCAGGTCCCATTTTATAGATTGCGCAGATTGCCCTCTTTTGTAGAATCAAAACTGAATCTACGTACTTTGTACCAGGTTATTTCTACTTTCATAGCAAAACTCATCAAATTGTAAAAACATCAGTGTTACAATCTTAGCAATAACGGAGATCGTAGGTACTTAGTAGGAAATACATACCTTCTATTTAGATAAATATATTTTGGCGCGGTATCATTTTGTTTTTTATTTCGTGAATTTTGTCTTTTTTACCTTATTTGTCGAATTATGATAAGTAGTTTAGAAGTTATGAGGGAACAGATGAACATACATACCTACATACATACCGGTTAAAATAAATAACCCACCTTTTGCTTCGCCTTAGTCGGATAAAAACAATAAAACAGTGATAGTATCTACTTACTTAAGTCAGACCAAGTGTTCGGAACTTAAGAGCTTTTGCAATGGTCGTGTTATAAGGGTACGTAATTACATATCGAAGATGCTTTACTTCGATACCTCGCAATCGCAGTTTAGCTCGCTACCTCGACGTCACCTCCATGCAAAACAAATGCATGCATAATAAATAGACAGGCACACTCATGCCGAAGGATCTCACTGCGATACATCGCGGGCTCTTTGGAGGTTTTCCTGTGCCTGCGTGAAAACAAAATATATATATTTTTTTACAACCCGGTTCACGGCAAGCATCGATGTGATTTAGCTCGTCTTTGCCGTGTTGACCAAATCGGTTAACTTGTTCTTCTGGAGTAGGTAGATAGGTTACAGTGCAAACACAGGACTGTGCAATTGAGATTTTTTTCGATTGTATAATAAATAGCGAGTAGGTAGTAGGTATCGACATCCAGGTGCCCAAGTCTGCTATTTTTATAAATTCGTCATTCCGTCACGATCCCATTGTCATTTTGCTAAAAGTTCGTAATATGCTAAATTCATAATGGTCGATCATTGGTCGGTCAATGGTCTCGTAATAGAATTGTGTTATAATGGCATTGTCGTATTGCCATTATTATAAAACCCGTTAGTAGAAATGATTTTCCAAACACTACTACAACATTTTAACATTTATTCATGCCCGATTTCATTTATATATATTTTTACACATTATTTATTAGTGTAAAATTTTAGTACTTAGATTACCGCCTAATTCAGTCATTCATTTGTCATTATGTACGAGATTACCAATAAATGCCATTTCTTTCAATGGAGTGTCAGTGGCTGACCATTGGAAAGTCATAATGACGCCATTATATTAGTAGATTACCAAACTTGTCAAAATCAACAATTTTGAAATCAATGATAGACCATTCTGACACTATTGTAATAGCAGACTTCAGGCCCAGGTGTCTATCGTAAGAACGACTATGATTGCGACGATCTTTGGCATGTAATAAAAAAAACTCTAACGCACATAAACAAGAAAATATAAACAATCTACTTAGTTAACTGCTTAAGTATGCGCTCCCTTAGAAGCTTAGATTTTGTTTGAACTGTTGAATATACAACATTACATGTTTTGATATGGGGCATTAAGCTGACTGGCCTGACTGCTAAATCTAGATCTAGTTGACAAAGTAGAAGTTCTCGCACAGCTGGTTAACTTCTTTCTTCGAAATGCTGTGTAGATTTCCAGGATTCATTGGTTGGTTGTTTAGGTACCGGATCGACTAAAATAACTTATTTTTCGACAAAAGTGTAACTATTCTAAAATGTTTACTGTTGCGGTAACAGCGCCATCTCTTACTGAGTAGTAGTGCTGATAGCTTTGAATATTTTAGAAAGTTAGTTAATGCTATTCGACACTACGTGGCGCTGAAAGTTTTTGTAGCTCAATATTTATCCACAAGATGTCGTTGTAGTAAAAAAGTAATTGAAACACAATGGTATATTAAATTCATCACAATTTATAATGAAACTGATAGAAAAGCTTTAATAAATTTTATTTGATTATTATTATTCAAAAATTCTAAGAGTAAGGATTTTCCAGTTTTTTTCTTTGCAAAAATAAGAAGTTTGACTTGACTTTGACATTGACATTTGACATCGTTTTGCTATCAAAATTGACCGTAACCGTACTATTTGTTTTGGAACATCGAAATAATCAGAAAATACAAAAAAACTAACTTCAATTACATAATGTTACAATGCTTCTGTAAAACCTCACTATAAATACTGTGCTACGATGGAGCAAATCTACGCGTTTGGTGTAACATGCATAGAACTGGTGCAATATTGGTAAAGTATTCAAAATATTGATTATTTCGTTGAATACTGCATTGTGCGACCAATTGCAAATTACTCACGCGATTGCTATAAAAATTAGCTTCGCTAGTGCTAAATCTTGAATTTATTAAGTGTAGGAACTTTTATATACTTTCATAATTTAATTTTAAAACTAGCTTGGCTTGGTATCATCAATTATTAATTAATTATGGGCTTTGGCTTGTTTTATATTTAATCATCCGAATACGGTGTCATCAACATTACCAGAACTTCCCTTCCAATAAGAATTATTTAAAACATTATATTTCATTTTGGTACAGTCTTTTCCCTCAATTCCTCAAATGAAAATTAAATAGTAACTAGAGGTTTTTTTTTTTTTTTCTGGGTGGGAAATCATCAAATAACTTCTCCCGCTCTGGGTGGAGCGGGAGGGCGTGTCAGACTTTTACTGACTAAAACCCACCCGTGTTCCCTCAGTTGCCCGTGTGCCAGGGGCGGCGGTATCTCTTTCGAACAACCCGCACCCCCGGCAGGCATCGGCCCTTGCGGGCCCCTCTGTTGCTGCTGACATCTCTTTGAGGCGCGCGTGGAACACAACGCGCCGTCGACCCGGGCTTGGTCCTTACCGGACAGCGAGCTACCCATTACTCGCCGTCCGCAAGCCCGTGCCTACGGTGGCCGGGAATCAGCCTGGGATTCCCGACGCCCAGGGCGTCTCCTGCGAAGGCCACGGCTGTGAGGGCGCATGTATTGCATCTCCCTCACGTGCGCCGCCTCCCTCTTTGCGAGCATAACTGCTTCGCTGAAGGAGGCGACTGCCAGCCATGCCCTCTCGCTCCGTACCATGGCCTGGACCAGGGTCGGACGCGAGAGATCGCCGCCGCCGATCACCTGCACGAGGACACGGCGTTGCTCCGCCCAAGCTGGGCAGACCTCCACCGTATGCTCCACCGTGTCCTCTGGGCGATCTTCGCAATGGAAACACCCGGGCGTTTCCTCCCGCCCTATCCGAAACAGGAACCTCCCGAAACAGCCATGTCCGGTGAGGACCTGTGTCAGGCGGAAGGTGAGGACGCCATGCCGCCTCTCAAGCCACTCCTCAAAGAGGGGACTTACCGCCGCAATCGCGGCGTGCCCAAGTAACTAGAGGTCAGATAGGCATTTGCTCTATAAAAAATACTGTCATACAGCTACATCCGGTTAGACTGGAAGCCGACTCCAACATAGTTAGGAAAAAGCAAGGCAGATGATAATGTGTTTTCTATCCGCAGGTTTGAAGACCATGGCAACTTCTTTGAGATGGTCAACCACGTGTTTGACCCACACCATGCGATTCAGATCCTGTTTCCGCTGATATCCATCATTGACTCGGTGTTTGCTGCTCAGCTGCTGCTGTGCCTGGCCTTCGGAGGCTGGTTGAATGCTGTTATGAAATGGTAAGGTTATTTTATTTATTGAATAATAAAATAAATAATAACAACAGTCAACATCAACACAAAACAATACAGAAACAAAACTGCGTACTGAACACAAAATTTAAAAGAAATAGATAGTTCTCACAATGTGCAAAGGTCTTATAATTATACATGGTGGAGGTTCAAACTTTTATTTGATTATTGTGAATTAGCTCTCTCAGCCCCATGTATATTCATCAGCCTTTACATATAGTAGTTTCCTAAAAAAAAAAAACGCAATATAAGAGAGCAATAGAGCGCAGCATGTTAGGCATTAAACAAACTGACAGAATATGAAACACCACGCAGCGCTCCAAAATGGGACACCTATATGTAGGCTAAAAGGCTGTCAGGCTGAAATGCGACTGATGAAAATGAAATGAGTGACCGTGACAATAGTCTCCATACGGTGCGTGCCTGAGATGGACGGTGCCGCCGAGGTCAACCCAGGCACAGGTGGCGAGAGGACCTAGACGCGTATCGATGCAAGAGTTGGATCGAGGTGGCTCTAGAAGAGGATGCCTGGAAGGATTTGTGGGAGGCCTTTCCTCAACAGTATAGGCTAATTAAAAAAATGACCAAAAAGTTCAAAATCTTGACCCATAGAACCATAGTTTTCTTTATCCGTTTTCAGGTGGCTCCTAGAAGATCGCCCATACTGGTGGATACGCGAAACAACATTCTACTCAGGACCCCGAAGACCTGTACTGCAACAAACACTACAGACATGTGAGACAGGCCCCGGCAGTCCCTCTGGTCACTCTATGACAGCCGCTATGATGCTGATACTAGCTCTTATGTGGATATCACACGTCATGCACGACAAGTAAGTTTATTATAAAGACCAGCCATGTGCCTGATCCGTTTTCTTCTATAGTCCGCGCGGAACTAGTTGGCCGCGCCTTAGGTATGTGAGCGGTGGGACGGAGGGACGGGGGCGCTTGCTGTCATTACTCAGTACGGCGCCGTAAATGGCGTCGAGCGTCTCATGTGCATTTAGATAAAACGCACATGAGATTGCAATAGCAAGATGAGTCCGCCGATAAATAGACAAGTTTAAAATTTAATATTCAAAGTGCATACGTTTTTTTCAAAAACGGAAAGCCGATGTTGATAGTTTGGAATATAAAACTGATGCGAATATACATTTACGATTTAGAGGATATGTCAGAATAATTTCATATAATTCCTTTTTGTTTTTTTAAATTAGGTACTAAATAATTACAATAAAAACTGAAGTGTTTATTAATTATTCACTTCTATTGTTCACTTGCTAGGCATGGTACATCTGTTTTCTATTTTAATAAGTGCGATATCTCAAGATTAGTCATCACTGTCTATACCTAATCTTATGTGCGTTGCGAACACTAGGCAACCCACCGCCTCACCCCTGTCTCCACATAAGGCGCCAACTAGTTGCGCGCGGACTATAGTATGCCTCTTTTTTGCTCGAATTGGCGGGGCCACTACCGTGCCCCCAGATACGCGAAAAATTCCACCGGTTGTGCATCGATGTCCTCTTGCCCTGTGAATTAATTTAAAAAAATGCTGGGCTGGACTGATAAGGCTATTTTTTGTTTTAAAATGTTCGTAATAGTACAATTAAGGGGATTTTTTTAAATGTTTTCACGTATAAAAGGGAAAAACTGAAAGTTTTTTTGCTATGGGATTATCGTCTGAACTTTTTTTGGATAGAACAGAACAACGGCTGGCAGACCATGTAATAAGTTATAGTTTTAAGGTGTTCAATTATTTATCAATCAATCAACTCAGCCTATCGCAGTCCACTGGTGGACATAGGCCTCTCCCAGGCTGCGCCACAACATTCTATCCTCCGCCTTCCGCATCCAGTCTGTCCCAGCCACCTTTTCTGGTCATCGGTCCATCTAGCTGGGGGCGTCCCACACTACGCCTGCCGATAAGCAGTCTCCACCAGCCAACGGTCCTTCTACAAACATGGCCAGCCCACTGCCACTTCAGTTTGCTTACTCTGCAAACTATAAATAAATAAATATCTTTATTCATCAAGTAATATGACTCAATTGTGTTAGTAACAATATTCCTTACCCCCTATGTTAGTATGCCTATTCTAATACTTAACCTAAAACCATGAATACATGTGAATCACTGCCACACGCCTACCGAGTTGAAAACCTTGCAGCAGCGACTCACGTATAAACAATCGAGTCTGCTCGCTACACAGCTCAGAATAAGGTTGGGATTTGCCCGCACGCGGCGCACCAGGGAGGCGCATCGTTGTATAAAAACAGTCGACTCGAGCTTCAGCAAACATCCCTGACACACTACAGAAGCGAGGCAACCCCATCAATGTCCTGAACGCATTGTTATATTGAACGCGAAGGGACGCTTTTCGATTTCTGCGTATAATCGGCCCACAGACTGCACGTGTAAAAAGAAGTGCAGTATGCACGAAACAAGACTATCCGGAAATACTATATGCCATGAACGAATTCGCTTACTTACTTCATAATTTTTTCGTATGTATATCAACAGAAAGTACTACATTTGGTGGTGGAAGTACCTGATGTACCCGCTGTTCGCCGCGGCGCTCGGCTCGGTGATGTTGGCACGGTTGTACGTCGCGGCACACTTCCCACATCAATGTCTGATCGGCGCCCTAATTGGTAAGTGCCTTTATATTGGTGACAGCAGTGGTGGCCCAGTGGATACGGCCGCTACTTACGAATTGTAGGGTCGTAGGTCCGAACCCAGGCAGGCGTTTTACTTTGTGTAAATGATTTAATTACCATTGCTCTCAAAACGGTGAAGGAAAACATCGTGAGGAAACCAGCATGTCCTAGAACCAAAAATTCGAAGATATGTGACATCTACCAACCCGCACTGGGCCCGCGTGGTGGATTACGGCCCACTCCCTCTCACAGAGGGGAGGCCTGTGTCCCATCAGTGGGAACATTAAACGCTGCTTATTTTTATATTGGTAAGAACATACTATTTGGACTGGGCAACTAGCTTCAATTTTCTGGCTGACCACGTCCTTGAAAGGTCAAAAGTGCCTTTCAATCTTCCTAGCCTTTTCCCAACTGTGTTTTAGTCAGCGTCCAGTCTAACCGGATGCAGCTGAATACCAGTATTTGATATGGATTGACTGCCCAACAGACGAACGTCCCTGCGTTAAATTTTATGTAGGTTATTTAAAAAAATCGGACGGGTCGGACGGGTCGGAAGGATCGGACGGATCGGACGGATCGGACGGGTCGGACGGGTCGGACGGGTCGGTCGACAACCTCGCGAGCTAAGTCAAGATACTTGATTTTCTTATCTTGCTCAGCTTTCACGAGATTCTCGTCATGAGGGTTAGCGATATCAACAATCATTGCACGACGCTCTCGTCGATATATCACCACGATATCAGGCTTATTGGCTACAATAGTCCTGTCAGTGATGATAGATCGATCCCAGTACAATGTGGCGTGACCATTCTAGAGAACTGGGTCGGGCACATACCGTAGTATGGTACTTCAGACTCCACAAGGTTGTACTGCAAGGCAAGTTGCTGGTGGATAATCCTAGCTACTAGTTTGTGTCTGTGCAAATACTCGCCATTAGCAAGACGAGAACAACCGGAAACGATATGCCGGATCGATTCACCGGGACGGTGGCATGCCCGACAAATGTCAACCGTACCATCCTTGACAATGTATTGCCGATAGTTGTTCGTCATGATAACTTCATCCATAATCGCACAGACAAAACCTAATAATTATTAATATTATTATACACATACATATAGATTTTGTCGAATTATGGCAACATAAAATGCAAATGTAAACCTGGTTCAAATTGATTTGAGTTTTGAGCAATTTTTTTATGATAATATTTGGCTCGCTCCCTATAGGCACGAGGCACGAGAGTTGGTCACGACGCCGACGGGTTGGAAATTACACTTTGGATTTTTTCACCGATTCCAGGAGCATTCCTCGCGCCAGCCCTCTGCATCTACGTGTCAGACCCGTTCATCTGGAAGTACGGCTTCCACGCGACGTACGAGACGGGGCGCGCAGTGACGTGTCACGTGATGAGTACTATCGTCACGGTACTGATCGCGGGGTTAACGTACTGGAGCCTCAAACTGTGCGGCTGGGACCCGCATTGGACTATTAAACTGGTTAGTAACTTGACTCTTTAGCCGACTGCGCGTTAAAAAATGGAGGTTCTCTTTTCGACTTGTATGTATGTCCACGCGACAAATGAGACGGGCGCGCAGTAGCGTGTCACGTGATCGATGCTATACTCACGTGATCAGCACTATAGTCACGTGATCAGCACTATAGTCACGTGATCAGTACTATAGTCACATGATAATTACTATAGGCACGAACCGGGACGCTAAGTGGCGTGTCACGTGATCAGTACTATAGTCACGATACTGATCGTGGGTTGAACGTACTGAAGTCTAAAGTTTTGTCTTAAGGTGATTTGTTTCTGGTTAAAGTCCAATACAATAATTTTACTTATATTTCTTTCAGGCATTCCGCTGGTGCGAGAACCCGGAGAGTATTCGCGTGTCCACGACGCCGATGTACGCCTTAGTAGTGTCCACGGGTAGTCTGCTGGGGTGGGCGTTATGTGTGACTCCTGCAGTTGCTGAGTAAGTGTATACATCTATACAAAGTGTCTGTTTGTGATATAGAAATAACAGTTTTTGCTTAATTTTTTTTGTTTTGTTTGTGTCTCTGTTTGTTTGTACCGGCTAATCTCCGAAACGGCTAGATCGATTATGACGGGACTTTCACTGACAGATAGCTGAAGTTATAAGGAGTAATATAGGCTACTTTTTGGAGCAAGTTCCCGTGGGATAATTTCCGACACGCTGCAGGCTTTCTCTGTGAAAGAGAATGGGCCGTAATCCATCATTCCGGCCCAAAGCTGGTTGGTGGATGTCTTATGTCTTCTAAATGACATGCCAGTTTTGTCACGATGTTTTCTTTCACCGTTTTGAGAGCACGTACAAATTCAAGTTCCAACCTCGTCTCATGATCAGCCTACAATGGTCCCATTACAGGCCTTCTCTGTAAGAAGGAATGGGCTGTAATCGACCACTAAGGCTCAGTGAGGGTTGGTGCATGTCTCCGATTTGACATGCCGGTCTCCTCACAATGTTTTTCTCCACCGTTTTGAGAGCAGTGGTGATGAAATCAAATACTTGAAGTAAAGTCCCTCTGCTCGCTGTCCGGTAAGGACCAAGCCCGGGTCGACGGCGCGTTGTGTTCCACGCGCCTGTCTGCTAGGGGTGCGGGTTGTTCGAAAGAGATACCGCGGCCCCTGGCACACAGGCAACTGAGGGAACACGGGTGGGTTTTAGTCAGTAAAAGTCTGACACGCCCACCCGCTCCGCCCAGAGCAGGAGCAAATTATTTGATGATTTCCCACCGTCAAAAAAAAAAGAAGCCTAGTAGTATTGTAGGCTAATGAAATGTTCTTCTTTGTTACAGATACCGTCACTACACGAAGGGCAGGTCCCTCCTAATATCATTATTTTCCACCGCCATCGTTATAATGGGCTACCAACATATACAGGACAATATGTGTAAGGCAGATGCTAGCAGATACTATGCGATGCAGTTCATAATGGCAGCCGTTAAACCTTTGTTGTTATTGAGACTGACACCTACGCTGGCTATGTGGCCTTTTAGAGGGGCTAAGTCTAAGATCGAGTAGGCCTTTTGACCTTAGGTTTAAAAATAGGGTAAGGTATCTTTGGGTGTTTTGGGTTTCTGTCTAAAGGTCTTTTGCCTATGGGTCTAAAGGTCGTTTGCCTTTGGGTGTAAAGGTCTTTTGCCTTTGGGTGTAAAGGTCTTTCGGGTCTGGGTCTAAAGATTTTTTGCCTTTGGGTGTAAAGGTCCATTGCCTATGAGTGTAATGGTCTTTGCCTTCGGGTCTAATAGTCTTTTGCTTTTGGGTGTAAAGGTCTTTTGACTATGAGTCTAAAGGTCTTGGGCTTTTGGTCTAAAGTCCTCTTGACTTTGGGTCTAAAGGTATTTCTCCTTTAGGTGTAAATATCTTTTGCCTATGGGTCTAAAGATCTTTTGCCTTTGGGTGTAAAGGTCTATTGCCTGCGGGTCTAAAGATCTTTTGGCTTTGGGTCTAAATGTCTTTTGCATTTGGGTCTAAAGGTCTTTTGCCTTTGGGTCTAAAGATCTGTTGGGTCTGGGTCTAAAGGTCTTTTGCCTATAGGTCTAAAGATCTTTTGTAACCGAAACTGGTCCTTCACTTAGACATTACACAGTCAAATATGATTTTATTGTGATTTTATTATTGAAGATCTTTTGAACTTATTGTAAGTCATCTTCATTTTAAGTATAGAATCGTAACGTAACAACATCACGCCTGTAATTCCTTAAGGGTTAAGCAGAGGCGCACCTTTACACATAAAGGTAGACCCAAATTACGCCAATTATATTTAGCATCGACATATTGGCTGGAAAAAACTCTTAGTAATTCGTACAAGTTTTGCTTCGAACCAATTCGCGTAAGTTTGCTTCAATTATGTTTTTACGTAGCGTAAATAAAAAAATAAACATATGAAGTTCGCCGTAATAGAAAAAGTGTAAAAAAAAGAAACTAATTATAAACGAGCTGATAGTTTTGCGTATTTCATCGAAGGAAAGAGTTTTTAATTTCCTTTTAAGTCAATTAATATAGCTAGAAAAATTCTAGATTTAATTATACTACTAACACATCATCATCTGCCTAGCCTTTCCTAACTATGTTGGGGTCAGCTTCCAGTCAAACCTGATGCAGCTGAATACTAGTATTTTACATGGAGCGACTGCCCATGTGACCTCCACAACCCAGTAACTGGGTAATACGATACCCCTTGGTAAGACTGGTTGTCAGACTTTCGGGCTTCTGACGACCCGTAACGAATGTCAAAGATCCACGAATGAACAGCCGGGACCAACGGCTTAGCGTGCTATCCGAGGCACGGAGGGGTCTTGATATGTAAAGATGGTCACCCATCCACGAACTAACTGCGGCAAGCGTAGCTTAACCTGATCGATCGACCCATGCAGCTGTTTAGCCACAAGCCCTCTCAGTATTACTAACACATGGGGTGTACTATGCCAAATCGAATGCCAAATAATAGAATATCAATTGATCGACCACTATTAATCGAACGTCTAAATACTCGAACGTTCATAATATCAAATGGTTGATAAATCAAACATTCAATATATCGTACACTCAATACATCGAGCGTTCAGCGAATCGCATAATTCGTTCTATCGAAATATCAAAGTACTGTACTCGTGTAGGTACTTTTTATATAGAATACAAGAAAAACACAAAATTTACTAATAATTCATCATCTATTTAATAAGATTAAAATGTGTATCTACACCGTGATATTTTAGTCTTCTTACAAAGGTGGTCCACTCAATGTATCCGACATAAAATACGTATAGGCGCGATTTAAAAAAAAATTAGTACCATTAATTAAGATAGTAAGTACTAAGAAAAATGTATAATGCTTTAGAATTATGAAACACCCTCCCTGTTAATAATGTTTACGTATCAAACGGTAGATGATTTCTACCTACCTACCATAATAGCATTACATTTCATCATTCATTCCATCTCAATAACAGGATGTTCAAAACTACATTTTTTAAATTATTATTCATAGGTACAAAAATATCTTTTTTAATATATATTATTAGTAGTCATTGGATACATGAAGTGTGCTGCCGTTGTAAGACGACTAAAATGTCACGGTGTATATAAAAGTACCTATACAGTATATTGATATTTCGATAGAACGAATATACGATTCGTTGAACGCTCGATCAAACAAACATTCGATACTTTGAACACTAGATTCAACTTTTGTTCAAAATTTTAGATGACGTGTACATTTACATGCACAAACGAACGTTATGTTTTTGTATTTGGAAATTCGTAAAAAGTATCGCAAGTATGTTCCACGGAAAATTACAAAAACAGCTGATCGATTACGGGCATTGACATTCGCCCATCGAATGATGAAAAAAGAAATGTTTTTTTCCGTTGGTCTTCGATATTCATACCCAACACGAGGCTAAAGTATTGCATTTAATTTGACCCTGTATAGATTACGAAGTAAAATAATGCTTGTATTTTGGTCTAACATTGTCAATACAAAGTAAAAAGCAAGAAAGTCTGTCAACCAGTCCTACCAAGGGGTATCGTATTGCCCAGTAACTGGGTAATAAGATACAGAAAAGGCTAGGCAGATAATGATTGTCAGTACAATGTGCTTTTTGAGAGCTGCTTCCAACTCGCTAATACTTGCGGAGTGGAAAGATTTTTAGGCTAAGTCGACAGGAAGCTAAATAAAAGTAGTGTTTTTTTTTAATAAATTTAGATTTAGCTAGTACAATGCTTCTTTAGAAAATGTGGCCTTGAACAAAGGCCTTAGCGCTGAAAAACAATGAAATTAAAATTGTTACAAATATTGTAAAATTGAAAAAAAAAATACTGCAAAAGATGCACATCAATTTTAATATTTAAAGAATCTTGCTTCGCTATTATGTTTTTGCTTTTAAATCATTCGAATCTTCCATTAGCACCATAAGATGTCAAAAAAGACATCATCCAAGTGTCATACATTTTTGGTCTTGTACGGTCACCAAAAGAGATAAGTAACCCGATCAATGTTTTCCAATAAAGGGCTTTAAACGAAAATATTTGCGCTCATCATGTCCATTTTTAAATTAATAGACTAGGTATTGCAACAGTTTAGGACATTATATCACATGACATTTTTTGTTTCTCTATATGCCCCGTATCCATACAACGTGTAACTGAAAGGGTATATACATACGAAGGGCATGGCTTCTTTGGATGATATCAAACGATATTGGAAGGATTTTTTAATCCTATCTTTACATGTTCGGAAGTTATGAGAATTTTTAATACATTGATACCAGGAACCGAACTTTACAAATTGAAATAAAAACATCACTCGGAAGAGATTTATCGTGATATTGGCAAGTAACGTGGAAAGTTATTGACCTACGTAGTGCGGTGACACGTTTGTTATGATTTGATTTTAAGAAACATTGGTATCAATTCTTTTAGTGTTTTATTTTGAGCCGAAACTATGTATAGTGACTCTATACCAGCTGTTATCTTTAGTGCTTAAGGATAGCAATAGGGTTTCTGGTACAATCTGTATAGGTACTATTGTGCAACGCCATTTTGAAAAATAATCAAAAGTGGCGAACCGGGACGAGGCCATCCCCGACACAAAAAAGTTCGATCCCCTTTAATCCAATTAATAGATAGCAAACAGTTCATTCATAAAATTACATTTCATTCGAAAACGGTGAAACGGTGTTCGTTTTCTAACTAAACTTCAAATACAAGGCGTACAAGGTGAATGAACGTAAGTCCCTGTTTATTCAGTAACATCAAAAAAAATTTTTTTTTTTTTAATGTATGTATTTTGCCATACCTACCGCCAATCGAACCAAAGAAATATAAATATTATGTCATGGTGATAAGACTCCATTTTAAATGCATAAAATAATGCTAGGGTCAACACAATTTTGTTAATAATACCAGTTAATACTTTAAATAAATAAAAAAACGGTAA
Organism: Polymixis lichenea; assembly: GCA_949091785.1. Classification (NCBI taxonomy): domain Eukaryota; kingdom Metazoa; phylum Arthropoda; class Insecta; order Lepidoptera; family Noctuidae; genus Polymixis; species Polymixis lichenea. Next base: position 8,653,303 of record OX420958.1, on the reverse strand, counting down.
ATACTATTTCTTTCTTTAAAAATAATAAAGTTTTGATTATTGTATTATGCTTTTAACTCAATACTCTAATTGAGGTGTATGAGCTCTTGCGTTACTTGTTTTCACTAGCTTTGCCAGCGGCTTCGCTCGCGCGAACAATTTACACAAAACCATGAACAATTTACACAAAACCATAACAAATTATACACCTAAACCGTCCTCATCAATCACTCTGTGTATTAGTGAAAACCGCATGAAAATCCGTTCAGTAGTTTTGAGTTTATCGCGAACAGACAGACAGAAAGACAGATGCGGCGGGAGACTGTTTTATAATAAGTAGCGATGTTGTGTATCCGACGACACTAGTTACTTATCTCTTTTCGTGACTGTACATTTGGACCTCGGGCCGGGCCAATGGATGATCTCCTTTTAAAATCAGTTTTGCTTGTCAATTATTGTAAATAGTTTTAGTAAAATTGTGATTTTTATGGTACAAAAATACGGGTTTGTTTATTTATTTATTTATTTATATGTTCCCTGTGATACTATCCAAAATTATTTATGTAACATGACAAAGGACAAAGTCCTGAATTAAAATACAATTATTATGTTATAATTTTACAAATTAAGCTATGGGTATACTTATGTTATTTATTTTTATTTATAATCCACAAAATATGTATGCGCGAAATATGTACAGCGTGTATAAGAAATGTTGAAGGGCGTGATATGTAGACTATTAAATGAACGACTTTCTCCATGGGACCAGAGCAACTAATATCGCGATTAGATTTTGTCGTGCATTGGATCTTCAACGCAATGCTTAGCGCCGAGACTTGAAAATCGAACAGTGTGTTTTTTCGATACGCTGAGATTGCACTCTGTTGGATTCTCTATCCAACAGAGTGCAATCTCTGTCATTGAACAGATTTTCGACTGTCGGTATTGACCGACAGTCGAAAATCCAGTGCGCGGTAAAATCTCGCCGCGATATTTTTACGTCGACTGGTCCGAACTTTAACTCTAATCTTAAACAACAATTCGCTTTAGTGACAAAATAATTGATTTGTATAGTCTTCAACACGAAACACGTTTTTACATAACCTATACATACACATACGCACATACACACACACACACACAAAAACGCACATGCTCGCACACACACACATATTTTATGAAAACCAGAAAAGCATATTGGGCTTATTCCATTTGGCCACCGTAAAATAGCTATAAATTATAGGTAAACCTATGAAAAATCATACATCATTTTAATAGGTACCTATATTTTATGGATATATTGGGCCAGATTCTATCATGTTTGTCTAAATGACTGTACACAGCCGTGGTAGAAAATAGGAAGAAAAATAATGTACGAATTTCGATTAGCCCACTTTCTCACGGACGTAATAAAATCGCGGCGGGATTTTTACGTGATAAAATCCGTCGGACGTCGACTTATCCATTCGTCTGGGGTGGACAGATGACCACGCATTTCCGAGTATTCACCCCAGAGTGGATGTTTTAAGGTGACAAATGGATTAACCCACTTATTGAATTGTTCCCCCCTATTAATGCCAAAAATATGTAATAGATTATTTTACTTTATGTAGCAAAATATTATTTTAGTGCGAATTCCTTTTTTTATAAAATTTAACTTGCCAAACAAGTGCACATAAGAATGTTTTTAATTATGGGTAAATAAAAATGTTTTAATTAGCTCATGGTTTCATTGTTATTAAACTGTTTTAAATGAATTATAGAATATAATGTAAGTTTTGGGCTATGTCATGAGGTAAGTATGACATGAATGTCGATGGACATGAATGTCTATACGCATTGTAAATAAACTTATCTATCAATAAGTGTTACGTACTGTACATACATACTGCATTTTATGTTGAATAGCAATTACCTATTTTATTTAATGTTGAATTTTCGAAGCTTAAAATTGACTTTAAATAATTTAATAAATTAATAATATTCCGTTCATTTGTGTAGAGATTTGCTTAACATGCTAGCACTAGGATTTTACTTTAATATTTGCATGCCAACTTACCTATCTCAAAATGTGTCATCGCACTAACAATTTATGTACCTACCATCTTTTGTACCGCATTTACAGCAAATAAATTACTTTGACTTTGACTTTGTCTATAAGAGTAGGGGCAGATCAAAGAAACAATGCATGGACTGTGTAAATGATGATATGGATAGAAAGGGGAGGGCTACCGAAATGACGACTAGTAGAGAAGTATTGAAGAAAAAGACATGTTGCACCGACCACAAATAAATTGGGATATGGGCAGGACATTTTTATTTTTATTGTTTATATTCACTAGTATTTATACACCGTGACATTTTAGCCGTCTTACAAAAAAAAAAAAAAAAAGATGGTCCACTCAATGTATCCGTCATAACATACCTCTAGGCGCGATTTAAACATTGTTACCATTAATTAAGATAATAGATACAAAGAAAAATATTGAATGCTATAGAATTATGAAACACCCTCCCTGTTAATAATGTTTACGTATCAAACGGTAGGAGACATCTAGCTACCTATCATTACATTCCATCATTAATTCCATCTCCATAACAGGGTGTTTCAAACTACGTCATGCGTCTTAGTGATATTTTCATGTTTTTGATTATGCAAATGTTCAAAAAAAGTTTTTTTTTATAGAATGTTAGTAGATAGCAGTCGTTGGGTACATGAAGTGAGCTGCCGTTGTAAGACGACTAAAATGTCACGGTGTATATAAGGTGTATCTATTCATACACGAAATATCTGAAAGGGTCATTGTACTCATCATTATGAACAACTTTTACTATGGGCCCAAACCTGAAATCGCGAAAAAAATATCAGCTGTTCCCTACATTTATGTTCGCATATCTCGTGAAAATGTAGGGAACAGCTGACATTTTTTCGCGATTTCAGGTTTGGTCCGGTAGTAAAAGTTGTTCATAATGACGAGTACAATGACCCCTTCAGATATTTCGTGTATGAATAGATACACCTTATATATAAAAATGAATCCCTATTTCCCTTGGTCACGGCATCACACGTGAACGCGAACATATACATCGCTTCAAATAACAACTATTTATTAGTGATTCTCATGAAAATCATGTCACTTTGTTTAAATAGGTTGATCTTACTAATGTAGATTCTTTTACATATTGTGAATGGGAGAACATTGTAGGCCTTACAGACTAGATTTATAGACTATTTTCTATTCTTTATTTTCATTCCTCTAAGTACTTGGTACTTATTGACAGGCCTGCACTGTCCTCCCATACCTATTGTCACTGTAATTTGAAAACATTGTAAAACCCAATTATTTTTAAAAGAGTAACCGTGGAGTTTCTTGCCGGCGCTTCTCCATAGGATGCGACAAATTGGAACCGTGCACCTAGCTTCTGACGTTTAATAAGTGCCCTTGCAGGTTTATGTGAAATAAAATATTTTGATTTGATTTGATTTGAACGGCTGGTCCAATTTTGCTAATTTTTTTTTTTTGTTGTGTCTGTTATTGTCAGGAGAAGGTTTTTATGAAAGAAAAATTTAAGAAAGTTGCGCGTAACATTTATATACAGGGTGGATAAAAATCGTGGACCAAACGAAATGGGGATAGTTGAGGTTATTTGAAGTAAAAAAAAATTAAATAAAAATTGGTAGTATTTTTTTTACAGTAAGGTTCTAAAGTGATGATACATTTCCTGTGGTTAATTGCTAAAAGATAGTTATGTTTGTAACTTATCGGTAGAATTTTACATATTTAAATAGTTTGCTATAATCTCCTTTACAACTGTTTTTAGTTTTTTTGAGTAACAAGTAGTTTCAAGAATCGAATTTGAAGAGCTTCTAATTTATCCAAGTTAGTTTTGAATGTCAATCCATAGCTGTCAAGGGCATAACTCGTAATCGTAGACAGAGAATAGTAATGACCTTTTTTTTTTGGGTGGTAGGTAAATCATCGAATAACTTCTCGCGCTCTGGGTGAAGCGGGAGGGCGTGTCAGTCTTTTACTGACAAAAACCCACCCGTATTCCCTCAGTTGCCTCTGTGCCAGGGGCCGCGGTATCTCTTTCGAACAACCCGCACCCCTGGCAGGTATCGGTTCTTGTAGGCCCCACCAGTTGGTGCTGACATCTCTTTGAGGCGCGCGTGAAACACAACGCGCCGTCGACCTTGGCTTGGTCCATACCGGACAGCGAGCTACCCGTTACTCACCGTCCGCAAGCCCGCGCCTACGATGGCCGGGAATCAGCCTGGGATTCCCGACGCCCAGGGCATCTCCTGCGAAGGCTACGGCCGTGAGGGCGCAAGTACTGCCTCTTCCCCACGTGCGCCGCCTCCCTCTTTGCGAGAGTAATGACATGTATACACATCTTAATATGTTAATGGGAACTTTAAAGCTTAGGTGGTACATTTTATGTAATAATATTCTTAATTTACTACAAATATGATCTATGTGTTGCGACCAAGAAAAGTTCTCATCTACTTTCATGCCAAGTTAAGTTACACAGTAATTTTTTTCAATAGGTCTACATTTACAGTCCAATAACTTATTATGGTGGCATATATAATCATGGGTAAATAAAGGTGGAGTCGCACTATGAGGTCGCAAATATGGCGAATTAATTAACATTAATTTAGTTTTACCAGCGTTTAATATGATGCCATTGTACACAAGTTGATTGACGTGAGTCAGAATGGCGGGTGTACTGTTGCAGAAATGAATATGTTATAAATGAAAGGAATGCACCAGAAATGTATTTGATTGTACCTTTAATTAAATTCAATGTACCTTCATGAAATAAGAACAATTATAAAAATAAAGTAGCTCACTTTATTTTTATAATTGTTCTTATTTCATGAAGGTCAGAATGACGGGTGTATACCTACTGACATTGAATGTAATAGATATCTAAATTTACCAGAGGAATGGACTTCATCGCACCTCATAAAAATATAAAGAAAACTAATTTTGACGCGTACCATTTTCTAATAGCAATATGAGGAAAGTTGGTTGTCTTGTAATAGTAGTCCTAGGCTGTTAATTGGGGAGCAGTTAAAAGTTTTACATCATCAATAACATCATTAGACAACAGCAGTTCTCTGCTGGCCTCTCCAATTGCACGCCATTCAACTCGATTCTCGGCAACCCTTATTCAGCTGCTGCTAAAGTTTAAAAAATATGTCTAAAATCACTGCAGCATCAGCCTACCGTCCCGACTGCTCGAACCTCCTCTCTGTGAGAGGGATTGGACCGTAATTCACCACGCGGGCCCATTGCGGGTTGGTAGGTCTCACATGTCTTCGATTTTTTAGTTCTAGGATATGCTGGTTTCCTCACGAGGTTTGTTTTTTCAGATTTTTTGAGAACAGTGGTGATGAATTAAATTAAATTAAGTAAAGGACCTGCCTGGGGTCGAACCTAGAACATTCAACTCTTTTTTGAGGGTGGAAAATCATCAAATAACTTCTCCCGCTCTGGGTGGAGCAGGAGGGCGTGTCAGACTTTTACTGACTAAAACCCACCCGTGTTCCCTCAGTTGCATGTGTGCCAGGGCCGACGGTAATAGGTCAGGGCCGTTTCCACTGGACCACCACTGCTCTCAGAATAAAGCTAGGTAGTTGCCAATCCCAAACCACATCATTTTACGAAACTTTTATTTATATAGCAACAATACAAGTAGGTATGTGGGTACTTATACAAAAACAGTTGCAACGTAATTCAAAAAATTGGTAATGCGACCTTTTTATTAACATCCTTTTTTATGAAATCTATGTCAGTATCAATGAAACTATGTTCTTGCACCGTTCGATTCAGATTCCATCGCAGAGGCTTACGAAGAACTTTGAAGGGAGATACTTTGGGCGTCACTGGACCGTCCCCTGCGGATTCTTCGTTATCTGTGCTTGAAGCTGTTACAATTTCCCGTGGTTTTGTAAATCGCATCCATTTCAGGTTGCTTGGGTTTGATACTTTTATCATTTTTTTTGTTATGATCCATTTGGTTTCGCAACGAACATTGTTTTTACTTGTTTTCTTGCTTTTGAGAGACGTGTTGGTACTTCTCCATGTTCCGCTAGATTTCTTTTTGTATTTAAATTTGCTTTTTATACTATCGGATCCAAAATCAAGAATCTTTCTACCTTTTTCCTTGAACATTCTGGTTTTAGATTTTTTTTTACATCTGACTGGGAGAATTTCTTTAATTAGTTTTGAAGAGGAAACCCCGCATTTAACCTTCGTTGTGGCGGAAATCTCGCTCTTGACTTTCTTTGCGGTTGAATATTCGCTTCTGACTCGTTTATCGGAGCAAATCTCGCTTTTGACCCTTGCTGGGTCGTTAAAAGAGACCCTAGATCTTGGTACGACATGTATCATTTTTATATCGTGTAAAACTTTATCTGTTTGACATAGTCCTGGTTTGAGGTTTAAGTACAAACCTTGTTTGACCTTTCTGTGGTTCGGGGGTAAGATTTGATCTAGAGGATAGCAGAATAAGGATTTATAACAAATAATCAATCTTCTTACAACATTTTTAAAAGCTTCAGTTAACAATTTGCATTCTTCTTGGTGTATTTTTCTACTCTTAGAAGCAGTGTTCGATTTTCTACTGTGTATTGAATTTGGCATCCTTAAAAGTAAGTAATTCTAATTTTCTAAGCTCCATCGCTTGATTCTTTATTTGTGGATTTTACGACCCACAAGCACATTTTCGCCAATATCACAGAACGCATCTTTTGACGTTGAGTTCCTAGGCAGTTTGACGTTTATGGTTATGTTCTATCGATAATTTTTTTTTTTTAAGAAAACCAGAGTTTTGTTTTGGGATGTAATGAGGTTTCATTCCGGAGACAACATTTTGGAAGAAACCAAAAATAAATAAGTATGGCTTATGACAAGACCAGAGAGCAACGCCCGATTTTTAAGAACGTTCGCAATCTAATACTAGATTGCGATCGTTTTTAACATAGAGGAGAGTAAATATAGTTTTGAATCTGGCAGTCTCAATCTGTCAAGAATACCTTTATAAACCTTTATTTTTTATAAGATTGCGACTTGAATTTTGAACGTATTTTTAGTACGAGAATTGGCCTACTGCATAGAGCCATTCACACCCATTCGACAGGCTATCGTATCCAAAATGACACATTTCGATAGCTATATAGTAATCGGCAGAATAGCGGTCGTATATTTAAACTGACATAATTTTCGGGTTTTGTATTTGTGAGCAGCGTTTATAGGACTCTTACGATAACAATGATTGATGTTCGAATTGGATTGGATCGTAAGCGGTTCGTGTAGTTATGAATAGCTGGTCTCGTCATAAGCCGTACCATCTAATTAGGAAAAAACGGAAGGAAATTTGAATTTCGCAGGCTACCCTGGCGATGGCACTTGCCCCTCAAACACTCGTACCCCACGTACCATACGTCGGCGTCGGTCGTAACACATTGACAGGTCAGCCCAACTTTTCAATAGAATAAGCCCTAGTACGCACAGATATTGCGACGGGATTTTATCACGCACTGGATTTTCAACGCTTTGCTTTGCACCCAGAACTGAAAATCCAACAAAGTGTTATTTCGACGCGCCGAGATGAACTCTGTTGGTTTCCCAACACTCTAGTGAATGATAAAATCCCGTCGCTATATTTTTACTTATGTGCCTACTTGGGATCACTTGCTCAGCTCAGCGTCAGCTTGGTTTTGCTACCACAGAGATGCGGGCTAAAGTGCCTTTCTTGAGGGAGGCGGCGCACGTGAGGGAGATGCAGTACATGCGCCCTCACAGCCGTGGCCTTCGCAGGAGACGCCCTGGGCGTCGGGAATCCCAGGCTGATTCCCGCCCACCGTAGGCACGGGCTTGCGGACGGCGAGTAATGGGTAGCTCGCTGTCCGGTAAGGACCAAGCCCGGGTCGACGGCGCGTTGTGTTCCACGGGCGCCTCGTAGAGATGTCAGCGCCAACTGATGGGGCCCGCAAGGGCTGATGCCTGCCAGGGGTGCGGGTTGTTAGAAAGAGAAACCGCGGCCCCTGGCACACGGCAACTGAGGGAACACGGGTGGGTTTTAGTCAGCAAAAGTCTGACACGCCCTCCCGCTCCACCCAGAGTGGGAGAAGTTATTTGATGATTTCCCAGCCAAAAAAAAAAGTGCCTTTCTTATGGTCAATTGAGCAGGGGTGTATTCCATTAGCAAAAAATCCGTAGTCTCGGCAGAAGTACCCGCCCGGTTCCTTTCGTAGTTCGGGGCCCGAATGATGACAATACGATTTGACAGTTATTGTAACTCCCGATGTGTTTTTGTCCGTCCGAAAAACTTAATTTGACTCTTGTATTGACGGATGTTTCGGACGGGTCCGTATCTTCGTTGGTGATGGTTGAGGTCCACGATGAAATTAAATGAAATACAATCCTATTACCTATTCTACAAATAATAAAAATGTAAAAGTTTGTATGGTTAGATGTTTGCTACTCCATCACGTAAAAACGGCCGAATGAATTTGGATGAAATTAGGCACACAGATTGTTTTTATCCTGGAATAACACATACGATACTTCTTATCCCGGTTGGACGGACCAAAAACAGGTAGTGGCACAGGGGCTAGAGTCTTCTCGGAGGACCTCAAAATCCACATAGCCACACCACTGGGAGCCCATAACACAGTGTTCCAAGCCGAATGCATGGGCATCTCCCTTGCAGCGTCTGCTATCATTGCCAGGGAAGTTAAGGACCACTCGATCCGCATCTCTCAGACAGCATGGATGTTCTGCAAGCGCTGAACAGTCACGCAGTTGACTCTAGGCTGATATACGAGTGCCACCAGCGCCACAACGAGGTAGGTAGTCTCAACAATATTACCATTTAGTAGATCAAAGGACACAGCGGTTCGCTAGGCAACGATACAGCCGATGAACTTGCCAGGAGGGGGTCGAGCATGGCACCAGTGGGACCACAACCCATGGCGCCACTCCCCTTCGGGTATCTACGCACTCTGGTAAGAAAACGAACCAGGGATCAACAGCACAAAAAATGGTTGGACCTGGGTGAGTGCAGGCAGGCTAAGGAAGCACTTTCTGCTTTCGATACCCGCCTTACGAAACAGGTTCTCCGTGTAACTAAACCACAGTTGCGTACAGTTACAGCTGCCGTAACTGGCCATGGGTCATTTAACAAACATCTCTTTGTTATAGGAGTAACAGACAGTCCACTGTGCAGGGCCTGCATTGGGGACGACGAGACAGCGGCTCATGTGCTGTTAAACTGCCCGGTGGTCGCTAATTAGGTACAGGGCAAAATACTTCGGTAACCCTACGTGAGATTGTCAGCAACGCCAAGGCGTTGCTGGCCTTTCTTGAGGAGCTGGGGAGAATCGACTAACTGATTCTCCCACCCGTACGCAAAATACGCGCTTTGTATCGCGCATACGTGGAGTTGCGGACAACAGCGCGTTTTACCTAGTCTTATCCCAGTTGTACATGCCCGTGGGATAATTGCCAACCTCCATACGGGTGACGCCATTGGCAAAAAACATAGCGAGCCAGATTCAAGACCAATGGGCAATGACATAGACCACCACAATAGGAACCTACCTACATATTATCAGCTTTTTGATAAGTATCTACTTAATTAAAGTTCATTATCAATTCGATAAGCTTTTCACGTGAACCTTTTCAAAACATTGTTATCTATTATATCAAGTGGATTGATTAAAATCATTAATATTTCTAATAACCGAAGTATTAGCTTCTTCTTTTTAATTAAATTAGCCTTCAATCAGTCTATCAGGAACTAGGTTCTGCCCGCGATTTCGTTCGCGTGGAAATCGTAAGATACATTAATGTGTATCTTACCTACATCTTGTATTGTATTTCTGCAGGTACACAGGGAAATATATCGCTTGATGCGTAAACTGAAACCTTGAATTCAGTACATGATTCTAGCAAAGAATATTTCTTCGGATATACAAAAAAGAATCTGAAATTTCATTGAAAAGTGCGATACCTGCCCTACATATCTACGCGGTCAACATTTAAGGAACAGCATTTTTTTTTTACCGACAAAGAATTAAAACGCAGCGGCATCCAAATCCATGATGACAGGCTGCGCGTCGATGTCCCTGCCACACTGTATCTAAAATAACAGCCACATTTGTATAAAACTCTTTCGGCCCTCGGCCCACCGCGTCGCATCGCAAATAACAGCCACATTTGTATAAAACTCTTTCGCCCGCTTGCGCTTTTACTTAGTTTTCGGTTTTTGTTCAGCCAGATTTATATTACGAAACGTGTTGCGCAAACTTAGTTATATTCTCTAGCTTTTGCCAGCGGCTTCGCCCGCTTGGAGGTCGAAAAATATCCCGCGCGAACGTAAAACCTGGATATGAAGTATTCCATGTGTTAATCCAGATTATAAGCTATCTGTTTGCCAAATTTTATCCAAATCCGTTCAGCCGTTTTTGCGTGATTCAGTAACAAACATCCAAACATCTTCACAAACTTTCACATTTATAAAATTAGAAGGATTCATAGTTTCACGTGTAAATAGTTATCTATTTATATGTGCTAAGGGCAATGGAGAGGTCTATGCTTGGAGTTACCCTACGCGATCAAATCAGAAATGAAGAGATCCATAGGAGAACCAAGGTAACCGACATAGCCCGAAGAATTCGCGAACTTAAGTGGCAGTGGGTAGGACACATTGCTCGCAGAACAGATGGCCAATGGGACCGGAAGGTTCTGAAGTGGCGACCGCGTACTGGAAGACGTACCGTTGGAAAGCCTTCCACAAGATGGACCGATGACCTGGTGAAGGCCGAAGGAATTCGCTGGATGCGAGAAGCACAGTACCGGTCGAAGTGATGGTCTCTGTCCAGAAGTGGTCGTCTTTCGGCAGAAATGATGATGATGATGACGTGCCACTGCTGAGCGTGAGGTCTTAGGTTCAATGCCCGATAACGGCACCGACTTACAAGTTATAAGTCGCAGGATGGGGTGACCCATTTACTTTGTGTTCATAATTTCGTCACCACAGCTCTCAAAACGGTGAAGGAAAACATTGTGCTGCTGGGGAGTTTGTTGCGCCACTTCTTCTTCCCATCTAAAGCACTAGCAAGTGGTGAAGGGCGGGCGTTTTGGGGGACTGTCTTATGTAATTTTGACATTCGAAAAGTGCTGATTCTCAGCCTCATTTGAATAAATGACTTTTGATTTTTGACTTTTGATTGTGAGGAAACTGGCATGTTATAGAGCCAAAAATTTTAAGACGTGTTACATCTACCAATCCGCACTTGGCCCGCGTGGTGGATTACTCTCTCTCACAGAGAGGAGGCCTGTGTCCACCAGTGGGAAAATTATAGACTGATTATACTAGACGATAACTGGTAGAGATTAGCGCGTTCAAACGAACAAACTCTTTAATTTTGTTATAATAGTATAGATAGATTTCACTTATCACACTATCGGTAGGTACCGTGAAGGCTCCTATTTGTATTAAGCTATAGAGTCATCAATGTCATTGGTCCATCAACTGCAACAGCGATAGGTAGCACATTGCGTGCTACCAGAAGGTACCATCTATTTTCCTTTATAAAATGGTGAGCGCAGAAAATAGTTTTTCGCCGAAGGATTTGTTTCAATATGTAAGTAATTTTCTTTTGTTTTCAAAATTAGGTTGTTTGGGCTGTTATTTTTATCAAGATGATAGTAAGGACACACACGGCTGCACATCAAGCTATACTTTTCCAGTTTACGCTGATCTCGCAATGTACTTACGGAAATCCTACACAATGCGAGATCAGCTTATACTTGATATGTAGCCGTGTGCTGTATCAAACAATAAAAAACTTTTTTACAAACAAAAAAAAAACGACTCTAAAAGATACTACAAAGTGAAAAATAACTTTAATTTCGGAAGTTGTCTTTGGTTTTGTATTTGCGTTTTTTTTAATTTTTTTTTTGGTGGTTCCCACAAATCCCACCCCACCACACAAACTCGAATATCTTTACTTGCTAAGTAAATAACATTTACAAGAGGTTATTATAACTTCATCACCCTATAATAAGTGGAAAAAATATATTATTGAAGCTAACTCAAACACCACTAATCAGAACTTGACCAAATTTATTTGGGACCACTCTATATATACCCTTTCATACAAAAAAAGAACATCAAATCGTTTCATAAATGACGTTGTTCTGAGGCCTTAGTGTGTTTCATTTAACCATCTCGATCAAACGCATCGAGCGCGTTTGGCGCTCCGATTGGCCCTGAATAGGTGACGGACCATTCGGAGCGCCGAACGCGCTCGAAGCGTTTGATCGAGATGGTTAAACAAAACTCACACTAGCCCCTGAGGTAACAAACGAAGAGGCCGTACACGAAATTTAACCGATTTCGCTTAGCTCATTCATAGGGCGTGTAAAAATAACACCCCTCTTTTTGCGTCGGGGGTTAAAAAGAATACAGCCTAATTGGGATACTCCTCCTTTTTCAAACTTGTAAAAATAGGAATCTTTCAAGAAAAATACTTTGACAATAAAGCTACGCCAAACGTTTCAACAGTGTACCAATGTCACCATAGAAGGTTGCCTATATATCTTCGTAACCCTTATTCCGTATGGTGCCGGACGTAAAGAATAGCACCATCCCATTTCATCCCATGGGTGTCGTAGAAGGCGACTAAGGGACTTACCAGAGAATGGGCAGCAGCGTTCTCTATGTATTTTACCACCATACTGCGATCTCCAACCCGCCTGCCAAGCGTGACGATTATGGCAATCCCCCCTTTAGGGGAGGCCTATGTCCAGCAGTGGATGTCTTTCGGTTGAAATGATGATGATGAAATTTTATATTACCACATCCATCTTTTTACCGACTTCAAAAAGGAGGAGGTTATCAATTCGCCATATATAGACGGATTTGCAAAATTAGTTTTTTGTTCAAATTTTTTTCCGAAATTGTCCCATTTAAATTCCATATAAAGGTAATGATGCGTTTCGGAGACAGACAACGGTCACGGAACTCTTCAAAAAATGACAGCAAATCAACCGCGATTGCTGCTATCGCATAAATATGCTATTGTTTTGACCCCAAGGATGATGAAATTTAGAATTGTTGTCGGGTAGGTATTATGAATAAAAAGTGAAAAATAAAAACTTTTTCCAAAAAAAAAACAACCGAATTCCGGAAAAACACTACAAAGTTAAAAATATTTTTAATTTCGGAAAGCGGTGACAAAAATTTAAATACATGTCTAAAGTCACCACCTTCGGTAACTAACAGTTATTTGTTATGCAAGGCTGCAAAGTTGTTTTTTGGCGCGAATACTTGGATTGAAAGCTGAACATGCGAAGGATTCTAGGACTGAACGAGATTATTATTATTGATTTATGATTATTGATTGAACAAAGCGAGTGGTTCAAATATAGAATCCTGAGCGCAGCGAGGGTTTCAAAGGTACGAGACTCAATAACTTTGCTGACGAGTAAAACGCACAATTTTTCACCTCGCTACATTGAGGAAAATACTAGGTGCAAGAAAAACAGCCTAAATAATTTTACTCTGCAGATGTTAAATTTATATATTCTTCGCTGCTGGACTCGCTCAAATTTTATGAGTTTGTACGATTTCATCAAAAAATAAACCAAAATTATCGAAAGCGAATTGAAAAGAGACGAAGATTTTTTTTTTTTCATACTGCATGAGAGCGTCCTGCTGGCCAGTGCGATTATTCTAAAATTTGGGTTGGCGCACAGTCATGAAATAAGTATTAATGCACTTTCAGTGGACTGGCTGTATAGAAAATTATTGAATGGAAAGGTTCGTATTTCAAAAACTTTCCACGCTAGCGGGTAAAATACACTTTTGCACGCAGATTTCGAATGACAAATATCTTTCCGAGCCTGTGAGGTGAAAAGTTATTTTTCACTTTGTAGTGTTTTTCCGGAAGTCGCTTGATTTTGTTTTTGGGATAACTTTTTATTCTTCTACCAAATCCTCATGTATGGTTGATTCGTTTGGGGAAGACGAACGGCTCAGCTGGTCTTCTTTCGATTAAAACTACGAGGGCCGCTTTTGCACTTTTGGTTTGACCTTCCAAGACCTCCCATGAAACGTGAATCCTAGAACTAATATTGTTATGGTACCTGCGTCGAGGGTAGTGGTGGCTCAGTGGTAACGGCTGCGACTAACGAGTTGTAGGTCGTAGTTTCGAAGTCAGACAGCCGTTTTACTATGTGTTATTTATTTCATCGCCACTGCTCTCAAAACGGTGAAGGAAACCATCGTCCTAGAACCAAAAACTCGAAGAAATGTGATATCTACCAACCTGCACTGGGCCCGCGTGGTGGATTACGGCCCAGTCACTCTCATAGAGAGGATGCCTGTGTTCCATCAGTGGAACATTATAGGCGGATTATGGCCTATATCAAAATCAAAATCAATCAAAAGTCATTTATTCAAATTAGGCTGAGAATCAGCACTTTTCGAACGTCAAAGTACATGAGACAGTCCCCCAAAACGCCCACCCTTCACCACTTCCTAGTGCTTTAGCTGGGAAGAAGAAGTAGTGGAACAAACTCCCCAGCAGCACAGCTGTCTGTTTAGTCGGATAGACTTGATTCTATACATACTTAGGCAAAGTAATAAACATTACGAGACACAAAATATTAATTAAATAATTAGTCAAAATGTCAGCTAGCCATACCAATATATACCGACAAATAAAATGAAAACTGTCGAGGCCAAATAAAGCCTAAAACAACTCATCATAGAAAATATTGTTATGAGTAGATCATGTCAATAACTAATGACTTAATAGATAGTTATTAAAAAAAAATTGTTAGACAGGCAATAAAAAATAAAATAAAAATTATATGAACGCATATAACCTGTCACTAGATACGCCGATTCTGGAGAAAGAACATAAACATTGTCTTGAGTTAATCACAGCGACCAACTATTCTTGTCATTTAAATAGTCGTTGATGGAATAGTAAGCCTTTAAACAAAGAACGGATTTTACTTGAGCTTTAAACGCATTAAAAGGCAAATCTAGCAAAGAAGAGGGAAGCTTGTTATAAAAAGTTATACCAAGCCCAACAAATGAGTTATGAACCTTATGAAGCCGGTGAAAGGGAGCACGTAGTTTGTCCTTATTTCTTGTGTTAACGGTGTGAATATCACTGTTTTTAGTGTACAAGTGTATATTTTGCCTAATATATAAGATGTTAGCGAATATGAATTGTGATGCCACCGTGAGAATACCAACATCTTTAAAAAAGTCCCTCAAGGAAACTCTGGCACCTAGCTGGTAAATTGCACGAACAGCACGTTTTTGAAGGACAAAAATATTTTGAATATCAGCAGCTTTGCCCCACAGCAGAATACCGTAGGACATAACGCTGTGAAAATAACTAAAGTAGACTAACCGAGCTGTATCGACGTCAGTGTATTGTCTTACTTTTCTGACGGCGTAGGCGGCTGAACTGAGCCTCCCCGCTAGGCTTGATATGTGTGATCCCCACTGAAGTTTGGCATCTACTGTTATGCCCAGAAAAACTGCCGAGTCTACGGTTTCAAGCACCTCTTTATCTAAGACGATGTTGGGACCTAGACTTCTAACATTCGGTAAGGCAAATTTTACACATTTTGTTTTCTTGGCATTGAGAACTAGGTTATTTGCCGTAAACCAATCCGTAACCATTGAGAGAGCACTGTTTACGTCGCTTTAAATAGAATGGTAAGTCATTGATATACACTAAAAACAAGAATGGGCCGAGTATTGAGCCTTGAGGCACACCTAACTGAACTGGTAGCCTGGAAGATTTTTCACCATTAATTTTTACACATTGGAACCTATTTTGTAAATAAGAATTTATTACTTTTAAAGCTTCGTTATGGACACCGTAATAACTCAGTTTTCGCAAAAGCGTTTCATGGTGCACGCAATCAAAGGCTTTGGAGAGATCACAGAAAACTCCAATAGCATTTTGCGAGTTCTCCCATGCTTTAAATATGTGTTTCAACAGAGCAACACCCGCATCTGTAGTCGAACGACCTTTTGTAAAGCCATATTGCTCATTATGAAGGAGGCTATTTGAATTAAAATGTCTTAGCAACTGCTTGAGTATTAACTTTTCAAATATTTTGCTAAATGCAGGTAAGATAGAAATAGGCCTGAATCCAGAGGATACCAGCTCTGCTACTCTCGGGGCATTCATTACAATAATATGGTCCTTAAAATGTAATAATATTACAGGCTGAAATGCTGCTAAAAGAATCAAAACTTCGAGAAGCGAGTATCCAGCACAATGCCAGCAACTACGGCTGGCTCACTTCGAGACCTATCCAGAACGAAGTCAGTAAAAGTAATAAAGACTTGGATAGGCTTAGACCAATGATTCAAAAGGTATGTATGTCTTCTTGCCTCTGTTTTCCAGGTCTGATACTGTCGCGAATCTTGCGGACGAACGTAATAATTTCATCGCACACTGGTTTTTGATTTTTCGGCGTTGAACCGAGTAATGACAATGCAACAGAGTGCATCCCAAAGCGTCGAAAAAACACATTGTTCAATTTTCAACTCTCGGAGCTAAGCAGAGACAAAGAACCAATGCGCGAAAACATTCCGCCGCGATGTCGGTGTCAATCGGCGTCATTGAATTATGTCCTGCAACCGGCATGGGATTGGGCACGCCACGGTTGCGGCGGTAGATCCCCTCTTTGAGGAGTGGATTGAGTAGGCGCCACGGCGTCCTCACCTCCCGCCTGACGCAGGCCCTCACCGGACAGCGAGCGTGCATGGATAGCCGTCACCTCCTTCTGCGAAGTAGTAATGCTCGCGAAGAGGGAGGCGGCGCACGTGAGGAAGAGGCAGTATATGCGCTCTCACGGCCCTAGTCGCCGCAGGAGACGGCGAATAATGGGTAGCTCGCTGTCTGGTAAGGACCAAGCCCGGGTCGACGGCGCGTTGTGTTCCACGCGCGCCTCAAAGAAATTTCAGCACCAACTGATGGGGCCCGCAAGGGCCGATGCCTGCCAGGGGTGCGAGCTGTTCGAATGAAATACCGCGGCCCCTGTCACACAGGCAACTGTGGGAACTCGGGTGGGTAAAGTCAGTAAAAGTCTGACACGCCCTCCTGCTCCACCCAAAGCGGGAGAAGTTATTTGATGATTTCCCACCCAAAAAAAAAGCTTTATCTTCTTGAAATATGTATACTACCTATGTATTTAACGATATCTAAAGAAAAGCGTGTAAAGTAATGGTAATATTTGACAGATGTCATCAGAAAATTGCGCCAAAATCGCTGTCAAACTCGACGACATGACAGACGAGGAAGAGTCATCGACCACCATTTTGAGCGTATTTAAAAAACTTCTAGAAGACCAGTACACCATACAGCTGATGGAGAAGAATGTAGTGAAGGCAAAAGAAAGAAGTTCAAAGAAGAATAGAGTGAATAAGGTGCAGCCTGTGTTAGTGCCTGACGGAAGGCAGCCTACAGTTTCTTTTATATTGTACATTTAAAATTTGAACCAACCTCATTGAATTTAACTAAACTGTTTTTGTCACGCATTGCAAACGCTATTTGCGATGGTATAAATTAAAATACCCTAATATTTACATTGTTCATTCAATTCTATGGTTATTTTTTATTTATTACTTCCTTAACATATACAACGAGAGAGATATCAACGAGAGATATCATTCACATTAAATGTGTGAAAGACGACGCCGGTCAACTTTGGACGTTCTGTCCAAAGATGACGAAATAAAAGAACGATGAAAGGTTTATTCCGAAAAGGTAATGAACTAAGAAAATAAATGAAATGGTGTGCACAGAGAGGTATAAGTAAATATAGGATTAGTGAGGTAAATTAGCATGGATGAAGTAAGAATGGCAGTTCATGGTATGAAAAATGGAAAGGCTATGGGCCCAGCCCAGACGATATACCAGTAGAAGTATGAAAGTGTTTATAAAAAGATGGATGTATGTGGCGGACTTCTTCAATAAGTTGTTGCACGAATAAGGGATCCCACAAGAATAGTGCAATAGTTCATTAGTGCCCATCTTCAAGAATAAATGTGATGTACAGGACTGCAACAACTATCGAGGGATAAAGCTCATGTCACATAGTATGAAGGTATGGGAGAAAGTAATAGAGAAAAGCGAGAGGAGAGTGAGGTTACCCCAAACCAGTTTGGGTTTATGCCAGGTCGAGGAACAATGGACGCCACTTTAGCACGCCGCCAATTTTGCGAAAAGTACAGACGTTCACACAAAGACTTGCAAATGGTGTTCATTGATCTGGAGAAAGCGTATGATAGGGTACCTCAGGATGTGTTGTGGTGGACCTTGAAAGAGAAAGGGTTGCCCGGGAAGTATGTAGAGTTAATTCGTACTATGTACAGTCAACCTTGTACCTACGTCCGGTCGGCTGCTGGCAATACCGACGTATTCAATGTGATTGTAGGCTTGCACCAGAGATCGGCTTTAATTCCTTACCTCTTGCTGTTGATCATGGACGCTCTGACGTCGGATATAAAGAAAAAGGCATCCTGGTGTATGCTGTTTGCTGATGACATTGTTCTTGTCGGTGAAGATGTATCCGAGATGTACCAGAGAAAATTGGAGAAGTGACAACAGAAGCTGGAGAATCTTTGCTTGAAAATCAGCAGAACCAAAACTGAATATATGTTCTGCGATTTCGGCGGTCTCTCCAGTTCTGGACCCATAGCGCTTGATGGCGCGCTTCTTCGGTATTTCGGTTCTGTCGTGCAAAGCGATGCCGAAGTAGGTCGGAGGGTTAAGCACAGAATTAACACTGGATGGATGAAATGGCGGCAGGTCCACTCGACTCCCACATTCCCCTTAAACTTAAGGGGAAGATATATAAAACCATGGTAAGACCTGCCGTCTTGTATGGGTCAGAATGTTGAGCCACAAAAGGGATGAATGAAAGGCAATGTATGCATGTAGCCGAGATGAGAATGTTAAGAGGGATGTGTTGTGCTATACGAATGGATATAATAAGAAATGAGTACATATGAGGAAGCCTGAAAGTGGCACCGGTAACTGAAAAGTTGTGTGGATATCGGTTGTAACTAACTAACTTGTTGTTAACTGGGTCATTTGCAGAAAATATGTACCTTTGGAATTTTTTTATGTCCCATGAATTCATTCCCAGTTTTAAAATATAATATGAATAAGAAAAGAAAACTTGAATTTTTATCGTATTATGGAGGTCTATGGTAGTAAAATTATCATTTTTATTTATAGTTTCATTAGAAAAACTAGACCATTTTTTTTCTAAACATATATTACAACTTACCTTTCATACATTTTATTAATGTCCCAATTGAGACTTGGTGTATTCCGAAACTTGTTGTTACGAGTTTTTATCCCAATTTTTGAGCATGGTTGTAGTTTTCCTACTTTTATTAAGCTAAACTACAACATGCTTGCCTTTAATATGTAGTTTTACAACGTAACATCATGTTTTTACAGCCATTTAAACTTGTCCCAGAAATCTAAAATTTCGTTACTCAGGTTTAGTAACGAAGAATTATTCTGAACGCATTGCTTTAAAGGTTGGCGGCGCTGTATCATTTAATATTCTGGCAATACTTTAGCATCTGTCAAAATCATTTGACAGTGAGGTCGTTTTGTTGTTAAACGAATTTGGAAGTGCTCTTGCTGAAGTGTTTTTGTACAAAAATCTCAGGGTGATTAACGACAGTTTTCTCAGGTAAATATTGGTTTATATTGTACAAATTTATTCAGTAATTATAGTTTCGCTCTACATTTTCACAAATACACCCAGTTCTTATACGTACAACACCTTGTTTTATTGTAAAGAATTTTTGAGGTTATAAGTTCTCAGCTTTTGCCCTCAGTTTCGTTATATTTCGTAACGTTATGAAACTGAGAAATTGTAAAGCTTAGTTTACACATGTAATATTGCTACATAAAAATATTGTTCTGTCAGTCTGTTGAGAGTATCCATATTAAATTGCTGTGCTTGCAAAGTTTAGCTTAGTTAATCGGAGGAAGGAATTCCCCTTAATTCAAATACACGGAGGCCCGTGAATAACGTTCCATATTTTTTTTAGAAGCTTCTCTTCAGGGGCTTTCCTAATCACTCCTATAGTAGGAGTGATTAGTAAAGCCCCGATATGACACGCGATTATTTATAATTTTGTTTTTTTTTTCTGTATCGCATTTCTTGAAAATGCTTAAACACCAACCAAAAACTATTAAAAAACAAATTTAAGTAAAACTAAAACGTTGTTTTATTCAGTTATGAACCGAGTGGAGTCATTGGAAGCTGTTATATTGTACATATTACTGTTATTATTATTATTTGCTCCATGTGTATATTGCTTTATAATGTCAGTTTCGTTACAACGATTATCAGTTTTGTTATTCCTCAGCTTAGTTACATGTTTCAAAAGGTACATATTTTCTGCAAATGACCCAACTAACGATTATCCCTGTATGCGCTATGCAAGTGCACCCAAGGACAATCCTCGGTTGGTGCAGGACTATTGTAGAACATGGTAACTAAAAATAAAATAATAAAAAAAAGTATAATCTTATTTTGGACATATCCCGTTTTGAAAAGACCCTCCTCAAAATATATTGGGGTATGGGTTTGGGTTGCTATCATCATCATCATTATCATAATTTCAGCCGAAAGACGATCACTGCTGGACATAGGCGTCCCCCAAGTTCCGCCATTTGGACCGGTTCTGTGCTTCCCGAATCCGTTGCATGCCTGCGGCCTTGCCACAAGGTCATCGGTCCATCTCGTGGAAGGCCTTCCAACTGGGGCCTTCCTTGGGTTGCTATAGTGGTTTGGTACCTACCACTATGGGAGGACTATGTCCCCTGCCTGCTCAATGTTATGCAATACATGAATAATGGGCCTCCGAAAACGGGATATAGGTATATATATGTATTTGAATTTTTTGTCACCGCCTTCCGAAGTTAAAGTTATTTTTCACTTTGTAGTGTTTTTCCGGAAGTCAGTTTTTTTTTCTTGTAAAAAGTTTTTATGTTTCACTTTTTAGTTATAGTACCTACCTACCCCACAATAATTCGAAATTTCATCATCCTTGGGGTCAAAACAATGCATACTTAAGCGATACCAGCAATCGCGGTTGATTTGTTGTCATTTTTTGAAGAGTTCCTTGCCTGTCTCCGAAACGTATCATCAGATTTATATGAAATTTAAATCCGTCTATATATGTCGGAGTTATGCCCGAACTTACATAAAAAACATTCACTCTGTTTTGCGACTGTACTTTGTTTCTTACAAAAAATGCTGAACCAGAGCGACCCATAGTCATTGAAAGAACGACCCAGAATTACGGCGGGAAACGGGCCGTAATCCACCACGCGGGCCCAATGCGTGTAGGTAGATAATAAATAAAATAAAAGTATCAATGTCTTCGAGGTTTTGGTTCTAGGAGATACTGGTTCCCTCACGATGTTTTCCGTAACTGTTTTCAGAGCAGTGATGATGAATTTACCTACACAAAGTAAAAATCTAAAGTGTGTGGTTCTAAACACCTCTTTAGATAAGATATGGCAAATTTAATGTTTTTGTGTTTCGTAATGTTAATTACCCACTATTGTATAGAATCAAGTTCTTCTAACTTAACAGACAGCTGTGCTGCTGGGGAGTTTGTTGCGCCACTTCTTCTTCCCAGCTAAAGCACTAGGAAGTGGTGAAGGGCGGGCGTTTTGGGGGGACTGTCTTATGTAATTTTGACGTTCAAAAAGTGCTGACTCTCAGCCTAGTTTGAATAAATGACTTTTTGATTTTGATTTGATTTTCTTTAAAGAATCAGTGACCTAAGAAAATATCTACAGAACTAAAAACATTTTTTTTTGCCCTCGTGGCTGTTTTTGGTTCTCCCTAGTCGCATTTATGATAGGTGAGAACTAGGTACCGTGGGTCCAGTTAGGTTTCAGGGAAACTCCTTTACAATCTTTCCAGAGTTGTGTCATAACAAGCGTGCACAGAGGGGTTTCGGATCGGTCTTTTGATAGGTAACGTGTGTATAGATCGCGGCACGTAAGTTGAACCAAAATCAGAACAAACAACCGAAGGTGAAGAAGCCCGTGCACTCTTTGCCTCGCATGGAAAAGGATCAGGTCACCTTTTAGCATAGTCTTTGATGTAACGTGTACTAAAGTTTGGAAATAAATTACAGACCGCGGCAGGTAAGCTGAAAATAAATCTGACATTTTGGTTCAACTTACGTGCCGCGATCTGTACCTAGATAGTGACCACTGGGGTGGTTTTATTGAGGTAAAAATCCCACACTCTCCGTTCTTTCCCCAATGCCCGGCCGTCTTTTGAAGATTTACCCCTGAAAATAAAAAAAAGTTGCCTTGGACACCTTTCTATATTGTCCTGTCATTTTAATTTTAACATCATCATCTACCAGTCTATCCGGTTGGAGCTGAATACCAGTATTTTACATGGAGCGACTACCTATCTGACCTCCATAATCCAGTTACTGGGTATAATACGACACCTCTTGGTCAGACTTTCGGGCTTCTGACGACCCGTAACGACTGTCAAAGATCCACAAATGACAGCCGAGACTAACTGCTCAACGTGCTTTCCGAGGCACGGAAGGGTCTTGGTAAGTAAAGATGGTCACCCATCCACGGACCAACCGCGGCAAGCGTAGCTTAACCTGATCGATCGACCCGCGCGGCTAATATTACTTAGCCACAAGCCCCTATCCCTATTAATTAGCCACCACCCATAAATTGGCTGTACCCAAATAAGAGCAGCACATTCATGAACATTTATCTCAATCAACTGTCAACCAGATATAAACAATAAAAAACTTAATGTTGTAGGAAGCTTGCACCAACGACGACCAGATTTTTACGTTAATTGATATGTGACATTTTGGTGGATGGTGTTACTGAGAAAGGAACCAAGAATGATTATTTTAGACTTTTCCCGTCTGTGTTCACATACGAACTCTTGTTTGGTTGAATTTCGATGAGTTCAGAGGCGTAATTGTGTAATACACTGTCAGTAGGAAATAGGAATCGCTTTGACTTGTATGTGCCCTGGCAGGTGAGAGTATGTCATGCTCACTCAAATGTCTCGCTGGAGCCACTAGCGTGTGTGTTGGATCATTATGTTCCCTTCAAGTGTATTACAATGTTTTAGATTTTTTGAATGAAAAGGACTTTTCTATTCCGACTTCTAATTTAAATGGTTCAAAATAATAAT
The DNA here is from genome assembly GCA_949091785.1 of Polymixis lichenea. Classification (NCBI taxonomy): domain Eukaryota; kingdom Metazoa; phylum Arthropoda; class Insecta; order Lepidoptera; family Noctuidae; genus Polymixis; species Polymixis lichenea. The sequence goes on along the minus strand of OX420958.1, from coordinate 8,630,033 downwards.
TTATTAATGTGAATTTGAAATCAATTGACTTTTAAATGATACTAATTGACTGCATATTAGTGTATTTTGTAATGAAATTTAAAATGACTTTTAAGTAAATGCAATTAAATGTAATTTTTATAACTACAAAATTTGTACGCCGTTATTGGCAAAATATGGACGCTCACAACATATTAATTTAATACCCTGCATGTCTGATTAGTCAGTTTATGTAAACGCATGTTTGACAAATAAATGATCTTTTATCTTTCAAAATGGTTGAGCTGAATGGTGCTGATCTATACGTCATGTTCGAGAACATATTGTTGTTTAGATTGCTAAGCAGACAATTTTTTCGAACATATGAAAGAGAATTAGCAAAAACCTTCAAAAATATTCACATTCTAATTTATAGTGTGTTCCGAAATTAGATAGCTGATAACAGACCGCAAAATCGATATTATATAAAAATAAATCCGTATTTCCCTTGGTTACGGCATCATACGTGAACGGCTGGACCAATTTTGCTAATTCTTTTTTTGTTGTGTTTGTTATTGTCAGGATAAGGTTCTTATGTAAGAAAAAAATAAGAAAGTTGCGCGTATGTTCATTGTTAAGACAGGACAACGTCTGCCGGATCAGCTAGTAATTTAATAAAACAAAACTTTATTAAATACTTTAATAGTAACATCATACATACCACCAGCCACCTGTTCCATAATATAACTTGCAAGGCCGAGCAGTTGAATGATGCGTTCAATTTTTCAAGATGGCGGCCATACGCTGACGTTTCTCGCCTAAATAAATGTGAACTCAGAATTGATGGCGGGTAGACGTGAAGAAGCGCTGCAGATAATTGCAATTATTTATTATTTAACAAATGTTTTATAATATTTATAGTAAACTAGCTTTTGCCAGCGGCTTCGCCCGCGTGGATGTCGATGTATTATACATTTAAGCCTTCCTCTTGAATCACTCTATCTATTAAAGAAACCCGCATCAAAATCTATTGCGAAGTTTTAAAGATTTAAGCATACATAGGGATATAGGGACAGAAAAAGCGTCTTTGTTTTATACTATGTAGTGAAGAAACGATAAGCGCTCAACAGGCCACAGACACATCATCATCATTTCAGCCGAAAGATGTCCACTGATGGCTATAGGCCTTTTTTTTTTTTTTTTGATTACGGGGGAAATCCTCATGGATGTCCTCCGCCCCGGGGAGGGCGGAGGGGTCTGTCAGACTCTTACTGACTAAAACCACCCCGGTGTTCCGTCTCTCACTTGCACCGGGGATCACGGGAACTGATGTGACTTCCGCGATCCCCGGCCAGTGCCGGCCCGCCTCTGCGGGCCACCTCGCGACAGGGGGGGAGTGAGGTGTAAAACTCCCCCCTTACGTCATAGAGAGGCGCGCGTGGAACACTACGCGCCGCCATCTCGGGTCCTAACAAGTAGAGGGCGACAGATTTCCCCGGATCTGTCGCCCCTGGACCCATTTAGGGGGGCTGGAAGAGGGCGTTGTCCGCCCTCCGCCGACGCCCGGTGCGTCTGCTGCGGATCGGGTTAGCGGAAGTAATCTCCCGCTCCCTCTCCGCAGCCTCCTTCTGCGACATGACTGTTTCGCAGAAGGATACCACCGCGTCCCAGGACTCCTCGCTGTCGACCATCGAGTCGACAACGGCCGGCAGCGACAGGTCACTGCCTACTCCTGAGATGAGGGCACGGCGCGGCTCCTCCCAAGTGGCACACTCTGCCAGCGTGTGCCACGCCGTGTCCTCCCGACAGTCGACGCAGTGGTGACACCGAGCGTCCGGCTCCCTGTTTATGCGACACAGGTACTTCCCGAAGCAACCATGCCCCGAGAGCACCTGTGTCACCCGAAACGACAGGGAGCCGTGCCTCCTCCCGAGCCAGCGCTCGAGTACCGGCCGGAACGCCCCGATGGTAGCGGGGCCGGCGGTAGGGCGTGAAAGCCTGTCCCGCCATTCCGCCACCAGGGCTGCGCGAAGCTGTGACCGACGCAACTCCAAATGTCGCTGCGTCAGCCACTCGCCCCGCGCCCTCGAGTCCTCGCGCCACCGGTACAGTGACGCGAGTACCTTCGCCTCGAGGTCCCAGGGCGGGGATCCGGCCAGTACACAAGCCGCCTCGTAGGAGATCGTGCGATACCCCCTAATGACTCTGACGGCCATCGCTCGCTGTGGCCTTCGCAGGACAGCGATGCTGCCGGCCGTCAGGTCAGCCGCCCAGATCGGGGCCCCATACAGGGCCATCGATCGCACGATCCCCACGTAGAGCCGCCTACAGGCGGCGCTCGGGCCCCCCAGATTGGGAAGCAGCGTTGACAGCGCCCCAGCGGCGCCCAACAACTTGGGCGCCAGCCGCTGGAAGTGGGGGCCGAAATCCCACCGGCTGTCGAGCACCAATCCTAGATATTTCATGGTGGACTCGACAGCGATTCGAGACCCCCCGACCACGATGTGTCATCCCAGCGGTGGCGCCCGCCGGGGGCCATGAAAGACCATGGCCTCCGACTTGTTGAGGGCCACCTCCAGGCCTAGGCGCCGTATGCGGGTCACGACCTGTGACACCGCAGCCGTTGCCAGCAACGCTGCCTCCCTGTACGAGCTCCCCCGGGCCGTGGCCAGCGTGTCATCCGCGTAACACGTCAAGTCCACGCCCGGCTGGAGCTCGCCCCTCAGCACCCAGTCGTACCCGATGTTCCACAGGAGCGGTCCCACGACCGAACCCTGTGGAACACCGCACGACATGCGGCGCTGGTTTCCGCCATCACGTCCCGTGTAGGTGACACACCTTTCCGCCAAATAAGCCCCAACGATGCGGCGGAGGTAGGAAGGCACCCGATGATACTGCAGTGCCTCCCGAATGCAGCTCCAGGGCAGGGTGTTGAAGGCGTTGGAGATGTCCAAGGACACCGCCAACATCACCCCGCCCAAGGACACCGCTTCCTCCGCCAGGACTCTCACCCGCGATATCGCGTGGATGGTGGAGCGCCCGTGCCGAAAGCCGAACTGGCTTTCGGCTAGGTCAGGCCCTTCCCTGCTTAAGTGGCCGACGAGGCGGGCAGCGATTATCCGCTCAAACATCTTACCCACCTCGTCGAGCAGCACTATGGGCCTGTATGCGGACGGCGAGTCCGCGGGGCGCCCCACCTTCTTGAGCAGGACCAGACGACCAGATTTCCACAAAGTGGGAAACTGGCCCTGCTCAAGGGCTATAGGCCTCCCCCAAGCTCCTCCACTTCGACCAGTTCTGCGTTTCTGTCATCCAGCGGATTCCCGCGGCCTTCACAAGGTCATCGGTCCATTTTGTGGGAGGCTTTCCAACGCTACGTCTTCCGGTACGCGATCGCCACTCCAGAACCTTTCGGCCCCATCGGCGATCTGTTTTGCGAGCAATGTGCCCTGCCCACTGCCACTTAGGCAATTCTTCGGGCTATGTCGGTTGCCTTGGTTCTCCTGCGGATCTCTTCATTCCTGTTCGATCACGTAGGGAAACTACGAGCATAGCCCTCTCCATTGCCCTTTGGGTGACTTTTAGCCTTCTGCACAGACATTTTAATCATGATAATTCTCCTAACTTTAGGCTAACTTATTTCGGGTAGGCGCAATATGTCTTTTTCTTCTCTGTTAGTCGTAATCTCGGGTATCACCCTCATTCTAACCATATCACCACTCACACAGTTCATCCATCATTTCATTGGTTCCACTATTCTTATCTCCACAGACACTTTATATGGACAATAGAAGAGAATGTGACCTCTAAGTTTGTTTCGGCTTTTCTTCTTCTGAGAATAAAAGCCGAAACAAACTCAGAGGTCACATTCGGCATTTCCTATCTGACTACTCTGGTAGTCAGATAGGAAATGCCGACTTCACTTTGTTTAAAAATATGATTGACTTGTAAAAGTGTTTATACAACAAACGTAGGTTTGTAAATAAATGATGATGAATGGTGGTTTGTAGTAATGATAAATGATTTTATTTCTGTAAGTAGTTACAGAAATAAAATCATTTATCGTTAAATTCATCCTTCTTTGGTCTATTGGTCGCAAGCACTACTGCTAAGCATGACGTCCTGGGTTTGATACCCGGGTTGAGCAAAGTGTTATTGTTTTTTTTTTGTCTGGAATTGCTGTTACCTCCCGGAGTTAGAAAGTTGGCAGTTTTAACGCTGGTGCTGCTACTGATCTCTCTCTGGTTGTGTCGGATTGCCATTCCATCGGGCTACGAGTGTGGCAGAAGAGTGAGTGCACCTGTGTTTGCATATGCTTCTGACCCGGAGACCTATTTGACTAATTGATAAGACAGCGGTGGTTTCCGAGCGCGACTTCCCTGGTTCATCTTGATTGAAATTATGGCGAATCTGAATCGATTCAAAAATTATTTTCGTATATAATTTATTTTCATTTGTCACTTTCAACTGTTTATTTCTTGAGATTTATAACTTCACGATACTGTACGGCTATCTTTTATGTTTAACGGCCGATAAACACAGTTACCAAAATTATAATAGTGATTTATATTCGTATAAAAAAATAATTCGCCTTTTTTTGCTTGGTTCTTTTTTGCATTGACATCGTATTTTGCCTTCTGATTTATTATAATGTAGTAACATAACACAACCTCTGTTATTCTCGAAGGGTTAGGCAAAGGTGCATAACGTGCCTACATACATTTCGCTAGGTATGTATAAGTTTTTTAGTATTATGCTTTATTTACATTTTTTTTTATGCTTTGCGCTTGAGTTAGGTAAGTTTTCATTTTAATTGTTGGTATATTTGGCATGGCTAGCTGACATATGACCAATTATTGAATTAATGTTCTGTGTCTCGTAATGTTTATTACTTTGCCTATGTATGTATAGAATCAAGTCTATACGACTAAATAGACAGCTGTGCTGCTGGCGAGTTTGTTGCGCCACTTCTTCCCAGCTAAAGCACTAGGAAGTGGTGAAGGACGGGCGTTTTGGGGGACTGTCTTATGTATTTTGACGTTCGAAAAGTGCTGATTCTCAGCCTAATTTGAATAAATGACTTTTGATTTGATTTGAGTCCTATGTTTTAGGAGACGAGCCTACTGCCATCCCAAAATAAATCCTTTGATTGCCTCGTCGGTCTAACAGTCGCAAGCGCTACTGTTGAGCATGAGGTCCTGGTTTCGAATCCTGGGTTGGCCAAACCGGGTTGGAATTTCTCAGTAAGCCCGGAGTCTGGGTTTGTGCCCGGTGTAATCATCATTTCAGCCGAAAGACGTCCACTTCTGAACATAGGTCTCCCCCAATTTGGGGGTATTTGCAATAATCGCCACGCTTGGTAGGCGGGTTGGCGATCGCAGTATGTCAAATGCATAGAGAACGCTGCTGCCCATTCTCTAGTAAGTCTCTTAGTGGCCTCCTACGACACCCACGCGAAGAGATGGGATGGTGCTATTCTTTACGCCTGGCACCACACTGAGCAAAGTGTGCCCGGTGTAAAGTAGTAATTTAGCAGAAAAATGTATTTAATCCAGATTTAATAATTAATTTAAATTTCTAGTTTTGAACCAGTTTCTCAATCCACACCGCCACCGCACACAGATAGTTTATAACTTGGTTTAACACATAGAGACTTTTCATCCCGAAAGTATGTTCCGTAGGATAATTTTCGACCTCCAAGTCCACGCGGCTGAAGTCGCTGGCAAAAGCTAGTTATAATAATAAATCAAAACTTTAACATTAATATGAACAGTAACTATGAAATCTTAAAAAGCCCTGTTTTATATTTTTATGCTTAGGTAGGTACTGTATGAAAACCTCGTAAGAAAAATCGAGAGTTTCCCGCCATGATTACCCAACTGTCAAGTTGACAGCACGGGAACGCACGCCTTTTTTTTTTTTTTTTTTTTTAAATTTTGGCTTCACACGGTTTGTGCATTTAGCCAGTGTCAAGTAATTTTTCTTTTAGATCAAGTAAATGGCCCGATATCGGGCACGAAGTTACAAAACAGTCATAGTCGTCTTTAGTCAGTCAAGTCAGAGTTATTGTAAAGCGGTAGTAACTTTACAACAACCTAATAGGAGTTTTTGGGGGGAACACGAAAAGTCCACGTTAGTCACTTATTTTCACCTTCACTACACTTGTGCACTCACACGTTACTAAATTGAATAATTCACTATCAAAATTATACAATTTAATTCGCTATTTCACTAAATTCCATGAAAATGAAAATTCGTGCGACATGTTCCAACGCGATCCCGCCAAAAACTCCGAACGCACGCCTTGATCCGCGTCCTTGCCAATACCAGATGCGTTCGGATATTTCAATACAATACGATGCATGAATAAATAATTTAATCGATTCTGATTTAATTAGTGAAACGTATCGATTTGTAAATTGAATGTGATGTGAATTGTGAGTGCATAAATATTAATGAAGAGTCGGGAATGGCATTATTATACGAGAATTTTGATATGAGAATTTTTTTCGCTCCTTAAAATAAGTAGTAACGGTTTATACATTTAAGTAGATAGAAATAAGTGAATCTGATGACAACAGAGAAATGGCATATGCAGGTTCCAGAACATTTAAATAAGAAGCTAAATAAGTTCTTATTCAAGCGGCCTAAAGGGATAATTTATAACAAATAACACAATAATAATTATAAAAAAATATTTATTTACAATGTTTTACACGTTTTTACAAAAAAATATAATTACAAATGCAGACAAGCATTTTCTTACGAAGACAGAAGATGGAATGCGCCTATTTACATATTTTTTTAAACATTATGGCAGTGCGTCAGTTGTAAATGACGAAAATATTGCAGGAACACCCAATTTAGTACTACAAAAAGCATCTTACAGGCAAAAATGACCACTAAAATTATTATTTTCTAATTAAAGTTGAGAAATTTAGAGAATATCGACAATATCTGACACAAAACATTCGTAACAGGCGCTTAATCTCTATTGACAAATCGATACAATCAATTTTCCTGTATTATTATTAGCATTATCGATTTTAGTGGCCATTTCGCATGATTATTGATTTCCAAATGAAAATGTTTTATCACTCCGAATATTTTTAAGTACCTAGCAGAGGGTTTACAAGAAGACGCTTACAATTATTTGTAGAGAGGACATTCCTATCACTTTTTTACTGTAGTAAAGCAACCACGCCCGCATTAAAAAAATACCTATGTGACAGACACAGTGTCATATTTTGACATAGGCACAGGTAAAAAAATGCGTTCGGATTCTCTAAAACAAATAAGGCGGCGTCTTCATGTCAATGCGTACTAAAGCTGTCATATTGTAGTGCCGGAAAAGAGTTGTGATCTTATGGAGTAATCACCAACAGTAGGGGTAGTTGGGGCAGAGCGCGGCGGGGAAGTCAGCGGGGTACCTCGGAGCAGCGGGGACGGGTCTGTTGAGAGAAAAAAAAAACTAAAAAAAAGAACTGCCTATCTGACCTCCACAACCCTTGGTAAGACTGGTTGTCGCACTTTCGGGCTTCTGGCCGCCTGTAACGACTGTCAAAGATCTTCGATTGACAGCCGGGACCAACTGCTTATCGGGCTTTCTGAGGCACGGAGGGGTCTCGATATATAATAGATGATCACCCAAGTTCGATCGACCCGTGTGGCTGCTAGCATGGAGCCATGAGCCCCTTAAAAACACAACTGCGACTAAGCCCATGTTCGCACGATTTTTTCGCGCACTGGATTTGCAATGCTTTGCTAGGCGTCGAGACTTGAAAAACCAACAGTCTGTTATTTCGACGCGCTGGGATGCATTCTGTCAGATTCTCAACGCTCGACTGAATACCAAGAGTTGAAAATCGAGTGCATATAAAAATCTCGCCGCAATATTTACACGCTTTAAAAGCCAAACTAAAAAAGCAGAAAATAATTTAATAAAAGCGTGAGGTGTTTTTTGAGGTATTTTAAAAGTCAATTAATATCAAGCACCCCACGCTTTTTTAAAAATTATTTTCTGCTTTTTTAGTTTGGTTTTTAAAGCGTGTCTTTTAGTTTTCTAAGCTATTATTTATTTTCTATATTTTAGTTCTGCTAACTACAAACTCGTGATTTTCCAGTTTTGTTTTCATTTTTTTTTAGTGAATTGTCATCGGTCCTCGACAAGTGTACAAAGTTTAAATGAAATCTGACCGTTTGAAGTGGGTCAATATCAAGTCCAAAGGAGTCGGTTACAAAAAAAAAACATACAAAATTACAAACATACATGTGAAGCTAATTAAAAGCGTGTAAAAATAAGAACTTACCCAGGGTGAGCAGGAGCCACAGCAGGGTTGTATCCCCATTGAGGGATGGGCTGGCCGTCGGGGGTGTGACGGGCGAGGGCGTCCGCGTCGCAGTAGGGGTAGTTAGGGCACACGGCAGGGTGGACACCGGCGGGGTACTCCCGGGAAAAGGCTACCGCCACCAGCGCGAAGAACATCAACTGAAAAAAAAAGAGAACAGAATAAAAAGCTAAATCAAAATGTGTCGTAATGGTAAATGGTGGTGGGTTCAAATCCGGGTGAACAATGTGCCATTTTCAGTTCATATGTACTTTTGGAGCGAAGTTCCTTATCGCGCGTTGCGAAAGGGGGCTAGACGGAAAAAAATAAGACCAAAAGTTGTAACGACACTTTTTGCTACATTGTTGTAAGCCGTGCGGCGTGCGCGTGTTTCTCTGCAGACAGAGACACAGACAGAGTGAGATTATATATATGTGTGTGTGCGTGTATGTATATGTACAATTTTTAACGTTTCATTACAATTCCTTCACTAATTAATCGAAAGGAACTTCGTTCCATCCGGGTGTCCCTTGACACCTCTAAAGTGGTTTCTCAGTTTATCTTGGATACACTGACATCGGTGAAAGGAACTTCATGAGGAAACCTGGACTTATAGTTTAAAACTAGCTGCAACCGCGGCTTCATCCGCGTGGATGTGGAAAATTATCCCACGTGAACGTACTACCGGGATAAAGTTCCCTCCCCCGTGCTTGATATTAATTGTTTATAAAAATACCTCAAAAAGCACCCCACGCTTTTTAATAGAATTAAATTATTTTCTAATTTTTTAGTTTGGTTTTTAAAGCGTGTTTTTTAGTTTTTTAAACTATTATTCTTTAGGTTATAAACTACCTGCCTGGCAAATTTCATCAAAATTCGTTCAGTCATTTTTACGTAATTAATTAACAAACATGCATACAAACTTTCTTTACAATATTAGTAGGATAAGTCTCAAATCGCCAACCTGTCTGGATCTCGGAGATTATCCTAAAGGAACGTGTTACGTTTTCAATAAGGGATGACCCTATTACATCAATAACATCACGCCTACAGGCGATGATGGCGGTGATGTGTACCAGAATTGGCAGAGATGCATGTACTTACATTTCGTACGTTATGTTGATTCGTTTAATTAGGGGTAGCCCTATTGCCACAAATCGGGCACAAATTCAGACATCGTAGTGAGAATTTCCTGGCAGAAAAAAAAACAATTCCACTTTGCCTGAACTACGAATCGAACCCAAGACAACACACTCAGCCGTCACGCTTACAACCACTAGACCAACGAGGTATTCAATTAATTATTTAATAATCCCTTATTATAAATATTGTCGATTAGTACACTTTGTGTCAGAATTAGCAGGCCGTGACGCGCTATGTAGGTAGCGTTGCAATGCAGTGTAATTAAGGCAATACAGCAGACAGTCTAACGCAACTGTACTAATCAATTTTTTGGTATAATGTGCGTTTGACACGATATGGAGAATGATTTTGTTGCTGTGTCAGTTAATTTTATTTTTATTTTTATTGAAAGATGAATGCTTTTTGGAACGAAGTTTCGTATTGCACGTTATACTCTGCATTTCTGCACACTATGCGAATGAGAGATAGACCGAAAAAGTATAACATTTTGTTGTATAACAAACACTTAAAAAAAAAAAACTTTATATCAGAAACAATTTTTTTAAAGTCTTGTTTATTTTCTATATTGTTTTAAAACTTTTGTTACTAAATTGTGCCTCATATCAAAACGAAATTGTAAAAAAATAACTGTTTTTAATCGTATTTAATGGGTTTCGTATAACCAAACATTAAAAAGTATGAATAAAATTAGCCATGTTCATTGTTCCAGGTACCTACAGTTAACAATGAAAATAAGTACCTACCTACTAGTTTAAAAAAAAAAGTATTTTTAAATTAAAATCAATAATTTTAATATTTGTGTGTATGTACTTTGATGGTACTTACAAATTATCATAAAATATTGAAAAGCTAAGTCTTAAAACAATTAAATGTACAAGTAACTTGTTAATTTGAAATATTATAATTAAATATGCAAACCCCGAAATTCCTTTTTGAGATTGTAATTTATTGCTAACCATTCGCCAAGAATGTCATTATCAATTCTACCGAAACCTCGACTCTAGTAGACGTTATCATAACGATTCATCAGTATTACAATTCATAATTATGAACATGTTGTTAAACAATAAAATTTGTGCATTTATTCACAGGTCATTCGACCAAACATCAAATAAAATTAGGTACAGGTCTAGGTCTTCAATATTTTAGGCACAGTCAAAACGAAAAGTTATGTTTTAAAACTTTTAAAAGTATTTATTTAAATTAAAAGTTTTTTTTTTTTCGTTTGCATAACATACATAAAGTTCAATTGTTATTTTAGAAACTATCTAATCATATAAATTCTGAAAATAAAACAAAGCAATTAAACATAAATAGCAAAATGTGGGTGCAAATACTATAGGCAGATCTATGCCTAACCCTTTGGGAGTAGAAGCATGATGTTATGTTATGATCACCTGAAATTCCTTTACCAAATTGTAATTTATGGTTTATCATACCCCAATAATACAAATATACTATCAATTCTACCCATACCTTGACTCAGTAGGCGTTATCAAACCGATTATTCAGTATTACAATATAATTATGCATGAATGCACAGAATATTCAAATTAAATGACATTGCTGTGCAGATTACATGGTTTCAGGCTGCCTAACTATTGTTTATTAGTGAAATAATTCACTTCAAATTTTTGAGATTTGATTTTGTGAGGGAGTGGCTTTGTTTGGCATTCGGACCTGTCATTTTCGGTTTTGATTTAAAACTAGATTTGTATTCAATCTGACAGGTTTAAATCTAGATTTCTGTTTGAGCATTGTTCAAGAAATTGTTTCTTTTTAGTAGATACTTTTTCCTAGCAAATTATTTTTGTAAAAGTACAGTCACTTTCAAAAGTCTAAAAATGTAGTAAAAATTTAATAAGTTTTAAAAGCTGTTTAAATTAATTCAAACTTGACCAAGTATTTTTTTAAACGAATGAAGACTAGATAATTAAGAATTGCGCTAATCAATGATGAGATCCGCTGTAAAAGTTTTTTTCGCGATTCCCTTAGGATCATCTATGTATCGCACTTTGTATTTTTTATGGGAACTAGCTTCTGTCAACATCTTAGTCCGCGTGAAATTTCTTGTTTTAACATACCTAAAATAAGTTTTATCCAATAACACTCGGCAATACTGTAGATTCCTATTAGTGAAAGAGTATTCGGATTGGATCAGTAGTTATACCCATTAGTTAGATTACTTACCCCCTACATAAAACTCACAACTATTGTCAAGTCTATCTCACTAAGGCTTGTCTTAAAGTCTACTAGACAAGCGCCGACCGATATCAACATCCTAACTGCGTAACTCACTATCAATCACAATCTGACTCATTTTGAAGCATATTGCTGATCCATTGCTTCATATGTTCGAAAAATGTGTCTGAATGGATGCAGATGAACTGTCAAAATGAAAGCCATTGCTACTGTTAGTATGTTACACAACTAACAGTACGCTAGTTTGCAAACAGTCTTCATACCGCGTGGTGTAATAGGCTCTTTATAGATAAACACAGTACCGGCCCATTTGTAACCAAAACTAATATACTCATACAATAAGTAATGTGTCGATACTCTTGCGCCATCCCATCTTCCTGGCTCGGTGTGCTGTGCTGGCGCTGCCGTTACAGCTGCGGAAAACCTCAAGCGGCGAAAGTATAACAACCTAATTGGTAATTATATTTTCGAGCCATTTGGGCCCCTCGGGCCGCGGGGTCCAAGTGCTCATGGTCTCTTCAAGGAAATCTCGAAAAGGGTGGTTAACACTTCCCGTGACCCAAGGGCTGGTTTCTACCTTAGCCAGCGGCTAAGCATTGCCATACAACGTGGTAATGCTGCCAGTCTCTTGGGAACATTACCAGTCGACAGCGATGCAGATGAATTTTTTGACCCCCTTTTTTAAGTTGTGAATAGGTTTAGTTAAGTTTATATACTCATACATACTACATGTAAAAAAAAGCTTTACATTCGCAACCAATCTTCCAACCTCGGTACATACTTGCACATAACAACTCAAACCAACTATACTTGGACTCATAATCGCCTTCAGTAACTTGACAGTTCCATAAAAATAATGTTACCGTACTAAAACGATTAGTGAATAGTACAGTCACCAGCACATCAAGCTACTCCAATCTGTCAAATTTCTTTGATAGATTCCAAACTTTATCACAAATGCATAAGGTTCATGTTCAATTGGGAAAATTTGACAGTTTGGGGTAGCTTGATGTGCTGGCGTCTGTACCAAAACGAATAGAACGAATGATAAAAATGGTTGAATTTTAATTTCGTTCCAAACTTTAAAAATTCGTTTGTAACACGTGGAATAAAAGAATATGTAACAAATTCTACCATTTTAATAGTGCATATCATGTTTTTAAGACAAGTTATTAAAATTTAAAATATGTTTTTGCATTTCTGTACTTTATTTCAAGTTCATTTATTTTCATTCATTCTTACACCACCTCACTATCTTTTTTGTCATAATCTGGTAACCCTTAAACTGGCAAGTTACTAAATACGAATAAGAGTCTAAGTAAGTAGTGTCAGACAACTCGACAGCTACAATTACAATAATTGACAGATAAACATGTATATCACCATGGCAACCTCTAATTATTGCTACCCCCCGACAAATTACCACTTAAATTATGATCGATAATAGTCACATACATATTAATAAATGCTGAATTAATTAAATGTATGCGTACTACACTTATCTTGTCATTATAATGTTACCTTGCACCCACTATATCAAATGTGTTATGGAGATTCGTTAACATTGTAATTTACATCTTAATACTGAATAAAACATTATAATTATTACATTTCTTGAGTTTGTTTTGAGTAACATAAGTTATAAGTACAGTTCGGAAGTTATGGCCGTAAATAGACAAACCCCCTCCCTTTTTTGAATTGGGTTAATTAACAAAACGATTCGATACATGTATAGGTTTTCCAAACTATATGAGTCAAGAGTTTTTGTTATTTGAATACAGATTTAAAAAAATAGTGAAAGTCTTTTGAATTCTAATGCAAGTCTCGTGCCAAGTTTCTGTCAAAAATATAATACTTCTAATTTTCATACATTTTTGATAATTTTCTAACATCATACATTTTTGCTGAGACTGCGATTAGAAACTGAACGATTTCAAGTAATTACGGGAATTAGCCTTTTCTTATTTTTAGTAATTACACTTATTTAAAAACACGAAGCGTTAAACAACTTCCGTTGATGGCTGTACTTTCATTGCTGAGATCTATTCGATAGTCACAATATTTAAAAAAAATTGTTTAAATATAGGTATTTAGGTTCCTATAAATACGGTGCCTACATGCCAAAATAAAATTGGGTTTTTTAATTTTTATGTTTTTAAAATCGTTATTGCTGAATGGGCCCGCTCTTGACCACAATCTCGCCTGGTAGAAAGCGGATGGATGATTTTACTTCTCTTCCACCCTACATATCCACTTGTCAGGCTTTCTGACTTCTAAAGCTAGCTAACTACTCTGAACAACTGTAAAATATTTTATGCTAATTGCTTATGCATGAGTATATTCACAAATCAATCACAATTTAGTCAATAATTTGTCGTTGCAAAGACCCACGCAGACAGCCGGTGTATTGTAGGCTAGGGTGTAAGGCTGCGGTGTGTATGATAGCGGGGCGTAAAAAAGCGGGGCGTGTAGTGTTTTTTCACCGACAAGGCATAGCTTAAAACTTATGAATTCAGACCAGAATTACATTGAGAATATTTTGATGGATATAAAGTTATGGTTAGGCTTATATTGTTTTTATAAAATAATCACAACCGCAATTAGGTACTTGGACAAAAAGAGGAAAATTCCAAATATCGTTTTTTTTCTCTCAGGAAATTGAAGTAAGTACATCAATGGGAGAAAAAATTGAAAACAACCAATTTTTTTTCATATTTTGGTATTACTAAATGGGCCTGCTCTTGACCTCGATTACGCCTGATGGAAATCGATTGATAAGGTCTATGATGGATCGAACATGCCCAGAAGATGCATGCCTGTTCACTCTTGTTTTGAAGGTAGACGGGTTAAATGTGGAAGGGAACACAGACGCAGGCAGAGAGTTCCACAATTAGGCTGTGCGCCAAAATGGAATAAATAGCGAATTTGGCGCATACGCCAAAGAAGGAATAAAAACACACCAAGAGTTGAAAATAATTTTAAGACTGGTTGATTTTAAGATGTTTTTATCTTTATCTTTTTTTTTTTAGATGATATATTTTTTATTCAATATTGATAATTTGAGAAATGAGGCATTTTAATTTTAATTTAAGATAGAGAAGTACCCAAGGTGTTGTAAGGATTTAAAGATTTATAAACATTATCTCAAAAAATACACTTACAGTTGAAAAAATATTTTGAGAAGTGGATCAATGACTTTTTAAATTTTATTTTATTGCATTTATCAACTCAGAAATAGAGCAATTTAATTTGAATTTGAGATAGCAAAGTACCTAAGAGTTTGTAAGAATTGAAACGATTAAAAAAAATATCTACAAATCTGTTTTTTTTTTTTCGCTAGAAATCCCAGTCTGTTCCACGAGATGTTTAAGCCAATATAAATAAAATGTATAATTTAATTGAAAAAAATATCCCACTCACCAATTTACCGAACATTTTGATAAATGGATTGGTATGTGTATCCTCTCGACAACACTGTGAGACTGATGCCTTATGTTTGCAGCGCAGCCGCTTTTATAGTTGCGCAGGAGTCGACTTTGCGTTGTATTGTAATGTTTCTCGAAGCTATTCGGGGTTACTCGATAGATCGACACTCCTTAAGTATAACCAGCTGATATAACATTTTATGATAGAGGTTTTTTTAAGCTGAAAAAGCATTCACCAAAAACCTAAAAAAAATATAGGTTGCATAATACATGATCAGTCTAAAAAGTCCCAGCAGTGGGACACAGGACTCCTCTGTGAGATGATAATCTAATACGTAGGCCTAGTGCAGGTTGGTGGATGTAACATATCTTCGAATTGACATGCCGGTTTCCTCACGATGTTTTGTTTCATCGTTTTGAGAGCTGTGTTTATGAAATCAAGTCTCCTGTGTTCGAAGTCACGACCTACAATTCGTAAGTCGGGGACGATATCATTGGGCCAACACTGCTCTAAAAAAAAACAATTTTCATGCAATGTTTGTTATGTTGTTATATTAGTTACGCATTGTGCCTTTTTTCTGGATGGGAAATCATCAAATGACTTCTCCCACTCTGGGCGGAGCGGGGTGTCAGACTTTTACTGACTAAAACCCACCCGTGTTCCTTTAGTTGCCTGTGCCAGGGCTACGGTAACTCTTTCGAACAAATCCGCGACCCTGGCAGGCATCGGCCCTAGCGGACCCCTTCAATTTTGCTGACATCTCTTTGAGGCGAGCTACCCATTGCTCGTCGCTCGCAAGCCCGCGCCTATGGTGGCCGGGTGTCCGCTACGGACTCCCGAAGCCCAGGGCGTCTCCTGCGGAGGCTAGAGGCGCGAGGACGCAATCCTTGCCTCTCCCTCACGCTCTCTGCCTCCACCTTCGCGAGCATTACTTCTTCTCAGAAGGAGGTGACGGCTTCACATGCACTCTCGCTCCGTACCATGGCCTGGACCAGGGCCGGACGCGAGAGATTGCCGCAACTCTGTGCCTTGAAAGTAGAGAGGGCATAAATGTCTACCTACCTACGTTTCCTATCTACGTTTTCTAGTAACCCAGGTTTACGATCTAGGCTGTGATGGGCATTCTGCAGCAGCTTTCTTCTCTATCATAAAAATAAGAACACACGCACTATAATATCTCCCGCACCAAAGGCTAGCCTCCACTGAGATTGGTCGCCATGACCGAAATGCAGCGTGGAGGACTATTTTTAATTTACAATTGCTTAGCTTAGTGATTATGACAATGCTTGCCCGACCCGAGGTTCCAACCCAAGACCGTTGCGTAACAGAGTGTGGTTGTGTAATGGAAATGGTGATCGCGGCTAACACTTGGCAAAAGGGGGTAGTTTGGCAATTGGGGGCACTTGGCAAAAGGTAATGCCTTGTAGCTAGAGGGTAGTTTATGCAATACCTACAAGGCATTTCCTTTTTGTCTTAAAACCAGGCATTTAGGACACTACACTTTACATTAGATTTTTTTAGTAGGCGCCCGGAGAATAGTTTTTGGGTACATTTCATTGCAACGGGCTCGCCACATATTAGCAGTAAATAACTTTGTTATTGGCAAAATGGTGGGTTTTCATAACCGAAATTATTCTACTTATAGAACCCCTCGTGTGCGAGTCACACAAGGGGTTAAGTACCATATGGCAAAAAAAGGAAAGAAAAACAATTAAGTTCCTTGGATACCTTCAATGTTGTTAAACTTAATTTTATTTTTATCCATCATTGCTCCTAAGTTGTAAAGTAAAGAAAGTACGCTGAGATAGGAGCCCTTTTGGCTTTTTTTCTTTTTTTTGTTACATTATTCTTTGTATTTCATCATTATGTTTTTCCTGTTAGTTTGTATTTCCTGTGCGTGTCTGAAATAAAACGTTTTTCTTTCTTTCTTTCTTTTAAAGTAATTTATATTACTGACATTGTGATATTCGTATTGTTTAGTATTTCACATATACTTTGATCGTCGCTGGCGCAACCTGTCGGACCTTACTTCATGCAATAGTGCGCGTATATTACTTATTGTAATACGCGTCTAAATTACATCAGCCAAGGGGGTGGGCAGGGGTCGAGATTTTACTACATAGTTAAAGCTATGGTAGAAGCTTTCAGAGGTGAGTGAGGTGATATGGCAGAGACCCAAAGTTGTCAACATTACGTAGTTAGAGAGGCCTATGTCCAGCATTTGGCTAAACTTCGTTTTTAAACCGTCTATATATTTCTACGCCAAGGGGTCTAGAACCATATTCTGAAGTCATGGTTACAGTTTGCGCACTGGTTATTTTTTTCCTAGATAGAAGCAACAATGTATCAGGATATTTGTAATATGTATATTAATTTCTTAATTTATGTGTTTTTTTAATTATTTTTTTCCTGGGAGTTTATTGCTCGTTCTTTTCCATAGAGATCTACGTTTTGGAATGGGCAGCTTCAAGTATTATTCAGACTAGGTACCTGACCGACTATATGACAGTTCAAAAGTGCCTGTAAATAGCATATACTGTGGCCCGTATATAGCATAGCGTCGCATAGCGTAGCACAGCGTAGCGTAGCGTAACGTAGCGTATCACAGCGTAGTGTAGCGTAGCATAGCGTAACGTAGCATAGCGTAGGGTAGCGTAGCATAATCAGTCCATAATTTTCCCACAACTGACACACAGGCCTCCTGACTGTGAGAGGGAGTGGGCCGTAATTCACTACGCGGGTCCAACGCGGGTTTGCGAATGTGACATGGCTGCGAATTTTTGGGTCTAGCCCGGTTTCCTCATGATGTTTTCCTTTACCGGCGGAGGCGGCGGCGCAATACCAGCGCTGCGATAGTTTTTAAATGTCGCAGCATCATCCTGAGATACTTGGGACTTTGTTTTTAACATGCTTTTATTAAGTTGGTATGTAAGTATGTATCTATGTAACGGAATCTTTGAACGTGCTTTTCACCCACTTCAAAACGTTGGATTGATTTGAAACTTTGCACACTTATTAAAGACACGATGACTGTTCAATAATTTAATAAATTTGTTCCACTATACTGGCAATAAATAAATGAAAAAAAAAAAGTGAAAAGATCACGCTTTTGTAGTTAGCCGAACTAAAAAATAGAAAATAAATAAAAGCGTGAGGTTTTTTTGAGGTATTTTTTTAATCACCCGACATCCGTTCTCCTGTCTTAACTATGAATATTGAAGTCTCATTTTATATACAGGGTGTAACAGAAACCCTATAGCTATCCATAAGCACTAAAGACAACAGCTGGTATACAATCACATACACATAGCTTCAGCTCAAAATAAAATACTATAAGAATCGATATCAAATTTTCGGTTTCATTTGTTTCTTATTCAAATCATAACAAACGTGTCACCGCACTACGTAGGTCAATAACTTTCCACGTTACTTGCCAAAATCACGATAAATCTCTTCCGAGTGATGAGTTTGCTTCAATTTTTTCTGGTATCAATGTATAAAAAATTCTCATAACTTTCGAACATGTGGAGATAGAATTAAAACACCCTTCCAATATCGTTTGATGTCATCCAAAGAAGCCGTGCCCTTGGTATGTATATACCCTTTCCGTTACACGTTGTATATGTAAATGTTACGCTCAACTTTTTTTTTCTTTCATGAGAACCTTCTGACAATAACAAACACAAAAAAAAAATTTGCAAAATTGGTCCAGTCGTTCACGTGTGATGCTGTGACCAAGGGAAATAGGGATCCATTTTTATATACAGGGTGTAACAGAAACCCTATTGCTATCCTTAAGAACTAAAGATAACAGCTGGTATGGAATTACTATACATAGTTTCAGCTCAAAATAAAATACACTAGGAATTTATACCAAATTTTCGGTTTCATATGTTTCGTAAATTCAAATCATAACAAACGTGTCACCGCACTACGTAGGTCAATAACTTTCCACGTTACTTGCCAATATCACGATAAATCTCTTCCGAGTGATGTTTGTTTCAATTTGTGCTGGTATCAATGTATTCAAAATTCTCATAACTTCCGAACATGTAGAGATCGGATTAAAAAACCCTTCCAATATCGTTTGATATCATCCAAAGAAGCCGTGCCCTTGGTATGTATATACCCTTTCCGATACACGTTGTATAGATAGATTAATATCGAGCACCACACGCTTTTTTAAATTAAAATTATTTTCTACTTTTTTAGTTTAGTTAACTACAAAAAAGTGTATTTTTTTTAAATTTTTTTTTTCGAACTCACGATCTACAAGTCGTAAGTCGGGGCTTTTACCATTAGGCCACCACTAACCTGCAAAGGAGGCTCACCTCCTTTCAGCACAATAATTATTGACTCCCGAACATATCTTATTACTGTTAAGTCATTGTAACTGCGTCCTTCACGCCACAAACAAGGTCAGCTCCGCTTAGTAAATAGAACTTGTCGAACTTCGGTGTGAGTTACACAAGGATATCAGATATCCTGATCAATCATCCTAGATACTTAGACTGGCGTGTGAGATGGTGTCTTTATGCTAAGATGGCACCTATTTACCAACCTGATTTAGATCCAACCTGTCCCTAGGTGCCCTCTACCAGCGGCGCCCTAAGATGAGGTACGTACCCCACAAGGGGTGCCCTTAGCGAGCAGTCGCTATAGTTTGAAGTTTTTAAGCCCCGGCTGGAACCCTTAATTTGTTAAGGTTCGTACCAAGGGCAAGTTCGGCTAAGCAGCCGACAACCTCATAGGGTGACTGACCTGCAAGATTATGCCCAAAAATGACGCCAATATGAAACATCGGTGTTGCGATTTGCTGATGGATAGACTAGATCTTCTATAGATTTTGAAATGTTGGATGTCGTAAAATAGAGAAGCCCCTTTGGCTTCTGGCTAGCTAGTAATAATAGCCGATTTATCAGGTTAAGCTACTCTTGCTGTCACAGGTCCGTGGATGGGTGACCATCTTTACATACTAAAACAAGGGGTCTTGGTATGTAAAGATATTCGGAAAGCACATTAAGCTGTTGGTCTCAAAACCGTGAAGTAAAATATCACGAGGAGGCTTAGATTTTTTTTTGAATGTGGGAAATCATCAAATAACTTCTCCCGCTCTGGATGGAGCAAGAGAACATGTTAGACTTTTATTGACTAAACCCCACCCTCAATTACCTGTGTGCCAGGGACCACGGTATCTCTTTCGAACAACCCGCACCCCTGGCAGGCATCGGTCCTTGCGGACACCACCAGTTGGTGCTGACATCTCTTTGAGGCGCGCGTGGAACACAACGCGCCGTCGACCCGGACTTTGTCCTTACCGGACAGCGAGCTACCCATTACTCGCCGTCCTCCCGCGCCTACGTTAGCCGGGAATCAGCCTGGGATTCCCGACGTCCAGGGCGTCCCCTCCGGCGACTAAGGCAGTGACGGAGCATATACTGCCTCCAGCTCACGTGCGCCGCCTCCCTCTTCGCCAGCAATACTGCTTTGAAGAAGGAGGTGAGAGCTACCGATGCACTCTCGCTCCGTACCATGGCCTGGACCAGGACTGGACGCGAGTGATCGCCACTGCCGATCGCCTCCACGAGGACATGGCGGTGCTCCGCCCAAGCCGGGCAGACCTCCACCGTATGCTCCACCGTGAGGAGGTTTAGGTTGATTATGCATCCACGCAGCGACCTCAACAAGCGTAGATTACCCTCCGATGGACCCGTACGGCTGTTATAATTCAGCAAATGATCACCGGTATTTTCACAAATTATAAACCAGGGCTCGAGGATCAGTGAAAATACCGGTGATCCTACTATTATACACCGTGACATTTTAGTCGTCTTAAAAAGGCAGCCTACTTCATGTATCCAATGACTACTATTCATTTATTTAAAAAAAATATTTTTGGACATAATTAATATTAATTTATAAAAAATATCATTCATTAAGACGCATGATGTAGTTTTGAATACCTTGTTATGGAGATGGAAAGAATGATGAAATGTAATGGTATTATGGTAAGTAGGCAGAAATCTTCTACCGTTCGATACGTAAACATTATTAACAGGGAAGGTGCTTCATAATTCGAAAGCATTATTTATTTTTCTTAGTACCTATTGTCTTAATTAATGGTAATAATTTTTTAATCGCGCCTCTAGGTATTTTATGGCGGATACATTGAGTGGACCACCTTTGTAGGACGACTGAAATGTCAAGGTGTATTCTTCTTCTACTAAGCTTGTCGATAGCAATCTAAATACAGTCAGCCCAGAATTTGGCTACGATTTAGCACTTTCAGCAGCGTCCATCAGCTCCTGTAGCGTGCACACAGCAGGCCACGCTGGAGACGATATTAAGTGCCCCATTGTTTGTGGAATAGCACCACATTTACACTCCAGGGCGGTATCATCGGTGAATCGCCACCTGAGCAGGTTTTTTTACTTCGGCCTACCTGAGTCCGGAGTCTATTTAAAGACTTCCAGGAAAGCTAAGGCAACTCATGTCCAGGTGCGAGAAGGAAGAATCTTCCGATCTAGGTAGGTTCCTACCAGGAACCTACCACAGCTGCTTTCGAATGCAGTCACTGCGTCTTCAGGATTTATAATATTAATGCGACGAAGTCTCTCTCAGATTTTTGAGAGTAAATATTAATAAAAAGCGCCTGGTGGAGGCTCACTTTATAATATACCTATGTGCACCTGCTGTATTCAATAAATCGACTGCGCCCCTGGTTGAGTGTGGTGAAGCGATATTCCACGTTCCCATGGCCCGCTTTCTCACAGGCTAGACCGCGCCAAGCCAAGCCGACAGGTCGTGGGAACATCCGATGCCGATGAGGCCTCCGGTGGCCGATGGCCAGTCGTCGCCGGCGCGGGGTGGCGCAGCGAGGGGGCGGGCACCTTTCTCGGCCCGTACAGGCGCGTGTCTTTTAGCTTTGTTTATCAAATGTTGTATTATAAAAGTGAAAGGTTGTTTACATGTTTGTTACTCAATCACGCAAAAACAGCTGACCTGATTTGGATAAAATTTGACAAATATATAGATCATAACTTGGATTAACACACATAATACTTTTTATCTCGGTACGTAGTACGATCCAGTAGGACAATTTTCATCCCCTGCGCGGGCGAAGTACCTACTTACTAATGTTATAACAAGACTCGATGACTATTATCCCATTATTCGCTAGAAAACAGCTTCACTGATGCTCCGGAAAGAACAGACGAACTCCTTTTTGCAGTCAGTTTAAATAATCAATTTGTCACCTGTATTTTATTTGCACTGACTGTGAGTCCTGTCTGATACATGATTAATTGCGCCACTTGGCCCACATAAAGAACCCATAAAGACCTATAATTTTCGCATCAGATCATCGTCGTAGTAATCTTATTGTCACAATAATACTGCCCTTTAGAGGACGCCATATTTGGAACCGTCCTTAATAAACTGAGCGAATTCGAGTACCAATTAATGTGTGTATTTTGCCAAAGGATATTCTACTTTGCTGTAAAATTTTATGGATTGGTTTACCTTGGCCGGTTTGTGGTAGGAAATGGTAGATTTTTGTTCCTTTTTTTAACTTTTTTTGGAGTAGATAGATGAGCCTGATAGTTGGTATCGATGTTAATTTAAATGCAGGGTATTTATTGTTTGTTTATGGGTCGTGTTTGAAGACGGTGCATGGGAAGAAAATGGCTGCCTACTGTAGCAGAATGTGATTACGGATGCTTCTCGTTTTAAAGGTCAGGCTCATTATAAGAACGTCACTATCAAAATCATAATCAGCCTATTCTATTCCCACTGCTGGGACACAAGCCTCCTCCCTTCGAAAGAAAGTGGGCTATAATCTACCAGGCGGATCCAATGCGGGTGCGAATTATTGGTTCAAGGAAATCTCGGTTTCCTCACGATGTTTTCGTTCACCGTTTTGAGAGCTGTGGTGATAAAATTATTAATACAAAGTAAAGCGCCTATTTGGACCTACTACGACGAAAAGTGTTTGTACTTACAAAAATAAAATCATTTAATGTCAAAATTCATTACCACGCGTCAAAATCAATTTACTTCGTTACATAAATACTAAGTCGTCAAGCAATTAACAACAATATATATCAACTATAACCTCCATATGTCCTTCCGACGTCAGCAGATAATCCCAGCCTACATACATACATACATAATGACATAGGTACATACATACATATGAACTTCTCAATTATAATGTAAAGCGGCCACGCCTGGCGCCGGCATGCGGAAACCACTGTTAATGGAGGATTGCCGTGCCATGGTAATGTCAAAATTCTGAGAGGTGAGAAGAAGTGGAGGCGCTGAAAATGTAGAAGTACACGACCTTCTTGCAAAGCATAGAAACTTGTCATATATTCGATAGATTACTAGCTGTTGCCCGCGACTTCGTCTGAAATCTGCACTGATTGACTGCAGCCAAGAAGCTGGGCATTCTAAATAAGGTGAGGCGATACTTCACACCTGGACAGCTTTTGAGCCTGTATAAAGCTCAAATGCGTTCTTGTGTGGAGTATTGCAGCCACTTATGGGATGGCTCAGCAAAATACCAGCGTACTGCCCTTGACTCGGTGTAACGCAAAGGCTCATAGGCGACGAAATGTTGGTGGCTAAGCTTCACAGCTTGGCTTATCGGCGTAATGTTGCTTGCCTGTCGGTCTTCTATAGACGGTACTTCGGAGAGTGTGCGCAGGAGCTCTACGACCTGATCCCACCATCGTCCTTTTACTACCGGACTACCAGACGCACTGCAGGGTACCATCCGCACTTAGTGGATATCCCCACCAGTCCTACTCAGGGCTACTCCTCCACATTTATTATGCGCACAGTCAAAGTGTGGAACTCTCTGCCTGCGTCTGTGTTTCCTTCCACATTTAACCCGTCTACCTTCAAAACAAGAGTGAACAGGCATTTTCTGGGTACGCTCGATCCATCATGGACCTTATCAATCGCTTTCTATCGGGCGTGATCGAGGTCAAGAGCTGGCCCATTAAGTCATTTAAAAAATCCAGGTTAAAAGTTAGCCTATGTACTATGTAAGGGAATTACTTGAAGTGCACATGTTTAGACCACAAGGTGATGGTCCCAGTAACAAAGATACTGAACAAAATTTCTGACAGCCTTGGGAGAGGAGACGTAGAGGTCGAGAGTGTATCTTGAACCTCAGGTAAAAGAAACATAAGCATTCTATCCTTCACAGGGCAGCAGTAACAATTTTCTAAAAAAAAAGTGTGAGTTTATATTTGTGCGTATGTATGCCATTTTGAATGTTTTTTTTTTGTAGTTACTCATTAATCTTTACATTTTGTCATTGTTCATTGAGTATGTGGTCCGCAATACAGATTTTTATTTATGTCAGTATTTTTTTTTAATGTGTTTTTCTTGCCATTCTTCGGAAATGCTAAAGCCCAACAAAACTGAATATCAAATACACTTTTGCTCACTTTAAGTAGGTACTTTCGTATAGGTACCAATAACTGCCACATCCAACCGTGCACACTCCGCAACATTCATCTTAGTCATATAAAGAGTACTTTTTGTGATGCACTTATATGTAAGATCATTTGTAACAAGTACGTATTAAATATACAACAAAAAAACATTGATTACACATTAATATGTATCTAAATCACCTTGGATTAGCTTTTATTTGTGACTAATTGATTTATTTGTGATTCCGTCTGTTTTTTAGAACTCGAAGTGCCACTTGTTGTATTAAGATTTATTTGCATGACATATTAATTAGTGGTAGGTAGATTTTCTAATGAATATCTGAGGAATTAACATAATAAGCGATATTTGGGTATACTATAGATACTTTTTTTTTAAATTTATCCTATATGGGACAGCCATTGCTGGGCAAAGGCCTCCCCCAGGACCTTCCAGGAACACTTCTCCCGCGCTACATCGACCCAGCCCACGCGGTACGCGTTCAGCCGATGTATTCTGTAAAAATCTCACCAGAGAGAGAACTGAGGTGAAGTGAACGAGAAGTTAGCTATCGATCCATCTGATGCTAGGGATTAAACTAATGACAGCTCGCTTTAAGCTGACTTCACCTAAGTTATCACGGTGAGATTTTAAAGGTGGTCACGGGCAATTTTTTGAGCAATTATTGCTCGGCAACACTAATGTATCAATCTGGATCAATTAAGTGGAGCAATCTGTAGCAACAACAATAAATTGCTGACATGTTTCGGCAATAGTGCTTCTGACTGTTCTATATATTTCATGAGTTGCCGAATATCCAGTCGGTTTGGATATTTTTTGTCAATTTTCTTTCTATCTCGTTTCTACGTCTTGTTTTTGCGAGAGGAACCGGCCGGCGGCGGAGGCGGTGGGGTAGGTGCATTGCTTAGTTTTTTAAGTTGCTCCATATTGTGTCGCCGTATCTCTGGCAACAGGTAGCTACATGTTGCCATTGCCCTAAATTGCTGGATGTAGTCGTGACGTCATAGTTGACGAGAATTGCCCAAAATGGAGCAATTTTAGTTGCTCGTGTAAGCGCACCTTTACAGAGTAGCACTGCAGGTCATCTTGCCACCGCTTTCTGGCCCAACCGCAGCGGCATCGTCATCATACTGATGTTCCTGTGGCTGGGACACAGGCTTCCTCTAAGTGAGAGGAAGTGGGTCATAATCCACCACGGGGCCCAGTGCGCGTTGGTAAATGTCACATGTCTTCGAATTTTTGGTACTAGGACATGCCGGTTTCCTCACGATGAGCCAGGCTATAAAATTTCAAATCATAAGCATTTCACCAGTTATTTTAAGTCCCATGTAATAGGGGGCGAACTTATTGCCATCGATCCGGTACAAATTTAAACTCCGGGCTGCTACTGAGAAATTCCAGAAAGGATGAAGAAGACGAAGAAACCCAATAACATCTAGGTGGCAGTTAGGTAGGCAGCTAGGTGCACGGTTCCAATTGGTTGTTTCCTATGGAGAAGAGCCGGAAAGAAACTTCGCGATTACTCTTTTAAAAGTTATTGGCTTTTAGGCGAAACACACACTGCCCCGCGCTACGCTGCGGGGTGCGTGGCGACGGAGCCACGCGTGCGGGTGCGGGAGTGCAGATCTGCATCATCATGCAGATTTCTCCGCACAAACGTGCGGAGCTGCAGTATAGTCATGCGGTGGCCTCTAGAGGCCTCATTTCACAGCAGCTTGCGGTTGGGATAGTGATAGTACATTGCAGAGCATTGTTTTTTATAATAAAAATGGTTATTCATTTAATTTAACTGTAGTTATATTAGCGGTGTGCCATAACTTGCGTCTTGCCCCGCACCCACGCGCGGCGGTGCGTGTTTCTCCGCATGTAGTCGCTTGATCTGCAACACTGCGCGTGAATGCGTTTTCTGTGTGTTGCACTACGCGTGTTTTCTTTACAAACACAGATACATGCAAACAACGTAAGAACATGCACTCCCGCGCTACGCTGCGTGATGCGGTGCAGTATGCGAATCGCCTTACAATGTTTTAAAATTACACTGTTAATAGGTCTGGCATCTCAGCCTATTGCCGTCCAATGCTGGACATAGGCCTCTCCCAAGCTGCGCCACCACACCCTGCCTTCCGACCTTTCGCATCCAGTCTGTCCCAGCCACTTTCTTAAGGTCATCGATCCATTTAGCTGGGGGGCGTCCCACACTACGCTGTCAATACGCGGCCTCCACCACTGTCTACTACTAGGTAGGTACTTAACAAAATAGGAAATTAATAAAAAAAAACAAAATCAAAAGTCATTTATTCAAATTAGGCTGAGAGTCAGCTCTTTTTGAACGTCAAAAATTACATAAAACAGTACCCCCAAAACGCCCGCCCTTCACCACTTCCGACAAATTGTAACATTTATGAGTCTTCAAGGTTTAGACCTTAACAAAATCATACAGACACACAACCTCCCGTTATCAGTAACTAGACATACCTACATACATCAGAATGCAGCCTCAGTAAGGCTAGCATGATAATCACGGCAATCGTTTAGACAAGTCGACACCAGCAGCACCCACAGTTATTGGGACATTCAAATTAAATTTATTGGCCCGCATTCAGGACCCGCCTCCATAAGACGCGAGGCGATAACTATAGCGAAGATATGCTTCTCCAGAAATAAGTATCAACTTTTACTTATTTTTCTGTTCTTCACTTAGTATCAGGTTTTTTGCTTGTTTTTAAAAATGTTCGTAATAAATAATCTCAAAAACTCCTAAACCAAATTTAAAAATTCTTTCACCTATGGAATGCTACATTATTCCGGAATAAGATGAGCTATAAATTTCACGCGGACGGAGTCATGGGCGACGTGTCAGTGTGTTATAAATGGGTCTGTATAATTGTTTAAATATGTATTTAGAATCAACTTAATATGGAGAACCTCTAAAAAAACACTAAATATATTCCATGGGTATTCTCAGCACCTCCAAAGTTTTGGTCAGAACCTTGAAAACTTAAAATAATAATATTTCTATTAGGGCACAGCCGTTTTCTCGGTGAGAGGGAGTGGGCCGTTATCCACCACGCGGGCCCAGTGCTGGTTGGGTGAATGCCGGTTTCCTCACAATGTTATCGTTTACCGTTTTGAGAGCAGTAATGATGAAATAATTTACGCAAAGGGGCAAACCAGGGTTCGCATTTACGACCTACAGCTCAAATCAAATCAAAAGTCATTTATTCAAATTAGGCTGAGAATCAGCACTTTTCGAAAGTCAAAATACATAAAACAGTCCCAGAAAACGCCCACCCTTCACCACTTCCTAGTGCTCGTAAGTCGCTGCCGTTACCACTGGGCCATCGCCCATTAAACAGTCACGGGTTTTTTTTTACCCCTGCGTTTGTACCTTATGCCTTCTTCGGGGCTATTCAAGTATTACGTAAGCAGATTTTTTGCAATAATTAACCCACCCCTCCCTCTCGTCAGCAAAAGTAAGCAACGCTCTTAAATGGTCACGTAAACATTGGTACATGCATTTTTCAATGTGTTCTGGTTTATTTATTGATATGAATCATTTCTAGCATTATAACTGCTGCTCATGAGAGCTAGAAATAAGGAATAGGCTTGGAATATAGGACTTTAACGTATATAATATTTATTTAAGCAAATTTTATTGAGATGGTATTCAGTTATCATAATCTTTATACACGGTTAATTTTAGGTCGTTCTGGAACCGAAAGCCATGAACTCAATCATCGAACTCGAATCGATTGGGACTAATTTTTTCAATAAATAACAATAAAAAAAATCACGAAAACTTAAATTTATTGATTTTTTTGTGAAATAATGAGAACTCAAAGTAACGCTTCCTTGCCATCAATGAATTTATGCGTGTGTTATGTGTGTAAAAATATGAAAAGCGAATTCAGACTTTATTTCTTAACAGTAAAGGGTAAAAATATAAATTACACCAAACTAGGTAAGTAGGTCCGCAGTTTACTAAAATTATTCTTAGAAACCTATTGTCTCGTGTTCGACCGGCCTTTACAAGAATGCACAACCGAATTTCGCGGTTAAAATTATAACAATAAGATCTTAATTCGGTTCAATATTTTCATAGAAAAGGGCACCTCCAACTAATAATGAACTCTAGGTCACAGATTTAACGATTCATTTTTCTGTTTGAATTGCCTGCCTTTGTGAAGCCGCCGCAAGCATTGTCGCATAAAAAATATTTTAGGCACATTTAGTATTTATCATATGGTTGTTTTTTTTTCGGGTTGGGAAATCATCAAATGACTTCTCCCGCTCTGGGTAGGGCGTGTCAGACTTTTACTGACTAAAACCCACCCATGTTCCCTCAGTTGTCTGTGTGCCAGGGGCCGCGGTATCTCTTTCGAACAACCCGCACCCCAGGCAGGCATCGGACCTTGCGGGCCCCACCAGTTGGTGTTGACATCTCTTTGAGGCGCGCGTGGAACACAACGCGCCGTCGACCCGGGCTTGGTCCTTACCGGACAGCGAGCTACCCATTACTCGCCGTCCGCAAGCCCGCGCCTACGGTGGCCGGGAATCGGCCTGGGATTCCCGACACCCAGGGCGTCTCCTGCGAAGGCTGCAGCCACGAGGGCACATGTACTGCCTCTCCCTCACGTGCGCCGCCTCCCTCTTTGCGAGCATCACTGCTTCGCTGAAGGAGGTGACGGCTAACCATGTACTCTCGCTCCGTACCATGGCCTGGATCAGGGCCGGACGCGAGAGATCGCCGCCGCCGATCGCCTCCACGAGGACAAGGCGGTGCTACGCCCAAGCCGGGCAGACCTCAATCGTATGCTCCACCGTGTCCTCAGGGCCATCTTCGCAATGGAAACACCCGGGCGTTTCCTCCCGCCTTATGCGAAACAGGAACCTCCCGAAACAGCCGTGTCCGGTGAGGACCTGTGTCAGGCGGAAGGTTCCCGTGTTATGATGATTTCTGATAAAATTACGATGTTAATTTGCACGATATTTTGCTTGTTTCTTGCTGAATAGACAAGTACTTAATCGAACAGCAGTATTTTTTTGGGAATCCTACTGAACATTTGCATAATATTTAAACTCAAACTTCCTATCGCGCGGAGGTCAAAGGCCGTTTTGTGCAAGCGAACATTCAAAGATCTTTTAAAAATAGTTTTATTATGAAATATACCTAGAATTTTCTTTAATTATGAGTACGATTTATGTACATACCATTAAATACACCAGGATACACTTAATTCACTGTGAAACACTCAACACAATCAAACTTCACATAACAATGACGTCACTGAACAACAGTTTGTTTACGTAACACTTTTTATCGAAAAAACAGTCTTTATGATGCTATTTGATGCAAATATTATCTAAAACGATGTAATAACTACTTATAAATGAATATTTATCCACTTCACGTCGAATATGCACAGAAAAAAAGAAAAAACACTAAATAACTAGAGAGCCTAACAAGATAACGCTCTGTCGACGCGCGCGTTCGAAGAGTCAACTATTTTTATAAATTTTGCCACAGAACTTTTACGCGTTTGAATGATGTAGTTTACGAAAGACTGGCTATCGGCCCATAGAGCTAAATCATCGCAGACGAAATTAAACCTTATTTATATGGAGTATTAAGATAAAAACCGCTTGCTTCTGGGTGGTACGATATCTTACCAGCCGGGCTTGAAGGGTGCTCGACTTACTGGTACGATATCGTACCAGCCGGACGATAGCGGTAAAATACAACTCCCAAGCCAACTCGTCGTGACTAGTTGAATAGGTACGAGTACCTACTAGGTGATTCGTGATGCGAGAGTGGTGAATTAAATGTCAATTAATTTCTCACGTTTACGAGATGTGATAGTGGTAAACACCGTGCCGTGCTTTCGATATGAGATGATGGAGGTAAATGAACTTACACCAACCTAAATCGTACCTGAAATGAAATACCTACTTGTAGGTACACATGGCTACACCTCAAGTTATAAATTTCCAGTATAAGCTGATCTCACATTGAATAGGATTTCCGTACAGTGCGTGATCAGCGTAAACTGGAAATGCATAGCTTGATGTGTAGCCGTGCGTACCTACTTACTTGCAGCCGATTATTCGTCCGACGTCCGTTGACCCACCGCGGGCGCGCTGAACTGACGCACACGCACAGCTGTGCCGCGCTACGTCATCACCGAGCAGATCGTGTACGATCTTGCGTTTATGAATGAAATAGTGGAAGCGCTACTAAAATTTAACTCGAATGACAGACAAAAAGTGATAAATTTCTAACTTCGTTATTAGATGTCTTAAAACAAAAATAACAATGCCAAAAGTGACTGTTACTCGTCTGGAGTTACTGTGTTTCGGCTCCAGAACGATGTAAAAATAAACGTGTATATTAACTAACTTACGTGTAAAAAAAATTTGGTATATTAATTCAAATTCAATTTAACAGTCTTCAGTCTATAACACACGAATCCATGACTCTAAAGTCTTCGATGACACTGGATGTTTGCTGCTCAATGTTGTGTGTTTGCTCACTTTCGTGTGATTTTGGAAAATCGTCATCGTTTTCTTCGAGCCATTCATAGGCAAGTAGGGTTGTCGTATGTGTTCAAACTAAAATCGACATAATTTTGTAAAAAAAGTAAAAAAATAAATACAGCTGACGTAATCACCATCCAGATCCCCCATCCCCACGACCATATGTCATTAAAAATAAGCAAAGCAAAGACCCCCCCCACCTCCCTGTAGTGCTTACGTAATACTTGAATGGCCCCCTTCTATTGAAAAGACATTCCTTTCTAGAATTCAAATATACCTTCGACTTTACCGCTAGCTGCTTTTCCTAAATATCCTCGCTATCTCTGTGCAATTACCCTAAAAATCTTGCTATAAAATCATACATAACACAAGAATTGCCTTCCTGCAAGCCAACGTCACAAGTAACACTCCCTTTGCCAATAACAATTGACATTAAGGTTGCCTAAATGATACGTCTTTATTTGCGCAGTCGGGTAAATGTGCCCTTTACTTTAAAAATTGTTGGCAAGTACTTCGGAGAATGTGCTTGTATTGTAATATTCAACAATTTATGTGGGTAGTATTTCTTTGTTATATCTTCATTATTCGCATTCTTGGTTTAATTCCATACTCTGATACACAAAATCAAATGAGTTTTGTTTATTACAGTATAAGTTTTTACACATTGCGCAAACTGTAACCATGAATTCAGCATATCATTGTAGACCTGAAAGTGCAATACCTACACGGTCAAAATGTATGGAACAGCTGATTTTTTTGTAAAAACTCCTTTAGGCGCGTTGTGCACTTTTTTATAAAAACTCCTTTAGGCGCATTATGCACTTTTTTGTAAAAACTCCTTTAGGCGCGTTATGCACTTTTTTGTAAAAACTCCTTTAGGCGCGTTGAGCACTTTTTTGTAAAAACTCCTTTAGGCGCGTTATGCACTTTTTTGTAAAAACTCCTTTAGGCGCGTTATGCACTTTTTTGTAAAAACTCCTTTAGGCGCGTTGAGCACTTTTTGGGTGAACAATAATCATGGAACTCGCGTCATCGACACCGAACACTTTCCAGCGAGAAAGAGGATGAGTCGCGCGTTGAAGTCTTTTTAACCGACTTCCAAAAGGAGGAGGTTCTCAATTCGTCGGAACCTTTTTTTTTTATGTATGTTCCCCGATTACTCGAAGATGGCTGGACCGATTTGGATAATTTTTTTTTTGTTTGCAAGGGTATACTTCCCAGGTAGTCCCATGATCATCAAGTCAGGATCTGATGATGGGATCCTGGAGAAATAGAGAGAAATCTTGAAGCAATTTGTGTAGTTTTTGGAAGAATACTTTCTCGGAGTGGTTCCATTTCAATTTGGTGATGATCTGATGAAGAACTTCGGAGATAGGCAATGGAACTCCTCAATAAATGATGGACAGGGATTGCTGAAATCTCATGTCTGTCAATTATTTACACCAGTTAATAACATAACATCACGCCGGTACGCTGTGAAGGGGTAAGCACATGTGAACCACTAAAAAGTGAAAAATAAAAAACTTTTTTCAAAAAAATAAACAACCGACTTCCAAAAAAACACTAAAAAGTGAAAAATTACTTTAATTTCGGAAGGCGGTGACAAAAAATTTAAATACATATCCAAAGTCACCGACTTCCGAAATTAAAGTTATTTTTCACTTTTTAGTGTTTTTTTTGGAAGTCGGTTGTTTATTTTTTTTTAAAGTTTTTTTACACGTAATTGTTCAAGTTTTCACTTCTGTCGGCACTCCCGGAGTGCCACTTTTTGTCTCTTTGCCGTCCCTGACAACAGAACCCAGGACCTTACCTGGCAGGCTAAAGTCCCACGCTTACGATTACATATCATCTTTATGCAGCTACATATGTAACATGACGCCTATAATCCCCGAAGAGCTAGGCAAAAGTGTACTTTAAGTACACCTACTTTTCGCCAGTTATGTTTAAGTCTCATGTTATATGGGCGAGCCTATTGCCATCCACCCGGCACAAATTCAGACCCCGGGGAATGCTCCTGAGAAATTCTAGGTGAAAAAATTCAATTACACTTTGCCCGAACCGGGGATCGAACCCAAGCCTATGATGATGATCATGGGATTCCCTTTTTCGCTCTTAGACTCCCATTCGGTCCGTTGTGCGTGGGAATTCTGGCTAACAGAGCCAGCCTAGCTCCGCCCAAAAGCACAGAAGCTTCCTGGGAGCTTCACAGGCTTCGCGGAGCGACCTCATTGTTGCGAGGATCGCAAGACTGGCTATAAGCGCTTGCGACCACTTGAATAAGGAGGCAGTCATTATGTAAATTGTAGCCATTATTTAGTAGATCACCCTGTATGTAAATACTTAAAAGATAACACATTGTGACATTATCGCTACTAATATTATAAACGCGAAAGTAAGTCTGTCTGTGTCTGTTACGCTTTCACGCCTAAACCGCTAAACCGATCATCATGAATTTTGGCAGAGATATAGCCTGGGATATGGAAAAGAACATCGGCTACTTTTTTATGCGATAACCGACATCCACGCGGGCGGAGCCGCGGGCAAAAGCTAGTCTATCTATAATTAAGTCAATAGTCAGTTAATACAAGATGCCTATTAACGCCTATAAATAATTCAATTATTTAAATGCGACGCTGTTCTGATTATCTTGGTACATTATGTAATGAAGGTCGGTGCGTTCATTTTTTATTATTTTTCAACACTACTTTTTTACATGGAGTCTCTTGAATACACATTTGTTTTTAATTTCTTATGTACAGTCACCAAAAGAAATGTTGTTCGAATGGGTTGTTCGAAAGAGATACCGCGGCCCCTGGCACACAGGCAACTGAGGGAACACGGGTGGGTTTTAGTCAGTAAAAGTCTGATACGCCCTCCCGCTCCACCTAGAGTGGGAGAAGTTATTTGACGATTTCCCAGCCCAAAAAAAATAAAAATAAATAAGTAACCAGGATCGTCGGATATAGTTGAAGTTTATTAAGAAACCGATGAATGTTTTCAAATAAAATTTAATTTAATAACCGCTTAATTGATTTCTGGGCACTATACAGCGAAAATACTTTAAAGCACTATAAAGGAAATGCTTCCGAAAACGAAGACAGGTGATAGGGCGTGATTCTCAATACAGTACCTACCATAAAAAATCGAGTTTTTTTTTTACAATTTCTGCCTTTATTTTTAAGCATTTTTTGTACACTATGCTGTGAGAACAGTTAAATGAACCATTTAACAGTTTGAGATTAACCACATTTAAAAACGACCCCAAGTCCAGGCGGCGACTTTAGATTTAGGCATCCTTTGTAAAGCGCCGCCAAAATAAAATAAGTAGCACACAAACAAACATTACAGAAGCGTCAAAGGTTATAAATTGACGCAAAATAACTAATTTAAGGTGAAAGGTTATTGGTATCTACGTTCTGGCTTCGGAAGCGTTCCCTTTACACCTTGTAGTGTCGATGGAGAAAAGATGAACTGGTTTGTTTTATATTTATTTTATTTTATTTTATTGGAAAACATCCATTAGTTTCTTACTAAACTTCAGCTATACGACTTACGATTCGACTTTAGTTGCTTAGCTCGTTTCGGTCCTTGGATGGGTGACCATCTTTACTACCAAGACTCCTACGTAACTCGAAAACGACGTTAAGCCGTTGGTCCCTGTTGTCATTCGTGGATCTTTTACAGTCATTACTGGTCGTCAGAAGCCCGAAAGTCTGACAACTAGTCTTACCAAGGGATGTCGTATTACCCAGTAACTGGGTTGTGGAGGTCAGATAGGCAGGCGCTCCTTTTAAATTACTGATATCCGCTGCATTCGGTTACACTGAAGGTATCTGTCTGCATCTAGTTTGGCTGGATGATGCGGGTCATCAGTATCGAATCTCTGAAGGTGCTCTTACACGGGAATTTTTTGAGCAATTATTTCTCGGCAACACTAATGGATCAATCTGGATCAATTAGGTGGAGCAATCTGGAGCAACAACAATAAAATGCGGAAATTATTTCGGGAATATTGCTTCTGATTGCTCCATATATTTCACATTTTTCAATATCGCCAATATGAGTTGCTGAATATCCAATCGGTTTGGAAATTTTTAGTCAATTTTCTTTCTGAGAGGAACCGGCCGGCGGGGCGTACCCGCCGGCCGGTTTCTCTCGCAGAGATGGTCCAGATTGGTCCACTTAATTGATCCAGATTAATCCATTCCTGTTTTCGAGCAATAATTGCTAAAAAAATTGCCCGTATAAGAGCACCTTTAGATCCGAAAAATTCCCTTGTGGTCGCCTTTTAAAACAGTGAACAGTGAGCTCGAATATAATTGCACTGTATATCTTAAATGTGACACCTATCTTATTTATGACCTCAAAATAAGAAATAATAATAAATTAATGACAAAATAAAGTAAGTGATAAATAAAGGAAATGTTGTAATAATTCATTCTTCTTGAGTGCTTCATGTTTTTTGATAACGTTATCAAAACAAGGAAGACATTTTTATGTCTTGTGTTATCGGAGTAGATGTATTTAAAATCATCATCTGCCTAGCCTATTCCCAACTATGTTGAGGTCGGCTTCCAGTCTAACCAGATGCAGCTGGATACCAGAATTTGACACGGAGCAGCTACCTATCTGACCTCCACAACCCATTGGGTATTTAAATTTGTTTATACACCGTGACATTTTAGTCGTCTCGCAAAGGTGGTCTACACAATGTATCAGACATAAAATACCTCTAAACAGGATTAAAAAATTGTTACAATTAAATAAGATAACAGGTGCAAAGAAAAATAAATAATGCTTTAGAATTATGAAACATCCTGTTTTTATGTGGTGGAAGATACCTGGTACCCAGCGCACGAGTCGAGCAGATCATTCCGTCTCTATTACATTCCATCTTCATAATAGCTACGTCATGCGTCTTAGTGAATGACATTTTCATTTTTTTTTATTATTAATTTGTTCATAAATATCTTTTGAAAAATTATTAGTAGTCATGGAATCCATGAAGTGGGCTGCCGTTGTAAGACGATTAAAATGCCACGGTGTATATACTTTATTGTACACTACAAAAATACATAACAAAAAGCAAGGTACCTCTTCCAGGCAACCTTGGCATGGACAGTGATTAGTCTGGACATAAAATGGGGATGTTGTTGGCGCAAATAATAACTGCACAATATAAAAAAATAGATACACATACATGTCCTATTAAATAGATACATGCTAAATATATAAGGAACGAAAATAAATGAAGACTTTATATAGAAAATTACGGTTAGGTATGAGGAGGTTCCGTGTGTTGCCGGACGTAAAAGAATAGCACCATCCCATTTCTTCCCATGGGTGTCGTAGAAGGCGACTAAGGGACTTACTAGGGAATGGGCAGCAGCGTTCTCTATGCATTTCACCACCATACTGCGATCGTCAACCCGCCTGCCAAGCGTGGCGATTATGGCAAAACTCCCATTTTTGGGGAGGCCTATGTCCAGCAGTGGACGTCTTTCGGCTGAAGTGATGAGAATCAGATCACAACGACAGGTAATAATCCTTTACGAGTCTTTTAAACACATATAACGACTGCGCGCGTTTAATTTCAACTGGCAATGCATTCCACAAACGAGCGGCTTGGACAGTAAAGGAACGGTTGAGGAAAGTTGTGGAATGCATAAACCCCGTCTTACCCCTTGGTAAGACTGGTCATCAGACTTTCGGGCTTCTGACGAACCGTAACGGCTGTCAAAGATCTACAAATTACAGCCGGGACCAACGGCTTAGCGTGCTTGCCGAGGCTCGGAAGGGTCTCGATATGTAATTATTGGTCACGCATTCATGGACCAACCGCGACAAGCGTTGCTTAACCTTGAAGATCGACCCAGTAACTGGTATGTGGAGGTCAGATAGGCAATCGCTGTGTAAAATACTGGTATTGAGCTAAATTCGATTAAACTGGAAGCCGACCCGAAATATTTGGATAATGCTAGGCAGATGATGATCATGGACTACAAGAGAAAAATTCTCTTTTACTCTTACTTACACACGCTGTCGAAATCTCTTTTATCTTCTCTTTTATCAACATAAGCATACACCTCTGTACCGCCGCAGGAGACGCCCCGGGCGTCGGGAATCCCAGGCTGATTCCCGGCCACCGTAGGCGCGGGCTTGCGGACGGCGAGTAATGGGTAGCGCGGTCCGGTAAGGACCAAGCCCGGGTAGACGGCGCGTTGTGTTCCACGCGCGCCTTAAAGAGATGTCAGCACCAACTAACTGGTGGGGTCCGCAAGGGCCGATGCCTGCCAGGGGTGCGGGTTGTTCGAAAGAAATACCGCGACCCCTGGCACACAGGCAACTGAGGGAACACGGGTGGGTTGTAGTTAGTAAAAGTCTGACACGCTCTCCTGCTCCACCCAGAGCGGGAGAAGTTATTTGATGATTTCCCACCCTCAAAAATAAAACCTCTGTATCTATTTTTGTGTTCTTGTCTGTTTATATATAAGGTGTATCTATTCATACACGAAATATCTGAAAGGGTCATTGTACTCATCATTATGAACAACTTTTACTATGGGCCCAAACCTGAAATCGCGAAAAAAATATCTGCTGTTCCCTACATTTATGTTCACATATCTCGTCAAAATGTAGGGAACAGCTGATATTTTTTCGCGATTTCAGGTTTGGTCCAGTAGTAAAAGTTGTTCATAATGACGAGTACAATGACCCCTTCAGATATTTCGTGTATGAATAGATACACCTTATATAGTGTGTGTACATAAATAGTTAAATAAATAAATAAGAAAGTCAGTTTCCGTTACCAAAAAACTCTCGATACAAATGTCAAACGAAAAGTAGGCTGTAATTAAAGTGGCGTGTGGCTTAGATACGAGTTGTAGGACGTAACTTCGAACCGAGACATGCGCTCACTATTGTGGAAATTATTTCATCACCCCTGCTCTCAAAACGGTGAAGGAAAACATCGTGAGGAAACCAGCATGTCCTAGAACCAAAAATTCGAAGACATATGACATCTACCAACACGCACTGGGCCCGCGTGGTGGATTACGGCCCACTCCCTCTCACAGAGAGAAGACCTGTGTTGAGGCTTTCATTTTTCATACATTACGGATGCATACCTATATAAAATTATCAGCTTGAAAATAAAGTAATTAAGTACTAACAAGTCTAATAAATCACTCAGACCAACAAGAAATAATTAATAATCGCTACACTAACGTTAGCAATAATTGGCGTTTTTATAACAAAATTGCTAAATATTACATCAAGCCGGTCAATTACATAGACGTCGCCTGCAATCACAAATATTTATAGGCCAGGAGCTATGCAAGTTTTAGATCCGTTTATTAATTTTATTAAAAAATATATATTTATGTAAAATTTATAAACGTAATTTTTTATTAGCCTTCACTATCTCTCTACTGACCAAGCCTTCCCAAAATCCTTCCAGGCATTTTTATTATTTGTTGTAATAGCGGCAACAGAAATACAAATTCCGTGAAAATTCCAACTATCTACCTATATTACCTATGAATCATTCTGTCTATTGGTGAAAACCGCATGAAAATCCATTCAGTAGTTTTTGAGTTAATCGCAAAAGACAAACAAACAGACGGACGCGGCGGGGGACTTTGTTTTATATAATATGTAGTAATTATGAAGACTTTCTACGGGGTTTGGCGGCATTAGCATCAATTCCGTATTAGCCTTCTGACTCGTAACATAATTTTGCATTTCGGTTTAAAGAACTTTATTCTCATTAAGACAAAACGTCACTTACATGAGAACATTAAATCTTATTCTAATATATTTTAAGAGTGCGGGTAGAAGAAAAACAAAAAGTAAATAATATCATTGTCAACACAATTGGAAGCGAGTTCGCTGCATTCCTAAGATAAGGTGGTGGCCCAAGTTAAAAGATGTTGCTGGTTTAGACAAAAACAGACACCACCCAACTAATATGTTGTATCGTCGTTGTAAATAAAAGTGAATAATTTCCTTTTAAATATGTTGAGTGAGGTCGCTTCTTTTACATCTTTTGGAAGTTTATTATAGAGCTGTGCTCCCCCATAGGTTAGGGTATTTTGACCGTAGTTGGTTCTTGCTCTAGACAATACCAGGTGACAAGCTCGACGAGATGAGTGTTTGCTTATTTCTCCTTCTGTAGTGAATGTAATGCGTGAGTGAATAAGTTTGTGAATGATTTTATAGATAAGTATGCATGTGTTATATATATAAAGTTGTTTGATGTTTAGTAGTTTCGTTTCTTTGTAAATGGTTTTTGACGGTGTTAAGAAGTCATAATTGTGTAGTATTTTGATTATTCTATTTTGTAGAATTTGGATTGGTTTTAGACCAGTTTTAGATGAGTTACCCCATACTTCGATAAGGTATATTAAATGAGG
Organism: Polymixis lichenea; assembly: GCA_949091785.1. Classification (NCBI taxonomy): domain Eukaryota; kingdom Metazoa; phylum Arthropoda; class Insecta; order Lepidoptera; family Noctuidae; genus Polymixis; species Polymixis lichenea. The sequence continues at coordinate 8,590,564 of OX420958.1, read as the reverse complement.
CTTAACAAGGGAGTTGTATATTACTAGCCGAACTTTTTTTGGAATGCATCTAACAATTTTATGTAGTGAACCCACCAATGATGAAAGTTTGTTTTTAATGTATTGAAGGTGTGCTTTCCATGTTAAATTGCTATCAAGAGTTAATCCAAGGTATTTTTCTTGATCAGTCCTTTTCAGTACTTCTCCGTTTATGCTTAGATTAGGGTATTTAGGGAGTTTTTTATTCTTTGCACTAAATATTATGTATGAGGTTTTAGAAGCGTTAATAGTTAAAAGATTGCACTGGTACCAACTTTGTAGTATATTTAAATCACCTTGGGCATTTTTTGTGATATCATTTATGTTGTCCCCAAAATAAAATAGACATGTATCGTCTGCATAAAGGGCAAGATGACCTTGTAAGCCTGCTTGGTGTAAGTTGTTTACATACACTAGGAATAATAAGGGGCCCAGAATAGAGCCTTGTGGTACGCCGCATGTTAAGGGTTTAGACGTGCTTTGGTAAGCCCCGATTTTTACAACCTGGTATCGATCACTTAAATAGGAGTTTAGCATTTTATAAGCGGTTCCAGTTATACCAATACTTTCCAGTTTTTGTAACAGAAGTGTGTGACTGACTGTATCAAACGCCTTCTTTAGATCAACAAAGACTCCTAATGCTACTTGTTTTTGATCAATCTTTGTTTTTATTTTAGTTATCAAGTCAATAGTTGCGCCAAGGGTGTTCGATTTGGGTCGAAAGCCATATTGTTGATCGTATAAGAAGTTAGTTTCAGTCAAGTATCCATTTAACCTCTTAAATATTATTTTTTCTAATATTTTAGATAATATTGGTAGGACTGAAACTGGACGATAATTCCCGGGATTTGATTTGGTACCAGCTTTGTAAATTGGGGTGACTTTAGCTATTTTTAAATTTTCTGGAAAGATTCCGTCCATTAAAAGTTTATTTAGGCAATCTGTTAGATTTTGGAGAATTAGTTTTTTTATGCATTTCAGTGCCTTGGTACTAATACCATCAATTCCCATGCTTGTATTGGGATCCAAGTCGTCTATAATTTTAGATACCTCAGAAGCTGTGCATGGTTTAAATTGAGCTAGTTCACAATGTCCAGTGTGCTGGTTAAGGTTTGGTAAGGTGTACAACTTTTTGTTGTGTGTTTTTGTACATGGTATTTGTTTTGCTAGTTGTGTCCCTATATTTGCAAAGAAATTATTAAAATTTTCGCATATTTCGATGGGATCCGTAGCTATTCTACCATCTTCGGTTATTAGTTTTGGGGGAGCACAACTAGGAACAATGTTATTATTTGAGAGGGTATTTATTAATGTCCACATTTTTTTGGGTTTCTTTGCACATTTCTTGAACTCGCCATAAAAATATGTATCTTTTGTACTCTTAATTAAACTTGCTACATTGTCTCTTTTGGCTTTAAACTCTGTTTCTAGGTAGCTGTTTTTAGGGTCGTGTTTTAGCTCGCTCCATAATGTGTTCCTTTCATTAATCCCCGTAATTATTTGTTTATTAATCCATTCCTTTTGTGGCTGATTTAATACTTTGTACTTCTTTGTTTTGGTTTCAGTAATAGCTATTTTTATATACTCATCTAAGCTGTAATAGTCATTGAACTTATCATCACAGTTTGATAATGCAATCATTGCGTACAATTTTTCATAATCTGTGACCTCATATTGTATTTTTTGTCTCTGCGGAGGTATTACTCGTTTCAGTTCCATGTAGATATTCTTGTGATCTGCCAAAGATGACTCGATTATAGCCATGTGGAAATTGCTTTGCTTCAAATTTGTCGCAACGTGGTCTATAATGGTTTTTGTGGCTACTGATTCACGGGTACAATATTCCGGATCTATTTTGTTGATTAGTTTATAGCCAGATTCAGCTATGACGGCACTGTATCGCCTAGTAGTACTGTCGGAGCTCAGCAGGTCGATATTTGTGTCACCGAAAACGATAGTCCTCTTCTTTTGCAGAAGTTTGTTCTCATAGGTGGATAAAAAGTCATTAAAATTTGAGTGACCAGGCCTATAAACAACCCCAATGTTCACTGCATACTTGGGTAGATGTATGCATAAGTAATTGTTTCCACAGATATAAGTTGACGTTGATAGTTCATGTTTCAGGTTATTATGTACATAGATTGATACGCCACCACCGACAACGTTAGGTCTTATGTTGTAATAATGAGTATAATTCTCTATATGAAACTGTTTAGCCTGTTCATCCGATCGTATCCAAGTTTCAGCTAATAGGACAATGTGTATGCATTTTCTAAAAGAGTGGAGTATACAGTTTAGTTCATCCAGCTTACCTGGGCTACATATGCTTCTGACATTAGCGTAGAAAAAGTTAAGGCTTGATTTAGTAGTAGTTATACTTTGGTAATCATTAAGTACCTGGTAAGTGTCGCTATTCTGTTTGTTTGCGCTATTTTGTAGAGTAGCAATGCTTGAAGTTTTCAGTTTTTTGTATCACTGATTGTAATGATTTTTGGTATTCCTTTTACGTATTTTATTGATATCCCATTTTCACCATTTGCTATTCTCTGTGCGAGCAAGTTCCTCAGCTCCTTCATGTGATTCTGTTGTGCAGGTGTCTGATCGGAATAGATCTTTATATTGCTTTGAATTTTATTCCTATTTCGAAGCAGTAGCTTAACTGTATGCGAATTTTCGAAACAAACCTTAATATTGCGGTCTTTAGCTGGATTGTATTTGCCGAGCCGGAAATTTTTTAAGGGTTTTGGACAGTCTGGAGTTAGGTTGTTTAAGATAGCAATTACCTCATTATTATCATATGAGTGGCCTTGGTCGTCGGTCGACTCTTTGCATTCTGGTAAGCCCACCAAAATAACATTTTTCTCCCTAGAAGTCCTATCCTGTAGCTCATGCATAATGTTCTCATCAAACTGTGACCCAGACTCGTTTGCCACTGTACCTGTTTTTATTTCAGTAATTTTTGATTCAATGGTGTGAATTTTACTATCCGCTGTCGTCGCTTTAAGAGTAAGGTCTGATATTTGAGCCTTCATATTTATCTGTTCGTTTTTTAGACTTTCGGTAGACGCTTTAATGTCACCCAACTGAGTTTTTATTTCAGCAATATTATCACGCATGAAATTCATTGTAGCTTCTTGAGTGCTAGTAAATTTTTGTAGCATCACAGCGATATCTTTCCTGAAATCCTGAAGTATATATTCACAGTTACAACTTTGTTCTGGTTGCTTACGCTTTCTTTGCGTTACTTGGTTGTCCCTTGGAGATTCATTTATTGCCGATGGTAAGTTTGTTAACGAGCTACTCGCTCGGGGCGGTGATCGCTGTACGTTCATGATTTGTACCACACTCCCAAGCTGACGTCACTGTAGTCCGATAACCGGCGTGAGCGCCTAGTGAGCGCGGCCACAGGTGAGCGAGTTAAAAAATCAGAGGTCGTCTCTTTTACCCGCGGGGGTGAGCGGCGCTTCTGCACGTAATAGTTCTTACCGATCCGTACTAATAAGTCACAAGTATAATTTAGACACTTAATGAAATATCGAGTTTGTTTACTGCAGCTTATTGCTGATAATTGCGCAAACACAGTAATTACAATTTCGAAAGACAACTAAACACACGTCTGCTTGGTTCAACTACCACCGCAACTCATCACACACTCACATTTCACTCTCACATTTAAATAAGTTACCTTCTTAAAATTGGTGCAACAAAATCAGCGCCTCATACAATCATATCAAAATATTACATTAATAATTTACACACTCCCTCATCCAATTGAACCGGTAAAATAACATGCATTCTTCGACGCATACATTTCCATACATTATACATTATCATACGCCCTGTCAGTTAAGTTTGAATGTCAAGGGCTTCGTTACGAGTTCGGTTTTTTTAAAAGGTGCACACTAAGCAACTTATAGTGGTCTCCTCGACAACGCACAAGCTACAGTTGAAAATATAATTTAGGCTAGACACGTTTTTTTTTGTGTTTGCTGTTGTATCCCGTTTGTCGCCTGTATTATTGAATTCGGTTTAAGTACAGCTCAACACTGAGCAAACTCAGACCAATAAAGAAGACTTCTTTATTGGTCTGAGTGAGCAAACTAGACAGAGTACTCGACAACACAGAAGCTATAGTTGTTTCTTTTTTTGCGGGCTTGTAATATAGAGTTCAGTTTCTTTAATCTGTCAATCCCGGCTAATGAAACACAATTAATTTTCTATTGTAGTGGAACCGATAGGTTCTAAGCCGGACCTAACTAAACAAACAAAAAAAGAATACGTAGGTACCTAAACCAATCTTCTCTCTACTCTCGCTTGTATGTTGTTGAGTCCACCACTAGTTGCCGAGATGTGGTGACCACTAGTTGCTCACTTTGCAGCTGGTGACTATTCGAGATTAATGTTGTCATACATAGACATTACGGATTGGAAGCCTAAAAGTCTGACAACCAATCTTACCAAGACGTATCATGTTACCCAGTAACTGGGTAGTGAAAGTCAGATAGGCAGTCTCTCCATGTAAAATACTGGCATTCAGGTGCATCCGGTTAGACTGGAACCTGAGTCTGAGAAAAGGCTAGGCAGATTGCTTAGTTAGCTATTGCAGCCGATTCGCTTGGTGTGGTAGTGAGCCAAGTAAGTGATATATTCAACTTAAGGTGAATCTAGTCCACATTTTTCCCTTACAAACTTCGGGAGTGTGACTGTCCGACAATGTACATCAAAAATTAAACATGGTATGGTTTTGTCTCATTATTCATATTGTCGGTACGGAAACAGAATACTTACTAAAATAAAAAACCATTAATAAGTTAGGAGCCAACAAAGATTAGTTTTTCTTGCTAATTTAACCTAACTTTCGGCTTGTTTAAGTAATAAAAGAAGTGTAAAATCTGAAAAACCAAGTCGGTACCGACAAAGCTCAAATATCGACAAGTTCAACAAACTTTATTGGTTATTGATTTCAGTGGTTTTTTCATAAAACCCGATCTTCCGAAGGACTGTTCTTAATTTTTTACGTGCCTGTTGAACTATAAATGATCCTGCATCTCACTCAATAATGTTGTACGTGTAGACTAGCTTCTAACTGGTCATCACTGATACTACCTCTGTCGGACACGATGCTTGGTGAGACAGCGTGGTTTTTAGCCCGGTCCATCAGTGAGTTCGAGACCGCGACTAGATTCCCCTTAAATACGGAATCAACAGGTTTCAATGTGTGGAATGTGGGTGTACTATAGGTAAACCTCTGCCTAACCATTCGGGGAGATACAGGCGTGATGTTATGTCATGTAAAGACATAGAGAGAGGAAATCAACAATCAACTTCTGTTGTTGTTTAAGATAAGTATTTATCAGTGAAAACTTGTAAATGGCCTTCAGTTTCATATTATTTAATAACATCGTTTGTTATTTTTTTTTTTTGTGTTTGGCTTCGCACGGTTTGTGCATTTAGCCAGTGTAAAGTAATTTTTCTTTTCCATCAAGTAAATGGCCCGTTATCGGGCACGAAGTTACAAAACAGTCATAGTCGTCTTTAGTCAGTCAAGTCAAAGTTATTGTAAAGCGGTAGTAACTTTATAACAACCTAATAGGAGTTTTTGGGGGGAACACGAAAAGTCCACGTTAGTCACTTATTTTCACCTTCAATACATTTGTGCACTCACACGTAATTAAATTGCATAATTCACTACCAAAATTAAACAATTTTATTCACTATTTCACTAAATTTCATGAAAATAAAAAGTCGTGCGACATGTTCCAACGCGATCCCGCCAAAAACTCCATCGTTTATGTTAGCTGTAAGTTTCCCGAATAAAATAAAATAATAACTGCGATTACTGGCTGCCAGTTGCTCGGTCGCGCAACAGTTGCCACGAATAGTGGCCTAGTTTGCGCGGGCTGCAAAAAGTCAACCAACACAGTAAGAACATTTGTATTGTATTTCTTATCTCATTATACATTTATAAATAAAGATATCTCCAGATTCACTTTAAGTGATGCTGAGTTCTGAATTCCATTACCGTTAAAAAGCTGCTTTATTTATAAGGTTAAAGTAAGTATTTTTCTTGTTTCAATTATGAAATGTCAGAGAGTCAGTCAAAGAATCATGGTAGGTTCAAAGAGACAATAAGAAACACAGATCTCCGGTCCAAAAGCAAGTGCTGTACTGTCAAAGAGGGGGCTTGTGGCAAATAAACAGCCGCACGAGTCGATCGACCAGGTTAAGCTACGCTTGACGCGGTTGGTACGCGGATGGGTGACCATCTTTACATACCGAGACCCCTCCGTGCCTCGGAAAGCACGTTAAGCCGTTGGTCCTGACTGTAATTTGTGGATGTTTGACAGTCGTTACGGGTCGTCAGAAGCCCGAAAGTCTGACAACCAGTGTTACCAAGGGGTATCGTATTACCCAGTAACTGGGTTGTGGAGGTCAGATAGGCAGTCGCTCCATGTAAAATACTGGTATTCAGCTGCATCTGGTTAGACTGGAAGCTGACCCCAACATAGTTGGGAAAAGGCTACGCAGATGATAATTTTTAATACATCTACCCCGACAACACAAGACGTAATAATAACAAACAGACGTGGGAATTTTTCATCGGTTGTAAAAATAAATTATCGCTGTATTATTTTGATCGCGTGTGATGTATGTACCTATGTATCTATTATTGTATTCGCTATTTCATGAAAGTAGGTACATTTGAAACGTACGATTGACGAGCATTGCAACCTCTTTCAACATATCCAATTAAAACTTACATTACACTTAATTAAAGTAAACGAATTTAGGTTTGAGAGGGTCGTGGCTAAGTCGACGTAATAAAATCGCAGCGGAATTTTCAACTCTCGGTGTTACACAGAGCATTGAGAATTAGTCATGGGCCGACTAGTCACCGACTCATCAACTTAGCCTATCGCAGTCCACTGCTGGACATAGGCCTCTCTCAGACTGCGCCACAACACTCTATCCTCCGCTTTCCGCATCCAGTCTGTCCCAGCCACCTTTTTAAGGTCGTCGGTCCATCTAGCTGGGGGGCGTCCCACGCTACGCCTGCCGATACACGGTCTCCACTCCAGGACACGTCTGCTCCACCGTCCATCGGTCCTTCGACAAACATGGCCAGCCCACTGCCACTTCAGCTTGCTCACTCTACAAGCTATGTCGGTAACTCCGGTTCTTTTCCGGATAATCTCATTCCTGATTTTATCCTATTCCGCAATGCTTGAAGATTAAGGTCTTCAACCAGTGCGTCCTGCCCGTGATGACATACGGTGCCGAAACGTGGACACTGACGGTTGGGCTGATCCACAAATTTAAGGTTGCTCAGCGCGCTATGGAGCGGGCTATGCTCGGAGTTTCTTTGAAGGGTCACCGACTAGTCGGCCATATTTGTAGTCGGCGTCTAGTCGGCTAAAACCACCTACTAGTCGGCCCATTTTTTATTCGTATTAACATACTTAAAAATTTAAAAGACGGTGATTAAAATGAAATTGAAACCTTAACTGCTATATATTCTCGGCTATATCGGCTAGTCGGCTAGTCGGCCAAAGTCGTAGTCAGCCCCATCTCTATTGAGAATCCAACAGAGTGCATCTCAGAGAGTCGAAAAAACACACTGTCCGATTTTCAACTCACGGCGGTGAGCATTGCGTTGAAAATCCAGTGCGCGAAAAACTCCTGCCGTGATTTTATTAAATCCGTGTGGAGCCGCACAAGTCGAACGACCAGGGTGCTTATTCTCGAATATAATTCCGATAGATCGACATTGGAATTGTCACTCAAACGTCAGGGATTGGCTAGACTCGATCTATCGGAATTATATTCGAGAGTAAGCACCCAGGTAAAGCTACGCTTGCCGCGGTTGGTCATTGGATGGGTGTTTCAAAATCAAAAGTTAGTTATTCAAATGAGACTGAGAGTCAGCACTTTTTGAACGTCAAAATTACATAAGACAGTCCCCTAAAACGCCCGCCCTTCACCACTTCCTAGTGCTTTAGCTGGGAAGAAGAAGTGGCGCAACAAACTCTCCAGCAGCACAGCTGTCTGTTAAGTTAGAAGAACTTGATTCTATACAATAATAGGTAATTAATTAATATTCAACCATAAATAAGAATATCATTAATAAAAAAAATAAAAAAAATGGTTTATACTGTCAAATAATAAAATAAACAATGATGTGAAGTAACTCATATGACCTGTCAGTAGGTAAGCTAATTCTGGCGATAGAGCACAAACGTCGTCTTGAGGTAATCACAGCGACCAGTTTATCTTTACATACCAAGACGGCAAAAAGCACGTTAAGCCGTTGGTCCCGGCTGTCATTCTTGGATCTTTGACAACCAGTCTGACTACCTGTCTTACCAAGAGGTATCGTGTACCCAGTGACTGGGTCGTGGAGGTCAGATAGGCAGTCGCTCCATGGAAATATGTGAGAGTCTATGAACTGCTCCCAAATGACAATGTTAATTTTTATTATTTTTATTTTTTACACTTTCTGACATATTCTCGTCATTTTTTGACATTATACATCACTTCCAGTATCAACTATTTATTAGTGATTCTCATGAAAATCATGTCACTTGGTCTATCTTACTAGGTTGATCTTACTAATGTAGATTATTTTACATATTGTGAATGGGAGAACGTTGTAGGCCTCACAGACATAGATTTATAGACGATTTTCTATTCTTTATTTTCATTCCTCTAAGTACCTGGTACTTATTGACAGGCCTGCACTGTCCTCCCATACCTATTATAACTGTAATTTGAAAACATTGTAAAACCCAATTATTTTTAAAAGAGTAACCGTGGAGTTTCTTGCCGGCTCTTCTCCATAGGAAGCGACAAATTGGAACCGTGCACCTAGATTCTGACGTTTCATAAGTGCCCTTGCAGGTTTATGTGAAATAAAATATTTTGATTTTGATTTTGATTTTGATTTTGCTAAGTCGACGTAATAAAATCGCAGCGGAATTTTATCGCGCACTGGATTTTCAACTCTCAGTGTTAGAGCATTGAGAATAAGTGATGTGCCGACTAGTCGGCCATATTTGTAGTCAGCGACTAGTCGGCTACAACCACCGACTAGTCGGCCCATTTTTTTTTTTAATTTAAAAGACGGTGATTAAAATGAAATTGAAATCTTAACTGCTATATATTCTTGGCTATATCGGCTAGTCGGCTAGTCGGCCAAAGTCGTAGTCGGCCCCATCTCTATTGAGAATCCAACAGAGTGCATCTCAGAGAGTCGAAAAAACATACTGTTCGATTTTCAACTCACGGCGGTAAGCATTGCGTTGAAAACCCAGTGCGCGAAAAACTCCTGCCGTGATTTTATTAAATCCGTGTGGAGCCGCACAAGTCGAACGACCAGGGTGCTTACTCTCGAATATAATTCCGATAGATCGACATTGGAATTGTCACTCAAACGTCAGGGATTGGCTAGACTCGATCTATCGGAATTATATTCGAGAGTAAGCACCCAGGTAAAGCTACGCTTGCCGCGGTTGGTCATTGGATGGGTGTTTCAAAATCAAAAGTTAGTTATTCAAATGAGACTGAGAGTCAGCACTTTTTGAACGTCAAAATTACATAAGACAGGCCCCCAAAACGCTCGCCCTTCACCACTTCCTAGTGCTTTAGCTGGGAAGAAGAAGTGGCGCAACAAACTCCCCAGCAGCACAGCTGTCTGTTAAGTTAGAAGAACTTGTGTCGCCATCTACCTTTTAATGACGAATATCTGAACCTGAAATACCCATGTCTCATGAATAAGCCTGGGTGAAGTATGATTAAGATCTTACGACCGCTGTTGTTATGTGAACTGATTTCCACTGAATAACCGTCACTGAATTATCATCGCAATGATATTGGGGGTGTCCCCCCAAAGTGGCCTCCAACCTCCCCTTACAGCCACCCCGAGCCTCGCATCTGAGTGCTGGTCTGATTTGGTATAATTTCTGAATCTGATCGCTGTTAGAATAAAACACACACACATTGATAACATTGAAAGACAATAGTAAAATGAATATCTGGTTAAGATGAAGACACATGCACTGAGAAATAACAAGGTCACTCACCAATATACTGACTGCTAGCTCCGACCATCAGGCCCAAGTGACGCGGGCGCGCGCGCCGTCTATCCCCGCGCGCTCCCCCCGTCTTTCCCCCACCTCACGTCTTAACTAGTTATTATCTGTACCTATAGGGTGTATTACTTCGCACTCGCGACACTCCCGCCCAAGGGAAGAGATAGTAAAAAATCTGTTCTATTGAAATAACCGTATAATTAAGATCATAATAAGATTACATTACTGATACAATTTCAGAGTGAAAACGGGGTTTAATTGCGTTCTGATAACCAGGATTATTGAATACAACTGATTAACTGACTTTTGTCCCTTAATTTTGAATCAACACTCATTATCACTGATTATTCAAACAATCTGCTCATTAACTGGGATGTCCACTGTTTAACTCTCTCTTTTGCCTTGGCTGCTGATGCCCTGATTGGTCGTCTACTAGGTTCTGGTACTGACTGAATTATGGGTGCATCATTGGTAGCTGGTTCATCGTCTTGAGTACTTCGAGACTCTTGGTTAAAACTGACTGGATGGTCGCCTTGTACTGATTGTTCCTTCTGAATATCTTCTGAGTGAGGACTGAATCTGACTGGCGAAACATTCTGATCTTGGGACAATTCTGTACTTTGCTCGTCAATCTCCAACGGGAACAAATGACCTACTGAACGCGTAAGTATTTCTCCTGATGATAATTTAACTTTGGCTACTCTAATCTGCCCATCCGATCCTTTAATCAACTCTGCTATTTTGCCAACTTTCCAATGTGCCCTATTACTATCTGACTTAATTTGAACTGTCTCTGCTAACTTTGGTGGCCTATTAACAACAACTCTAGGTTGTTTGTGTTTGTCACTTCGTTCGCGGAGGCTAGTCAAGTATTGGTTAGTGAACATTTTGGCGAATTCTGAGATGATGATTTGACCACGTTTCCATCCGTCAATAAGATTCGTCTTGGTTACTGTAGCTGATTCCAAAAAGTCTCGATCTGCAACTTCAGTGGTCAAAGTTCCGCCCACACCGTAGGAAATCTGAAGGAGTCAATATATGTTCTAACTCCGCGCCTACAGTAGTCAGTGGCCTTGTATTCGTTACAGCCTCAAGCTCCTTCATTATTGTGCATAACTGATTGTGGTTTATGAGATGTTTGTCTAAAGTTCTCTTCATACTGTGTTTGACCAAACCTACAAGTCGTTCATAAAATCCTCCGAACCATGGAGCCAACTCTGGGATAAATTTCCACCGCAAGTGATTCTGAATGCAATAATCTGAAGTTAATACTTCTGCTGTAAGTTTAAATTGCATAGCATTGTCTGACATGAATAACTGAGGTAAACCTCTTGTAGCGACAAATCTCCTAATGGCTAGTAAACATTCTTCTGCTGTTAAATCTTTAACGACCTGCAAATGTATAGCCCTAATTGTAAGACATGTAAACAGGCATACCCAGCGTTTTTCCTTACTACCCTCATCCACAAACAGTGGACCGAAATAATCCAGGCCCGTAAAGGTGAACGGAAGACTAAGGTTGACTCTTTCTGTTGGTAGATCAGGCATGGGTGGTAATTTAAATGGACCACCCCCGTATTTTATACACTGTGGACACTTTCTGATGACTCTTTGAACTGTTGATCGTCCATGTGGCACCCAAAACTTTTGTCTTAGTAGAGCTAAGGTATGAGAGACACCTACATGATAGTTTTTCTGATGCAGCTCGTTTATAATTTTATGCGTAAAATCTGAATCTTTAGGAATTAGTATTGGCTGTTTTTGATTATATGACAAATTCGTGTATCTGAATCTACCTTTACATCTAATAAGTCCTTCCTCGTCTTTATATAATTTCAGTGATCTCGATAAGTTGGTTGTGATACCCTCAACTTCTTTAGGAAAATGTTTAGCCTGAATTTCTGATATTCTACTATTTCTTTTGTCTGAATCATCTACTATCATCGTTTCTGGGATATCTAGACTTGGTCTATTATTATCTAAAGGTATTGAATTCGAAAGACCCTCCCCGGCAATTGAAATTTGTGTATCTATATTATTATTAACTGTAGGCCACTGGTTTGAGTTACTCCTTAAAAAGTCAGGTCCTATGAGCCATCTATTGTAATAATCTACCCGTTCCGCTCTAGTGCCTACATCAGATGGATTTAATTCAGTTGGTACATATTTGATTTGTAAAGTCTTGTTCTGTTTTATTTCTTTGATTCTACGTGCCACAAATGGCGGAAGTAATTTATCTGATTTGAGCCAGCTTATTACTATTTGACTATCAGTCCACAAAAATTGTGCTTTGATTTTTATTCGTAAAAATTTTGTTACGTAACCTATAAGTCTACATCCAATAAGTACTCCAAGCAGTTCTAATCTTGGAATCTGTAAATCATTTTGGTCCTTTAACGGCACTAATCTAGACTTTCCAATAACAAAACTGACAATATTATTAGTGCGCAAGGTACCGCGTAGATAAATTACTGCTGCATAAGCATACATAGACGAATCCGTAAAACAATGTAGTTCGTAATCAATTTGCTCCGCGACTAGGCTTTTATTTAAACCTTTTGCAAAATAACGATCAACATGAATATTCTTCAGACATACAAACTTTGATGCTATTTTCTGCCATCCTATAAGCAGACTGTCACTCAATTTGGTATCCCATTTAACTTTTTCTTTCCATAATTTTTGAAAGAATAGTTTAGCTGGAAGAAGTATCGGAACTGCGAGACCACACGGATCATAAATTGAAGCGATGACTCTTAACACGTCTCTTTTTGATAAAACTGTGCCTGATTCTGTACTGAAGTTAGATTTTAAATATAACTGATCTTTTTGTATGTTCCATAGTAAACCGAGAACTTTTATGTGTTCACGGTTTTCTGCTCTAAACTTATCTGGTATGGAAGATACTAGTTCCTTTGAATTTGAATTCCATTCACGCAAATTCATGGATAAGCTATCAAATGAATCTTTAGCAGCACAGTACAGTTTATTTGCGTCTGAACTTGTCTGTGCACCAGTTACAATATTGTCTACATAAATGTCGTCCGCAATTTGTTTCAGAAATATGTTGTTTGATTTGTTTAAGTGATATCTGATCGTAGCATTCAGTAGAAATGGACTTGATATGACACCGAATGGAACACGGCAAAATCGCAAGTGCACCACATTTTCTGGGTGGACTGTACTATTTACGTCTTTAAACCAAAGAAATCGTGTTACATCCCTATCTAAATCTTGAAGACCTAATTGTAAAAAAGCTTTCTCGACATCTGCAACTATTCCTATAGGATGTTCTCTAAACTTAATTACCAATCCTGTAAGATCCTCCAACATAAGTGGACCCCTGTATAGGCATTCGTTTAAACTTCGATTGTCTGCAGTTTTAGCTGAGGCGTCATAAACAATACGGAGCGTTTTAGGCTTATCACGACTACGAACACAATGGTGCGGAAGATAGTGAACTGGATGTTTCTGTGCAATCTTTGGATCTGGTACAATCTCGATTATTTTTGTCTGTAGCTGTTCCTGAATAACCTGGTCGTATGCCTTTAAATCTGAATGATCCAATCGTTTCATTAAGCTATTGAGCCGACCCCAAGCTAAGCCAAGATTATTAGGAAGATTTGGGGGTAATTCAGTCCATGGCCATTGAACGTGGTATCTGTTGTTTTGGTACTGGACTGTTTCATTAAACTGCTTAATCGCTTCTTCATCGCGAGTGGTTTTTGGTGAATCTGTGATGCCTATTGATTCAAGGTCCCATAACTGTTTAACATCATCAAGTTTTAGGGGGAGATCGGGTTCGTTTAATTTGGTATCAATTGACCCATCTGATTGAAAGTAAGTCAATACAGTTAACTGATCGGAACTATCAATGTTCTCACTAATTCTTCCAGACCATACCCAACCAAAATCTGAATTAACTAAGAACAAATCTTGAGTGACCGATATCTTTTCTTGTGACATGAATGACTGATAATAATCGTTTCCAATTAAAATATCTATTTCATCGCCACAAGACCCATCGTCAGCCATTATTCGATCTTCAATTCCGATTTTGTCTAAATCATAAAAAATTGGTGCTTTTATACTCTGAGTTATATGAGGTACTACATTTGCATGAATAAGACGAGTAAGTCCTGTTCGCGTTGTAAGACTAAACTGTACTATAGGACTTTTAATAAGATGTGGTGATTTGTTTCCAAATGTAAATATCGATAAATTAATTTGCTCAGTAATAGGTAGTTTAAGTAAATTAGTAATATGTTGCGTTATATATGAGCGCTGGCTACCACAATCGAGCAATACCCTACATTTTAGATTTGTTTTAGTTTCTAAATTGTGTACGATTACTAGGGCTGTCTGCAACAGCGTAGTGCTATATGCATTATTAGTATGTAAAGTATCAGTTGGTACGGACTTCACTAGCTGTGTTAGCTTAGTTGGACATAATGCTCGATTATGATTGCCGAACTTATTACAATGTCGACATTTCCGTTTGGCACGGCAATTGTCAGCCCTATGGCCTTCACCGAAACAATTATAACAACGGTTTCCTAATTGAGCCTTTCTTTCCTGTAAGGTTTTGTGCACACTACACTCATCATTAAAATTATCCTGCTTACAAAATATACATTTAATTGATTTCTTTTTAGGTGGCTCATCGGCCCTGTCACCGTCATGTGGTCTTTTCCGTGGGGGCAGTTTATGTTTAATATACTGTTTATTTTCATACCTAAATTTTTCCTTTTTAAAGTTTGATGATATTCTTCGCCTTTTATTATCACTAGTATCTTCCGATCTTACATGTAATGATCCTATTGTAATATTATCAGAAGCCTGTTTATCTTCGCTAGTTATTTTATTTGCATTAACTTCTGCAGTTTTCTTTAATCTATTTGATGTTTCTCTAGCCGATATGATATACTCCAAGAACTTTCGAATAGTATCAATAGACTCATCTTCGTCAGTTATTTTCATTCTTAATTCGTAAATGAGGTCCTCGGGAAACTTTTCTAAAATCATTACTCTAAGATGATTGTGATTTACATCTTCGCCTAAAGATTTTAATACTCTAAGATGTCTCTCAATTTCATTTAGGACGTGCCGACAATCTTTGACCTGACTAGATTCCGCTGCTTTAATTCTATAAAGTGCTACATAATGAGCATCTATAATTACGCTAGGTTTGCCATACCGTTCCTTTAGTGTGTCGACAGCAATACGATAATTTTTGTCTGTTGTGTCCAACCCATCAATTGCCTGTTTCGCGTCACCCTCAAGAACCGATTGAAGGTACAACAGCTTATCGACATCATTAATATTTCTCTTATCAACATTTGATGAAAACTGATCCCAAAATTGGTACCACTTCAGAACATTACCATCAAACTTGCCTAATTCCATTTTTGGCAATGTACTTATTGTGTTAACACTGTGGTCATTGTTTGTAAAAACAAGTGCGCGGTTTCGATTATTTTGTTTTATATTTACATCTATTTCTGCTATTAACTCTTCGGCCTGAATCTGTGTGGATGTATACTGATTAATTTCCTCAACGTTGATTTCTTTTATCAATTTACAATAGTTGTGAATTTCCGAAACAAACATCTCATTTAGGCCTTTTAGTTTAGCCCCGCTTAGCTCTAATCCTATAAAGTTGGTATCTTCTTCAGATAATTCCTTTAGGGCACACCGAGCAGATCTTATATTTGATTGAAGGGATTCATAAATACATTTTAAACGAGATCGGATAGCGTCTTCCATTTTAGACAGAGTATCAGCTAAATAAAATCAAAGTCATAGACCGTTCTCTTAGTAAATAAATATCCCGAGTATCTAAAACAACATAACTTGGTATAAGATTCTTATGAAACTGAATATACTAACAAACTGCATACATCAAACCAAAGAAGTAAATGAAATCCATCAAACACTATTATTAGTTTAGGTGCAAGGCTATTAAACTAAATCATAAAACATTATAATTGGTTCACTTAATAAGGTCTTATTTACTTAGTACAAATACTCCTTTGATTTCTAAGATTTCATATCAAACGTATAATATAATTAATTACTAAACGTTTACTAATATCGTTGGTCACACGGGCAACGTAAAAATAATAATAATTTATTAAACTTCATTCGTACATTATCGAGCACTCGGATTTACTACATAAATGTTCAGCCGTGACTGAATACTGTCCAGCTCGTTTAATATTATTTCTTGGAATCAAATTGACGCAGGTAGACTGATACTGGTGGTAACCCCAGTGCAGGCTGGGTAGCCTGACAATTAACTACTATGAATTCAAACTTCGTTCGAGTACCTAAAGTTCTTTTAAACCTTACTATAAAACTCAAAGTTCCAATCCGACACAGTTTTTAGGTAGGTTGTGCCAATAATGTTTCTAAGAAAACAGTCTTATACTTCAAAATAATATCATGGAACTAAGTTACTCAACACTCACAACAGCTTAGAACATTATGGGTTTATTTTTTGTTGATAATGTTTCGTGGAAATTATCTGGCAGACAACTTCATACAAATTCGTTCCATTTTTGAATTTGTTTAGCGGGAGGTATAGCGGCTATTCGGGCACAATGTGAAACGGGACCGATTCTTTTAAATGCAGAACAAAACGATCTACCCACATAATTTTATTTTCCGAACTGAATAAAACATATTTAAAACTATAATAATGAGATCCCAGCATCTCCACCATGTCGCCATCTACCTTTTAATGACGAATATCTGAACCTGAAATACCCATGTCTCATGAATAAGCCTGGGTGAAGTATGATTAAGATCTTACGACCGCAGTTGTTATGTGAACTGATTTCCACTGAATAACCGTCACTGAATTATCATCGCAATGATATTGGGGGTGTCCCCCCAAAGTGGCCTCCAACCTCCCCTTACAGCCACCCCGAGCCTCGCATCTGAGTGCTGGTCTGATTTGGTATAATTTCTGAATCTGATCGCTGTTAGAATAATACACACACACATTGATAACATTGAAAGACAATAGTAAAATGAATATCTGGTTAAGATGAAGACACATGCACTGAGAAATAACAAGGTCACTCACCAATATACTGACTGCTAGCTCCGACCATCAGGCCCAAGTGACGCGGGCGCGCGCGCCGTCTATCCCCGCGCGCTCCCCCCGTCTTTCCCCCACCTCACGTCTTAACTAGTTATTATCTGTACCTATAGGGTGTATTACTTCGCACTCGCGACAACTTGATTCTATACAGTAATAGGTAAGTAATTAATATTGGGAACTAATTTTTTGAGCTGTTATTTAAATATTCGAGATGTTATTATGATCACTTGAAAAACATATTGAGCAGTTATTTAATTTAATGGCGGTTGATTAATTATTGCGACAGTAAAACATGGACAGTAATAAAAAACAATTTGTCGGTTATTTTATCATACAATGTCAATTCTAAAAATAATTGAGCAGTCCAATAACTGAATGAGCGGTAAAAATGATGGAATGAGCGGTTCCTGCAACGATCGCAAGTGCACCACATTTTCTGGGTGGACTGTACTATTTACGTCTTTAAACCAAAGAAATCGTGTTACATCCCTATCTAAATCTTGAAGACCTAATTGTAAAAAAGCTTTCTCGACATCTGCAACTATTCCTATAGGATGTTCTCTAAACTTAATTACCAATCCTGTAAGATCCTCCAACATAAGTGGACCCCTGTATAGGCATTCGTTTAAACTTCGATTGTCTGCAGTTTTAGCTGAGGCGTCATAAACAATACGGAGCGTTTTAGGCTTATCACGACTACGAACACAATGGTGCGGAAGATAGTGAACTGGATGTTTCTGTGCAATCTTTGGATCTGGTACAATCTCGATTATTTTTGTCTGTAGCTGTTCCTGAATAACCTGGTCGTATGCCTTTAAATCTGAATGATCCAATCGTTTCATTAAGCTATTGAGCCGACCCCAAGCTAAGCCAAGATTATTAGGAAGATTTGGGGGTAATTCAGTCCATGGCCATTGAACGTGGTATCTGTTGTTTTGGTACTGGACTGTTTCATTAAACTGCTTAATCGCTTCTTCATCGCGAGTGGTTTTTGGTGAATCTGTGATGCCTATTGATTCAAGGTCCCATAACTGTTTAACATCATCAAGTTTTAGGGGGAGATCGGGTTCGTTTAATTTGGTATCAATTGACCCATCTGATTGAAAGTAAGTCAATACAGTTAACTGATCGGAACTATCAATGTTCTCACTAATTCTTCCAGACCATACCCAACCAAAATCTGAATTAACTAAGAACAAATCTTGAGTGACCGATATCTTTTCTTGTGACATGAATGACTGATAATAATCGTTTCCAATTAAAATATCTATTTCATCGCCACAAGACCCATCGTCAGCCATTATTCGATCTTCAATTCCGATTTTGTCTAAATCATAAAAAATTGGTGCTTTTATACTCTGAGTTATATGAGGTACTACATTTGCATGAATAAGACGAGTAAGTCCTGTTCGCGTTGTAAGACTAAACTGTACTATAGGACTTTTAATAAGATGTGGTGATTTGTTTCCAAATGTAAATATCGATAAATTAATTTGCTCAGTAATAGGTAGTTTAAGTAAATTAGTAATATGTTGCGTTATATATGAGCGCTGGCTACCACAATCGAGCAATACCCTACATTTTAGATTTGTTTTAGTTTCTAAATTGTGTACGATTACTAGGGCTGTCTGCAACAGCGTAGTGCTATATGCATTATTAGTATGTAAAGTATCAGTTGGTACGGACTTCACTAGCTGTGTTAGCTTAGTTGGACATAATGCTCGATTATGATTGCCGAACTTATTACAATGTCGACATTTCCGTTTGGCACGGCAATTGTCAGCCCTATGGCCTTCACCGAAACAATTATAACAACGGTTTCCTAATTGAGCCTTTCTTTCCTGTAAGGTTTTGTGCACACTACACTCATCATTAAAATTATCCTGCTTACAAAATATACATTTAATTGATTTCTTTTTAGGTGGCTCATCGGCCCTGTCACCGTCATGTGGTCTTTTCCGTGGGGGCAGTTTATGTTTAATATACTGTTTATTTTCATACCTAAATTTTTCCTTTTTAAAGTTTGATGATATTCTTCGCCTTTTATTATCACTAGTATCTTCCGATCTTACATGTAATGATCCTATTGTAATATTATCAGAAGCCTGTTTATCTTCGCTAGTTATTTTATTTGCATTAACTTCTGCAGTTTTCTTTAATCTATTTGATGTTTCTCTAGCCGATATGATATACTCCAAGAACTTTCGAATAGTATCAATAGACTCATCTTCGTCAGTTATTTTCATTCTTAATTCGTAAATGAGGTCCTCGGGAAACTTTTCTAAAATCATTACTCTAAGATGATTGTGATTTACATCTTCGCCTAAAGATTTTAATACTCTAAGATGTCTCTCAATTTCATTTAGGACGTGCCGACAATCTTTGACCTGACTAGATTCCGCTGCTTTAATTCTATAAAGTGCTACATAATGAGCATCTATAATTACGCTAGGTTTGCCATACCGTTCCTTTAGTGTGTCGACAGCAATACGATAATTTTTGTCTGTTGTGTCCAACCCATCAATTGCCTGTTTCGCGTCACCCTCAAGAACCGATTGAAGGTACAACAGCTTATCGACATCATTAATATTTCTCTTATCAACATTTGATGAAAACTGATCCCAAAATTGGTACCACTTCAGAACATTACCATCAAACTTGCCTAATTCCATTTTTGGCAATGTACTTATTGTGTTAACACTGTGGTCATTGTTTGTAAAAACAAGTGCGCGGTTTCGATTATTTTGTTTTATATTTACATCTATTTCTGCTATTAACTCTTCGGCCTGAATCTGTGTGGATGTATACTGATTAATTTCCTCAACGTTGATTTCTTTTATCAATTTACAATAGTTGTGAATTTCCGAAACAAACATCTCATTTAGGCCTTTTAGTTTAGCCCCGCTTAGCTCTAATCCTATAAAGTTGGTATCTTCTTCAGATAATTCCTTTAGGGCACACCGAGCAGATCTTATATTTGATTGAAGGGATTCATAAATACATTTTAAACGAGATCGGATAGCGTCTTCCATTTTAGACAGAGTATCAGCTAAATAAAATCAAAGTCATAGACCGTTCTCTTAGTAAATAAATATCCCGAGTATCTAAAACAACATAACTTGGTATAAGATTCTTATGAAACTGAATATACTAACAAACTGCATACATCAAACCAAAGAAGTAAATGAAATCCATCAAACACTATTATTAGTTTAGGTGCAAGGCTATTAAACTAAATCATAAAACATTATAATTGGTTCACTTAATAAGGTCTTATTTACTTAGTACAAATACTCCTTTGATTTCTAAGATTTCATATCAAACGTATAATATAATTAATTACTAAACGTTTACTAATATCGTTGGTCACACGGGCAACGTAAAAATAATAATAATTTATTAAACTTCATTCGTACATTATCGAGCACTCGGATTTACTACATAAATGTTCAGCCGTGACTGAATACTGTCCAGCTCGTTTAATATTATTTCTTGGAATCAAATTGACGCAGGTAGACTGATACTGGTGGTAACCCCAGTGCAGGCTGGGTAGCCTGACAATTAACTACTATGAATTCAAACTTCGTTCGAGTACCTAAAGTTCTTTTAAACCTTACTATAAAACTCAAAGTTCCAATCCGACACAGTTTTTAGGTAGGTTGTGCCAATAATGTTTCTAAGAAAACAGTCTTATACTTCAAAATAATATCATGGAACTAAGTTACTCAACACTCACAACAGCTTAGAACATTATGGGTTTATTTTTTGTTGATAATGTTTCGTGGAAATTATCTGGCAGACAACTTCATACAAATTCGTTCCATTTTTGAATTTGTTTAGCGGGAGGTATAGCGGCTATTCGGGCACAATGTGAAACGGGACCGATTCTTTTAAATGCAGAACAAAACGATCTACCCACATAATTTTATTTTCCGAACTGAATAAAACATATTTAAAACTATAATAATGAGATCCCAGCATCTCCACCATGTCGCCATCTACCTTTTAATGACGAATATCTGAACCTGAAATACCCATGTCTCATGAATAAGCCTGGGTGAAGTATGATTAAGATCTTACGACCGCTGTTGTTATGTGAACTGATTTCCACTGAATAACCGTCACTGAATTATCATCGCAATGATATTGGGGGTGTCCCCCCAAAGTGGCCTCCAACCTCCCCTTACAGCCACCCCGAGCCTCGCATCTGAGTGCTGGTCTGATTTGGTATAATTTCTGAATCTGATCGCTGTTAGAATAATACACACACACATTGATAACATTGAAAGACAATAGTAAAATGAATATCTGGTTAAGATGAAGACACATGCACTGAGAAATAACAAGGTCACTCACCAATATACTGACTGCTAGCTCCGACCATCAGGCCCAAGTGACGCGGGCGCGCGCGCCGTCTATCCCCGCGCGCTCCCCCCGTCTTTCCCCCACCTCACGTCTTAACTAGTTATTATCTGTACCTATAGGGTGTATTACTTCGCACTCGCGACAACTTGATTCTATACAGTAATAGGTAAGTAATTAATATTGGGAACTAATTTTTTGAGCTGTTATTTAAATATTCGAGATGTTATTATGATCACTTGAAAAACATATTGAGCAGTTATTTAATTTAATGGCGGTTGATTAATTATTGCGACAGTAAAACATGGACAGTAATAAAAAACAATTTGTCGGTTATTTTATCATACAATGTCAATTCTAAAAATAATTGAGCAGTCCAATAACTGAATGAGCGGTAAAAATGATGGAATGAGCGGTTCCTGCAACGATATCCATAGGTTAGGTTAGGTTAGTTTAGAACTGTGACCAACTACGCGCGAGCCGAGCAAGCGAAGCGAGCAGTGTCACGGCAGCGGCCGGCGAGCGCTACCTCGAAATTGGTCGCGAAATTATGTTTAGGGATAAAATCGTTGTTTATAGAATTGCTTAGAATGAGATTTCTTACCGACAAATTCCGATTTATTACTGCCCACACGTAACCGCTCGTTCAATAATTTTTACCGCCCATTCAATTATTTTTCTGCTCAATTATATATTCACTGATCCCTTTCATTATTTTTTATTACTCATTTTTGTTTACTTTACTGTTTAGTTTTAACTGCTGAACTAGTTTTTAAACGTGCCATTTATAATT
Source organism: Polymixis lichenea (assembly GCA_949091785.1). NCBI lineage: Eukaryota > Metazoa > Arthropoda > Insecta > Lepidoptera > Noctuidae > Polymixis > Polymixis lichenea. The sequence goes on along the minus strand of OX420958.1, from coordinate 8,568,195 downwards.
TTTAACTTACCAAAACCGCTATTTACAACTGCCTCTTTAAATCAGTGCCATTAATATTCAACAATAAATGAGAATATAAAATAAAAAAAACTAAAAATAAAACTAAAAAAATGGTTTATACAGTCAAATAAAATAAACAATGATATGAAGTAACTCATATGACCAGTCAGTAGTTAAGCTAATTCTGGCGATAGAACACAAACGTCGTCTTGAGTTAATCACAGCGACCAGTTTATCTTTACATACCAAGACGGCAAAAAGCACGTTAAGCCGTTGGTCCTGGCTGTCATTCTTGGATCTTTGACAACCAGTCTGACTACCTGTCTTACCAAGAGGTATCGTGTACCTAGTGACTGGGTCGTAGAGGTCAGATAGGCAGGCGCTCCATGGAAATATTTAGCTGCATCTGGTTAGACTGGGAGCCGACCCAACATCGTTGGAAAAAGGCAAGGAGAAGTATGCTGCCAGAAGTATAGCCACTGTGACTTTTTTTTTTTTTTTTTTAATTTATTTATTTAATCCAATGTGTTACAGTGTTATTTTTATACATCACCTGCCAAACTGCAAAGCAATTTGTCGGCAGTAGGTTCTCGTGGATTTATCACGAGTTTTTGTTGGGTTAAACATAAAAACTAAATCCAAGTCAAAACCAGGACTAAAACTAAAACTAAAACCATGGCCCTGCTGGCAAACACTCCACATGTGAATATAGAGTAGTTACCCACACAACCCTGGGTTCCACAACCACAGCTATTACACTCAGCGGCATCAGCCAACGAACGTCACGAGACCATCCCATAATACCTACTCAGTATTGTTAAGCAAACTTCGTACCCACGACATTAGCCGACTGAGGCCGCTGAGGACCGCAATAACTATGGACACATTGACATGTAATGTTTCCTTAGAACACTTTTAAGGTGGTTTTTACTTTTGACACGATCGATCATTCCCTCAGGTAATTCATTGATTAATGTAGGTGTGATCCATCGTCTCGTACGCTTACCATAATAATTATTTATATTTGGCACCTGTAGCTTCTTTTTCTTTGCAAGTCGGGTTGGGTAGTTATGTACCTTTTCTTTTTTATATTTGTTACTGTTATGTTGTTCAAGAATCATTGTCATTTTTAACTTCATGTCAACTGGTAGAATATTGCACTTCTTAAACAATTTTTCATATTCCTTGTTCAAGCTTTGTTTAGTTCTTTTACTCACTAACATTTTTAGAAGTCGCGTTTGTAGTATTTTAATTTTGTCTAAATTTGTTTTAAAAGTAAGTCCATAACCACACAACCCATAACTGATAATCGCATCGGCAAGTGCATAGTACAGTGCATACAATAGTCCTCTCTTGACGACAGGCTTCAGGGTATACAATTTACCCAGAACTGACCGAACTTTATTACAAACAGTGTCTATGTGTACGTTCCATGCAAATTTAGTATCAATGGTCAACCCTAAGTACTTGTAAGTTTTTACCTGCTCCAAGTTAATACATTGACAGCTTGATTTTCCATTGTGAAGACATTCATAACTGTGACCTTTGATACTTAAGTTAATGTTTTTGTTACTTGAATATGGAGAATGTATTGGCATGCACTTAGTTTTGCTTACATTAATTATTATGCCGTTATCGTGCGCCCATTTAGTTATATTATCCAAGTCGTCTTGTATTGCTCCTTGTATGGAGTTTTGGTCGTTACCGCTGAATAGGAGACATGTATCGTCAGCGTACATGTAAGCTTTACATTTTTTTATAACATTACACATACTATTAACGTGAATAATATAACCAACAGGCCCATATACAGATCCGGTAGGAACACCATATTTGACAACACCCTCTATACTTTCCGCATTAGCAACCCGAACTTTGATCGTTCGTAGCTCTAGATACTGGCCAAACCATCTATTGATTGGTCCACTTATCCCGCACTCATCCATGGCCTGCAACAAGCCATCGTGATCCAGGGTATCGAAGGCTTTTTTGAAGTCTATAAATACTGCTACCACTATGTTTTTATCATTTAAGTAATTGTTTACATCGTCCGTAAATCTTGCTAACGCCGTTGTCGTGCTTCTGTTTGGTCTAAAACCATGTTGAATATCGGTAATAATATCATTTTTGTCTAAGTAAGCTGTGATTTGATTAACTATAAACTTTTCCATAATCTTATTAATTGTATTTAAAATAGCTATTGGTCGGTAATTTGTATATTCCAGATGTGATCCTTGTTTGTAAATTGGTCTAATAATTGACTCTTTTAATCTATTCGGGTATTTACTTTCTTTTACACATAGATTAATAAAATATGCTATAACAGGACTAATGCAGTTCTTGATTTCTTTTAAATCTTTTACTCTAATGCCATCTGACCCCGGCGACTTGTTGCAGTCCAGTGAATCTATTATTCTGGCTATGTGCGTGGGCGTTGCTTTATTGAACCTAAAACTAACATTACACGGTTTAACATAATCATGTCTATTTAAGAACGTCTTGTTACATTTATGCTTGATATTGTCAAGTTCCGTTGTGAATGTATTACAGAAATTATTACAAATGGTTGCCAAACATTCTTTTTTATGTAAATATCTTTCTATTACGCTATCTACGCTTACTTTACTTCTACCCAGCCAGCTATTAAATTCCCCCATATCTTACGCATGTCCCCCTTACATTTTTTAATTTCCTCACGCCTATTACGGTCTTTAGCCAAATTTATAAATTTATTGGTTTTATTTCTGTATTTTGTGTATTGCAATCTAAGATTGTTATTGTTTGGATACATTTTCCAGCGCCTAAATAAGTCATCTTTGCGTATTATCATGTTTTGTAAAGTATTATTAACCCAAGCTTGTCTATCGCGTTTTTTAACTGTTGATGGTTGCTTGGAAGACTCATAAATATCGCAAAAAATCGTGTACATGTTATCGTATAATTCAATAGGATCATGTGTGTTTAATAATTGTTGCCAATCAACATTGTGAAGTTTATTACTTACTAGTTTGTTTTGCATGGTCATTCTATTCGCTTGAGTGCATTCATTTATGTTCAAACCAGCTGATAATCCCGTTAGGTAGTGATCCGCGATCTTAGTCGTTACTACGTACGCTTCTAGAACGCATGCCTTCTCAGTCCGTACAAATACATGATCGAGGCAAGACGTCACATTGCGATCACCCGTGACTACGTCACGAGTTACGTCTCGTAGGCCGCATTGCAATCCCCTCTCCGATAGTGCGTTCAGATACCTGTCAGCAGTTGAGTCCATATTTACTTGGCAGTATGTTGATGTTAAAGTCGCCGACCAAAATTATGTTGTTTCGTTTTGGCATACTTTGGATATACTTTTTTATTTCTGCTACAAAGTTTATTTTATTTGTGCTTGGTGGTCTATAGATGACTATAATCTCAGAAGTGTATTCATTAATGGTTAGCCGTCCATGTATAAACTCGTGCGTCGCTGTGATTCCGGATTTTACTGGATTAAATTGCACTCTGTTGTTTACGTAAATTAGTATTCCGCCACCTCTTTTGTCTTCTCTTGTTAAACCATGCATATTGAAACCACTAATTTCGTATATTTGTTTATCTTCTTCTTTAATATTTATTTCCGATAAGCAGATTAAATCCAGTCCGTGCAAGCATTCCTTTGTTAAGACAATTAGCTCGTTAAAATGTTTTCTCAGCGAACATACATTTACATGTATAACTTGAAGTGAGTTTGGTCGTTTGTTTACGTGCCCGTACCATTCATCTAGCTGTGTGTATTTTGTATATTCTATATCTTGTATTTCTGATTCTTGGTTCATTTTAGAAACTTTCGTTTATATCTATGTACTGTTATTATATGTATTATATATTTATAAATCTGTTGTTGTATAGGGTAAGTTTGAAGTTTATATGGGACTACTCTTTGTTTTCTGTCAGGTAATTCTCAATATCGCTTTCAAAGCGTATGTGGTGTACTTTTTTATCATTATCATCTTTTTTTATCATTACTTTAGAATTTTGAATCCATATGTATTTGTAGGATTCCTTTAAGTTAGTCTTAACAGCCCAGAACAGGTTGCGCATTTGACGTGTTAGATGTTCATTAACATATATTTGTGAATTATCACTGTTTTGGTATATCATGTGATTTGTAATTTTTATCTCTTTGCGAGTTTTCAACCAGTCTGACCGGGCTGCCTTTGTGCGTAGTGTGACGATTGTTGGTCGTGGGTTTTTTCCATCGACGACACCTCGGATACCCTCCATGTATTTTCAATATCTTCTGTCTTTAGTTGTAATTTCTTCGCAATTCTTGCTACAATTTCCGTTACATTTTCTCCATCCTGTTTCTGTACATGCACTAGTTCAATGTTCCTACTCAGTTCTTTTTGCTCCAATATCATGATACGCTCCTCTAACGCCTTGTTGCATTTTTCTAAATACACTTTATTTTGAAATATATCTTTTATTTTGTTATCCTGTTTTTTGATATTTTCTGAGAATTCTTTTTGTGATTTATCTAAATCTTCATAATTCAATTTCAGATCGTTTACTGTTTTTTCGGTGTCTTTATCATTTTTCTTAATTTCTGCCATTTCGGTTTATATTTCGGAAATATCCGTCTGAATACGCACGAACCGTGAATTTTGCTCTTCTTTCATAGTGGTAAGGAGACAGTGCATAGCTTTCATTTCCTCTCGAAAAGCATTTATTGTTTCGTTCAAGGTATTGGTGGAGCAGCAGGCAGTTTTAGTTCTTCTTATTTCCTGTGCTGCGGACGAATCACTATCCGAATCCATTGCAATACGTTTCTTATGATGTCTTGGGTTAACCCACGTACCTGATGGTTTTTGCCTATCGGCCATAGCAGCAATATTTGGATCCAACGCATAGTGTTGTCCACTTTTAGGTGATGTGTGGTGCTCCATGATATTTTAATCTGTTGGCATTAATCGTTAGCAGCGCGGACAGGGCTGCGTAGTAGTTTCTGAAGGCTGCACGCGGCCGCGTGCGCGGCTTGATCAGCCCTGTTGCGCCCCGGTTGTCGTTTCGCGAGCGTAGTGCTCACTTACTTTATCGTATAACTTTGTCTTCTTCTACTATTATTTAATGAGTTTTGACTTAGCTACTCGGTTTAAACGCGTCCGCACGCCACGCGCGATCCACGAGAACAGAGCCTCATATCACATGACCTGTATCATGGCAAATTATCATTACTCATGGCAAATTTCACTTTTTAGTGGTTCACATGTACTTACCCCTTCACAGCGTACCGGCGTGATGTTATGTTATTAACTGGTGTAAACAATTGACAGACATGAGATTTCAGCAATCCCAGTCCATTTGCTATCATTTATTGAGGAGTTCCGTTGCCTATCTCCGAAGTTCTTCATCAGATCTTCACCAAATTGAAATGGAACCACTCCGAGAAAGTACTCTTCCAAAAACTACACAAATTGCTTCAAGTGTGCCTATAAAATTTGAAGAGTTCTCTCTATTTCTCCAGAATCCCATCATCAGATCCTGACTTGATGATCATGGGACCACCTGGAAAGTATAACCTTTCAAACAAAAAAAAAAATATCCAAATCGGTCCAGCCATCTTCGAGTAATCGGGGAACATACATAAAAAAATAATAAAAAAATAAAATAAAAAAGAGGTTCCGACGAATTCAGAACCTCCTCCTTTTGAAACTCGGTTAAAAAGATAAGTAGGACCAGAAACTATATATTTATACTATTGTAGAATGAAGTTCTCCTAACTTAACAGACAGCTGTGCCTCTGGGGTGTTTGTTGCGCCACTTCTTCCCAGCTAAAGCACTAGGAAGTATTGTATGTATATACAGCCTAGTTTGAATAAATGACTATTGATTTTGTTTTAATAAAATAAAAAATACATTATCCCAACGTTATTTAATACTAGCTGACCCGGCGAAATTCGTACCGCCATATTTTGTTTCTCAAGTCGCGACTGAGGAAATATAACCCTTCCGGTAAAATCAAATCTGTTGGATTATTATCAATAATTTCACAATATAATATATTGACTTGTTTAATGTATTGAAAGTATTAACCCATCAAATTAATCATTACCGGAAATGTAAATAATTCGACAATAACTATTGTAATGCCTTGTAATGTACAATATTTTTCGTTTTTCCTTCTGGAGAGAAAACAAAAAGCGCCGATAGTTTGTCGACTCTCGAGCACGCAACGTACAACTTGTTCATGCGAAAAAGATGGCAATTCAAGATTTATTCCACACACTTCTAACGATTGGCCCTGGGATTTATTAATAGTCATTGCAAATGTAATTGCTTTTATTGTGATTTTTTATTTATTTTTACGTCAATTGTTTCGTCAAAGACCATACCGTCAATCACTTTTTGTATTAGATTGTAAAAATTAATTATAATCAAATCTCTATTTTTTTTTATAAATTTTCTTGTAAGTATACAAACCTTGTCCTGACAATAAGGAACAAATAAAAAAAAGAATCATCCAATTTGGTGCAGTCGTTCGCAAGTTATGCGCGTACATACCTACATTTCGTAGATTCAATTTTATATATATACTAGCTTTTGCCAGCGGCTTCGCCCGCGTGGAGGTCGGTGTATTATACATATAAATCTTCCTCTTGAATCACTCTATCTATTAAAAAAACCCGCATCAAAATCCGTTGCGTAGTTTTAAAGATTTAAGCATACATAGGGATATAGGGACAGAGAAAGCGACTTTGTTTTATACTATGTAGTGATTTATGATAGATTTCATTCCTACTTCTTCGATTCGATGGCACGATAGTTTTTTTTTTCTTCGTAATCGTATGGCACGGAACCCGGGAACGAATCCAACACTTTCTTGCAGTTTTGTTTTTCAAATATGGAATGCTTCAGTGCTTCTGTTTATTTATTCCTTGTTCCAAAATTCTCTGATAAAAATGTAAACAAATGGATCAGAAAACCTACCTGTGGATGCTAGTCCCATTGTGAATTGAGAAACTTGATGATTTTAATACTTGAACCTGAAATAGTCTCCCAGAGGACACGGTGGAGCATACGGTGGAGGTCTGCCCGGCTTGGGCGGAGCACCGCCGTGTCCTCGTGGAGGTGATCGGCGGAGGCGATCTCTCGCGTCCGACCCTGGTCCAGGCCATGGTACGGAGCGAGAGGGCATGGCTGGCAGTCGCCTCCTTCAGCGAAGCAGTTATGCTCGCAAAGAGGGAGGCGGCGCACATTAGGGAGATGCAGTACATGCGCCCTCACAGCCGTGGCCTTCGCAGGAGACGCCCTAGGCGTCGGGAATCCCAGGCTGATTCCCGGCCACCGTAGGCACGGGCTTGCGGACGGCGAGTAATGGGTAGCTCGCTGTCCGGTAAGGACCAAGCCCGGGTCGACGGCGCGTTGTGTTCCACGCGCGCCTCAAAGAGATGTCAGCAGCAACAGATGGGGCCCGCAAGGGCCGATGCCTGCCGGGGGTGCGGGTTGTTCGAAAGAGATACCGCCGCCCCTGGCACACAGGCAACTGAGGGAACACGTGTGGGTTTTAGTCAGTAAAAGTCTGACACGCCCTCCCGCTCCACCCAGAGCGGGAGAAGTTATTTGATGATTTCCCACCCAGAAAAAAAAAAGCCTGAAATAGTCTAATTCTTAATTGCCATAAGGGGGAAGCGCCATGGTAGTTTTCATAAAATATTCTTACGTTTTTTGCATGTTGCATATCTATGTCTGGTTGTACGATTATGTTCACTAAAATATGATTCGCGGTCAGTACAAATATGGCTTTACAGAATTATAATCATTAGAAGTAATCTAAATTGCAAAAAAAAACGTAAGACTTCATTAGCGAGTGGTCGCGGTCTTTTGGACTGCTGATCAACCCTAAGAAATCCCAGGCCATAATTATCGGTGGCAGGTATATGCGGAATAGGCTGGGTGTTGCATGGCTGTCTCCGCTCTGTTTGAATGGAGTTCAGATCTGGGAGTAAGCAAGGACTCTTACTTATCGTGGACTGCTCATGTTGCTCAAGTCAGTCGCAAAGTACACTACACGTTCCATTCGTTAAAATGCCTCCAGAGCTTCCTGACCTTGATCACCAAAATCTCCCTTGCTCAAACTCTCATACAGCCCATCATTGACTACGCTGATGCCTGTTTTTTGGACGCCACCGAGGAGCTTTTAGATAAACTTGAGCGTTTGCAAAATATCTGCATTCGTTTTAGTTTTAACCTTAAAAAATAATAGTTAAAAAAAAACGCGCTATAAAAACCAAACTAAAAATGTAGAAAATAATTTAATTCTATTAAAAGCGTGGGGTGCTTTTTGAGGTATTTTTATAATCAATTAATATCAAGCACCCCACGCTTTTTAATAGAATTAAATTATTTTCTACTTTTTTAGTTTGGTTTTTAAAGCGTGTTTTTTAGTTTTTAAACTATTACTTATTTTCTATTTTTTAGTTCTGCTAACTACAAAAGCGTGAATTTTAAGTTTTTTTTTTAATTTTTGAATTGTCATCGGTCCTCGATAAGTCTACAAAGTTTAAATGAAATCTGACCGTTTGAAGTGGGTCAAAATCACGCCCATGGACTCGGTTACAAACAAACATACAAGTGAAGCTAATATAAAGCGAGTAAAAATACGATCACGTTTCTAACTTTCGCAAGATCCTCAAGTGGCTCCCTATTCGACTTTCTGAAACTCTCGGATATTGTGTTTGCTATTTAACATTTTTTACAACCCTAAAACCCCATCCTATCTGCGGGATTGCTTCTCCTACGCCCGTCCTTTTGATGCGCCTTGCCGGCCTTGCTGCCCACTCAACCGACTACTACTCCTACTCCTTCACTGTACACGCGGTCCGGTTATGGAATTCACTTCCGCCTGACATTAGGGATTGTCAAACTGTAGTAGTATTCAAAAGAAGAGTGAAAGAACACTATCTCTCCACTTTATCATAATTACTTAAGTATTTATTATTTAAATTACAATATAATTCTATATATTTTAGTGATATTTATTTTAGAAGTATGTATGTGTGTATGTTTGTATGTATATTCTCATATTATGTGTGTATATTTAAATTAGAGTTTAATTTGTAATTTTATGTTTTCCCTTCTACTGTTATTACACGCGTTGTCTACATCTCTGTTATCTTCTTTCCTATCGCAGGTGTGCTGGAAGCGATTCCTGTAGAAATAAGCATTACCTATGTACGTATTTTTCTGTTCCTTTCTTCTGGTCTCTTTATATGTGTGTGCATAAATGGTTAAATAAATAAATAAAACCATCTGAATTTAGCGGGATATCGTGGCACTTCCCCTTAAGGTTTTTTCTTTCATTTGACAATATTGAGGTTAATTTTGTAACCTCAATTTTCGACGCCGCATATGTTTGGAAATGATTAGGTAAGTATACTATGTAGTTAAATAAAACGCCAAAATACATTTTCATATGCACATATATTCGTTACAATAATAGATAATAATAATATTTTAATAATGTAATATAATTATAATAATTATCTCTTACAATACTATTAAAGCTGGCACATATTTTTTTGTTTGTATCGCAACGCTAATTCCTTGTTTATTAAATAATAACAAATAAAATTATTTTAATAATTACTAACAACAGTAAGTACTTTGACATATCAACTAATAAATCAAGTCTAAAGGCCTGTTAACACTGTTATGAAATGAAAACTATGCACACATGAATTTTGGGTTTAATAATTTCTAACGTGACGATAAATTATCGTAGATGTTCACGTCCAGGCCACGGCATCACGATAACACGGGAAAGTAAAATGTATTGTTTTTTTTGTTTATTTCCGTGTACGGTATTTATTTTATTTTATTCGGAAAACTTACAGCTAACATAAACGATGTTATTAAACAATATGTAACTGAAGGCCATTTACAAGTTTCCACTGATAAACACTTAACTTAAAATTTTATCGTGCACGTATTTCCATTAATTTTATGGACGTGGGACGTCCACGATCTACGTCAAGTTAAAAATGATAAAAGCCCACACTTTTATCTTCAGTTTTTATTTTCATTTAAAATTAACTTCAAATAAGTAATAATTAGTTTTCATAAAAAGAAAACTCAAAAACGTATTTATAATTATATTTTGTCGGTGATATTATTAAAAAATTGTATTAAGTATTTTTTGAATAATAATAAAAAGGCATTGCATATTTTTTTAACTCATTTATGAAATATCTATAAAAAATGGGCCTCACGGTAAATAAGGTTCAACAGATTTAGAAAATAACAATAATATCTAAATTATAACAATAATAATAAACTATCTTGTATATTTGAACTATGCATTAAGCTTCTTATTTTATCCGATATCATAATTCGATAATTTCGTATATCTATCTAGTTTTATTATACTGATATTTATAATTTACTTAGAACGAGGCGTGCTATATTTAAGCAAAAAAAAGTCACAAACGTGTTTCAAATACTACAAGATGGTGCACTATGCTGAGCAATTAATAAATCAATAAGATAAAATAAAACATAATTATTTGTTTTATAAATAAGGCAATTATTTCTGTGCCTAAAAAAATGCAGAATGCACCGACATACTGAACTGCCTCGTTAAAAGCAATTATAAAAATCAGTACTATTTAATAATAATACAGCGATAACGTACAAGATAGTATCTTTAAAACCAGGCTTTTTATGGACTCAGGCATACATAAGCCATACGATTGTTTTTCTTAGATTTTAATTACACTGTGGAGACGACAGTAAATGCAAACACCAATAATGCTTAGGAATATTGTGAAAGTATTAAAAAAAATCTAACATTAAAATTAATCATATATTTTTTTTCAAATATACTAAATAATAGTGATGATCCGACTATGGGTTTTGCCAATCTTTGACTTGCTATAGTGACCATTTATTGCATATATTTGATTTAATTTTCAGGATTCAGACTGGGACGTCATGCGTCATAAACTAAGTAGGTAAAAAAGGCTAAAAGGCAAAGCTCAAAGGGCTCAGAGGGCTCAAAGTTAAGTTTAATTTAATGTAGTATTTTCGTCTCCACCTCGTATTATAATGTAGATTTAAGACCAATAAAATGTAGTCCTTAAATAGCCCAATTTTACCATAATCTCCCTTTTCAAAACAATGCGATAATATATTTTTTATAATACTATTTTAGTGTGTATATTTATAACAATTTAATAAGTATCAAACATTATGATTTTAGTTAACATCGCACGGTTTTGCAAAGTGAGACGAAATCTAAACAGAGCAAAGATCCACATGGATAGACTGAAACGATATTTGAGTTTGAAACAATTGCCTTTTAAAAGTATTACGTACTGAGTCTAGGTATTTTTTTTTACCCACAAACAATTTGGTATGCTGATTAACAGACTACAAAAACGAGGAGGTTCTCAATTCGTCTGGTTTTTTTTTAATGTTTTTTTTTTGCGATATATTTCAGTGCTGTTTATATAGCAAGCAGTGGTAAACAAATTGGTGTGGGTTTTTAATTTTCACGGTTTAGTTATGGTACACACGGCTACACATCAAGCTAAACAATTCCCGTATAAGTTGATCTCGTACTGTATAGGATTTCCGTACAATGCAAGATCAGCGTAAACTGGAAATGTATAGCTTGATGTTAAGCCAAATGTAAAAAAAAAGTGAAAAAAAAATTGTCGAAAATAAAAACTTAAAAAAAAACAACCCACTTCCAAAAAAAAAACACTACAAACCAAAGACACCATCCGAAATAAAGGGCAAAAATAATTATTTTTGCCTATTATTTAATCAATAAGTTGACTTCTATGTAAAGACAATTGTTTCAAACTCTGTTCCAATAATATAACAATAGCTAGAAACAGTATCTCAAACATAATAATATACTCCATAGAAAGAATCATAGTGATGTACATTTAAATGAAATAAATGTAAACGAAATGTAAATTTATGTAATGTAAATGTAATTTTTTTAAACGCTACAGGTCACATCTATGATTATTATATTAGTGCTCGTTGCCAATTTGTGCTAAGTGCTAATTAGATGGTCAAGAGTGTTTAATATTGTTTGTGCCAATAGACGGTTGAGCGATATTTTTTGTAATAGTGGTCGCATAGTGCAGTATAAAACAGTGCAAATTTGATCATTTTAATAACATCATTAGTATTCTGCCTCGTCTTTCCCCAACCACGTTGGAATCGGGTTCCAGTCTAATAAATGCAGCAGAATTAATAATAGTATTTTTTATATGGAACGACTGACCTCCACAACCCAGTTCCTGGGTAACGCGAAACTCTTTGGTAAGACTGGTTCCCAGACTTTCGAGCTTCTGACTACGCGTAACTCATGCACAATGGTTCCATCCGTTAGTTTCAACACGAAACATTTTGAAAAATAAATGATTCTCACGAGTTTTAAAATAAAACAGTGCCAAACGTGTGGAAATGGTATTCTATGAAGCATTGCTGTCTTCAACCCACATCACTATAACCTTTCCGAACTAAACTAGAATAATTCACAACTTTTATATAGAGTGTAGAGAAAGGATATGCTACACATTAATACTAGAAGCACCAACACAGACACAGACAAACAATGGTACAGTAATCAAATTATACACATATTTACATCTATCGCGATCAACATGACACAGATATAAAAAAACAGTCAAAAATAAAATATAAAACAGTCGACAGGTGTCGTAGAGCACCCAACTGGAACGAAACCCTCCTTTCGCTTTTGCACACTTGGCGAATGACAGCTAGACCGGAAAAAGTGTAAGGCAATTTAAAACGTCAGACGTTCGCACCTGTCCATCGCGGGTGTCCTGCGAACGAGTCCGCGCCCGTGTGTTTTAGAAACACAGCATTCGGTCGCGGTCGGCGTACCGCAGCCTAACATTTTGACCGTCATGACACCTTTACACTTACTTTTTGTTACACTTTTTTCGGTCGAGCTCTCATACGCCAAGTGTGCAGAGCATAACGTGCCATACAGAACTTTGTTCCAACAATCAAGTCTTTATTTGTTTTCTTTTACGACAAACCCATCCTGGGATATAAAAATTGCAGACTTTTTAACTACTACTAGATTTTTTAAGTCTTAGAAAGTTGGTAAAAATGTCTGCAATTTTTTGTTATTTTTAGGCCTTTTGGACTGGCGCCTAACCAAACGTTTGCCGGGGTATTGAAACACTCGTACATACGTTGGAACTTTTGCATCTGGCTCGATCTAGCCGAAAAATTCTTTCACTTTTTTCAATGGCTGGAGTCAACTTTTTTGTGAGACATAATCAATTTTACTCATTTGGAGGCATGTTGATCGCGATTAAAAACAAAAACCCTGGTTTGCGATGGCGCTATATATTTATATTAAATAGATCTATGTGTTTTTCCTATAAATGGATAAAATCTCCTATAGAAAAATATTTACAAAAATGCTGGCGTAGGAATAAAGGACGTATCCATTTCTTCTTGGCACAACATTGATATAATTTATTTTTATAATAGTTTTTTTAAATAATTTAAATTCCTCCAAAGTTGAATTTTTAAACCAAGTTGTACTAATTTAATATGAAATTAAAATACTTATACTTAAAACATTATGCCAAAATGTACGTTGACGTTCCCTAATCAGTTAATTAAATTTAAACTGTAGTGGAGTTTTATATTTATTTTAATGATTTAAAACTGAAACTTTGAATGCCATATTTACGACAAAGCTTTAACATTTTCACGACACAAAATTTACATTTAACACGACAACATTTTTCATTTAAAATGAATAAATTATGTCAGTACAAGTTTCACATTTAAAAGCCTTAAAATATTATATCTTAAATTAAAACAACACATTGATAATGTCTTAAATATTTTTTAAACATTTTATAACAGTAAGTTTAACATTTCATAATTATAAACACAATCATTCGCTTACAACTTATGTTACTATTACATTTAAGTTTGCATTTAATACGGAAAATTATCATTTTTTTTAAATAAATGGGACGTATAATAAAATGCACAAAAGTCAATAATTTAATAAATAATTATGATTATTTTTAATACCTAGATTACAAAAAGCAACAGTCACTTCATGACTTTTGAACTAATATTACTTAAAATATATAATCATTATTTAAATTATTTTTGATAATAATATTTATGTTCTTTGGAAAGACATTTCATACATTCTCGACACTCGTATAATAATTTTCACATTTATTATGTTAATAAAACGTATGCATTTTTTTATTGATATTTTTACTTCTTTATTTAGTTCTTTTACCGGTTCATTTAATTTTAATAAAGATGACACTTAAAGATGTTTTTGTGTATAAGTCTTAGGTCTCATCGCTTTGGCATGGTTTTTCATCTAGTATTGCCGATATCGTTTGGCTTTATTACACAGTAATATAATATTATTTTGTCATTATGTTCCTTACAATTAAACTTGAAAAGTCTTATTCTTGATGCAAGATTGACTTTAAATGAAGCGAGATTCAAAAGCATTAATGTTTATTTAAAATAAAATTGATGTGTATAGATAGTGACGAAAAATAAAAAAAAAATTTTTTTTATTTACGGCACGTTACCTTCATTTAATTTCAAAGTTATTGGACTTTTAATGTAGATAATATATTATGTTTTACATATAAATATATTTATAAATGTATACATTTATGTCTAATTTACCAAAAATGGACGTTAGGGTTCCTGCTAGCGCATTTCATAGTAATAGAAGATAGCCGAGTTGAAGAGATTAGACGTCGTTTTTAGTAAATGTGAATATAAAATAGTTCACGGACGCTAAGCTTAAGAAAGGAACTAATGATGCACACTAGGCCTTTAAATAAAATAAAACTAAGTGCAATCAAAATCATTACTTTCTGATACAAATTACACGGTGCACTTTTATCTTTTATGTTGATTGAATGAACCAAACTGAATCATTTGAACTTATAAAGCTTTGATTTCCTAAGAAAACGCAGAAAGAAAAAAAATTATAACAAATAGCAGGGCTGGCCTCGCCTTACGAGTTGTACGTCGTGGGGTGGAACCCAATAACGGCGAGTTACTTTGTGTGATTTATTTCATTACCGCTACTCTCAAAATGGTGAAGGAAAACATCGCGAGGACACGCCGGTCATCGCCGGACATCTCCCAACCGGCGCTGTGCGCGCGTGTTGAATTATGGCCTACTCCCCCTCAAAAAGGGAAGGCGCCTGGGTCCCAGCAGCGGGAACATTAAAAGCTGATTATGTAAATACAGAGCCGTTTTTGAAACCTCAATGTTGGTGGAAATGACAGATTTTTATGTGGATCGTTATTATCATGCCGGATCCGGAGCTAAGCAAAAAGCTTAGGTGATTCATTAAAGTACGGCCAGTATTCATTTTCGCGCCTTTCGATTAAAATGAATTAATTTGGTTGAACCGTGTAATATGGCCATTATGAGAATTTTAATCACTTTTAGACCTTCCGAACTTATTCTATTAA
Organism: Polymixis lichenea; assembly: GCA_949091785.1. NCBI lineage: Eukaryota > Metazoa > Arthropoda > Insecta > Lepidoptera > Noctuidae > Polymixis > Polymixis lichenea. Next base: position 8,552,682 of record OX420958.1, on the reverse strand, counting down.
AATCTCACCGCGAAAATGTAGGTGAAGTGAGCTCACAGTGAGCTTTAAGGGAGCCGTCAATAGTGTCAATTCCTAGCATCAGTCACAATAGTAAATATGGACAGTACAGAAACTATGTACAAACATTCGAAATGGCACACTCACACACGCATGCATCGACGAGACCCCTAAGCGATTGTCACGGTGCTCTCAGTCGCGGATGCTGTTTGTTCGAGACGAGTGGTCGCGCGTTTGGAGTCAGCCTTTTGCATCGTACAATTTGTGAAATGGGACGCACACTACGCTACATTGGTGGGTGGAAATTTGACAGGACACTAGTCACGAAGATGGACGTTGGAAGTACTTAATAAAAATACTATATCCATTGTCAAAAGGTAGCGAGTATACTTTGAAGTATACTCAGCCTATGCTACACAGTTCTAAGTGTGATTAAAGTTTTCATTTGCCAACTGTACCAGAAATAATGTTTTAAGTTGATTAGAAAGCTATATTTTTGAGCCGTTTGAGGTTGAAAGACTAGGGTCATGAGATACGAGTGGCCACTTGATCCTTCGAGTTATCGCCAAGCGGGAGGTTGGCTCTTCACGTAACCATAGGGCAATAATATTTTTTTGTAATGCAATGAATGCTGCCAGCCTTTTGGACACTTAACCTGTTGACAGCAATACCGACGAATTTCGTGATGCGCGTTGATTCTTTCCCCTTCCTTTTTAACATACTTGTACAAATTATTATTATTTTAAAACTGTTCGCTTATAATATATATTATGTAAATATTATCTTTTTTGAAAATAAATATAACGTACTTTTAAAGTTGATTTGAAGATATTTAAGAGAATCGCTCTATAATTAGGCTACCATATTGAACACATGGCAAGTCTCTTCATCATTAAGATATTATATATTCTCTATCGACGAATATTGGTCGATAAAAAAGGTGATCTATCTTAATCGACATAGCGAAATTGTTTGTCTTTTATTGTACGATTTTGGATTTTCTAAGCAGTGGTGAAGCGTATAAGCATTCATTTAAATGTATACACAATTATTAGTTTATAATATATTTATATAATGGTATGTTGCTGAAAATTTATCAATTCCATGTATGAAAATACGAAATGTAGATTTAATTTTCAATTCTTGTATCAAACCTCTGTCAGAAAATACGTGAATATTTGGCCTTATTATTATTAAAATAGGTAAATTAATATTATATAAACTTCGTTCCAAGATACTTTGTATTTTGTCAATCAGTATTAAAATAATAAATTGGTTCAATCAACCGGTTGATTGATCAATCTACCGACCGATCATATTTAATAATAAAAGTTTATGAATGACACGTGTCTTATTCCGGCTGTCAATCAAATGATTGGAAGACGAAAAATGAAAGCAACAAACGATTCAATTGGATAATTGGATCTTAGATGAAGAAAAATTAATCGAATTCTTTTTTACAACAAAATTTTGAGCGGTTTTAAGAAGATTGATAAATCAATAAGTTGAAATTAACCTGATTGTAAATCGTACGATTGATCAATCGAATGGTTGAAGAAGTAAGTAAGTTAGCAATGTGTGAACAGTTTGAAGAATCCTCGCCCCTTTTCTGGAGCTGGTCCCATCAGCATCGGAACTTGGTTTTTGTGAGTTATCGTTATCTGAAAGTGAAAGACAATCATTGTAATTTTGGGTGTGGTGAAGTAATACAATAGCGTAATACTATACAATCTGCCTAGACTTCTAATTATTTTTGGAGTTGACTTCCAGTCTAACCAGATGCAGCTGAATACCAGTACTTTACATGGAGTGACTGCCTGTCTGACCCAGGCGCGGTCCGAGGGGGGTTCTAGGGGTCATGACCCGCCCCCAAACCCGCAAACGTAAACCTTCTTTAAATAGTAATTTTTCGAAAATATAATACATTTTCTTATTGTATATGTAGTATATATCTGTGACCCATTCCCCCCCTAAAGTCTTTGGCTGTGACCGCGCCTGGTTTGACCTCCACAACCCAGTTACTGGATGTGGATTGTTACCTCGAAACTGCTGCCCCCAGACCCCTCCGTGTCTAGAAAAGCTCTTTTAAAAAGTGGGCTGTGGGATGGGTGACCATCCATTACATACAGGGTACATTTCTAACCAGTGCGCAAACTGTACCTAACCATAAATTCAGTATATCATTCTAGATCCCCCTAGCGTAGAAATTTTTCGTCCATTATACAAAAAAAAAACTTCGCTGTTTCATAGAAAAATGCAATACCTACGCGGTGAAAATGTATAGAACAGCTGAGTTTTCTGGGTCTAGAATGATATGCTGAATTCATGGTTTCAGTTTGCGTACTGGTTAAAAATTTATCCTATATTGAGACCGCTTCGTACCTCGGAAAGCACGTTAGCCGATCGCAATGGTCGCGACTATCATTCGTGGATCCTTAATATTCGTTATGGGTAGTCAGAAGCCTAAAAGTCTGACAACCAGTCTTACCAAGGGGTATCGCGAGTTACCCAGTAACTGGATCGTGGAGGTCAGATAGGGTGTCGCGTCATATAAAATACTGGTAATTGCATCCGGAAGCCGACAACAACATAGAAAAGATGATGCTGATGTTCCAGTATAAAAGCGACCTTGCAAGGTGGCTGCATCCACGGCTCGCCGTCGATCTGCATGGGGAATGTCTTCTTAGTGGTGAGCGTGATGGAGCTGCACTGAGCCAGCCGTCTGCCTGATGCACGGAGACCTGAGAGATAAGAAGAAATACAGGATAAGTTTTTATCCAGTGCGCAAACTGTAACCATGAATTCAGCATATCATTTTAGACCCCCAGACTCAAACACTTTTCGTCGGTTATACAAAAAAAAAATCAGCTGTTTCATAGAAAAGTGCTACAGCTGATTGTTTTTTTTTGTATAATCTCGGAAAAAGTTCTGCGCTGGGGGTTCTAGAATGATATGCTGAGTTCATGGTTACAGTTTGCGCACTGGATAAAAACTTATCCTGTATGTAATATCTACTTATTAGTGTACAAATCTTCATTTGGAAAGCCATAGACGTAGCATGCAGGTTCAGCGAGCTGAAATAGCTGGGGGCTTAGCCGTGTAATTAAAAAACAAATTCGACTCGGACTCACAGACGAAGGAACAAGGAAAAAAACATCGAAAAAAAGACGTCACCTTAAATTTTTTACTTTCTTATTATTTATTATTTAAGGTAGAATTTGTAACTAATACATTAACTTTTGTGATGTGACTGGAGTATTATCTAAAAAAAAAAATTAAGCAAGTATGTATTTTATTTAATGAATAATATTTACCAGTTCTGACTTGTCCCATGTGCAAACAGTTCTCCAGGCCTATTACTTCTATAAGTTTGTCGCCAATATCTGAAAATAAGAACAAAAATAGTGCTCAATTGCTGCTGTTCGAAAACTCTCCGAAGAAGATTAAAATTAAATTGTCAAAAAAGCTTCACTCAGCAGAATTAGAAATATTTCGGCGCGAGCAACAACAACAGATCTTACTGATTGACATCGGAACCGGAACATCGCGTTCCTGACGAAGTTGCAAAAACTAAACATGTAATGTACATGTGCTCTTACACGGGCCATTTTTTGAGCAATTATTGCTCGCCAACACGAATGGAACAATTAAGTGGAGCAATCTGGAGCAACAACAATAAATTGCGGATATATTTCGGGAATTTTGCTTCTGATTGCTCCATATATTTCATGAGTTGCCGAATATGTAATAGGTTTGGAAATTTTTAGTCAATTTTCTTTCTATCTGGTTTTGCGAGAGGAACCGGCCGGCGGCAGAGGCGGCGGGGTAGGGTGGGGCGTATTGCCTAGTTTTTAAGTTGCTCCATATTGCATGATATTGTGTTGGCCGTATCTCTGGCGACAGGTTGCTACATGTTGCCATTGCCCTAAATTGCTGAATGTAGTCGTGACGTCATAGTGGACGAGAATTGACCAGGATGGAGCAGTTTTAGTTGCTCGTGTAAGCGCACCTCTATGTGCGTTCACAAATGCACAATTCGTGACGCCACATTATGTACACGGGATTATGTAATATATTGGATGAGAGCGTCCTTGAAGTTTCGTGCCCGTTTTTGCCATAGTCATCTACACCCTAGCCTACGCCGATGCTGAGCATGAGGTCCGAGGTTCGATCGCCAGGTCGAGCTAAGTGTTATTTATTTACCTTTCATGTACACACATTTATATAAACAGACAAGAAGATTAGAACAGAAAAATAGGTACATAGGTGATGCTTATTTCTAAAGAAATCTCTTCCAGCATACCTGCGATAGGAGAGAAGATAAAGAGATGTAGACAGCGTGTGTAAGGGTAAAAGAGAAAATAAACTACATTTATAATCAAAAAAAATAATTCACTAAATAAATAAAATCGGAATATAGTTTTACACACATAATTACAAACTTACTTATATACTTCTGAAATAAATATGACTAAAATATTATTAATAATAATAATAATGTAGATACAGCAGTCATTGTGCCGATAGTCGTGACAGCCAATGGCATTATAGCCAAGAGTCTCGACCAACACCTCAAGAGGCTCTCGTTAGGCAGCTGGATCAAGGGTTTGATCCAGAAAGCAGTATTACTGGACACGGCGCGTATAGTAAGGAGGTTCCTCTCTCAGCAGCCCTGACCACCGGTAGCTTGGACCCTGTTCCCGATACCGGTGGGCTACTATTTTTTATATTTTTAAATGTCTTTATATATATTTTTTATATTCGAATATTTAAAAATATAATTTGTATGTACTAATTAACGAAATAAAGGACATGTACTCGTAAATAAAATAATATATACACAACTATGACGATGTGGACAGATAGTGTTCTTTCACTCTTCTTTTAAAAACTGCAACAGTTTGGCAGTCCCTAATGACGGGCGGAAGTGCATTCCACAACATTGGGTTTTTCCATCAGGAGTTCCTTGGTAGCAGCCTGGACTCTAGATTTGTACTGGAATGGCTACAGCCTCCCTTCCAATTACATGGGACTTAATGTAACTGTCGAAATGTGGGTGTACTGTAGCACAGCTGGTACTACAGGCACGCTGCAGGCCCTCACCTTGCTGCGCGTTGGGGAAGCGCCCGCGGCGGTGCGCGGCGGAGGAGCCCCACAGGTTGGAGCCGCCGTGCGCGTACGGGATGTTGAGCAGCGCCACGCCCTGCAGCGGCGGGCCCTTGCTCAGCTCCAGGGACGAGCCGTCGCACTGCGGTTTAACAGTTTACACTTTGAACCTTCATTACACGTCATATTATAATAATATAAGTTTATTTACTCAAAAAAGGAAGCATTGTAGTGTACGTTAAAAATACAGTTATACAAAAATAAGTACTATATTTACAAACGTGTGAGTGAGCACTGCTCTCCTAGCTAGGTTATGAAAACCTGTGTTAAGGAGAAGCAGGTCGGTCCCCTAAGGTATAATGACGTAAAGGTTACATAGTGATTGAGAAAGGTATTTAAAGCTAAAGATACGTCTTTTTAAACGTGAAAATAAAATAATTTTAAGGTAAATAAATGTGTTCGGTGTGTGTATGTTGCGTGGGAGGGTGTGTGTGTGAGTGTGTGTGTGTGTGCTTGTGTGTGTGTGTATGTGTGTGTGTGTGTGCGAGGGAGAGTGTGTGTCGTATTGGCTAGTCCATGTTGTTTATGTCTGTGTTAAGATTTTTTCCGTTTCGTCATATGACTTATTTTGGAGGTACGATTGCACAATCTTTTTGGATTTGTGATACGGTAGTCGGTATATTTGACACTCTTCGTTTATTTTATTATATGGGAACGGACCAAGAAAATAAAAAAATCTCTTTGCAAAAGTTGAGCGTACTCGTGGCAGGGTGCATATCCTATCCTATCTTTTCGACGTTTACTACGTTTTTATTTTCTATAATTCGGTATGGGTATTGCGGTGTTGGAGAATTACTGTCTGTAGTATGAAGTAATATTGCTTGAATGTTGGGCCACAAAAGGAATAAATGAATGGCAATTGCATGCAGCAGAGATGAGAATGTTAAGAGAGATGTGTGTTGTTACACAAATGGATAGAACAAGAAATGAGTAAAATCAAAATCAAAAGTAATTTATTCAAATTAGGCTGAGAATCAGCACTTTTAGAACGTCAAAATACATAAGACAGTCCCCCAAAACACCCACCCTTCACCACTTCCTAGTGCTTTAGCTGCGAAGAAAAAGCGGCGCAACAAACTCCCCAGCAGCACAGTTGTCTGTTTAGTCGGATAGACTTGATTCTATACATAGATAGCCAAAGTAATAAACATTACGAGACACAAAACATTATTTAAATAATTAGTCTTATGTCAGCTAGCCATGCCAATATACCTACCAACAAATAAAATGAAAACTTAACTCATGGACAAAGAATAAAAAATAAATAAAAAAAAGTATAATCCCAAAATAAAAGCCTCCTGGTATAAAGGGCGTAATAGCTTACTTAAGCAATGCTAGATTATGTTCACATAGCTGTAACGACCCGAGCTACAACTCGAGGCCACAAATGATAACCTAGGACCATCAACGTCAAATAAATAAACAGGTAGGTAATTATTAGTAACAATAACAAAATCATGGTCAGCATGACGACCAGTCACCATAAACAGCATAACACATGAACATAAGATGAAGCAGCACATAGCAAGCAGCATATAAAACGAAGTCTGAAAGTAGCACCAGTAACTGAAAAGTTGTGTGCAAATCGGTAGTCATGGTATGAGCATGTGACACGGAGGAATTAAGAAAATGACGCGAAGAAAGAACTTCCAACCAGATGGGTGTTGTTTCTGGTTGACTGCCCAACGATTCATGTTGGGACGTTGTATATAATTATGCTAGTTGCGTAGTAAATTCTGCTTGCGCGATGCAGGATTTCGCGTGACGTCAGTGTGATGTGTAATAGGGTATTTTACTCTTTATGAGAAAAAATCTAAAAATACTTTATTGAGATAGCTTAGGCAAAATGCAAGAGGAAAATGTTAGTTTTAGTTCTATAATAAATTTTAAAATATAATTAAAAGATTTCAGTTTTTTTTTAATCTATATTTGAACACGATGACATAGTAGCCGCCATGTTATAACGTCATACGGCATGTCAATTGAACAACTTTGTACCTTCATTATATTCGTTACCAAAGTAATTTTTATTTAAATAATATTTTGCATTCAGGAACAGCAAACCAACGATAAGTAGAAAAATAACTCATTTTTTTAATTATAAACATTATTAACAATTGTCTTATTAAATATCAGCGCATTTGTGTACATAGCAAACTGACGTCATACCCAGGCGCGGTCGCAGCCAAAGACTTTGGGGGTCACAGACAAAGACTACCTACATATAAATAAGAAAATGTATATTATTTTCGAAAAATAACTATTTTAAGCTTGACGTTTACGGCTTTGGGGGTCGTGACTCCTAGGACCCCCCCTCCTCGGACCGCGCCTGGTCATACCCACAGAGCAGTATGGCGTCCACTGCGTCCAGCGTTATCGTAAAGTTACGCGCGAAATTTGAAAATGTAAAATTTAAAAGCATTTTTATGGCAATAATCGATTAATAAAAATGTTGCGTTTTTTTGTGGTTTATTAGCACTCCAGAATCTAATTAAGATACTTCTCAAAAGTGAGTGTAGTAACTTATACGCACGTGGCGATGTAGATGGCGCCACAGAGAGTCTACTGTCACATAGTGTGTGGATGTATGTACAGAAATGAACCCTAAATACTTACGCAGTTGATAGACCCGCAAAAGGGTCCTATAGGACCTATCCAGGACCCTGTTTTGACTGGTGTGATGACAAAGACTCACCACAATATCTATATGCTCGTGTAGATTCTTGCAACTGGCCGCGAACTGCTCGGAGGTGGCGAACTCGAAGTACCACAGCTTGTTCTTCATCCGAGAGCTGAACTTGTCGGGGTTCCGCTCTCGTTCCGTGTGGAACTTCACGCAGATTGCTGCATCCTGGGGAGGAAGCAGAGGTACAAGGCGTTGAAATTTTTCGTAGGCTATTTAAAAAAAAAATCTGATGTTTCATAAATCTTAGACGCGTAGGTGTTGCATTTTTCAATGGAACAGCAGATTTTTTTTTTTTGATAAATGTATTTTTTTTACAATTTCGGCAACATTTTGCGCGTCGATATCCCAGCCATGCTGTATATATGTATCACAGATATCGATATACCTAGATAACGCAAGTATCACGATCTGTATGAAAACCGAGCGTGCCAGTTTTTGTCTACCTACTATGACGTCACAAGCAGTATTTAGTGATGGGAAAACCAAAGCAATTCAAAGACGACGCCGCGTATAGCTAAGTATAGTTAAGACATTTTTGTTTAGTTAGTTTAAATACATACATTACTGCTTGTTTTCCCTAATGAAAGAAGTCGCTACATATTTTAAAACTAAGTCTCGGAACTACTATAGTCAGTGGCGTAAATAGCGTGGCAGGGCAAGAACCCTGGGCGCTTATTGACGGGGGCACAAAAAGTCACCAATTAATAAATAAAAAAAAAAACATCAATAAACGATTTCATACCGTTACCTAACCTAACTTAAATCGGGTCGGGGGGCTTTTGGGATGCCACATTTAAATACAATAATTAATTTTAGTAGTCTTTTGCGACCACAAGAAAAATAAACAAAGTTATGTCTTGGTAAAGGACTGTCAACCAAAAAAAAATTAAATTGTAGGTACAAATATAACTATTTTTATAAAACGATAAATATATCTTTTATTTCAAAAATGGCAGACTCTTGAGTATTTAAAAATAAAATCACACCTGTTTAATTGAAAACATTTTTGCTTATTATCCCTTAAATCTACACAATTGCACATAAAACCCTCCATATACAAAATGTCAACTTTAAACTCAAAAACACTTAACTATCTTAATTAGCATATGGCAGCGGTCATTATAATTACAATTATTGAATATCATTCCTATTTTCGTAAATTAAAAATAATCAACTAACATTTAAAAAAAAAAACATTAAAATGCTCAGTCTCACGTGGAGCGTAATAATTATTAGAATATAATCAACAGTCTTAACATTAAGAAAGTCTTAAAATATAATGCCTATTTCTATTCAAATTCTCTTAACATTGCAGCATTGCAAGCGATTTTTTAGGAAGTTGAAATTAATACCATCGTTATTGACGGCTATAATTGGTCAAGAAAGGTTATGCGACCTGGCTTTGCTCAGTGTAGACCGAGAAGATAATTTACGAAGGGGCGCAAATGTGATGCGTGATGCCCTGACTATAGTCATACGGTTTTTGCATTTAATAGCCCAATTCTTTCGGGATCGTTATAGACCGTCACGCTGCCCTTAGGAGCCGCGCAAAAACAAAAAAAAAAACAGAAAATACTCTGAGAGAAAATAAAATAACAAGCGCGAGCGAGCCGTTGTCGAAATTTTACGAAGTCCCGTGCAGAGACTAGTAAAATATAATAAAGAAAGCAGAAATTATGACGTTTGATACTCACAACACCGACAGAGAAGTAGTTGTTGATGATATTGTAGGGGACCACCGTGGGGTGCGGCGCTGAGTCAGGCATCTGGGGCTGTTCGCACTGCAAACAAATAGCAACAATAAATGTTAAAGTTTAGACTCATTCCAAACATGGATGGATATTTAATTTGGACTTGACTTCTCTACACCGTGACATTTTAGTCGTCTTACAAAGGTGGTCCACTCAATGTATCAGACATAAAATACCTACAGGCGCGATTAAAAAAATGTTACCATTAATTAAGATAATAGGTACTATGATAAATAAATAATGCTTTAAAATTATGAAACACCGTTAATAATGTTTACGTATCAAACGGCAGAAGATTTCTACCTACCTACCATAATAAAATTACATTTTATCATTCATTCCATCTCCATAACAGGGTAATCAAAACTACATCATGCATCTTAGCGAATTATATTTTTTATAAATTACTATTCAAATGTCCAAAATTTTTTTTTTAAATAAATGATTAGTAGGCATTGGATACATGAAGTGGGCCGCCGTTGTAAGACGACTAAAATGTCACGGTGTATACATATAGCCACGGTACGCTTGGACAAAGTAAAAATGTCGTAAGGAGAGTTTTGAGTCTGAATCAAAATCAAAATTAAAAGTCATTTATTCAAACTAGGCTAAGAGTCAGCTCTCAAGACAGTCCCCCAAAAACGCCCGCCCTTCACCACTTCCTAGTGGTTTCGCTGGGACGAAGAAGTGGCGCAATAAACTCCCCAGCAGCACAGCTGTCTGTTAAGTTAAAATAACTTGAATCTATACAATAGTAGGTAATTAACATTACGAAATACAAAAAACATTAAATTTGCCATATGTCAGGTAGCACACTCCAATATACCAACAAAATATTGAAAAACTATAGGGAATCAAGCAAAGTATTCAAAAAATGTAAATGATGTTATAGTTAGAAAGGGTGTGACTACGGAGATGACGACTAACAGAGAAGTGGGGAAGAAAAGGACATGTTGCGTCGACCACAAAAAAATTGGGATAAGGGACAGGAGAATGATGAACAGCATTATTTTACGTTGTTGAGCAGATACATTTTTCAAACTTATAAAGGCAGGCCTTACACGCACGCGTATATCAGGCTTGGGGCAGGTAAAAATGTAAAATAATTACCATAGATTTGTTTTGTTTGCAATTTAATACATATAAATCTTTAATTTTTGTTCTTTTTTTATTTTCAATTGCATTTTAGAATTTGAAAGACATGACATTTTTTATATAATGACAATGACATTTTAATGAGTTGTTGAATATTTTACATTTAAATAATCACACTTTTATTTTGGGTTTTATCTGTTTTATATTTTAAAATACTTTATAATTTAATTGTATGAGCGTGAAACTCTGGACCACTGTCTATGTGATATAAATAAAAAAAATAAAAAATATAAAGCAATGGGTAGCAATATCTGTCAAAATTATTCAGATTGCGATTAATAGCATGTTACGCAATGATGGTGTAGATAGTAATGAAACTCACATCTGTGGAAGAATTCTCAACGATGATGTGCCACCGGTCCATCATGACGGTACTCGCGCGAGCTATCTTGTCCAGAATCTTGTGGATGGACTCGCCTTCGTATCTGTGAAGTTAAATGAATTCGATTATTTTCCTATCATCATCATCTTTTCAGCCGAAAGGCGTCCACTGCTGGACACAGGCCTCCCCCAAGCTCCGCCACTTAGACCGGTTCTGTGCTTCCCGCATCCAGCGGATTCCTGCAGCCCTCACAAGGTCATCGGTCCACCTTGTGGGAAGGCCTTCCAACTTTACGTCTTCCGGTACGCGGTAGCCGCTCCAGAACCATCCTATAGCAATTTTCATTATAAGTATGGAGTAATGGTGCGTTCCGTGTGGTGCCAGCACCATTCCATTTCTTCCCGTGGGTGTCGTAGAAGGCGACTAAGGGACTTACTAGAGAATGGGCAGCGGCGTTCTCTATGCATTTGACCACCATACTGCGATCGCCAACCCGCCTGTCAAGCGTGGCGACTATGGCAAATTCCCTCCTTTTGGGGGAGGGTTATGTCCAGCAGTGGACGTCTTTCGGCTGATATGATGATGATGATGGAGTAATGGAGATAGTTGTAATGTTGTTACAAAGATAATCTTTCGTTTCTAGATGTTGAAATGAAATCCTAGTTATTAAAAAACTGACGAGTCTTAACTCGTCAGTTTTTTAACAACAAAGCTCTTCTTGACTCATCATCTCTTCCTTAGAAGTGATGGTGGGCGGAGCACCGCCGTGTCCTCGTGGAGGTGATCGGCGGCGGCGATCTCTCGCGTCCGACCCTGGTCCAGGCCATGGTACGGAGCGAGAGTGCATGGCTAGCAGTCGCCTCCTTCAGCGAAGCAGTTATGCTCGCAAAGAGGGAGGCGGCGCACGTGAGGGAGATGCAGTACATGCGCCCTCACAGCCGTGGCCTTCGCAGGAGACGCCCTGGGCGTCGGGAATCCAAGGCTGATTCCCGGCCACCGTAGGCACGGGCTTGCGGACGGCGAGTAATGGGTAGCTCGCTGTCCGGCAAGGACCAAGCTCGGGTCGACGGCGCGTTGTGTTCCACGCGCGCCTCAAAGAGATATCAGCAGCAACAGATGGGGCCCGCAAGGGCCGATGCCTGCCAGGGGTGCGGGTTGTTCGAAAGAGATACCGCGGCCTCTGGCACACAGGCAACTGTGGGAGCACGGGTGGGTTTTAGTCACTAAAAGTCTGACACACCCTCCCGCTCCGCCCAGAGCGGGAGAAGTTATTTGATGTGATTTCCCACGCAAAAAAAAAAGTATGCCATCGTACTCCTGGGGGTCGAATCTATCATGTAGTGAAAACCCTATTTTTAAAATGTACACGGAAACTACTTTTTCTCACTACCCCGACTCAACCCTTGTATGAAGAGCACATATTATGTCAAACTTCAAACACCCATAACTCAAAAGTGACTTTGTGTAGATTGAGTATTTTCTGCATAACGTCCACTTGACATTGACAATTTGTCACATCAAAATTTTTCGTTTTTTTTTTTCAATTTTAATGTTTATATTTTCGAAGAGTCATTGAATCTCAATAAATCGCAAAGAATGTGCGCGATATGGATGGAATGGTGAAGTGTCTTGACGCTGCGTAAGCGCGCGTGATCCACCGTCGCCCGTTCGATGTCCACCGCGCACGAATGCAGCACATGAAGTATTGTGTTGCTGCGTTGGTGTAATTGCTGTACGGCGTTCCAACGTGAGGATAAATAAAGTAAATAAACAACTGGAGAAATGTGGATGTGCTATGGGTACCCAACCCAGCAAACAAGGTGTTATGTTATTTCAAAAGTGCTTGAAAATGGTTTATTTGAAATTAATGCATTGACTTTGAGCTTACCCTCCACCCCATCGAAGACATCTAGCCAAGTCGTTACCAGTTCCCAGCGGTATCACCCCAACAGCTGGCTGAGTATCCATGTGAACTTTATCTGGAAGCAGACATAAAGGATATTTAGAAAAATCACACATCCCTCTTTACTAAAAATAAAGCTGAGTTCGTTAGTTTGAACGCGCTAATCTCTAACAATCTTATTCATAAAATTAATGACAAAAAACCTTGTTAAATACAAGCTTCTAATTAATTGTCCTAAAAAGAAGAAAATAAACTTTAAATTAAATCCAACCAATCAATTTAATACATGTATTATACAATGTATTAAATGATATAAAAACTTGTCGCGAGATTTGCATATTTTATAGGAAACATTTTCATACATAGAATTACTTATAATAAGTATATTAAGCAAAACTAGTTAGTACACAGGTAAATCGAAACATGAAAAAAAAATCGGACCTCCCATACAAAATCGATCAGCTGACTATTGATTTTGCATGAGAGGTCCGATTTCTTTTTATTTCGACCCCTGTTCCTTGGAGAAAGTTGTTCAATTTCACGGGTACTATCACCCTGAAAAATTTAAACGGTGACTAAAAATTCACCTTGTATAATACATAGTAAGACCAACTTCCACGATGCAAGCTTCTGGTCTCCGGCAAACAATAAAACAGTGTTACGTATTGAACGGGAGCGGGGATAGTAGGTACACATGCAATCAAAGCGCGAGTCAATGTCATACTGATTTATTGGAGTACGTTGAAACGATCTCGCGCGCCCGATACACACGTGTGTCGTACGCGCCGTAGGTACCGTATACAACAAAAAGCAACATATGGCTTGCAACGTCTAAAGTCTGTGTGGACCAAGGGTGCGCAACCTCAGCCCTGCCGCATGGCCTGCCAACGCAATTTGAATTGGCCCACCAAAACCTGCCAGCTGGCGACAGTCTTTTGAGAAAGATTTCAGAACTAATTTTATTTTAGTTTTCTTATTGTCTATTTTCCAAGCCAATGGGCAAATTAAGCAGCCTTGGCGTAGACGGTGCAACTTTTACTGTTGCTGCAACGTATGATATGCCTAAGGCAATCCAATCGTAGCGTGTACGTCAGCAGACGAGTCCTGCAGGACGTCCCCCAGCTAGATGGAAAGACGACTTTAAAAAAGGTGGTTGGGACAGACTGGATGCGGAAGGCGGTGCGCAGCCTGCGAGAGGCCTTTGTCCAGCAGTGGGCTGCGATAGACTAAGACGAATTATTGACGCCAGGCGTAAAGCTAGCTCAAACATCACATACCCATAGTCTCCAGCACCCATCCGACAGTGCCGTCTCCTCCGCAGCATATCACGCGGTAATTTTTTACATCTTTGAACATCTGCAACCCTGAGGAAATAAATACAATTAATAGGAAAGTTACAATAATATTCCCGTAACGTTATAGTAACTCTCCTCGTGTTCCCAAATGAATTATAAAAAAAGAGGAAAGAAACCTGTTTGTTTTCTTACAACAGGCATCGTCTGGGCACGCTCGACCCATCCTTCATCCATTGCTTTCCATCAGGCGTGATCTATGTCAACAGCAGGCCCATTCAGCAATAATAATAAAACACACTTTTTCCTGCCCTTCCCACATGTTATCGGATAGGCCGTTGAAAAAAGCACATTTCCGAGGTTTCTTGTTACCCTGGGTTTGGTAATTTTATTGACCACAATTACACTTGTTAAATTTCTGACTATAACGTTAGACAGTCCAGTCACAGATAGTCAGCGCAGGCTTAATATTAAGTTCCCGTAGCACCCATTAAGTTCCTTAGAAAAATGCATTCCTTTTTTCAGGTTTCTTGAATGGTGAAAATATCCTGGACTGGACTCTTAATATTTATTTATCGCCCCCGAAACCTTCTGCATACTAAATTTCAAGAAAATTGTGGGAGCCGTTTCCGAGATTCAGATTATATAATATACACCGAGAAATTTTAATGGTTGTTTTCCCGCGGCAGAAGAACTTGCCATAAGGAGGACTTTCGAAGCATAGAGTTAAAGTAAAAAAAAATAAAGATGCTTTCGTTTTAAAATAATTAAAAAAATATTCATCAACTCGAAAACGTGAGAATCAATAGTAACACTAGAGGTAACTTGTAGGTACTCGAATCGCACGCGCCGCCGACAAAGGGAACAGTGATGCATAAATGTTCACAGCAAAATAAACTCTCGCACGTGGCTTTCGTGTTTTGTTTTTTACAATGGTTAATCTGCCATTTTTCGTT
Source organism: Polymixis lichenea (assembly GCA_949091785.1). NCBI lineage: Eukaryota > Metazoa > Arthropoda > Insecta > Lepidoptera > Noctuidae > Polymixis > Polymixis lichenea. The sequence goes on along the minus strand of OX420958.1, from coordinate 8,537,454 downwards.
TCTATTATTTTATTTGTTTATAAAACGATTGTATTACCAAGACAAAACAATTTCGCTTCGGGAAAACAATAATTAAAATTTCTCAGTGTATATACAAGAATTGCTCGTATAAAGGTATTAGATATCATCTGCCAAAGAAACGATGGATATAATGTGTAAATGATGATGATATGGCTAGAAATGGAGTGATTACAGAGATGACGACTAATAGAGAAGTATAGGAAAAAAACAAGTTGCGCCGACCACAAATAAATTGGAATAGGGAACGTGCACGACGAAGGGTCTGACATCTAGTGGCGGAAATCCGAAGTTTTGTCGGAATCATTACTTGAAATTGACATTTCACGTAATAAAATAATCTCATACAAGAAGTGAAAAACATCATTATTAAGTAAAAATGTATTGTTGTGTTTCTGGATGGTCGAACACTTCAAAGAAAACTCAAAATATATCAAATGGTGTGAAATTCTATTACTTTCCCACGGATATTACTTACTTTTCTTGGTTACGTGATAAACGATAAAAGTCGATAAATGTAGTAAAAAAAATTGTGAGTATGAGTTTCAAAACATTTAGAAATTACTCAATAATGTTATTTGTAAAAATACCTGAGTTTTGTATGTACCTAGTAGTATTGTTTAATACAAACAAATGTAAGTAAACATAACTTCAAATAATTTTTGTTAGGTATAAAGCACTATCTGGAGAATGTTTAAAGTAAATTAAAGCACAGATATGTGCCTACATTTTTCAGATAGGTCTGCCTTACATTTGTAAGTTGGTCTTCTAATATTTATATTGCAATCAAGCTGAAAAGAAGGCGACATGAACATAAATAATAATATAGACAAAATATTTACGTGCAAAATGAGTTCAGAAGAAAATACTTTGCAGTTATTTTGACATCATAAACGTTAGAAATCGTCGTTTGAGCTACAATTTTACCAGTTATTACTGCATTTTCAGGATTCATAACTGTTTCTTCTACATCTAAGACATGCCCGGACTCGGAAGAGTTTTTGGCCTTTGGACATATTTTCACCACGCTGACGATCATTACTAATCGGCCGGCACCCATATTTTATAATTTTAATAATTAGAAACGATATAAATATAATGTAATCATTAATATAAACATTGGCGGCAACACGATGACAGGTCTAATCAGTTTCTTATTTTGACCACACCGTGGCTCTCGTGTCGATTTGTGCTGCCATCTATGTTCGTGCACGTTCCCGGCACGTTATACAGGCACGAGAACGATGATGAAAATAAAGTCCTGAGTCATATAGCCAATAGTTTGCGTAGATTAGTATAAAACCCCTCTGTGGTTACTTAAAAACCACGGACGGCAAAACAATACCATCAAGAACTCACCTTGCGTAGGCCCTCCTCCTTTCGCAATATCATGCACCTGCCTCGGATTCAGGATATACTGCAGCTTCCTCAGTACCCTGGATCCTTGCCGTCCCCCAGACTTGGGGTTGATGAACACAAGTAGGGGGCAGGACCCGTCTGGGGGCGTGATCTGGAAGGAGATCGGAGGAGCTCGAGCTTCACGTTTGTCTTTCTCTTCTTTTTGCTCTTCCGAGGTCGCTGCTATTGAAATTGGGAGAGATATTGAGGTGGGGAGGGATTGCTGGAATAGAGAAAGAATTTATTAGTTTAGTTAGTTTTGGTTGAAGTCTATATTTTAGGCTTAGGAGGCAAAAATTATCGTCATCGTTTCAGTTAAAAATCATCTACGGCTGGAGATAGGCCTCCCCCAAGCTCCACTACTTCAAGCGGTGCTGGACCTATCGCATCCAGCGGATTCCTGAGGCCTTCACCAGGTCATCGGTACACTTTGTGGAAGGCTTTCCAACGCTACGTCTTCAAATACGCGCCTAAATCGCTTGCCTACTGCGCACTTATTGCTCATTCCTACATTTTTGTTCATAAATACGTTGAAATTATAACGAAGGGTGAAAGGCTATTTCTGATTCGGCTTCAGCGAAAGTTTCGCTCAAACAGCTATTCAGGTCAAAGCTGCAATGACTCTTTCTTCAAAAGGCCCTTCTAGACATTGCCCTGCATTGTTAGACTCGCATAAAATTTAAATTATATATTGTTTGGACTATAAAAGAGACTATGACCTCTGAATTTGTTTCGGCTTTTTTCTCAGGGAATAGTCAGCTAGAAAATGCCGGCGCCATTTAGTTTTTAAAATATTGACGTGTAAAAGTGTCTTTTAAGATCTACTTACATAAATAAACATTTCATTTCATTTCAATATCGTACAAAATGTCGCTTCACCTTTCACCCCTCACTCTGACACATCTATTCAATTTCATCCTGCAGAGATGATGTCCTAGAAAGAGCATCGAAGCAAGTAGAGCTGGCACGGGTTGAATTTTAAACGCAATCATTTCTCTTTTGTACCTTTTTACTCCTAGATATTTTAAAACGTCAAGATTACACTCACTTTCTCAGGAAATTAAAAAACAAATGAGGAAAAGTATGAGATGTACCTGATCATGCTGCGGCCGGTGCGGCAGCGAGCGCTGGCGGTCCAGCACCAGCGGGCGGATGGCGGTGGGCGGCAGCATGTGGCGCGCGTGGCGGCCCAGCGAGCACGCGCCGCCCGCGCTGCCCACGCAGCGGTTGTGTAGCTATGTGTGTGAGGGGCGAGGTTAATGTCATCGGGCTTGGTAGCACGTCATACGAAATGAGGTACGTTTTCCAAGTGTAAATTTTTTTTTTTGAACATTTGGAAAAATAACCTAATGATAAAAATTTATGTCTGGGTTGTAGACCACTAAGGGCTGATTTTACCAAAGTCAGATATCTTTTATCCGTAGAATAAAATTTACGTCTGACAATTCTACTTTGGAATATCTGTGAAAAATTCAAAAAAAAAATTCTCAGGATAACACTTACTCTAGGTATAAAAGTTTGGTGAAATTCGCCCTAAGCCGTATTTGCAACAAAAATAACTAAATTAATTTAGCGCTAAATTAATTTAAATAGTTTGTACATCATTCTGTAAGGGAAGCCCGAACGTAACGTAGTAAAAGATTCTAGAGGCTCTGACCATCTGCATCTTTTAATAATCTTAAAAAGCTCGTCATTAGAAGATTTTAAAAGAGCTCATTTAAAAAGATTGAGACTCATTGCCAATCATCATTATTATTATAGAATAAGATAATGTTCCTCTTACAGGAAGACACTTAGAACATAAACTCACAGTGATATGGCACCATCGACAGTGCAGCCCGGTGATTCCGTTGTAGCCCTTGATCTTTTTCCGACACCGCGCGCATTTGCCGTGACAGTTGCCTGCAAAAGAGATATTATAAAAATATTTCACCTGATGTTGGGATACAAAAATATAACCACAGAAAATCGTAAAACAGATTTAGGACCGATAGGAAAGTCCTGGGTGAGATCGCAGAAAGCGACAAGGCCGCCCATTGTATATTTTGTAGTTTTAGATTTATTTTATGTTACATATTAATTTGATGTACAATAATCGCCCCCCCCCCACCTCACTGTCAGTTCATTTGGGGCTTTGCATATTTTGGAAAGAAGTTTCATTTCGCATGTTGCACTCTGCACAGTTGATAAATTGATAAATGAAAGCTAGATTGAAAAAAGTGTAACATTTTGACCGTCACGACCATAGACAAAACAAAATTATTTGTATGGTCACGACACTCCATCCTCGCCGCCTGTAGCTTTAAATTCGTCCTTAAATTATAATTCGGATCCAGCCTGTTGCTTGCTGCTCACACCCCCTCCCCCGAGCGACGCCCTAAGCCAAGGTCCGTACCTCACAGGGGGTGCTAGCGTGTAGTGAGTAGTATATATATATAGTAGCTTTGTATTTAAGTTTTTAAGCTCTGGCTGGAGGTCTTCATTTATTGACACAGCCACAGACAAGTTCGATTAAGCAGCCGACAATCTCCTAAGTTGACCTATGAGATGAAAAACTCAAAAAAAAAAATTGACACGACACTTACTTTTTCGGTCTTGCTTTCATTCGCCAAGTGAACAAAATATAACGGATCTTCGTTCTAACCGGGTATCCCACAACAGACCTCTTGACTGTTTTATAATTCTGAATAGTTTTTCACTTGACAGCGTTACCTTAAGTTTGCGCGCATTGGTGGCAGAAAGTGATGCTTTCAACATTATGAAGAGGATATTATTAAGGAAATTTTTCTGCATACCTTCTACCCAGTGATGCGCAAGCGTGGCTGGCGCGCGCTTGGACTTGGAGTAGGTGGCGATACACGACGCTGGCGCGCGTTGCACGCAGCGCTCGTGCACTGTGAACTTGCAGACTGGAACAATAGAAGGAAGAATTAGTAGGAATACCAAGGTACACCTAGCTTCTGACGTTTCATAAGTGCCCTTGCAGGTTTATGTGAGATAAAATATTTTGATTTTGATTTTTGATTTTGACCTAATGAAGACAGGAGATTAGAGAGTAAACAAAAAAACTAAAAAAACAATCAAGGGTTATCGTATTACCCAATGACTGGGTTGTGGACTTCAGATAGGCAGCCGCTCCATGTAAAATACTGGTATTCTGCTGCATCCGGTTAGATTGGAAGCCAACCCCAGCATAATTGGGGAAAAGGCTATGCGGATGAATATGTGAACAGGTTCAGATTAACGGAGTTTCTTAAAAGGATAGAATCCGGTGTAACTAGATTAATCAGCTCGGAGAGACATGGAATAGCAAAACTCACAAATACAGCACAGCCCTTTCTTCCCCAGCCCGACCAGCATGTTCAGACAAAGGTTGCAGTAGGCAGGTCTGCTGAAGTGCTTGAGTCTCCACGCGTGCTCTCCATCCTCTTTGACATTCGTGTCCAGTCCTAGCAGGACTAGGAGCGGGATGGTGGTCATGCTGTGGAGGAAAATATTGAACGGTATAAAGACATGAATTCTCAGAAGGTGTAAGCATGCTGTAGAGGCATCTACATCGCCAAATGTGAACTACGCATCTCACTGACGTCACGCAAAATCTTGCATCACGCAAGCAGAGTTAGCATATAAAGAACGTCCCGACATCAAGCATTGGGCTCAGTCCGTCAGCCCGTTCTTGGCTGCTCCCTTCCAGTGCCGCCCTAAGCCGACGTTCGTACCGCACAGGGGGGGCGGGACTCTGAGCCCTGGGTGGACGCCTTAATTTTAGCAGCTGACAACCTCCTCTTCAGCTGACAACTTGAACAATTACATGTGTATTTTTTTAATAGTCAATATAGGATTTTACATTCAGGACGTCACACAGTATACATATAGCTCATGGAAGGCGTTCGGTGACGATGACGCGAGTTCCATGATTTTTATTCACCCAAAAAGTGCTCAACGCGCCTAAAGAAGTTTTCACTTCCAAAAATTACACCCGGTTCATCACACCTCTATAAAGCAAATTGATGACATGTGGTTGCCGCCAACAAAACCGCTGCCAAACTAATACCGCGACTCATAAGTCTGCAATTTCTCCGGCTCCTTTATCTACAATAACACAGCAATACTTCACTGTGGCCGAAAAAGATATAGATAGAAGTATCTTTCCTCAAACGAACTCTTTTACAAAGACTTCCATTTTTATTTCAAAACTGTCAAGATATTTTTGTACTGACCCTCCTCGTTTCCATTCATCTAGCGACACGGTACCGTCAGCATCGTAGTCTATCTCCACCATCATGTCTTGTAGGATCTGAAAAAAGTAAGGATTTTGTAAAAGCATCAGGTATATTGTAACATTGCAAATAAAAGTTATTCAGTCGGTACATTTAACAGGCAAAAATATTCTTTCTTTTGAGCTATTCTTTGCGTATTTTCACCATTTTTTTCTGATCTTTCAAACAGGGCGTCTACTCCCTAAACTCGAAATTCGTTGTTTCGGCTAAAGTTACGGTCGATTCCTAGTTCGTATCACCTAAGGACATAAGTTTGCGGCCCGACCTTAGAATTAATAAAGCCACGATTTTACAGTTGTCCTGATGTGTTTTTACCCGTCCGAAAAAGTTAATGATTCGAAGTTTCGAACTACTTTCGAACGGGCAGTTCCTTGACGGACTTAGTGAGTAGGACACACGGAGTAGTAATTGTGCTAAAGGTGACGATGTTCTAAGGACTTCCGAGTGTACAAAGAAGTTTGTCTTGCTCCTCCATTACTTCGTGGTAAGACTCCTTGTTTCACAATTTTATTGAGCCATCTTGGCAGCGGTTTTTCTACTCTTGGCTACCATTTTATCAGCCGTAAAAGCTAATAATGTGGCATTTGTATGACCGTATTTCGGCCATGGCGGCCAATCTTATCGGAGACTAGCCTAGCCAGGAGATATTATAGTGCAGGGAGATATTATGCGCAGACATAGCACTCACTCTGAGCTACACGGTGACTGATACATACATACCGTCTGTTGGGACAGGTCAGCTCAAAGCTGCAATGGCTCTTTCTTCAAAAGGCCCTTCCAAACATTGCCCTGCATTGTTAGACTCACATAAAATTTATATTATATAATGTTTGGACTTTAAGAGAGACCATGACCTCTGAGTTTGTTTCGGCTTTTCTTCTCAGGGAACAGTCAGCTAGGAAATGCGCCATCTAGTTTTTAAAATATTGACCAACAAAATATTGACGTTTAAAAGTGTCTTATAAGATCTACTTACATAAATAATCATTTCATTTATTTTCTTCCCTCACTCTCATAATCCGATGGGACCGTAATCCGACACAACCGGAGAGAGATCAGACGCAGCAGCAACGGCTTAACTTGCGCACTGAAGCACGGCGGTATCACACCGCCAACTTCCTAACTCCGGGCTGTTACTAAGAAATTCCTAATGTAAAAACCCAATAACACTTATGCCAATGTAGCATATACTCACTGGTCGAAGCTCTGAAGTCTCCCACCCCAGGTACTCGGCGACGGTCATCATCTGGTTGACGATGCAGTCCATTTCGTTTGTGTCTAGGACGCCGTTCCCGTCAGTGTCGTAGAGGCGAAACATGACTGGAATTTGAATGTTAGGTACTGGCTTTATATCTGGTCTTTCGAAACACTTTAACCTATTTTCAATGCTCAAAAGATTATTTAGTAAATTGTCTGTGAGTTCATGCAATGTTAATTTTAATATACTCCATAGTTTTGAATCCAGAAGGGTAAAGGAAAATAAATAATAAAAGTTTTGATTGGTTCTCATGCAATTGTTTTACAACACAAAATTGAGGCAGCCTCGGTAAGTTAAATATAAGGATACTTGTGATAGGGTTTCCACGCATTTTCCCGTGGGTTGCTAGCTACAATATTGAGACATAATAAAAAGAAGAAAGAAAAAGCTTAAGTTCTAAGGTGTTAACAAAATTGCTGTATAGCATGTTCACGCATGTGCAGTGTTAGTGTGGGTGTATGACTGAGTGTGTGTATGTGTATGGATGTGCGGGGTGTGTGGGTGTGAGAAGGTGTGTGTGTGTGTGTATGTGTGTTAATAATTGATTAACTGATAATGTTATGATTGGGTACAGGTTCTTCATTAGTATATTCTGGTTAATATGAGCTCTATTTCATCGTACGTTTGTGATTTTAACCATTCCATTAAAGTGTTTTCAAATAAATCACTTCGATGCTGTTTTTTCAGGTGTCAATAATTTGATTAGTCTGTCAAACAATTTTGGCGATGATCTTATTATCTACATATGTTCTGAGTTGAGCTGCATGATTACTGATAAATGCGTGCAATGACCGGACAAGTTCATTCAACCTGTGTGGCTCTTCCCTTATAAAACTATTTGAGACCTCTGAGTTTGTTTCGGTCTTTCTTCTCAGAGTAGTCAGATAGGAAACGCTGACATCATCTAGTTTTTTTTTTACAATTATGATTGACATGTAAAAATGTTTGTGCAAACCTACTTACAGAAATAAAATCATTTATTAGTAACGTCAGAAGCTGAGGCAGCCAACTTTATAACCAACGTCCGTCCGTATCATGTCCGTCCATCTACTCACACTCTAGTTTGTCTTCAGGTCTTCCAGCTTCTAACAGAGACAGGTAGCACACGATGTCTTTTAGTGATACCCTCGCTGTATGCACTTCAAGTGTTGACGACCGTCTCATTAGGTGTCTGAAATCTGTAAACGAAATACAGTAGGTATATTAGAAGACGGTAATGGAGGGCTGTTAATGATTGATGATATACAAGGTGTAACAGAATAAAAGCTAGACCTGGGAGTTGTTTGTTCCTATGCAATTTTAAATGCATAAAGTAACGCTAGGGTTCTTATTTTTTAAGGGTGGGAAATCATCAAATAACTTCTCCCTGTCTGGGCGGAGTGGGAGGGCGTGTCTGACTTTTACTGACTAAAACCCACCCGTGTTCCTTCAGATGCCTGTGTGCCAGGGGCCGCGGTATCTCTTTCGAACAACCCGCACCAAGTAATGCTAGGGTCAACACGTTTTTCTTAATAAAGTTAGGTTTAAAACAAAAAAGTTTTGGTCTTTGTATTATGCTTTTAACTCAGTATGTACTCTAACTGGGGTGTTTGAGGTCTTGTGTTAATTATTTTAAACATTATTGATATACAGTCCTCTTCACCGTACCCGGCGAGAGCCACCCAGGCTACTTTAATTCCCCTTTCGTTAGCCTCTGATGGCTAGTAAAACCAAATATAGTCATGAAAAAAAAAGTTGATCACACCGTGTACAGAAGAGCTAATCAGCATTGTTGTATATATGTTTATGAAGGCTTTGAGTGACTGCGTATTTGGCGCTCAGTGGCGACGGGTGTAATTATGGCCAGGGTAAGCCGTTCAAAAAAAAAACACTCACCGCGTTATGCAAGCTTAGTTTCCTCATACTGAGTTGGAATCAGAGAATTTTATAAGATGGTTTGGTTTTCTTTTCGCGCATGCGTTTTTTCAGTAAAACTTATAAACACATAAAAATTAATTGTACTTTGAAATAATCAGTGGTAGGTGGGATTTGTTCAAGGTAAGCCGATGGGAATCGGCTTGTATTTACCTGGCGCCACTCTTGGCGCTTCTTGTCTAGACAAGACGGTCGGTCGGTCGGTGATCGTGTCGGTTTCTTTGATGCTAGCAGCGGCATTAACATCATTCGAACTTGAGCAAAATGTTCCATAATAAAAAACAGCGAAGCCCTTAGACCACAAAATAAAGGGTGGCAGGTATGTCGACGCACAAACTGATATCATAGATTCAGTACAAGATTGTGAACACCAAAGCGTTGAATTTTTTTGTTGGTTATTAAAAAAAAAGCTTTTCCATAAATTTTGACCGCGTAAGCATTACTGGGCTTCTTCTTCAACATTATTTGTCCCAAAATTCAGCAGCACGAACTCCGCTCACTGACGCAGTCATAAGATCATCAAATGCACAAGTAACAGGGCATGCGGTGCAGGATGGAGTCGAATCATTGTCTGTGGGATGGTGCGGAATACGCACACGAGATCATTCGGACTGTCTCTTGTCACCGACATCTGTGACACAAAGCACGGTAATGCAGTGTTTGCTGCTCCAGGCGTTAGCATCATCCCCAAAAATGGTATTACTGTTAAGCCAAGGGTTTGCTGATAGTTGTCAGCTTTAGTGACAAGGTCAATTGCCATCAGCACCGGTGCAATCACATGCTGGTTTTGAACCGCTGCTGACAAGCAGCACTGTTGCTTGTCAGCAGAGGTGCTGTATTCAGTAAAATGGGTACATACTTCTTCGAATAGGGTCCTCAAAAGACCGGTCTACTACACTACGGGGCGCTACTTTATTATCATAATTACCTTCGATCTTCGTAGACTGGTTGACCCTCAGCGAGTTGCTGCTCTTCCGGCTCGAGTTCCGTGACATCTGACTGTGGCTGGGACTGGTCTCGTTGCGTCTTTCCAGGCAGAGCTCGTGGGAAGAGTATGAGGGGTGCGTGGTGACTGTGAACATCGGGTGGACGCTCCCTGGAACACACAATACGCGGTAAGTATGAGATTGGTTCATCAGAATTTTAAGATAGATCAAAATTATGGTTCGGGATTAGTAGTGGTATACGTGACGATGGTATCAAAGGCACAGCGTGAGGCATACTTAATGCAACTGTCGCGCCATGTATTTAAAGGTTGGGCCAGACGGTTAGAGCCTAAATATGATGAATAAGGAAGTGATGAAAGCCTGAAGCTATTGGGCACACTCAACTATTCTCTATCGTAATAATTTTAGCCGAAAGACGACCACTGCTAGATCTATCAACATCGTCACTTCAACTGGTTCTGTGTTCCTCACATCCAGTGAATTCCTACCAGGTCATTGATTCAACTTATGGGAGGCCTTCCAACGCTGTCTCCCGGTACGCGGTCGACAAATGCCACAACCGTTTAATCCAAAAAAAATATACATTTTAGTCTTCTCCAAGTGATCATGTGTATAACATGTCAAGACTTTTTTGATACAGAAATATTATTATTCATTGAGTGATTTTTTTAATGTTACCCTATGTGTGACATCTCAACAGTTTAATATTATTGACATTATTTGAAACACTTGCACACTATTTGAACTAGTTAAAATGATTTATTAATTTACTTCTTAACTATGTTATTTTTTTGCTCATGACCTTATAATAATAGTGTGACTTTATCTGTTTGTTAAATTTTGCATGCCAAAACTCAGGCAGAATGTACCCGGCTCACTAAAATTTTTATAACAACTTTATTGTACAATACCTACATTCTATGCAATTAAATGATTTGATTTGATTTGATTTCAACATTTCAGTTCCGAACACGTAAAAATTAAAAGGTGTTGAGTGATGATAACTTGCCTAAAGGATAGTATCTTTTTTTTATGTGACCACAACTTACCCGTTCGACTTCTAGATCCCTTATCACTTCCATCCACAGAATCTCCCGAACCCCTGCCGAGCTGCTGTAACCGCTCCGCCAAGCCGTGGATCTTGGACGCCAAGCTCATCTTGCCCTGGAATTTGACAGTATTTGTTTATTAGATTAGTAGGTAAGCAATCGGGAGCTTGCTACCCATCTAGCTGATGCAGCCAAGCGTAAATATTATTTCTGATTAGCAATATTAGATAGATGGTGGCAGATATATCGACGCTCAAACTAGAAACATGAATTCAGCACATGATTCCAAACCACCTAGCGTAGAAATATTTCGTCGGTTATCAAAAAAATCTGCCATTTGTCAGAAAAGTGCAATACATGCGCCCACGCATTCTTCGTTTTTTCTTTAGAAACCCTCGAAAAATTTTAACGCAGAGGTTCAGAATCTTGTATTATTTAGTAATTTGGAAGCTGTAAGCTAGAAGATAATAATATTATTACTCAAGCCTAGTTTTTTTTTTATAAATTGCGAAGTAAGCATTTGAATAGACATAAAATAATACAGTATTTATATTATTTATTATTTATATATGTTTTATTGTACACCAGAAAATACATTACAAAAAAAAATTAACACTAAAAACATACAATGGGCGGCCTTATCGCAGTAATTACTTGTAACCAAATAAAATGCACGAGGTTCAATCGAGCTGAGTTTTGTTGCTAATTTTTCTTACTTTAACGTCAAGGGACTTTTCTGTACCTCAGGACAGCTGTTTAAGCAATTGTCATCATGGTTAAAAATACAGACTGCATTAGAATGGAGTGCTACATTTTCGGGTTGGCATCATTCGGCACAGCCGGGCGCGTTAATCAAATATTTAATATATAGCTCGAATTGTGCCGAGCCAACCCGAAAACGACTCAGCGAGTGAAGATGCCGAACGGAGTTTACCGACCCGAATGAGAATTGCTTCGGGTCGGCTTTTCCGAATTAAATGTGCCGACCCGAACAACTGTGAAAACCCCTTAATAATTATTTCAATGAGAGTAAAAATTAAAAATGCATGTTAAAGAACAAAATGGAGCTAGTGTACATGCTTTACAAAACTTTTGGAGATGGAATTTTCTGTCCTCTTCATCCTTTGCTGCATCAAGTCCAGACACCATGGCATCGTCTCCAACAAAGTTAGGCAAAAGCTAGAACAAGAATATTAATAACAAGATGTTGAAACTGTTTTATATACCTGCCGTACCTGATGGTCGGCGTGCGCCGTGACGGCTGCGCAGGCGGCGGTGGAGCTCGCCGCTGCCATCTCGCGGAGAGCCGGGCGACGGTCGCGGCGCACAAACGAGAGGAATAGGTGTCTGGAATGAGGAATTATCATGTTTTGTCATATTTTTGGTATCTCTAATCACCATAAGGCTTTTCGGGTATTTGGATGATGGCACAAGCGTCTGGGTGGACATACGCCGATTCAAATTCAACACACATTCTTTCCAAATTACCGCTATTTAGCCAATGATTTATCTACTTAAGGTGAATCTAGTCCACATTTTTCCCATACAAACTTCCGGAGTGTATTACTCCACTGTTCGACAATGTTGTACATCAAAAAGTAAACATGGTATGGTTTTGTCTAATTATTGATATTGTCTGTACGGAAACAGAATACTAAAATAAAAAGACATTAAAAATTTAAGAGCCAACAAAGATTAGTTTTTCTTGCTAATTTAACCTAACTTTCGGCGTGTTTATGTAATAAAAGAAGTGTAAAATCTGAAAAACCAAGTCGGTACCGACAAAGCTCAAATATCGAAAAGTTCAATAAACTTTATTGGTGATTGATTTATGAAGTGGTTTTTTTTTATAAAACCCGATCTTCCGAAGGAGTGTTCTTAATTTTTTACGCACCTGTTGTACTATAAATGATCCTGCATCTCACTCAATAATGTTGTGCGTGTAGACTAGCTTCTAACTGGTCATCACTGATACTACCTCTGTCGGACACATCGATCACTTCTTTATTAGTGATCGATGGTAGGACACGATGCCTGGTGAGACAGCGTGCTTTTTAGCCAGGCCCATCAGTGAGTTCGAGCCCGCGACTAGGTTCCCCTTAAAGGTGTCCTTTGCTGCGTTTGCGAATTGGTGACCTTTTAATTCTGAACGTCATTTATATATGACCTTTTTTACCGACTTCAAAAATAGGAGGAGGTTCTCAATTCGGTTATATTTTTTATATGTTTGTTACCTCAGAACTCCGTCATTTATAAACCGATTTGAAACATTCTTATTTTGTTTGTAAGGGTGGTCCCATATAAAGATCAAGTTCTGTTTTTTTTCCACTTAGTCTATGTTGATGATATTAAAAATTACTTTCCTGTCGCTGTTATTTATTTAGCAATTGAAGGTATACGAATTTGTGAAGGGTCGGTAGGAAATTAAAAAGTAAAAAAAAAAATCTGTCCTTAGATTCCCCTAGATACCGTACCATTACGGTAATATTTCACAAAAGATTTATTACACAAAAATTTCAACCGTTTATCCCGCCAAAAATATTTTCATGTAAAATGTTGCCAAGACGGGACCATATGGTTCGCACTGTCAAAAAGTTATCAGATCTCATGTAGAGCCATTCTTCTAACTCTACACGCCCGAACTTAACAAAATCTACACCTTAGGCAAAATATGTGGCTTGGCCGTTTCGTTATTACAAGAACTATTGTGTAACAGAAAAATAATGAACAGTGAATACATTTTTCACCTTACGCCCATGTGATGATAGGATATACCAATTTTAGTTATCCTAATAGGTACCTAACTATTTATCACGGTATAATTTCCACGAGCATAAATTATGTGTTAGTTATTTATTTTATAACAACTCAAACTATCATTACAGGGCTTACCCTAATGCGACAGTTAAGAAGTTAAACTAATAACATAAGCTATGTACATACAATAACTAAATTACGCAAATTAAAACTAACAACAGTATAACATTACATATTAAATAAAAACTTACTTATGAGTACAAACATAAACACAAACATACTTTACTTACATTAAGAAATAAAAAAAAAACATTAAAACAAACTAAAATTAAATATTATCTTGCTTGTAGCATAATATAAATAGTAATACCCTTGCGAATTCACTCAAACAACATGTAAACACATCAATTTGTGTTTGAATGTCGTTGATTGTACGAATAGCTCTGGTAAGGGGTGCCTTGGCAAGCAGGTTAGTTCTGGCTGTAGGCACCAGTAGTAGTGGCGGGCTGCGCCGCCTCCACACGTAGCGGTCTGGCACACACAGACTCAAGCGCTGCAATACTCCCGGGTTACTCTCCACTCCACGAAGCACCTTCACCAAGTAGGCGACCAGCGTAAACTCCCGTCGGATATGCAGTTGATTATAGCCAGCCATGCCCAAGACAAACAGAGTGGGATACATCAGTGGGTAAAACGGATATACCCCATATAATTTCCTGTACAAATGGCGCGTGAACTTGTTCTTAACGCGCTCCAACATCACAGAGTACTTAGCTTCATGTGGAGCCCATATGACCGCACTATGTTCCAGATGACTCCTGACTAGTGCGTCATACAGAACTGGTGTGATGTTTGTGAAGCTTTGTGTCTGTCTCAGAACAAATCCCAAGTTTCTGTACGCCTTCTTACAGATCCTGGTTACATGCTCACGGAATGTCAGATCGGGAGTCATGAAAACACCCAAGTCTCGCACTTCCGTGACTCGTTGCATTGGCGCCGCGTCCACCTCGTACTCATAGAGCAGAGGTGCACGAGCACGGGTGAAGCTCATCAACGAGCACTTGGACACGTTAAAATACAGTTTGTTTTCATGGCTCCATTGTACTATTCGATCGATGTCTTCCTGTAGGCGCCTGCAATCAGACTCGGACCTAATCTCAAGCAGCAGCTTGAGGTCATCAGCAAATAATAAACAATAGTCATGACTTCTGGCAAATTGGTTATCATTATTATGAATTCTAGAGGCCCCAAGTTGGTGCCCTGACTTACACCCGACCAAGTGTAATATAAGTCGGATTCACATCCGTTGCAGTCCACATACTGCTGTCTGCCATGCATGTAACTGGCGAAAAACCGCAATAGATGGCGGGTACATCCGACCTCTGCTAGCTTCCGCAGTAAGATGTCATTGTCGACGGTGTCAAATGCTTTTCTGAAGTCAAAATAAGCTGCATCCACCTGCACCCCAGCATCTGCCGCCGGCACCACGCGTCCCATGAAATCAAGGAGATTGGTAGCAGTGCTGCGCCCCGTCCGGAATCCGTGCTGCGCATCCGATAACTGTCTGCGCACTTGCTCTTGCATACAGCGCTGAATGGCAGACTCGAACACCTTTGCGGGCGTCGACAACACCGCCACCGGTCTATACCCACCGATGTCAGCTCCCGCCCTGCCCTTGGGCACTGGAATGACTCGCATAATCTTCCACCGAGCTGGGAACTTCGCAGAATGAAGACAGGCGTTAAATATATAAAGTAACGGTTCCGCAAGTACCCTACCACAATCCTTAAAAAGAAACGCTGGTATACCATCTGGGCCAGCAGATCACTTAGGCTTGAGGCGGTCGACTGCACTTCTAACGTCGCAAAGACTTAGATTATCAATTCGTACGCATGCACTACCAGTGTTCCCCGCTTCCGCCGCCGCCGCTTCTGAGTCTAGTCGTGGCGGCGCACTACTATACACCGATTCAAAATAAGTCGCGAACTGCTCAGCACACTCTTCGCCTGACAGATACTGACCGTTTTTTATAATATCCGGTCTAGTCGTTGTACTTTTCTGCAATCGTATGTATTGCCAAAATGACTTAGGGTCTTTCGCGAACTGACATTGAATCTTATTTTTATGCTCTTTTCGTGCAATTTCTATTATTTTTTTAATATGTGCTCTATATTTCGTATATTCGTCGTAATCACTATTTAATTTCGTTGTTTTATATGTTTTATGTAGTCTTGCTTTTATTTTTAAGTATTTTATTATATCGCTCGTGTACCACTTGGGGTAAATATATCGCTGTTTGACAGTAAATGTTTTCCTAGGAACACTTACATCTAAAATATTATTAAGTTTATCGTAAAATAAATTCAAAATATCTTCCACATCGCTCTGCTCAAACATATCGGTCCAATCAGCAGATGTCAGCATAGAATATAGCAATTCATAATCCGCATTATAAAAATTCCAACGCGGCCTAGTAGCAGTACGCGTGCCGACAGTACCACTGGGCACGGGGCACGGGGCGCTCGCGCCCAGTTGTGTGTGTTAAAGCACATAACACACACACAAACACATCCTCACGCGCACACACACTCACTCACAATACACATAAACACACTACACACACACACACACCCCCACACACATGCACACAAGAATTACTGGAATGACTGGTTTATTGTTTACCTGCACAGCTCATCAGGGGCGGAAACCTCGAGGAAGGTGTCCAGGAACCATCGGAAGCCTTCATAGTCAATATCCTGAAACAAAAGAGAAGAGTGTTGTTATCAGAATCTACATTTTTTAGTCGAGGTAAAAAAATAGCATTTCCAATAAATTATCTGATTGAGAGGGTTTCAAAATATTATATTACTTGGGCTAGGCTAGGCGTAGCCACAAAATTGAAACGGACAGGTGTAGTTGGAACTACTACTAAACTACCGAGCGTAGTCATAGGTACGCACTACGCTTTGACATGGGCAACTAGCTCCATCTTGTTGATTGAGTCGGTCAGTCAACATATTAGGAAATTTAGAACTCAAAAGTGCATGTAATTGGTTTAAATGAAATAATTGCTTTGAGTTTATGACGTCGTGGACCCAAGCCAGTCCAGTCTTACAAATGAACACCTTCTCTCGAAGTTTCGAAATCAATTGAATTCGACGTCAATCTTGCCCGTTTTAAGACGCCTAAGGAAATCGAATAGCAATTTAACTGTAGTGTGTATTTTTGCTGTTATGTTAGAATAGAATAGACATTTATTTAGCAACTAGCTGTGCCCGCGACTTCGTCCGCGCGGAATAGTTTTTTTACTATTATTTATATATTAATAAAAACAAATAAAAATTCTAAAATAAAAGTAGCCTAAGTTAGTCCTTATTACATCAGCTACCTGCCAGTGAAAGTCCCGTCAAAAACGGTCCAGCCATTTCAGAGATTAGCGGGAACAAACAGACAGACAGACAGACAAAAATTGTAAAAAAATGATATTTTGGTATATGTACCGTATATACAATATGTAACAAAAACCCTGTTGTTCCTTCTACCCACGTTTTCAGAATCGGTATACATACGGAATAAAGCAAGTCATTTATAAAACTGTTCAACGAAAATAATTAAAATAAATATTTAATTATGAATATTTGTAATGCTTAACTGATTTTGATTAGTTCAAAGAAAGCCGCCGAGCTCGTAGTCTATTGTGCGAAATAAGGATACTTGTAAAATCAGATACTGTAAACATTTTTTTGAATATGTCGATTTTAATAGTTATTTGATATTGAACTCTCGACTAGCTAATGCTTATTTTTTTAAGTATAACTTCGTAAATGTTGTGCTTGTAGGTAAGTGTATACGTCCTTAAAAGGAACAACAGGGTTTTTGTTCCATATTGTATATTCATATGCATGTAGCAAAAACCGGTTATTTTAATATTACAAACAGACACTCCAATTTTATTTATATGTATAGAAGATAGATGTATAGATGTATAGAATATTGGCAATTCAGTATTAGGTGTTATTTATGATACATTAAAGGTTAGCCATATTTAACTATTCGGCATGCCAAAATTTACATTATCGTTCACTTAATTTAAACAAAAGCCAGATACATCAATCCAAACCAAATCAGCCAATTTTTTCTCTGATATAATCTGTCATATTGTAGTATACTTTATCCATAAAAAATTACACCGTCTACTCTTAAACAACACTGTTGTCTTTCCATCCACTTGGTAATTTAGTGTCAATATAGTCGGGGCCATACATTAGACACTTTTAACAAAGTAATTTGACACACCAGAAATGACACCGTACGTAGCGTAATTGAAAGAAAATACATTTATTTTAGCACAGACTAAAAAGGCACACAATATACAGCAATAACACTAAAAAAAAACTTTAAAGTGCGTCGTCGGTGTCAGAAACTGAAGTAAGAAATGTTTTGGTATCTACTATGTCAGACAATCTGTATAAAACATATCCATAATGTGCTTTCCAATTTAAATTGGAAAGCACATTATGGATATGTTGTGTTAAAAATTTGTTCGTTTCCATATGTTTTATAAATGCTAAAATAAATGTATTTTCTTTCAATTACGCTACGTACGGTGTCATTTCTGGTGTGTCAAATTACTTTGTTAAAAGTGTCTAATGTATGGCCCCGACTATTGACAATAATTTACCAGGTGGATGGAAAGACAACAGTGTTGTTTAAGAGTAGACGGTGTAATTTTTTAATGGATAAAGCGTATTACAATATGACTGAGATTTTATCAGAGAAAAAATTGACTGATTTGGTTTGGATGGATGTATCTGGCTTTTGTTTAAATTAAGTGAACAATAATGTAAATTTTGGCATGCCGAATGGTTAAATATGGCTGAAATTTAATGTATCATAAATAACACCACCAATACATCTATCTTCTATACATATAAATAAAATTGGAGTGTCTGTTTGTAATATTAAAATAACCGGTTTATGCTACATCCCTACTTGATACCTCCACGCGTTCCAGAGAAAAACGATCTTGTTTTTCTGACAAACGGACGGACGAATAACGAAGTGATCTTATAATGATTTCCGTTTTTTCCTTTTGAGTCACGGAATCCCAAAAAAATGTTATTAAGAGCTTTGTCACCTGTCCCAGAAAGTTTTGAAATAGCCAATTAGCTCTTACTTCTAACAAACCGTTAAAAAATAAAAAAATAATGATACCTGCTATCGAGAAAAACAAGAAAATAAGTACTTTCGTCCCGGTGTTCAATAATTGTGCTGCTAATACCCAGGTGGGTTGTTGCCTAGCAACGCTCATTGCGTCTCCAATGGCCGCCATCTTTGATACAGACAACAAACAAATATAGAAGCCTAACACGCGTGTCTTACGTTATGTTAGGGTGTTATGGCATACTAGTTGTGCACGTGGCTCGGTTTACCTACGTTTTAATTTTCAAGGCTGAAATACAGGAAGAATATAATTCATTATCATCATATCATGTTCCGTGTGGTGCCGGACGTAAAAGAATATCACCATCCCATTTCTTCCCGTGGGTGTCGTAGACGGCGACTAAGGGACTTACTAGAGAATGGGCAGCAGCGTTCTCTGTGGATTTGATCACCATACTGCGATCGCCAATCCGCCTGCCAAGCGTGACGATTATGGCAAATCCCCCCTTTCGGGGGGGGATTATGCCTAGTCTTTTCCCAACAATGTTGGGGTCAGCTTCCAGTCTAACCGGATGCAGCTGAATACCAGTATTTGACATGGACCGACTGCCTATCTGACCTCCACAACTCAGTTCCTGGGTATTACGATACCCCTTAATAAGACTGGTTTTCAGAATTTCGGGCTGCTGACGACCCGTAACGACTGTCAAAGGTCCACGAAAGACAGCCGTTACCAATGGCTTAACGTGCTTTACGAGACACGGAGGGATCGTAGTATGTAAAGATGGTCACCCATCCACGGAACAACCGGGTCAAGCGTAGCTTATTATAACAGATTAGCCCGACACTGATTACTGATTAGAATCATACAAATAATGATGTTCTTTTGTGCACGTCTTATTTCTCGCTTTAAAATCCCTTTTGAGTTTCGTATAACATTTTTGTTTGAAACTACAAACGCATACAACATGCTACTTAAACCACAACAACAAGATACACCTCTCACCTTTACACTGACCTAATCCTACTGACGCTGCAAGAATACAGCGTTTCATCCCCACACTATCCTCTATCCTCCTGTTCTCCAACGTAAGCTTAGTATGTTTTCCCTTTGATATTGTTCGGTGTCTACTATGGCTTAGTCTATGGTGAACGGGGCCTAGGGCGGTGGCGGGCGCGGTTGGGTGTCCACAGTGCATCGTGAGTTGTTGTAGCGGGCGGTAGACACTAGACATGTTTCCACAGGGTGAAATAATATACGATCGCTTGCTAGCAGCAGTTCTTTCCCAGTAATTCTACCTTATTGTAATGAAAATAAAGATCACAACATCAACACCTATCTCTGTCCTCTCTGTCTCTCACTTATACATAAAAACTACACTCAAACATTTAAACGAATTGTGTGTAAAATCTATCTAATTATAATTATACAAAAATCAATTGTTGTTCGTTAGTTTCGCTAAAACTCAAAAACGGCTTAACCGATTTTAATATTATTATTTCTTTGTTTTGTGCGCTCTAATACGGGCGGGGGTGGTTTGAAAAATTAGGGAAAACCCAAAGCCGAAAAATCGGGAGAACTGAATTAGAATTTTGAATTATTTAAAGGACAGGACAACGTCCGTCGGGTCAGACAGTTCTTAGTAAATTAAATGTGATAGGTATCTATCTATCTATATATCATATTATAAAAATAAAAATAAAAGTCCTGACTGACTGACTGACTGACTGACTCATCAACGCCCAGCCCAACCCCTTGGACCTAGAAAGCTGAAATTTTGCACAGAGGTTCCCTTTATAATGTAGACAAGGAGTACGGAAGGATTTTTCGAAATTCAACCCCTAAGGGAGTTAAATAGGTGACGGAAGTTTGTATGGAAAATCGTCATTTTTGTAGTTTAACATGAAAATTGGTGTTTTTCATTCTGATTTAAAATAAAAAAATCATGCCAAAAGAGGGTAAAATAAGGGATAAAAAATTTGTATAGGAATAATCCGCGCGCCGAACCTTAGATACTATAATAAGCAGTGTGAGGAGACATTGTTTACCTGGATTAACACATAGGGTACTTTTAATCCCGGTGTACGTTCCCGTGGGATATTTTCCGACATCCACTCGGGCGAAGCCGCGGGCAAGTCTTTAATATGCTGATTAGGTATTTGTTTGTTGTATAATGTATCATTATTGTTTTATAATTAATTGCTAATTGTGAATTGAATAAAATCATTGTGCTGGATCACACAGAACATTCAATTTGCCTATTCTGATAATATTCGACCACTGGTGAAAGCCGTAAGAATGCGCTGGATGCGAGAAGCATAAGCATGGTCGCAGTAGCGGTGGGAGAGGCCTATGTCCAGCAGTGAGCGTCTTTTGGCTGAATTGATGATAATGGATCACCAAGATAAGGGCCATGTCTAGTTGAAAGCCTTCGGCCTTCTACTAGAGATCTATGTTTTTTTTAAATTGTGTTAATTGTTTCTTTATAATAACTTCTGTGCGTATGTGTGTACTTCTTCTTCTTCTGTTGTGTTCTTCTGTGTTAAAAATTGTCGGTATTTTTATTATTACAACATTGGACGCAAACGGTGGTTTCATAAACGTTTGATAACCGCGCCCGCTTTAGCAACCGCGCCCGCTTTAGCAACCGCGCCCGCTTTAGCAACCGCGCTCGCTTCTCACCCTGGACGAGGCCTTATAGTAAACCCTATACAATGGGTTATCAGATTAAATATGAAAACTCTAACATTGAAGGCTATTGTGGGGAATATTGGGCTATTGTGGTGAATATTGGAGAGTATTGGGCTATTGTGGGGAATATCGGAGAATATTGGACAATATCGAGCGTTCTGCGAAACTCTGTGCCGATTATAGTTTTATGGGATTAAGTTTTACCGCTTTTTAGGGACGTAGGTTCGAACCCAGAAAGGCGGTTTACTCTGGGTAAATAATTTAATCACCACAGCTCTCAAAACGGTGAAGGAAAACATCGTGAGGAAACCGGCATGTAATAGAACCAAAAATTTGTTGACATCTGACCTCTACCAACCAGCACTAGGTCCGCGTGGTGGATTACGGCCCACTGCCTCTCACAGAGAGGAGGCCTGTGTCCCAGTTGTGGGAAAATTATAGCCTGATTATGATGACCAACTTTCTTGCTTCTAAGTACCCGAAATAACTGTCAAAAATCATTTATAAGAAAACTTTATTGTAAGAGGAGGTTCCGTGTGGTGCCGGACGTAAAAGAATAGCAACATCCCATTTCTTCCCGTGGGTGTCGTAGAAGGCGACTAAGGGACTTACTAGAGAATGGGCAGCAGCGTTCTGCATTTGACCACCATACTGCGATCGCCAACCCGCGTGCCAAGCTTGGCGATTATGGCAAATCCTCCCTTTTGGGGAAGGGTTACGTCCAGCACTAGACGTCTTTTGGCTGGTACGACGAGAAGGATCCATTAAATGATAAATGATAAATGATTTTATTTCTGTAAGTAGGTTTGTACAAACACTTTTACACGTCAATCATATTTTTTTAAACTAGATGAGGTCGGCGTTTCCTATCTGACTACTCTGAGAAGAAAGGCCGAAACAAACTCAGAGGTCACAGTCTCTTTTCAAGTCCAGACATAATCTTGGTCAGATCATGTGAATCATGTGATCATGTGTTTACTCTGGTAAAGGCCTTTTGCCTCGGTACAAGTGTATATATAACCCACTTTAAGACCTACCCGCACTGGGCCCGCGTTGTGGATTACGGCCCATTCCCTCTCACAGAGAGGAGGCCTGTTTCCCACTAGTGGGAACATTATAGGCTGGCCATGATGATCATGAAGTTTTACCGGATTATAATGTTGTGTTCTACAATTTTGTGCTTTTTTTTTTCATCCCACACTTTTTGCAGTCAATTTTCAAAAGCGTTTGCAATTCCTAGATTGTTTTTGTTAGCAGTATTAATGAAGTGAAATTTGTTTGAAGGATTATGGTACTCGTTTTATTTTTGAGAATTAAAAAATTATGTATATTTCGGAAACGCATACTCGTACTAGTGCATATTGTATAAGATAAATGTGCGTTTTATAAAACCAACGGGGGTGGGCAAAAGCGAGTTCAAAATAATTTTGTTACGAATAACTCTCATTATTGTTATGTCCCTCTTTTCTTAAAAAACCGGCCAAGTGCGAGTCGGACTCGCGCACGAAGGTTTCCGTACCATTATTTATAAAAACGGCAAAAGTTACGTTTGTTGCATGGGAGCCCCCTTAAATATTTATTTTATTCTGTTTTTTAGCGTTCGTTTATCTGTTGTTGATAATTTCAAGTGTCTAACTATCACGGTTCATGAGATACAGTCTGGTGACAGACGGACAAACAGACAGACGGACAGACAGCGGAGTCTTAGTAATAGGGTCCCGTTTTACCCTTTGGGTACGGAACCCAAAAAAAGCTTTTTAGATTCCACTCAATAAAACAAAAATCATAACCATTTATAACAGTACTAAACAAATACTTTTAACAAAAGCTCACCCATTTTAAGAAAATCTCTTAGAAACAGGAGTTTGTTTTTCGTGTTCCTCTCTCTATTTGGAACAAATATTATCACAGTATAAAGATTGTAAATATTTCTACACCCGCTGGAGCAGAAATATTTAATGTATCCGCGTCCCTGTGTTGACGGTACGATGAAAGGAGAAAAGATTACTGGAGATAGTGTATTAGGACTTACTATTTTGTTAAGTTTTCGTACGTTTAGAATGAACTCACACAGGTCGATCGATCAAGGCCCCAATTCTGTATTATAATGTAATAATATAATTCTGTCGTTATAATGATTCCCCGCGGAATCTTACTACGTTCAACTACGTACTAAGGCGTGCAGCTGCCGATTATTTATCTTATTTATGCCTATGTTCTTTAGGCCTATGTTATCTGTGTTGTTATCATGTTTTTTTTTAATGTTAAGTATGTCATCTTTTATATGCACGTGTTTCTGTGACAAATAAATCTATTTTTCTTTCTTCTTTCTTACGTCAATATCGTTTTTTCTAAACCAATGTTACGGTAAGGAATCGAAATGTCATATTCTGTTTGTTCCAAGACAATTTGTTTATATTATTAATACGATATTAGCAGAGTTCGTAATTAAATTGATGTGATGGATTAACGTGGGAAGGAATCGTTAAGTGGTCATAGTGAATTCAGACCCAGGACAGTTCCACAATATTCATGGCGTTGTTTACAATGCTAAGCTAACAATTTTTCGAACATATGAAATAATGGATTAGCAATAAGCTTCAAAATTATTCAGATTCTGATAAATAGTGCCCCACATTAGAGCTCTTTCAAGTATATTAAGCTCAGGTGCTTACGCAGTAAGAAAAATAAGGCAATTGACTGATATAGCCACAGCTATGTTAGTATAATAAGCAAAGTATTGCTTATTTTCACAGTATTATGTCTTATGGCGTTCTGCTGTGGGCATCGGCAGCTGACGTAGATTCAATTATCATTTTACAAAAGAGGGCAATCCGCGCATTCTATAAAATGGAGCCTCGCGAGTCTCTTAGAAACAAATTCAACGAAATTGATATACTAACTATCCCTTCTCTTTATATCCTAGAAAATATCTTGTATGTTTGCAAAAAAGTTAGGTCTTTTCAAAAAAAGATGCGATTTCCATAATCTAAATACACGTAGTAAAGATAAACGTAGTGAAAAATTTTGATTAACTAAAACTAGCAAGTCATTTCTAATAAATAGTATCCGCTTCTATAACAAGTTGCCAAAGTCGGTTACAGAACTTAGTGATGGAAAGTCTAAAACTCACATCAAACGTGTCCTTATCAAAAAAGCATATTAAAAAATAAAAGACTATGTTGAAGACAGGGAAGTTTGGCATTAATTCCTTCTGCACATGTGGCTTCCCTGGTACCTAATTAACAGCATAACTATGTGAAAGTCTATTAACTGCTCCCAAATTACAATGTTAATTTTTATTCTTTTAATTTTTTACAATGTCTGACACATTCTCGTCATTATTTGACATTATACATCAATTATTCTAATATTATCGACTATTTTTTACTAGTGATTGTCATGGAAATCATGTCACTTGGTTTAAATAGGTTCATTAAATGTATGTAGATTCTTTTACATATTTTGAATGAGAGAACGTTGTGGTGTTTGTAGACGATTTTCTATTCTTTATTTTCATTCCTCTAAGTACCTGGTACTTATTGACAGGCCTGCACTGTCCTCCCATACTTATTTTCACTGTAATTTGATTACATTGTAAAGCCAATTATTTTTAAAAGTGCAACCGTGGAGTTTCTTGCGGGCTCTTCTCCATAGGAAGCGACAATTGGAACCGTGCACCTAGCTTCTGACGTTTTATAAGTGCCCTTGCAGGTTTATGTAAAATAAAATATTTTGATTTTGACGCAATTAGGATAGAAGTTAAGTTGCGCTTGCTGTTGCTGGCCCGTGGATGGGTGACCATATTTACATACGGAGACCGAAAGAGTAGTAAAGTATGTATTAGACTAATACATGCGCGCACAGGAATATCACAAACATAACTACAACACAATACAATAAAACACACTAAAAAACTAAAACACTACTACGCTAGGTACTTAATAAAATTAAAATAACATTTATACACAAAAATTAAATTTAAATTAAAAACAAGATCCTGTACGAGGCCAAAAGGCCACTACCTCAGCATGATGCTGCGACATTTAAAAAGTGTCGCAGCGCTGGTATTCTGATAGAGCCCCGCTGTGATGTCACAGACAGATACATAAATAAAAGTAATAAAGAAAATAAAAATAAGATTTTATATCTTATTTTTATTTAATTTTTTACTTTTGATTGTTTATTTTATTATTTACTTTTCATTATTTTATTATTATTTTTATTTACTTTTATTATTTAGTAATAAATAAAATTAAAAAAAGGTTTAATTTCTTATTTTTATTTAATTTATTACTTTTGTGTCAAATAACTAAAAACTGAAACAATAAAGCACATTAGGCCGTCGGTCCCGGCTGTCATTAGTGGATCTTTGACAGGTCCGTACGTTTCGTAAGTCGCTGTCAAAAGCTAGTCCTACCATCCTACTAATAATTAAAAATGTGAAAGTTTATATGTTTGATGTTTGGATGTTTCTTCCTCAATCACACTGAAATGGCTAAACGGCTTTGGATGAAATTTAGCACACAAATAGTTTATAATCTGGTTTAATACTTTAGATACTTTTATCCCGATGCGCGGGCGAAGCCGCTGCAAAAAGCTGGTCGTAAATAAAACAATCTTAAACAAAGTACCCGTCCGATGCACAATAATGTTCAAAGAATAATGACTTGAGGCGTAGCCAATCTGCTACGAAAGCGTAGCCGCGTAGTCGTAGTGGCACGTAGTGTGCTACGTCGTAGCACATTTATTGCAAGCGTTTTAGTATTTGATAGAAATAAAATAGTTTCTCTCGCCATTCTGTTAGATTTGCTGCGAATTTATTTCAGTTGAATCGCGTTAAAACGTAATCAATTGGATGTGTCATTTTGTTTCAGTAGAAACTGTTTCTAAAAATATTTTTAAGTGTATCTATCACACACAAACACACAACAACATGTACAATATGTCAAAAAAGTTTATAAAAAAACTAAGTTCCAAAAAAACACTACAAGGTAAAAATTAAGTTTTGTTTCGGAAGCTGGTGTCTTTGGTTTTGTATTTTCATTTCTTTGCCACCGACGTCCAAAATTATTGTTATTTTTCAGTGTTTTTTTTTTTGGTAGTCTTAAGGAGAACTTTTTTAAACGTTAGTTAAATGTAACAGACTATACTAAAAATCCTCTCTCAGAGAAAAAAAATATCCAAGACAGTACTACTGAATACGAAGCAATCTAAATCACAAATCGCCTATACACCTTTTCAAAACATACCTCAATAATACTACAATATTTTGTCCCAATTATTTCCGTAGAAATTGTGAGAGAAAACAAAAGAAACCTCTTCTGTAAGAGGTCCCCAGATGGGGCCCGAGGGCAAACTATTAACCCTTCTGTAAAGGGATGTGGGAAGGTGTATGCGAAAGTTTGCGGATATTTTGGGTTCGGATATTGTTTGTATCAGAATTTTGTTTTGAATTTATTATGAGTACGACTATATTGATGCCTTTGTGAGTCTAGTTTTGTGTAAATAAAACAACTTTTTTGAATACGTTATTTCAGTGGCGTGCACAGAGTTTTTATACAGGGTAGGCAGATTTTTTTTAAAGGTTAAAAAAGCAGAAAAACCGATTGCTGTACCTACACAGCATGATAAGATAAGATATGATAATCATTTATTTGCTCAAACATGAGTACAAAACATATTACAACAACAAATTGTCAGCATGCAAGAGTTGCAAGCTGCGTTGCAATGAATAATATTGTTTTGTATTGAATTTACGATTGACTTAACCTTTAGTTTGTATTAATTGCAAATCCGGTGTAGGTACCATTACCTTTCACGATCACTTTTTTTTTTTCATCGAACGATAGTTATGAAAACGCATCATTTTGTCTTTTCTCTATACACGCACCACCTGAACAACTTTCACAGTGAATATTATCTATTTTTCGCACTATTACCAACGTTAAAATCTGAAAAACATGCTATCCTAGCTCACAACTAAAACAAATAAATCAATACAAACAAAGGCGTCAGAATATAAAATAATACGACAAATAAGTAACGGTTGTTTATGTAGCGACAATTCAATGAAACAAAGCTACTTTTAAAAATAGTCGCATATTAACTTTTTTCGGAAAACTTCGGTAACTTTCATAATTCGTCGTGTCAAAAGCCACTGCCTACCCTGTACGATTGTGTGCGTTATTTGTTACACTGTGTGCCACGTACTTATGTATAGAAACGCACACACAATAAATCTGCATGACCACGACAGCACACATACAGGATAAGTTTCTAACCAGTGCGCAAACTATAACCATGAATTCAGCGTATCTTTCCGGACCCCCAGCGCAGAAATTTTTCTTCATTTATACAAAAAAAATCAGCTGTTCCATACATTTTGACCGCGTAGGTTTTGCTTGTTCTATGAAACAGCTGATTTTTTTCGTATAACCGACGAATAATTTCTGCGCTGCGGGTTGTAGAATGATATGCTGAATTCATGGTTACAGTTTGCGCACTGGTTAAAAACTTATCCTGTATAAACATCAAGACGCGAATAGTTTGTGTCTCTGCTAAGGCACTCAGCGGCGCTAGTGCATCGCAATGCGAAGTTGCGTCAAATTGTACGAACGAACAGGTATTGCATCGATGATACTAATGATACGACCGATGCTCGACAGGTGGAGCTGATTTATGAATAAAGATTTTTTATTTATTCATAAAATAATATTAGTTTTAAATATTTATCTGATTTAGGTAGGGTAGACAGCGTCTTTCTGTGTTTATGGACGCCACGCCATTGTGTTATTTGGGTTTCAATTTTACCAATTTTATTTAATAAAAGTCTTTGTTCAGCTTTAGACAGCCTCTTTAGTAAAGTGGTGGCCATTGCTACTGCTGAGCATGACGTCCTGGGTTCTATTCCCAGGTCGGGCAAAGTATTGGGTTTTCGATCTGGAATTTCTCAGTAGCATTCTGGAGTTTGGATTTGTGCCCATTTTATGGGGTTAGGGTCATCCCTTAATATTCTAAGACATATATCCGCACATCCCACGGATACACTAAAACATACGCGCAACACGCCCATCACTAGTCATAAAACAGGATTAACCATGGTTTACGATGGCGTGGAGTTAGGATTGCTTTGCACTCCCATGGGGGTCCCACATAGTGGGTAGTCGGACATAAAGTCACGTTCTGCGGGTAATAGTGCCACGCATGCTGTACTTAGAGGGGTAAGCAGGAATGTGTGCTAATGACCTTAAAAGGAACAAAACTACAAGTATTTAAAGTGAGACGTTTTGCGTTCGTTTTCGTCTTTCATCACCGCTGCTCTCAAAACGGTGAAGGGAAACATCGTGAGGAAACCGGTATATCCTAGACCCAAAAATGTGTAGACATGTGACCTCTACCAACCCGCACAAGGCCCGCGTGGTGGATTACGGCCCACTCCCTCTCACAGAGAGGAGGCCTGTGTCCCAGCAGTGGGGCCATTATAGCCTGATTATGATGCCCAACTTTCTTGCTTCTAAGTACCCGAAATGACTGTCAATTGGATGTGTCATTTTGTTTCAGTAGAAACTGTTTCTAAAAATATTTTTAAGTGTATCTATCACACACAAACACACAACAACATGTACAATATGTCAAAAAAGTTTATAAAAAAACTAAGTTCCAAAAAAACACTACAAGGTAAAAATTAAGTTTTGTTTCGGAAGCTGGTGTCTTTGGTTTTGTATTTTCATTTCTTTGCCACCGACGTCCAAAATTATTGTTATTTTTCAGTGTTTTTTTTTTTGGTAGTCTTAAGGAGAACTTTTTTAAACGTTAGTTAAATGTAACAGACTATACTAAAAATCCTCTCTCAGAGAAAAAAAATATCCAAGACAGTACTACTGAATACGAAGCAATCTAAATCACAAATCGCCTATACACCTTTTCAAAACATACCTCAATAATACTACAATATTTTGTCCCAATTATTTCCGTAGAAATTGTGAGAGAAAACAAAAGAAACCTCTTCTGTAAGAGGTCCCCAGATGGGGCCCGAGGGCAAACTATTAACCCTTCTGTAAAGGGATGTGGGAAGGTGTATGCGAAAGTTTGCGGATATTTTGGGTTCGGATATTGTTTGTATCAGAATTTTGTTTTGAATTTATTATGAGTACGACTATATTGATGCCTTTGTGAGTCTAGTTTTGTGTAAATAAAACAACTTTTTTGAATACGTTATTTCAGTGGCGTGCACAGAGTTTTTATACAGGGTAGGCAGATTTTTTTTAAAGGTTAAAAAAGCAGAAAAACCGATTGCTGTACCTACACAGCATGATAAGATAAGATATGATAATCATTTATTTGCTCAAACATGAGTACAAAACATATTACAACAACAAATTGTCAGCATGCAAGAGTTGCAAGCTGCGTTGCAATGAATAATATTGTTTTGTATTGAATTTACGATTGACTTAACCTTTAGTTTGTATTAATTGCAAATCCGGTGTAGGTACCATTACCTTTCACGATCACTTTTTTTTTTTCATCGAACGATAGTTATGAAAACGCATCATTTTGTCTTTTCTCTATACACGCACCACCTGAACAACTTTCACAGTGAATATTATCTATTTTTCGCACTATTACCAACGTTAAAATCTGAAAAACATGCTATCCTAGCTCACAACTAAAACAAATAAATCAATACAAACAAAGGCGTCAGAATATAAAATAATACGACAAATAAGTAACGGTTGTTTATGTAGCGACAATTCAATGAAACAAAGCTACTTTTAAAAATAGTCGCATATTAACTTTTTTCGGAAAACTTCGGTAACTTTCATAATTCGTCGTGTCAAAAGCCACTGCCTACCCTGTACGATTGTGTGCGTTATTTGTTACACTGTGTGCCACGTACTTATGTATAGAAACGCACACACAATAAATCTGCATGACCACGACAGCACACATACAGGATAAGTTTCTAACCAGTGCGCAAACTATAACCATGAATTCAGCGTATCTTTCCGGACCCCCAGCGCAGAAATTTTTCTTCATTTATACAAAAAAAATCAGCTGTTCCATACATTTTGACCGCGTAGGTTTTGCTTGTTCTATGAAACAGCTGATTTTTTTCGTATAACCGACGAATAATTTCTGCGCTGCGGGTTGTAGAATGATATGCTGAATTCATGGTTACAGTTTGCGCACTGGTTAAAAACTTATCCTGTATAAACATCAAGACGCGAATAGTTTGTGTCTCTGCTAAGGCACTCAGCGGCGCTAGTGCATCGCAATGCGAAGTTGCGTCAAATTGTACGAACGAACAGGTATTGCATCGATGATACTAATGATACGACCGATGCTCGACAGGTGGAGCTGATTTATGAATAAAGATTTTTTATTTATTCATAAAATAATATTAGTTTTAAATATTTATCTGATTTAGGTAGGGTAGACAGCGTCTTTCTGTGTTTATGGACGCCACGCCATTGTGTTATTTGGGTTTCAATTTTACCAATTTTATTTAATAAAAGTCTTTGTTCAGCTTTAGACAGCCTCTTTAGTAAAGTGGTGGCCATTGCTACTGCTGAGCATGACGTCCTGGGTTCTATTCCCAGGTCGGGCAAAGTATTGGGTTTTCGATCTGGAATTTCTCAGTAGCATTCTGGAGTTTGGATTTGTGCCCATTTTATGGGGTTAGGGTCATCCCTTAATATTCTAAGACATATATCCGCACATCCCACGGATACACTAAAACATACGCGCAACACGCCCATCACTAGTCATAAAACAGGATTAACCATGGTTTACGATGGCGTGGAGTTAGGATTGCTTTGCACTCCCATGGGGGTCCCACATAGTGGGTAGTCGGACATAAAGTCACGTTCTGCGGGTAATAGTGCCACGCATGCTGTACTTAGAGGGGTAAGCAGGAATGTGTGCTAATGACCTTAAAAGGAACAAAACTACAAGTATTTAAAGTGAGACGTTTTGCGTTCGTTTTCGTCTTTCATCACCGCTGCTCTCAAAACGGTGAAGGGAAACATCGTGAGGAAACCGGTATATCCTAGACCCAAAAATGTGTAGACATGTGACCTCTACCAACCCGCACAAGGCCCGCGTGGTGGATTACGGCCCACTCCCTCTCACAGAGAGGAGGCCTGTGTCCCAGCAGTGGGGCCATTATAGCCTGATTATGATGCCCAACTTTCTTGCTTCTAAGTACCCGAAATGACTGTCAAAAACTTTTTTCAAAAAAATAAACAACCGACTTCCAAAAAAACACTACAAGGTGAAAAATAACTTTAATTTCGGAACGGTGACTTTAGATATATATTTTATTGTTTTGTCACCGCCTTCCGAAATTAAAGTTATTTTTCACTTTTTAGTGGTTCACATGTGCTTACCCCTTCACAGCGTAACGGCGTAATGTTATGTTATTAACTGGTGTAAACAATATACAGACATGAGATTTCAGCAATCCCAGTCCATTTGCTATCATTTATTGAGGAGTTCCGTTGCCTATCTCCGAAGTTCTTCATCAGATCTTCACCAAATTGAAATAAAACCACTCCGAGAAAGTATTCTTCCAAAAACTACACAAATTGCTTCAAGTGTGCCTATAAAATTTGAAGAGTTCTCTCTAATTCTCCAGGATCTCATCATCAGATCCTGACTTGATGATCATGGGACCGCCTGGGAAGTATAACCTTTCAAACAAAAAAAAAATATCCAAATCGGTCCAGCCATCTTCGAGTAATCGGGGAACATACATAAAAAAAGGTTCCGACGAATTGAGAACCTCCTCCTTTTGGAAGTCGGTTAAAAATCATTTATATGAAAAATTTCTTGTAAGAGGAGGTTCCGTGTGGTGCCGGACGTAAAAGGGTAGCACCATCCCATTTCTTCCCGTGGGTGTCGTAGAAGGCGATTAAGGGACTTACTAGAGAATGGGCAGCAGCGTTCTCTATGCATTTGACCATCATACTGCGATCGCCAACCCGCCTGCCAAGCATGGCGATTATGGCAAATCCCTCCTTTTGGGGATGGCTTATGTCCAGCAGTGGACGTCTTTTGGCTGAGAAGAAGAGGAGGATCCTTTACTCTGGTAGAGGCCCTTTGCCTCGGTACAAGTGTATATATAACCCACTTTAAGACCCTATATTTCCAATAAAAACGCCCATACCAAACCTCAAATAACAAATAAACAGACGAAATAACACCCAGAAGGTTCTGGAAAACCCTTTTAAGGTTTTTACTGCGAAATCCAATATCTATTACATTTTTAGAACAAGTGGAGGAGGATGTACGCCCACAGGCAGTGCGACGAAGTTGGAACGAAAATAAATATAGCACTGGCTCCATGTTGGTCACAATGTTGGCCCCAACTCTACAGGTTTGATGTGGAACGAGAAATTATCATTGGCCAATGTTGGGGGTGCTGGGGCTAATTTCTCGATCCACTTAAATATCGTATACACCATGACATGAATACTAGAAAAATAAGGTTTATTTCAGAAACTTCAATTTATTTAATGTTTTAGTGTATCAATCAATTTACCTAACTTATTCCTAACTATGTCGAGACTGGCTTCTGGTCTAGCCGGATACAGCTGAATACCAGTATTTTATACGGAGTGCCTATAGTAGCCCATCTGACCTCCATAACCCACTTACGAGGTAACACGTCTTGGTAAGACTGGTTGTCCGACTACATTATTACCATTTATACAACGTGTAACGGAAAGGGTATATACATACCAAGGGCACGACTTCTTTGGATGATACCAACAATATTGGAAGGGTTTTTAAATCCTATCTCTACATGTTCGGCAGTTATGAAATTTTTTAATAGGTACATTGATCAATAGGAACTGAACTTTTCAAATTGAAAAAAACACATCACTCGGAAGAAATTTATCCTAATATTGGCATGTAACGTGGAAAGTTATTGACCTACGTACCTAGTGCGGCGACACGTTTGTTATGATTTGAATATAAGAAACATATGAAATCGAAAATTTGGTATCAATTCTTAGAGTATTTTATTTTGAGCTGAAACTATGAATAGTGATTCTATACCAGCTGTTATCTAGTTACGGCTTGAGGATAGCAATAAGGTTTCTGTTACACCCTGTATACTATGTTTGTCTTAGACTTGCCCTAATGGATTATTGTGTATAACGTGTGTCCTATTTTTTATATGTACATAACTTTGAAGGGACACTGGCTTCTAAGATATAGGTACATAAACCTAGTTTAGAATTCAAGGTTTTTCACTCTGGAACACTAACTTAAGCCATTTTTAGATAATAATGTAAAAGCATTGATGGAGAAATAAAGATGTATTTATTTATACTTTATTATTATTTCAATAACTTTGAATGTGCGTTTCATTTTTTCTGGTCTGGTTTGGTTCTTAAAGCGGGTTACCCAAATGTCAAAAGTTTGGTATTGACATTGGTGACTGACAATAGGGTATTTTGCTATATATGATAAAAAATCTAAAAATATATTACTGAGATAGCTTAGGCAGAAATCAGTCGGATAATGTTGGTTTTAGTTCATGAAATAACAAAATAAATGTTAAAATTCAATTCAAACATTTCAGTTTTTTTTATCTGTTTTTAAACACTATGAAATAGTAGCCGCCATGGTATTACGTCATACCGCTGTTTAAACTAATCAACTGAACAAGTTTGTACTTTTATTACTTTCGTAAGCAAAGTAATTTTTATTGAAATAATATCTTACATTCAGGAACAGCAAACCAAAATGTAGAATAATAACTCATTTTCTAAATTATAAACAATTATCATACAAATTATCAACGCATTTGTTTATACAGAATACTGACGTCATACCCACAGAGCAATATGGCGTCCACTGTGCGGACGCAGTGGACGCCATATTGCTATGTGAATTTAAAGAAAACGCCGGAGCGTTTTCGTCATATTACGCGCGAAATATAAAAATTTAAAATATAAATGCATTTTTACGGCACTAATCGATTCAATAAAAATGTTTCAAAATCAAAATCAAAAGTCATTAATTCAAATTAGGCTGAGAATCAGCACTTTTCGAACGTCAAAATTCGTAAGACAGTCCCCCAAAACGCCCACCCTTCACCACTTCTAGTGCTTTAGCTGGGAAGAAGAAGTGGCGCAACAAACTACCCAGCAGCACAGCTGTCTGTTTAGTCTTGATTCTATACATATATAGGCAAAGTAATAAACGTTACGAGACTCAGAACATTAATTAATTAGTCAAAATGTCAGCTAGCCATGTCAATATACCGACAAAAAACTGTCGAAGCCACATAAAGCATAAAACAACTCATCATAATAAATATTGTTATGAGTAGATCATGTCAATAACCAATGACATAATAGATGATAATAAAAAAATTACAAAAAAATACTTAGACAGGCAATAAAAAAAAAATATTTGTACCCATATAACCTGTCACTAGATACGCTAATTCTGGAGAAAGAACATTAACATTGTCTTGAGTTAATCACAGCGACCAACTATTCTTGTCATTTAAATAGTCGTTGATAGAATAGTAAGCCTTTAAACAAAGTATGGATTTTACTTGAGCTTAAAACGCATTAAAAAGCAATTCTAGCAAAGTGGAGGGAAGCTTGTTATAAAAAGTTATGCCAAGGCTAACAAATGAGTTATGAACCTTATGAAGCCGGTGAAAGGAAACACGTAGTTTGTCCTTATTTCTTGTTTAACGGTGTGAATATCACTGTTTTTAGTAAACAAGTGTAAATTTTGCCTAATTTAAAAGATGTTGGCAAATATGAATTGTGATGCCACCGTGAGAATACCAACATCTTTAAAGAAGTCCCTCAAAGAAACTCTGGCACCTAGCTGGTAAATTGTTTATTCGTTTTTTTTTAAAGTGGTTTATTAGCATTTTAGAATCTAATTAAGACACTTTAAAAAAATGGATGTAATGCTTTTATGTACCTACACTGAAATCTGTGAGGCTATTTCCTTAAAAGACCATCTCCGAAGCTAATCAGCTTGATGGTTCTCACATGATCTCATGACCAGGACAAAAAGACTTTAAAAGAGACTGACTTCCGAGTTTGCTTCGGTGTTTCTTCTCAGAGTAGCCGATTAGAAAATACCGACCTCGTCTCGGTTTTAAGTTCTACGTATTTATTTTAAGAGCAGTGGTGGCCCAAGTGTTAACAGCCGCGAATTACGAATTGTAAGTCGTCGAGTTCGAAAACAGACAGGCGCGGCGCTTTACTTTGTGCAAATTATTTGAACGCCATTGTTCTCAAAACGGTGAAGGAAAACATCGTGAGGAAACAGGCATGTCCTAGAACCTAAAATTCGAAGACATGTGACATCTACCAACCCGCCCAATTCCTAGGAGGTCTATCTCCCAGCACAGCAGTGTGAACATTGTAGGCTGTTTCATGCTATTTATTTTTGACGTGTAATCCTACTAATAATATTATAAATGTGAAAATTTGTGAGTATGGATGGATGGATGGATGGATGAATGAATGGATGGATGGATGGATGGATGGATGGATGGATGGATGGATGGATGAATGGATGGATGAATGGATGAATGGATGGATGAATGGATGGATGAATGGATGGATGAATGGATGAATGGATGAATGGATGGATGGATGGATGGATGAATGGATGGATGGATGGATGGATGGATGGATGGATGGATGGATGGATGGATGGATGAATGGATGGATGGATGGATGGATGGATGGATGGATGAATGGATGGATGAATGGATGGATGGATGGATGGATGGATGGATGGATGGATGGATGGATGGATGGATGGATGGATGGATGGATGGCTGAATGGATGAATAGAATAATAATAAAATAAATAGATGAAGCGCTTGGGCATCCGGACCTATGGCATTAAATTCCTATCCGACAGCCTATCTGTGCTCAAAGCTTTGGAGAACAAGCAAACCAACAACAAACTAATTTTTGAGTGCCATCTAGCCCTGGAGAGTTTATCGACGTCCAATCGTATTACCCTCCAGTGGATCAAAGGGCATAGTGGATCCTTAGGCAATGATGCCGCAGATGAACTTGCGAAGAGAGGCTCTGATATGAAAGTGCTAGGCCCGTACCCGCTTCTCCCCCTGCCTTTCTCACAATTTCGTGCGTGGATTCGCCAAAGGTCGACCGAACTCCATAACAACAGATGGTCACGGGCAACAGACTGTAGACAGTCAAAATTGGCTTTACCAATTGTACACCCGCGATTAACCAAAAAACTTCTCAGCCTGAGTAGAAATAACCTTAGAATAATAATAGGAACAATTACGGGCCATAACCCCCTTAACAAACATCTTTTTAACATAGGCGCCACGGATAGCCCACTTTGCAGGGGCTGCCTTGACGCCGAGGAATCAGCCGCCCACGTCATCCTGGAATGCGAGGCCGTGGCTTCTCAACGTGAAGAAATCCTCGGAACAGTGAGGTCGCTCCGCGAAGCCTGCGAATCTCCCAGGAAGCTTCTGTGCTTCTGGGCAGAGCTAGGCTGGCTCTGTTAGCCAGAATCCCCACGCACAACGGACCGAATGGGAGTCTAAGTGCGGAAAAGGGAGTCCCATCATCATCATCATCATATGGATGAATAGATGGATGTTGGTTACTCTTTCACGCAAGACCGGCTGAACGGATTTGAATGAAATTTAGTACACAGGTAGTTTGTAACCTGGAATAACACATAGGATACTTTTATTCCGGTACTACGTTCCCGTGGGATAGTGTTCGACCTCCACGCGGGCGATGCCGCTGTCGGAAGCTAGTAAAAAATTAAAAAAAACCATTTTACAGAAATAAAATATCATTTATCACAAACTCGATCTACAAGTTGGACGATCGGTGTTGGCCGCAACGTTGGGACCAAGTTGGGGAACAGGGGTAAGATAGGACGCGCACTGTTAAGTTAAAAGTTTTTACAATTGAAAGTTATTGAAATAGTTAAGTGAAGGAGCACTAGGGGTTTTGTGAGGATTTGTGGGGGCTTAAGTTAAAAAAAAAAGTTTTTATTTGATTCAGTTTACAAAAACTGTTTAGTGTTTGGAGTTTCCTTTTAAGCAAACTATGCCTGTATTAGGAGACTCCGCTCTTCCATTGTACAGCATATTTTTTACTTTATCCAGTAACAAAACTATAGGTACTTAAAATCCTACTATACAGGATAATTTTTATCCAGTGCGCAAACTGTAACCATGAAAAAACCCAAAAAAAAAAAATCAACTGTTTCATAGAAAAGTGAAATACCTACGCGGTAAAAATGTATGGAACAGCTGATTTTTTTTTTGTATACTTAGCCGGCGAAATATTTCTGCGCTGGAGGTCTAGAATGATATGCTGAATTCATGGTTACAGTTTGCTGCGCACTGGATAAAACTTATCCTTTATACACAAGTTGTTTATTTTTTGACATTTAGATGTTTGGGTGTTTGTTACTCAATCAGGCATAAAACGGCTGAACGGATTTGGATGAAATTTGACACGCATATAGTTTACAACCCATGCACTCTCGCTCCGTACCATGGCCTGGACCAGGGCCGGACGCGAGAGATCGCCGTCTCGAGGACACGGCGGCGGTGCTCCGCTCAAGCCGGGCAGAAAAATTGAAGTAGCTCCGATGCTGTATAAGCATATCTAGCATATTTTATTGGAATGTAAAAATATTAAGACGCAACGATTTTAAGTAGCTCATAAATTCATACGAGCTTTTTCACATTCTCCCTACGTCTTTAGAAATCGTAAAAAATTACGATTTCTTCCAATACAATCATGAAAAACATGAAACGTTGCCTTGGAAACGGGTATATCTTAACGTGCAGAAATTGGAAGGTAATATGAAACATTGAGCTTTATCCATGGTTTCGTCAAATAGCTCTGTAGCCGGCATCTATATTGCCTCCTATGTCATCTACGCATCACATTGACGTCACGCAAAATCCTGCATTGCGCAAGCAGAGATTACCGTGCAACTGGTATATACACCGTGACATTTTAGTTGTCTTACAAAGGTGGTCCACTAAATGTATCCGACATAAAATAGCTACTTACAGGCGCGATTAAAAAATTGTTACCATTAATTAAGATAACAGGTACTAAGAAAAATAAAATGTTTACGTACCAAACGGTAGAAGATTTCTACCTATCTACCATAATACCATATTCATTCCGTCTCCATAATAGGGTGTTCAAAACTACATCATGGGTCTTAGTGAATGATATTTCTTTTTTAGAGTTCTGTAGCCAAATGGCAAAAAACGGAACCCTTATGGATTCGTCATGTCTGTCTGTCTGTCTGTCTGTCCGTCCGTATGTCAAAGCCACTTTTTTTCGAAACTATATAAACTATGCGGTTAAAACTTGGTAAGTAGATGTATTCTGTGAACCGCATTAAGATTTTCACACAAAAATAGAAAAAAAAAACAATAAATTTTGGAGGTACCCCATACTTAGAACGGAAACTAAAAAATGTTTTTTCATCAAACCCATACGTGTGGGATATCTATGGATAGGTCTTCAAAAATTATATTGAGGTTTCTAATTCCATTTTTTTCTAAACTGAATAGTTTGCGCGAGAGTCACTTCCAAAGTGGTAAAATGTCCCCCCCATGTGTGTTTTACATTCTCTTATTTTAGCTTTTAACTTCTAAAATAAGAGAATGTAAAACTGAAAAAAATATATGATGTACATTACCATGTAAACTTCCACCGAAAATTGGTTAGAACGAGATCTAGTAAGTAGTTTTTTTGAATACGTCATAAATCGTAAACCGTAATTTATATTTGCATTCAATCAACTCAAATAAAAAAAATAAAAAAAATTCATAAACATAAATCTTATGCATAAACCGTGAACCATTATTTTCTAGTAATGAATCTGTAATAAGTGCCTAAGTAAAATTATTAAAACATCGACCAAAGTTACAACGAACTACAAGAACTTTGGGCACGCCACGATTGCGGCGGTAAGTCCCCTCTTTGAAGAGTGGCTTGAGAGGCGGCATGACGTCCTCACCTTCCGCCTGACACAGGTCCTCACCGGACACGGTTGTTTCGGGAGGTTCCTGTTTCGAATAAGGCGGGAGGAAACGCCCGGGTGTTTCCATTGCGAAGATCGCCCTGAGGATACGGTAGAGCATACAGTGGAGATCTGTCCGGCTTGGGCGGAACACCGCCGTGTCCTCGTGGAAGCGATCGGCGGCGGCGATCTCTCGCGTAGGTCTGGTCTAGGCCATGGTACGGAGCGAGAGTGCATGGTTAGCCGTCACCTCCTTCAGCGAAGCAGTGATGCTCGGTAAGAGGGAGGCGGCGCACGTGAGGGAGAGGCAGCAGGTACATGCGCCCTCACGGCCGCAGCCTTCGCAGGAGACGCCCTGGGCGTCGGGAATCCCAGGCTAATTCCCGTCCACCGTAGGCGCGAGCATGCGGACGGCGAGTAATGGGTAGCTCGCTGTTCGGTAAGGACCAAGCCCGGGTGGACGGCGCGTTGTATTTCACGCGCGCCTCAAAGAGATGTCAGCACCAACTGATGGGGCCCGCAAGGGCCGATGCCTGCCAGGGGTGCGGGTTGGTCGAAAGAGATACCGCGGCCCCTGGCACACAGGCAACTGAGGGAACACGGGTGGGTTTTAGTCAGTAAAAGTCTGACACGCCCTCCTGCTCCACCCAGAGCGGGAGAAGTCATTTGATGATTTCCCAGCCAACAAAAAAAAATTACAAGAACTTTATATTATGTTACTTGCTGCTACGGAACCCTTCATGGGCGAGTCCGACTCGCACTTGGCCGCTTTTTTTATTATTAATATGTCCAAAAACATCTTTATTTTTATAAATGATTACCACTTCATGTATCCAATGAAGACATTGGATACATGAAGTGGGCTGCCTTTGTAAGACGACTAAAATGTCACTGTGTATACAACTTCCCGACACCAATCGTCGTATTTACCCGCCAGACATGACACCCGTCTGGTCGGAAGATTCTCCCTTTTTTATAAAGGATGAGTGAACTTGACACACTGATCCTCGTTCCTTTACATAGTTCGTTTGCCGTAATGTTGGCTCCACTATTTACCTTTAACAACGGACATGGTAAGTAGCACATTCGTTTTCGTCCTACAACAGCACAGCCAATATTACGGAAACGAAAACTATTTGACGCAGACAACCATTGAGATAAAGACAGAGAAAACGCTAGACGAAGCTGAAAATTTCTCTAAAACTGGAACCACCACTCTAATTTCGTAATACAATATCAGTCAGTATCTGAAAGTCTGACAACCGGTCTTAACAAGGGGTATCCTATTTTCCAGTAACTGGATATTGTGGGGGTAAGATAGGCCGTCGCTCCATGTAAAATACTGGTAATCAGCTGCATCCGGTTAGACTGGAAGCCGACCCCAGCATCGTTGGGTAAATAAAGACTAGGCAGATGATGATTAACAATAAGTGGCATATAAACAAAGAAACCAACAGTGGTGGACCTAGTTTCTATTTATCTACAACAATAAACTCTTGCCCAAGTTTCCCCATATTTTAAGCCAAGTTCACTCGCCTTCCTTTGAACAAGTAACTGAGGTAG
The DNA here is from genome assembly GCA_949091785.1 of Polymixis lichenea. Lineage (NCBI taxonomy): Eukaryota > Metazoa > Arthropoda > Insecta > Lepidoptera > Noctuidae > Polymixis > Polymixis lichenea. The sequence goes on along the minus strand of OX420958.1, from coordinate 8,496,367 downwards.
AAAACGCGAGTTAAAAGGGAAGAGCTGTGTTTAAACCTAATAGAAACAAATGACGGTGGTTCGTACGCTCGAACGAACACCGATCTTCATTACAGGCGGAGGGTGCGCGTCACACCGGAGTGTAACGACGGACAAAGTAGACAAACAACCAAGGTCAAAAACATATGATGGCGAAATTTCACAGACGTTCTTACTGAGATAATCCTATTAAACCTACTAACAGTGGCGAAAGCTCCATATAACACGATTCCTACCGGCTTCCCTTCGGGGATTCGCATCGGCAACTTTATCGCTATTAAAAAATGGCACGTCAATAGTGGCTACTACTGTCAAAAAATATAATTACACCACGCGTATTTAATTCACCATAACATTCAAACAACGAAAACAGTAATTGTTAGCTTTGTATTAAAAAAAAAAACTTTTTCCAATAAAAATATCAACCGACTTCCGAAAAAACACTACAAAGTGAAAAATAACTTTAATTTCGGAAGTCGGTGGCTTTGGATATGTATTTAAATTTTTTGTCACTGCCTTCCGAAATTAAAGTTATTTTTCACTTTGTAGTGTTTTTTCGGAAGTCGGTTGTTATTTTTTTTGGAAAAGTTTTTTTTTTACTTTTCAGTTATCGTACCTGGGGTAGGTACGATAACTATATATATAACTAACTAAGATATATATAACTAACTAATTCGAAATTTCGTCATGTCAAAACAATGCATATTTATGCAATAGCAGCAATCGCGGTTGATTTATTGTTATTTTTCGAAGAGTTCCGTTGTCTGTCTCCGAAACGCATGATCAGATCTATAAGAAATTGAAATTGGACCAAACAGGAAGAATCATCAAAATCGGTTCACCCAGTCGAAAGTTCTGAGATAACAAACATAAAAAAAACATACAGTCGCTTTGAGAACTCCTTCCTTTTTTTGAAGTCGGTTAAAAAGAAAATGTTCTAAATAATTAACCCGGCGCCAAAACGATAGTTTGTATTCTTTATTGATAAGTCAGTAAGTTATGCCGACTTCGCTTCGGCTTCTCTCTTTGAAAAATTCACACCTCGCCGCTGCGCTGCCTACTAATATTATAAATGTGAAAGTTTCTGTGTTTGGATGTTTGTTACTCGATCACACAAAAATGGTAAAACGAATTTGTATCATTTTCGAGCTCGACGCGGGCGAAGTTGCTGTGACACAAACCACCTCTCTGTGAGAGTGGGCGTAATTCACCACGTGGGACCGTGAAATTTTAGGGCCCCAATTCTGTATCTTCATAATGATTCCCCGCGGAATCTTACTACCTCCAAACTACGTCAACATCGTTTTTTTAGAAACCAATGTAACGGTAAGGAAATGACATATTCTGTATATTCCAAGACAATTTGTCGATATTATTAATACGATATTAGCAGAATTCGTGTGTGATTGACGTGGTTACGAGTAAGCAATCGTTAACTGGCAATAGTGAATTCAGGCCCTGATGGGAAAACTCAACATTACTCGGCTCGATCTGTGAATTAGACCCAGGACCTCAAGCGCGGCCACTAGACCAGTGAGGGAGTCAATTGGTTGGGTATGATGATTCGCAACTAACGCTAATAGCTCGCAAAGAGGGAGGCGGCGCACGTGAGGGAGATGCAGTACATGCGGCCTCACAGCCGTGGCCTTCGCAGGAGACGCCCTGGGCGTCGGGAATCCCAGGCTGATTCCCGGCCACCGTAGGCACGGGCTTGCGGACGGCGAGTAATGGGCAGCGTAAGGACCAAGCCCGGGTCGACGGCGCGTTGTGTTCCACGCGCGCCTCAAAGAGATGTCAGCAGCAACTGATGGGGCCCGCAAGGGCCGATGCCTGCCAGGGGTGCGGGTTGTTCGAAAGAGATACCGCGGCCCCTGGCACACAGGCAACTGAGGGAATACGGGTTTTAGTCAGTAAAAGTTTGACACGCCCTCCCGCTCCACCCAGAGCGGGTGAAGTTATTTGATGATTTCCCACCCAAAAAAAAAAAAACGCTAATAGCTCGCGTTCTTTGATTTGACACGGAACGACTGCCATTTCGCTACCTTTTGCCCCGACTTTTAATTTGCTGTTCTCTACAACATTCTTAAAAAAAGTTAATTTATACGAATTTCGATCTTCGCCGGGTGGCTGGTAGCAGCTGGATGAGAGTTGCCGAGAATCGTGCTGAATGGCGTGCAATTGGAGTAGTAGCTTAAAAAGTAAGCTCAAAAACTTTTTGCAGAGAACAACATAATTAACTTAGCCCTGAAATTCGCTACGGTGTAACAGACATCCAGTTGTAGTACATACCTACCCCCACTCCAGCCAACCCTCAGCATTTTACGACCTCGATAGAAATTTATTACAGCGATAATAGTATTTTTGCCCTTAAAATAAGGTCTTTTTTGTCCCAAACAACTTTTGTAATACAAAATTATGAGAAGCGATGTGAAGAGGTCGACACACAAATATTATTCGGCTTATTAGTCGATTCGCACGAATTTACTCGCCCAAAATGTAAAATTCGACATAAAAAAAAATTGGTAGGCAACTCGACAATTCCAGGAATGTTTACGTCTTAGGTAATTAGAATGTTTTGAATTTTATTTAATAATCATCATGTGCCTAGGCTTTTTCAAACTGTTGGGGTTGGCTTCCAGCCTAACCGGATGCAGCTGAATACCAGTATTTTACATGGAGCGACTGCCTATCTGACCTTTACGACCCAGTTACTGGGTAACACCTTGGTAAGACTGGTTGTCAGACTTTCGGGCGTTTGACGACTGTCAAAGATCCACAAATGACAGCCGGGACCAAAGGCATAGCGTGCTTTCCGAGGCACGGAGGGGTCTAATTTTACGCAATACAGTTAAGAAAAAAATTCTATTGCTCTTAGTAGATAATAGGAGAAAATCGAACTAATGTTATTACTTTATTGCATAAAATTATTGCAAAACGTGCCATGTGCCTAATGCACATTTATGTAATAGTCGATTCGCTCATAAATAAACTTACTTCGTGCAAATTGCAAACAGATAATAATATATTATTTAAAACTGTCGATTCGCACGTTTTGGGCGAATAAAGTCGTGTGGATCGAATAATAAGTCTATTATTCCCGTGGGTGTGGGAGGAGGTGATTATAGAATAATAGGAAGTATTTACTGTTTTATTTTTGGTATCAGAGGTTTATGAACCAGGGATCTTAAACACGATGTTAACAAATAACATCACGCCTACATTGATTGAAAGAATAGGCAGAGGAGTAATATTAACAGGGGCGAGCCTATTGTGATCAACCGCACCCGGGCTAGGAGAAATTTGCAATGCAAAAACCCAGCAAAACTGATGGACGTTGCTTAGATTTCCCATGATGTGTATTTTTAATTAACTAGCTTTTGCCGGCGTCGTCACCCGAGTGGAAGTCGAATTATACCACGGGAACGTACCACCGGGATAAAAAGTATACTATGAGTTAATCCAGGTTATAGACTATCTATGTGTCAAATTTCATTCAAATCCGTTCAGCCGTTTTTGTGTCAGTAACAAACATACAACCTTACACATTTATAATATTTTTCTATTCTCTAAGGAAACAGCGTTACGGGCAACGCAGCGTGCTAACGCAGCGGCGAAATAACAGTGTGGTCGTCACAAAGCTACGAGTAGCTACACTACCGCTCAAAGCTGCGACGGCCGTGATTTAGAAGTACTAGACTCAAAAAAATTTAACCCATAAAACTCTCAGTCGAGACTGATCAATTATGATTTAAAAAAAAAGCATGCGCAAGTTTACCTAGCCCGTAATGCTCAAGTTTTAAGAGCAAGGTTTCGTGATTAACACAATCAAATGCCTTGGAGAGGTCACAAAAGATTCCAATGGCATCCTGGGTCTCCTCCCAAGCAGTAAATATGTGTTTTAATAAGGTCACACCGGCGTCAGTCGTACAACGTCCTTTGGTAAAACCATTTTGCTGATCGTGTAAGATTTTGTTGGTGTTAAAATCATTAAGCATTTGATATAGCATTATCTTTTCGAACACCTTGCTGAATACCGGCAGCACGGATACTCTTCTATAATTGTTGGCGCCATTGCTATCCCCAGATTTTAATAGAGGTTGTAACCTTACTATATTTCATTAAATCCGGGAAGACTCCTTGATCTACACACAAATTAAATATCAAAGCTAAGTATGGTGCTATGGTCTCGATTATGGATGTACAAAATTTTATAGACATTCCCCATAGATCTTCGGTCAGTTTGATTTTGATTTGCCGAAAACATTTTAAAACTATCATAGGGTTTATGTGCTTATATTGAAATTCAACAGGGCAGCCTGGAACGTTCGCTCTTAATAAATCAATTGAGACATCGGGGGACGAATTTAAAGCTTCCGTCGTTTTAAATGGTATATTAGTAAAGAAGTTTACAAATTCTTGAGCTACTTCGATGTTAGAGCTTATGGCACCACGCGAAGTCTCCAATGTATAATCCGTATTTCTTATTTTTTTCCTACTAGTTCGTTATTTATAAATACCACCACGTCACCACACAGTTACAGTATGCGCGTCAATTTTCAAGCCACCCTGTATTTTTGTACCGTAAATAAATTCTTACCATTTTTTTCTGAGCCGGTTCAACCGTGTCTCCCATTTCCCGTACATGTTTACTGCCACAACCCAAAAAAGGCAAGCGCACTGTCGTTCCACGTCAGAAATATATGCAATATTCAAATAAATGCATACTACACAGTACACGGTACGGCATCGTATGCATTTATTTGCATATGGCTAGCTGTGTTGGCTTATGTAAGAATATTCTAGTATTGTTGGGTGGAGAGACGGATAATAGCTTCTAGTATTGTTTAGCTCTGAAAGTGGTTGTTTGAACACCTTTTGTGGCTGAAAACTAAATATGCAGGGAAAAAATTAGTTACCTACTCGTCCAATCAATCTGCTAAGCCTTTGTCTAAATATAGTTGAAGTCGACTTCCAGGCTAACCGGAGGCAGCTGGATACCAGTATTTTTAACCGACTTCAAAAAAGGAGGAGGTTCTCAATTCAACTGTATTTTTTTATATGTTTGTTGCCTCATAACTTTCGACTAGCAGAATCGATTTTGATGATTCTTTTTTATTTGAAAGCTGGTGCTTCCCGTGTGGTCCCATTTCAATGTCATATAGATCTCATGATGCGTTTCGGAGACAGACAACGGAACTCTTCAAAAATGAACAGTAAATAAACCGCCATTGCTGCTATCGCATAAATATGCATTGTTTTGACCCCAAGGATGATGAAATTTCGAATTAGTGGGATTCTAGTACCTACTATAACTAAAAAGTAAAAAATTAAAACATTTTCCAAAAAAAAAAACAACCGACTTCCGAAAAAATACAACAAAGTGAAAAATAACTTTAATTTTTGAAGGCGGTGACAAAAACATAATCCAAAGTCACCGACTTGCCGCGGGAAATCACGGCACGGCGGACAGAGCTCCGGCAGGATCTCATGGCGACGTGGAAGGTGCGATTGTCGCAACCCAGTGCTGGGCACGCCACGATCGCGGCGGTAAGTCCCCTCTTTGAGGAGTGGTTTGAGAGGCGGCATGGCGTCCTCACCTTCCGCCTGACACAGGTCCTCACCGGACACGGTTGTTTCGGGAGGTTCCTGTTTCGGATAGGGCGGCAGGAAACGCCCGGGTGTTTCCATTGCGAAGATCGCCCTGAGGACACGGTGGAGCATACGGTGGAGGTCTGCCCGGCTTGGGCGGAGCATCGCCGTGTCCTCGTGGACGTGATCGGCGGCGGCGATCTCTCGCGTCCGACCCTGGTCCAGGCCATGGTACGGAGCGAGAGGGCATGGCTAGCAGTCGCCTCCTTCAGCGAAGCAGTTATGCTCGCAAAGAGGGAGGCGGCGCACGTGAGGGAGATGCAATACATGCGCCCTCACAGCCGTGGCCTTCGCAGGAGACGCTCTGGGCGTCGGGAATCCCAGGCTGATTCCCGGCCACCGTAGGCGCGGGCTTGCGGACGGCGAGTAATGGGTAGCTCGCTGTCCGGTAAGGACCAAGCCCGGGTCGACGGCGCGTTGTGTTCCACGCGCGCCTCAAAGAGATGTCATCAGCAACTGATGGGGCCCGCAAGGGCCGATGCCTGCCAGAGGTGCGGGTTGTTCGAAAGAGATACCGCGGCCCCTGGCACACAGGCAAGTGAGGGAACACGGGTGGGTTTTAGTCAGTAAAAGTCTGACACGCCCTCCCGCTCCACCCAGAGCGGGAGAAGTTATTTGATGATTTCCCACCCAGAAAAAAAAAAAAAAAAAAAAAGTCACCGAGTTCCGAAATTAAAGTTATTTTTCACCTTGTAGTGTTTTTACATGGAACGACTACCTATCTGACCTCCACAACCCAGTTACTGGGTAACCCGATACTCTTTGGAAAAAGCTGCTTATCACACTTTTGGGCTTCTGACTTACCCGTAACTAGTCTCAAAGATCTAGACTAGACTAACTGCTGAACGTGCTTTTCGAGGCACGAAGGAGTCTTGATATGTAAAGATGGTCACCCATCCACGGACCAATCGTGGCAAGCGTATCTTCAACTCCAGCCCTAAGACGACCCACTGACCGTATCTTCACCTAATCAATCGACACGTGCGGCTGTTGTTACTTAGCCACAGTTCAATTATTTATTTATATACTACTAATAAAGCTGATGAGTTTGTTGTCTTCCGTTTGGACTTGAAAAAAAAATTTCTGCAAACCGATAGCAGCGAGAACTCAGAAGACGAATATGAAAACAACAACACAGAACATAGAGTAGCAACGACAACCTATTGACTCATAGAACGACAACCTGAAACAGGACATGAAATACTTCGACATGGGAATCACGTTTTGGAAGGACATGGCTGGAGACAGAAACAAGATCAAGAAAGCGGCTAGCGATATCTACAAAAAAACAGAAACTGATAGCAGCGAGAACTTAGAAGACGACTATGAAAACAACAACACAGAACATAGCGAAGCAATGGCACAGAAAACAGCTAACAGTTGAACCTACCCAAGAAGCTCGACCTGAATCAACATGCCGGTGACGTCGTGAAAAGATCCTCCTATAAATAAAAACCACCCGTCTCTCCACTAGTCCAATCAATGCTTACTCAAGGGTGCATATCCGGTAGGCTCGCAATCCTTTCTTATCCTAAGGGCACGTCTACCTGACCATTACCGCGCCCCTCGGTCTACTTCTTGATATACAATGGCCTCTGTAACACCATGAAGCATGAGGCTCCAGGGGCTAGTGCAAATGTTGGGGTTCATTCGATTAATCGAGTCTGCTCAATCCACGCTGGGAACGGTGCATTTCATTCATTCATTCATAAAATATGATAGCTGAATTCTTTAGGAAGTTTATAAGCAAGTATTTATCATCATGCTAGTACCCATAGGAGACTTCGCTGCTCTCAAAAACGGTGAAGGCAATTATCGCTCGGAAACCGACATGTGCTAGAACCAAATATTCGAAGACTTATGACATCTACCAACCCGCACTGGGCCCGCGTGGTGAATTACGGCCCACTCCCTCTCACAGAGAGGAGGCCTGTGTCCCAGCAGTGGGAACATTATAGGCTGCTTATGATAAGTTTTAGTAAAAAAATACCTACTTACATTAAAAAATCAATAATATTAAAAAAAAATAAAAAACGCTTTAAAAACCAAACTAAAAAAGTAGAAAAAATTCTGTAAAAAGCGTGGGGTGCTTTTTGAGGTATTTTTATAATCAATTAATATCAAGCACGCTTTTAATAGGGTTAAATTATTTTCTACTTTTTTTTAGTTTAGTTTTAAAGTGTGTTTTAGTTTTTTTTATTATTTATTTACAATTTTTTAGTTCTAATAACTACAAAAGCGTGACATTTGTTGTTGAAATTATTGAATTGCCATCGGTCCTCCAGAAGTCTACAAAGTTTAAATGAAATCTTGAAGTCGGTCAAAATCAAGTCCAAAGGAGTTGGTTACAAACAAACAAACATGCTTACAAACATAAAGGTGAAGCTAATAAAAGCGTGTTAAAAATGACAGAAATGGATTCAGTAAACGATTCTGAACCAGCTATTTTCACAATGTGCACGTTATATAATTATATATGCTCGCAGCGATACATATTATTAGCATACATATTTTCTACCAACATTGAAGTCACGCCTAATAAAACGGGAAAGCGAAAGAAACCGTATGTATTGTCGCGTCTACCTATCCCTGACAAATAAAACGGGTAGAAAATAGACTAGACAATTAAAATTTAATAAGAGAAATACAAGATAAATTATAAAAAGGTACCTTTGCACTCTATTTATTGGTAATAATCGCAGTCCAATTCCTTGACATGCATATGCATGACTTTCACTCCGGAAACACTTCTTGGAGTTGTAGTAACAGTCACACAAGCTTGCTTAGGAATAGTTTCAGTAACTGTTCCATTCATGCCCGGGACGAAATACCGCGCACGAGCCAGCAGTATAAACGCGGGCTTCATCTTCACCCCGTAATCTTTCATGGCTATCGTCATGTCTATGGAAAGTCTTCCGAGTTCTTTGCCAGTAGCTAGGGCGGTCCATTTCTTCAGCTTTTTGCCCAGTTGTGCGAGATGAAGTCTGTTTCTCATCTGGACTATTTCATTTTTGGGCATAGACGGACAACGGATATTAAGTGCAGATGTGTAACTCCATTTTATTGCTTTATTTCATTGTAATTTCCAAAATACCCAACTGTTTTTCGCTGACATTCTCAATCCTCCTTTCTTTTTCTTTTTTAGACATAGATATTCTCGTATGCCAGTCTAGTCGGTCAAGACATATAAAACCTCCTTCATACAAACCGAGAGTGCGTTTTAAGACTCTTATAATAATAATTTAGAATTTTGTTAATTAGTTGACAACGTAGTTCCATAGAAAAACCAAATTTAGGCTATTCAAAACGATATAAAATTATTTTTAGTAAGTACAATCTTAATGCAACCTTCCTTGAATAGACTGCATAGACAATTAAAAGAATAAGTAGACATCAGTTTGACGTGTTTGACTTAAATGTCATAACAAGAATATTAATATGTAAAAATATAGAAATTCTAATGTAAAATCAAGTAATTCTATATAGACGAATCGTTTAAGACCGATTCGCAGAGTGTTAGCACAGAGAACAAAGAGAGAAATATAATAATGTAAGAAAGTCGTAAAAGGATAATAAAACAATGATGATGTGGATGAATGAAAAAGAAGCGTAAGTATAGTATCAGTAATAAACAGATATTATAGTATACATTCTACATCCATCTACGTACACGAAGCAATCAATATAGATTGATTTATGTAAATATACAGGAAAGTGGGAACTTTCCGCGGCGGGAAGAATGGGAAACACGTGTCGGATGGTCCTCGTGTAAATGGGAAGAGTTTCTGAAAATCGTATAGGATGAAAAGTACAGTTAGGTTTTATTATTGTTTGAAGATTTTTTTTTTTTGTTTTTGGCTTGGTTGAGAGCGTTTTTGTTTTGGCAATATCTTGTAGTTGTGGAGAATGCGCTAAAGACCCCGCGGTATTCATTAAAATGTGATTCGCGAACGTAATTAACATGGATTTTGAAAGACAAAAATAATTTACTAAATCAAAAAACCCGACTGCCTAAAAAGTGAACTATAATTTAAAAAGATGGAAACAAGAGACTCAATATATCTTTTATTGTACTGTGTTGTAGTTATGTTTGTGATATTCCTGTGCTAGTCTAATAAATACTTTTTCTTTCTTTATTTCTTTCTTTGTAAGGCACGGAGGGGTCTCCGTATGTAAATATGGTCACCCATCCACGGGCCAGCAACGGCAAGCGTAGCTTAACTTCTATCCTAATTGCGTCAAAATACAAAATCAAAATATTTTATTTCACATAAACCTGCATGTGCACTAATGAAACGTCATAAGCTAGGTGCACGGTTCCAATTTGTCGCTTCCTATGGAGAAGAGCCGGCAAGAAACTCCACGGTTACACTTTTAAAAATAATTGGGTTTTACAATGTTTTCAAATCACAGTGATAATAGGTATGGGTGGACAGTGCAGGCCTGTCAATAAGTACCAGGTACTTAGAGGAATGAAAATAAAGAATAGAAAATCGTCTATAAATCTACAGTCTGTAAGGCCTACAACGTTCTCTCGTTCACAATATGTAAAAGAATCTACAGAAGTAAAATCAACCAATTTAATATATATACCACAGTCGATATTAGAATAATTGATGTATAATGTCAAATAATGACGAGAATCTGTCACACATTGTAAAAAATAACAAGAATTAAAATTAACATTGTAATTTGGGAGCAGTTATTAGACTCTCACATAGTTACGCTGTTAATGAAGTACCAGGGAAGCCACATGTGCAGAAGGAATTAATGCCAATCTTCCCTGTCTTCAACGTAGTCTTTTATCTTAATATGCTTTTTTGACAAGAACACGTTTGATGTGAGTTTTAAACTTTCCATCGCTAAGTTCTGTAACCAACTTTGGCAACTTGTTATAAAAGCGGATACTGTTTATTAGAAGTGACTTGCTAGTTTCAATTTTGATATATCCAGTGTCACTCTCATAATTAAGACGAATCTAACAGCACCTCTCAAACTGAAATCGACCAAGCCGTTTAGGCTACAGAGCGTGCCAAAGAAATATACATACATACATACAGTGGCGTGCAGTCCATAAAGACAGAAACACACTGCCTACCCTACCTAAATCAGATAAATATTTAAAACTTACATTGTTTTATCAATAAACAAAAAATTTTTTTAAGTATTCTTAAATCAGCTCCACCTGTCGAGCGTCGGTCGTATCATTATTATCATCGATACAATACCCGTTCGCTCGTACAATTTGACGCAACTTCGCATTGCGATGCACTAGCGCCGCTAAGTGCCTCGGGAGAGACACGAACTATTCACGTCTCAATGTTTATTGTGTGCTCTCGTGGTCATGCAGATTTATTGTGTGTGCGTTCCTATACATACGTGGCACACAATGTAAAAATTAACGCACACAACCGTACAGGGTAGTCAGTGGCTTTTTATGCTTTTTACTCCACGACGAATTACGAAACTTACCAAAGGTTTCCGGATAAAGCTGGCAATGCGACTATTTTAAAAAGTAGCATTGTTATTGTTTGCATTACATTGTTTATTTTGATTTGATTTAATTTAATTTATTTGACTTAATTTTTAATTTTATTTGATTTAATTTAATTTATTTGACTTAATTTAGTTTATTTGATTTAATTTAATTTAATTTAATTTGATTTTCATTGATTTTATTTTATTTGACATTACTTATTTTATTTTAGTTTATTTTGATTTAATTTAATTTAATTTGACTATCGTTGATTTCATTTTATTTGTCATTACTTATTTTATTTTAGTTTATTTGGTTTATTTTAATGACATTTGATGTATTTTTTTTTCTTTGTAAAATTTGTATTAATTATGTGGCAATGGGTGTTATTTACCTGAAATAAATGAATTTATTTATTATTGTTTCATTTAATCGTCCGTACATAACAACCATTACTTTTTGTCGTATTATTTTTATATTACGATTTCCGACGCCATTGTTTGTTTTTATTTATTTGTTTTGATGGTGAGCCAGGATAGCATGTATTTAAGATTTTAACGTTGATAATAGTGTCAAAAATAGATAAAATTCACTGTGAAAGTTGTTCAAGTGGTGTGTGTATAGAGAAAATAAAAATGATGCATTTTTTAAACTAAATTTCGGTGAAAAAAAAAAACAAGTGATCGTGACACGTAATTGTACACCGGATTTGCAACTAATACAAACTAAAGATAAAGACAATCGTAAATTCAATAGAAAACAATATGATTCTTAGTTGGTTATTCTGTTTTTTTAGCTTTTTTTTTTTAATTTCTGCCCTGTCTAAAAATTCTGTGCACGCCATTACATACATACATACACTCGAAAAACAGAACCCTCCTTCTGGCGCAGTCAGGTAAAAAGTCAAAAATAAATACGTACGCCGATGGAAAATTCCTTCGGGTACACGGTCATATGTTCTGAAATTGTTAGCGATTTTAGTTTAATTATTTTCTCATAATTTATTATTACATTTGTTATTTATCGCATTGAAACCTTTTTCAATGGAACCCAAAAATGCTGTTTGGTATAGATTGGCAACTTAGTATTTTTACGTACGATTTTTTTTTGTTTTTCACAACTGAAATCCTACTATCATATCCTACTAATAACATAAATGTGTTGCATGTTTAGATGTTTAGAGATTGGGATGTTTTTTACTCAATAGTTACGCAGAAACGACAGAGCAGATTAGGATGAAATTTGTGCACATCATAGATTGTTTGAAACCTGAATTAACACATAGGACTTTTTATACCGGTAGTACGTTCTCCTGAGATAATTTTCGATAACCACGCGAGCGAAGCCTTTTGTAAAAGCTAGTATTATGATAAGTCAGTACTTTTCCTTCCTACCTCTGAGTTTGCTCCATTTCTGTTACAAAATTCCTTTAACGTGCAAATTAAGCTGTTTTTCCACAACTTTTGTTTTTCCCCACTATTCATGATACCGAAAACCTTTGATCCCCGCATATCTATTAACACATCTTCGGATGCCATACAGCGATCTAAATGATAATAGTCCTTATATAGGTCAAGCAAATATCACTAGGGCGATCTCTTCCTGACACAATTTCTTCAAAACAGAACCCTATTTCTGTTACGCATAGGCTCCGTATTACCACGAAGACGTTTTTGGAAAATATTTGTATAATAGGAAGTAAATAGCCACCTTATGCGCAAGTTTTAAGGTATAAATTTGCTTGTAAATTTTTAGCTATATTCAGATGAGTTGATAACGATATTCGCTGTATTGCTATTCATTTTACCGTTGAAAAGAATTTGTTTTTTTATTTTCTAAATAAAGTAATAGAACATTATCAGGCCAGTAATCTTGGTTGAAAAGGAAATATTTTCAGGAATTTCGGTGCTTTGTGCCAATCCTGATATTGTGGCCTTGACAAATATACCTACATATTATGGGCATTCGTAGAGGCTCGTAGCGATCGGTCTACGAATTTTAGCTACGCAGCTACGGTTGAAATTATCAAATTTGGATTGGGTGATTTTTGTTTTCAGGGCACTGCACATTAAAATACTTAAGTGTCTTATGTTTATGACGTTTTTTCACCGCAGCCGACACGAGACGTCACAGAGAAACGAGACTATTCGAACCAATCATAAAGTACTTTTTTATTTTTATGGATGGGAAATCATCAAATGTCTTCGCCCGCTCTGGGTGGAGCGAGAGGGCGTGTCAGACTTTTACTGATTAAAACCCACCCGTGTTCCTTCAGTTGCCTGTCCCAGGGCCACGATCACCCTTTCGAATCGTAAAGTCCTGGTGATGATGATCGAGTGTCCAACGCGACTGAACACGGCATGGTAGGCGAAAGGCGCGCCAGTCGACGTTCACACGAACATAATAATATCGCCGTGGGATTTTTCACGGAGGCGCTGCTGGAATAAATATACCCTACCTCTAATGCCTGTACTATTGTTTACCTCATGCGCTCTGATTCATATGTACTCACATTCACACACCCTAACATTCACACTCTCACATTCACACACTCACTCTCACTCACCTACTCACATGCCTGCGTGCGTGCTGTACCTCCTGCATGTTTAGCTTTATTATTTCTCTTTTATTTTTATTACCACTTTTCCCTGTACTTACATATATTTACATAGAACAAGTAAAAATATTCATTTAAGTTATGGAAGAGCGGAGTCTCCTAACACAGGCTTATCTGCCTAAAAGAAGGCTTCAATCACTAGTTGTAAAATTTTACTTGTTAAAATAATAAAACATTTTTTCATTTACATTTTTTCTTTTACATTTTTTCATTTTTCATTTTTTCACCCACTGGTTGGATTCTCAACGCTCTAGAATCAAGCGTTGAAAATCCAGTGTGCGATAAAATTCTGTCAGGACATTTTTACGCCCGTGTGAACGTCGATTTACGACGGCAGTGTGTGGACAAAGTCAAACGTGTTTTGTATTAATGATAATGATAAATGATTTTATTTCTGTAAGTAGGTTTGTACAAACACTTTTACACGTCAATCACATTTTTTTAAACTAGATGAGGTCAGCGTTTCCTATCTGACTACTCTGAGAAGAAAGGCCGAAACAAGCTCAGAGGTCACAGTCTCTTTTAAAGTCCAGACATAATCTTGGTCAGATCATGTGAAGACCATGTGGATCGGTGTCTGAAATGGTCTTTTGAAGAAAGAACCACACAGATTGAGTGGACCTGTCCATTCAGTGCACGCATTTGTCAGTAATCATACAGCTCAACTCAGAACTTGAGGAGCTCAACGATATTGTTTGAAGCCCGTCACAAACTCGGGCCGAGCTCAAGCGGTCGCGCCAAACTACTCGATACTTCGGCGGCCATGATTACGACGCTCGGGTAATGGACGTGCCATAGTTAACGTATGTCCCGCTACTTCGGCCCCGTCATCTCGGTATCGGTGACGTCGTCGGTGTCATATCGGCGGCGGTGGACAAAACACCCTGGAAGTTAAGTCGTCTGTCCACTCCTACGTAGGCTGAGCACAGAGAGGTGATTTACATCTTTACACAGTATAAAACAAAGTCGCTTTTCGTGTCTGTACGCTTAGATCTTTTAAACTACTAAACGGATTTTAATTCGGTTTTCATCAATAGACTGTTTGATTCAAAAGGAAGGCCCCTCCCCACTCCACTGACTTCTACTCCTACTCCTTCACTGTGCACGCGGTGCGGTTGTGGAATGCACTTCCGCCCGACATTAGGGACTGCCAAACTGTTGCAGTTTTTAAAAGAACAGTGAAAGAACACTATCTGTCCACTTCGTCATAGTTGTGTATATATTATTTTATTTATCTTATTATTATTAGTATTTTAGTGATATTTATTTTAGATATATGTATGTATGTATGTTTGTAATTATGTATGTAAGTATATTCCCATATTAGTTGTTTAATTTGTTTAGTGTATTATTGTTTTTGATCATAAATTAATGTGGTTTATTTTCTCTTTTACCCTTACACACGCTGTCTACATCTCTTTATCTTCTCTCCTATCGCAGGTATGCTGGAAGAGATTTCTTTAGAAATAAGCATCACCTCTGTACCTATTTTTCTGTTCTAATCTTCTTGTCTGTTTAAATATGTGTGTACATAAATGGTTAAATAAATAAATAAGGTTTATGTGTATAATACACTGACCTCCAGGCGGACGAAACCGAAGGTAAAAGCTAGTTACTTATAAATCCTCAAACATAATCAGCCAATGTTTCCCACTGCTGGAACATAGGCCTTTCAGTGAGAAGGAGAGAGCAGTAATCTACCACGTGGGCCCAGTGCGGATTGGTAGATGTTATACGCACACCTAGATCTAAACAGAGATAACTCAAAAAACCACTTTTTTCAGAAAAGGTCAAAAACTGTTTACCGTGTTCCTGTGCACTGGAGAAGTTATCTGTATACATATTTACTTTACATGTTCTACTAGAAAAATATTTTATTAAATCTGTTTTATTGGTCGATAGGTAGTGGTAAGCATAAGTCAAAACTCCCAATTTTTGACTTAGCTCCCTTTAGACCTAGGTGTGCGATATTTCTTCGAATTTTTGTTCCCAGGATACGCCGGTACAAAAATTTTTGCTATGTGTATATTACGCAAGCGTAAAAAAAGTAAAAAAAAACACATTTAAATCTTCTTAAAAATAGTGACTTTCCACAACTTTGGGTTTACTTTCGACCTATTTTAGGCTCTTATAAGTACTCTTTACCTTCTATAGAAAAATGTGCGGAGGCTGTGGCTGTTGTTGCGGTGGCTGCGGTGGATGCTGCTGCCCTTGCATCACGATCTACACGTGTTGTACGAAGATTTGCTAGTAGCTTGCGAGTTTGCTCAGACAAGCCATGGTGTCTCCGTCGAAGATGCGCACCGACGCCTCGGATGTTAGTCTTCGAAATATGCATTCCCGTGCCGTTTTGTGGAAATAAACTACTATAAATAAGCCGGTTTCCTCACGATGTTTCTCTTCGCCGTGTTGAGAGTAGGGGTGATGATATAATTTACATAAAGTAAAGCGCCTGCCGGGGTTTGAACCTACGACCTTACAGTCCGTAAGTCGCGGCCGTTACCACTGGGCCACCATTGCCCATATGGATCACAATAAACAATGTTTGTCATTTGTTTTTCTGCGCAACAAATTGGTACATTCCATTCACAGTTATTTTACCCCAGAATTTGCATCACTATCAAAATGAAAGTGATATTTTTTTTTGTTTACAATAAGGTCGCAATTTGGGACTATAAAGGAGACCACACACGTTACTGTATGCTTGTCAAATACGCGTGAGTATTGAACAAAGCTTGTATGAGCGGTAATAATCGGTATTAGTGTGACGAATCGTCTGTTGTGTTGTCGATTTGAATAAACCTACTTTTCGGACGAATGGAAACATTTCATTGGCTTTTGCCACCTCAGGCGGTCCTTTCTTAGAGGAAGCATAAACATTGAAGGTACTATATGATGCTATTTTTATTAACTGTTTACTAATTTATTTTCTCTATTTTTATCGTGTTTACTACACCTAGTTATACAACATTATTTTCAGTATATGCGAAACCTGAATACAGTTTGTTCAGAATAAATAAAATTAAATTATTGGAATCGATTCACGATTCCAATAATTTTACACCATGTTATATTTTTTCCCATAAAAGTTTTGCAAGTGTGGTAGAAAATGTTAATTAATTACAATACAATGGCCGTACGATTAGGTACCTACTGCCTAATTATGATCAATGAGCACAATACGACGCTGGACGCGTGGGCGGCGCGTGGGGCCGCGTGGTGACCGTGTTTATGTACATAGACAAGCAGGTCACATAACAAGCAGCTAACGATACAGCTCGGTTAGTCTAGTTTAGTTATTTTCACAGCGTTATGTCCTACGGTATTCTGCTGTGGGGCAAAGCTGCTGATATTCAAAATATATTTGTGCTTCAAAAACGTGCTGTTTGAGCAATTTACCAGCTAGGTGCCAGAGTTTCGTTGAGGGACTTTTTTTAAAGATGTTGGTATTCTCACGGTGGCATCGCAATTCATCTTTGCCAATATCTTACATATTAGACAAAATGTACACTTGTACACTAAAAACAGTTACATTCACACTGTAAACACTAGAAATAAGGACAAAATATGTGCTCCCTTTCACCGGCTTCATAAGGTTCATAATTCGTTTGTTGGGCTTTGTATAACCTTTTATAA
This sequence comes from Polymixis lichenea, assembly GCA_949091785.1. Classification (NCBI taxonomy): domain Eukaryota; kingdom Metazoa; phylum Arthropoda; class Insecta; order Lepidoptera; family Noctuidae; genus Polymixis; species Polymixis lichenea. The sequence continues at coordinate 8,478,971 of OX420958.1, read as the reverse complement.
CAAGCTTTTACAACTGTGATCAAGTATGGCAACTGAAGTCGCTGGTATTACGTTTAGTCGATTAAGCAGACGCCTTTGACAGCGCTCTCAACAATCGACATTTACGATTTTGCGAGCGCGTTTCGATTTAGTTAAATTGTGTTAGGTACTATAGCTAACAAAATAATTGATGATACAACGGAACGATTTATTATTAACGTAAGAGATAGTTTATCAGATTCTGATTCAGATTCAGAATTAAGTATTCAGAATTCAGAATATTATTAAATTTATTTATTTATTTACTAATAACACTTAAAATTGTTTTAACAGGTGGGAAACCCAATACAACAACGCACGCATATGGGCACGCCACGATTGCGGCGGTAAGTCCCCTCTTTGAAGAGTGGATTGAGAGGCGCCACGGCGTCCTCACCTTCTGCATGACGCAGGTCCTTACTGGATACGGTTGTTTCTGGAGGTTGGCGTTGTGTTCCGCGCGCGCCTCAAAGAGATGTCAGCACCAACTTGTGGGGTCCACAAGGGCCGATGCCTGCCAGGGCTGCGGGTTGTTCGAAAGAGATACCGTGGCTCCTGGCACACAGGCAACTGAAGGAACAAGTGTGGGTTAGTCAGTAAACGTCTGACACGCCCTCCTGCTCCATGCAGAGCGGGATAACTTATTTGATGATGTCCCACCCTCAAAAAGAAAAATAGCGTATTATTAATTATGATTATAAATATATTTTTTTTGTTCACCTTTATTTAACTACCTAAACCTATGGAGTATAGGGTTGCATGTGCATGCTGTGGTCTCCTATAATTGAAGGCACACGTAAATTGACCTTTTTTATTATCGTATATGTGCATTTTTAAAGGTACTTGTGGCTTAGTAAAAATAGCCGCGAATTTTACTTTTGCTTGGCTCCTAAGGTTTCTAGCGTGATGTTAAATAGCTTATAATCTTCCTCAAAAATTGGGCTGTTAAATTCAAAAACAATTTTTCGAATCCGAGTGGTAATTTCAGAGATTAGCGCGTTCAAACAAACAAACTCTTCTGCTTTATTATTAGTTTACATAGAATGCATAAGTACGTTAATTAATAGTGCCGTGCTTCCCTTTAATAGATCCATACGAGATCTATAATTACGACAAAGATTGTGGGTTTGTGCTGTGTATGTATTTATTTAAACTATATAAATGAGTAATAACATAACAAATATCAGCGATATCAACGAGTGAGCTCTTCCCTTTTATTCTTTATATGCTTGTACATTATGTATTTATTTTAATTTTAGTTTGTATATTGTTTAAAATGGTTAAATAAAGAGAGAGATACATCAAATATTCATAGTTTTCATGCAAGCTACGTTCCCAAACCTAACATGGGTACAAAAAAAATTGGCTTCAAAAACGTCCAACCGAATTTCGTCATTCAATTTACATTTTAACTAAGTTAAAAGCCGAAGTAAAAAGTACAAAAACCAAACTCACTTTAAACTGCCAACCGTTCATGAACGTTTTTATGTTGGTTCGTTCATTTAGTTCATTCGTTCTCGTTGTGAATGAAAGAGTCTGCTCTTGATTTATGGAATGAACTATAAGTTAGGTAACGACGTGAACCGTGACCGTATAAAATAAATTTCCTTAATGTTCGTCTTTGTGAACATTTTTCAGTTAGTTTTTGTCAGCTTATACAAAGTGATTTTTTAGTCACCGTCCATATTTTTCAGGGTGATATTACCCGTGAAATTGAACAACTTTCTCCAAGGAACATGGGTCAAAATATTTTTTAAAAATTCCGACCTCCCATACAAAATCGATCAGCTGACTATTGAATTTGTATGGGAGGTCTGATTTTTTTTAAACTTACTTTCTTACGACGTAAACAAACCAACAAATCGAAGACGTATGACGTCTACCAACCCACACCGGGTCCGGGTAGTGGATTACAGCCCACTCCCTCTCAAAGAGAGGAGGCCTGTAACCCAGCACTGGGAACATTACAAGCCGATTATGATAACTCTGTATGTACACCTTTGTCTAACTCTTTGGAGAATTAAAGGCTAAAGATAAATGTTATATAAGGGTTTAAACGAAAATTTTCAGTTACAAAATTGATTCCGGCGTTTTGGAACGCTCCAAGACGCCGGCCGGAATCTATTTTGGGAACTAAATCTTTTTCAAGTTTTCCTTTTAAAAAAACTATTTCCAAAAAAAAAACAACCGACTTCCAAAAAAACACTACAAAGTAAAAAAATAACTTTAATTTCGGAAGTCGGTTGTTTTTTTTTGGAAAAACATTTTTATTTTTCACTTTTTAGTTAAAATACCTACCTCACTAATTCGAAATTTCATCATCCTTGGGGTCAAAACAATGCATATTTATGCGACAGCAGCAATCGCGGCGGTTTATTTACTGTTCTTTTTTGAAGAGTTCCGTTGTCTGTCTCCGAAACGCATCATCAGATCTATATGAAATTGAAATGGGACCACACGGGAAGCACCAGCTTTCAAATAAGCCTCTTCCTTTTTTTGAAGTCGGCTGAAAACTTCAACTTGCCATAAGAATTTTTGTTTAGGATGACTTATGACCTTTTAATTTTAAACCTTCAGCATCAGCTGCAGCCTACCTATTGCACAACAATGTCATAATTCTTACGTCACGTCTGCAAACGATGTGCGTCATTATAATCGTGACGTAACATCCATGATGTATTGCTCTGGATTAGGCAGTGACGTATATCTGGGTATTAGCGATGTCGACGTAATTCTGTTGGAAATTATGATGTAAGGAGTAGTGGCTATACTACTGAAAGTAGAAGAAAAGTGACGTCTGAATTTTATAGTAATAATCTTATAGCTGCTGCACGCGGCTCCGCCCGCGTCCGGGGGGAGTTTCCTAAATCCTTTCTTAGCTGACGTCTCATACTCATAATCTAACTCTGTGCCAAATTTCATCTTCGTAGCTCCAGTATTTTTCGAGACTTCGTGATTAATCAGTGAGTGAATGTATGTACGGGTGACCTTTCGCTTTTATACACCGTGACATTTTAGTCGTCTTACAACGGCAGCCCACTTCATGTATCCAATGACTACTAATCTTTTATAAATAGATAAAATATATTTTTGGACATACGAGTAATAATTAAAAAAAAATATCATTCACTAAGAAGCAGGATGTAGTTTTTAACACCCTGTCATGGAGACGGAATGAATGATGAAATGTAATGGTATTATGGTAGGTAGGTAGAAATCTTCTACCGTTTGATACGTAAACATTATTAAAAGGGAGGGTGTTTCATAATTCTAAAGCACTATTTATTTTTCTTAGTACCTATTATCTTAATTAATGTTAACAATTTTTTAATCGCGCCTGAAGGTATTTTATGACGGATACTGTTTTTTTTTGGATGGGAAATCATCAAATAACTTCTCCCGCTCTGGGTGGAGCAGGAGGGTGTGTCAGACTTTTACTGACTAAAACCCACCCGTGTTCCCTTCCCTCAGTTGCCTGTGTGCCGGGGGCCGCGGTATCGCTTTCGAAAAACCCGCACCCCTGGCAGTTGTCGGACACTTTGAGTGGACCACCTTTGTAAGACGACTAAAATTTCAAGGTGTCTATTTAGATCTAAAGTTTTAATATATATAAAGTAAAAATATATGGAAGTTTTTTTGTAATGTGGTCGTTTGACCCATTTTTAAGAGTCAAAAGGTCTTATCATTCCTCAAAAACTCCATCCATCTTTTCATTGGCCTTCCTCTCTCTCTCTCTATCTATTAACATTTATATTCATAACTCTTTTAGTCACATGCGTTTCCTCCATCCTCAGCACATGCGTTTGCCAAGGCTTTAGGAGCTAGTAGCTAAATAACAACAGCTGCACGGGTCGATCGATCAGGTTAAGCTACGCTTGCCGCGGTTGGTCCGTGGATGGGTGACCATCTTTACATACCAAGAAAAGACGTTAAACCGTTGGTCCCGGCTATCATATGTGGATCTTTGACATTCGTTATGGGTCGTCAGAAGCCCAGTAACTGGGTTGTGGAGGTCAGATAGGCAGTCGCTCCATGTAAAATACTGGTAATCAGCTGCATCCGGTTAGACTGGAAGCTGACCCCAACATAGTTGGGAAAAGGCTGGGCAGATGATGATGATGATGACATTAGTCGTCATCTCCGTAGTCACACCCTTTCTAACCATATCATCATTCACACAGTCCATCCATCGTTTCTTTCTGTCTCCCTCCTACTCTTATAGCCATCGACATTCATACTCAAAACTTTCTTCCAACATTTTCCTCATTCCTCCGTATCACGTGCCCATACCATGACAACCGATTTCCACACAAATTTTCAAATACCGGTGCCATGATAGACTTCCTCTAGTATACTAATTTCTTATTCTATCCATTTGTATAACAACACACATCCTTCTTAGCATTCTCATCACAGCTGCATTGGGCACGCCACGATTGCGGCGGTAAGCTTCCTCTTTGAGGAGTGGATTGAGAGGCGCCATGGTGTCCTCACCTTCTGCCTGACGCAGGTCCTCACCGCCGCAGGAGACGCCCTGAGCGTCGGGAATCCCAGGCTGATTCCCGGCCACCGTGGGCGCGGGCTTGCGGACGGCGAGTAATGGGTAGCTCGCTGTCCGGTAAGGACCAAGCCCGGGTCGACGGCGGGTTGTGTTCCACGCGTGCCTCAAAGAGATGTCAGCACCAACTGATGGGATCCGCAAGGACCGATGCCTGCCAGGGGTGCGGGTTGTTCGAAAGAGATACCGCGGCCCCTTGCACACAGGTAACTGAGGGAACACGGGTGCGTTTTAGTCAGTAAAAGTCTGACACGCCCTCCTGCTCCACCCAGAGCGGGAGAAGTTATTTGAATTATATAAGAAATTTGAAAAAAAAAATCTCAGCTGTATTCAATTGCCTTATATTCCAGCCTTTTTTGTGTGACGTCAGGATAATGCTGGCTACAGTTTCTTGGTCGTTCTTTTCCACAGGTACGTACTACGCTTTAGAAAGGCTTCGGTCAGTCAGAAAGATTAATCTAGTTGCTTTTGTGGCAATCGCTCTAAAAACTCTTTCTTCTTTAATATAATATGTATTACTTGTGAGATACATTGTGTTTTCATGAGATGGCCGAGGCAATCTATTTATTTGAAACATAAAAGGTTTTTAATATTGATATAGTCACTATAAGATGTTGTTAGGTTAGCTAATTAGAATGGAATAGAACAGAATATTTATTTATTTTGAAAACACATATATATATATAAACACGTAAGAACTTTAGACAGAAGGACCCTTATGTAGGGTCTGAATAAATTAACCGACTTGGTATTACATGGATGTCAAAACTTTTACGGTAGAAGAACTGAGTTGCGAGACTTGTTTTTTTTATAAGTTATGTTTTTGATGGCATATAGTTTTCAATGTTTTGTTATATTATATATAGTTTTCAATGTTTTGTTATATTATATATAGTTTTCAATGTTTTGTTATATTATATAGTTTTCAATGTTTTGTTGGTATATTAATGTGTGCTAGCTGACATTATTATGTTGTTTTTTTTTTGTGTTTTATAATGTTAATTACTTTCTATTGTATAAAATATAATCTATTTCTTCTAATAAAACAGACAGCTGTGCTGCTGGGGAGTTTGTTGCGCCACTTCTTCTTCCCAGCTAAAGCACTAGAGACTGTCATATATAATTTTGACGTTCAAAAAGTGCTGACTCTCAGCCTAGTTTGAATAGATAACTTTTGATTTTTATTTGAAACAAATACTTTGAGTTTGAGTTTTAGTTGGGACACTGTTTTGAGCTACATTCACAATTAAGCTCACCCTTCATAATATAACTACGTGCGCACATGACAGTGTCGTGGTTGTATCTCAGCAAACAATCTCTTAGGCCCCTTGGGCTAAATATAGCTTAGTCAAGATAACGCCTGCGTGTATTTTCCGCAGGGTAGGATAATATTGAATGCGTTGGTGGTTGTATTTTTGGGAACAAATAAGCTTAATATACAGACGAGTAAGAGGATAGGCGGTAGGATTGGTTCTGTTATGGAAATAGAAATTACAAATATCCGCTCCAAAGGTTGATTTGCGAGTTGTGTTTTTTAATATCTAAAGTTATTCAAACAATCATTGCTGGAAAAAGAGATGAGCTTGAAACTTTCCTAAGATGGAAACGCCTAAGTAGCCCGCGAAATTCAAACTTTCTTAAGTTTTTTTGCAATTTGCAGTTCAGGTTGTATGTTGAACAAAATATGATTTGCCACTGGATCACGTATGTATTTACAGAATTATGTCAGTCATCGCGTAAAAATGTAGCATATGTCCTTCTCCATGTCTCTGCCAAATTTCATGACAGAGCGACTTTCGCTTTTATAATATTAATAGGGAAGTAGGGATAATTAAATTCATCTATTCTACCCTTTTTTTTTGTTTGAGAAATCATCAAATAACTTCTCCCGCTCTGGGTGGAGCAGAAGGGCGTGTTAGACATTTGGGTTTAAAGAACTTTATTTCTCATAAGAACTTAAAAATATAACAGTTCGCTTATAATGAGATACTTAAATTAGTTTTAACTAGTACTATAAATATTAGTTACCTCTAGGGTGTTGGAAACATTGTATTATCATTATGTTGTCTCACACGTCTCTGGACATTCATTAGAACAGTACGCGTCGCTCGAAATAATAGATCGTCAACCTTTTTTAACTTCTATACCAAATTCAAATTGGGTTTCAACATGAAAACGTGCGCAGCTTGCAACGAGCAGTTCAATGATGGAGTTCAATGCGGGAGCTGCAGGAAACTTCTGGATTTCGGATGTGCTAACATTTCTGAAGCCGGATGGAGAAAACTCGGTGCCAGCAGAATGGCGCAATGGAAGTGCCCCACATGTCGAACGTCATCCCCAGCTCTAGTTGCTCCTGAACCAGCCTCCCTCGAAACCGTATTGAGTGAGATTCGTGACATGAAACGCCAGTTACTCAATTTGCCGACCCTCGTAGATGATATACGAGTAATAAAGGAAGAGTTGGCCGAGTTGAAAATTACGTGTGAGGGCACTGGTGGCAGGCTTGACGAATTTGACACTCGACTAGCGGAGGTTGAAGCAAAAGCCGCAGAACTTGACAAGCTTAAGGAAACTGTGAGTTGTTTGCAGACCGACTTGGAGAGATCCAAGTTCGAACTCGCTAAATACGAACAGCGATCCCGACTAAATAATGTTGAGATTAAAGGAGTCCCTATCAGAAAAGATGAAAATCTTTTTTCGATTATTGAAGCGATTGGCCGGAAGGTGAGCTACAGCTGCCCCAAATCACAGGTGAATTATATCTCCAGGGTGCCTATTTTCAATTCTAACGAAAAATTGATCATAGTGAGTTTTTTAAACCGGTATGTGAAGGAGGATTTTATCGCAGCTGCACGTGCCGTTAAGGACCTATCCGCATCCCATATCGGGTTTCAGGGCACATCTCAGCGCATCTACGTCAATGATCACCTGAGCGTGGAGTATAAGAAGCTCTTAAGTAAGGTTAAGATCTTGGCCAAGGAGAAATATTATGAGTTCGTCTGTTTTTCTTTTTTTGTCCATTCCTTCAGTTGCCTGTGTGCAAGGGCCCCGGTATCTTTTTCGGACAACCCGCACCCCTGGCAAATCTGTGAGTAGACCCGCTAAGTTTATTTAAACCAATTGAATGACTTTTGCATGAAATAGTCTTTTAATGGGATGAATTACTCACCTACATTTTAATCAACATAAAACCTGATCTTTAAATTGCACAAAACGTAAGAAAATTTGAATTTTGTGAGCTATCTTAGCGCATCTTCCATAATACAGACTTTTTTCCCCTTTAGTGAGTTTATACTTTCATCATATACCTACATTAGAAACAGTGAGTATCAGGGGCGCAGCCTCCATACAACACGATTCCTATCGGCTTCCCTTTGGAAGAAACGCTCTTCTTCGTGTCTACTATTGCCAAACAATATGTAACACATTTGTGTGTATCAAATCACTACACAGATATTTCATACTCAAAATCAAAACTCATACTAGCTTAAAACATCTTAGAAGATTACAAAACATTACAAAAATTCCATATTTTACGTCTAAACCAAGATCATAGCTGCCGTTAAGTTAAGGAATTACTGAACTTTGATATTATCTAGAGTTTATGAAAACCGAACAATTTTTTCTTTGGCTTCCCTCTAATAAAAATTGTAGCTTCGCCACTGGTGAGTATGTCAGGTGATTTGTATGCGTCCTACGTCTTGTTGACATTGCCATTGGCTGTTGACTTACTACCTCAAGTGCCAAATTAGTCATTCAGAGTGGACCAAAGCACATGTGTGGCCATTGCAACTATGCGTTGATTCTCTGAGTAGTTAGTGCGCCCTGACAGTAATGACATACGGTACCGAAACGTGGACACGCAAAGGCAGGCTGGTCCACAAATTTAATGTCGCATAGCGCGCTATGGAGCGGGCTGATGTATATTATTCGATTACAATGAATATCTTAGGAGATATCGTAGTTTTAAAATAACAACGCAGCAAAATAATGTGATGTGATATTATAAAGCTAAAGAGTTTGTTTGTTTGTTTGGTTGAACGCGCTAATCTCAGGAACTACTAGTTCGAATAGAAATATTTAGTGTTGGATAGCCCATTTATCGAGGAAGACTGTAGGCTATATAACATCACGCTAAAACCCTTAGGAGCCGAGCAAAGAGAAAAAAGTCACGAATACGAAGTACTCGCACGGGCAGGCGATTCGACGCGACGGGGTGGGTCGGAGGAGCAAGAAATTTGACACGAACGAAGTCGCGGGCAGAAGCTAGTATAACTATGCTTGGACTCATAATCGTATTCAGTAACTCGACAGTTCAAAGAAAAATAATGTTACCATGCTAAAACTAATAGTTGGGGTAGTGAACGATTTTGCGTAAAGAACGAATGATAAAAATGGTTTAATTTTAATTTCGTTATAAAACTCTACAAATTCGTTTGTAACATGTTTAATATAAGAATTAAAAATAGTAGAATACAAATTCTACTATTTTTAATAGTCCATTGCATATTTTTAAGACGAGTTATCAAATTTAATATATTTTTTTAAACATTATTTTAAGTTCATTCAATTTCATTCATTCTTACTCCATCTTTTTTTGTCAGAATCTGGTAACCCTTTTTTTTTGTTTTTTTTTTGTGTGGTAAATCATCAAATAACTTCTCCCGCTTTGGGCGGAGCGGGAGGGGCGTGTCAGACTTTTACTGACTAAAACACGGGTGGGCCCGTGTTCCCTCAGTTGCCTGTGTGCCAGGGGTGGCGGTATCTCTTTCGAACAACCCGCACCCCTGGCAGGCATCGGCCCTTGCGGGCCCTATCAGTTGCTGATGACATCTCTTTGAGGCGCGCGTGGAACACAACGCGCCGTCGACCCGGGCATGGTCCTTACCGGACAGCGAGCTACCCATTACTCGCCGTCCGCAAGCCCGTGCCTAAAACGGTGGCCGGGAATCAGCCTGGGATTCCCGACGCCCAGGGCGTCTCCTGCGAAGGCCACGGCTGTGAGGGCGCATGTACTGCATCTCCCTCACGTGCGCCGCCTCCCTCTTTGTGAGCATAACTGCTTCGCTGAAGGAGGCGACTGCTAACCTTGCACTCTCGCTCCGTACCATGGCCTGGACCAGGGTCGGACGCGAGAGATCGCCGCCGCCGATCACCTTCACGAGGACACGGCGGTGCTCCGCCCAAGCCGGGCAGACCTCCACCGTATGCTCCACCGTGTCCTCTGGGCGATCTTCGCAATGGAAACACCCGGACGTTTCCTCCCGCCCTATCCGAAACAGGAACCTCCCGAAACAACCGTGTCCGGTGAGGACCTGTGTCAGGCGGAAGGTGAGTACGCCATGCCACCTCTCAAGCCACTCCTCAAAGAGGGGACTTACCGCCGCGATCGTGGCGTGCCCAATCTGGTAACCCTTCAACTGACAAGTTACCTACTGAATACGACTAAGAGTCCAAGTATACCTACTATGGCGTAGTGGGTTGGTACTATGAGAAATTATGTTCAAATACAGGGTGTTTGGCAGAACGTTGAACATACGAAAATGGTGGATAGGTGGGGTCATCTGCTAGTAACTCAGCCCTAATTTATGTGGCCCTGGTCCCCTGGATATTAAAAAAAATTTTTTTTTTGTTTTCTTCTAGTTTCACCACTTTCTTAACTTTAAAGTGTAATTTTTATTAAAAATGGGTAAAACACGCTATACTTTTGTTTTTTTTTTAATCTTTAATGTTGGCAGATTCTTATAAAATTATTGATTTTTAGCTAGAAAAAAAGTTATGAGTCCTCAAACATACAGAAAGATGTAAAAAATACTTAAATCTTAATTTCAACTTGCATTTAAAAATAAAATGATTGAGGAGTTCCAATTCTAGCAAAACATCCCAAGTGTGTGACCTTTGTAATGGTATGTAATGTGATCTAATAAAAAAACCTTTAAGAGTTATTTCAATTTTTTTTTGGCCAGGGCCAAGTAAATTAGGGCTGAGTAAGTACCAGATGACCCCACCTATCCACCAGTTTCGCATGGTCAACGTTCTGCCAAACACCCTGTATATTAAGATTATGAATTAGAAAAAGTATCAACACACACCAACTAACATTATTACCACCATCATTCTAGTTCTCATCTCTCAGTAGAGCACATCGTGACGTTAACCACTCGTCTCGCTGAATGTCATCTTAAGCCGATGTTAGGAGGAAATGTCCCGAAATAAGTGCTGGAGTGACGACACAGGCCTTTGTAGGCGGAGTGTGCAAGGGTGAGCATGATTTTTGAGGTTAGATGGACAGTCTTGTTCACTGATTCTGTCTTTTTGATAGCGAAATGATCTAAGTACTTTGAATATGTATGAAATGAGTGTGATATTAGTGCGATTGAGTGCAGTGGTAACCCAGTGGTAACGGCCGCGACTTATCTTGGGCGCTTTACTTTGAAAGAAAAGAAAGAAAGAAAGAAAAATAGTTTATTCTGCACAAACAAAACGCACATTATAAAAAAAATTACATAAAATGCACACATTCAAAATAGCCAAAAGCCCCGTGTTCCAGTAGAAAAAGTTTACAATTTTGTCCATTACTTGTTAATGTCAGGGCTAATGACCAAAGACTTAATGTAAATTATTTCATTACTACTTTTCTCGAAACGGTGAAGGGAAACATCGTGAGGAAACTGACGTGTCCTAGAACCAAAAAACCAAAGACATGTGACTTCAACCAAGAGAGGAGGCTTGTGTCCCAGCAGTGGGAAAATTATAAGCTGATTATGTTTATGAGTGCGAGATCCCTCCTGACCCTAATTTTGCTATACCCAACCCAAAACAAATAAAGTTGGATACACAAGCGCATGGTCATCTCATCATCTTTAGATATAGTAATAGTAATAGTATATTGTACGTACGTTGTTGTAGTGTATTGTTGTTGTTGTTGTTTGTATTGTAGCGTTGTATTGTTGTATTGTTGTTGTGTTGTGTTGTGTATTTTTTTTAATTTTTTTTATTTTTGTTTTTTTCTTTATTTCAGCCGAAAGACGTCCACTGTTGGACATAGGGCTCCCCCAATTTGGCGGGGCTCGCCGTAATCGCCACGCTCGGCAGGCGGGTTGGCGATAGCAGTATGGTGGTCAAATGCATAGAGAACGCTACTGCCCATTCTCTAGTAAGCTACTCTTAGCCGCCTCCTACGACACCCACGGGAAGAGATGGGATGATTTATAGATTTACATTTTAATGCGTTTAAAGCGAAAGTAAAATCAAATCTTTGTTCGAAGGCATACTATTCTATCAACGACTACTTAAACGATAAGAATTGTTGGTCGCTGTGATTAACTCAAGACAACGTTTGTGTTCTTTCACCAGAATTAGCTTAGCTACTGACAGGTCATATGAATTACTTCATATTATTGTTTATTTAACTTGACTGCATAAACCATTTTTTTTTTAAATTAAATTTTCATTTATTTAATTATATGCTATTATTGTATAGAATCAAGTTCTTCTAACATAACAGACAGCAGTGCTGCTGGGGAGTTTGTTGCGCCACTTCTTCTTCCCAGCTAAAGCACTAGGAAGTGGTGAAGGGCGGGCGTTTTGGGGGACTGTCTTATGTAATTTTGACGTTCAGAAAGTGCTGACTCTCAGCCTAGTTTGAATAAATGACTTTTGATTTGATTTGATTTGCTATTCTTCACGTCCGGCACCACACGGAACATGGTCATCTACTATGATATAACTACTTCTGTGGATTTTCAAACTGTTTAGAATTTATTTTTGTACTACGAAGGTTGTTTTAAAATCTGTCACTCTTTTACGTATTCCTATTTTTTTAAGTTATAAATCATTATGTTTTTTAGTGTACTGTTACTGTAATACATTTCGGCACAATGTGAAAATTGTTAACGAAATAAATAGTTCTTAGTATCTCAACGGAGACTAGCCGTCGGCACGGGAAATATTATAGTGCACAAGTGTATGCGCAGACACAGGGGCACTCACTCTTCCCTCACTCTCATAGTACTATGGGCCAGCAATCGGACACGACCGGCGAAAGATCAGGCGCAGGACCCAAAGGCTTAACTTACTCGTACGTTTCAAGGCAAGGGGTTACAAAGAAATTCGTAATGGAAAAACCAAATAACACTTTGCCCGACCTGGGAATCCAACTCAGGACCCCATGCTCTGCAGTCGCGCTTGCGACCACGAGACCAACGTGTACTTTCTTGCATATTATTACAACCTGTACCTATACCCAGTACCTACCCTATATTATCACAACTTCTAGAAACTTCCACAAGATTTCTTACCCAAGAGCTATTTTTTGGTTAACAGTCTCAGAAAAATATACCTAGAAACTTTCAAGAAAACTTTTTTATCTCGGCTAATATATCTACCTCCAAAAATATCAAGTATCTTTTCAAGACTTGAGCCTGAAAAAAACATCAAATGAGACGGATTCAGATTACTGAGCAAATTACAAGATTAGGTCGTGAAAAATAAAAGAAAAAGAAATTGAGAGGGACTACACGTGTCTATGGAAATCTGCGGGCGTCAGTTTTCCATTTAGGGTTGACCCGAAATGTTATATGTATTTATTTTAGATGTTTAATTGGGGGAAATGGGTTTTTGGGCGGATTCTAGTTTCCGTTTCCTGCTAAAAGATAATTAGAAAATTTACCTTTTAATTAAAAATGTGCGCATACATTAAGTTTGTGAGATTCTAATTTAAATAAGTCGGAACGAAAACAACGGCCCCAGACTGGTGACTGAAAGACTGTGCTTAGGTACCTCACATTGAAGTATTGCCAAACTTCAGTCGCAGCGGGCAGGGTACATTGCTCGCAGAACGGATGGCCAATGGGCCGTAAGGTTCTGGAGTGCCGACCGCGTATTGAAAGATGTAAACCTAGAAGGCCGCAAGGTGGACCTTGAGAAGGCCGCAGGAATCTGCTGGATGCGAGAAGCACTGGACCGGTCAAAGTGGCGGTTGCCTTTTCATTTGATATCATATCATTATCATTTAGTTATCATTATCATATCATTATCGTTGGTCTCGGCGTCATTTGTAGATCTTTGACAGTCGTTACGGGTCGTCAGAAGCCCGAAAGTCTGACAACCAGTCTTTGCAAGGGGTTATCGTATTACCCAGTAACTGGGTTGTGGAGGTCAGATAGGCAGTCGCTCCATGTAAAATACTGGTATTCAGTTGCATCCGGTTAGATTGGAAGCCGACCCCAACATAGTTGAGAAAAGGCTAGGCAGATGATGACTTAGTTTGGAAGTTATTATGACCATACATACATACATACATACCGGTCAAAATCATTACCCTCTTTTTTGCTTTCTTTTTTAGCATTTTTTTTTGATGTCCCATTTTAATTTCACATCTCGTGGTGACCCTGTCGTCGTCGTGTCGACGCCTCGTAATCAAAGCACACTCGTCCCCCACTCGAGTAGACGCACCACATCTCCGATATTAAACCACGGACACTTCCCGGCGAGGAATTTACAAGTTAAGTTATGGAAATGGTTTGCAATATCCGGGAGCGAAGGTCAGGCTCAAGACCGTTAATACTAATAGCACCTACTGGTATTAAGTGATGTGGTATTGTTTCTGTTCGGCGATTTAAGTCCAAATATTCTCACAATTTCCATCACTATAAGTCAGCAATGCTCTATAACTTAGAAAGGCAGTTAAAAAGGGTAGTTAAGATTAAAGAAAGAAAGAAAAATATATAATTGGCCACAGATCGTGAAAGACAAAATACAAAATAAGAAAAAAAGCAAATGTTTTATCAACAACAGTGTGTAACTGACGACTGCGCCAATAGATCCATTTCAGCATTCATGCCAGATTAACTTACAACACACCATTAAATAAACGGAAATTAAAAATCTACTTTCGCTTTAAACTCGCAACTTATCTAATAATTTAAATTTCTACGAGTTTATAAGAAACTGGTTCAACTTTAAATCCAACACGTATAGAATCAATGTGCATAAATATAACTTGAAACTCCAAACGCGTGGCAACCCTACCCCGTTAGCTCTTGAACCAGAAATCCCCTTTCGAGGTTCAATCGTCTGAAGTTCTCCGATTTAGCTCAGTTATTGCCTATAATGCAGGCATTTTGCCTGTTATGCCATCGACGGGGACATTTAGAGGATTTTTATAAGGTTTTGCTATAGGTTTTTCGTGAATAAACATCGTCATTATGGACCCTTATTATGTTGGTGTCCTATTTAGTTCTTTTATTGACTACTTACTAGCTTTTACCAGCGGCTTCGCCCCCGTGGAGCTCGGAAATGATCCCACGGGGACGTACTATCGGGATATAAAGTATCCTATATGTTAATCCAGGTTATAAACTATCTGTGTGCCAAATTTAGTCCACATCCGTTCAGCCGTTTTGCGTAATTGAGTTACAAAAACTTACAAACTCTCACATTTATAATATTTGAAGGAATTTAAAAAATTTGCTATCGCTTTAAACTCAGAATATACCTACTAATTTAAGTTTCTATGAGTATAAGAGAAACTGGTTCAACTTTCAATCCAACACGTATAAAATCAATTTGCATAAATAAACCTTGAAACTCCAAACGCGTGCCAACCCTACCCCGTCAGCTCTTGAACCAGAAATCTGCTTTCGAGGTTCAATCGTCGGAAGTTCTCCTATTTAGCTCAGTTATTGTCTACAATGCAGGCATTTTGCCTGTTATGGCATCGATGGAGACATTTAGAGGACTTTTATAAGGTTTTCAATAGATTTTTCGTGAATAAACATCGTCATTACGGGCTCTATCCTTAGATGGTTTGGTCATGTTGAGAGAATGAATGAAGGGCGGCTAACAAAAGGCATTTACAAGGTAAAATATGAGTGGAAGCGCCGGGAGGAAGCAACGTAAGAAGAAATACAAGGTGAATTTTTAGTCACCGTTTAAATTTTTAAGGGTGATAGTACCCGTGAAATTAAACATCTTTCTCCAAAGAACATGGGTCGAAATATGAAAAAAAAAAAATCGGACCTCCCATGCAAAATCAATAGTCAGCTGATCGATTTTGTGAACGCGTTCAGCACATCAAAACCGAGTTCTAGAGCTGTCAGTGTCAAAATTATTGTGAAATATTGACAATGACAGTTCACACTTAGCGTGCACATATTGGTATTAATTGATGTGGTATTGTTTCTGTTCGGCGATTTAAGTAGAAATATTTTCACAATTTCCGTCACTATAAGTCAGCAATGCTCTATAATTTAGAAAGGCAGCTAAAAAGGGTAGTTAAGATTAAAGAAAGAAAGAAAATTATTTATATGGCCACAGATCGTGAAAGACAAAATACAAAATAAGAAAAAAAAGGGAAAATGTTTTATCAGCTGATCGATTTTGTATGAGGACCGATTTTTATTTTCATATTTCGACCCATATTGTTCCTTGGAGAAAGATGTGCAATTTCACGGGTACTATCACCCCGAAAAATTTAAACGGTGACTAAAAATTTACCTTGTATAGTTATTGGTCATGTTCGTCTCAAAGTTCAGCTGCGTCGTACGCGCAGCCGGCGTACGTGTGTGATCAGAGGCCCTAGTGTGAGTTTCATTTAACCATCTACACCAAACGCTTTGAGCGCGTTCGGCGTTCCGATTGGCCCTGGATTGGTGACGGACCAATCGGAGCGCCAAACGCGCTCCCTGCGTTTGGTGTAGATGGTTATATTAAACTCACACTAGGACCTCAGATGTATGAACGTATACGAGGCAAAAGGAGTATGCAAGGATCGTAGCATGTGGCGTTCTGTAGTTACTGCGTACCCCCATGGGAAAAAAGCGTAGATTTATGTATGTGTATATGAGGTTTTATTTAGCTCAGCTATTGTCTATAATTCAGGCAATTGCCTGTTATAGTACCAACGATGGTGACATTTAGGGGATAAACATCGTCAATAAAGGCTCTATCGTTCACTATGAAGTTATATTTAGCTCAGCTATTGTTTACAATGCAAGCAGACGCAGACACAGATTAACCTTACCCACTGACAGGTCATATGAGTTACTTCATATCATTGTTTATTTTATTTGAATGTATAAACCATTTTTTTTTTCATTAATATTATTTTCATTTATTGTTGAATATTAATTACTTACCTATAATTGTATGGAATCCACTTCTTCCAACTAAACAGACAGCTGTGCTGCTGGGGAGATTGTTGCGCCACTTCTTCTTACCAGCTAAAGCACTAGGAAGTGGTGAAGGGCGGGCGTTTTGGGGGACAGTCTGATGTAGTTTTGACGTTCAAAAAGTGCTGACTCGCAGCCTAGTTTGAATAAATGACTTTTGATTTTAACATATTATACAATTAAAATTCAGCGTACAGTTACATTCACCTCTGCAACATCGGGGAATCCCACCGATCTGCGAATACACTGAGAATACTGTTGGTGCTGCCGCGAACACGCATCATCAGGGATGCACATCTATTCGTAATAATGACGAGAAAACTATTTTATTATCACTATACATACATAGACTCACATCTTTTTCCCATGGGGGTATGTGGTAACTTGCGGATTTCGAGTAATGGGTAGCTCGCTGTCCGGTAAGGACCAACCCCGGGTCGACGGCGCGTTGTGTTCCACGCGCGCCTCAAAGAGATGTAAACACCAAATGGTGGGGTCCACAAGGGCCGATGCCTGCCAGGGGTGCGAGTTGTTCGAAAGAGCTACCGTGGCCCCTGGCACACAGACAATTGAAGGAATACGGGTGAGTTTAAGTCAGTACAAGTCTAACACACCCCTCCTGCTCCACCCAGAGCGGAAGAAACTATTTGATGATATCCCAACCTAAAAAAAAAGCCTTGAAGCTCTCTTGCCGAGACGGAAATCTATTTTCGTACATACTATGCAATTTAAACGATAAATATAGGCCTTAGGGGACTAATGTGAAGACAAACGATCGACAAGGGAGGGATTACGACGCGCTCGTGCAATTTATTGACTTGTTTGTATCGATTATTGCCGGGGGAAGACTCCTCTTCCGAATTTCATCGGCTTGACTTTTTTCTCCAAGTACTTACGTAGTTTTTACTCAATCAATCTGCCGAGCCTTTTTCAACTATGTTGGGGTCGGCTTTCAATCTAACCTGGATGCAGATGAATTATTGTTATTATTATTATTTGTGTTCCGTTTTATTTTTTGTTCCGTGTGGTGCCGGACGTAAAAGAATAGCACCATCCCATTTCTTCCCGTGGGCGTCGTAGAAGGCGACTTAGGGACTTACTAGAGAATGGGCAGCAGCGTTCTCTATGCATTTGACCACCATACTGCGATCGCCAACCCGCCTGCCAAGCGTGACGATTATGGCAAATCCCCCTTTTGGAGGAAGCTTATGCCCAGCAGTGGACGTCTTTCGGCTGATATGATATGATGATTATTATTTAATACTTCACGCACAGAAAACGTAAACAGGCGGACTATCAGTATAAATATCAATATTTTACAAGGAGCGACTGCCGTTCTAATCTACACAGCCGTGTCTGGGTTACACTATACTACTTGGTGAGACTGGTTGTCCGACGTTCAGGCCTCTTACGACCCGTAACGACTGTCGAAGAACCCGGAATGACAGCCGGGACCGACGGTTTCACGTTAATTTCGAGGCACGGATGGGTCTCAGGACCAACCACGGCTAGCGTAGTTTAACCTGATCGATCGTGCCATGCCTGATCGTGTTATTACTTAGCCACTCTCAAGACCACTACGTAATAAAAAAGTTTTTTTATGCTAGAGATTGATTGGCTCATTACCTAAGGGCAACCACAGCATTACGTAATGTGACATCCACAATTATACAGGATAAGTTTTTATCCAGTGCGCAAACTGTAACCATGAATTCAGCATATCATTCTAACTCCCAGGCCACAGAAATTGTTATGCTGACTTTAGAATCTAATTAGGACACTTTAAAAAAATGGGTGTAATACCCTATTGAACTAAAAAGGACGCCCTAGGTACGGCTTGCGGGCGTCACACACTGCATCAATTATTAAAAGTTAGCGTCCCTTAATTATTTTTGGTCAATATGGCGAAAGTTCGAAAAATAATTTTATTAAGACTTTTAGGTAAGTTCTTTCATCATATCAGCTGAAAGACGTCCACTGCTGGACATAAGCCTCCCCCAAAAGGGGGGATTGGTCATAATCGCCATGCTTGGCAAGCGGGTTGATTGCAAGGCGATCGCAGTATGGTGGCCAAATGCATAGAGAACGCTGCTGCCCATTCTCTAGTAAGTCCCTTAGTCGCCTTCTACAACACCCACGGGAAGAAATGGGATGGGTAAGTTCTTTACATTATACTAAAACATCAACATTATGAAGTCAGTAGTTTGATGGTCATGCCTTTTAAAAGTTATCTCGAAAGCAAAACTATTTTAACAACACTGATTTTTCGTATGCGCTCCTATTCAAGTTAAGTTGGTTAAGCTATCAGTGTGTAGGCTGTGAATTAAAAAAAAATGGTGCACATTAAGGAAGGTCTCTACTTTTTATTGGTATATAAACAAAAAATTAAATAGATCGATGTACAATGAAAAAAAAAAATTATTAACGTAATGATATTTACTAACTTTTGTAACTTTGAACTGTGTTCTGTTTCAAAGTACAAATTAGTACACTATCATTTTGATTCCATTATACACCGTGACATTTTAGTCGTCTTACAACGGCAGCCCACTTCATGTATCCAATGACTACTAATCATTTATTTTAAAATATATATTTTTGAACATTTGCATAATTAAAAAAATTAAAATATCATTCACTAAGACGCATGACGTAGTCTGAGACACCCTGTTACGGAGGTGGAATTATTGATGGAATGTAATGGTTGATAGGTACCTAGATATCTTGTACCATTTGATACGTAAACATTATTAACAGGGAGGGTGTTTCATAATTCTAAAGCGTTATTTATTTTTCTTTGTACCTATTATCTTAGTTAATTGTAACAATATTTTAATCGCGTCTAGAGGTATTTTATGACGGATACCTTGAGTGGACCACTTTTGTCGACTAAAATGTCACGGTGTATAGCAGGGACTATTAGCTATTTAAAAAATATGCAAATTTTTACCGTGACTGCCGGTTTCTATAGTAAAAAGTATTTTTTTAGATAATGGTGCCGCAATAAAAAATATCGATTTATTCAATATTTTATCATTACATTGACCAGCGAAGCCGCTATCAAAGGACAATAAAGATAACACTACTTAGATAAATTTTGGAGACATTAGCAAGTATCGGAACTATCTACTACACGCTGGGACAATCTTCAAAATGTTATTAAAACCTTTACCACAGCGACTTCAAGATTTTGGAAAAAATGTTCCCTTAAGACTATTAGATACCGGAATCAAAATGAGAAATGGCTTGAACAAGTAGTAATCAACTCTGACGGGCAAGAAAGTGCATCCTTTACGACTACGTCTCGAGAAGCAGGACGTCCAAAAAAGAGCTTTTGTGACCTATCCGCTAAAACTAAACATAGAAGGTCAAACCAAGAGGTGAATTCAAGAAGTAAAGACGAACTCTGTCTTGCTGCTTCGATGAAGTGACACTTAGAAGGAAACTGATGTGCAGTTTCACTTGTCCTAGATATATCTATCTGACCTAATAAAGGTCAGATTTATTGGTATGTTCCGAGCAGACGCACAGGAAAGTCGCCACAAAGATGTTAAATATTAAAGAGACCATAACACCAAGAAGATGGCCAGGAATCAAACTAAGAAAGATCTAATGATAATTTTGCTCATATTTTCAAATCCGGTAATATCTAACATCAGAATATTACATATAAAACAAAAACATATAATGCCAATTGAGGTACTTAATCTTTTACAATAACCAGAAGTTGTGTTAAATGAGCAGTGATGTAAAAAAGTACAGACGCCAGCACATCAAACTGTCAAATTTTCCCAATTGAACATGAACCCTAAGGTTTAGTAATAAAGTTGGAAATCTATCAAAGAAATTTGACAGATTAGGGTAGCTTGATGTGCTGGCGTCTGTACATAAAATATTAATTACCAAGACAAATTATATTAAAACGATTTTTCGATGTTATTTAACGTTATAAATATACATTTAATTCACGATTTCAGTATTTCGTCCCCCTAACTTTTGGAAATTGATCACTGTGCGTCGTAGCTGCTCTGCTCACAAAACGGTAACGGAAAACATCGTGACGAATGTGAGTGTGAGTGGAATGTCCTAAAACCAAAACATCGAAGACATGTGACATCCTGCCCTGACCTGCTCTGGGCACTGGTGGTGGATTATGGCCCACTCCCGCTCACAGAGAGGAGGTCTGTGTCCCAGCAGTAGGAACGATATAGGCAGATTATGCTAAGGTAGTCCTCCACGAGAAAGGCAATTCTATAATTTGAATAACGTCCACAGTTTAATCTCAGTCTCAATCTGTCAAAAATACCTCGAGTTTCCATACATTTTTGACAAGTTTATGACATTTTATCGTCGCCGAGGTAAGACTGCGAATGATTTGATGATTGATTGATTTTGGACATTTTTAATTACGAGAATTGGCCTTAGCCTTAAGATCGACCTTATAAGTACAATACTGCTTAGCCCTGTAATTATTTGCCCTTATCATTAAATAGCAGTGGCCAGCAACTAATGTGACAAGAATGATGGGTAGGCAGGAAAGACGTAATGTGACAAGCATGATCGTTGAGGAAGAGAAGATTGCAATCAATTGTAATTTATTCGTTTATTTATTTGTTTTGCTGAATTCCGTTGCTGTTTTCCTCCTAATATATATAAATATACTGTTTTTTGTTAGCCTATATTGTGTCCCACTGCTTGGCAAAAGCTTTCCCTTTTTAACACGCTTTTATTAGCTTCACCTGCATGTTTGTTAGTATGTTTGTTTGTTTGTAACCGACTCCTTTGGATTTGATTTTGACCCACTTCAAACGGTCAGATTTCATTTAAACTTTGTAGACTTATCTAGGACCGATGACAAATCAATATTTAAAAAAAAAAACAAAACTGAAAAATCACGCTTTTGTAGTTAGCAGAAATAAAAAAATAGAAAATAATAAAAAAAAAAATGAAAAACACGCTTTAAAAACCAAAGTAAAAAAGCAGAAAATATTTTTTTTAAAGCGTGGGGTGCTATTCATATCAAGCACCCCACGCTTTTTTGAAATTATTTTCTGGTTTTTTATTTTTATTTTTAAAGCCTGTTTTTTAGTTTTTTTAAACTATTCTTTATTTTCTATTTTATTTTCCATCCAAACCTCGCTGTCTTCTGCGTTCTCTGGCCATGTCAGAAGTACAAATATAATAAAGCTGAAAAGTTTGTATGTTTGTTTGAACGCGCTAAGCTCCTGTAATACTAGTCAGATGTTAATAATTATTTTTGCATTTGATATCCCAATTATACAAATACAGAATGCTATCCGATCCTTTCATTCTTCTTTTGGGTCGTTTACATCTGTTCAAACACGGACGGCGATTGCGAGTACAACGCACCTAAATTTTCTGAAGAACATCACCACTACGGTCAGTATGTTCTTCTAAGGCACACAGCAAGGGCGTCGGGAAGCCCAAGCTGATGGCACCGTAGGCGCGAGCTTGCGGACGGCGAGTAATGGGTAGCTCGCTGTCCGGTAAGGACCAAGAAATGAAACGAAATGAAATGAAATGAAATGAAATGAAATGAAATGTTTATGAAATGAAATGTTTATTTATGTAAGTAGATCTTAAAAGACACTTTTACACGTCAATATTTTGTTGGTCAATATTTTTTTAAACTAGATGGCGCCGGCATTTCCTAGCTGACTGTTCCCTGAGAAGAAAAGCCGAAACAAACTCAGAGGTCATAGTCTCTTTTAAAGTCCAAACATTATATTATTTAAATTTTATGTGAGTCTAACAATGCAGGGTAATGTCTGGAAAGGCCTTTTGAAGAAAGAGCCATTGCAGCTTTGAGCTGACCTGTCTCAACAGACGGCATGTATGTAGCAGTCACCGTGTAGCTCAACCCTATTTTAGGGAGCTCAACGACCCGCCACAAGACGCTACCAGATTTGCAGGACATTTGCGTGGGCCATTTACAAAATGCTCAAAACCACCAGACGAGTTATAAAGTAATTTGTTCAATCTAGCCTGCATAGTACTCACATTCACAGTTAGTTTTTTCTTTAAATGTCATTAAAAATCAATACTTAAATATAAAATGTCAACAGTATCTATTAAACACTTAGCTTATATAACAGTTTGTTGCTTGAGGGTACATTGGAGCAACTTAACTAGTCCCAAGCTTTTTTGTCATCCAAGTAATCTTTAACTTTATAGAAACCTTTTTGACAGAGTTTCTGTTTAATAAATAGTTTAAATTTATTGAAGCTTAGTTCCATAACATGGCTTGGGAGTTTGTTGTAAAAACGAATACTTTGGCACTTAAATGAATTGCTAATTTTTTGGAGCCTAGTCGTGGGCACAATAAGTAAATCTTTATTTCTAGTATTTATGCTATGAACGTCGCTGTGTTTAGAATATAGATTAATGTTCTTTTTAACATAAATTAGGTTCTCATATACATATTGAGATGCGACTGTCATTATATTTATTTCCTTAAATTTATCCCTCAGTGAATGTCTACAACTTAGATTATAAATTGCTCGAATGGCTCGTTTCTGCAGCACAAATATAGCTTGAATGTCGGCTGCATTTCCCCACAGCAAAATGCCGTACGACATTGCACTATGGAAATAACTAAAATATACTAATCGAGCTGTTTCTACATCAGTCAAATGACGGATTTTATAGACCGCGTAGGCTGCAGAGCTTAGCCGCTTCGACAATTTAGTTACGTGTGGGCCCCACTGTAGCTTCGAGTCCAAAGTAATACCTAAGAACACAGTGGTGTCCACAAGATCCAATTCCGCCCCATTTACTAATACATTGGTTTTCACCTGCTTAACGTTAGGTGTCAGAAATCGAATGCATTTAGTCTTTTTCTCGTTTAATAGTAAATTATTAACACTAAACCAATGCACTATTTTAGCAAGAGCATTATTTACTTCGTCAGTAACTGTCTGTTGTCGTTTAAGTTTAAATAAAAGTGATGTGTCATCTGCAAATAACACTATTTCATGACTGTTCGTTAAAAGACAAGGTAGGTCGTTTATATATATGAGAAATAAAAAAGGGCCAAGAATTGAGCCCTGCGGAACTCCCATAGTGACAATAGAGCCTGGGGATCGCTTGCCGTTAACGTCCACTCTTTGGATCCTATTATCCAAATAAGAAATAAGAAGATCCAAGGCAGTGTTTCTAATACCATAGTGATGCAATTTCCTGACCAACGTTTCAAGCCCGGGTCGACGGCGCGTTGTGTACCACGCGCGCCTCAGAGATGTCAGTGTCAACTGGTGGGGTCCGCAAGGGCCGATGCCTGCCAGGAGTGCGGGTTATTCGAAAGAAATACATTCGGCCCCTGGCACACAGGCAACTGAAGGAACACGGGTGGGTTTTAGTCAGTAAAAGTCTGACACGCCCTCATGCTCCACCCAGAGCGGGAGAAGTTATTTGATGATTTCCCACCCTCAACAAAAAAGAAAAGGCTCACAGCAACTGCACCCTAATTGCTTAACACACTATCCAACACAATCTGAACCATTTTGAAGGATATCCATCGACATCTACATGTGTTCGAAAAATTTGTCGACTCCAAAACGTAAATGGCGCAATGTATGTTGTTGAACTGTCAAAATGATAGCCACTTTGTGTTGTTGAGTGTGTTACACAGTTACCCCGCAGTTTAGTTCACTCTTCAGAAAGAGCGCAAAGTTTGCTTCAAAAACTAAAGAAATTACAGCAGAAATTTCTCCCAAAGAATCATTTTGACTTCCAAGTAGTTCCAAGCAATGAAGCTCTATGTAAACTATCTACTTGATGACTCTTTAACTCCACAATGACACTTCGACCTCTACTAACCCCGGAAGGTACAAAACACCCCCCTTTCACCCTCCTTCCCCCCCTTTTGATCCCCACGTAGGTTTTTACAAGGGAAAACACTTAATGCCGAGCAAATAGGCCTCGGAATCCTTGGCAAAACTTTAGTGGGCCATCAAATTTATTTATAGACCACACACGAAATCGAACCTTATCACGAGCGTAATAAAGTCCACAGTGTAATCGGTAATAAATATTTATTTTTCTTCTTTACACCCCTTTTCTGTGACGTCATGGTTCCTTATCCGAATGGTTTGGTTCGATTTTGAGTTCTATTCCGATCCCAATAAAGTCGGTTATTCTTTGCTAGGGTAAAAGGTTACCATCGATTGTCAAGCAGCATGTGACGTCATAAAGAGAGAGGGGGACAATGGATATGACGTCATATTCGCTGGCTCGCTCACACAGATTAGGAGTACGTAAATAGATGAAAGTCTATAAAAAGTTTTTGTGTTTTCATAGTAATGACTAATGACTACTTTGATGGGTATTTGGGGATAAAAATGGAGTTTTCTTCTCTTATCTACCGTCCCTTGTCGTAAAAATAAAGAAGTATTATTGCTTGTGTGTTATTGTATTTTACGTGGTTTTCGGTTACCAAAATTCGTTTATTTATAAAATAAATAAATGATAAATGATTTTATTTCTGCAAGTAGGTTTGCACACTTTTTACACGTCAATAATATTTTTAAACTAGATGAGGTCGGCGTTTCCCATCTGACTACTCTGAGAAGAAAGGCCGAAACAAACTCAGATATCAGTCTCTTTTAAAGTCCAGACATAATCTTGGTCAGATCATGTGAAGATTATGTAATGTAGATTGGTGGCTGAAACGGTCTTTTGAGGACAGAACTACTCAGATTGAGTGCAGGCGCACTCCGAGGGGGGAGGTCCTAGGGGTCATGACGTAAAGCTTAAAATAGTAATTTTTCGAAAATGTAATAAATTTTCTTATTAATATGTAGGTAGACTTTGTCTGTTACCCCCCCCCCAAGTCTGGCTGCGACCGCGCCTGATTGAGTGGAGCTGTTGTCAGTGCACGCATTTATCATTAATCATGCAGCTCAACTCAAAACATAAGGAGCTCAACCATTCGACGAACAATCAGCAATCAGCGAAAAATAATCAGCTGTTCCTTACATTTTGACTGCGTAGGTATTGCACTTTTCTATGAATGATTTCCTACACCATTTCAAGAGAAGTGGTGAAGAAAATATTCATAAAGGGTGTTCCAACAAGAGCGCCGGATTTCATTTTAAAGAAAAACATATTTATTTTTGAATTAAGCAAACATTTTTATTTCAACATAAAGAAAAATAGTTCCGATTAGACGTGAAATACAACATCAGGCAAATGGGCACCACGAAACCTCTGGCACAGGGTTATACTTGTGTTGAAATATTGAATAACGTTTTCGCATAAATGTGGCTGTTTTTCACCAATAACGCTCCGTATTTTCTCTTTAAGACGTTCAACTGTTACAGGCTTATTCGCATACACTTTTTCTTTCACATATCCCCAAAAAATAAACGAATTGGCGAACTGTTTTCGCAAAACTTTCACCATTTTTGTAATGTGTTTTTACAATAATTAAACGTTATTGGTTTGAATACTTCTCCATATTCTTAAATCGCGTGGTCTAAACGTGACAATAGTAAAAAAAAAAAATCACCGTACAACTCGTTTTAACAAAATGGCGGCAAATTCCAATCCGGCGCTCTTGTTGGGACACCCTATACAAAGTAAATGCGTAATTCGGGGCGGGTATCACTGAGCCACCAAAGCTTTCGGCAATTTAAACTGCCGCTTCAAATATTCTGGCTCACTAACTACTTCGTCCATACGAACGAACCCACGCCAACAGCTTGTATGTAATAAAACACTTTATCACAAATAATGAGGTGCCAATATGAGTGTGATAGATAATGATATCACCCTCCACTATATTATTATTGAGGATACCACTTAATCAGATTTCATTATCATGACATTGTCGAGTTGATTTCGAAAATTGTTGGCTTCGGACATATTGGTTTTGTAATGGTTTCACCAATTTTAATGTGATTTTGGAGGTTTTTATATACGCTTTTCAAGTACCAGATGGTAAATGCAATATGTGTGGTGGGGTTCGCGACTAAATTATACCAGCCACACGGGTCGATTTATGTTTTTTTTTTGGGTGGGAAATCATCAAATAACTTCGCCCGCTCTGGGAGCGCAGGAGGGCGTGTCAGACTTTTACTGACTAAAACCCACCCGAGTTCCCTCAGTGGCCTGTGTGCCAGGGGCGACGGTATCTCTTTCGAACAACCCACACCCCTGGCAGGCATCGGCCCTTGCGGGCCCCATCAGTTGTTACTGACATTTCTTTGAGGCGCGCGTGGAACACAACGTGCCGTCGACCCCGGGCTTGGTCCTTACCGGACAACGAGCTACCCATTACTCGCCGTCCGCAAGCCCGCGCCTACGGTGGCCGGGAATCAGCCTGGGATTCCCGATGCCCAGGGCGTCTCCTGCGAAGGCTACGGCCGTGAGGGTGCATGTACTGCCTCTCCTTCACGTGCGCCACCACCTTCTTTGCGAGCATCACTGCTTCGCTGAGGGAAGCGACGGCTACCCATGGATTCTCGCTCCGAACCATGGCCTGGACCAGGGCCGGACGCGAGAGATCGCCGCCGCCGATCGCCTCCACGAGGACATGGCGGTGCTCCGCTCAAGCTGGGCAGACCCCCACCGTCTGATCCACCGTGTCCTCAGAGCGATCTTCGCAATGGAAACACCCGGGCGTTTCCTCCCGGTCGATTGATGGTTATGCTACGCTTGCCGTGGTCATTCGTAGATCTTTGACAGTAGTTACGTGTCAAGTCTGGGTCCATGGACGGGTGACCATCTTTATATACTGAGGCCCGTCCGTGCCTCGGAAAGCACGTTATACCGTTGGTCTCGGCTGTCATTCGTAGATAAAACCTTATCCTGTATTTTATTTTTTTGTCACCGCCTGAAGTCCCGTCACCGGAAGTCGGGTGTTTTTTTTTTTTTTTTGAAAAAGTTGTTCGTTTTTAGTTATAGCACCTACCCCACACCAATTCGAAATTTCATCATCCTTGGGGTCAAAATAATGCATATTTATGCGATAGCAGCAATCGCAGTTGATTTGCTGTCATTCTTTAAAGAGTTCCGCTGTCTGTCTCCGGAACTCATCATCAGATCTACATGAAATTTAAATGGTGGTCCCATTTAAATTCGATTAAAAAGAGAATTTTGCAAATCCGAGTACGACGGAATTATGCCCGAACATTCATTTTAAAAATTATGTCGAATTGATAACCTCCTCCTTTTTGAAGTCGATTAAAAACTTCAAAGCTTGGTGCATGGTTTTCCTGTGGAGTAGAGCCAGTAACAAGGAGGTGAGAGAAACCTCTCGAAGTAGCCTCTGAGAAGTGATGATCGAGGTTCGTTACTTTTCTTGTTATGAGTAGAGTCTTCAGGTGGTAGCAAGCGCTACTGCTAACCATGATGTCCTGGGACCTATTCCCAGGTCAGGCAAACTGCGGGTTTTTACAACAATCTTGATGGGACCAACATCGCAATCGCGGAAAAAATATCAACTGTCCCATACAAAACTTGAATACCTCCAGGGGTAAGGCAAACGCAGACGAAGTCGGGGTTAGGATCCAGTCTGTTACAAATAGAACTCAATGATGAATGTCCTACAAAGTTGAGACAGACAACACTATACCGCATTAAAGTTTATGAACTAATATTAGTTTTTCTCTATGTCTGACCTAGTACTCGTACTGTTGTAGCGAACTTGCTCCTCAGGTACCATGATAATCTAAAGTGAATTGCTTTTTATACTGGGAAATAGACATACGTACATAGTGATAGGTTTAACAAAAAGCAATTGGTTTTTATTGAGTTTGAATTTGTGATGGATTAGTTTTTGTTGTGTATACAACATGTAATGGATCCGGCAACTGGAACCGCAGTTCGTTGTTAACTGCGGTCCCAGTCACTGGAAACCTCATGTAGAGCATGTTTTTGTGCAATGACCAGTCAAGGGAAAATTTGGAAGAATCGCGGCATCCGTCGGAATACCAAAATACGACTGATCTATCTATCTATCTATCTATCATCATCATCAGCCGACATAGGCCTCTCCAACTGCATGCCGCAATTGCTACCAGTCTCCCTGCAAAGATTGTCGCTCCACTTAGCCTGCGGGCGTCCTATCTTACGTTTGCCGATTCGCGGTCACCACTCGAGAACACGTGTACCCCACCGGTCATCGGTTCTACGGCTAAAGTGGCCGGTCCATCGCCACTTCAGCTTGCTAATTCTGTGAGTTATATCGACAAATTTAGTTCTCTGCCGGATCAACTCATTCAGGATTCTATCTCTCAGAGATACTCCGAGCATAGCTCGTTCCATAGTTAGCGGAGCGACTGTCAATTTATGGACCAGACGTACATGTTTCGACTCCTTAGGTCGCGCTTCGGAGTCAAAACATGGACTAAGTTTCTGCTCCATAGGTCATAACCAGAGGTCGGAGTAGGTAGATTGATTTAAGGTCGTTGACGTCAAACGTAGAGGATAATATGGATATGCCTCCAAAATACCGGAACTTCATATTTATTGTGATATTTGTTCCGGAATTTTGAAATTAGCACGATTTTGTGTTTAAGGTGAAAAACGTATTAATAATATCAATCTACGCTACCAGTATTAGCTAATGGTGAAAGAAATCAGTATTTTATTTTATACAAAAATACCTTGGAATAGTTACACCGTATTTTGTCCCTTACTGTTGAATTAGAAATGACGCTTGACAGTATGAGACAAAACTTAGACAGGGCCTTTTGTTTCTTTATCTCATGTTCATCTATGTTCACAACGCATTGACCGCACGCAACGATGTTTTTTATTTAATTTTATTTCATAATTCCAATTTCGGAACTTTTTCCGGTACTTCCCGCACATTATGGATAAAATGGCATGTCCATATTATAATATCTTGACGCAAGTATATAAAATCAATCTACCTACTCCGACTTCTGGTCATAACAGACATATTATGCGTTCACCTAAGCATGGTCTGGAACGGCTTATGATACTGGGCCGGGTGGAGGGAAAACCCGCTCAAGGCAGAGCACCGGCAAGAGGACCGCGATCAAGAGGGCTGTTGGAGGCAGCATCTACCGAGCCAAACACACAAACAAACCACACTGCAAAACACCGCATAACTCGGAGACGCGTTGTATGTAGTCGCGATCCTCAGCATTAAGGGAACAACGAAGAAGAAGAAGATAGTATGTATCAGAATGATGTGTACAAATTTGAGGGTCACATACAAATCTTCAATAGCGTTATTTTAAAGACTTCTGAACAATTAGCCTGTTTGCCAACCTCATCACAATCCGCTTGGTCTAATCCTTATTGGCGATCGAGACGCAAAAAAGAAGATCCTAATTTATTTGGGGCAACAATATATTTATCCCTAAACAATGGGGCACTTTAATGTCTTGTCCAGCGTGTCCTGTTGTCTGTACGCTACAGGAGTTGATTGACGAAAGTGCCAAGTTCGTAGCCAAATTCTGGGCTGACTGTATTTAGAATGCTATCGAGACGCTAAAAAAGAAGAATATATTTACCTTCTTCCATACATCTCCATCAAGCCCCTATTTCATCCTGATGATCAACCTCAGTTCCGTGATGTGCCGGACGTAAAAGAATAGCACCATTCCATTTCTTCCCGTGGGTGTCGTAGAAGGCGGCTAAGGGACTTACTAGAGAATAGGCAGCAGGGTTCTCTATGCACTTGACCACCATACTGCGAACGCCAACCCGCCTGCTAAGCGTGGCGATTATGGAAAATCCCCCCTTTTGGGGGAGGCTTATGTCCAGCAGTGGACGTTTTAGTAGCTTGCTCTCAATCGACCTGCGCGGCTGTTACGATTTAGCCACGAAATGATCCTTTTTCATTTGAAAACATTTTGCATTCAAAAGTAATGACGTAGAAAGAAAACAATCAGAAACAGTAATATATACTTCTGCCCTCAAATGTCGAACAATAAATTGTAGTGGATCAAAGTTTATCCAGGACTGATGCATTACGATATTAGTTTGTGGAAGCATAAAGTTTGTTGTACTAACTTTGTTAGCGCAATAAAACTCAATTGCTGTTCTATAATGCAATTTATGGATGAGATCAAAGATAACATTGATGCCTTTTTGCAAAATGAGAAAAAAAAACTTCGCTTTTTTACTTTCCCAAAAACCGAAGAAGAAGAACCGAACCGAGGAATCGGTTGTCATGATACAGACATGTGATACTGTAAGGAATGAGGAAAATGTCGTGAGGAAAGTTTTGAGTA
This sequence comes from Polymixis lichenea, assembly GCA_949091785.1. Classification (NCBI taxonomy): domain Eukaryota; kingdom Metazoa; phylum Arthropoda; class Insecta; order Lepidoptera; family Noctuidae; genus Polymixis; species Polymixis lichenea. The sequence continues at coordinate 8,447,991 of OX420958.1, read as the reverse complement.
TAAATGTCGGTGGCTATAAGAGTAGGTGGAGACCAAAGAAACGATGGATGGACTGTGTGAATGATGATATGGTTAGAAAGGGGGTGACTACGGAGATGACGACTAATAGAGAAGTGGGGAACAAAAAGACATGTTGCGCCGACCACAAATAAATTGGGATAAGGGCACTAGATTGATGATGATGAGTTGGTGGAAGTGAATCATTGTGGTCATTCAATTGCCCTCATCATTTCAGCCGATAGACGCCCATTCCTGGACATAGGCCTCCCCTAAGAATATGGGTTTGCCATAATCGCCACGCTTGGCAGGCGGGTTGGCGATCGCAGTATGGTGGTACAATGCATAGAGAACGCTGCTGCCCATTCTCTAGTAAGTCCCTTAGTCGCGTTCTACGACACCGACGGGAAGAAATGGGATGGTGCTATTCTTTTACGTCCGGCAACACACGGAACTTCAATTGCCTTATTCCCAATATATTTGTCTTTTTCTTATTTTATAGTCTTTCCGTTTTATGTCTTTTCCTTCCACACTTCTTATTAGTCATCATCTCGGTACTCACCCTCTTTACGTGTTCTCTTCTGCCTAGCTTTTTCCCCAACTATTTTAAGGTCGGCTTCCAGTCTAACCGGATGCAGCTAAATACCAGTATTTTATATGGAGCGACTACCTATCTGACCTCCACAACCCAGTTACTGGGTAATACGACACCCCGTGGCAAGACTGGTTGTCAGACTTTCGGGCTTCTGACGACCCGTAACGAATGTCAAAGATCCACAAATGACAGCCGGGACCAACGGCTTAACGTGCTTTCCGAGGCACGGACGGGTCTTGGTATGTAAAGATGGTCACCGTTCACGGACCACCCGCGTAAAGCGTCGCTTAACCTGATCGATCGACCCGAACGGCTAATATTACTTAGCCACAAGCGCCTCCCCTCACCCTCTTTACGTAACTATTATTAATTCTGGCTTGGTAACTGAGGCAGGTCTGATGGCCGATAGAGCAGACGAGTCCTGGAGGACTACACCCTACGGACGAAATCCAAAGTTTCGGCTAAAGTGTCAGGTGATTCCTACTACGTATCATTTACGGACTTAAGATTAGTTCGGGATCGAACTAAGAATGAATCACAGTCGTCCCTACTCCCGATGTGTTTATTAAATTTAGTTAATCGGGTAGGGTTCACTTCGAAGTATCTAACCGCTTTCGGACGGGCCCGTATCTTTTTTTCAAGGATTTAGAGTGGGCCCGCTTGAGTGGAGATAGCTTATCGGGAAGCGTAAAGTGGAAGATCGGTTATAGTGGCTTATTGATAACGGCCGCGACTTAAGAGTAGGTTCCAACTCAGACAAGCGCTTTAATTTGTGTATATAATTACGTCGCCACTGCTCCCAAAAACAGTGAAGGAAAAGAAGAAACAAAACTACATAGACATGTAATATCCACCAGCCCGCACGTGGTGAATTACTGCCCACTCCCTCTCATCGAGACGAAGCCTGTGTCCCAGCAGTGGGAACATCATAGACCATATGTATGTATATTAAGTATGTGGGACACCCCCAGCTGGATGGACCGACGACCTTAAAGGGAACCAAGTCGCGGGCTCGTACTCAATGATGGGCCTGGCTAAAAAGCACGCTGTCTCACCAGGCATCGTGTCCGACAGAGGTAGTATCAGTGATGAGCAGTTAGAAGCTAGTCTACACGCACAACGTTATTGAGTGAGATGCAGGATCATTTATAGTACAACAGGCGCGTAAAAAATAAGGACACTCCTTCGGAATATCGGGTCTTGTGAAAAAACCACTGCATAAATCAATGAAGAATAAAGTTAATTGTACATTTCGATATTTGAGCTTTGTCGCAACCGACTTGGTTTTTCAGATTTTACACTTCTTTTATTACTTAAACACGCCCAAACCTAGGTTAAATTAGCAAGAAAAACTAAACTTTGTTGGCTCATAACTTTTTAATGGCTTTTTACTTTAGTATTTTGTTTCCGTACAGACAATATTAATAATAAAACAAAATCATACCATGTAAAATTTTTGATGTACATTGTCGGACAGTGGAGTAATACTAATACTAATGACAAGATAAATACATACAGAAAAAAATATAAATAAGTACAGTTAATATAATATAGTTAAGTATAGTTAGTATAGTTTTGTTTTATTATTTAACAAATTGTGCAAAGGTCAGAGTAAATAAAGGCTACTTTTATTTTATTAATGATTTATTTATTTATTCTCATGTGTAACAAGCCTTAATCTGTGCAATCAATGTCGAATCAAACGAATTAATGTCGAGAGATATAAGTATTTACACCAGAGTGCTAATAATTACGATATTGTGACCACTAATTAATTAATTAGACTAACGGCGCATTTAAACGTGGTTGACTTGACTTTAATTTTGGTATCGTGTATCGTGATGAATACTTAAGGTGAATCTTGTCGATTTTTTTTCCATGCAAATTTCGGGAGGGTATTACTCCACTGTTTGACAATGTCTAGCAAAAATTAAACATGGTATGGTTTTGTCTCATTATTAATATTGTCTGTACGGAAAGTTAATAATAAAATAAAAATCTGTTAAAAAGTTATGAGCCCACAAAGATTCGTTTTTCTTGTTAATTTAACCTAAGTTTGGGCGTGTTTAGGTAATAAAAGAAGTGTGAAATCTCCAAAACCAAGCCGGTACCGGCAAAGCACAAATATCGAAAAGTTCATTAAACTTTGTTGGTTATTGATTTATGCAGTGGTTTTTTTCATTAAACACGATCTTACGAAGGACTTTTCTTTATTTTTACGCGCCTGTTTTACTATAAATGATCCTGCATCTCACTCAATAACGTTGTGCGTATAGACTAGCGTCTAACTGCTCATCACTGATACTACCTCTGTCGGACATGATGCCTGGTGAGACCGCGTGATTTTTAGCCAGGCCCACCAGTGAGTTCGAGCCCGCGACTAGATTCCCTTTAATCGTTTTAATATTATCTAGTTGGTGAATTAATGGTAGTCCTAATCACTTTTGGTTCGTAGGATAGCAGTGGTGGCCCAGTGTTAGGCTGTGACCACGGCGACTTACGAGTTTGTAGATAGTAATTCGATCCCCGGCTGGCGCTTTTGTGTCAATAGTTTCATCAACGCTGCTCCCAAAACGGTGAAGGAAAACATCGTGAAGAAACCAGCATGTCCTAAAACCAAAAATTCGAAGACATGCGACATCTACCAACCCGCACTAGGCCCGCGTGGTGGATTACGGCCCATTCCTACTCAAAGAAAGGGGGCCTGTGTCCAGCCGTGGCCATTATAGGCCGATTCTGTTAAATACGTAGATATTTCTGGAATTATGGATTCGTTAGGTAAAATGTGATGAGGATATTCCATATTCTTAAAAAAAATATTAATTGAGAATTTTAACCCTTTAATTTAGATACCTATTGTAAATTTATAATAATGTTGATTTGGTGAATGTATTTTCAATTTATTGTATATTAATTGGAATAACATTAACACCTATAATTATTGTGGACAAAAATTGTCGCCGAACAAATATTTTTATTATTTTATTGTGCCTAAAATAAATAAAGAACAGAGTAAGAGACTCACCCCATCTGAACTCTGCTTCTTGACTTCACAGAACTCCTTGAGAACATCCTGAAGCTTCCTTGTTGAATCTGCAAATTAAAGATCATATTGTAATAATATATGAAGACATCGGAGACAACCGTCTCCGAACAGAAGTGGGAAGGTGTAGGATGAAGCAATTAAAGTGGGGCTACCTCGACGGAACGGCTGCAGGGTGTAGATGTCACAGATGGAGCTTTGTCACAAACTATGTTCCACCTCCTATCTTGCCCTCTGAGCCCCAAAACGTGCAGCCAAGGTGACTGCACAGCCACCAATAACGCCGTGGAAGTGGCGAAGTTTTTGGCCAACAAAATTTAATAACTGGCGTGCCAGCGACACGAAGAAGAAAAATCGAAGACAACAAAATCAAAAACATATTTTTTTATCTTTCACTGATGATTCCGGAGAGCGCCATGACACGCTGAAACGAATTTTTTTTTTGGGTGGGAAATCATCAATTAACTTCTCCCGCTCTGGGTGGAGCGGGACAGACTTTTACTAACTAAAACCCAACCGTGTTCCCTCAGTTGCCTGTGTGCCAGGGGCCGCGGTATCTCTTTCGAACAACCCGCACCCCTGGCAGAGAAACGAACATGCCTTCCAAATAAATACAATGCAACATGAAATGTAACACAACATCTAGGCGAATTTGTTACAGTTCCTGTTATGATTCACATAATGCGTACTGATCATAATATTAGTTATACAAAAGTGTTAATTCCTACTTTGAATAAAGTTCGTTTTTTAATCCCAAGACTAATTTGACAGGTCTGCACCTGTCTAAAAAAGTTAACTTTGTGTTTACTTTTTATTATTGGAATGTCGAGTGGATTCGAAATGTCAGATTAGTCTCTCGAATTAAAAAACACACCATAGACGTTGAGAAAAACCTCTGTGACAGAAGGACAAAACAAATATCTCATAATTAAAGTTTCCGGACCTAAAAACATAATTATTATAAACTAGCTTTTGCCAGCAGCTTCGCCTTCATGGAGTTGGAAAATTATCCCAAGGGAACATAAATTACCGGGATGAAACGTATCCTATATTTTAATCCAGGCTATAAACTATCTGTTTGCCAATTTTCATCCAAATCCGATCAGCTGTTTTTGCGTGAATGAGTAACAAGCATTCAAACAGTTAATTATACAAACATCTTGACATACAAACTTTCACATTTTTATTATTAATAGGATAAGCACAGCATCCGATAAACATACGACTTTATGCCTGTAGTCTTTTATTCAGCTTGTTTTTTTTCATTTTTTTTTTGCTGACATATGCAAATGATTTAATTTTATGTTCTGTGTCACGTAATGTTATTTACTTTACATATGCCTGCTATTGTATAGAATCAAGTTCTTCTAACTTAACAGACAGCTGTGCTGCTGGGGAGTTTGGTCCGCCACTTTTTCTTCCCAGCTAAAGCATTAGGAAGTAGTGAAGGGCGGACGTTTTGGGGCACTGTCGTAATTTTGACGTTCGAAAAGTGCTGATTCTCAAGCTAATTTGAACAAATTACTTTTAACTTTGATAGGCTGGCCCCAACCATCGCCACACCATCCTTTTTTTTTTTTTTTTTTTTTGATGACGGGGGGAATCCTCATGGATGTCCTCCGCCCCGGGGAGGGCGGAGGGGTCTGTCAGACTCTTACTGACTAAAACCACCCCGGTGTTCCGTCTCTCACTTGCACCGGGGATCACGGGAACTGATGTGACTTCCGCGATCCCCGGCTAGTGCCGGCCCGCCTCTGCGGGCCACCTCGCGATAGGGGGGGAGTGAGGTGTTAAACTCCCCCCTTACGTCATAGAGAGGCGCGCGTGGAACACTACGCGCCGCCATCTCGGGTCCTAAGAAGTAGGGGGCAACGAATTTCCCCAGATCCGTTGCCCCTGGACCCATTTAGGGGGGCTGGAAGAGGGCGTTGTCCGCCCTCCGCCGACGCCCGGTGCGTCTGCTGCGGATCGGGTTAGCGGAAGCAATCTCCCGCTCCCTCTCCGCAGCCTCCTTCTGCGACATGACTCTTTCGCAGAAGGATACCACCGCGTCCCAGGACTCCTCGCTGCCGACCATCGAGTCGACAACGGCCGGCAGCGACAGGTCACTGCCGACTCCTGAGATGAGGGCACGGCGCGGCTCCTCCCAAGCGGCACACTCTACCAGCGTGTGCCACGCCGTGTCCTCCCGACAGTCGACGCAGTGGTGACACCGAGCGTCCAGCTCCCTGTTTATGCGACACAGGTACTTCCCGAAGCAACCATGCCCCGAGAGCACCTGTGTCACCCGAAACGACAGGGAGCCGTGCCTCCTCCCGAGCCAGCGCTCGAGTACGGGCCGGACCGCCCCGATGGTAGCGGGGCCGGGTAGGGCGTGAAAGCCTGTCCCGCCATTCCGCCACCAGGGCTGCGCGAAGCTGTGACCGACGCAACTCCAAATGTCGCTGCGTCAGCCATTCGCCCCGCGCCCTCGAGTCCTCGCGCCACCGATACAGTGACGCGAGTACCTTCGCCTCGAGGTCCCAGGGCGGGGATCCGGCCAGTACACAAGCCGCCTCGTAGGAGATCGTGCGATACCCCCTTATGACTCTGACGGCCATCGCTCGCTGCGGCCTGCGCAGGACAGCGATGCTGCCGGCCGTCAGGTCAGCCGCCCAGATCGGGGCCCCATACAGGGCCATCGATCGCACGATCCCCACGTAGAGCCGCCTACAGGCGGCGCTCGGGCCCCCCAGATTGGGAAGCAGCGTTGACAGCGCCCCAGCCGCGCCCATCAACTTGGGCACCAGCCGCTGGAAGTGGGGGCCAAAATCCCACCGGCTGTCGAGCACCAATCCAAGATATTTCATGGTGGACTCGACAGCAATTCGGGACCCCCCGACCACGATGTGTGATCCCAGCGGTGGCGCCCGCCGGGGGCCATGAAAGACCATGGCCTCCGACTTGTTGAGGGCCACCTCCAGGCCTAAGCGCCGTATGCGGGTCACCACCTGTGACACCGCAGCCGTCGCCAGCAACGCTGCCTCCCTGTACGAGCTCCCCCGGGCCGTGACCAGCGTGTCATCCGCATAACACGTCAAGTCCACGCCCGGCTGGAGCTCGCCCCTCAGCACCCAGTCGTAGCCGATGTTCCACAGGAGCGGTCCCACGACCGAACCCTGTGGAACACCGCACGACATGCGGCGCTGGTTTCCGCCATCACGTCCCGTGTAAGTGACACACCTTTCCGCCAAATAAGCCCCAACGATGCGGCGGAGGTAGGAAGGCACCCGATGATACTGCAGTGCCTCCCGAATGCAGCTCCAGGGCAGGGTGTTGAAGGCGTTGGAGATGTCCAAGGACACCGCCAACATCACCCCGCCCCGGGACACCACTTCCTCCGCCAGGACTCTCACCCGCGATATCGCGTGGATGGTGGAGCGCCCGTGCCGAAAGCCGAACTGGCTCTCGGCTAGGTCAGGCCCCTCCCTGCTTAAGTGGCCGACGAGGCGGGCAGCGATTATCCGCTCAAACATCTTGCCCACCTCGTCGAGCAGCACTATGGGCCTGTATGCGGACGGCGAGTCCGCCGGGCGCCCCACCTTCTTGAGCAGGACCAGACGACCAGATTTCCACAAAGTGGGAAACTGGCCCTGCTCAAGGCACGCGGTGTAGAGTCCTCTCAGTTGGGGCTCTAGCTCCTTCAGAGCGAGGGCTAGCACGATGCCGTGAATACCATCGGGCCCCGGAGCCACGTTCTTGGCCCGGAGCCGCATCACGGCCGCCCTCATCTCTGCCTGTGTCACCTCCGGGACGCTGATGGCGCTCTCTTCGGCAGGCTCTGCGGCTGTGGGCAATACCATCGGCGGCGGAGTGATCGCCACACCATCCTGTCCTGGGTCACTACACAAACGCGCAAAAAGTAGTTTATAACAAACACAAGGTTTATAGTTATTGTACTAATTTTTAACATTGTGACATACAAATATTATTTTAACATTATACAAATACGATTTCTTCTATTTTCACTCGTAAAAAAGATGATTTTTATTTGACAGTTTGAATCGATTTCGAGTGCGAAGTGAGCGTCGAAGTGATGGGGGAATTACCTTACTGAATGCCACTTCTTACGTCATCTCATACTTTATCTGTCAAAATCTCACGGTCAATTTAGTTCAACTCGCTTACACGCTCGCAAGGGTAGCGCTAGTGTAAATTCGAGTTATCAATCGAGTTTTTAGAATGTCAATCATGAAACTCACAGCGGATTAAGATTCGAAGTTTAGAGTGAGATCTTACAGAATCACACTGCTGCACTTTCCACATCCAGCGGGTTCCTGCGACCTACACCGGTTTGACGGCTGTCAGTTTTATTTTATTTTATTTCAGGATAAAAAAACAGGAGTATAATTAAATGTTATACATAATACCTTACTAAAACAAAACACTTATTAAACTACTAGCAACATTATTCACTTATTACAACTTTTTTGTTTGTTAATGCTTCGTGAGATAAAAAAACAGAATACGATGATGAAAAGAGTGAATGATTGATTGATTGAATGTTTTCTAGTAACGAAATTTATGGGATAGAAAACGATAAAAAATATAAAAAGATACACCACTTAATAATTCATAAAACTATGATAGAACCGACCACAGATTTCCTAAATTGATGTGCCGTGTTAGATTAAAAATATCAACGTTTTCAAATCTAGCATTGTAGGAATCCACAAGTTAACAACCTAGCGTAATCTTTCTATGTACCTCGCCCATTTGCAAAGTGATTGGCTCATGAGTGGCATAAAGTTGATAATATACTAATACTTCGTCTTTATTTATATAAAAGCTTTTACCACCAATTAGACCAGGTTGATCAGACAGAGTTCAATATGCTAACAGTTTTGTTGTAGGTAGCTTAAGTACATTATAGGAACAGTGCTATTTTGGTATTATTCCACTTAGGGCTGATAGATGGTGTGATGATATGTTTGTGGGATCTTCAGCCTATAACGTTCCCATTGCTGTGACATAGGACACCTCTCTATGAGTTGGCCGTAATGAACTACGCGGCCCGGGTGCGGTTGATAGATGTCACACGTCTTTGAAGTTTTAGTGGACATGCCGGGTTCCTAACCACCTCAGATGCAGGGCCAACAGATTAAAGCGCTTTCCAGAGCACGGAGGTATCACACCGCCAACTCCCAAACTCCGGGTGGTTACTAAGAAATTCCTAATATGAATTTGCCCGACTGCCAGCACGGGACAAGCGCGACAACAGCTATGTACTATGCCATTACCAACTATTGCAACTCCTTCAAGATAGAATTTATCTCAAGAAATAAGCAGTACTTATATACTCAAATGTCAAATGTAATTTCTCAATGTATTTTACTGTGTGTGAGTATATTAATAATAAGTTAATTATAATAATACGATGCTGACGCGAAGTCGGGCACGATTACTACAAGACACACACCCAACACCTTCGGGTTCGTCGCTCAGCTCCGCCTCGCAGTTGCCGGAACCTGCTCCAGACGTGAGTTCAGTGATACCGGCCGCTGCAGTTGCGTCGAGCTCGAGCGACGAATATTTCTCGCCGCCGACGACACCATCACCAGTACGTCGACGCGGAAGAGGCCGACCACCGGCCAGCTTAGGACTCCGAGGCCCACCGGCCTCTGATAGGGTCCCCGCTCCCGGTGGGAGTGTGCAGCGCATGAAGTGGACTCAAACTGTCAACGAAAATGTCATGCGCGCATACTATGGGGCTACAGAGGGGGGAAGTAACTTGACTGCGTACCGTGGTCGGATGCTCTCTCTGTTTCAGGTGCTTGAACCAGCAGTCAACGTGTCGGCGCAACGACTGTCGGATCAGGTGCGGGTCATCCAGCGTAACCATATGCTGGATGCCGCCGTACTTGATCGACTTCGCCTCGAATCACGGAATAGCCATGTTACACCTGCTTCGCCACGGGTAGCGATGCAACTGCAAAATATATCCAGTGTTTCACCGCGACCCAACCGCGTTGGTGAAGAGGATGATGACGAGGCTATATCCGTGAGTTCCCAATCCAATGCAAGATGGAGGAGCGCTTTGGAGGATGCTTTCCGGGAATATCGTTCTACTCCCCCTGAACTTAGACCACGTTTACCTCGTTTGCCCATGCATAAGAAAAACAAGGCACTGGTGTGTGCTCTGGACTCACAGCTATCAACATATTTTGACGGTAGCAAAGATCTCGTCGATACCCACTCGATCTTGTATTGTGCAGCTGTAGCGGCATGTCGTGTAGCTCATGTTCAATTTCCCAATAGCGACAGAGCTCCACGACCAAAACCAGCCGTGACAGCTTGGCAGTGCAGGATTGAGCGGCGTATCGGTGAGGCTAGAGCACTCATCGGTAAGCTAATCTGCTTCAGGGAGGGCAATACTCGCCCTAGAGTGATGCGCTTTGTGATGCGGGCGTTCGCCGGGACTGATATTAGTTCTCGAGATTATATGACCCGCGTCACAGAGCGTATCGACTTCCTGAAGCAGAAGATCTGTGCATGGGCAAACCGTATTCGCCGGTACAGGCGGAGAGTGGAGCGGTACTCTCAGAATCGCACATTTCGAAGCGATGAAAGGTGGGTTTACAGAGCTTGGGAGCGACCGGACCAAGGTGTGGCTGACACGCACCTACCGGATGATAACGCCATGTGTTCTTTCTGGCGAAACATCTGGTCGGTGCCTGTCAGTCACACCGAAGGTATTTGGACTAGGGAGATCGAGCGAGCGTGCGGTCAAATACCGGAAATGGGGGCACTTACCATCAGCCCCCAAGATGTAGCTCGTGCAGTCCGTCCGTTGCCTAACTGGAAATCTCCAGGGCCGGACGGACTGCACAACTTTTGGATCAAATGGCTCCAAAGGTCACACGCTCGCTTGGCATCCCAGTTTCAGTCAGCCTTAGAGTCAGGGTCGCTACCGCAGTTCTTAACAACAGGGATAACCCACCTGCTCCATAAATCAGGTAGTACCGCGGAACCCAAAAATTATAGACCGATCACATGTCTACCGACGGTCTATAAAGTTCTGACATCCATTTTGAGAGCAAAAATTTACAACCATGTAGACACCAACTCTATCATGTCTGCCTCTCAAAATGGATGTCGGTACGGGTCCCGCGGTACTAAGGAGCTGCTTCTCATTGATATGGCCATTAGCCAACAGGTTCGTCGTTCCCGAAAGGATCTTTCGACATGTTGGATAGACTATAAGAAGGCTTATGACTCGGTGCCACATACATGGCTCAGGAGGGTGCTGGAATTATATAAAGTAGATGCAACTCTGCGCACCTTCCTGATGTCATGTATGGGGCAATGGAGGACGGTCCTTCGCTATCCAGGATGTCGAAATATCCAGAGGAATAGCGAACCGATAAGGATCGAGCGAGGCATATTTCAGGGCGATAGTTTGAGTCCGCTTTGGTTCTGCCTAGCCCTGAATCCTCTTAGCACTTTGCTGGAGGATTCAGGTATAGGCTATCGATTGAGAAGAGGTGGTCAGGTTATATCTCACCTCCTATACATGGATGACCTAAAGCTCTTTGCCCCCAACAATTTGCAACTGATGGAGCTACTGAAAGTAACTGAAACTTTCAGTAACGCCATCAGGATGGAATTTGGTGTGGACAAATGTGCGGTCATGCATGTAAAGCGAGGGGAGATTGTGGAATCCGTGGGAACCCAGCTCTCGGATTCCATACACCTAAGATCCCTCTCCTCAAACGAAACATACAAGTATTTGGGTATGTCGGAAGCGTTAGGCATCAACACTGCTGACATGAAACAATCGTTGAGGGAGCGCTTCTTTTGCCGCCTGAATAAAGTTTTAAATAGTCTTTTATCGGGTGGAAACAAGGTGCGCGCCTTCAACGGTTGGGTCATGCCGGTTTTGATGTACTCTTTCGGCATACTCAAATGGACTCAGACGGAACTTGACGCCCTGGATAGGAGGGTCCGCACACTGCTCACCGCAAATCGGATGCATCATCCGCGGTCATCGGTGATGAGACTGTATATCCCGCGAAAATGTGGAGGTCGAGGTTTCTTAAACGTTAAGAGCCTCCACAATCGCGAGATATGCAGTCTCAGGGAATATTTTCTAGAAGCCGACGTGGGGATGCACCGAGATGTGGTCTCAGTGGACAAGGGCCTCACCCCGCTCTCCTTGGGTAACGAGAACTGGCGCAAACCTAAAGTATTAGCTACTAATGACCGCAGGGAGGTATGGCAGAGCAAAGAGCTTCACGGGCGCTTTTACCGGGTCCTACATGGACCTGATGTAGACCTCTTAGCGTCCGTATCCTGGTTACGATTCGGTGATCTCTTTGGAGAAACCGAAGGTTTTGTCTTTGCAATTATGGACGAAGTTATGCTGACGAACAACTACCGGAAATATATTGTGAAGGATGGAACGGTTGACATCTGTCGGGCATGCCACCGTCCGGGGGAATCAATCCGACACATTATTTCTGGCTGTTCTAGTCTGGCTAACGGAGACTACTTGCATAGGCACAACCTTGTAGCCAGGATTATCCACCAGCAACTTGCTCTGAAATACAGTCTTGTGGACTCGGAAGTACCGTACTATAGGTATGTGCCCGACCCAGTTCTCGAAAATGGCACTATCACATTGTATTGGGATCGATCTATCATCACTGACCGGACTATTGTTGCCAATAAGCCGGACATCGTGGTGATAGATCGATTAGAGCGTCGCACAATGATTATTGATATAGCAGTCCCACATGACGAGAACCTCGTGAAAGCTGAAAAAGATAAGCAGATCAAGTATCTTGACCTGTCACGCGAGGTTGTTGACATGTGGGATGTGGATACAGCAGTCATTGTGCCGATAGTCGTGACGGCCAATGGCATTATAGCCAAGAGCCTCGACCAACACCTCAAGAGGCTCTCGTTAGGCAGCTGGATCAAGGGTTTGATCCAGAAAGCAGTATTACTGGACACGGCGCGTATAGTAAGGAGGTTCCTCTCTCAGCAGCCCTGACCACCGGTAGCTTGGACCCTGTTCCCGATACCGGTGGGCTACTATTTTTTATATTTTTAAATGTTTTTATGTATTTTTTTATATTCGAATATTTAAAAATATAATTTGTATGTACTGATCAACGAAATAAAGGAGTTAATTATATTCGTCATAAAAGCGACGAGGCCCAGACAAATTATACAACTGTCTCGGCACCCGTAAAGAGATGAATAGAAAAATAACATTGGAGTATAAAGATTAAGTCAGAAACGAGAAGCTGGTGAAATCCTGAAGATTTTTTACATTGCCTAGCTTTTAAGGGTTCCATCAACAAGGAACCTTTATAGTTTCGCATTGTCCTCCAAAGTGGTAAAAAATAAACCTAATAGTTTAAAAAACTAAAAAAACACGCTTTAAAAACCAAACTAAAAAGTAGAAAATAATTTAATTCTATTAAAAAGCGTGGGGTGCTTTTTGAGGTATTTTTATAATCAATTAATACGAAACACCCCCGCAGCGAAATGGTTGTGTCTTAGTCATACAATAGTTTTATAAACAAATAAAATATTAGAAACAAAAAATGGCAGATTAACCATTGTGAAAAATCACCAGGTGGCTGTTCCCTTTGTCGGCGGTGCGTGCGATTTGAGTAGTATCTACCAGTTACCTCTAGTGTTACTATTGAGTAGTGTTTTATCGAGTTGATGAAGATTTTTTTAATTATTTTAAAACAAAAAAATCTTATTTTTTTTACTTTTACTCTATGCTTCGAAAGTACTCCATAGGGCAAGTTGTTCTGCCGCGGGAAAACAACCATTTCAATTTCACGGTGTATACGGTACATATACCAAAATAACATTTTTTACAATTTTTGTCTGTCTGTCTGTTTGTTCCCGCTAATCTCTGAAATGGCTGGACCGTTTTTGACGGGACTTTCACTGGCAGGTAGCTGATGTAAAAAGGAGTAACTTAGGCTACTTTTATTTTAGAATTTTTATTTGTTTTTATTGATATATAAATAATAGTAAAAAAACTATTCCGCGCGGACGAAGTCGCAGGCATAGCTAGTCTAAAATATCTTATAAGGCTGTAACCAGTGACCTTTCAAGCCTAATCAGTAACTGTGCCACCCCTATCGAAATTCGTCTAAGTACAAAAGTTTAATTTGCTAAAACATAGTCCCACGGGCCATATGTCTAATTGAATTGGAACACTCTGGCGTGCTATTACATTAGTGACTTGATATGATGTAGGGACTAATCGGGTTGTACTCAGGTAAATTTCACCTTTGGGAAATTGGCATTTTTGGGGTTTGTTTTGGTTGATTTTTTTTGCCGTTTACCTACACGGTCGGTTGAGTGGTATGAATTTAATTGGTTCGCTACGTGTAAAGGTAAACGCAGACTTGTCCAAGCCGAAAGAATCGACCGCACCGAATAAAATAAATACTTCCGAATTCTCCCGATTCGGCGTCGAAGTGTGCGACGTTTCGTTGAATTTCATACAAGTCAACACCAACTGCCATGGCTCATCTAGAAATCTCATAGTCGACTAAGAAGCCAGGTGGGCTGCTGCCGCTACAACTTGGTCAGGTGGGGGTACTCCGATGAGATGCAATGCGACTGTAAAGCCACATCGCAAATTATGCCCCACCTTTTATTGTGCTCTCTTTGCAGTGACACCAGTATTATGGAAGACCTTTACGAGGCCAACGATATCGCTGTCAAAGTGGCAGAATTCTGGTCGAAGCTTATTTAAACCAACAATTGGAATAATCGAAACCCCGAAGAATATAAGTAATACTAATATTCTATTCTTTCGGCTCTGTTATGTATGTGTTTTTTTATTTTTTTTATGAGTGTGCTTTTGTTATTGTATTTAGATATATAGTTAGTCATTTAATTTAGTAGCTTGTGTAAATAAATAGTTGTTTTTAGTTGCATATATTGTTTAAAAGCATTTTCATACTAATAATTTTTCATGCTATGGACAACTAAATTTGACAGCTCTTATATAAATATTTCCGTCTCTTTCTTGTTTCTTTAGAAAGAAAAAGATAGCAATAGCATAAACCAAATTCAGTTGGTGCACAACAGAATCATCCCCATTGTTTCCTTAATAATGTTACCTTAACGTTAAACGATGTTTACGTATGAGGCGGTAACCAGTACCTACAGATAGAGAGAAAGCTAATATTATTAACTAAGATGGTTACAGGGCCGAAGCTATCTAATAACACGATTCCTGTCGGCTTCCCTTCGGAATATGATAGGTACTGTCAGTAGTGTTTAATAATACCTCTTTTATATTCGCACTATAGATACTTAATAAACCATAAAATTAAAACATTACAAAACGCCTACATTAAATTTTTGTCTTCATATCCCAACAACAAAACATTATGCTCTAAAATAACTCTTAGGCGCGTTTGGCTTGTCGTGAATTCAATTTCTATACAAAATAATGTTGTCATGACGTCACTTCGGTCACGTGACACCCCGGTTTCTTAGCGGCCTAGCAAGCCGATTTTTGCCGAGTTACGATAGCGACAGTAATAAAAAATGCGTGCGCGTGAACGAGATGGAGCAATATCGAGATAGAATTTAGTAATGCGTTCGGCTCGGACCTCGGTCAGATGACTGATAATATGTGGTCGATGCTTGTCGTAATCACATTTATAACCTTTTTTTTTTTTCTTTGGGTGGGAAATCATCAAATAACTTGTCCCACTCTGGCTGGAGCGGGACGGCGGGTCAGACTTTTACTGACTAAAACCCACCCGTATTCCCTCAGTTGCCTGTATGCCAGGGGCTGCGGTATCTGTTTCGAACAACCCGCACCCCTGGCAGGCATCGGCCCTTGCGGGCCCCATCAGTTGCTGCTGACATGTCTTTGAAGCGCGCGTGGAACACAACGCGCCGTTGATCCGGGTTTGGTCCTTACCGGACAGCGAGCTACCCATTACTCGCCGTCCGCAAGCCCGTGCCTACGGTGGCTGGGAACCAGCCTGGGATTCCCGACGCCCAGGGCGTCTCCTGCGAAGGCCACGGCCGTGAGGGCGCATGTACTGCATCTCCCTCACGTGCGCCACCTCCCTCTAATAATGCAAATGTAAACAAAAAAAAAACCTTTTATTTTGTTTACATTTGCATTTTCTTTGTTGTATTTATGTAATTCATTAATTTATGTAGTTTTAAGTTTATAGTTAAGTATTATGTATTTGTTTGATGGTATAAAACGGTGTGATAAAGAAGAGATTAGTGATTTGAATGAAGTGTTTTAATTAGGATTTTGGTGTAAGTAGTTGACAGTTTATAGTAATTAGTAGTAGTAGATGGCGCCAATAATAGCTTTGGATTGCTGTTTAACAGATTATTTGCTGTGTGATGAAACATGTTTTTCAAGGTTAAGTTTTGAAAATAAGAAATACGTTATTATGTTAGACCATGGTCGCCCAGATATGACTATAAATTGCAAACGACGCGATGGTTTTTTTAAACATTTTAATGTTTCTCTTTACAATAAATACCAATGGCTGACTGGCAGTTGTAAATTAAATAGAATGTATTTTTCCCGTGTTTGCTTTCTCCTATTCTAGTAGTTTATGGAATAAAGGAGGTTTTACAGATATTAATAATTTGACGAATTCGTCAAAAACCCATGTTCAGACTGAAAAACATTCGTAGCTTTTTAAGTTACATGAGTTCGGGACAGGTAGGATAGAATCATTTTTGGCAAATTCACATGAAGCTCATAACAGAAAAGTAGATCGAAATAGGAATTTAATGAAACGGTTTATTAAAACCGTTATTTTGTTAGGTAAATAAGAAGTAGCTTTTCGCGGCCACTATGAAAGTCCGAATTCCGATAACCACGGAAAGCCTTGTTATAAGCAAGTTTGATTCAGTAATGGACTTCCATTTAGAAGTTTGTAATTCAGTTCAGAACCCCGCGTTTTCTGGTATCCCTAGTGATATTCAAAATGAATTAATACATAGTATTGCATCCGTTTTACGAGATCACATTAGATTCGAGAAAGCTCAATATGTCTGTAATGATTGACGAAACTCCCGATGTCACTCATAGGGAGCAATTAACTGTTATTTTTCAATATTTATCTGAAACTGGAATCTGAATGGAAGTTGAGAATGAGAATGAATGTTAATGTCTGGTGAGCATGGTGGAGTACAAATGAAAATTCGCGATCCATGCCTATGGAAATGTTCGTCCCATATTACGCTCATATTTTAAATTTAGTATTTAGCCGATCCATTGAAAGTATTCAGGAACAGTTTTTTTTGCTCCGGCTTACCTCTCCCTTAAAAGTACCCTTCGCCACTGGTTGGTTAGATCAGTTACCGTTGCCCAACATCCGGTGTAATATCGGAACATGTACGGCCTTAATAATATTATCGGGGGTAAACTTCGGACGCTATATTCAGTGGTTTCATTTTGTTAGGTCAGGGAAAGGTCGGGTAATTTTCGTAATATTGGGTTTTTTTTAAATTGCTCGAATTTCGATGTAAAGATTAAACCGTTTAGCTGGGTTAAAACTGGGATGCTTTGCCTTCCTAAAAGTGGATGCGCTAATTTAAAATTTTCTTCCGTTTTTGCAATAATCAAGTTGTACGTTGATTAAAATATGATTCGCGGACGTCACAAATATCATCATCATCATCATTTCAGCTGATAGACGCCCACTGCTGGACATAGGCCTTCCATAAAAAAAAATATTGTCACAAATGTGGTTTTACAGAATTAAAATCTTCAATACAACTCTCTCCCTCTTATTACAAAACAAGGTTTCTATACAGGATGTAACAGAAACCCTATTTCTATCCATAAGCACTAAAGATAACAGCTGGTATAGAATCACTATACATAGTTTCAGCTGAAAATAAAATACTCTAAAAATGTATACCAAATTTTCGGTTTCATATATTTCATAAATTGAAATCATAACAAACGTGTCACCGCACTACGTAGGTCAATAACTTTCTTCGTTACATGCCAATACCACGATAAATCTCTCCCGAGTGATGTGTTTATTTCAATTTGAAAACTTCGGTTTCTGGTCTCAATGTTTTAAAAATTCTCATAACTTCCGAACATGTAGAGATAGGATTAAAAAACCCTTCCAATATCGTTTGATATCATCCAAAGAAGCCGTGCCCTTGGTATGTATATACCCTTTCCGTTACACGTTGTATAGATAAGGTCTAAACCACCAAGCCAGTTTTTGAAATAGGAACCCAATATATTGTGTAGAAATAAATTATTTTTATAAAACTGACAGTTAAGTCCGGTGCTAAGTTGTCATTTTTGTATTAAGAACTTTTTATAAATCGAACTAGAATAAAACTTAGATCATGTTTTGTAATTAGACCCTCTAAGTTCATTTAATACATAATCAGCCTATAATATAAAAAAAAATTAAAAAAAATCCCACTGCTGGGACACAAGCCTCCTCTCTGTGAGAGGGAGTGGGCCGTAATCCACCACGCGGGCCCAAGGCAGGTTGGTAGATGTCACATGTCTTTGAATTTTTGATTCTAGGACATGCCAGTTTCCTCACGATGTTTTCCTTCACCGTTTTGAGAGCAGGAGTGATGAAATAATTTACATAAAGTAAAGCGCCTACCCGGGTTCGAACTTACGACCTACAAACACGTAAGTCGCAGCCGTACCACTGGGCCACCACCGCTCTGGTGATAATTCAATCCCATTGTATAAATATTTAATGAAAAAATTAAATGGCACGAAAGCCGTTAGACCCTAACTTAGAGGGTTGTATTTGGGGTCGCCAGGTCTTAAAACTGAAAAGCTGGACAGACCAGTCTGTTTAGCCGGACATTTGGGTAAAAAGGACGGACGGACACCCTTCATTTTTTAGTCTTAGTATAACACTACAATAAAAAAAGTAAATCAAGGCTTTTTTATCATTTACCAAAAACTCTTCTTAAATTCGAATGAAACAGCAACAAAATTTAATTAATCATTCTTGTTTATTATGGACAGTGCTACTTCGCTCGCTTGCGCTAGCGATACAAGGTTAGGCAAGCGGAGCGGAAACCAATACATGGAAAATGTAAAAAAATGTCACATTTAAAAAGCCTAACAAAAGCCGGACAGGCCGGACACCATCTAATTTGGCCGTACACACAACCAAAAAGCCTGACTGTGTCTAGCTTTATTCGGACGCTTGGCAACGATAGTTGTAATGATGATTTTAATTATTAATTATAATTCTGACAATACATACGTGCTATGGTCGCGAATCACATTTTAATGATTATAATTCTGACAATACATACGTGCTACGGTCGCGAAAAACATTTTAATTTACATACAAACTTGCACTGACCTTCAAATTGCAAATATTTAAGTAAAAATTAATTGCGCGGGCGAACTTACCGCATTCACTTTAATAATATTATCGGGTGGAAACTTCGGACTTCATATTTAGTGGCTTCATTTTTCATTTAATTTCACATATTTATAATACTAGCTTATGCCCGCGGCTCCGCCCGCGAAGATGTCGGTTATCGTGTAAAAAGCCTATGTCCTTCTCCATATCCCAAGCTATATCTCTGCCAAATTTCATGACGATCGGTGCAGCGGGTTAGGCGTGAAAGCGTAACAGGTAGACAGACTGACGAGAGTTACTTTCGCTTTTATACGAGATATTAGTAGGGAAGTACAGATTAATCAGATTAGTAGGATTGCCATCACTGACACGTTTGCGAAGCATAGTGACATAGCCAACATATTCAGTAAACCAGACTTAAGAGGCTTATTGTTTAGGGGAAGAACATGCCGAACATCCACTGTCCTGAATATCCATTATCCCGAACATCCACTAGGCAGTGGCGAGGTGTGATTTTTTCCAAGAGAGAATCCGAAGCGAAATCGGCTTTAACTTACTGAGTTATCAATAAAGAATACTTACTATCATTCTACAGTTAATATACGAATGTAAAGAATTAAATACAATAAAAATGAACAGCACAAAACCAAATAAAATGTGCAATATTTCTCCATCTCGTTCTCGTCCATATCAAGCGGTAAAGTGACATAGTTACGGGATCGCTGTTGTATGAATTTTTAGTTCCCGATTATGACGTTTTGGCGCCGGGTTAATTTATTTTTTTGTTGTAATACAAAGATAAAAATTAGCGATTTTGTCGTTTGAATGTTTTGGTGAATTAACTACCCATGGTGTCATTATATTTTTTCACAGTAGTAGCCACTATTGACGTGCCATTTTTTAATAGCGATAGAGTTGCCGATGCGAATCCCCGAAGGGAAGCCGGTAGGAACCGTGTTATATGGTGCTTTCGCCACTGCCACTGGGTATCCCGAACACCCACTATAATTAAACATGGATGATAAAAGAAGGGAGGAGAAGGTATGGGTGTACTCACACGAGGTCAACTCCTGCAACTGCTGGAACTCTGCGGGCGACAGCTTGTCCCATTGAAAGCTGCTGCCCGCGTGGACCATTTCCGTCTGAAACAATAAAAAACATAAATTAATAACTAATAATAATAGTCCTACAGATGAATTTTGGGCGACTCACCATTGACGCCGGGGAAGTCACAAACATTTATATGTGCATAGCCAAATTCAAAAGCGATTTTCTCTTAAATAATGATTGCAACCTTGAGATAACCTAGGTATCTCATTATAGAGCGGGTTCCAAAACATAAATTTTATAATAACATAAAATTACAAATGGCAGTGGGCATATTGCTCGCAGAACAAATGACCGATGGGGCCGAAAGGTTCTGGAGTAGCGACCGTGTACCGGAAG
The DNA here is from genome assembly GCA_949091785.1 of Polymixis lichenea. NCBI lineage: Eukaryota > Metazoa > Arthropoda > Insecta > Lepidoptera > Noctuidae > Polymixis > Polymixis lichenea. The sequence continues at coordinate 8,427,530 of OX420958.1, read as the reverse complement.
ACTTAGAGTTGGAAGGTCTCCCACAAGGTGGACCGATGACATTGTGAAGGCCGCAGGAATGGATGCGGGAAGCACAGAACCGGTCGAAGTGTAAGAGCTTGGGGGAGGCCTATGTCCAGCAGTGGACGTCTTTCGGCTGAAATGATGATGATGATAAAATTACAATCATGGACAAGAGGAGAATCAGTTTTAAAAGTTGGTAAGCGTGTACTTATTAGTGGTCGTGACGGTGCACAAGTGTGCACGGGCACAGATGCACTCACTGTCATAGTCCGATGGGATGGCAGTCTGACACGACCAGAGAGAGATCAGACGCAAGACCTATGGCTATAGACTAAGTACATAGTGTCTTTATCGTGCTGGTAGATAGAAAATCAGGTTAAACGCTTGCCGCGGTTTGTCCGTGGATGGGTGACCATCTTTACAAATCAAGACCCCTCCGTACCTCAGAAAGCACGTTAAGCCGTTGGTCGCGGCTGTCATTCGTGGATCTTTTTTTTTTTTTTTTCATTTTGGCTTCACACGGTTTGTGCATTTAGCCAGTGTCAAGTATTTTTTCTATTAGATCAAGTAAATGGCCCGATATCGGGCACGAAGTTACAAAACAGTCATAGTCGTCGTTAGTCAGTCAAGTCAAATCAAAGTTATTGTAAAGCGGTAGTAACTTTACAACAACCTAATAGGAGTTTTTGGGGGGAACACGAAAAGTCCACGTTAGTCACTTATTTTCACCTTCACTACACTTGTGCACTCACACGTAACTAAATTGAATAATTCACTATCAAAATTATACAATTTAATTCGCTATTTCACTAAATTCCATGAAAATGAAAATTCGTGCGACATGTTCCAACGCGATCCCGCCAAAAAAACTCATTCGTGGATCTTTGACAGTCGTTACGATCGTCAGAACCCAAAGAGAATTAAACCACTAAGGCTATATAGTCAGCTATATATTAATTTAAACACTGAGGCTATATAGTCATTGTCAGAACCCCAAATGTCTGACAACTAGTCTTACCAAGGGGTATGGTATTATCCAGTAACTGGTTTGTGGAGATCAAATAGGCAGTCGCTCCATGTAAATAGATAATAGATAAAAAATATAAAAAAACACGCTTGATATTAATTGATTATAAAAATACCTCAAAAAACACCCCACGCTTTTTTGAAATTATTTTCTGCTTTTTTAGTTGCGTTTTTAAAGCGTGTTTTTTAGATTTTTTAATCTATTACTTATTTTCTATTTTTTCGTTCTGGTAACTACAAAAGTGTGATTTTTCAGTCAGTTTTTTAAATTATTGAATTGTCATCGGTCCTCGATAAGTCTCCAAAGTTTAAATGAAATCTGACCGTTTGAATTGGGTCAAAATCAGGTCCATAGGAGTCAGTAACAAACAAACATACAGATGAAGCTAATAAAAAACGTGTAAATACTGGTAATCAGCTGCTCCCGGTTAGACAATTCAATTCAATTCTATTGCTTCACACTTATATATTTGATTGAATACGAACAAACATAAATATACACACATCAAAAATAGTTTCGATTAGTAGATTATATTATGATTTCTTCTTCTTTTTAGATTCTTTATTTAAAAATATAGATTTAGAATATAAAACAATAAAAAACAATTCAATTATTTTTCCATATAAAAAGGCCTTTCAGTCCTAGCTTACGCTCATTCAGAAATCTGATATAGTCAATTTTAACGGATTTAAAATACTTTTTTTTTTTTTTTTAAACGTTGCTCCACACTAGGAATTACTCCTGTATTGTGGGTGCGTTTACAAACATTTAAACTCACATACACAAACAGCCAGACCCGGAACAACTATTTGTAGGTCATACCAATATTTGTTCTGTGCGGGAATCGAACCCGCGACACGTAGCGCAGCAGTCAATCGGTTAACCGCTGCGCCAACCGTACCGTACTTTATCGCGGAAAGTTGTGATTGAAAATACCAAGAGGATTATCAGAAGTTTTACGAGCAAGAATTACTGAGGCAAGAAGGATACACCACGAGAGAAATAGCACGCAGAGTTGCTATATCCCAATCCTGTGTCGTGACCACGTTGCAGAGGTACCACGGGATGGGTAATTTTGCTGACCGACCCCGCAGTGGTCGCCCGACTGTTTTGACTGCTGCCCAAAAGCGCTACATTAGATTGCTGGCAGCCCGTGACCCAACAATCAACGCTACTAAAATAAAAGAAGAAGTTCGGGCTGCCTCTGGGCTTGAAGTTAGCATTCAGACCATTCGGAATTGCTTGCACCAGGCTGGATTACGAGCACGGAAGTCTTGGCGAGCTCCTCTGAATTCCCAACAACGACGGAGATTGCAGCGGGCTAGGCTTCGGCAAAATGAAGAAGAAAAAATTTAGCAAAACTGTCTCTTCGTTGACGAATCGCGAATCAGTACTCATCCAGATAACCGACGTGTCCGTGTCTGGAGAAGAACAGGAGACCGTGAAAGGCAAAGAACTGCCACTGGAACAGTTCAACAAGGCGGGAAATCGACATACGACTCCGAGAATACGACATCCACAAGGTTAGACTGGCCTGCCGGCTCGCCTGACATAATAAACCCAATAGAGCACGCGTGGGATGCTCTTAAGCGAGCTGTTTGGAACCGTCAGCCACGTCCCCAGACAGTGCCAGAGCTCAGGGAAGCCGCTATTCAAGATACCCCAAGAAATGCTGGATAACTTGATTCTCAGCATGCCCAGGAGGATCACCGCATGCGTTCGAGCCAGGGGAGGAGTTATATTATATTGAATAAAAACCTTTTATTAATAAATTGTTGTCTTTTTCTTTCTATTAAATTTCTGTTACAATTACATTATGATTAATTACACATATTTTTTATAAAAATAAAAATTAATTTTATTTTTTAATTTCAAATTATTTAGAATTTTTCTTGATAAAGTTCAATTTAAGTGTGTGAGTATTAGTGATCACAAACTTTTTGTGATGTGTGTACATAAACTCACGCTTTCTTTCCACGCAGAAACTACAGAACGCCACCTGCTTCAATCCTTACATACTCCTTTTTCCTCGATTACCTTCATACATCTGTGGCCCTATCTGATGATGATGATGATGAGACTCCCTTTTCCGCACTTAGACTCATTCGGTCCGTTGTGCGTGGGGGTTCTGGCTAACAGAGCCAGCCTAGCTCCGCCCAAAAGCACAGAAGCTTCCTGGGACCTTCACAGGCTTCGCGAAGCGACCGTATTATTCTGAGGATTTATTCACGTTGAGAAGCCACGGCCTCGTATTCCAGGATGACGTGGGAGGCTGATTCCTCGGCGTCAAGGGAGCCCCTGCAAAGCGGGCTGTCTGTGGCGTCTATGTTAAAAAGATATGGGGTTATGGCCCGTAATTGTTCCTATCATTATTCTACGGTTATTTCTATTCAGGCTGAGATTTTTGGTTAATTGCGGGTGTACAGTTGGTAAAGCCAATTTAAACTGTCTACAGTCTGTTGCCCGTGACCATCTGTTGTTATGGAGTTCGGTCGATCTTTGGAGAATCCACGCACGAAATTGTGAGAAAAGCAGAGATACGATAAGTGGGTACGGCTATGGCCCTAGTGTGAGTTTAAAGAAAGAACGAAAGAAAAAGTATTTATTAGACTCGCACAGGAATAACACAAACTTAACTAAATAACATTCTTAATAAAATATAAATTAAAATTAGAGAAAAACAAAAAGTAAAAATAAAAAACAAAGTCCCGTACGAGGCCAAAAGGCCCCTATCTCAGCATGATGCTGCGACATTTAAAAAAAATTGTCGCAGCGCTGGTATTCTGATGGGGCCCACTGTGAATATCACGGACAGATACAGAAATAAAAAATAAATTAAAAAATAGATACTATGTATAAAATAATGTACATAAATAGTAATTAAAGTGATCCGCGTGTCTGCACCCCACGTAACATCTATTACTTGTCTGTGCCTTTATTGTCTGTGACACTATGGCATCACTGTGACAAGTAATGAGACGCAGGCGCTGACATTACGGTAAAAACAAAAGAAAATCACAATTTTTATATAAAAGTATTACGGACGGCTGTCTTGCAAGTTAGAGAATTTACGGCAATTAGTGAAATAAAGATAATAATAATAACTAAGGTTTTGAGACAATAAGGAAAAGTATAAGAGTTCCGATGTACAAAAATGACAAACAACAAACAAAATAAAAACAAAAAAGTTTCATTTAACCATCTCGATCAAACGCAGTGAGCGCGTCGCGGCGCTTCGATTGGCCCTGGATTGGTGAAGGACCAATCGGAGCGACGGACGCTGTCAATGCGTTAGATCGAGATGGTTAAAACAAACTGACACTAAGGCCTCAGGTTATACACGCACGCCGGTTGCGAGAGCTACGCACATGACCTTTATGAAGAACATCACCAATAAGGTCACTATGTCCTGGGGCGTTTCCTCGTTTACGTTCCAAGGATGAAAGCTTTTTAAAATATTATTATTCACTGTATTATATTGTAGAGGAGTCCAGTGAATTAATGACCCGAAGTACATATCTGAGACTAGCTTTTGCCAGCGGCTTCGCCCGCGCAGAACTTAACTCCCTTAGGGGTTGAATTTCGAAAAATTCTTCCTTATTCGTTATCTACATTATAAAGGGAAACTCTGTGCAAAATTTTCGCTTTCTAGGTCCAAGGGTTTGGGCTGGGCGTTGATGAGTCAGTCAGTCAGTCAGGATTTTTCTTTTTATTTATACAGCATTAGTTTTTGTTTACCCTAAACCCAAAAAGGGGACATTGTACTCATCATTTTAAACAATTTTTTCTATGGGACCAACCTTGAAATTGCGAAAAAAAATTTGTTGTTCCATACATTTGTGTTCACTTAAATCGACAAAATGTATGGACAGCTGATTTTTTTTTTTTGGGACCATCCGGTCCCATAGAAAAAATTGTTCAAAATGATGAGTACAATGACCCCTTTTCGGGTTTAGGGTAAACAAAAACTAATGTTGTATATATAGATAAGATAACTTTTATGCAAAAGCCGGTGTAGGTGTTTTGACATATTTCAAAAGTTGTATTAATACTGCTGGGGAGGTTGTTGCGCCAAATTTTCCTAACTAAAGCACTAGGAAGTGGTGAAGAGGGGCGTTATGAGGGACTGCCTTATGTAATTTTGACGTTCAAAAAGTGCTGACGTGACGCGTTCTTGAAATTTCAAAACATTTTCCGAAAAAAAAATCACGATTGTATTACCAAGCCAAAATCATTTCGCTGCGGGAAAACAACTATCAAAATTTCACGGTGTGTATGACGGAGATACGTCCGAACATACATAAAAAAACATTACGAATTGATAACCTTTTTGAAGTCGGTAAAAAAAACATACCCAATTAATAACCTCCTCCTTTTTGAAGTGGGTTAAAAATGAAAAGTCATTCATTCAAACTAGGCTAACTAGTAAAAAAACGACTTGATTTTGAATATTCAACATTTTATTAGGACCTGTTTTTTTAACGATTTAATAGATAACTAAAAATCTAGCAACACGTTTTAGCCTGCCTATCAACAACTTATTTAAATACTAGCTACAGAAGTGTCCCAATTTTAGCTATCCAGGTTACAAAACTATCTGTGTGCTAAAGTTCATCAAAATTCGTTTGGTAATTTTTGCATGATTGAGTAACAAACATTCAAACACCAACCAAATTTCAGAATTATAATAATACTAGTTTTTGCCAGCGGGTTCGCCCGCATCGTACTTACTACCGGAATAAAACCTCTCATAAATGAAATTCAACTAGCTGTGTGCCAAACACCCTAATCCGGCCCGTTTGTGCGTGATTACTTAACAAATATCCAAATTTTACCATGCATAATATAATATATACAAGGTGTAACGGAAAGGGTATATACATACCAAGGGCACGGCTTCTTTGGACGATATCCAATACGACGATATTGGAAGGGTTGTTGAATCCTATCTCGTCATTTTCGGAAGTTATGAGAATTTTTAATACACAGATACCAGAAAACGAACTTTTCAAATTGAAATAAACACATCACTCGAAAAAGATTTATCGTGATATTGGCCAGTAACATAGAAAGTGATTGACCTACGTAGTGCGGTGACACGTTTGTTATGATTTCAATTTAAGAAACATATGAACCCGAAAATTTGGTATCAATTCTTAGAGCATTTTATTTTGATCTGAAACTATGTATAGTGATTCTATACCAGCTGTTATCTTTAGTGCTTAAGGATAGCAACAGGGTATCTGTTACACCCTGTATACAGGGTTATTTGTAAAACACCGGTAACCTCTCAGGACTACGTTACTAACATCATAATCAACAACTTTTGTTCTATGACTTTTTAAAATTCATCATATTTTAATTCATCAGATTTACATACAAAAATAAAAATATTTAAATTCAACGCTCTAAATGTTACGAAGTCTATGCTAAGCAAAAGAAAGCGATAGGTAGTACCGACAATAGCGAGGGGAGCGGGGTAGGGGGCGGCGGGGGCGCTTGAACTTGACCTATTTACGGGCGGCCTTCAGTCATTCGTTTGCTTTGATGCGCTTGCGTCGCGTCATTACGGGTCCTTGTAGTGAAATTCGGCAGTGCAGACGTATACGTAATTATCTTTACATGATGGCGTATCAATATTCCAATGTCGAGTACACGGAAATGGTGCGAATGCTAGCTAGGTGTGATGACAATGTTTCGGAAGCGTGTCGCCAATACGCCATACGATTCCCAAACGTACGTATACAAAATACTTTTATCAAGTGCTATACCGTTGTAACTTTACAGAAAATGTGAGATGTCATTGTTAGTTTGTTTTCATTACGGTGTTTAGTGCATAGGTACCGTGAAATATCAAGGTTATTTCCATGTCAAATGTTCGATTGTAGGTATAATTTGGCTTTTGCGTAAAAAGGCGGGAACCGTAGCGTAGCGAGTTACTAACCCAAAAGTATTACTACGAGGACATTGCGCGGCAATGTATGTAGGTACAGCAAAATACAGAGTTGAAATGTGTTACATAGGACAACGAAATATTTAAGGTTTGTTTATGGTAAATGTATTATGTTTTGTAAAAAGACGTAGAACAAAAGTTGTTGTTTATGATGTTAGTAATATAGTCCTGAGAGGTTACCGGTGTTTTACAAATAACCCTGTATATATACACCGTGACATTTTAGTCATCTTACAAAGAAGGTCCACTAAATGTATCCGACGTAAAATACCTATAGGCGTGATTAAAAAAATGTTACCATTAATTAAGATAATAGGTACAAATAATAAATAATGATTTAGAATGATGAAACATCCTGTTATTAATGTTTACGTATCAAAGGGTAGAAGATACCTATACCATTACGTTCCATCATTCATTCCATCTCCATATCAGGGTGTTTCAAGCTACTTCATGCGTGAATGATATTTTAATATTTTTAATCATTAATTTTGTTCAAAAAAACATTTTTTTAATTTAAATGTGTAGTAAGTAGACATTGGATACATAAAGTGGGCTGCCGTTGTAAGACGACTAAAATGTCACGGTGTATAGTAGGATAACTTCATCTAGTAAGACCCCAAAATATAGGAAAAAAACATAAAAATGAAAGAAAAATAAAGAAAAGCCCCGGCCAAACACGAAGTAAGTTTAATACCACATAAGTGGTACATCTCGACCGGTCCGCTTGATGAATGGATCGGATGGCTTTCACGACGTTATGTTGTTGGCCGCAAATGTACTGGCTCTTATGTCATAAGCTGTGGACAGTTCCTATATCTTACGGCTCTTTTATTTATATATACAGAGTGAACTGTAACCTTATTGGACGTGATGGTAAGTAACGCTTTGCAACATTTAAGCACCTCATTAGTCTAGGCAAAAATCCATGAGTTTAGAGAAGAACTAGAGCTAATGTCGATTTTTGGACAAATAAAATAATAGATTAAAAAATCTATGACTCTTCATTGCATCCATTCACGAGAGCGCAAGAGCCGTAGAGTGAGTGTACCTGGGTCTGCGCACACACTTGTGCACTATAACATCTACCCCGCCGTACGCTAGTCTCCGTTGAGATTGGCCGCCATGGCCGAAATACTGTCTGGGGACTATACGCCACAATGTTTAAATACTTTTATTTAACATCAGTTCAGTTTTTTTTTTGCACTCCAAGCCGTTTTGAACTAGGCTATCTTATTTATTACATTTTCTTTTGCCTTAGGGAAATCATTCCTCACGATATAAGAAAATATGGCTGCAACAACTTTGAGAAATGTGTACCCTAATTTATTATATAGGTCGCAGGGAGTTGTATTGTTTATATTAATGAATACGGTCGCGAATCATAATTATGTTGATAAATATACAACGTAAGACATAATACAGATAGGGCACGTGACGATTGCGGCGATAAGTCCCCTCTTTGAGAAGTGGATTGACAGGCGCCATGGCGTCCTCACCTTCCGCCTAACGCAGGTCCTCACCGGACACGGTTGTTGCGCGCGAAGAGGGAAGCGGCGCACGTGAGAGAATCTATGCGCCCTCACGGCCCTAGTCACCGCAGGAGACGCCCTGGGCGCCGGGAATCCCAGACTGATTCCCGGCTACCGTAGGCGTGGGTTTGCGGATGGCGAGTAATGGGTAGCTCACTGTCCGGTAAGGACCCAGCCCGGGTCTACGACGCGTTGTGTTCCACGTGCGCCTCAAAGAGTTGTCAGCACCAACTGGTGAGGTCCGCTTGCCAGGGGTGCGGGTTGTTCGAAAGAGATACTGTGGCCCCTGACAGATAGGCAACTGAAGGAACACGGGTGGGTTTTAGTCAGTGAAAGTCTGACATGCCCTCCTGCTCCACCCAGAGCGGGAGAAGTTATTTAATGATTTCCCACCCAAAAAAAAAAACGAAGACCTAATACACATACACAAGCACGCGAATATTGTTATTTAATTATGTAGATTATCTAGCTGTGGAAGAGTGGAGTCTCCTAGTGAAGAATATATTACAAGTTGGTGATTGGGACATCACCAACTTGTAATATATTTAATATGGTTATACAATAAGCAAATTTTATTTTGAATTAGCCTTTTATGTTCCCTCTGCTGAGACACAGGCCTCCTCTCTTCGAGAGGGAGTAGCTGTAATCAACCGCGAGGGAACAGTGCGGGTTGGTTTCCTCGTAATGTTTTCCTTTGTCAGTAGGGGTAACGAAATTATACAGGATAAGTTTTTAACCAGTGCGCAAACTGTAACCATGAATTCAGCGTATCATTCTAGACCCCCAGCTCAGAAATTTTTCGTCGATTATACAAAAAAAATCAGCTGTTTCATAGAAAAGTGCAATACCTACGCGGTTAAAATGTACGACCCCCCCCCCGGTCTAGAATGATACGCTGAATTCATGGTTACGGTTTGCGCACTGGTTAAAAACTTATCCTGTATACTGTATACACAAAGCGCCTGCCTGGGTTTTGAACCCACGACCTACAACTTGTAAGTCGGGATAGTATATGCTATTATTGTATAGAATCAAGTTCTTCTAACATAACAGACAGCTGTGCTGCTGGGGAGTTTGTTGCGCCACTTCTTCTTCCCAGCTAAAGCACTAGGAAGTGGTGAAGGGCGGGCGTTTTGGGGGACTGTCTTATGTCATTTTGACGTTCAGAAAGTGCTGACTCTCAGCCTAGTTTGAATAAATGACTTTTGATTTTTTTGATTTTTTATTTTTTTGGGACCGTTATTATGGAGCCACCACTGCTCCCGCAACAACCTAATACTGTCTTGCAATAATTGCAAAAAAATACCTAGAAAAATTTTACTCTGTGGGTCCACCCTGGTGGTTTTACATTAGGGTGATTTCTCCAATGTAGCGCATACAATTCATTTGTTTCGTTTTTATCGAGCTCAATGTATTTATATCAAATAAGCACTTAAAAATCACGTTTGAACGTCAAAATTAACATTGAAATAGAATTGATTCTAGTCGCCCCTACCAAAAGTTAGTTTTGTATGGAGAAGAATGACCAAGAAACTCCACCGTTACTCTTTTTGAAATGTTTTACAATATTTGCATATAATCATGAACTAGTTCATAACACATTTTCAATCACAATCTGAATATTTTTTTTAAAGATATAGCTAATCCATTGCGTCATATGTTCGAAAAATTTGTCTGCTCAACAACGCCGGCACATCAAGTTACTCCAATCTGTCAAATTTCTTTGATAGATTTCAAACTTTATCGCAAATGCATAAGGCTCATGTTCAATTGGGAAATTTTGACAGTTTGGGGTAGCTTGCTGTGCTGGCTGGCATCTGTACATAAATAACGCAAATGAATGGTGCTGAACTGCCAAAATGAGAGTAATTCCTATTAATGTGTTACACAATCATCCCGCTGGTGTAAGTTTAAAATCAATCCCTTTTCTTTACAAAAGCAGGTTCTGCAATAAGGCGAGAACAGATTGATTTATTTTCCCTTTCTAAAGACAATAAGAGTCAGCCTTGACGTTATGAAATATTTAATGCGATTTCCCTCCGATCAGTGTGGCAGCCCCTAACGCGGAAAAAAAGGAAAAAGGCTCTATGGTTTGATCTCGAATAAGAGTAAATAATTAAGAAAACATTTACGTCAAAGACGATTTTTTTTTACGGATAAAGCCATCTGGCTGTAGAGCCTTTTCGCTTTGATTCGTTCTTTTCATGAGTGTACCGTTTGATCTCATTTGGTTGGTACTGACATCTGTAGGTAATTGGTAATCCTATTTTCTGAGGAATTTGAATATGGAAGAGAGGAGGACAAATTCTCAAAGGCAACTCAACTTTAAACAGTTTTTAAGTCTTGTGCTGACGTTCCCCGTTTTAGGTACTATAGCTACTATCAATATTTGATTCGACTCACTAGCAGCTAGTTAGCTGATGCGTATATATATATCAAAAAGCTTTAAAATGTCCAGTCGATTCTTGTAACAATTCAGACTGGGAGCTGAAATAATGTTTGCATTTGATAGCCCAATTCTTGAAAAAGGCTACTAAAAACAAAAAGTCAGGGGGTCTAAAAAGGCCACTTTGGCAGAATCATAATATGATCATATTATGAATCGTGAAAATGTCACAAACTGACAATTCATAATATTATCTGCGTTGACAGCACGCAATTCATCTATTTGACAGTTTTGTATGGAAATTCGTAAAATGGTCACCAAATTATGAATTGTTTTATTAAAGTAAAATGTCAAATAGCAGAATCATAGGGGGTATTCAGGAAATGAATCGCTTTTAGAGGAATTGCTAATGTGGCCTTTTTAGACCCGCAGAACGCTAAGCGTATAGGAAGGAATAGCGATGCGATGCAATGCGACAGGGTGGGTTGGGGGAACAAGAAATTACACGCGCACGAAGGGGGAAGAAGCTACTTCATAATAAAGAGTAATAAAAAAAAAATATTGTAGGAATGAATTGGTCTAGTATTTTCCAACTATGTATATTGGGGTGAACTTCGAGCTGATTTTTGAAGTGAAAACTTTTTTAGGCGCGTCGGGCATTTTTTGAGATGGGGAAAAAACAATTGAACTCGCGACGCTGTTACCGACACCTCTGTATATAAGTATGTACATATATTGTGTATGTACGTACATAGATACACATGCATGTTGGCATTTTTTGAGATGGGACAAAACCATTGAACTCGCGAAACTGTTTAAAAAATACACACGTAATTGTTCAAGTTTTCACTTTTGTCGGCACTGCCGGAGTGCCACTGTTTTTTTTTTCTTTATTAATAAGAACGAAAGTTCTATGTAATTTATTGCAATCTAGCATATTAGACTAATAATAAGCAATTTTACTCTAACTTGATATTTTACGTTGCAGATTACGTCATCACTAAGAATAGTGTTATTTTGCATTTTTACACAATTCCGTAGCACTTTCTTACAGTCTGATAATCACTACATAGTATAAAACAAAGTCGCTTTCTCTGTCCCTATATCCCTATGTATGCTTAAATCTTTAAAACTCCGCAACGGATTTTAATGCAGGTTTTTTTAATAGATAGAGTGATTCAAGGTTTATATGTATAATACACGCCTACACGCGGGCGAAGCCGCTGGCAAAAGCTAGTAATTAATAATAACACAACTCCAACTGAATTGAAGTTAACAGTGTCGTTTCCGCCATGAGATCTGGAGGCAATGGTCCTCCCGCACACATGGGAGTGGCGCGAGCAGGCAAAACGCCTGGGCGTAACTCCGCTGCCGCGAGAAATCGCTGCACAGCGGACAGAACCCCGGCGGGATCTCATGGTGATATGGAGAGTGCGATTGTCGCAACCCAGTGCTGGGCACGCCACGATTGCAGCGGTAAGCCCCCTTTTTGAGGAGTGGATTGAGAGGCGCCACGGCGTCCTCACCTTCCGCCTGATGCAGGTCCTCACCGGACACGGTTGTTATGGGAGGTTCCTGTTTCGCATAAGGCGGGAGGAAACGCCCGGGTGTTACCACTGCGTAGATCGCCCGGAGGACACGATGGAGCATACGGTGAAGGTCTGCCCGGCTTGGGCGGAGGCAATCGGTGACGGCAATCTCTCGCGCCCGGCGCTGGTCCAGGCCATGGTATGGAGCGAGAGTGCATGGGTAGCCGTCACCTCCTTCTGCGAAGCAGTAATGCTCGCGAAGAGCGAGGCGGCGCACGTGAGGGAGAGGCAATCTATGTGCTCTCACGGCCCTAGTCGCTGCAGGAGACGCCTTGTGCGTCGGGAATCCCAGGCTGATTCTTGGCCACCGTAGGCGCGGGCTTACGAAAGGCGAGTAATGGGTAACTCGCTGTCCGATAGGGACCAGGCCCGGGTCGACGGCGCGTTGTGTTCCACGCGCGCCTCAAAGAGATGTCAGCACCAACTGGTAGGGTCCGCAAGGGCCTATGCCTGCCAGGGGTGCGGGTTGTTCGAAAGAGATACCATGGCCCCTGGCACACAGACAACTGAAGGAATGCGGGTGGGTTTTAGTCAGTAAAAGTCTGACACGCCCTCCTGCTTCACCCAGAGCGGGCGAAGTTATTTGATGATTCCCCAAACTCAAAAAAAAAAACCTAATACTACCGTCATATTGTCAGTTATTATGTTTCGAAGTCCATTCCTCCATGATTTGCCACTCTTATCTCAGTGGGTAAAAAAAATAAAAAATAAAATACTTAAAAGTGCAATACTTTTTTAGGTATTTTTATGCATCTAACACTAAGGTTGTCTGAAAATATTTCCCACATTTCACATATTTTGTCTCAAGTCCCATGTAGTAGGGGGCGAGCTTATTGCCATCAACGGGTCTAGCCTAGACTCCGGCCTGCTACTGAGAAATCCCAAAAAGAACAACTCGATAACACTTTACCCGACCTAGGAATCGGAACCCAGGACTTTAAGCTCGCAGTACCGCTTGCGACCACTATACCAACGAGGCATTTTATACTGTTTGTATTTCATTCCCATAAAAAAAATGTTCTAAATAGCGATCAAGGTCCTCGACGAAAACACTTCGGGAACCTTCGTAAGTGTTCGCTGAAGGACGGTATTTATTTATAGGATGAGATAATAAACGATCTTTGGAAAGCCTTGGGGCCTTGGGGCCTTGGAGAGGACCTTTCAATATGGCGTCTTAAAGCATTATAATGAAATAAAATGGCTCATTTGGCGTGTTAGCTGTCGAGGATTTGGATTTTATGCTACACGTAGCGTGTTCAACTTTATTTACATAGACATACCTACATAAATTCACGCTTTCTTCCCGTGGTCATGGGGGTAGGCAGAAACTACAGAATGTCACCTGCTACATGTGTGTGTGTGTGTGTGTATGTTTATGTACAATTTTTAAAATTTTATTACAATTCCTTCACTAATTAATCGAAAGGAACTTCGTTCCATCCGGGTGTCCCTTGACACCTCTCAAGTGTTTTCTTTTTTGTATTTTTGTTTGTTACGCTTTCCCGCTAAAACGGCTGAACGCATTTGAATGTAACTTGGCACACAGATAGACCACGACCTGGGTAAGGCATAGACATAGGCTACTTTTCATCCTGGATCGTAGAAGAAATCGCGGATAACAGGTTGTAGGAAAGGCGACACTTACTAACAGATTCCCGGCAGTTACTGTGGATGTCGCACGATCACAGAATTAAGTAGAAAGCTGATATAGTGAAAATACAAGCAGACAATTTAATTTAATTTATTTGTATAGAATGTAAAAAATCATCATGTGATTACGTGAAATCATTCCATTTTGACCCACCGAGCCCCACTGGTGGGGCAAATATTTGTATTTGTATTTTATTTATTATTTCAAAAGCCTTAATAAATAAATCATTCATTTCAAGTAACATAAGAGTCATAATAATAGGACAAGAACATACGGTCACATTAACATTGATCAAAATTACATACAATTATATACAATTTAATTTGATATATCACTACATATTATAAAACAAAGTCGCTTTCTCTGTCCCTATATCCCTATGTATGCTTAAATATTTAAAACTACGCAACGGATTTTGATGCGGGTTTTTTAATAGACAGACTGACAGAGTGATTCAAGAGGAAGGTTTATACGTATAATACACCGACTTCCACGCGGGCGAAGCCGCTGGCAAAAGCTAGTTTAAAGATAAAATATGTAAAGTGGAATGCCTAAAATTTTGAAGTGGAATCTGCCCCACAGATTCGATTTGGTGGGGCAGATTCCACTACTCTAAAATATTGTTGGATTCTGCCCCACTAGGGATGGCACCATGAAGGTATGTAAGTACGTAAAAAGTAACAGGATAAAATATACTCCCATATTTTTTTTCTACACGGTGTCATATTTATATACCCGTGTTTGATGAAAGGCGTTTCACATTCGATTTTCCTGTACAAGACATGGGTATACCCGGAAAATTGTCGTCGAAAATAACCGTATGATGAAAAAAATACCGGTAGAGGAACTATTTAATGTGTCGTGTAGATTTTTATCGTATGTATGTTTTTTATTAAATATTTAGTTTTGTACGTGACTTGTTTAAGGAAAATCGGTGGTGTGTTCAAAATCTTTCATGTTTTGGTGATTGTGACATTTATGTAATGTTATTTCCATTTTTTTTCAATTTATATATAGGGATTATTTATAAATGTACCTAGTATTTTTTATATTTTTATAGGATTAAAGAAAATAAAAAAAAACAACGGAATCACAACACATGAAACTACAGAACGCCTGCTAGGATCCTCACGTACTAATTTAGTTTCGTTCTATCCTACTTCCTACTATAATATTATTTGTCAACGTTTGTTTGTTCGGATGCTTGGATGTTTGTAACTAAAAGCATACCTGCATTTTATCTCGGTAATACCTTCGCCCACCAGCGGGTTCGCACGCGTGATAATCGAAAATTATCCCACGGGAACGTACTATCGGGGTAAAAAATATCCTATGTGTTAATCCAGGTTTTTTTTTGAGGGTGGGAAATCATCAAATAACTTCTCCCACTCCAGGCGGAGCGGGAGGGCGTGTTAGACTTTTACCGACTAAAACCCACCCGTGCAGAGGCGGATTAATTGTCTCCAGCGCCTTAGGCTAGCAACTGATCAGCGCCCCTCTAGTTGTCATCTTACGAATATTATAAGCGCAAAACTTTCCGAGGGTAAAGGGATGCATTTTTGTTTCTCTTTTCCGCAAAAACAACTTACCAGATTATGAAGAACTTTGTCTGAAGGTAGCTTGTTCATTGAATAAACCCATAGGATAATTTTATTGCGGGAAAGTCACATGTCACGCGAGCGAAGCCGTCAAATAACTTATCCCGCTCTGGGTGGAGCGGAAGAGCGTGTCAAACTTTTACTGACTAAAACCCACCCCTGTTCCTTCAGTTGCCTGTGTGCCAGGGGCGACAGTATCTCTTTCGAACAACCCGCACTCCTGGCAGGCATCGGCCTTTGCGGACCCCACCAGTTGGTGCTCACATCTCTTTGAGGCGCGCGTGGAACACAATGCGCCATCGACCCGGACGTCCTTACTGGACAGCGAGCTACTCAATACTCGCTGTCCGCAAATCCGCGCCTGCGGTGGCCGGTAATCAGCCTGGGATTCCCGACGCCCGGGGCGTCTCCTGCAGCGGCTAGGGCCGTGTGGGCGCCTGCCCTTCTTTCACGTGCGCTGCCTCCCTTTTCGCGAGCATCACAGCTGAGGTGATGGTTATCCACGCACTCTCGCTCCATACCATGGCCTGGACCATGGCCGGACGCGAGAGATCGCCTCCGCCGAACGCTTCCACGAGGACACGGCGGTGCTCCGCCCAAGCCGGCCAGACCTCCACCGTGTCCTCAGGGCGATCTACGCAATGGAAACACCCGGGTGTTTCCTCGAGCCTTATGCGAAACAGGAACCTCCCGAAACACCCGTGTCTGGTGAAGACCTGCTTCAGGCGGAAAGTGAGGACGCCGTGGCGCCTCTCAATCCATTCATCAAAGAGGGGACTTACCGTCACAATCAAATCTTCTTGTCAAATTTTTAATTCGAATTTTCATATTTGTAGGCTAAAATTTATTTCACAAATTTCGTTTAGCGAATAAAACATAATGATCTGCAATGAAGATAATAATTTGTTTAGCCAGTTTAATATTCACTTGTTCCGGTACATCTATTTATTCTAAAATAGTCATGGCAAGTCTGACTTGTTGCTTTAGGCTGCTCTGAGTAGGTACTTTTGTTTACTAAATATTTACGTGCTTGTTTTTATGCTCCTAACTCTGTTCCAGATAAGTTTAATATATAGATATAAAAATACACAATCCGACCAATGCGACCAAACTGTGGTCGCATTGGTCGGAGTGTGTATTTTTAACGTGCTTTTATTTTCTGAAATAAAATAAATAGTTATCATTTCGTGAAGTTTACTGATAATGTTCATTTTATTTTTTTCTTCGTTTAAAAAATTCCACGCACGCCCTTTTGTAACTTCACGCCCCTAGGCACGTGCCTAGTTTCCCTTATGGATAATCCGCCACTGCACCCGTGTTCCATCAGTGGCCTGTGTGCCAGGGGGAACCGATGACTTGTCCGATTTGTTTTTTGTTCGAATTTCATTTTACCGAAAATTATTGACCGACGTCTTTTTGCTATATTTGACATATTTTTAGATCATTGAAGTATCACTTCATGTGTCATACTTAAGTATTATTTTACCGAACTATATTTCGCCGATTTACAAAATAAATTTTTGCTATTATATAGGCCGAAGCCTCTTTTGAACTTTTTTCATTTGCCAAATGATTTATTTGCCATATTTTCACCAAACCGAAACAACATTTTACGGAATATTATTTAGTCACAAATATATAGCCGGTTACCGTGCCAGGGGCCACGGTATCTCTTTCGAATGACCCGCACCCCTGAGAGAAATTTTGCCCAACGATAGATTTTAACGTGTTAATCCAGGTTAAAATCTATCTGTGTGCCAAATTTCATCCATGTCCCTTCAGCCGTTTTTGCGTGACTGAGTAACAAAGATCCAAACATTTCAACATACAAACTTTCGTATTTTTAATATAAGTAGGAAGAAATTGTTTGCAATAATTCGGAAAATATATACCTACCTAAGTGTTTCGTTTCACCATTTTTTGCGCAGAAAATAAACAAAATGGCAGGCAAAAATAAAAACATTCGATTTGCTCCGATACGGGAATGTATACTTGAAAAATATGGCAACGAAAATACACAATTTCATGAAAACGTGTTCGTTTCGTCGCCTAGCTAATAAACCATTTCTTTTTTTTTTTAAGTTCACACGTAGGTTACATTTTCTGGGCGTTCACACTTTAATTGGAAAACTGGAAAAAGCACTAGGTAAAATGGTATACCTGGGCGGTATTATGACATACCCATACATTCCGTGTGGTGCCGGACGTAAAAGATTAGCACCATCCCATTTCTTCCCGTGGGTGTCGTAGAAGGCGACTAAGGGACTTACTAGAGAATGGGCAGCAGCGTTCTCTATGCATTTAACCACCATACTGCGGTGGCCAACCTGCCGGCCAAGCGTGGCGATTATGGCAAATCCCCCCTTTTGGGGGAGGCTCATGTACAGCAGTGAACGTCTTTCGGCTTTTTTTTTTTGGTGGGAAATCATCAAATGACTTCTCTCGCTCTGGGTGGAGCAGGAGGGCGTGTCAGACTTTTACAGACTAAAACCCACCCATGCCAGTTGCCTGTGTGCCAGGGGCTGGGGTATCTCTTTCGAACAACCCGCACCCCTGGTAGGCATCGGCCCTTGCGGGCCCCATCAGTTGTTCCTGACCTCTCTTTGAGGCGCGCGTGGAACACAACGCGCCGTCGACCAGGGTTTGGTCCTTACCGGACAGTAAGCTACCCATTACTCGCCATCCGCAAGCTCGTGCCTACGGTGGCTGGGAATCAGCCTGGGATTCCTGACGCCCAGGGCGTCTCCTTCGACGGCTACGGCCGTGAGGGCGCATGTACTGCCTCTCCCTCACGTGCGCCGCCTCCCTCTTTGCGAGCATCACTGCTTCGCTGAAGGAAGCGACGGCTACCCATGCACTCTCGGTCCGTACCATGGCCTCGACCAGGGCCGGACGCGATAGATCGCCCCCGCGATCGCCTCCACGAGGATACGGCGGTGCTCCGCCCAAGCCGGGCAGACCTCCACCGTATGCTCCACCGTGTCCTCAGGGCGATCTTCGCAATGGAAACACCCGGGCGTTTCCTCCCACCTTATCCGAAACAGGAACCTCTCGAAACAAGGTGTCCTCCCGTGTCCGGTGAGGACCTGCGTCAGGGGGAAGGTGAGGACGCCGTGCCGCCTCTCAAGCCACCCCTCAAAGAGGGGACTTACCGCTGATATGATGATTATGACATACAACACACTCTCAATATGACCAAACCATCTGAGCCATATTCTTTTCAATTTAGGTGATGTTTTTTTTTAATAGAACCTGTGCTACATTTGCAGCCAGGCACTGTTCGTATTATTGTTATATCGAATATCCGAATAAAAACCTAATACAGTTTCAAACCAAATTAGCTAGCAAAATTCTGCAGATGCAAGAGCAATACCTGGAATTTCCAGGATACCCAAGTAAATCACCAACAAATAGCAGAAGTATCGTGTTTGGGCTGATTGAAATGGTCTCAATGAATAGGTTATGGATAAATGGTGATCAGGACGAGGAATAAATTAGTAACAAACTTCACTGTGGGAAACATACGCAACGCTGAGCAGATTTAAACGAGACATGAAGTTTTAAAAGCAGGAAATAAAAGTTAAATTTTAAATTTTAAAATGTTGTACAACTTATAAGGCCAATATACATATTAAATTTTTTTACTTTTTAGAGTTTTTGTTTGTGTCGGAGGTTTTTAAAATTTTAAATTTATTATTATTTCCATACATTTAAGATATTATTGTTCGTTGCATTATAAGTATTGCAATAAGTGAAAATTAAATGTCCGCACTAATAAACCTTATGTGGAATAGATACTATTTGTTATGTTTCCACAGACAAACCGTGAAAACGTTTTGCGGGGCATAGTTTTCAAGTTAAGATTTTTTTATAAACTTTGTTTTTGATAAATAAATAATAATAATAGTGGACTCAGCGAACATGGATGTGGACTCAGCGAACATTGTACCGATAGTCGTTACAGCCAATGACTTGATAGCTAAGAGCCTCGACCAACACCTGAGGAGGCTCTCGTTGGGCAGCTGGGTCAAGGGCTTGATCCAGAAAGCGGTACTTCTGGACACGGCTCGCATTGTTAGAAGGTTCCTCTCTCTGGAGCCCTGACCGCCGGTAGCTTGGACCCTGTTCCCGATACCGGTGGGCTACTATTTTTTTATATTTTTAAATGTTTTTATTTTATATATTTAATATTCTAATATTTAAAAATATAATTTATATGTGTTTAAGTTGAAATAAAGGAGATAATAGTAATAATCGATACCATCACGTCTGCGGATATTTTCTAGTTAATTTAACTCGACTCTTTGTAAGATGTTACCTACAAAATAAAGTGTAACTTAAAAGAAAACTCACTTTAGTTGCAGTCATGTTGATGACCTCAGTGTCTCATGTTGTTATTAGCTCCGTCATCACCTGGAAAGAGGAGGACAAAAAGTTATTGACAGTATCAATTTCATTCAACTGCTGTGAGAAGAAATTTTACCACTTTCTTTTTCTCTGTGAAAGGGAGTGACTCGTAGTCTACCACGCGGGCCCAGTGCGAGTTGATAGATGTCACATGTCTTCGATTTTTTGTTTCTAAGACATGCGGTTTGCCTCACAATATTTTTCTTCACCGTGTTGAGAGCAGTGGTGTTGAAATTAAGTCTGGGTTCGAACTCACAACTCGTTATATTAAAGACTTACTTACCTACAACAATTGCAAAGCCTTTATTTAATACCTATTCGGAGGGCCCTTAACGATATATTGCGCAATACCAGGAATTGCGCAATGTTTTTGACTGATTAGGGCATAGGTTCTCACCATGGGCGATAATGTCCGCTCATGGTCGTTTGAGACTTTCGTCTTTAAACTATAAAATAGGGTAGCGGTTATGTCCTATCTTACGACTATATAATATTACATGTTTAAATGTTATCGCGGCAAGAGCTGTTATAGATTCGCAAAATAATGTAAGTAACAAAAAAAAATAGGGCTCTAAAAAAAAACGTCGCCAATCATATTTAAATCAACCTAAGACCAGCATTGTTATTCTGTAACCATCTCACCGTGTGAAGTGAGCGTGGAGTGAGCTGTCAGTGTAATTTCGCCTAACGCTTGGTCAATGTCTAGCCTCAGTGGGATAGGGTATATAAGTTCTGTGAGCGGGATGACACTGACAGTTCACTCCGCGCTCACTTGACGCGGTGAGATGGTAACAGAATCGATATGCTGACCTGCAAATTGTAAAATAGGTAAGAAAATTGTTATTTCACGAATTATACCTATCTACCCAAGTTGTCCCAAGATCATGACCAAGAACAAAACAGCAACGGATACCTACTAAGGGTTCCATTACAAATGGCCATTTGACCATGTAATAGTTTCTCAAAGATGGCTACTCAACCATCCACCATAGGCCCTAACACGAACGGGCGACGTAAACGCAGCGTGAATTTGATTTATGAATCGAAAAATTATACAAACTTCTGGTCGCCCAGTAGTCATTTAACCATTTATGCACACACATACAAACAGAAAGGAACAGAAAAATATAGAAGTAGGAGAAAAAGGGAGGAGAATATAGTATTTATTTATTTAGGATCTCCAACAAAGGATACACATTTATAAAGATATACATTATAAATCACCGTAAGAAAAGGTTCTTTTACGTGTGCTCTTTCAATTACACACATGCACATATAGTTGTTGTAAACACAATAAGAATAGTTCTCTATTCTTATTGTGTTTACACTTATTTATTTAATTGTTTGTTTTATAATTATTTTTTCGTCATTCATCATTGTTTTCTAACAATGATGAATGACGAAAAAATGATTATGAAATTGGAGAAAATAGAACAAAATAAATTAACATGTCATGGTTAAGCAGTAAAATTAAGATGGTGTAAACAGGATAAAACATTAAAATAGAGAAAATACATGATTAAATTTGAGTAAAATAAAATAAGAATTAACATGTCAAGATTGAGCATTCTAAATATATTTAATTCTTTAGAAGGAATGATAGCTATTTCACATTTGTTCAGTTGGACAGAAATGTGCTCAGTTATGTGCGAAAGGAGTATTTTAACACATTAACAGAGAATAACACATACTAGAGATCGGATATTCGAATGCATATTTACCTAAAGTAAATTTTTGGTTACGAAAGTATGGAAGCGGCTTTTAAAAACATATTTTTATGCCAGGAATACCGGGAATGCATAACTAGTCAGGTGTGTAGTATAGAAGCGACTTCTAAATTATTAGCATTGTAAAACTATTCAGATACATATTTATTTAGAATTAACGTTTCCCCGATGCAAATATATGTATGTAGGGTATAAGGGAGGGGGTGGTGTGTGTATTAGTAAAAAAAATAAACATAAATTAAATAAAGATTTTTCGATACAAAAGCGCATTCCATATTAGCCAACATCGCAACTTTAGGTAAAATATGCATCCGAATATCTGATCTCTACACATAACACATAACAGAGAATTTTAACACATAACATAACATTGCGCATTGTTTCCCCAACGGATTAAGCAAAGGTTTACCTACCTACAGTAGGTACACCTATTATCAAACGGGCACAAATCCTGACTCTGGGCTAGTACTGCGAAATACCAGACGGAATAACCTAATAACACTTTGCCCGACCTAGGAAACAAACTCAGGACTCCATTCCAGGGCTGCTCATATCTGTGTGCTCAGTAGTAGCACTTATGACCGCAATAAAAGAAAATAATCTTAAAATCTTTCGAATTTGCGTTACATTAACCTCACGCGTACCGGAAGACGTAGCATTGGAAGACCTTCTACAAGGTGGACCGATGACCTAGCGTATGCCGCAGAAATCCGCTGATACGGAAAGCGAAGTGGCGGAGCTTGGCGGAGGCTTATGTCTAGCAGTGGACGTCTGGTGGCTGAAATTATGAAGATAAACCCCGCGCGTTCGTGCAAGGCCCACAATTCTCAAAGAAATCAACTCGCTCAATCGCAAAACAAGGTGCACTAACTACCTTTCTAATCCGTTGAACAGAAATGAGAATGTATCGAATTGTATACCCTCAAATAAACCCTGTTTACTATCAAATTGGTAAATGTTTACAATGTAATCTTGTAAACGTTGGATACTCTAGGGACGGAACGGAGGTGCGAGCTGTTTTTAAGGGCTGTCAACATGGAGTTTTAGTTTTTCTTTTTCGATAATATTTTAGTTTTCACTAAATCCTGAGAAGGCGTGTCAGAAAGACGTTTTTTCGAGCTTTTAAATAAGTAGAAATATATTGAAAATATAGAGAACTTTCCTTTTCACATTAATAGTAATCTTACACATAACTAGTTTTTGCCAGCGGTTTTGCCCGCGTGGAGGTTGAAAATTATCCCATGGGAACGTATTTTCGAGATAAAAAGTAGAAAACGGTATAAACTATCGGTGTCCCAAATTTCATCCAAATCTGTTTAGCCATTTGTGCGTGATTGAGTAACAAACATCCAAACAACAAACTTTCGAATTTATAATAGAATATTTATATTATATAAAACATATTTTTTAGTAAATGCGAGACCTGAATATAGTTTGTTCAGAATAAGTAACTGAATCGATTCCGATCATTTTTACATCATTTTATACAACGTGTCGTTTTGCATCCTCGTCAAATTCAAGGAGGTAACTATGCTAATGATTCTCGGCATGAATAAATAATAAAATAAGTAGGTATTTTTTTTTGTTTTTTTTTTTATTTTATTTTAAAACGCGGCCCGTGTGATACCGCACTGTAACTGGGTAACCTGGGTTCAAACAGTCTTCGTCGCACAAACCAGTCCTCGAATTACTTGTTGCGATTTTTTATTTTACGGCTATGAAAATACAGTCGAGAACGCAATGGTTCAATTACCATTGCGTTCTCGACTGTATTTTCATAGCCGTAAAATAAAAAATCTACTTATTTTATTATTGATTCGTGTCGAGAATTATTAGCATAGTTACCTCCTTGAATTTGACGAGGATGCAAAACGACACGTTGTATATTTTCCCAAAAAAATTTTGCAAGTGTGATGGAAAATGTTATCAACAGTTAATTACAATACAATCACAATAAGGTTGGGTACCTACTGCCTAATGAGCACAATACGACACTGGACACGCGGCCGGCGCGGGGGGCGCGTGATGTCCATGTTTGTGTAGACAACTACGTAACATAACAAGCTTATAACTTTGTGATTTTTCATGATACAGTTTTGAAATTTTGTACATAGATTCTTTACGTAAAAATACTAGACACGTGTTTCGAGTTTCGCATATAGCAAAACTAGGGTTGTACAAGTAGTTGCTTGTTTGTATTGTTTCGTTTTTAAGTACAATTTTATTTTTTGAGACCCTTAAACTTGACATTTTATTTTATTCCAATTCTGGGACTTTTGTTTTACTCTTTGACTGACATTTGACTATTGCAGCATTGTTTTTTTTTTGTAGGTTTAGACTGACATATATGAATATTCTTTATAGTAGGATTACACAAATCAATTGAACATTTGCCAACCCTAACCTACCGACCCTTTCTGTACCGTGTCCCGTTCGTACCTGTACCCGTTTTGTTACCCTTGTCACGCGCTATTTTATTTGATCTATGCATCGATTATAGTGGTCCACTGGGCGGTGACGTCAGCGGATTGAGGGTTATGTTGGGTAGTTTTATTTTATGTGGGTTTGTAAAGGGTGTCGATAACGTGACGTCACAGGTTTTGCATACTGTTATTACCTACCCGGAGGAGTATGGAGTGTCTGAAGTGCGAATAGATATTTATATTAAAAAAATATGTTTTAATGATGATTAAATAAAATGATTTCTTTCTTGTTTTATAATTTAATTCTTTTGGTGATTAATTTTAATAAATCATGTTTTTTTACTCTCTTTTTTATTATTACGTCAACGACGTCGAGACTTTGTTTTATACTCTGTAAGGAAGATCTTACTGGATCGAGACATCTGTGGGTGAAACCGTGCGGTTCCATTTGATATAAAATAACCTTTCTAGGTACTTCTTCCTCGTACAACACCAATAATGCGGCTTTGTTACCGGGCAGGGCTAAGAAACGCTGGGGCGAAGTCCTAGATTCGTTCTTGACTAACTGGCTGGCAATGGCAGCAGACAATGATGAATTGAAAAGTATGGGCCTGATGATCTTAGTGCAGCCGTGGGACAGCATAGCTTATTTTTTTTTACAAAAACCGTTTTTATTTTTACTTTTTAGTTATGGTACATACACCAATTCGTATACCACTACTTGCTATGTAAACAACCAGTGTACGTCTAAACGCCGACAGACACTACGCCGACAGACTGAACACCGACAAGACTTTACTTCGACGTGACTCTTCCCCGACAGGACGCTTCGCCGACACGACTCTTCGCCGACAGGGCTCATCTGGTAGGTTAGGTTAGAATTGCGACCAACCGCGCGCGAGCTGTGCAAGCGTAAGTAGCGAGCGGCGCCGCGGCAGCGGCCGGCGAGCATTACTTCCATGTTAGTGGCAGTTACTTGACTATTTAATATTAGCGCAAGGATGAGCCTTCGCGAAGAGTTCTGTCGGCGAAGTGTCCTGTCGGCGAAGAGTCCCGTCGAAATAAAGTCTTGTCGGTGTTCAGTCTGTCGGCGTAGTGTCTGTCGACGTTTAGTCGTACACTTGTTAACAACAATGACAGGAAGCAGCAGCATATCATCGAGGTACATAAAGTGGAGTAAAAACGTACTATCGAGGCTAACGCAAAAACTACTGAAACAAAGTTAATACCTACGTACATTTCATAATGAGACCACCACTGATGCATGCCCCTATTCATTAAAATAATAAATTTCGAAATCCATCTACAACTGATGGAGATATCGCGTAACAAACATACAAAAAAAAAGCATGGGTAAATGAAATAAAAAACCCCGTTTGATAAAACATTCAACCAATCACCAAGCTGTTTACGCGGGCTTGACAGTTTGCCACGTTAATTTTACCAATAATCATCTTTCAAGAAACTGGAATTTAAAAAAAAGATTTTACAGTACATACCTATTATAGTTATAAAATTCTAAATATCGCCATGATTTTTAAACACCTGCACTATTTTAAGACCAAAAGTGACACTAAAGTACAAAAACATTTTTAACCCATTTTGTAACCAAACGTCAATATAAATAATACAATAGAATACATCCCTTTGTCCGGTTCATGACAGATCATAAATCATACACCCGGATAATACAGCTATATCTGGGTGTGACGTAACAATAACTGTCCCAGTATTTTTGTTACAAAGTTGAAAAAACGGGAGAGTTTGTTCAACAAAATATACAGTATGTTGAAAAAAAAAAACTAAATTGTGCTGGCTATATGGGTGGGTTTTTTTGGTCAGACTTGTACGAACTATGTGTTTTTAACCGACTTAAAAAGAAGGGGGTTATCAATACACTTTTTTTTATTTATTTATGTTCAGGCATAACTCCGTCATATATAGACGGACCTGCAAATTTTTTTTTTGTTTGAAATGGGTTTATTCCGAAATGGTCCCATTTAAATTTCATGTAGATCTGATGATGCGTTTCGGAGACAAACAACGGAACTCTTCAAAAAATTACAGCAAATAAACCGCGATTGCTGCTATCGCATAAATATGCATTGTTTTGAACCCAAGGATGATGAAATTTAGAATTGGTCTGGGGTAGTATAACTTAAAAGTGAAAAATAAAAACTTTTCCAAAAAAGACACAACCGACTTCAGGAAAGACACTACAAAGTCGGTGACTTTGGATATGAATTTAAATTTTTTGTCACCGCCTTCCGATATTCTTCCGCTTTTTTTCCACTTTGTAGTGTTTCTCCGGAAGTCGGTATTTTTTTTTTTTGGAGAAAGTTTTTGTAAAAACATTTGGTGAATTGCAATCATAATAAAACACTTTGTTACCTATTCATTTTATTGATGACATAATTCGCGTTGTTGTTATTTCTGTGAAGACTATTTCTAACAATGATGTGGAGATTGGTTTTCGATGCAAAGTATCTATCTGACTAACGTTTTCCAAATTATGTTGGGGTCGTCTTTAAATTTTATCGGATGTAACTAAATACCAGTAATTACCATGGAGCGACTGCCTATCTGACCTCTATAACCCAGTTTTTGGGTAGCACGACACCTTTTTGTTTGATGACGGGGGGTGGGTTTGACTGCACTGTCGGTGCAGTGGTTAAGCGATTGACTGCTGCGCTGTGAGTTCGATTCCCACACGGAAAAAATATTTGTATGATCTACAAGTAGTTGTTTCTGGTCTGGATGTTCGTGTGTGTGAGTTTAAATGTTTGTAAACGCATCCACAATACAGGAGAAAAAAATAATATGTGGCAACGTTTTTTTAAAAAAAAAGACAAAAGAAAGAAGTAAGAAAGAAGATTCTCATGGATGTCCTCCGCCCTATGAAGGGCGGAGGGGTCTGTCAGACTCTTGCTGAATAAAACCACCCCGGTGTTCCGTCCCACACTTGCACCGGGGATCACGGGATCTAATGCGACTTCGGCAGGGCAAGAGCCCAGGGCGGTTATCGGTTATCGAAGGGGGGCGGAAAAAGTAGCCAATTATGAAATTAAAAAAAAAACATCAATTGATTGAATTTCATACTGTTATGAATATCTACGAAGTTTGAAGAGCTAATAAGTACTAGAACATATTGTTCAGTACGAAAGCGTATTTCCAACTCTGCCTATTTCTATTTAAAATTCTCTTAAAATTGCAAGCAATTTCTTAGCAAGTTCAAATGAATACATTCCTTATTGAAGCCTATAAATAGGTTAAGGTTATGCGACCTAGCTTTGCTCAGTGTAGACCGAGAAGATAATTTACAAAGGAGCGCAAATGTAAAGCGTGCCCTAGGCGCCATTTTCTATTGGTACGTCCCTGGTTAAATTCCCCCCATACATCATAGAGAGGCGCGCGTGGAAAACTACACGCCGCCATCTCGGGTCCTAAAGAATAGGGACGGATTTAACACAACACCCCTTGTTTCAACCAGTCTTACTGGTTGACAGACTTTTGGCCCTCTGACTACCGAACCACTGTCAAAGATCTACTATCTGTCTCTTAACGTTTCCGCGTTTTTAAGTTAAGGGGGCAGCGCCAGGGTAACACCCGAAATTCAAATTTCCTTAGGGTTTTTTGCAACATGCAGGAACTAAGTATATAGTAGTTCATTTAATCCCAATATTACGTTATTCAAACTTTTTCATGTAATAGTAATGGTAATAGTTATTTGTTCAAGACAAACCTATTTACAATTCTTGTACCTTAAATTACACCTAATAAGTAATTGGCAAGATACAAAACATGTGCAACTGGGTTTAAACTAGGAGGACTTCTGTTCTACAGGGTAGGTTTTTACCCAATGCGCAAACTGTAACTATGAATTCAGCATATCATTCTAGACAGCGCAGAAATTTTTCGTCGGTAATACAAAAAAAAAAACAACCGACTTCCGAAAAAACACTATAAAGTGAAAAATAACTTTAATTTCGGAAGGCGGTGACTTTGGTTAAGTATTTAATTTTTTTGTCACCGCCTTCCGAAATTAAAGTTATTTTTCACTTTATAGTGTTTTTTCGGAAGTCGGTTATTTTTTTTGGGAAAAGTTTTTATTTTTCACTTTTTAGTCATAGTACCTACCCCACTAATTCGAAATTTCATCATCCTTGGGGTCAAAACAATGCATATTTATGCGATAGCAGCAATCGCGGTTGATTGGCTGTTATTTTTTGAAGAGTTCCGTTGTCTGTCTCCGAAACGCATCATCAGATCTATATGACATTGAAATGGAACCACACGGGAAGCACGAGCTTTCAAATAAAAAAAGAATCATCAAAATCGGTTCACCCAGTCGAAAGTTATGAGGTAACAAACATTAAAAAAAACATACAGTCGAACTGAGAACCTCCTCCTTTTTTTGAAGTCGGTTAAAAAACGACGCATCGCGTAGATCACATCACACCTTAGATCCCTCCTTAAATCCCATCCCCATAAAACTAGTTTTTATTCTTATTCCTTCTCTGTCCATGCTGTAAGATTGTGGAACTCGTTTAGTTACTACAAGAACTATTCTATTACAGAAAAGTTATGAACATTTTTTACCTTACGCCCATGTGAATGTAGCGAAATGGCCAAGCCACATATTTTGACTAAGGTGTAGAGTTTGTGAAATTAAGGCTTGTAGAGTAGAAGCTTGGCTCTACATGAGATACGGGCCTCAAGTCTACTATTACAATAGTGGCAAAATGATCTATCATTGATTTCAAAATTGTTGATTTTGACAAGTTTGGCAACCTACTAATATAATGGCGTCATTATGACTTTCCAATGGTCAGCCACTGACACTCCATTGAAAGAAATAGCATTTATTGGTGATAATCTCGTACATAATGACAAATGAATGACAAATTAAACACTAATAAACTAATAAATAATATGTAAAAATATATGTAAATAAAATCGGGCATGAATAAATGTTCAAATTTAGTAAGTAGTAGTTTTTGGAAAATCATTTCTACAACCGGGTTTTATAATAATGGCAATAGGACAATGCCATTATAAGACAATTCTATTACGAGACCATTGACTGACCAATGATCGACCATTATGAATTTAGCAGATTACAATGGAATCGTGTTGGAATGACGAATTTATAAAAAAATAGCAGACTTGGGCCCCTGGGCCTCAAGTCTGCTATTACAATAGTGTCAGAATGCTCTATCACTGATTTCAAAATTGTTGATTTTGACAAGTTTGGTAATCTACTAATATAATGACGTCATTATGACTTTCCAATAGTCAGCCACTTGCACTACATTGAAAGAAAAGGCATTTATTGGTAATCTCGTACATAATGACGAATGACTGACTTAGGCGGTAATCTGCTAAAATTTAACACTAATAAATAATATGTAAAAATATATATCAATGAAATCGGGCATGAATAAATGTTCAAATTTATTAGTAGTTTTTGGAAAATGATATCTACTAACGGTTTTTATAATAATGGCAATACGACAATGCCATTATAACACAATTCTATTACGAGACCATTGACCGACCAATGATCGACCATTATGAATTTAGCAGATTACGAACTTTTAGCAAAGTTAGTGTTGGAATCACGAATTTATAAAAATAGCAGACTTGGGTCCCTGATAACTTTTTGACAGTGCGAGTCATATATGGTCTCGTCTTGGTAACATTTTACATGAAAATGTTTTTGGTGGGATCATACTTGTTACGATCGCAAATCATATTTAAATCCACATACAACCTGACACTGACACGCAAATTGCAAAAAAAGAAAGTAAATTTGAAGTAAAGAACAGTAAAGCGCTGCGGTTCTTAACCAACTTCATGAACCGCAAGGATCCGTTTTTCCTCAAAAAATAAGGAAAGAAAATACACAAAAGAGTCTCAATGAAACTTAATATCATTTCAGTATCTCCAGTAATCGTGTGAATCGTCGTCATCCGCCACTGTCGGTCGTTTTGTGAGACGAAACGATAATAAAAAGTACTAGCTTATGCCAGCGGCTTCGCCCGCGTGGAGCTCGGAAATTATTCCGCGGGAACGTATTACCGAGATAAAAAGTATCATAAGAGCTCAAAGACTTTGATGCTTGATACTAATGAGTTCAAAGAAAATGAAATTCTTCGAAAAGAAACGAAAACAAAAAGCCAAGTGTTTAAATGTTCTTTACTTAATAAATACTAGAACACGAACGAAAAATTCGGCCTAAAACGATTTTCGGCCTGATTTGTATACTTGCCGAAAACTGAAAACAAATAAAAGAAATAATATTTAACCGTTTAAACAATCACGATACTTCAAATTTTTACATAACATTAAATATCAAATAATCTAGTGTAATGTGGTAAAAAAAGCATTTTTTCTGCATTTGTACGTAAGTACGTATATTGTGCTCTTAATTATTGTAACAAAAGATATTCTCAGACTGTTTTAATTGGACGTATTGATTAGCCAGCACTTAGTTATTTTCGGCCACGGTCGATAGTGACATGTTTTCGGCCGAAAACAAAAATGTCTGGAAATAGACATTTCGCCAAAAAATCGCCGAAAACCGAAAACGAAATTCAGTCGCACTCTACTTAATACCGACTTCAAAAAGTATCTCTCATAATACTCTGAACTGACTCGAATCTTACCGCCACTACTGTTTCAAACTGAAGAAAGATAAGGAAAACGTCAGACAAATTGTTTCACTTTTTGTTTTCAATTTTTTTCCTCATTGAAGATTTGTTTTTTTCTTTTTGAGATTTGGGTTACATTGAATTATTCAAGTTGCGTTTGTTGGATAAGTTTATTTTTTATTGTTTCGCGTTTGCGGTCTCATTCTCGATTCATCTCAGCCTCGATTTGTCAAAAATACCTAAAATAGTTTACTTACATTTTTGACATTAGATGTTCACTGAGACGAAATTGCACCTAGATTTTGCACCTGATGGTAAACGGCTAAGCTTCAAGATATTCTGAAATGGAAGAAGGCAGGGTACTTAGCAGTGGCGACGGGTCAGTTTAAACCGATTGGTACAGTAATTTTGTTCTGGATGCATCGTTTTCACACATAATTATACAATGAATGTAGTATTGTAGTTAAATCATTTTAAAAGAGTAACGGTGGAGTTTCTTGCCCATTCTTCTCCACACGAAACTACATTTTGGAAGGGGCGACTAGAATCAATTCTATTTAATGTAAATGTTGACGTTCAAAAGTGCCTTTTAAGTACCTATTTGAAATAGATGCTTTGACTTTTCATTCACTTCGGCTTACCTTTGAGAAATCTCACCTCCCACCATTCAATTCAATTTTTCTGCTTCTAAGTATTACTGAAAAAACTCATACGCGCAAAGAAAAGCAAATCTTCCATGCAAAAATTCTCTGATGCCGACTCAGGTGAAAAAGGCCTTATCTTCTGAAGAAACTAAGCTTGCATCACGCGATGAGGGATTTATTTTAAACTGCTTACGCTGGCTAATTTCACGCCTCGCCGCTGGTACTTAGCTATACATGGTGATGGCAGCTGAAGAAGAACCCTAACGCATTAGTTGCCGAGAGACGGTGGAAGGAGCGTTAGCAAACCAACAGCGAGTTGGGTGGACTACTTCAGAATTTCGTGGGGAAGAGCTGGATGAGACTCGCACAGACCAGGGAAACATGGCACAAAAGAGAGGAGAGTTGTTTCTACTCAGCAGCGGGTCGAACAAGGCTTTATCTTCTGAAGAAACTAAGCTTGCATCACGCGATGAGGGATTTATTTTAAACTGCTTACGCTGGCTAATTTCACGCCTCGCCGCTGGTACTTAGCTATACATGGTGATGGCAGCTGAAGAAGAACCCTAACGCATTAGTTGCCGAGAGACGGTGGAAGGAGCGTTAGCAAACCAACAGCGAGTTGGGTGGACTACTTCAGAATTTCGTGGGGAAGAGCTGGATGAGACTCGCACAGACCAGGGAAACATGGCACAAAAGGGAGGAGAGCTGTTCCTACTCAGCAGTGGGTCGAACAAGACTGCCAGTGATGATGGTTAGCGATGATGCGGTAGTTATCAACATAATTCTCAAGTATGCTAATCATGAACGCTGTCTAGAAATAAAATAGTCAATCCTAAATGAAAGAAAATTAAATTATAAAATATTATTTAAAAATACTTAATAATAAATTCTTATACATAAAAATCAAAATAACAAATATACTATACCTATACACACAAACCTCATAATTATACATATATATAGACAATTATACACCCACTTATACATCTAATAATTTTATTATAATAATGAATTGAATTGCTTGCATTTGTACGTAGCCCTCTTCCTCTCTCCTAATTTTACTGTGCCCGACAGGGTCCATATTGATCTCACTGTTTATACCACCTGTGTAAAACATATGGAATGCAATAAAGAATTGAGTATATTGAGTATTAATAAATAATAGTTTAAAAAACTAAAAAACACGCTTTAAAAACCAAACTAAAAAATTAGAAAATAATTTAATTCTATTAAAAAGCGTGGGGTGCTTTTTGAGGTATTTTTATAATCAATTAATATCAAGCACCCCACGCTTTTTAATAGAATTAAATTATTTTCTAATTTTTTAGTTTGGTTTTTAAAGCGTGTTTTTTAGTTTTTTAAACTATTATTTAATTACTATTTTTTAGTTCTGCTTGCTTGAAAAGCGTGATTTTTAAGTTTTTTTTTGTTTTGTTTTCTGTTTTTTTTTTTTAATTGTCTTCGGTCCTCGATAAGTCTACAAAGTTTCAATGAAATCTGACCGTTTCAAGTGGGTCAAAATAGCGTCCAAAGGAGTCGGTTACATACAAACATACAAACAAACAAACATACAAGTGAAGCTAATATAAAGCGTGTAAAAAGAAAGCAGGGAAATGAACCAATAGTGAGGGCTACGCAAAAAGGCAGAGCCTTGACTTAAATATCTTCTCCTAATACAGTTCGCTGTTATAACGAAACGAAGCTCAACAAGTAGGTACCTACTCGAACACCGCAGTGATTGTTTTTCATTGAGAAAATGTTTAAGATACTTAAATGTTTTCAAGAAGTTTTTAGTTAACTTTAGTGATGTGCGATTTTAAATAATTCGATTTTGGAATAATAGGTAGGTATCTCAAATACATTCGGTATGAATCTTATTAGGCAGTAGGTACAAGCGTTAGCATGATCAGCCCATATTGGTCCCAGTGCTGGGACACAGGCCTCTTCTCTGTCGGCAGGAGTGGGCCGTAATCGAACACTGCGGGTTATTGGTTGTCACATGTCTTGAAGTCTTTTATTTTAGGACTTGGCTGTTTCCGTGACCGTGTTGAGGGGTGAAGAAATAATTTACCAACATAGGGTAAAGTTCTTGTCTGGGTTCGAACCTACGACCTATAAATCGTAAGTCACAGTATCATCGTTTTTTTTTTCTGGGTGGGAAATCATCAAATAACTTCTCCCGCTCTGGGTGGAGCGGGAGGGCGTGTCAGACTTTTACTGACTAAAACCCACCCGTGTTCTCTCAGTTGCCTGTGTGCCAGGGGCCGCGGTATCTCTTTCGAACAACCCGCACCCCTGGCAGGCACAGTATGATCTTCGAATCGTACTTACAGATCACCCCTGCTTCGCACATTTTTAGGACTTGACGAAACATCAAGATAGGTTTATTACGTAAGGCTAATGAATATTTATGAATTTATACAAACAAATAAAATTGATGTGTCTGTTTGTATGGTCAAAATAACAGCTCAAAACTAAATTCATATAAAAGTATATAAGTAGGTACGTTACGTACTTATAACAAAAGAAAACAATTTTTCAAAGTGTTGTCTGTCTGTCTGTTTGTTCAGGCTTATCTCCGAAACGGCTGCACCGATTTAGAAGGGACTTTTACTAAACTTGGAGTTTTAATTGCATTCAGTAACTTGACAGTTGAAGGGTTACCACATTTTTGACAAAAAAAAGATAGTGAGGTGGTGTAAGAATGAACGAAATTGAAAGAACTAGAAATACTTTCATGCATTTTTTTATTTTATATTTAATAACTAGTCTTAAAAACATAATGTGCACTATAAAAAATTTAGAATTTGTTAGATATATATTTTGTTTTTCAGTCGTTATGTAATTTATTTACAGTTAGTCTCTTTTAGAAGAAAATAAAAAAAGCATTTTTTTTAAATAAATTATTAATCATTCTTATATTCCACACCTTACAAAAGATTTTTTAAAGTTTTATAACGAATCATAATAATGGTTTAATTTAAAATTAAACCATTTTGATCAAACGTTCTTCACGCAAAATCGTTCATTACCCCAACACTATTAGTTTGAATATGGTAACATTATTTTTCTTTGAACTGTCCAGATACTGAATACAATTAAAAGACCAAGTGTAGTAGATAGCTATCGTTATAAGGAGTAACATAGGCTTTTTGTCCCGGTAGCACGTTCCCGTGGGATAATTTCTGACATCCAGGGGGCAAAGCCGCTAGTTAAACATCCTCGATGGTCTAGTGGCCTTCCGGAACACATTTATTTATTTATTTGTTACATTTGGGAAAACAAACAAGTAGTATATTAAGCATAAACAGAAAAAATCTTTAAAAATTACATACAAAATTACATTACAAAATTACATTCTCAAAATGATGGCAAAAACCGCATCAAAATTCGTTGCTAAGTCTAAAACATTAACGCGGCCACACAGACAGACACAAAACGAAAAGCGTCTTTAATTTATAATTAAGTATCGATATTCGAAATAAATTAAATCGATACTGATGATCCGAATAACATTTTACACAGCACTAAAAACCTTTCGTATCTCGATGCTATTCAAATGTGAAACATTATCATACAAATGTTTCCGGCTACTCTTAAGGAGGATTTCCACCAAACGACTCGCATTGCTTCGGATCGGAACCGATTTTACACTCTTTAAACGATATTATATTTTGTACACAGTATTTAAAGTCTATATTACCAAGCCCCGCACAGCAGCTTTACCGCGGGCCTCTGCCGCGACACGCGATAATACCCAAAAGTATTCTGCAACGCACGATCGGCATCGATCGCCTGTCGTCGTATCCGATCAGATCCTTTCAGCTGTCTACATTCATTCGCGTGCCATTTTCAAAAATTAGAACACGGTAGGAATTAAACTAGACTAGGCGCAGAAACGGATACGTTCGCAAACGACGGTACGGAGCCGATTGTATGCGTCGACATCCTGCCGGACGGCATCGGCTGTCGCCGCATCCGTTCGTGTCCTTTCCGATCCGATGCGATGCGAGTTGTTTGGTGGAAATCATCCTTTAGTTTGCGTTGTTTGAAAGTTCAAAACTTTCTCGTGCTTATTTCAGGTCCATTACTTCATCCATTATTTATCGCGGTATTCATGGAGAGAAGATACCTTTGTCTGCTACTCCGAATTCTGTCTGCCTTTTTCTTTAAGCACCACTTTGTATTCAGAACTTGACGGTGGGACCTTAGTTATTTACTCAACAAAATAAATTTACATTCTACTGTTTCACTACTAAACACGAAAAAAATAAGTGGTTTTTTTTCGGATTTCGCTGATTTACGTGATTTTACAGTTAAAAAAACTGCATTTTCATAAGTTTTAATGTACATCATAAAAGATCTTTTCAATTAGTATCTGAAGAATGAGCTCCTTTTTTTATTATTGTCGAGAATTATAAGGCGAGATTTAGGTTTTTTTAACTTACGTCTTTAAAATCAAATAAATAAGCGAAATCCCTCCGTGGCTCGGAAAGTACGTTAAGATCACCCGGACGGACCAAACTCGCCAAGCGTAGCGTGCTCTCCGAGATACGGAGAGATCTTGGTGTGGAAAGATGATCACCCATCCACGGACCAACCGCGGCAAGCGTAGCTTAACCTGATCGTCCCGTGCGGCTGTTATTGCTTTACCACGAGCCCCTCCAAAATACATAGCTCATCGGTCCACCTTGTTGGTGGCCTTCCAACTCTGGATGCGGGAAGCACAGGACCGGACAAAGTGGAGGAGCTTGGGGGAGGCCTATGTCCAGCAGTGGACGTCTTTCGGCTGAAATGATGATGATAATGCCTAACAACAATAACTTCATAAATATTCTCAGTAAGCCACAGCCTAACAGAGTACCTTTAATCCCTGTGAGTCAACAGCTAGTCGGTAAACCAAATCTCGTTAACTGTGAAGATTCTGTGCCCTACAGGAAATCTAATATTGATAATTAGTTTACGGACCGTTCAGGCGTATCTCCAGACTTTGGTAATATTGCCGGTTGAAGGCTTTATTTAACCAACATGTCTTCTATACATGAAGTTCTAAACAGAAGGGGCTTGTGGCTAATTAGTAACAGCCACACGGGCCGATCGATCAAGTTAACCCGGCGAGCATGAGCCAGGGTATCTCCTACCCTGGTAAAATTAAAAGTAGCCCTCATCCGGCGACATTGGCTCACTCCGTAGCTGGAGGCAGGGGCGTGTGCCTATATAAAAATGTACTCTGTGGCGTGTGGGACGAGGTAGTGGCGTGATCGCAGCGTGCGCAAACTTGTCTCGGGTATGTTATGCCTCATTTTTGACGTATTTTTTTACGTAATGATTTAATCTTGAATTTTAACTGTTTTATTAGTTTTTTTCTGTTATTTTTAGCTCTTAATTTGGGTGTTGCTCTTTGTTTGTTGTCTTTGTTGTTTGTTTGTTTGTTGTTTTTAGCTTTTTGTTCTTTCTTTTTTTATTATGTTACATGGATTTGTTTTTAGTTCATTTATTGAACATTTTTATTGTTATTTTAGTTTTTGATCAAAAGGGATATTGAAAGTCAAGAGGAACAGATTCGTGCCATGTTACCCGGACGATATGTCAGATGCCTGGATTTTCCATACAATAAGGATAGAAAACCCAAACATACCTGCAATGCTATTATTATTTTCATTTTTTTTTTAAATAATAATCAATTTAATTACGAGGAGGATCTCATAATTTTTTTAGTTTTAAGTGGATTTACATTCCAAAGATTATTATTTTCATTAAATTCTTAATTTTTGTAAATCCCTCAATTTTGCTCCTATAATTATTATGGTATAAAAAAACGTAAATTAATAAATAATTATATTTTTTTAAAGAACTTCTCTCATTTAATTCTAATAAATAATTCATTATTTTACAAAATAAAATCAACAAAATTTTAAAAATTATAAGAAGAACTACATTACGGTACATTAAGATAAGGCTATGTCCCACCCTGCCACATTCTTAAAGTAACTTTTTTTCACCTTATGCTCGCCGGCCGGGTTCAGAGATGGGTGCCGCCCATCTTTACATACCAAGTGTAGGGTGCATCTCTTAACATAAGTAGTGTCAATGAAAATGTAAAATGACAATGTAATGCAGAATGACAAATTAAAGTTAAATGCATAAAATGTCAGTGAATGCTCAACGGGACGAATCTAAATAAAAATGCAAGTTGCCCGACTCATACCACGTCTAAATGGAACACTAAATGTATACATAAAATGCAAAGAATAATGCAATGTGTCGGTATAAATGCACTGCCAAATGTAGGTCGCGTCCAAAGTGCAAATACGCGAGCCTACTGGCTAAATTTTTGCAATAAAAATATTTTCAAACCCATGTACTTAGTTGATTAGACCCTGTATTTAGTTGGTAACACTGGTAGTAAGACTTTTTAAAGATCCACAAATGACAGCCGGTACCACCGGCTTAACGTGCTTTCCGAGGCACGGAAGGGTCTTGTAATGTAAAGATGGTCACCCATTCACGAACCTACCGCGGCAAGCCTAACTTAACCTGATCGCTCGACCCGTGCGGCTATTATTACTAGCCACAAGCCTCGACTGAACTGATTTTAACAAACAAATTGTGGGTGTATTTTTACAATTTCAGTGAGTGTATTTATGTGAGATGCATTTGATTCTAATCTTAGTGAAACTGTCGAATGCAAACTTATTTAGTTAAGCAAATAACTAAGGTTCCACCTTTCGAGTTCCGAAAACAAAGTAATGCTTAGAGCACAGAACGACAGAATTCGGAGTAGTGAAATGCTTCAGCAGTGGGTCGAACAAGGCTGCCAATGATGATGGTTAGCGATGATGCGGTAGTTCTCTACTTATCAAGAATGCTAATCATGAACGCTGCCTAGAAATAAAATAGTCACTCATAAATGAAAAAAAAAAAGAAAGTAGGGAAGTGAACTAATATAGTAAGGGCTTCGCAAAAAGGCAGAGCCTTGACTTAAATATCTTCTCCTAATACAGTTCGCTGTTATAACGAAACGAAGCTCAACAAGTAGGTATCTACTCAAACACCGCAGTAATTGCTTTTCATTGAGAAAATGTTTAAGGTACTTAAATGTTTCCAAGAAGTTTTTAGTTAACTTTAGTGATGCCCGATTTTGAATATTTCGACTGTTGAATAATTTATTTATTTATTAAAATCTCCCTTACAACTATCATTACAGGTGTATACGTAATGCGATAGCGCGGTCTTAAAGTTAACTTACTTACAATTTAAAATGGCTTATTCCACTTTTCCCCCTGAGAGAATCCCCCTCAAGGGGGAAAACTGGACCCTAATATAAAAGAAGTCCAGAAAGTCCCCTTTTCATTTTAAGTTAGTCCACTTTTCCCCCCTGAGAGAATCTCTCTCAAGGGGGAAAACTGGACCTTAATATAAAAGAAATCCAGTAAATCCCCTTTTCATTTTGGATCATTCCACTTTTCCCCCTCATTTTTAGTTTTGATTTGTACGCTCTTAAAGTACATAAAAAATAGTAATCAGATACAATGTAAAGGCTTATTCCACTTTTCCCCCCTGAGAGAATCCCCCTTAGGGGGAAAACTGGACCCTAATATAAAAGAAGTCCAGAAAGTCCCCTTTTCATTTTAAGTGAGTCCAGTTTTCCCCCCTGAGAGAATCTCTCTCAAGGGGGAAAACTGGACCTTAATATAAAAGAAATCCAGAAAGTCCCCTTTTCATTTTGGATCATTCCACTTTTCCCCCTCATTTTTAGTTTTCGATTTCTACGCTCTTAAAGTTAAAAAAAAATATGATTAGATACAATGAGACAAATAAAAAAGCAACTGTATAATATATTATCATTAATCACTTTTTGGTTACACAGAATTTTGTTTTGATTTCTACGCTCTTAAAGTAAATAAAAAAATCGGAAACAATGTAATTAACAAAAAAACGACAATATAATATACATGCATTAATCAGTATTTTTTTCATAGAATTTTGTTATAATAAAATGAGATTAAGAGTAAAAACAATCACAAACCAACAGGGATGAGGGAAATCGGTTGATTTTTGCAAAAATAATAATTAAAAGAGTTTAAACAAAGTACACACCTAGAAAATCTAAGTTATTTTGCAAATCCCCCTTGTAAGTTTCCTTTAAAAACATCACTTACTTAGATATAAAACAATTTTATCATGTTTTTCGGAAATTTGCAGAAAGTAAAAATGGAGTAGAAAGATAAAGAGAAAAAATAATATAAAACAATCACTTGTAGACAGCAACACGGTAGTCAACCGTGTTGTCGTCTAATTAGACAGTTTACGAATACTTAAAAAAAACCCCTATTTATACGTACAAAAATATAAAAAACGATCTAAGTAATACTAATAACATCAAAAAATACTAACAATTCAAAGTAGAAATAAATCTTATAGGTAATGCACAGAGAGTAAAACAATCACAAACGTACAAAAATAATAAAAACTATGTAAGTAATGCTAATAACAATCAAAAGTACTATCAATTCAAAGTAGAAATAAATCATAGGGTAGGTAATGCACCGAGAGCTGTACCGAGAGTTCGTGGTTGGTCACACTAGGTTGAGGTTTTGTGAGTGCACGTGTTTTATGATCTTGTTTTTTTTTTTTTTTGTGTGGGAAATCATCAAATAACTTCTCCCGCTCTGGGTGGAGCGGAAGGGCGTGTCAGACTTTTACTGACTAAAACCCACCCGTGTTCCCTCAGTTGCCTGTGTGCCAGGGGCGGCGGTATCTCTTTCGAACAACCCGCACCCCTGGCAGGCATCGGCCCTTGCGGGCCCCATCTATTGCTGCTGACATCTCTTTGAGGCGCGCGTGGAACACAAAGCGCCGTCGACCCGGGCTTGGTCCTTACCGGACAGCGAGCTACCCATTACTCGCCGTCCGCAAGCCCGTGCCTACGGTGGCCGGGAATCAGCCTGGGATTCCCGACGCCCAGGACGTCTGCTGCGAAGGCCACGGCTTTACTTAAACAAGATTTATGATCTTGTTTAAGTAAAGTTGCTGTTAATAGAAATAATACCAATGGTACCTACGTACCTATTAAACTATTGGTATTATTTTAAAATAATTTGTTTGTAATTTAAAATAATATGGTTGAACATACCATTAGTGATTTTCTTAAAGTCATTAATGTTGTTGCTTGTGACTTCAGTTATATTGCGTTCCCTAGGGAATTTTAAAGTATCTATGTACTTTAAAATTTCGAAATAAAAGTATCCTATGTGTTTTCTGAATCTCCAAACCAAGTTTCATAACAATCGATCAAGCCATTGTTGTGGCAGCGTAAAGAGCTATCAAATCAAATAAACAAACAAACGCACTTTCACCGTTATAATATTATAGTTGGAATCCTTGCTAATATTATAAACGCGAAAGTGAGTTTTTTTGATAAGATTTCACGCTAAAATGACTGAACGGACTTGAATGAATTTGGCACATGGGTAGACCATGACCTGGATAAGGACATAAGATTATTTATCCCGATTTTCCTACGGGATCGAGCTAGACTGCGGGTGTAACCGCGGGGCGCAGCTAGGTATGAATAAATAAGGAACAATGACATGTCTGCCTATTTAAAGTATTTAAATTTGAATTACATAAAATAATTCAGTATACATTTTACATTAGCTTTATTGAATATGTCGACGAAGGGCTGCTTGGCGGTGCTCCTATTAGTGTGTGAATAGTTAAAAATTATTCCCAAGCTCGCTTCGCTCGCTCCTGCATTCTAGGTTTTCTAAGTAAAATATCTGCCGGCGCCCGCGGTAAATATTTTAGCAACCAGCACCGGCGAACAAATCGGTGCCCAGCACCGGTAGCAGAAGCACTCCTTAAATTTTACTGACCTCAGGGGGGATTTCTGGACGTTGGTTTTTCAGATTCCAGTTTTCCCCCTTAAGGGGGATTATCAGGGGGAATTCCAGACTTACATTTTTTTAGATTCCAGTTTTCCCCCTCAGAGGCATTTTCAGGGGGATTTGTGGAATAAGTATTTTTTCAATTCCAGTT
Organism: Polymixis lichenea; assembly: GCA_949091785.1. NCBI lineage: Eukaryota > Metazoa > Arthropoda > Insecta > Lepidoptera > Noctuidae > Polymixis > Polymixis lichenea. The sequence continues at coordinate 8,385,896 of OX420958.1, read as the reverse complement.
TTCCCCCCTAAGGGGGATTATCAGGGGGGAATTCCACACTTTTTATTTTTAGTTTCCACTTTTCCCCCTAAGGGGGATTTTCAGGGGGGATTTGTGGAATAAGCCCAATGTAAATACAAAATTATTTTTTTTTAACAGACTTTTGATATAATAAAATGTGATGAAGAGTAAAAACAATCACAAAAAAACTGCGATCAGGGATTGGCCATCGGTTGATTTTTGTAAAAATAATAATTAAAACTGTTTAAACAAAGTACACACAACCTACCTTGAAAAACTAAATTATTTAGATATGAAAGTTTCCCTTAATATAACATCACTTTGTTAAATATAAAACAATTATCAAGTTTTTCGGCAATTTTCAGATAGCAAAAAAAAAATGAAGTACGAAGATAAAGAGATTTTCCAGGAAAAGGTCCGTGAGAAATAATACTAATAGTACATTAGGTACCTACCTAATGTACTATTAGTATTATTTCTCACGGACCTTTTCCTTTCCTTTCTTTTCCTTTTGATTACAAACAGTAAGCTGTTTGTAATCTATATCTATACTAATATTATAAAGAGGTTAAGTTTGTAAGGTTGTAGGAGGTAATCTCTGGATCTACTGAACCGATTTTGAAAATTCTTTTACTAATAGAAAGCCACGTTATTTTTAAGGCTATATGTATATTAACCTGAAAACGGTCAAATGGAAAAAAAAATGGGATCCCACACGTGCGAAGCCATCCCGGCTTCGCACGTGTGGGATCCCATTTTTTTTTCAGCTAGCAGCAGCTAGTTTAATATAATATGGTATGTTCATTTAGTGATTTTCTTAAAGTCATTAATGTTGTTGCTTGTGACTTCGGTTATATTGCGTTCCCTAGGGACTATTAACTAGGGAAATTTAAAGTATCTATGTAATTTAAAATTTCAAAACAAATAGCGTCCTATGTGTTTTCTCAATCCCCAAACCAAGTTTCATAACAAACGATTGAGCCGTTGTTGCGACAGCGTGAAGAGATATCAAATCAAATAACGAAACAAACGCACTTTCGCCTTTATAATATTATAGTTAGAATCCTTGCTAATATTATAAATGGGAAAGTGAGCTTTTTTGTTCCGCCTTCACGCTAAAACGGGTGAACGGACTTGGATGAAGTTTGGTACATGGGTGACCATGACCTGGATTTGGACATAGGATTATTTACCCCGATATTCCTACGGGATCGAGCAAGACTGCGGGTGTAACCGCGGGGCGCAGCTAGTTATGAATAAATAAGGAACAACAACATGTCTGCCTATTATACGATATTATATATATTAGATGATATTTAAACTCGAATTACATAAAATAATTCAGTATACATTTTATATTAGCTGTATTGAATATGTCGACAAAGGCCTGCTTGGCGGTACTCCTATTAATGTGTGAATGGTTAAAAATGATTCCCAAGCTCGCTTCGCTCCCTCCTGCATTCTAGGTTTTCTAAGTAAAATATCTGCCGGCGCCCGCGGTAAATATTTTAGCAACCAGCACCGGCGAACAAATCGGTGCCCAGCACCAGTAGCAGAAGCACTCCATAAATTTTTATGACCTCAGGGGGATTTCTGGACGTTGGTTTTTCAGATTCCAGTTTTCCCCCCTAAGGGGGATTATCAGGGAGGAATTCCAGACTTACATTTTTTTTAGATTCCAGTTTTCCCCCTCAGAGGCATTTTCAGGGGGGATTTGTGGAATAAGTATTTTTCAATTCCAGTTTTCCCCCTTAAGGGGGATTATCAGGGGGAGTTCCACACTTTTTATTTAAAGATTCCACTTTTCCCCCTAAGGGGGATTTTCAGGGGGGATTTGTGGAATAAGCCTTTAAAACTATGAATAAAAACTTTTACAACAAAAAAGCCGTCTTCCGGAAAAACACTACAAAGTGAAAAATAATAATTTCCGAAGTCGGTCACTTTGGATATGTATTTAAATTTTTTGTCACCGCCTTCCGAAATTAAAGTTATTTTTCTCTTTGCAGTGTTTTTCCAGAAGTCGGTTTTTTTTTTGTAATTTCATCATCCTTGGGGTCAAAACAATGCATATTTATGCGAAACGTCGAAATTTGAACCCAGACCTGTGTTTGGGCACGCTGCGATTGCGGCGGTAAGTCCCCTCTTTGAGGAGTGGCTTGAGAGGCGGCATGGCGTCCTCACCTTCCGCCTGACACAGGTCCTCACCGGACATGGCTGTTTCGGGAGGTTCCTGTTTCGGATAGGGCGGGAGGAAACGCCCGGATGTTTCCATTGCGAAGATCGCCCAGAGGACACGGTGGAGCATACGGTGGAGGTCTGCCCAGCTTGGGTGGAGCAACGCCGTGTCCTCGTGGAGGTGATCGGCGGCGGCGATCTCTCGCGTCCGACCCTGGTCCAGGCCATGGTACGGAGCGAGAGGGCATGGCTGGCAGTCGCCTCCTTCAGCGAAGCAATTATGCTCGCAAAGAGGGAGGCGGCGCACGTGAGGGAGATGCAGTACATGCGCCCTCACAGCCGTGGCCTTCGCAGGAGACGCCCTGGGCGTCGGGAATCCCAGGCTGATTCCCGGCCACCGTAGGCACGGGCTTGCGGACGGCGAGTAATGGGTAGCTCGCTGTCCGGTAAGGACCAAGCCCGGGTCGACGGCGCGTTGTGTTCCACGCGCACCTCAAAGAGATGTCAGCAGCAACAGAGGGGCCCGCAAGGGGCGATGCCTGCCGGGGGTGCGGGTTGTTCGAAAGAGATACCGCCGCCCCTGGCACACAGGCAACTGAGGGAACACGGGTGGGTTTTAGTCAGTAAAAGTCTGACACGCCCTCCCGCTCCACCCAGAGCGGGAGAAGTTATTTGATGATTTCCCACCCAGAAAAAAAAAAAAAAAAAAACAAAAAAAAAAAAACCCAGACCTGTGTTTCATAATACGAGACGATACGCTTTTAGCTATCGGCACTTGATATGAGTACGTGAATTTTAGCAATGGTATGTACCGACTAAGGATCAAGGACATGCGTAATTACGTACTCTGTGCGATACGGTATGTTTTTAGTTTCATTCAACGCCAGTGTTCGAGTTCTGAGGTGTGCGTTTTGTGTTGATACATCACTTATACACGTAAGTGTAGGTGCAGCCTAGACCGCGAGTTTATAGCAGTATAAAATTTAGTCTTACTGCCTTGAAATAAGATTGAATTTTCTTCAGCCCAATCGCCGGTAGATATGGCAAAAAACTTTTTTTTTAAAGTACGCATTTTAAAAGTTACTGAAATCGATTCAGTAGTCAATTATGAAGAAACTATTTTCACGACTTGAGTCTATCTCTTACACCTTGTACATCTTCTACCCACATGTGTTGCCCTATCCCTTAAGGTGCTTTTATACGGGCAATTTTTCGAGCAATTATTGCTTGGCAGCTTGCCGATGTGTTCCGTAATAATATTGCTTCCGATTTGTCCATATATTTCATGAATTGCCGAATATCGAATCGGTTTGGAAATTTTTAGTCAATTTTCTTTCTATCTCGTTTGTACCTATAACTACGTCTCGTTTTTGCGAGAGGAACCGGCCGGCGGCGGAGGCGGCGGGGAGGCGCATTGCCTAGTTTTTTTTAAGATCTCTGGCAACAGGTGGCTACATGTTGCCATTGCCCTAAATTGCTGGATTTAGTCGTGACGCCATAGTTAACGAGAATTGCCCAAGATGGAGCAATTTTAGTTTCTCGGGTAAGCGCACCTTTACAATACAAGTAAACTGATAACGAATCAAACGTAATCTCTGCCAGTCAATCTTCGATTTTAGTTCACCTCTATTATATTCATCGGGTAACTGCCCACGTACAGCTTCCTCGCTCCCAAGAGGGTAATCTTATATCACAGTTAATATCTAACTACCTTGTTCAGAGTTGGAGGCTGTTAATATTTGATTACCCATCATTTTCAGGGGATAGGTGTTGTGGGTTTATATAAATTGGGTGTTTAAACTGAGTGGGTACTCTTTTACCTTCAGGCCATGATTCTGCGTTGAAATTTTTCGCCAGTTATAAAAAAAAATTGTTGATCTATATTTTATGAACGCATATGTATTGGACTTTAAATATCTGACGATAAATTTAACGCCAGAGATCCAGATTCATGTCCTAAATTCATGGTAACAATTTAAAATGACGTCACAATAAACTATAACCAGGAGACGCTTCCAAAATTCCTCATTTTCAAATTAAGAAATGTACTTTCGAAGTTATGAAACAAAGTATGACAAACATAACTACATACATATCCACATACATACATACATACCAGTCAAAATGATAACCCTCCTTTTTGCTCCGCCGTAGTCGGATAAAAAGACTAAGCAGATGTCCTTAAAACTAAAATCTAGCGCACTCTGTCGACTTCGAAGTTATGAAACAACAGATGACAAACATACATACATATCCACATACATACATATACCAGTCAAAATGATAACCCTCCTTTTTGCTCCGCCGTAGTCGGGTAAAAGACTAAGCAGATGTCCTTAAATCCAAATTCGAGCGTACTCTGTAGATTGCTAGTTACAAGTTAGTCCTCTGTAGGACAAATGACCACACTCCCTCATAATGAACACATTCGGTGAACTAGACTACCTCCAGCTAAATCCCAAAGGTGCAATATAGTCCGGGGCTAAGTTAGAGTACCAACATAAATGTGTGGTAGTCGTGATGGGATGAAGTATACCCAAGGGGAGGTACCCAGGTAGACAGAAGAGGTGTTAAGGCTGGATTACAAACGACTTAAACTGGTTTAAACTTAAAACGTGTGAAGTGTAGAAGCTTCCTTCAGGGAATTCAGGCATGATGTTCAAATAACTTATTTATTTGTTTACAGGATAAAATTTTAACCAGTGCATAAACTGTAACCATGAATTCAGCATATCATTCTAGACGTAGCGTAGACATTTTTTGTCCGTTATACAACAAAAAAAATCAGCTGTTTCATAGAAAACTGTAATACCTACGCGGTCAAAATGTATGGAACAGCTACTTTTTCTTATACCCGACGAAAAATTTCTACGCTAGGGGGTCTAGAATGATATGCTGAATTCATGCTTTGCTGTTTGAGGTATTTTTATAATCAATTAATATCAAGCACCCCACGCTTTTTAATAGAATTAAATTATTTTCTACTTTTTAGTTTGGTTTTTAAAGCGTGTTTTTTTAGTTTTGTTTTTAAACTATTATTTATTTTCTATTTTTTAGTTTTGCTAACTACAAAAGCGTGTTTTTTTTCTATTTTTTTTAAATTATTGAATTGTCATAGGTCCTCGATAAGTCTACAAAGTTTAAATGAAATCTGACCGTTTAAAGTGGGTCAAAATAGCGTCCAAAGGAGTCGGTTACATACAAACAAACATACAAACATACAAGTGAAGCTAATATAAAGCGTGTAAAAACTAGATATTATACCACTACTAGCTTCGCCCGCGTGGAGGTTTGTGTATTATACATATAAACCTTGCTGTTGAATCACTCAATCTATGGATGACAACCATATTAACCCTTTAACGGGCAGTACGAAATACGTAGTTTCTTTTTACATAGTTAGAGGTCCCCTACATAACATTTCTGAACAATTGCACCCCCTAGATACTCCTATTTACTTTAATGGGGGGTGGCAATATGTTTGCCTATGCCCGCTATTAAATTATAGATTAAAAAATCATTATTTCAAATTGATTACGCGCCAGATTCAAAATACTGCTGTGGCAAATTTTTTGCCAATGCTCGCGAAAGGGTTAAAATTCGTTGCGTACTTTAAAAGATCTAAGTGTACAAGCACGAAAAGCGTCTTTGTTTTCTATTATGTAAAGATAATATTATGCCAGTTTCCGACATCGCACCTCACACTTTTTATTTGACTTTTTTTTTTTTCTTTCCTGCTGTAAATTGTGTGCCTTTGGTCTGTGCTAAATAAATGTATTTTCTTTATTTCTTTCTATTGCCAGCGGCTTCAGGCGCGTCAACTATTTTACAAACCCTTAACAAATTATACAACTAAACCTTCCTCATGAAGCCCTGCCAGGGGTGCGGGTTGTTCGAAAGAGATACCATGGCCCTTGGCACACAGGCAACTGAAGGAACACGGGTGGGTTTTAGTCAGTAAAAGTCTGACACACCATCCCGCTCCGCCCGGAGCGGGAGAAGTTATTTGATGATTTCCCATCATCAAAAAAAAAACCTTCCTCATGAATCACTGTCTATTGGTGAAAACTGCATGAACATCCGTTCAGTAGTTTTTGGCTATATCGCGAACAGAGAAATAAACAGACATGGCGAGTGACTTAAGTTTTATAATATACTAGCTTTTGCCAGCGGCTTCGCCCGCGTGTAGGTCGGTCTATTATACATATAAACCTTCCTCTTGAATCACTCTATCTATTAAAAAACCCGCATCAAAATCCGTTGCGTAGTTTTAAAGATTTAAGCATACATAGGGATATAGGGACAGAGAAAGCGACTTTGTTTTATACTATGTAGTGAAGTGATCACGCTCCATATCAAAACGTTTTACCACGCTTCACGCAAAAAAGAAATCTTTACGCCAATAAATTGTCCTGGCAACAATGGCGTGAACAGAGCGGCTATATCCAGTCGTAACTAGTTATATCCGATAATATCCGGTTTCAGTGGCGCGATCGCTCCCAGTGGATGCATTAATCCGTATCCCTGCATTATTGGACGAGGTCTGCTTGTTAATTTACTGGATCAATCCGGTTGATACCGGTTTAATGTCGTTTTGCCGTGGGATAGTGTTGCTCTTTTTGTTGATTGCAGCAAATGTTTTTTTGAAGTGAAAACTTCTTTAGGCGCGTTGTGCATTTATTGAGTTGGGGAAAAAACAATTAAACTCGCGACACCGTTACTGACACCTCTGTATAAAAGTTCATTTTAGTTGAGCTGGATCAGTAAACGCTGACGATTCAAAAAATATTTTCTGACAATTCAAAAAATACACACCTAATTGTTCAAGTTTTCATTTCTGTCGGCACTCCCGGAGTGCCACTGTTTTTTAAATATTTCTTTTACCAGGTACGTTCAGAGCGTTCATTCCACGGGGGTTGGCAACAACGCATTTATATTAGTTTTTCGTGATTATTTGATTAAATACAAACAAAAGTACTATTTTTTTCAGCCACGCACTGGATCGTTGGTATTTTATAATTATTTTTAACACATACTCTTTAATAAAAACATTTAATCGTACTTAGCAATGCAAATAGAAAATAATGGACGGTATGTCGATTTTTATAAGTAAAAACCATAATAACTTTAAAAAATTGCATACAAACTTAAAAATACCAACGATCTAGTGCATGGCTGAAAAAAATGTTTACTTTTGTTTGTATTTAATAAAATAATCAAGAAAAACCGCCATAAATGCGCCGTTGCCAGCCCGCATGGGGAGAACACTCTTAAGTTAACAAAGAGTTTCCTTTGCCCAGCAATGGATCAACCTGTGAATGATAAATGATTACATTTCTGTAAAACTCACTAAGTAGCTTCAGTAGTGCTGTTTTGTACAATTTTCACCATGAAAACTTAGGTGAAGTGAGCGTGATGTGAGCTGTCATTCCTCCTGAGGCTGGGGATTGCCACAAGTGATACCTAGCTCAGTTTAGCTCACTTCACCTAAGTTTTTATGGTGACTTTTTTACAGAATAATACATCGGCTGGCCGCAACTTCATCCGCGTGAAATTTTGGCCTCCGAGTCCTTCGACCCACCCACGCTGTCGCACACGCTAGTACGTCTTTTTCACAAATTTACTCACACGCCAGGTCCAGTTGAAAACCAGCGTCAGGCACTAGTTGTCTGGCATTTGTGCTGAACTGGGCCTTTTTAGCGCAGCCGTGAGGCACACTGACGCACTTTATACTTTTTGTTGGTTTTTTTTGGTGTATATTGTGTGCCTTTTTTTTTTGCTGTATATTGTGTGCCTTTTTTTTTGCTGTATATTGTGTGCCTTTTAGTCTGTGCTAAATAAATGTATTTTCTTTCTTTCTTTCTTTTTCCTTTCGAGTCTTTTCCGTTTTATTTTTACGTTTTGCTTGGCTCCTAAATGTCGTAGCGCGACGTTAAATAGCCTATAGCCCTCGTCAAGAATCGGGCTATCAAATGCAAAAATATTTTTTCAAATCCGGTAGGTAGTTCCAGAGATTACCACATACATACAAACTAACAAACAAGCAAGCTTACAAACAAATATTTGTTTGTTTATGAGCGTGTTTATAAGTCTCTTTATAATATTATTATTTAGTATAGATAAAACATTTAGTCAATCAACTCAGCCTATCGCAGTCCACCGATGGACATCACCTCACAACGCCTTGTCCTCCGCCTACCGCATCCAGTCTGTCCCAGCCCCTTTCTTAAGGTCATCGGTCCATCTAACTGGGGAGCGTCCCACACTACGCTTGCTGATACGCGGCCTCTACTGCAGGACTTATCTGCTGCACCGGCCATCGGACATCATCAAACATTTAGTAGATATTGCATAAAGTGGTCATCAAAATTAATCTTTATTTACTACTTTACTGTAGAAGTGGCTGTCATAACGACAGTTCGAGAACTTTCATTGCACTATTTATATTGTTGAGTTGACATTTTTTTTTTATATATATAAAGAAAAATTATTTAGCAATATCCTACGAAATGATTTTATTCAGATTATGTGTGTTACGCAATTACGGTGCTGTTTAAATAAATGATTCGCACTTCTTCAAAATGCATATGACAGGAGCTACCCCCGCTCCTGTCACAAGCATTTTTTTTAAGGCCATGTTAACTTTAAATAGTGTCGTTTTGAGCGATAATTGTTCTTATTGCAATCCGATACGGGTTAAAATCTGATATAATAAATTTGAATAATAAATGAGCAAGCTTATGTCGTAAAAATCCAAATAAAATCGTATTAATTTTAAATTAACTATTTAATAACAAATAATCTATCACTGAATGCAGTTTGGCATTTGACATTTTATGGTATATTTGAAATTATAATTATAATTGTTATTGAAGAGATAAACTGCTTTTAAAGATAATCAAGAGGTGACTTTGATGATTTTTTGATGCATTAAAGTATGTGTAATTAGGGTTAATTTGATCACCATCACTGTATGCAACAAAGATTTGATAATATAATTTTTATTTTTGCTTTTAAAATTATTTACAATGTACGTCTTTACACACACTGCATTAAAAAACCACCTTTTTAACCGTTTTCACGAAAGCACCGCCTTAAACAGAGTTTGCCTGAAGTTATTTCAAAAACTGAATTCCAAAAGCAATTCATACTATAAGTTCATTGTGGATTAATCCGTATAGGTAGGCAGCCATAATTTATTTTAAGCCTACTTATTCAGAAATGCGTTCAACAAAATATATTGACAGATGTTGGAGTACAATTTAAAATGGAAGATAAATTGCACTGAATGGAGTTAATCACAAATAGCGAGGGAATTTCCATGTGACAACATTGTATGCTGTTTTCAATTTCGTGTGATCAGTGAATGCAAATTATGGAGCAGTGGTGTGTTTGCTTTTCATTCGGTACCTACACTGACGGGTTAAAAATCTATTTAAAAACGGCGAACCAAAAAAGAGGGTTATGATTTTGACCGGTGTGTGTTTATGTTCATTTGTTCCTCCATATCTTCTAAAGGACTTGATCATAATTTGACAAGTGATTTATTGTTGGAAGGGTCTTGATCGTCTGTTGGTTTTGTTTTTTTTTTGAGGATGGGAAATAATCAAAAAACTTCACCCGCTCTGGGCGGAGCGGGAGGGCGTGTCAGACTGTTAGAAACTAAACCCACCCGTTTTCGTTCAGTTGCCTTCAGGGGTCACGGTAAAGAATTATTTTTTGCGTGAAGCGTGGTAATATTTTTTGATGTGGAGAGTGAGCACTTCACTACATAGTATAAAACAAAGTCGCTTTCTCTGTTCCTATGTCCCTATGTATGCTTAAATCTTTAAAACTACGCAACGGATTTTGATGCGGGTTTTTTTAATAGATAGAGTGATTCAAGAGGAAGGTTTATATGTATAATACACCGACCTCCACGCGGGCGAAGCCGCTGGCAAAAGCTAGTATAATAAAAAACTTAAGTCCCCCGCCATGTCTGTTTGTTTGTCTGTTCGCGATATAGCCAAAAACTACCTACTGAACGAATGTTCATGCAGTTTTCACCAATAGACAGTGATTCATGACGAAGGTTTTTTTATTTTTGATGATGGAAAATCATCAAATAACTTCTCCCGCTCTGGGTGGAGCGGGAGGGCGTTTCAGACTTTTACTGACTAAAACCTGCCTTTTGCCTGTTGCCTGTGTGCCAGGGGCCGCGGTATCTCTTACAAACAATCCGCACCCCTGGTCACATTCAATTGACCAGCATCGTCCGTGGATTACGGCTGTTCAATTGAATGTGACATGACATTAAATTGAGTATGGCGCCCTGTATAGGAAATAAAATGATGAACTAAAAAAATGCCGTTGAGAGTATCAAATGAAAGGCCTTAATTAGCACATTTCAAAAATAAATACCTACATTTTTCGTTAGCTAACCCTAAAATAAAATAAATTAAAAGAAAGTTCCGTGTGGTGACGGACGTAAAAGAATAGCACCGTCCCATTTCTTCCCGTGACTAAAGGACTTACTAGAGAATGGGCAGCAGCGTTCTCTGTGCATTTTACCACCATACTGCGATCGCCAAACCTGCCAAGCGTGGCGATTATGGCACATCCCCCCCCTTCTGGGGGAGGCTTATGTCCAGCAGTGGACGTCTTTCGGCTGATATGATGATGATGAAAAGAAAGTTTAAAAACTAAAACCCCACTGAAAAACCACGCTATAAAAAGTATGAAACATGAAAATATTCGTGTCTGAAGACCGTGGTAGTATGCCACCTACCCTTACAAAACAGTACATTCTAACAGTAGTATCCAATCATAAGATTTAGTTTAAAGTTACATTCGACAACGGTTTTCAGTTAAGAATATTTTCTTAGTTCATACTTTTGAAAGCGAGATTTTGCAATAGTCGGGTTTAGTTTTTGAACTTATTAAACAGGATAAGTTTTTAACCAATGCGCAAACTGTAACCATGAATTCAGCGTATCATTCTAGACCCCGTCAGCGCAGAATGTTTTCGTGGGTTATTAAAAAAAAAACAGCTGTTTCATAGAAAAAATGCAAGACCTACGCGGCCAAAATGTATGGAACAGCTGATTTTTTTTTTGGTATAACCGAAGAAAACTTTCTGCGCTGGGTTTCTAGAATGATATGCTGAATTCATGGTTACAGTTTGCGCTCTGGTTAAAAACTTATCCTGTATATAATCACAGATATAATTATGTATATTAAGGCGCTATTTAAATGCTGCCTATGACAGAAATCAGAAATCAGAAATCAGAAAGCTTTATTTGTGAACACAGGTCAAGTTACACATAGTGTGAGGTGTTATAAATAGGTAGATCCTCCATGTTTTGCCCAGAGGCGTACAAATATAATTGTTTAAGTTTAAAAATAACAAATTGGTGAAATTCTGTCAACTTTCACGTCAGTAATAAAATCAGTTTAAATAGGCATAGGCATTTAAATAGGCATGACCTGCCGAGACAGCGGAGTTTAACGTCACTATGCAATAAACTGGAATACCACCAAACTATAGGTAATGGTTTACCTTATTCTTATTACTTGCTATGGATAAACCGTGGTATCATGTCAATCAATTAATCTGCCTTGCGTTTCCCCAACTCCAAAGTATGCCGGCGCCATTTAGTTTTAAAATATTCAACAACAATATAAATATTTACATGTGTAAACATTTCATTCACCCTTTGCCATTCACCATTCACCATTTTCATTCACCCGTGAAGGGCGGGCGTTTTGGGGGACTGTCTTATGTAATTTTGACGTTCAAAAAGTGCTGACTCTCAGCCTAGTTTGAATAAATGACTTTTTGATTTTGATTTTGATTTTGGATACGGAACCCTTAAAACAAAAGATTAAAAAGAAAAGACTGCTATTTAAAAAAAAGAAGAAAACTGCCACTCCATGAGCTTCACTCCCCCACTGACGTCACTACGGCAGCTAGTTTTAACCAGTAATATCCGGTTACCGCTCTCGTTTGCTTGCGCGGTATATCCTTGTCGCGGTTTTATGTTAGTATTTGTTACTAGTGCTATACGAGACGCACTGGCCTTCATTCTTAATACTTGATAAATAATCGGGGCACCGGTGGTAGAGCGCAGTGGTCGAGTACAGTGGGCGGATATAGTGGTCGAGTATACTGGGCGAGTACAGTGGGCGCATACAGAGAACGAGTAGGTACAGTGGTCAAGTACAATGGGAAAGTACAGTGGGCGAATACAGTGGTTGAGTATCGTGGTCCAGTACAGTGGTCGAGTACAGTGGTCGAGTACAGAGGCCGAGTACAGCGGTCGAGTACAGTGGTCGAGTACAGTGGGCGAGTACAGTGGGAGAGCGAACTGGAAAAGTGCAGTGGCAGAGTAGAGTGGAAGAGTATAGCGCGACAGTACACTGGGTTCACTGCATCACAGTCTCATCATTTCAGCCGAAAGACGTCTACTGCTGGACATAAGCCTCCCTCAAGCTCCGCCACTTCGACCGGTGTACTTCCAACTCTACGTCTTCTGGTACGCAGTCGCCACTCCAGAACCTTTCGGCCATCGGCCATCTGTTCTGCGAGCAATGTGCCCTGCCCACTGCCACTTGAGTTTAGCAATTCTTCAGAATATGTCAGTAACCTTGGATCTTCTGCGGATCTCCTCATTCCTGATTCGATCACGTAGGGCACTGTGAGCATAGCCCGCTCCTTGCATTTTGGGTGACTTTTAGTCTTCTAATAAGACCCATTATGAGCGACCACGTTTCAGTACCATCAGTCATCACTGGCAACATGCACTAGTCAAAGACTTACCTATAGCAAAATTCTCATCTCTCAATTAACTCATTCACACAGTTCTTTCCCAGATCCTCCTCCCAATTCACTCCCTTAAGCGCGTAGCGTGAACTTAATCGTCGCACATTCAGTGACGTAGCTATTCTTCAGTGACGTCATGGCACAGGCTGTATAAAAACCATGGGCCTCTATAAAACACGGAGAGAGCCGAACTTAATGTCATTTGGGTGGGGAATGGTGCAAGGGAGAGGAGACTGAGATTTTTAATAGATATAAACTTACAACATTTTTGACAAGGACACGTTTTCGATCCAGCCAGTCTTTTGCTGCCTCCTCCGCTCCCCCAGTGATGCCCTAAGCCGAGGTCGTTCACCACAGGGTGCCCTTAGCGTATAATTTATTAAGGCGAACAGGTAAGTTCGGTTAAACAGCCGACAACCTCCTAGGTTGACTGCGAGATGGCTTAAATGACAAATAGGTACAGGCCGAAGAAAAGGAGGCTGAAAAGAAATGTCGGCATGTGTGTGAACTGCCCCGTTTGGTATCGTGGCTGCAAGCGCGACTATGTTTATAATATGTCTACATCTCTTTTTAACCTCTCTTCTATCGCAGGTGTGCTGGAAGAGATTTCCGTAGAAATAAGCCGTTACCTTTGTACGTATTTTTCTGTTCCTTTCGCCTTTCTGTTTATATAAATGCACAAATGGTTAAATAAATATATATTTCTGAAAAGGCTTACAGATGTTGACTGTCACATGATCGATACTGCCCACGTAAGATTTTTTATTTATTTTTCCGTCTTCTTTTAGTGAATGTCGGCCTCATTCCCGCTTCGCTTATTACTCACACCAAACCCTATGGAATTTCATATCCCCGGGGCTCATATTAAGTGAGATTGCTAAGATAAGTTCTGGTTATACCCCCAAGTGGTGAATGGCATATTGTAGGTATAATAATCTGTCTGCTTCTCTTAAAATTAAGTGTCTGAATAATATTTTTAGGATAGCAAAATGGGAGTTATTTGAGGTTCAATTAAATACATGCCTCATTTGAACTGACTATTCAGCACACACAACATTTTTTTTAAAGTAGTTGGAAGTTAGCTGCCTGTGCACCAAATAGCTGCTTCGACTGTACATTGTAAAGGTCAGTTCACGTGAACTATGACAGGTGGGGTAGTTGCACCAGTGACCTACTTACCTATATCTGATGGAAATGTCACTGATACGATCGATCATGCTGTGGGTTCATTCACTTTATTGAAAGTAGAAGGTTTTGTGGCTAAAAGGCTACACACGGAGATGTTTATTTGGGAGGTCAGGTTAAAAGTTGGATGGGTGAACTTTTAAATAACTGACGAAAAGGAGCAGAGAACAAAAGCTTAACAACTGTATGGATGCGACGTCGCGATGATCTCGAGAAGTATGGACAAAGCTTGTAACCGATAAAAGGCACAAAAGCGTAAGAAATGTGTGAATAAATGTGTTTGCGATTATCTCATAAATTATTGGACAGCATGCATAAATAATTGGACAATGCTTCTCAACGCAATTTAATGAAATCATTACATATGTGGTTCTCGAGTTCTATATAAAATGTACTTACAAACAGACGGAGACATGGCGTTTTATAAAGGCGGCTGCCCACGATCCGTGATATTGCGGGTTATCACGCAAGGCTGACGACCACGGACAGCCACGCACCGCACGCCAAAACTCTTCCAACAGTGCGTGTCGGTCATTGAGGATTTTGGATTAGATTCATTTTGCCATTCAAAAATGAAAAGCGCAAAAGAAGCTCGCGCCGCACCTTTGAAGTTACGATAGGACGCACTGCGACCTACTGCGACGGACGTCTCTGCGCTGCTACGGACGATGTTCTTCGATATTAGGTGCGTCGGTGTGCTCTGGTCCGCGTCCATCCGGAATATCACGCATCGTGAGAAGTCAGCTTTATGTATCACTTTTACCGTCTACGTTACAATGAACATCATTACGATGACACATTACAAAACGCTGGATAGCCTAAATTGTCGTGGCTAAATAATAGCAGCCCGAGGATCTTCCAGGTTAAGTAACGCTTGCCGAGGTCATTCAATAGATAGGTGACAATCCATTGCATATCAAAATCACACCGTGCCTCGGAAAGCACAATAAGCCGTAGTCACCACCTTGCTAAAACTAATAAACTAGTTAAAACAGCTACAGGTTGTGGATTAAAAACCTGGCAAGCGAATAACGTCTCACCTTGGCCCATTCAACAAGTAGGGAGCCTTTAGTCCGACCTAACTGGTGGTTAAAAGTTTTACAAGCTCGCTTGTTGACTATGAGGTTTTGGGTTGCAACGTTGCCAAGTATTTATGTCACCAGTAACATTTGCTGGCGATCATCGTCGCATACATAATAATGGTATAATCTGCCGATAATGTTTCCACTGCTTGAACAGGCCTCCTCTCTATGAGAGGAAGTGGGCCGTACTGTAAATCCACCACGCGGGCCCAGTACGGGTTGGTAGATGTCGCATGTCTTCGAATTTTTGGTTCTAGGTCATGCCGGTTTCATCACGATATTTTCCTTCACCGTTTTGAGAGCAGTGGGATCAAATAATTTACATAAAGAGCCTGGCTATTACAACTAGGCCACCACTTGACTATTCCACTAGGCGACCACTTGACTTTTCAACTAGGCGACCACTTGACTTTTCAACTAGGCGACCACTTGACTTTTCAACTAGGCGACCACTTGACTTTTCAACTAGGCGACCACTTGACTTTTCAACTAGGCGACCACTTGACTATTCCACTAGGCGACCACTGCTCCTCGTCGTATGATCGACATTAAGTTTAAGTTAATTATGCACGTCATTGAGCTAGCTAGGGTGAAGAGAAACAGCTTGAGGTAACCTGCACCCGTTTACGTAAGACACTTATCCATTATTTGAAACATTCGTTTGCTCCACAACGTTATAAAAAATTGTATGATAATTGATGAGTAATAAATAGTTTGTATGTAAAAAAGAGTGGTGATTTTTGAGGTATTTTTATTATCAAATAAAATCAACCACCCCACGCTTTCTTACATAAAATATTTATTACCTTTTTTAGTTTGGTTTTTAAAGCGTGTTTTTTAGTTTTTTAAACTATTAGCTATTTTTCTATTTTTTAGTTCGCCTAACTACAAAAGTGTTATTTTTTTTGGCACGTATAATGAAATTATTAAGTTGTCATCGGTCCTTGATTAGTGTGCAAAGTTTCAAATCAATTCGACATTTTGAAGTGGGTGAAAATGACGCTCAAATATTCCGTTAAATAAATACATAAATAGGTAATAAACTTATAAAAGCGTGTTAAAAAGACATGTTTCGCCGACCCCAAATAAATGATGATTATGTGTTTTTTTTTTTTGGGTGGGAAATCATCAAATAACTTCTCCCGCTCTGGGCGGAGCGGGAGGGCGTGTCAGACTTTTACTGACTAAAACCCACCCGTGTTCCCTCAGTTGCCTGTGTGCCAGGGGCGGCGGTACCTCTTTCGAACAACCCGCACCCCTGGCAGGCATCGGCCCTTGGGGCCCCATCAGTTGCTGATAACATCTCTTTGAGGCGCGCGTGGAACACAACGCGCCATCGACCCGGGCTTGGTCCTTACCGGACAGCGAGCTACCCATTACTCGCCGTCCGCAAGCCCGCGCCTACGGTGGCCGGGAATCAGCCTGGGATTCCCGACGCCCAGGGCGTCTCCTGCGAAGGCCACAGCTGTGAGGGCGCATGTACTGCATCTCCCTCACGTGCGCCGCCTCCCTCTTTGCGAGCATAACTGCTTCGCTGAAGGAGGCGACTGCTAGCCATGCCCTCTCGCTCCGTACCATGGCCTGGACCAGGGTCGGACGCGAGAGATCGCCGCCGCCGATCACCTCCACGAGGACACGGCGATGCTCCGCCCAAGCCGGGCAGACCTCCACCGTATGCTCCACCGTGTCCTCTGTGCGATCTTCGCAATGGAAACACCCGGGCGTTTCCTACCGCCCTATCCGAAACAGGAACCTCCCGAAACAACCGTGTCCGGTGAGGACCTGTGTCAGGCGGAAGGTGAGGACGCCATGCCGCCTCTCAAACCACTCCTCAAAGAGAGGCCTTACCGCCGCGATCGTGGCGTGCCCAATGATGATGTGTTGGCAACTGTATAGTGACGTTGCCATGTGTGCGCAATGCGAGACTCTTTTTTTCTAGACAATGACTTTACCTAAGTTTTTACAAAATTAATCGGCTGAACTTCCATCATGAACCACAACACCACAAAAATAAAAGTACAGATATTATTTTTGTACAATGTTCCTTAGTTTGAAGTACAGAATGAGTAGATGACGGCTTCGTGATGGGTCTTATACAACAAAACCCGTCACGGGCTATAGTACTTACTAATTCCATGCCAGATTTAACCGTCCAATTGATGCATGGAATTAATCATTACTATCGTACTTTGTGATGGGTCAATTTGCTGATACATGGAATTATTAAGTACTGTCGTACTTTGTGGGGGGTCATTTTACAACAGTATTAACTGAACGTCAATTTACCGCAGTTCTTGTATTTGTGACTTGCAATCCGATCGATCTTGCTCAAGGCTATCTTATATCACAGGGGGATTAAATTACTATCGACCGCTTTAACATTTGATATCATTGCTTAGTCAATAGATTGTAACTGGAGAATCAAGATATATAGGGTGACTGGTAATTAGTGAGGACTCATCATAACAAACAACTTTCC
Source organism: Polymixis lichenea (assembly GCA_949091785.1). Lineage (NCBI taxonomy): Eukaryota > Metazoa > Arthropoda > Insecta > Lepidoptera > Noctuidae > Polymixis > Polymixis lichenea. The sequence goes on along the minus strand of OX420958.1, from coordinate 8,368,174 downwards.
CAAAGAAACGATTTTTTTTATTTATCTACCTTATTGTCCACAATTTTATTACCCCAATAGAATATTGAGTTCCTAACAAGAATAATACACCATCAGCTGTAATTTAATTAAATTACCTAAAAACAAAAAAAAAGACACTTTTACCATGCATTATTCTTTTATCTTTAATTTAACCAATTGGGGTGATTGGGGACATGCGCTAGTTAAAGAAAATAAAATCGTTTCTTTGGGAAAGTTGTTTGTTATGATCAGCACAATCATGTGTTTAAATAACGGTCACTAATTACCAGTAACCCTATATATGTCTAGATAATTGATTCCCATCCCATAATTATGTTGCAGGGCCGTAACAATGATTTGGTACCAAAAAGCCTGGCACGTTAAAAAAACCGATCAAGTGTGAGTCGTAGTGGCATATGAATGGTTCCTAACCACCAATTAAAAAGCGTCGAGAAAACACATTTCTTGTATGTGGTTTTCCCTTTAATTTCTAACTTTATTTTACCGACGAAAATTTTCATCGCAGAGATGCTCAGAATCATGTAGGTACTGAATCCATGGTTTCAGTTTGCACGTCGATGTCGCTGAAATTAATCAAGTTCATCTAACTTAACGAAAACTGTGCTGCTGGGGAGTTTGTTGCGCCACTTCTTCTTTCCAGCTAAAGCACCAGAAAGTGGGTATCGGCGGGTGTTTTGGGGGCTGTCTTATACTAATTTAGACGATCTAAAAGTGCTAACTCTCAGTCTAGTTTGAATAAATGACTTTTATTTTGCATCTACACTTAGCGGGCCAAACAGAGAGCTGCAATTGTAGAAACCGACAAGCAACCTTGAACAATTACCGCAAAGGGCAAACTGACCGACATTTCATTGGTAAATGCTAACGAATAACAAACCACTATTGATCGCCTGCGACCGCCGATGCAGTGGTAATGCTGCCCTCGATTGACAATACCTGTTTGTAATTTTATACAACTGTCTGTTTAAAATGGACGCATTTACTAATTATTGATATGCCACATGCAACAATTTAAACCCACTGCTCTCGGAACGGTGAGGGAAAAACATCGTGAGGAAACCGGAATGTCCTAGCACAAAAAATTTGAAGACATGTGCCGGTTGGTAGAGGTCACATGTCTTTAAATTTTGCCCAGTGGGAAGTCGCACTGATCGTGGTACATAACCAGTCCACTCCCTCTCGAAGAGAGATGAACCGTGTACCAGCAGTACAATGTAAAGCGGTGGATGATGTCTACCATGGAACGAGCGTGTCCAGAAGATCCCTGTTCACTGTCCAGTTATACAACGTGTAACGAAAAGGGTATATACATACCAAGGGCACGGCTTCTTTGGCTGATATCAAACGATATTGGAAGGGTTTTTTAATCCTATCTCTACATGTTCGGAAGTTATGAGAATTATCGATACCAGATACCGAACTTTTCAAATTCAAATAAAAGCATCACTCGGAAGAGATTTATCGTGATATTGGCAAGTAACGTGGAAAGTTATTGACCTACGTAGTGCGGTGACACGTTTTTTATGATTTGAATTTAAGAAATATTTATTTATTGATTTATTCTTTTACACATACAATTGTTTTTACAGGCAGAACCCAAGGTAATAAAAGTAGTCATACAATACAACACCCAGAGACGCCACTCAAAAACTGATCAAACTACATGACTGACCAGTCCCAAGTATCGGCTCCAAGTTACATAGAGGACAACACACTGTTACTCTCTGGAATTCGCCCAATGAGCAGGAAAAAATGTCCAACCTCTGAGAGATGCTATTAATAATCTTAACAGCCCGACACACGGTTGCAAACTTTAATAGGTTTCAAACAGATAAGAGACTCCCTCGGCCCCAACCGTAGCCTACTGTTTGGAACGAGCAATCCCAACGATCCCAAGATTTGCGGGTTGTATAGCACGCGGAACACCATAAAGACATATTCTTAGAGCATTTTATTTTGAGCTGAAACTATGTATAGTGATTCTATACCAGCTGTTATCTTTAGTGCTTAAGGATAGCAATAGGGTTTCTGTTACATCCTGTATAAGCGCACTAAAGGCAAGAACGGAAGTTTTTGACATGATGACGCCATGTCATTTATAATGCAATTTTTATGATTTCAAAATATGTTTTGGTATAGTTTGCCCGATATTGGCGTACTGACTGGTCAACCTTAGCATATTTGGAGATGGCCTTAGGCTTCTTCGCTAGAATTCACCAATTGCACTCCTGCCTCAGGGTCATCATAATCAGCTTAGAATGTTCCCACTGCTGGTACTAAATTTCTCTCTGTGAAAGGGAGTGGGCTGTAATCTAGTGAGCGGGCTCAGTGTAGGTTGGGGTATATGTAAACTGACCATTTATTTTTGTCCTAAAACGGGACGCCATATAGCAGGTTAAGAATTAAAATGAACACATTTTTTTTTTCATCAGTACTATTGTCATGGGCGGGTACACGGGGGGGGGGGCCTACACAAGAAGCAAATGGGCAAAGAAATTCAATACTTAATATTTATGGAAATATCAACTGTCTGTGGGGGGCATGTGCCTCTTGATTAGTGTCATTATCTTTTAGTTTCACAATTAAACTCCAAGCAGTAAATGGTAGACACTAACTGAGCTGTTTTTGAGTTAAACTGTCTTTTCGTTCCCCATCTAAATCGGATCACTAGCTTTCTAGAAAATCGCGAACATACATACATACACACATATACGGGTATAACAGAAAACCACCTATTTCGAAGGCGTCACGCCACCTGATTTTACTACATATAACAGATTATACTATATTGAAATACGGCATTTGGCAGATCTATGATATGAATCTTTCGCGCTGTTTCAGAAAACGGGACTATTTTGCGTCCCGGAACTTTGTATGGGGACAACGGGACTGTTGACTGAGAAAAGGGACAGTCCTGTTCAAAACGGGACGTATGGTCACTTTAGGTATATGTCACATATCTTCAAATTTTTGGTTCTAGGACATGGCGGTTTCCTCACGATGTTTCCCTTTACTGTTTTGAGAGCAGTGACTGTGGTGATTTTAGCGCCTGTCTGGGCTTGAACCCACGACTTCCACAACTCGTCAGGCCTCGTAAGGGCCGTTAACTCTGGGCCACCACTGTTCGTCAGTCAGTTCGTAGCTGAATAATCCTTGAATCTCCAACCAGGCCAGATTTTCTGAACCAAACTACAAATAAAATTTCGGGAAGTAATAAAAACATAACAATAGATTCTATTTGCAGCAGCTGCAGACGTCACTGCTGACGTCTGCAGCAATACGTCAGATGACATGGCATTGGTGAGGAAGATGGCGGATGTAATTGGTAGTAGATGATGTCACGACAAAAGTAGTACAAACTTACTTCCTCCATTCGGGTTTTTAATCGTCTTCGAAACGGAGGAGCCTCTCAATTCGTCTGTTTTTTTTTACAAGCTTCTATTTAACTTGCAATGTATGTAACTATATTTGTTAGGGTGGAATCTTGCAACTCAATTTTGAAGCAGATATCTTCAATCGATTGAGCTGAAATTTTGCATACATATGTATATCGCGTGACAATGCAATATTATGATGACATGGAGCTGATCTGATGCTGGATCTGGAAGGTGGCTATAGGAACTTCACAATAAAACGTCATATCCCCATCGAGTTGGGCTCTTTTCATTTTAACTTGTTAGTTCGTTTTATTAACAAGAAATAATAAAAGCTTGTTTTAAAAAAGTTTTTTGTATGTTGTCTCTGTTAATTGTGGATAGACTTTGAAAATTATTTTTTTATGGGTAGAGTATGCCTCAGGGTTGGTCCCATAAAATTTTTATTAACTTTGCGTGGGTAGTTTTTACGTTAGCTTCTATAATCAACTTTGTAACCTCGAAGTGGTTGATAATGTTCTTATATTTTCCTGTCACACCTGTTTACATAGTAAGTCATCATATCAGCCGAAAGACGTCCACTACTGGACATAAGCCTCCCCCAAAAGGGGGGATTTGCCATAATCGCCACGCTTGGCAGGCGGGTTGGCGACCTCAGTATGGTGTTCAAATGCATAGAGAACGCTGATGCCCATTCTCTAGTAAGTCCCTTAGTCGCCTTCTACGACACCCACGGGAAGAAATGGGATGACATAGCAAGTAGTGGTATAAAAATAGGTATGAGGTAGGTACCGTAGCTAATAACTGAAATTTTAAAACCTAACGAAAAAGAAACGCCTTCCAAAAAAACACTATAAAGTGAAAAAAAAAAACTTTAACATCGGAAGTCGGTGGCAAAAAACTAAAATACCGATTGAAAGACACCGACCAATTAAGAAAGAAAGAAAATAGATTTTATTTGTCACAGAAATACGTGCACACAAAATAGATTACATAGAACACAAAACAAACAGGAAAAGAAAATATATAGAAAAAATAAAAAATAGAAAGCTGCTGCACTCCGTGACACGCGAAGGCTCACTCAGAATGATGCTCTGATATGGCACCCACAGCACAGCGCTGATTTTCAGTGGTCACCCGAAAACAACGTACGAATATCAAGTCCGGATTTTTTTTGTCTAGTTAAGTTTTCTTTCCAAATTTTACGGCTGTATTTCTCGAAAGGTCGATAAAGGAGTAGGAGTACGGTAAGCCACTCTTCAGTGGTAACAACAATATTAAAAGCTAGCCTCTTATTATATTGAAACTTCGTACTGCGCTAGGTGTACTACTTACCCACATTTCACCAGGTATGTTTAGGTCACAGGGCACCAACCTGGACCCCAAAAGCTCTTTACCGAACTTGTGGATAGAACCCTGGACCCCACGTCTTGTTGAAGTGAACCTTCTTAGGCGGTGATTTGATAATTGGACCAGAATTGACAGTGAAGCGTCTTCACTTCTTCTTCCCAGCGTAAGCACTAGGAAGTGGTGAGAGGCGGGCGTTTTGGGAGACTGTCTTATGTCATTTTGACGTTCAAAAAGTGCTGATTCTCGGATGAGAACACACTATTCTTTATTCAAACTGGGATTAGTTTGAATAAAGAACGCGTCACGTTAAAATATATTTTGCATGAGAGAGAACAAAGATATAACTGTCTCTGTCCCTCTCACTAAATATCTCTTATTCATTATTTTGAAGAAGTTTCACTTCCTTTCATATAACTGAGCACAGTGTCCGGGCTGCTTCTGAAAAAGTCGTAATGGATAAACTCAATTACTCTTTGCTTGACTCGGCAATGGAAAGCAATCGAATTTAATTTAATGATATTTTTTAAATAATATTCATTACTTTAGTACCTACCATTGTATAGAATCAAGTTCTTCTAACTTAACAGACAGCTGTGCTGCTGGGGAGTTTGTTGCGCCACTTCTTTTTCCCAGCTAAAGTACTAAGAAGTGCTGAAGGGTGGGCATTTTAGGGGGCTGCCTTATGTCATTTTGACACAAAAACATTTTCAAAAAGTGCTGATTCTCAACCTAATGGGAATAAATGAAATGTTTATTGTATTTCTTAATATACAATAAACATTTCATTGCATTTGAGATGAGACACTTTTATACGTCAATATTTTTAGTTGGTCAATATTTTAAAAACGAGATGGCGCCGGCATTTCCTAGCTGACTGTTCCCTGAGAAGAAAAGCCGAAACAAACTCAGAGGTCATGGTCTCTTTTAAAGTCCAAACAATATAATATTTGAATTGTATGTAAGTCTAACAATGCAGGGCCATGTCTGGAGGGCTTTTTGAAGAAAGAGCCATTGCAGCTTTGAATAACTTGATTTTGATTTTGAAGTTTCGGCCCAATCACAGTAATCTGTGCCGCAATGACGAAGTCGACAAAGAAATAAGTATTTTGAGATAAAAATACATTTTCGACTTCTAAAGGAAAATAACATCGTGAAGATAATCTACTCTTGTGGCGTCATAAAAAACAAGATGAGAAATGAACAAAAATAAACATCAAATTAAAGATGTCTTTTTTTTCATTTTCATACAAATCTTGTGAGGATATTATTTCGTTTTCCTTGTAAAGTAATTCCCGTAGGACATTATTTAGGAAGCATAATTTAAAAGTCAAGTGGTTATTTTGTAGCTTATGATGATATGTAGGTCGTGGGTTCAAACCTGTGATTCAAACCCAGGCAGGCGCTTTTCTTTTTGTAAATGATTACATCACTACTGCTCTCAAAACGGTGAAGGAAAACCGGCGTCAGATCAATTTACGGTTGGAGAAGAAATCGGCAACATCTTGGAGAAGAATACGGCTTCAGATCAACGGTTGTTTGCGCAACCTATCGGATGCCTGGTAAGATATCCACTATAAAGTTGTGTATATTTTGGTAGCAGCTCAAGCATGGTTGCGCCAACATGGTGTCCTAGTGAGAGATGGGTCTGGGCTATATTTTACTTGAACACCATGGCGGCGGAACTAGTGGCCGTCACCAACAAAATTACAACTGTAGCAAACCAAACACCATCGCGTACGATGCGAGCGACCCGCGGTCGCATGCCGCCACGATACAGGGACTAAGTGCTGTCTCTTTCCCTCGCCGCTGCTGGACCGTTGCGACAAACGCGCATGGCACTGCGCAGTAGACATGGGCGAAATAGCTCGGTGAAAAGAAAAAGAGCTATTAGCTCTTTTACCTCACTAGCTCTTCTATAGCTCAGTGACTCAGACGCCGACTGTTAGCTCATTTGACTCACGCCGCACGCGCCTCGAAGGAGACGGCTCGGCTCGCTCAATAGTGAATAGCTCTTTGGAAGTTTGGACTCTTTGTTACTCACTAGCTCTTCTATAGCTCAGTGACTCAGACGCCGATTGTTAGCTCGTTTGACACACGCGCGCTCTCAATCAAAAACGATTTAAATCAAATTTATTTTTCTTTGTTTTGAATTTACCGCCAAAACGCTCCTTACGATGGATTTTTTATCAAGTGACCACACGTGACGTCAACTTTGTGTAAAGGAAGCAGCGTTTTGGCGGTAAATTCAAAACCAGGAAAAATAATTTGATTTAAATCGTTTTTAATTGAGAAAATTGTTAAAAATCAATTTATTTTTATTTTTCTGTTATATATTTCGTCCCAATCTTCAAATTAAAACAGTTTTTAATAAATTGGAAAATACCCTATTGCACAACATTCAACTTTGTTCCCGGCAACTCTCATCCAGCAACTACCAGTAACCTGCAATGACCGTCGTCCCCTATCTAGCCTGAGGGCGTCTTGCCTTACTTTTGCCGATTCGCGGTCTCCACTCAGGAACAAGTCTACCCGGTAATCAGTTCTACGGTTACTGTGGCCGTCCCATTTCCACTTCAGCTTGCTTTTTCTGTGAGATATGTCGACTACTTTGCTTCTCTGTCAGACCACCAGTGAATTTGATTCCCTCATAAACTTTTGTTTACACATTTCTTACTTTGTAGACTGATGAGAAGGATGTTGGTCTACTCGGATGACGCTTACCTGTAATGGAAAGAAAGGAAATATTAATAAATAATCACCAAAAGGTTCGAGCGATCAGGTTAAGCTATGCTTACCGAGGCCAGTCCGTGGATGAGTGACCATCGTTACACAGTGACGACCGGTTGGACTGGAAGCCAACCCCGATAATTGATAAAAGGCTAGGTAGATGATGATAAGTCACCAAAAAGGAATAATTAACATAACGTCACGCCTGGATTCCCGGAAGGGAAGGGCAGAAGTGCACCGTTAGTACACGCCGTTTCGCCTCTTTCTAGTGGTTGCATGCGCTACTGTTGAGCACAGGCGCAGTCGCAGCCAGACTTTGTTTCACAGACAAAGACTACATAGGTATTGATAAGAAAATTTATTATATTTTCGAAAAACTACTAGGTTTACGTTTACGAATTTGGGGGGTCGTGACCCCTAGGACCACCCCCCTCGACCGCGACTGGCTAAGCATGAGGTCCTCGGTACGATTCCTAGGTCGGGCAAAGTGTTATTGGGTTTCTCTATGTGGAATTTCTCATTAGCAGCCCGGAGTCCGGATTTGTTGCCAGTTGATGGGAACTGCCCACCCCTAAATGTAAAAACTGGACTTAAATATAACTGGCGAAATGTGTGTACTATAAGTACACCTCTGCCTAATGAGCCTTCCTTAGAATTATTAGCGTGATGTTATACAGGGTGTAAGGGAAACGCTACCGAAATCGAAGACAGGTGATCGGGCTAGTGATTCTCGAAACAGTCACATCATCAAAAAATCTGGAATTTTTTTTTGCATTTTTTTTGTAGACCGACTGTGAGAACAGTTAAATGAACCATTATTTGAGATTAAACACATATAAAAACGACCCCAAGTACAAGCGGCGGGCGACTTTAGGTTTAGGCATCCTTTGTAAAGCGTAGCCAAAAAAAAAGTAGAAACGTTGCAGAAGCGTCAAACGTTTTAAATTGATACAAAATAATAACCAATTTAAAGCGAAAGGTTATTGGTGTCCGATTGCATTTAGATTATAATATATATAACCTACGCACATAGAGGTATTTTAATTATCTAGGTGGCCAAAAGTCAAAATAACAAAGTTTAAGGAATGCTAATTACATTGATTACCTGAGGCAGGGAACATTCCAACAAACAATAGACCGCCACCCCCACCCTTCTTCCGTTGCACGTTATCAGGTAAATTCAGTCCACAGACTACAATATTCAGTCGAAAATTGATCATTGAACCTTGTGTACGTGTCTCTTATCGGCTATTTACAAAAGCGTTAACTTTGTGTGTTAAACTGAAGTTTTCTGTGTTTACCTGGTGCAAAATAGCAATGGATTCGGAAACTACAGGTATGTGACAATCCAAATGTTTTTGAAATTTATTTTATTTTAATATACTTTTTTTAGCGGTCGAGAAATAACGTCTGAAATAAGAATATTTTTTTAAGAAATGTATGTTTAGGAAGCTATTTGTTTTAGTATCGGGATAGATCCGGCAACTTTTGTAATTTATATAAAAAATATAGACCCTTAAGTAACGAATACTAAATAAATTAGCCGCGGAATAGCGCGGATGCGCAAAAATGTACAACATTGAATTTCACGGTCAAAATAAGCTAAATTTGTAAAAAAAAGTATTTAAATGTCTAAAAACAATATTTACTTGTTCCAGATATATATAGTGGGTACTTCCGGAGTGAGAATAGTGACTCGTAAATCTCTCTTTGATATCATGAAAAATGAAAATTTACGCAATTTGGAAGAAAAACGATGTTTTTTGAGAGACCACCTTTTCACTAGTGACGATCTTACTGAAGATCAAGTTTAAAATACTGAAAAACAATTTTGCACATTTTAAATCGGGAATGAAGCAAAGGTGCATTAAATCTCACAAAAAAGAAGAGGTTTTTTTGAAAAACAACCAACTTTGGCTGGAAGGTACATTCGAAATTCCAGCCACAACGGCAAATCGTCCAGGTCGCCCTTGTAAATCGTTTGGGGAATCTAGCGAAAGGACCAAAAGAAGAAAAACGGAAGGGATCCGATCTAATGTAGAAGATGGTGTAATACTTCACGCAGCTCAAGTTGAATTAAGTAAATCGGGAAAACGTGATGCTTCCCACGTGCTCAAAGATATTATGAGCTCTCCGACCCGTGCAACGAAATACAAAAAAGCTTATGATTCGTCTAAATGTGAAAAACCATCGCGTCTAACCCCCATGGAAGCATTAAAAATGTTTATAGATGCAGACATAACAAGAGGACAATATGAAATTATAAGAAATACGAACAAAAAGTTATTTCCATGTTATAGCTTAATTAAAGAAGCAAAAAAAGAGTGTTATCCTCCTCCAGAAACGTGCACGGTAACGAGTACCTGCGCCGAAATCCAACTGCAACCATTAATTGATATTACCATTAAGCGCTTATCGGTATTCTTAGATGAGGTCTTATCAACAAAAAAAAAAGAGCAAGAGCGGAAAACTTTGAAGTTGATGTGTAAATGGGGCTGCGATAGATCCCAGCAAGCATAATATAAACAAAAGCTTGAAAATGAGGCTGACTGTGATGCAAATATTTTTCAAAGCTGCTTTGTACCTGTGCGACTAGTTTACGGCTAGGACAACGAAAAGGTGTTATGGGAAAATCCAACGCCTTCATCTCCCCGATTTTGTCGTCTATTACGATTTCGCTTCGTCAAAGAGACAACTGATATAACCAATGAAGAGATCAGTTATATAAGTCAAAAATTCTGTTGATAATTTGGTTGCGATTGAGGCGGATATTGACGGAAAAAAGTTTTTGATTCGTTCCCAATTTGTAATGATAATGGTGGACGGAAAAGTTTGCAATTACGGGTCGCTGCTATGTTTGTGGAAAAACCTCTAAAGAGTTTAATAATTTGGAGGACAAAAGGAAACTCTCAAAAGATGCTACTGAATTCGGACTGTCTATTTTACATGCGAGAATAAGATTTTTCGAAAGTATTCTGCATTTAGTTTAGAATAGGAAAATTGAGATACAGACCAGGTTTCGCAATGAAACTGGCTTATTACTAGATATGCCGAAAACAAACTTCGGAAATACGAATGATGGGAACACCAGCAGGACATTCTTTGAAGATCCGAAACTAGCTTCAGACATTACAGGGATAGATTATGAGTTAATATATAGATTAAAAGTTATTTTAGAAACGATTTCGAGCGGATATACTATAGATGTAGAAAAATATGAAAATTATGCGGAAGAAACTGCTTGTTTATACATAAAACTCTACCCATGGCACCCAATGACACCCACACTGCAAAAAGTACTTGTACACGGATCAGATATAATAAAAAATGCATTGTTACCTATAGGACAACTGTCTGAAGAAGCAGCAGAGGCACGCAACATACATTTTAGGACGTACAGACAGGATTACTCGAGGAAATTCTCTAGAGAATCCTGTAATAGAGATATATTAAACGGGCTTCTTTTAAGCTCAGATCCATTTCTTAGTGCCTCAAGGGCAATAAAAAAAAGATGTCTTCGTTTCTGCCTGAAACATTAAACATGCTTCTGTCTGCTACACCAAACCCAACAGAATCAGAAAGTGAGAACGAGGAAGTGAATTGATTTGAAAAAGTATGTATTGTTATTGGTAAATTAATTAAGTAATGTGTGAATATGTAAATATATAGTGTGTGTACATAAGTGTATGTAAGATTATGTAAATATATGGCCTATTTTCAGCATTTTTTTTTGTTGTATTTGTGTTTTGTTGCTTTTTTTTATGAAATTATAAAAGTTATTGTCCGTATATATTTAGCTTGTTTTATTTCCGTCATTTTAAACCAAAAAACTCGCACGAATAGTTTTGCCCAGCTAGATTCATAAAATACCCCCTACGTGCTACGTTCTGGCTTCGGAAACGTTCCCCTTACACCCTGTCTAATGGCATCTCTAATCGCTATACCAATGATTCCGTGCTCTTTGCACCTGTGTAAGCAGGATGCTGTGCTTCTTATCTCGAAATAAAGCACAGTCAAAGTTCAGATGGTAATAATATCAACACCAATATCTTCACAACAATTTTGATAACCGTATCAAAACGTTCTCAGACACATTACAATCTAACCGACACACAAACGAATAAACTCTAAATATAATCGGACTACGATCGGCAGCATCGTAAAACTCGATTATAACCGGCTGCATCTAGTAATTGTGTCAAAGTCATTGAATTATCGGCTTAAATACACTGGCGGGTTTAACAACTAATTGTGGTGGATGTAGAAAGTTTTTTTTTTTGAGTGTGGGAAATCGTCAAATAACTTCTCCCGCTCTGTGTGGAACAGGAGGGCGTGTCAGACTTTTACTGACTAAAACCCACCCGTGTTCCCTCAGTTGCCTGTGTGCCAGGGGCCGCGGTATCTCTTTCGAACAACCCGCACCCCTGGCAGAGGGGCTTGTGGTTTTTTTTTCGTTTTGGGTGGGAAATCGTCAAATAACTTCTCCCGCTCTGGGTGGAGCAGGAAGGCGTGTCAGACTTTTACTGACTAAAACCCACCCGTGTTCCTTCAGTTGCCTGTGTGCCAGGGACCGCGGTATCTCTTTCTAACAACCCGCACCCCTGGCAGGCATCGGCCCTTGCGGCCCCACCAGTTGGTGCTGACAACTCTTTGAGGCGCGCGTGGAACACAACGCGCCGTCGACCCGGGTCTAGTCCTTACCTGGTTTTTTATAGTTTGGATGGAAGATTGTTGGAATGTCATTGGAATGAGTGTTAACATTTAAAATAAAAATTTCTTATGTCTTAATAGTAGCAAATAATTGCTTCCGATTCCAGACAGTTGTCCAGATCCCTACTTTAATAATAAAAATGCGAGAGTAACTATATCTATCTGCTACGCTTTCACGCCTAAACCGCTGAAGTTATCGTCATGAAATTTGGCAGAAATATAGCTTGGGATACGGAGAAGGACATAAGCTACGCGGGCGGAGCCGCGGGCAAAAGCTAGTACATAAATATTTTAGAAGGAACTGTAATTGTTGGTTAATTATAAGTACCTACGTGGCACCACATACGGAGTCACGGCCTACGATGCCATAGTCTTAATTTCAACGTAGATTTAATTTTAATCACGTTTAGTCACTAAGGTTCGTGTAAAATCCATAAGATTACAATTAGCCTATAATGTTCCCACCGCTGGGACTGAGAGGATTCTGTGAGAGGAAGTGGGCCGTTATCCACCACGGGGGTCCAGTGCGGATTTGTGAAGGTCACATGTCTTCGATTGTTTGGGTGAACCTGCTTACTACCGACAAATTGCTTTGCAATTTAGCGGATGTCATATTTAAATAAAACTCTGTAAAGGCAGATTTATACAGGGTCAGTGACTGACTCCGAATTCGAGGCAAGTCAGCGTTAACCCAAAAAAAACGAAATGTAAATTGATTTGAAGTCAGTACAGCTGTATGAAGTCAGCGCTGACTTGTATATTCGCCGACGAATATTTTAAATCAGTCCGTAAGTAAGTCAGTCACTGACCCTGTGTACACCAGCCTTAATATTATGGATCTCAGTCCAATCCAATTTGTCCCTTGCTGCCGTCTACCAGCGATGCCCTAAGCCGAGCCCCGTACCCGTACAGGGGGTGTCTTTAGCGAGCAGTCGCTATAGTTTCATTTTTTTAAGCCCTAGCTGGAACCCGTCATTTTTTAAAGTTACCACAGGCAAGTCCGTATAAGCAGCCGACGACCTCATAGGTTGGTCTGCGAGATGACATACGCAAAAAAGAAAAACATAAAAAGCATAAAAATTCAAATAAATTTCAGACAGAAAATAACTTTAAGAATTGATACTTAAGGTGAACCTAGTCCACATTTTTCCCATACAAACTTCGGGAGTGTTTTACTCCACTGTTGGACAATGTACATCAAAAATTAAACATGGTATGGTTTTGTCTCATTATTAATATTGTCTGTACGGAAACAGAATACTAAAATAAAAAGCTATTCAAAAGTTAGGAGCCACCAAAGATTCGGTTTTCTTGCTAATTTAACCTAACTTTGGGCGTGTTTTAGTAATAAAAGAAGTGTAAAATCTGAAAAACCAAGTCGGTACCGACAAAGCTCAAATATCGAAAAGTTCAATAAACTTTATTGCTTATTGATTTATGCAGTGGTTTTTTCATAAAACCCGATCTTCCGAAGGGCTGTTATTAATTTTTTACGTGCCTGTTGTACTATAAATGATCCTGCATCTCACACAATAATGTTGTGCGTGTAGACTAGCATTTAACTGCTCATCCCTGATACTACCTCTGTCGGACACGATGCCTGGTGAGACAGCGTGCTTTTTAGCCAGGCCCATCAGTGAGTTCGAGCCCGCGACTAGGTTCCCCTTAAGTACATACATTGGAACCTTCCAAATTATTTTTTTAACTTAGGTATATTTTAACACCAAAACCTATTTAACATCATATCTCCATTTTGATCCAAAACATGGATTTCCACTTCTTCTCGCTATATTTTTGAGAAAAAACATCGTTATATCCCTATTCATCTTAATTACATATTTGTAAGACGTCAGTGTGAATATTGATGTATTGCGTATGTTAGGACCTTTCTCCATTATCTAAGATGAGAAGTAAATTATAATGTTCTTGTTTTTGTATCGTTCTCTTTGTAAATACGTGGCGACGTATACACCGTGACATTTTAGTCGTCTTACAACGGCAGCCCACTTCATGTATCCAATGACTACTAATCATTTATTTAAAAAAAAGATATTTTTGAACATTAGCATAATTAAAAAAATGAAAATATCATTCACTAAGACGCACGACGTAGTTTAAAACACACTGTTATGGAGATGAAATTAATGATAGAATGAAATGGTAGGCAGGTAGATATCTTCTACCGCTTGATACGTAAACCTTGTTAACAGGGAGGGTGTTTTATAATTCTAAATCATTGTTTATTTTTCTTTGTACCTCTTATCTTAATTAATGGTAACAATGTTTTAATCGCGCCTAGAGGTATTTTATGACGGATACATTGAGTGGACCACCTTTGTAAGACGACTAAAATGTCACGGTGTATAAGGTGTATTAATTCATACACGAAATATCTGAAAGGGTCATTGTACTCATCATTATGAACAACTTTTACTATGGGCCCAAACCTAAAATCGCGAAAAAACATCAGCTGTTCCCTACATTTTGACGTATAAATGTAGGGAACAGCTGATTTTTTTTTTCGCATTTTTATATACAGGGTCAAGTTACATTAGCTAGCAAAATCAGCAATAAGCACATAACATATCATAACATTACGCCTTGCTTCCTCGATGGAGTGAATTTACCTATAGTATTAACATTTCTTGTGTGGTCATTACGTCTTATCGTATTGCCCAGTAACTGGGTTGTTGAGGACAGATAGGTAGTCGCTCCATGTAAAATATTGTTATTCGCTTGCATCCGATTAGACTGGTAGCCAATCTTAATATAGTTGGAAAGAGATTAAACAAATATATGATGAGGTGAGGCAGTGTTCAAACACGGCCCTGTCAATATTTCAAAAATAAAATATCGAAGTATGTGTGACCGTGTACCATAGAAACCATCGCGGACACTGAAAAGTGGTCGCATTTTTCAACCTTATTGCTTACGGCATAAAGGCGAATAGTGATCCACCGCTAGTGTCCGCGGTTGTACATACATCTCTGCCTACCCCTAAACAGAATACAAGCGTGGTGTAATATAAGTTCAATTCCATACAAAACTCCTAATTATAATATTCACTTCAGCTAGTCAATTGATGCCGATCACATGATGAATTGAGAGCACCATATTCATAGCACGCGTTAAATATAGGCGAAGACACAGAACAAGTTTATGCAGAAGATCAAAAATAAAACAAGACTGAATTAAAAAAAATGTTTATATGTATTTATGTATCTACGTAAGCTAAGGGACAAAGTCAGGAATATAGACATCAGGTGCAAAACTAAACTAACCGACATCCTATCACGTATCGACCAACTAAAATGGAGATGGACTGGGTACCTGCTTCGTTGTAAGCAACAAAAATGGAATAAACAGGTGACAGTCTGGTACCCAAGAGATGGATTTAGAAGCCGAGGTTGCAAAGTGAAGAGATGGGAGGACGAACTAAAAATGACTTTGGGTCCCCCCCTTTGGCTTAGAGTGGCGGCAGATAGGAATCAGTGGAAGGCGTTGGAGGAGGCCTATGCCGTAAGGCACACCGAACGAAGAGACATTTTGTGAATGTAATCTATAGTATTTAAGTCAACTAACTGTGTAAGAGTTCGGAATAAATGGCTTTATTATTATTATTATCTACGTATTAGTACCTAATTATTCTTGTATGTTATAGTTGTTTCCGTGGTATCTATCCCGTATGTTGCACCTGACATGTTTTTTCTCTGCATCACCCTAAGGATGACTGGTAAAACTTGCCTCAGGCAGTCCGCTTTTGTACAGTATCTTTTTATTTTACTTGTGCACAAAGTTTTAACAAATTTAATAAATAAAATTGCCATTTCATTTAGAAATTGGTGCAGTCAAGGATGGTGTCGTAAGTTTTCATCGAGCTATCCCATAATAATGAGAAACATTTCTTTGAGTTATCCAAAATAGTATGCTTTGTCAGTTATACTATGTGTGACTATTATTGTAAGTCATGTTTACGTAATTTATACGAATACGTGAACTAAAACAATAGTGCCATTTTTGATGAACGCATTAAATTAAGTCTAATATGTTACACAATTATTTCTAATCTTTAATTATTTCTTACACTACTATGAACTTTGTCCTATACATTTTGTCCTCTAATGAGACTTCAATGTACCATAATTTTTTTATTTACATTTGCCATCAATTCGATACCAATCACTTACTCTGAATAACCTAATCCATAACGTGTTTAGCAACTGCGCAAATAAAGCGACCATATTTTTGTATGCTTGGTTCGAATTGACCTACTCATCTCACCTCAACAATGGCACAGTTCTATTTCAGTGGATCTGACCCGTGCGTTCAACCCGGACAAATAAATAGCAGTTATTATGATTTTATTACAATCTCGGAGATTTAATGTCGTACGTAATCATAATATTGTGGGCAGGAAGTCTTGTAATACAATTTGTGGTATTTTTGGGAGCTGTACGCGGTATTTTTTTTTTAGGTTTTGTGTAGGTCGAATGATGGCATACTACAGTGTTCTGCAGTGTGTGCCGTGGCACACTGGTGTACCCTGGTAATTGGTTGGTGTGCCTCGGAAAAATAAGGTTTCTTGAAATTAAATAGACAGACGAAAGACAATTTTTGACTATGTGCCATTTGCAACGACCTATTTAGGTGAATTATGATTTTCAAATCTTACCACAATAAAAACTAAAAAAAATATTTTAAAAAAACAACCGACTTCCGAAAAAACAATGCATATTTATGTGATGGCAGCAATCGCGGTTGATTTTCTGTAATTTTTTGAAGAGTTGTCTGTCTCCAAAACGCATCATCAGATCGATATGAAATTTAAATGGGACCATTTCGTAATTAACCCCTTTCGAACCGAAAAAGAATTTTCCAAATCGGTTTATATATGACGGAGTTATGTCAGAACATACATAAAAAAATACATATAATATAATCATGATGCATCGATAACCTCCTTCTTTTTGAAATCGGTTAAAAGAAAGGGAACGCTTCAGAGCAATCGAGGAAGAGATGAGAGCAGCCATTTCAACGATTACTCCAAATTTGGACCGTCTATGCTCGATTAAGCAAGCTCATATTTCGCATTAAATACCTTTTCTGCAATGTAAAGTTTATCTTAGTTGATTATTCATAAATATCGGTAGTTACGTTGATTACTAAAAAAAATTGGTTTGTTGATAACTAAACAAAATTTGGTTTGTTGATTATCAATAAATATTGATATGTTGATTACTAAACAAAATTTGGTTTGTTGATTATTAAAAAATATTGATATATTGATTACTAAAAAAATTTGGTTTGTTGATTATTAAAAAATATTGATATATTGATTACTAAAAAAATTTGGTTTGTTGATTATTAATAAATATTGATATGTTGATTACTAAATAAAATTTGGTTTGTTGATTATTAAAAAATATTGATATATTGATTACTAAAAAATTTTGGTTTGTTGATTATTAATAAATATTGATATATTGATTACTAAAAAATGTTGGTTAGTTGATTATTAATAAATATTGGTAAGTTGATTACTAATAAATGTTGGTTTGTTGATTATCAATAAATATTGATATGTTGATTACTAAACAAAATTTGGTTTGTTGATTATCAATAAATATTGATATGTTGATTACTAAACAAAATTTGGTTTGTTGATTATTAAAAAATATTGATATATTGATTACTAAAAAAATTTGGTTTGTTGATTATTAAAAAATATTGATATATTGATTACTAAAAAAATTTGGTTTGTTGATTATTAATAAATATTGATATGTTGATTACTAAATAAAATTTGGTTTGTTGATTATTAAAAAATATTGATATATTGATTACTAAAAAATTTTGGTTTGTTGATTATTAATAAATATTGATATATTGATTACTAAAAAATGTTGGTTAGTTGATTATTAATAAATATTGGTAAGTTGATTACTAATAAATGTTGGTTTGTTGATTATGAATAAATATTGTTTTGTTGATTAATAATAAATGTTTGTAAAATTTAATTTTTTAGGTGTACCTTCATAATTTTCCGGTTTCCTAGGGTACACCTTGAACACAAAAAGTTTGCGGAACATTGGCATACTACATGGTTATACTAGAGCAGTCATTATGTCATAGATATTGTAAGATATTCAATTATTTTTTTTGTTTATATACAGAATACATTTTTATCCAGTGCGCAAACTGTAACCATGAATTCACCATATAATTCTAGACCCAAAAGCGTCGAAATAAAAAAATAAGCCGTTCCATGCCTTTTGACCGCGTAGGTATAGCTCTTTTCTAGGAAACAGCTGATTTTTTTTTTTGTATAACCGACGAAAAATTTCTACGCTAGAATGATATGCTGAATTCATGGTTACAGTTTGCGCACTGGATAAAAATGCATCCTGTATACTACTCAGCAAAGACGTCCCACAAATCCTTCCAGGAATTCTTTTCCCGTGCCACCTGAGTCGGCTTGGAGGCACAAGCCCTGACGAGCGGCCCCACCTTGGGGTTCCTCTTCGCTTCACCGTGGGCGGGTGACCACGGTTACTGAGCCCCCCCGCAACGACAATGCGGGAACCCCACTGGGGGGGGAAGTGACGCGGTCCCATTTAAGCTTGGCAGACTTATTTTCTTCTCTTCTTTTTATCCCGAAAGTACGTTCCCGTGGGATAATATCCGACCTCCACGCGAAAATCTAGTATTATTTAAATGTCAAAGTTTGTATGTTCAGATGTTTGGATGTTTGTTACTAAATCACGCAAAAATAGTTAAACGGATTTGGATGAAATTTGGCACACAGATAGATTATAGCCTGGATTAACACATAATACACTTTATAACCCGGTAGTACGTTCCCGTGGGATAATATATGACAAACACGCGACGCGAAGCAGACGCGAAGAAGCGAAGCAACGAGCGAAGTCGCGTCAAAATCTATTATCAAGTACAGGTAGGAGTGTTTATTAAATCCTCTCACATTGTTCATTTGTGAAATTTTTCAGGTCGTCTCGTGTTCGTCTAGATAAACAGTCTTTAATTCACCCGGACATTGATTTTCAAGCAATCTTATTCACAAAATAGAAACATGATGTAATTATACAGCACCGTACAATATACTATCGTAGTGACGATGACGTCACGAATCACGTCACCCTGGATCTACGTCAAAAGTCTTGACGGCGCCGCCACCAGCAATATATTGAGATGTTAATACTTGTAAATAATTTATTAGACCAACGATACTACATACGTAGTTAACAGACATACATCTTTCTTCTATTTTTACTAATAATAAAGCTAAAGAATTTGTTTATTTGAACGGTTACTTTCAGAGATTGGCATCTCTGAAAGTACCAGTAGCATATGATTTTTTTTTTACATTTCATAGTCCAATTTTTATGGAAGGTTAGGCTGGTTAAGATCACGCTACACGCTACAAGGTAACCGACATAGCCCGAAGAATCGCTAAACTTAAGTGTCAGTGGGCAGGGTACATTGCTCGCAGAACAGATGGCCGATGGGGCCGAAAGGTTCTGGAGTGGCGACCGCGTACTGGAAGACGTAGCGTTGGAAGGCCTCTCACAAGATGGACCAATGACCTGGTGAAGGCCGCAGGAATCCGCTGGATGCGGTAAGCACAGAACCGGTCGAAGTGGTGGTGCTTGGGGGAGGCCTATGTCCAGCAGCTGACGTCTTTCGGCTAAAATGATGATAATGATGATGATGACACAATACAAACCTTAGTAGCCGAGCAAAAAGATAAAAAGTAAGAAAGAACGATCAGAGAAAACAAAAAAATACCGCAGGTGGGCGATGGGACACCACGCGGTAGCTCGGGTGTCGAAATTTAAAGCGGACTAGGTTGCGGACAGGAGCTAGTAAACATACAGGATACAATTTTAACCAGTGCGCAAACTGTAACCATGAATTCAGCATATTATCAGACCACCTAGCGTAGAAAATTTTCGTCGGTTATGCAAAAAAAATCAGCTGTTACATAGAAAAGTGCAATACCTACGCGGTCAAAATAAATAGAACAGCTGACTTTTTTCAGTAACGCTCCAGCTCCACTTCAAGGTAACTTTGTTCGTCTAATATCATTGAAGTAACAAGTCCCTTCATCAACCAAAAAAGAGCTGATAATCTTTAAACAGCTGAAACGACTCCTAGCGTTGAAAATTTGCGTCGGTTATACAAAAATAAATCAGCTGTTCCATACATTTTGAGTGCGTAGGTACCTATTGCACTTTTCTATGAAACAGGTGCTTGTTTTTTGTATAACCGACGAAAAATTTCTACGCTTGGCGGTCTAGAACGATATGCTGAATTCATGGTTACAGTTTGCGAATTGGTTAAAAATTTACCCTGTATAAGCTCACACCTTCTACATGGGAGTAGGTCGAAACTACAGAACGCCATGTCAACTGGCACGATTTGTATTTTACTAATTATTTCTTTCATTTTTTATTAAAAACCTACCAGTTGCCTACTACGTATTTCTGAAGTTATCGATACGCCTACAAATAAATTGACTTCGTGCGAATAGCCTACAGAAAATAATATGTTACTTAAAAAGTGTAAATGCGCTCGCTTCGGGCGAGTAAATTCGTGCGAGTTAACTAATAAGCCACAAAGTCACATTGAAAATCCCATGTTTCACCTTGAGCTCAAAACCTGGTTTACGTAAATAAAAAGCATTCTATAACAACAACAAAAAGAAAACCCGGTTATGCCATAGAAAGCGGAACTCTCAACCACAATAATACAATTTATTTCCACCATATTCTTCTCCTCACCCAGCCATCGCGTACAAAATATCGCATAACTCATTATTTATCAAAATAATCTCGGTTCTACGCGAGGAAACATAAAAAGCACATAAAACATATGTCTTAATGTTTTCTTTGATCTTCGAAATTTATTTCCGAATGGGACGCGAGTTGTAAGTGGTCAGCGGTTTGGGCGAGATAGTGCTTAAAATACCTCATTTTTTTTATAAACTGACTGTTGAGTCCTGACTTGACACCTGAGTCAAAGGTTAAAGCTGAAAACCCCAGCGCTTAGCAACCCGCTAGGTGGACCATTTTGTGGAGCATTTTTTTTTATGCTGACGTTTAAACCTTACGCTTCCTTTATTATAGATTTTTGTATGTGTATGCTTTCAACTACTAGCTGTAATACCGGAGACAATAAACATTATTGTATTCTATTCTATTCTTTCCTACCAAACGTTCGTTCGTTCGTTTTCATTCATTCCCCCTGCTTAAAATCTCGCACCTAGGCCTGAGTTGCGTTGGCGTACCTGAAAGTCTTTAAATAGACTCCGGACTCAAGTAGACCGACGTAGAAAATCCTGCTCAGGTGCAGATTCACAGATGACTCCGCCCTGGCGTGTAAATGTGGTACTGTCCTTCAAACAATGGGGCATTTAATATCTTGTCTAATGTTGTTTAATGTCTTGATAGTGCTAAGCTAGTAGCCAAATTCTGGGTTGACTGTATATAGATTACTTTCGATAGGCTGGACTGATTTTATTTTATTTTACCCCATAGATCAAATATCTGGTGGATATTCGGAGTAACTTTACTACCAGCTACCCATGTGAAGATGAACTGTGTCGCGAGTTTAAACTTAATTCTCAGTGAGAATAGCTACTGATGTCGCAATTAAAACGTGGTCACCTAATGAGCACAATCTATTTAAAAACAAAAAAAGAACGTAGAAGAGTACCATCGACACGAAAAGAAAAAGCGAGAATTAATATATTTAGAGACATACATACACAAATAACATTTACCAAAAACATGCAGATTCAAAAGCGCATGACAAGGCAGGCTAACCATAATAATATTTAGAGCACCGAGGACAAACTACGGTAGAAAGACTGTCGTATATGAGGTGGCTCAACTTTATAACTCTATACCTAAAGTAATTAAATAATCAAAATCACTTCCAACTTTAAAAAGGCTATTTAAACACCACGTCTTATATTGTGTTTAAATATGGTACTTAACTATTTACTTTATGTTTATACTTTGATTTTATAACTTAATTCTAGTTTTTATCCCAGCGATACCGTCGCATAACTCAATTATTATATTTTTCTCCCACATTCCCCAATGTGAAAAAATATAAATCAAACTTAAGGGGAAGATTATATAAAACCATGGTATAAGACCTGCTGTCTTTAATGGGTCAGAATGTTGCGCCACAAAAGGAATGAATGAAAGACAATTGCATGTAGCTGAGATGAGAATGTTTAGAGAGATGAGGATATGTGGTGTTACACGGATGGATAGTATAAGAAATGAGTACATAAGAGGAAGTCTGAAAGTGGCACCGATAACTAAAAACTTGTGTGGAAATTGGTTATCATGGTATTGGCATGTGATACGGAGGAATGAGGAAAATGTCGTGAGGAAAGTTTTGTATGTATGTAGTATGAATGTCGATGGCTAATAGTAGACCAAAGAAACGATGGATGGACTGTGTGAATGATGATATGGTTATGGTGTGACTACGGATATGACGACTAATAGAGAAGTGTGGAAGAAAAATACATGTTGCGCTGACCACAAATAAATGGGGATAAGGGCAGGAGAATGATGATTCTTCTAAGGAGTGAATATTGTATTTTTTTACACGCTTTATATTAGCTTCACTTGTATGTTTGTTTGTTTGTTTGTTTGTTTGTTTGTATGTTTGTATGTAACCGACTCCTTTGGACGCTATTTTGACCCACTTTAAACGGTCAGATTTCATTTAAACTTTGTAGACTTATCGAGGACCTATGACAATTCAAAAATTAAAAAAAATATATATAAAAAAACACTTTTGTAGTTAGCAAAACTAAAAAATAGAAAATAAATAATAGTTTTAAAAAACTAAAAAGTAGAAAATAATTTAATTCTATTAAAAAGCGTGGGGTGCTTTTTGAGGTATTTTTATAATCAATTAATATCAAGCACCCCAAGCTTTTTAATAGAATTAAATTATTTTCTACTTTTTAGTTTGGTTTTTAAAGCGTGTTTTTTTAGTTCTTTTAAACTATTATTTTTAACAAGTAAATTGTCATAAACCAGATTTACATACTTACACGAGTGATAATGAAAACATTTTTTTTTGTTAATGGCAGTATTATAAATCTCTATCTTCTCCTCACTTGCACCACAATAATCTCAATAGTACTCCAGAGAGTTGGTTCGAATGCCGTAATATCGAAACAATTGCCGAGCGCCATTTATCGGAATCAATTTGATTCGCTTTTCAACTCAAAGAAAACATTTTCAAATTATTTTCATCGCGGATGGTTTCAAAATTGGCTCAATTAGGGAAAATGTTTCTTTGTTTTTGTAGGAAAGTACGGCAGTAAGTTTAACTGAAGATGAGTTAATGATCTGTTTATCTACGTCGGGATGTTCCCCGTTTATAATGAAGGAATAAGAGGTATGTTCCTCCATCTGGAGTAATTATTGCCAAACTTCCTTGTCTTCAGCGTTGTCTTTAATCTCATAATATGCTTTTTGATAAGGACACGTTAGATGTAGGTTAAATTAATTGCTCATCAAAAGATGTATCTTTTGATGGGCTTTATTTATGAGGTAACTATGCCGTATGACCAAAAGGTTTAATCTTCTTTGCACGCAAAATAGCAAAGGTGTCTTTATGGGTATACGTGGAGTAATGACCTTTCCCTCTATCCCCATGTTCTTCTTTTAGCGAATCGATAGCAGTCTAATTACAGGCAGCTCAGAATTTGTCTACGAGCTTGGCCCTTTCAGCTGCATCCATCAACTCCCGTAGGGTGCAGACAGCAGGACACACTGGACAAGATATTAAGTGCCCCATTGCTTGTGGAACAGCACCACATTTACACTCCAGGGCGGAGTCATCAGTGAATCTCCACCTGAGGACGTTCTCTTTACTTCAGCCTACCTGAGTCCGGAGTGTATTTAAAGACTTCCAGTAAAGCCAAGGTAACTCATGTCCAGGTGTGAAATTTTCAGCAGGTGGAACGAATGGGATTGGTAAGGAAGCACCGTCACGCCACTGGCTTACCCTTTCCTTACACCGTTCGCCAGTGAGTGGGAGGACACTAGCGATGGGCGTTGAATCAACGAACTAGTTGAATCAACCATTGATCTCCTGTCAACGTATTAATGTTAACTGTTTATGAATCAACTAGTTGTATTTGTCAACGATGTTTATGAATATAACTCGTTTAATAATCAACTAAACTAAATTTGCAAACGCACCTAACGAACTGAGCAAAAAACATACATTGAAAATACCATCATAGATTCCGAGCGACGGTCATGTCGTAGAATTTGAACTCTAAGTAACGTACAAAAGAGTTGATTTTTGAAATATTGATTTTAAGAAGAGTATACCAATATGAGAATCGTTGAACGTCATAGCGTTGAATAAAAACCGTTCAATGAATGAACGGTTTACGTTGCAAGTCGATATTAGTTGCACGTTAACTCGTTGACGAATTTAACTAGTTGACGAACGTAAATCAACGTTGACGTTACGTTAACGGAAATACTGTCAACGACCCATCACTAGAGGACACACTTTAAAAATATGTTGCGGCTTTTCAGCCTTTCTGACACTAAGATGTTATTGTGCAGGTGTTGGAGAAGACGACACCTGCACAATAACATCAACAGACTTTAAGGCTTGTGCGAACTCTCAGGATTGTTTGCTATTACAAGAAGACTTATGCAGTCTGTCACAATACTGTCTGCTCAATAAACTTCATCTTAGTCTTCCAAAATGTCACTCTATATCCTTTACTACATGCAAAAATACTATTAACTTCCCATATACCTTGAACGACATACAATTGAATAAAAACGTGAGCACACGTGATCTTGGCGTACTGCTTGACTGCAAATCACATTTAGACACCCATATCGACAACATAATTAACAAAGCCTTTCAGATGTATGGTTTTGTCATGCGGTCTTCTAAAGACTTCAAAAGGCCTTCTACTTTTCTCTGCTTGTATAAAACACTAGTCCGTTCACAGTTGGAATACGCGGTGCCCATCTGGTGCCCATATTATGATAAATATAGCGGTGGTGAAGAGCCTAGGTGGCCACCTAGGCTCTTCACTTGAGCTTGCCACCGCTCTATCCCCATATTAATCCCCCATAGTATCAGTTTTCTCATCCGGGAGACAATTTCATACAGATAATTTACCATTACCATTACCAAACCATCCATTACCATTTTATAATTTACCAAAAATTTGAGGAACAGGCATAAGCTTTTAACTTGAACCACGGATCGAGTCAAGTGATTTGGGTCTAAGTAGGTATCTGTTCAAAGTGTCTTGAAAATCTAGAACAGCCAATTCAATAATCGTTCAATGAGGCTTAGAAGTCCTTTATATTTTTAGATTTAGGTTAAAATGAGCTGAGATTTCGTAAATTGTTCCAAAAGTCTTCTGGCACTGAGTATAATGCCTGTTTTATTAACACTTGGCGAAACCTAAATGTAATGCCTAAACAAAGTCACAGACACTGTTGAATTTTCAACGCTAGACTCGGCGCTGGGAGTTGAAAATTCAACGTGCAATTATATTTAGGCAACCTAAGTGAAAGTGAAAACGGTCTTTAAAGAGATGCTTTTGGGCTGGGCGTAACTCCGCTGCCGCGGGAAATCGCGGCACGGCGGACAGAGCTCTGGCAGGATCTCATGGCGACGTGGAAAGTACGATTGTCGCAACCCAGTGCTGGGCACGCCGCGATTGCGGCGGTAAGTCCCCTCTTTGAGGAGTGGCTTGAGAGGCGGCATGGCGTCCTCACCTTCCGCCTGACACAGGTCCTCACCGGAAATGGCTGTTTCGGGAGGTTCCTGTTTCGGATAGGGCGGGAGGAAACGCCCGGGTGTTTCCATTGCGAAGATCGCCCAGAGGACACGGTGGAGCATACGGTGGAGGTCTGCCCAGCTTGGGCGGAGCAACGCCGTGTCCTCGTGGAGGTGATCGGCGGCGGCGATCTCTCGCGTCCGACCCTGGTCCAGGCCATGGTACGGAGCGAGAGGGCATGGCTGGCAGTCGCCTCCTTCAGCGAAGCAGTTATGGTCGCAAAGAGGGAGGCGGCGCACGTGAGGGAGATGCAGTACATGCGCCCTCACAGCCGTGGCCTTCGCAGGAGACGCCCTGGGCGTCGGGAATCCCAGGCTGATTCCCGGCCACCGTAGGCACGGGCTTGCGGACGGCGAGTAATGGGTAGCTCGCTGTCCGGTAAGGACCAAGCCCGGGTCGACGGCGCGTTGTGTTCCACGCGCGCCTCAAAGAGATGTCAGCAGCAACAGAGGGGCCCGCAAGGGCCGATGCCTGCCGGGGGTGCGGGTTGTTCGAAAGAGATACCGCCGCCCCTGGCACACAGGCAACTGAGGGAACACGGGTGGGTTTTAGTCAGTAAAAGTCTGACACGCCCTCCCGCTCCACCCAGAGCGGGAGAAGTTATTTGATGATTTCCCACCCAGAAAAAAAAAAAAAAAAGAGATGCTTTTAGGCGGGTTTCACATCTCTACCGCGAAACTATAGCAGCAAAACCTTAGTAGTTCCGCCATGAATTATACGTTTTACGACAAGCGAAACGGAACCGAAACTGCGTTTTTAACGCACAGATTTAAATCAACTCAGCCTACCGCAGTCCACTGCTGGACATAGGCTTCTCCCAAGCTGCGCCACAACACTCTATCCTCCGCCTTCCGCATCCAGTCTGTCCCAGCCACCTTTTTAAGGTCGGCGGTCCATCTAGCTGGGGGGCGTCCCACACTACGTTTTCCGACACGCGGTCTCCACTCCAGGACTCGTCTGCTCCACCGTCCATCGGTCCTTCGACAAACATGGCCAGCCCACTGCCACTTCAGCTTGCTCACTCTAAAAGCTATGTCGGTCACTCCGGTTCTTTTCCGGATAATTTCATTCCTGATTCCTGACGCACAGATTTGATTATGATTATATCACTTTCCCGCATTTTTTTGCGACCTCCTCGGAAGCCAGCCCATTTACACGTCAGCCCGCTATTTTGTTACTGTGCCAGGTTGCGGTCGACAAGTTTATAAAGCGAAAACCGCAATTCCACTAGGCGACATTGGTCCCGCGACTCTGTCGCCCGATCCGAAATTTATGTGACCCGCGCGATGTCACCCGACGTCGCTTGCGCCACACTGAAGAACACTACCTCCTCGGGCGACATACTACTCACCACTGGGTAGTGTAAACAAAGCAAATGTCGTGTTTTTTTTTTTTTGGGTGGGAAATCATCAAATAACTTCTCCCGCTCTGGGTGGAGCGGGAGGGCGTGTCAGACTTTTACTGACTAAAACCCACCCGTGTTCCCTCAGTTGCCTGTGTGCCAGGGGCCGCGGTACCAAAATCAAAAGTCATTTATTCAAACTAGGCTGAGAGTCAGCACTTTTTGAACGTCAAAATTACATAAGACAGTCCCCCCAAAAAGGCCGCCCTTCACCACTTCCTAGTGCTTTAGCTGGGAAGAGGAAGTAAGAAGTATCTCTTTCGAACAACCCGCACCCCTGGCAGGCATCGGCCCTTGCGGGCCCCATCAGTTGGTGCTGACATCTCTTTGAGGCGCGCGTGGAACACAACGCGCCGTCGACCAGGGCTTGGTCCTTACCGGACAGCGAGCTACCCATTACTCGCCGTCCGCAAGCCCGTGAAGCAAATGTCGTGTCGAGCGATATTATCCTGCAAAGTCGCAGAGATATACTACGAAAATGTCCGGCGATGTCTAAGCGACATGTCCCTGAGTGAAAACGCGGCTAAACTGTTTTTGCCCGCACTGGGCCCGTGTAGATGAGGCCAGTGTTCCAGTAGGCAGATTATACAACTTCAAAATATTACCATCGATGAACGGTTAACAACGGTTGGGTGAAAGTACATCAATGATGAGGTTGGAAATCGACAGAAAGCAGAAAGTTTTTGATAGGGATCTGTATCAAAAACTTTCCTCTTTGAAACCCGCCAAAGTTTGCAAATTGTACAGCAACTAGATTAAGTGACTTCTTACGACTGAATATTGAAAGGCAGTCCTTTCAAGCTTGAAACTCCAGTTGCAAGCCTCAATTGAAGAATAACGGAACTTTATATTGAAATAGCTTTAATGTTGATATACTTTCATCTGCGTAGCCTTTCTCCAACTATGTTGAGGTCAGCTTGTAGTCTGATCGGATGCAGTTGAATACCAGGATTTAATATGGAGCGCCTGCCTATCTCCACAACCCAGTTGCCAGGTAATGGCATTACACAGCACGCATATTAGGCCGATATGTAAACTTAACTGGCAGTCAGTCTTGGGCGTTAATCAATTAAACAATTAAAAAGTTAAATGCCATTATTTTAATTGCGAGTAAAGATTAACTTACATTAATTCAAATAATTTAATTGCAAAGTGCAACTAAAAGTTTAATTACGATTAATTTAATTATGATTAATTGACCTTCAATTACTTTTTTAATCAATTATTAAGTTGTTTGAAAAATTAGAGTCTGAAAGAGTCTGTTTGTCATTCGAAATCTGGAAAGAGAGTGGAAAGAGTTTTTGAAATTCGAACCAATCTATTCAATAATTTTCTATACAGCCAATCCACTGAAAATGCATTAATACCTATTTCATGTCAGTGCACCAACTCCATTTTTTTAAATATTGCACTGGCCAGCAGAACGACTGCATGAAAAAAAAAACAGAAACTTCAATAAAATCAGCTTTCCTCAATTTTGGTTTGTTTTTTGATAAAATCGTAAGAAATCATAAAATATAAGCGAGTCCCACAGCGATGAAGATATAAATTTAACACCTGCAGAGCAAGCGGCAAAAATGTCGAATTGATTTATCTTCCGCAAAAATCGCGCGAAAAGTACATAAAAGCGTACAATTTGTTCAATGCATGGAGCCATTCTAAAGGTGTGTTACGTGCCCTGCCTACACCAAATCAGCTGAATAGCGACATGATTAGCTGTTAACGTCAATCGGACGTTTCCACGTAAAACTGCAACATGCCACCTGCCGAATCATCGAATCAACGCCTCGTGTCGCCGGGCATTCACCTTCATCAAGGACTGCTGACGCCGCATCCACGTGTAGGAATCAGTAGAATTGCAATATTAATCGATTTATTGCACTTTGGTACTAGCATCGTCCGAATCTAGACATAGAAATAATTATAAGCTTAATAATTGTAATCTTTATCTTATTAAAAACCTTTATAAAATAATTTCGGTTTTTTTTTAAGTCCTCCGACTGTCACCTTCGTAATTGGCGTGAAAACGTTTCCGAAGACAACAACGCAATTCTATCATACTTCTTTGAACTAAGTACACTAATTTAATATATTATTTAGGCTGTTTTTCTTGCACCTAGCATTTTCCTCGCTGTAGTGAGGGGAAAAATTGTGTGTTTCGCTCGGCAGCAAAGGTATTCTGCGTCTCTTACCTTTGCAAGCCTCGCTGCGCTCAGGTTTCTATATTTGAACCACTCGCTTCGCTAATGGTTCAATCTTAGAATCCTTCACTTGCTCAGCTTTCAATACAAGTACTCGCGCCAATAAACAACTTTGCAGCCTTGCATAACAAATAACTATTTTATTAAATACAACACTCCTTTACCATCGTCAGCTGCAGTCGAACGCCTTTTTTCTTTTGACAATGACAAATTTGCCGAAGAGTAACTAACAAATTGACCGACAGTATGTTCGAAAACAGAGTCGTCTTAGAATGTAATTTAAATTATTATGAAAATATAATCTGTCATTGTCGTCTGTCTAATCATGTTCAATTAAAGATATTGATGATTATTAACATCGGTATTTTATTTGTTGCTAACATTATATTTTAACAGTCATCATCTGCCTAGCCTTTTCCCTACTATGTTGGGGTCGGCTTCCAGTCTAACCGGATGCAGCTGAATACCAGTATTTTACATGGATCGACTGCCTATCTGACCTCCACAACCCAGTTACTGGGTAATACGATACCCCTTGGTAAGACTGGTTGTCAGACTTTCGGGCTTCTGACGATCCGTAACGATTGTCAAAGATTCACAAATGACAACCGGGACCAACGGCTTAACGTGCTTTCCGGTATGACAAGATGGTCACCCATCCACGGACCAACCGCGGCAAGCGTAGCTTAAACTGATCGACTGATCCGCCTGGGTATTACCTATTACTTAGCCACAAGCCCCTCATTATATTTAAACAGTAACAATAGTTATGATACCCGTCCAAGCCCCAGGCCTATGTACCAGATTTAAAAAAAAAATTATAGTCTTAATTAAAAATCATAAAACAATTGAAAATTACTTAATTGTTAACTGTAGCAAATCACGATTAACAATTAATTAATTGTTAACTGCTACTACTACAATTATCTAACAATTAAGAAATTAATATCTGGATGACCGAGCTTAGCTCGTTTAAAAGTATTACATTAATTGTAATTTATCACAATTACAGTTGATCAATAGTTAGTTGTTATGGTTACATTTACCAATTAATCAATTGTGAATCTTCAATTGTCCTTGGAATTAAAATGTTCCCAACACAGTGGGCAGGGCACATTGCTCGCAGAACAGAAGGCTAATAATGGTGCCGAAAGGTTGTGGAGTGGCGACCGCGTACCGGAAGACGTAATTTGGAAGGCCTTCCACAAGGTCGACCGATGACCTTGTTAAGGCACAACACAATACTCAAAAACAACATTCAAAATCACATTGACGTCCTCCAAAATCCTGCATCGCGCAAGCAGAGTTTACCGCGCCACTAGTATGTATACCTACTACCTACAACGTCCCGACATAAATCGTCGAGCAGTAGCCCACCAGACATAGTACCCGTCTTGTCGAAGGATCCTCGCGTTTTCCATGGAGGATGAGTGAACTTTACACCTTGTCCCTCAAGCCCCCAAAACGAATTCATGAAAAATTCATTCATTTAAATTACGCTAAAAAAATGGTCACAGTGGCTAGCGCACTTCTAATTATCTACCACAACAGATACCTACTCCTAGTCAAACATATTAAATCACTTCCGTCTATGACTTAGACTTTTCTTTAGTGATAGTTGTCTACACTATCTTTGATAGACCAACCAATAAACGTTAAGTATCGGTACTTATTGTATGTTCAGTAAAATGATACGATGATAATACGATTGTGAAATTGTTACTACAATCTATTTGACGTTTTAAAGTGTCAAGAAGGTTGTCATAATGGAGTCTCACTCCAGCCAATGCTAGGAGTGGGTTGTAACAGCTATAATCGCATATCTATTCCCCTGTTCCTGTTCCACGTAAATAACTGTTCCAAAAACCTGTTACAAAATAACAGCCATACAATCGCATACTTGTTCCGCCTGTTCCTATTCCACGTAAATAACTGTTCCAAAAACCTGTTACAAAATAACAGCCATACAATCGCATATTTGTTCCACCTGTTCCTATTCCATGTACACAAAGTAGGTACTTCTCTTTCTAACTAAGATGCTATACCTCTGCGAGAAAAAGAAAGAGCTTGTGACGATGTAACAGGGTGTAACAGTAACAGTTTTTATCTCATTCTAACTAGGGTAACTGTTATAAGCAAGAATATAGAAAAGCTTGTTACTGCCGTGTGTGAGGGATTTCATTATTTCGAAGAACAATAGCTCTTATTTCAGTTTGTTTGTCACGTTTTTTTTTTGTTGGGACGTCATCAAATAACTTCTCCCGCTCTGGGTGGAGCGGGAGGGCGTGTCAGACTTTTACTGACTAAAACCCACCCGTATTCTCTCAGTTGCCTGTGTGCCAGGGGCCGCGGTATCACTTTCGAACAACCTGACCTCTGGCGGTCACAGTTACAGTCTGTTATTATCAGATACCTGTTATATTTAGCTGTTACGATAAATACGCCTCACTCCAGCCAGTGCTGGTCCACCCGTTGCGCAAGTCCGATATGTACTCGATGATTGCGATGTCCCACACTAAGGGGGAATTCACCATTGAAACTGAACGCAATCATAGAGTTCTAAACCGCGTTCAAGAGCTGTCAATGTCATCAATGTTGTGGAATATTGACACTGACAGCTTTGAACGCAGTTTATCGGCGTGTTGATCGCGTTGATTTTCACTGGTGAAATTAACACTTAGACTAGTATATTTAATCCCTTTGTACCACAGAATAGATAGTACTTCCTAAGTACAAACTCAAATGAGTAAAGTTTTCATCTGTAATCGTATTTAGAAACCAATTAAATGTTGGTGCTTTTGTTTCTGGCAGTGGTAAGTTGGCCAAGGGGGTAAATAATGCTTATCTAAAATGACTTTTGTGTTAGATATAATTATCGCTTTGTTTTTGAGTAATGCTGAATTATCATCAGCCATTTAACTCGCTCCTCAGTTACACTCATCCTATATAGGATTCCTGTGTTGGTTTATGCCCACTCTTCTCCATAGGAAACGACTGATTGGAACCGTTCACCTAGCTTCTGACGTTTCATAGTACCATGTAGGTTAATGTGAAACTAGTTTTTTGTCCTTCTCCATATCCCAGGCTATCATTATCATCATTTCAGCCTAAAGACCATCCACTGCTGGACATAGGCCTCCCCCATGCTCCTCCACTTCGACCGGTCTTGTGCTTCCCACATCCAGCGGATTCCCGCAGCCTTCACAAAAGTTGGACCTACCTAACTAGACAATTTGTCCTAGGTAAACGTACTCGTTCACAACTTCGAGTGTAGCACCTCCGATCGTCATGAGAGTGGGTGTTACATCGGAATTGGACATGACCTTTGTCTTCGTTTTAAGACCCACTCTTTCGGAAGCTCTACTGAGGTGATCGAACATTGCACTGAGGTCTCAGCCATGACAGCTATATAATCGGCAAACCGAATCCCAGGCTATTTCTCTGCTAAATTTCATAACGATCGGTTCAGCGGTTTAGGCGTGAAAGCGTAATAGATAGACAGAGTTACATTTATGTTTTATAAGCCTACTTACTTGAGCCTAGCCTAATTAATTGATCATTTTGTACCTAGATAGTAGGGATAAAATGATTTCAATTAGCGCTGCGTACAACCGCCCTGTTAAGATTGCCCTTCTTACGGCTTACCACGGTATAGAATCTCAATTAGGTACATTGCCTAACCTTTCGGGGACCAGGCGTGATGGTATTTACTTATTTAAAAGGTACACCAACGACTTATTCACTAGAAACATTAACAAAATAAAAATAACATCTGCATTGAGTAATGGTGAATTGGCGCTTACAGGCGTACACATCATCATAATCATTTTAGACGATAGACGTCCACAGCTGGACATAGGCCTTCCCCAAAAAAATGGGCGGGTTTACCATAATCGCCACGCTTGGCAAGCGGGTTGGCGATCGCAGTATGGTGGTAAAATACATAGAGAACGCTGCTGCCCATTCTCTAGAATAGAATAGAATAGAATAGAATAGTATTTATTTGCTGTAAAAACATGGTATAAAGAGATGGTAAAAACAAAATAACAAGAGCATACATGTTTTTGCTTAACAGTCATAAGCGTACAAATTTACACAACCATATTTAACATTTATAGTCAAAGAGTTCTTTGACACTATAAAAACTATGACTACACAACCATTCATGCAATTTATTTTTGAATAATCTTATATTTAAAGTCTTGAAATTACTTGGTATCTTATTATTATATACGTACACACATGGATATACAACTTTTATTATATTTAGCTAGCCTCGGAAGGATATCCAGTACAAGCATGTGGGGGTCTCGTCGGTTACGTGGATATAAATCATCTGCCTTACCGAACAATTCCTTATGCTTCCTCACAAACACACATGTTTCATAAATGTAAAGAGACGGTAGCGGCAACAAGCCAAGCTTTTTAAATATCGGCCTACAGGATTCGTCAGGTCGAAGCGCGTTTCTTGCTCTAATGCATTTTTTCTGTGCAATAAATGCTCTATTTTGATCTGTGCTATTACCCCACATTATCAAGCCATAGCGGAGCACCGATTCAACGTATGCATGGTAGGACGTTATTGCCGTTTGAACGTTTGTTATATTCCTGACTTTTTTAACTGCATAAACGAACTTATTTATTCTTTTGGAGACGGTATCAATATGTGATTTCCAGTTTATGTCTTGATCTAAAGTTATGCCTAAAAATTTAGTTTGCGTCACTTCATCAATTTTATTTACTTTCATTATAACATTGTAATTAGCATTATTCGTTTTATTAAATTGTATAAAAACTGATTTTTTAAGATTTATTGATAAAGTAAGTCCCTTAGTCGCCTTCTACGACACCCACGGGAAGAAATGGGATGGTGCTATTCTTTACGTCCGGCAAAGCGCTTACTTGAAAATAGCTTCTTAAATATACGTTTTAACAAGATTTTTTACTCGTAGTGAGGATCGAGAAATTAATTTGAAACAATGGCCAAAACACAGAAAGTATAAAACAAAATTATATGTATGATCGTGGATATTATACATTTGCTCGCGGACCTGATTTTACTGGACTTAGCTACTTACCACTTATCAAAAATTCCAAACATTTAATTTGCGGCCAGCCATATTTTACAAGATATTTCAAAAGAAAACAAAAAGGTACAAATCGTAAATCTCTGATTAAGTGCGAGAACTTTTTGTCATTTCAACAAATTGTATTTTGTGATAAATGTCGGACAGTGTTGAGATTGTTTTAAATAGTTCTGTATTCATATTTCTGAGCTTGCTTGCTTTTTGAGCTTTCTTTCTTGCTTTGCTGCTTCTTTCTGCGTTATCCATACTTACATACACATACAGTCGTTACGATTCGTTAGAAGCCCGAAAGTCTGACAACCAGTCTTACCAGGGGGTATCGTGTTACCCAGTAACTGGGTTGTGGAGGTCACATAGGCAGTCGCTCCATGTTAAATACTGGTATTCAGCTGCAACCGGTTAGACTGGAAGCCGACTGCTGCAACATAGTTGGGAAAAGGCTAGGCAGATGATGGTTCTGTACAGTGGCGAAAGCACCATATAACACGATTCCTACCGGCTTCCCTTCGGGGATTTGCATCGGCAACTCTATCGCTATTAAAAAATAGCACGTCAATAGTGGCTACTATTGTCAAAAAATAAAGTAACACTACGGGTATTTAATTCACCATAACATTCAAACAATAAAAACGGTTAATTTTTAGCTTTGTATTACAACAAACAAAACAAATCTACACTAACCCGGCGCCAAAATGACATAATCGGGAACTAAAAAATCATACAACAGCGATCCCATAATGATGTTACTTTAGGTCACGTGTCACCGCTTGTTATGGACGAGAGCAATCCGCTGTACATCGGTTTATGACAGAGACAGATATAGAAAAATGCGTCAGTGAGAACGAAATGGAGGGATATTGCACATTTGATTTGGTTTTCAGCTGTTCAATTTTATTGTTTTTAATTCTTTACATTCCTATATTAATTAAAGAATTATAGTAAGTATTCTGTTTTTATAAGTCAGTAAGTTAAAGCCGACTTCGCTTCGGCAACTCTCTCTTAGAAAAATTGACACCTCGCCGCTGGTTCTGTATCCACATTTCTTTGTTTATGTTTATCCATATGTGGGCTATGCATAATGAGGGGCTCGTGGCTAAGTACAGCCGCACGGTTCGATCGACCAGATCATGCTAAATGTACCCATTACCTTTTGTTGTCTTAACAAAAACAACATGTAAATATTTCTTACTATGCAGACTTTGATGCAACTAGATATGGTAGACTCGGATGACTCTTACCTGTAACGGAAAGAAAGAAAATATTAATAAATCATCACCGAAAGGATCGATTGAGATTTAAGCTTCGCTGGCTGCGGTCGGTCCATGGATGGGTGACCATCTTTACATACCGAGACCCCTCCGTGCCTCGGAAAACACGTTAAGCCGTTGATCCCGACTGTTTTTCTTGGATCTTTGACTGTCGTTACAAGTCATCGGAAGCCTGACAACCGGTCTTACTGAAGCTTAAAGCTCTACCTTTACTTAGAAGACACTCAAACGGACGTAATAAAATCGCGGCGGGATTTTTCCAGCACTGGCTTTCGACTTTCTTTAAGAATCCAACAGAGTGCAGAGCAAGTGAGTCTCAGCGCGTTGAAAAAAAAAATAGTTTTCGATTTTCAACTCTCAGCTCTCGGCACTAAGCAGTGATTCTAAAGGCTCCTAGACACTATGCCGGCGGCCCGCCCGGCGGCATACTCGGTTTTTGCGGCAAGTGCCGGCGGCCTAATAATGCCTGCAGCATACCCGTAAGGCAAAAACCCGCCGGCTGTGCAGCCGGCATGTGTGTAGGAGCCTTAACGTGGGCTTACTCCGGTAGGTCTGCGCACAGCCTTAACCCGCCCTGTCACGAGGCCATCTTTGTTGTGCGGCTATAAAAACAGCGGCCTTTTGACGTAACAAATAATAATATACATCTGTTTTGATAAAAGTTTTGATCAGTTCGTTGTTGATTTCGGATCCCCTCGTGCGTGAAGTTAGTCGATTTTATTTTGTTTATTATTTATGCTATAGACAGGCAAATAAGGCAAAAAAGTTGGTGGACAGAGGTTTTTCAATACATATACACCGTGGCATTTTAGTCGTCTTACAAAGGTGGTCCACTTAATATATCCGTCATAAAATACCTCTATGCGCGATTAAAACATTGTTACAATTAATTATGACAATAGGTACAAAGAAAAAAAAGAACGCTTAGAATTATGAAACACCCTCGCTGTTAATATTGTTTACGTATCAGACGGTAGAAGATATCTACCTACCTACCCTTACATTCCATCATTAATTCCATCTCCATAACAGGGTGTTTCAACCTACGTCATGAGTCTTAGTGAATTCTTTTTTCTTTTTTTTAATTATGCATATGTTCAAAAATATCTTTTTTTTTATAAATGATTAGTAGTCATTGGATACATGAAGTGGGCTGCCGTTGTAAGACGACTAAAATGTCACGGTGTATATACGTAAACTCAAGGTTTCTTACAATGGGGGTAGGCAGAAACTACAGAAGGCCACCTGCTACGATCCTTACATACTCCTTTTGCCTTGTCCTTTCCACCGAAAGACATCCACTGCTGCTGCGGACATAGGCATTGTG
Source organism: Polymixis lichenea (assembly GCA_949091785.1). NCBI lineage: Eukaryota > Metazoa > Arthropoda > Insecta > Lepidoptera > Noctuidae > Polymixis > Polymixis lichenea. The sequence goes on along the minus strand of OX420958.1, from coordinate 8,330,825 downwards.
GGAGGCCTTCCCACTCTACGTCTTCCGGTACGCGGTCGCCACTCCAGAACCTTTCGGCCCCATCGGCCATCTGTTCTGCGAGCAATGTGCCTTTCCCACTGCCACTTATTTATTTATTTATTTATTTATTTCAGGCAACTAAGGCCCATAAAACACAATACATATATTACAAGTATAAAAACAGTAACTATAAACTAATACATATTTATTTAAAGAAATTTTAAAACTACTGCACACGAGGTGACGGCGTCGTGTTACGCTGCGAGGTGTCGCGTAGCTGGCCGCGGAAACGCCGATACAGCACACCTTTCGGCCAAAACTATTCCTTGAGGAAGGTCATCAAATGCTGAGTCGGAACGCGCACCACAAACGACTTAAAGTTGGTGTTATGACGCGCTTCCAACTTCTCCACCCTCAAGGTCCAATTGGTCTTCACCCGTATGTACTCTACGATGTCCTCAGTCTTCGTAGAGTGGTGCAATCGGGAAACGTATGCTTGGCAATTCTTCGGGCTATGTCGGTTGCCTTGGTTCTCCTGCGGATCTCTTCATTCCGATAATACCGACACAAATATCCCTTATGGATGAATCTCCAAAGATACATCAATATATCTCTATCACACAGCAGCTTAGCGATGTAAATCTCATGCTAATAGCTATATATTGCCTTGACATTTGTGTCGGATGTCAGATCAAAGCGACTGCGTAGCAACGCATTTGCATATACAGGCTCTTAGGCTCCTGTCCTACCGAAGACGATTATCGAGAAGCGAGTACAGTAAATACAACAAGTAAACTAACATACCAGTTTTGTATGTGTGCAAGAATTTAAATACATCAATATTTAAACTGGAAAAGGTGTGTTCATTTCATAGCGTTATAAAACGTTCACGCAACACTATCGTCACTACATATTATAAAGCAAAGTCCCCGCCGCGTCTGACTGTGTGTTCGAACTCAAAAACTACTAAACAGATTTTCATGCAGTTTTCACCAATAGACAGAGTGATTCATGAGGAAGGTTTAGGTGAATATAAACGAGCGCGAAGCAGCTGGCAAAAGCTAGTTCACATATATTTCATGGACGTCGACCTGGGCCTCAAGTCTGCTATTACAATAGTGTCAGAATGGTCTATCATTGATTTCATAATTGTTGATTTTGACAAGTTTGGTAATCTACTAACATAATGGCGTCATTATGACTTTCCAATGATCATCACCGACACTCCATTGAAAGAAATGGCATTTATTGGTAATTTCGTACATAATGACAAATGAATGACTGACTTAGGCGGTAATCTGCTAAAATTTAACACTAATAAACTAATATATATTAATAAGTAATATGTAAAAATATATATTAAAATGAAATCGGGCATGAATAAATGTTCAAATTTAGTAGTAGTTTTTGGAAAATCATTTCTACTAACGGGTTTTTAATAATGGCAATACGACAACGCCATTATGACACAATTCTATTACGACACCATTGACCGACCAATGATCGACCATTATGAATTTAGCAGATTACGAACTTTTAGCAAAATGACAATGGGATCGTGTTGGAATGACGAATTTATAAAAATAGCAGACTTGGGCCCCTGTACATCTACCTCAATAACGACACGTTAGAATATATATCAGTGCACATTGGAGTAACCAATTTGAGATCTTGTTATGCGGATAGGCAATCGTTCAAACGGTTTGCAGCAGCAAAAAGTAGGGTACAGAGGTTGCTCTAAAAAGTTCGGAACAATCTGAAAGCCATGGTCGTACGCCACATTGCCCTAAAGCTTATTTATTTATTTATCCTTTTTTTGAGGCAACTATGGCCCGTAAAACACAATACATATTTAAGTATAAAAACAATAACTATAAACTAATACATATTTTATAAAACAAATTTTAAAGCTACTGCACACGGACGGCGTCGTGTTACGCTGCGAGGTATCGCGTAGCTGGCCGCGGAAACGCCGATACAGCACAACTTTCGGCAAAAACTAATCCTTGAGGAAGATCATCAAATGGTGAGTCACCACGAACGATTTGAAATTGGTGTTATGACGCGCCTCCAACTTCTCCACCCTCAAGGTCTAGTTGGTCTTCACCCGTATGTACTCTACGATGTCCTCAGTCTTCGTAGAGTGGTGCAAACGGGACACGTATAGCAGCGTCGTCGGTATTGCAGGACGTAGCAGCATGTTAGAACCTGCCAGCGCCGTCCCACACTGGTTGCGATAACTAGGCTTCCTCTTCTTTCTCTCCACCTTGATGAGGCCATCCTCATCGCATGTATGATCTTATGATCGCTTACTGTTAGAATGTATTGTTTTGTCAGGGTAGGTGGCATACGACCACGGCTTTAAGATGAGCATATATTATTTTCTTGTTCCATACTTTTTAATCGACGAAAGTTCTTAAGTCAACTCATATATTTTTTTTAATGTATGACCACGCATAATTTTTTACAGAGTCATCTGATTTTGATAAAAAAAATTTTATTGGAAAGAGTTTACCCCGAAATTGGTCCCATATAAATTTGAAAAAAAAAAATCCAACCCTAAGGGTAGGAAAACAGGGGATGATTGATTGTTCACTCACAGATTTTAATGCAGTGTTGTGTATTACAAAAAGTAATCAAAAAATTAAGCATGTGGTAATTAGTAGATTATAGCCACAAAAAATCGTGACGTCGGTGACTTTAGATAAGTTTTTTTTTAATTTTATGTCGCCGCCTTCAGAACTTAGTTATTAAGATGTAATAAAAAAGGTTTATTATTTCTTGCTTTTCAGTTTTTTCGGCGGTTTAATTTTTTTGCTAAAAAGTTTTGTAGAGCATCTTTTTTTAGTACTCGGGTTTTAATTATGTTGGGATTAGCTAACAACAAAATACATATTTTTTATTGTGCTAATTAAGCTCTTTCAATTAATACCGAACAAGGCCATCATTAAAAAAAAACCATTTAGTTCATGATTTTATCCTCTACTGGGCTTCATATTCAATTTAATGTGACGCCACATAACCAGCAGGCTTAGCATGACGCTTTCTATTTCTATTCTACTGTAGAATAGAATTCGCTTGTCTACATTTCTCGGTAAAAAACTGTCTATACGGAAACGTCATTTTTGTCTACTCTTCCGATAAAAGCTTGTCTACGGTTCTCGTGCTACTGTGAATGATCAAGACGCTTCCAACGATACTTCATTTATCTAAATTATGATAGCCACTTACCATAATTAGATAAATGAGGTATGAATATGGTAAGAAGTTATGAGGAAACAGATGAATATCCTACCAGTCAAAATCTTAACCCTCGTTGCTTCGCCGTAGTCGTATAAAAAATTAGGATCAAGATTGGTGAAGAGATAGATTATTAATTTCGTATGTGAATCAATTAAACATCTAATGTATTGCGGTCGGCCTTATCTTCCCACCATTAAACACAGAGAGATCATTTAACTTGCATTAGAGATTCCGTGACAGTTCTAAGCGACATTGTGGAGAATCTTATTAGCATAGTCAGAGCACAAGAAGATCGGGTGGTTAATATTAGATACGGCTTTTAACTGATTACATGGGAAGATTGTATTGTGTGTGCGCCAAGCACACACAATACAATCTTGCGTTGGGAATTACGAGTTAGAGGTGGTACGTTTTTAACATCATCATAATCAACCTTTAATGTTCCCACTGCTGGGACACAGGCCTCCTCTCAGAGGGAGGGGAGAGAGGGGGCCCAGTGCGGATTGGTAGATGTCACATGTGAAAGAAAGAAAGAATACCGTTTATTTGGACACAGTTCGTGAAATGCGAAATAAATAACAAAAAAAGTGAATATAATTAACTAGGTACAACAGTGTGTGCCTCACGGCTGCGCCAAAAAGGTTCATTTCAGCATTAATGCCAGACAGATGCTGTCTGACGCTGGTTTTCTAATGAACCTTTAGGGATGAGTGACGAGGAGTACAAAATAGTTTCAACATAGGTAAAACAAATATTTTTAAACTTATAAATGAACACATCATATAAACTTACAAAAACAAAAGAAACGAAAACGACAGGAGCTCAGCGAAACCTGTTTTTAGCGTTTATCTGTCTTTGCTCTCATGTCTTTTTTGGTCCTAGAACGTGCCGGTTTCCTCACGATGTTTTCCTTCACCGTTTTGAGAGCAGTGGTGACGAAATAATTTACACAAAGTAAAGCGACTGCCTGGATTCGAACCCACGATCTATAACTCGTAAGTCGCGGTCTTTACCACTGGAGCATCACTGCTCCAGTACAGTACGTTTTACTTTGTCTAAAATTATTTCATCACCACAGGTCTCAAAAACGGTGAAGGAAACCAGCATGTCCTATAAACAAAAATTTGAAGACATGTGACATCTACCAACCACAACTGCGCCCGCGTGGTGGATTATGCCCCTTATGTAATAAATAAAGCTGACCTCTGAACAGTCAGCGGCCATTTTGCTCGATTCGGCGTATCTGTCACTACGTTTTGCGACACATTCACGTCAATATGCGGTGTATTTATGTACATTCAGTGCCTAAAAAACACTAACTGAATCTTTAGGTACTTAATATTATAAAGCTGAAGAGTTTGTTTGTTTGTTTAGTTGAACGCCCAAATCTCAGGAACTAAACAGGTTCGTATTGAAAAACTATTTTAATTTTGGATAGCCCATTTATCGAGGAAGGCTATATAACATCACGCTAGGACGCTTAGGGGCCGGAAAAATATCACGAATACGAAGTACAAGCACGGGCAGGCGTTTCGATGCGACAGGGTAGGTCTGGGGAGCAAGTCCTTTGTTGCGGACGTCAAAGGGCGAACCTAGTCTCGTAAAAATTTATCAAACTTTAACACTTATAAATATGTCCAAAATAAGTAAAACAACCCTTTGATAATAATATTATTACTCAATTTATGGGCTTTCAACTTTTCTCATTTTACCACTCCTTTATAAGATTAAACTTTGAATTCAATTAATGAAGTTGAATTACATTCTTTGCATAATAGAATCTTGCGCTCCGGATGGCATTGTCCGCAAGGATTCAAATCTAAATGCCGATGCTTTTTCCCGAACTTCCTAAATCCGTTATTTGGGATTGATTTGATAGCCATTTTGGGACAGTGTTATCTGTGTGGTGTTGAATGGATAGAATCTTCTTCTTCGTCTCCCAAAATTCATCAGCGCGAACTCGGCTCACTGACGCAGTCATAAGATCATCAAATGCACAGGGGACAGGGCATGCTGCGCAGGATGGAAGGTGGGCCATTCATTGTCTGTGCGAAGGGGCCGCATACGCACTTGAGAGCAAGGCTCGGATACCGGTTAAAATTTCAAGTTGTTATTATGTACTTGACGCAAAATCTTTTTCATTCGGTTTCATTCGTATGCAAATGAAACCGAATGAAAAAGATTTCACCCGGGTTCAACCGGGTTTTAAACTTGGAAGAGTTTTATACAAAGGTTTTTTCGGATTAAACGGCTTAGGCCGGGTTCCCACTACGCCGGACCGGCAGATTTGCCAGGCCGGTAAAACTGCCGGAAGGGCTAGTGGCTGTACAATTTATATGAAGCTATTCACATTATCCCGGGTCCGGTAAAAATACCGAGAAGAGCATTTTTACCGAGTGTTTTGTCACTGCGAAGTGCCGGAAAATCCACCGGACCGGAGTAATGTGAACGAGTTTGCACCGGTATCTGTCCCCCGCTCGCCCCGCCCGTGCTCCCCTCGCGACATTCGGCTTCGCATTCTGAATAAAAGTAGACGTGTAGCATGGATATTAACGCAGAAACTTTAATTACGCTTGTTCAAGAGACCTGTTCTGTGGGATAAGACCGAAGACGACTATGAAGACAAAAACTTGAAGTTAGCATTCAACTGAGGTGAATACTTGACTGTCAGATTTTCTTGTGGGATCCGTTGTAATGTGAACACCTCTGTCCGGTGTCCGGTTTCCGGCAAACCTGCCGGTCCGGCGTAGTGGGAACCCGGCCTTAGACCAATAAAAACCGGTTAATACGGACGCACGATAAACAAACGTCGCGCGCTGTTCAGTTTTTATTCAGTAGTAAGATTATATTTTTTTTTAATTAACTGAGAACTATGCTTCATTACTTTCATTTGGTTATCATGTGTTTTATGTGGTACCTTTTCTTTATTTTTATTATTTTCTTGAAGGATTTTGTCCTGTAGCGGGCTAAATTATTGAGGCATTTAACACAGACGTGTTGTGTGTAGAATTGTCTCAATAATTTAGCACCATGATTTACCCGTTAAACTTGTTCACAGTTTTCTATTAGATACTTTGAAGTTTTATTGTTTTAATAGTGGTCAAACTATGTATAGATTAATTTCGCATTTCGCTTTCTACCAATGTTAAACACAAATAATAAAATTAATGGAGATTTATAAAGCCCATGTCCTGTCAAAAAAGTAACAACCAATACCAATCCAAAATTTAGAGAACTGGCATTAGAAAAAGCAGCAAATAAATTATTTGTGGCAGATAATTAACAAACTAACTGGAAATACAAAACAGCGAAATCAGAATGAGTTGTGTCTAAAAATTGATAATGAAACCATTTGAGACTCTACAAAATGTATTTACCGACATCCCAATAGAGGTTACAAAATAGGACAACTTACAACTTCAGTAAGGATATTCCAAGTTTTGTATTCAAACCCATTTCTATTGCCACAATTAAAACAGCATTCAAAAGTATTAACAAAAAACACTTAAGACATATGGGGGATTTCCGATAAGCTTCTTAAAGATATCATCGACACCATTTTGTTTTTGTTCCGGTGTGGAAAATCCTCATGGATGTCCTCCGCCCTGTGGCGGGCGGAGGGGTCTGTCAGACTCTTACGACTAAAAATCACACTTAAACCGAGGATCATGGGAAATTGTGCGCCTTCCACGATCCCCGGCTGGTCGGGGCCCACCTTTGCGGGCCACCTTAAGCTGGCAGGGGGAGTGAAGTGTAAGATTCCCCCCGCGACGTCCACAAGGGGCGCGCGTGGAACACTACGCGCTGTCTTCCTCGAGTCTTGTTGGATGGATGGCGGCGGACGTCTCCAAGACTGCTGTCCCTCGGGAGGGGGGGGCCCCTATCGGGAGATTGGTCTCGATCTCCCTGTCCGTTTCCGCAGCCTCCTTCTGCGAAATAACGGTTTCACAGAAGGGGATCATTGCATCCCACGACTCGGCGCTCCCGACCATCGAACAAGTGACGGCCAGTAGCAACAGGTCGGCTCCGACTTCTGATACGAGGGCACGGCGCGGCTCTTCCCATGCAGTACACTCTGCCAGTGTATGCCGTGTCCTCCCGACAGTGGACACAGTGATGGCACCGAGCGTCCGGTTCCCTGTTTATGCGACACAGGTACTTCCCGAAGCAGCCATGCCCCGACAGCAACCGCGTCACCCGAAACGTTCGTTGAGCACTGGTCGGATTGCCTCAACGCTAGCGAGGCCAGCGGGTAGGGCGCAGAAGCCTGTCCTGCCATTCCGCCACCAAGTCCGGTAAAATCGATCTCTCGCTGCATGTGTCCACCACTCCGCGTTTGCGCCCCTTCGCGCCATTGTGAGGCAAGAGCCGTCGCCTGTAGGTCCCAGGGCGGGGATCCGGCCAGTGCACAAGCCACATCGTAGGAGATCGTGCGAGACCCCTCGTCTGATAGCCCTGAAGGCCCTGTCGTTTTCACAGAATTGCGATGTTGCCGGCCGTCAGGTCAGAAGCCCACACCGGGGTCTCGTACAGGGCCATAGATCGCACGATCTCCAAATACAACCGCCTACAGGTGGCGCCCACCGTGCCTATCAACTTGGCCGTCAGCCGCCGATAGTGGGGGCTGTAGGCCCACCGGCTGTCGAGCACCAGTCCCAGATACTTCATGGTGGACTCGACAGCAATTCGGGCCCTCCACCATGATGTGCGATCCCGGCGGCGTTGCTCGCCGGGCGCCATGAAAAACTATGGCCTCCGACTTGTTGAGGGCCACCTCGAAACCCAAGCGTCGTATGCGACCCACCACCTGCGAGACAGCAGCAGTTGCTAACAAAGCTGCCTCCCTGTGCAAGACCTCCGGGCTGTGAACAGTGGTGTCCACGTAACACGTCAGGTCCACTCCCGGTTGGAGACCACCCCTCAGCACCTAGTCGTAACCGATGTTCCAGAGGAGAGGGCCCACAACCGAACCCTGTGGAGCACCACACGGCATGTCGCACCAGCCCCCACTGTAGCGTCCTTTGTATGTAACACATCCTTCGGCCAGATAAGCCCCAACTATGTGGCGGAGATAGAGGGGCACCTGATAGTAACGCCGAAAGCTGGTGACTACCGAATACAACTCCAGGACAAGAACGTATCTACTGAACGCGTTGGAGTTGTCCAAGGACACCGCCTTGTGGGCTGTGTGCGGACGCGGGCATGGACGCGTCGCAGATTTGCGTCACGGCCCCGCGGAACCACTGCGCCTTTCCTTTGACGTCGACGAGTTAAAGCGGCTTCCTCGAGATGCCGCTCGTCGAATAAACGGGTTAATTTAGGTTAAAATTAAGTTCTAAAAACGTTTACGTTCTAAAGAAAAGTTCGGAATCAAACCGAAATCAACCGGTACTAACCGGTTCCGAGCCTTGCTTGAGTTCTGGGCCGTCCGTGAACATCCCCTGTGGACTCTGTTTTTGCAAAATATAAAAAAAAAATATGGAGAGAATAAGAAGCGTATACATAAAGGCTCCTGAAAACCCGTCAAAATCCACAGTTTGGGTCTTGTAAAAGCGCCCCGATAATTTGAACCCACGATTTTCAGGTTCACGCGTCTAATCTCGTCGACCGACAGACCCCATCGGTTCGTTGGCTTCAATATGGACGTCGGTAATCAAACTCCCGATATTTTATATAGAAGTAAACATATTTTGATATTTGGTGATGTGTAAATCTATTAAGTACTCATATGTTTTTGTTACATTTGTTTTATGAGGTTTCGTGGCTTAGTAAGAACAGCTGCAAGGATCGTTCGATAGGTTAAGCTACGCTTGGCGCTGTTGGTCCGTAGATGGGTGACGATCTTTACAAACTGACACCCCTCTGAGCCTCGCAAAGTACATTAAGCCGTTGGTCCCGGCTGGCTTTCGTGGATCTTTAACAGTCGTTACCGGGTCGTCAAAAGAGGGAAAGTCTGACAACTAGTCTTACCTAGGGGTATCGTATTAATATTACATAGTAAATAGAGAAAGAAGAAAAAAAAGTGTTTATTCTGAACAAACAAAACGCACATTATAAACAAATAAATAAAATGCACACATACAAAGTAGTGTAGTAACTGGATTGGGAGGGTTCCTGCTGCACGTAAAAGAATAGCACCATCCCATTTCTTCCCGTGGGTGTCGTAGAAGGCGACTAAGGGCCTTACTAGAGAATGGGCAGCAGCGTTCTCTATGCATTTTACCACCATACTGCGATCGCCAACCCGCCTGCCAAGCGCGACGATTATGAAAAACCCCCCTTTTGGGGGAGGCTTATGTACAGCAGTGGACGTCTTTCAGCTGAAATTATGAGAGTTATATAGACTTTGGCTCCATGTAAAATACTGGTACTCATCTGCATCCGATTACACTGGAAGCCGACCCCAACATAGTTAGGAAACGGCTAGGCAGATAATGATAAACAGGGGAACCTATTGCCATCAAAAGCGGAAAAATCCAGACTCCAGGCTGCCATTGAGAAATTCCAAATAGAAAACACAATAACACTTTGCTCGACCTGAGAAACGAACCCAGGACCTCATGGTGAGCAGTGGTCAGTCGGTCGTGAACAACGAGGCAGTCGAATGATGATGAAGTAAACAGAATCTAAGTAAAGGAAGATCAGCACCCACCAGTCTCCAGATGAGCACCGATTTGTAGACGGAAGAATAGACATGACTGATAACTAAATGATGTACAATAGGAGAAGATAGCAATGTTCTTCTATTAATTATCACAGTTATGCGTTCTAAACGAATCATGATTTTGTAGATAATCGTATATACTTTGTGACCGTCGACTAGAAAGTTTGTTGTCAGTGTGGCTTTGACAGATAGGGAAGAAATATTCTTCTGAAATAGTCTACATATAAAAGGACCAAGACAAAGATCGTTAGAAACGAAAGACAAAATGGCATATTGTAGAAGGATTTTTACGGTGCGATGTCAAAAATGGAGAAACGAAATGTGACTTTGTATATACTACTTTTTGTATATACTATTTGACATTATACATCACTTGTAATATCGACTATTTATTAGTGATTCTCAGAAATCATGTCACTTGATTTAAATAGGTTGATTTTAATTAAGTATATTCTTTTACATATTGTTAATGAGAGAACGTTGTACAGACGTCGTCTATAAATCTGCTATTCTTTATTTTCATTCCTCTAAGTACCTGATACTTACTTATTGACAGGCCTGCACTGTCCTCCCATACCTAATATCACTGTCATTTGAAAACATTGTAAAAGCCAATTATTTTTAAAAGTGTAACCGTGGAGTTTTTTGCCGGCTCTTCTCCATAGGAAGCGACAAATTGGAACCGAGCACCTAGCTTCTGACGTTTCATAAGTGTCCTTGCAGGTTTATGTGAAATAAAATAATTTGATTTGATTGGTAGAAAAAGCACTGCATATTCTTTGTAGAAATAGAAAGCGTCATGCAAAGCTTGCTGTAGGTAGTTGGTTCAAACCCAGGCAGGCGATTTACTCTGTGAAAATTATTACATCACCACTGTTCTCAAGAACGGTAAAATAAAACATCGTGAGGAAACTGGCATGTCTTAAAACCAAAAATTCAAAGATATATGACTTCCACCAATCCAAACTGGGTCCGCTTGGTGTAATACGGCCCACTCCTTCTCATAGAGAGGAGGCCTGTGTTCCAGCAGTGGGACCATTACTGGCTGATTATGCATTTTGCAGAACCACATGCTCAACAGTAACGCTTCCGACGAACAAGGCAGTCAAATGATGACGAAGTAGCTCAGCACGTAATTCAACATCGTGGAACTCACTTCCGCCTAGCCTTCGTGACTTAATAACTATTTTCCTATTCAAATGTCGAGTAAAAGAGCATTACCTTTCCTCTTAAATATATATATAATTGTTTATATATTTTATCATTACGTATTTATTTAAGTATATGTTAATTTCCTGCATTATATGTGTAAGTATATTTTAGTATAAGACGTCACATATTCATATTTTCTCGTCTTGTTCTCACACACTATTGTCTACATTTCTTTTGCATTTCTCCTTTCGCAGGTCTGCTGGAAGAAATTTCTAAAGAAATAAGCAATACCTTTGTACTCTTGTTTAATTATGCCGTAAGATAAGATAAGATTTTTTATTTGTTTAAACATGGTGTACATGATACGTTACATGCAAGATAACTATGAGATACGTATCTCCTATGTATTTTACTGTGTGTATAATAAAAATAATAAATAAATAAACATCTCCGTCACCCGTATTAGTGCAGTTTACTTGATAAAGTCTTCAAAATGCCCGAAACAATTCGGTTATCAAGAACATTTTATGACTTTGGAACAGTGCCAGGGAATTAAATTCATATCGTTAGTATAAGTGTGTTAGTACGATTGCACACAGCCGGGAGCCAGCTGATGCCGCGTTGTTTTTGTTGTTTATTTGCACAAATGTGTGGATTACGGCGTAAATATGTGACACATCATAATGTTATGGTTGGGTTTTAAGTTTTGCGCAGCGGAGTAAAGAGAAATCAGTCTGCCTGCGCTTTTCCCAATGATGTTAGGGCCGGCCCGGACGGCTTAGTATAACTGGATACCTGAATACCAGTATTCACCCATACGCAAAATACGCGCCTTGACGTGGAGTTGCGGAAAACAGCCCGTTTTACCTACCTACCAGTATTCACCCGACTGCGGAGGGTTATGTGTTTATCAGCCTATGCATGTATTTTGTGTATGTTTGTTCCTTTGTGGCAATCTATAGACCAAACGCGAGGGCCGATTTTGATGATTCTTACGTCAGTCGATTTGTCTTAATCTTGCGAGTGTCACTAAAGACATGACAGAAATCATAATTCAATATGGCGACAAACAGACGCCATATTGTAAAAAAGAAAAAAATAATGTCGAACTATGTATGTATTGAATTTGAATGTCTTTAAAAATCTTATTTAGGTTTCTCTTCCTATTTTTCAGGTTTTTATTGTACCACTTTGTCGGCGTGACTAATATATTTATGATATCCATGCCAATGCCAGGAGTCCACTGCAAGCGGGAAGCACAGAACTGGTCCAAGAGGCGGAGCTTTGGGGAGGCCTATGTTCAGCAGTGGACGTCTTTTAGCTGCAAATGATGATCCATGCCAAATTACAGCTTGCTCGTACTAAGAGTCTCTGAGCTTATCTGCGGACAGACGGACAGACAGACATGAAGAACGTTTAAACTACGAAACCCTAAAAACAGAAACAAACTTCTTTCTTATATCTGTAGTTGACACAATGGTAGACCAATTCCATCATCATAAAACATGACAAAAAAAAACATTCACAACGTAAATTTGCCGCGAAATTAAACGAGAGACCAATTTAAAAGTTGAAAGGCTCAAGGAGGGCAATACCATTCCTTCTTTATATGCATGGCAGCACTTACAAGAGGGCTCCTCTTGCCCTTATTAAGGGGCTCAATTTGCCACTTCTTTCTTTTAAAAAGGTTTTGCCTTTGTATATTGCCTTGAGGTTGGGACTCCGTGCCAGTTTTGGCTATCTTTTATTTTTTTAAGTCTATGTCGTATTATCGTAACATTCCAACGTTTTGCCATAACTAGTGGTCACCCCTTTGTCGAAATTCAACCATAACTCATTAAAAAAATGTTAGCTTTTAGCACTCCTGGGCACGCCACGATTGCGGCGGTAAGTCCCCTCTTTGAGGCGTGGCTTGAGAGGTGGCATAGCGTCCTCACCTTCCGCCTGACACAGGTCCTCACCGGACATGGCTGTTTCGGGAGGTTCCTGTTTCGGATAGGGCGGGAGGAAACGCCCGGGTGTTTCCATTGCGAAGATCGCCCAGAGGACACGGTGGAGCATACGGTGGAGGTCTGCCCAGCTTGGGCGGAGCAACGCCGTGTCCTCGTGGAGGTGATCGGCGGCGGCGATCTCTCGCGTCCGACCCTGGTCCAGGCCATGGTGCGGAGCGAGAGGGCATGGCTGGCAGTCGCCTCCTTCAGCGAAGCAGTTATGCTCGCAAAGAGGGAGGCGGCGCACGTGAGGGAGATGCAGTACATGCGCCCTCACAGCCGTGGCCTTCGCAGGAGACGCCCTGGGCGTCGGGAATCCCAGGCTGATTCCCGGCCATCGTAGGCACGGGCTTGCGGACGGCGAGTAATGGGTAGCTCGCTGTCCGGTAAGGACCAAGTCCGGGTCGACGGCGCGTTGTGTTCCACGCGCGCCTCAAAGAGATGTCAGCAGCAACAGAGGGGCCCGCAAGGGCCGATGCCTGCCGGGGGTGCGGGTTGTTCGAAAGAGATACCGCCGCCCCTGGCACACAGGCAACTGAGGGAACACGGGTGGGTTTTAGTCAGTAAAAGTCAGACACGCCCTCCCGCTCCACCCAGAGCGGGAGAAGTTATTTGATGATTTCCCACCCAGAAAAAAAAAAAAAAAAAAAAGCTTTAGCACTCCTGCTACATTATAAACTTTAACTGTGCCAAATATCATACTCCTCCGTCTGCGTAATTTTAGCAACATAACTTTAAACAACGTTTCTAAATAAAGGTGTACATGCCTTTTTTTATCATGGGGGAAATCCTCATCGATGTCCTACGCCCTGGGGAGGGCCGGGGTTTTATCAGACTCTTACTGAGTAAAACCAACCCGGAGTTCCACCCCACATTTGCACCGAAGATCACGGGATCTGGGAACCTACTCTCTAAGCACGAAGTTCGTCGTTTCGGTCGAAGTAAGGGGTGTTTCCAACTCCGTATTACTTACGGGCAGAAGATTAGTTTGGAGCCCGAACTAAGTATGAATGATAACACGATTTGACAGCTGGCCCTACGCCCGATATGTTTTTGCCCGTCCAAAAAAGTTAGTTAATTGGCTGTAGGATAAACTAAGAACTTTCGAACGACTTAAGGACGGGCCCGTATCTTCGTTGACGGAGTTAGAGGATAGGCCCCCTGATGCGTGTGCCGCGATCGCCGGCTAGAAGGGGTAGATTACATGCCTTTTTTTTTATTACGGTGTGAAATCCTCATGGATGTCCTCCGCCCCGGGGAGGGCGAAGGGGTCTGTCAGACTCTTACTGACTAAAACCACCCCGGTGTTCTCTCACTTGTACCCGGGATCACGGGAACTAGTGTTACTTCCGCGAGTAGATTACATGCCTAACCCAACATAGAAAAGGCTAGGCAAATTGTTATAGGATAGTTGCTATTTCAATACAAAAATCGTCTGAATTTACGCTACGTTAACATCGCGCCTTCGTGCTAAGGCCTCAGGTACAAATTTGTATCCACGACCTAGAGCAGACCACAAGCCAAAGGGTATTATAGGTTATCAACCTTTCGCCCTCTCGAAATCATGCTTACGCATTGAAATCATAAAAATCTCCACGCGAACACAATTTATTAAAAACAATAAACAATGTTTATAGCTCTTTGTGTAGGAACAAAACAAAATCATAACGTTTTGAAGTTAAAACAATGATGCGAGTATTTTTGACGTCTCGTAATCCTCGTATCATCTGCCAACCCTTCCCCAACTATGCTGGGGTTGGCTACCAGTCTAACCAGGGTGCAGCTAAATACCAGTATTTTACATGGAGCGACTGCCTATCTGGCCTTCACAACCCAGTTACTAGGTAAGACGATACGACTTGGTAAGACTGGTTGTCAGACTTTCGGGCTTGTGACGACCCGTAACGACTGTCAAAGATCCACGAATGACAGCCGAGAATAACGGCTTAAAGCTCGTAATCCTCATATAGGATAAGCATAATCCAATCAGCGTATAATGTTCTCACTGCTAAGACAAAGCCCTCTCTATAAGAGGGAGTGGGCCATAATCCACCACGCGAGCCTAGTGCGGGTTGGGGATGTTTTCACTTCTTCTTCCCAGCTAAAGCACTAGGAAGTGGTGAAGGGCGGGCTTTTTGGAGGGACTGTCTTATGTAATTTTGACGTTCAAAAAGTGCTGACTCTCAGCCTAGTTTGAATAAATGACTTTTGATTTTGATTTTGATTGATTTTGATTTTTCACAGTAGGTGAATGAAAACATCGTGAGGAAACGTCATGTTCTAGAACCAATATTCGAAGACTTCTCATATAATTCTATCCTATCCAACTAATATTATATTTTGAAAGTTTGTACGTTTAAATATTGAAATGAAATTAAATGTTTATTTATGTAAGTAGATCTTAAAAGACACTTTTACACGTCAATGTTTTGTTGGTCAATATAAAAAACTAGATGGCGCCGGCATTCCTAGCTGACTGTTCCCTGAGAAGAAAAGCCGAAACAAACTCAGAGCTCACATTATAGAATTTTAATTTTTTGTAAGATGCAGAGCAATGTCTGGAAGGGCCTTTGGAAGAAAGAGCCATTGCAGCTGTGAGCTGACCTGTCCCAACAGACGGTATGTATGTATCAGTCACCGTGTAGCTCAACCCTATTTTAGGGAGCACAACGACCCGTCACAAGACACTACCAGATTTGCAGGACATTTGCGTAGGCCATTTACAAAATACTCAAAACCACCCGATCAGTTATAAAGTCATGTGTTCAATCTAGCCTGCATAGTACTCACATTCACAGTTAGTTTACTCTTTAAATGTCATCAAAAATAATGTCACGTAGATCTATACTTAAATATAAAATGTCAATAGTATTCTAATACACTTAGCTTATATAAAAGTTTGTTGCTTCAGGGTACATTGGAGCAACTTAACTAATCCCAAGCCTTTTTGTCATCCAAGTAATCTTTAACTACTTGTTACTCAGTCACGCAAAAATGGCTAAACGGATTTGGATGAAATTCGGCAACACATAGATTATAGCCTGGAGTAACACATAGGACACTTTTTATCTCGGTATTACGTTCCCGTGGGGTAATTTTTTACTTCCACGCGAGCTAATCCGCTAGCAAAATCTAATCCTTGAATATTTTGCAGGGCTAGAGAGCAGTGTCGGCTCAGTGGTAACGGCCGCGACTTACGATTTGTAGGTTGTAAATATTTCTTACTCTGAGGCTTAGATGAGCAAGATGAAAGTAGATTCGAATGACGCTTACCTGTAACGGAAAGAAAGTAAATATTAATGAATAGTCACCAAAAGGATTGGTCGATCAGGTTATGCTACGCTTGCGGTCGGTAAGGTGGGACCATATCTATATCGCAGCCATATTGTATAACACGCCTTATTACAAATAGGCGCGCCCGATTGAAAAACGTCGCTGTTTTGAAATGCGGCTACCTTTCGTTCAGCCGGATCGTGGTGGCGATACATTCTACAAAGTGGCGTTCAACGTTTAGCTTTATTGTCAGCAGGGTGACTAGGGCGATATCGTAGATTTGGTCACTTCATGAAATGCTCGAGATTTTTTCTCGAGAAAACGGTCGACGTCAGGGGCACCCTGAGGTTCGGTTTTGTTAGGTTCCTAAACCCTGCACACAGAAATAGAAGCCCCACGCAGTGGGACTCCGTCAACCTGACTTCGACCGTCTTCTCCTGTAATATAAGAACCAGAAGACAAGAATTTCACTACTTTCACGAATGTTATCAACGTTTGCACTTCTAAATTCAATATTATTTTCACTTTGTTGTGACACCGTTGTCGATTACGACGCCATTTTTGTTGTTATGATCATGCGGCGCGTGTCAGATTTCAAACCGGCGCACACTGGTCCCAAATTAAAAAAAAGTGGACATTGATAGTAGACCGCTGATATTTTTTTTTATTGTTGATATAATGATAACAGATAAGGCAAAAAAATATTATTGTCCTACTTCAAATACTTTTCTCTATAAAAAATATTTCTTTTTTTTTTGTATGGGAGTGATTACATTTTACTCAATTTCTCAAAAACCTTAAGCGATGTCGAGATGGCATTCACATATGTTAGAAAACTAATAATTCTGAGTATTTGGCTCGAAGAAACTTATTGCTTATCTCTGCGTACTTTCGAGATAATAGTGACAGAAAATAACAATTTTTTTTAATGTTAATTGTTCGCTTTTTTTTAATCATAGCCTTACTCATATCGCAATAGGTCCGCTGGCCAGCAAAATGGAGCTTCGACGCGAGTTTGCCGGGATAACAAGATGGCCGCCTCTCATGACGTAACGTAATACGGTCACGAATCGCGCGCGTACACCTCACTCAGTGTACAACTAAATGTGGTTGCGATAAGACGTGTCCTTATTTTTTCTGTGCGCTTGAAGAAATGCTTGTTGTTTGTTTGTTTTGTTATTGTTGTATTTTGAATCTTTGGATTTTAAAATCAAATAATTTTTGTTTGTCTTTCTTTCGTCGAATTTGTTTTCGTAATTTTTTTTGTTAAAATCAAAGTCACTTTGTCTTTGATATCTTTGATTCTAATTTGTTTTCAATTTTCCTTAAAATTATAATATGTCCGCATTTGTCACCAACTTAGACTTATACGTTGTTCTTAAATCAGGAGGTGGTTTTAAAAATGTCGAATTTTTATTTAATGCCCTTATTGAACGTATTGGTGTTGAATTGTCTTCCGAAGATTTGAGTAATATTAAATTATTTTGTCGTAATTTTTCAAGTAATATCTCAAAAAGATGGTCTGCTTCCAGTAGAGCTCAAAAGACCTTTCTTAACAAAAATTCAGACTGGTTACAATCCCAAATAGTTTGGCCAAAATGTCAAAATATCGATTTAAGCAGCATTTTTAAAGTTGCCGAGGAAGTAATTCCAAATTTCGAAACGCAAGTGGATACTCATCAATTAAGTTATAGTACAAGTAAAAAACCATTTGTTGATATATCTGATAAACAGAAGAAAAGGCGTTCTCTAACACTTCTAGATCACACAGAGGAGGAATTAGTTTATGCTTTATGTGCCAAATTAAAAGAGTCTAAAAAAACAAAATTAGCAGCTATATTAAACGAACTCAGCCAAAACAAGGAAAAATGTGAGATGGTATATGATGTACTATTCGCTAAAAAGACTGACAAACCGTGTTTACCAGATGATAAAACGTTAGCGCTTTACACCTCAACAAATTTGTCAAAATGGCAATATCGAAATTTAAGAACTATTCTTGCTTCAGAGAAAATGTATGGTCTTCCATCCTATCAAAAGCTCCTGGAAGCTAAAAAAACTTGTTATCCTCCAGAGTCAGACATAACTGTAACTGAATCTGATGCTAAGATAAGACTTCAATCGCTTCTAGATTTGACAACTAATAGGATATTAAAAACAATTCAGCACAACTCTGCCGACAAAAAATCGCTAAAACTAATAAGCAAATGGGGTTTTGACGGGTCATCTTCTCAAAGTAATTATAAACAAAAGTCACACTCCGACACTAAAATTGACGATTCTTCAGTTTTCATGATTAGTTTGGTTCCGCTTCGTTTGGAAGAAGAGAGTGGTACTATCTTGTGGCAAAATCCTGCTCCCTCTTCAACAAACTATTGTCGTCCAATTGGCTTTATATTTGCAAAAGAAACAAATGAATTGATAAAGAAGGAAAGTGCATCCTAAGAGGAAGAAATTCGTAATCTTGTTCCCACAATTGTAGATAATTTTGATATTAAACATGATTTGTACATGACTATGATTGATGGGAAAATTTCTACTGTGATTTCCAATACTTCTTCTGCAGCTGTTTGTAATATTTGCAATACCCCACCTAGCAAAATGAATGACTTGGACTTTGTATCCAAAAGACTCATCAGAGAAGATATGTATAAATATGGTCTGTCTTCGCTTCATATGTGGATAAGATGTATGGAATGTATTTTACACATTTCGTACAACTTAGACTTCAAAAAGTGGGCTGCACGAAAAGAAGATAAATTGTTAAAAGAAATTAAAAAGAATTTGACACAAGAAGAATTCCGGGAAAGAACTGGTTTGTTAATTGACATAGTAAAACAGGGATTTGGTACAACCAATGACGGTAACACGGCAAGAAGGTTTTTTGAAAATTATGAAGTATCTGCTGAAATAACGGGTATCCACCCTGATTTAATCAAGAGATTTGCAGTCATTTTACAAACAATTTCATCTGGTCAACTTATTAATACCAACTTGTTTAGGGAATATTGTAAAGAAACAGCAATGCTATATGTAAACTTATATCCATGGTATTACATGCCTTCAAGTGTCCATAAATTGTTGATACACGGTGCTGATATTTGTGAAAATTTCTCCTTTATTCCGATAGGCATGCTTTCCGAAGAAGCTTCCGAAGCGAGGAATAAAGATTTCCGGAATGTTAGAATGGCACATACAAGAAAAATCGGTAGAGTTCAGACTAATTTAGACATTATCCACAGCTTTCTAATTAGCTCAGATCCTTACATCAGCCATATCAAACCAAAGTTTGCTCGTTTACATAAACAGTTGTTTCCAGAGGCTAGTGCTTTGATCTTGAACAATGAATTGCTTTCGTTGGAAAACGAGGAAATAGAGATTTCTCAAGAGAATATAGACCCAAATATTAATCTTTCACCATAATATTTTTTCAGAATCGTTTGTGAACATATTCAACTTTATGTTTGCAGCTTAATATGTCTTCATTTTGATTGTTTTTTAGAACTGATGAAAGTACTCCTTCAGAAAGGTCATAGCTTTTCAGTCATTAGTGAGCCCCCATAACCTCTTTTACAGAGAAGTCTCTTTTTACTTATTTGACATTACGCATACATTATAATTATGTGCTAAAGTAAGGCTATGATTAAAAAAAGCAAAAAATTAACATTAAAAAAAAAATTTATTTTCTGTCACTATTATCTCGAAAGTACGCAGAGATAAGCAATAAGTTTCTTCGAGCCAAATACTCAGAATTATTAGTTTTCTAACATATGTGATTGCCATCTCGACATCGCTTAAAGTTTTTGAGAAATTGAGTAAAATGTAATCGCTCCCATACAAAAAAAAAAGAAATATTTTTTTTACAGAAAAGTATTTGAAGTAGGACAATAATATTTTTTTGCCTTATCTGTTATCATTGTATCAACAATAAAAAAAAATATCAGCGGTCTACTATCAATGTCCACTTTTTTTTAATTTGGGACCAGTGTGCGGCGTAGCGAAGATGCATCCGTTTATATGTGGGCGCTACGTTATTAAGCCGCTTTGACGAACGCGAATTGCTCATACAATGCGGCGTACTTTATTTCAGCCGAATTGAAATCCGGCTGAACGAAAGGTAGCCGCATTTCAAAACAGCGACGTTTTTCAATTGGGCTCGCCTATTTGTAATACGGCGTGTTATAGGTACGATAGGGCCGCGTTACGGGTCGTCAAAAGTCTGACAATCAGTCTTACCCCTTTATTGTGTTGCCCAGTGAAGGTTAGCGTTATAGCGCAGTTTGGGATATGTTTATGAACAATAGACCCGAGATGCGAATGTAATGACTGTTTTTGATCTTAGTTTGAACTAAATTCAAGTCCATTTAACATTGCATCTGACATTTTTGTATTATTTTAATTATTATATTACTGGTTCATCATGTGCAATTCTCACGTCTTGTCGAGTCCAATCCACATCGAAGGGTCGCTTCTTGAAGTTGTGAAGAAGTACGTCTACCTAGGGCAAGTCATCCAGCTCGGTAGACACAACTTTGAGAAAGAAGCCGACAGAAGGATCCGGTTGGGTTGGGCAGCGTTTGGGAAACTACGTCAAGTCTTTTCGTCGCCTATTCCGCAATGCTTGAAGACTAAGGTCTTCAACCAGTGCGTCCTGCCCGTGATGACATACGGTGCCGAAACGTGGACACTGACGGTTGGGCTGATCCACAAATTAAAGGTTGCTCAGCGCGCTATGGAGCGGGCTATGCTCGGAGTTTCTTTGAAGGATAAAATCAGGAATGAGATTATCCGGAAAAGAACCGGAGTTACCGACATAGCTTGTAGAGTGAGCAAGCTGAAGTGGCAGTGGGCTGGCCATGTTTGTCGAAGGACCGATGGACGGTGGAGCAGACGAGTCCTGGAGTGGAGACCGCGTATCGGCAAACGTAGTGTGGGACGCCCCCCAGCTAGATGGACCGACGACCTTAAAAAGGTGGCTGGGACAGACTGGATGCGGAAAGCGGAGGATAGAGTGTTGTGGCGCAGCCTGGGAGAAGCCTATGTCCAGCAGTGGACTGCGATAGGCTGAGTTGGTTGATTACTTGTTTCTCTCTTTTTGTTTAAACATTATTTGAATATTGACGTAGTAAACTTATGTAACTTATATATTTTTCTTATTTTTTGTTTGTGAAAATCAATTAACAATATATGCGTTTCATTAAGTAATTATGTCATAAACTTTAGTATCAGTGACATCCATGAATATTTGTACGCCTTCTGGTATAACATAGCGCGCTTGTAATTTCTTATAACAACTATTTAATGTACCTATGTTAACAAATGATTAAATGAATTATGAATAATTATTATGAATTGTGAATAGGCAGGCACGAAAGGCACTTCAAATTCAAGGGAGTGTATTGGCGATGCCTTGTCCATGCTGCGCGTTTATGTCCAGAGCAAGCTGAGAAAGCTTGTGTAGTTAAAGATCCAGTGCGGGAAAAAATCCTTGAGAATGTTTACTTAGGTGCGCCAGCATAAAACCAGCATCCCTTTCGAAAAAAAAACACTAAACAATCACGCTTTTGTAGTTAGCAGAACTAAAAAATAGTAAATAATTAATAGTAAACTAAAAAACACGCTTTAAAAACCAAACTAAAAAAGTAGTAAATAATTTAATTCTATTAAAAAGCGTGGGGTGTTTTTGAGGTATTTTTATAATCAATTAGTATCAAGCACCCCACGCTTTTTAATAGAATTAAATCATTTTCTACTTTTTTAGTTTGGTTTTTAAAGCGTGTTTTTTAGTTTTTTAAACTATTATTAATTTACAATTGTTTAGTTCTGCTAACCACAAAAGCGTGATTTTTACGTTTTTTTTGTTTTCTTTTTCTATTTCTTTTTAATTTTTGAATTGTCATCGGTCCTCGATAAGTCTACAAAGTTTAAATGAAAACTGACCGTTTGAATTGGGTCAAAATCACGCCCTAAGGAGTCGTTTACAAACAAACATACAAGTGAAGCTATAAAGCGTGTAAAAAAACCAATTATTTGTTTTTTTTTTAATCTTCAACAGATTAACAGTGTATTTACGAGTGGTTTATATCATACATAACCCATTTGCGAATTGTCTGTTTTGCATTACCTCTCATTTGATGTTTAATTGAAATAAATGTATCTGCAATACATCAGTTAGTGAAACAAAACACTTGCGAGACAGATAGATTGACGTATATATGTTAGAGGGAGATGAAAATAGTCTACAGGTTTTGGTCATATAGGGCGGTTTTTACGTGCTGGTGAAAATTTTTAATCGGATCCAGTCGTCCCGTTGCTGCCTCCCCCAGCGACCTAAAATGACGACGTCAGCGACAAAAAAAAACAATTCTGAATTTTGAAGGATGTTTCTAATCCATTGCCCATCAATGTGAATAAAGAGCAATGTAGTATCAAAATGAAATCCATCCTACTATCCTACTTCCTACTAATACTATAACTGTGAAAGTTTGTATGCTTGGATGTTTGTTACTCCATCACACAAAAACAGCTGAACAGATTTGGATGAAATTTGGCACAGATATAGTCAAACTCACACTTAAAGCATGTCAAAGATGGGCACGCCGCGATTGCGGCGGTAAGTCCCCTCTTTGAGGAGTGGCTTGAGAGGCGGCATGGCGTCCTCACCTTCCGCCTGACACAGGTCCTCACCGGACATGGCTGTTTCGGGAGGTTCCTGTTTCGGATAGGGCGGGAGGAAACGCCCGGGTGTTTCCATTGCGAAGATCGCCCAGAGGACACGGTGGAGCATACGGTGGAGGTCTGCCCGGCTTGGGCGGAGCACCGCCGTGTCCTCGTGGAGGTGATCGGCGGAGGCGATCTCTCGCGTCCGACCCTGGTCCAGGCCATGGTACGGAGCGAGAGGGCATGGCTGGCAGTCGCCTCCTTCAGCGAAGCAGTTATGCTCGCAAAGAGGGAGGCGGCACACGTGAGGGAGATGCAATACATGCGCCCTCACAGCCGTGGCCTTCGCAGGAGACGCCCTGGGCGTCGGGAATCCCAGGCTGATTCCCGGCCACCGTAGGCACGGGCTTGCGGACGGCGAGTAATGCTCGCTGTCCGGTTAGGACCAAGCCCGGGTCGACGGCACGTTGTGTTCCACGCGCGCCTCAAAGAGATGTCAGCACCAACTGATGGGGTCCACAAGGGCCATGCCTGCCAGAGGTGCGGGTTGTTCGAAAGAGATACCGCGGCCCCTGGCACACAGGCAAGTGAGGGAACACGGGTGGGTTTTAGTCAGTAAAAGTCTGACACGCCCTCCCGCTCCACCCAGAGCGGGAGAAGTTACTTGATGATTTCCCACACAGAAAAAAAAAAAACAAAAAAAAAGCATGTCAAAGAGTCGAAAAGATGAAGCCCATTCCAAAGCGTAGTAGGTACCTATGGAGAAGAACGGGCACGAAACTCCGTGGACACTTTTTTAACCGACGAAAAATCGGAGCAGGTTCTCAAGTCGACGCGTATATTTTTTTTTATGTATGACCACGCATAAATTTTTACAGAGTAGTCCGATTTTGATAATACTTTTTTTGTTGGAAGTTAGTCCCATATAAATTTGGAAAAAAAAAATCCAACCCTAAGGGTAGGAAAACATGATGGATAGGATGATTGATTGTCCACTCACAGATTTTAATTGCGAATTGTCTATAACAAAAAGTAATCAAAAATTAAGCATGTAGTAATTAGTAGATTATAGCCACAAAAAAATATAAAATAAAAAAAAAAATAACAAAAAAATTTAACCGCCGAAAAAAAAATAGTTATTATGGTTAAACGAAAAAGGTTTATTATTTTATGCTTTTCAGTTTTTTCGGCGGTTTAATTTTTTTGTTGAAAAGTTTTGAAATCATGAAATTTTTACTAACAATTTGTTACAGAAAGTTTAGTTTAACCTTGATTAGAACATTTTATAACATAATTTCCGACCTCTACGCGGGCGAAGCCGCTGGCAAAAGCTATTTGCATACTGGCTGGCAACTGGTTGGTTTTTTACCGATAAGGAGAAAAAAAAGTTCAAACTGATAATTGGTCTAGCCCGAGGATAGGGTTGCCAGGCGCAAAAACCGGAAAGCCGGACAGACCTGAGCCTGACATTTGGGTAAAAGGCCGGACACCCTTCATTTTTTAGTCTTAGTATTACACTACAATTAAAAATAAAAACAAGGCTTTTTTATTATTGACCATAAAATCTTATATTCTCATGAAAGACCAGTAATATTTATGAATCAGTCTTCTCTTTTATGGACAGCAGCGCTAGTCCGCTCGCTTGCACTAGCGAAACAAGGTGAGGCGGGAGGAGCAAAAACCAACATATGACAAATAAAAAAAACAAATGGTCAAATCTAAAAAGCCTAACAAAAGCTGGACAGGCCGGACACCATCTAATTTGGCCGTACACGCGACCAAAAAGCCTGGCAACGCTACCCGGGGACCTATCGCCTGAATAATAATAGCTTTCGAAACGCGGCGTCTCAACCGCACATTCAACCGCGCCCTTAACACACTGGCCTCTAAAAATATGACGGACATAAAACAAACTAATAATACAGCAGAACAAACATTTTTAATAGCATTATAATCATAAGGCAAAAGACATCGATACGATTCAGCCTAATACCAAACTAACAATAAAAATAATTTTATGTCAGACTCGTGGGAGCTTTCAAAGAAAACTAAAATAAAGATGTTTACGGTTTAGATAAATATACAGATGTGTACTCTTAATGGATGGGAGGCGTAGGTACCTACTGTTGAATGCTAGTTTCTAATCAGGTTATTAGAATCACAATAATTCACATACCCAAAACCGTATGTATAAACTTATTTTAACAGGAATTTAATGAAATAGAAAATGGTCTACACGTAATCACGTAAATCGACTTAGTAATCCTAATCACTGAAAAACCGGAGTTAATACAAAAACAATATGTCGTACGTATAACCTCCCCATACTTTTGAACAAGAAATGTTAGTTAATTGGTTTTTTTTTACGATTTTCCTCATTGTCAGTGCGATTGTTTAGCGTGTTTAACACATTCTGAGGAATGTTTATTTTATTTTTTCCTTAATGAATCGATCCCCTTTTGCTTTGGAAAACTGTTAAAAAGTGGTTGAATAAAAATCTTAAATTCATTGACTAACAAGAAAGCCTAAACCACTGGGTCCAGAAGCATTAAACTTTGCATAAGAGTTTCTTACATAGGAAGTGAGCATAAACGAAGGATTTTTATAAATTCTAAGCCCAAGGGGATAAAAAGATAGAATACCGTTTGTATGAAAAATCTTAAAAACTTGTATCTGTTCAAAATCCAAATTTCCTTAAAATAGTAGGTAATTATTCTGGATAGACTTGTAGTCTGTCAAGAATTCTTACTTCCTAAAAACAGTAACAATTTTGAATGACTTTGTAGTCTGTCCAGAATCCAGATTTCCTAAAAAAAGTAAGGGAAGTCTGTCAGGAATCCTAATTTTCAAAAAATAGTAACGATTCTGGATAGACTTGTAGTCTGTCCAGGAACCTAATTTCCTAAAAAGAGTAAATATTTTGGATAGACTTGTAGTTTGTCCAGACTCCTAATTTCCAAAAAACTGCAAGTAATCTGGCTAGCCTTGTAGTCTGTCCAGAACACAATGACAAAATACATTCCTCTCAAGATTGAAGTAAAATTGCTTTAGTAAATTGTAGTACACATCATAGAAAATGAATGCTTGTAAAACTATCTGCTTATCAAGACCATTCAAACAATCTCAAATATTCGGCTGTTCACCGCTCACGTTAAAAATAAACAGAAACTAGTTATTTCAGTTTGAAATGTTTATTAGTTTGAAAATAAAATTATTAATCGTAGTAGGCGTTTTTTATTAATTTTATTATATACACAACGAAGATGGGACGCAATGCGAGAACATGAGTCATGTAATATATAATAATGTTTATGTTAATAAATTAAATAATATTAAGTAGTTGCAGCCGCAACTCGTATATTTCGGGATTTTCATCCCGAAATATACGCGTTGAAAATATACTTATGTACAGATTATACTCTTGGCATTAGGCTCGCAGCACCAATTGATGGGGCCCGCAAGGGCCGAGGCCTGCCAGGGGTGCGGGTTGTTTGAAAGAGATACCGCGGCCCCTGGCACACAGGCAACTGAGGGAACACGGGTGGGTCAGTAAAAGTCTAACACCCCCTCCTGCTCCACCCAGAGCGGGAGAAGTTATTTGATGAAATCCCACCCTCAAAAAAAAAAAAAAAAAAAGGTATATTAAGTAGTTTCAATGTGATACAGACGAAGAAGGGAAATATAATGAGGTTTCCGAGTATGATAAAAAAAAACACTACAAAGTGAAAATAACTTAAATCGGTGACCTTTGTTCAGAGGCCCTAGTGTGAGTTTTATTTAACCATTTACACCAAACGCAGTGAGCGCGTTCGGCGCTCCGATTGGTCCGTCACCAATCCAGGGCCAATCGGAGCGCCAAACGCGCTCACTGCGTTCGGTGTAGATGGTTAAATGAAAGTCACACTAGGGCCTCTGTATTTTCGTTTTTTTGCCACGGACGAACATACATACGTATTATCGAAGCTAAGTCTAAAACCACTAACCTGCACCCTAATTGCGTAACTCACGATTAATCATAATCTGTTTCGTTTTGAAACAGATTGTTAAACCATTGCTTCATATGTTGCTCAACAACGTAAATAACGCAATGAATATTGTTGAACTGTCAAAATGAAACCGATTATGATTAATCGTGAGTTACGCAATTAGGGTGCAGAACTGGACCAAAATATGGGACCACTAAAGAAGAATTCTCCAAATCGGTTTATAAAAGACGGAGTGCTGAGGGAACAAATATACCTAAATAAAAAAACCACAGCCGAATTGAGAACCTTTGTGATGTCGATTAAAGATGAATAAAATTGGCTTGACAGGGAGTTACAGAAAGATTGGAGCAAAACAGTAAAGCATGGATTCTAAGGAGGCTTAAAGATGTCCTATGTACGGCGCGACGATATGTACTGAGTATGGTGACGATGACGATGAAACGCTTTTTTGATAATAGTGCATTAGAACTTTTAAAGACAAAGACAATCCGCCGTCTTACCCACATACAGTAAACAACAACTAATTTATGTAGCTATCTCCTAATGTTTACTAGACCACGATTTACGGAGACTACGGGCAAATAACAATGATTTCGAGCCGTGGCTCCTACGCAATATAGCATTGTGTTATAAACGTCAGTCTGCGTAGAAAAAATGAATTATTCCGTTTGCCACTGTTGCGATTTTCCGGGAGCGAGGAGAAAATAGAATTTATGTGACTTGTTTCAGGTCCTTGTCTTTTGAAAGATAATTCTGTTGGGGTCGGCTTCCAGTCTAACCTGATGCAGCAGAATACCAGTATTCTCACCTCCACACCTCAGTTACTGGGTAATACCTCTTGACTGGTTGTCAGTCTTTCTGGCTACTGATGGCCCGTAACGACTGTCAAAGATGTACAAATTACAACTGGGACCAATCGTTTAACATGCTTTCCGAATCACGGAGGAGTCTCGATATGTAATGGATGGTTACCCATCTATGGACAGGCCTCGGCAAGCGTCGCTAAACCTTCGGTCGAACCGTGCGGCTCGAATCGTCAGTTTATAATCTATCTCGGGAGATTACAAAGTATCGAAACATTGTGAACTGCAAAAACCATTTACAATTTAACGCACCATTTTTCGATAGTTTATAATCTGTCCGTGGCAAAACGACCAATTGTGAACTGGTATTGCGACGGATAGTACCTTACGCTATTACTAAATAGCCAAGTAACTGCTACTAACTTGGAAGTAGCTATCGCCGGCCGCTGCCGCGGCACCGATCGCTTCGCTCGCTCGGCTCGCGCGTAGTTGGTCGCAGTTCTAACCTGCATTATTTTCGGTCGGGGTGCCATTGCAAGCAGTATGGTGCAGTTTACAATTTATCGACAGTTTATAATCTCAAGAGATAGATTATAAACCAACGGTGTTACCCATCATGCGGTGACATATAGGACAACATCCCGATCAATACAATCAATCGTCGGGCAGTAGCCCACCAGACACAACACTCGACTGGTCGGAGGATCCTCCCTTTTCTGTAAATTATGAGTGAACTTTACACCCTGCTCCTCATATTTCTATAAAGTAACATTTTCACACCAATATTACCTATAATAAATTCGAAAGTAACTTTGTCTGTTAATTACGCTAAAACGGCTGAAAGAATTCGTATGACCAGGACCTGGGTTAGGACATAGGATATAGGAGAATATTATACTTTTAAATAGTCTTTAGGTAACTTTATTTTTTCGCGAAATAACACGTTCTACTCGAGTTTCTATAATAGCGATGTCTGTAACGTTACCGCTTAGCTAGGCATTTGGTGCTATTAAGAATATTAATTATCTCTGTAATTACGAAACAGTTAGTTTCACTAGAAACCATTTATCTTCGTTGAGGCGTAGAAGTCGTATGTCTGAAGTTGCAAAGTCGCAAAAACACAAAATATTCCAAGCCAAAAACTTTTTTTTTTACACGAACATCCCTATTTGTTCAAAACAAGCTGACTTTTTATTTACCACCACTTTTTAGTGTGTTATATTTCAGGAACCGTCTCCTCAAGCCTTTTATTTTGATACTCCGCATGAAAAAAGCAAGCCTGAAAGAATAAAAGAGCAAGTCTGAAAGTGACACCGGCGATTAATAAGTTGTGTGGAAATCGGATATCATGGTATGGGCATGTGGTACGGAGGAATGAGGAAAATGTCCTGAGGAAAGTTTTGAGTATGAATGTCGATGGCTATAAGAGTAGGGGGAGACCAAAGAAACGATGGATGGACTGTGTGAATGATGATATGGTTAGAAAGGGTGTGAATATGGAAATGACGACTAAAAAGACAAGCTGAGAGAATAATGAGGAGACAGCACCTCACTGACCTAATAATGCCCACTTTTATAATAACCGCGTGCTTCAGTTGACTGATGTAGGTACTAACGACTAAGGTCTTGTCTGGGGTGAGAAGCTTGCGCGAGTGTTAAGGCGAGCGATAAAATAAATGATTTTATTTCTGTAAGTAGGTTTGAACAAACACTTTTACACGTCAATCATAGTTTCATATCTGACTACTCTGAGAAGAATGGTCGAAACTCAGAGGTTACAGTCTCTTTTAAAGCACAGACAAGTCGAATCGAGTCAAGATCTTGGTTAGATCATGTGAAGACCATTTAGATTGGTCTCTGAAATGGACCATGGTGTGTTTGATAATGAACCATATCCTTTTGCGCCTAGTGCATATTCTTTTTTGTTTCATTCTAAGATCACACGACATTAGTGATGTTCAGGATATCCGTATCCGTAACTGCGGATATCCGCGGGTGAAAAATCCGTTTCCATACCCCTATCCGTTACATTTGGGTAAAAGGCCGGACACCCTTCATTTTTTAGTCTTAGTATTACACTACAATTAAAAATAAAAACAAGGCTTTTTTATTATTGACCATAAAATCTTATATTCTCATGAAAGACCAGTAATATTTATGAATCAGTCTTCTCTTTTATGGACAGCAGCGCTAGTCCGCTCGCTTGCACTAGCGAAACAAGGTGAGGCGGGAGGAGCAAAAACCAACATATGACAAATAAAAAAAACAAATGGTCAAATCTAAAAAGCCTAACAAAAGCTGGACAGGCCGGACACCATCTAATTTGGCCGTACACGCGACCAAAAAGCCTGGCAACGCTACCCGGGGACCTATCGCCTGAATAATAATAGCTTTCGAAACGCGGCGTCTCAACCGCACATTCAACCGCGCCCTTAACACACTGGCCTCTAAAAATATGACGGACATAAAACAAACTAATAATACAGCAGAACAAACATTTTTAATAGCATTATAATCATAAGGCAAAAGACATCGATACGATTCAGCCTAATACCAAACTAACAATAAAAATAATTTTATGTCAGACTCGTGGGAGCTTTCAAAGAAAACTAAAATAAAGATGTTTACGGTTTAGATAAATATACAGATGTGTACTCTTAATGGATGGGAGGCGTAGGTACCTACTGTTGAATGCTAGTTTCTAATCAGGTTATTAGAATCACAATAATTCACATACCCAAAACCGTATGTATAAACTTATTTTAACAGGAATTTAATGAAATAGAAAATGGTCTACACGTAATCACGTAAATCGACTTAGTAATCCTAATCACTGAAAAACCGGAGTTAATACAAAAACAATATGTCGTACGTATAACCTCCCCATACTTTTGAACAAGAAATGTTAGTTAATTGGTTTTTTTTTACGATTTTCCTCATTGTCAGTACGATTGTTTAGCGTGTTTAACACATTTTGAGGAATGTTTATTTTATTTTTTCTTTAATGAATCGATCCCCTTTTGCTTTGGAAAATGGTTCAAAACGTGGTTGAATAAAAATCTTAAATTCATTTACAGACAACAAAGCCTAAACCACTGGGTCCAGAAGCATTAAACTTTGCATAAGAGTTTCTTACATAGGAACTGAGCATAAACGAAGGATTTTTATAAATTCTAAGCCCAAGGGGATAACAAGAGAGAATACCGTTTGTATGAAAAATCTTAAAAACTTGTATCTGTTCAAAATCCTAATTTCCGTAAAATAGTAGGTAATTATTCTGGATAAACTTGTAGTCTGTCAAGAATTCTTACTTCCTAAAAACAGTAACAATTTTGAATGACTTTGTAGTCTGTCCAGAATCCAGATTTCCTAAAAATAGTAAGGGAAGTCTGTCAGGAATCCTAATTTTCAAAAAATAGTAACAATTCTAGATAGACTTGTAGTCTGTCCAGAAACCTAATTTCCTAAAAAGAGTAAATATTTTGGATAGACTTGTAGTTTGTCCAGACTCCTAATTTCCAAAAAACTGCAAGTAATCTGGCTAGCCTTGTAGTCTCTCCAGAATACAATGACAAAATACATTCCTCCGCCGTCTTCAACATTGAAGTAAAATTGCTTTAGTACATTGTCATCATAGAAAATGAATGCTTGTAAAACTATCTGCTTATCAAGACCATTCAAACAATCTCAAATATTCGGCTGTTCACCTCTCACGTTAAAAATAAACAGAAACTAGTTATTTCAGTCTGAAATGTTTATTAGTTTGAAAATAAAATTATTAATCGGAGTAGGCGTTTTTTATTAATTTTATTATATACACAATGAAGATGGGACGCAGTGCGAGAACATGAGTCATGTAATATATAATAATGTTTATGTTAATAAATTAAATAATAATAAGTAGTGGCAGCCGCAACGCGTATATTTCGGGATGAAAAATACTCTTGGCAATAGGCTCGCAGCACCAACTGATGGAGTCCGCAAGGGCCGATGCCTGCCAGGGGTGCGGATTGTTTGAAAGAGATACCGCGGCCCCTGGCACACAGGCGACTGAGGGAACACGGGTGGGTTTTAGTCAGTAAAAGTCTGACACGCCCTCCTACCCAGAGCGGGAGAAGTTATTTGATGATTTCCCACACGCAAAAAAAAACCAAAAGGTACATTAAGTAGTTTCAATGTGATACAGAAGAAGAAGGGAAATATAATGAGGTTTCCGAGTATGATAAAAAAAACACTACAAAGTGAAAATAACTTACTTCGGAAGTCGGTGACCTTGGTTGTGTATTTTCGTTTTTTTGCCACCGACTTCCGAAATAAAAAGTAATTTTTCACACTGAATAGTGTTTTTTTTTGTTAGAAGTCGGTTGTTTTTTTTTTGTTAAATAAACTCTTTCTTTTTCACTTTTTAATCGTGGTACCTACTTCCCTGCTAGTGACTGGAAGTTATAATATCATCGACATAAAGTAATTCGAAAAAATACGTAAGTATTATCGAAGCTAAGTCTAAAACCACTAACCAAAACTGGACCAAATTTATATGGGACGACTAAAGAAGAATTATTCAAATCGGTTTATAAACGACGGAGTGCTCAGAGAACAAATAAAAGATTGGAGCAAAACAGCAAAGCATGGATTCTAAGGAGGTATAGGCATGTCCTATGTACGACGTGACGATATGTACTGAGTATGGTGACGATGACGATGAAACGCTTTTTTGATAATAGTGCATTAGAACTTTCAAAGACAAAGACAATTCACCGTCTTACCCACATACAGTACACAACAACTAATATATGTAGCTATCTCCTAATGTTTACTAGACCACGATTTACGAGACTACGGGCAAATAACAATGATTTCGAGCCGTGGCTCCTACGCAATATAGCATTGTGTTATAAACGTCAGTCTGCGTAGAAAAAATGAATTATTCCGTTTGCCACTGTTGCGATTTTCCGGGAGCGAGGAGAAAATAGAATTTATGTGACTTGTTTCAGGTCCTTGTCTTTTGTAAGATAATTCTGTTGGGGTCGGCTTCCAGTCTAACCGGATGCAGCAGAATACCAGTATTTTAAATGGAGTGGCTGTCTGTCTCACCTCCATACCTCAGTTACTGGGTAATACCTCTTGGTAAGACCTGGTTGTCAGATTTTCTGGCTACTGACGACCCGTAACGACTGTCAAAGATATACAAATTACAACTGGGACCAATCGTTTAACATGCTTTCCGAATCACGGAGGAGTCTCGATATGTAATGGATGGTTACCCACCTATGGACAGGCCTCGGCAAGCGTAGCTAAACCTTCGGTCGAACCGCGCGGCTGTTATTATTTTGCCACGAACCGAGGGACTCGTAGCTCCTAGTGTATTATGTATGTTATAAATTTAAAAATTTGTATAGATTTTTGTTACCAAAGTTGTGGCGGCATCTACAACTCCACATGCGAACTACATATCCATGACCTGAAGTGACACGAATCCTGCATCGCGCAATCAGAGTTTACCGCGCGACTGGTACAGGTATAAGTGTCACCGTAGCATTATGAACATCGTCCCCCCCAACCGTCCCTTGCCCGCAGAAGTGCCAGCCCGCGCCGAAGCTGAGCGAGTAGAGTTAAAATCCCCATGATTTAATAATAAGAAAATTGTTTGATCCAGCCTGTCCCCACTTGCTGCCGCCCCAAACAGTGACTCCCTGAGCCGAGGCTCGTACCCCGCAGGGGGTGCCCTCAGTGCGCAGTCGCTATAGGTATAAGTGTAGTTTTGTAAGCCCTGGCTGGAGGCTCTTTGCCTAAAAACTAAAAGTCACCGCAGGAAAGCCCGGTTAAGCAGTCACGGCCTCTCAAGGTCAACTGCGAGATGCCATACCCAAAAAAAAAATGAACATCGTCAGTTTATAATCTATCTCGGGAGATTACAAAGTATCGAAACATTGTGAACTGCAAAAACCATTTACAATTTAACGCACTATTTTTCGATAGTTTATAATCTGTCCGTGGCAAAACGACCAATTGTGAACTGGTATTGCGACGGATAGTACCTTACGCTATTACTAAATAGCCAAGTAACTGCTACTAACTTGGAAGTAGCTCTCGCCGGCCGCTGCCGCGGCACCGATCGCTTCGCTCGTTCGGCTCGCGCGTAGTTGGTCGCAGTTCTAACCTGTATTATTTTCGGTCGGGGTGCCATTGCGAGCAGTATGGTGCAGTTTACAATTTATAGACAGTTTATAATCTCAAGGGATAGATTATAAACCAACGGTGTTCATAATCATACGGTGACATATAGGACAACATCCCGACATCAATCGTCGGGCAGTAGCCCACCAGACAACACTCGACTGGTCGGAGGATCCTCCCTTTTCTGTAAATTATGAGTGAACTTTACACCCTGCTCCTCATATTTCTATAAAGTAACATTTTCACACCAATATTACCTATAATATATTCGAAAGTAACTTTGTCTGTAACTAGCTAAGGCAACTTGGAAGATAATAAATAGTATGAAAACCAATTTTCCTAAAGCCAATATAAATGTAATTAATGTAAATGACAAAAATATAACGAATCCTAAGATGATAGCAGAGCAATTTAATGATTATTTTGTAGACTCAGTTCAGCTGAATACCAATGATTATCAGACGAATAATAATTTTAATACATTAGGATCGCATAAATCTATGTTTATGGAACCAACCATACCTAAGGACATTATAACTATAATTAACAACTTGAAAAACACTAATAGTACAGGATATGATGATATTGACACAAGAGTAGTTAAAGCAGTAGCTCCTTTTATAGCACCTATATTAAGTGACATTATAAATAACTGTATTCAAAAAGGTATTTTTCCGCAAAAGTTAAAAGTTTCCATAGTCAAGCCATTACATAAAAAAGATGACAAAACAAATTTAAGTAACTATAGACCTGTAGCTCTGATACCGATTTTCTCAAAGATCTTTGAGAAAGTCCTATATAATGGCATTTATAATTTCTTGGAAAAAAATAATATTTTTTGCAAGGAACAAATAGGTTTTAGGAAGACCAAAACCATTAATATGGCCATATACAATTTTCTAGAAAAAATACACCACAATATGGACAATAGGAAACCAGTAATGGCAATGTATATGGATATGACCAGGGCATTTGATTATGTGGACCACAAGGTACTGTTAGCTAAGCTCAATAGATACGGCATCAGAGGTAACGTGCTTAATCTCATTCAATCTTATTTGGAGGAAAGAATACAAATAACTCAGATTACTCAAGTAGATATTAAGTCCAAAACTGCAGTAGTACACTCGTCTAGCTCCAGAGTTCTCTGTTACGGTGTTCCGCAGGGTTCTGTAGTGGGACCCTTGCTTTTCATTTGTTACATAAACGACTTTCCCCAAGTAATCATGCATCAAATTTCGTTATTTGCCGACGACAGCACGGTTGTATATAATACTGGTAATGATAAGGAAATAGAAGATGACATTAACAATAGTCTTCTTTCGATTGTTGACTGGCTGAACGCTAATAACCTTAAAATTAACCTAACCAAAACTAAAACTATGAATTTTAAAATTAGACAAAAAGCACTGTCAAATGTTCAGGTAAACTACAAAGGTGACCAAATACTTGAAACAAATGTTACAAAGTTTCTTGGATTGAATATTGATCACGATATGTCATGGAGGACTCAAATCGATGACGTGTGTGGGAAGCTCAGTAAGTTTTCCTATGCTCTTTATATGCTAGGCAAAATTGTGAATAAGACAGCGCTCCTAGCAGCTTATCATGGTTATGTCGCCTCTGTTTTGCGTTATGGCCTTATATTTTGGGGCAATGCTGCTAGGGTAGATGAGGTGTTAATAGCACAGAAAAAATGTCTTCGAGCTATATGTAAAATTAAACGAACAGATTCATGCAAGCCACATTTCCAAAACTTAAAAATACTGACTGTACCATCACTTTATGTCTTTGAAGCCTGTATCTTTGTAAAAACCAACATGTATTTATTTAAATCTGTTGAAAGTCAACGGCGCTCAAAAAAGTTGCAGCCATTATACACTAAAACCAAATTTCTCTACAATAGTATATATGCAATGGCTCCAAAACTTTATAACAAATTACCTGATCAAATTGTATCAAGCAGCAACATGCATGATTTCAAACGTAAGCTTTTTAAATTATTGATTGACAAGGCGTATTACTCGGTTAAAGAATATCTTAGTGACACATTAAAATAATGTTTGCAAAACCTTATACCGGCTGAAATTTTTTAGCGTCTGGACAACAATATGACGTTTTGTGTAAGTAGAATAGAACTCATATACCCTAATATTTACCTGGTACCATGTATTTAATAAAAGTTCCGAATATCCTCCAAATACATGAAAAAGAATACATCCTACGGCACTCGCGTAAAACTAATACTATCCAAAATAGGTAATAGTAAACGGCGTCAGCTGCGATTGCACATGAATGAAGCATGATGGAAGTGTGAGCGAGACGCTAGCACTAACTTCGCTCTCCTGCGCACAGGACGATACCGCCTGATCCCTACACACTCACGCACACATTTGCGCGTGTACCTACATACGTCGCCGTGCTGTATGTAGTTGTAGTAGGCAAATAATTTGATACGCTGAGTGACGCGTGTCTTGAAACCGTAAACCAAATAAATTACGTCTCGTAAGATCGGTAAAGCTTTGATAGAAATGTAAACAAACCGCTCATGTTAAATACTTATAACAATCACTCACATTCATATGTATTTCGAAGGTTTTAACGTGATGTGTAATAAAAAAGGATTCCAACAAGGTTGTTTAATCCAAATCGGATACTACAACTTACTAGACGTATTTAAAGATCGTAATCAACTTATTTACAAATAATTACACTGATTAATTTTTACAAAATTACAGAAAATGAGTTATTATTTACAAGAAAAAGTACCTTTTCAACGCTACTGCAATATTTGTTCTAAATGTCCACCGTTTCTTTCTAAACACAAACTCCCACGTTTTTGCAAATTGGTTGTTAGACTCCTAAGCGTGTCTCTGTCACTTTTCAGAATATTAAAAACGTCTATTATTCGCTGTTTTAACTCATTTACACTACGAGCTTCTTCGGTGTACACTAAGCGTTTTAGTTCAACCCACAAATAAAAGTCTAATGGCGTTAGGTCTGGTGATCTCGCCGGCCAGTTCACAGGTCCACCGCGACCTATCCACTTATCACGGAATTCACTATCTAAATACGCGAGCACAGATCACGCTCGTAGTGAGCTGGACACCCGTCGTACTGAAAGTACATGTCCGGCAGATAGTCCAGAGGAACGTCTTCCAACATTGTGTCGATAACGGACTGTATAATTTCACGATACATTATCCCTGTCAATCGACCTTCGATACAAACTGGACCCATTATGCCAACGTGTATTATCCCGGCCCAAACATTGACACTGAATAGAACTTGATGAGCGTGTTCGTTTATTTTAAGTGAGTTTTGAAACTCCACCATTGCTCGTTGTGTAGGTACGTTGTAGATACCAGTGCGGGTAAATATGGACTCGTCACTCCATAGAATGTTCGCCTGCGGGTGGAGTTGGAGTATTCGTACGTCATTATGAAAACAATCACTGGGCGGTCGAAGCACACACGGTTCAAACGTAAAAAATCAGCGATCGACGTCACGCTATGGCTAATCGCAGGTGACTAGAGAGAGAGAGCACGAGACGCGGTACTCGGTTCGAAGGGCGCGCGGGCGGGAGGGGATGCGCATGCGGTGACACGTGAGCGGTACGCCTAAGGAAAGATATTTTGCGATAGTAGTTACCTATCCCCGGCCGGCTTCAATCAAAGGATTGAATGTCGCTACGAATTCATTGATAATTTCTGCGCGTAGAGTAGGGTGCCTATAAGTTGGGTTTTGATATTATTTGCCGATATTTTTACTCTTTTCTATTTTTATTATTTTTTAAATTTTAGTATGAAAAGTTTACTACAAATAAGTAATAGTATTTATTGATAGGTTCATTTCATATTAGGATTTTAAAAAAAAAGAAGTGAAATTTCTATGCCATAGGCTTCTACTCCGTTCACCTATTATGCCCTATTTTTTTCCAGACGGTAAAAAAAGTCATACGGTATATGTCTATAATTAAAATGTTGCTTTCTTACGATAATTACAATTTTATAGCATTTATTATTATATACGAAATCGTGACTAAATAATTATTATCTATTTGTTTCGTATCGTCTTAATTTATTGACATAATATTAATAATTCGTTTTTGGACAGAAATTGTGACATCTACCTATTTATTAACTTTATTTTTTGTTCTAATTTTGTAAATTGACATTCGATAAACCACCTTATTTTATATGCCTTTTGGCAGGACATAGTATGGACAAACATAGTTTTAAATAACATCTATTTATTTTTTACTCTATGTTTACAAAATTAATAAATGAATTTGAATTTGAATTTGAATTTAGCTAAAATAGCTGAAAGAATTCGTATGACCAGGACCTGGGTTAGGACATAAGATATAGGAGAATATTATACTTTTCTAAAGTCTTTAGGTAATTTTATTTTTTCGCGAAATAACACGTTCTACTCGAGTTTCTATAACAGCGATGTCTGTAACGTTACCGCTTAGCTAGGCATTTGGTGCTATTAAGAATATTAATTATCTCTGTAATTACGAAACAGTTGGTTTAAGTAGAAACCATTTATCTTCGTTGAGGCGTAGAAGTCGTATGTCTGAAGTTGCAAAGTCGCAAAAACACAAAATTTTCCATGCCAACAACTTTTTTTTTTTACACGAACATCCCTATTTGTTCAAAACAAGCTTACTTTTTATTTACCACCACTTTATAGTGTGTTATATTTCAAGAACCGTCTCCTCAAGCCTTTTATTTTGATACTCCGCATGAAAAAAGCAAGCCTGAAAGAATAAAAGAGCAATTCTGAAAGTGACACCGGTGATTAATAAGTTGTGTGGAAATCGGATATCATGGTATGGGCATGTGATACGGAGGAATGAGGAAAATGTCGTGAGGAAAGTTTTGATCATGAATGTCGATGGCTATAAGAGTAGGGGGAGACCAAAGAAACGATGGATGGACTGTGTGAATGATGATATGGATAGAAAGGGTGTGAATATGGAAATGACGACTAAAAAGACAAGCTGAGAGAATAATGAGGAGACAGCACTCACTGACCTAATAATGCCCACTTTTATAATAACCGCGTGCTTCAGTTGACTGATGTAGGTACTAACGACTAAGGTATTGTCTGGGGTGAGAAGCTTGCGCGAGTGTTAAGGCGAGCGATAAAATAAATGATTTTATTTCTGTAAGTAGGTTTGAACAAACACTTTTACACGTCAATCATAGTTTCATATCTGACTACTCTGAGAAGAATGGTCGAAACTCAGAGGTTACAGTCTCTTTTAAAGCACAGACAAGTCGAATCGAGTCAAGATCTTGGTTAGATCATGTGAAGACCATTTAGATTGGTCTCTGAAATGGACCATGGTGTGTTTGATAATGAACCATATCCTTTTGCGCCTAGTGCATATTCTTTTTTGTTTCATTCTAAGATCACACGACATTAGTGATGTTCAGGATATCCGTATCCGTAACTGCGGATATCCGCGGGTGAAAAATCCGTTTCCATACCCCTATCCGTTACATTTTTGAAGGATCTTTTACGGATCTTTTACCTTATTCATAATTCCAAATTGCACTACTAAACTTCTTTGTAGGCATTTTGTTAACTCGTACAACAAACATAAACGTTATCTATGCTGCCCAGTGTCGCACTAAATTATAACCAAAACAAAAGAAAAGCCCGCGCAACGCAAGTCCGAAACATGTTCTGTCACGCAAAGTGTCAAGTGGCGTCAACTATCATTTCAAAGCCACGCGCAGCGACACCGATCGGGTGAGAAAATTAAGATACGTATCCGTATCCGCGGATCTCAACGCCAATTATCCGTATCCCGATCCGTATCTGCGGATATACTAGAGATCATCTTTCTTTTTTACCGCGTGGAAAAACGTCTATTTCTACTGCCCGCTACAACAGCTCGCGATGCACTGCATTGCCACCTTCAGAAATGTTACCTCTAATAGTACCTAACCAACGAGCAACCATATTGCAATGACAATAGAGAACATGCGTACATAGTCTTCGCAC
This sequence comes from Polymixis lichenea, assembly GCA_949091785.1. Taxonomy (NCBI): domain Eukaryota; kingdom Metazoa; phylum Arthropoda; class Insecta; order Lepidoptera; family Noctuidae; genus Polymixis; species Polymixis lichenea. The sequence goes on along the minus strand of OX420958.1, from coordinate 8,290,855 downwards.
AGACGTAATAATTTCGCGGCGGGATTTAATCGTGCACTGGATTTCCAACTCTCGTTGTTGAACCCAGCATTGAGAATCCAACAAAGTGCATCCCAGCGCGTCGAAAAAAAACACAGTTCGATTTTCAACTATCTGCGCTGAGCAGTGCATCGAAGATCTAGTCATCTTTTAAACTCGGTTGGGTTTGGCTTTTTTTTTTGTTTTTATTTTTAGGCTTCTTTAGGCTTCCAGTCTAACCGGATGCAGCTGAAGCCCAGTATTTTACATGGAGCAACTGCCTATCCAACATCCACCCCCAGTGACTGGGTGATACAATACAATACAATTACCCCTCGGTGATTACCCTCCCCTCTTACTAATAAACACAGTTTAGAGGTATGAGGAACAAGTTGTAAAGTTCACTTATACTCTATGGAAAAGCGAGGATCCTCCGACCTGACGGTGTTGTCTGGTGGGCAACTGCCCGACGTTTGATGTCGGCGTGGTAAACTCTGCTTGCGCGATGTAGTTACTTACGGTGTGACGTCAAATCTTGCGTAGTTCGCATATGGCATTGTAGATGGCGCCATTTCATTTTTTTTTGTGTGTTCTCAACTCAAGTCTTTGATTTTGTAGTTCGTATGCGGCATTGTAGGTGGCCGCACACAACGGATTGAAGTTAATGCAAGCTTAAACCTATGAAAATGCATGGTTATTCCTGGTCTAACTTTACTCTGTGTTTATTAGTAAGAGAGCTAGTGAGCGAAATAAATCCGCCGCTTTAAGGGCGCTGTCACATTTTTTCTCGAATTTGAGCGTTTGACTCGAGATTTGGTGAGTGATTATGGATTAAATATGAACAACAAAAAAATTTAAAAAATATGTCCTACTATATTTCATTATTTGTCTAGGGAGCGCTCTAAAAAAATATTTCAATTTGTTTACATAAGTCAGTAAAAACCTTGTCTCGGCAAAGGATGTTTCATAAAATTTTACTTTCGGGCATCTTTTGATGCTTTGTTACATGGAACATATAATAGTTTAGTAATTTATAAAAATGTCTATGGTAGGACTGTACCTTGTTATTTGGAATGCTCAAGGCAATTTTTTATGTTTCATTCAGTAATACACCAAAAATAATTCCGTAAAACAGAGAGTTTATGATAATTTTTCGTCTGAAATTACATTTTTTATCTATGTATGTTTAATCGAAATTCAATCAAAAAGTAAGGTAATAACTGAGGGTACTATGTCAGCTTACTTGAAAAAAAAATCAGTAAATTTTAAAGCAAAATAATATTTTTAAACAATTTTTGTATACAATGCAATGCTATAAATCAATATAAATCTCGAGACGCGCGGGCCTTAGCTCACATCACTCTGCGCGCGACGCTCGCCCCGAACGGACGTGTGTGAAGTGCTCCTGCCTGCTGCGTGACTAGTGCTCGCCGCTCTCCTGATTCGCTGCGCCCCGCTGCGAACATTGTAGCCGCCCCGGCTACGGACGATTTAAATTAGTTGGTGAAATTTATTTCACTGATTAATATAATCAAAAACTGTCTTTTTCAAGACATACTATTTCTTTGTCGGAGAAAGCTTCGTGTAAATTCACTTGGCCCTCTCCGGGTAAAATCCACTGTTTTTGTGGTCCTCGGTTGAAACCTCACGGTGTCAACGAATCCGAGGGGGTGTTGACCCGACTCACCCGCCGAACCCCTTCAGGGCTAGGCATCAATCGGACGGGTCCCAGACCACCGGCCTTGGGGGATCTCCTAGTCGGTACTGGTGACAGTTTTGCCTCCCCAGCTACTCACCCAGTGTCTTTGGGGTGTGTCTACACCCCTCGCATTGGACGTCAGGGCCCTGTTGCACAATAAGATTGGCAACAGGTTTACAAGCTTAGGGCTCACCATTAGGTACACACCCCCCTGCCTACACCCGGCAGGGAGGGCCACACATCCCCGGGCTATCCTCCCGGGGAAGTAGACGTTAGGATTGATAGGAGTTATAGGGAAATAGGCCGCTCCCTATGAGCAAAAAGTAGGCTCCCCACCGCGATCATGGTAACCTCAAAATCGGCCTTTTTGGCCGAAATGAGGTTACTCCTCTCCACTCATCCCGAATTGCCGGATGATATAGAGCGTACAATCCAGGCATTCCGCGCTATGCCTCCCGCGCCCGTTTTACTCGCTCCCGCGCTCCCCGCGACCTCCGCGAACTCGCCCGCGAATCCTCCCGCGATCACTCTCGCGACCGCTATCCCGACCGCGCCCACGTTTGCGCCCGTGACCTATTCTAGGTCTCCTTCTCCGGCCGCCCCGGCCTGCCCTCCCTCTCCGGCCTTCTCGGAAGAGCCTGCCGAAGAAATGGACGCCGAAGACGCGCCCTCTGACACCGACACCCTTACCGGTGATTCGGATTCAAATTCTGACCAAGCAGCAGTCTCTGCTTCCGTTTCTTCCCCCTCGTCCACAGAAGAGAGTGGCTTCACCACTGTCGAGGGCAAGGGGAAGAAACGCAAGAAGAAGACTTGCGGAAATACCCAAGCTGCGAAGATCGCGCTGACGGACGTCTCGGCGTCCCTTCTCTCGCGCCCCCCCACCCCGCCGTCGCCGACCCCCGCCGCGGCCCCCACCCCGATCGCATCCCCACCCGCGTCTGCACCCACCGTCGCGCCCCGCACCGCTGCGGGGAAAAAGGTGCCCCCGCCGCCCCCGGTGTTCATCCAGGACAAGGGGAAGTGGACCGATGTGTCCAAATGGTGTTCGGAGGCTCGCATAGCCTACACCAGCGCCCGATCGACCCTTCAGGGTATCAAAGTGACGGTCCCTACGTCGCGCGACTACAGGGACCTCACAAAAATGCTCAGGTATAGAGGTGTGTCCTTTCACACCTACGCATTACCAGAGGACAGGCAATTGCGGGTTGTCATTAAACGCATTCCAACCGAAATTGCGACCGAGGAGATCAAGGCCGACCTTGAGCTCCAAGGAGTCCCTATATTAGAGGTGCACCGCATGCACCGAGCCCGTCGCGGAGTGCCCTTCGACATGGTGCTCGTAGTGTGCCCTCCTTCTGAGGGACACAACCCGATCTTCCAGATCAAGACGGTTTGCCACTTGTCTGGACTTAAAATTGAAAAACCGCGTAAATCCGGTATAATCGGGCAATGTCACCGTTGCCAGTTGTACGGTCACGCACAGTCGCACTGTAACGCGAAACCCAGGTGCGTCAAGTGCCTAGGGGATCACGGCACAGCCGACTGTGCCCGGCCAAAGGACCGTGCCCTCTGCACGGAACCTCCGGCGTGCGTTCTTTGTGGTGAATCCGGCCACCCCGCGAACTACAGAGGGTGCTCGAAAGCACCCAAATCCTCTTCTCCCAAACTGGCGAAGCGTGCCGACGCCCGCCAGCAGAGGGAAGCCCCTTCGTCCAAACTCCCGGACAGGCTCAGCCCTCAGAGGCCGAGCCCCTGGAACCAGCTTAACCATCAGCAGGCATTCCCTGCGATGGCATCCGCTAGGCCCACTCCCGCCCCTATCCCTCCGCTCAGGGACCCGCGTACCGGCGCCCCCGCGCCCTCTACCTCGCCCCCCCGCGTTTCCGTGCCCGCCGCCGTCGCGACCCCCGCGACGCTCCCAGCCGCGCTCCCCGCAGCCACAGCTGGGCAAACCGCTGGCCCCGCGACCAGCATAAACGGCGCCTCAGTGTTCAACACACTGAATAGCATTTTTCTCCGTTTCTGTACCCCCCGTGCCTACCGCATGGCACAGGAGGTACAAGCAGCCGTTAACGAAAAAGACATCGCGAAGGTCTTTTTCATCTACGACGCGTATCCCGATGTTACGCAAGCCCTCGTCCAATTCAATAACGCAAAATGAATAATACGGCCCCCGCGAGACTAAAACCCCGATCCCTAAAGCTAGGAACTTTTAACGCCAACGGTTTACTAACCCAACGTGATGAGATCGCCCAGTTCCTCCGCGACCATCAAATTGACATATTATTAGTACAAGAGTCATTCTTAAAACCCTACAACCGCGACCCGAAAATTGCAAACTATCGTATAGTGCGCAACGACAGGTCGCGTTGTCATAAGGGTGGAACACTCATCTACTATAAAAGGTCATTACACTGCATCCCTATGGATCCCCCCACCCTCAACCGATTAGAAGTTTCAGTCTGTCGACTGGGCCTGACGGGTCATCAACCCGTCACGATAGTCTCAGCCTACCTTCCTCCCACTCCCCAACCGGAAGATTTCAGTCAAATCTCCGATGACATTTCCGCCCTGTTAGGCATGAGTGACTCTGTTATCATAGCAGGCGATCTCAATGCAAAACACCCCGCTTGGAATAGTTCCAGACAAACGACTAGAGGAAAACGCCTGTTTGACCTCTGTTCCTCCTTAGTCTTTGATGTCGTCGCCCCGATGACTCCAACTCACTTTCCCCACGATGTAAATCACAGGCCCGATGTACTCGACATTGCCATTCTGAAGCGAATCAACTTAAGGTTGGATTCCATAGAAGCAATAAACGAGCTCACCTCTGACCATCGTCCGGTTGTCTTGCATCTGGCCCCGCGAACGGGTCTCCCAGATACAGACCAACCCCCCCGCACCAAAGTGGTAACGGACTGGAGGCAAGTATGCGATTCGCTGAAAACCAACACATCCCCCCACTTGAATTCCATACCCGACCATTTCGACTCTGTCGCCGACACAACGGCTGCGAACGACTCATTCACGGGTCACGTACAATCTGTCCTGAACGAGTGTTCAAGGGAAATTCCTGAGGTGGAAGACCACCGATGGAAGTTGCCGGACGATGTACGCGAACTGCTAAATGAGAAGAACGCAGCTGTTCGTGCCTACAGCAACTTTCCTTGCGATGCGAACAAGGCTCACATGCGCTATTTGCAGAGGTCTGTGAAGACGCACATGAAAGAGCTTCGTGACGCTGGCTGGGACAAGATGCTGAGCGAGTTAGAGCCGACTCATCTAGCCTTCTGGCAACTTCAGAGGAATCTCAAATCCCGAGAAGTCTCCTCCATGCCCCCCCTGACCAGGCCCGACGGCACAGTCGCATTCGACGACATCGACAAGGCTGAATGCCTTGCCGAGAGCCTCGAAGCCCAGTGCACGCCCAGTTCTCTGCCAGTAGACCAGGCACACCTCGATGAGGTGGACACCGAAGTTGAACGCAGAGCCTCCCTCCCGCCCGTCGAAGACCCTGATGATCCAATACCTCTCGTCACCCCGGACGAAGTTCACGAGATCATCAAAGGTCTGAAACCCCGCAAGGCCCCCGGCGCTGACGGAATCACCAATAGGGTGCTCCAGATGCTGCCCGCCCACATGATCATGCTCTTGACCACCATCTTCAATGGTGCCCTGAGCAACAACATCTTCCCGCAGGCGTGGAAGCAAGCCACGGTCATCGGCATTCCAAAACTTGGCAAGCCCAAGTCCGAGCCCACGAGCTACCGCCCCATCAGTTTACTGAATTCGCTCGGTAAAATCTACGAGAGACTTATTTATAAGCGACTCAGAAATTTTGCCGAGACGAAAGGCCTCATTCCCGACGAGCAGTTTGGTTTTAGAACCCAACACTCGTGCGTGCAACAGGTCCACCGCATCGTAGAAGACATAAGCGCTGGTTTCCAGCGCGGCTCTATGACCGGTGCAGTATTCTTCGATATAGCGAAAGCTTTCGACAAAGTCTGGCACAACGGCTTATTATATAAGCTGTACAAACTCGGCGTGCCTGACCGTCTCGTACTCATCCTTCGAGACTTTTTGTCGAACCGCACCTTTCGCTATCGCATAGAGGGAGCGATTTCCTCCCCCCACCCCATACGCGCCGGCGTCCCTCAAGGCGCCGTGCTTTCCCCTCTCATTTTCACGCTATTTACTAGCGATATCCCCAAGCGTAGACTGGCAAAGTTGGCACTGTTCGCAGACGACACAGCCATTTACTACGCTGGGGTCAGTCAGGATGCGATATCCACCAGACTCCAGACCGCAGTCAATGTTCTTGGCGCGTGGTTTAGAAAATGGAGGATTGAAGTAAACCCAGACAAAAGTCAAGCGGTTCTCTTCTCGAAACCGCGACACAGACCCGACCCCCCCCGGCCCATCTCCATGTTTGGCAAGCCTATCCCTTGGGAGAAACAAGCCAAATATCTAGGAGTGATCATGGATCAGCACCTCTCCTTCTATAAGCACATTATGAAGGCGCGCTCACGCGCCGCCTTCGCTCTTGGAAGGCTGCATTCTGTTCTGAACGCACGTAGCAAGTTGTCACTCAAGTGCAAGTTGCGAATATACACGACGTGCATAAGGCCAATCATGACTTACGCTAGTGCAGTCTTTGCACACACGAAGCCCCGATACATCCATAGGATGCAGACACTACAAAACCGTTTCCTCCGTCAAGCCACAGGCTCGCCCTGGTATGTTAGGAACGAGATCCTCCATCTCGACCTTAAAATCCCCACTGTAGCCCAATTCTTAAAACGAAATTCAAAGCGTTTCTTTGAATCCGCCGCGCAACACCGCAATCCATTGATTGCGAAGGCCGCTAGTTATGTCCCCAGTAAAATCAGTCGCATTCGCCGGCCGCGACATGTCCTCTCCGACCCTGATGACCCCATCACTCTTCTTCAAGAAAGCAGTAGGGCCACCAGCACAGCACACAAAAACAGACCGTGTTTCCGACCTCGCCGCCGAGGTCCTCGCGCCTCGCGAAGACCCCGAGTAAACGATTCCTCCCCCAACCGTCCCTTGCCCGCAGAAGTGCCAGCCCGCGCCGAAGCTGAGCAAGTAGAGTTACAATCCCCATGATTAATAATAAAGAAATTATTGATCCAGCCTGTCCCCACTTGCTGCCCTCCCTAAAAGTGACTCCCTGAGCCGAGGCTCGTACCCCGCAGGGGGTGCCCTCAGTGCGCAGTTGCTGTAGGTTTTAAATTTTAGTTTGTAAGCCCTGGCTGGAGGCTCTTAGCCTAAAAACTAAAAGTCCCCGCAGGAAAGCCCGGTTAAGTAGTTACGGCCTCTCAAGGTCAACTACGAGATGCCCATATCAAAAAAAAAAAAAAAAAAAAAAAAAAAAAGGGCCTTAGCTTTAGTCCGCGCCGAGCGCTTCCTGAGGGAGGGTGTATCGCTCGCTGTTGCCGCTTTGTGCGGTACGTAGTCTCGCCAATTTGCCAAGAATATAGCGTGACCAACACTTCTTAATACAAGTTATATTTTTTTTTGTTACACATTTTGCTTTATTATTCTAGAGCGAATATATTAAAAGAAAATGTAATCTAAAATTTAAATTCAATTCATTATTTTTAACCGACTTCCAAAAGGAGGAGGTTCTCAATTCGTCGGAACCTTTTTTTATTTTTTTTTTATTTTTTATTATGTATGTTCCCCGATTACTCGAAGATGGCTGGACCGATTTGGAAAATTTTTTTTTTGTTTGAAAGGGTATACTTCCCAGGTGGTCCCATGATCATCAAGTCAGGATCTGATGATGGGATCCTGGAGAAATAGAGAGAACTCTTCAAATTTTATAGGCACACTTGAAGCAATTTGTGTAGTTTTTGGAAGAGTACTTTCTCGGAGTGGTTCCATTTCAATTTGGTGAAGATCTGATGAAGAACTTCGGAGATAGGCACCGGAACTCCTCAATAAATGATAGCAAATGGACAGGGATTGCTGAAATCTCATGTCTGTCAATTGTTTACACCAGTTAATAACATAACATCACGCCGGTACGCTGTGAAGGGGTAAGCACATGTGAACCACTAAAAAGTGAAAAATAAAAATCTTTTTTCAAAAAAAATAAACAACCGACTTCCAAAAAAACACTAAAAAGTGAAAAATAACTTTAATTTCGGAAGGCGGTGACAAAAAATTAAAATACATATCCAAAGTCACCGACTTCCGAAATTAAAGTTATTTTTCACTTTTTAGTGTTTTTTTGGAAGTCGGTTGTTTATTTTTTTTGAAAAAAGATTTTTCAGATTTAGTACAACGTTAGGTATATAGATTCTGCGCCTTTAGTCAAAAGTTTACTGTACTCTTACAATTTAGACCATGTGCCTTCCATCAAACATAGAAAAGAGAACGAGTCAAGACCTTTAACTCAACTTTGCTGTCAAATGAATTTACAAATAGAGAAGTGTGGCCTATTTATAAGTACCTACAGAGCATTACTTTTTAGGAGCTACACCTGATGGAGAATTTGAAGACGGTGTTGTTGAAATTAAGTGCCCCATATCTGCTTTTGAGGTGGATCCTGATACTGCCATTTTAGAAAAGAAGTTGAAATGCTTCAAAATCCATAACAATGGCGAAGTAATTTTTAGTAAAAATCACGATTACTTAGTATTATCAAATACAAGGCCAACTACACATTGCAAATAAAAATGTTTGCTTATTTGCAGTGTGGACTAGTACTGGATACCCACTAAAATGTTTAAATATTAAATTTATAAAGACGATGATTTCTGGAACCAGAAAATGTTGCCAAAGTTACTTAAGTTTTATGAGGAGTGTGTTCTTGCCGAAATCATAGATTTGAGGAAAGCAAGGTCTATGCCACTTCGGAAAATATTATTTTAACTTATTTTTACAATTATTATACTTTATTTCCTCAGTCTGGGTTTTTTACACCCGTTGTGCCCATCTATAAAATTATATACTATCTCGAACGATACACATTTAAGGATTGCATCACTTTAAAATCGCGGTGAATTCTTTAAATGTGTACATTTCATATAAATTTATTTGGTACCGCTATAAAACAATTACATTAAAAATAAAGGGCATACAACCCCCATACAAGAAACGTAATTGTTTCGGTATATAATATTACCGTGGTACTTTCTTTAGTTACGGACTAAAGTTAGTACCACGGACACCTCGGAAGTCCGACTCGCACTTGGCTGCTTTTTTAACTCATCGTATACATTTCATACTACTATTATCGAAACTGATTACAACTGTTGAAGCAATATCACAATGCATTTATTTCTATAAATAAGTACCACGAATTAAAATTCAAGTACTTTTTGTGCGACACTACTCACTAAATTAGCCGTTCTAGGTGATAACTTCCATCAGTACAAACAAAATTTCACGAACTATAATAATAGTAATTTAATTTATTTCGAATTCAAAGTGGCAAAAGGTCATGTTGGTTTGTTCCTGGCGTCCGGCGTATAACGGTTTGCATGTGTGCGTAGCGTGCTTCACTAGACGCACACGCGCACATTGGCTGCCGCGCGCCGTCAAAAATACCTAAAACTGAGCACTTTCTTTTTGTAACAGCCCTCTTAAGTTCAAGTCCTTGCAAACACTGCAAACGTGGAATTAAAATACGCCACCGCGCCCGCTAACGCCCTAACTACCGCGTCCTCACCCTGGACAAGACCACGGGTACGTGGTCCGAATACTAAGATGCTCGTCTGTTTACGTGACAGCTCGAGTAGATAGCTTCTTATTATATCTATTTGTATACTCCTTCGTGTGATGATTTTATGAAAGATGGTGGAGTAATGTGTCGAAACTGTTGTTAATTAATCAATGTGGTGAAATTTTGTACATTAAATTAAGATTAGTTTAAGATTTCTCATGTTCCTGTTTTTGTGATAATGAAGTCTGTTCTTCGGTTTCTGAAGTTTATATACAGGCTGTAATTTTAATAACTGTTAACCTCATAAGGGGTCATTGAACTCATCATTATGAACAACTTTTACTATGGGACCAAACATGAAATTGCGAAAATAAAATCAGCTGTTCCTTACATTTTGACGAGTTATGCGAACATAAATGTAGGGAACCGCTGATTTTATTTCCGCGATTACAGGTTTGGGCCCATAGTTAAAGTTGTTCAAAATCAAAAAAATCAAAATCAAAATATTTTATGTCACATAAACCTGCAAGGGCACTTATGAAACGTCAGAATCTAGGTGCACGCTTCCAATTTGTCGCTTCCTATGGAGAAGAGCCGGCAAGAAACTCCACGGTTACTCTTTTAAAAATAATTGGGTTTTACAATGTTTTCAAATTACAGTGATAATAGGTATGCGAGGACAGTGTAGGCCTGTCAATAAGTGCCAGGTACTTAGAGGAATGAAAATAAAGAATAGAAAATCGTCTATAAATCTAGTCTGTAAGGCCTACAACGTTCTCCCATTCACAATATGTAAAAGAATCTACATTAGTAAGATCAACCTATTTAATCCAAGTGACATGATTTTCATGAGAATCACTAATAAATAGTTGATACTCGAAGTGATATATAATGTCAAAAAATGACGAGAATATGTCAGAAAGTGTAAAAATTAAAAATAATAAAAAATAACATTGTAATTTGGGAGCAGTTATTAGACTCTCACAAAGTTATGTGTTAATGAGGTACCAGGGAAGCCACATGTGCAGAAGGAATTAATGCCAAACTTCCCTGTCTTCAACGTCTTTTATCTTATTATATGCTTTTTTGATAAGGACACGTTTGATGTGAGTTTTAAACTTTCCATCGCTAAGTTCTGTAACCGACTTTGGCAACTTATTATAGAAGCGGATACTGTTTATTAGAAATTACTTGCTAATTTTAGTTAATCTAAATTGTGGAATCACAATTTCATCTTTACTACGTGTATTTAGATTATGGAAGTCGCATCTTTTTTTTAAAAGACCTAAGTTTTTGTAAACATACAAGATATTTTCTAGGATATAAAGAGAAGGCAGAGTTAGTATATCAGTTTCGTTGAATTTGTTTCTAAGAGACTCGCGAGGTGCCATTTTATAGATTGCGCGGATTGCCCTCTTTTTTAAAATGAAATCTGAATCTACGTCAACTGCCGATCCCCACAGCAGAACGCTATAAGACATAATACTGTGTAAATAAGCAAAGTATACTAACCTAGCTGTGTGTGTGTGGCTATATCAGTCAACTGCCTTATTTTTCTTACTGCGTAAGCAGCTGAGCTTAATCTACTTGAAAGAGCTCTAATGTGGGCACCCCATTGCAATTTTGAATCTAAAGTAGTTCCTAGAAATACAGTTTCGGAAATAGCATCTAGTTTCTTGCCATCAAGTTTTAAATTTAGACCTACTTGGGGTACATTTGGTAATGAGAACTTAAGACATTTAGTTTTGTTCGCATTAAAAGATTATTAGCCGCAAACCATTTCGAGAGAACAGCTAGACTATCGTTGACATGTAAGACATCCGTATCTTTTCTATCTATTCTAAAAATAAGAGAAGTGTCATCAGCGAATAAAATTATAACCGAGAAGTTTGCCATCAGGTAAGGAAGGTCATTAATATAAACTAGAAATAAAAAAGGGCCAAGAATTGAACCTTGAGGCACGCCCATCTTAACTAGAGACCCCGAGGACGGTTCCCCGTTAACATTTACTTTTTGCTGCCTATTTGATAAATAGGAAAGTACAGGATCAGTTCATAATGATGAATACAATGACCCCTTTGAAGTTAACGGTGATTAAAATTATACCTTGTATACTAATAATAGAGTGGCTAAGTATTCGCAAACGCACTGGTCGATCAGGTTAAGCTTAACCTTGAGCTACGCTTGCCGCGGTTAGTCTGTGGACGGGTGATCATTTTTACCAAGACCCCTCCGTGCCTTGAAAAGCACGTCAAGCCGTTGATTCCGGGTATTATTTGTACATCTTTGGCAGTCGTTAAGAGGCGACAGAAGCCCGAAAGTCTGACAAGACAACCAGTCTTACCAAGGGGTATCTTATTACCAGGTTGTGGAGGTCAGATACGCAGTCGTTCCATGTAAAATACTGGTATTTAGCTGCATCCGGTTAGACTAGATGCCAACCCCAACATAGTTGGGAAAATCTAGGGCAGATAATGATTAAATAATCTTTCGCGTTGTGTGCTATTTTCTTAATATCTTCCTACATTTTTCTTCAAACATAAGTAGAAACCCAACACACTTAAAGCTACTCAATAACTAACCCCATAAGCCCACCCAGCTCATAGATATTGCCAATAATATACCGAAAATCTTTAAATCCTCTTAAGCGTTGGAAGCTTTGAGTGGCATCTATTTCATATCGTGTCGACGCGGTAAGCTCTTGTAATGCTAAGCATACACTTGTGAATATAAGCTTCTTCTCATACCGTCCGAGTACCGGAACCGAACTAACCGTGGGAGATTGTGTCGGACAAATTACGTCACAGTTTAAGGGGGAGGGAGGGTGCCGATAAAGTGTGACATTGTGTGACAAGTGGGGGGCGGACGAGTCGTACGCGTTGTGACGTCACGTGATAAATAATTAGAAATTATGTCACACGTTAAGTGGAGATAGACAGTCAACAAAGTGTGACATCGTGTATCAATGGGGGTGGGAGTGACCATTTCACTTTGTTGACTCTCTCCCCCTGTACTCCAAAAAGGTGTGCCTAAATAAGTTGTGGTTAAGACCATCATTCTGATCAACTTTCTCTGTGACACCACTGATTGTCCCATACAAAACTTCTATCAAATACGGTAATACCTACTGAACCTAACACAACAAATTTTGACATCGTGACAAGGAGAAGAGGGCGAGTTTATACGCTTCGAGATGTCACAAGATAAACTTAAAAGTATTTCAACTCGAACTAACATTTAAATAAATACTTTCAAGATTTTTACGAGATTTTATTTCAAAAATGCAAAATATGTGACGTCACATTAGGGGTGACACAAATATGACAACCTGTGACAAGGTCGGAAAAAATCATAAAATTCGTTTGACGTAATTTACGGTTCCGGCGCCGGAAATTCGGGAACGGGAGTGTGTGAAAAGGGGCTTAATAATCGAAAATGAAGTGTAGCGGGGTCTATTCAATCATACTAGCCATTTGATTGACGCAGTGACCGAACGATTGGCTAGTTTGAAAGCTGTGTAGGCAGTAAGCTTTACTACAGCTATACACACACTTGGGAGAGTGAGTGAGTGAATGAATTAATGAAGTTTTGCGTCAGTCAATCATTTTAGACGAAAAACGGCTAGACTACATAGATCAAACGATTTGATTTGAAATCTTAATAATTTCATATTGCTGTGAGTAAGAAGCTTGAATCGATACACGACCTCTTTTTAACACGCTTTTATTAGCTTCATCTATATGTTTGTAAGCATGTTTGTTTGTAAACGACTCCTTTGGACTTGATTTTGACCCCCTCAGACCCTGTCAGATTTCATTTAAAGTTTGTAGACTTATCGAGGATCGACGATCGAATTAAAAAAAAAAACAATTTAAAAACCAAACTAAAAAAACAGAAAATAATTTCAAAAAAGCGTGGGGGTGTTTTATTTGCATTAAGTATTTACTTTGTTATTTTTTTTTCATTTATATTCCGATCCCTTAGTTTTATTTAATTTACAGAGAGATTAATGTAGTTTTTTAAAGATCATTGTCTAGCAAACACACTGCTTATCTTGCCAACGACGTCTATGGACATAACGAAATACCAGAGCATTACGCAGATTATTTACGATCGTAGACAAAGGAATGGGAAGTTCAATTAATCCCATCGAATGGCTATCTCATGAAAAAGTAATTCACTGGGATTAAATGAACTTGGATGATTCTGTTAACTTGTGTTGATGGTTTCAATGATTATTCCGTAAATCCATATTTGTCCACGGTCGTGAATGATATTTCCTGCACGATACAACCAGACATTTTTTTTTTGAGGGTGGGAAATCATCAAATAACTTCTCCCGCTCTGGGTGGAGCAGGAGGGCGTGTCAGACTTTTACTGACTAAAATCCACCCGTGTCCCAATTTAGCATACAGATAGTTTATAACCTGGATTAATACATATGATACTTTTTATTCTGGTAGTACCTAAGTTCTCTAGAGATAATTTCCGAACTGCACGCGGACTAAGCCGCTAGCAACAGTTAGTTACAGAATTCAAACAAATGAACATCGAATGTCGATTGTTTTACTGCAAATAAAAACAAATGAATCATCTTTATCTATCAGCCATTTCCCAAGTATGTTGGGGTCGGCTTGCATGCAGCTGAATACCAGTATTTAAAGAGGATCAGCTCAGGTAATGGTAGGTAGGTAGTTTGCAATGTGCAGAGCACTGCCAGGGTCGCGGATTTGTTCGAGAGTTACCGTGGCCCTGGCACAGGCAACTGAAGGAACACGGGTGGGTTTTAAAATTCAGTAAAAGTCTGACACGCCCGCCGCTCCGCCCAGAGCAGGAGAAGTCATTTGATGATATCCCATCCAAAAAGAAAGAAATAAAAATGGTGTACTATACCTGAGGCTGATTTTCAGCTGCTACCCACGAGTACCATACGAGTTTGAGTTTAAAAGATTCCTAAAACTGTGACCACACTATCGTATCTTTAACGCTGCTTACCCAATCTTTACGATACCGGTAATATGATTCAACGCCAGTGTTTACCTGTACGATCTCGGTCAAATGTTTCGCCATCTATTTCCGTACTTAATGTGCGTACGACCGACTATTTTTCTTACTAACTACTGTTTGTAACGTACGAGCCGTTTTTGTGTTGGTAGGTGAGAATGTTGTAATGTTTTGAGGTAAATAGAGTAGGGAGTTGAATTGTAGGTATTTTTTTTTTTGAAGTAACCTAAGTAAGTAGTACCTACCTACCTAGACATTCATGACCATCAATATGTATCTCCACACTAAGCAAAATTCAAAAGATTTTTTCTTGGGAAATTACGATGACATCTCAAACTCAAAATTCAAAGCGTTTAGTTTAATCAGGCACTTTTGTACTGTCAAAAGTTCGGTCAGTTATTTAGAAAGTGAAGCTAGTTGCCCATTCCAAAACGTAGATCTTTATGGAGAAGAACGCTCAAGAAACTCCAAGAACCATGGAAATACAAAAAAACCCAAGATGCACAATCTCGAGCAAGAGTAACACTCAAAACTGTCCCCAAATATACGTCATTGGTTATAGTTATGATAAAACACATTTTTTTTTGCAAATTCAACTTTACACGCATGACTTAAATTGTTTTTACAAAGCAATGTCCAAAAAGAATTCAAAGATGACACGATACCATTGACACCTGCGCACATTGTGCCCTATTTATGCGGACGTTTTTGAGAAACATTGTGTATCTAGGGTTTTTGTATATCAAAGTCAAACTCAAAGCATTTATTTCAAATAGGCACATATAAGACACTTTTGAACGTCAACATTTACATTAAAATAGAATTGATTCTAGTCGCCCCTTCCAAAATGTAGTTTCGTATGGAGAAGAATGGGCAAGAAACTCCACCGTTACTCTTTTAAAATGATTTAACTACAATATTTAACATACATTCATTGTATAATTATGTGTGAAAACGATGCATCCAGAACAAAATTACTGTACCAAAATAGGTAAAAAGAATGAAATTGAAGCAATTACAGATAAATTAATTATCAATGCCGAGGACTCTCTTATAAATCAAGGTAGTACAAAATCCAGAGTGCTTACATTATTCTTGTCAATAATTAAGAAACAATTCCAAATATAAGATTAAAAATAAGCTCTGGAAGTTAAGACATGTCCAGTATCAACCGATCAGTGGCATTACTAGGGTGGGGCAGACGAGGCAGGAGCCCTGGGGGCTGATTTTATATTAGTGAGTTTTTGAACAAGGGGGGCGCAAAAAGGCGCTAATAAAAAATAAAAAAACATCAACGCTAATAAAAAAAAACATGAGTAAACCATTTCATACTGTTACCTACCTATATCTAAGAAATCTGAAGAGCTACTTGAATATATTGTGCAGTACCGGGAATTAAAGCGTATTTCCAAATCTGCCTATTTCTATACAAAGTCTCATATACTTGCAACATCTCAAGCGATTTTTTAGCAAGTTGAAAATTGAAATTAATACCTTAGTTTTTGAAGGCTTATAATTGCTCAAGAAAGGTATGCGACCTAGCTTGGCTCAGCGTTGACCGAGAAGATAATTTACGAAAGGGCGCAAATGTGATGCGTGGCCTAGACGCCATTTTCATTCACAAACATGAGACGTATATCAGCACCATCCAGCTCAACCATTTTGTAGGGAACCGAATGATCCAACACACGCGCCACCATCAGTGGGACATTTAAATGAGCATGATATCTTTAAGATGAGACCTATTTCATATTAGTATTGGTTCAAGCTGTCTTCGCAACAGGCCGGCCATATTAGCCTAAACGAATGACCGTTAGCGTAGACGTGTTCTTGAGTGGAGACCACGAATCGGAAAGCGTAACGTCTTCAGGAAGATGGATCGTCACGTCTTCGCAGGGTGGCTGGTAGCAGCTGGAAGAGAGTTGCCGGGAATCGAGTTGAATGGCGGGCAATTGGAGAGGCCTATATCTAGTAGTGGACTGCCGAAAGGTGATCATGGAAATGCCACACTCGTTGTACCGTACTACTTCAGCCAAGGATGGATTATTTTAGGAGGAAGTCGGTCGTCTGAAATCCTACCAATATTATTCATGTTTAGTAGTTATAGTGTACGTTTCCGTGGGATAGTTTTCTACGTCCACGCGGGCGAAGCCGCTGACAAAAGCTTGTATTATATTATTTTATTACGTTCAATAACTAAAAAGTTTCCTTAGTTAGTTTATAGTCACGTGTAAGAACTTTGGATTTAATTATGTTCTTCTTTGATGTCGGCACGAGGCAAACTAGACTAGAATATTTAATTACAGAACACAAGGTGGCTTGAGGCTTGGTAAGTCGCACGGGTAGATCGATCAGGTTAAGCTACGTTTGCCGCGGTCCGTGGATGGGTGACCATCTTTACATACCACGACCCGTCAACCAACGCACGTTACTTGGCTATTTTGTATTTTTAGGAACCCATAGGAATTATTTGAGGTTTAATAAAAAGAGGCGCAGTCATTATATTAGAATGTTCAATCCTACTATCCTACTTCCTACTATTATTATAAATGTGAATGTTTGGATGTGTCAATCAATCACGCAAAAACGGCTGAACGGATTTGGATGAAATTTGGCGAAAAGATAGTTTTTAACGTGGATTATCTTATAGGATATTTTTTTATCGCGGTAATAAGTTCCCGTGGAATAATTTCCGACCTCCACGGGCGCGAAGCTGCTGGCGAAAGCTACTACACAGGGCTATAATACATCAAGCTATACATTTCCAGTATAAGCTGCTCTCGCATTGTATAGGATTTCCGTACAGTCCGAGATTGTCCTAAACTGGAAATGTACAGCTTGATGTTATAGTACCTAATTATTAGAGCGGAAAATGGGAAGTGTTAGAGGTTCGATTAAATACATGAAATTCAAAAAGCCAAATTATAATTAAAAGTAAATACTAGTGATAATAGTCTTTTTTATATACATATGTGTAAGTAGAGGATTGGCTCATTGCTTATATATGTGTAAGTAGAGGACTGGCTCATTGTTTATTTATGTGTAAATAGAGGACTGGCTCATTGTTTACATATTATGTGTAAGTGGAGGACTGGCTCATTGTTTATATATGTGTAAGTGGAGGACTGGCTCATTGTTTATATATGTGTAAGTAGAGGACTGGCTCATTGTTTATACATACATGTGTAAGTAGAGGACTGGCACATTGTTTAAATATGCGTAAATAGAGGACTGGCTCATTGTTTACATATGTGTAAGTGGAGGACTGGCTCATTGTTTATATATGTGTAAGTAGAGGACTGGCTCATTGTTTATACATACATGTGTAAGTAGAGGACTGGCATATTGTTTAAATATGCGTAAGTAGAGAAATGGCTCATTGTTTATATGTGTAAGTAGAGGAATGGCTCATTGTTTATATATATATGTAAGTAGAGGACTGGCTCATTGTTTATGTATGTGTAAGTAGAGGACTGGCTCATTGTTTATATATGTGTAAGTAGAGGACTGGCTCATTGTT
This sequence comes from Polymixis lichenea, assembly GCA_949091785.1. NCBI lineage: Eukaryota > Metazoa > Arthropoda > Insecta > Lepidoptera > Noctuidae > Polymixis > Polymixis lichenea. Next base: position 8,272,939 of record OX420958.1, on the reverse strand, counting down.
TATATATGTGTAAGTTGAGGACTGGCTCATTGTTCTAGTAGTCGCAAACACTACTGTTGAGTATGAGGTGCTGGGTTCGATTCCCAGATTGGGCAAATTTGTATTGTGGTTTTCAAGGAATTTCTCAGTAGTAGCCCGGTGTCTGTGCCCGTCTGATGGCAATAGGCTCACCTATTACATGGGACTTAACATAACTGGCGAAATGTGGCTGTACTATAGGTACACCTCTGCCTAGCCCTTCGGCAATTACAGGCGTGATGTTATTTAAGTAGGTCCTAGCTGATACTTCAACTTCTTAAGGCGGAGATTTCTGGAAAACGCTCAAAAAGGTGTATCTCTTTACCCGTAAATAATTTTGAAAGCAAAAAAGTAAATGATACATTCAAGTCTTTTTTGCATACAGTGATGGAACTCAAAACATAATTAAACATGCTTTAATGCATCAAAAAAATCATCATAGTCACCTCTCAATTATCTTTTAAATCAGTTCATCCCTTCAATAACAGTTATAAACATAATTAAAAATATACCATAAAATTCCAAATGAAAAACTGCATCCAGTGATGGATTATTTATTATTAAATAGTTAATATCTAATTTTATATATACATTTTTACGACATACGCTTGCTCATTTGTTAATCTAATTTATTACAACAGATTTTAACCCGTAACAGATTGCAATAAGAACTATTATCGCTCATAACGACAATATTTAAAGTTACCAGGGCCTCAAGATTTCATTTAACGTACTAGTGAACTTTTAAACTCAGCACTTAGCCGTTTAATACCCCTTTTAGACTTAGACTTTAATGCCTACTACATGAGCCACTCTCAAAGATTTATATCGTAAATTAGTTTTAGTACTAAAGTGTTTTATATTGCATTTGCTTGTACCATTAAGATTTTTTATGTTATTTTTGGGAGTAGGTTTTTTATTTATTTATAACTTTTTAGTAATTCGCATTGCTATGTAAACGACAGTGACAGGAATGTTTATTAACATCATTCACATAGAAAAAGCGGCCAAGTGCGAGTCGGACTCGCCCATGAAGGGTTCCGTAGCAGCAAGTAACGCGCGAATTATAATTATTATTTACTTAGGTACCTATTACAGATTTATTATTAGAAAATAATGGTTCACGGTTTATGCATAAGGTTTATGTTTATGAAATTAAATGTTTTTATTTGAGTTGATTGAATGACAGGTAAATTGCGGTTTTGGATTTATGACGTATTAAAAAAATACTACTGACTAGATCTCGTTCAAACCAATTTTCCGTGGAAGTTTACATGGTAATGTACATCATGTATTTTTTTTTAGTTTTATCATTCTCTTATTTTAGAAGTTACAGGGAGACACACACACATTTTACCACTTTGGAAGTGTCTCTCGCGCAAACTATTCAGTTTATAAAAAAATGATATTAGAAACCTCAATATCATTTTTGAAGACCTATCCACAAATACCCCACATGTATGGGTTTGATGAAAAAAAAATTGAGTTTCAGTTCTAATTATGGGGAACCCCCAAAATGTATCATTTACTTTTCTATTTTTGTGTGAAAATCTTAATGCGGTTCACAGAATACCAAGTATAATATCTACTTACCAAGTTTCAACAGCATAGTTCTCATAGTTTCGGAATAAAGTGGCTGTGACATACTGACGGACTGACAGACAGACAGACATAACGAATCCATAAGGGTTCCGTTTTTTGCTATTTGGCTACGGAACCCTAAAAAGTGGATTAAATATGGTATTGTTGGACTGAGGTAAAGGACTTGACCAAATGTACGTTATATTGGCCCACCTCAAGAGTACCGTCAACTGTGGCATGTTTACTTTCCATGAACAACTTTACCAAAGAGAACTGTGTTAAAATATCTCTCGATTACTAAAAATTTGTTACAAATAGTAAATAGTAAATTTATTATGAAGACACATTTTTTTTTACATATTAGCACAATAAATAAACGATAACAAAATAAAATGAAAAAATAAAAATAAAGTGCAATAAAGTATCCCTAGATCCCACACTAGGATACCCTGTGACGTAAGATTATGTAACAGGTCTTTTAACTAGTTATTTGCAAGTTAAAAGACCTGTTACAAGTACACTAATGGGTAGTTCAGTAATAATTTGGTTGCTTACTCTAAACAACATTTAAACTTACATATCCAAAGGAAACATGCAAAATTACAATGATAAGGTTTGTGTAGTGTAATGTAATAGGTAGTAGATTATTCCACTTCTGTATCGCTTCGATATTAACTGGCGGCAACAGGTTTTTAGTTAACGAGAGAAATTTAAGAACAGCACTCATGGATAATGTTAATGTCAGTGGCGGATGTACACATTTGTCGCCAGTAGGCTATTAAATTTTTGCTGCCCCTACTAAACTCTTGAATTGTAATATTGAAACGCTATTGGAATATTTTAAAAATCATATACACAATTAGTGTACTTCACACAGCGTTTAGTAATTTTTCATATACAGACATTGGAGTATTCGGTATACCTACTGTATGCATAGTAGGTAGGTACTAAAATATTATAATTTTGTTAAATTTTCGAGACTTCTTTTTTCCACGTATAATATAATTTTTATTTTTCCTCAAAAATAATGGGTTAAATTTGCCGCCGCCCTAAAATTTGCCGCCCTAGGCCAGTGCCAGCCTACTCAGCCTGCTGGTAAATCCGCCACTGGGTAAAGTTGCTATGGAAAGTAAAGATGTCACAGTCGACCGTACCTATTCAGCATATCAAACCAGATTTTTTTTTTTAAATCGGTAGGTCGTCAATTCATGAAAATATAGATGAATATACTGAAAAAATTACATATCGACGTACATAGAACCTCCTCCTCTCCTTGTCTAAAGTCAGTTTAAATGGCAGCCCATTTAAAATGACAATAAACTTAATAAAAAAACACAGGTTGGTTGGCCACAATTTACCCAACGAAATCGAAGTCAATAACTGAGTATTGGGCCCGTAGCGTAGTAATACAGCATAACAACCGCACGGGTCAATCGATCAGGTTATGCTACGCTTGCTGCGGTCGGTCCGTGGATAGGTGACCATCTTTACAATATTGATAGCCCTCAGTGCCTCGAAAGCACATTAAGCCCTTGGTACAGACAACTGAAGGAACAAGGGTGGGTTGGCCTGTGACCCGTCGCAGGGAGAAGTCAGCAGCAGCAGGTGGGGCTCGCAAGGGCCGATGCCTGCCAGGGGTGCGGGTTGTTCGAAAGAGATACCGCGGCCCCTGGCACACGGGCAGCTGAGAAAACATGGGTGGGTTTTAGTCAGTAAAAGTCTGACACGCCCTCCCGCTCCACCCAGAGCGGGAGAAGTTATTTGATGATTGTGTGGGACACAGAAAAAAAAAAACATCTTTACAATATTGATAGCCCTCAGTGCCTCGGAAGCACATTAAGCCCTTGGTATCGGCTGTCAATTGTAGATCGTACCAAAGGATATTTTACCACAGTAACTGGGTTGCGGTGATCAGATAGGTAGTCACTCCATGTAAAATGGCTGGTATTTAGCTCCATCAGGTAAGATTGGAAGAAGAGGCAAAGTTGGGAACAGGCTAGGCACATTGACAACTAACTTTTGAAATATATTAAATAGTTACTTCGCTATGCTTGCAGTAAAATGAGATCCAACTATCTCAATATTAAAGCACTAACAAGACTCAAGGCTTAATCAGATTTTTAAACAGTAAACAATAAAAGAGGATTCCAACATCAAACCTCTTCCTGTCGAGGGTCGACCTTATCGAGTTAAGAGCCTTCTCCACGAATTACTTGAGTCTAAAGAGAAAAATCACGGAAAAAGCTCGTGAATTCCTAGGGAAAAATCTAAAAGCTAGACTGAATTCTTAGACTCAATTAAAGTTGGGATATACATACAACTAACAAGTATAATAAGGAAGTATCTTTAAAAAAAATGCGTTATACAGTTCGTGCTCCTTCGATTCAAAAGATAACAACAGTACGGATTGATCGAACGTTAAGCCACGCATCCGCGGTCGGCTCGTGGATGGGCGACCATGATCCATTACATATCGCGAGCCCCTCGTGCCTCGGTGCAGCGTTATGCCGCTGGTCCTGGCAGCTGGCTGTCATTAGTGGATCTTTGACAGTCGTTAAGTCATAAGCCGCAGTGTTACCCAGTAACTGAGTTGTGGAGGTAAAACAGGCAGGCTCCACGTAAATCGATAAGTACCCAACACGTGGTTATAGTAGCGACAGCTAATTTAAATTTACCTTTATAAAAATGACATTCGTATATTTATATACCGTATTATTACGGTGTGGCAAAACATATATGTACTTAGAACTTCCAAAAACATTAACACCATTGTACGTAAAACGGCCATCGGCCGTCCATCGGCCAATCGACGGCTGTCGACGGCCATCTTACAATTAAATAAATAAATTGTAAATTCGAAGTTTACATTATAGCACAACGGAGGAATGCCTTGATTTGTCAAAACTTTATGAGGAGACTAGCTTTTGCCAGAAAAGTACCCTATGTGTTAAGGGCGCTTTCACATTTTTTCTTGAATTTGAGCGTTTGACTCGAGATTTGATGAGTGATTACGGTTTAGATATAGCCACAAAATTTAAACCAAAAATATGTCCGAGAAAATTTCATTATTTGTCTAGGGAGTTTAATTTTTTTTTTAAATTTGTTTACATAAGTCAGTAAAATACTTACCTATCTCGACAAAGGATGTTTCATAAAATGTTACTTTCGGGCATCTTTTGATGCTTTGTTGCAGGGCACATACATAAATATATAAGGTGTATCTATTCATACACGAAATATCTGAAGGGGTCATTGTACTCATCATTTTGAACAACTTTTACTACCGGACCAAACCTGAAATCGCGAAAAAATATCAGCTGTTCCCTACATTTTGACGAGATATGCGAACATAAATGTAGGGAACAGCTAATATTTTTTTTCGCGATTTCAGGTTTGGTCCCATAGTAAAAGTTGTTCATAATGATGAGTACAATGACCCTTTCAGATATTTCGTGTATGAATAGACACACCTTATAATAGTTTAGTAATTTACAAAAATGTCCATGGTAGGTACGTTGGTTACTGGTAGGTATTGCACATTTTTCTTTGGAATGCTCAATTCATTTTTTTATGTTTCATACAGAAATACACCAAAAGAATTCATCCGAAATTTTATTTATTATCTATGTATGTTAAATCGATATTCAAACAAAAGTATTTAATAACTAAGGTCAGCTTGCTTGAATAAAAAATTGTATATTTAAAAGTAAAATAATATTTTTAAACAATTGTTGAATGCAACGCTATAAATCTATACATCTTCTATACATATAAATAAAATTGGAGTGTCTGTTTGTAATATTAAAATAACCGCTTTTTGCTACATGCATATGAATATATATACGGTAAATATACCAAAATAACATTTTTTACAATTTTTGTCTGCCTGTCTGTTTGTTCCCGCTAATCTCTGAAATGGCTGGACTGTTTTTGACGGGACTTTCACTGGCAGGTAGCTGATGTAATAAAAAGTAACGTAGGCTACTTTTATTTTAGAAAAAATCTTCTGATAAATATCTATACTAATATCATAAAGAGGAAACCTGCGTATTTTTGTTACGAATAAACTCAAAAACTACTGAGCCGATTTCAAAAAATCTTTCACCATTAGAAAGCTACATCTTTACTGAGTGACATAGGCTATATAACATCACATTGCAACTAATAGGAGCTAAGCAACAATGAAAAATATTGCAAAAACGGGAAAATTAATCCTCATTTGAGAGTTTCCGTTGCGTGCGTGGCTTAAACGATTAAAGATACGTAAACATCATGTATTACGAAATTGTTCCCCTCTAAAAGTTCTAAAATAAAGTCCGCGACAACATATGTCTATCTTCTAAGGTTGGCTCACTATAACCTTTTTATGCTAACCGAATTTTTTCTAAAATATAAATAATAAAAAAATAACTATTCCACGCGGAGGAAGCCGCGGGCACAGCTAGTCAGTAATAAATCCCGGCACGCGCGGGATGTGGCTTTAGTTCGCGCCGGTTTGTTCCTGGGCATTCGACGCATAGCAGTTAGCATGTGCGCCTAGCGTACTTCACTAGAAACACGCGCAATCGGCTACCACCACCTAAAACTGAACACTTCGATTTGTAAAAGCCTTAATCCAGATTATAAACGATCTGTGTGCCAAATTTCATTCAAATCCGTTCAGAATTTTTTGCGTAAAAAAGTAACAAACATCCATTATAGATTTAAAATTTGGATCTCAGGACAACACAAAAAAAAAACATTTAAAAAAAAACCCGAAATCGTCATAGCAACGGATCCCAAAAGCTTTATCCTTTATCCTTTTGAAACGAGACAAAAATAAATAATATTCAATTAGCCGCTAAAATTGCGCTCCGACGTAATTACTCTCATACGGGCATTGTGAGGACAATAAAGAAAGCTTTCAGAGAATTTTAACCTCTGTTGTTAGTCGTACAAAGGATTTTTTTTGCGAAAACATGCCATGGACAAAGGGAGCCCCCTTATTAAGGAGAATTGTGTCACATGAAAATGAAAGCGCAGAAGGTAAGGATAAGTCAAATGTTGGTGGTGTTGTTCGTAACACGTGCACTCCCTACGTACGACGTCCGTAATTTCGGCTGAAGTGTCGGGACTTTCCTACACCGTATCACTTGCGGACATAAGATTCGTTCGGGGCCCGTACTATGATTGAATGACAACACAATTTGACAGTTGCTCCTACGCCCCAAGAATATTTGCCGATCAGAAAAGTTGCATTTGGCACTTGTTTTGACGGATTAAGAACTTTCGGACGGGCCCGTATCTTCGTTGTCAGACTTAGAGTAGACCCTCTCCTCCGTTGGTCTCGTGTTGCTGCTGAGCTTGAGGTCCAGGGTATGACTCCCAGGTCGGGTAAAGTGTTATTGAGTATTTCCATTAGGAATTTCTTAGGAGCAGCCCGGAGCTTGGAAGTTGACGGTGTGGCACCCCCGTGCCTCGGAAAGCACGTTAAGCCGTTGATACTGCGCGTGATCTCTCTCCGGTCGCGTCGGATTATCGCCCAATCGAAATATGTGAGTGAGCGAAGAGAGAGTGCACCTGTGTCTGCGGGCACGCTTGTGCACTATAATTACATCCAGCGCCGAAGACTGGTCTCCACTGAGATTGGCCGCCATGGCCAAATTACGGTCTGGATAATTATTTTTCAAGGAACTTGAAAGAACTTGAAATGTTTGTTAAGAGAGTTCGGAGTTGTCCTTCTAAAGATTACTTCGATGTGGTGTAATCGGAAGCCGTTTGAAAAAATGTTGTGATAAGTAAGGGATTATGGGGCGTCGGTTTACTCAATGAGGCTTTTTTTAATCATATGGCCATTTTTTTTTCAATGTTTATATACCCAGTGTCACTCTCATAATTAAGACGGATCTAACGGCCAGCTCTCAAGCTGAAAACGATCAAGCCGCTAAGGCTACAGAGCGTGCCAAAGAAATAAAGTACAAACATACATACCTACATACATTCGAAAAACCCTCTTTTTGGCGCAGTCCGGTAATAAATGATTTTATTTCTGTAAGTAGGTTTGTACAAACACATTTCCACGTCTATCATATTTTAAAAACAAGACGAGGTCGGCGTTTCTTATCTGACTACTCTGAGAAGAAAGGCCGAAACAAACTCAGAGGTCACAGTCCACTAATTTCTAAAAATAACTTCGGGATGCGGGTGGTCTCGAATTCCAAGTGCCTTAGGGCCTTGGGTCTCTGAGTCCAGACCTGCTTATACGGAATATCTCAAATAGGAAGTTATTCTGTATAACTTGTGACGTTATGTAGACCTTCGAAGTATTGAAGTCGCACGGATCGATCGATTAAGTTAAGCTACGCTAGTCGCGATAGGTAATCCAAGACACCTCCGTGCCCCGGAAAGCACGTCCAGCCGATGTTCCGGGCTGTCATTCGTGAATCTTTAACAGTCGTTACGGGTAGTCGGAAGCCCGAAAGTCTGACCACCAGCAGTACCAAGGTGAATCGTATCACCCAGTAACTGAATTAAGGTCAGTTAGGCAGTCGCTCCATGTAAAATACTACATCAAAAATTAAACGTGGTATGGTTTTGTCTCAATATTAATATTGTCTGTACGGAAACAGAATACTAAAATATTAACCCATCAAAAAGTTTCGAGCCAACAAAGATTCGTTTTTGTTGCTAATTTCAACTATCTTTGGGCGTCTTTAAATAATAAAAGAAGTGTAAAATCTCCAAAACCAGGTCGGTACCGACAACGCTCAATTATCGAAAAGTTCAATAAACTTTATTCGTCATGGATTTATACAGTGGTTTTTTCATAAAACCTGATCTTCCGAAGAACTTTTTTAAATTATAATGCGCCTATTTGACTATAAATGATCAGGATCATTTATAGTCAAATAGGCGCATTATAATTTAAAAAAGTTCTTCTGCTGTAGCTGACATCCGGTAATCCTGGAAGCCAACCCCGACATAGTTGGTGTGGTATATTATGTATACAGATAAAATAAGATACATTAGTCTTCGGTGTTTGTACGCCGCCGCCCTCTTCGCGAGCATTACTACTTCGCAGAAGGAGGCGACGCCCATGCACTCTCGCTCCGTACCATGGCCTGGACCGGGACCGAACGCGAGAGATCGCCGCCGCCGATAGCCTCCACAAGGACACGGCGGTGCTCCGCCCAAACCGGGCAGACCTCCACCGTGTCCTCAGGGCGATCTTCGCAGTAGAAACACCCGGGCGTTTCCTCCCGCTTTATATGAAACAGGATCCTCCCGAAACAACCGTGTCCGGTGAGGACCTGCGTCAGGCGGAACGCCTCTCAAGACATTCCTCAAAGAGGGGACTTACCACCGCAATCGTGGCGTGCCCAGTCTTTCAGCGGTTTAGGTAGTACATTTTACACATAAAAATAATATGGTTATTGGCAGCCAAAACCCACGCCAAATGTTACACACTTAATCCAATGGTAATATCTTCAATATAAGAGTCACCTGCGCCGAATGAGCCATCAAAACGTCCATATATGTAATAATATATAATAATAAATACATGCTGTGCTGCAATAAAAATGTTGTTATTGCGGGATTCGCGGTGTTATTCCGTAAGATACACGTTGGTAGTAAGACCAAATGTGCATTTTACGAGTAACGTAGAAGTTTTTTCGTTCATGGTTTTGTAATGACGCTAGTTTCTACTCGAGATAAAAAGTGTCCTTTATAAACTATCTGAGTGCCAAATTTCATTCAAATCCGTTCAGCCGTTTTCGCGTGATACAGCCAAACAATAATTATAATTTATGGGGTAGCAGGAACAAGGATAAAAGGCACAGTCTGTGAAGTTTCAATGATAGTCATGCAAAAATAATTTCTGGAAACGATGCATGTATCTATCTTCGTAAGAATGTATACTCCTGAATCCACTCCATTCATCACTCACTCTCTAAGTGCACTCTTGAATAGTACATATAAGAGGCAGCCAGAATAACACAAGGCGGTGGCGGCTGGCGGCAGATATATCCACCGCTATAGAAAGGCTATTGGCGCGAAGACTATCCCTAGATTGAAGTATTTGTGTTTTAACGGTCTTTCCATTACTTTAGTTTAAGCTTTGGTTTATTACAGGATAAGTTTTTACCATGAATTCAGCATCTCATGCTAGACCCCGCAATGCAGAAATTTTTCGTCGGTTATACAAAAAAGAATCTGCTGTTCCATACATTTTGAGCGCGTAGGTACCTATTGCACTTTCTATGAAACAGCTGATTATTTTTTTTCGTAAAACCGACGAAAAATTACGCGAACTGGCGCTTACACCATAAGTGACAAATTTGAATTACGCGAACTTGCGCTTTCACCATAAGTGACAAATTTGAATTACGCGAACTTGCGCTTTCACCATAAGTGACTAATTTGAATTACGCGAACTTGCGCTTACACCATAAGTGACAAATTTGAATTACACGAACTTGCGCTTTCCCCATAAGTGACTAATTTGAATTACGCGAACTTGCGCTTACACCATAAGTGACAAATTTGAATTACGCGAACTTGCGCTTTCACCATAAGTGACTAATTTGAATTACGCGAACTTGCGCTTACACCATAAGTGACAAATTTTTAGTGCAAACCTTATACTAACAATTTATTAATCACACAGTTTTCCGAAATAAAATGATTGATTTGAATTTATTTTGATTTGATGAGTAGTAGTAGGTAGGTGTATAGTCCGCTGACCTACTCAACATATGAAAATGTAAATAATTATTATGGTAAGCGTACGAGACGATGGATCACACCTACATTAATCAATGAATTACCTGAGGGAATGATCGATCGTGTCAAAAGTAAAAACCACCTTAAAAGTGTTCTAAGGAAACATTACATGTCAATGTGTCCATAGTTATTGCGGTCCTCAGCGGCCTCAGTCGGCTAATGTCGTGGGTACGAAGTTTGCTTAACAATACTGAGTAGGTATTATGGGATGGTCTCGTGACGTTCGTTGGCTGATGCCGCTGAGTGTAATAGCTGTGGTTGTGGAACCCAGGGTTGTGTGGGTAACTACTCTATATTCACATGTGGAGTGTTTGCCAACAGGGCCATGGTTTTAGTTTTAGTTTTAGTCCTGGTTTTGACTTGGATTTAGTTTTTATGTGTAACCCAACAAAAACTCGTGATAAATCCACGAGAACCTACTGCCGACAAATTGCTTTGCAGTTTGGCAGGTGATGTATAAAAATAACACTGTAACACATTGGATTAAATAAATAAATTAAAAAAAAAAAAAAATTAATATACAGGCATTCGTTGACCTATAAACACTTTATCTGTATTTACGTAATCTTTGCAATAACAATAACAGACAATAATAACATAACAATCTACATTGTACAGGGTAAATCTTTTACCAGTGCGCAAACTGTAACCATGAATTCAGCATATCATTCTAGACCCCCCTAGAGTAGAAACTTTTTGTCGGTTATACAAAAAAAAATCAGCTGTTTCATATAAAAGTGCAATACCTACGTGGTTGAAATGTATGGAACAGCAGATTTTTTTTTCTGGGTCTAGAATGATATGCTCAATTCATGGTCACAGTTTGCGCACTGGTTAAAAATGTATCCTGTATATGAATAAAGCTGAAGAGTTTGCTTGTTTCTTAACGCTAATCTCTGGAACTACAATCTTTTCGCATTTGATAGCCCATTTCTTGGGGAAGATAACTGGCTATTTAACATCACGCTACGACCTACGACCCTTAGGAGCCGAGCAAAAAGAAAAACACTTTTTCGTTATGGTACCTTCCAATTCCACCAATTCGTTTACCACTACTTGCTATATAAACAAAAGTGACGTGACAGGAAGCATTAGAGCATCACGAGGATACACAAAGTGGATTATAAACGTTTTTTCGAAGCTAACGAAAAAACTATCCAAGCAAAGTTAATAAAATTTACACGATTCCCCGCGGAATCTTACTACAGTTACTACGTTCAAACTACGTCAATATCCTGTTTTGTAAAAACCAATGTAACGGTAAGGAATCGAAATGTTATATTCTGTATGTCCCAAGACAGTTTGTCGATATTTATTAGCAGATGTTGTGTGTGATCTACGGAATTGACGTGGTTTCGTAAGTAAGAAATCGTTAAGTGATCATAGTGAGTCAGGGCAGGGAGACCCTATCCATTAAAAAAATAAATTTCGAATAAATTGTCGGAGATACCGCGGAACGCAAAAAACAACAGCTTCCTTTTTGAACGACGATGTTTTATCATCATTGTACGAGCCAATAATGCTCATACAGCAAAAGTACGTTTACATTTACCTAATTAATAATCACTCAATTCAGTCGTCACTAAAACTCCGTCACGCGCTAATGTTCGAGTCGATAATTACCTAATAACAATAACATTAAGTGCAGCTCAGATAACTGAACAAACATATCTTTAAACTGTTTCCATAAATAAACTATTAAACTTAACATTGGTTTGGTGTAACTTAACTTACTTCCTACAACAACTACCGGGATATCCGTTAACGACGAGATTACCCCAACAATCATCATTTCTGCCGAAAGACATACATTGCTGGACTTAAGCCTCCAAGTATCGCCACTCGGACTGGTTATGTGCTTCTCGCATCCAACCGATTCCTACCGCCTTCACCGGGTCATCGGTCCATCTTGTGAAAGGCCTTCCAACGCTAAATCTACGAGGTTGCCATTCCAGAACCATTCGGCCCCATCGGCCATCTGTTCTGCGAGCAATGTGCCCAGCTCACTGCCACTTAAGGGACTACTCACACTCATTCAGCTCTATTCAGCTTTTGTGCATAGAAAACATCGATTTTGTATAGAGTCCGTTCAGCTTTCCGCGGCTGAACGGATGCGTACGCATCTCATACAAAATTGTTGTTTTCTATGGACAAAAGCTGAACAGAGCTGAATGAGTGTGAGTAAGTTTGACGATTCTTTGGGCTACGTCGGTTTCCCAGGTTCTCTTCATGTCTAATTCGATCACAACGTTGTATAAATGCTAACATATCGCAAGCACGAGCGAAACGGAAACAAACCAACTTGATACACGAACGAATTACAAAACTCAGTGTAACATACATGGCATGTCACTCGCAGAACCTGAACGAAATAATTAAAACACGACAGCAAAGTTGTTTCTGTTATGTTACGGTTCGTCATTTCCTATAGCGGTATGCTACATAACTTACCTTGAATTTTCGGGTTTCGGAAGTGTGAACAGCGTTTAAGGACGCCTACGAAAACAATGATCGATGTTTGAATCGGTACGGAATCGTATCGAATGGTTGTGAATAGCTATGTTGTACTAAATTTATGCGGGACAAGTGATAGAACAGTGTACATAATAGAATAGTGTATATAAAGTGATACATAGACGCTCATTAGACAGTACAAAGTGAATAAGTTTACTATAGTTTAATCTTCTAATATATAAAATTCTCGTGTCACAGTTTTCGTTGCCATACTCCTCCGAAACGGCTTGACCGATTTGGATGAAATTTTTTGTGCTTATCCGGTATCTATGAGAATCGGCCAACATCTATTTTTCATCCCCCTAAATGTTAGGGGTAGTCCACCCCTAAATAATTTATAAGGCAAAACAACGTTTGCTGGGTCAGCTAGTAATTCGTATAAGTTGTGTAATTGAGTACTAGGGGTAAGCAGTAGTTCAAGTGTTTATGTTATATTTTATATTTTCTTAGATAGTTCTTATTACATAGAGTCCGATTATAATATAGTTTTACCTATGTAAATGTAATAAAATTAGCAAAAAACGCAAATAATGTAGCGCGGTCCTCGTTACGGTAAAGGGTCGAGGTATTTAAGGTAAAAATGTTTAATATAGTGCCTCGCTCTAATTAGCTGACGCCTTTACCCGCGCTTTTTTTATAATTACGATTGGTCAAATCGATATTTTAAATCCTTGCAAAATTGTATAAAAATAGGAACATTTTTGTCATTCGACACATTCAGCGGCGAGCTACCTAGAACAAAGTACTCCAAATATAGAAGCAAGAAGTCTCCAGTGGTTTCATTCCCCTCCAACCCAGCACACAAATGCGGCTATAGGCCATAAAACTGTAGAACATAAAAATGTCCTCCATTTTTCTCTACACGTATAAATCTGCACTTAGGGCCGTAGACGTACTTAAGTAATAAAAAAGCTACTAAACACGAACTTAAATAATGAAAGCCGTTTCATTACAAGCTAATAACTAGTTCTTAAGGGATTTAAACATGCTGCCAACCTAACGGCAAGAACAGGTATTACAGTTAAACCAGAAAAGGTCCTCCGATGTTCTTGGTATTTCCGAATTAGTACGAACGTCGGCCGATGGCCCGTGGCGCAGGCGAGGAGACCGCGGATCGGCAAGCGTAGTTTGGGATGCCAGCCGTTCAGATGGACCGATGACCTTAAAAAGGTGGTTTGGATTGACTGGACGCGAAAGGCGGAGGACAGTGTTGCGGCTCAGCCTGGGAGAGGCCTATGTATAAAAGAATCATTAGAAAACTAGCGTCAGACAGCACCTGTCCTGTCTGGCATTAATGCTGGAATGAACCTTTTTAGCGCGGCCGTGACGCACAACACTGTTGTTAATATTTATTTACACTTTTTTTTTAAATTTGTATTCTATTTTGTTTCACGAACTGTGTCCAAAAATAATAATTTAAAAAAACTAAAAAAACACGCTTTAAAAGCCAAACTAAAAAGTAGAAAATAATTTAATTCTATTAAAAAGCGTGGGGTGCTTTTTGAGGTATTTTTATAATCAATTAATATCAAGCACTCCACGCTTTTTAATAGAATTAAATTATTTTCTACTTTTTAGTTTGGCTTTTAAAGCGTGTTTTTTTAGTTTTTTTAAACTATTATTTATTTTCTATTTTTTAGTTTTGCTAACTACAAAAGCGTGTTTTTTTCTATTTTTTTAATAAATTATTGAATTGTCATAGGTCCTCGATAAGTCTACAAAGTTTAAATTAAATCTGACCGGTTAAAGTGGGTCAAAATAGCGTCCAAAGGAGTCGGTTACATACAAACAAACAAACAAGTGGAGCTAATATAAAACGTGTAATAAAAATGGTATTCTTTCTTTCTATGTCCAGCAGTGGACGTAGAAATAAAGGCTGAACAGATTGATTGGCGATGTCGAACGTCGTCGCACAAAAGAAAAGCTTCTAAGTTGTGTACTGCCTCGATTGTCATCATGCAGTTGTCATTGCGCGTTTGTATGGAGGTTTCTCTGTGTTGGGTTACCTATTTATAACTATGGGCGTGCCCTACGTCACTTTAAAGTTTTGAAAAGTTTTTTGGAACTGCATAGAGTTAAAATCTCTAACTTTGTTCTCGAACCAAGCCCGGGTCGACGGCGCGTTGTGTTCCACGCGCGCCTCAAAGAGATGTCAGCAGCAACTGATGGGGCCCGCAAGGGCCGATGCCTGCCAGGGGTGCGGGTTGTTCGAAAGAGATACCGCGGCCCCCGGCACACAGGCAACTGAGGGAACACGGGTGGGTTTTAGTCAGTAAAAGTCTGACACGCCCTCCCGCTCCGCCCAGAGTGGGAGAAGTTATGTGATGATATCCCACCCAAAAAAAAAGAAAATGGTTATACGAAACAGGAGAGTACTTCCATGGTTGTTACAGCTCTATATTAGATCTCATCATCATCACGTTCGTATTTCCGAAGATAGTCGATGTTTGCCGAAGTGCATACATTTGCTGTGAACTATGTATTTTCTTGAAAAAGCTAAGTAGGTGTTTTTCTTATTTCCGTTCACACTTATTTTACTTCTGATTTTGCGTCAGTGTCGAAATCAAAGTGATCTTTCTTATCTTTACATTATGGTGTTTCATAAGGTGAATCTAATCGACCTTTTTTCCATACAAACTTCGGGAGTGTATTACTTCACTGTTCGACAATGCTCATCAAAAATTAAACGTGGTAAGGTTTTGTCTCAATATTTATATTGTCTGTACGGAAACAGAATACTAAAATATTAAGCCATTAAAAAGTTACGAGACAACAAAGATTCGTTTTTGTTGCTAATTTTATCTATCTTTGGGCGTCTTTAAATAATAAAACAAGTGTAAAATCTCCAAAACCAGGTCGGTACCGAGAACGCTCAATTATCGAAAAGTTCAATAAACTTTATTCGTCATGGATTTATGCAGTGGTTTTTTCATAAAACCTGATCTTACGAAGGACTTTTTTAAATTATTCATGCGCCTATTTGACTATAAATGACGTCCTGCTTCTCACACAATAACGTCGTGCGTGTAGTTTAACGTCTCTGATACTACCTTGTCAGACAGGATGCCTGGTGAGACAGCGTGCTTTTTAGCCAGGCCCACCAGTGAGTTCGAGTCCGCGACTAGATTCCCCTTAAAGGTTGCTGCCACTAACAAATCCGTCAATAACAGTGATCTTTATTTCCTATACAATAAGGTTGCAGTTGGATTGCTGCTGTCAGAGGTAACATAACTGTGAACGGACAGTTGTTTGCAGATAAGTTGCGATACTTAGAAATGAAGTTGAAATATCTCATGTGCGTAAAAAATAAACCTTTTTGACCGTCATTTGTTTTTTTTGTTCTTTATTTATAGGAAACCGTAATTTGTTACAGCTAACCTTCTCAGATTTTCGCGAGTATTAAAGGGTAGTTTGCGCCTCGCTCGGTATACTAGAATTATACGTAATCCTGTACAAACAGGCCGAATGGAAAAATAATCAGAATTAATTCCACATTAATTGTTCTTGCCACATTCTCGTACATAATTGTAAATTTTCCAGGTGTACCCAAAATGGTTCAAATTAATATCCGATCCGAGCTTATACCAATGGACCAGGGTCAGGTAAATAGAAACGAATGTTGATCCCACTCGAGGGGCCAATCGTTCTATATTGATTTAGGCGTAAAACAATACGATACGAAAGGGTTACGTTTGATTGGAAACAAAATGGCGGTAGAAATGGTGTATTTATTTTGGACTTGCCATTATACAGGATAAGTTTTTATCCAGTGCGCAAACTGTAACCATGGATTCAGCATATCATTCTAGACCCCCCAGAGCAGAAATTTTTCGTCGGTAATACAAAAAAAATCAGCTGTTCCATACATTTTGACCGCGTAGATATTGCACTTTTCTATGAAACTTTTTTTGTACAACCGACGTAAAATTTCTTCAGGCTGAATTCATGGTTACAGTTTGCGCACTGGATAAAAACTTATCCTGTACTTATAGGTTTAGGACAGTATGTGAAGTTCCGGTGTTGAACCTTTGAATAATTTAAAATGAAGTGCCTTTAAACAGGGTCAAATTAAATTAGCTGGTAATACTTTACCAACGTGCTGGGTTAAGTATCGATATAAAAAAACGAATGGCCCCAAAAAAAAAGAGAAAAAGTTTCATTATTCGATGCCCGTAATCGATCAGCTGTTTTGGTAATTTTTCGTGGAACATACATATTTTTTACGAATTTCCAACAAACGGAACAGTCGTTTGGTTGCCTTAATGTACATGTCGGTGTCATTGCAAGTTTAGAAGATAGTAGGAATGACAAAAAGCTTTTTTTTTTTTTTTTATAATACTAGTTTTCGATTTCAACACGTGGGGAAAGTATTGCCAGCTAATTTAATTTGACCCTATAGAGTCCCCACTCATAGAGCCTATTTCAATGCACCCCATACTTAGACAGTCTGAAAGTAACACCGGTGAAAATTGTGTGAAAATCTGTTGTCATGGCATGGGGCATGTGATACGGAGGAATTAGGAAAATGTCATTAGGTAGGTTTTGAGTACCTACGCATGTAGATGGCTATAAGAGTAGGGAAAGAATCAAAGAAAAGATGGGTGGAAAAATGGCAACAAGCAAACAAGAAAGAAGTAACATAAGGGATGGGCAGAAATGTACCAATTTTGTTTGTATTTCTTACGTTTAAGGCATAAGTACCTACTAGGTGGCGAGCCTAATGCCATCAACCGGGCACACATACAGACTCCAGGCTGCTACTGAGAAATTCCAGATAAAGAAAGAAAGAAAAAAAGAAAAAGTATTTATTAGACTCGCACAGGAATATCACGAACTTAACTAAATAACATGCTTAATAAAATGTAAATTAAAATGAGAGAAAAACAAAATGTAAAATAAAAAACAAAGTCCCGTACGAGGCCAGAAGGCCCCCTATCTCAGCATGATGCTGCGACATTAAAACAAAATTTGTCGCAGCGCTGCGGGTCTAAAAAGGCCACATTAAGCAATTCCTCTAAAACTAATTCATTTCCTGAATTCCCCTATGATTTTGTTATTTGACATTTTACTTTAATAAAGCAATTCATAATTTGGTGACCATTTTACGAATTTCCATACAAAACTGTCGAATAGATGAATTGCGTGCTGTCAAAACGCAGATAATAATATAAATTGTCAGTTTGTGACAATTTCACGACTTAAAATATGATTCATATTATGATCATATTATGATTCTGCCAAAGTGGCCTTTTTAGACCCCGTTAACACCGACACGTCACGGACAGATACAGAAATAAAAAGTAAAATAAAAATAGATAATAATGTATAAAATAATGTATTTAAATAGTAATTAAAGTAATCCGCGTGTCTGCACCCCACGTAACCCCAGATGGAAAAACCAAACACATTTTGCCCGACCCGGGAGTCGAACCCAGAACCTCAAGCTCGTCAGTAGCGCTCGAGTCTACTAGACCAACGACGCAGACAAAAAAAGATAATTCGAGGCGTTACTTGTTTGCATGAAGAAAGACCATTGTCCTTCTCTTTCGTGACGTATCGATGGCAAAAAGTTCAATCATCTTTAACCCAAAATTCAGCTGCGCGAACTCCGCTCACTGACGCATAACATAAGATCATCAAATGCACAAGTAACAGAATGCGGCTCAGGATGGAAGGTGCCCCATTGTCTGTGGGGAGTTGCAGCATACGCACTTGAGATCTGAGCCGTCCGTGAACCCTCGTCTGTGGAGATTGTCTTTGCTCCGGCCGACTTGGGTTCGAAGTCTGTTTAGAGATTTCCAAGTCGGTCGCGGTAACGCGTGACCTCTCAATGGTTTGATAAAATTTTCAGGGGGTTTTTACAGCTCCCGCCATAGATTTCATCTTGCTGTGGAGGCGTTACTATAATAGGCTGGACGAGCTGGACCCTAGAAAACAATGGTCCTCAATTAGGGGAATTACTAATAAGTAGTGCTGTACCGACTAGTCCGATATATTTGTAGTCGGCGATTACTCGGCAAAACCCGGCTACTAGTCGACAAAACCCGCCGACTAGTCGGCCAGAATCAGTTTCAGTGCAATCTAGAACAGGATAGGAAATAAGGATAGGAAGAAACGCCGGCTCGCACATAAACAATAACAGAGGCCCTAGTGTGAGTTTAATTTAACCATCTACACCAAACGCAGTGAGCGCGTTCGGCGTTCCGATTAGCCCTGCTACCTAATTGCGTAATACATTATTGGCAAACGATTCAGATTAATTTGCTTCGTTTCTATCGCAGTTGGCTTAATTTTACGAATTTCGAATTGCGAAACTCCAATATTATGTGAAACCAATTAATAATCTATTAGAGTGAATGATATGTGAGGAAAAATTGGGCACACGTCTAATAATCGAATTGTGTAACTAGTTTGACAGCTATCAGTTTGTTTGAAACCAACGAGTAGTCTGTTTCGCATGGCGAAGGCGACGTACTTGCCTCTATCATTTTTATTTGTACATTTTATTGGGATTTACTCATTAAATCTCTTAAATTATAACGAAAAAATACAAGTAGTAGTGTTCCTGATAAATTGTGAATGCGATTTTGTGTAAAACCCCAATGATAAATCAGTATTGTGGTATTTTGAATAGCGAATCAACGAGGTGATTTTAAAGAGAAAATTGCAATAGTTTTCTTCTGTTACATGTGCTTACCACCTAAAATAAAGATACTTAGATGATATTCCAGAAGGGTAAGGCCGTAGATTTTGCCACTTTTTGAATAAAAAATTTGTCCCAAATTTTGACTGCTCATAAAAAATAAAATGCTTGGTAAATTGCAATGAAAATATCATATTTTGCTTACGCAATTCTTAAACTCATACGGTGTATTCTTAAAGTGAATGTAAGTATATAAATACATTTTATAAAATACAATGAGTTAAAGCTGTCTAGACCCCCAAATTTCGTCAAAAACACGGTGTCTTTTCGGTTCGGCCACACATGTAAAGCTACAAAACTTAGTTTTTTTCTAGTAAAAGTCTTATTATTTGTGACTATCTTAAATGTCTCAATGTTATGCTGCTGTATCGTGGTTTTCATATCTTTAATAATGCGATTTTCATTGAGTTATCACTACTCAAACATTTGTCTCCATATTTTTACTTGTATGTTACTATTTTCTATGTTACCAAAGTTTGGCTTCTAGTTATATAAAACAGATAGTGGTAGTTTTTAGTCATTTTACTGGCAACCCTGACAGTATAGGCAACGCATTAAATTAAAAAAAGACGCTATTTTGTCGTCTCTGGAGTGTTGTCAAACTATACACTTGTGTTTCGGCAGTGGATTTTTATTGTGAATTTTGGCGATTTCGAAGGTAATTATCAGTTTTTATTACACACCTCTTACATATTACTATGCGCGAGTGACTAAGAAGTGCGTGATTATGTGTCTTTGTTTCAAATTCGGCTTGGTTTCGAAATTATGCCTATTTATAATCTTGAAAATTGCGCTTATACGCTGCTTCTATGTAGCTTCTATGTTACAAGTAACGTTGATTGTATGTTACGGTAACGTTGAAGTGTTGTAAAGGTTTGTGCATATCGTAGATTATTATATTTTTCCTTTTACACGGCAAGGTAACCCTTGTAAAAAAACTTCCTTACTAAGTGTTATCCTATTTGCTCGAGGTTTTTACCAAGTAGCGTTTGAAAAGTTTAAGATGGCTAATAATTCACTTACTGGCACATAAAATACATAATCACTTAACGGTTTTTTTTTTGGGTGGGAATCATCAAATAACTTCTCCCGCTCTAGGTGGAGCAGGAGGGCGTGTCAGACTTTTACTGACTAAAACCCACCCATGTTCCCTCAGTTGCCTGTGTGGGACTGCGATATCTCTGTCGAACAGTTGATGCTGACATCTCTTTGAGGCGCGCTTGGAACACAACGCGTCGTCGACATGGGCTTGATCCTTACCGAGCTACCCATTACTCGCCGTCCGCAAGACCGCGCCTACGGTGGCCGGGAATCAGCCTGGGATTCCCGACGCCCAGGGCGTCTCCTGCGGCGACTAAGGCCGTCAGGGCGCATATACTGCCTCTCCCTCAAGTACACCGCCTCCCTCTTCGCAAGCATTACTGCTTCGCAGAAGGAGGTGACGGCTACCCATGCACTCTCGCTCCGTACCATGGCCTAGACCAGGGCCGGACTCGAGAGATCGCCGCCGCCGATCGCCTCCACGAAGACCCGGCGGTGCTCTGCCCAAGCCGGGCAGACCTCCACCGAACGCTCCACCGTTTCCTCAGGGCGATCTTCGCAGTGAAAACACCTGGACGTTTTTTCCCACCTTATCCGAAACATTACCTCCCGAAACAACCATGTCCGGTGAGGACTTGCGTTAGGCGGAAGGTGAGGACGCCGTGCCGCCTTTGAAGCTACTTCTCAAAGAAGGGGCTTCCCGCCGCAATACTGGCGTGCCCAGCACTGGATTGCGACAATCGCACTCTCCACGTCGCCATGAGATCCCGCCGGAGCTGTGTCCGCTGTGCCGCGATTTCCCGCGGCTTGATTTTACTGAATACCATTGATCTCATTGTGTGTACTTTGTCATTGTATTTTCTAGGTTGAAAACATAGTATCTATAATGAATGTTATTTAGTGCCTTTAATAAAAGAAGACTTTTGATAAATTTATCACAATAAATATATCTTGTTATTTCATTTACTTTTATCGTAGTTTTTGTTTTCCTGATAATGTTCCCTTAATTTGGTAAGTGGTCAAATTGTGATTATATACAGTTCTAAACCTTTTTCTGATCACGCGCATTTAGCAGGTTTTTCTGCTATCTTTGAAACTTTCACAGTTTTCTAAATGCAAATATCGGGCTGAAGCCTTTGGTCTTAGCACATCGTAGAACTTACTCCTTTTTTTAAGTCGGTTAAAAATACCATATTATGCAATTAGCCTTACAACTATTATGAGTTACTTTCGCGTTGCTTCTATGTTACTGTAACATAGAAGTTCTATGTTACAAAGTGGCAAAATCCGCGGCCTTACCCAGAAACGAGACATATTGGTGGCGTTTTAACGAAATACAAATTCGTACTTCGAAGGTACCGTAACCTTATCAGATGCCACAAACTTGGCAAACCAGTCGAGCATTTACGAATTTATAAAACCAACAAGAGCAATCAATTGAAAGAGGAAGGACAAAAGAAGCACACTTTGAAGAAGCAGTTTATGTCAATGTATTACATATCTAAGAACTTCAATGAACTAGCTACACTCACACACCTTATATATATAGGTAAATAGACTTATTTCCTTTAAAAAAACCTATTGAATATGCCTAAATATTGTATCTACAGATGTTGTTGTTGTCAATAGAAAATATAGGTAGGTATGGCAATGCATAATTACTTAGCAAATTATAACAACAAACTAAATTATACTAAGTAGGTAGGTAGGCAACTGAAAATATATCTTAAGTAAGTACTACCTTAGATATTTTTCAAATAATTATTGTAAATAATAAGTTAGTAAGAATATCCAATTCGATTATTGTATGTCTGTAGATTACAGCCCACTCCCTCTCACAGAGAGGCCTGTGTCCCAGCAGTGGGAACTTCATAGGCTGAACATGCTAATGCCTGTCAAGTTCATCACACACGTTGCAAAGTAATTCAATCATACAATATTATTCTTTACATTCAGTGGAAATGCACAAAATAAGCATTGTACTCTACTTGCACCAGACTATGGTAGTATTGAACATTGTTTTCTAAATATTGAAGAACCATAATATTTATGTGTAAAGTTTATTAAGGCTTACAAAATAATATTTCAAATTGAATTGGTTTTGCTTGTTAAAAAGTTATGTATGTAGTTACATCATAGGTCCATCAATCTTTTTATCTATAAAGAAAAGTAGGTACCTAAATAAAAATACATTATACTAGAATTGTAGGCATCCAAGTATTGTTTATCTAATAGCAGAATATTACAGTTTTCTAAAGTACATAGGTAGATTGTGCATTGAAGTGTTTAAGGGAGAGGCCTATTAAAGACTGGATGAGTAATAGATGATGGAATATAATGAGGATGTACTTAAATTATTTTTTTATCTTTCAGGTGGCTCAACTATAATAAACAGGAAAAATTTAAATTTCCTCTCATGCACTCACAGCAACAGTACCAAGCAGTATTTTTCACAAATGATTACTTCCACAGGAAAACATCAAATTCCATGAATCAATACAATATACTTGTTCCAATTTCTTTTTCCACATAGCCAACGATTTCATGTGAAATGTGAACAAATGCTATCATCAGAAGGTTGAAATGATATAAATAAAACAGTTGTTTTTTGTTAACCATTATGTATTTGTTTCTATTTACCTTAATGTACCAAATAAATTACAATTTAGCTAAACACTACTATTTTCTAAATAGTATCACTGTAATTATCAATAACTTGTCTGTATTAAAAAAAAAAACCTATTCAGTGCTTAAATATGTATTTCATAACAAGTTATTTTAAGTTCACAATTAAAACACTTAACTATTAAAGTTTACACTGTTATCTATTAACACAAGTAAGTACATATTATATATGTTTATATTGCTGTTAAGCAAAACTAATGAACAACTAGCTTTGTGCACTCGGCTCTGCCCGTGTGGATGTCCGTTATAGCGTATGTACCTATATAAAAAGTAGCCTATGTCTTCTCCATATCCCAGGCTATATCTCTGCCAAATTTCATGACAATCGGTTCAGAGGTTTAGGCGTCAAAGCGTAACACACAGACTGACATTACTTTCGCATTTATAATATTAGTAGGGATTTTCATGTCTACGCAGGTGAAGCACCCCTGGGACTCTCCTGCAATTGTACAACAAAATCAAATTATTTTCTGCTCAACTAAAGTACTTAATTATGGGGCAAACTCAGCATATTTAGAAGGCCATCATCAGCCCATGGCTATTGGTTTATTTAACATAACACTAAATTAGAATGGTAAAAAATAGGTACATACCTATAAAATTTATGATGTGATTTTATGTATGTATAAAGCTCACCCAAAGAAAAATACATTCATGAGTTGCTGCTTGATGCTAAACTTTGTTAAAAGTTCGCCTACAATGATTAATATGGAAGCTTGGTTTTCCATGTCTTATTTGCCACCAAATTCTTTTTAGAAAAATCCCTCATTGTTGAATGAAGTTGGTAGCTCTAGCATCGTCTGCGAAATTATTATAATAATTAATGTTTTGTTGTTAGTTCAAAATCAAAAGGCATTTATTCAAACTAGGCTGAGCGTCGGCACTTTTTTCCCAAAACGCCTACCCTTCACCACTTCCTAGTGCTTTAGATGGGAAGAAGTGGCGCAACAAACTCTCCAGCAACACAGCTGTCTGTTAAGTTAGAAGAACTTGATTGTGTGGATTGGATCCTTTTCGTTTAACTCAGGTTAACTGCGTCCAGTTAACCTCAAGTAAGTTACAGAAGTCTACACGGTAAATGATTGTACATAAGCAGATTATTGTAGATTGACCAATAATGTACCTAGGTACCTCAACTACAATAATCACTCCTACACACGTAATTCCTATTTATATTGGCTTACTTGTAGTGCTGCTATGACGTATGGTTCGCCCTTTTCGCTATTGACACAGAGTACTTTTGGCTATTGAGAAAAACGTGGAGCCAGTACAAAAGTAAGACAGAACCCTATTTCTTGCCATTTACTTGTTCTGTGCAGAAACCACTAAAAAATATTCCGAGACTGCTTGTCATAGTCCCATGTCTTTGAATGAGAATGGTACATAAAATTTAGTCCATAATACCTCAACGATTTAAATCAAAATTAAAGACGAAACAAAACAAAATGCAGTGTTGCCAAATGGGTGTCGGGTTTTAGGGCTAAATCGAGCTTAAAAAACGGCTAGTTGAGCACATTTTTTAAAAATAGGGCTAAATTACCAAATAACGAAAAATAAAAATAAAGATTCTTCATTAAAATCGATTTCATGAAAAAGTAATGTGTAAATAATAAGTAAAATACATAATGCTGGACTATAAAATATTATTTAATCATAAAATTACGATCTAAATAGCAGTCTTCATCTAATTCCTGGGTTTCACTTTGCGCTGCCGACGTTGGTGTTTGGGCTTGGCAGCCTTGTTCAGTATAAATTTAAATTGGATACAATTTTTTTTAAAGGAGATCGTATGGGATTGCCTATGTGTAGTAAGTTCGGTTTAACTTGGTAAGGCCAGTTTGTATTTATGGTATGGAATTTAGGGACTTCAAATTCACCCTGTTTCGTAATTGTTTATATGGTTTTGACAGGCGATAATATTTGGGGGTAGATTACGGGCTAGGGGCTAAATCATTATATTCGGAGTTGAACAAGAAGAAAAAGGGCTAGATCTAGCCCCGAAGGGGCTAAATTGGCATTACTGACAAAATGTCATTTTATGGTTTTTTTTTACTCAAATGTTGCCAACATTTTCCCGACTCCACTAGCGGCGGTTCTTCAAATAAGTAAAAATAAATTATCGCAATTTTTTAATTTTATTTATATTCTTTTTCCTGAAGTTCGGTCGTCGTTTTGGAGGGCCATTTGAAGATTTGAGAATTAATATAAAACTTATTATGCCATAATCGTAGTTATTTTTTTATCGCTTAAGCTGATCTCGCACTGTACGGAATTCCTATACAATGCGAGATCATCTTGTACTGGAAATGTATAGCTTGATGTGTAACCGTGTGTACCTTGAACGTTGTTTAATCTGACGATTTAAAAAATACACATTTAATTGTTCAAGTTTTCACTTCTGGCGGCACTCTCGGAGTTGCACTGTTTTTATTTTGTTGTAGTATGTCGGGATTTATTCTGTAGAAATGACGATGTTTTTCGATGTCGGCACGGGCACAGCCTTTGTGTGACTTCACTATATTTGTTATGCTGAACAGTCTTTTCATATTAGCGTTTGAATCCAAAGTAATTTCGGCATTATAAGAAATAATTCGTAAAATTACTAACACAGGTTTCACGCAAACAGTAAAAATAACATGCCACTATCGTGTTATTAGAATAATTTCTCGAGTTAAAGCTTTAGTAGTTGATTGTTTTGTTTTCCACAAACTAAATTAGACTAACCAAAACAAAACTACCAGCGGCTAAAAGCAAAATTTAGTCTGCTAGTTGGGGTGTCCCAGCCCCCAGTTGTAGCGGAAATCCCACTAAGTTGACAACACTGCTTTTCTACTAATTTTTCATTGACCACAGATAACTAAAACGTGAGCAGTAATACGTTTCGTTGCTTTTTTCAATTATGGTAGTTTTTGGTAGAAAGTGTTTTAAAAATTGGTTTTACGTTTTTTAGGTAATCATTATATATTTTCATTTGAAGCAATAGTAGACCACCAATTGTAATTGAAACAATATTAATATATAGTAAAATTATTCGGAAGCGAATAGTTCATAAGTGATGAAACAAAACGCATAAACGTAATAGATTGGGCGAGATTTTAATAACATCCCTATAAAAAGAGGCAGAATTTGATTCATTTTAGTTACACAATTCCGATTATGGAAAACGATTGCGAATGGAGTTTGCTTAGTTTCAGAATCGTAATCAGAAAGTTAATACGTTACGCAATTAGGCTGCTGGACTGGTGACGGACTAATCGGAGCGCCAAACGCGCTGACTGCGTTTGATGTAGATGGTTAAATGAAACTCACACTAGGGCCTTAGAATAAATGCATAGTAAACAAAAACATGTCCCAACAATTCCGCCTGGTCGCCCGGCGCCGCATACGCACCTACGGGCTGAAAGCGTAGTTACGAACATTACCAATGTTACCCGAGCACCATCGAAAGCAATGATCGGCTTGGCCGACTAGTTAGTTGCAGTCGACTAGTCGGCCGACGCCACAGTCGGCCCATCTCTACTAATTACTTAATTTCAGACCAATATAAATATGATAGAACATGAAATACTATAATACGACATTATTTACAAGACAAGTTATCTCCACTCGAGAATACTCAAGATTCTCACAAAGTCTGATAATAACTATGACGAAATGATTAAACTATAAACATTACACAGTAAATAACTGTAATATTAATGTAAATACATAATTTTCTCTTCAAGGACTTTACAAAGAGGTTGGTTGACACTTCCCTGACCTTCCCCGTCCTGAGGTGGCTTTACATTAGACGACAGCGCCAGGGTAGGTACTCCACGAAATTGAAATTGTCTTCCATTTTTTTTTTTGCAAATTGTATGTCAAGTAGGTTTGTACAAACACTTTTACACGTCAATCATAATTTTAAACTAGATGAGGGCGTCTAAAAAGGCCGCTTTGGCAGAATCATAATTGGAAAATAATAAGAATCCTATTTAAAATCGTAAAATGGTCACAAACTGACAATTCATAATATTATCTGCGTAGACAGCACGCAATTCATCTATTTGACAGTTTTGTATGGAAATTCGTAAAATGGTCACCAAGTTATGAATTGCTTTATTAAAGTAAAATGTCAAATAGCGGAACCATAGGGGAATCCATGTGGCGATTTTATGCCCCGAGGTCGACGTTTCTTATCCGACTACTCTAAGAAGATAGGCCGAAACAAACTTAGGGGTCACAGTCTCTTTTAAAGTCTAGACATAATCTTGTAAAAGTCAGGCTGTATGTTGATAGGAAACGCCGACCTCATCATCTTAAAAAATAATTTATGATTTAACCGGATGCGCCACAACCCAGTTACTGGGGTAACACGATTTCCCTTATTTATACATTATGCATTTACTAGACAGAAAATATAAAATTAATTAAAAACAAGAACCAATTAAAAGCTTGATTCGTATGAAGTGTATATAAAATCTCGAGTTAACAAGCGCATTAAAGATATTTCATATATAATTTACTGAATATAAAATTCGCTCCGCACAATTGAATTAAATTGTCCATTAATTATTCAGTTAAAATTGTAGTTGATACTAATTAGTATGTATTCGAATTTCAGTTGAACAATTTAAGCATATAATTTTGCCCAATGAATCATAAAGGAGCATCTTTTAACAATTATTGTAGGTTATAGCGCACTGTTTTTTCAACTTTCGGTATGGAGCCGAGCATCGAGAATCCAACAGAGCAGCGCGTCAAATAATAAATAACACTGTTGGAGTTTCAGCTCTTAGCGCTCTGCCCCGCCGCCGTGCGCAGAAAAACCAGTGCGTGTTTGTTTTTTTCATTTGAGAAATAAAATAAAAATATGTCGTATTCGTATTCATAAAATGTTTACTTTACTTGAAACAATTGTTTATTTGTAGAGATTCGTGCTTGATTAAAATATATTTGTAATTGGAAAATATGTTAACCGATTTGGCCTTTAAAAATTGAATTTATTATGCAATGATTTGACCTTTGCATAAATAAATGTTGTATTTTTAAAGGTCAATTGGTATATAATCAGTTGAATTTCCTGTCCAACGGAGCTTGATGATACCTACTGCTGACGCTTAATTCAAGTGGGTGGGTACACGTGTACTCGTCCATAATGCAAGGTATGAGACTTCAAAAAGAGATTCCGAAGTTCAATCAACATCGTAATTGGAAAACATTGTAATAGCCAATTATTTTCAAAGAGTAACCGTAGTGGAATTTCTTGCCGGTTCTTCTCCATAGGAAACTACCATATGCCAATGAAACGTTGCACCTAGATTTTTACGTTTCATAAAATACCCATGTAGGTTTATCTAATCTAAACAAATAAATAAAATTGAAGTGTATGTTTGTAATGTCGAGGAGCTTGTGGCTAAATAATAACAGCCGCACAGGTCGATCTAAGGTTAAGCTACGCTTGCCGCGGTTGGTCCGTGGATGACTGACCATCTATACATGATAAGTTTTTATCCAGTGCGCAAGCTGTAACCATGAATTCAGCATATCATTTTAGATCCCCCAGCGCAGAAATTTTTCGTCGGTAATACAAAAAAAAATCAGCTGTTCCATACATTGGCTGTCTAGAATGATATGCTGAATTCATGGTTGCAGTTTGCGCACTGGATAAAAACTTATCCTGTATGTAAATACAAAGACCCCTACGGGCCTCGGAAAGCACGTTAAGCTGTTGATATTTGACAGTGTTACCAAAGGATGTCGTATTACCCGATTACTGGGTAATGGTGGTCATGTAGGCAGTCGCTCCAGGAAAAAACTGGTATTCAGCTGCATCCGGTATGACTGGA
Organism: Polymixis lichenea; assembly: GCA_949091785.1. NCBI lineage: Eukaryota > Metazoa > Arthropoda > Insecta > Lepidoptera > Noctuidae > Polymixis > Polymixis lichenea. Next base: position 8,243,806 of record OX420958.1, on the reverse strand, counting down.
AGCTGACCCTAACATAGTTGGAAAAAGGCTAGGCGGATAATGATGGCTTTGGCATCTATCAGAGCCTAAATATAGACTTGATGTATTTATTGTCATTTAATTTCATCACATACGAGAATTACCTCCGCCCCCACCTGGATACCATCGCTGCTAAAGTGCTACTCTACATACATAACCTACTATAGTACATTCGCGTTAAGAATGCAGTGAGTCATCATTATCCGTCGGCCTAGCCCCGCCCCCTAACCAATCAAATCTTTTCAAATTACAATTAAACTTCTTCTTTTAAAATATAATTTGTTTGAATTTAACACCACTGTGAATACACCTATAACTTGCAGTTGCACTGATGACTCACTGCATTCTTAACGCGAACGAACTATACCACTTCAATACTCAACATCAAAGACGAAAAGGCATGTCACGCATGCGGGCTAATCACGCAAGCGGTAGCCAAACTGCATTCATGACGACACTGGCCCCGCCCTAAGGCGCCTGTCCCACCGCTGGCGATTAGCGAGAAGCCAATAGCGCTAGGAACTTTAAACGAGTTGATGCGCAGCTGGTACGCGGCGGCGACCAGCCATTACTTGCTGGAATCATACTCTGATAATAAATGTGAAACTTTGTGTTTTTCGATATTTTTTACTCATTCACGCAATAACGGCTGAACGGATTAGGATTTGGCACACAGATAGCCTGGTAGTCCGCTCAAGTCTGAGAACCAGTCTTACCCATGGTTATCGTATTACCCAGTAACTGCGTTGTGGAGGTCAGATAGCCAGTCGCTCCATTATGTATTCAGCTGCATCTGGCTTGATTGGAGCCCCACGTTAACATAGTTGCCTTGCATTGCTGCGTGCGACTTAAGGCCCTATTAACTTTAAATATTGTCGTTATGAGCCATAATAGTTCTTATTGCAATCTGTTACGGGTTAGAATCTGTTGTAATAAATTCGAATAACAAATGAGCAAGCATATGTCGTAAAAATGCAAATCAAATCGTGTAAAATTAGATATTAACTATTTAATAATAAATAATCCATCACTGGATGCAGTTTGCCATTTGGAATTTTATGGTATATTTTTAATTATGTTTATAAGTGTTATTGAAGGGATAAACTGATTTTAAAGATAATTAAGAGGTGACTTTGATGACTTTTTTAATGCATTAAAATATGTTTAATTATGTTTTTGAATTCCATCACTGTATGCAAAAAAGACTTGAATATATCATATATTTTTTTGCTTTCAAATTTTTTACGGTTAAAGTGATACACAGCTTAAAAAAACCACCTTCTTCAGTGTTTTCCAGAAATCTCCGCCTTAAACGAAGTCCGTACAAAGCCCGCTCCGCTTGCAGTGGAAACCGGCCTTAAACATCTACAACGCACTTATAAAGACATCAAAGGGATTTCACCATCTATATCTATAGTCATCCATCTCAACTAATCAATCCACAAGTAACTTCTGAAGTCAACTGGCTCCTCAACAAGACAATGGTCCCTCGTTCCCTTCCTACAGAACCCTTTAACGAGCTGCTAACAAGCTTCCACCATTTGTCTTTGTTGTGGCCCACGATTAATATAAAGCGGCCAGAAACAATTAGAAGCCTTTTGTTGAATTAAATTGGACAAGTTGGAATGATCTTGAGAGATGATTTACGATTCCGTGTTTAGTTTTGACTTTGATAGTGGAAGTGGAAGATGGATTGTATTACAGTGGTAATAGTATTACTACTACAAATGAGGTCCATTGTGTTAGTAACAATTTTACTTAACCTATGTTAGTACTTCATAGCTTAAACAGATCTTGTTCGATCGGCTAACGCCCACACATGCGGACTATCTGCCTGGGCAGCTATCGAGTGCAGAATGATGTTGGGACTGTCACGCAACCTGCGAAGCAACGAGGCAGATTTCTTGCGCCACACTGCGTCAAAGCTGTCAGTGCGCGCGTCGGCAAACATCGTCGACGCACTGCAGAAGCGTGGCAGTCGCAACAGCACCCTGAACGCATTATTATATTGGATACGCAGAGCATTGCAAGCCCTTTGGGTATATCTGAACCACAGTGCCACCGAGTACAGTGTAATGCAATACGCCTTAAAAAGGGCTATTTTAACTGCGACTGTACATCGAGAGAACCTGCGGGCCAGCATGTTCGTCCGGACTGACAACGCTCTGCGCTCCCTCTCCAAATCTCATAAACCTATAAAAAAGATCTTCCGACCAACGGGTGTTGTATCTGGTGGCCCGCCAGATCGATTGTTTTTTTTTTATGGAATGACATCTCACAGGTCAACCTGAACTTGCCTGTGACTGCCTCAATAAATTAAGGCCTCCAATTAGGGCTTAAGAACTTAAAACTAAGCGACTACACCCTAAGGGCACCTCCTGTGGGTTACCTCGGCTTAGAGCGTCGCTGGACGAGGGCATCAAGAGACGGGCTGGATATCGGAGTGCTTATTATTTAGGGACGAATTTAAAGCTACAGGCTCAGTGGCGCGAGCTGGCTCGAGCAAGGATTGGGGTAGACATGAATTGGAACGGCGCGGCGGGCTTTGGACGGAATAGGCCCGACGATTGACATCGGGACGTTGTATAAAGGATAAGTTTTTATTCAGTGCGCAAACTGACACTATGAATTCAGCATATCATTCTAGAACCCCCAGTGCAGAAATTTTTGGCGGTAATACAAAAAAAAAATCAGCTGTTCCATACATTTTGGACGGGGTAGGTATTGCAGTTTTATATGAAACACCAGTTTTTTTTTTTTTTTTGTAAAGCCGACGTAAAATTTCTGCGTTAGGGGGTCTAGAATGATATGCTGAATTCATGGTTACAGTTTGCGCACTGGATAAAAACTTATCCTGTATATGCTAGATGCGCGGTAATTAATCTCTGCTTGCGCGATGCAGGATTTTGCGTGACGTCAGTATGATGCGTAGTTAGATGTGGCGGTGTCATTGCCGTTACAGTATACAACAATTATAGGATGATATTTAGGAATCTGCCTCAATTTTATATCTTTATTTAAATAGCCTCGTCTGGTCGTAAGCGCATTCGCGGTTCGATTCCCAGGTCTGGCAGTGTTATGGGGTGTTTCTATAGAATTTCCCAGTAGCAGTTCGGAGTCTGGATTTGGGCCCGGTCGATGGCAATATGGTCGCCCCTCTTCAATTAGCCAAGCCAACTGGATAGCTCGTCATATTTGAACTTCAGCATCCTCATTTGTTTACTCCACACTATCGTTATCAGCCCAGCGACGCATCTGTGCACGTCATTACGTATCAACAACGTTAAGTTTAGCTTAACTTGCAGATAACGCGTCTTGTTTAATGTGTTGGCAACAAAAGAGCGCGCATGCGGCGGGGTAAGGGCCCGTTCACAGCGCGGGTTATTCCCTGTGTTCCCCAATCCCCGAGACCCCCGTCCCGGAGGACCCCGATTTATTTTTATATTGATAAAATTAAAAGTCAGTTTAGCTTAAAAGGACCGTCAGCAGATGATTTGTTAAATTATATAACTTACTAAAATTATAATACTTAACTTTATGGATTAGGAACAAATTATATAGTCTGGCTTGGTTAAGGTAAATATTATAATCAGAGAATACAATATAGTCTCCAAGAACATTCACGGGTTTTAAATGCCCACTTCTTCACTTATTTGGCTGACTGTGACACGCACTTCATTTTTGAAATACACATTGTGGTACACACGGCTACACATCAAGCTATACATTTCCAATATAAGCTGATCTCGCATTGTATAGGATTTCCGTACAGTGCGAGATCATCGTAAACTGAAACCGTATAGCTTGATGTGTTGCCGTGTGTACATGATTAGATTGGATATTCACTAAGTCACCTTCAGTGTCCAATTTCACTGCTGGCACTACCACATTTTCTTTTTCTTTTTATTATTGCCGGTCTAAACTCACGAATTTTTATTTAGTCAATATAAGACATAGGCATACCTGGCATGTAATAGCCACTTTCCCCCAATCTGTTTTCGTGAATTCGTAATTGTGCTCGCGCCCTTTAGAAGAACCTGCTTCCGACATGTTTGTTAAGTCATCATCTGCCTAGCCTTTTCCCAACTATGTTGGGGTCGACTTCCAGTTTGACCGGATGCAGCTGAATACTAGTATTTTACATGGAGCGACTGCCTATCTGACCTCCACATCCCAGTTACTGGGTAATACGATACCCCTTGGTAAGACTGGTTGTCAGACTTTCGGGCTTCCGACGACCCGTAACGACTGACAAAGATCCACAAATGACAGCCGGGATCAACGGTTTAAAGTGCTCTCCGTGCTTAACGTGCTTGGTATGTAAAGATGGTTACCCATCCACGGACCAACCGCAGCAAGCGTGGCTTAACATGATGGTTCGACCCGTGCGGCAAATATTACTTAGTAACATTTATTTTATGTTTTTAATACATTTCATGCAAACTGTAATTACCTCTATTAAAACTATGATTCGTCATTAAATAAACTACTTTCGGCTTAAGTATTTCAAACACATACATTTAAGCACTTTTTTATGTCGACCGTACAAGTTGAAAACATTTGAAGAAAGAAATTTACTCATATTTATTGTATTCGGGGTCCTCCGGGACAGGGGCCTCGAGGATCGGGGTACTCAGAGAATAACCCCGCAGCGCAACGCAAACGATTTCGGCGTATTGTACTGCGCCGGACGTAAAAATATCGTTGCGGGATTTATTCACGCACTGAATCTTCATGTCTCGGTATAGAACCGAACATTGAGAACAAAACAGAGTTCATCTCAGTGCGTTGAAAAAACACAGTGTTCGATTTTCAACTATCGGCGCTGAGCAGTGAGCTGAAGATCCAGTACCCGAAAAATGCTGCCACGATGTTTTTGCCGCGGGTTGTTCGAAAGAGAAACCGCGGCCCCTGGCACACAGGCAACTGAGGGAACACGGGTGGGTTTTAGTCAGTAAAAGACGGACACGCCCTTAGAGCGGGGTATTCTTTGGTATTGTTCGTCGAATCGTTGAGCTCCTCAAGTTCTGATGTATGATTACTGACAAATGCGTGCACTGAATGGACAGGTCCACTTAATCTGTATGGTTCTTTCTTCAAAAGACCATTTCAGACACCGATCCACATGGTCTTCACATGATCTGACCAAGATTATGTCTGGACTTTAAAAGAGACTGTGACCTCTGAGTTTGTTTCGGCCTTTCTTCTCAGAGTAGTCAGATAGGAAACGCCGACCTCATCTAGTTTAAAAAAATATGATTGACGTGTAAAAGTGTTTGTACAAACCTACTTACAGAAATAAAATCATTTATCATTTAGCGGGAGAAGTTATTTGATGATTTCCCACCCACAAAAAAGAATCTGTGATGTTGTATGATGAGTTCAATCTGGCCACATGGCGCCGGGCCATAGCTGCACCACATCGTGAGCACCGGTACTTATTGTGTAAAACACATAAAATGACAATTGATTGCAATGGGTTTAATTTAGACTGTTCATCCACATTCATTGCGTTTTTTACGTGCAGACGAATTGTACAAACCTATGAAGCTATGGACTAGCGATATCCTTCAAAATCAACACACTTTTTTTTACAATCCCAAGGGTTTTGAAGAAAATTCCTGAGCCGTTGCTTCATAGATATGAAAAAATCATCTGCGAATTGTGAAAAGTGAAAGACACTGCAATTGTAGAGAGAAAACTGTTCTGACTTTAGTCTGCGCAAGTAAAACACATTTTAGAAAGAGAAATCAACTATTTGAGTATCCAGGACACGCACGATATGAGTTTAATATGAGTGGTTATGTACCTTGCATATTAATTCGTTATTGGTTGCAAGGTCCGCCAATGTTCGTGGCAATAATTTGAACCGGAATTTCATCATTTGCATCGCAATCCCATGCAGGTCATCAAAATTACAATGCGTACAAAAAAAAACACAAAAAAATTTTTTAAGTTTTTAAAAAAAGGCGACGGAAAACGCTAGAAAGTGAAAAATAATTTTAATTTCGGAAGTCGATGGCAAATAAACGAAAATACAAAACCAAAGACACCAACTTCCGAAGTTAATGCTTCTTCTTTTTTAATGCTTGTTAGTTGAAACACCAACTCGTATACCTTCACTTACTAAGTAAAGTGACAGGACTGACAGGTTATTATAACAACATCAACATAGAATACACTAACTGAAAAAAAAAATCACCTCACATGTCACAACCTCGGAAAGAGTCTGATTGTCATTCGAAGAAATCTGCGTGCAAAAGTGCATTTTACCCGCTAGCGTGGTAAGAGTTTTTGAAATTCGAACCGTTATATTCATTATTTTTCTATACCACCAGTCCACTGAAAATGCATTAAATTAATACTTATTTCATGTCAATGTGACAACCCCATATTTAGAATAATCGCACTGGCCAGCACGACGACTGCATAAAAAAAACACATTTAAATTTTTCGTCTCTTTTCAATTCGATTTCCATTTGGTTTGTTTTTTTAATTAAATCGTAAGAAATCATAAAATATGAGCGAGTCCTACAGCGATAAAGAGATATAAATTTAACACCTGCAGAGTACTTAAGTGCAAGCGGTACATAATGCCGAATTGAGTTAAGTAGCTTCCGGAAAATTGCGCTAAAAGTACATAAAAGCGTACAATTTGTTCAATGTATGGAGACATTCTATAGGCGTGAAAACGTTTTCGAAGACTATAATGCAATGCTATCATATTTCATTGAACTAAGTACACTCATTTAATATATAGATATTATTTAGGCTGTTTTTCTTGCACGTAGCATTATCCTCACTGTAGTGAGGTGAAAAATTGTGTGTTTCGCTCGGCAGCAAAGGTATTCTGTGTCTCGTACCTTTGAAACCCACGATACGCTCAGGATTCTATATTTGAACCACTCGCTTCGCTCATGGTTCAATCCTAGAATCCTTCGCTTGCTCAACTTTCAATACAAGTACTCGCGCCAAAAAACAACTTTTCAGCCTTGCATAACAAATAATTATTTTTGAAGCTAACCCAAAAACCACTAATCAGAACTTGACCAAATCTATATGAGGATACCTACCCTTTCAAACAAAAGAAGATTCTCTTTTATGGGTTTATAATTTATATATGACGGAGTTCCGGGCTAACTAAACAAAAGAAATAAAACTTCTCATAAGTCGGTTTAAAGAAGAAACTAGTTAGTGTTCTTTAATCGCCTCGGTATTCGGTTACTATAGCTGTCAACCATTTAATGAGGGTTGCCGGTCCATGTAACTTGAGTGTGATCAATGATTCGCGGTCGCGTCTCAAAGACATGTCTATCCCAATAAACACCACTTCTACGTCTACTCAGACAGGCTCATTGCCGTTTTTATTTGCTCATTCAAAATCAAAATCAAAATCAAAATATTTTATTTCACATAAACCTGCAAGGGCACTTATGAAACGTCAGAAGCTAGGTGCACGGTTCCAATTTGTCACTTCCTATGGAGAAGAGCCGGCAAGAAACTCCACGGTTACTCTTTTAAAAATAATTAGATTTTATAATGTTTTCAAATTACAGTGATATATTCTGTCGTATGCTAACCAAAAATTAACTTAAGCACACCTGCTGAGGCACAGGCCACCTTTTGTGACAGGGAATGGACCGTGAGGAGAAACACACTGCCTCGCGCTACGCTGCGGGATGCGTGGCGACAGAGCCACGCGTGCGGGTGCGGGAGTGCAAATCTGCATCATCATGCAGATTTCTCCGCACAAATGCGCGGAGCTGCAGTATAGTCATGCGGTGGCCTAGAGGCCGCACATCACAGCAGCTTGCGGTGGAGATAGTACATTGCAGAGCATTGTTTTTTATACTAAAACTGGTTATTCATTTAGAACTCATTCAGGATGCTGCAGTTATAATAGTATCTGTTTGGTTTTTGTATAATCAAATCAAATTGCTTCACGACTTTCGATTTCGAATATAAATCGATCGATATCGAGATCCATTTCGAAATAGTACGTCTAGCTCTGTCATAGTCACGCATGATACCGCAGAACTCGGTGTGCCATACCTTGCGTCTTGCCTCGCACCCACGCGCGGGGTTGCATGTGTCTCCGCATGTAGGCGCGTGATCTGCAACACTGCGCGTGAATGCGTTTTCTGAGTGTTGCCCTACGCGTGTTTTCTATACAGACACAGATACTTGCAAACAACGTAAGAACTCGCACTCCCGCGCTACGCTGCGTGATACGGTGCTGTGCGCGAATCGAATTTTTGTTTCTAGGACATGCTGGTTATCGTGGGGACGATGTTTTCCTTCACCGTTTTGACAGCAGCGGTAATGAAATAATTTACACAAAGTAAAGCGTCTGTCAGGGTTCAAACCTACAATTACGTAAGTCGCGGCCGTTACCACTGGGCCACAACCACGGAATAGAAAAACCTGTGGAAGTGCCCACGCAGCTATCACGCGTGTCACCGCGTGTGTCACAATTATGCGGAGAAATATGTAAGAGCATAACAACCTTCGTCAGTTGTAATAAGTCTTAATTCTCTCTGGACAATAAATAAGGTTTTCGTCAAAGTTGAATTTGTTGTTCATACAAAATTAAGACTTATGCCATCTGACGAAGGTTGTTATTATTTTACATATTTTCCGCATAATTGTGACACGCGGGACAGCTGCGTAGGCACTTCCACTGTTTTTTTCTATTCCGTGGCCACAACTGTTTCAAAACTTATCATTGATTAAATTATCGCGGATTCGGATGTCAACCACAGTCTTGACACTTAGAATTTAGAAATACATAATGTATAGAGAATAACATTACTGGTTGATACGACAGAGGTGGAATTACCTCAACCATCTAAATTATACATCACACGGAGATACAAAATAATGAATTACTAATGAACAGAACCTCATCCTAATGAGAGGAATGGTAAATGAGATAGTTTGACACATTCCGTACATTCATTAATAGAGATAAATACCTGGTGACCAGGGGACTACTTTCTTAGCACGAAGTCCGTAGTTTCGGTTGAATTTACGGGAGATTCCTAGTCCGTATCACCTACGGACATTTAAGATCAGTTTGGCCCGACCTAAGATTGAATGACACCACGATTTAACAGCTGTTACTTACTCCTGGCGGTCTACTCTCTTAGCACGAGGTCCGTAATATCGGTCGAATTTACGGGTGATTAATACTCCGTAACTATCACGTACAGACATAATGAATAATTCTGGGCCCGACCTATGAATGATGTGTACTGTCCGAAAAGTTAGTAATTCCATTCGTAGTAACCCTACTACGAATTTTCGAACAACTTATTTACGGACTTATATCTTCGTTGACGGGCAAAATTAATAGAAAACAAACAGCATCCTAATTTGCGAAGCAGATTCATTATTGACAAACGATTCAGACTAATTTGCTTCGTTTCTTTTATTTTCATTTATTAAATTGAATTTAATTCGAAAACATCAATCGGTTTTTTACTAAACTTCAACTATATCCCTGGGGTAACTATACGGGTATATCCGAAGGTCCGTTGATCCGTCAAAACTTTAGTGACAAAACCAATTTTTCGAACGGGCTAAAACATAACGTAAGTAGAGAAAAATCGTATTGTCAATCATTCTTAGTTCGGACTCCGAATTACTTTTATGTCCGCAGGTGATACGGAGTAGGTCCCCGGTATGGTTACTTATCTCTTTTGATGACTATACGTGTTTCCATTCGTTAAAGTGGTTTTACCCTCAGATGTTAATGCCAAGTACGGTTTATTGCCGTTAAGGCAGTTTGTGATGATAAATAGGGGTTGTGTTATGTTGTGTTATGTAGTACGGTTAAATGGGGTACCATCGTATCAACCTGACCCTTGCAATTTCGGAAATGATCTCCGTACAAGTTATGAGTTGAACGAGTGAATGAATGAGAATGTGAGTAGCTTTGTTTTCTGCGGCACTGCTCATTTGGATGCCAGCTATGATTTTTTGCGCGGAATGCAATTTTTTTTTTCTGAAATAAAAGTAGCCCAAGTTACTTCTTATAACGTTAGCTATCTGCCAGTGAAGGTCGTGGCAAAATCGGTCAAGCCGTTTCGGAGATTAGCCGGAACAAATAGACAGTTTCCTTTTTTTTGTTAGAAGTACTGTATACATTTTCATATGCATTTAGTAAAAAAAACCGACTTCCGAAAAAACACTACAAAGTGAAAAATAACTTTAATTTCGGTTGTCGGTGACTTAGGACATGTTTTTTTTATTTTTTGTCACCGCCTTCCGAAATTAAAGTTGATTTTCACTTTGTAGTGTTTTTCCGGAAGTCGATTTTTTTTTTTCACTTTTTAGTTATAGTACCTACCCCACACCAATTCGAAACATCATCCTTGGGGTCGAAACAATGCATATTTATGTCATAGCAACAATCGCGATTGATTTCCGATGTCTGTCTCCGAAACGCATCATCAGATCTACATGAAATTTAAATGGGACAATTACGGAGTAAACCCCTTTCGAACAAAAAAAGAATTTTGCTAATCCGTCTATATATGACGGAATTATGCCCGATAACCTCCTTCTTTTTAAAGTCGATTAAAAAAGCTGTTATTTTGACATTACAAACAGACACTCAATTTTGTTTTATTTGTATGTATAATATTGTATGACCGGATAATATGACCAAGATTGTCAATGTACAATTATCCGAATAAATTTCTCGATATGTTTTGTCTGCCCAACAACGTAGTTCGATGTTGTTGAACTTTCAAAATGAAAGCCATTGCTACTGTCAGTGTGTTACGCAATTACCGCTATTTCAAAATGATCACGTTACAAACAAAAATAAATCAAATAAATCACGAAATCTGTATTAATAAACATAAATAAATTGGGAAAAAATTGATTCATTACAGTTTGAAGCGCGTCCGTAATATCAATGATATTATAATCGAAAACCTTCTGATGTGGTGCAAGTTATGAGCTGAGCGATTAGCGTTTGATTATTTACTTGAATATAATCAACTAGTAGTTCCGTGTAGTGCCGGACGTAAAAGAATAGCACCATCCCATTTTTTCCCATGGGTGTCGTAGAAGGCGAATAAGGGACTTACTAGAGAATGGGCAGCAGCGTTCTCTATGCATTTGACCACCATACTGCGATCGCCAACCCGCCTGCCAAGCGTGAGGATTATGGCAAATCCCCCCTTTTAGGGGAGGCTTATGTCCAGCAGTGGACATCTTTCGGCTGATATGATGATGAATCAACTAGTATTAGTAAAATAATTGGTTAGTTAATTTTGTCTTCATCATCCGCCTAGCCCTTTTCCAATTATGTTGGAGTCGGCTATCAGTCAATACCAGTATTTTACATGGAGCATCTTCCTATCTGACTTCCACAACCCAGTTACTGGGTAACACGATCCTCCTTGGTAAGACTGATTGTCCGACTGTCGCGCTTCTGATGACCCGTAACGACTGTCAAAGATCCACGAATGACAGCCGGGTACAACGGTTTAACGTGCTCTCCGAGGCACGGCAGGGTTTTGGCATGTAAAGATGATCACTCCTCCACGGACCAATCACGTCAAATTTTATTTTCTTGTTTTCGTTCTAACAGATCCAGCAGAATTACTGAAAGCGTTTGCAATTATTTCGCCACCTCTTAATCTCAAAAGTCTCAATGAAACAGGCAGCACGCCTTTGATATTTTTATTTGTGTGCCCTTGTTAAGAGTTTTAAATTGCTCTCCACAAGCCCCACTTGTCAACCTTTTTATTTTGCTCTGATTATACCGCGTTCTTTTGATGCTTGCGGTTATCAGGTCTGAAACTGTGTTAAGCGGACGTCCGCACGGTTTCATACAAATGTGCTCCGTCACGGGGACCCCGCGCGGGCGTCCGTCGCAGGGTAGGCTACTTTTGGTCGCGGTTGCAAGTCCCATGGGATAATTTCCGACATACACGGTTCGGAGCCGCGGTTAGCAGTTAGTAGTAAATAAAATGGCCTCGCGACGGGGGTCGTCACGATCCCACGGAGCCCACTCGCGTAGACACGCGACGGGTGACCGTCGCGGGCGCCCGCATAACGCAGTTTCAGGCCTCAAACGCTTAAAATTTTGTTCATTTGTTGTTGATCATTCGACATCTATCACTACAATTGAAACGCGGAACATAAATTAATTCATTAGGTGAACCGATCCCACGCCCCCTTATTACAAAACGAAGATTTTCTTTAGAACCACCAAGCCAGTTTTTGAATTAAGAACCCAATAGGAATAGAAATGCAGTTCTATGTACAAAACTGACAACTCAGTCTGGCGCGAAGTTGTCATTTTTGTATTAAGAACTTTACTTAAATCGAAATAAAGTTGGAAATGCAAAAACTGTCTCAGAGCTTTAGGCTAGAACTAAAGTTAGATTGCGTTTTGCCTACTGAATGACCAAATAAAATAATAGGAGCAGATGAACATTCATTCCCATGTAATTCTGACAGGCTCGTGTGAACGTTGAATGAAACAATAACATTCACTTGAATTAACCATTCACTCGAGCGAAGCGTCTGAAAGCAGACCTGCCGCCCTGCGACGGCTTTCGCTCATGACTTGTACCTCAGCATTAATGTCAAGTACTATCAAATCAGACAGCGGGTTGATTTCAAGTGTACGTGTCATGTATTTATAATATATATTTGTTCTAGTGTTTTATTTATGTGGGTAGATATAGCGTGCTGTTCATGGATGGTATGTGACTATTCTTGTGTATGACATTGACCTATGTATTTTTTATAACCAACTGTTAACACATTCCATGCCCAGCACCCAGCATATGGGTCGAAAAATAGTTGATTCGTGTGCCCACAACTTGCATCCGAGTCGTCGCAATAAGTAGCTATTGATGATTCTGTTCATGCCCAGGACCCGACTAGCGAGACTACTTATAGCGACGACTCGGATGCGAGTTGTGGGCACACGAACTAATTATTTTTATTTTTCTTGCTTGGCATCGAATGTGTTAAGGTGGGTACTGACCGGCGATACGGGGCGTAATGTATCATTCGCGGCGAGCATGTCGTCACGCCGCGGCGCCGTGAGCTAATATCCACACGGATATTAGCAAGCGAGAAAGCAACACTGCTTTCTCGCTTGTTTGACCGTACTGACTGCACGAATGCTCGCTTTGTAATATGTTACATTACGCCCCGTAACGCCGGTCAGTACCCACCTTTATGTGCTTTCCGCTGTACGAAGGGTTTCTAAACGTGTGGTTATACATCCACAAACCGACCGCAGCTAGTGTAGCTTAACTGGCTTAACCTTCGATCGACTCTTGCGGCTGTATCATTTAGCCACGAGCGAAAGAAGAAGTGCGTAACAGGATCAACCAATAAAAGTCTTTATACTCGTCATAAACACTGAATAAACCAGTAAATCCAACGCATCGATGATTCGAAATAAAATGCCGAAAAAAAAATAAACGTTCTTTTTTTAATTCTCTCTTTGTACTAGAAGAAGACATTAAATCTGACGTAGATTTTATTCCGTTGTATACGCTTCGCTTTTAACTATTAACTGTGCAACACTTATTTTTATTAGTCAAGGAAATGAGCACTCGTAAACTGTTCTGCTTGATGTTGGAATGATAATAAAAGTTGTACAAGTTTAAACTAAAAGTGAGAAATCCCTTGACCTAGGCAATAAATAGAAACGTAGAATCTGATATTAAAAAAAAATAGTAGCCGCAGTTAGACTTCGCGCCGTTGGTTTTCGTGAATACGTTAAGTCACGGTTGTAACCTGAAATAACCTAGTGAGCGGAGTTCCCCAATTAATACTTAGTCAGTGCAAACACTTTGCTATCTACTTTCACGCCACGCATGCTTTGTCGCAAAGGTGATCCCATTCTCATCAAGCTAAGCTGACTTAACGATGAGATGCTTAGCCCAGTGTAACGAGTATAGTTTCCAGATGAACGAGCCAAGCGAGCCCGCAGATGACACGACTGAGCAGAGAGCGATTTCATTCGACCAATGAGCGAGCGAAGCGAGCCCCCTACAAACAAACAAATACACAACCATATTCTCAAATCGAGCGAGCGAAGCGAGCCCACCTAGACCCCGAGTCAGATTTGGAGGAGGATGACTACTCTCGAGACGTGCGAGCGTAGCAAGCCCATCTTGCTTCGCCATGGGTGAGAGGATAGCAGTAGTTGAAGCTCACTAGGTTGAAAAGGGTGGTCTCTTCGTTCGTTCGTAGTCAAAATATGCTCGCTAAACTAGCTTTCCTTGCAATGGGGACTCACGTCACTCGCTTTTTGCATGCGACAACGTGCCCCACCCACGTGTGTGGCAGTTGAGCTCGCTTCGCTCGTACGCTTTTCTCCAGGTGCTATGCTTGTTGGGGGCTCGCATTGCTTGAGTTAGCGCGTTCTGTTCAGACATGGTGTCCTAGGGCTCGCTTCGCTCATCCTTGTCACGTGCAAGCGTGTTCGGCTCAATCAGCTCCCTAATTGGTTTGAGTAAGCGCGCTCTGCTCAGTTGCTCGCTCTTGACATATGAAAGGGCACTTGGCTCAATCGTATCAAAGATGGGCTGGCTTCGCTCGCTCGTCTTAAGTGCTTGCTCATCTTTTGAGTAAGTTTTCTCTGCTCATTCGTGTCAAGAGTGGGCTCACTTCGCTTGCTGTAACGTAAGAGCAGAGTTGTTGTCATCAGCAGACCGACAACCACCACACAACCATCTACATGCTCTGCGAGAGTGACTGTCATCAGTCGGTGCCACTCTTGTCCAACCTCTTAGATGTTCTTAGTAACTTCGTAACAAAACAAGACGGCGCCACTTGCTACGCGCGCCTACAGGTATTTTCGAATAAGCCTAGTTTTTAACAACCAAAGGCCAATTCTCATACTCATAAAACGTATAAATTCAAGTCGCAATCTCATCTCAGCGGCAATAAATGTCTATAACTTGTCCAAAAATCTAGGTAACTTAGATGTATTTTGGTCAGATTGAGACGGCGATTAGAACGTGAACGTTCTTAAAAATATAAAAATCGCCCATCTCATTTGAGAGAAGCAAAAAAATCGTCAGTTCAATATTGTCCCAAGATTCAGTCTGTCTCGACCCTTACTTACACTTTCGCTGTCAATGTCACCTGTCACCAATCAAAGTAAGAACTCGACATCGCCTTCTAATGTATGTTGCCTTGGTATTTATTTGTTACATTAATAAATTATTATCCTTAATTGTAAAATTATGTTGTTTGTCTGTTCTGTGATTATATGAATTTCTTTATCTTGTGAGGTTAACTTATTTTTTTATTTTGTATTATAGTCTTGTTTTGTATTACGTTGTGTCAAATTTTTCTGCAGAGGCTAGACTACAAATCTTAACACAATATAACTGTATTCCCCGAAGAGTTAGGCAGACGTTTCGCCAGTTAGGTCCCATGGAATAGAGGGTGAATCGGCGGACATTATAGGCTATTAATTATTCTTATGCGGAACCGGAGAACACGATTCCTCGACCAAGAAACTAGCCAGGACTTATCAAAGAAATGAGTATGTTCTCAATTCTCGAGATTTGCGTACACTCAGTACAAACGCGACCATGAAGGTATTCAAGCTAAGTCAATTTTACGGTTTACGCCACACGATAAGCAAGTCGTAGGTATGAGTCTTTATTTTCCTTTTCTAAGATTAGCTACGAAATGTGGCAAACGCCGGCATTAAAACGTTAAGGCGATTAAATTCTTTGCATTATGATATATCGTGAGAGCAATTCATTGAAGCGGTTTTGTGACTCATTCTCTCAACGTCATCATTAGCAGCCTTGTTCCACTCACTGCTGTGTCTAGGCCCTCCTCTTTTGTGACATGCTTCTTTAGTCCGAGCGAGTCTCATTTAGCTCTTCCCCGTGATCTTCCGTAGGTCATGTGACTCATGAATCGAAGATTATTTGAAAAACACGCTTAGGCCGCTGGCACTAAAAAACACTCCAACTCAAAGAATTTATTACAAACTAGCTGTGCCCGCGACTTCGTCCGCGTGGATATTTTTTATTTTTATTTCATTGCTGCTCAGCTCCTATTGGTTGCAGCGTGATGTTATATGTTAGCCTATGTCACTCAGTAAAGATGTAGCTTTCTAATGGTGAAAGAATTTTTGAAATCGGCCCAGTAGTTTTTGAGTTTATTCGTAACAAACATACAAGAATACGCAGGTTTCCTCTTTATAATTTTACTAGCTTTTGCCAGCGGCTTGGCCCGCGTGGAGGTCGGTGAATTATACATATAAACCTTCCTCTTGAATCACTCTATCTATTAAAAAACCCGCATCAAAATCCGTTGCGTAGTTTTAAAGTTTTAAGCATACATAGGGATATAGGGACAGAGAAAGCGACTTTGTTTTATACTATGAAGTGATTAGTATAAATATATATCAGAAGAATTTTTCTAAAATAAAAGTAGCCTAAGTTACTCCTAATTACATCAGCTATCTGCCAGTGAAAGTCCCGTCAAAAACGGTCTAGCCCTTGCAGAGATTAGCGGGAACAAACAAACAGACAGACAAAAATTGTAAAAAATTATATTTTGGTATTACAAACAGACACTCCAATGTTATTTATATGTATGTATAGATGTATAGATAAACCATTTACAGGCACTTTTGAATTGTCAAGGGGTCAGTCAGAAAGATGAAGCTAGTTCCCCCATTCCAAAGCGTAGTAGGTTCTTATGGAGAAGGACGGGCAAGAAACTCCACTGCCAGTTTCTTAGAGGCCTTCTTGCACCACAAATCGCTGAATACGTTTAGCGCTAAACGAATTTGTTGACATCCATCGGTTTATTTCAGACGACAGAGACAAACTGATGATTGTAATATGTGTGAAGTGTGTATTAGTGCGTTTCTACTCCTTCTTAATCTTTTTATTACATCGTTCTTATTCAAAATTACCTGTCATTTGTTTATTTCAAATAAATGCTTAGTTTTTGAGTCACGGACTGCCTTCAAACCCGTCAGATTCTATACGCGATTTTGTATCACAGTGTGAGTAAACGTTGTCACGTTCGGTTTGTATGGAAAGTGTTGCCAACGCCTCTTCTACCAGCAGACCCCGCGGAATCTCCTTACTCTATGGTTTACGCTGCGTATAATCTGTCAGCCAGTTCCTCAGTCACTGTTATATTTAAACACACTCCAATTACATTCCCCCTCAATCTTCAGGCACGTGATTTAATTCGTGTAATCATACATTTTAACAGTTCCACTGACTGTGCTCGCACATTACGTAAATACTTCGTAAATAACATTACTTCAGCGGCGAATGTATGTTTTGTGATAACAAGCCGGAGTGCTTCAAATGCTTTGTTTATTTTTTGTTATTTCGTAAGTGTTTTAACGTCTCATTCTGTTGCTAGGATATATTCATTTGTAAGAGAGGGTTTTCGGTTGTGTAGATTTTGGCCTCGAGTTTTATTTGGGAGTTTTCAGCCATATCCGCGATATGGAATGGTAGTATTGGCGCAGGATCTCGGGCTGAATATCTAAATCACTACATAGTATAAAACAAAGTCGCTTTCTCTGTCCCTATATCCCTATGTATGCTTAAATCTTTAAAACTACGCAACGGATTTTGATGCGGGTTTTTTAAATATATATAGTGATTCAAAACGAAGGTTTATATGTATAATACACCGACCTCCACGCGGGCAAAGCCGCTGGCAAAAGCTAGTTAGATATAACCTGAAAATATCAGAAATAGAACAACAATTTTTTAATAGCAATTAAATTTTAAAAATTAAAAAAGAACCCGACTGCGTAAAAATTTACATTTAAAAAGATGGAAACAACATACTTGCAGTCGGAGGCATCTTATAAACACCTTTATTGCCAACATAGATATTTGCAATTAGAATGACTAAGGAAATGCATCGATAATACAATAATAAGGGCTTGAATTCACTATGACCACTTAACGATTCCTTACTCGTAACCACGTCAATCAGACACGAATTCTACTAATATCGTATTAATAATATCGACAAATTGTCTTGGAACATACCGAATTTGACATTTCGATTCTTTACCGTTATCAATCAATCAAAAGTCATTTATTCAAATTAGGCTGAGAATCAGCACTTTTCGAACGTCAAAGTACATAAGACAGTCCCCCAAAACGCCCACCCTTCACCACTTCCTAGTGCTTTAGCTGGGAAGAAGAAGTAGTGGAACAAACTCCCCAGCAGCACAGCTGTCTGTTTAGTCGGATAGACTTGATTCTATACATACTTAGGCAAAGTAATAAACATTACGAGACACAAAATATTAATTAAATAATTAGTCAAAATGTCAGCTAGCCATACCAATATACCGACAAATAAAATGAAAACTGTCGAGGCCAAATAAAGCCTAAAACAACTCATCATAGAAAATATTGTTATGAGTAGATCATGTCAATAACTAATGACTTAATAGATAGTTATAAAAAAAAAATTGTTAGACAGGCAATAAAAAATAAAATAATAATTATATGAACGCATATAACCTGTCACTAGATACGCCGATTCTGGAGAAAGAACATAAACATTGTTTTGAGTTAATCACAGCGACCAACTATTCTTGTCATTTAAATAGTCGTTGATGGAATAGTAAGCCTTTAAACAAAGGACGGATTTACATTGGTATCTGAAAAAAAAAACGATACTGACGTAGTTTGAACGTAGTGAGATTCCGCGTGGAATCATTATAACGATACAGTATTGAGGGGCCCTGATGTCGTTTTATTGAAATTACCATACAATATAGGACATGGTCCAATGTCCCGGATATGGCTCCTCTAATTGGTCCAATAAAGACGACATAAAAAATAGTCCTAATCACCAATTGTGTGATCTACAGTTCGAATGTTTAAGGATGTAATTTGTATGTACCAAGACACCCACATCGCTGCACCGGATAAGGAATCCTTTTGTATCGTTTGTGTTACAAGAATTATTAAGGAGATTGCTGGCACGTACTGAGAGGCACGTCTATGAACACCAAAGCTATCCTAAGTCAATAGTGCCAGCCCTCATAAGGGAATATCGATTAGATCAATGAACAGATGAAATCTTTACCATTAAAACTAAAATAAGCAATATTTTAATTAAACTAAAACACGCTAGGATAGAGAGATTAATAAATGAAGTAATTTATTAATAATTTTATCCCTATTTTGATTATTTTAGAAATTATTTTCTAATTTTTTAGTGTGGTTTTCAATTAAACCCTGTTTTTTTAAACTATTATTTATTTTCAATTTTTTAGTTCGGCTAATTTCAAAAGCGTAACTTTTTTCGTTTTTTTTTTTTTTGGCGTACATAATCAGCCTACAATGTTCCTGCCACTGCTGAGAGTGGGCCGTATTCCACCACGCGGGCCCAGTGCGGGTTGGTAGATGTCACATGTCTTCGAATTTTTAGTTCTAGGATATGCCGCTGCCGGTTTCCTCACGATGTTTTCCTTCACCGTTTTGAGAGCAGTGGTGATGAAATTATTTACACAAAGTTAAGCGCCTGCCGGGGTTCGAACCCGCGACATACAACTCGTCAGTCGCGGCCGTTACCACTGGGCCACCACTGCTCTGTAGTTTTGTCGTGGAGTTTCTTGCCCGTTCTTCTCCATAGAGATCTACGTTTTGGAATGGGCAACTAGCTTCAACTTTCCAACTGATCGACTTTTTGACAATTCAAAAGTGCCTGTAAATAGTTTAATTGAAATAAATGCTTTGAATTTGAGTTTGAGTTCTGCTAATAATTGTACAAATTTATGAATTATTGAATGATTTATTCATTATCAATAATTTCATTATATTAATCAGTCTATCCAATTTTTTTTAAATTATTTCCTATTTTTTTTTATTTTGGCTTCTATTAAAGCTTCTTAGTTTTTTAAATTATTATTTATTTTAATTCTTTTTAAAACTATTATTTAATTACACTTAGTGTATGTCATAGCAAGTTATTAGGTACCTTTAATAAAACATCATCAATGTTGGTCTCGAAACAGTCTGGAACTTATTAATCGCTTCACGTATTAATGTATGTATCATCATCATCTGCCTAGCCTTTTCCCAACTATGTTAGGGTCGGCTTCCAGTCTAACCAGTTGCAGCTGAATACCAATATTTTACATGGAGCGACTGCTTGTCTGACCTACACAACCCAGTAACTGGGTAACACGACACCCCTTGGTAAGACTGGTTGTCAGACTTTCAGGCTTCTGACGACACGTAACGACTGTCAAAGATCCACAAATGACAGCCGGGACCAACGGCTTAACGTGCTTTCCGAGGCACGGAGGGGTCTTGGTATGTAAAGATGGTCACCCATCTACGGACCAACCGCGGCAAGCGCAGCTTAACCGGATCGATCGACCCGTGCAGCTATTGTTATTTAGCGACAAGCCCCCTATATTAATTTATGTATACATATTATACAACGTGACATTTTAGTCGTCTTACAAAGGTGGTCCACTCAATGTATCCGACATAAAATACCTAAAAGCGCGATAAAATAAATTGTTACCATTAATTAAGACAACAGGTACTTAGAAAATTAAATAATGCTTTAGAATTATGAAACACGGAGGGTGTTTCACAATTCTAAAGCATTATTTGCTTGTTAATAATGTTTACGTATCAAACGGTAGAAGATTTTCACTTACCTACGTTATTACCATCACATTTCATCATTCATTCCATCTCCATAACAGGGTGTTCAAAACTACATCAGGCGTCTTATTGAATGTCTTTTATTTTTTTATTATTATTCATATATCCAATTTTTTATTTTTTATAATTGATTAGTAGTCATTGGATACATGAAGTGGGCTGCCGCGGTGTATATACACCGTGACATTTTAGACGGTGTATATACACCGTGACATTTTAGACGTCTTACAACGGCAGCCCACTTCATGTATCAAAAAACTTTTTTCAAAAAAATAAACAACCGACTTCCAAAAAAACACTAAAAAGTGAAAAATAACTTTAATTTCGGAAGTCGGTGACTTTGGATACGTATTTTAATTTTTTGTCACCGCCTCCCGAAATTAAAGTTATTTTTCACTTTTTAGTGTTTTTTTGGAAGTCGGTTGTTTATTTTTTTGAAAAAGTTTTTTATTTTTCACTTTTTAGTAGTTCACATGTGCTTACCCCTTCACAGCGTACCGGCGTGATGTTATGTTATTAACTGGTGTAAACAATTGACAGACATGAGATTTCAGCAATCCCTGTCCATTTGCTATCATTTATTGAGGAGTTCCGTTGCCTATCTCCGAAGTTCTTCATCAGATCTTCACCAAATTGAAATGGAACCACTCTGAGAAAGTACTCTTTCAAAAACTACACAAATTGCTTCAAGTGTGCCTATAAAATTTGAAGAGTTCTCTCTATTTCTCCAGGATCCCATCATCAGATCCTGACTTGATGATCATGGAACCACCTGGGAAGTATACCCTTTCAAATAAAAAAAAATATCCAAATCGGTCAAGCCATCTTCGAGTAATCGGGGAACATACATAAAAAAAATTTAAAAAAAAAAAGGTTCCGACGAATTGAGAACCTCCTCCTTTTGGAAGTCGGTTAATGACTACTAATCATTTATAAAAAAAAAGATATTTTGAACATTTGCATAATTAAAAAAAAAAAAATATCATTCACTAAGGACGCATCACGTACTTTGAAACGCACTGTTATGGAGATGGAATTAATGATAGAATGTTAAGGTAGGTAGGTAGATATCTTCTACCGCTTGATACGTAAACATTATTTAAACCATTATTTATTTTTCTTTGTACCTATTATCTTAATTAATGGTAACAATGTTTTAATCGCGCCTAGAGGTATTTTATGACGGATACATTGAGTGGACCACCTTTGTAAGACGACTTAAATGTCACGGTGTATATAGATAATTAATACTTAAGTAAATGTTCATTTTATCAAGAGATCTAGTAGAGTCAGCATAAAAACATCCAGAAAATATCCCTATTCATCAGGATAATGACACACACAAAAACCTTCGACCATTAAGTGTAATCTAACGGAAGCAACTATCGGATATGACGCGGCAGTTGGCAGCCCTTTGTTTCCTTATCTATTGTTTTCAAACCGTCCCTTGTGGTTTAGGCAAAAAGTATACATCGAATTGATGGGGATAACGAAATATTTTTGTTCTCATAAAGACATTATGTACAGACGCCAGCACATCAAGCTGTCCCAAACTGTCAAATGTTCCCAATTGAAAATGGACCATATACTTTTGGAATAAAATTGAAAATCTATCAAAGAAATTTGACAGATTCGGATTCAGAGGCGGAAATGTTCTCAAGGGGTTTTTCATGCTAATCCGTTCAGCCGTTAAAGCTAAATTGAGTGATAAACTGTCAAATGTTCCCAATTGAACATGGACCTTAAGCTTTTGGAATAAAATTGAAAATCTATCAAAGAAATTTGACAGATCCGGATTCAGAGGCGGAAATGTTCTCAAAGGGTTTTTATCCCAATCCGTTCAGCCGTTAAGGCTAAATTGAGTGATTTTTACTTCGAATACGAATGAACTTTCCATACTTTATCCCCCTTTTCAGCCCTTTGGGGGTGAAATTATCAAAAAGGCTGAGACACGCATAAATTAATTTTCAATCGTCAGCCTAAACGAAAAATTTGAAGATCCTTACTTCGAAACTGACGGCCTTTCATACAAACTTTAATTTTAATATTAATTTTATCTCTTTTTATACATCTCTTTTTATACACCTGCCACTGTTAATAATTAATTTATCAATTTACTAATTTATAATAACTTTTAATTTTATTTTACCAATGTTGTCAGTGTCAAAACTTTATGAATTTTATTATGTATTAGTTTTTCACCAATTTTTACTTTTATTATCATTTACAATGTCACCATTTTTTTTAAATTTATTTGATTGAATACTGGCGCTTATTACTGAGTAAGTTAGCTTACTTCTCTAATTCATTATTTTATGCATGTGGTGTTTACCTATAAGTAATTGTTGCACTGTAAAAGAATGTGTTATGTCAATGTATTCAGTGTGAACAATTATAATAATAATAATAAATCTTTATTTTTGCCAAAAGAATAATAACCTTACAAAAAAAAAATTACACTATTACTTACATGCTACGAATCTAAAAATATATAACCAATTAGTATCTCAGTACACAATTACATTCAGGTTATTACGAAACCGATTCACTCTGACCCCCGTACTAGTTATAAACTGTATTACGGTGGGGCAGTTTTCGTCGTTCTCAGTTAACATTATTGTATTAAGCCGAGTGTGAAAAATTGTTGGTAAACCTAATAAATAAATTTAAAAAAACTTCCAACCCCTATTTTATTATTTTTCTTGTGGAGTTTCCTAAAATCTTTTCTTACCTGACGTCTCCTACTCATAATCTACATCTGTGCTAAATTTCATATTCGTAGGTCCAGTAGTTTTTGAGATATCGATGATTAATCAGTGAGTGAATGAATGTATGAATGAGTGAGTGACCTTTCGCTTTTATGTCTAATACCTTTAAACGAGCAATTCTTGTATATACAATCAGAATCTCGGAAACGGCTCCAACGATTTTCATGAAATTTAGTATGCAGGGGCTTTCGGGGGCGATAAATCGATCTAGCTAGGTCTCATTTTAAGAAAAAGTCAAACCAAAACAAAAAAAAACCGAGCAAAGCTAGGTCATCCAGATATTAGATATAGAAAACTGTTACTCTAACCATCTCATCATAAAAAAAATCGGTTCACCCTTGTTTGATAGAACAACGTTTGATATAATATTACTAAATCGAATTTTAGTTGCAATAAAGTCATTTCGAAGAATTATTCATTTGACCGAATAATTCATTGGTAAATTTTTATTTAGTGTAATTATTTATTTGAACTAATTTCATTTGAAAATTCGTTTCTGTCACGGCTCCGGCGCTGCGGGGCTACGGCGGTCCCTCGCGCCTACGCGATTCTAAATTACACTCTAGGGGTAGTAGGGCAGACAAGACTGCGTGGAGTCGGATTTATAGCGATTCGTTTCTATTGTCTGAACATTATACCTTTTGATCATTAGCGCAAATGTTGTTATAGCAAATAAATATTCGATGAACTGAAAATTCTGTCAAACGATATTATACAAAGTGATGATTTTCTTAAACGTTGTTCGATTTAGTAATATTATATCAAACGTTGTTCTATCAAACAAGGGTGAACCAAAAAAATCACTATAAATCACAATTACATCTAAAGCTTCTACCAAAAGCAATCAAAGATATAATCCCATACATTAATCAACCAATCAGAACGAGCCATACATACACAACTGTCTTGCTTCATGTTCTACCAACAGAATCTAAGGATTCTCTGCACGTGATTGGGTTTCCAATCACACTGGAAGGTCTCCACAGAAACAGGGGCCAAAGTTGGGAGCAATTTAGATAGCTTTGGTTTGAACTGAATGGAGGGACTCGTGGCTTAGTAATAACAGAGCACGGGTCCATCCATCAGGTTAAGCTACGCTTGCCTAGGTTGGTCTGTGGATGGGTGGCCATCTTTACATACCGAGGCTCCTCCGCGCTTCGGAAAGCACTTTAAGCCGTTGGTCCCGGCTACCATTTGTGGATCTTTGACAGTCGGTACGGGTCATCAAAAGCCCAAACGCCTGACAACCAGTCTTACCAAGGGTTATCGTGTTACCCAGTAACTGGGTTGTGGAGGTCAGATACTCAGTCGCTCTATGTAAAATACTGGTACTCAGCTGCATCCGGTTACAGTGGAAAAAGCTAGGCAGATTGTTTTTTTTTTAATGGTTTGAACTAAATAACTAATCAAAATGTTTCCGAAACGTAGAATTTGAAGGATTAATTCCGGTTCAAAGACGTTATACGTCCAGGACGAATTAGCATGACGCTTTCTATATCTACGAAGAATAGACCCAGCTCTTTCTTTACAAAGTGACATTTCATTTCTCTATTTCTGACATTGCACAAACACACAAAACAAAATGACAAATCTGTCATTTTTTCTTTCGTTTCTAACGATCTTTGCCTAGGTCTTTTTTTAAGTACACTATTTCAAAAGAAAGTTTTCTATCCCAAAACTGTCAAAATCACACTGACAACTGACAGTTATGACAGTGACAGAAAAATTTCTACTGTCTACACGGAACGTCATTGTTGTCGATAAAATGGTGCTCTTGCTAAGCCTGCAAGCAAATAAGTCCATAGCGTGAGTGGAGATATACGAGTACGCAGCTGTGACAGGCGTAAAGGCACCTGTCCATTCCGCAAACGAAGAAGCGAATAGCTATGTACAATTTTCTATGGCCTATGTCCAGCAGTGGACGTCTTTCAGCTAAAATTAATGATTAATTCATTAATTCATTAATTAAAACTTTAAACCTAAACATGGCGTCAAGAAATTCATCCAAGTCGACTAGTTATGTGACTGCTCATATTTTTGTTACAAATCATACCTACTTTGTACGTAATGTATATGTCGTGGACATATCGTAGATTTGCTCACTTCATGAAATGGTCGCATTTCATTAAATTCTCGTCTTCTGGTTCTTATATTACAGAAGAAGACGGTCGACGTCAGGTTGACGGAGGCCCACTGCGTGGGGCTCCTATTTCTGTCTGCGAGATTTAAAGGAACCTAACCAAACCAGACCCCGGGGTGCCCCTAACGTCGACCGTCTCCTTGAGACAAAATTCTCGAGCATTTCATGAAGTGAGCAAATCTAGGATATGGCCACGACATATATAGGATCAAGTTCCTCTAACTTAACAGACAGCTGTGCTGCTGGGGAGTTCGGTCCGCCACTTTTTCTTCCCAGCTAAAGCACTAGGAAGTGAGGAAGGGCGGGCGTTTTGGGGGACTGTCTTATGTAATTTTGACGTTCAAAAAGTGCTGACGCTCAGCCTAGTTTGAATAAATGACTTTTGATTTTGAACCTTTCTGTTCCTATGTTCTACTTTATATTTTCAAATTACCGAATTATACATTAAACTAACGAAAAGCTCAACTGAATAAAAACTTTTTGTGACAAAAAATTTAAATACATATCCAAAGTCACCGCCTTCCGAAATTAAAGTTATTTTTCACTTTGTAGTGTTTTTTCGGAAGTCGGTTGTTTTTTTTGGAAAAAGTTTTTATTTTTCACTTTTTAGTTATAGTACGTACCCCACTAATTCGAAATTTCATCATCCTTGGGATCAAAACAATGTATATTATGCGATAGTAGCAATCGCGGTTTATTTACTGTTATTTTTTGAAGAGTTCCGTTGTCTGTCTCCGAAACGGATAATCAGATCTATATGAAATTGAAATGGGACCACACGGGAAGTACGAGCTTTCAAATAAAAAAAGAATCATCAAAATCGGTTCACCCAGTCGAAAGTTATGCGGTAACAAACATATAAAAAAAACTTAGTCGAATTGAGAACCTCCTCCTTTTTTTGAAGTCGGTTAAAAAGGCTGGTGTTTACAATCCCAATGTTGCTTGATTTAGAAACCGTCTATTTCCATGTTAATAAAGCTATGTTTACGTCTTTTGTTAATTAGGTGGTAAGTATGACGTGAGTGCGAACCGGGATTAAACACCGCAGTAACGGTTAATTAAAATTGTACCGAAATGGTCTGTAATGGCGAACATATAAGTGAGCTTTAGAGATTATGCTGGTTGGTGAGCCACATAATTATAACCGGCCTATAATATTCTCAATGCTGGGACACAGAAAGGCCTCCTTTCTGTAAGAGGGAGTGGGCCGTAGTCCATCACGCTTGCCCAGTGCAGGTTGGTAGATGTCACATGTTTTAATTTTTTTGGTTCTAGGACATGCCACTTTCATCACGATGTTTTCCTTCGCCGTTTTGAGAGCAGCTGTGATTAAATAATTTACACAAAGTAAAGCGTCTGTCTTTGTTCGAACGTACCAAAAAGTCGTAAGTCGCAGCTGTAACCACTGAGCCACCACTTCTCCTAGCCAGCAAGGTGATGAATTAGCACAAAAAAACAAAACCTCAAAGAAGTCTAAGTAATGTATCTTCTTTCTCAGGAAGTCACTAGCTTTTTTTTTTTGATTACGGGGGGAAATCCTCATGGATGTCCTCCGCCCCGGGGAGGGCGGAGGGGTCTGTCAGGGATCACGGGAACTAGTGTGACTTCCGCGATCCCCGGCTAGTGCCGGCCCGTCTCTGCGGGCCACCTCGCGTTAGGGGGGGAGTGAGGTGTTAAACTCCCCGCTTTCATCATTGAGAGGCGACAGGTCACTGCCTACACCTGAGATGAGGGCACGGCTCGTCTCCTAGGAAGTCACTAACTGACTTAACCTAAATGTCGATACTTGCTAAGTTGAAAATATCATCATCATCATCATATCAGCTGAAAGACGTCCACTGCTGGACATAAACCTCCCCCAAAAGGGGGGATTTGCCATAATCGCCACTCTTGGCAGGCGGGTTGGCGATCGCAGTATGGTGGTCATATGCATAGAGAACGCTGCTGCCCATTCTCTAGTAAGTCCCTTAGTCGCCTTCTACGACACCATGGGAAGAAATGGGGTGGTGCTATCATGGTGCGTTCCAAATATCGTTTGGCTATTATTACAATTCCAGTTATAAAATTGTAAACTGGGAAAAGATACCGGAGTTACACAAGGTGACAGGGACATCGACCCATGGCCCGATCTAGCTATTTAGCCGCTCCGGGCAAAAATGATATTCGCCGTCCTTTACACTAACACCATAGAAGCCATGAGCTTGCTATTCAAAAGATGGGATGATATAGGTATATGTGATATTGTTTTAATTGCGTAATATTCAAATACGTTGGTCTACTGCGGCTTCTGAACAAGGATACAAACATACTTGCTTGATATAGTGTTGCCAGTTCATAAAAGTAAAATCGGTATAAAAATCAGGAGAATTTCTTAGTATTCTCAAGCCGAAAATCATTACATTTCGAAAAAGTTGGTTCCTTCTTTCCTATTTAGGTATTTCTTCTTCTTTCTTTCGGCTTGTCTTGCTTCAGTGCTGTCTTATATTTTTTTAGTATAAAACAAGACAGCACTTTAAAATATGTTGGTTCGTCTAAGGATTTACTGCCGCTATAGTAGAATTTTCTTAAAGGAAAACCTTAAAAAATACTATTTTGTCGGGCTGCTAGGCATGGTAATTTTTCAATCCTACAGATAAAATTGAGGACTTCGTGGAACCGCCCGTCACCCTAAAATTTTGCCGCCCCTCATATTTGCCGCTCTGGGCATTTGCCCGGCTTGCCGCCCTTAGATCGGGCCCTGCATCGACCCCGTCGAAACCCGACTACTGAAAAATTACGCTCTAAAAAAAAGTCTGAAACAAGAAAATATCTTCATCTGAAAGCCGTGGTCGTATGCCACACATACCCTAACAAAAACAATACATTCTAACAGTTGAAAGTGATTATAAGCTTGAGGGCAATGTGGCATACGACCATTATTTTCAGATGAGAATATTATCTTTCTATGTAGCGTAATTTGGACAGTTGCAGTGTTGATAGACTAATCTGCTCATAAAGTGCAAACCTACCTGGGTTCGAACTCATACGTATTATTATGTACTCTGTATTCATACTCATAAGTCCCATTATCACTGGGCAACCTCTGCTCGATTATTCTTATACTACAGTTTATTGATCTACGCAAGTCGTTAAAAAGTGTTTAGATTACATTGCGTAGTTAATACTACGTCACCAGCGAATGTTTGAGAAATTCTTGGCGATTAACCGGAATAGTATGCTCGTCAAATGGGAAACTTCATTTCGCCGCGTCAATATTATCATAATTAAAAGTTGGCTTTTTTTATAAAGTCTTCATTCATTTTTTCGTCATTTCGATTTGTTATTCATATTTTTAAACCAATTTACAAAATCAAATCTATCTGCCCAGCCTTTTCCTAACTATCTCAGGGTCGGCTACCAGTCTAAACTGATGTAGCTGAATAGCTGTATTTCACATAGAGTAACTGCCTATCAGGAAAGCCTGACTCAGAATGTTTTCAAATGCATCTTTATGCTCTCAAAACGGTGAAGGAAAACATTCTGAGTAAACACGCATGTCTTAGAACCAAAAATTAGAAGACATGTGGCATCTACCAACCCGTACTGGGCCATCGTGGTAGATTACGGCCCACTCCCTCACGAAGCCTGTGTTCCAGCAGTGGGAACATTATAGGCTGATTATACAGGGTGTAAGGGAAACGCTTCTGAAAACGAAGACAGGTGACAGGGCTAGTGATGCGGACAGCGAGGAATGGGTAGCTTGCTGTCCGAAAAGGACAAAGCCCAGGTCGACGGCGCGGTTTCACGCGCGCCTCAAAGAGATGTCAGCACCAACTGGTGGGGTCAGCAAGGACCGATGCCTGCCAGGGGTGCGGGTTGTTCGAAAGAGACACCGTCGCCCATAGTACACAGGCAACTGAGGGAACACGGGTGGGTTTTAGTTAGCAAAAGTTTGACACGTCCTCCTGCTCCACCCAGAACGGGAGAAGTTATTTGATGATTTCCCACCCAAAAAAATAAAGCAAAAAAGGGCTAGTGATTCTTGATACAGTACCATAAAAAAATCTAAGTAGATTTTTTTACAATGTTTACCTAATATTTTTGCATTTTTTGTACACTACACTGTGAGAACAGTTAAATGAACCACCACCAAAAAAATATGTTTATAAATATGTTTAATCTTAAATAATGATTTAAGATTAAACATATTTATAAACATATTTTTTTACAACTCTATTAATTCAAGCAATATTTTCCAAAATAAAAATCAGCTGTTAGGCTCACGCATAACCGCGCTCGACTCCAAGTCCAGGCGGCGACTTTAGGTTTAGGCATCCTTTGTAAAGCGCCGCCAAAATGAAATAAGTAGAAACATTACGGAAGCGTCAAACGTTTTAAATTGATGCAAAATATTATCCAATATAAGGCGAAAGGTTATTGGTATCCGTTTGCATTTAGGTTGTATATAACCTAAGTTCTGGCTTCGGAAGCGTTCCCCTTACACCCTGTATAGCTATGAAAAAAAATACATATGAAAGTGCCATTTTCAACCAATCTACAAAATACTTAAATTTTACATAATTTAGTGATATAAAATAGCTATCCAGTTAGAAACATATTACTACATTCCGGTTAGAAAGGTTCTCCCGCTAGAATTACAGGAATTTATAGGCGTGTGACATTTCAATTTTATCGGTGACGACCGCAACCCGGTGACACAAAGGGCACGTCACAAATTCCAGTAATTTAATTGCCCCATTTATCGTTCCATTCCGTCATATTTTTGTTCCAATTGTTTGGGGTTCCGTAGCCAATTGGCAGAAAAAAAATCCTTCTAATTTCTTCAAGTCGTTATAGGTGTAGCAAAATTACAGGGACACATAAACAACAGAGGTACAAAAAAAACATTAACGTATACCCCACACACTTAAGTGCATTGTTTTTTTTTTACAACAAAAATCATGAGGATATTTCTAAGCAAAACTTTTTTAGCCAGTTGTTTTTGAGATATATGTAATCAGTTACAACCGCACAAATAACTTTGCTTTTCATAGTGTTTATAGAAATTAATAGAATTTCAATAAAAACTTAAAATACAAACAATTTTTTGCCATCCATGACATCTTTAGTGACTTGCTGCTGCCGTGGCTCCGCCCGCATCAATGTTGAAAATGATCTCGAATAGGCTTCTCTGACCTAAGGAATAAAATGTTTCATACAAAACTTTCACCCCTTTACGGGGGGAGTTTCCTAAAATCCTTTCTTCGCTGACGTCTCCTACTCATAATCTACCTCTGTGTCAATTTTCATCTTCGTAGCTCCAGTACCTAGTTTTTGAGATTTCGTGTTTAATCAGTGAGTAAATGAATGTATAAATGGTGGGCGACCTTTCGCTTTTATTTAGTAAACTAGCTTTTGCCAGCGGCATCGCCCGCGTGGATGTCGGAAAATATCCGACGGGAACGTAATACCGGGATTAAAAGTACCCTATGTGTTAATCCAGGTAAACAATGTCTTCGCACACTGCTTATTATAGTATCCAAGATTCGGCGTGCGGATTTTTCCTATACGAATTTTTCATCCCTAATTTACCCTCTTCTGGCATGATTTTTCAAAAACGCATATGTAATTATTAATTACCAACCAAATGCCTAAATACAAATTTTAATGGTTTAAACTACAAAAATGACGATTTTCCATACAAACTTTCATCCCCTATTTAACTCCCTTAGGGGTTGAATTTCGAAAAATCCTTCCTTATTCCTTGTCTACATTATAAATGGAACCTCTGTGCAAAATTTCAGCTTTCTAGATCCAAGGATTTGGGCTGGGCGTTGATGAGTCAGTCAGTCAGTCAGGACTTTTCTTTTTATTTATGTAGGTATTTAACAGATAATAAACTCTGCACGCGTAAATATTTATCCCAACTACGGAACTCTTCACTGTGCGCACTTGGCCGGTTTTCTTAGTCTCTCAGTTGGGTGTGACCAGTTTTTAGCCCAGCCCTTTTACTTCTCAGGTTTTCGGGGGAAAGGCTAAGTGCTATAAGTGTTTTAATTCATCATGAGGTACGCAGCGATGTATAATATTACACCCACAATCTTCTTAAATGTTAAAAGTCCCTTGTAGTAGCGACCTAAAACAATAGCTAATAAGAAACCGGAACCGCTACTGGGCCCCAATTCTGTATAGTTATAATGATTCCCCGCGGAATCTTACTACGTCAATATCGTGTTTTGTAGAAACCAATGTAACGGTAAGGAATCGAAATGTCATATTCTGTATGTTAAAAGACAGTTTGTCGATATTTATTAGCAGATGTCGTGTGTGATCTAAGGAATTGACGTGGTTTCGAAGTAAGGAATTGTTAAGTGGTCATAGTGAAATACGGCCTGATAATATCCCTAAAACAATTTATAAATTGTTTTAGGGATATTATCACCCGGGACCTCATGCACAACAGTAGCGCTTGCGACCGCTGGACTAATGAGCCAGTCACCTACTTACACATATTACAAAAAAAAACACTTCTTTTATAAGAAGTGTGTATGTGTGGAAAATGGGTTTTATTAATAAAAAATACATGCTGTATAAAAAGCCCAATCAAACATGAAAAATAAATAGTACATGAGTACTATTTATTTTTCATGTTTGGGTCGCTCTAAAAATAGTAAGTAAAGAACGTTCTAACATAATGATTGGCTAATATTACTGATGGTCAAGTAATATTAGCCGCACGGGTCGATTGAACAGGTTAAGCTACGTTTGCCGCGGTTGGTCCGTGGATGGGTGATCATCTTTACATACCTAGATTAAGCCGTTGGTCCCGGCTGTTATTTGTGGATTTTTGACAGTCGTTACAGAAGCCCGAAAGTGACAAGCAGTCTTACCAAGGGGTACGAGTATCGTATTACCCAGTAACTGGGTTGTGGAGGTCAGATAGGCAGTCGCTCCATGTAAAATACGGGTACTCAGCAGCATCAGAACAGATTGGAAGCCGACCCCAACGTAATTGGGAAAAGGCTAGGCCGATGTGGATGATTCTAATATAATGATTGCGCCTTGGCATAATTTCTATATTTAAGTGGGATTGACTTCGTCTAGTGGTTGTGAACGCGACCGCTGAAGAAGGTCTGTCTGATCTGTTTCGTTTTGAAACAGATGGCTAAACCATTGCTCCATATGTTCGTAAAATGTGTCTGCTCAGCAACGTAAATAACGCAATGAATATTGTTGAACTGTCAAAATGAAACCGATTATGATTAATCGTGAGTTACGCAATTAGGGTGCTGAGATCGATCAGGCCAATTGTTTTCAGAAGCGGTTGGGGTTTTGAATTAAGGCTTCTTCAAACAGCCGCGACGCGACAGCGCGACGCGATACTTGTAGAACAATTTCCATTAAGTTTTCATAGAAATTGTTCTACGAGTGTCGCGACGCGACCGTCGCGTCACGCTAGTCTGTACGAGCCTTTAGTGTCAAAGTGTTATTGAGGAATTTATCAATAACAGCCATTTGTGCACACACATAAGCAGCTTGCAATGTTCCCACTGCTGGGACACAGGCCTCCTCTCTGTGAGAGGGAGTGAACAGCAGGCTTAGCACGGCGCTTTCTATTTCTACGAAGAATAGACATGTGTTTTTTCTTTACAAAGTGACATTTCATTTCTTCATTTTTGACATCTCATCGTAGATATCCTACTACAATCTGTCATTTTGTCTTTCGATTCTAACGTTTTTTGTCTAGGTCCTTATAAAGTTAGACTATTTCAGAAGAATGTTTCTTCCCAAACTGTCAAAATGACACTGACAAAAAACTTTCTACTCGACGGCCACAAAGTATATACGATTATCTTCAAAATCGTGATTCGTTTAGAACGCATAACTGTGATAATTAATAGAAGAACATAGCTATCTGCCCTGCTAATTGTAAATGCAGTACTTGCAAAAAAGCGGTTTCGAGAAAAACGCGGAAATCTATAAGCAAAATTTTCACGCAAGTTCTATGAATCTCGTTATCAAAAAAACCTACTTCCAGTACCCAAATATTTTTATTTTTCCCATATAAGTTTGCCCATAAGGATGCCATTTCTGCAAAAAAGTGAAAACTCATACTCAACGCGGGCTCAGTGCAGGCTGGCAGAAGTCACATATCTCCGAATTTTCGGTTCCTAAACACGGTTTGCTCACTGTTTTCCTTCACCGAGCAGTGGTGACGAATGAACAGACGCCAGCACATCAAGCTACCCCAATGTGTCAAATTACTTTGATAGATTTTCAACTTTATCATAAAAACTCCTCGTGGAGGTGATCGGCGGCGGTGATCTCTCGCGTCCGACTCTGGTCCAGGCCATGGTACGGAGCGAGAGTGCTTGGCTAGCAGTCGCCTCCTTCAGCGAAGCAGTTATGCTCG
Source organism: Polymixis lichenea (assembly GCA_949091785.1). Lineage (NCBI taxonomy): Eukaryota > Metazoa > Arthropoda > Insecta > Lepidoptera > Noctuidae > Polymixis > Polymixis lichenea. The sequence goes on along the minus strand of OX420958.1, from coordinate 8,209,795 downwards.
CAAAGAAGGAGGCGGCGCACGTGAGGGAGATGCAGTACATGCGCCCTCACAGCCGTGGCCTTCGCAGGAGACGCCCTGGGCGTCGGGAATACCAGGCTGATTCCCGGCCACCGTAGGCACGGGCTTGCGGACGGCGAGTAATGGGTAGCTCGCTGTCCGGTAAGGACCAAGCCCGGGTCGACGGCGCGTTGTGTTCCACGCGCGCCTCAAAGAGATGTCAGCAGCAACTGATGAGGCCCGCAAAGGCCGATGCCTGCCAGGGGTGCGGGTTGTTCGAAAGAGATACCGCGGCCCCTGGCATACAGGCAACTGAGGGAACACGGGTGGGTTTTAGTCAGTAAAAGTCTGACACGCCCTCCCGCTCCACCCAGAGCGGGAGAAGTTATTTGATGACTGCCCACCCCAAAAAAAAAAAAACTTAAGGTCAATTTAAAAAAAATTACAGTTTGGTGTGCTGGCGTCTGTACAAGGCCCGTCAAGGTTTGAACCTATGGCCTAAAACTACCCACCACTGACATCTTCTAAACCGCACCGTTGCCTTATCGCATCATACCTCCCTCCATCCACCACCATTATCAATACGATAAGCTCTAACTCGTGGATTCCGTACATAACTTTCTACTCAGTTCAATAGGCTGATAGCCGCTGCCTTTTGCCACGTGTGATTAGATTAGCTTTTTATCGTGCCGCCGGTAAAAGGGAGACCCCCAAGGCTTTGGATTAGGTAATGTGATAATTTTGTTGTGAAATACTAGGATACACAAGGGCCTGAATTCACTATGACCACTTAAGAGGAACCTAGTCGCGGGCTTGAACTCATTGATGGGCCTGGTTAAAAAGCACGCTGTCTCACCAGGTATCGTGTCCGACAGAGGTAGTATCAGTAATGAGCAGATAAAAGCTAGTCTACACGCACAACATTATTGAGTGAGATGCAGGATCGTTTATAGTACAACAGGCCCGTAAAAAATTAAGAACAGTCCTTCGGAAGATCGGGTTTTATGAAAAAACCACTGCATAAATCAATGACCAATAAAGTTTACTGAACTTTTTGATATTTGAGCTTTATCGGTACCGACTTGGTTTTTCAGATTTTACACTTCTTTTATTCCTTAAATACGCCCAAAGTTAAGTTAAATTAGCAAGAAAAACTAATCTTTGTTGGCTCCTAACTTCTTAATGGTTTTTTATTTTAGTATTTTGTTTCCGTACAGACAATATTAATAATGAGACAAAACCATATCATGTTTAATTTTGATGTACATTGTCGAACAGTGGAGTAATACACTCCCGAAGCTTGTATTGGAAAAATGTGGACTAGGTCCACCTTAACCATTCCTTACTCGTAACCACGTCAATCACACACGATCTCTGCTAATATCGTATTAATAATATCGACAAATTGTCTTGGAACATTATGACATTTCGATTCCTTACCGTTACATTGGTTTGAGTTTCAACGCATTGCTCATTGTCGAGAGTCGAAATCGAACAATAAAACACAATGCGCTGAGATGCACTCTGTTGAATTATCAATGCTCGGCTTAACACCGAGAGTTGGAAATCCTGTGCGGGCAAAAATCCCGCCCCGATTTTACTACAAATTTAAAATACAAATCAAAGGAAATCATCAAATTTGGCTAAAGGCTTCTTCAAACAGCCGCGACGAGACAGCGCGACGCGACACTTGTAAGTTTTCATAGAAATTGTTCTACGAGTGTCGCTACGCGACCGTCGCGTCGCGCTTGTCTGCACGAAACTTAAGCGTGCACAAGATGCCCGGTAATAATTATTTTTACTAAACAATATTAATAATTCTGAAAGAAATATTTTTGCACAGTCACATAGTAGCCAGGTAGACTTACAAAAACTCGAAATAAAGAGTATTTAAACTGGACTCCACCAGGTAAAAACTTCAAAGCATAGCCATTTGTCTGACGTAGTGTTAGCACCGAAATAAAACATTAATTTCAGTCTATAATCGATTAGATAGAAACAATTATGGTTACCAAAAAAAAGTGTTTGCCTGCAAAACGCGTACCGATCAAAAATGTATGAGAAGATTATACGCATTTAGGTACACTGTTTTAAAATAAAACAATCAAAAACGTTATTAGTTTTATAACATATTTTTAGATTACAATAACGGTTCTATCACGGAGTAATGAAAGAAGTTTCTATAAATAGATTATTGTCAGATTTTTTTTATTAGCCTTTTATTAGCATTTTTTTATTAGCTCCTACTGTATCGCAAGAGATGATTGGATCCAGGTGCTTTGTATCGATATTCTGTTTCGTAATGGTAATTTCGGTACGAGTATCGATATGAAATTGCTTTTCAATAATTTTTAATATATTTGCGTTTTTTTTTTTTGGGTGGGAAATCATCAAATAACTTCTCCCGCTCTGGGTGGAGCGGGAGGGCGTGTCAGACTTTTACTGACTAAAACCCACCCGTGTTCAGTTGCCTGTGTGCCAGGAGCCGCGGTATCTCTTTCGAACAACCCGCACCCCTGGCAGAATATATTTGCGTTTAATTCAATTCAATTTCTTACTATGACAAACAGAGTCCTGGTTTTGCCCGAACAATTCTACCAGTGCTCCTCAATTGCTTTGTCGGCCGAAGATCGGTGGGGTGCTGTGCACACATTATGACGACTATTATTTGGTTTTTAAGCTGGGCTAGGCACGAAAATAATGTTACACCGTCTGCCCAGTTTTTAGACAATATATTAACAGTTTATGACTCTGAATAAAGTGAAAATAACAAATAAAAATGAATAGTTTAATTTTAACCACCCTAATACTATCTTAAAGCGTAAATAATCAGATTATAGAAAAGAATACGCTTATTACAAAAATTTTACTCGGGGAGTTTTCAATTTTTCACAAGCCAGTTGAAGCATATTCTTGCATCTTGCTACAACTTTATTGTTATATTTTATTTCCTATAGATAAGTAGTTTTTAAAAAGCAAGTATTTATTAATAAAGACTTTTTCCACGCTTAGCCAGATCACCCTAACAAACTGAGCAATTCCCTTTGAAAATGTAATTATTTAGCTTACCTAGTTACTTACGTAATTATTTAGAAAAAGCTATTAACACTTTGCCTGACCAAGCAGGCTTACCATAACGCTTTCTATTTCTAGTCTACTGTAGAATAGAAATCGCTTGTCTACATTTCTCGGTGAAAAACTGTCAACTACGGAACCGTCATTTTGTCTACTCTTCCGACGACAAAACGCTTGTCTACGGTTCTCGTGCTAAGCCTGCTGAGAATGTAAGTCAAGACCAGTACCAGGGGGGCTACTCTCTAACCCCGTCAACGAAAATACGGACCCGTCCGAAAATTGATTAGTTTGGGCCCCAAACTAATCATAGGTTAAGTGATATGGAGTAAGAAACGCCCGTAACTTCGACCGAAATTACGGATTTCGTGCTTAGATAGTAGGCCCCCAGACCAGGACAGCAGGAGCGCTTCCAGCTACTAGACCAACGAGGCAATCCCGATGACCACTAAAATTCAACGTCAAATAGGGAAGTTGATCACCACGCTTGCTAGATTTAGTGATCAGTCACATGTTGTCATAACAATGTACAACTACCCTCTATAATACTTTTTCCGCATTTAGAAAAATGACGTGAAGAATGTTTTGAATGTGGATGTAGGGGAAGACCAAAGAAACTAAGTCTGTCTGGACTGCGTGAATGATGATATAGCTACAAAGGAGATGACTACGGAGATGACGACTGATAAAGCAGTATGGAAGAAGACGTTAAGGGAAGGAGAATGTTGAGTCCTGTACGTCTCCCATTCGTGGAAAAACAGTAATTTTCAACATCATAGAATTTATTATTAATCCCCATTTCTCCTAATAACATTGTCTATGATCAGAGAATAACGTTCAAAGATAGGTATTTAATCTAGCATAGATTAGTTCATGAACAAGCTTCGAAACTATTATGAAATCGATAAGTTTAGGTTATGAGACTGGCTCTGAATAACAATGTTATGTTAATTTATGTATTACTGGGATTTGTAATTAAGATTTATGGTAATACGGCTTCTGAAAGTGGCCGCAAGAGTTCATTCGAAAATCAAAAAGAAAAAAAATGAAAAAGGTTTAATAAAGCACTAAACTTTTAAAAAGAAATACCTATAATAATAAAACATTTCTAACTCACCAGTATTAAATATTCCAAATTCAAAAATTAAAATCCTCCAAACAACACTTCACATTGCACTTTGTTTTTTTTTTATAACGTTTCACTCAAGCAAAGACACCAATGAAATACAGCTCAAATATTTACATACAATACAATAATAATTAAGTACGCACAAAATTAACACAAATCAAACGTTCCGACTTTGTTTTGATATCCGATCGCGATTTTTTTAACACATTTAACCATTATAACGAGACCGGACCCTCAAGTCGTTCGTATCTGTCCTAAAATCACCCTCCGGGGACATGGCTAATTTTTTTTTAATAAATCACATGTAGTAAATTGCGAGGTTTCCGCACAAAAACGAACACGACGACCGCTCTCGCAAAACGATCTCGGAAAACTGAACGTACGTTCATTCCTATCGCAGCTTTCAACAAATCTATATGAGAAAGTACACAATGTCTCCGTCCCTTTCCAACATCAAACGTATTCTATCATCCATTCCACTCACTTGTTATCCTGGCCACTGAAACCGAAAAACGTCGGACAAAAATATCGAATTATGCTCTCATTATTCGGAAATTGGAACGCGCTTAATTTTTCATGTTTTTGTTTTTAATTAGACGTAACGCGGCGAAAGTGACGTACGTTTTGGCGCGAAGGGTTATCAATCTTTATGGTTAGACAGATACCATGGACATTATTGGGGCCGGGAAAATTATTTATAATTCCTATTTATTTTATGATCACGGTTTTATATTATGAAGATTATTTTATTTAGTCGTTATTAGTTATTTACGATTACAATACGTTCGCCAAACGGATGTAACTGTCTAATATAGTGAGATATTTACATTAAAACATTGGCAGAAAGAAAATGCGTTCATTATCGATTTGATTAACAAGAAAGCTACAAAAGCTAAAGTTATTAAAGCTTCTTATTTTCATGTCTGGGAGAAGTGTAGTAATATTTTATGTTAAATAGCTGCATAGTTGAGACGTTAATTTGCATTTTTTTTCCACTAGCTGTCGGTTTGATGAAGTTTTCATTGCATTAATTAGAAAACGCATTTGGTATTTTCATTACGACTTTATAAAATGTAAGGACGGCTGTTGGATTGGTCCTTGGCAGCTATGGACAGAGAGAGGTGAAGAGAGAGTAGGGAGGTCTTTGCCCAGCTGTGGGACATTAATGGCTAATAATAATATTAATGGATAGGAGGGTCCGTACGCTGCTGACTGCATATCGAATGCATCACCCACGGTCATCGGTAATGAGACCGTATATCCCGCGAAAGTGTGGAGGTCGAGGCTTCTTAAACGCTAAGACCCTCCACAATAGCGAAATATGCAGTTTCAGGGAATATTTCCTACAAGCCGACGTGGGGATGCATCGAGATGTGGTTGAGGTAGACAAGGGCCTCGCCCCGCTCTCCTTGGCTGAAGGGAACTGGAGCAAGTCTGTAGTGCTTGACACTAATGATCGCATGGAGGTATGGCAGAGTAAGGAACTTCACGGACGCTTTTTCCGGGCCCTATATGGTCCCGATGTAGATTTATTAGCGTCCGTAGCCTGGCTGCGATTCGGTGACCTCTTTAGGGAAACCGAAGGTTTTGTCTGTGCAATTATGGACCAAGTTATGATGACGAACAATTATCGGAGATTTATTGTAAAAGACGGTACGATTGACATCTGTCGGGCATGCCGCCGTCCGGGTGAATCAATCAGACACATTATCTCCGGGTGTTCTTGTCTAGCTAACGAGGAATACTTGCATAGACACAACCTTGTAGCCAGGATTATCCACCAGCAACTTGCTCTGAAATACAGCCTTGTAGAATCAGAAGTGCCGTACTAGGTATGTGCCGGACCCAGTTCTTGAAAATGGACATGTCACACTGTACTGGGATCGATCCATCATCACTGACAGGACTATTGTTGCCAATAAGCCTGATATAGTGGTGGTGGATCGACTAGAGCAGCGTGTAATGATCGTTGTTATAATATGATGACAGGAACCTCGTGAAAGCCGAGAAAGATAAACAAATCACACTTGGCTCGCGAGGTTGTCGACATGTGGGATGTGGACTCAGCGATCATTGTACCGATAGTCGTTACAGCCAATGGCTTGATAGCCAAGAGCCTCGACCAACACCTGAGGAGGCTCTCGTTGGGCAGCTGGGTCAACGGCTTGATCCAGAAAGCGGTACTCCTGGACACGGCTCGCATTGTCAGAAGGTTCCTTTCTCTGGAGCCCTGACCGCCGGTAGCTTGGACCCTGTTCCCGATACCAGTAGGCTACTATTTTTTTATATTTTTAAATGTTTTTATATGTTTTATATACTAATATTTAAAAATATAATTTATATGTATTTATGTTGAAATAGAGGATAATAATAATAAAGCGCAGCTGTTGAGCGATGTCAGTCTGGATTCGATGTCTAAGTCGGCAAAATGTTGTTTTTGTACTTCCCTTCCAAAGTGTTTTGATAAATGATAAATGATAAATGATTTTATTTCTGTAAGTAGGTTTTTACAAACACTTTTACACGTCAATCATATTTTTTTTAAATTAGATGAGGTCGTCGTTTCCTATCTGACTACCAGACTTCACCTTCTACTTTAAAAGAGACTGTGACCTCTGAGTTTGTTTCGGCCTTTCTTCTCAGAAGAAGAAAGGCCGAAACAAACTCAGAGGTCACAGTCTCTTTTAAAGTCCAGACATAATTTTGGTCAGATCATGTGAAGACCATGTGGGTCGGTGTCTGAAATGGTCTTTTGAGGAAAGAACCACACAGATTGAGTGGACCTGTCCATTCAGTGCACGCATTTATCAGTAATCATGCAGCTCAACTCAGAACTTGAGGATCTCAACGATTTGATGAACAATACCAAAGACAGGACATTTGGGTAGGCCGCATAAAGTACTCAAACTGCCAGATTAATACTAAAACTAACTGAGAAAGAGATGAAAAAACACAAATAAAAATATGACCCACATAGTCCTCACATTCACAATAATTAAAACTATTTAATAATATTATACTTCTCAAAGTAAATATTCATGTCAATGTGTATATAATAATTACCCAATGTCAAAGAGTATAAGTTTGCGAAAACAAAAACAACATTTAGTATGCCAAAATTGGAGCAGGTCAATCCCAAGCTTTTGTGTCCTCAATATAATCTTTAACGGTATAAAAGGCTTTCAGGCACAACTTACGTTTAATGAATGATTTAAAATTGATACTTAAATCATGAACATGGGTTGGAAGTTTATTATAAAAGCGTATACATTGACATCTGAATAACCCACCTATTTTCTTGAGCCTTGTTGATGGTACAACTAATTTTTGTTTGTTCCTAGTATTTCTACTATGGATATCACTGTATTTTTTAAACAATTTAATATTTTTATGGGCATATAAAAGATTTTCAAAAATATACTGTGAAGGCACAGTCATTACATTAATTTCCTTAAATTTCTCTCTGAGAGAATGTCTCGGGATGTCTGGAAATGAAATTAAATGTTTATTTATGTAAGTAGATCTTGTACGACACTTTTACACGTCAATATTTTGTTGGTCAGTATTTTAAAAATTTGATGGCGCCGGTTTCCTGACTTTTAACTTTTAGCTGACCTGTCCCCAATAGACGGCATTGACGGCATTTACGGCCCTGGACTTTACTCCTCCTGCATAGCTATTCACAACCATTCGATACGCTTCCGTGATCGCATGATCAACGGCTTAGCGTGCATTCCGAAATACGGAGGGGTCTCAATATGTAATGGATGGTCACCCATGCACGAACCGACCACGACCAGTGTAGCTTATCCTTCGATCGACCCGTGCGGCTGTAATTCAATAATATAAATAATATGAATTGTGAGAAGATCATTAAAAACCTATTGTTAAACCGTTGACATCTATTTTTAAATCGTTATTTGTGGCACGTAGAAGTATTATTTTTCCCTATTCCAACAATATATAATTACTATAGGTACTAAATTATGTTTTTTCCTTAATGCATTTGGCACCATAATAACAGGCAAAGAGCATGATTGTAATTTTTTTAAACACGTTTAAAAAAAGAATATATTTTATTACCTATTTAACCGTTCACCTGATAAAAGCTGGCACGCGAAAAGAGTTCATGGAATGACTTTGGGGAGCTTTTAGCCCAACCGTGGGAGAGCAAAATTAAAAAAAAATACTTTTAGTAAATAGTGATAAAATGGGCTCAAAGGAACATTGATACAACACACCACAGGAGTTTGTCTGTCATATTTACTCTGAGACATATTTGTATTTCATTCAAAGATCAAAAATAGTGCAAATATACAACATGGAGTTGCAATATAAGGATTAGTGATGTGCCGTCAATCATTAAAATGTAGATCCGCAAATACGAATCCGGATACGGATAATTAGCGTCAAGATCCGCGGATACGGATACGGACACGGATCTTAACTTTCTTACTCTTAATCGGTGTCGGTGCGCTCGACCTTGAAACGATAGTTGACGCCACTTGACGCTTTGCGTGACAGAACATGTTTCGACTTGCATTGCGCGGGTCATTCTTTTGTTTTGTTTATAGTTTAGTGTGGCACTGGGCAGTATAGATAACGTTAGTGTTTGTTGTACGAGTAAAAAAAATGTCTACGAAGAAGTTTAGTAGTGCAATTTGTAATTATTAATAAGGTAAAAGATCCGTCAAAAATGATATACGAGGATACGGATACAGATCTTTTTTCTCCCACGGATATCCGCGGATCACTAATATGGATAAATGAAAACACTGAACACACAACATGCATAGCGTTGTTGTAAAAGCTGTTCATTATTTTGCTGGATATCAAATTAAAACTAATAAAGAACCGTGGTGGTTAGGGTTCCTAACTTTTTGTACGGGATATGAAGTATATTAAGATGGGAGAAATAAAATGAACAGTATTTTACAAAAGAAAACAGATTTTTTTTTGACGTTTTAAAAACACATTTTATGGAGCTTCTTGCACAATGGTAAAACAAAAAACTGTTATTTTTTGTATACATGCGTTCTGCGCTGCGCATGCGTGGCACTCACTTGACATTGACAGTTTCTGAAATGTAGTTTGTATATGGACGTTTAGATTTTATACAGATTTTACGTATAGCTCCGGATACCAGCGGACATAAAAACAGTATTTTGTATACTTTTTTTTTATAGAACAGTAAAAAGTATTAACGAACGAAAAACAGTTTAATACTGTTTTTAACAGTATGGTTGGGAACCCTTCTGGTGGCCCAAAGATATCTACCCCGACTTACGAGTGGGGGTGGGGGAGTGTAGGCCGTGAGTTCGAACCAAAGCAGGAACTTTACTTTGTGTATTTAATTTCGTCACCACTACTCTCAAAACGGTGAAGGAAAACATCGTGAGGAAACCGGCATGTGTTAGAACTAAAAATTCGAAGACGTGACATCTACCTAACATTGAATTGATTTTTTGATAAACAGACTGGGAACGTCACTATCAAAAATCAAAAGTCATTTATTCAAACTAGGCTGAGAGTCAGCACTTTTTGAACGTCAAAATTACATAAGACAGTCCCCCAAAACGCCCGCCCTTCACCACTTCCTAGTGCTTTAGCTGGGAAGAAGAAGTGGCGCAAAAATACTCCCCAGCAGCACAGCTGTCTGATATGTTGGAAGAACTTGATTCTATACATTAATAGCATATAATTAACATTCAACAATAAATGAAAATTTAAATAAATAAAAATGAAAAAAAAATGGTTTATGCAGTCAAGTTAAATAAACAATGATATGAAGTAGTTCATATGACCTGTCAGTAGTTAAGCTAATTCTGGTGAAAGAACACAAACGTTATCTTGAGTTAATCACAGCGACCAACAATTCTTATCGTTTAAGTAGTCGTTGATAGAATAGTATGCCTTCGAACAAAGATTTGATTTTACCGAAGCCATTAGAATACATATACGAAGTTTAAATTGTGGTTGTTTTGTCGTCTCCACTTTGTATACCGGAACCCTTGGGAACCGGAACCAAGGTTTCCGTATCACAAGACAAAAACGCCAAAAAACATTTTCTCGTATGGATAAATAAAATAAATAAAAAGTTTTTATTGGTTCTCATAACAATTGTTTTACAGCACAAAATTGAGGCAGCCCCGGTAAGTTACGCGGATACTTGTGTTGGGGTTACCTCGCATCTTCCCATGGGTTGCTAATTACCATATTGAGACATAAATAAAAGAGGATAGAAAAAGCTTAGGTTCTAAGGTGTTGACAAAATTGTTGTATAGCATGTTCAGGTACGTGCAGTGTTTGTGTGGGTGTATGTGTGTGTGTGTATGTTAATAATTGCTTGACTGATGTATGTTATGATTGGGTACAGGTTCTTCATTAGCATAGTCTGATTAAAATGAGTTCTATTTCATGGTACGTTTGTGATTTTAACGGTTACCTATCATAAGTTCGAAAAATATTTGACCGAATTTCATTTTACCTAAAACTTTTCATCTATTATCGTTTCGTTTATTTTTTTAATTCATCGAAGTCACGTCTGCCACTGTTACAGTTGACCTATTATCAATTCGACTTTTTCGTTACTCCGACGTTTTATTTGGTCGGAAAACTTTTTACCGAAGTTACACTTAGCCGAAATAACATTTGTTCGAAGTATTATGTTTCCGAACACTCGTTACACCACTGTTTTGTTTAATTAATTATTTAAATGTATGTGGCACATAATAAAACAGTTGATTGTGAACAAAAGTGGTTTTAAGTGGTCCCAGTAAGAAGCATGCAGCATGCAAGCAGGCATGCAGCGAGCAAACAAGCATGCAACATATAAACAGACATGCAACATGCAGCAAGCATTGTTTCTGTCACGGCTCCGGCATTGCGGGGTTTGACCGGCCCTACGCGAGCAGCGTCGCAGATGGTTGTAACGCTCACCACCGCAGCTTCGGCTTGCTGGCCGGCTTCGCCGGCCTGCCTCAGCCGCGGCAGCGGACGTTCAAACCACCTGCTCCTCAGCTCGCGGCCCGCCCTGCCCTGCCGCGCCTACGCGGGCTCAAATTACACTCTAGGGGTAGGGCAGACAAGACTGCGTGAAATCGGTTTTGCAGCAATTCGTTTCTCACTAAATTTTGTAGTACAACATATTGACTTTTTATGACACTATTTAAATTTAATATTTTAAACGCAACCAAGTAAGGGGCTATATATTTGTGACCAAATAATATTCCGTAAAATGTTGTTTCGGTGTGGTGAAATATGCAAATAAGTCACTTGGAAAATGAAAAAAGTTCAAAGAGGCTTCGGCCAATAACAGAAAGTTATTTTGTAAAACAGCGAAACATAGTTCGGTAAAATACTATGACACATGATACTTCGATGATCTAAAAATATGTCAAACAATGCATATAGCAAAAAAGACATCGGTCAATAGTTTTGGGTAAAATTAAATTCGAACAAAAAAACATTCGGAAAAGTGGACGGACAGACGGATAGCTTAGCCTTAATAATAGGGTCTCGTTGGTACCCTTTGGGTACGGAACCCTTAATGGGAAACTTTTTAATTAGTGAAACAATGTCCTCTCAGGAGTTTTTCATTATTGAACTCGTCAAAATTGTATTTTTTCAATTAGGCGATCATAAAAATTTTGTTAAAGAAGTTTAATGGAAAATGGGAAAAATATATTTCGATTAAAACAAAAGCTCATCACCGTCAAAAGTCAATTACGTACCTACTATGGAACACACACACCCTCACCACTTACTCCCGCCCACACTACAAGTCATTTTAAGTGTAATCAATTTCTCTTTTTTAATTTAAAATACTGTTTAATATCAAATACCTATTGTACTTATTCGTTTTAACAAAATTCTAATGTTGGCTAAAAAATTCCCAGCCTGTTATCAGAGAAGTATGGCGCTGTAACCGAGATACAGGTTTTATACCAATTTCGGTTACAGATGCTCTCATGTTGTAATGTTTTAATTATAGCCTACAAATTCATAGATAGATAGAAATCAAGTTATTTAAAACTGCACGCCTCTTCACTGCTTGCTGCATACACATTACAACTGCTTCTATAGAAATTTTAGTGGAGGGGCGTGCAGTTTTAAATTAGTTTATCTCAACGTCAGGTGTGAAGTACTCACATCCAACGTGCGTATATGAACAGCATATAACTATTCACAACCATTTGATACGCTTCCGTAACGAATAGAACGTCAACCAATGTTACTGTACGAGTCATACAAACGCTGTTCACAAATCCAATTCCCGAAAATGTTGTCAGTTTAAATCAAATAAACGACCCCTATTCTTCTAACAGCTTTTTATTGTCGGTGGCTAAGCAAGTCAGGCTATCTATAACTGCCATTTTCGATACGAATACTTGTGAATAGGTATGCAGATACAGAGGCAAGAGGAGTATGTAAGAATCGTAGCAGGTGGCGTTCTGTAGTTACTGCCTAGAGTTTATGTATGTAGGTAGGTACAAACTACCAGTGGCGACGCTACAATTTTTATTAGAGGGAAGCCGAAGAAAAAGTTGTTTAGTTCTCATAAACTCTAGATAACATCAAAGTTCAATAATGGTCGGAATTCTTGGTTATGACATAAAAAATGTCATTTTTGTAATGTTTTGTAATCTTATATGATGTTTTAAGCTAGTATGAAATATCTGTAATGTGATTTGACACGCACACATGTGTTACATATTGTTTGGCAATAGTAGACACTAAGAAGAGTGTTTCTTCCAAAGGGAAGGCGATAGGAATCGGGTTGTATGAAGGCTGCGCCCCTGCAAACTACAAAGGTATAAACAAACCCTTTCGTTAGCCCGACTTTTACGATTCTCACAAGATAACAAACAGCTGAGATCTATTTTTACAACCAATACGGAGCACACAAATAAATCTTAAGGTAAATCTTACAGTAGGTATGTGGTTTGTAAGTAGATACACTGAAAAGAATTTGAGTGAAAACATGAAGAGTCCAAGGACGTAATTTTTATTTTCGGTAGTTACATTTCGCAGTTCAACCTATGTGATTATCTTCTACTTAACCAAACTTGCCTGTGGTAATCTTAATAAATTAAGTTTACCAACCAGGGCTTAAAAAAACTTAAAAACTAGAACAAGGCATAGCTGATACAGGGTGCAAGGGACAAACTGAATTCAGGATCATGTTCCGAATTAATGGTAACTGGTTGCGCGTCGATGTCCCTGTAACCCTTTATCCTACTATCATAATAAATGTGAAAGTTTGTAAACACGATAAGTTTTTATCCAGTGCGCAAACTGTAACCATGAATTCAGCATATCAATCTAGACCCTCCAGCGCAGAAATTTTTCGTCAGTTAGGTTTACAAAAAAAAAATCAGCTGTTTCATACATTTCGACCACGTATTGCAGTTTTCTATAAAACAGCTGTTTTAGTACAACCGACGAAAAATTTCTGCGCTGGGGGCGGGGGTTAGAATGATATGTTAAATTCATGGTTTCAGTTTGCGCACTGATTAAAAAATTATCGTGTATTTACATGTTTGGATGTTTGTTACCCATAGCCACGTACGTACATAGCCACGTACGTACATAGCTATATACGTACATAGCCACGTACGTACATAGCTATATACGTACATAGCCACGTACGTACATAGACACGTACGTACATAGCCACGTACGAACATAAACACGTACGTAAATAGCCACGTATGTACATAGACACCTACGAACATAGACACGTATGGTTATAGCCACGTACGTATATGGCCACGTACGTAAATAGCCACGTACGTACATAGCCCCGTACGTACATAGCTCCGTACGTACATAGCCACGTACGTAGAAAGACACGTACGTACATAGACACGTACGTACAATGGTACATAGCCACGTACGTACATAGCCACGTACGTATATGGCCACGTACGTAAATAACCACGTACGTACATAGCCACGTACGTACATAGCCACTTACGTACATAGACACCTACGAACATAGACACGTACGGTTATAGCCACGTACGTATATGGCCACGTACGTAAATAGCCACGTACGTACATAGCCCCGTACGTACATAGCCACGTACGTACATAGCCACGTACGTACATAGCCACGTACGTACATAGCCACGTACGTACATAAACACGTACGTACATAGCCACGTACGTACAAAGACATGTACGTACATAGCTACGTACGTACATAGCCACGTACGTACATAGCGACGTACGTATATGGCCACGTACGTAAATAGCCACTTACGTACATAGCCAAGTACGTACATAGCCACGTACGTACATAGCCACGTACGTACATAGCCACGTACGAACATAGCCACGTACGAACATAGCCACGTACGTACATAGCGACGTACGTATATGGCCACGTACGTAAATAGCCACTTACGTAAATAGCCACGTACGTACATAGCCACGTACGTACAAAGACATGTACGTACATAGACACGTATGAAAATAGCCACGTACGTACATAGCCACGTACGTAAATAGCCACGTACGTATATGGCCACGTACGTAAATAACCACGTACGTACATAGCCACGTACGTACATAGCCACGTACGAACATAGCCACGTACGTACATAGCGACGTACGTATATGGCCACGTACGTAAATAGCCACTTACGTACATAGCCAAGTACGTACATAGTCACGTACGTACATGGCCACGTACGTACATAGCTACGTACGTACATAGCCACGTACGTACATGGCCACGTACGTACATAGCCACGTACGTACATAGACACGTACGTACATAAACACGTACGTAAATAGCCACGTACGTACATAGACACCTACGAACATAGACCCGTACGGTTATAGCCACGTACGTATATGGCCACGTACGTAAATAGCCACGTACGTACATAGCCACGTACGTACATAAACACGTACGTACTTAGCCACGTACGTACATAGCCACTTACGTACATAGCCAAGTACGTACATAGTCACGTACGTACATGGCTATATACGTACATAGCCACGTACGTACATAGACACGTACGTACATAGCCACGTACGAACATAAACACGTACGTAAATAGCCACGTATGTACATAGACACCTACGAACATAGACACGTATGGTTATAGCCACGTACGTATATGGCCACGTACGTAAATAGCCACGTACGTACATAGCCCCGTACGTACATAGCTCCGTACGTACATAGCCACGTACGTAGAAAGACACGTACGTACATAGACACGTACGTACATAGCCACGTACGTACATAGACACGTACGTACATAAACACGTACGTAAATAGCCACGTACGTACATAGACACCTACGAACATAGACCCGTACGGTTATAGCCACGTACGTATATGGCCACGTACGTAAATAGCCACGTACGTACATAGCCACGTACGTACATAAACACGTACGTACTTAGCCACGTACGTACATAGCCACGTACGTACAAAGACATGTACGTACATAGACACGTACGAAAATAGCCACGTACGTACATAGACACGCACGTACATAGACACGTACGTACATAGACACGTACGTACATAGCCACGTACGTACATAAACACGTACGTACATGGCCACGTACGTACATAGCCACGTACGTACAAAGACATGTACGTACATAGACACGTACGAAAATAGCCACGTACGTAAATAGCCACGTACATACATAGCCACGTACGTACATAGCCACGTACGTACATAGCAACGTACGTACATAGCCACGTACGTACATAGCCACGTACGTACATAGACACGTACGTACATAGCCACGTACGTACATAGACACGTACGTACATAGCCACGTACGTACATAGACACGTGCGTACATAGCCACGTACGTACATAAACACGTACGTACATGGCCACGTACGTACATAGCCACGTACGTACATAGACACGTAAGTAAATGGCCACGTACGTACATAGACACCTACGTACATGGCCACGTACGTACATAGCCACGTACGTACATAGACACGTACGTACATAAACACGTACGTAAATAGCCACGTACGTACATAGACACCTACGAACATAGACCCGTACGGTTATAGCCACGTACGTATATGGCCACGTACGTAAATAGCCACGTACGTACATAGCCACGTACGTACATAAACACGTACGTACTTAGCCACGTACGTACATAGACACGCACGTACATAGACACGTACGTACATAGCCACGTACGTACATAAACACGTACCTACATGGCCACGTACGTACATAGCCACGTACGTACATAGACACCTACGAACATAGACACCTACGAACATAGACACGTATGGTTATAGCCACGTACGTACAAAGACATGTACGTACATAGACACGTACGAAAATGGCCACGTACGTACATAGCCACGTACGTACATAGCCACGTACGTACATAGCCACGTACGTACAAAGACACGTACGAACATAGACACGTACGGTTATAGCCACGTACGTATATGGCCACGTACGTAAATAGCCACGTACGTACATAGCCCCGTACGTACATAGACACGTACGTACATAGCCACGTACGTACATAAACACGTACGTAAATAGCCACGTACGTACATAGACACCTACGAACATAGACACGTACGGTTATAGCCACGTACGTATATGGCCACGTACGTAAATAGCCACGTACGTTCATAGCCCCGTACGTACATAGACACGTACGTACTTAGCCACGTACGTACATAAACACGTACGTACATAGCCACGTACGTACATAGAAACGTACGTAGAAAGACACGTACGCACATGGACACGTACGAACATAGACACGTACGGTTATAGCCACGTACGTATATGGCCACGTACGTAAATAGCCACGTACGTTCATAGCCCCGTACGTACATAGACACGTACGTACATAGCCACGTACGTACATAAACACGTACGTACATAGCCACGTACGTACATAGACACGTACGTAGAAAGACACGTACGTACATGGACACGTACGTACATAGCCACGTACGTACATAGCCACGTACGTACATAGCCACGTACGTACATAGCCACGTACGTACATAGCCACGTACGTACATAGCCACGTACGTACAAAGACACGTACGTACATAGATACGTACGTAAATAGCCACGTACGTACATAGCCACGTAGGTTAATAGACACGTACGTACATAGCCACGTACGTACATAGCCACGTACGGTTATAGCCACGTACGTATATGGCCACGTACGTAAATAGCCACGTACGTACATAGCCACGTACGGTTATAGCCACGTACGTATATGGCCACGTACGTAAATAGCCACGTACGTACATAGCCACGTAGGTGAATAGACACGTACGTACATAGCCACGTACGTACATAGACACCTACGAACATAGACCGTCTGCCAAGCGTGGTGATTATGGAAAATCCTCCACTTTTGGGGGAGGCTTATGTCCAGCAGTGGACGTCTTTCGGCTGATATGATGATGATGAATAATTATAGGTTATTATGTACTTAGTTTGTTATTATTATAAAAAGATTTTACCATAACGATAAGAAAAAGAGATCGCCAAGATCGAAAAGAGATTATCCATTTTAGTAGTGAAAATACTAACAGGATTCCAATAAAACTTGTGTTTATTTACTTACAGTTTGACATTCACGATTCGGTTCAAACAAACACGTCAAATATTAAATTGCTAAAATATGCGTTATAAACTCTAATAATATAAATTTGTTTAAATTAATGCCGCTGTTTAAAATTATTTTACTTTTTAAGTCTGTTTTAAATTTTATAACAATAAAATGATTTAACATTTGTGTTTTAGAAAAGTACCGGTTTTTGTATGTTAATTGGAACGTGTTAGCTTTGATCAGGAATCCTTAAGTAAATGATCAGTTGACTATGGTTTGACGTAGTTCAATTTTAACTTGTGAAACGCAAAATACTTAAGCACATAGTTATGTATTTGAGAATACTCAGTTGAGATTTGCTACTTTTCTCAAATCAGAAACCGGGTGTTAAACTTATACACCCGTTTTTCTCAAATTGACGTTTTACAGATTGCAGCGTTTTGTCCTAACAGGCCTGCATGGTTACAATTTGCGCACTGGTTAAAAATGTATTCTGTATAGTAGGATAGGATAGTAGGATAACTAGCGTCAGACACTAACTGTCTGGCATTTTTGCTGAACTGGGTCTTTTTAGCGCTGCCGTGAGGGTCACTTTAACGCTAGTTTCTGACAGCGCACTTTATACTTTTCGTTAGTTTTTAATCTTTTCTTTTTTTTTCTTTTTCTCTATATTGTGTGCCTTTTTAGTCTGTGCTAAATAAATGTAGTTTTTTTTTATTTTCTTTCTTTACTTATTTTTATTTTCTACTTTAATAAAACAAACAAAGTCCCGAACGCGGCCAAAAGACCTCTATGCCCCTATCTGGCAAACCGTACCATAGAGTCTGCATTGTGGGTATATTGGTCGCCAGAGCTGCTGCTGCGCATGTGGCCTGGGTTCGATTCCTAGGTTGAACAAAGTGTTATTGGGATTTAGCATCCGAAATTTCTCAGTAACATCCCGGAGTCTGGATTGTGCCCGGTAAATTGTCAAATAACTTCTCCCGCTCTGCGCGGAGGGCGTGTCAGACTTTTACTGACTAAAACCCACCCGTGTTCCTTCAGTTGCCTGTGTGCCACGGGCCACGGTATCTCTTTCGAACAACCCGCTGATGGCTAACGCTTTCCTCCTATTTATTAGATGGGACTTAAACATAACTGGTGAAATGAAATGAAATGAAATGAAATGCTCATTTAAGTAAGTAGATCTTAAAAGACACTTTTATACGTCAATATTTTGGTGGTCAATATTTTAAAAACTAAATGGCGCCGGCATGTCTTAGCTGACTGTTCCCTGAGAAGAAAAGCCGAAACAAACTCAGAGGTCATGGCCTCTTTTAAAGTCCAAACATTATATTATTTGAATTTTATGTAACTCTAACAATGCGGGGCAATGTCTGTAAGGGCCTTTTGAAGAAAGAGTCATTGCAGCTTTGTGCTGACCTGTCCTTAACAGACGGCATGTATGTATCAGTCACCGTGTAGCTCAACCCTATTTTAGGGAGCTGTTTCCCGTCACAAGACGCTACCAGTTCTGCAGGACATTTGCGTAGGCCATTCACAATACTCAAAACCACCATGTTATGTGTGCCATACGTACGAAAGAAAGTAAAAAATGGTCAAAAATGTCGAACGAAATAGCGAAATATCTACAAGAATAAAATTGTCGTTTACCCGCCGACCCTTTTCCAAGTATTGGGACCGGTTTTCTAAGTGCATATCTCACTGAAAATCAATCACCTGCCTGACTTTACCCAACTATGTCCCAACATAGCTGAGAAAATTCTAGATAGGTGATTACACTACATCCGCTGCTTCTAGTATAATCGGATTCAGATGAATACCATTATTTATCCCCCGATGCCGTCCATTAATTACGTGAGGCGTTTAGGGGGCGTTTTCGAGGCGAATCACTTTCAAGCATACAACTCGCCACTACAAAACTAGGAACAGGGATAGTATAGAACTGCCTTTAGTTAGGAGAACTATCCAGTTTGAGGGAGCGCAGCTATATCATAAATTACCGAAAGAGATCAGAGATTCTAAATCATTGAACATTTTTAACAAGAGGTTAAAGTTGCATTTAGCAAACCAACAATAAATCACCAAACCACTGTATGAACTCGATAGATCGAACGACCAACGTTTACTGAAGATATTTTGTTAAGTTTCTCATATTTAATTGAACCATATATGAATCTCACTCAATCTCACACAGTAAACATGTTTTTCCGCCAATATGGCTAAATCCTATCGCGTTTATGCGGACGCTACCAAGTAGCGCAGTAGCTCCTCGATTGTTAAACCGCCACTGGCCACCCGAGCCAGCCTAATTAATGTTTTTACACTAAAAATACGCATTTGGAAATACATGAATATCACGTGAGATTATGGGGAGGGGGGGAAGGTCGAGCCGAATCTCACGACATCTCACCAGAGCGGGGGCAGGAGTCGAAAAATCGCCAAAATTGCCTCACGTAATTAATGGTTGCCCCCAAATGACGGGGTGTTATAAGTTTCTTTACATGGAGCGACTGCCTATCTGATGTCCACAACCCAGTGACTTGGTAACACGATACCCCTTGGTAAGACTTGTTGTTAGACTTTTGGCCTTCTGCGGGGTTTTTGCGTATCGCACTATTAGTTCGAATGGCTTTCATTTTGACATTTTAACAATATTCTTAGCGTTATTGAGCAGACAATTTTATCGAACATATAAATGGAGCAATGGATTAGCAATAATTATCCTTCAAAATTATTTAGATTATGATTGATAGTTTGTTACGGATTTAATAGTGTTCCGTAACAAACTATCTACTATGTCAAAGATCAACAGATGACAGCCGGGACCAACAGCTTATCGTATTACCACCACGAAACGAATACTGAGGACATCATGGAGTACATACGGGTGAAGACCAACTGGACCTTGAGGGTGGAGAAATTGAAGCCGCGTCATAACACCAACTTCAAGTCGTTCGTGGTGCGCGTTCCGACTCACCATTTGATGACCTGACATTTGATGACAAGGAAGAATTTTGGCCGAAAGGTGTGCTGTATCGGCGTTTCTGCGTCTGCGGCGTGTCACTCTTCGTGTGCAGTAATTTTATAATTTGTTTAAAAATATGTATTAGTTTATAGTTATTGTTTTCTAAACTTATATTATATGTATTGTGTTTTATGGGCCTTAGTTGCCTGAAATGAAGGACAAATAATAATAATAATTACTTAGCCTCGAGTCCCAGCAGTCTTAGCACGAGCACCGATTTGTCGACAGAAGAATAGACATGACTATTAACTAAATGATGTACAATAGGAGAAGATAGCTATGTTCTTCTATTAATTATCACAGTTATGAGTTCTAAAAGAATCATGATTTTGTAGATAATCGTATACACTTTGTGGCCGTCGAGTAGAAAGTTTGTTGTCAGTGTGATTTTGACCGTTTGGGAAGAAGTATTCTTTTGAAATAGTCTACATTTATATGGATCTAGACAAAGATCTTTAGAAACTAAAGACTATATGACAGATTGTATAGTAGGATATCTACGGTGCGATGTCAAAAATGGAGAAACGAAATGTTATTATGAATTGAAAAAGCACTGTCTATTCTTCGTACGTCATGCTAAGCCTGCTGATGGAGTGGTTTCTCTCCTATACAACCTATTTAGAAAGTAGACATCGGACGAGTTCTAAAGTTACTCCTTCCATTTTCATGCCTATTTTGACCTCAAATTCCACGGTGCAGATTGTCCATCAGTAACCATTCCAAAAAGAAAACCATTTGCAAAAAAATCTGTATTTTTTATTTTAAAAATCTTTAGCAAATGAATTCATTATTTTCTTCTTCTTACATTGACATTGTTACCATCTCGGGCAGCAACTGGATGAGACTGGCACAGGAGAGTGAGGATTGGCACGAGAGAAGAGGTCTATGCAGTTATCAATCGCTTTCCATCAGGCGTGTTCGAGGTCAAGAGCAGGCCCATTTAGTAATTTATAAAAGTGGGCGAATTCTGGCGAATTGGCTGAAGATAATGATGATCGATAAATTCATTAGGTATTGTTATAACACATACACAACAACTAGACCAATTTGTTTCAACGCATTACATAAAATTATGGACGGCATGTTCGTGTCAACGTATGTGTACCATTTTTTTAATTCCTGGGCATAGATAAAGTAACATTCTATCAGTGATAACGGTGATGAAAATGTCAAAAATGTATTGGATTGACATAAGCTGCCAAAAAGAATATGTCAATCCTGTTGAAAGTATTTGTAAAAATACGAAACGGAGTTTTTGGCGGGATCGCGTTGGAACATGTCGCACGACATTTGAAATTGTATAATTTTGATACCTAGTGAATTATTCAATTTAATTACGTGTGAGTGCACAAGTGAAGTGAAGGTGAAAATAAGTGACTAACGTGGACTTTTCGTGTTCCCCCCAAAAACTCCTAATAGGTTGTTATTAAGTTACTACCGCTTTACAATAACTTTGACTTGACTGACTAAAGACGACTATGACTGTTTTGTAACTTAGTGCCCGATATCGGGCCATTTACTTGATCGAAAAAAAAAATTACTTGACACTGGCTAAATGCACAAACGCGATTGTCACTTTTCTAGACTAGCTGCTTGCGAACTGCGCGCGTGCATTTCATGTTGACCGCTCGCGATCGGCGCATTCGCCAGGCTTGGACACACCCTTAGGCCATCATAAATACGTTGCCATCACACAGACAAATATGAAATGCACGGTGACTGGGCGCTCTATGTATTTACCTACTTACTTTTAATCAGTTCAGCCGCATCAGAGGGGTAATTGTGTAAAACAATATCAGTTGGAATCGTTTTCATTTTGACAGTTCCAGAAAATTCATTGCATATTTACATTGTTGAACAGACGAAATAAGCAAACATATGAAGCAATGGATTAACAATAAGCTTCAAAATAATCCAGATTCTGATTTATAGTGTGTCTCCTCAAAAACTTGGGAAAAGACCGCAGATGATGAATAATAATAGGCTATTTAAGAAGTCCCAAATAAAGAATTTTATTTTTATCTCCCTACAAAGGGCGAACAGCGAACTGAAATCTGCAATTTTGCATAAAAACAACTTGCCTTTGCCTCGAGTATTATAAAGAAAAAAAAGAAGTGAGCAACGCAAACTCGGCAATAAGGCGGGAAAACGCCATAATGAAAAAGATTAATGATTCGAATTTCGAATGTTTGAGGCTGAGTGGTTTTCTTTCCAGCCATTATCTAAATAGGTTTGAATTGAAAAGACCATGAAGGTTATAATAACAAATAGCAGTCATACTCCTCATACAATTTTCGTGTTTTATTTGATTATATTTTACTAAGTTATGTTGCTAACTATACCTACATCGTCCTATGTTGTAGTGATAATATCTTTGTCTTTTGTATAGAATCAAGTTCTTCTAACAGCTGTGCTGCTGGGGAGTTTGTTGTTATACTTCTTCTTCCAGCTAAAGCACTAGGAAATGATGAAGGGCGTACGTTTAGGGGGACTGTCTTATGTCATTTTTAACCGACGAAAAAACGGAGGAGGTTCTCAATTCGACGCATGTATTTTTTTTAATGTATGACCATGAATAACTTTTTACAGAGTTGTCCGATTTTGATAATTCTTTTTTTATTGGAAAGGGTTTACCCCGAAGTTAGACCCATATAAAAAATGGAAAAAAATATCCAACCCTAAGGGTAGGAAAACAGGGGATGATTGATTATTCACTCACAGATTGTAATGCCGAGTTGTGTATTACAAAGAGTATTCAAAAATTAAGCATGTAGTAATTAGTATATTATAGCTACTCTTTGAGTTATTTTTTGAGTAAAAGCTTTTTAACAAAAAAATTTCACCGCCGAAAAAACTGAAAAGCAAAAAATAATAAAACTTTTTTGTTTTTTCGGCGGTAAAATTTTTGACGCTCAAATACTGTGCTTATATGAGTCAAAATCAAAGCATTTATTTCAAATAGGCACATAAAAGGCAGTTTTGAACGTCAACATTTACATTTAAATAGAATTGCCATACCGATGTTAAACCCGTGATGGTTTGTATGGTATGTTTAACAAATAAAGTTAAAATGTTTATGTTTTTTGTAATAAGAGCTGAAAAAAAAAATGATTCTAGTCGCCCCTTCTAAAATATAGTTTCGTATGGAGAAGAATGGGTAAGGAACTCCACCGTTACTCTTTTAAAATGTTTTAAGTACAATATTTAACATACGAGGACGTCGGAGTCGTCAAAACATTAAAGCTACGTACAGGTTTGTATCGAGAGATAATACTGTTGGATTACCACACGGGACTGCCCCAAAGACGTTCATCATAGAAAATCTAAAAAAGAAGTTTCTAATTTGTTGATTAATTTAATAAAAATTTTATAACCTATAAAATAATTTAATAAAATGTTTTTAATTTGGAGAATAATTTAATAAAATGGTTTAAAATCGCTTATTTTCGTTTTACATTACATCTGCGATTTCTCGGAAACTACACGTAGCATTAAAAAAATATATATTGCTAGAGTCAGGGTATCGATGCTTTAGTTTTAGCGGCACCAAAATCATTATAAACCTGTTTTACTTATATAATTATGTCTGAAAACGATGCACCCAGAATAAAATTACCATACCAAAATAGGTAAAAAGAATGAAATTGAAGCACTACAGATAAATTAATTTTATAATAGATACATGGTGCTCACACATTTACAAACATTGCAAAAGTAAATATACGATTTTCCTAGAATATTAACAAGTAATAAGTCAGTGTGTGAGTTAAAGTAGTCACTGAGTGTAAATAAATGTCATACATACAATTAATTATACAATTCAATTAACAACCAGTTTGATTTTGTCTAGACTCTATATTGTCCTATGGAGCAGGACCAGCATGTTTCCAAGCATTCTTATCTTGGATATAATCCTCTAATTTGTAATATGCTTGTTTACAAAGTTTACTTTTAATATGAGTTTTAAATTTCCTTTCATTGAATTGCAATATATCACAAGGTATTTTGTTATAACATTTAACACAATACCCCATAAAAGATGTACGTACTTTAGCTAATCTGGAAAGTGGTTAATCTATTTTGTCTTTGTTTCTAGTATTAAAATTATGTCTATCATTTATTTTATTAAAAAGATGTAGATTTTTCCTTACATCCATGATATTTTCATAAATGAATTGGCAAGGTACCGTCATAATATTAATCTTTTTAAACAGTTCCCTGAGGGATTCGCGGCGACGTAGATTATAAATGGCTCTGACAGCTCTCTTTTGCAAAATAAAGATGGATTCAATGTCAGCAGCCCGACCCCACAGTAAAATGCCATACGACATAATGCTGTGGAAGTAGCTAAAATAGACCAAATGCGCGGTTTCTACATCTGTTAATTGTCTGATCTTTCTAACAGCATATGCGGCGGAGCTTAGCCGCCCCGCAAGAGATGTTATATGAGGTCCCCATTGTAATTACAATGGGGACCTCATATAACATTTACTAATCACGCTAGACGAGAAATTTCTCGTCTAGCGTGATTCCTAGGAACACCGTTTGATTAACAAATTCCCTTTTTTAACCGACTTCAAAAAGAAGGAGGTTATCAATTCGACATGTTTACTTATTTTCTTTTTATGTATGTTCGGGCATAACTCCGTCATATATAGACGGATTTGCAAAATTTGCTTTTTGTTCGAAAGGGGTTTATTCCGAAAAACCGCATATAAATTTCATATGGATCTGATGATGCGTTTCGGAGACAGACAACGGAACTCTTAAAAAAATAACAGCAAATCAACCGCGATTGCTGCTATCGCGTAAATATGCATTGTTATGACCCCAAGGACGATGAAATTTCGAATTGGTGTGTACTATAACTAATAAGTGAAAAATAAAAACTAAAAAAAAACAACCGACTTCCGGAAAAACACTACAAAGTGAAAAATAACCTTAATTTCAGAAGGCGGTGACCAAAAATTTAAATAGATATCCAAAGTCACTGTCTTCCGAAATTAAAGTTATTTTTCACTTTGTAGTGTTTTTCCGGAAGTCGGTTGTTTTCTCCATTCAATATGATGTCACATTCGCTACTTCTAATATTTGGTAATTTAAATCTAATGCATTTCGTTTTTGTACCATTTAGTACCAAATTATTTACCGTAAACCAATCCTGGCCCTGAAGAATAGAGTTATTCACGTCGTCAAGATTTTGTGAGTGACAGTAGTAAGAGTAAATGATTTTACTTTTAATTTTATAGTAAAAAGATCGAATGACGAATCGATTTAACTGAAAATATGAATTTTATGCTTAGATAGAAAACACAATCTGCACCAGTGATATGAACACCTATAATTTGACATAGACAGCACCTTGACGTTGTAGCAGTAAGGGCGAATTTCGTAGAGCAAGTGTTACCAAAAACCCCAAATTACGGTTAAACCAGCTACCAGAACCAGTACTCAAAACGCAATAATCCCCGAAGAAGGCTAGGCTGTGCTTCCACAAGCGTAAATTTAATCTGGTACCGGACATCGGCAGAAATTCGTAAATTCACAGGAATATGCAAGTAAACATTTCCATCAGATGTTGGCTGAAACATACCAGCACTGATTGTTATCTAAACTGATTTGCTGGATTCGTTTTCTCCTCTATCGATCGTTATTTCTCCCGATAAAGTTTATTTTGTTTATATGAATGTATGTATCTACGTATTAGTACCTAATTATTCTTGTATGTTAAAGTTGTTTCTGAGCTATCTATCTCGTATGTTGCACTTGCCATGTTTTGTCTCTGCATCACCCTAAGGTTGACTGGTAGAAAATGCCTCAGGCATTAAGTGCGCCTTTGTAAACAATTTTTTAATTTTACTTTTTAAATTTCCTTATACTTAAACAATATTTGTAGCCGACTTTTTGTTACACAATACGAACAATTTTTTTTTTTTTTAAGTGACGCGTGAAAGAGCTACGTATAGCTGTCAATGGGAAAAGCACTCAACGCTCAGGTCTATGCCCGCGACGTTGAATGTCCGCTAGTACCTGTGGTACCTGGCCGAGGCGGCCTGTGTGGCGGCCAAGCGGAATATTTTTTTCAGTTGCTTTAACATTTGATATCTTCTAAAACATTGCTTAGAAAGATATACTGTAAAAGACAATTATAATCTACATTTAATGCCCTAGGCTACTATTATGTTTTTTTGGATGAGGATCAATACTGAATAAGAGTAAAGAGCGTCGCAAATAACACATTTTTTGGTATTAAAGTTTTAATAATAATCATTTTATTTTATTATCAGGCAACTAAGGCCCATACATAAAACACACAAAATAATCTTAAACAATAATGACAAACTAATACATATTAAAAACCAGCTTAAAACTATAACTAAACACGTAAAGTTGACGGCGTCGTGTTTCGCTGCGAGGTGTCACGTAACCGTCCTCGGAAACGTCGATATACGACACCTTTCGGCCAAAAGTCCTCTTTCAAGCAGTACTGTAGATGGTGGGTTGGAACTCGTACCACGAATGACTTAAAGTTGATGTCGTGGCGCGACTCTAACCTTTCGACCCTCAGAGTCCAGTTGGTCTTCACTTTCATGTACTGCATCCTCAATCTTCGTGGAATGATGCAGACGCGAAATGTACAGCTACGTCGTAGGCACAGCAGGGCGCAGCAGCATGCTGGGTCCACTCGGTGCGGTACCGTACAAGTTACGAGAGCAGGGCTTCTTCTTCTTCTTTTCTACCTTCGTGAAACCCTATTTATCAACTAGGCCAGTTCTTGGAAAGGAGCTACGGACCGCCGTCAGGGCAGGTTGAGTACCCTTTTCCAGTTTGTCCCTTTTCCCGGTTTGTCGCTTAGGCTGCGACCCATCAGATTTGCCGGTTGCGACAATAGCAGCGTAGATACGTTTAGGGGTCGACGTACCTACGTGTGACGTTACCGCAGCCGGTGTTGTGGTGCGGGCGACGGTGGCGGCGGACGGCGCTTGCTCAGCGTTATCGGCAGCTGGTGACGCACTTGCGTTCGCCGATTCAAAACTGCTGATGGATGCATTTTGCGCCCCTCGACGCGTGTTCACCTTTGAGGCCTCTGGTGACCCAATTACCGAACCAAAGTTGCAATGAAAGGAGTGGTTACTGTGCGTCAACCGTAACAGTTAGAGATATGTTATCGCGTTCTTCTAAAATCCTAAAGAAAATTTTAGGATTTTAAAAGAACTACTCGTACAATTCTCTAGAGCATTATTTTTATACATCTCTTATGGTTTAGGCTACGTAAGCCATGAAAGTATTTTTTTTGGCGACTTGGTCTAGAAATTTTCTTTTTATTTAAATCTACGAAACTTTAATTAGGATGTTTTATATACATAAACCTTTCGGAATAAATTGTCTACATGACGGTGAAAATCGCTTTAAAATCCGTTGCGTGGTTTAGGAGGAGTTAGCGTTAATACAGACAGACAGACGCGGAGGGCGACTTCATTTTATACTATGTATGTATTGATTGAATGATTGATCTACACTACTAATAAAAAGAGGAAAGATTTGTTTTTTTTTTGTGTTTTTGTATGTAACGAATAAACATAAAAAGTACTTGACCGATTTCAAAAAATCTTTTGCCGTTAGAAAGCTAAAGCTACATTATCACTGAGTAACATAGGCTATATCTACTAAAACCAACCCAAAGTGTAAAAAAAATTGCCATAAAATGTCTTTCATCGCATGCGCTGTGGAAAGTGTTGATGATAGAACAAAAAAATGTTCTACAGTATTATAGAACAAATCAATATCTACAAAAGACTTCGCGAGACCATATGTCCAACTATTGTAGTTACGTCACTATAACTACTTTTTTACATTTTAAAAGTTGATAGAAATGCCGATCAAAATCATACCATGTTATCCATACCTTTGCATTAATTCTTATTCAAATAAATTATTTTGTATTCAAGAATGTTTCAATACCTGCTGATTACTTTTTGAATTATTAAAATCGGACATTCCATTCAAAAGATATTACGAAATTGCTGACTAAAACCCACCCGTGTTCCCTCAGTTGCCTGTGTGCCAGGGGCCACGGTATTTCTTTCGAACAATCCGCACCCCTGGCACGCATCGGCCCTTGCGGGCCCCATCAGTTGGTGCTGCCATCTCTTTGAGGCGCGCGTGGAACACAACGCGCCGTCGACCCGGCCGTCGCCCTTACCGGACAGCGAGCTACCCATTACTCGCTGTCCGCAAGCCCGCGCCTACGGTAGCCGGGAATTAGCCTGGGATTCCCGACGCCCAGGGCGTCTCCTGTGGAGGCTAGGGCCGTGAGGGCACATATACTGCCTCTTCCTCACGTGCGCCGCCTCCCTCTTCGCGAGCATTACTGTTTCGCAGGAGGAGGCGACGGCTACCCATGCCCTGCCGGCCTTGGTCCAGGCCATGGCCTGGACCAGGGCCGGACGCAAGCGATTGGAGCCGCCGATCGTCTCCACGAGGACACAGCGGTGCTTCGCCCAAGCCGGGCAAACCTCCACCGTATGCTCCACCGTGTCTTCAGGGCGATCTTCGCAGTGGAAACGCCCGGGTGTTTCCTCCTGCCTTATACGAAACAGGAACCTCCCGAAACAGTCGTGTCCGGTGAGGACTTGTGTCCGGCGGAAGATGAGGACGCCGTGGTGCCTCTCAAGCCACTCCTCAAAGAGGGACTTACCGCCGCAATCGTGTCATGCCCAGCACTGGGTTGCGACAATCACATTCTCCATGTCGCCATAAGATCCCGCCCGAGCTCTGTCCGCTGTGCCGCAATTTCTCGCGGCAGCGGAGTTACACCCCAGCAGTTTGACCTCCTCGTGACACTCCCAAGTGTGCGCGAGGACCTTTCCCTCCAGATTCCATGGCGGCAATTCGGCAAGGAGGCCCACCGCCTCACCGGAGATCTTGCGGTATCCCCCGACCATCCGGATGGCCATGACCCTATGGGACGCGTTCAGCCGGCGAGCTGGTGGGCGCCTCAAAGAAGGTGCCCACACCAGTGCCCCATAAAGGGCAATGGACCGCACGACCCCGCGTAGAACCTCCGGCAGGAGGCGTTTGGACCCCCTAGATTAGGCAGGAGCCGCTGCAAAGCAGCCCCAGTCCGCTCCAGTCTGGAAGTCTTTGTTTTTAATTTTGAACATTTGGACAAATTGAGTTATGCACGTTTTAATAAGCATATTTATAAGTTAAATTATCTTTATTTATCCCAAAATGCTTGGACGGGCCGCTAGTACATATATATATATATATATATATATATATGCAGCGTGTATACTGAGAGTCTGGTTGATCAGGTAACGAATAATCTCCTAATAAGGGTTTTCATTTCGAAATTTAAAAAGTTCGGTGATAGGGCTGAAAAAACGTCTGGTCATTTTAAATCTTTGTAACTGTTCTCAATTAACTTTTTTTTTAGACATAAGTACATAAACCCACGATTTGTTTTCCGGAATGGTTAGGCAGTGGTGTCAGAGGCGTAGCTAGGGTGGTGCAGGTAGGGTACGACGCACAAGCCCTGGGCGCCTATCGTAGGGGGGCGCGAAATTCGCCTATTAATAAATTTAAAAATAAAAAAAGCTTCAATAAACCTTTTCATACTGTTATTTCTAAGACATCTGAAGAGCTACTTGAATTTATTGTGTAGTATGGGGATGAAACAATATTTCCAAATCTGCCCATTTCTATTAAAGTTCGGCTTAAAATTGCAGCATGCAAGTTATGAGTTATTTTTTTGTAAGTTTAAATTAATAAGTACCTTCGTTATTGAAGCCTTTAGTTAGTATTGGTCAAGAAAGGTTATGCGACCTAGCTTTGCTCAGTGTAGACCGAGAAAATAATTTACGAAGTGGGGCAAATGTGATGCGTGCCCTAGGCGCCATTTTCTATTGGTGCGCCCCTGAGTGGTGTACCTCCGAACAATACATCCAAATTTCGTCAGTTATGTTTCAGTCCCGTGGGCGAGCTTATCGCTTTCAACTGGGGGAAAATGTGGTGCCGGTAGTAAAGAATAGCACCATCCCATTTCATCGTGGGTGTTGTAAAAGGCGACTAAGGGACTTACTAAAGAATGGGCAGCAGCGTTCTCTATGAATTTTACCACCATACTGCGATCGCCAACCCGCCTGTCAAGCGTGGTGATTATGGCAAACCCCTCCCAAATTGGGGAGGCGTATGTTCAGCAGTGGACGTCTTTCGGCTGAAATTATTAGGGAAATTGCAGACAACGAGCTGTTATTGCGAAATTCAAAAAAAACCTAATAAAAAAAAAACAACATTTGCTCAAAATCAAAATCAAATGTCATTTATTCAAACTAGGCTGGTATCAGCACTTTTTGAACGTCAAAATTACATAAGACAGTCCCCCAAAACGCCCGCGCTTCACCACTACCAAGTGCTTTAGCTGGGATGAAGAAGTGGCGCAACAAACTCCTCAGCAGCACAGCTGTCTGTTATGTTAGAAGAACTTGATAATAAAAGTACAATAGTTACGTAATTAACGTTACGAATCATAAAATTAAAATATTTGCCATATGTCAGCTAGCACACGACTGGCGTGTGCTAGCTGACATATGGCAAATATTTTCGATTTTTTTTGGTATATTGATACCAAAAAAAAATCTTTATAAAATTTACTGAAGCAGAAATCACTACATAGTATAAAACAAAGTCGCTTTCTCTGTCCCTATATCCCTATGTATGCTTAAATCTTTAAAAGTATGCAACGGATTTTGATGCGGGTTTTTTTAATAGATAGAGTGATTCAAGAGGAAGGTTTATATGTATAATTAATTCACCGACCTCCACGCGGGCGAAGCCGCTGGCAAAAGCTAGTAAATAATAAAAACAAAAACAACATAACTCAAAACCTAAATTAAAACCTTTAGGCATAAAGGGCGTGACCGCTTACGTATGCAATGCGTCTGGAAACCGAAATCGAAATCGAGCCCAAGACCTCATGCTCGCCTGCGACCACTAGACCAACGAGGCTGGGGCCCAAGTCTGCTATTTTTATAAATTCGTCATTCCAACACGATCCCATTGTCATTTTGCTACAATTTCGTAATCTGCTAAATTCATAATGGTCGATCTTTGGTCGGTCAATGGTCTCGTAATAGAATTGTGTTTTAATGGATTTATCGTTTTGCCATTATTAAAAAACCCGTTAGTAGAAATGATTTTCCAAAAACAACTACTAAATTTAAACATTTATTCATGGCCGATTTCATTTATATATATTTTTACATATTATTAATTAGTTTATTACAGTAAAAGTAGCAGTCATTCATTTGTCATTCTGTACGAGATTACAAATAAATGCAATTTCTTTCAATGGAGTGTCAGTGGCTGACCATTGGAAAAACCAAACTTGTCAAAATCAACAATTATGAAGTCAATGATAGACCATTCTGACACTATTGTAATAGCAGACTTGAGGCCCTGTTCGAATGATGACCGATGTACAATCGATCGGTCAAGCAATGATATCAAATGTTATAGCTGTCGGCAGTAACTCAATCCCCCTGCGCTATAATAGCCTTGAGCAAGATCGATCGGATTGCAAGACACTGAAATAGTGCCTTCTATAGAAGGCACTATTTCAATTGAGTTGCAGGAAATAGGTAATAGTATACCGAAGACGCAACTGGGCTAACGACGCTATACCTTTTTCATATACACTAATAATATCATACAGCGAAAAGATGTACGCTTTCACGCTGAAACGGCTGAAAAGATTAGAATGAAATTTGGCACATGAGGAGACCATAACATGGATTACGACATAGAATACTTTTTATTCCGATATTCCCATTCTGGTGAAACTGCGGGATGCAGCTAGTTTTTAACCGACTTCAAAAAAAGGAGGAGGTTCTCAATTCAACTGTATGTTTTTTTTTACGTTTGTTACCTCAGAACTTTAATTTCGGAAGGCGGTGACAAAAAATTAAAAACATATCCACAGTCACCGACTTCCGAAATTAAAGTTATTTTTCGGAAGTCGGTTGTTATTTTTTTGGAAAAATATTTATTTTTCACTTTTTAGTTATAGTACTTACCCCAAGTAGCATTGCAAGCTGTATACAAGCTGTATTTAAGTTCGATTTTATACTAGAAGCTGTATATTCAGGCTCTATAGAGGCTGTATAAGCGCTTATACAGACACTATAAGTAAAAAATGGGCACATTTTATACAGCGTTTTGCTCTAGTATAGCTGTATAATAGCTGTAGAAACAATAGTTGCGCTATATAATAGCTGTATTAGAGCTGTTATTCGGTGTACAAAGAAACCATTACACTACAGATATTATCTTATAAATACTTTATAGAGAAATAGTTTTAAATAGGTTTTTGAAGAGAATCACAAAATTAATTTAATTCTTTCCAATGAATGGGGATATTGTTATTTATAATATTTATTAGTAAGTAAACGTAATCTTGGACTTAGATATCTGAAGGTGTTAATTGGTGAATTGAAATTGCGGATTCAAATTTATTGTGAACCTGTCTATGTTTTCCGTCAAAATATTCAAGCGCCAGCAAAATAATCGATCTGATATAAAAGAAAAATACTACTTATATGGTAAGTCAATATTGGTTTTAAGGTTAGAATTAAAAACAATTTTATAATAACAGAAGTGAGGGTAGTGTGATCATTGTGCCCTCATATCAAGCCGACAATCATTATATATTCCTTAAATTATGTTTCATATTTTGTTTTATACCTACATTCAAAATTACGAAAATGGCGACTATTTGCTAAACAGCCTAAACGATAATCGGAGTGTATTATAGTCTGAATAGCTGTACTAAGTAAGTTATGGATTATATTGTACAGCTTTTGGCTGCTAATCAGCTTTATAATAGAATATTTTTATTACTTAGGCTGTATATCAGTGCTCTAAACATAACTTATAATGCTCGTAAGGGTTACCTAAAAGAAATAAAAAACGCAGACTCAATATGATACGTACCTACATATAGTAAAACAAAAAAAAGGAAGAGATTCTCAATTTGACCTTATATTTTATACCTAAGTAAACTTATTGTAAAGCATTATTAGTTTGTTGTATGTATTATATCAGTTTTACTTTATTTTCAGGATTTTCCTGAAAATAAAGTAAAACTGATGCCGACTAAAATTTAAGCAACCATTGAGAAAGGGCAAAACAAGCTTTGCATTGTACCAAGTTTGTGGGAATCAAAAGGCAAGTTAAGATGGCCAAGAAAGCGATTAGATGTCAACAAATTAGTAAAGGATGAAACATCTCGGCCTTTATATAATTGGTCCACCTCAAAATGCTGTGTGAAAAGACTATCATTATCGTCATATGACGAAGCAGTAAGAGAACTAGATCTCATGGTTCAAATCAATCATCATTTGAACTACTTGCGCTGCTTTATGAAGAAACGTCATAATCATGTTCCAAAGGTTGAATTAAATTTACACATTTAACATAACTGTTATGATCATTAATAACCCTGTTTAATGTTTTTGCTACGGAACCCTCTTCGTTGACCGTAAAGTCTTTCCGAGTGACTGTCATTAATACAAAATAAAGCTGTACTGTAGCTGTCATTTATTTTTTTAGTTTTAAAACACCCTCAAAAACAGAAGTCATAAAACCACTGTATTTACAAGAGTGTACAATTACGCCATAAAAATAAGTTTTAGAACGGAGTTTGCATACACCATTGTACAGAAACAAGTCTTAAGTGATACTATAATAACACTAAGAGCTGTAATAAGTAAGTGTTCACATGCAAAATACAGCTTGTATACAGCTTTAACGATAAAACCAGATTAAAGTGTCACAAAATACTTAAGCTGTATAGTGGAGTTTTTATATTCTGTTTAAATACCCTAAGCTTTCGCGGATCCCTTAATAAAGATTGAATACAGTTTGAGCTGTATAATGACTCATAAATCACTATTAGAAAGACTAAATAATTTTTTGACACTCTTGTAAATCTCTAAAGGAACTCTAAGTTCTAAATAGGCCGTTATAATTATGTATGTTGAAAACGCTTGCGTGCTGCTTGGGACCCCACTAATTCGAAATTTCATCATCCTTGGGGTCAAAACAATGCATATTTATGCGATAGCAGCAATCGCGGTTGATTTACTGTTATTTTTTTAAGAGTTCCGTTGTCTGTCTACGAAACGCATCATCAGATCTATATGAAATTCAAATGGGACCACACGGGAAGCTTTCGAATAAAAAAAGAATCATCAAAATCAGTTCACCCAGTCGAAAGTTTTGGAAAAAGTTTTTTCTATAAAATGAAGTCCAGGCAAATACTGAGACCGGAAAAAGTCCGCACAGAAAATAAAAACGGCTGGATGGTAACCCAACTTGCGACTAGCAGGTACAATCGAGCGTGTAGTCCTGGATTCGAATCCCAGGTTGGACAGTGTTATTGGATGTTTTATTATTTTTAGTTTCTCAGTAGCAGCCCGGAGCCTGGATATATACCCGGTTGATGGCAATAGGCTCGCCCATTATTATGAAAAACACCATCATCATCATTTCAGCCGAAAGACATAGGCCTCCTCCACACACTGTTGGACATAGGCCTCCTCCAATTTGGGGGGTTTGCCGTAATCGGCATACTTAACAGGCGGGTTGGCGATAGCAGTATGGTGGTAAAATGCATAGAGAACGCTGCTGCCCATTCTCTAGTAAATCCCTTAATCGCCTCCTACGACACCCACGGGAAGAAATGGGATAGTGCTATTCTTTACGTTCGGCAGCATACGGACCTAAAATGCGGACGAAAAACACCAAGATGCGGCCAAATTTCACTAGGTACTTTCGTATTATGATTATAGAAAATGTGTCAATCCATGACTAAGAAAAAGAGATGGTGAGGTAGACAGCTCATTACCGGACATGGAAAAGCTCGGCCTTACAGATGACGATGCATACCATTAGGTATACCAGCGAAGTGAATGGCGCCGAGAGATTAAGAAAGTACTACCCCACGTAACAGGAATAGCCGAGGGCAAAGACGAAGAAGATGATCGAACCTATAATATAAATATTTCCCTCGTTGAAAACTACGTAAATACGCCGTGAATACGCAATTCGAATTTCACCTGCCATCAGTCTGCCGTGTTTATAATTATCGTAGCGTAAGATATTTCCATCGCACTGCATCGTAAATAATGACTCAGACTTACGTATGAGTATCACACTGTTTTATATGGTAACAGGAGGTCATGATCATCAATATAGTGACGACATCTTGTCCTCTATTTAGGTACTAACTGTGAAGTCAACCAATGCTGAAGTAGCCCGCGAAATTCAAATTGTTTAAAGGTACCTTTTTGCCATATGCAGGTCAGTGCCAGATTGTATCGAATAGCTATCTGCCGTCCTATAACTATGTTGTGTATCTTTAATGAAGGTACTTGTAAATCTTCTTGACAAATAAGATTTGTAGAAGTACCCTACAGGTCTGAAAATAACACGTCAGTTGAGGGCTACCTAGTGCTTAAACCATCCACGAAATAAAACAGTAAATTACCTAATTAGTGTTTTATTGAACATAATAAACTAGAAAGGTGTTAAGCCCTAAAAGTTGTTTCCGAGAAAATGGCAAAATCGCGTGAATCGTTATTTCTTAAAAACTGTGATGCTTACGTTACTGATTGTAGGACACATCAATTGATACTAGATAATGATAATTTAATCCGGTAGATAAAGTATTTTAAAGAAGAAGTGTGGGTTAGACGCTTACAAGTGATGGAATCTTCCAAAATTATGTCACTTAACGGCCTACAAACTTTACATATCTTGGGAACTAGTTGTATTGTAAAAATTTTTGTTAGACAGAAAGATAGAGAATTTTGAACTTTCTTAGATTCTATTAAAATTAAAAATTCACCAAGTGCGGGTTAACGCCTTTCTAGATAAAGGAGCTATGCGCTATTCACATCCATTCGATACGCTTCCGTACCGAATCGAACATCAGTTAAGGTTATCGCAGGAGTCCTCGAGTTCACAAATTCAAACCGGATAATTTTGTCAGTTCAAATAAGACGACCGCTATTCTTCCAACAGCTGTTTGCTGTCGTGGGCAAGGCAACTCAGGTTGTCGAAATGTGTCATTTACGATACGATCATTTGTCGGATGGTGTTGATCAGCTATGCAGAAGGTTCTTCTCAGCCATGAACACTGAATTGAGCATACTTGGCATTGAAATTCAGTTTAAGGGACTACTCACACTTATTCAGCTCTGTTCAGGTTTTGTCCATAGCAAACAACGATTTTGTATAGAGTCCGTTCAGCTTTCCGCGGCTGAACGGATTCGTACGCATCTCATACAAAATTGTTGTTTTCTATGGACAGAAGCTGAACAGAGCTGAATAAGTGTGAGTAGTGCCTAAGTGAAAGCTACTGCCAACGGTCTTCTATTGCTAACGCTCCCCCGCTGTCCCGTTTGTCAGACGGAGGGGTGGACGGCGTCCGTCGCTTCGTCTGACACTGGGCCGCAGTGGCGAGGGGTTTGGAGTGGAAGCTGTTCCAAAAAAAACACACCGTGTAGTGCAAGCTTAAAGTTTCTTCAGAAGATAAGACCACACTCTCTCTGATCATCATCATCATCATCATCATTGTCATAATTTCAGCCAATAGACGTCCACTGCTGGACATAGGTCTCCCCCAAAAAAATGTTGGGGTTTGCCATAATCGCCACGGTTGGCAGGCGGGTTGGCGGTCGCAGTATGGTGGTAAAATGCAAAGAGAACGCTGCTGCCCATTCTCTAGTCCCTTAGTCGCCTTCAACGACACCCACGGGAAGAAACGGAATGGTGCTATTCTTTACGTCCGGCACCACATGGAACATGGAACCACGGAACCTCTCTCTGATACTGAGTTGGAATCATAGAATTTTGTACGAAAGTTTTGCTTTTCTTTGCGCGCAGTATCAGAAACACATAAAAATGTACTTGGAAATAATGAATTGTGGGAGGTGGGATTTCTCATAAGTAAGCCGATAGGAATCGGCTTGTTATGACCCTTTGCCACTGCTAGGCCGTATGTGTTTAACCGTAATATGTGGACAATTAAATTTTTCAGAATTTTTAGGTACTAGTCATCATCATCTACTTGCTTTTTTCCAAGAACGTTGGGGTCGGCTTCCAGTCTTACCGGATTCAGCTGATTACCAGTATTTTACGTGGGCGACTGCCTATCTGACCTTCACAAACCAGTTACTGGGTAATACGATACCCGTTGGTAAGACTGGTTGTCAGACTTTCGGGCTTCTGACGACCCGTAACGACTGTTAAAGATTTACGAATGACAGCCGGAACCAACGGTAGTCGGGTACTACTATAACCGCTATAATAAAAAATTATACAACATTAAAAGAGGGTACTAATACAAGAAAGAAAAAAACTTTTTTCAAAAAAATAAACAACCGACTTCCAAAAAAACACTAAAAAGTGAAAAATAACTTTAATTTCGAAAGTCGGTGACTTTGGATATGTATTTTAATTTTTTGTCACCGGCTTCCGAAATTAAAGTTATTTTTCACTTTTTAGTGTTTTTTTGGAAGTCGGTTGTTTATTTTTTTGAAAAAAGTTTTTTATTTTTCACTTTTTAGTGGTTCACATGTGCTTACCCCTTCACAGCGTACCGGCGTGATGTTATGTTATTAACTGGTGTAAACAATTGACAGACATGAGATTTCAGCAATCCCTGTCCATTTGCTATCATTTATTGAGGAGTTCCGTTGCCTATCTCCGAAGTTCTTCATCAGATCTTCACCAAATTGAAATGGAACCACTCCGAGAAAGTACTCTTCCAAAAACTACACAAATTGCTTCAAGTGTGCCTAAAAAATTTGAAGAGTTCTCTCTATTTCTCCAGGATCCCATCATCAGATCCTGACTTAATGATCATGGGACCACCTGGGAAGTATACCCTTTCAAACAAAAAAAAAATTATCCAAATCGGTCCAGCCATCTTCGAGTAATCGGGGAACATACATAAAAAAAAAAAAAAAGGTTCCGACGAATTGAGAACCTCCTCCTTTTGGAAGTCGGAAGTCGGTTAAAAAGAGAACGTAGTGGAAATATTGTACGCTGGTTCTGGAACACTCCGTGTGTGAATTCGACTCGCATTTGGCCCCGCATTTGTTATAAGGTATGTGCCAACAATAGGCTCTTTATTATAACGGTGCTATCGGTGACGAATACAAATTACATATTCACCGTTAATTATTGCATGTACAGAATAATGTCTTTATATCAGCAAGAATGCTCACCTACGACTGCAAAGATCACAGTTTATCTGTAGGCAATTATAATTAATTGTTCATTTTATTATCGTTACATGTGTCGCAGCGATTTGGTTAAATTAGCCAGCTAATTGAATGCCTAGGCCGTTCATTAAAGGCATCCAATTAAACTGAATGACAACTAGCCAAGTCATTGAGCGCAACGTTCAACCAGATGGCTGAATTTCGTGTAATCATTTGGTTAAATTGGATATTGATAAATTTGTGATGTTTAGTTATTAAGGACAGTTTTATTCAAGGAAACATAAAAAAATAATAATATCTTAAATATTAATAATAAATTTTAAACAAA
The DNA here is from genome assembly GCA_949091785.1 of Polymixis lichenea. Lineage (NCBI taxonomy): Eukaryota > Metazoa > Arthropoda > Insecta > Lepidoptera > Noctuidae > Polymixis > Polymixis lichenea. The sequence goes on along the minus strand of OX420958.1, from coordinate 8,170,346 downwards.
AAGTAAAAATTGGTAAAATACATTATACATCTTAGAAATATTTTTTTTTTATTTAGACAAAGTATGATGCCTGTACTAGGATAAACCATGGCCATATGGCATGTATAATTTTGTGTCGCCCACCATGGCCGCAAGACTTATGGACTTCTTCTAGGAGGCCAAAATGTTCGTTTCTAGCTATAATAAGTCTGCACGTCTTCTGCAAGTGTTCGCGAAATATTTGAGTCAAATATTTATAGGTATACAGGATGTAACAGAAACCCTATTGCTATCCGTAAGAACTAAAGATGCTGCTATATAATCACTATACATAGTTTTAGCTCAAAATAAAAACTCTAAGAATTAATACCAAATTTTCGGTTTCATATGTTTCTTAAATTCAAATCTTATCAAACGTGTCACCGCACTACGTAGGTCAATAACTTTCCACGTTACTTGCCAATATCACGATAAATCTCTTCCGAGTGATGTGGTTGTTTGAATTTGTTCTGGTATCAATGTACTAAAAATTCTCATAACTTCCGAACATGTAGAGATTGGATTCAAAAACTCTTCCAATATCGTTTGATATCATCCAAAGAAGCCGTGCCCTTGGTATGTTTATACCTTTATATATGTCGCAGCCATCTGGTAAAATTAGCCAGCTAATTGGACGCCTAGGCCGTTCATTAAACGCCGGCATCCAGTTGGATGCCTAGGCCGATAGCTAATTGAACTAGTATCATTCAACGTTTAACAACTTGGCGTATTGAAAGTCAGCCCTTTGCAGATGACTGACCAAAACTCAGCCAAGTGATTCAAATTTAGTTTTTTTTTTCCACTGCGGCGCTAGTAGTCACCAAAACAAATATGGCGTCAATAGCTCAAACCGTGAATGTTATTTTTCGTTCTTGTGTTCTATTTTAAGTGAAATTAAAGTGTGATATTGACAAAATAGTATGAAAACATGGAGGTGCCAAATAATACTACGTTTGCTGCAAGTTATCGCGAAATATTTGAGTCTAAACTGATGGACTTAATTATTATGGAGTACCTAATATTCGTGTTATGTACTTTGTTGTGAACCAACATTACATTATTACTAGTTACTTAGTAGTAGGTATTAGTAAAGAGTAGTCGTACATAATTTGTGAACTCATAGTCACCCAGTCCCAAACCAAACATCACAAATTCATCAATATCCAATTTAACTAAATGACTACACGACATTCAGCCATCTGGTTAAATGCATTACGTTATAGGCATAACGTGCGCGCCACGCGGTCTTATTAGCATAATCAGCCTACACTGTTCCCAATGCTGGGAGTCTGGGACACAGGCCTTCTCTCCTCAAGAGAGAGTGGGTGGTGGGGGATATAACGAGTGGGTTGGTAGATGCCACATGGTTTCCGATTTTAGTTCTAAGACATGCCGGTTTCCTCGCGATGTTTTCTTCCACCGATTTGAGAGCAGTGGCAATGAAATTTTGATTTTACACAAAATAAACGCCCGTCTGGGTTCGACCCACGACCCTCGCGGTCTTATGACTGGCACCCTATTTGAGTATCTAAATCATTTGGAAGGAAGTGGCGAAATTTTGGGCCAACAAAATCTGACATCGCTTCAGCGTAGTTAGATTCCTGCAGGCTTAGCACGAGCACCGAGTTGTCGACGGAAGAATAGACATGACTATTAACTAAATAATGTACAATAGGAGAAGGTAGCTATGTTTTTCTATTAATTATCACTGTTATGCGTTCTTATCGAATCATGATTTTTTAAGATAATCGTGTATACTTTGTGGTCGTTGAGAATAAATTTTGTGGTCAGTGTTATTTTGACAGCTTTGGAAGAAATATTCTTTTGAAATAGGCTACGTATAAAAGGACCTAGACAAAGATCGTTAGAAACGAAAGACAAAATGACAGATTGTAGAAGGATATCTACGGTGCGATGTCAAAAATGGAGAAACGAAATGTCACTTTGTATTGAAAAAGCACTGTCTATTCTTCCTAGAAACAGAAAACGTCATGCTAAGCCCACTGTAGTACCCATACCTAGTCATGTCAGCGTCACAGAGAAGAAGAAGAATAATGATTATTATATCCTCACTAAAGTAAAATAGGCCTGTACTTAGTATGCCTAATACGGTTTCGAATCTAGGATTCCACGATAGTTATACAAAATGTGAACAAATAAATTAGTTTCGTATTTCGTCGGTTTCGATAGAAGCCGTATTTCAAAATCAATTGGTTAAAGCCTGGTAAGTGCGTGTAGGTGTAGCAATGTTTGTTGATTAAAATAGGCGGTCTTTGGTCAATCAACAGATGCCACTTTTGTAATTTAGGAAAACGCCCGGAAGCTTTCGAAAGAGGCTGCAAAGCGTGCGTTCTAGTCAATAAACGAATCGCATCATCGGAAAATATTGGTATTGATTATTTATTTAATATGTCATGTACAGACGCTAGCACATCAAGCTAAAAAAAATCCCAATTAAACATGAACCAAAGGCATAGGTAAAGATGAAAATCTATCAAAGAAATTTGACAGCTTGATGTGTTGGCTCTGTACCTATTTAATGTCAAGGACCTGATTTTTTTTTTTTGAAAGTTGATAGAGAGACGTAAATCCGATCAGATATTCGCTGTAGGATGCAAGTCGGATTTCTGAAAATTACTTTTGTATTCAATATTGGCTATAAAAATGACTTTAAAAGTGCATATTACACTATCTAATTTGTAGATTAGGAACACTCTAATTAGGAAATTAGAAGCTAGTCATCGCTCTGGACTAAATCGAATTCTAAAACGTAAAGATGACTCTTATGCGCTTGAACCTAGAACTACATTGGGATTCAACAATTTAGTAAAAGTAGTCGGTCGGGACTTTCCAATCGCACTAAATCGGAACCAACTGTTCTAAATGTGATTACATCTTACGATTTCCTAATTAGATTTCCTACAAATTCGATAGTGTATTACGCACTTCTGTTAATGTACCTATCCAAGTACATTTGTAAATTGTAGATGGTTTGTCAAAGTCGCTCACTACGTAAACTTACAAAAGAATTTATACAATATTGTTAATCAATAATTAGACTGAATATATCAATTCAGACCGAGTAACTTACAATTTTACTGTACATACTTACTAATTCCATAGTTTTGTTTTATGACGTTTACAAAGCAAGTTTTTCCGCTGTATCACTGATTCCATAGCGAATCGAACTATTGAGAGTAGCCGTAGACAGAACCAGAATGTGATTTTTGTATAAAAAGTTCACAGGCTTTCAAAAGAGGTTGCTCATCATGAGTTTTTATACAAAATAAATGCTCCAAATCTTAATATTATTGTGTGCTGGAACGCACAAGTTACACAAAAAAACAAAAGAAGGTCGAGGTCACACAGTCGAACTTGAGAAGCCGAGTTAAATAAGTCTGTATATTTAAAACCGTCACCAATAAAACTGTGAACCTGTTCCAAGGTTTTACAATTTTTATTTTGTAAACAGATAGCCAGCCATCGTTCACAGATTTGCGATTTGCCTGCGACCTTATTGATTGACTCGCCATGATGCCTTCCTTTTGTGTATCGAGATCCTGATATATGTAAGAACTACCTCTTAATTAGTGTGTACCTCTATATTCAGTATGTTGCACAGCTCTTATAAACTAGAACGTATGATAAACGATTACCTACCGGTTTCCTTATAAAAAAACCTACAGTGCAATTGAATGCACCAATCATCGATCACTAAATTAGTAATCGATGGCACCAATGCACTTTTCGAGTGAAACCTGCAACACATTTCTTGTATTTGGCTTGACCATTATAATGCAAGAAGTGACAGATCTTATGTTCAAGCAGTGTCCAGCTGAACGAATTAATTGTCGAAACAGGCTAAATCGCAGAGGTAACATTTCAAATAGGCAGCCATGAGTTACTTACTTACGAGCAATTTTAACTCAAAAAAAGGGTGACCTTTGCTTAATGGTAGCAATTCGGCACCCCGTATCAGCAAGTGACACGTTAAAATGTAGTTATAGATCCTAACTGGCCTTAACTCCGTTTATAGGTCTACGGAGAGCGTAATAAAATCTTTATTTATTTTCTTTACAGATACAGCTAAGCGGCGATAAAAAGGCTTTTTAAAACCTTGCTGTTACGTTTTTGATGTGTCATTTCTCCGGGATTTTTCTAATAACACGATAAGATGAAATAAAAAAGAGTTTGCAAAACCACTACCTACCTAGGTAGAGGTAATTGTGATGATACCTACTTACCTTCTGTTTAACTCTGTGTCTGAAAAGGACGTCTAGTAACCGCTAACGTCTAATATTCCAAAGATGTTTTAATTATCTCTTGAATTTAACTATTTAATTGTTCTAGGGATAAAAACTGCTAAGTACTCGCTCAGTTCAGGTCGCTGCTATCCAACAAGAATTTGACAGCTAGCTGTCACTATTCATACATTTTTTGCAGACAAGCGACTTAATTACGCATAATTAATATCCACCGTTGTGCTGCTGTTGTTGACTGCAAAAAAACGATGACCCAAGTGTGTATGTGCCAAAGATGTTATAAGACGAAAATTAGGTCCCCGAAAAAAAAAATGGAAACCCGATATTTCATCGGTGCTATTATTTTTATACCTGAAGACTTTTATAGCAAGAAATGCGTAAACTGCTGCACCTGTATTAATAACTAACTAGTTATACAGGTGCAGTTTATGCATTTCTGCGGGAGCTATCAACTCAAAAGATTTTAAGTTCGATAAACCTGCAGGCAATTGTATACTGTGGTATAATTTTACGTAGGTTGTAGTAAAGGTACACAGTTTACACACCTTTACTTCACTTTACAACACACTGTGTCTGGCGCGGTCGCAGCCAGACTTTGGGGGGTCACAGACAAAAACTACCTACATATTAATAAGAAAATGTATTATGTTTTCGAAAAATAACTATTTTAAAGTCCGCGTCGTGTAAGAAGTCCCACGGAATATTATTGGAACTTATATGTAGTTTGCATAAATCTATAGTGATAGAGCTTATTTTCGAATGTTGAGAGCGACGGAAGCGCCACTCTGAGGGGTATTCTTACGTGAAACGGACTCTAAGCTTTACGTTTACGGCTTTGGGGGGGGGGGTCATGACACTCATGACCCCTAGGACCCCCCCTCGGACCGCGCCTGCACTGTGTAGGTGTTTATACTTTCCAATGATCAGTACTAGAATGAACATCTCTAAAGCTTTTCAGTCAAGTAAATCACCCTCAAGTTGGTTTAGCAGCACCCTAATTGCGTAACTCACGATTAATCATAATCTGTTTCGTTTTGAAACAGATTGTTAAACCATAGCAATGGTTTCTTAAGGTAATCTTAAGTTTGAAAAATATGTCTGCTCAACAACGTAAATAACGCAATGAACATTGTTGAACTGTAAAATTGAAACAGATTATGACACTATTTCTAAAAATCTACGTTAGATATGCACAAAGGTATAATGCGAATGCGACTCAAAACAAAACAACACAACTGTATTTTTGACAGCGCTCACAGTGGATGCAATTAGTTCAAGATATGGTCAGCGTTATCGTAAGATGGCGCATGTCATGACGACATCTATGACGATTCCAGGTTATCGTTATCGCTCACACGCCAATTCGGAATAGGTGGGAGCACGCTCGAATCGCTAATATCGTTATTCGGAATGCAGCCTATAGATGCGTTCCAAGCCCCAGAATCACTCGATTTGGAGTATTTTAAGCGTCATTTTAGGGATATCTCTTTCGCTCTTAACAAACTAAAGTAACTCTATCCTGCTGTCTAAATTCAAGATTTGACATTACAAATAAAAACCGCGGTAAATTGTGCCTAGTATCGTGGCTAATTATAAAAGCTATTTTATAAAAGAAAACGATACTAATATCACAATACGGTGACCTTTACTAATCAATACCATTGTTATCCGACCTATTTCAGAGAGAAATTGTATTTTCTTAAGAATAATTTGCCAATTACACGATGTCGAGAGTAAAATTGCATTTAATCGCTGCTGCCTGTGAAAACATGGGTATTGGAGTTAATGGAGCGTTACCATGGCGTCTGAAGTAAGTCTATACATCTTCAATATAGTGACAAACTCTAAAATTAAATGATTCCTGAGTTTAATTAGGTCACCACATCTCTTGCTTATGTGAGGTTAACATAGCTGTTTCTGAGGGTTTGCCCGGCGTAGACATTAATGTCGAAGCATCGAACATTATGCTATGGCCTGTTCTAAGTCATTAATAAGTTTCCTTCATTCAAAATTGTTTGTTTTGTGTAAATGTTGCTTGAAGTCTAACATTTCCGAATCTGTAATCAAAATCACTAATTTCTATCGCTGTTCTATAGGTACCAACAATTCCAACTTAGTTTTGTAATTAGCATATTTATTTGATTTATTGAAGCATTCTAATCTAATTAGAGAGAGTTTAAAACCTATCATCGTCTGCCTAGACTTTTCCCAACTACATTATTTATTTAGTTATTTACTTCACCATTTATGCACACACATGTAAACAGACAAGAAGAAAGGAACAGAAAAATATGTACATAGGTAATGCTTATTTCTACAGAAATCTCTTCCCACCTGCGATAGGAGAGAAGATAACAGTGCATAGACAACAGCTAAATACTAGTATTTTAAATGGAACGACTCCTTATCTCGCTTCCACAATCTATTTATTGGGTAAAACAATGCCCCTTGGTAAGACTGGTTGTCAGACTTTTGTATTTTGGATGATCCAAAACGCCTGTAGCAAAATCCACAAATGACAGCCCGTACCAATGCCTTAACATCCTCACCAAGTGATGGAGGGGTTGACCACCCAATTTCAATTACTTATCCTTTTACCTTGCTGTCTCTCCTATATACCAATTCAGTGATCTAGCTAGGAGACCAGCGCTTCAGCCATCAATTTGTGTGTACACCATGTAATGAGTAATGCATACTTTGTAAGTCCCTCGCACTACAAAGCCTTCATACATTCGCCCAAAAGGGGGGTTTTGCCATAATCGCTACGCTTGGCAGGCGGGTTGGCGATTGCAGTATGATTGTGAAATGCATAGAGAATGCTGCTGCCCATACTCTAGTAAGTCCCTTAGTCGCCTTCTACGACACCCACGGGAAGAAATGGGATGGTGCTATTCTTTTACGTCCGATACCACACGGAACACATATGCTTTAATTAATTATTAATATAAACATTTCAGGAAAGAAATGGCCTACTTCACTACAATGACAACTAAAGTGTCTGACCCATCCAAGGTGAATGCCGTCATCATGGGTCGTAGGACATGGGACTGTATACCAGACAGGTACAGGCCGTTGGAAGATAGAGTCAATATCGTGCTGACACATCATGTTGATAGCCTGCAGGATAAGGTAATTAATACCTTTTTTATTCACAGGTTTTTTTTTATAAATACATTGTTTATTTGGTGCATACAATCCTCCTCCCACCTCTCCATAAAATCCTTGGCTGACCTTCCTTGAGGCGCTGAGGTGGATCCAATAATTGATTTTCCTATCTGTACACAAAATATGCGCATTGACGTGGAGTTGCAGACCTGCGAGCCAGTATTACCTATTACCCGGTCATAGTAGAAAATACAAAGGCAAAATTAAATGAAAACAAATTTCATGAATATTAAGAAACCACCTTTAAGTCAATATACAAAAAAAAAAGACTTGAAAACACTATTAGGTATCTGCAACTTATCCAGAAACTGTTGAACACACCTGGTCAAAAGTAATTATAAGTACTAGGTACTAACAAAAACCGACAATTAATGTCAATTAATACAGTTTAATTCCGGTCCAAATAAGGCTGAAATTATGCAGTGTACAAGGAAAGGTCGGTATTTACTATTATTATTCCTTTATTTAATTAAATACACATAAATTACATTTTTAAATATTAGAAAATAAAATATATAAGAACATTTAAAAATATAAAAAGTAGTAGCCCACCGGTATCGGGAACAGGGTCCAAGCTACCCGCAGTCAAGGCTCCAGAGAGAGGAACCTCCTAACAATGTGAGCCTATCCAGAAGTACCACTTCCTGGATCAAGCCCGTGACCCAGCTGCCCAACGAGAGCTTAGGTATTGATTGAGGCTCTTTATTATTATTATTAGCAGCCCTTTGTTTGCCCTTTGGAGGAAAGGTAGGCCTTTGCAACTGCAGGACGAAGGCCTTTCTTCCCTCCTCTCACTTAAAATTATCCCTATCTGCTATGCTGTATGTTGCCAATTTTTTTAGAAGCATGCTATTTATTTGTGACTAACTTCTGCCCGCGACTTCTGTCTCATGAAATTTCTTATTTTAACATAAAATATGTATATCCTATAGCAGGGATGGCGAACCTCCAAAATCTCTTTATTATGGCATTGACGACTTATTGACTACTAGAATAAATACTTTCACAGTAACAGGTACTCTTTATTGCAAACAGAAATAGACTTGTACTATTATACAGTAATCAACATCACACCACCTTATTTAATTAAAGAACAAATTAGTGCAATTTCTGGTATTAGGTTCATTTATTGACTTTTTGCAGAACTAGAATTTGACATAGGTACGGTTTCTGAAAGTAACGACTCTGGCCTATGAAGATGAAATTATTACGCTCAGATTTCTATGTTTGTTACTGTGACATAAGCTGTGGTGCCCAAATTATTTTGTTGCGTGCCATTAGTCGCCATCCCTGTCCTTTTGCATTGCATCACCCACCCGTGTTAATACTTCGTTTTCTCTTAGAGTTCTTTTTTAATGTACTTTCTTTTTACTCGGCTCCTAAGGGTCATAGAGTGATGTTGAATAGCCTTTAATCTCCAACTGGTACTTTCGCGATTACCCCCTACATACAAACTTACCAACAAAAAATACTACCTCTTTAAAATACGTATATCCCTGGTCAACTGTGGCATCTTTACTTTCCATAGCAACTTTACCCATGAGTACTGTACTTACTTAAATTTCTCTCAATTTCAAAAATCTGTTGCCGCCATTTAATATAGGAGCGAAACAGAAGTAGAATAATCTTCTATTTGTAACAAATGTTTAGTAATTGAGAGATATTTTAATTCAATTGTCATTGGTAAAGTTGCTCATGGAAAGTAACAATGCCATTGTTGACGGTACACTCTCGGTATGAGAAGTTTTTTTTGCTCTACTGTTGAATAGATCAAGGCTGATATAATTTCATAATAGTATTTCATAATAGAAACCGTTCTTAATTTATTAATCTTATCAGTATGCTTCTATGACCCATACAACATTTGGAAATATGATATGATATTTTTTTGTTACCCGGCCGGCAATGTTAGATAAATAACATTACACATAACACCACGCATGTTTTCCCTGTAGGGTTAGGCAGGGGTGTACTTTTTGAAAACCTCATTAATTCATACTGCTGGACATAAGCCTCCCCCAAAAGGGGGGGATTTGCCATAATCGCCACGCTTGGCAGGCGGGTTGGCGATCGCAGTATATGGTGGTCAAATGCATAGAGAACGCTGCTGCCCATTCTCTAGTAAGTCCTTTAGTCACTTTCTACGACACTCACGGGAAGAAATGGGATGGTGTAAAACCGTTTGACTTAAAAAAATATTACTTAAGTATTTTATTTTCAAGTTTCAAATTTTTATTTCTCAATCTATTTTTTTATTATCATTAAATTATAATGTTATCAAAACTAAAGGTATGTACTAAATTTGACCCAAACCAAAAACAACAACAACAAACAGGGCAAGCTAAGTAAAATCGTTTAAAAAAAACAGGACAGGTTGATGGTCCGGCACCACATGGAACTCGAAGGACTCTTAGAACACCTAAAAACGAAGATATAAATAATTGGAATATTTATTTATAAATTGGGTAATCATTTTTCATAATCATCGTTTCAGCTCGGACTCTCCCCATTGCTATGCAATAACTTTTCCCCCACTACTGGTAAAAGGCCCACCTCTAAGACTACCAGCTGTTTCAAACCAGGATTGCTGTACACTTGCCGATCCTTCATCATCATCTGCCTAGCCTTTTCCCAACTATGTTGGGGTCAGCTTCCAGTCTAACCGGTCGCAGCTGAATACCAGTATTTTACATGGAGCGACTGCCTTTCCTACCTCCACAACTCAGTTACTGGGTAACACGTCCCTTCATCTCATCATCATCATATTTTCAGCCGAAAGACGTCCACTGCTGGACATAGGCCCCAAAAGGGTGGTTTTGTCATAATCGCCACGCTTTGCAGGCGGGTTGGCGATCGCAGTATGGTGGTAAAATGCATAGAGAACGCTGATCCTTCATTCTTCATTTAGTCATTAATAATACGCAAACATAACACCGTAGCATTGCATACTGCGTTGGTAAACAGGGGCCCAAGTCTGCTATTTTTATAAATTCGTCATTCCAACACGATCCAATTGTCATTTTGCTAAAAGTTCGTAATCTGCTAAATTCATAATGGTCGATCATTGGTCGGTCAATGATCTCGTAATAGAATTGTGTCATAATGGCATTGTCGTATTGCCATTATTATAAAACCCGTTAGTAGAAATGATTTTCCAAAAACTACTATTAAATTTGAACATTTATTCATGCCCGATTTCATTTAAATATATATTTTTACATATTACTTATTATTATATATTAGTTTATTAGTGTTAAATTTTAGCAGATTACCGTCTAAGTCAGTCATTCATTTGTCATTATGTACGAGATTACCAATAAATGCCATTTCTTTCAATAGAGTGTCGGTGGCTGATCATACGCCATTATGTTAGTAGATTACCAAACTTGTCAAAATCAACAATTATGAAATCAATGATAGACCATTCTGACACTATTGTAATAGCAGACTTGAGGCCTAGGTGGGATTCGCCATTGTTGAAGCAGTGGATGAGTGTTCATGCGAAGGGCGCTCAAACCGGCGCATCCTTAAATTAAAAAAAGATTAATTTGTAGGGTAAAAAATTTAGGGTAAACATTAGGCTAAGTTTATTGTTACCAACACCTATGGATATATTTTTAATCCGAAATAAATTGATTTGTTATGATTTGATTAATACAACTTTTATAACATTCCAGGTGCCTGAAGGAGTGGTGGTTGTAGGAGGTTTAGACGAGGCAGTTAAATACATCGAGGGTCGAAAGGACATAGAGTCTACCTGGGTTATAGGAGGGTCTTCAATATATCAGGTGAAGTTTATAATATAATCATGAATCAACTATTAAGTAAGTAAGTTAAGCTACGCTTGAAGCGGTTGGTCCGTGGATGGGTGACCATCTTTACATACACTTACCAAGACCCCTCCGTGCCTCGGAAAGCACGTTAAGCCGTTGGTCTCGGCTGACATTCATGGATATTTCGAAAGAAGAAGCCAGAAATTCTGACAACCAGTCTTACTAAGTGGTATCGTAAAACCCAGTAACTGGGTTGTGGAGGTCAGATGGGCTAGACTTGTGACGCACACTCAAAGTGGCTGCGTATTAACAAACAATACTAGACTGATCGGTTTCAGTGATCGGAAACATGTCGAAGTCCTCATTATGAAGCCAAGTGCTCTCGACGCTTTATTTACTACGCTATCAATATGCTGATCAAAGAGCAGTTTGCTGTCTTGTATAACCCCAAAATCCCTAATACTATTGACTGATATTGTACAGTTTTTATGTGGAATCAATGATCGACTTCCGGAGCGTAAAAGTCATGTGAAAACATTTCAGATCTATTCAAAACAGCTTGCAATCATCTTGCCAATGGATATCGTATTACCCAGTAACTGGGTTGTGGAGGTCAGATAGGCAGTCGCTCCATGTAAAATACTGCCGACTCCAACATAATTGCTAAAAGGCTAGGCAGATGATGATGAGTTGCAGTAGGGTTATTTGATTTTATAAAGTCTTTTCAACTTCCTTTTCTTCATTGTAGGCCACAATGTCCCACCCCAACTGCGGTAAGATCTACCTCACAGAGATACAACAGTCTTTCTACTGCGACACCTTCTTCCCGAACATCGATAAGCAAAGGTTCCACTTGGTCGATGAGGAGGAGGTCCCGGGAGAAAGGCAGGTGGAAGGTGATATCAGCTACTTTTTTAGAGTTTATAAGAAGTTGTAAGAAGATAGTAAGAGAAATTTAAACTTTTGAACGCCACGCCATAGCCGGTATCTCCGTGTTCTGTACTCCAAGCCCGATAATCGATAAAAATTGGAATTCCAAAATTATATCTAGTATTTTATTTTTCTCTGAGACCTGTTTATCGTCGAGTATATACGTCATTGGTGCACAAGGCACGCTTGCGCATGTATAGCCGACGTTTGCGTTCAAAAGTTTAAAAGCGGTTATTGAAAGGCTAAAAATATGGTGTGTTCATAACGACCACACGATGGTAAAGAAAGTGTTTGTACAAACCTACTTAAAGAAATAAAATAATTTATCATTTATCGTCGGCAACTATTCTCACTAAAATATTCAAAACTTTTGTATACAAGTCTGTATAACCATATAATAGGTCTTATTAACTAAAGAGTACCTATACAATAAAATAAAGTTATTAAAAAAAACGAAAACCCGTCTGCTTAGAAAGCGAACATATTTTTTTTTTTTAAATAATCGTTTTTTTTTTCTAATTTCCTTCTTTTTAATGTTTAAATTTATTACGCAGATGGAATTGGAATATCTCAATAAGTTAAAGACAGTCTCCTAAAACCGTTTTCCTGTAGGTAGCTAAAATACTTAAGATACCTGTCTTTACTGCCCCGTCTCAAAAAACTATTCTGTATAACTTTACCTTATCCAAGAATACGAACCTTGGACCCAGAAAGAGGCTTTAAATGTAGTTTCATTATGCTTGAAAAACCAGAGATGAATTAATTGTAAGAGCAAGTTTTTCTATCTTTTCTGGTTACATTATGACAGAGATCTCTGTTGTAAATTTGTGTATATTATATTCGGTCATGTTTCTAATCTTCGGGTCACACTCGATTCGTTGAACGAAAAAGCCGACCCGAAGCAATTACTAAACATATTCAACTTTCGGCTTGTGTCGATCGGCAAACTTCTTATCTACCATCGCTTAAGTTCAAGTCGGCTCGGCACAATTCGAGTTAATTTTTTAATCTTAGGTGGCACAAATTTCCATAGTTGGACGATTGATGTTTATTAGTCAGTAAAAATATCGTTTCTACAGTCGCGAATCGCATTTTGATCAATTGCAATTTGCAAAAACCCACCAATAAAAAAATAAATTTGGCGGGCTTCTGCTGCGTACCTTAAGATGGCTTCAGGCTCCAGGTTTCGATTGAATTACTAAAGAAGTTAGAGGGTTGGGTTGAGTACTTCATCATTTCAGCCGAAAGACGTCCACTGCTGGACATAAGCCTCCCACAAAAGGGGGTTTTGCCATAATCGCCACGCTTGGCAGGCGGGTTGGCGATCGCAGTATGGTGGTAAAATGCATAGAGAACGATGCTGCCCATTCTCTAGAAAATCAAAAGTCATTTATTCAAACTAGGCTGAGAGTCAACATATTTTGAATGTCAAAATTACATAAGACAGTCCCCCAAAACGCCCGCCCTTCACCACTTCCTAGTGCTTTAGCTGGGAAGAAGTGGAAGTAAAACCCGGTCGTGAATCAAATTATAAATTAATATACAGGATAAGTTTTTATCCAGTGCGCAAACTGTAACCATGAATTCAGCATCTCATTCTAGACCCCCAGCGCAGAAATTTTTCGACGGTAATACAAAAAAAAACAGCTGTTCCATACATTTTGACCGCGTAGGTATTGCAGTTTTCTGTGAAACAGTTGATTTTTTTTTTGTATAACCGACGTAAAATATCTGCGTTTAGAATGAGATGTTGAATTCATGGTTACAGTTTGCGCACTGGATAAAAACTTATCCTGTATAATCTGACAATGACCTGCTAATTCCAAAAAAAAGACAATTTGAATGTCGTGGAACTTCTATCTTACGCCGAGCGGCTTTTCCCCGAACAAAGATTGACATCGATATTCGATTTTGCCGTCCGGGTGTGCCGAATTGTGCCGAGGGCCGAGCCGAACACCTTAGCTTTTTGAAGTGAAAACTTCTCAAGGCGCGTTGGACATTTTTTGAGATGGGAAAATACAATTGAACTCGCGACACCGTTACCGACACCTCTGTATATAAATGTTGGTTTTAGTTGAGCTTGATCAGTATACGCAGGCGATTCAAAAAATATTTCCTGACGATTCAAAAACTACACACGTAATTGTTCAAGTTTTCACATCTGTTGGCACTCCCGGAGTGCCACTGTTTTTTTAATACCTAATTCATATAATTTACTTGTGTTCAAAATGTTAATTACTATAAATCACATACTGCTTTGTTTAGCAATAATTTTTAAACTAGTTAAGTAAGAACATTCCTATATTTCTATCTTGTGTGAAAGCTGATTGATATAGCTAGAAAGTTGAACACAACCGAGATGTCGACTCATAGAGTGACTATTAGACGTACATTATTTCCTATTATACCTAAATACCTTAGCTAGCGCTAATGTTATGATATTTAACACGCTTTTATTAGCTTCACCTGTATGTTTGTAAGCATGTTTGTGTGTTTGTAACCGACTCGACAGCGTGTTTTTTAAACTATTATTTATTTTCAATTTTTTCATTCTGCTAACTACAAAAGCGTGATTTTTCAGTTTTTTTTTTATTGAATTGTCATTGGTCCTCGATAAGTGTACAAAGTTTAAATGAAATCTGCCCGTTTGAAGTGGGTCAAAATCAAGTACAAAGGAGTCGGTTAATACCTAAGGTATTTAGGGACAATAGGAAATAATGTACGACTAGTAGTCATCATTTTCTTGCCCCTGTCCAATTAATTGTGATATCTTCTTCCGTACTTCTCTATGAGTAGACATCTCGGTCTCGGAACAATTTCTATGAAAACTTCATGGAAATTGTTCTACAAGTGCCGCGCCGCGCCTGTTTGAAGAAGCCTTTAAAAGTGTTTTTCTCCCCTTGTTTTCATTGTAATTTTATGTTATTATGAAAATAATATTTTTGAACTCACGCTATAATGAAATACCTAGGTTATCTCACGGTTGCAATCGTTATTTAAGAGAAAATCGCTTTTTAATTTGGCTATGTGTTAACATATTTATGTTTGTGACTGTACATCTATAGCTTAGCTTTTAAATACTCATGTTAAATTCGTGCCTTCGGCTAAGCCAAATGAAATCAATTTCTGTTATTAGATTTAAAATCACAAATTATTCTATAAAAGTAAGAAATCCCTTAACCATTCAGGATGAAATCAATATGCATTGGCGTGTAAGCCAGGAATACAACTTAATGCCAGTATCATACACAAAATTATGCAAGGGGCTTGCCGGCTATCTTGCCTTAAGGTGAATCAAGTCGACATTTTTTCCATACAAAATTCGGGAGTGTATGACTCCACTGTTTTGACAGTGTACATCAAAAATTAAACATGGTATGGTTTTGTCTCATTATTACTATTGTCTGTGCAGAAACAGAATACTAAAACAAAAAGCCATTAAAAAATTAGGACCCCACAAAGATTAGTTTTTCTTGCTAATTTAACCTAACTTTGGGCGTGTTTAAATAATAAAAGAAGTTGTAAATCTCCAAAACCAAGTCGGTACCGACAAAGGTCAATTATCGAAAAATTTAATTAACTTTTTTGGTCGTTGATTTATGCAGTGATTTTTCATAAAAGCCGACCTTCCGAAGGACATTTCTTAATTTTTTACCGACTTCAAAAAAAGGAGGAGGTTCTCAATTCGACTGTATGTTTTTTTTTGTGTTTGTTACCTCATAACTTTCGACTGGGTGAACCGATTTTGATGATTCTTTTTTTACTTGAAAGCTCGTGCTTCCCGTGTGATCCCATTTCAATTTCATATAGATCTGATGATACGTTTCGGAGACAGACAACGGAACTCTTCAAAAAATAACAGTAAATGAACCGCGATTGCTGCTATCGCATAAATATGCATTGTTTTGACCCCAAGGATAATGAAATTTCGAATTAGTGGGGTAGGTACCATAACTAAACAGTGAAAAATAAAAACTTTTTCCAAAAAAAACAACTGCCTTCCGAAAAGCACTACATATTGATAAATAATTTTAATTTCGGAAGGCGGTGACAAAAAATTTAAATACATATCCAAAGTCACTGCCTTCCGAAATTAAAGTTATTTTTCACTTTGTAGTGTTTTTTTACGCGCCTGTTTTACTATAAATAATCCTGCATCGCACTAAATAACGTTGTGCGTATAGACTAGCGTCTAACTGCTCATCACTGATACTACCCCGGTCGGACACGATGCCTGGTGAGATAGCTTGCCCTTTGGCCAGGCCCACCAGTGAGTTCGAGCCCGCGACTAGATTCCCCTCAAGGGGAATGTA
Source organism: Polymixis lichenea (assembly GCA_949091785.1). Lineage (NCBI taxonomy): Eukaryota > Metazoa > Arthropoda > Insecta > Lepidoptera > Noctuidae > Polymixis > Polymixis lichenea. Next base: position 8,153,885 of record OX420958.1, on the reverse strand, counting down.
CTATTTTTTCCAGTCAAGCACTGGATCGTTGGTATTTATTTATAATTATTTTTAACATTTCCTTTTAATCGTAATAAGTACTGCAAGTAGAAAATAATTGACGGTATGTCGATTTTTGTAAGTAAATATCAAAATAACTGTAAAAAATATAGCATACACCACCAACCAACCAACGATCACGATACCAACGATCCTGGGTTGAAAAAAAAGTACTTTGATTTAAACTTAATAACATAATTGTAATGCGACGTTATATAATTTTTGTAAACCTTTTGAGATCTGTAAATTGTGTGTTGTTAAAGTTGGAAGGTTATTTTTACACGACTGCGCGATGCAAGGGAGGGTAATGTGTTAATCAATCAGCTTATGTATGTTGCCCCTATTTATGTTGTTCTTTTGTGGGGCTCTAGGGACCCAAAGCGTGGGCCAATTTTGATCGATACTTACGTACGATTTTATTTAATGTTTCGAATCAGTGTTGCAAAATATTGTAAGCTTGTAATTTTGGTAACTGTTATTTTATGAATACATGGCGTTGTTGTAATGTTTGTTTTTATTTTTAACCGACTTCCAAAAGGAGGAGGTTCTCAGTTCGTCGGAACCTTTTTACACGCTTAATATTAGCTTCACTTGTATGTTTGTTTGTTTGTATGTTTGTATGTAACCGACTCCTTTGGACGCTATTTTGACCCACTTCAAACGGTCAGATTTCATTGAAACTTTGTAGACTTATCGAGGACCAATGACAATTAAAAAATTTAAAAAAAAAACTTAAAAATCACGCTTTTCAAGCAAGCAGAACTAAAAAATTGTAAATAAATCATAGTTTAAAAAACTAAAAAACACGATTTAAAAACCAAACTAAAAAATTAGAAAATAATTTAATTCTATTAAAAAGCGTGGGGTGCTTGATATTAATTGATTATAAACATACCTCAAAAAGCACCCCCACGTACTAGAACCAATTTTGAAGACATGTGACATCCGCCAGCTCGCACTAGGCCTGCGTGGAGAGCAGGCTTCTCCAATCAGTGGGAACATTAACGGCTGATAATGCTAATCAGTGATGCAACATATTTCAATACGTTGGCTGTCCATTGTACCGAATACAGTACACGCCGCGTGGGTGCATCACGACCGTGTACCGTAAATAGTACACTCGCCCGTCTCTATGAACACGACAATTCCATGTACCGAATACCGTACACGGGCAAAAGGTGTGATAAACCCAATGTTTTGTTATTTCTTAGGAATATCTATTCAATATTAGTTATTTTGTATCGATTTGAGACAGAATATAACAAAAAATCATATGGGGTTATCGAAATATTTTGTATGGGGACGTGTTAAGATCGAATTTTTGAAATTGTTATTTTTATAAATACATGTCGGTGTTGTCAACTATAGTTCTTTATTTTATTGGATATCATAATAATACTTAACTTTCCAGTAAAACTGGGGCTGCTTGAATCTCGAGTTTGAGTATTATTCTTATTTCTTAACATGTCGATAGCAATCTAAAAACAGTCGGCCCAGAATTTGGCTACGATTTTGGCACAACAGCATGCACCAGGGCGATTCTTCCTTTATGTCCGACTTCAGAAGAGGTAAGGACTTTCAAGGCCAATCCCTGGTGCAAACCTACAGCCATATTGAACTTGTCAGTATTGAATATGTTTTGGTTAAAATAAAACCTCAAAATTTATTATTATTAGATTTAATTGTTTATCAATTAATACAAGATTAAAATTAAATCTACGTACAACACGTCCCTGAAACAAATTGTATGTGGAAGGATGACATGAAAAATACTGAAGAAAATTTTGGGACTTAACATTGTAACAATAGGCTACGGTGAAATAAAATTGAAATTATTCTCATTCATTTTAGATTTTTCCTCTTTATTAGATACCTTTATCTTTTATGTTTCTGTTATCTTTTACAATCCCAGACGACTGTCAAAATTTTTAATAAGTAAGTCGTTTCAAAACGTGTTCATCATCATCGTCATTATCTCAATTCATATTTGGGATTGTTTTTAGATTGAATATTTGCGAGAACCGCGTAATGGCGATGTCAAAAAGTTTCGCAGTTTTAAGAGAATAATTTTTACATTACATTACTTAGATATTTTTTTCAGAATATTTCAAAGATTTATACTTACTAAAAATTTAAACATAAAACCACTTATTAACTAGAGCTATAAGTACTTAATACTAAGATATAATGCGCGCCCACGATTATTACCTCTCACATAAAAATCGTAAAAGGGCGTACCAATTGATAGAAAAAAATATTTCAAACGTACAAGTTGCTTCACCGCAACTTAATTTAATAAACGTTCAAGTCTTGCCGTGAAAGGTGTATAAATTAGAATGAAGTGTTAAAAAGACTTGTTAAATGATGGTGTATAAATCCGAAATATTTTTAAAAATCTTTTTTATACTTATAATTACTTTTTTTTGTATTTTTTGTTTTTAATATTTTTTTTCTCGACCCCGGAGAGGGTAAATATGATTAAACACGACGACGATATTATTAAGTTTTACAATAATAATAATATGTAGATAATAATTGTTAAAGAAATTATTTAATTAATAATAAGAAAGTATAAGTATTTCTACAATAGTCAGTTTTAAAGCTGAAATTGTAGAAATAAAAGAATTAATTTAATTCGAATTTCTTTTGATTCCTCTTTAGATTTGAATCCACTAATTATTTAAGCAAGTTGTTAATTGATGCAAAAAATAATTTTCAAGCAGAATAGAATCCTACTTTTTTGAGTTAAGCTACATCCAATTTTCAAACTCGGAAAATCCAAGCTTCCAACACTCAATGAAAGAAATTCGCATTAATCCATAATACACTAAATATCTAATACTAAAGACTTGTCGATGCCTTACTATAAGCCCTGGTGATAATATTCATTAATATGAGAAAACGTGCGTCTTCAAAATACTGTTTCTAGATTAAACGAAGCTACATACGTCCAACTCGAAATTTTCGAGTTTCACGAGTCGGAAATTCTAAAAAGACGTCGAAATTCGAGAGAACCCAAACTATATCAACGCCTTAAGATCTTAAACTCCACTCGAAATTTTCAAGCTCGAGGTTTTACTAAGATTACAAGATACGTTCTAATCTACCTTTAAAAGCTTTAAATTTCCGACTTTAAGAAACTCGAAATTTCCGAGTGTTACTGCATATTGTAGTGCAGGAATATGTACTCGGGGTTGTTGATTTCCTGGGGCATATTGGGCGAGGTTGGGGCCAAGAGTTGGAAACCCATGTACATGAAAGTGCGGAGAATGGTCGCGCGGTCCGGACGGCTCTTAAGCACGCAGATGATACAGCTGGAAAGAGAAGATGGAGGTTATGTTGAGATTTTAGGAGTCTTGAATCGTTTCGGCTGGATTTACTCACTTCAAGTGTTAAAGTGACATTCCTTTGTGATCACTGTTATTCCTTGTCTTAAAGAGGGTAAGTATTTTCTTACTTTTTTTTAATGTTACAAGATTTTGGTAATGGAAGCCGATTTATATGATCTCTAGCAGGTTTGGCGAGTGAAGACACTGGTGGGGGATTATCTTGATTAGTCAAGATATGCCCCACTAGTAATTCCCTTCATTTGCAGTGAAAAATATTCAAGTATACTGCCTTTTTATTCTACTTTAAATGTATCTACAGCAAGTGATTTACTTTGACACAGGTTTTGCAACCACTAGATGGAATGTAGTTTTCACCATTATTTAAATATTGTCAAGTAGAATAATGTAATGTTGATTTTTAATGGTCCAGGGTGGGTCGCTAAGTGTTTATAATAATAGTCCTCCAGATAATCGATCTTGGCAACCAATCACAGCGGATATCAGCCTTAGGGTGCAGGAGTTATTTTAGTGCACAAGTGTGTGCTCAGTCACAAGGTCTTCCCTCACTCACATAGTCAAGAGGGACGGCAATCCGACGTGACCGGAGCGACCTCAGGCGCAGGACCAACAGCTGAACGTGCGTTCCGAGACCCGAAGGTATCTATCGCACCGCCAACTTCTTAACTCCGGGCTGTTGCTAAGAAATTCCTAACCGAAAAACCCATTAACACTGCTCAATCTGCGAATCGAACCCAAGAGCCCACGTTTGCATTCGCGCTTGTGACCACGAGAGCAGCGGGGCAGTCAACAGTCAACTTGGGGCGTATAATATAGATAGTACTCACTTGGTACAACCGAGTCTCTCTTCAGCGAAGTCAAGCAGGAGCATGAAGCTCTCCTTGCTGCCTGACTGGAGTACACCCGGCATGCGCAGGTACATAGTGCCTCCTTGAATCACCTGTGAAGCAAAAATATTTTTATTTATTTATAGCCTTTTTTCAGAGTGGTAAAAAGTTGATATAAGAAAGAAAGAAAGAAAAATGTTTATTCTGCACAAACAAAACGCACATCACAAAAAAAAAAAATTATGCTGAGAAACTTAAAATGCACACATACAATTTAGACAAAAGCCCCGTATCCAAGTCGGAAGGTTATACAATATTGTCCATTGACTGTTAATGTCAGTCAAGGCTTGGGACCATAGACAACTTAATACATATATACTGCGTTACGGCGCCGGTAGTTATATAATATCCATCAAAACAAAAACAAAATGCCGATAGCAGAGTGCATTATACTACTTCATACCAAAAAAACCACAAATTTTATATCAGTTCTGAGTCTCTGTGTGCCCTTTGGCAAAAGCCCCCTTCCCATTCTTTCTGTCCCTTACTTGTCTAGACCAAGTCTTTCGAGTCGTTCTCACCACAAGACACTCACATGTCATTCATGAAAAGATAAATGTACTTGCAACAATGTCGTATTTGAACTATGATGAGGTTATCAAGTGTCATTGAACTACGATACGTTAGTCCAGTTTATATAATATCTTAAACTATACATGATGTACTAGCTGTTGCTGAATAGAATTTATACATAATATATTAGCTCATTTTTCAACAGTTTCGGTGAACGGAAACATCGTGAGGAAACGTGACAAAACGTGGTGTAACGTGGTGCGTGTATAATTGCCAGTGTCGTATCCTATAATAATGTACTCTGTGGTCGTATCGCAGATACATTTTTACTGTCTATGGTCCTAGGGACCAAAGACAAACAATCAATGGACAAAATTGTAAAACTTTTTCGACTTGAATACGGGGCGTTTGGCTACTTTGTATGTGTGCATTTTATGTAATGTGCGTAGTTTGTGCACAATAAAAAAAAAAATTCTTTCTTATTTCTTTGAGGCTCTGAAAGCTTGATCACGCAATGATCAAGCATGGTGATCAATGCTAGTGCACTATCTATATGGACATATGCCCAGTAACAGGCCTGTTCCCGGCTGATACTAAGAAGACTACAAGGAGACAGTTCTGTATCGTCATTCTGCAGAAAGACGTCCAATGCTGGACATTTATTTGATTTATAGCCTTTTTTCAGTGATAGTTTTAGTACAAAACATTCATTATCAATTCTGAGTCTCTGTATATAAAAATAACTTTTTCTATTTGGAAGAATTGAGATAGAATTGATCATGTTACGCCTGCAGGGGATTACGGCCACTTTTTATCCATTTCTCTTGCCCCAAAGACATAGGTACACTGCTGAACATAGGCTTCCCCAAAACATTGCCACAACAACCTGTTCTGTTTTTGTTAACGGTTTTATTTAGCTTGCCGTTTGTTGTTGTTGTTTTTTGTTTGGGTCAAATTTAGTACACGCCTTTAGTTTTGCTAACAATACAATTTAATAATAATAAAAAAAAAATAGAATGAGAAATAAAAACTAAAAACTTGAAAATAAAATAAGTGTTTTTAAAGTTAAACGGTTTTATCTAAAAGCTAAAAAATAATTCGGTAGAATTAAATCGTTGGGCGCGTGAAACATTTATTCGGTTACACTACGCCCCACGATTTAATTTTACCGAATTATTTTTTAGCTTTTTAATGACTGATTTTGACCTCGATCACGCCTGATGGACAGCGACTGATGAGGTCTATGATGGAACGAGCGTGCCCAGGAGATTGTTCACTCTTGTTTTCAAGGTAGACAGGTTAAATGTGGAAGGGAACACAGACGCAGGCAGTGAGTTTCCCCGTGACGGGGTCAAGGTGAGGCTAATACAATAATGGTACTTACAGCTTCCCAGCGGTTAACGGTGCTTTCGGTGAGAAAGATTTTGAATTCCACCTTGACAGGCTGTTTGTCCTTGCGCTCGAGAATCTTGTTGATAGTCTGAAATAGTTTTAGGTAAGTAAGAAAGAACGAGAAGTAGATTTATTTGTCACAGAAACACGTGTTTAAAAAATGATGACAACAACACAAAAAAAAAACATGATAACAACACAGATATTGATACATAGGCATATAGAGCATAAATAGTCGGCAGCTGCACGCCGAGACTGTGACAAGAAGGCTTCTACTCAGCATGATGCTGATTTTCAGTGGTCACCCGAAAACAACGTACGAAATCAAGCTTGGATTTTTACAATTTAGACAAAACAAGTAACAAAGTAAAATATTTGTAAGAGCGCCGTCCATTAATTACGTTACGTAATTTTTCGATTTTTCGACCCTCACGCAAGCTCTGGTGAGATTTGGCTCAACCATGCCCCCCTCCCCATAATCTAACGTGAGATATTTCAAATACGTGTTTTTAGTGGAAATCGTTCATCTGTGCTTATTTGCGTTGGATTTGGCTGGCTTGGTTGGTCGGTGGCGGTTTAACCATCAAGGAGCTACTGTGCTACTTTGAGGCGTTCGCATAACCACGATAAATATTATTTTGTAGGATTTATCCATAACCAGGCGGAAAAACATATTTTACATCATGTAACCCCCTTTTCTCGTAATTTAAAATTGTTTTTTTTTTGCGGTAAAAAATATAAATTACGTGATATTACCGAGACCCCCTCTCCCCCACGTGAGATTGGGTGCGATTCGACTCGACCCCCCCCCCCCTCCTAAACGCCTCACGTAATTAATGGACGACCCCTAAGGTAGTGTTTGATATGACGGCTAATCAATTTAATCATAACATAACGGCTTGTTTCCTCGAGGGGTTGGGCAGAGGTACATACATATTTTGTCAGTTATGTTTAAAGTCCCATGTAAAAGGGGTGAGCCTATCGCCAACAATTGGGTACAAATCCAGACTTTTCTTGAGTTTTAAAAAAGCTTTAATATAACTTCACTTGTATGTCCTGGAATTTTGCAATCAATATTTTCTGCCACTTCCACTGAAGCTATCGGGCTGAAATTTTAGCTTAAATTTTATAACAGCTTACCTGTTCTCTGCGCTGCTGGTGGATAGCTGGGTGAGCTTGCGGCGGTGATTGGGACTCGGTGATGAGGCTTTCCGCGCTGCCTGCGAGTGAACTCGCGCTGGCCCATAGTAGGGCACTTAACAAGTCACCTGCGGAGGGAACAATTGGTCGATAAGTACTGAAGTTGAGTTAGTTGACTATGTCAACATTCACACGGACGGACGTAATAAAATCACAGCGTGATTTTTTCGCGCACTGGAGTTTCATCTCTCGGTGTTAAACCGAGCATTGAGAATTCAAGTAGTTCATAGTGACGTTACTGGTGATGTTCCTCAGAAAGGGCAGGTGCGTAGTACTCGCAACCAGTGTGCGTGTATGACCAGATGTAAGTAGTGCAATGAAGAAGCCGTGAGTTTATGTATGTATGTGTATTTTATTAACTGGTTGTTATACTCACGGTTGTTGTCGTCGTGGGTGGGTGTTTGGTTAGCGGGGCTCGCGGCCCCGCCATTCACCCCTCCGGGCGGTGCCGAGCCGTGTGCCGGAACATCAGGACCACCTGCGAAGAAATCACATTAGCTTACTAGCTTATAACTTAGAATTTAATAGAAGTAATCTTCAATAACTTTGGATGAGTCTCCTACAGGGATATTTGGTTGACACTTTAAACTTGAGATCAAGTCTATTCAGAGTTGAAAGTCAGCTTCCGCCAGCCTACGTGATGAGAATCTTTGCAATTACATAACTAATAGATACATATACACGCTCACGTTGCCACGGACGTAATAAAATCACAGCGGAATCTTGAACCCACAGCTTAGCATGGAGACTTGAAAATTGAACAGTGTTTTTTCGACGCGCCAACATGCACTCTGTTGGATTCTAAATGCTCGGTTCAACACCGAGCGCTGGATTACGCGCACTGGATTTTCAATCCAGTGCGCGTAAAACTCCCGCTGCGCTATTTTTACATCCGATTGGACGTTGGTTAAAAGACCACGGATCTTACGCTTGGACGGTTGTTTGTGGTTGACATTCTAACCAAATGTAGCTAACTACATCATCAGTATTTTGTTTTTAAATGTAGCGACTACCATCTGACTAATTTAAACTTGAATTTTATGTAAGCATAATATCGGTATTTTAAGAAGCTCGTTACCTGCAGCCCAAAATGTATTCGCTTGGTAGGACTAACAACTCAACATGTTCTTAAAACAGCTCTCATGTGAAAGGAGTGACAGCGTAGCTCAATCTGCGTTAAATCTAGTATGGACCTACCCACAAACTTGTGGATAATCTTAGAATAATTCCTACACTTTATAATTAAGGCTCATAGTAGGTATCCAATTAATGAACACTCTTTATCAGAGTTAAAACGTATCACATACGTCACATTGTCATGCACTACTCACGGACGTTATAAAATCACGGCGTGATTTTTTGACGCACCGGGCTGCTTAGCACCGAGTGTTCAAAATCGAACAAAGTGTTTTTCGACGCGCTGAGATACATTCTGTTGGATTCTCAATGCTCGGCTTAACACCGAGAGTTGAAAATCAGTGCACGCTAAAATCCAGCCGCGATATTATTAGGTCCGAAATATCCTTAGAAATCACAGAGCATGTATCTCTAATGATAAAATAGATACTTGACAGGGCAAATAGTTGCTTGAACTTATCTCTTGGCACATTGAGTCTAAAGTTCAATTAATTACTTCTACATAAGTAGGTACGTGATCAACCCGCACTGGGCCTGCGTAGTAGATTACGACCCACTCCATCTCACAGAGAGGAGGCGTGTGTCCCAGTAGTCTGAACATTATAGGCCGATTGAGCTGTGGTATGCTTTTGTTAACTAGGTATGTACATCTAGTTACGTCCGTGAACAAGATAAATATGCAATCTTAATTGACCATGCTTTATACACTGTGACGTAATTTTTACGTAATGCAGTTTTGCGCAAAAAGTAGAAAGCGAAAATATTGTATATCACTAATGAAGGCTATTATGTAGATTAATGTTGATAGTCCTCTAATAAAGTTCTTTTAGTTTTGAGAGTTCTCTAGGCTTCATGTTCAGTAGTGATTTCGTGAATAAATCAAAAATATTTAAGAAAAAAAAAAGTATCATAATAAAAAAAATCGCAAAACTGAGCTCAACAAAATTGTGTTCAACGCATATTTTCCCAACATTTTGAGCGTAAACTATCAATAAAAATATAATGATTATAAAGCGAATTCAATCAAAGAAATACCTAAAAATATTTTACTGAGCCGTGCATTAATTTATTGTATTTTGATAGTCATTCGATTCAAGTAACATCAAACGCATCGTTGTTTTGGACCGTATTTGTTGCCACAATTGGCTTTTGTCAAATACAAAAAAAATTGCGCCCTCAGAACAGTAGTGTGAAGTTCGGCTTCAGGTTTAAAACTTGGCGTACGTATTATTTGGATTCGAACATTAGTTTTTTTTTACTAACACTACTGTATGGATTCCCTGGTTTGAAATAAAGGTATATTATCAAGAATTGATGGACTTACCACAGAGGCCCGGCACCCAGGCACAGCGAGAAACACTCGGCGTCCGAAGCCGACAAAGCGGACCGCTTGCTCCCGGCAGCGCTCAGGGTCTCGCTGCCACTGCTGAAATAAAAAGAATTTGTTATAAGCGTTGTCAAACATTATTAGATGACGTTCATTCGGACGTAATAAAATCACGGCGGATATTTTTCGCGCACTGGAACTCTTGGTGTTGAATCGAGCATTGTGAATCCAACAGAGTACATCTCAGCGCGTCGAAAATCGAACAATGTCTTTTATTGTTCGATTTTCTCGATGATCTCAGCGCTAAGCAGTACGCTGAAGATCCAGTTCGCGGAAAAATCACGCCGTGATTTTATTACGTTCGTGGGTACCTGGGCTTTAAGGCAAGTTAGCACACTGTCAAACAGTATGCATCGTAAGTCAGCGCAAAGAGACATGATGTAACATAAATACAATTATAAACAAGGTATAACAGCACTCAGAGACAGCCTGAGATGAAAGACAGTCGTTACAAGTGCTATTAAAATAAAACCCTGAATGAAAAAATAATAAAATAAAAAGTATTTATTGCGAGTGCACAGGAATATGCCATGTATATTCAAATATCCTATCCGTACCTTCCAATAGTTTTACTCAAAAATATGACATCAGTTTCCAAATATTCACTTAACATCGACAAATCACCAGCCTTTTTCTCGAAATAATTATAATAAGGCATTTTATATTCAAACTGTCTTCTGTCTTCAAAAGATGGTGAACAATTGTCAGTTTTCCTCATATTCAAGTCTTGGTAAATATTGTTTAAACTAAGACTGAGATATGATTTAGTATCTAGCAAATATAATAATGAGATTAGTAGGTATACGATAACTTTGTTTAAATAAGGGGTAAAATTGATGAGGAAATTACACGAGAATTATGACAAGTTGTAGCGGTGGTCGCTCACAATGGGCCTCATAAGAAGGGTAAAAGTCACCCAAAGGGCAATGGAGAGGGCTATACTTGGAGTTTTCCGAACGAATCAGAAATGAAGAGATACGAAAACCAAGGTAACCGACACTGCCCGAAGAATTGCCAAATTTAAGAGGCAGTGGGCACATTGCTTGCAGAAGAGATGGCCGATGGGATAGCCGCATACTGGAACTTCCCATAAGTTGGACCGATGACCTGGTGAAAACATCTGGAATCCGTTGGATGCGGGAAGAACAGAACCGGTCGAAGTGGCGGTGCTTGGGGAGGCCTACTTCCAGCAGTGGACGTCTTACGGCCTAAATGATGATGATGGCAGGTGAACAGAACCAGAGAAACGGTAGAAGGAGTGTTGGCGGATCAATAGCTAGGTGGATGGACGACCAACAGACGATCGCAGGGAAGACCTGGATGATATTCGCACAGACCAGGAGAGCATGGCACAATAGGAAGGAAGCTTATACTGAGTAGTGGGTGGAACTGATGATGATGATGATGATGAAGATTGTAGGAGTAGATAGAATAAAATACAAGGTTTCTCTATCCTTAGCACACCTTTCTGGCACAATAGTAGTCTCCGCTGCCGACAAATTTTGAAGTTTATGGGATTTTTATCAACAAATTACCACAAGAAAATTGCATATCGAAAAATACGTAACCATAACTTTGTGTTAACCAGTAACTAGGTCGTGGAGGTCAGATACGTAGTCGCTCTATGGAAAATACTCCTAGATAACTGGGACATGGAAAAGCAGATGATGATGAACTTTTATGTGTACTTGGTCGAAAAGTACTGTTGTAACTTTAGAACACTAGCTTGATGAGTTAGGTCCCTAAGATGAGATGTGAGTAGATCTGCAAGATAGTACTTATGATGTTCGGTTAGATAGCATATCTGTCTGTTTATCTTATATTTGAAATAACAGATGATAACAGAGATAGTACATTTATTGTCACTGATAATAGTGGTAATAATGTAACGTTTTAAAATATACTACAATGCCATATAGAGAAACTTGAGATGTAGGTGTACGTGAACCAAAAAATACATAAGGAGGCACGCAGAAATAATCTGTTTTCTTAGTAGATGATTCAAGAAAACATAGACTATTCTACCGCCATATTAAAACATCATTTATTGGTCTAATCCTCCTCCTCATCAGCCACGGCGCCACCACCCTCACCCCTCACCCTCACTCACCCCTCTGCCACAGTCACTTAATGTTGTTTTCAAAATTAAAACAACATTAAGTGTTTTAAATAAATATTAAATAGTTTATGTTTATATCATTTATAGTTAGTATGTACTTGCTGGCATTTCGCCTGAAATGATAATGGATGTATAGTTTTGTTTAAAAACCGCTCTGTTGTTGTTTACAGTAAAGATAGATTAATTAGGACGATAGTAGTTGATGAGAATTTAGCACGCGATAGTTTTTTAATTGCCCTGAAGTTATTAATGTCTTTTTGAAGGCTAATAACGTTTGTAGAAGACCATGATTTATGTCAAATAGAGGTAGATATACATTTTTATTGTTCCAAAATCAGTGTTTAAGCTTTTTGTCCTCCAGTGATGGATAAGCAAAAACTGTGTTGCGTATCACACTATCAAAAAAAAAAAAAATGTCTGGCCAACAATGTAAATAAAAATGAAATTAATTGCCACTTCTTTTTTTTACCGTATCGATGGCAAAAAGTTCAAACAACTTTGGCCCAAAATTCAGCTGCACAAACTCCCCTCACTGACGCAGTCAAAATATCATCAAATGCACAGGTGACAATGCGCCGCAGGATGGAAGGTGGGCCATTGTCTGTGGGGACGTGCAGCATACGCACTTAAGATCTGACCCATCCGTGAACCATCTGTGGAGATTGTATTTGCTCCGGCCGATTTGGGTTCGAAGTATATTTAGAGATTTCCAAGTCATGTGCCGATTTGGTTTGGCGATGTCGATGTCCCTGCCCCCCTTAATTTCATTATTTGTCGAACTAGCAAAATTGTGAATTATAAAAGGTGCAAAAAGCGGTCACAAGATAAGACTAAATGGATATGAAAAAACTTTTCCATTACACAGAGAATCGATTCACTATCGCATAATAGGAACTTGAGTTCACAGTGAACGTCAAATGGTAGGTAGATATTCATAAGTAGTACCTACACCTAGCGTGTTGTGTGGAAACAAATTCAAGGACTAATGCCAACGACAGCAGTAGCATGTTTATTTTATCGAAGCTAACTCGAAAACTACTGAATAATTTCCGAAGGGAATTACTCTGATATAATCTGGGGAGACCTTGGCATAAATGAGTTGTTTTCACGACATTCTTTGAACTAGCTTCTGCCCGCGACTTGGCTCGAGTGGAAATCGTCAGATACACACAAAAATAACAGCCACATTTTATAAGACTCCCTCGGCTTCCGACCCGTCGCGTCGCATCGTATCGTAACGCCTGACCGTGCTGTTATTTCGTTTTTGCTTGGCGTTCTTTCGGACTTTTTCTCATTGCCTTGCTCAGCTTGCTCTTAAGGTGAATCTTGTCGACATTTTGTGCATACAAACATCGGCAGTGTATTACTCCACTGTTCGACAATGTACATCAATAATTAAACATAGTATGGTTTTGTCTTATTATTAGTATTGTCTGTACGGAAACAGAATACTAAAATAAAAAGCCATTAAAAAGTTAGGAGCCAACAAAGACTCGTTTTTCTTGCTAATTTAACCTAACTTGGGCGCGTTTTAGTGATCAAGTGAGTTCGAGCCCGCGGCTAGATTCCTCTTAAGGGTCGTAGCGTGATGTCAAATAGCCTATCAAATGCAAAAATATTTTTTTAAATCCGACTGATAGTTCCAGAGATTAGCGCGTTCAAACAAAAACTTCAGTTTTATTATTAGTATAGATAGATATAATTATAGATTGCTTAAGGAAATTTAGAATCATACTTCAAAGGCTTGGTACAGACGCCAGCACATCAAGCTACCCCAATCTGTCAAATTTCTTTGATAGATTTTCAACTTTATGACATACGCTTAAGGTTCATGTTCAATTGGGAAAATTTGACAGTTTGGGGTAGCTTGATATGCTGGCCTCTGTACATTGACATACAAAACACCCAAGATGCACAGTCTCGAACAAAAGTAACATTCAAAACTATCCCCAATTATAATAGTTATGGTAAAACACATTTGTTTTGCAAATTTAACCTTACACGCATGACTTAAAGTGGTTTTTACAAAACAATGTCCAAAACTACTGACTGAAAAGAGGACTATTTATGCGGGCGTTTTTGAGACACTGATTGTGTACAATTTTTTTTTTTATATCAATGGCTTGGTAAACGTGTTTTAGGTAAAGTCAAAAGGTTTGTCAACAGCTAAGACGTCGATTGTTTACAGAATAAACCGCGAATGTTATCCTTTACTTGTAGATGAAATAAGAAAGAGATGGAAGAAAATTAAAGGTGTGATAATTTACTTAAAGCTTCCAAACACGTAAAGACGTCACTTTATGATATACATAGCTATTGAAAAATGCTAAAGTTAGCACCACAAGTCAGTTAAAAAGTACCAAATTACTTCGGTCTCTTTCTTATTACGCCTGGTAGAAAGAGAGCCATACATTTAGTTTCGTCGGAAGGTACTCAAAAATATTAGCTACTGTGACGGGGTTAAAATATCATAATCTTTGGCATGCGATAGACTAGAATAGACTTACCGGTACAGTTTGACCATTTTTTTTTTAAATAAATGAATCCTCTTTGCAAAACAACGAAATAAACCTCGTATAATATTAAACACAACAAGTATATCACAAAAATGGAATGTTTTAATAAATAAACAGATACAAAAACAACAACAAAAAAATTAAGGTATCGTAAGGCGATTTTTTTCAGGCACTTTTCTGAAAAATAGCTTTATGCTGTATACCGTATACAGCATATTATGTTTGTTTACGAAAATAGAATCTATTTTTATGTTTGTAAAGACGTGCGTTCGGTACGAGAATCAAGTAGCGACTGATTGAAAAATCGAAAACAGTAAACAGTCGGCGGCCAAAAGAGGAGCCTTGCCAATATTCAAAAATAGAATTAGTGTTGTGAATCTAAAAACAGATCAATAATAGGGTGCGAGTCTTTCCGACGTGATTACTTTCACGTTTATAAAAGCAAGGTACCTATCTAAATAAAAGATGGTACTGAAATAGACGGATGCCTAGAAGCTGGTAGGGTACTTCTTTCATTGACTTGAATGTGCCCTGGCAGCTGAGAGTATGTCATGCTCACTCAAATGTCTCGCTGGTGGTGGCGTGTGTGTTGGATCATTAAGTTCCCTTCAAAATGGTTGAACTGAATGGTGCTGATCCACAGCACCATTCGTAAACGGGCGCCGCCTGTAGGGACTGGTCATCTCCTCGCTCCCACGGCTTATTTTAATTTCTGAATTGTTATTTTATTTTTGTTTTAATTACGGACGCTTTAATGTGCACGTCTTTTTACATCGTTCTCACATTGATAATTTCAACATAATGATGTAACCAACTTTTTTGTAACAATACCATGATTTTAAAAGAGTGTCCATGGAGTTTCTTGCCCGTTCTTCTCCATAGGTACCTATGCTTTGGAATGGGCAAATAGCTTCATCTTTCTAACTCACCGACCTTGACAATTCAGAAGTGCCTGTAATTGGTTTATTTGAAATAAATGCTTTGAGTTTGAGTTTTGAGTTTGAGCTGTTTTGGAAAACTCTACAGTTGCAGAACAAAGCTGAATATTCAAGAGTGCTGCGTGCTTCATCCGCATTAAACAGCCATTTGTAAAATCGTATGACAGCAGAATAGTTACGGTTTTTTCCCTATGATCGGAGATTTTATACTCTAAAGAGCATTTATATACTAGCTAGGAGAAAGGCGATGGAATTTTGCCGATACGTTGTACTTTACAAGTACTTTTCACACTCAATCGCTTCTAGTAGAACCTTAGCTGTCTTATTACAAAACGAAATCTAACTTTAGTTCTAGCCTGAGTTTCTAGTTTGAGCAAGTATTTGTTTTCCGAACTCAATTTCGATAAATGCAAAATAAATACTGCAATGGCAACTTAGCACAGAAGTAAGCTTTCATTTTTGTATAAAGAACCATATTTCTATAACTGTTAGGTTCTTAATTCAATAACAGACTCGGTGGTTTAAGCCTGATCGAAACAAAACCCTTGTTTTGTAACGCCAAAAACAGTGTCTACAGAATTGAACTCCATATCCTCTATTTTGTTTGGTTAGGGAAAGCCTCAGGTGAAACAACTCAATCTGCATTGCTGTTTGTCTACTGAAATTTGTCAGACCACTTTTTTAACACGCTAAATTGTCTACCTACCCACCAAAAAACAGTCTCATTCTAATACGAATATACAAATCAGAAAAAGCAGGCCATCAAATAACGCGCTAGAATTATATTTTTCTGGATTCTCGTCGTCAAATAAAAACACTTTGCAATGGGGGCATAATATTATCTTTTTCGCAATTCTAGCATTCACTGGGAAAATTGAAAAGAGAGCGCTTGCCAAACTGTTCTTATGAAAAATTTACGATAAGAGTTTTGGCCTCGATCCATACAGAATTTGTTGAAGGAAGCATGAAAGTGTGTTCGTAGTTGGTATTTTCTGAAATGCTATAATCTATACAGATAAATAAAATAGGAGTGTCTGTTTGTAATATTAAAATAACATGTTTTACAATTTTTGTCTGTCTGTTTGTTCCGGTTGATCTCTGTAAAGTCTGGACCGATTTTGACGGGACTTTCACTGTCAGATAGCTGATGTAATAAGGAGTAACTTAGGCTACTTTTATTTTAGAAAATTTATTTATTTTTATTAATATACACCGTGACATTTTAGTCGTCTTACAACGGCAGCACACTTCATGTATCCAATGACTACTAATCCTTTATTTGAAAACAAAAAGATATTTTGAAAGAAAAAAAAAAAAAAAACTATTCCGCGCGGACGAAGTCGCGGGCACAACTAGTTTTCTCATAAAGGAACTTATCGTGACTTGCATGGTATTGTTAAATAGTATATTATAGTTCTTTCCTGGTATCTGGGCTTCTATAGTGGAATGGACCTGTACAAGGAACCGATTTGCGTAACGCAGTTTGGGTTGGGAGGAAGTGGTAGGCCAGCCATGTACTGCAGCAAAGTGGTTAGTTGCCTCTGAATTAATAAAGCTCAATATGCATTGTTTTCTGATTATCAAAAGTTGCCATTGACACAAACTAAAAGGCATAAAGACTGAAACTCATTTAAGTGCTTGATGCACTTAAATCGGAGTATCGGCAAGGAGAAACAAAATTGGTTGAATTTGAAGAAAGAGTCATCCTGATTTCAAAAGACTACTCCGAAAAGACCAAAGTAATACCCAAGATAATGACTAGGAGGACTAGGAATACAAACATTTATTTGGAAAACTAGTTCTAGCAGGAATACGAGGGGTCAAACAACAAATATTTGGCACTCCTCCCACATTGACAACGAAGGTACTGTGGGCGTGATTCACTATTACTTCTTCCTGGCCGATACCAGCTGGCAATGGCCTGAGGAAACGGAAAGATGGAGAACTAACAACTCATCTTCATAAAGACAGATAATAAACGTCAAGTGCTTCTCTTGGGTGAAATATAGAAGGATGCGAGTAGCCTGCAGGACCGGTGGATGTGGTGATGGCGACACTCTGCGGAGGCCTGTGTCCAGTAATAGACGTCTTTAGTCTGAATGATGAACAGGATTCACAGTGAACCTAACCTTTCAATGATCATAAAATTTCGTTGCCTTTTGAATTATGTTTATCAAATACAGAAAATTATCAATTACCCAACGTTGGTAGGACTTTTGCCCAGCAGATGTCTACATAGCCCTAGTTAAATGGAATTATACGATATCCCATATGCTCGGTTCCTATAAACAAAAACGAGTCGTTTTGCTTGCTACTTGTGGTAGCATTTTTTATTGCCAAACTGAGCACATAAATTGATTAGTAAGCTAATTCTACCTGTGTGATAGCTACTTCCGTATGGAAGGGTCTACTATGCAAAGCTATGCGGTCTTTACTTCATTATTGGCCAAGATACCAGTCTTAATTTAAACAAATGCGTAAACTATAGGAATCCGCCATTGTAATATGTTGGCCCGCAGGTTTGCTAGATGTTCGAGACCGGTTAAAATCACCCCTTTCAAGGCATACTATCAGTCATTTTACACATGCAGCCTGTGGGTAAGACATACGCAGAGGGCCTACAACGCTCTTCGTATCCAGTATATCAACGCCTTCCGGGTGCTGTTAGGGCTACGTCGATTCTGTAGTGCGTCGGGCATGTTTGCTGAGTCGGCTACCGATGGTTTTTCAGCAATTATGCGAAAAAGAGCGGCATCATTGTTACGCAGGATTCGGGGGAGTGCCAAGCATCCTGAAGGTGATTGGGAATAGGCCAGACGAAGTTTTCCTGGAGTATTGGACCCGTTTGCATAACTGCGGGTCTGATGCTGCAGGAAGATATATGAATAATTGTAATTAAGTATAGGTACTAACATAGTGACGTAAGCTGTATTACTAACAAAGATCTATGGAACAAGTGTCTGAAATAAATGTTTTAATAATAATAATTTGTCCCTTCGTTCTTACTCATCGTTTTGCCGTATTCATTTTGATATCCACATTACGAATGGGAACCGACCCGAAGCGTCAGGTTACTCAAAGGTAATTCTAAAATCATCGCGGATAGTTTCGCTCACGTATTGCGCTGTATTATTCTTACAGAGTATAGAAATACAATAGTAGGTATACTTTCTCTACCCAACAAGATTACGATCTTTTTATAGAACTACCGTCAAAACACTGCGTCATTCGTTTGAAACGTTGCCATAACACTTTAAAGGAATTTCATTTATTATGGTGATTAGCAACCGAAGTACAGAATAATATTTTGCTTATTTTCTGATCCTAATTTAGAAAAAAGATAGTAAAAAGTATAATTTCAAAGTTGTTTTGCAAGGCAATTTTTAACTGAGGCCCTAACTCAAGTCTCGAGCGAATTTCTCTACGTGATCGAATCAGAAACGAAGAGATCCGCATGCGCAGATGAACTAAGGTAACCGACATGGCCTGAAGAATTGCCAAACTTAAGTGGCAGTGGGCAGGACACATTGCTCGCAGAACAGATGGCCGATGGGGCCGAAAGTTTCTGAAGTGGCGCACGCGTTCCGGAAGACGTAGCGTTCGTATGCGGTAAGCATAGAAGGTGGATGGATGACTTTGTGAAGGCCGTAGTAATCCGCTGGACGCGGGAAACACAGAAACGGTCGAAGTGGCGATGCTGGCGGGAGGCCTGTGTCCAGCAGTGGACGTCTTTGGGCGTTTGTGATGATGAACCTAGTTTTAAGGTAATGCTTGAGTTTTGGGTAAGATTCTGTAATACGGGCCTCAGAGATATGAGGAACAGGGTGGGAAATTCTTCTTCCTCCATAGAAAAGAGAGAATCATCCGACCTGACGGGTGTTGAGTCTGGTAGGCTACTGTCCCACGCGGTAACTTTGCTTGCGCGATGCAGGATTAGTGTGACGTCAGGACTTTGATGTGTAGTTCGCATGTGGCGATGTAGGTGCCGCCACATACGATATTGTAAAGAGAAAGGGAATGAGAACCGAGATGGCGATTGCTAGATCTCTCTCTAGATCTAAACAGATCCCTCTCTAATAAATTGTAATTGAAAATGAACAACTATTACAGCGGGACCAACACTGAAAAATAAATCAGCTGATCGGTGTTCCATAAAGAGTGCATTACTAACAAAAATGGTCAAAAATGAAAAGTCCAGTTTTTGTTAATTATATTTCAGAATTGGTACCACTGTAAAAGTTATTCATTTCAATAAGTACTAGATAATAATGACACTCACTCACTCATGGTATGATGACTCTATAATGTCTATTCCTTAACCTGTTGTATAATCCACCAACCCGTACTAGGCCTCGATGGATGCCAGTTGTTCGCCAGGGGCGATGGGTTGTTCGAAAGAGATACCGTGGCCCCTGGCACACAGGTAACTGAAGGAACACGGGTGGGTTTTAGTCAGTAAAAGTCTGACACGCCCGCCCTCCCGCCAGAGCGGGAGAAGTTATTTGATGATTCCCATCCACAAAAAAAAAGAAACCCTACTGGGCCCGCGTGGTGGATTATGGTCCATTCCCTATCACAGAGGGGACACCTGTGTCCCAGCAGTGGGAACATGATAGGCTAATTATGCTTACCCTGTCGTTCCTAGGTACTGACTAGAGAAACTTTCTCTTCGAAAAACAAAAAAACGTGTAGTCCTATCCAATTTTTGATATGCGTTATAGGAAAATCGTAGGAAATACAAAAATAAAATACGAAAACAAACCGCGCAGTCACGAACGCATTGGCGCGCAAATTGTTTACATTTTATTTTTATAACCCGGTCGGCCGGCCGCGGTTGTCTTGTCAATCTGCCTTTTGGGTACGGTCCAGCTAATGTTTGAACTTTTTATTTATTTGTAGTGATTTTCGCATTGATCGTATGATGATTTGAATCATCAATGTTACCTATTATGTTTTGTTTACAACATAACGACTTTCCATAATCATAGAAATGATTCATAAACGTTATGTAATAATGACGATATGTTTGCTTATCTGTGCAATTTTCTGATAAGTATAACGGCACGCAAGGTCGTTTTCAAAGCTAAAGGTATTAAAAGTAAAAATACTGTCTAGCATTTTTCTTCATTTTGCATAAAAAGATCAATTTCAATTCGCACGCATTTCTCCATACCCACCCACGGCTAAACAGAAATGATATTCTAATATCAGCCATAACAAAACCCCCAATAACGAAACGGGAAACAAATATTTTTTTCATAAGTCTGTAGCCTCACCGGAAATAAAACAAAGATTATTTTTATCACCAAATAGTTTGATCATGTTCTCTTTAGTCTAAAAACTCTTTCGAGCCTCGCCTTGACATTACATACAACGTCATACAAACTTTTCCATAGACAGCGGCCGACATGCGCATCGGGCGCTAAAGTTTGTGTACGTCATCGCTCATTATTGATGATACGGAGAAAGTTATGTTCAAGGTCTTGAAATGTCAGCCATTATGCGATTCATTGATTGATCACTCTAGACGAAAGTGTTATTAAGTTTATCAGATAGTTTACTAGCAAACTTTGCCCGCGGCTTCGCCCGCGTGGCTATCGGGATATAAAGTACCATCCGTTTAAAGTATCCTGTGTTAATCTTGGTTATAAACTATCTGTGTGCCAAATTTCATCGGAATCCGATCAGGCGTGGTTCAGTAACAAACCTCCAAACTTTCACATTTATAAACTAGCTTCGGTTGGCGGAAATGATCAACGTCCGTCTTCCCGGGACAAAAAGATCCCCGAAGAAGGGCTTATGTCCTTTCCCACCATCATCATCATCACCATTTCAGCCAAAAGACGTCCACTGCTGGACATAGGCCTCCCTCAAGCTCCGCCACTTCGACCGGTTGTGTGCTTCCCGCATCCAACGGATTCCTGCGACCATCACAAAGTCATCGGTCCATCTTGTGGGCCTTCCAACTTTACGTCTTCCGGTACGCATCGGTCCACCTTGTGGGCCTTCCAATTTTACGTCTTCCAGTACGCGGTCGCCACTCCAGAACCTTTCGCCCCCATAGGCCATCTGTTCTGCGAGTAATGTGCCCACTGGCCTGCCCATTGCCACTTAAGTTTGGCAATTCTTCGGGCTATGTCGGTTTTTTTTTTTTTTGTCTTGTTTTTTTGTTTCACTTTTTGGGTTTTGTTTTGTTGTAGGTTAAGTATGTTTGTGTTTTATTTTTAAACAGTGTCTGCGATTGGATACGGACACTGTCTTTTTGTTGAGGTTTATTCGCATAAAGAGGTTACCTTTCCTTGTTAGCCGCATAAGTTTTTGTACAGTTGTACAGTACGCGTGTCCGCCCCCCACGTAGCCAGGTGTTCAGCTTGGACGTAAGGTAGGATTTTAGGGGGCGGGCTATGTCGGTTACCTTGGTTCTCCTGCGGATCTCTTCATTCCTGATTCGATCACGTAGGGAAACTAAGCCTTCTTATGAGGCTCATTGTGAGCGACCACGTTTCGGTTCCATATGTCATCACTGGCAACACGCACTGGTCGTCGTCTTGAGACACTGCGGTATGTAGGACGAGAAGATATTGCGTAGCTTCCCGAACGCTGCCTAACCGAGTCGAATTCGACGATTGACCTCTTTTTCGAAGTTGGACCTACCTAACTGGACAGTTTGTCCTAGGTAAACTTACTCGTCCACAATGCCACGATGCCATCTACCTGCTTGCAAAAATTTTATCGAACACGTAACACACAGAGTTACTTTCGAATTTTTTTAGCATTATTTATCTCCCGTAGTCCCCGAAAGTCTGACAACCAGTCTTCACAAGGGGTATCATATTACCCAGTAACTGGGTTGTGGAGGTCATATAAGCAGTAGCTCCATGTAAAATACTGGTATTCAGCTGCATCCGGTTAGACTGGAAGCCGACCCCAACATAGTTGGGAAAGGCTTGCCAGATGATGATTAGTTGGGTTCTAGGTACGTCTCTCAAAATGAACTAAAAACCACTAAACCTACAGCTAACTCTAAACAAAAAATAATAAGCCCCAACATTTTAAACAAAAAAGCTTTCATTCTTGCTAGGTATAAAATGCTCACCGATTTTACCAGACAATGCGAAAAACAAATCCTTTCAGTTCTATAAATATCTAGGACAATACAACCGCATTGAAAGGGCTGAATGGGACGTTACCTGTGCCATTTCATAAAATAGAACGCTATCGGACTCTAGGGCAGAATTATGACAGCTGTCACTTCGGTTGGCGGGAACGATAAAATCTGTGGTCGAAATATTTATGGTCGCGAAAGTTCTTTTTAGGTCAAAGTAATAAGATAATGTACGTCCGAAAATAGCTTGGTTTTAGTAAACGAGGGTTTTGTTTGTGAAGGGTTTATACAGAAGGCTTATCCAATCCTTCTAAACGGTTCTTTAGAAGATTGCGGAGAAAGAACTCGAATAGACATAAGTTTTTGCTTCGTTTTTCATTCATACAATACTTATTTATATATTATGTCCCTTGGGTCAGGAACTAGCGAAGACAGGGACATTTTGACAGTTGTCTTCCCCATTGACATACGTCATTAATTTGTGACACATCTTTGAAGGTCAGAACCGGCCAAGTGCGAGTCGGACTCATAAGACAAAAAACGTTTCTTGTATGGAGACCCCTTTAATTTTTTACTTTATTTTTATTATTTGTTGATTTCAACTGTCTACCTATTACGGATCATGAGATACAGCCCACTGATAGATAGACAGACGGACGGACGGACAGCGGAGGCTTAGTAATAGGGTCCCGTTGGTTCGAGAACAGAACGCTAAAAAAACAATCGACCTCTGGAAAAACACTACAAAGTGAAAAATAAGTTTAATTTCAGAAGTCGGTGACTTTGGATATGTATTTTAAATTTTTTGTCACCGCCTTCCGAAATTAAAGTAATTTTTCACTTTGTAGTGTTTTCCGGAAGTCGGTTTTTTTGTGCAAAACGTTTTTATTTTTCACTTTTTAGTTATAGTACCTACCCCACACCAATTCGAAATTTTATCACCTTTGGAGTCAAAAACAAAAAAAAATATGCGATAGCAGCAATCGCGGTTGATTTGCTGTTTTTTTTTAGAGTTCCGTTGTCTGCCTCCGAAACGCATCATCAGATCTATACGAAATTTAAATGGGACTATTTCGGAATAAACCCTTTTGGAACAAAAAATATTTTTTCAAATTCGTTTATATATGACGGAGTTATGCCAGAACTTACATTAAAAAAAAACCTCGAATTGATAACCTCCTTCTTTTTGAAGTATAAACAGTTGAACGAATAACGAAATAAACTTTGGTTGAAGTGTTTTTCTAGTCATGGAAAATATATTTAGATTATTAAATAGGTTGATTGTTATTGTATAAATAGAACGAGAGATAAGAACTGTTCGGATCACCAACGTAGATCATTTACTCGCAATGGTTCTGAAACTAAGTTATAATAGCCGCACGGGTCGAGCGATCAGGTTCAGCTACATTTGCTTCGGTCGGTCTGTGGATGGGTGACCATTTATAAAAGGTGAAAGCACGTTAAGCCGTTGGACGCGGCTGTCATTCATGGAACTTTGACGGTCGTGACGGTTGTTTTTTTTATTCTGTTCATATAGATCGGGTAGGTACTTAATAGTTTATTGGACTTGAATAGCCTCTTTTTCGTTATTTAATAAAAAAAAAATGACTTCACACTAGGACTGACTACACGAAATGCACGAGTAAACACTTCTAAGTATTCCAAAATGGCCGCCAGACGCCGCCATTTTAAATAGTGCTAATTTTTGCGCCATAACAACAGAGATAAAACCCATAAACATCACGAACGACCTATTTCATCAGTTATCTAAGCTAGAATTACAGTAAAAACACAGCAAAGTAAGTTATCTTTATATAAACATACATGCACAAAAGACCTGCGCAAAGCGAGATTGTAAAATGATATTATTGCTGTAGAAATACCGAGAATTTCACATAACTACGTATAAATTGTACAGCTCGTCAATGATATCTATACATATAAATAAAATTGGAGTGTCTGTTTGTAATATTAAAATAACCGCTTTTTGCTACATGCATATGAATAATTATGTATATACGGTAGATATGCCACTGGCAGGTAGCTGATGTAATAAGGAGTAACTTAGGCTACTTTTATTTTAGAATTTTTATTGATATTTATAATTTTTTTTTTTTTTTTGGGGAAGACCAAAGAAGCGATGGATGGACTGTGTGAATGATGATATGGTTAGAAAGGGTGTGACTACGGAGATGACGACTAATAGAGAAGTGTGGAAGGAAAAGATATGTTGCGCCGACCCCAAATAAATTGGGATAAGGGCAGGAGAATGATGATTTATATAATAGTCAAAAAAACTATTCCGTGCGGACGAAGTCGCGGGCACAGGTAGTGATTAAATATGATTATAGGTACGTTATAATAGAATCTGGAATGTGCAGATACAGTCAACAAAAGTGATACCGCATGGATAATTGCGTGACACAGTAACAGTGGGACTGGCTTTCATTTTAACAGCTCAACATTTACTTTGTTGAGGAGACAAATTTATCGTACATAATAAACAATGGATGTGCAGGCTAACTACCTACAAATTTTAAACCACGTTGTATACGTGTGTAAGTACAGTAGTCAATTAATTGTTCTGTTAATTTCTACAATATAATATCTATACTAATAAAATAAAAAGAGGTCAAGTTTGTGAGGTTGTAGGTAATCTCTGTATCTACTGAACCGATTTTGAAAATTATTTTACCAATAGAAAGCCACGTTATTTGTGAGTGTCATAGGCTATACAGGGTGTAATTTTAATCACCGCTAACCTCACAAGGGGTCATTGTACTAATCATTATGAACAACTTTTACTATGGGCCTAAACCTGAAATCGCGAAAGTGAAATCAGCTTTTCCCTACATTTATGTTCGCATAACTCGTCAAAATGTAAGGGACAGCTGATTTTATTTTAGCGATTTCGGTTTGGGCCCATAGTAACAGTTGTTTATAATGATGAGTACAATGACCCCTATGAGGTTAACGGTGATTAAAATTACACCCTGTATATTAACCTGAAAAAACGGTCGAACGAAACAAATTGGGATCCCACCCGTGCGAAGCTGGGACGGGGCAGCTAGTACATAATAAAGACATTTTAATACACCATAGTCTTTTACGAAAAAAATCTTTGAAATCACCATGTAATATGTAAACTTAGGTAGGTGTATTTTTGGCTTTTTTGTAAGTTTGACACAAAATGTAACTTGTTAATCGTGACCTTAAATTAATAGTATGATTTGGGAGTTGTTCGAACCGGAAAAAGAGAGAAGAAACAACTTAATCTGCCCAGCCTCTTCTCAACTATGTTGGGGTCGGCTTCAAGTCTAACCAAATGCAGTTTAATACCAGTATTATACATGGAACGAATTCCTATCTGACCTCCATACTAACCATGTTTATGGATAACACGAAACCCTAAGACTGGTTGTCAGACTTCAGGGCTTCCGACTACCCCGTAACGACTGTCAAAGATCGACGAATGCCAGTCGGGACTAACGGCTTTCCTAGACCCTGTCAATAAAAATCAAATTTAGAACTGTAGGCCGTTGCTTAAAAAGCGTGGTCTATTCCGTTCAAACAATTATTATTGATTGATACATTTATTGCGGGCATGGCCTTGCAGAGTAATGTCCTACGTCACGGAACGATTTCAATTAGTAGCTAACAGTGGTGGAATTCCTTCTTTATAAATTTATAACTATAAGTAGTACCTATCTACTGGTGAATAAAATTATAATTAAAGTTCGTTTTTAAATCCCAGAAAGTAATCCGACATTTCAAGTCTCTGGTATTTGTAAGTATAGTAGTTTGACATGGAGGGGCTTGTGGCTAACTAATTACGAGTCAATAGATCAGGTTAAGCTACGCTTGCCGCAGTTGTTCTATGGATGGGTGACAATCTGTACATACTAAAACCCCTCCGTGCCTCGAAAAACACGTTAAGGGACTACTCACACTTGAGGAGCGACGGAACAAAAGCCGTTATTGACCAGGATATGTTTTTATTATTTTTCGCTTCTAAAAGTTGAAATACACAGCCCAATACTAACAAACCGCTTCAAAAACCAGTAACTCCTAGTAAAAAAAAAAAAAATGATAAAAGTCGATGGCTTGGTCAAAATCCTACAAATAAATCACGTTGAAACAAAAACCATTAAATCCTTAAGAAATTCCCCCAATCGAATCGAAAAACCCCTAATCGTATATAAAATAACTTTGCCATTGTGATTAATTTTATCGGATATGTTTAACAATTCTATCAATGTTACCAATTTTATTCAATGAATTTTAATTTTATGTCGATCATTTTTAATTTAATTATCATACATTTTTATTTTATCTCTTTTTATACACCTGCCACTGTTAATAATTAATTTATCAATTTACTAATTTATTATAACTTTTAATTTTATTTTACCAATGTTGTCAGTGTCATAAATTTATGAATATTATTATGTATTCGTTTTCCACCAATTTTTACTTTCATTATCATTTACAATGTCACAATTTGTTTTAAATTTATTTGATTGAATACTGGCGCTTATTGCTGAGTAAGTTAGCTTACTTCTCTAATTCATTATTATTTTATGCATGTGGTGTTTACCTTTATGTAATTGTTGCACTGTAATTTAATTTTAAGAATGTGTTATGTCAATGTATTCAGTGTGAACAATTGTTGGTAAACCTAATAAAAAAAAAAACAAAGAAATTACACGCCCGTGACACTGTTCGCTTCAAATGTCGTTAAGTCCAAGTTATATTCGAAACAAATTGATTTTCCTCAATTGTTTCGATAAATCTTTTTAATCTACAGATATAGGAAATACCTATTTCATTCATATTGTTATTTTTCAAATCCCGTCAATTCCAAAGTAGTCATCTCAAACCCCATAAATCCAAAACGGCTTGAACAAAAACCGCTATCTCCATATTTCTTTGCCTAATATTATCTCCTTAATAGCAATCGTTATTTTCGAAAATATTTCACTACCTTAACTACAGGTAATGGCTAATGGT
This sequence comes from Polymixis lichenea, assembly GCA_949091785.1. Lineage (NCBI taxonomy): Eukaryota > Metazoa > Arthropoda > Insecta > Lepidoptera > Noctuidae > Polymixis > Polymixis lichenea. Next base: position 8,126,295 of record OX420958.1, on the reverse strand, counting down.
AATTTTACTATAAGTTTGTAAAAAAAAATGTATCTATAAATTACACAATGCTTTATGGTTTTTATCATTTTCTGAAAGATAAAGATAAAATTGGGCTACATCTGGTAAGACTGGAAGCCAACCCCAACATAGTTGGCAAAAGGCTACCTACGCATAATATGATGAGTTTTTGTATTTGACAAGAATCAAGTGATGTACGCACATGTGTAGCCACACATGAAGCTATACATTTCCAGTATAAGCTGATTTTGCATTGTATAGGATTTCCGTGCATTGCAAGATTAGCGTTAACTGGAAATTTATAAATTGATGTGTAGCCGTGTACATACTAGGCAGGTAGGTATTAGACAAAAATCAGTTGTCAAAATAAGTAGGTATGCAGTCTTGATTGACTTATTATTTCAGTAACAATAGGATTGCATGACAATAACTAAAAAGATGTCACGCCATTCGGTGACGCACGGCACGGTGTGAAAAATAAAATAAAGCGACTCACTTTTACGAGTTGAAAATGATCATTTCATTTTGTCAGTTGTATTTGTGTCGAACTGTTCTAAATTAAAATATTTGTTTACCAAAATTGTGGTTTTAATTATTTAACATATTGTTGTATAATTATTTACCACAAAACACGTTACTTCAATGTCAGAGTCAATAAAATATTTATTGTATTTGTATCATTTTGATGCAATTTTGATACAAAAGTTATGGTTACCATAGACAAAAACAAAACTGAGCCACAAGGTTATTCTAGATGTAAACAGTCTATTTTTTTTATCCTGGTTTTTTCAAGGAAATTAGTAGGTATCATATTGTTCTGCTTCATAGATTACGCTCTGGTCACCCACCCATCCCGGAAGTTTGGTTATTTGATGAAGAAAATGAATTCTCCCAATTGTGAAACATGCGGAACGGTTGAAGATGTTCACCATCTACTTATGGAGTGTACTAAGACAAAGAAGGAAAGCGAGACACTGTTGAGCAGCAGTAAACAAATATGATATTGGTCCTTAAGTAAAAGTTTTAGCGCAACCTTCACCTGAGATTGCAAACCTACTTACAGATTTGTATAAAATTTAAAAATGTATATTGTATTGGTAGGTGAAAGCTTCAGTTTAAGTTACGATGAGGCTGACATGCCATTGTGGATAAAAGCCTCCTACAAACATTTTTATTTTATCTAGAATTTCTCAGTAGCAGCCCGTAGTCTGAATTAGTGCCGGGTTAATCTTTTAAACGCCACCGTTAAGTATAGCCGACAAATGAAAACGTGCCCAACGCGCCACCGTCGGCTAATGACAAGAAAACATAATTTCAGGATCAAATTAAATAAAAGAATGATGTTACGAGTAATATTTTATTTCCAAAATACGAAAAGCAATGCTTAGTTGGATATCGATAAAATTTTGGAATCCCTTTCTTTTTTGTAGGTATTGTTAGCGCCGAATTTTTGGCTTGGCGTGGGAGGACGCCGCACACTGGTCCCAAATTAAAAAAAAGTGGACATTGATAGTAGACCGCTGATATTTTTTTTTATTGTTGATATAATGATAACAGATAAGGCAAAAAAATATTATTGTCCTACTTCAAATACTTTTCTCTATAAAAAATATTTCTTTTTTTTTTGAGATAATAGTGACAGAAAATAACATTTTTTTTTAATGTTAATTTTTTGCTTTTTTTTAATCATAGCCTTACTTTAGCACATAATTATAATGTATGCGTAATGTCAAATAAGTAAAAAGAGACTTCTCTGTAAAAGAGGTTATGGGGGCTCACTAATGACTGAAAAGCTATGACCTTTCTGAAGGAGTACTTTCATCAGTTCTAAAAAACAATCAAAATGAAGACATATTAAGCTGCAAACATAAAGTTGAATATGTTCACAAACGATTCTGAAAAAATATTATGGTGAAAGATTAATATTTGGGTCTATATTCTCTTGAGAAATCTCTATTTCCTCGTTTTCCAACGAAAGCAATTCATTGTTCAAGATCAAAGCACTAGCCTCTGGAAACAACTGTTTATGTAAACGAGCAAACTTTGGTTTGATATGGCTGATGTAAGGATCTGAGCTAATTAGAAAGCTGTGGATAATGTCTAAATTAGTCTGAACTCTACCGATTTTTCTTGTATGTGCCATTCTAACATTCCGGAAATCTTTATTCCTCGCTTCGGAAGCTTCTTCGGAAAGCATGCCTATCGGAATAAAGGAGAAATTTTCACAAATATCAGCACCGTGTATCAACAATTTATGGACACTTGAAGGCATGTAATACCATGGATATAAGTTTACATATAGCATTGCTGTTTCTTTACAATATTCCCTAAACAAGTTGGTATTAATAAGTTGACCAGATGAAATTGTTTGTAAAATGACTGCAAATCTCTTGATTAAATCAGGGTGGATACCCGTTATTTCAGCAGATACTTCATAATTTTCAAAAAACCTTCTTGCCGTGTTACCGTCATTGGTTGTACCAAATCCCTGTTTTACTATGTCAATTAACAAACCAGTTCTTTCCCGGAATTCTTCTTGTGTCAAATTCTTTTTAATTTCTTTTAACAATTTATCTTCTTTTCGTGCAGCCCACTTTTTGAAGTCTAAGTTGTACGAAATGTGTAAAATACATTCCATACATCTTATCCACATATGAAGCGAAGACAGACCATATTTATACATATCTTCTCTGATGAATCTTTTGGATACAAAGTCCAAGTCATTCATTTTGCTAGGTGGGGTATTGCAAATATTACAAACAGCTGCAGAAGAAGTATTGGAAATCACAGTAGAAATTTTCCCATCAATCATAGTCATGTACAAATCATGTTTAATATCAAAATTATCTACAATTGTGGGAACAAGATTACGAATTTCTTCCTCTAAGGATGCACTTTCCTTCTTTATCAATTCATTTGTTTCTTTTGCAAATATAAAGCCAATTGGACGACAATAGTTTGTTGAAGAGGGAGCAGGATTTTGCCACAAGATAGTACCACTCTCTTCTTCCAAACGAAGCGGAACCAAACTAATCATGAAAACTGAAGAATCGTCAATTTTAGTGTCGGAGTGTGACTTTTGTTTATAATTACTTTGAGAAGATGACCCGTCAAAACCCCATTTGCTTATTAGTTTTAGCGATTTTTTGTCGGCAGAGTTGTGCTGAATTGTTTTTAATATCCTATTAGTTGTCAAATCTAGAAGCGATTGAAGTCTTATCTTAGCATCAGATTCAGTTACAGTTATGTCTGACTCTGGAGGATAACAAGTTTTTTTAGCTTCCAGGAGCTTTTGATAGGATGGAAGACCATACATTTTCTCTGAAGCAAGAATAGTTCTTAAATTTCGATATTGCCATTTTGACAAATTTGTTGAGGTGTAAAGCGCTAACGTTTTATCATCTGGTAAACACGGTTTGTCAGTCTTTTTAGCGAATAGTACATCATATACCATCTCACATTTTTCCTTGTTTTGGCTGAGTTCGTTTAATATAGCTGCTAATTTTGTTTTTTTAGACTCTTTTAATTTGGCACATAAAGCATAAACTAATTCCTCCTCTGTGTGATCTAGAAGTGTTAGAGAACGCCTTTTCTTCTGTTTATCAGATATATCAACAAATGGTTTTTTACTTGTACCATAACTTAATTGATGAGTATCCACTTGCGTTTCGAAATTTGGAATTACTTCCTCGGCAACTTTAAAAATGCTGCTTAAATCGATATTTTGACATTTTGGCCAAACTATTTGGGATTGTAACCAGTCTGAATTTTTGTTAAGAAAGGTCTTTTGAGCTCTACTGGAAGCAGACCATCTTTTTGAGATATTACTTGAAAAATTACGACAAAATAATTTAATATTACTCAAATCTTCGGAAGACAATTCAACACCAATACGTTCAATAAGGGCATTAAATAAAAATTCGACATTTTTAAAACCACCTCCTGATTTAAGAACAACGTATAAGTCTAAGTTGGTGACAAATGCGGACATATTATAATTTTAAGGAAAATTGAAAACAAATTAGAATCAAAGATATCAAAGACAAAGTGACTTTGATTTTAACAAAAAAAATTACGAAAACAAATTCGACGAAAGAAAGACAAACAAAAATTATTTGATTTTAAAATCCAAAGATTCAAAATACAACAATAACAAAACAAACAAACAACAAGCATTTCTTCAAGCGCACAGAAAAAATAAGGACACATCTTATCGCAACCACATTTAGTTGTACACTGAGTGAGGTGTACGCGCGCGATTCGTGACCGTATTACGTTACGTCATGAGAGGCGGCCATCTTGTTATCCCGGCAAACTCGCGTCGAAGCTCCATTTTGCTGGCCAGAGGACCTATTGCGATATGAGTAAGGCTATGATTAAAAAAAAGCGAACAATTAACATTAAAAAAAATTGTTATTTTCTGTCACTATTATCTCGAAAGTACGCAGAGATAAGCAATAAGTTTCTTCGAGCCAAATACTCAGAATTATTAGTTTTCTAACATATGTGAATGCCATCTCGACATCGCTTAAGGTTTTTGAGAAATTGAGTAAAATGTAATCACTCCCATACAAAAAAAAAGAAATATTTTTTATAGAGAAAAGTATTTGAAGTAGGACAATAATATTTTTTTGCCTTATCTGTTATCATTGTATCAACAATAAAAAAAAATATCAGCGGTCTACTATCAATGTCCACTTTTTTTTAATTTGGGACCAGTGTGCGCCGATGCGTTTACGTTTTGGCGGTCAAAAGGTTAGCGGCAATAGGCTCGCTCCTATTAAATGGAATTTAGACATAACTGGCGCAATTTGGGTATGATGTTTACCTATTAAGTTATTTTGAAAGACTTCCAGTCTGTATTCGAGCATGATAAATTCTCACATAACCCATTTCTGTACTGTTTATTCTACCTACTAATTAAAGTGCAACGACCTCACATTTTGAGAGAAAACTGACACAGATTCTTGATTGATCTGTTTACTACCATGAGCAGTCTTTTGTTTTGTTTTCCTATTTAATGAGGCTAAACAGACTTTTATATCTTCAAACTATATTTATATTATAGAACATAGTTTCTGCCTGTGACTTCCACCGCGTGGGGGTTGGAAATTATCCCACGGGTACGTACGACCGGGATAAAAAGTATCATTTGTGTTATTCCAGGTAACAAACTATCTGTGTGTCAAATTTAATCCTAATCTGTTCAGCTGTTTTTGCGTGTTTGAGTAACAAACATCCAAACATCTAAGCATTACATACTTTCACATTTATAATATTAATTAGGATAGTATAGGATATACTAGATCCTAAGACACTGCAATAATTTTCATACTCCATTTTAGAAGCTATACTTTACATTATGATCTCACTTTTATTTTATTTCAATTTACACTGTTTATTTTTTAGTCTTAAGGGGAACCTAGTCGCGGGCTCGAACTCACTGATGGGTCTGGCTAAAAAGCATGCTGTCTCACCAGATATCGTGTCCGACAGAGGTAGTATCAGTGATGAGATATTAGACGCTAGTCATTTATGGTACATACACAACATCATTTGAATGATGATTGCCTATTGAATATAAATGGTGTCAATATCAAAGTGATATTGGAATGCTGATAAACAATAATTGAACGATTAGGAGAGCCATGTTCTAACATAAATGTTTAGAGACTTCTTTATGTTGAAAACTCAAAAATCAAACTGCCTATCGACTATCGTTTTCCCTTTGAAATGAAATGTTTATTTATGTAAGTAGATCTTAAAGGACACTTTTACGTCAATATTTTGTTGGTCAATATTTTAAAAACTAGATGGCGCTGGCATTACCTAGCCGACTGTTCCCTGATAAGAAAAGCCGAAACAAACTCAGAGGTCATGGTATCTTTTACAGCCCAAAGATTATATTATTTGAATTTTATGTGAGTCTAACAATGCAGGGCAATGGCTAGAAGGGCCTTTTGAAGAAAGAGCTATTGCAGCTTTGAGCTGACCTGTCCCAACAGACGGCATGTATGTATCAGTCACTGTGTAGCTCAACCCTATTTTAGGGAGCTCAACGACCCATCACAAGACACTATCAGATCTACAGGACATCTGCGTACATCATTTACAAAATACTCATGTTGGGGTTGGCTTCCAGTCTAACTGTATATTGCTGAACACCACTATTTTACATGGAGCAACTGCTTATCTGACCTCCACAACCTAGTTACTTGGTAACCCCTTGGTAAGACAGTTTGTTAGATTTTGGTATTCTGAATACTCGTAACGATTATCATAGATCCAGGAATGACAGCTGGGATCAACGGCTTCTTGTGCATTCCAAGGCACGGAGGGGACTCAGTATGTAATGGATGCTCACCCATCCATGGACTGGCCTCGACAAGCTTGCTTAACCTTTTGACTGCCACAGTCATGTATAGATGACAAACCAAAATGTGCCTAGCACTCCATGGTCACAACTATATGACAGACTTTTACACAAATAAAGCCGCTTGGCAGCGAAGGCATGTTTATGCTTTTTTGATGTGGCAGTCACAAAAGGTTAATCTTAAAGATTGGTGCAACTGTAATTTTTTTTGATAGTTTAAACTGTTCCACTGCTCAGCGAAACCCTCTCTGTTCCCCTTCCAGGAACTCTTTCTCTCTTTTCCCGACTCTGCAGCTGTTATTATGGCAAAAAATTGAGGAACAAACTTTCTTCATTGTATTGTTGTAAAAGGTTTTAAGGTGATTCCCCAGTACTTATGCTTATTTAAGGGATATCAAAACATTATCTTAGATGTAGAAAACAAATGTTTGTGTTAACTTGACAACTATGGTCATGGACAAGGTGTTTTTAATAACAGAACTGCATACACAAACACAATATCGCGCCTTGTTTCCCTGAAGGGTGGAGCAGAGATGTACGAACAGGATAAGTTTTTATCCAGTGCACAAACTGTACCCATGAGTTTAGCATATCATTCTAGACTAGTTAGTCTAGAATTATATGCTGAATTCACGGTTACTTTTTTGACCAGTGCGCAAACTGTTGCGCACTGGTCAAAAAGGTATCCTGTATATAGTATACCCACATTACAAGTTATGTTTAAGTCCCATGCAATCGGGGCCAAACTTATTGCCATCAATCAGACATAAATCCAGACTCTTAGCTACTAGGTAATAGGGACTGGTATAGGCAACTCCACATAAAAGCGCGTATTTTACATACGGCTCTACTGAGACATTCCAGAGAAAGTTTTTTGCCTCAATCTTATGCCATAATAACAGCCACTGGTTCCAGGTGGCGGGAAAAGAGTTGCTGGAAGGATTTAGGGGAGGGCTTTGCCAAGCAGCGGAACAGTTAAAGTTATAAAATAAAAAAAATTACAGTTGCACCAATCTTTAAGATTATACAAGCTTGTTGAGGCCGGTCACCCAAGAACACTTCCCCAACCTGGGAATTGAATCATCATTCTCAGCAGTAGCGCTTGCAACCACGAAATAAATGAGGCAGTTGATAAACAGAACTGTTGGTCAATGTATAAATATGGATATATTTACAGCAGCACGAGCACAGATTTGTTGACGGAAGAATAGATATGACTATTAACTAAATGATGTACAATAGGAGAAGATAGCTATGTTTTTCTATTAATTATCACAGTTATGCGTTCTAAACGAATCATGGTTTTGTACATAATCATATATACTTTGTGGCCGTCGAGTAGAAACTTTGTTGTCAGTGTAATTTTGACAGTTTGGCAAGAAATATTCTTCTGAAATAGTCTACATTTACGGACCTAGACAAAGATGAAACGAAAGACAAAATGACAGATTGTAAACTGATAACTATGGTGTGATGTCAAAAATGGAGACACAATATGTCACTTTGTATTGACAAAGCACTGTTTATTCTTCTTAGAAATAGAAAGGGTCATGCTAAACTTGCTAAAGTATTTATGCAAGCATTATATTACATGGTACTCTATAGTTGTTATTTGCAATCTACCCACAAAAAAGTGTAAATTAGTGCACATGTTAGATCATAAAATGTTTATGGCAATAGAAATCAAATAACTTTTTTGTACACACCACAAAAAAGTATAAATACAAAAGAAGTACAACCACAACCTATCTTCTTGCATAAAAATCTATTGGAAGATTGAACGCGTTTGGAATAGCAGTCTCCTTAATTGCGTACAGGACAATGTGTCCTTCAAATATGATCATTCTTCATATCAGGCATTGGAGTTTAGGTCAATGGGTCGTCCTAAGGGCGGAATGAAAAAGTGCAAAATGCACATAATAGTTACATCTGCAACTACCCATCATTCAGTTTTGTGTTGTTACAAGTTTCAGTTTCGGCGTATAACGACATACGAGAATGATCTACCTGATTTTATAATGATCGTGCCTATTAGCAATAAACAGAGTATAAAAAATTACGCCATTTTAAAGTTGCAACATTCACTGCATCCACATTCCATCTTTATTCGTAATAAAACCTCGACGGAGATAACCTCCACGTGAAAAAAAGGTTAGACAAAAATACAAAAAAAGATTGCGACATGAAGGTAATCCGCCAATTACATTGATGACGTATCGAAATAGAAGGACTACAAGTTTGAAAAGTGTAATACGTAATACGCGCCGTTCCATATTTCATTATTCAAGTTTTATGTCGATGTAATCGTGTCCCTAATACATTGGATAACAAGAAATAGTTATTGACAGAAAATTAAATGACTTACAAGTAGTTCTTCTCTTCAACAGCAGGGGGTTCCAGACCGACGACATCGTAGTAATTATTGTAATTACTACTAATACTACTACTAAAATTTAACTGTTGAATTAACTTCGTCATCTTGGCAAGTCGTAATTAAGCCTTGAAATAACTTGGGAAGAAAAACACGGTCAGACCGTAAAGATTGCACAAAATGCGTAGTAGACACACGAACACGAATCAAAGAAGTGTAAATTGGTTCGATTTGATGAATAATCAACTTGAAGTGCGGGCGAAAGGTGTTAACTTATTATTTAGGAAGTTCACTTTTTATATACAAAACACACGTGGTGGAAGGCGTCTGAATTTGGTCGCACAGCATAATTTTTCCATAATGGCCACCGGATGCGTGACGTTTCTATTCTCGAAAATCACGTTCCGTTGTACGAGCGGAGTGACTTCTCTAAGGACTTGATTGATTAAAAAAACATAATCGCTTCTTTGTCTCAAGAAAAATGAGGGATTATATGATAAAATAAAATATATTAATTTATTGAAAACAAATCTTTAATCTGTATTACCTTCGGACCGATTATGTACTAAAATAATAAACATTAATGTTTTCTTTGACAACCATGAGAAGCCATGGATAACGTTCCGTTCCTTCTAAACAAAACGTCAACAGGGACCGTAGTGAAGTCAGCTACAGTACTATCGATTGGGTTGGCCAAACCGTAGCTGCGACATAACAACAGGGAATCGATTAAAAACTTACCGATTACGAAACAATAACGATGGCATACTACTTGTCGGGTGCTCAATATTGGTTGGTAACTTTTTTTTAATCACGGAACTGGATTTGGGCATGGCATATAACGTCATAGCTTCACTTCAATTTACACTGCACCGAAAAAAGATCTTCAAATTAAGAAATGAATAGGGTAGTCTTTTTACTTTGTAGCACTTTCAAATCGATTACACTTTTATGGCTTTTACTAGTATTCAGTTGGATCCTGAGTAACGACATTCAGGTTCTGCGGCGTGCTCACGACTAATACTGCTGAGTTAGTCGCCGCAGCGCGGGTATTATACTATTTATGTAGGCATTGGCAACCTCCACCCTCTGTCTTTTGGGAGTATGGGGTGAGTGGCGACACAGGAGTCGATTTTTTTAATGCGTTTACTCTGTTTCATTTTGTATTTTGGAAATTCAGTCAAATTGAATCCAGGTAACAAAAATAATAAAGAAAGAGCAGTAACGACTACTTTTTATGTGGAATCATCTTAATAATTAGGTATAACAAGCCCGTAAGTAAAAGGGAATAAGCAATTTCTTTGTATTTGAGTGTTAGGGCTACACAAGCCATTCCGAAGCCAGTCGAAGCCCTGACAAAAATATTACGGTTGCATTAGAGGGTTGTGATGGCAAATTGAGTCCCACATAATTAATCTTCAGTCCACAATAATTTTTTACTGTTTACTTTTCTGGATAAAAGAGCCATCTTTAACTCTTCCCATGGAAAGTTCACGAGTGTAGGTCTTCCAACGAGGGTGACAAATGAAACCAGAATGGTATTTATTATCAAGTCTCAAACCAGAGTTGCATATTTTTTTGGGTTAAGGGACATTCCCACATTTGAAACGGTTCCCAGTTAAATCAATTTTTTGCGACATAATCTCGATTTCCATTATCACCTAGTGTGGTTCGCCTGAAAAGTCTCGCACATGCGCAATAACCTCCCATGACATCACTATGCTTCCACCCCGCTCTAGCACATTCGATTGTTTTTTTGCGGAGCGATTATAGTCCTTATGATTTTTGGATATTGGAAACTTTAAGAGAAAGTAAATGTATTTACATTCTTCGTGGTTAAATAAAAAGCTCTTTAAAAGAATTGTAGCAGTTATTTTTCTAAAGGTATTTATTTAATACCTACATAACTAAGTCAAAACCGCATGGCGACAAAGTATTTTGTCGACCTACCCGTACGTCACAATTTTTTTTAAATTTCGACATAAATGATTAATTTTATTCAAGCATTATTTTCTGAAACTGAAAAACCCTATTATTATAAATACATATTTATCCAAACGAAAAATTTAAAATCTGTTTTTAAAATTATGTAATTAAGTCGTTTAAGTATACTATGCTAATTTCAGTAATCAAAGTTAAAACCTATTACAAAATCAAAATAAGAAAGACTAATTTAGAATTTAAGTCCTCCATCTATACGACTTACCGAGGGTACCAACCTAAGTATGTCCAATGCGCAACTTTTTAATTCGATTTGGCGATGTGGGTGAACTTAGCAGATCATTTCCCAGCACAGCAAAATATAATGTGAGTTCTATTCGCATGCGGATGAGTTCTGGAGTTCCTTATACTTAAAAAAATAATTCAGGCATTTTTGCCTGAAAAACGGTCGAATGAAAATATGCTCTGCGAACTTCTGTTAGCAGATCATTTTTCCAAAATTACAATTTTAAAATAGATTTACACACACAGTGGTGAGTTCCATAGTTCCTAATAATTTTCCGGAATAGTTCTGCCGACCTAAGTCATGAAATAAAAAAAAAGAAAATGTTACCCGCTACAAGAAAAAGAAAATCATTTTGTTAAAAGAGGCGCCTGGTAAATTTGGAGCTTTTCGTAGATTCTATGGACTAAGCCAAGACCCCCGGGCACAGAAAAAAACGAAATAAACGCAGTTGTCTCTGAAAATTATCAGCAGACCCTTACGAAAAAGTTAGATTACTTACAAGAAATCTAGATTTCATTGAGTGATTAAGTTGGTATGATAAAAAAAGTTTGACTACAACTGAGGAGCTACAGCTCCACGTTATATGTTGCAACTATAAAATAACTATACTAAAACAGTCAAAAGTAACCCAGAACTCTGACTCAAGTATCAGCAGAGCATGGCTAAAGATCTAAGATAGTTAAAACCTGGATTTTAATCAGTAGTTTAGAAAGATGGATCAATAAAAATTTGAATAGCACTCAGGAGCAGGAACTCCACGGTTTCTTCTGCACCGCTAAAAGACCTATCCAAAACATGCAAACGAATACCAGAACTCTGGCTCAAGTATCAGCAGAGTATGGGTAAATATTTAAGACACAAAAAACTTAGGATTATAATCAGTGGTATAGAAAGATGGATAAAAAAAAATGTGAGTAGCACTCAGGAGCAGAATCTCCGCGGTTTCTTATGCATAAATAAAAGACCTGTCCAAAACATGCAAACGAATACCAGAACTATGACTCAGGTATCAGCAGAGCATGGGTAAATATTGAAGACAAAAAAACTCAGGATATTAATCAGTGGTATAGAAAGATGGATCAAAAAAAATGTGAATAGCACTCAGGAGCAGGAACTCCACGGTTTCTTCTGCACCGCTAAAAGACCTATCCAAAACATGCAAATGAATACCAGAACTCTGGCTCAAGTATCAGCAGAGTATGGGTAAATATTTAAGACACAAAAAACTTAGGATTATAATCAGTGGTATAGAAAGATGGATAAAAAAAAATGTGAGTAGCACTCAGGAGCAGAAACTCCGCGGTTTCTTATGCATAAATAAAAGACCTGTCCAAAACATGCAAACGAATACCAGAACTCTGACTCAGGTATCAGCAGAGTATGGGTAAATATTTAAGACAAAAAAACTTAGGATTATAATCAGTGGTATAGAAAGATGGATCGAAAAAAAATTGAGTACCACTCAGGAGCGGGAACTCCACGGTTTCTGATGCACCATTAAAAGACCTATCCAAAAACATGCTAACAAATCCCAGAACTCTGAATTAGGATTTTAGATCGATAGATCGATAGAGATATAGAAAGATGGATTAAAAAAAAATGTGTAGCACTCAGGCGCAGCAAGCACGCACGCACGCACGTTGTGCATGGTTTCTGATGCAACATCTAGCACTAGCCCAAGCACTTGCCGCCAGCACTGGCCCGAGCACTTGCCGCCAGCACTGGCCCGAGCACTTGCCGCCAGCACTGGCCCGAGCACTTGCCGCCAGCACTGGCCGGAGCACTTGCCGCCCGCACTGGCCCGAGCACTTGCCGCCAGCACTGGCCCGAGCACTTGCGTCCAGCATTGTCCCGGGCACTTGCCGCCAGCAGTGGCCCGGGCACTTGCCACCAGCAGTGGCCTGGGCACTTGCCACCAGCAGTGGCCCGGGCACTTACCGCCAGCACTGGCCCGGGCACTTGCCGCCAGCAGTGGCCCGGGCACTTGCCGCCAGCAGTGGCCCGGGCACTTGCCGCCAGCACTGGCCCGGGCACTTGCCGCCAGCACTGGCCCGGGCACTTGCCGCCAGCACTGGCCCGAGCACTTGCCGCCAGCACTGGCCCGAGCACTTGCCGCCAGCACTGGCCCGAGCACTTGCCGCCAGCACTGGTCCGAGCACTTGGCGCCAGCACTGGCCCGAGCACTTGCCGCCAGCACTGGCCCGAGCACTTGCCGCCAGCACTGGCCCGAGCACTTGCCGCCAGCACTGGCCCGCATTCACTGGCCCGCAGCACTGGCTCGAGCTCTTGCCGCCAGCACTGACCCGAGCATTTGCCAGCAGAACTGGCCCGAGCACTTGCCGCCAGCACTGGCCCGCGTTCACTGGCCCGCAGCACTGATTTACTTTTTTTTCGAAAGGTTTACAGACTAATAACATTATAATAATAGTATTAAACGAACTTAATTAAACTTAATAAAACTAAATTGCTTATTCCAAGCCCCCACAGATAAATACAAAATTATTACTCCCGCGTAGTGAAAGTTACATCCTATCTGTGTACTTTTAAGCAAATAAATGATTTCTATTATTTTTGCTAGTTGGTTAATTTCTGTCAATAGTTCGTTTTTCAAATTTTAAGCTAATTCGGACAGTAATTGTTCATGTGCCCGGCAGGTGCACCTTGTACAAAAAATGGTTTTTTTGTACAAGGGTACGTTACGCCTATAGTTAGTGTTTGAAGTACTGTGTGTGTGTGGGTACTTGTAGAAGTGGTCGCTGTCGCAGCCCCATTTGATTAGTGCGTATCGTTAATTTTGAAAAAACTTCAGGACAGTTTTTTTTTTAGGTGGGAAATCATTAAATGACTTCTCCCGCTCTGGGTGGAGCAGGAGGGCGTGTCAGACTTTTACTAACTGAAACCCATTCGTATTCCCTCAGTTGCCTGTGTGCCAGGGGCCGCGGTATCTCTTTTGAAAAACCCGCGGCCCTGGCAGGCATCGGCCCTTGCGGGCCCCATCAGTTGTTGCTGACATCTCATTGAGGTGCGCGTGGAACATAACGCGCCGTCGACCCGGGCTTGATCCTTACCGGACAGCGAGCTACCCATTACTCGCCGTCCGCAAGCCCGCGCCTACGGTGGCCGGGAATCAGCCTGGGATTACCGACGCCCAGGACGTCTCCTGCGAAGGCTACGGCCGTGAGGACACAAGTACTGCCTCTCCCTCACGTGCGCCGCTTCCCTCTTTGCGAGCATCACTGCTTCGCTGAAGGAAGCGGCTGCTAGCCATGCACTCTCGCTCCGTACCATGGCCTGGACCAGGGCCGGACGCGAGAGATCGCCGTCGCCGATCGCCTCCATGAGGACACGGCGGTGCTCCGCCCAAGCCAGGCAGACCTCCTCCGTGTCCTCAGGGAAGTTCAGGACAGTCAATTGAACCTTTTGATCCATCTTTCTATACCGCTGATTAAAATCCTGAGTTTTTCTGTCTTAAATATTTACCCATGCTCTGCTGATACCTGAGTCAGAATTCTGGGATTCGTTTGCATGTTTTTGGATAGGTCTTCTAATGGTGCATAAAAAACCGTGGAGTTCCCGCTCCTGAGTGCTACTCACATTTTTTTAATCCATCTTTCAATACCACTGATTAAAATCCTGATTTTAAACTATCTTAGATCTTTACCCATGCTCTGCTGATACTAGAGTCAGAGTTCTGCGATTCATTTTGCCTGTTTTAGTGTAGTTCTTTTATAGTTGCAACATGAAACGTGGAGTTTTAGCTCCTCAGTTGTAGTCAAACATTTTTTATCATACTCAATGAAACTCTATTTCTTTTTCATAAGGCTCTGCTGATAACTTTTAGAGACAACTGCGTTTGTTTAGTCGTTTTCAGTTGCCGGGGGTCTTGACTGCTACTAAACTTAGTCCATAGAATATACCAGACGCCTCTTTTAACAAAATGATTTTCTTTTTCTTGTAACATTTTTTTTTTACACGCTTTATATTAGCTTCACTTGTATGTTTGTTTGTTTGTATGTTTGTATGTAACCGACTCCTTTGGACGCTATTTTGACTCACTTTAAACGTTCAGATTTCATTTAAACTTTGTAGACTTATCGAGGACCTATGACATTCAATAATTTAAAAAAAAATAGAAAAAAACAAGCCTAAGTAGTTAGCAAAACGAAAAAATAGAAAATAATAATAGTTTAAAAAAACTAAAAAAACACGCTTTTAAAACCAAACTAAAAAGTAGAAAATAATTTAATTCTATTAAAAAGCGTGGGGTGCTTGATATTAATTGATTATAAAAATACCTCAAAAAGCACCCCACGCTTTTTAATAGAATTAAATTATTTTCTACTTTTTAGTTTGGTTTTTAAAGCGTGTTTTTTTAGTTTTTTTAAACTATTATTTTTATTTCATGACTTAGGTCGGCAGAACTATTCCGGAAAAGTATTAGGAACTATGGAACTCACCACTATGTGCCTAAATCAGTTTTAAAATTGTAATTTTGGAAAAATGATCTGTTAATAGAAGTTCGCAGAGCATATTTTCATTCGACCGTTTTTCAGGCAAAAATGCCTGAACTATTTTTTTAAGTGTAAAGAACTCCAGAACTCATCCGCATGTGAATAGAACTCACATTATATTTTGCTCTGCTGGGAAATTATCTGCCAAGTTCACCTACATGGTTTGGCGTTTGTACGTGACGCATTCCTTTCTTGACCTCGGACTCGCCCTTCATGCCCTTTGTTACATCTAGTCGACTTATTTGATCGATTTATGTAAATAATGATTGCGCATTGCTGTATTGAGTAGCTTTGATGTGTTTATCAGAAGAAAAATCATAAAACAACATCATTCTGAACAAAAGGAATTTGATGTGTCTTTTTCACCACACGTTATTTTTCGCACGGGTCACCAAATAATTGGTTGTACTCCAAATTATTTCAGAGGGATGGGTTAAGCGACGATGCCGTCGACGACGAAGGACATAGATACCTTCCTTTTTTTTTGGGTGGGAAATCGTTAAATGACTTCTCCCGCTCTGGGTGGAGCAGGAGTGCGTGTCAGACTTTTACTGACTAAAAGCCACCCGTGTTCCCTCAGTTGCCTGTGTGCCAGGGGCCGCGGTATCTCTTTCGAACAACCCGCACCTCTGGCAGGCATCTTGCCGGCCCCATCAGTTGTTTCTGACATCTCTTTGAAGCGAGCGTGGAACACAACACGCCGTCTCGACTCGGGCTTGGTCCTTACCGGACAGCGAGCTACCCATTATTTGCCGTCCGCAAGGCCGCGCCTGCAGTGGCCGGGAATCAGCCTGGGAAGGACATAGATACCTGCATTTGCCTAGAGTTTCCAGCTATCTCTTAGAAATTGAATACATACTTGAATTATCATAACACGGCTGAATAGAAGTCGGTATTCACCATATTAATCTGAAATTTTAAGAGGACTCTAATAACAGTGTGCACCGTGTGTGTGTGTGTGGGTGTGTGTGTGTGTGTGTTTTGCTGTAATACGTATTTAAGTCTTTTTCTAATGTCCCTAGCAATCTCAGTTTTATTTGAAGCTTGTATTTTATAGATGCTCAGCCAAATGGGGAAGTCAAAGCTAAAAACGAAAATACTTAGAAACAGGCTAGCAAATAAATATGCCTCATAAGAAAGAATATAAACCCTCATAGGCAATTGGAAGACTGCAGATTTTGGTAAAATCTTTTACAAAAAATATTGTGTTGTTTTTTTTTCAGTTAATTAAGTAAGGTTCCGTGTGGTGCCGGATGTAAAACAATAGCACCATCCCTTTCTTCCCGTGGGTGTCGTAGAAGGCGACAAAGGGACTTACTAGAGAATGGGCATCAGCGTTCTCTATGCATTTGACCACCATACTGCGATCGCCAACCCGCCTGCCAAGCGGGGCGATTATGGCAAATCCCCCCCTTTTGAGGGAGGCTTATGTCCAGCAGTGGGCGTCTTTTGGCTGATATGACGATGAATTAAGTAAGCACTTAGGTAACAACATTTTATCTAAGGTTGAAAGTTGCTTGTGAACTCTATTTGAAGCCAAATGAGAAACACGTGGAAGCGGGAGCTTCTTGAATGAAGCAACGTGGCTGCTTTCCTGGAAATGTATTAGGTCAGTACATCGCACCGTGCATATACTTAGGTTACGAAAGGCGCGCGGCGCACTGTGGCGCATTGTCGTTATACCTCGGTATAAATAATTTTGTATGCAGATGAAGCAATGGTAGTAATGCTTACGTACACACGGCTACACATTTTCAGTTTACGCTGATCCCGCAAAACTTTATGGAAATCCTATACAATGCGAGATACTGGAAATGTATAGCGTGATGTGTAGCCTTGTGTACATATCAAACTCAAAGCATTTACTTCGATTAAGCGATTTACAGGCAATTCTGAATTGTCTAGGAGCCAGTCAGTCAGACAGAAAAATGTAGCTACATAGTGGCTCGTTCTCAACCGGAGGTAGTACGTTTATGGAACAGAATAAAATAAATAATTAAGGGGGCTCCCATACAACAAACGTGTTTTTTTTTTTGCCGTTTTTATAGATAATGGTACGGAACCCATCGTGCGCGAGTCCGACTCGCACTTGGCCGGTTTTTTCATGTAAAGTAAGCTAATTCGTAATTTTGTTTTTCAACATTTTTTCTTTGTCCCTTTAAGTACTTACTTTTATAAGTTTAACTAGCTGACCCGGCGAACTACGTACCGCCATATTTTATTTCTCCAGTCGCGACTGGTAAAATCAAATCAGTTGATCGATTGTTTCGTCAAAAACTGTCAGTCTTCTGTCACATACCGTCATACACTTTTTGTATTAGATTGTAAAAATTAATACTGATCAAATCTATATATTTTTTAAAATTTTCTTATACACAAACCTTGTCCTAACAATAAGGAACACATAAAAAAATAATTATCAAATTTGGTGCAGTCGTTCGGAAGTTATGCGGGTACATACATTTCGGAAATTCATTTTTATGTATATAGATTATAAATATCCGGTATGGCTTGCAATCCTTCCCTATCCTAAGGGCTCGTCTTCCTTACCATTACGGCGCGGCGCCCCCCGTGTGCTCCTTGTACCTACACCAGGCGCGGTGTCAATCAAAGACTTTGGGGGGTCACAGACAAAGACTACCTACCTACATATTAATAAGAAAATGTATTATATTTGTAAAAAAATACTATTTTAAGCTTTACGTTGACGGCTTTGGGGTGTCATGACTCCTAGGAGGCCTCCCTCGGTCCGCGCCTGACCTATTTCTTGATATGCAAAGGTCTCTGTAGCACCATGAAACATGACAGGTCCACTCAATCTGTGTGGTTCTTTCCTCAGAAGACCCTATCAGACACCAATCTACATGGTCCTCAAATGACTACTCTGAGAAGAAAGGCCGAAACAAACTCAGAGGTCACAGTCTCTTTTACAGTCCAGACATAATTTTGGTCAGATCATGTGAAGACCATGTGGATTGGTGTTTGAAATGGTCTTTTGAGAAAAGAACCACACAGATTGAGTGGACCTGTCGAATCAGTGCACGCGTTTATCAGTAATCATGCAGCTCAACTCAGAACTTGAGGAGCTCAACAATAAAAAATACGAAAATAATCGTGGTGAGATCACCACGATTATTTTCGTATTTTTTGTTTATGTAGACACTGACATTATGAATTGTATTTAAACAGTGACATGATTGTTTTAATTATTGTGAATGTGATGACTGTGTGGGTTTTTTTTCTTCATTTAGTCATGGTCTGGCAGTTTGAGCAATTTATGCAGCCCATCCAATGTCCTTTCTTTGGTATTGTTCGTCAAATTGTTGAGCTTTAATCCACTCTGATGAAACCATGCCGGGGACGGTGTATTTCATTCATTCATTCCCTTTTAAGTACCTAATTAATTACGAGTATATTCTAGATATTATCGTTCCGTGTGTTGCCGGACGTAAAGAATAGCAGTATCATATTTCTTCCCGTGGATGTCGTAGAAGGCGACTAAGGGACTTACTAAAGAATGGGCAGCAGCGTTCTCTATGCATTATTTTTACCGCCATACTACGATCGCCAACCCGCCTGCCAAGCGTGGCGATTATGGCAAACCACCTCCTATGGTGGAGGCTTATGTCCAGCAGTGGACGTCTTTCGGCTAAAATAATGTTTACCTTTTAAAGACACCAAAAGATACACAATTTATACAGAGAGAGAGAGAGAGAACTTCTAATTTTTCTAGGCGGAGTAACCTAGTACCTACCATATAGATTCAACTTCAGTCAATGACTAAGTACATGTATGTCTTAGACACAATACTTTGTGCACTGTTATGACTTATGAAGAAATTAATTAGTATTTCAGCTCAGCAGAAACAGGCGTTATCTCACGCGCGTTAGATTACTAAATTATTTCGACAGTGCAAGGTGCAATACAGTGTATCGAGTGTACACCATTATTGCTTAGCTTCTCTGTTTTAAAGGAGCAGAAAGAAACCTTACCATGACATGAGTCATGAACTCATGATCAAATATTAATAATTAATTTCATTGATTGACAGTCTTCAGGGTCTTGAGCATGACCCAAGCTTTTCAGAATCGCACCAAACAGGAAACTTAGGGATCAACTTAAGATTTAATTATTTTTACATCAGGTGAATGTAACAAACAATTTTATGCAGAAAATGCGATCAATTTCAAGTTTATTGCTAATCCATTGCTTCATACCTACATTCTAAAAATGTAATTCCTACTGTTAGCAAATCCCCGTAGACTTAAGACTGTTTTTTACTGCATAAAGTAAGAACCAGACTCCCAATTTTAATAAGCACAAGGGCGTAGCAAGGATATGGACAAGTTCCAAAAATTTGGTACTGCAAAGCAGCACTTAAAAAGGGGTGACTTCCGAATTCATTTATTTAACGTTTAGGCAGTTATACGGACGAGTAAACGTTTAACATTTGATAACATTATAATAATAATGAAGAAAAATGAAAACGTAAGCAGTAGGTAAAAACATTGGAGCCTCTTTTTAAAGCAAATAAACCTGTGTTTGTGATTCTGCGCTTACAGTATCTTATGTACTTACGCTTTGTTTATTTATTTTATGTTTGCATATACCGGTCCGCAACTTTGGAACACGTACCTATGGTAATCTTGGAAGCTTAAAATATTTAAGGTTTGGTTTCCTACAAACTAGCTTAAAAACCTGAAGCTCTGAGGTATTCCAAGCTTGCTAGGTTGCATTTATAGGCTTGTGTATTTATTTGTGAGAAAGATTATTAGCTAAGATGAAATATTGTTATGACATCAGAAGGCCAATTCTCGCAATTAAAACTGCTCAAAATCTAGTCGCACTCTCATCTCGGCGAGAATCAAATGTCAAATAATTGTCAAAAATGTAGTTACGGAAACTCGAGGTATTTTTGACAGATTGAGACTGAGATGAGACTGTGAACGATATTAAAATTGCGAGAATTGCCCTATGATAAAAGAAAGAATAGATGTCAATGTAATTGTCAATGAAAGACAATATTTGTAGAAAAAGCGTGGGGTGCTTGATATTAACTGATTATAAAAATACCTCAAAAAGCACCCCACGCTTTTTAATAGAATTAAATTATTTTCTACTTTTTTAGTTTGGTTTTTAAAGCGTGTTTTTAGTTTTTTAAACTATTATTTATTTACTATTTTTTAGTTCGGCTAACTACAAAGGCGTGATTTTTAAGGTTTTTGTTTTTTTTTTCTATTTTTTTTAAAATTTTTGAATTGTCATCGGTCCTCGATAAGTCTACAAAGTTTAAATGAAATCTGACCGTTTGAAGTGGGTCAAAATCGCGCCCTAAGGAGTCGGTTACAAACAATTTAATTTGATAATTAAGATGGTTATGTTATGGTATGTTATGTTTTTATAGATTTATCAGATATTTAATAAAAAATTACGATTTTGCCGAAATATCCCCTTGCTTTTTAATAGGAGACATCTGGCCCGTTCTACTTAACTGGTCCGGGCGAATCTACCCATGCACATTTTAAGAAGTTGACATCTGGCCCGCAGGCCAGTTTTTGCGTGGGCGAGATGTCCCTTAACCCAAACAAACATACAAGTGAAACTAATATAAAGCATGTAACAACATGAGATGGCGTTTTGGAGTTTCTCCCTACCCCCATGGGAAGATGTTGTGAGTTTATGTACCTACGTATGCAAAAAATATAGAGTGAGAAATAAAAAACAAGATTTAGAATCATGATGATGGAATATGGATGCTGGTTGAAACCAAAGAATTTTGAATAATAATGATGAAACTGAGTTATTGTACATGTATAAGAAAGAAATTTGAACCAAAAATAATTTATTGAGGAAAGGGTGGCAAGGCAAATGAATACACACTTATCAAATAAAATTATATTTTAATTTAAATAAAGCTACAATAGAATAAATACTTAAAAGTAATTAGGTACTGACATTGCCCTTGCAGTATTCTAGAAGGCTAATTTAGAAACATAGTAAGGAACCAAAACAGTAACTGTGATCTTCTTCAGCAAATTCCCAACCACCTGCATCAGAGATATCGTTTTCGGTTTAAAAAGTATAGCAACTGAGTCATCAGAATCTACACAACTTAAAGAATTTGGCACAACATTGTTGAAGGGCAGATTTTCTAAATTCAACTTAGTGTTCTTAGCCAAAGACTTCAAATTCACCGCTGGGTTATCACAGAATATATCTCTTGGCAGAGGGAAATTCGCAGTCTCTTCTAGAATGTCTGATGCTCTTTGACAAGGGATATTGAACATCGAGAGACTTGACATAGGGTTCATTGCAGTTTGACCAGAGACTAAGTTCCCTAACTGTTTGGGATTTTCATACAATGTTGGACTGCAGTCATTTTTGTTGCAACCATTTTTCGGTCTAAATATTTGCACCAGTTTCGGAGTCTGAGTTTCTGATTCTTGATTTTTGTCTTTAAATTTGGCTAAAGCTGTAGCTATTTTGGATAGAATCTTGCTAAAGTCAGCAGTTTTATTTTTAGGTGCAGGTGTATCTTTGACTGTTTCTGTTTTATTCTTCACTTCAGTCTTATCGAGCATGTAGGATCTGTCATCCATAATTTCTTTGATACACTTCAGTCTTTCTTCCACAATACTGTCATAATCTGGCATTGTTGGTTCCGGAAACATGTTATTACTTTCAGATTCCTTGAATTTTTCTTTAACTTCTTCCATATTTTTTTTACACTCGCCGTTTTTCTCCATTTCATCGGAGAGAAGGAATTTGATTATCTTGACGACGTTGTAAAGTCTTTCTTTTTTAATTTTAGAGGTACTTTTCAGTGATTGTAGTGCTGGCATAAGCTTCTCCCATTTTAAATCGGTGGAAGATGAACATGATGGCTTCGGGTTTTGAATGACCACTGGATTTGGTGATGATGTTAAATTGTCGAGGGTTTGTGTTGTAACGCCCTGAAAGACATTATTTTGGTTTTTAAGCTTCATTTTTGTATTCATGTTTTCTAGAAGCTCGATAAAGTTTTATTAAAAAAAACATTGCATAAAAATGTGATGAATTCGCAAGTAGGTAAACATAAAAATATAGTAATAGTAGTTAAATAAAAATAATCACCCTCTCCTCCTACTAGGAGGAGAGGGTGATTATTATTATTATTGTTTCTCTTTAATACATTACTTTAACAAGGGTAGGAGGCTCCTACCCTTGTTTCAATTCATTTGAATAAGATACGCATAGACATAATCAGTCTATAACGTTCCCACTGCTGGAAGACAGGCCTCCTCTAAGTGGGAGGGAGTGGGCCATAATCCACCACGCGGGCTCAGTGCAGGTTGGAAGATGTCACATGTCTTCGATTTTTTGGGTTCTAGGACATGCCGGTTTCTTCACGATGTAGGTATGTATGAATAAGAAAAATTTATTAATTTACTTACACTTAAAATCACACAAAATCCAAATAATAAAACTCTGTTAATCATTTTCTTTAAAAAAATAATTTAAATCACAACACACTTCAAGAACTATTAACTTATCAATACATCAACCGATTATAATCGCAAGGTTTTGTATACTTCGTTTTATCGATTACGAAATCGCAATAACAATAATCGGTTTCAATATGACATAACAATCACTGTGTCGCGTCACTATCAGATGATTAAATTCAAAATGTCACCGGAATTTTAACAATGAATAGTCAAATCAGTCTATTTTATAATTACATTATTGGAAAGCCTTATCATTCTTAGTAATATAGACAAAATATATTCTAGTTAGTAACTATTAATACAAACTTCGTTGACTAAAATTAAGTAATGCTTAATGCATAAAATGCACAGTGTGATTTACACACGGTTTTAAAAATATGAACAAAATTAATCAAATCTCGACGGAAGTTAAACAATACTCACTTTAATTCATTTAATTTGTCATTATTCGATGTGCCTTATTCTCGATTGAGAGCAATTGATGTGTTCGATTTTCTTGTAGTTCTTCGCACCCGTTTTCTTGATAGTGATGCCTTGAGAGAATTGCAGTTCTATGACGTCAGTAGTGCATTTTCAATGTTACGAAGATGAGAAAAATACCTAATAAAGACTCACTTGGAACAGCTAACAGAGCGTGTCATCATGAAATATTAGTACATATAGCTTAATTGGAATACGTAGGTAATTACGCGATTAATAATAAATTCGCCTTTTATTTAAAATCACCCAAAAAGCAGCCAGGCTCAAATACCTACCTACGCATGTCGGATGCATTGTGGGCCAAGACCACCACAGCGAGGGTCCCTGAAAACGTCCAACGGAGTCGTGGAAGACCCAGGCGTAGATGGTGGGACCAACTTGATGCTTGTATGAGGGATTGGTCCATATTGGCTTAGGATCGAGTTGAGTAGAAAAAGGAAAGGGATGCCTTTGCCATGTTGTGGGTTGATTATTATTTATTTATTCGATGTGGTAATATAAGGGAGCGGAGCCCTATCATTTTTCACCAGAGTCGGATAAGTTGGTAGCTATTGATACAAAACTGCACATCAAGCTACCACAATCTGTAAAATTTCTTTGATAGATTTACAACTTTATGACATAAGTTTAAGGTTCATGTTCAATTGGGAAAATTTGGCAGTTTGGGGTAGCTTGAGATGCTGGCGTCTGTACCTAATTTAGATGTCATCATTCAAAACAATGTTAGGCAGTGCAATAGCTGGTTATAATGATCAAATTAGTACTTATTAAGTTATGTTATACTCGTCTATTGAGATGGAACCTAAGTCCACTTAGTTTCGATCCTATGATCGGGCAAAGTTGTATTGGTTTTTTTTCTATTAGGTATGATATGGGAAAAATTAAAGCCAATCTTAGTGAAAGTCTGAAGTAAATATTAATAAAAATAAAATAAAATTTCTAAAATAAAAGTAGCCTAAGTTACTCCTTATTACATCAGCTATCTGCCAGTGAAAGTCCCATCAAAATCGGTCTAGGTGTTTCAGAGATTAGCCGGAACAAATAGACAGACAAAAATTGTAAAAAATGTTATTTTAGTATATGTACCGTGTATACTATACATCCATGTGCATTTAGTAAAAAGCGGTTATTTTAAATTTTTAATATTACAAACAGACATTCCAATTTTATTTATCTGTATTTTATAGATGTATATATTTCATTCATTGACAGTCTACAGGGTCTTGAGCATTACCAAACTTCTCAGTATCGCACCAAACAGAAAACTTGGGGATAAACTTAAGGTTTAATGGTTTCCGCCTCAAAGAAATGTCAGCACCGACTAATGCGGCCCACAAAGGCCGATGCCTGCCAGGGGTGCGGGTCGTTCGAAAGAGATACCGTGGCCCTTGGCACACAGGCAGGGAGGAACACGGGTGGGTTTTAGTCAGTAAAAGTCTGACACGACCTCTCGCTCCACCCAGAGCGGGAGAAGTTATTTGATGACTTCCCAAATTAAAAAAAAAACATTGTTGGTGCTACGCACTGACCTACGCTGTAACTCAAACTGTGCTACGATCGCGTAGTCTCCACGGCTACGGAATACTTTTTGAAGATGTTTTGTGACTTGTGTGTTATATTTATTAATAGAAACCGGTCCCTGCTACGTACGGTTTTTACGACTGGACAACACATCGCGATTTCTTTATTTTGTGTTAGGTTATTAATAAATGAGACCTTATTGGTGTTGTTCTGGAAAAAGTCAGGTGTGTAGACTCGCAACCAGTGTGCGTGTATGACCGGATGTTTGAACGTAAGCTAGGCAAAAGGAGTACTTGAAGTTAGGTAGGAAGTAGAAATTATTTGATAATATTCCACTAAAAAAAAAAAAAATTCTGCCGAACATGGAATATCCCGGAATCTTGTGCCCGGGAGTTTATGGAAATTAGGGTTGCCAGTGGGCAATTAAAATCATCACTAGGTATAAGCTAGTCAGCTTATTCCAGATTTTAAAATGCTTGACTGTCAAAATGTTACAGTCATGTTCCGACGTGAGTGATATCCATCTAGTTCCATCTTATTACCTACTTCTACAATTACGTTGAATATCTGCTTTAAAAAATAATCATTAGGAAATAATACTGATCTATTTCTCTTGTTGAGCAGACTGCATTAACTTACTAATTAAGAGCATTCATTTCACGCGGCCTGGCAACAACGCATTTATAGTAGTTTTTCGTGATTATTTAATTAAATAGAAACAACAGTACTATTTTTTTTTTCAGCCATGCACTAGATCGTTGGTATTTATAATTATTTTAAATATTTACTCTTTCATAAAAAAACATTTGATCGTACTTAGTAATGCAAATAGAAAATAATTGACGGTATGTCGATTTTTATAACCAAATACCAAATTAACTGTAAAAAGAAATAGCATACAAACTTGAAAATACCAACGATCTAGTGCATGGCTGAAAAAAAATGTTCACTTTTGTTTGTATTTAATTAAATAATCACAAAAAACCGCCATAAATGCGCCGTTGTCAGCCGGCGTGGGGAGAATGCTCTTAGACATTTATTCAAAGTCAAAATCAAAGCATTTATTTCAAATAGGCACATATAAGGCACTTTCGAACGTCAACATTAACATTAAAATAGAATTGATTCTAGTCGTATTCATCCTTACTAATCCCTATTTCCCTACTTGTATTATAAATGCGAAAGTAACTCTGTCTGCCTGTGACGCTTTCACGTCGAAATCGCTGAACAGATCGTCATGAAATTTGGCAGAGATATAGCCTGGGATATGGAGAAGGACTTTTTTACCCGATAGCCGACATCCACGCGGGCGGAGCCGCGGGCAAAAGCTAGTTCACTATAAATTATTAAAATATTACAAAACAAAACAATCACAAACAAATATTACATTACTTACAAAGAAACAAATAAATATTATTTTAGTTGGAATATAAATTGCCATAAACGAAGGAATAGTTTACCTTGTTTATGGCCCTTAATATACGATTGTCAGATTTATGAGTACAGTTCAAAAAGGAGGCCTGCGAATTTAGGCCTACTTTCAGCACGTATCTGTAGTTATAATTTTTTTTAAATTATTGATTTACAAAGGCACGGCATCGTTGTTTATTTATTATTTATTTACAAATTGTCATTTTGATGATTTTTGAACGAGCTTTCATTTAATTTCACACACCATATGTTTCTAATGAAATATAGCAAAACTTTAATTATGTACGGTCAACTACACATCACTGCACTACGAAAATCACCCTTACTGGTGGTGAATGAAAATGTTACCAAGGTTAACGTACGATGCAAACCATTTTTTTTATCAATCTATGATTTCTCCATATATACCTAGCTACTCAAGTATTACAATATTCTAAGTACAAAATAATTAAGAAATTAATTACAATAGTAGATAAAAAATTAATTTGTCAATTTATTATGAAATGTTTCAGTATAAATGGTGGGTAAATCGAAGGGTAAGTACATTCAAAGTTTGCTTTTGAAGAAAAACTAAAATAAAAATGAAATCCTTCGCATTTGTTCTGGTTGTGGTGGCTGTTCTTACCCAGGTAAATAATATTTATTATTATTTTTAATTGCTAATTGACCTTATCTATACATATAAATAAAATTGGAGTGTCTGTTTGTAATATTAAAATAACCGCTTTTTGCTACATGCATATGAACATTATGTACTGTACATATACCAAAATAACATTTTTTACAATTTTTGTCTGTCTATCTGTCGGTCTATCTGTCTGTCTGTCTGTCTGTCTGTCTGTTTGTTCCCGCTAATTCTGAAATGGCTGGACCGTTTTTGACGGGACTTTCACTGGCAGGTAGCTGATGTAATAAGGAGAAACTTAGGCTACTTTTATTTTTGAAAAATCCACGCGGACGAAGTCGCGGGCACAGCTAGTTATTAATATGTTTGAGAGCGGTAATGGACTAATGTCCCAGTTGTGAGTTCGAACCCAGGAAGCCACTTTACTTTGTGTATTTCATTCGCTGTGCTCTCACATCGCCAATGCTCTCAAAACGGTGAACGAAAACATGATGAAAGCGGCATGTCGTAAAACCCAAACATTCAAAGACATGTGACGTCCACCAATGCGCCCTGCAGACTTAGCATGACGCTTTCTATTTCAAGAATATACAGTGCTTTTACTCTACAAAGTGACATTTCGTTTCTCCATTTTTGACATCGCACCATAGATATCCTTCTGCAATCTGTCATTTTGTCTTTCGTTTCTAACGATCTTTGTCTAGGTCCTTTTATATGTAGACTATTTCAGAAGAATATTTCTTCCCAAACTGTCAAAATCACACTGACAACAAACTTTCTACTCGACGGCCACAAAGTAAATAGGATTATCTACAATATCATGATATTGTAGATAATCCTATATTATATTCGTTTGGAAGGCATAACTGTGATAATTAATAGAAGAACATAGCTATCTTCTCCTATTGTACATCATTTAGTTAATAGTTATGTGTATTCTTCCGTCAACAAATCGGTGCTCGTGCTAAGCCTGCTAGGCCCACATGGCGTCACGGTTACATAAGCATTAAGGGCCATATCACACTAGCGGTTTGCGAGCGGCTGCGAGGCGGTGCGGGCGTGCAGCGAATGCGTCGCGAACACGCCGTGGCTGCGCAGCGAAGACGTCGCGGACGCGTGGCAAATTCGCAACGTTTTCGTCGCGTTTTTGTAACAAGTTAACGACGTACAATACACTTGGTATCAAAATGGATTCCGACGAGGAGACACTGCTGTTGGCTTTGTTACTTCGAAGACGCCGGAGACGATCAGTATAAAATGTTACCATTGCTGGAACACGCGAATGGGCTGTAATCTACCACACGGACCCAGTGCGGGTTGACTCCATGTCACATAGCTTTGAATTTTTCGTTCGGTTTTCTCAAAATATTTCCTTCACCGTTTTGAGAGCAGCTTACAATAGACACCCAAAATGAGTGTGATCTACCTATTTTTTGTTCATTATAACTAACGACTTATCGATGTCTTTGTTTCACAGAACGCCTACACCCAAGTCATAAGAGGACCGTGCGGCTGCTCTTCTCCTTTGATCTCCGCCCCTGTCTACACCACCGTCGCCCAACCCAGCGTGGCTGCCAGCCTTGCTGACACCCTTTCACTCCTGACCGTCAGCAGCCTATTGGCTGAGAGCCTACCGTTGAACCCTAATGTGGTAGCCGCTGTGCCCGTACCCGTGGCTGTAGGAACAGCTTATGCACCTGCTGTGGCCTATGGAGGCTGTGGGTGTGGAGGTTGTGGTGGGTGCGGTTGTGGTGGGTGCGGATGTGGTGGTTACAATGGACTTGGGTACAGCTACATCTTGTAAGAAAATGATGGGTATGTGCGATGGTCGTTAAGCTCACGTTCGAGCTGACGTAAAAATATCGAGGCAGGAAAAAATACACTGTTGGATTTTCAACTCTCGGCGCCTAGCAGAGCATTGAAAATCTAGTGCGTGATAAAATACTGCCGCGATATTTTTACGTGCGTGCTTACTTACGTGGGTTGAGTTTTGGGTGATTTTGGTAAGATGTTGTTTATTGTGAAGGTGATGGTGTAGACAATTTTATAGTACTGGCTTCTGCTTGCAACTCAGTTCTTGAGGAATACAACTGCACCTCAAGAGATATCCTATGGGAATCGGTTTTTCGGTAATAGTGTAGCTTTCTCTCAACGAAAGATTTTTTGAAATAGGATGCTTAGTTTCGAAGATTACCTCCTACATAGAAACTTACAAATATTTGTTGAGGTTACAACCGTCAAACATAACATTTTCGATGACCACAGCTTTGCGGGAAGACCAACAATAGGTATCAATAAACTGGGCTAGTTGGAAGTGTTAAACCAATCAATGTTCTGTCGAGAAACAAACATGCCGCTTTTCGGCTCATAAAGCTTCATCTCTTTCTCGCGATGGAACAAAAAGTCCTAATGCGGAAACGGAATGGAGCTATACAAGGTGAAGTTGACAATACGACACTAAACTGAACTTCGCATATCTTAAGACGTCTTTAATCTGCATACAAAAATTCAACCAAATGTATAAGTTTATTCACAATAACTAGTCAAAGATTGGCGAAACGCATAGTCTTTGACTAGTTATCCCCATCACTACTGTTTAGTTTGTTCCAGAAAATTCCATCTTAAATTCTCTTTTTGATAGTTTCAAAATAATGTTCTTAACTTCTTATGCATGTCAATTTATGCGGCCGTCTAGAGATTCGTTCTTGACTCCTGTTATCCGCCACACGAATACGTGTTTTGCGAATTTGATCTTTATTGGTTACCAGAATTGTCACAGTGACAGGTGTCAGAAACGCATTTCTGTTTTCAATTAGGAATTGTCATATTGTTGCCTCCACATTGTACATAGAGGACGTATAGCGCTATTCCGTTTTCGCACTGGAAGAATTATGGTCACTGGAACAACGAAAACACTTTTCTATTCAGCCCGAGGTTATTTTTGAGACACTTTTTACTACAAACCGTGATCATTTCTTGGACATAGAATTAGTACTATATTTTCAATGTAGGTTCAATTAATAAATTATGTTTACGTATTTGAACAAAATGTAAAAAAAAAAAATACTTCAAAATTAAATTATGTTTCAATAAAACTGGATGCTTTCGATGTTTCCCGACTACTCCGAGAAGAACCACCGAAACAAACTCAGAAGTCACATCTCTTTTAAAGTCCAGACAGAATCTTGGTCAGGTCAAGTGATTTGTCTCTACACCCTTTTGCAATAAAAACATAATTCTAAAAAGAACCTGTATAAGACCGACGCAAAATATGAACCAGTATGTGAAAGGATTTTGTTAGCGAATAACGTATATATTTGCGACTGAATGATTTTTGGTCTCAAAAATTTTATTCAGTCGCGCGTATACATTGTCGCATATTTTTGTGTGTAAAGTTATGTATCTAAGTATGATTTATTTAGTGTACGATTTATTTGTTTACTCGATTGTTGCAATAATAATGAAAATTAAATTATATGCAATTTGTTATTTTAAAACGTTAGCAGTCCAATGAAAGATATTATACCTGGCAACTTTGGCAAAATCTAGAATTAGATTCGTTACAATATTTCAGTTTTTTTTTAATCCACTTTTTTAACTTTATGTTAAGACACTTCGTTTGTGTGGTTTTATCTTTCGATGTTTTGAAACTTTGGAACCAACAGTAAAATGTATAAATATTTCAAAATGCCAAAGTTGTCAGTTATAAGATAGCACTTGTTTTGTGAAATATGTATTGTTGCGATTTAGACATGTGTGTGAAATATATTTCTTTAAAAAACGTAATTATTTTTATTGCATCCTTCAAATATCGTTGTAACAGAGTTACCACTGATAAGTCACGTATTGTACACGTCACATTATAGTTCCTACGGTCAATTGTACCTATTACAGTATGAGTACTTAACGCTTGCGTGTGGTTCCGGACGTAAAAGAATAGCACTATCCCATCTCTTCCCGTGGGTGTCGTAGAAGGCGGCTAAGGGACCTTACTAGAGAATGGGCAGCAGCGTTTTCTATGCATTTGACCACCATACTGCGGTCGCCAACCCGCCTGCCAAGCGTGGCGATTATGGCAAAATCCCCCTTTTGAGGAAGGCCTATGTCTAGCATTGGACGTCTTTCGGCTGAAATGATGACTTTGCCATCATCACTTGCCTAGCCTGTTCCAAACTATGTTGGGGCCTGGTTCCAGTCTAACGGGATGCAGCTGAATACCAGTATTTAACATGAAGCGACTACCTATCTAACCTCCTTAAACCAGTTACTGGGTAACACGATACCTCTTTGTAGGACTGGTTGTCAGACTTTTGGGCTTTTGACTACGACTGTCAAAGATTCAGGAATGAAAGCCGAGATCAATCGCTTAACGTGCTTTTCGAGGCCCCGTGTCTCGGTGTGTTAAGTTGATCACCCATCCACGGACCAACCGCGGCAAGCGTAGCTTAACCTGATGGATTGACCCGTGCGGCTGTTATTACTTATACATCCATAGCTTTAAAAATTCTTAACGGGTTTTCAGGAAATAAGCATTGGTTATTTAAGGCGGAGATTTCTGGAAAACGCTCAAAAAGGTGGTTTTTTAAAGCTGTGTATCTCTTTAACCGTAAATAATTTTGAAAGCAAAAAAATATATGATATATTCAAGTCTTTTTTGCATACAGTGATGGAAAAAAAACATAGTTAAACATACTTTAATGCATCAAAAAATCATCAAAGTCACCTCTTAATTGTCTTTAAAATGAGTTTATCCCTTCAATAAAAGTTATAAACATTATTAAAAATATACCTACCACAAAATAAATGCCAAACTGCATCCAGTGATGGATTATTTATTATTAAATAGTTAATATCTAATTTTATATGATTTTATTTGCATTTTTACGACATACGCTTGCTCATTTGTTATTCGACTTTATTACAACAGATTTTAACCCGTAAAAGATTGCAATAAGAACTATTATCGCTCATAACGTCAATATTTAAAGTTACCAGGGCCTTATGTGGTTTCTCCAGAAAACACATACACAAGGACGTTTGGAGGAACACACCGAGACCCCCGGTTGTTTTATTTCTCAGGAACTATCCAACTGATCGAGTGTGTTTCTTTTTACTTGAGGGACTTTTTAAGTACAAATTTTTGGTGTAATTATATTTTATGAGTTATGGTTAAATAACAAAATATTAAAGAACACCCGCCATCTTGATGTCAATATGGCGGATGTACCTTAATTTCGAAATAATTTCGTTCTGATGGAAGTACAGATTTTTTAGAGTTAAGTATAAAATAGTATGTTTTAGGTACATTTTTTGGTAATTGGTATACTTAATTTGATTTGCTATGGTACACCCGCCATTTTGACTCTCACTTAAGATGGTCAGCTGTCCACGGAACAACCACGGCTATTACGTAATAGTTTTTGAAAGAAAACACAACACTGAGATATTGTTGGAGCTAACTGAAAAATCATTTGTCAGAAGTTGACCAAATGTATTTGGGACCACTTTATAAGTATACCCTTTCAACCAAAAAGGGATTTTTTCAAATCGGTTTTAAAATGACAGAGATCTGAGGTAACAAAAAAAAAAAACAAAATTAAAAAAAGAATCAAGATCCAATCACAAGTCATAATTACGTGTTTGTCCTTTCATACCACAAGGACAGTCTCGCAATCGAGGATCCCGTTATCCCGTTTAACCTCAGGGGATCTCAATTAATTTCCCCCTTTTTCAGGATTCTGAAACAGTTACACGAGGGGAAGCAAACAAGAAAATAGGTAGTTAAAATTATGAGTATATTGTTATAACATGGGTCTGCCTTAGGCGGGCGCCACACATACAATAACGTTGTCCAATAATATTTAATCACCTCTTGCTCAAACAATCAATATGGGGGTTGGGGGGTCACACTGAAAGTTTTTAGAATAGGCCAACAAGTAAAGGCTTCTTCAAACAGGCGCGACGCGACAGCGCGACGAAAAATGCGCTCAAGTCTGCACGAGCTAAATTTTGAATGTACTTAATTCAAAATTTAAATAAATTTCGGAAATCGTTCGGAATCTGTAGATGTGTGATTAATTTATATTATTAAGTCATTTATTGAGTTTTTTGGCGGGATAGCGTTGGAACATGTCGCACGACTATTTAGTTTCATGAAATTTAGTGAAACAGCGAATAAAATTGTATAATTTTGATAGTGAATTATTTGATTTAATTACGTGTGAGTGCACCAAGTGTAGTGAAGGTGAAAATAAGTGACTAACGTGGACTTTTCGTGTTCTCCCCAAAAACTCCTAATAGGTTATTGTAAAGTTACCACCGCTTTACAATAACTTTGAATTGACTGACTAAAGACGACTATGACTGTTTTGTAACTTCGTGCCCGATATCGGGCCATTTACTTGATCGAAAAGAAAAATTACTTGACACTGGCTAAATGCACAAACCATGCGAAGCCAAAACCCAAAAAAACAAACGAGTCACTTGTTTTTACAAATTGGCGGCAATTTAAAAAGTGTCTGTCGTGCGTCGAAAATGGCGAAATGGATTTGACTAGAGAAAATTTTCGCTCAATGCTTTATGACGAGTTTCGTTGCAGTCTTACTCAACAACAATGCTACGAGAGACTTCGCTTATCATTTCCTGACGAAGCCCCATCCCGTGCCACTGTTTACAACTGGTTTAATGAGTTTAAACGTGGTCAAAGCATACTCACTGATGATTCGCGAGAAGGACGTCCTTCTACGGCAACTACTAAGGCTTTAGTGTGAGTTTCATTTAACCATCTCGATCAAACGCATCGAGCGCATTTGGCGGTCCGATTGGCCCTGGATTGCTGACGGACCAATGGGAGCGCCGAACGCGCTCGATGCGTTTAATCGAGATGGTTAAATTAAACTCACACTAGAGCCACTGAAGATAGAAGGTGAGATAGTGATATATCAACAGATTCAGGCAGCTTTAAGCATTGGTATGAGTCAAGACTATCTGCGCAATCGATGTTTCCATTCGAAGATTTGCCGAGAAAAATTAAAGAAGGGCAGTAGTCAAGGGAAAAGATGCTTGCCTCATTCTTTGGACGGAGGGCCATTTCTAAACAATTGTTTTAGAAGATAAAATGACTGTTACTGCAGATTAGTATGTCAGTTATTGTTTACCAGTTGTCTTTTAAAATATTACACAGCAGCACCCATGAAGCAGGATCTTCTTCCCCCATGACTACGCTCCAGCAAGTTTAGCATGACGCTTTCTATTTATACGAACAATAGAATTGTGATTTTTCTATACAAAGTCACATTTCGTTTCTCCATTTCTGACATCAGACCGTAGATATCCTTCTACAATTTGTCATTTTGTTTTTAGTTTCTAACGATCTTTGTCTAGGTCCTTTTAAATGTAAACTATTACAGAACAATATTTCTTTCCAAACTGTCAAAATCACACTGACAACAAACTTTCTACTCGACGGCCACAAAGTATACTTACAGGATAAGTTTTTATCCAGTACGCAAATTGTAACCATGAATTTAGCATATCATTCTAGGACCCGTAATCAATTTTTCGTTGGTTATACAAAAAAGATTCAGCTGTTTCATAGAAAAGTGCAATACCCACGCGGTCAAAATGTATGGTGGTGGGTGGTGAGTCGATAATGTCGTCTGATGACGACACTATCAACTCATGTCAATGAACTGGCATCAAAACTAGTAGGCACAGGAAGTGTCACACATTCCTGATTGATACGGCAAAGTATCCCTATATTTACCGCCAGATTTGATCACACCAGATGAAAGGAAGGAATTCCCAAAAAATCCTGGTGCTTATAAAACACAACGTCACGATCACGCCAGGGCCTGAATTGACAATGGCCACTTAACGATGCCTTACTCGTAACCACGTCAATCACACACGAATTCTGCTAATATCGTATCAATAATATCGACAAATTGTCTTGGAACATCCAGAATATGACATTTCGATTCCTTACCGTTGCATTGGTGTAAAAAAAAAACGATGTTGACGTAGTTTGAACGTAGTAAGATTCCGCGGAAAATCATTATAACGATACAGAATTGGGGCCCTGATGGAAAGCGATGAATGAGGTCTATGACGGAACGAGCGTGCCCAGAAGATGCCTGTTCATTTTTGATTTTGAAGACGGGTTAAATGTGGAAGGTAAAACAAAATGACGTGTAGTGCAGCGGTTTCGTCTCATCAGTTTATTGCTTGGTTTACTTCTCAACTGTATGAAAAGGTTTTTACGCTGCAGAAGGATTGATGAATTTTGCCCACGTACCCTACTATAGTTATTTTTATGGTTCCGTGCCCTGATTGTGCCAATGGGACCCTATTCCTAAGTATCTTATTAATAGTAACACGTAGCTAAAGTTTTTTTAGCAAGAATTGTTTATTCATCACGACAGCAATGTAGTACAGTTTCCAGGGTTGACAAATTAAGTGTAAGTACTGAAACTACAACTGAAATGGTGGGGAGGTGTTGCATTTCCAGCTGGGTTATAGAATAACCTGTATAAGGGAGTACAGTGTCAGTCCCCATTGGGTATTATAATTAGATTGTACACAGTATGTCAAAATCAAAAGTCATTTATTTAAACTAGGCTGAGAGTCAGCACTTTTTGAACGTCAAAATTACATAAGACAGTCTCCCAAAATGCCCGCGTTTCACCACTTCCTAGTGCTTTAGCTGGGAACAAGAAGTGGCGCAATAAACTCCCCAGCAGCACAGCTGTCTGTTAATTTAGAAGAACCTGATTCTATACAATAATGTAAGTCTTTAATATTACTAAACACAAAACATAGAATTAAATTATTTGCCATATGTCAGCTAGCACACGTCAATATACCAACAAAACATAGTAACTACACTCAAGCACATTTATATAATAAAACAAAACAATAAACGTAAACAGAACTCAATACCCACATAAAAGCTTCCAGCCATAAAGGGTGTGCCCGCTTGCATATGCAATGCTGCATTATGTGCATTTAGATTTAGCTTGAAGTAATAAATGTTAAGGACCTTCGGAGTAAAATAAATAAACAGTTAATTACTAATAACAATAATAAAACCATGGTCAGCAAGACGACCAGTCACCACAACACTTGACAGTAGTCTTCTACTACAATTTTAATACTGTTGTTGACACATTGGTTTTTCCCAGGACATTGCATGAATATCCTCTTTAATAGAAAATCTTCTAAATTCTTATGGCTTTGGTGGTATGAAATATGGAATAGAACTTAGTCGGATTCCGAATTGTATCCAATTATTTATTTGTTCTGTGTGATGCCGAACGTAAAAGAATAGAACCATCCCATTTCTTCCCCTGGGTTTCGTAGAAGGCGACTAAGGGACTTACTAGAGAATGGGCAGCAGCGTTCTCTATGCATTTCACCAACATACTGCGATCGCCAACCCGCCTGCCAAGCGTGGCGATCATGGCAAATCCCCCTTTTTGGGGAGGCTTATGTCCAGCAGTGGACTTCTTTCGGCTGATGATGATTTATTTGTAAAATATTAAGATTTTACCGTCCATCTTGTTCATTTATTTGTAATTCAATGCTCCATCTTTTGCTAAGAAAGTATTCATACTCCGTTGTAATGAAAACAGTGTTTCACGTAACGCCTCTAAGAATAAATTTAAATATTTAAATATGAATTTAAACAAAGGCCCATCTACCAGCCTTATTTGTTAAAAAATAGAACCCTTGAGACAAAAAATAAAAAGCAAAAATAACAAGAAAACAATAATTTATTTAACAAACTCCTATACAACCTGTGCGACCACACCGCTGCCAGTATTGACAACCGCCGACCCACAGGATGGCAACCCACCATCAACAGCCACCGTCCCATACACAGGGAACACACCTTTAACTTTAATACTGCCACCGACTGGCAGATCACCAGTGACAGAAATGTCACCGAATTGGAGAGATGGAATGATTTCGGTGATAACTGGTGACCCTGGCATGGTTTCTGGGATGAGTTGCTGGTTGCAGCCTGGAGCGTTCAGGGGTCCTTGGAAACCAATCGGTAGGGAACTGACATTCTGAAAAAGGAAAAAAAGCATGGGTTTTAATGTCAAAGATCGGGGGCAAAGTTGAAAATGCTAGGCGGAAAAGTTGAAAAATGAAGGGGGCCAAAGTTGAAAATGTTTGGAGGCTACGTTGAAAAATGAAGGATGCAAAGCTGAAAAGCTCAGCAAGGCAAAGTACAAAAATTAAGGAAGCAAAGTTGAAAAGTTTAGGGAGGCAAGGAGAAAAGTGTTAAAGTCAAAGTTGAAATATTTAGAGGCAAAGTCGAAAACTTTAGGAGTCAAGCTTAAAAAGTTTAGGGAGGCAAAGATGAAAAGATTAAGAAGAAAAGTTAGGGAAAATGTTAAAAAGGGCAGGTGGCACAGTTAAAAGTTCGGGAGGCAAAGTTGAAAAGTTACAAATGCTATTAGTTTGGTTTCCCGTCTGAAGCGGTAGTCAGTTTTTCACAATGGTTGGAATGTTGACAGAAGGTAAGTAAAACTGATAATTTAAAATTAAAATATAAGAATAATCTGTGCAAGAAAACTTACTTGCAAAATAACGACGAATAGGCAAAAAGCTAACACTCCTTTGCAGTACATTTTGTGAGCTATGTAAATTAACTGATAAATAGAAACAATTGTACTCTGCCTTTTATATCGATTACTTGCACAATCGATTATCAAGTTGGACATCACTTTATCGATTGCAGACTGATTGTTATTACTTAATTTTAATTTGTTATCTATGCTTAAGTAACATTATCAAGTTGTAACTTAGACATCCATAGATGCCTTTTTTACAATTTGATAATGTTTTACGTCATCATCATCATCCATCTACCTAGGCTTTTTCCCAACTGTGCTGGGGTCGGCCTCCAGTCTTGCGGGATGCAGACAAGTACCTGTATTTTACATGGAGCGACTGCCTATCTGACCTCTCCTGTCTAATACGATACCCCTTGGTAAGACTAGTAGTCAGACTTTTGGGCTTCTGACGACCCGTAACGACTGTCAAAGATCCACAAATGATAGCCGGGACCAACAGCTTTCTGAGACACGGAAGTGTCTTGGTATGTAAAGATGGTCGCATATCCACGGACCAGCCACGGCAAACGGAGCTTAACCTGTATGTCGATTCTGTAAAAATCTCACAGTGAAAACATAGGTGAAGTGAGTGGTTAATAGTGTCAATCCGTTGGACTGACAGCTCACTTCCACCGCACTTCACCATAGATTTCACGGTGAGATGTTTACAGAATAGCAATGCTGATCGTCCCTTTCCGTTGATTAATAATAATCTATCTAACTATAGCGCTTCTAGGTTGTTTTGGCGCGTGGTCAAAGTAGGAACTAATACCGCTATCTTTATTTAATAAAAATAATAAGATAGATAGATAGATAGATAAATCGTTTATTTGGTGCATAAAAAAAATTCGTAACACAACAAACAAAGCAAGATGAGATTAAAACTAATTACATGAAAATAGGATGACATAAGTGTAGTGATGACACTTTAGACTATGACACAATTTAACATTCAAATTAAATAACGTGCGGTGGAGTGCAAAAGTGAGGTGTGCGTCTCAAAGTTGCACCAAATGGGAGTCCAGCTCAGCATGTGTCAGGCAAATGTACCTGACGCTGATATTCTGCTGGATCCCTGCAGTGACCTACGGACGTCGAGCAGATGAGGTTACTACGCGAGTAATTATTATTGGTGTTGTGAAAAGTGGAATGTGCGGAGTAAAATTATGTAAGTACCTAAGTACCCGCAATGTTTAAGTAATGTATTCTACAGTAAAGTTTAGTATTTGGAAGCATTCTTGTTGATGATTGTGTATTGGATTATTTGATGGGTTAAATATATAAATGTATAATGTATAAGAAAATGAATAATCGTAATGTTACTATATTTGCGTACCTTCGTGTGAGTAAAATAATGCTTGCAATAAATAAAAATAGGCATGTGTTAACTACTATCCAACAGTAAACTCATAAATTATTCAATCATTATTGCATTTGTTTACAGATTTGTGACGATAAGTTGCGCGAAGAAAACGGAACAAATCGAGAAGAACACGACAGCCAGTTATGTATAAAAGCCAGGTATAATAACAGCCAATGGCTTGATAGCCAAGAAGCTCGACCAACACCTAAGGAGGCTCTCATTGGGTAGCTGGGTCAAGGGCTTGATCCAGAAAGCGGTACTCCTGGACACGGCTCACATTGTTAGTAGTTCCTGATACCGATGGGCCTACTATTTTTTATATTTTAAAATGTTTTTTATATATTTTATATTCGAATATTTAGAAATGTAGTTTGTATGTATTTATTGAAATAAAGGAAATAATAAGTAATAAAAATACTATTTGAATACATTTAAGGAGGAAGCATAAGGGCAGCCCTCGACATTCGAATTTCCTTCTGTTTTTTTTTTTCAATTCGCAGGTTAGTGTCAGATTATATATGTTGATCAAAATAAATAATATACATAACATCACGCCTTGTTTCCCCGAAGGGCTCGGACACCCACATTTCAATTATGTTTGAGTCCCATGTAGTAGAGAGCACCCCTATTGCCATCAACCTCTCAAGGCTCTTAATTTAGTTAAGGTATATATTTTAATTAGAGATGGGCCGACTATGACTTTGGCCAACTAGCCGATCATTGTTTTCGTTTCGGTTCTGGTGACATCGGCAATGTTCAAAATGGCAAACTTACTGATTGACAATTGTTTGCCATAGAGTTTCTTCTTTTGACGTGACGTCTTTTCGTTCGATGTACTGGTAGTAATTTCAATATTTCTGACCGACAAAAACGTGTGAGATTTCAACTGCTAATAACTACGAGAAATTTAGTACTAGAGTTAAAAATTGTTGTAAATTATGATCTATCTTTTGAATGCTCGGCCATACAAAAGATTACATTATTATTAAACATTATTTATTTATGACGTCACACTGCGTGTGCATGCGCATGCGCGCGACTCTATTTTTCACTATGAATCGAAATTCCCATTCGGATAGCAAAAAAACGTGTTTAGTCAGAACACAGATTCTGGAATCGTTATCAAGAGCTGACGAAACACTACTAGAGCATAAAGAGAAACAACACTGGCCAAAGGGTTATTTATATGAAGTTGACAATAGCAAAGTAATTCCAAATGTCGTATCATATCGGCCGTAAATATGCTCAGAAATGCTCAGAATTCCTATCCGACAGCCTATCCGTGCTCAGAGCTTTAGAAAACAATAAAAAAAACAATAAAACTAATCTTTGAGTGCTATTTAGCTCTGGAGTTTATCGACG
This sequence comes from Polymixis lichenea, assembly GCA_949091785.1. NCBI lineage: Eukaryota > Metazoa > Arthropoda > Insecta > Lepidoptera > Noctuidae > Polymixis > Polymixis lichenea. Next base: position 8,085,919 of record OX420958.1, on the reverse strand, counting down.
TCCAATAGTATTACCCTTCAGTGGATCAAAGGGCATAGTGGATCCTTAGGTAATGCTGCCGCAGATGAACTTGAAGAGTGGTTCAGATATGAAAGTGCTAGGCCCGTACCCACTTCTCTCCCTGCACTTCGCACAATTTCGTGCGTGGATTCGCCAAAGATCGACCGAACTTCATAACAACAAATGGTCACAGGCAACAGACTGTAGACAGTCAAAGTTGGCTTTACCAACTGTACACCCGCGATTAACCAAAAAACTTTCAGCCTAAGTAGAAATAACCTTAGAATAATCATAGGAACAATAACGGGCCATAACCCCCTTAACAAACAACTTTTTAACATAACAGACAGCCCGCTTTGCAGGGGCTGCCTGGACGCCGAAGAATCAGTCACCCACGTCATCCTGGAATGCGAGGCCGTGGGTTCTCAATGTGTAGAAATCCTCGGACCAGTGACGTCGCTCCGCGAAGCCTGTGAAGCGCCCAGGAAGCTTCTAAGCTTCTGGGCGGAGCTAGGCTGGCTCTGTTAGCCAGAATCCCCACGCACAACGGACCGAATGGGAGTCTACATGCGGAAAAGGAATTCCCATCATCATCATCATCATCATCATGCTCAGTAATGAAAAAATATCCCAATCGAAGAAAGTTTGCATCAAAAGGAATGTAATGAGCCTAAAAAATCTAGTACCGAGCAAAAACAATACCTGCGACAGTGACTGAAACTTAAACAAAAATTTTCGCAAAATAGTTTCAAATGTCTTCTAATATTAGTCGTATATCTGCTCAAAACTGAAAAAAAAAAACATAATCGGTGAAAGCTTACTTCATAAGGAATGCAATGAGCTTACTAAATCTAGTATGTATAAGGCAAATTCAACGGCTACAGCTGTATCGGAAACCATAGAAATATTTGTTACCAAACCCTGAGTACAAACATCTTGCCTTTCTGGATTCAAGTCCAATTAATTAATGGACCAAGCGAAAGGTTCCTATTCCTTCCTATCCTATTCTAGATTACACTGAAAGTAAACAATAAAACTATAATAATAATAAATAAAATCTTAATTTATTATAAATATATACTAATTCTGTTTCTACACATCTATACATCTATTCTATACATATAAATAAAATTGGAGTGTCTTTTTGTAATATTAAAATAACCGCTTTTTGCTACATGCATATGAATATAATATACGGTACGTATACCAAAATAATATTTTTAACTATTTTTGTCTGTCTGTCTGTCTGTTTGTTCCCGCTAATCTCTGAAATGGCTTGACCGTTTTTGACGGCATTTACTGGCAGGTAGCTGATGTAATAAGAAGTACCTTAGGCTACTTTTATTTTAGAAAAAATCTTCTGATATACAATATGTAACAAAAACCCTGTTGTTCCTTCTACCCACGTTTTCAGAATCGGTATACATACGTAATAGAGCAAGTCATTTATAAAAACTGTACAAAAAAATAAATTGAAAGAAATATTTAATTGTGAATATTTGTAATGTTTGACTAATTTCTTACCTCTGCAATTCTGCATGAAGCGAAATCAGAAATAGGTAGAACGTTCCCGCCACGCGCCGCTCTCTTTGATCGTGCCGCGGCGGCCGATGGACCGCGCCGCCGCTTATCTACCTATTTTTCTACACAAGTTCGTGACCTTGCCAGCTGTTGTTTATCACTTTAACGAATGAATCTTTGAAAATGTTGGTTTACACGGTATTTTTATGAACAATTGATATTTTTTTAAACTACATTTAACACTTCACTACATCAACAAAAACAAAGTCGCCGCGTCTGTCACGTAAATGTGATCGAACACACGTGCTCATTGTGCGAATTAAAACCACCTGTTCTAACAAATGAGCATTCGTTGGTGAACAGTATCCAATTCAAGAAATCACTATCTTGTTCGATCTTGTCAAGTGGCACCTGTCTACTGTATTCCAGTCTTGACTCATAGTCGGAGGGAAGTAGTGATTGGACGCGACGATAATGAAAAGGGTGCTGGCCATCTTCTTTAAGAACTCTCCAAACGCGCATATGGTTTACTCCGAGTTTGTGTCGCACTGAGCGTCCAAGACTTGCTCCACGATGTCACTGTTTCGAGTCCTCGGTCTGCCTGCGTCAGGTCGATGTTGGTCTTGTCCGCGCATACTGCCGGTATTGAACGTACGTATGTGCAAACGTTGGAATGGTAATGGTAGACTCGTAAAACGTTCTTCGTAGAGTCTGCGTGCTTCTGCATAATTGCAGTCACATTTCCCTAGACACATCAACATATTAAAATATTCTACGTTTGAATAAGGCATGGGCAACGTATACGTAAACAAAACACGAGTCACTCACTACGTAGGTCAACAAATTTTACATCCGTTCGGAAGTAACCTGCGCGGGAGACTAAGGAAGTGATTCGCAGGGCGGCGGGTGGCGGGGTAAAGGGGGTATTAGGCACGTGGTACCGAAACGCCGCGGCGCGGCGCGAGCGCCTGTAGGTTTTTGGCGGCATCTTCTATCACATCAAAGAAAGCCGCCGAGCTCGTAGGCTATTATGCGAAATAAAGATACTTGTAAAGTCAGATCCTGTAAACATTTTTTGAATGTGTCGATTTTAATAGTTATTTGATAATGAACTCACAACTGGCCAATGCTTAATTTTTTTTAAATTATAACTTCATCAATGTTGTGCTTGTAGGTAAGTGTATACGTCCCTAAAAGGAACAACAGGGTTTTTGTTACATATTGTATGTATATCTACCTATACTATAATATTATAAAGAGGAAACCTGCGTATTTTTGTATTTTTGTATGTTTGTTACAAATAAACTCAAAAACTACAGGGCCGATTTCAAAAATACTGTCACCATTAGAAAGCTACATCTTTACTGAGTGACATAGGCTATATAACATCACGCTGCAACTAATAGGAGCTGATCAGCAATGAAAAATATTGCAAAAACGGAAAAATTATTCCTCATTTGAGAGTTTTCGTTGCGTGCGACGCTTAGATAAATAATAATAAAAATAAAAATGCAGAAACCAAAAAAAACGAAATAAACTAAATCAAAATTAAATAAAAGAAAAAAAAGAAAGAATAAAAAAAATAGCCATGTGGACGAAGTCGCGGGCACAGCTACGAGTAGTAAAAAATAATAACAGTAAAGATTTCAATTTTATTTCAAACACCGTGTTTAAAAAATTTAAGCATATTAAAATTTATAAATAATGGGCCGACTAGTCGCCGACTAGTTGCCGACTACAAATATGGCCGACTAGTCGGTACATCACAAATTTTCATCAACTTATATCTAACACTGACCTGCAATTTGAAGAAACGGAAGAAAATTCGAGTGTCGAGCTACCCTGGTGCTTCCTGCTTGAACGTATTCAAATAATATTTTTATTACATATTATTTCCTTTATTTCAATAAAAACATACAAATTACATTTTAACCTCCACCTCCTCTCTTTTTTATATTTTGAAATATTTTTATTTAATTTTTATTCTAAAATAGAAATTAAATAAAAACATTTAAAAATATGAAAAAATGTAGCCCACCGGTATCGGGAACAGGGTCCAGGCTACCAGCGGTCAGGACTCCAGAGAGAGGAACCTCCTGACAATGCAAGCCGAGTCCAGGAGTACCACTTTCTGGATCAAGCCTTGGACCCAGCTGCCCAACGAGAGCCTCCTTAAGTGTTGGTCGACCTTCTTGGCTATCAAACCATTGGCTGTTATTTTTATTATTATTATTAAATAAAGATAGCGGTATTAGTTTTTGGAGCACGCGCCAAAACAACCTAGAATCGCTATAGTTAGACAGATTATAATTATCTATTATGAATCAACGGTCTCACCTCAGCACGTCGATGACGCAAACCCATAAGATTTTCCCGTATGTACCAAAACTAATTATTATCGAAAACAGAAACTAGTAAATTTAATCCCTACTCACTACGTTCAAAAGGTATCAGCCTAGTTTGAATACATATATGACTTTTGATTTTAAATAAATATGGGTCTGAATAGTTACGCAATCCTAATAATTTAGACGTCACGTCCATACTATAACACCTGTCTAGTTATGCATTCCCGGAGTTCCTGGCGTCCCGGGATTTTTTCTCAATTTTTTTTTTTTGAATATGTTAAGGTACATATGTATTAGAAAAACTGATTTCATTGACATTTCTAGAGGGCCTAAATAAGTGATAATAGCTTTTAAAACGTTTCATATTTCTACAGCAACTTTCAACAGGATTGATATAAGCTCTTCTAGCTTATTGAGTTTATGTGAATCTAATACATGCTTGACTTATCCGTAATCGTAATCGTCCCTCATGTCGGGGCAATGGGTAACTCACATAAAATGTCATTCATTTTGACTGTTCAACAACATTCATTGCGTTATTTACACCGTTGAGCACACGAAATTTTCAAACACATGACGCAATGGGTTAGGAGTATCCTTCAAAATCTTTCGGATTTTGATTGGGGTGCATCTTCTTAAATGAAACTACGTGATTACCCAACTAAATAACAACCAATTTATTTAAAAGAAAACTTAGTAAACTCCACTGCAGCCGGTACCACCCAGACCGAAGCCCACACCGCCGTATCCACGGCCACCGAGACCAGCGCCATAGCCGAGCCCTCCAGCTAGACCAGGGGCATAACCAGGTCCTGCTGGGTAAGCAGAGGCAGAAGCTACAGCAGGAGAGATACCTGAGAAGAAAATTTAATTAAATTTATTTATAGTACAGATAAGTTCCCTAACCGAATTCTCTCTTTATGCCAGTTCTTTAAATCTAGAGTGAATAGTATAATTCTAAGTAAGCGTGCACCATCAGTTGAGATAGTAGTCAAACACGAGCCTTATATAAAGAAAAACAATGACAAAATATACAAAGATGGACACAATTACAAAGAGGAACTCATAGCCATGTTCGTGAATCGGTGACCATTCAGAACATATCGAGACTCCTCCGTGCCTCAGAAATCACGTTAAGCCTGCTCCAGCCCGTTATTTGTACATCTTTGACAGTCGTTACGCTGGTAGCCAGAAGCCCGAAAGCCTGAGAACCAGTCTCAGCAATGGGTATCGTATTACCCAGTAACTTGGTTGTGGTGGTCAGATAGGTAGTCGTTCAATATAAAATACTGATATTCAGCTGATTGGAAACCGACCCTAATATCGTTAAGAAAAGCCTAGGCCGATTGATTGGACACAATAAATAGATTCACTGTAATACGCGGTGTAGTGAGCAAATTGAAAAGTAAACTAAATATTACAATCTTGAAAATAGATAGATTTCCCAGAATAACTACTCTTTTCCAAGACCACCATCCTAGCAGGAGTGTACTTACCCAAGTGAGCTAACTTAGTTTAAAAAATAAGCTGTGATTAGCCATGTAACTCACCTTCGCTCACAATACCAACAGCGCCATTCCCGCATCCATAGTTGATACCACCAGCGCCAGCAGAAGGCAAAGCGCCCTCCACAGCCACAGCACTCAAGAACGGCAGCTCTCCGTTCACAGCCAGAGCTCCTTCGATAGCGTTCTCAGAGAAGACAGTGATGCCGGTGGGGGCGATGGGGGACACGCTTTGGACAGCAAAACCGCCACCGCTTGAGGGAACGAAGGAGTTAGCAGCAAGGCCGTAGTTGGCGATAGCAGGGTAGCTAGCCACGGGAGCTCCTAGTCCCAATCTGCCAGTGCCATATGCTAAAGCGTTGCTAGCTAGGGCTAATTCTTCAGCTGCTATGGCTGTTCCGATGGTGTTGGCACAAGGAATGGCTTGGCTGTAGATGCTCTGTGGAAGGAATGATTTTGTTAGTGAAGTGTCTTAGATTTAAAAGTTGGGAGTTGTAGGAATACATGAGAAAATAATGGTCGTATAAAATATGAAATAAAAAATATAATACGAAAAGCCATGAATTAAGTTTATTATAAACACTGATGATACGTAAAATGAAATATGGATCGACTGTGTGAATGATGATATGGATAAAAAGGGTGTGACTACTGATGACGACGATAAGTTTGAGCTAGAGAAGAGAAAAAATTCCATTTTAATTAAGAACTGCTAAGTCAGGGTTAATATAAAGAAAAAAAAAGTGAAATTACCTGGATCATAAGAGCCTGAGCGCAGAGGACGAGAATAGCCTTGGCTGCCATTTTGTTTTAATTAATAATAGTTTACTGAGCTTCAAAGGAAAGTAGTAGATAAGAATGATTTTTGAAAATTATGCAGCCATATTTATATGAAGCCTATGTAAATAGTTTATCAATAAAATGTAATAAGTTTACAGATAACGCATTACATGGCGCCTACACAATTTATATTGATAAGTAATAGCACGTACAAATGCATTATTACAAGTTTGTAATTTGTATATCGAACTTCTTTGTCTTTGCCAATTTCTAAATTTGGAAAAGTGCTTAGTCATTTACAAGGACAATTCTTAAATACTTTTTACTTTTTTTTAATGTACACTCTATTGTTACTCTTACTCTGAAGTTCGAAAGTCTAACCTCTGGTTTAGTATTACGATAAAGATAGGTATGGCAGTAGCTAACTCATCATCATCATTTCAGCCGAAAGGCGTCCATTGCTGGACATAGGCCTCCCCCAAGCTTCACCACTTAGACCGGTCTTATGCTTCCCACATTCAGCTGATTCCTGCGGTCTTCATAAGATCATCGGTCCACCTTGTGGGAAGCCTTCCAACTCTATGTGTTCTGGTTCGCGGTCGCCACTTCAGAACCTTTCGGCCACATCGGCCATCTGTCCTGCGAGTAATGTGCCCTGCCCACTGCCACTTAAAATTGGCAATCCTTCGGGCTATGTCAGTTGCCGAGGTCTTCCTGCGGAACTCTTCATTCCTGATTCAATCACGTAGGGAACGCTGCCCAGCCGAGTCGGATTCCACGATAATAAGTACCTAGCTAACTGATTGAGATGCAAATAGCAGATGAACTTTTTTGAATACTGAAGCATTATTTTGTTTTATAGTCGAGTGTGTTTTTTTTGCTACTTTTTTAAAATAATTAAACGAACTCTCTTTGTGAGCCAGTTCGAAATTTAAATAAAAATCTTTGAAAAGTTACCTCCTTGGTTCGAAGTTAAAACTTCGTTCCATTTTTAAGCATATTATAATGTCAGCGAATTCCATAATGTAAAAGAATTTTGTATAATTCTAAGTATTGTGTATTGTTTTTGTTAATAATTATGCTTGTATAAATTGTGTGTTAGTGATCTACATGGGTAAGTTGTGACTTAAAACTTTTCAATGTATCTATTTATTATTTATTTATTTATTTTATTTTGAAGAAGGCTTACAGACTAACAAACCAATGATAAAGAAAGTAATATAAGAAAAATTGCTAATAACAAGCCTCCACATATAGTTTACAGAAAAGAGTCGATAAAAAAAGTACATACAAGTTAATATAATTAGTTAATGTTAGATAAGTTAATTATCCATGAAAAATGACTGTGCCAAAAGCCACCTTAAGGTCGCCACATCTTATAATAATTGCCTTTATTATTTTAGCGCCAAACTATAATTACTTTTGCATGCTTATTGTTAAAATATGGCTGAACCTATCTGTAATCAATTTAACACGAAATACTGTACCCATATTTGCAAATAAACGACTTAATTTCACACTTACTTTGCCGGCCGCTACTCGGTTGTCATGATCAGTATCATACCAGTGCCTACAGGATTTTCGATTTATCTCGAAGAAGGTTGTCAGAATCGACATCATCTGGCTAATCTTTTCACAACTATGTTGGGGTCGGCTTTTAATCTAACCGGATGCATCTGAATACCAGTATTTTACATGGAGCGACTGCCTATCTGACCTCTACAACCTAGTTACTGGGTAATACAATACCCCTTGGTAAGATTGGTTGACAGGCTTTCGGGCTTCTGACGACCCGTAACTACTGCCAAATATCCACGAATGACAGCCGGGACCAACGGCTTAACGTGCTTTCCGAGACCCATCCACGGACCAACCGCGTTAAGCGTAGCTCGATCGATCGATCAACCCGTGCTGCTATTATTACTAGATATTAGTATTATTAGAATTCCCCAGCATTTTGGAACAAATGACAATTTGCTACCATACAAAAGTTATCAAACAAAACATCATTACGTACCAATAGTTACAATCAGTTCAAAATCATAATCACGTACAGTTAGCTCGTACATAGTAAAATATCGTAACGTTATCAATATAAAATGTAGTTACAAGTTATCCAAATCACTTACTACAGTATCAATCAATCGTCAAACATGTCTTCCTTCACTGTTCTTCTGCTCTGCATCCAAGCTTGCCTGATCCAGGTAAGGGAATTCAACAAGTTTATTTGTGATTTTTCTACTGGTTTCACTGCTACATTCAGCCTCGGTGGTAGTGTTCGCAAGTGCTACTGCTAAGCCTAAATTCCTTGATTCGAGTCCTGAGTCGGGCAAGGTGTTATTGGGTTTTTCAATCTGAAATTTCACAGCAGCAATCCGGAGACTGGATTTGTGCATAGGTCCTTTAGAAAGAAAAAAAAAAGTATTTATTGTGACTCGCACAGGAAGATTACTTACAAAAATAAACACTCAATCATACAGAAATGATAAAAAACAAATTTCTTGGCACGATGCCAAAAGGCTCCTACCTCAGATGATGCGGCGACATTTAAAAAGTGTCGCAGCGCTGGTATTCTGATAGGGCCCGAGCGATGTGATGTCACGGGCAGTTACGTGATGTTACCGGTTTTTATTTAAATAATATCTGGATGACCGACCTTTGCTCGGTAGTTTTTTTTTCGTTTTCTAAAAATGAAATCTAGCTAGATCGATTTATCGCCCCCGAAACTCCCGAAAAATCGTTGGGGCCGTTTCCGAGATACAGATTATTTATATATGTATAGGCCCACGGGGAAGTAAAGCGAGTGGGCTGTATTTTTTAAATGTTTATTAAGTGGTTCATAATTATAGCAGAATCAAATGGAATGTGCGAGCGCGGTCGTGTCGAACGTTGCAATTTCCCAGTATACTATTGTAGTCTTTGGTTGCAAAGCCGCGAAGCTGTTGCGTCCCGGTCCCCGCGCCGTGTCGCGCCGCTTGTTGACGACGTCGTGTTCGTTGGATTTCTATGTATGTGTCTGAACAATATATATACATTTATATGTACATATACAAGAATTGCTCGTTTATAGGTATTAGATAATATTACATGGGAGTCGAACATTGTTGGGGAACGTAATAATAAGTCCTCGACTGGCAAAATGTGGGTGTACTTTAAGTAAACATTTGCCTATGGTGAATATAGGCGTGATGTTATGATGTTCATGTGTACTACCTACTTACTCAGCGTATAACGTTCCCACCGCTGGGACACAGGCCTCCTCGCCGTGAGAGGGGTGGGCAGTAATCCGCCACGCGGGTCCGGTGCGGGTTGGTAGATGTCACATGTCTTCGAATTTTTAGTACTAGGACATGCCGGTTTCCTCACGATGTTTTCCTTCACCGTTTTGAGAACAGTGGTGATGAAATTATTTACACAAAGTATAGCGCCTGTCTGGGCGCGAACCTACGACCTACAACTTGTAAGTCGTGGTCCTTACCACTAGGCCATCACTGCTCTCTCTGAACCTAGTTCATTTTATTTATATTTTTTTTGTTATATTTCTATGAGTGCGTTTAGTTTATTATATGTACTGATATTCCTATGCAAGTCCCAATAAATACATTTTTTATTTATTTCTGTAAGTATTTTAGAATTAAGTAACCAATTTCAAGGATTTATTTAATTTTTCATAGTATTTTTTTTTATTTTTCTAGTTTTAGAAGCTCTAATCTAAAGTTCTTAAATCTCTGCTCCTATGCTCACCAAGCACTTTTTTCGATTTTGTTAACGAATCATTTGGCTTTGCTAGCTTCAGTCTGTCTTCAGTCAATGTTAACCAAATGGCTTTTTAGAATAATTAATGAAATGTTATTTTTTTTTACTTATTTTATTTTTTAATTTTTATTTCGTTACTTAATATTTCTCATTCTATTATTTTTAATAGTGTACAGTATTTTAATAGTCAAGCCCTTTCATTTTCAATGACCCATCTTGGATTTTCAATTATACTGATTAAATTAAATTGTATTGTTATCAAAACTAAAGGTGTGTAGCAAATATCAGATCAATCTGCCAACAGGAAGGGGGCAAAATTTCAAGTACTAAATTTGACCCAAAAACAAACAGTGCAAAATACAACCGTTTAATGAAAACTGTATTTTTTTGCAGCTTATGATTTTCTTAAAATATGTCATTCGGCCGTATCGACTTTCTGTCTCGGAGAATAGGTCTCTTATCCCTTGGCCAAAGCTTCTGATACATTTACCTCAACAACCGCAAAAATAGCCGATAATTAGAGAACAACATCACGAGATGATCACAATGCCATGTAACTATCATTCTTCATTTATTTTCTTCCAGACCGCATTCAGCAACTGCATCGGCACCTACGGAGCTGATTTCGGCTATGGCACAGGTCTCGCAAACCCTGCTGCCTATAGCTATGGCCCAGCCGTAGCAGCTCCATCAACCTGCGGATATGGCGCTGGACTGGCAGGACCCGCTGCTATTGCCTCTAACACCTACAGTTACGGTGCAGGATACGGAAGCCCCGCTTATGGCTACCAAGCAGGTCTAAACTCCTATGGCGGTGCCGGTGAAGGCAATGTAGGTGTTGCTGGAGAGCTCCCCGTTGCTGGTAACACAGCTGTTGCTGGTCAGGTCCCGATTATGGGCGCTGTTGGCTTCAATGGCGCTATCCCAGCCGGTGGCGCCGTGTCGATTGCTGGTAACTGCGCTTGTGGGTGCAATGGTCAATACCAGTACCAGTATTGAGTTGGTTTTTAAGTTTGAATAAATCACAATTTTAGTTAATAACTTGGTTGATTTTATTTTGTGAATGATAACCTTTTCCTGTACCCTGATGGCATTACACACTTTCAATCACAATCTGAATATTTTTTTAAGGATCATCATCATCATCATCATCATATCAGCCGAAAGACGTCCACTGCTGGACATAAGCCTCCCCAAAATGGAGGGATTTTCCATAATCGCCACGCTTGGCAGGCAGGTTGGCGATCGCAGTATGATAGTCAAATTCATAGAGAACGCTGCTGCCCATTCTCTAAGTCCCTTAGTCGCCATCTACGACACCCATGGGTAGAAATGGGATGGTGCTATTCTTTTACGTCCGGCACCACACGGGACAAAGGAAGGATATTCTATTGCTTCAATTATGTTTAAAAAATGTGTTAGCTCAACAACGTAAATCACGCATTCCTACAGTGTGTTGCGGAAATACGTATCTTTGTTTGGTGCCAGTGGTGTTTTATTATACACTTTTCGAAAAACAACATAAAAAACACCACACCTACCTATATACCATACTAGCTTCTGTCCGGGACTTCAACCACGTGACATTTTTTGTTCCCACCCCGTCGGCGGCGTATTGCTTTGCTCGCCCACGAATTATACTCGCACATAATTTACCTACTTCATTTTCTCTTAGCGTTTTTTTCGACTTTCTTTTTTTTTGCTCTGCTTCTATTTCCCAGAGTGATCTCAAAAGCCTATAGCCCTCCTCAAAAATTGGACTATCAAATACAAAAAGAACTTTTCAAATACAACTGGAATTTCCTGAGATTACCCCGTAAATACAAACTTACAATCAAACAAATTTTAGCTGTTTTTAGTAGTACAAACAAAATATACAAAAGGATATTTATTGGAAAAAAAATGTGATGGCAGACAATGATATTACATAAACAAAATTAACGCCCGGGTGTTTCCATTGCGAAGATCACCCTGAGGACACGGTGGAGCATACGGTGGAGGTCTGCCCGGCTTGGGCGGAGCACCGCCGTGTCCTCGTGGAGGTGATCGGCGGCGGCGATCTCTCGCGTCAGGCCATGGTACGGAGCGAGAGTGCATGGCTAGCAGTCGCCTCCTTCAGTGAAGCAGTTATGCTCGCAAAGAGGGAGGCGGCGCACATGAGGGAGATGCAGTACATGCACCCTCACAGCCGTGGCCTTCGCAGGATACGCCCTGGGCGTCGGGAATCTCAGGCTGATTCCCGGCCACCGTAGGCACGGGCTTGCGGACGGCGAGTAATGGGTAGCTCGCTGTCCGGTAAGGACCAAGCCCGGGCCGACGGCGCGTTGTGTTCCACGCGCGCCTCAAAGAGATGTGAGCAGCAACTGATGGGGCCCGCAAGGGCCGATGCCTGCCAGGGGTGCGGGTTGTTCGAAAGAGATACCGTGGCCCCTGGCACACAGGCAACTGAGGGAACACGGGTGGGTTTTAGTCAGTAAAAGTCAGACACACAAGACAGCCCTCCCGCTCCACCCAGAGCGGGAGAAGTTATTTGATGATTTCCCACCCAAAGATAAGAAAAAAACAAAATTAAGTTTGTACACACATCATCATCGGAACTTATGGATAGGAACCTTGCAAGAATCAGGAGGGCACAAACTTAGTGGCTCTTCATTCCCGATTCGATCACGTAGGGAAGTACCAGGTATATATAGCCCTCTCCATTGCCCTTTGGGTGACTTTTAGCCTTCTAATAAGGTCCGGATTAAAAGTAAAGGCTTTAGCACCGTAGGCCACGTACATACTCTGCGGCAGGTTATACTGAAGACCGAAGAGTATAATAACCTGCCTCTCTGCTTGGCGTTTGTGAACTACGCAAAAGCCTTCGATTCGATCGAGTCATGTGCTGTATTCGCAGTCTCTTCAATGGTGCTATATCGACTATCGGTACATTAAGGTGTTGAAGTGTACCAAAACGCCACTATGCCAGTCCGGACCAGACTTCGAAACCTATCCTTCTGCAGCGAGGTGTGTGACAGGGAGACGTTATCTCTCAAAAACTGTTTACCGCTGCACTGTACGATGTCTTCAAGGTTCTGGACTGGAACGGGGCTAGCATCAACATCAATGGCGTGCATCACTCACTTTCAGTTTGCCGATGATATGATAAGGTTGTCATGGCTGAGACCATGGAGAACCTCAGTGCAATGCTCGATGACCTCAGTAGAGAGTATTAAAAGAAAGAAAGAAAGAAAGAAAAAGTATTTATTGTGACTCGCACAGGAAGATCACAAACTAAAATAAACACACAACAACAACAACAACAACAACAACAACATGGACCAGGTTTCAGTGCCATAGGTCATTACTGGCAGCACGTACTGGTCAAAGACTTTCATCTTGAGACACTGCGGTATATGGGACGAGAAGTTATTGCGTAGCTTCCCGAACGTTGCCCAGCCCAAGCTTTCCTGAAGTTGAACCTGCCTAACTGGATAGTTTGTCCTAGGTAAACATACTCGTCCACAATATCGACTGTACATGGGCATTTGACATGAAGATCTAGAGCGCGTAAAAATCCCTTTGCGATTTTATAACGTGCGTGGGAACGTAGGCTGAGTCATTTCTATTTAGTCGTATATTCACGACTCGCTCTCGCGCGACGGTAACGGCCGTGTCCCAAACTCCCAACCAATTTTTTGGTTGGGAGTTTGGGACGCGGCCGTCCATCACTTTGAAACAGATTGCCAATCCATTGCTTCATATGTTCGAAAAATGTTTCTGATACGCATCGCAATGAATATTGTTGAAATGTCAAAATGAAACAGATTATGATTGATCGTGTGTCACGCAATTAGGGTTTAGTAGCCGGCCTTAGTAGTCGTAGTCTTTGCTTTTTGTTTTGCTATAAAACTTAAGGTTTTTTTATTAATTAAAAAAGAAGTAAAATAATGTGAGCCTATTTTCTTTTAAATGTAAATAATTAAAGTAAACCGTGAACTCAAATTAAAATTCATTTATTAATTTTGTGACCATAGATTATAAGTTACACATAATGTCTTATACAAAAAGAAATGTTTGTACATACTGTGTCCTGCCAGAAGGCATACAAAATAGGGTAGGTAATCGAATCTCAAAAACAAAAGTAAAACATAAAATAAAGTCAATAACTATAATACTTATGTCAATAAAATTAAGACAGTACAAAAAAAATACATAATAGTTAGTCACAAATTCATATATAATAATAAATGGTATAAAAATATCAATAAAGAATATAGAGCAACACTTTAATAGACTGATATACAATTTTGGAAATGATAATTTAATGTGTCACTAAGATATTCTACGGAATAATACGCCTTGTCAATCAATAATTTAAAACTTTACGTTTATATCTATGCATGTTGCTGCTTGATATAATTTGATCAGGTAATTAGAGAGTTTTGGAGCCAATGCCTATACACTACTGTAGAGGAATTTGGTTTTAGTGCGACGGCAATCGCAACGGCGCTCAAAAAAGTTACACCCGTTATGGTGTAACTTTTTTGAGCGCCGTTGAGTTTCGACAGATTTAAATAAAAACATGTTGTTTTTTACAAAGATACAGGCTTCATAGACATAAAGTTACGTATAGTTAGTATTTTAAAATGTTGAAAATGTGGCTTGCATGAATCTGTTCGTTGTATTTTAAATATAGCTCGAATACATTTTTTATGTGCTATCGGGAACGTGCACGAACTATAGATGGCAGCACAAATCGACACGAGAGCCACGGTGTGGTCAAAAAAAGAAACTGTTTAGACCTGTCATCGTGTTGCCGCCAATGTTTATGTTAATGTCTACATTATATTTATATCGCTTCTAGTGATTAAAATGATAAAATGTGGGTTCCAGCCGATAAATAATTATCATCAGCGTGGTCAAAATATGTCCAAAGGCCAAAAACTCTTCAGAGTCCGGGCATGTCTTAGATGTAGAAGAAACCGTTATAAATCCTGAAAATGCAGTAATAACTGGTAAAATTGTAGCTCAAACGACGATTTCTAACGTTTATGATGTCTAAATAACTGTAAAGTATTTTCTGAACACATTTTTCACGTAAATATTTCGTCTATATTATTATGTTCATGTCGCCTTCTTTTCAGCTTGTTTGCAATATAAATATTAGAAGAGCAAATTGAAAATGTAGGGCAGGCCTATCTGAAAAATGTGGGCATATCTGTGCTTTAATTTACTTAAAAAAATCTGCAGACAGTGCTTTAACGAAAACTAACAAAAATGATTAAAGGTTATGTTTACTTAGATTTGTTTGTATTGAATAGCACTACTACATACAAAATTCAGGTATGACGGCGCGACACATGGCATTTGACGTTTGCTGTCGACGATGTCGGAACAGAATGGCAGCATGACATATGTCAGCTGTCTGTCAGCTGCCATTCTTGCGGAACGTCACACCGGTGGGAGCGGGGCGGCCATCTTGTTCACTTCGGAATCGAGAACCGCCAACGCACCACGCGCTCGACGAATCGCTTACTTCCGACGCCATCTTTAACAGTTTCTAAGTTGATTTAATTTAGTATCGTTATCTATGCCTAATTAAAGAGTGTTAGCGTTATATTTTGTCAATCTGTGAAATTAAGGAGAAATAAATCATTGGACAATCAATTTGTGACTTTGTTCGAGTTTCTGACCCACGTGAAACATGGAAGATTCCGATATAGGCCATCCTGAGTCTATATCAGAAGTGGGATCCCACGGGCCACAAACAGGGAACACGCAGCCTGCAGAAAACATCCCTGCAACGAGAATATTGTCGAATATGGAGGAAATGTTTACCCGGATTTTTGCGATGTCGCAAGCATCAACTCCTGTGAGTACCAACACGATAAAACTAATTGACTTTGATCCTGATGATTCCGAATCTGACATCGAGGGCTGGTGCAACGTCACAGAAGTAATAGTGCAGGAGAAAAATCTTGTAGGTGTTGATCTGTTGATGGCACTTACTAAGGCGCTCAAAGGTCGCGCAGCGACCCATTTGACCAGAATGAACCTCAAGGAATTAACATGGGCTGCAGTTAAAGAAACTTTGCTAGCTAGATTTGCTAAACCCAAACTAATGCAAGATCATTTTGATGACATTTTACGATTTCAAATTAATGTCAAAGAAACCGCATCAGAGTCTGCAATGCGATTGTGGAACTTGATCGAACGTATACCAAAAACTGACCTTCCTGAGGAAGTTATCACTGGGTTCGTGATATCGGTGCTATGTCAAAAGGATAATTTGATACGTAGAGAGTTGATAGCACATGTGATAACTACTCGTGCTCAGTTGTTTCGGATCCTCAATGGCATATCACTAAAGCGACGGTTGGACGTCAGTGATGGAAATCAAGACGCCGATTCTAAGCGACCTCGAATGACAGACTCTAGATTCCCTGGAAAGTGTCATTGGTGTGGCGTGCCAGGACATCGACAGTTTGAATGCAAGAAGCGAAAGGATGACTCCAAATCATTGAAGTCTCATGAAGCATCCAGTTCTACAAATAATCAAGACAAGCCGTCTATAACCTGCTACACGTGTGGCAAACCTGGTCACGCGTCTACGACTTGTCCAGAAAAGAAGAATGGAGGAAAGTCTGAAAGGAAGGAAGTCAACCTTTGCGACCACCGACTTTCCAGATCTACGTTAGAGACATCAGCTGGTGAGAGATTTCCATTTTTATTTGATAGCGGATCATCTTGCTCGCTTTTATCTGAAAGTATTCGCTGTCGGTTTCCGGGTACTGTGCGCCATAATCTAGTTCATCTTTCTGGTATCGGAGGTGATGACGTACAGTCCACTTACCAAATTTTAAGTACCGTAAAAATTGGAAATGCCTCAGTAGACCTTATGTTTCACATCGTTCCAGATACGGTAATGTCTGTGCCGATTATTGTAGGCAGGGATATCTTAGATAAAGGCTATTCTGTGACGATCGATAATGACAAAGTCCTATTTAAGACCAAAGATCATACTAATTTTTGTGAAACTAAATCGGCAGATTTTGATATTTCTTCAATCGATACTGACTTAGAAGGTGAAGATAAAATGCTGCTGTCAAAAATAATTAGTAAATATTCAGACTATTTTATAGACGGTATACCTACTAGGCGCGTTACTACAGGGCAGTTGAGCATTAAATTGATAGATCCTCATAAAATAGTTCGAAGGTCTCCCTATCGACTAGCACCTATAGAGAAGCAAATAGTCCGAGAAAAAATACAACTATTGTTAGATGCCGGTATAATTCGTGAGAGTTCTTCTCCCTTTGCAGTCCGATACTCCTCGTTAAGAAAAAGGATAATACCGACAGAATGTGCGTTGATTATCGGGAACTGAATTCCAACACACAGCCGGAACACTATCCCTTACCTCGCATCGAGGAACAGATAGACCAGCTCAGTGGAGCCAACTACTTCTCCTCATTAGATATGGCTAGCGGATTTCACCAAATTTTAATTCACCCCGATTCAATTGAGATGACTGCATTCGTTACTCCGGAGGGCCAATATGAGTACCTCGCGATGCCTTTCGGTTTACGCAACGCACCTTCTGTGTACCAGCGTTGTATCACAAAAGCACTACAACACCTTAATGACAGGCCTCTCATCTATATGGACGATGTACTTTGTTATTCTTCCAATATTTCGCAGGGTTTGGACCGCCTAGATGAGGCCTTACAAGCCTTAACTGCGGCAGGTTTTTCATTTAACCTTCGAAAGTGCAAATTCATGAAACAAAAAGTAGACTATCTAGGTTATTCCTTACAGTCTGGGGAAATTAGACCCAATTCCCGCAAAATTCAAGCATTAGTCGAAGCACCATCACCACATACAGCTACGCAGGTTCGCCAGTTTCTCGGACTCGCGTCATATTTTAGGAAATTTATACCTGGGTTTACAAATGTTGTTGGACCGTTATACCCGTTAACTAAACTAAAAGGCCCCATTAATTGGACCGACAAACATGAAGATATCCGTAGAAATGTGGTTAAAATACTAACTTCAGAACCAGTTTTAACGATTTTTAATCCTGAATTGCCGGTCGAGTTGCACACAGACGCGAGTGCCGAAGGTTATGGTGCGATCCTTATACAAAGAGCGAATAACTTACCCCATGTTGTGGAGTACTTCAGCCGGCGTACATCTGAGGTAGAATCTCGCTACCACTCGTACGAATTAGAGACCTTGGCTGTCGTACGAGCGGTAGAACATTTTCGGCATTATTTGTACGGCCGACATTTTGTAGTTTACACTGATTGCAATTCGCTCAAAGCATCAAAATCTAAGGTTGATCTGACGCCTCGCGTGCATCGTTGGGGGCTTTCCTACAAGCCTACGACTTTGAGATAGTATATCGTGAAGGCCGTAGTATGGAACATGCAGACTTCTTTTCCCGTAACCTTCAGTCAGATGCTGGCGCGTCTTCGTCCCAAACCCCTACCACTAAAAGTGTCCAGTTTGTTGAGTTACATCAAGGATGGCTCTCAGTTGAACAAAAACGCGATAGCGAAATCCAAGACTTGATTAGTAAGCATAACAACGGTGACTTCCCGGAAACAGTAGCACATACTTACGATGTTAGGGATGGTATCCTGTATAGAAACGTTGGGCGCAACAAAACAATTTCTTGGTTACCGGTCGTTCCACGCTCTCTGATTTGGACTCTTATCAACCACGTCCATAACGAAATTCAACACCTTGGTAGTGATAAGACACTAGATAAACTCTACGAACAATACTGGTTCCCGCAAATGTCCAAGTGCGTTCGTAAGTTTATTGACTCCTGCATAGTTTGCAAAGCATCGAAGGGACCATCAGGCGCTCAACCCATTCAGTTACATTCGATCCCAAAACTATCTGTGCCATGGCACACAATCCACATAGACTTTACCGGGAAGCTTAGTGGTAAGAGCGACCGGAAAGAGTATTGTTCAGTCATAATAGACGCGTTTACTAAGTATGTCCTGCTAGAACACACAATATCACTAGATGCAAGTAGCGCGGTGCGAGCTCTCGAAAAGGCTGTTTGTCTTTTTGGGGCTCCTGCACGCGTAATTGCTGATCAGGGCCGATGCTATGTGAGTAGTGAATTTAGAAACTTTTGCAAAAATTATAAAATTGATCTGCATTTCATTGCAACCGGCTCCAGCAGGGCTAACGGACAAGTTGAGCGAGTTATGCGAACACTAAAAAGCTTGCTCACAATAGTCGAAAACGACCCCAATAAGACATGGCGCGATGAGTTAGGCAATATACAACTAGCGCTCAACAGTACAAAATCGGCTGTTACTAAGTACTCACCTACGGAACTGATGTTCGGGATACGTGCAGAATCATTAGGTATGTCCCAGATATCTTCACATTCTGATGAGCGAAATAACCGTTTAGATTTAGAGTCCATTCGAGAAAGTGCATCGGAAAATATTCAAAAGGCAGCCGCGGCGGATACTCTAAGGTTTAACCGGGGCCGTGCTACCATTAAACCATTTGCTCAGGGCGATTTTGTTTTTATCAAGAACAGTGAACGAAATCAAACTAAACTAGATAGAAAGTTTAGGGGACCGTTCGTTATTACCGCCGTGTTAGAGAATGATCGGTACGAGCTAAAAAGTGTAAGTGGTTCACACCGCACTTATAAATACGCACACGAGAGTTTGCGCGCAGTGCCTCAGGGACACGCTGGGTTGCTTGAAGTCACTACCTGTTTGTTGAACGATGAGGAGGCCGAGACGGCGCCGGAAGATGCGGAGCAATTAGAATCCAGTAGTGATGTCATGCTACCACAAAGCCCAATTCAGGGAGGCGATGACCTAAATATTAGAGACGAAAGGTCGAACACAGACTCGGACACTGTCTCGGCAAATTCAGTTACCCTTACTGCCGGGTCAGATACACTCAGTGTGTACTCTGATCCCGGCGCACTAGATGAAGTCGAAATTCAAAATGAGCAAGATTGTCCGTAACTTATAGGTATGCCACATTTCTGTTCCTTTGTATTTAAAATGCTGTGTTATAACTGGTCGCAAAGACGGTGCCGTCCGGTCCATGCCATTGGGGCTGGTCGAAGGGACACACTTGTCTAAACTCTGTCTGTGATCTGGTCGAAGGGACAGTGCCGTCCGGTCCATGCCATTGGGGCTGGTCGAAGGGACACACTTGTCTAGACCCTGTCTGAACCGGTCGAAGGGACAGTGTCGTCCGGTCCATGCATTGAAGCTGGTCGAAAGGACACACTCGTCCGGTCCGGGTTGTGTTGTCCAGCTTGTGAGATGTCATCCGGTCCATTATTCATAATGGTCGAAGGGATACATGGTTTCATAATGTTGCTTCTGAAATTTGTTAGAATTAGTTGTGTGTTGCTTGTCAGGCTGGACGAGCAGCTAACCATGAAATAATAAAATTGCCTGTTTTAGGACAACGTTAGCTCTACGCCCGAGGACGGTCGAATGTCAGTCCGGCCGTGACGGCGCGACACATGACATTTGACGTTTGCTGTCGACGATGTCGGAACAGAATGGCAGCATGACATATGTCAGCTGTCTATCAGCTGCCATTCTTGCGGAACGTCACACCGGTGGGAGCGGGGCGGCCATCTTGTTCACTTCGGAATCGAGAACCGCCAACGCACCACGCGCTCGACGAATCGCTTACTTCCGACGCCATCTTTAACAGTTTCTAAGTTGATTTAATTTAGTATCGTTATCTATGCCTAATTAAAGAGTGTTAGCGTTATATTTTGTCAATCTGTGAAATTAAGGAGAAATAAATCATTGGACAATCAATTTGTGACTTTGTTCGAGTTTCTGACCCACGTGAAACATGGAAGATTCTGATATAGGCCATCCTGAGTCTATAGGTATTTTTGCAAATAACATTATTGAGTAGTTTCTAAATGTTTTGAAACTCATACTTACACATTTTTTTTACTGCATTTATCGACTTTTGTCGTATAACACGTAACCAAGGAAAGTAAGTAATATCCGTGGGAAAGTAATAGAATTTTACACCATTTGATTTATTTTGAGTTTTCTTTGAAGTGTTCGAGCATCCAGAAACACAACAATACATTTTTACTTAGTAATTATGTTTTGTTTCACTTTTTTTATGAGATTATTTTATTACGTGAAGTGTTAATTTTAAGTAATGATTCTGAGAAAACTTCGGATTTGCGCCACTAGATGGCAGACCTTTCGTCGAGCACGTTCCCTATTAATACCTCCTCTACCCTAGTAGCATTTCCCCAAAATATGTATAAGGCCATAACGCAAAGCAGAGGCGAGTTAACCATGATAAGCTGCTAGGAGCGCTGTCTTATTCACAGTTTTGCCTAGCGTATCTATAGAGAGCATAGGAAAACTTTCTGAGCTTCCCACATACGTTCTCGATTTGAGACCTCCATGACATAGCGTTAGCAATATCCAATCCAAGAAACTGTTACATTTGTTTTGAAGTATTTGCTCACCTTTGTAGTTTACCTGAACATTTGACAGTGTTTTTTGTCTAATTTTAAAATTAATAGTTTTAGTTAGGTTGATTTTAAGGTTGCAATGCAACATTAAATTCATTGGTGGGAGTGTGTAAAGTACTTAGGGAGAGAGAGAATGGTGGATGATGGCAAAATAAACAAAGATATCCTAAAAAAGTGTTGATCTCATCACTTCACTTTCCTACGCTAATAATAATCTTATTTCAGTAACTTTAAATAGCTTTTAAATTAAAATACTTTTATTTGAATAAGCTATACCTACCTACAGGGACATCAACGCGCAACCGGTTACTATGGATTCAGTAAGTTCACGATTCTGGACGCCCGCCCATGCATTGCATTATTACGTCGTAAATTAAAAAAAAATGCTTTGCCATTAATTTTTACTATGTAGGTTTTGCACATTTGTACAGCAGATTTTTTACAATTTCAGGCACTAATCTACATTGTCCTCACTTGATCTGACCTAGATTATGTCTGGACTTTAAAAGAGACATGACATGACCTTGAGTTTGTTTCGCCATTTCTTCTCAGGGTAGTCAGATAAGAAATGCCGACTCCGTCTTATTTTAACCGACTTCAAAAAAAGGAGGAGGTTCTCAATTGGACATGATTTTTTTTTAAATATTTTACGTTTGTTATTTCATAATCATAACTTTCGACTGACAGATTTTGATGATTCTTTTTTTTTCTATAACACTTAACCTATTACATATTTAATTTTAGGCACACAACGAAAACCTCTCAGGGTTTATCTGTGTGATGGCAAGCCGCTCATTTCAATTTAAAAAGAAATAATTGTAAACCAAAAAAATAAAAATAAATACTATATGAAATTAAATATGAGACTTGAACTTAAGATAATATTGAACACAAAAAAAAACATAAAAATATCAATAACAAGCAATAGTAACTACATTACAATGTAATACTTTAAAATTACAATGATACTTAACACACTTAAATTTTATTTACTTATTTTTAACAATTTCAAAAAAAATAGGAGGTTCTCAATTCGACTCTATGTTTTTTTTTTATGTTTGTTACCTCATAACTTACGAGTGGGTGTACCGATTTTGATGATTATTTTTTTATTTGAAAGATCGTGCTTCCCGTGTGGTCACATTTCAATTTCATATAGATCTGATGATGCGTTTCGGAGACAGACAACGGAACTCTTCCAAAAATAATAGTAAATGAACCGCGATTGCTGCTATCGCATAAATATGCATTGTTTTGACTCCAAGGATGATGAAATTTCGAATTAGTGGGGTAGGTACTATAACTAAAAAAAAAACAACTGACTTCCGAAAAAACACTATAAAGTGAAAAATTACTTAAATTTTGGAAGGCGGTGACAAAAAATTAAAATGTAATTTTTCACTTTTTAGTGTTTTTTCGGAAGTCGGTTGTTTTTTTTGAAAAAAGTTTTTATAACACTTATTTACATTTTTTTTAATTTGCATTATTATTATTATTTTTTCATTTACATTCCGATCCCATAAATACCTACATTAGGTGAAATGTGTAAGGAAATGTTTTGATTTATACTTATAACCTTTCGAACTAGTTTTGTAAAGCGTTTGCAAGTCTTCTGGAAGTTTATTTAGATAAGAAGGTACTAAATATTCTGCAACCCTCATACCATACACATTTAAAAATTTTGGTAGGATGTATTTATTTTTAAGTGGTATCGTTCTCAGAAACTCAGGTCTTGTTTGTTCTGTTATTTTTGTTAAGTTTGTTTATTTGAAAGCTGGTGCTTCAAAAAAACAAAAATAATAATCAGAACAGAATAATCAGCAGCAGCATAATCAGATCTATATGAATAGATCTGATTATGCGTTTCGGAGACAGACAACGGAACTCTTAAAAAAATAACAGTAAATAAACCGCGATTGCCGCTATCGCATAAATATGCATTGTTTAGACCCCAAGGATGATAACATTTCGAATTAGTGGGGTAGGTACTATAACTAAAAAGGGAATAATAAAAAACATAAAAAAAAGCAACCGACTTCCGAAAAAGCACTACAAAGTGAAAAATTACTTTAATTTCGGAAGATGGTGACAAAAAATTAAAATTCATCTCCATCGTCACTGACTTCCGAAACTAAAGTTATTTTTCACTTTGTAGTGTTTCTTTCGGAAGTCGGTTGTTTTTTTTTTGGAGAAAGTTTTTTTGTATAGCGTGACGTGTAATACTGATTCCAATAATATATTTAAAGAATAAACAGTTTTATTTTATTTCATCTTGACTTATGAAATTATTAATTCAGTTCCAGTAATTAATGGCTTGTAATGGATGGATGACAGTGACCGAGGATTTAGAATTAGATCCTTCGAATTGTACTCCTTCTTTTGCTTTCAAGTCGATGGTAAATTGTTAAATGAGTTGAGCCCAATGGTCGACCATGCCAATCGCGGCATCACTGGCGGAATTACACTCCAATATAAAAAGAGAAACACAGATCCAATAAATTCCAAATAAATATACGATAATAAAACATATAATTGTTGTGTAATTGATATTTTATTGCATCATTTCTATTAGCATAGTGTTGCCAGCACGCCAAAAATGCCAATAAAGATTTGTCAAAAATAAATACTAAACAAGCCAATTTCTTTAACGAAATCAGTGGCCACAACCGCAAGCACAGTTACCAGAGATGGTAACAGCACCAGCAGCTGGCACAGCGCCTCCAAAGTTCACGACTCCAATAACCGGGACTTGACCAGCAACAGCGGTGTTACCGGCGACTGGCAGCTCACCAGCGACCGCTACGTTGCCTTCACCGGTGCCGCCGTAAGCAGCTCCAGGAGCGATAGCACCTCCGTATGCAGCAGAAGGAGCAAGTGCGCCACCATAAGCAGATCCGATGGCACCACCGTAAGTAGCTGTGCCGTAACCGGCTCCCAAACCAAGAGTGGGTGAAGCAACAGCAGGAGAACGGAGGCCATAGTTAGCATTAAGGGCACCAGAACATGGTGCAGAGGTGATGGCACGGCCAGCTCCCAAACCAAGGCCAGAGCCAAGTCCTGCACCATAGCCAACACACGAGCTGAATACATTCTGAAAAATAAGATAAATTTGTTTATTGCAAAGTCTTTTATAGGTATGACGTAGGAGGGTGAAGAGTTCACTCATCCTCTATAGAACAGGGGGGATCCTCTGCCCAGACGGGTGGTGTGTCTGGTGGGCTACTACCCGACGATTGATGTCAGGACATTGTATTAAATGCTAGTTGCGGTAAACTCTGATTGCGTGATGCAGGATTTTGCGTGACGTCAGTGGGCGTGATGTTAGATTTTTGTTTGTGATGCGTAGTTCACATGTGGCAATGTAGATGCCGCTATAGTCTCATTGTCTTTAAAGCCGAATATACACCAGTGGCATACGATAAAATCGAGTAGCAATTAAAGTTTCATGCTCTAATGACTCTAAACAGATGCAAGTAATTTGTTGCATCAGCTTTTTGTATGACCAAGCAAGAAGCATCGTGTAAAGTAGGCTTTAAAGCGTTGTTGCTGGTACCAGATACCTACTTCTAATTTCAGACATATTCAAGGAAGTTTGACAACTGTTAAGAATATGTCACTTTTTACTACGGAATCGATACCAATTACCAACTAGTACACACAGCGTCAGTATGTGCTAACCCCTCAAGTTTTACAACATTGAATTCGTTACGAATAATTTACAGAATACTTCAAATAGATTGTTTATTGTTTCGGCTTGGATTCGAATCATCGCATCACCGAACGTCATCATATACCTGCAGTTTGACGAACTAGCCAGCGAGCCCATATGTAATGCGATGAAATTGTTTTCCACTATCGTCCGAGTCACTTTATCTCTGATTAATCGGTAGACTATTATACAATAATAAGTATTGTGACATAATTATAAAAGTATTTAATTTTTCTAAGTAGAATAACTTCTCGTAACTGTCAAACATATTCACTAAAACAATGCAGTAATTTTAATAAAATGTTTTTTGCAATATAAGTACAAAAAGTAACTTGGGCCGATCACGGATTTGAACGCACATGTCTTTTGGTAACTAATTAGTGAAGACACAGCTTCCCAGCGTATCTAAAGATACGATAGTAAGTCGCGTCGTGTGCGGATCGCCATTGAAATACTAGACACTAAATTAATATTTTTTTGACACTAATCTTCATATTGTGTACAAAGATGGTGATTTGAATAAACATTTAAAACTGGTTACTTTGAGTAACTGCGTGGACAAATGGGGTATTGTAGATCTGGGTATTGTTCCGATAAGAATGTAATACTGCAACTCATCTGCTTTATTGGGATCTACGAGACAAAGAAAAACAAAAGAAGTCGAAACTCAAATAATTCACTCACCTGGACCAAGCAAGCTTGGATGCAGAGCAACATAACAGTGAAAGAAGACATGTTTGATGTTTGTATGTGTTCAACGAGAAGCTGAAGACTGAATGATAAGTATTCTTACTTCTAGATCGTTATATAGCGCGAAATTTCAACCGCGAAAATAGCACTTCGTGATCTTTTGTATTTTCACAGAATTTTTAATACTATGCTATCAGTAATCTTGAGCAAGACATTTCCAGGTATTTGTATTCTTAATAAATTGATAATCAAAGAAATGCCATTGCAAAAGTCAATGGTAACAACGATTACCTCAATATTGCTAATTACTAGAAACGCACGTATTCTTTCTATAAATTTGGTATAAAAACTACTAGGTTTTCGTTGAAATATCATTAAAGTATTTGCATTCGTTGAAGTAAGTTAATTACCATGTCTGCTAAGGTTATCCTCGTCTTCTGCGCTCAGGCGCTCTTCATCCAGGTAAGAATATTGCATACAATTTTCATCAACCAATCAAAATTATTTTCTGAAGGAAAAGTCCTTGTGTATGTGTTTCTGGAAAAACCACATAAGGAAACAAAATGCTTATTTCTTGAAAACCCCGTTAAGATTTTTTAAAGCTATGGATGTATAAGTAATAACAGCCGCACGGGTCGATCCATCATGTTAAGCTATGCTTGCCGGGATTGGTCCGTGGATGGGTGACCATCTTTACATACCAAGACTTCCCCGTGCCTCGGAAGCACTTTAAGCCGTTGGTCCCGGCTGCCATTCGTAGATCTTTGACAGTCGTTACGGGTCGTCAGAAGCCAGAAAGTCTGACAACCACTCTTACCAGTTACTGGGTTGCGGAAGTCAGATAGGCAGTCGCTTCATGTAAAATACTGGTACTCAGATGCATCCGGTTAGACTGGAAGCCGATCCCATCATAGTTGGGAAAAGGCGAGGCAGATGGTGATGAATATATTTTAATTCCTGAAACTTAGGCAAACCTTTGACGTTGTTTTTCATTCGAACGTACCTTGCACTTTTGTACTTAAAACTTACAAAAAATTACTAACCTCGGCTGCACATTCATTGATGATCGCTACTGCTCTTCATTTAAAATGTATCTTCATGCACATACACCTAATGACGTTGATTATTCGAATGACAAAGCACCGATGTTTTCATAATTATTATTTCATTTCCAGGTCGCACTAAGCGCGTGCGCGGGTCGTCCCAACTTGGGAGCTGGACTAGCTACTTATGGCTTGTCTCCTCCTGTCACTGCTGGTTGTGCTGGTCCTGTGTTACTTGCCCCTGGCTGCTCAGGCATAGGCTACAATGGTATCGGCTATGGCAACGCTGGCGTTGGCTATGGTTCTGGTCTCGGATACGGTTCCAACTTCGCTATTGAGGTCGTCCCTACCAGTGGTGGTGCTCTGCCTGTCTCCAGCACATCTTCAATCTCTCCTAATGGTCTTTCCATAACCTCCGAGAATGTCTTCGACGGAAACTTGTATGTAGGTGGTGAGCTGCCGTTCGTGGGTGCTGTGGCTTTGGAGGGTGTGTTACCAAGTGGTGGTGCAGGCGCTGCTAGCTACAGCTGTGGTAATGGCGTTACAGCTATTGAGACCATCGCTCCTTCTGCTGCTGCTACCATTGCTCCCGCTGCTGCTTATGGTGTCGGAATTGGGGCCTACGGTGCTGGAATTGGGGCCTACGGTGCTGGAATTGGGGCCTACGGTGCTGGAATTGGGGCCTATGGCGCTGGTAATGCACCGTTATTATCTGGAGCTGGTAACAACGGTCCCGTTGCAGGGATTGTTGCTCCCATTGATGGTTGCTACCCAACTGGAATTTACTACTAAATTATGTATTTGGAAGATTGCATATTATCTGACCAAATAAAAGTAATTTTCATGTGATTTTATTGTATTATTTCTTTAAACCCACTTTAGTCCTCATGTGATCTTTGGCAAGATATGCTCATGCCTCCTGATTTCATCATTGACCCATAAGGAATCCGGGCACAAGTTACCCTAGGCTACTTAGAAAACCTTAAATAATCTAAGTTTTCAAAGTCGCGGCAAAGAAAACCTCCACAACATGGGTTCATGGACGGTTCAGACCTCCGGTGTGTGTGCGGCGTCTCTCCACAGACAATGGCTCACCTCCCATTTTGCATCGAATACCCTGTCAGTTGATAGGAGGCCATTTGCAGGTGCACACGTGAGGACCTAATGGCTGCATCAGTGAACGTTGAAAAATATACATCAATTTACATTTTGTCGTGTTATTTATGCCATGGACACGCTAAGAAGAGGATTCAGGTATGTTACTGAAAAATTTAAAGGGTATTGTAAAATGTATGAGAGTCAAAGACTTTATTATTTTATTATTTATATTTAGAGAAAACAAGTAACAAATCACTCAAATGTGTTAGTAACAATATCTCTTAACCTACACTGCCATATAGTTACAATGCGAATCTCTGCTACAAGCTCAACACCGGGGTGGAGAGTTTGCAGCAGCGATTCACACACAAGCAGTCCAGTCTGCTCCAGATACACCGCAGTATAATGTTGGGGCTGGCCCGCACCCGGCAGAATCGGAACAGCACCATCAGTACCCGGAACGCATTATTATATTGCATGCGAAGGGCGCTGTACGACTTTTGAGTGTTTTCCACCCCCAGGCTGCACGTGTATAATGAGGTGCAATATGCACGAAATAAGGTCTTTATATATTTGTATAAATGATGTCGGATACGGAGGGAGAGCAAGACCAAGATGTGATTTGAAAGAAAACGGAAATAATAAAAACCTGGAGCTTGCGGCGGATTAATGGAAGAGATAAACATTATGCGTCGACCCCAACTTAGGACAAGGTCATTAAGAAGAAGAGTAGGAAAAACTGTTCGGATGCAGAGCAAAACAAATGCCTCTTCTCAAGCAAAGCATTAAAAATCACCATTATGGATCACTGCATATTCTGCACAATGATAATAAATTGCATTCTAAAAACCTTAATAGAAAAGAACCTATGTTTTTTTTTAAGAATAAGAAGAATCTTTATTTGTAAACACACCTAGGTAGTAGTTACACGGTGTGTGAGATGTCACAAAATTAGTTAAGATTCTCTATGTTTTGCTGCGAAGCGTACAAATATTATCTAATTTGAATTTATTAATTTATAAACATTTATAAGTTAAATAATATTAAAAAAGTTATACACAACTGGTAGGTAGTCAAAATCATATTGCAATTAAGTAAAAAAACAATTATACTGAGGTCAATATATAAATATCACTAAAATTAGATGTCAAGTAACAACTTAAAGACATGTCAATAATTAAAAACTATAGCGATATTTTATCCTTAAAAAACTCAGTTATATTATAATATGATTTATTCACAAGAAATTTCTTTAAATGTTTACTGAATAGGTGAATATTTAACATTTTAATTGATCCTTTTTAATGATTCCGATTTATGGTCGTAAATAATTGGTGCCATACAAAAAACACTATTATGCATCTGTGCTGTCTTGGATTGTCTCGAACACAACTTATTGACGTATCGTCGTCTCCGGTTATTTCTATCTGACAACTTGGGAAATAGATTTGGGTTGGTTTTTACAAATACTGCACTTTCTCAAGCCTTCTTCCGTGGGGGTAGGCAGAAACTATAAAATGCCACCTACTATGATCCTTACTTTTTGGTCTTTTGCTTCATTTACGTGCATACATAACCAAACGCAGTGAGCGCGTTTGGCGCTCCGATTGGTCCGTCATCAATCCACGGCCAATCGGAACGCCGAACGCGCTCACTGCGTTTGGTGTAGATGGTTAAATGAAACTCACACTAGGGCCTCAGAACGCCGAACGCGCTCACTGCGTTTGATCGAGATGGTTAAATGAAACTCACACTAGGGCTTCTGGTGATACACGCACGCTGGTTGCGAGTATTACGCACCTGACCATTCTGAATGGATCACTTCCACAATTAATTCGAAATTAAATTAAGGAACTCTATTTTCGTTGTCAGCAACGAATCTAATCATCTGATTATTATTTATCTTTTCATTTTTGCCTGGCTCGCTCCCTGTTACATGGGACTAAAACATAACTAGCAAAATGTGGGTGTAGTGAAATGAAATTGTTTATTCTGTAAATAAGAATATCGTAATAACTTTTACACGTCTTGTCATGGGCGTCGGCAAATTTTTCAGCTTCACCCCCCGGTGCATCGTCAGCTCCACGACGCGAGCTCATTCATCATTTTTGTACCTACTTCACCTTGGATATGTTAGGTTATCATTTGTCCATTTAAGAGGAGTGTTACAAAAATGCGCGTAGCTGCATAATTTTTTGTTGTATTAATAATAATTACTTGGTTTAAAAATTGTTCGTTTTTTTTTTCTACAAGGGCATAAGGCATTTTGTAAATAATTTCTTTACTTATTTAGCAATAAGCATTCTCCTGACGTATGTTTAGGCAAAATCAGAGGGAGAGCTGAATTGAGAGCTCTAATTTGCAGATTCTGTTGAATAAAATCCATCAGAACTATTTTTTATAGATTACAAGTATCCCATATTATCTTTTTAATAGAATACAGTTTTGCTATCTGTATTACATAAAGAAAAAATATGACTGGACCTAATTCAATTTACTGAAAAGCTTCGGAAAACAAGTCTGAATATCTTCGAAGTTCTACATCAGTTTGACTTAGTATTTACACCAAAATAATTTTCATCATTTGCTTAAAAATACATTTTTTTTTAATGAATAAAATAAAAGTACCAGGGCCCTGAGACAAAATACATTTCTGTTAGCGTTCACGCCAAACGCTAAGCCAAAATGTATGGGAATGACCATTGTATAATCTTTCCGCAGGCAATGTCATTTCCATACATTTTAGCGTAGCGTTTAGCGTGAACGCTAATAGAAATGTGTTTTGTCTAGGCCTGCAGGTATATATGTCTCCGCGTCAGCGATCTGCGCTCGGTATCGCACGAACGCTTGTAAAAGACGGAGCGCAACGCCAAAATGTACATTACTCATTGTTCAAGAAACAATCAGTAACTTTGTCGAGTTATGCAGAAAAGCTTCAGTTAAAGATAATATAGGATGCAAGAGCGAGAAAAGCAAATGAAGCAAGCTCGATAATGTTTACATCCCGCCTAGAGTCGACTATATTTTCGGAAAAAGCAGTTCGTAACTTGGTTGACTAATGTACAACAGCTAAATTGAGTGATTGCAGAATGCAAGATACCAATTTTTTTGGATCTTGCGTCACATAGGTTGAGTTCTCTATTATTTGCATTTGCGGATATATTTATTTAGTTCTTAATGTTTTTACATTATTTTATTTTGAAGCTAGGGGGTGCAAGCACACCCCCTTGCACCCTCTACCGCCACTCATGCGTCATAAAAAAATTAGGAAAGCAAGATGGACTCCCATCTTGCTTTGAAGAAATGTCAAATATAACTCAGCAGTCACTTTAGCCGTAATGTTATGCTTTGTGTAAATCTAATTATAGTTCTTTCTTACATAAATATTAAAGGACTTTATCGTTTATTGCGTTTTTTAATTCTTCGAAAAACGACCGCCTATTATTCGTACTAACATTGTTTCAGAATAGTTATGCAATCTACACATGTTTTCTATGCGTTCCTAGTCGTACATTTTGTAATTAGGCAGATAAATTATTATAATTTCGAAAATTATAGTAATTATGTGTTAAAATATGTCAGGAGTTTTCGTATAAAACCTTCGGCTTACTTAGAGAAAGTCAGTTCAAGTTTGTGTTCAATAACGGACAACCAAACAAGGAGTCAAGAAATCCAATATGTCTGCCAAGTCCGCCATCTTCGTAATTTTTGCGCAAGCGCTTTTAATCCAGGTATGTGTTATTTATTTGACTTTTTAATTTTGTAATACACTTCTGAATCTTCGAGGCTTTTAACGAAAAGTTGCCATTCAAACTTTCGTCATATTGTTGAATTAGTAAACATAGTTATACGTTTTGTTTACTAATACAGATGGTTTTTTATACAGTGAATTTTGCCGATTTGATTCCGTAGGTCAATCTTTATTAAAGAAGCTACTCGTAACATCCGGGAAGGCACGCATGCGTGCCCACACACTAGAAAATTAATTGTTATCTTATTAGCCGGGATTGACAGGTCACAATGATTTTCTTCACATTGTCGTATATTCTATACTAGCTGTGCCCGCGACTTCGTCCGCGCGGAATAGTTTTTTTACTGTTATTTATATATCAATAAAAACAAATCAAAATTCTAAAATAAAAGTAGCCTAAGTTACTCCTTATTACATCAGCTACCTGCCAGTGATAGTCCCGTCAAAAACAGTCCAGCTATTTCAGAGATTAGCGGGAACAAACAGACAGACAGACACAAAAATTGTAAAAAAAAATATTTTGGTATATGTACCGTATAATATTCATATGCATGTAGCAAAAAGTGGTTATTTTAATATTACAAACAGACACTCCAATTTTATTTATATGTATAGATAAGTGCCACAGAACAGATATTTATGTGTTTAATTTTTATGTTTCCAGTCAGCGCTTAGCCAAGTCTGCGGTCGTTCAGGTTTTGCTGGTGTTGGTTCTTACGGCCTAGCTGGTACAATCTTGACCTCTCCTTTCGGATACAATGGTCTGGCCTCTGACATCTCAGGAAACGGCTTGGCCTGCAATGGATTGGCAGGCAACAGCATAGCATACGACAGCATCTACATTCCCGCCATAGAAATCACTCCCACAACTGGAGGTGGCCTACCCGTTACAAGCGCTTCTGCTATTGCCCCAAATAGTCTTGTGGTAGCCTCTGAGAATGTGTACGAGGGAACTTTGGCTGTAGGTGGTGAGCTGCCGTTTGTGGGCACTGTGGGTTTGGAAGGCGTGTTACCTACTGTTGGCTCTGGAGCCGTCAACCACGCTTGCGGAAACGGTGCAACTAGGATGGTGAGCCAGGATGGTGCTGCTGTCGCTTCTGGTTTTGGAACTGGTTTTGCTCCTGCTGGGGCATTCGCTTCAGGAAACATGTACGGTGGTATTGCTACATTAGTTCCATTCGGCTGCGGCACTGGACTAGGTGGACTCGCCTACCCTGCTGCTAGCTTGGCTGGTGGTTACCCTGCTGCCAGTTTCGCCGGCATTTACCCTGCTACCGGTTTCGCTAGCACATACCCCGCTACCGGTTTCGCTGGCGTATACCCCGCTACCGGTTTCGCTGGCTCATACCCCACTACCGGTTTCACTGGCGCATACCCCGCTGCAGGTTGTGGTGCCGGACTTGCCGCGTATGGCGGCACCGGTGAAGGCAACGTGGCAGTCGCTGGTGAGCTGCCTGTCGCCGGTACTACCGCTGTTACCGGTCAAGTCCCCATCATGGGCGCTGTGAGCTTCGGCGGCAATGTGCCGGCTGCTGGTGCAGTGACTATCTCTGGCAAGTGTGCCTGCGGTTGCGGCAGCCCTTATATGTACTGATTTGTCAAATTTTATTATTAAATATATAGGTTTTATCAATAACATATCTTGTTTTTTTACACACCTTTCTTTTTATTTTAAATTCAAGCATAGTTTTAAACCTTTTTACACCTTTAAACAAAGCTCTTCCGTAACCCATAGTTGTTGCTTTTACATTTTGGACATGATTTAGTATTAATAACATCACGCGCCTATTATGTTTATTGTGGCAACGTGTTGGGAGTTGTTTTAATTTCAAATAATAATAATTATTATTATTGTAAAGGCGTTGCACGGGTTAATTTTATATTTGTGATTATAATTATCTGTGTACTGTGACAAAAACTTAATTTGAGCTAAACATACTCCAGGGTTCAATGTTAGGTCCTTGGCAAAATAATGACAATTAATGATGCTGGTGCAGTTTTTATTATATTCAAAGTTGGAAAAGTAAATAGGTATCATACTAGGCTCATACATACATACATACATAAAACTCGCGCTTTTGTCTCATGAGGGTAAGCAGAAACCACAGAACGCCGAAAACTAAATCGTTTTATACTTGTCAGACTTAAGAGATATGAAACATATTTTTTGCAATTTTCGTCTTAATATTTTTGCTATGAACGCTTGAGTTGGATTAAAAATCATATTTAATTAGACACCGAGCAACAGATTGTTAAGTCCATAATATACTCCAGAAAAGTTATTTTTAAATCATACCTGAAAGACTTAGGGACTTAAAAGAGACCAAGGTTTTTTTTTTTGGGTAGGAAATCATCAAATAACTTCTCCTGCTCTGGGTGGAGCAGGAGGGCGTGTCAGACTTTTACTGACTAAAACCCACCCGTGTTCCCTCAGTTGCCTGTGTGCCAGGGGCCGCGGTATCTCTTTCAAACAACCCGCACCCCTAGCAGGCATCGGCCCTTGCGGGCCCCATCAGTTGTTGCTGACATCGCTTTGAGGCGCGCTTAGAACACAACGCGCCGTGGATCCGGGCTTGGTCCTTACCGAACAGTGAGCTACCCATTACTCACCGTCCGCAAGCCCACGCCTACGGTGGCCGGGAATCAGCCTGGAATTCCCGACGCCCAGGGCATCTCCTGCGGAGGCTACGGCCGTGAGGGCGCATGTACTGCCTCTTCCTCACGTGCGCCGCCTCCCTCTTTGCAAGCATCACTGCTTCGCTGAAGGAAGCGACGGCTACCCATGCACTCTCGGTCCGTACCATGGCCTGGACTAGGGCCGGACGCGAGAGATCGCCGCCGCCGATCACCTCCACGAGGACACGGCGGTGCTCCGCCCGTCTTCAGGGCGATCTTCGCAATAGAAACACCAGGGCGTTTCCTCCCACCTTATCCGAAACAGGAACCTCCCGAAACAACAGTGTCCGGTGAAGACTTGCATCAGGTGAGGGCGCCGTGCCGCCTCTCAAGTCATTCCTCAAAGAGGGGATGCCGGAATCGTGGCGTGCCCAGCACTGTGCTGCTACAATCGCACTCTCCACGTCGCCGGAGCTCTGTCCGCTGTGCCGCGATTTCCCACGGCAGCGGAGTTACGCCCCGGCGTTTGGCCTCCTCGCGCCACTCCCAAGTGTGCGCGAGGACCTTTGCCTCCAGATCCCATGGCGGCAATCCAGCAAGGAGACCCGCCGCCTCACTGGAGATCGTGCGGTATCCGCGGATCATCCGGATGGCCATAACCCTATGGGACGCCTTCAACCGGCGTGCTGGTTGGAACCTCAGTGTAGGCGCCGACACCAGTGCCCCGTATAGGGCCATGGACCGCACGACCCCCGCGTAGAGCATCCGGCATTTGGCCCCGCTAGATGGGGCAGGAGCCGCTTCAAGGCAGTCTCGGCCCGCTCCAGTCTGGGAGCCAAACGTCGGAAGTGCTCCGCGAAGTTCCACCGGCTGTCGAGGACGAGACCCAGGTACTACATCGTCGACTAGACGCCGATTAGAACCCCTCTCACCGTTATCTGGGAACCCGTCGATGGCGCATTCCGAGGTCCATGAAGACACATGGCCTCGGACTTGTGCAAGGCTACCTCGAGTCCCAGTTGCCAGATACTATCGACGGTTGTCGCAACTTCGTGTGTAACTAAGTCAGCCGCCGCCTGGTACGACCTCCGTTGCGCCCGCGGACCAGCGTGTCGTCAGCGTAGCAAACTACGCTGACGTCCCTAGGGAGGTCGGCGTGCAGCAACCAGTCGTACCCGATGTCCCACAGATGTGGCCCCAGGACCGATCCCTGTGGGACACCGCACGAAAGAGACCAAGGTTATGAACCTGTTTACCTCTCCAGTGTAAGAGCTGGAAGGTAATGAGCAGCTACTCTTAGAAAGGCTAAGGCTGTAGCAAATGAACTTCACCATACATTTTATTTTCCAGTGGGGGACGACAATCTGGTCAAGTTCATCGTTCAGAAAAAACAGGCCAGTCTTTTTACTGCAAAAGAAGCCAGATCAAATAGTCTCCTACTTTCTGAGGTGCATCTGTAACAGTTACCGACTGCCTGGAGTTTTTAGGCATGGAGATGATCAGGTCAAAGGTACAGAGTGAAGCGAAAAGGCTGGGTATCGTAAAAAAGGTAGGGCGGTACTTCACATGTGGACAGCTTCTGAAATTGTACTAGTCAGGTCTGTTACTGTATAGAGTATTGCATTCAGTAATGGGATGGTTCAGCGAAATATAATCTTAATGCACATGACTAGGTGGAACGCAGAGAAAAAAGACTTATAGGCGACGAGGCGCTGGGGGCTAGGCTTCACAGTCTGGCTCATTGGCGTAATGTTGCCTGCCTGTCTGTATTCTACAGAGTGTACTTCGGAGGGTGTGCGCCGGAGCTCCACAACCTGATCCCATGATATCCCTTTCACTACCGGACTACCATTTGTTCGATATATCGACTAGTCTTTCTTAGCTCTTCTACAAATTTTTTGTGCGCACGGCCTGTGTGGAACTCTCTGCCAGTGTCTGTGGAACGTAGTGCCTTCTTACTGCTTAGCCAAAATACATGAAATGAAATAGTGAATCTGTACCGACACTATTCAAATAGTTATAGCAACTAGGGTGCCACAGGGCGCTTTCGTAGAACCAAAAATACTTTTAATGTGTCTGTAAAGTAAAAACAGCGAACCGTGTTTTCTCATTATCAAGTATTCCTTTTATAGGTTTTACAGTAATTGCTGACTCAAACAGCTTTAACCATAACCTCGTGTAAAACGGGTATAGAGGTTAAAATAATTAATTATTCAATGAATTACATTATTACCGACACTAAAAAGTAAAACATAAATTGCTGATTAATTTCTTTATGTAAATTTGTTAAGACACACAGGTTATTTGTCATAAAATAAATATTGGAAAAAAAAAACACGCTTGAAAAACCAACCTAAAAAGTAGAAAATAATTTAATTCTATTAAAAAGCGTGGGGTGTTTTTTGAGATATTTTTATAATCAATTAATATCAAGCACCCCACGCTTTTTAATAGAATTAAATTATTTTCTACTTTTTAGTTTGGTTTTTGAAGCGTGTTTTTTAGTTTTTTTAAACTTTTATTTATTACTATTTTTTAGTTTTGCTAACTACAAAAGCGTGATTTTTTCTATTTTTTTTAAATTATTGAATTGTCATAGGTCCTCGATAAGTCTACAAAGTTTAAATGAAATCTGACCGTTTAAAGTAGGTCAAAATAGCGGTTAGTAGCGGTAGTCGGTTACATACGAACAAACATACAAACATACAAGTGAAGCTAATATAAAGCGTGTAAAAAATGTAATACTTTGTAACAAACTTAAATCCTTTCTTAGAAAAATGCTTTAGTAGTAGTTTGAAGAACCACAACCACAAGCGCATTGCCCAGAGATAGACACGGCACCAGCAGCGGGCACAGTACCACCGAAGGTGACAGCACCCATGATGGGAACAGTACCAGCAACAGCGGTTTCACCAACGACTGGCAGCTCACCAACGACGACCACGTTACCTTCACCGGCGCCGCCGTAAGCAGCTCCAGGAGCGAAAGCACCTCCGTAAGCAGCAGCAGGAGTAAGTGCGCTACCATAAGCAGATCCGATGGAGCCACCGTAAGCACCAAGACCGAGGGCACCCCCATATGCACCAAGACCGAGGGCACCACCGCATGCACGAGCAGGAGAGAGACCAGTGCCGAAACCTAGGGCACCACCATAAGCAGAGCCGATGCCTACAGCAGGAGTGATACCAACAGCTGGTCCTCCACAACCACAACCGCGACCACCGAGGTATTGGCCGAAAACATTCTGTCAAGAGAAACATACATTAGATTGGAACTGACGAAACCTTAAGAATAAGGACAGAAACAGTTCGTAATCGAAAACAAATTCATTCGTTATTCCTTTATATAAAGGTAGAAGCATCTTCCTTTCTCAAATAGCGTGAATTACATAGATCTAGAGGAAAATAACAAAGGAGATCATTTAAGCTTCCAAAATAGTTAAATTAAAATTAACAAACGTCGGAGGAAGTTCATGACTGAAAATTTGATACCAGAAATCGTAAAACACTTACCTGGACCAAGCAAGCTTGGATGCAGAGCAACAGAACAGCGAAGGTGGACATGTTAAATGAATTCGTAACTCAACGGGAAGCTGAAGACTGATGCTTTTTGAAGTCTTACACTATGTTTATATAGTGCAGAAGTTCTTATCAATAACACGTATTTATTCACTATTTCCTATTTTAAAAACAAAGCATTTGATAATAATAACAAAGCAATGAAATACACGCATTTTTCTATTTCCATATCAAGCAGTCTGTGCCGCAAGACAACTAGATAAGGACTATATTTCGGTATAAATAGTCGATCGTTTCTTGGAAAACTCATTCTGAAGTTAACTTCAACACAAACTACAATGTCAGCCAAGGTGATCCTCGTCCTCTGCGCTCAGGCGCTCTTCATCCAGGTGAGAAATGTTTTTGTAATGACTGTGTTCTTGTTGCTGTTACTGCGGAGTAATCGCGGAATACACTCACAGTAGCAATGGCTCGCGTTTGGACAGTTCAACAACTTTCAATGCGTTATTAACGTTGATAAGCAGACCAATTTTTCGAACATTATATGAAGCAATTTTGATTTAGATTGGGTTTGAAAAAATGTTACGGAATTAGGATGCTGGTTTGCCCAGATATCTTCTAAGTGATGGATTTCGGTGACACATGTGTCTCTTATTTAACTCAAATCGTCTACATTCTCATTTTTTTTGAGTACTTCTTTGCTTAGAACAAATGTACTACTCCAAGTTAGGTTAGGTAAATTTTGTTCTTTAATAAATAAATAAATACATCGCCCAGTGTAGACGTGCTACTTAAAACATAATTTTCACTAAAGTTTTTCACTACCACTATGTAATTACACGAAATGTGTTTAAACGATAAAATAATCAGGTTACAATGAATCGTCGTTGTTAGTTATAAGAGAAATATTTACTAATACAATAATGTCTTGTTTACAGACTGCTTTCAGTTCATGTCTTGGTCGTGGTGCCATCGGTAACAGCTGTGCAGGCAATGGTTTGATCGGAAATGGATTGATCGGTAACGGTTATGTTGGTAACGGCTGTGCTGGTAACTTGGTCAACAATGGCTTGATTGGTGATGGCATAATTGGTAATGGTTATATCGGCAATGGCTTGGCTGAGATTATTCCCACCACTGGCGGTGGACTGCCTGTCTCCAGCGCCTGTCGTTTTGCTCCCAGTGGCCTCTCCGTAGCGTCTGAGAATGTGTATGAGGGTGCTCTGTCCGTGGCTGGTGAGCTTCCGTTCGTGAGTGCCGTGGCTCTGGAGGGACTATTACCAAGTGGCGGTGCTGGTGCCGTCAGTTACAGCTGCGGTAACGGTGTTACTGCTATTGAGAGTATCGCTCCTTCTGCTGCTGCCTACGGCGCTTCTGGTGCCTATGGCGTTGCTGGTGCGTATGGCGCTGGTGGTGCCTATGGGCTCGGCGCTGGCTATGGACCTAGCGCTACCTACGGGACTGGCTATGGAGGCCGTGGTTGTGGATGTGGACGTTATTAATAATTCAAACAAATGATAACTCAACCGATGATCCGATATGTACAACGATTCAATAAAATGACTTGCAATTAATTTTGTTGTATGAATGAATAAATACACAATTTCCTCTACAATTACCACTACTAGTCTAGGGCGGGGGTCTACTAGGGAGGAAACTATGGACTTCCTGCCTAGGGAAGCAGGAAGTACGTAGTTATGGGCGTTTTCTATTTGGGATCACTTACGGACATTAGGTAAGTTCGGTCTCCGAAATAAAATTAAAATGTTGATTCTTTATCTTACATCTGGAAAGGGGGAAATTTTTGTTTCGGGACATAATTGGTGTTGGAGCTAACGATCCTTTGTGCCAAATCTTATGTCTGGAATTTGTACTGTAAATAGTGTTTTAGCTAAGCCTATGTCGGACGAGGCTAGAATTATATACAAATTATATTACAATATTAAACTAATGTAAAATTCAAAATTTGGCTATGATGGAGCGCCATAGTCAGTATTGTAACAAAGCTCCTTAAAAAAGGATTTAAAAAAAAATCTTATTTCATCATTAGGTCATAAGATTTGTGTACTGGTGTCATTGTGTAAACTAAAGACAATTATAACTGTGGAACATTCACGACTAAATTTTAATTGTATTTTATTATATGTATACATCCATAAGTGTATTCTTATTAAAATATTGACCGTCCCACTGCTTTGTTCTCCGTATGGGAAGAGTTAAGGCCCCTTCCCATACGGAAAGTAGTGCAAGGCACGAGAATTGATCAGGACGGGTTGGTAATTTCAGACTTATTTTTATCTTCTAAATAAATAAAACAATGGCTGGGCCGATTTGTATGCTATTTAATTCGTTGGATTTCTTTCGAACAACCCGCCCCCTTGTCAGGCGTTGCACAGGTTAATTTTTATCTGTGAGCTGACCCGGTTAAAGGCGCGTTTACAAATCTGACAAAAATAAGCAGTTTTTCGGTGCTTTTTGCGGCAGAATGATACTAAACCAAATGTAAATAATAATTTCCAAAGATAGATTATTTCTTCATCTTCAAATGCGTCAATTTTTTACTCGAAAATTTTGGTTTTTACCATTGTAAATAATTTCCGTTACCTCTTCACACAACATTGACAATAAAGTGTTGAGTTTAGGAAGATTTTTCTTCTATTTAATAACTTAAATTCAATTATTTAAAAATATTTTATGTAAGCAGACATGTTCAACACAAAAAAGGGGAAAAAAGAACTATCAAAATGTTTTGATTTTCACATATTTAGCTTCTACGCGTGAATCTTATTGAATTGAAATAAGGGTTATTTTACTGGTCGTTGTCTTGATTTAGTGAACAAAAATTTGTAATAAAATATTAGTCTGCGCTCGGCCGCCGTCGTGAGTGGACACTGTGCCGGTTGTAAGTAGCAGCTCGCAGTGAAAAAGATCGCTGTACGAATGCAAAATAAATGACGTATAAACTTGATACTTCACGTATTTTAGGATCGTAGATGTGCCGATTTTGGGCTCGTTTTGTTAGTTATGTTGAGATCTTACCTCCTGACTTGATGGAGTGACCTGAATGTGTACTTCGAAGACTGCTACTGGAACTAATAGACGAGTAGAGCTAGATGTGCCGAGTTTGGGCTTGTTTTGTTAGTTATGTTGAGATCTTACCTCCTGACTTGATGGAGTGACCTGAATGTGTACTTCGAAGACTGCTACTGGAACTAATAGACGAGTAGAGCTAGATGTGCCGAGTTTGGGCTCGTTTTGTTAGTTATGTTGAGATCTTACCTCCTGACTTGATGGAGTGACCTGAATGTGTACTTCGAAGACTGCTACTGGAACTAATAGACGAGTAGAGCTAGATGTGCCGAGTTTGGGCTCGTTTTGTTAGTTATGTTGAGATCTTACCTCCTGACTTGATGGAGTGACCTGAATGTGCACTTCGAAGACTGCTACTGGAACTAATAGACGAGTAGAGCTAGATGTGCCGAGTTTGGCCTTGTTTTGTTAGTTATGTTGAGATCTTACCTCCTGACTTGATGGAGTGACCTGAATGTGTACTTCGAAGACTGCTACTGGAACTAATAGACGAGTAGAGCTAGATGTGCCGAGTTTGGGCTCGTTTTGTTAGTTATATTGAGATCTTACCTCCTGACTTGATGGAGTGACCTGAATGTGTACTTCGAAGACTGCTACTGGAACTAATAGACGAGTAGAGCTAGATGTGCCGAGTTTGGGCTCGTTTTGTTAGTTATGTTGAGATCTTACTTCCTGACTTGATGGAGTGACCTGAATGTGCACTGCGAAGACTGCTACTGGAACTAATAGACGAGTAGAGCTAGATGTGCCGAGTTTGGGCTTGTTTTGTTAGTAATGTTGAGATCTTACCTCCTGACTTGATGGAGTGACCTGAATGTGTACTTCGAAGACTGCTACTGGAACTAATAGACGAGTAGAGCTAGATGTGCCGAGTTTGGGCTCGTTTTGTTAGTTATATTGAGATCTTACCTCCTGACTTGATGGAGTGACCTGAATGTGTACTTCGAAGACTGCTACTGGAACTAATAGACGAGTAGAGCTAGATGTGCCGAGTTTGGGCTCGTTTTGTTAGTTATGTTGAGATCTTACCTCCTGTCTTGATGGAGTGACCTGAATGTGTACTTCGAAGACTGCTACTGGAACTAATAGACGAGTAGAGCTAGATGTGCCGAGTTTGGGCTTGCTTTGTTAGTTATGTTGAGATCTTACCTCCTGACTTGATGGAGTGACCTGAATGTGTACTTCGAAGACTGCTACTGGAACTAATAGACGAGTAGAGCTAGATGTGCCGAGTTTGGGCTCGTTTTGTTAGTTATGTTGAGATCTTACCTCCTGACTTGATGGAGTGACCTGAATGTGTACTTCGAAGACTGCTACTGGAACTAGTAGATCTAGATGTGCCGATTTTGGGGTCGTTTTGTTAGTTACCTTGAGATCTAACGTCCGCACGACGGTAGACCTGAAGGTGTACTTTGAAGACTGCTACCTAACTAATAAACTAATAGAGCTACCTGATAAGAATCTTATAGTTTATTTAGCTCTTAGGGGCCATCCATACATTACCTCACACAAAGTTTCATCGTTTTTTGTCCCCCCGTCTTTGTCGCCGGTGGTCACACTTGTAAAACCCCCTCCCTCTTGTGTGACGTCACATATTTTGCAATTTCATATTCAGAAGTAAGAGTAGGCAAGTAGAGTTTTAGTATTTTAAGTTTTAACATGTGACGTCACAAAGTTTTTGACGCCCCCTGGCCCTTGTCACACAATGTCACATTTCGTTAACCCCTCATCCGTAAATTACGTCACACGTTAAGGTTAACGTGACGTAATTTATAGATAGCCTCTTGTAACGCAATTATTGTTTTAGATGCCAAAGCCTAAGACGTTTGGGAAAAAATCTCGTAAGTTACTTCGTGCCTGTAGAAGAGAAGAACTGCCTCTTTCCAGAATTTATCGATCCAGAATTCAAAAGAAATATGGAACCACGGGAACATTCTTCACATTGTCATAATAATATGATGAAAACAAAGAATTGATTTAAAAAAGATTTTTCCTTAGTTTTATTCATTTTTATCATTTACTAGCACCTAGCCCGGCTCCCTAAATACGTAACACACTTAGAATGGCAATCCATTCCAATTTGGTAGTCCAACAACATCCATTGCATTGTTTTTGTTGGCTTGCAAACTATTATTTTAAACATTTATGACGCAATGAACATTGTATAAGTATATTGGCCCAGTGTGTGTGACAAATAAACGCATTTTCTTTCTTCTTTCTTTGCTCTCTTGTTTTTGAGAACCCACTTGCATTTGATACCATAACAAATTTATTATAATTATGAAATACTAAATAAAACAAATAACATATTATAGGCTTATGATATAATTAATTATTTTCAAACAGCTTGTCGCGCAAATTGTAAATACATAAATACTTTTGCAAGTACTTGCTTACCATTCAATCGGTGTGCAATTAAATTAAATACTTTTATACTTTTACGAACACATCACATTACAAACGTTTTTGAAAAAATCAACGCAAGCATAAAAAAAACATAGCTAAAAATTAAATAAAAGTAGGCTCAAGTATCAAGCCGTGTCAGTTTACTCATAATTTCGCCGCTTCGCGCAAATCGCTGTATGTGTGAGCCGTGCATATGTAGTAGTAAGACTTAATACCTAAAATTGAAGCGAGTCAATTCGTAAACACGTCCATAGCTTCGTACGGCCAGTATTTTTATATTTCAAAACCAAAATTAGCCAAATCGGTCGGACAAAACTACTAGACTAAAAAATCATTTTTACATAGGTATAAAGCTAGATTATAAATGTCTGTTACCTTGAGCTAAGTACATCCCAGGGTTCAATGTTAGGTCCTTGGCAAAATAATGAGAATTAGTGATGCTGGTGCAGTTTTTACTATATTCAAAGTTGGAAAAATAGATAGTTATCATACCAGGGTCATACATACATAAACTCCCTATGCCTGTGTCCCATGAGGGTAAGCAGAAACGACAGAATGCCGAAAACTAAATCGTTTTATACTCGTCAGACTTATGAGATATGAAACATATTTTTTTGCAACTTTCAACTTAATCTTTTTGCTAAGGACGCTTGAGTTGAATTCAAATCATATTC
The DNA here is from genome assembly GCA_949091785.1 of Polymixis lichenea. NCBI lineage: Eukaryota > Metazoa > Arthropoda > Insecta > Lepidoptera > Noctuidae > Polymixis > Polymixis lichenea. Next base: position 8,041,914 of record OX420958.1, on the reverse strand, counting down.
AAGTGGACTCTGAGCAATAGATTAGTTAGTCCTTTGTATACTCCGGAAAAGTAATTTTTAAATCATACCAGAAAGACTTAGGGACGTAAAAGAGACCAAGGTTAAGAACCTGTTTATCTGTCCAGTGCAAGAGCTGGCAGGTAGTGAGCGGCTACTCTTAGAATGGCTAAGTTGTTGCAAATTTTATTTCCCATTGGGGGACGACAATCTGGGCAAGTTCATCGTTCCGAAAAAACAGGCCTGTTTTTATACTGCAGAAGAAGCCAGATCGAATAGTCTCTTCTTTCTGAGGTGCATTTGTACCAGTTACCGACCGCTTGGAGCTTTTAGGCATGGAGATGATCAAGTCGAAGGTACAGAGTGAAGCAAAAAAGCTGGGTATCCTGGAAAACGTCGGGCGGTACCTCACATGTGGACAGCTTCTGAAATTGTACAAAGCTCATGTCTGTTCCTGCATAGAGCATTGCATTCACTAATGGGATGGCTCAGCGAAATACAATCTTACTGCACTTGACTAGGTGGAACGCAGAGCAAATAGACGCGACGAGGCGCTGGAGGCTAGTCTTGACAGTCTGGTTCATTGGCGTAATGTTGCCTGCCTGTCTATGATGATCTGACCAACATTATGTCTGAACTTTAAAAGAGATTGTGAGCTCTGAACTTGTTTCGCCTTCTCAGAGTAGTCAGATAGGAAATGCCGACCTCATCTAGTTTTAAAAATATGTTTGACGTGTAAAAGTGTTTGTGCAACCTACTTGCAGAAATAAAATCATATAAATAATGCCTTAAAACAACCTAAATCTCGCATATAAATACTCGATTTAAAAAAAAACTAGCCCATTCATCAGACAATAAGTCATGTTGTGCATTAAAATTTATGAAAATATATATAATATTATAAAACCAAGTAAATCAGCAAAATCGGCGAAATTTCGTGTACGGTCTGTTAAAATATTTTTTTTAATTAGAACCCCAGACCCATATATTAAATTCTGTGAAAAACTACGTAAGTAGTGGTCTACTGAAGCACTTAGTACGGAAACCAATCCCAATAAGGTTTATTGGGATTGGTACATAGATTCTGCTTCTTATACATCGTGAGGAAACCTACATGTCCAAGAATTCGAACTTCCAAGACATGTGACATCTATCAACCCGCACTGGATCCGCATGGCGGATTACGGTCCACTCCCTCTCACAGACAGTAGGTCTATGTCAAAGCAGGTGCAAGCATTCTAGGCTGATTATGCCTGATTGTGATTATACTAAAGACTAGTTGTACTTTCGAATATAGCATCATTCGAATTTACGTTTTCCTTACATTGCGCCATCGTGGTAGACGGGCTGATTCCCGTTACTGTGGTTGAAGTCTGGACTTTTAAGTCTGTCACTTTGAACAAAAAGCTCGGTACCGACATTATTCATTCATTAATATTCATATATATTATGGCACGCACGTGTCTTCTTAAAATCATGCTCAGCAATCAGAAAACAAACGTTTCATAACAGACAGTCATCGGAGATATCTTGTACTAGGTCAGGAATACTTAATTAATGGAAATGGGCACGTTGCTATTGAATTCTTACTATCTAACTACTAGAATGTTTTTCTTGACTCAGCAGTTTAGGCAAGTTTATTAAGTTGATATGTAATTGTATAAAATGCGGTCGGATAATTTTGACATAAGATTAAAGATTGTAATAGTTGTTCAAATCGTGTTCTTTTATTGTTGTTCTGGCATCAGAAACGCACACTTCAGTAGTATATAGGAGAACCGCAGCCGCACGCACATTGTCCGGAGATAGATACGGCACCAGCAGCGGGCACAGCACCACAGAAATTCACAGCGCCCATGATGGGAACAGTACCACCAACAGCGGTTTCACCGGCGACTGGCAGCTCACCGACGACGACCACGTTACCTTCACCGGCACCGCCGTAAGAAGCTCCAGAACCATAAGCACCTCCGTATGCAGCAGCAGGTGCAAGTGCGCCACCATAAGCAGATCCTATGGCACCACCGTAAGCACCAAGACCGAGGGCGCCACCACAGCCAGTAGAGAGACCAGCGCCGAGACCCAGGCCAGGAGCAATGGTGCCCACTTGACCGCCGCAGCCGCATCCGTAACCGAACACATTCTGAAGAAACAAATCCATGAGTATCGAAATTTATCAAAAAAATCGAAGAAATAGAATTAAAGCACAACGAGGTTTTTTTTTACGAATGTTAGAAAAACTAATGAAATAATAATTTTGTAGATCACTCACCTGGACCAAGCAAGCTTGGATGCAGAGCAACAGAACAGCGAAGGTAGACATGTTTGATGTTTGTATGTGTTCAACGAGAAGCTGAAGACTGAATGATGTTTCTACTTCTAGAACAGGTTTATATAGTGCAAAAGTTTCTTATCATAAACGTGATGTTTTCTCTGTTCTATTGAAACAAAGCCTTTCATACTAAATATTTCAAGGTTACTTCACTTACGAAATATAAGCGTTTTTCTATTTCTCCATATTGTAACTACTGATAAAGGTACGAAAAGTTCATTTCAAAATCCTCAATTTGCTGCAACACAACTAGATAAGGACTACGTTTCAGTATAAATAGTCGATCGTTTCTTGGAAAACTCATTCTGAAGTTAACTTCAACACAAACTACAATGTCAGCCAAGGTGTTCCTCGTCCTCTGCGCTCAGGCGCTCTTCATCCAGGTGAGAAATATTTAAATTTTTTAAATTATTTTACTAGTTTTTGATTTTTAGTTATGAATTGCTCGCAATTCTCGGAGTTTTTTTGAGTAGTGAAAATATTAGTGTAAATATTACATTGAGCTTTTGATTGGTTCAATCAATGTAGTGAAAAATTTACGTATTGAAATGCTTATTAGGATCCCATTGCTCACATTTAACTTTACTAACTAACTGAAGGTTTTCGTCTTATGTTATGAATTTCATAAATCACGTCTGACATACATTATATTACGTGATCGATTTAACAATCATGTGTCATGGACATCGCCGTCGTCTGCTGATAAAGATATATTTACTAACTAGCTGTGCCCGCGACTTCGTCCGCGCGGAATAGTTTTTTTACTATTATATAAATATCAATAAAAACAAATAAAAATTCTAAAATAAAAGTAGCCCAAGTTACTCCTTATTATATCAGCTACCTTTCAGGGAAAGTCCCGTCAAAAACGGTCCAGCCATCTCAAAGATTAGCGGGAACAAACAGACAGACAGACCGACAGACAGACAAAAATTGTAAAAAATGCTATTTTGGTTTATATATTCATGTGCATGTAGCAAAAAGCGGTTATTAGTAAAAACTAAAAGGAATAAAAAGGTCGCACTAAAAAGCACGGCTTAGAATTGCAAGTAGCAGTTAAACATACAATTTATAGAATGCTAATAAGAACGAACGCTCGCCACTCGACACGTCCGTTCAAATCAAAGTTCAAAAAATGTATGACACGCGCGTTTTTTTTTTTTGTATGGCATCTCGCAGTTGACCTTGAGAGGCCGTGACTGCTTAACCGGGCTTTCCTGGGACTAATAGCTTTTAGACTAAGAGCCTCCAGCCAGGGCTTACAAAACTACGCTTAACCTATAGCGACTGCGCACTGAGGGCATCCCCTGCGGGGTACGAGCCTCGGTTCAGGGAGTCACTGTTGGGGGGGGCAGCAAGTGGGGACAGGCTGGATCAAACAATTTACTTATTATTATATCACGGGGATTTTAACTCGACTTGCTCAGCTTCGGCGCGGGCTGGCACTTCTGCGGGCAAGGGACGGTTGGGGGGCTTTTCTTTTACTCGGGGTCTTCGCGGGGCGCGAGGACCTCGGCGGCGAGGTCGGAAGGACGGTCTGTGTTTGTGTGCTATACTAGTGGCCGTACTGCTTTCTTGAAGGAGAGTGATGGGGTCATCAGGGTCGGAAAGGATGATGCGCGCGCTCAGACTCCGTCCTTATATACGGTAGCGATTCGTGGCGGCCGCGCGCCACGCGTGTGCTGCGAACGGTGCAAGCCAAATTCAACCTTCAGCACTACATTTACAGCATAACTTAGGGGCGCCGCACACGGCTAAGATACTATAATATTTTATCTTAAGATACGAAAATATGAGACACTATTTATTATCTTCGTCCTGTGTGATAGCCCATTGAATTGTATGGCAAGCGATATTGTATGTGTGTAGTGCCCCTTAGTGAACTCTACTGCGGGTGACGTAACCTACGACAAACTTATTATTTGTGGTTGGGATAGTAATCGGGTCTAGGGGTCGAACCGCAAAATTAAGTTTGTTTTTTATTGTATATACTTTTCCGGGATAAAAAGTACCCAGTGTGGTGCCCAGGATATTAAAGAATAATTATACCAAGTTTCATCGTAATCGAACCGGTAGTTTTTGCGTGATGCCTGAACAAACAGACAGACAGACAGACAATTTAAAAAAAAATCATAATATTCATAATTTTTGGGTTCGGTGTCGGTCTAGTAACACCATTTATTTTTCTGACATTTTCAATGAACAGAATTTTCATTTCTACAGATTTATCATAAGTATAGATATAGATATAGATACAATAATTTCTTGTTTACAGACTGCTTTCAGTTCATGTCTTGGTCGTGGAGCCATCGGTAACAGCTGTGCAGGCAATGGTTTGATCGGAAATGGATTGATCGGTAACGGTTATGTTGGTAACGGCTGTGCTGGTAACTACGCCAACAATGGTTTGATTGGTGATGGTATAATTGGTAATGGTTATATCGGCAATGGCTTGGTTGAGATTATTCCCACCACTGGCGGTGGACTGCCTGTCTCAAGCTTCTCTGCTATCGCTCCCAGTGGCCTCTCCGTAGCGTCTGAAAATGTGTATGAAGGTGCTCTGTCCGTGGCTGGTGAGCTGCCGTTCGTGAGTGCTGTGGCTTTGGAGGGAGTGTTGCCGAGTGGTGGTGCTGGCGCTGTCAGCTACAGCTGCGGTAACGGCATTACTGCTATTGAGAGCATTGCTCCTTCGGCTGCTGCCTACGGCACTTCTGGTATCTATGGCAATGCTGGCGCCTATGGTGCTGCTGGTACCTATGGGCTCGGTGCTGGCTATGGACTTGGCGCTGCTGCCATCGCTCCTGCCGGTCTCGGTCTCGGCTATGGAGGCCGCGGATGTGGATGTGGTGTCTACTAAGAACGTACTAAAGAAATACTTTCCTTTTCGTGCAAAACAATGATTCAATAAAATGATTTGCAATGAATTTTGGTTTTTGAATTTTATTATTCACCAGTTTCCCTGTAATGTTAAGAGGCTGCTTGCGATTATTTTTGATTTCGTGTATTTTGCTGTTAAAATGCTGTATTTAATTCAGAACATTTAATTATGATCTAATATATGAGCTACTTTAAAAAAAAAATGATTCATCGACCTCAACTGTTCTGTGAATTTTGCTTTATGAGGTTTACAATATATCATATAAACGAATCATTATGACGTCTACAAATTATCAAAAATTACATTGTATTTTTGTTTAAGTCGAAAACACCATGTATGCCACCACTCCTTTATATTAAAAAAAGTATTAAAAAAATCTGTAACTTAGAAAATGTGCCTTTAACTGCTTTTGATTTCGGCTACTGAGAACTCTCGTTCACAAAATTAAAACAGAAATAAATAAATGTCAATCCAAAAAAATTCAAAAAAAAATACAGTAAAAGGGACCTCGCCCGTTTCGTAACGCTCCCGTTTGATAACGCTACATACAGAGTACATTTTTAACCAGTGCACAAACTGTAACGATGAATATAGCATATCATTCTAGACCCCTTAGCGTAGCAATTTGTCTTAGATTATACAAAAAAATCAGCTGTTTCATAGAAAAGTGCAATACATACGCGGTCAAAATGTGTTGAAAGGCAGATTTTTTTTGTAGTCATGATTCATGGTTGCAGTTTGCGCACTGGTTAAAATGTTATCCTGTATACTTAGCTATATCAGTATTTAGGATGCACCAGGTACAGACAGAATGTTAAGTAAAAATTTTAAGGAATGTAAATATTTGTTTGAAATGAAATAACTAATTTAAGGTTAACTATCATAAGTTCGAAAAATATTTGACCGAATTTTATTTCACGTAAAACTTTTCAACTATTATCGTTTCGTTTTTTTTACTTCATCGAAGTCACGTCTGCCACTGTATCAGTTGACCTATTATCAATTCGACCATTTTCGTTACTTCGACGTTTCATTTGGTCGAAGAACTTTTTACCGAAGTTACACTTAGCCGAAAAAACATTTGTTCGAAGTATTATGTTTCCGAACATTAATTATACCACTTTTTTGTTTAATTAATTATTTAAATGTAATGGCACTTAATAAAATAGTTCATTATGAACAAAGGTGGGTTTAAGTGGTCCCAGTAAGAAGCATGTAAACAAGGATGTTTGCTTCAAGCATGCAGCATGCAAGCTGACATGCAGCGTGCAAGCAGGCATGCAGCATGCAAGTAGGCATGCTGCATGCAAGCAGGCATGCAGCGTGCAAACAAGCATGCAACATGCAGCAAGCATTGTTTCTGTCACGGCTCCGGTGCTGCGGGGTTTGGGTGGCCTCACGCGAGCTTATCGTCGCAGATGGTTGTAACGCTCACCACCGCAGCTTCGGCTTACTGGCCGGCTACACCGGCCAGCCTCAGTCTAGTCGGCGGGCCTTCAAACCAGCTGCTCCTCAGCTCGCGGACCTCCCCACCATAAATTATACTCTAGGGGTAGAGCAGACAAGACTGCGTGAAGTCGGTTTTGCAGCGATTCGTTTCTCACTAAATTATGTAGCACAACATATTGACTTGTATGACACTGCTTTAATTTCATATTCAAAATGTTACCAAGTAACCGGCTATATAATTGTGACCAAATAATATCCCGTAAAATGTTGTTTCGGTGTGGTGTAAATATGGCAAATAAATAATTTTGGCAAATAACGTACTCCGACTCTTTTTGTACCTGCTCTTCCATAGGTAGAATATTTTACCTGTGATTCTTAAAAATAATGTAATTTAGATAGGTTACTTAAATTGTATTCTATGCATCTCATGCTCTATCTTAGTCATTACTATGGTAGTTTTAAATTGTAGAAAATAAAATGACTATTACATATATTCAGCACACCAGAACTTTTTAATCTGACTATACTTTAAGGTGTGCTCGGGTACGTAATATTTACAAACATAGGTATGGATATGTACCGTTACCAAACGGGCGCTACCCAGTAAGAGACCATTGCAGTCACCAATCCACATAATTTTCATATGATCTGACCAAGATTATGTCTGGACTTTAAAAGAGACTGTGACTTCTGAGTTTGTTTCGGCCTCTCTTCTCAGAGTAGTCAGATTGGAAATGCCGACCTCATCAAGTTTTAAAAATATGTTTGTCGTGTAAAAGTATTTGTATAAACCTACTTGCAGAAATAAAATCATTTAAATAATTACTTAAAACAACCTAAATCTCGCATAAAAATACTCGATAAAAAAAAACTAGCCCATTCATGAGACAATAAGTCATGTTGTGCATTAAAATTAATGGAAATATGTATAATATAATAAAATCAACTAAATCAGCAAAATCGGCAAAATTTCGTAAAGGTCTGTTAAAGTATTTTTTTAAATTAGAATCCCAAGACCCATATCTTAAATTCTGTGAAAAACTACATAAGTAATAGTCTACTGAAGCACTTAGTACGGAAACCAATCCCAATAAGGTTTATTGGGATTGGTACATAGATTCTGCTTCTTATACATCGTGAGGAAACCTACTTGTCCAAGAATTCGAACTTCCAAGACATGTGACATCTATCAAACCGCACTGGATCCGCATGGCCGATTACGGTCCACTCCCTTTCACAGACAGTAGGTCTATGTCCCAGCAGGTGCGAGCATTCTAGGCTAATTATGTCTGATTGTGATTATACTAAAGACTAGTTGTACTTTCGAATATAAAATCATTCGAATTTACGTTTCCCTTACATTGCGCCATCGTGGGAGAAGGGCTGATTCCCGTTACTGCGGTTGTAGTCTGGACTCAACACTTTCAAGTCTGTCACTTTGAACAAAAAGCTGGGTACCGACATTATTCATTCATTAATACTCATATATATTATGGCACGTACGTGCCTTCTTAAAATCATGCTCAGCAATCAGAAAACAAACGTTTCATAACAGACAGTCATCGGAGATACCTTGTACTAGGTCAGGAATACTTAATGAATGGAAATGGGCACGTTGCTATTGAATTCTTACTATCTAACTACTAGAATGTTTTTCTTGACTCAGCAGTTTAGGCAAGTTTATTAAGTTGATATGTAATTGTATAAAATGCGGTCGGATAATTTTGACATAAGATTAAAGATTGAAATAGTTGTTCAAATCGTGTTCTTTTATTGTTGTTCTGGCATCAGAAACGCACACTTCAGTAGTATATAGGAGAACCGCAGCCGCACGCACATTGTCCGCAGATAGATACGGCACCAGCACCGGGCACAGCACCACCGAAAGTCACAGCGCCCATGATGGGAACAGCACCAGCAACAGCGGTTTCACCGGCGACTGGCAGCTCACCGACGACGACCACGTTACCTTCACCGGCACCGCCATAAGCAGCTCCAGAACCATAAGCACCTCCGTATGCAGTAGCAGGTGCAAGTGCGCCACCATAAGCAGATCCTATGGCACCACCGTAAGCACCAAGACCGAGGGCGCCACCACAGCCAGTAGAGAGTCCAGCGCCGAGACCCAGGCCAGGAGCAATGGTGCCCACTTGACCGCCGCAGCCACATCCGTAACCGAGCACATTCTGAAGAAACAATTCCATAAGTATAGGAATTGGTCAAAAAAATCGACGAAATAAAATGAAAGCACAACGACAATTGTTTTAAAAGAATGTTAGAAAAACTAATGAAATAATAATTTTGTAGATAACTCACCTGGACCAAGCAAGCTTGGATGCAGAGCAACAGAACAGCGAAGGTAGACATGTTTGATGTTTGTATGTGATCAACGAGAAGCTGAAGACTGAATGATGTTCCTACTTCTAGAACAGGTTTATATAGTGCAAAAGTTTCTTATCATAAACGTGATGTTTTTTCTATGTTCTATTGAAACAAAGCCTAAATATTTCAAGGTTACATCACTTAGGAAATATAAGCGTTTTTCTATTTCTCCATGTTGTAACTACTGATAAAGGTACGAAAAGTTCATTTCAAAATCCTCAATTTGCTGCAACACAACTAGATAAGGACTACGTTTCAGTATAAATAGTCGATCGTTTCTTGGAAAACTCATTCTCAAGTTAACTTCAACACAAACTACAATGTCAGCCAAGGTGATCCTCGTCCTCTGCGCTCAGGCGCTCTTTATCTAGGTGAGAAATATTTACATTTTTTAAATTATTTTACTAGTTTTTGATTTTTAGTTATGAATTGCTCGCAATTGTCGGAGTTTTTCTGAGTAGTGAAAATATTATTGTAAATATTACATTGAGCTTTTGATAGGTTCAATGTAGTGAAAAATTTACGTGTTGAAATGCTTATTAGGATCCTATTGCTCACATTTAACTTTACAATAACTGAAGTTTTTCGTCTTATGTTATGAATTTCATAAATCACGTCTGACATACATTATATTACGTGATCGATTTAACAATCATTTGTCATGGACATCGCCATCGTCTGCTGATAAAGATATATTTACTAATACAAGATTTTTTTGTTTACAGACTGCTTTCAGTTCATGTCTTGGTCGTGGAGCCATCGGTAACAGCTGTGCTGGCAATGGTTTGATCGGAAATGGATTGATCGGTAACGGTTATTTTGGTAACGGGTGTGCTGGTAACTACGCCAACAATGGTTTGATTGGTGATGGTATAATTGGTAATGGTTATATCGGCAATGGCTTGGCTGAGATTATTCCCACCACTGGCGGTGGACTGCCTGTCTCAAGCTTCTCTGCTATCACCCCCAGTGGCCTGTCCGTAGCGTCTGAAAATGTGTATGAGGGTGCTCTGTCCGTGGCTGGTGAGCTGCCGTTCGTGAGTGCTGTGGCTTTGGAGGGAGTGTTGCCCAGTGGTGGTGCTGGCGCTGTCAGCTACAGCTGTGGTAACGGTATTACCGTTATTGAGAGCATTGCTCCTTCAGCTGCTGCATACGGCGCTTCTGGTATCTATGGCAATGCTGGCGCCTATGGCGCTGCTGGTACCTATGGGCTTGGAGCTGGCTATGGACTTGGCACTGCTGCCATCGCTCCTGCCGGTCTCGGTCTCGGCTATGGAGGCCGCGGCTGCGGATGTGGTGTCTACTAAGAACGTACTAAAGAAATACTTTCCTTTTCGTGCAAAACAATGATTCAATAAAATGATTTGCAATTAATTTTGGTTTTTGAATTGAATTATTCCATAGTTTCCCTGAAAGTTAAGAGGCTGCTTACGATTGTTTTTGATTTCGTGTATTTTACTGTTAAAATGATGTATTTAATTCAGAACATTAAATACCATTTGAATTATGAGCTACTTTAAAAAAAAATGATTAATCGATCTCAATTGTTTTGTGAATTTTGCTATAAGAAGTTTAAAATATAACATAAACGAATCACAAATCGTCTACAAATTATCAAAAAGGAAAGTGTATTTTTGTTTAAGTCGATCATACCATGTAGGTATACATCACTCCTTTATAAAAAAAGTATAAAATTTATAACTTAGAAACTGTGCCTTTAATTGTTTTTGATTTCGGCTACTGAGAACTCTCGTTCATCCAATTTAAACACCTGCCGGCCTGGACGGGACCGCCACCGTTTGATGGCGGACGCGGTGGGGCCGCAGGAGAGGAGGAGTGTCGGTATAGCGTTGGCCGCTCTCCCTATCCCCTGCGGCCGAAAAGTGGTAGGCGGCGGGGCCACTGTGCTGACCCGTCGCAGGGGGACCAAGGGTGCCAGACACGGAGTCGTCTGGGGCCCTTATGCTATTTGGTTCCTGGGGTGGTCACGGCGTGCCATGTGTCCTAGTGCGCTGGTGATAGGGGTTATTCCCCTCCAAGGAGGGTCCGGTGACGGATAGCCGCGGCGGGTTTGCAGATGGCTTGCGCGTTTCCGTGTTCCCTCCCGCCTCAACCGGCACTGGCGGACACCGTGGAGTTTTAGTGGGTTACAGTCCCAAATAACTGCGCTGTCTCGCCGTGGTAGCGCAGTAGGCATTTCTCCACGTTCAACAAAAAAAATATATATATTGTGCCCGGGTCAGAGCTGTCAGCAACAACTGGTGGGGTCCGCAAGGGCCGATGCCTGCCAGGGGTGCGGGTTGTTCGAAAGAGATACCGTGGCCCCTGGAACATGGGTGGGTTTTAGTCAGTAAAAGTCTGACATGCCCGCCCTCCTGCTCCACCCAGAGCGGGAGAAGTCATTTGATGATTTCCCACCCTTAAAAAGAAACACAGCATATGTATGAATTTCTAGATTTGTATAAAGCATTTTGAATATTTTTAAGACCGCTTCATTTGGTTCGTTTTCCCACACCTTGCAAATTGCATTGGCCACTCAATTTGGAACAGAACCATAATCATTGCACACACATTTTTTACAGTTTTCAACAAATTCAGGGTTTCTATGTAATTCAAAATCTGGTCAAAATGAATAGTCGTTGCTTTTTCTTAAATAATAATAACTATGCCCCGCTTGAAACAACAATTCTTCACCCTTTTACTTTTGATCTTTTAATCCACTTTAATGGGCCACTACTACCTCCTGCTTCTGCCATGGTAGCCAAGCGAATAATGAAATTAGTATATTGTAGTAAACTATAAGACAGAGATAGAACTAATGTAACATGTAAGCACTTTAATTATATCGGTGTTTGTCAAACAGTTTCGCAAAGTATAGTATTGTAACCGGATTACGTTTACAGCTCAATAACAATCACCAAGGATACAGACAGTGTAGCGATGCGCGCTCGGAAGCGGACAACATTTTATTCACGTTTTACGCCGCGGTACCCGATATCTATTGTAGCAACGGTAATGAAGCAGCTCATTGCTAACGAGCTTTTGGCATTCGTTAAAGCATGCCATCGACTACATGGACGAGGTCAGCGTCTTGCAGATCAGCAAGTCGTCCTTCAAAGAGGAAAAGGTATGCAGTACCGAGTTGCTGTTATTTCTATCACTAGACCAAGTCGGACAGATGCCATCTCGCAGGAGGGATGATGGCGAGAAGAGTCTGCAGTCCCGATGACGTGCCAGATTTTGTGGCGAAGGAGCTGCACAAGCTGCCTACTGTCACGTTCGACCACGTCGATGTCACCAGGCTGCTGAAGGACATCACGTCGCTGAAGGTGAGCCTGGTTGAGATGAAGTTCAAGTGGGAGTAATCGGATGTCACCGTTGGTGAATTGCGAGCCGAAGTAGCGTTGTTGCGCAACGGTATTCCGACAAGTGGGTCAGTGGAAGGCTTCAATGTAAACACACGTCGCGGGGCACAAAATGCTTCTGTGTGCAGTTTTCAGTCAGCTAGTGAATCTACGTCATCCGCTGTCAAGAATGCAAGCGTTGCATGGTGTTCCGCTGATCGCGTCGTCCCTGCCGGGGGAGCGACGCGCGTAATAGGTACATCGACCCGAGGGCGTGCCTATTCTGCACTTGTCGCCAAGACGAAACCCGCTCTGCTGCAAACTAAACGACAAGCAGAAAAACCAAAAGGGGGAAAGCAGAGTCACTCAGCATCGAGCAGTACTAAACGTGCTGTGATGGACCACGAACAGCAGGTTCCACCGAAGAACACATGTGATGAGGGCGGCTCCATCAAGGTAGAGAGAAAGAAGAGGTCGCCTTCTTGTCGCATCCAGTGCGAGACCGCCTTGGCAGGATCTAACATACTGCTATGTCCTCCAGTACCGACGACGTTGCTATACGTGTCCCATTTGCACCACTCTACGAAGACTGAGGACCTCGTAGATTACATACGGGTGAAGACCAACTGAACTTTGAGGGTGGATAAATTAGAGGCGCGCCATAACACCAACTTCAAGTCATTCGTTTTGCGCATTCCGACTCAGCATTTGGTGATCTTCCTAAAGGAAGAGTTTTGGCCAGAAGATGTGCTGTGTTGGCGTTTCCGCGGCCAGCTACGCGACACCTCGCAGCGACGCCGTCACTTCGTGTGCAGTAGCTTTTTAGATTGTTGTATTAAATATGCATTAGTCTATAGTTATTGTTTTATACTTATGTATATGTATTGTGTTTTATGGGCCTCAGCTGCGAGAAATAAAGGATAAATAAATAAAGGGCGTACTCCGACCCTTTTCGTACCTGCTCTTCTATCGGTAGAATATTATACCTGTGATTCTTAAAAATAATGTAATTTAGATAGGTTAATTTAATTGTATTCAATGCATTTCATGCTCTATCTTAGTCATTAATGTGGTAATGTGGTAAAATAAAAATCTTTTTTCAAAAAAAATAAACAACCGACTTCCAAAAAAACACTAAAAAGTGAAAAATAACTTTAATTTCGGAAGGCGGTGACAAAAAATTAAAATACATATCCAAAGTCACCGACTTCCGAAATTAAAGTTATTTTTCACTTTTTAGTGTTTGAATTGAAGTCGGTTGTTTATTTTTTTTTTAAAAAGATTTTTATTTTTCACTTTTTAGTGGTTCATATGTGCTTACCCCTTCACAGCGTACGGGCGTGATGTTATGTTATTAACTGGTGTAAACAATTGACAGACATGAGATTTCAGCAATCCCTGTCCATTTGCTATCATTTATTGAGGAGTTCCGTTGCCTATCCCCGAAGTTCTTCATCAGATCTTCACCAAATTGAAATGGAACCACTCCGAGTAGTACTCTTCCAAAAACTACCCAAATTGCTTCAAGTGTGTCTATAAAATTTGAAGAGTTCTCTCTATTTCTCCAGGATCCCATCATCAGATCCTGACTTGATGATCATGGGACCACCTGGGAAGTATACCCTTTCAAACAAAAAAAAATTTCCAAATCGGTCCAGCCATCTTCGAGTAATCGGGGAACATACATAAAAAAAAAAAAAAAAAAAAGGTTCCGACGAATTGAGAACCTCCTCCTTTTGGAAGTCGGTTAAAAATGACTATTACATATATTCGGCACACCAGAACTTTTTACTCTGACTATACTTTAAGGTGTGCTCGGGTACGTAATATCGTGCGTATACCAAACGTATATGTAGCGTTACCAAACGGGAGCGTTACCAAACGGGCGCTACCCAGTAAAAGACCATTTCAGGCACCAATCCACCAGTAAAAGACCATTTCAGGCACCAATCCACATAGTCTACACATGATGTGATCAAGATTATGTCTGGACTTTAAAAGAGACGATGACCTCTGAGTTTGTTTCGGCCTCTCTTCTCAGAGTAGTCAGATAGGAAATGCCGACCTCATGTAGGTTTAAAAATATGTTTGACGTGTAAAAGTGTTTATGCAAACCTACTTAGAGAAATAAAATCATCTAAATAATGTTTTAAAACAACCTAAATCTCGCATATAAATACTCGATGAAAAAAAAACTAGCTCATTCATCAGATAATAAGTCACGTTGTGCATTAAAATTTATGGAAATACAGTATTTTAACTGTAGAAGTACGTCTGCAAAACCAAGTAAATCAGCAAAATCGGCGAAATTTCGTGTACGGTCTGTTAAAGTATTTTTTTAATTAGAACCCCAGACCCATATATTAAATTCCGTGAAAAACTACGTAAGTAGTGGTCTGCTGAAGCACTTAGTACGGAAACCAATCCCAATAAGGTTTATTGGGATTGGTACATAGATTCTGCTTCTTATACATCGTGAGGAAACCTACATGTCCAAGAATTCGAACTTCCAAGACATGTGACATCTATCAAACCGCACTGGATCCGCATGGCGGATTACGGTCCACTCCCTCTCACAGACAGTAGGTCTATGTCCCAGCAGGTGCGAGCATTCTAGGCTGATTATGGCTGATTGTGATTATACTGAAGACTAGTTGTACTTACGAATATATCATCATTCGAATTTACGTTTCCCTTACATTGTGCCATCGTGATAGAAGGGCTGATTCCCGTTCCTGTGGTTGAAGACTGGACTTTCCATTCTGTCACTTTGAACAAAAAGCTCGGTACCGACATTATTCATTCATTCATTAATATTCATATATATTATGGCACGCACGTGTCTTCTTAAAATCATGCTCAGCAAACAGAAAACAAATGTTTCATAACAGCCAGTCATCAGAGATAGCTTGTACTAGGTCAGGAATACTTAATGAATGGAAATGGGCACGTTGCTGTTGAATTCTTACTATCTACTAGTTTTTTTTTTTGACTCAGCAGTTTAGGCAAGTGTATTAAGTTGATATGTAATTGTATAAAATGTGGTCGGATAATTTTGACATAAGATTAAAGATTGAAATAGTTGTTCAAATCGTGTTCTTTTATTGTTGTTCTGGCATCAGAAACGCACACTTCAGTAGTATATAGGAGAACCGCAGCCGCACGCACATTGTCCGGAGATAGATACGGCACCAGCAGCGGGCACAGCACCACAGAAAGTCACACCGCCCATGATGGGAACAGTACCACCAACAGCGGTTTCACCGGCGACTGGCAGCTCACCGACGACGACCACGTTACCTTCACCGGCACCGCCGTAAGCAGCTCCAGAACCATAAGCACCTCCGTATGCAGCAGCAGGTGCAAGTGCGCCACCATAAGCAGATCCTATGGCACCACCGTAAGCACCAAGACCGAGGGCGCCACCACAGCCAGTAGAGAGACCAGCGCCAAGACCCAGGCCAGGAGCAAAGGTGCCCACTTGACCGCCGCAGCCGCATCCGTAACCGAACACATTCTGAAGAAACAAATCCATAAGTATAGGAATTCATCACAAAAATCGACGTAATAGAATTAAAGCACAACGACAATTTTTTTTTAAGAATGTTAGAAAAACGTTTGAAATTATAATTTTGTAGATCACTCACCTGGACCAAGCAAGCTTGGATGCAGAGCAACAGAACAGCGAAGGTAGACATGTTTGATGTTTGTATGTGTTCAACGAGAAGCTGAAGACTGAATGATGTTCCTACTTCTAGAACAGGTTTATATAGCGCAAAAGTTTCTTATCATAAACGTGATGTTTTTCTATGCTCTATTGAAACAAAGCCTTCCACACTAAATATTTCAAGGTTATATCACTTACGAAATATAAGTGTTTTTCTAGTTCTCCATATTGTAACTACTGATAAAGGTACGAAAAGTTCATTTCAAAATCCTCAATTTGCTGCAACACAACTAGATAAGGACTACGTTTCAGTGTAAATAGTCGATCGTTTCTTGGAAAACTCATTCTCAAGTTCACTTCAACACGAACTACAATGTCAGCCAAGGTGATCCTCGTCCTCTGCGCTCAGGCGCTCTTCATCCAGGTGAGAAATGTTTTTTTATTTTTTTGTTCTTTTATTAGTATTTGATTTTTATTTATGAATTGCTCGCAATTCTCGGAGTTTTATGAGTAGTGAAAATATTAGTGTAAATATCACATTCAGCTTTTGGTCGGTTCAATATAGTGAACAATTTACGTATTGAAATGCTTATTAGGATCCTATTGCTTACATTTAACTTTACAAAAACTGAAGTTTTTAGTCTTATGTTATGAATTTCATAAATCACGTCTGACATACATTATATTACGTGACCGATTTAACAATCATTTGTCATTGACATCGCCGTCGTCTGCTGATAAAGATATATCTACTAATACAATAATTTCTTGTTTACAGACTGCTTTCAGTTCATGTCTTGGTCGTGGAGCCATCGGTAACAGCTGTGTAGGCAATGGTTTGATCGGAAATGGATTGATCGGAAATGGATTGATCGGTAACGGTTATGTTGGTAACGGGTGTGCTGGTAACTACGCCAACAATGGCTTTATTGGTGATGGTATAATTGGTAATGGTTATATCGGCAATGGCTTGGCTGAGATTATTCCCACCACTGGCGGTGGACTGCCTGTCTCAAGCTTCTCTGCTATCACCCCCAGTGGCCTCTCCGTAGCGTCTGAGAATGTGTATGAGGGTGCTCTGTCCGTGGCTGGTGAGCTGCCGTTCGTGAGTGCTGTGGCTTTGGAGGGAGTGTTGCCCAGTGGTGGTGCTGGCGCTGTCAGCTACAGCTGCGGTAACGGTATTACCGCTATTGAGAGCATTGCTCCTTCGGCTGCTGCATACGGCGCTTCTGGTATCTATGGCAATGCTGGCGCCTATGGCGCTGCTGGTACCTATGGGCTTGGTGCTGGCTATGGACTTGGCGCAACTGCCATCGCTCCTGCCGGTCTCGGTCTCGGCTATGGAGGCCGCGGCTGCGGATGTGGTGTCTACTAAGAACGTACTAAAGAAACACTTTCGTTTTCGTGCAAAACAATGATTCAATAAAAGGATTTGCAATTAATTTTGGCTTCTGAATTAACTTTTTCCCCAGTTTCCCTGTAATATTAAGAGGCTGCTTACGATTTTTTTGTTTTCGCGTAGTTTACTGTTAAAATGCTGTATTTAGTTCAGAACATAAAATGTTATTTGTATTATAATCTAATATATGAGATACTTTTTTTAAATTTGGATTAATGGACCTCAACTGTTTTGTGAATTTTGCTATAACAAGTTAAGAATATAACATATAAACGAATCATTTTGTCGTCTACAAATTATCAAAAATGAAAGTGTATTTTCGTTTAAGTCGACCATAGCATGTAGGTATGCATAACTCCTTTATAAAAAAAAGTTTTATAAAATAGTAACTTAGAAAATGTGAAGAATTCTCGTTCATCAAATTTATACACCAGATATAAATTAAAGTCAATCCATTACCTGAAACAAGAATGCAAAAAAATTAAGAAGAATTGGCAGTAAAAGGGGTTGCGCCCGTCTCGTAACGCTCCCGTTTGGTAACGCTACATACAGGGTAAATTTTTAACCAGTGCACAAACTATAATCATGAATTCAGCACATCATTCTAGAACCCTAGCGTAGAAATTTGTCGTCGGTTATACAAAAAACATCAGCTATTTCATAGAAAAGTGCAATATATACGCGATCAAAATGACAGCGAAATGGCGAGCAAAATGGAAAGGCAGATTTTTTTTGTATTCATGATTCATGGTTACAGTTTGTGCACTGGTTAATATGTTACCCTGTATACTTAGCTATAGCTTATAATGATTAGCTAGTATGTAGCATGCACCAGGTACAGTCAGTATGTTAAGTAAAAATTTTAAGGAATGTAAATATTGGTTTGGAATGAAATAAGTAATTTAAGATTTTGTAGGCAAGAAGATTTTGTAGGGTTTTAAGCATTATATATTAATATATGTGATTATTAAGACAAAGTTAAGAAAAATCGAACAACATAGGTTAGTACAAAATACAATACGTAAACTTCATTCCAAATGTGTGTAATTATTACTAGGTATACAAATATAAAAATCAAGTTAATAAAACAATACATTAGAACTGAACACAGCATATGTACCCCCCAGTGGGTTCCCGCATTGTCGTTGCGGGGGGGCTCAGTAGCCGTGGTAATGCCCACGGTGAAGCGAAGAGGAACCCCAAGGTGGGCGCCGCACGTCAGCGCTTTTGCCTCCAAGCCGACGACGTAGCGGCCAAAAAATAGGTTGCGTTAAGTGTCAGCGATTTAACGGTAGGACAGTTCAACCCATCATGGGTAATTTGCCTAAGGAACGAGTTGAATTAGAGTTTCCGTTCTTAGAGACAGGCACAGACTATGCTGGACCAATCCTCTTAGCTGACCGCAAAGGTAGAGGATGTAGATTAGTTAAATCATACATATGTGTTTTTATTTGTTTGGCCACAAGGGCGGTTCATCTGGAGCTTGTCTCAGACCTAACAAAACATGCCTTCATTGCAGCACTGAATAGGTTCATTGCTCGTCGTGGTAAACCAAATACTATCTACTCCGACAACGGTACAACTTTTATTGGCACCTGTAATGAAATAGCTGGCATACTGAACCAAGATTACTCTTCAGAAATGGCAAATACAGGTATCAATTTCCAATTTATTCCGGCATACACCCCACACTTTGGTGGCTTATGGGAGTCTGCCGTCAAATCTATTAAACACCACCTGAGGCGTATATTAGGCTTCGCACATCTGACTTACGAAGAGATGTCTACGTGTCTGATTCAGGTTGAGGCAATACTAAACTCTCGTCCTCTCACTCCTCTATCCACTGATCCATCAGACCTATACCCATTAACTCCTGCCCATTTCCTTATTGGGAGATCTCTCACATCTCTGCCGCATCCGCAAGTCATCAACCAGAATATCTGCAGCCTAAAACGTTTCCAGCGTATTGAGCATCTCAAGCAACAGTTCTGGAATAGATTCTCTAACGAGTATATCTTTTACCTCCCACAGAGAACCAAGTGGACGGACTCCGATGGGATGCTTGAAGAGGGAGCCATGGTGGTACTCAAAGAGCAGCAGTCACCACCACTGATGTGGCCACTGGGTCGTATCATACGTCTCATACCTGGGAGGGACGGAATAAGCAGAGTCGCAGACGTACAGACCAAGAGGGGAATAGTCCGACGTGCTTACAACACCATCTGTCCTCTTCCAGCTTAATCTTTGAAGACAAGTCTTCAACGCCGGGATCATGTCGAGGATATCACGCCGCGCCGGGCGACCGCGGGGAAGCTGCGGTCGCAGAGGGGGCCCTCGAGCAGCGGGCGCGCACCGGACGGCTCGGCACTGCATCATCGTCCGAGCGACAGCATACACGACATAGTTATTATATAAACTCCTTTTTCTCGCCGGTTCAAATATAGTTGACCGTTTGTCATCCCTAAAATACATTCGTATAATACAGTCCACTATTGATCAAGTTACCGTGTTTTAGTCCTCGTACCACCTGGAGGATATCTACCATTTCTCTTCAAAGTAAATCAGCAAAATCGGCGAAATTTCGTGTACGGTCTGTTAAAGTATTTTTTTAATTAGAACCCCAGACCTATATATTAAATTCAGTCAAAAACTACGTAAGTAGTGGTCTACTGAAGCACTTAGTACGGAAACCAATCCCAATAAGGTTTATTGGGATTGGTACATAGATTCTGCTACTTTATACATCGTGAGGAAACCTACATGTCCAAGAATTCAAACTTCCAAGACATGTGACATCTACTGTTGGGAAATTTTGGAAATATAAGTAAATAGATGAGGTTTTTTTTATAAAGGATTTTTTTTTTAATATTGTGAAAATTGTTATACTCGCATACGCCCGCACACTCACTCATACTTCACACACAGTCTTTCACAACAATACATATACCCTCAAACACATACACATACACACACACATACACACATAACTCAAGAAAAACACAAAACTTTCATTTCATGATATTTTGTTTTTCTTGTATGTTTTTTTGTTTCTCTTGGACTTGTCCGAATGGATTATTGTGTATAGTGTGTACTGTCCTATTACCTTTAAGCACATCACTTTGAAGGCACACTGGCTTCTAAGATACAGGTACATAAACCTAGTTAAGAAGTCAGGGTTTTTCTTTCTGGAACACTAACTTAAGCCATTTTTTGATCTAAGTACAGTAAATGTATTTATGGAGAAATTAAGATTTTTTTATTTTATTATTTTACCAACCCGCACTGGATCCGCATGGCGGATTACGGTTCACTCCCTCTCACAGACAGTAGGTCTATGTCCCAGCAGGTGCGAGCATTCTAGGCTGATTATGGCTGATTGTGATTATACTGAAGACTAGTTGTACTTACGAATATATCATCATTCGAATTTACGTTTCCCTTACATTGTGCCATCGTGATAGAAGGGCTGATTCCCGTTCCTGTGGTTGAAGACTGGACTTTCCATTCTGTCACTTTGAACAAAAAGCTCGGTACCGACATTATTCATTCATTAATATTCATATATATTATGGCACGCACGTGTCTTCTTAAAATCATGCTCAGCAAACAGAAAACAAATGTTTCATAACAGCCAGTCATCAGAGATAGCTTGTACTAGGTCAGGAATACTTAATGAATGGAAATGGGCACGTTGCTGTTGAATTCTTACTATCTACTAGTTTTTTTTTTTGACTCAGCAGTTTAGGCAAGTGTATTAAGTTGATATGTAATTGTATAAAATGTGGTCGGATAATTTTGACATAAGATTAAAGATTGAAATAGTTGTTCAAATCGTGTTCTTTTATTGTTGTTCTGGCATCAGAAACGCACACTTCAGTAGTATATAGGAGAACCGCAGCCGCACGCACATTGTCCGGAGATAGATACGGCACCAGCAGCGGGCACAGCACCACAGAAAGTCACACCGCCCATGATGGGAACAGTACCACCAACAGCGGTTTCACCGGCGACTGGCAGCTCACCGACGACGACCACGTTACCTTCACCGGCACCGCCGTAAGCAGCTCCAGAACCATAAGCACCTCCGTATGCAGCAGCAGGTGCAAGTGCGCCACCATAAGCAGATCCTATGGCACCACCGTAAGCACCAAGACCGAGGGCGCCACCACAGCCAGTAGAGAGACCAGCGCCAAGACCCAGGCCAGGAGCAATGGTGCCCACTTGACCGCCGCAGCCGCATCCGTAACCGAACACATTCTGAAGAAACAAATCCATAAGTATAGGAGTTCATCACAAAAATCGACGTAATAGAATTAAAGCACAACGACAATTTTTTTTTAAGAATGTTAGTAAAACGTTTGAAATTATAATTTTGTAGATCACTCACCTGGACCAAGCAAGCTTGGATGCAGAGCAACAGAACAGCGAAGGTAGACATGTTTGATGTTTGTATGTGTTCAACGAGAAGCTGAAGACTGAATGATGTTCCTACTTCTAGAACAGGTTTATATAGCGCAAAAGTTTCTTATCATAAACGTGATGTTTTTCTATGCTCTATTGAAACAAAGCCTTCCATACTAAATATTTCAAGGTTATATCACTTCGAAATATAAGTGTTTTTCTATTTCTCCATATTGTAACTACTGATAAAGGTACGAAAAGTTCATTTCAAAATCCTCAATTTGCTGCAACACAACTAGATAAGGACTACGTTTCAGTATAAATAGTCGATCGTTTCTTGGAAAACTCATTCTCAAGTTCACTTCAACACGAACTACAATGTCAGCCAAGGTGATCCTCGTCCTCTGCGCTCAGGCGCTCTTCATCCAGGTGAGAAATGTTTTTTATTTTTTTGTTCTTTTATTAGTATTTGATTTTTATTTATGAATTGCTCGCAATTCTCGGAGTTTTATGAGTAGTGAAAATATTAGTGTAAATATCACATTCAGCTTTTGGTCGGTTCAATATAGTGAACAATTTACGTATTGAAATGCTTATTAGGATCCTATTGCTTACATTTAACTTTACAATAACTGAAGTTTTTCGTCTTATGTTATGAATTTCATAAATCACGTCTGACATACATTATATTACGTTACCGATTTAACAATCATTTGTCATGGACATCGCCGTCGTCTGCTGATAAAGATATATCTACTAATACAATAATTTCTTGTTTACAGACTGCTTTCAGTTCATGTCTTGGTCGTGGAGCCATCGGTAACAGCTGTGTAGGCAATGGTTTGATCGGAAATGGATTGATCGGTAACGGTTATGTTGGTAACGGGTGTGCTGGTAACTACGCCAACAATGGCTTTATTGGTGATGGTATAATTGGTAATGGTTATATCGGCAATGGCTTGGCTGAGATTATTCCCACCACTGGCGGTGGACTGCCTGTCTCAAGCTTCTCTGCTATCACCCCCAGTGGCCTCTCCGTAGCGTCTGAGAATGTGTATGAGGGTGCTCTGTCCGTGGCTGGTGAGCTGCCGTTCGTGAGTGCTGTGGCTTTGGAGGGAGTGTTGCCCAGTGGTGGTGCTGGCGCTGTCAGCTACAGCTGCGGTAACGGTATTACCGCTATTGAGAGCATTGCTCCTTCGGCTGCTGCATACGGCGCTTCTGGTATCTATGGCAATGCTGGCGCCTATGGCGCTGCTGGTACCTATGGGCTTGGTGCTGGCTATGGACTTGGCGCAACTGCCATCGCTCCTGCCGGTCTCGGTCTCGGCTATGGAGGCCGCGGCTGCGGATGTGGTGTCTACTAAGAACGTACTAAAGAAACACTTTCGTTTTCGTGCAAAACAATGATTCAATAAAAGGATTTGCAATTAATTTTGGCTTCTGAATTAACTTTTTCCCCAGTTTCCCTGTAATATTAAGAGGCTGCTTACGATTTTTTCGTTTTCGCGTAGTTTACTGTTAAAATGCTGTATTTAGTTCAGAACATAAAATGTTATTTGTATTATAATCTAATATATGAGATACTTTTTTTAAATTTGGATTAATGGACCTCAACTGTTTTGTGAATTTTGCTATAACAAGTTATGAATATAACATATAAACGAATCATTTTGTCGTCTACAAATTATCAAAAATGAAAGTGTATTTTCGTTTAAGTCGACCATAGCATGTAGGTATGCATAACTCCTTTATAAAAAAAAGTATTATAAAATAGTAACTTAGAAAATGTGAAGAATTCTCGTTCATCAAATTTATACACCAGATATAAATTAAAGTCAATCCATTACCTGAAACAAGAATGCAAAACAATTAAGAAGAATTGGCAGTAAAAGGGGTTGCGCCCGTCTCGTAACGCTCCCGTTTGGTAACGCTACATACAGGGTAAATTTTTAACCAGTGCACAAACTATAATCATGAATTCAGCACATCATTCTAGAACCCTAGCGTAGAAATTTGTCGTCGGTTATACAAAAAACATCAGCTATTTCATAGAAAAGTGCAATATATACGCGATCAAAATGACAGCGAAATGGCGAGCAAAATGGAAAGGCAGATTTTTTTTGTATTCATGATTCATGGTTACGGTTTGCGCACTGGTTAATATGTTACCCTGTATACTTAGCTGTAGCTTATAATGATTAGCTAGTATGTAGCATGCACCAGGTACAGTCAGTATGTTAAGTAAAAATTTTAAGGAATGTAAATATTGGTTTGGAATGAAATAAGTAATTTAAGATTTTGTAGGCAAGAAGATTTTGTAGGGTTTTAAGCATTATATATTAATATATGTGATTATTAAGACAAAGTTAAGAAAAATCGAACAACATAGGTTAGTACAAAATACAATACGTAAACTTCATTCCAAATGTGTGTAATTATTACTAGGTATACAAATATAAAAATCAAGTTAATAAAACAATACATTAGAACTGAACACAGCATATGTACCCCCCAGTGGGTTCCCGCATTGTCGTTGCGGGGGGGCTCAGTAGCCGTGGTAATGCCCACGGTGAAGCGAAGAGGAACCCCAAGGTGGGCGCCGCACGTCAGCGCTTTTGCCTCCAAGCCGACGACGTAGCGGCCAAAAAATAGGTTGCGTTAAGTGTCAGCGATTTAACGGTAGGACAGTTCAACCCATCATGGGTAATTTGCCTAAGGAACGAGTTGAATTAGAGTTTCCGTTCTTAGAGACAGGCACAGACTATGCTGGACCAATCCTCTTAGCTGACCGCAAAGGTAGAGGATGTAGATTAGTTAAATCATACATATGTGTTTTTATTTGTTTGGCCACAAGGGCGGTTCATCTGGAGCTTGTCTCAGACCTAACAAAACATGCCTTCATTGCAGCACTGAATAGGTTCATTGCTCGTCGTGGTAAACCAAATACTATCTACTCCGACAACGGTACAACTTTTATTGGCACCTGTAATGAAATAGCTGGCATACTGAACCAAGATTACTCTTCAGAAATGGCAAATACAGGTATCAATTTCCAATTTATTCCGGCATACACCCCACACTTTGGTGGCTTATGGGAGTCTGCCGTCAAATCTATTAAACACCACCTGAGGCGTATATTAGGCTTCGCACATCTGACTTACGAAGAGATGTCTACGTGTCTGATTCAGGTTGAGGCAATACTAAACTCTCGTCCTCTCACTCCTCTATCCACTGATCCATCAGACCTATACCCATTAACTCCTGCCCATTTCCTTATTGGGAGATCTCTCACATCTCTGCCGCATCCGCAAGTCATCAACCAGAATATCTGCAGCCTAAAACGTTTCCAGCGTATTGAGCATCTCAAGCAACAGTTCTGGAATAGATTCTCTAACGAGTATATCTTTTACCTCCCACAGAGAACCAAGTGGACGGACTCCGATGGGATGCTTGAAGAGGGAGCCATGGTGGTACTCAAAGAGCAGCAGTCACCACCACTGATGTGGCCACTGGGTCGTATCATACGTCTCATACCTGGGAGGGACGGAATAAGCAGAGTCGCAGACGTACAGACCAAGAGGGGAATAGTCCGACGTGCTTACAACACCATCTGTCCTCTTCCAGCTTAATCTTTGAAGACAAGTCTTCAACGCCGGGATCATGTCGAGGTTATCACGCCGCGCCGGGCGACCGCGGGGAAGCTGCGGTCGCAGAGGGGGCCCTCGAGCAGCGGGCGCGCACCGGACGGCTCGGCACTGCATCATCGTCCGAGCGACAGCATACACGACATAGTTATTATATAAACTCCTTTTTCTCGCCGGTTCAAATATAGTTGACCGTTTGTCATCCCTAAAATACATTCGTATAATACAGTCCACTATTGATCAAGTTACCGTGTTTTAGTCCTCGTACCAGCTGGAGGATATCTACCATTTCTCTTCAAAGTAAATCAGCAAAATCGGCGAAATTTCGTGTACGGTCTGTTAAAGTATTTTTTTAATTAGAACCCCAGACCTATATATTAAATTCAGTCAAAAACTACGTAAGTAGTGGTCTACTGAAGCACTTAGTACGGAAACCAATCCCAATAAAGTTTATTGGGATTGGTACATAGATTCTGCTACTTTATACATCGTGAGGAAACCTACATGTCCAAGAATTCAAACTTCCAAGACATGTGACATCTACTGTTGGGAAATTTTGGAAATATAAGTAAATAGATGAGGTTTTTTTTATAAAGGATTTTTTTTTTAATATTGTGAAAATTGTTATACTCGCATACGCCCGCACACTCACTCATACTTCACACACAGTCTTTCACAACAATACACATACCCTCAAACACATACACATACACACACACATACACACATAACTCAAGAAAAACACAAAACTTTCATTTCATGATATTTTGTTTTTCTTGTATGTTTTTTTGTTTCTCTTGGACTTGTCCGAATGGATTATTGTGTATAGTGTGTACTGTCCTATTACCTTTAAGCACATCACTTTGAAGGCACACTGGCTTCTAAGATACAGGTACATAAACCTAGTTAAGAAGTCAGGGTTTTTCTTTCTGGAACACTAACTTAAGCCATTTTTTGATCTAAGTACAGTAAATGTATTTATGGAGAAATTAAGATTTTTTTATTTTATTATTTTACCAACCCGCACTGGATCCGCATGGCGGATTACGGTTCACTCCCTCTCACAGACAGTAGGTCTATGTCCCAGCAGGTGCGAGCATTAAGATAAGATAAGATAATAATTTATTTGCCCAAACATGAGTACAAGACATACAACACAAATTGTCAGCATGCAAGAGATGTTAATAATAAAATAAAACAGATCGTCACGTTTGCCATAATGGCATGCAAATATTAGTACAATCATAAAATTTATAATGTCACTCTTAGTCAAACTATTTAAAAATTTCATAATAATAAAAGAACATTAAAAAATACAATGATTAAAAAATAACAAATTGGTGAAACATAATCATAATCTCTCATTTAGAAACTCATTCAAGTTATAGTAAGCTTTATCTGCTAGAAAATTAATAACTTTCTGTTTGAATTGTACATCAGTTAACTGCTTCCAGCTTTTAGGTAGTTTATTATAAATTTTTGGAGCCATGCAAAAGACACTTTTTCGCATAAGTGACGTCCTATATTGATGTAGGCAAACTTGGCTATTGTCACGTCTATTACGAGGAAATCGATCTGCCATGCGAGAAAAGAGTAGAGGGTTGGACCTTAGGAACATTGCATTTTCTAATATATAAAGTGAAGGTAATGTCATGATTTTGTATTTTTTGAAATAAGGTTTGCAACTCTGAGTGGTTTCAAGTTTGAACATCGACCTAATGCAACGCTTCTGAGTTTTAAATATAAATTCACGGTCCGTCGAGTTACCCCAAAATATAACGCCGTATCTCAGAACGGACTCCACCAAGCCGTAGTATGCGGTGAGCAAAGCATCTATACTAACTACTGCTGCCAGTTTATATAGAGCATATGCTGAGGTACTTATTTTCTTACTGATAGTCTCTATATGTGCCTTCCAATTTAATTTATTGTCAATAATAAGTCCTAGAAATTTTATTGTATCAACCTCGTCAATGTTATTATTATTATAGTTTATGTCTGGATTATTAATTAATGTCATGGAGCGCTGACTAAAGTGCATGATTTTAGTCTTATTTAAATTTATTTTTAAATTATTATTATTTAACCATTCTATTATTGCAATTAGTGAGTTATTAATGTCAGTTTTATACGTGTCTCGATTTTTACATGCAATTGTCACTACACTGTCATCGGCAAAAAGGCTCATAGGTTGATTTGTGGACTTAGGCAAGTCATTTATATATAATGTAAACAAGGGAGGCCCCAAAACACTTCCTTGAGGCACACCATACAAAACATCACGTTCCTGCGACCGATATGACTCTTCTCGTTTTGTTGTTATGTTTACCCTACTGACTTCCGTTATTTGCTTTCTGTTTTGAAGATATGACTCAAATAGTTTTAGTATGTTACCCCTAATGCCATATGCTTCGAGTTTTTTAAGTAGAATGCTGTGCTGAACATAGTCAAACGCCTGAGTCATATCACAGAATATACTGCACACCGGTTTATTTTGATCCATATTTGTCATCACTGTGTGTAAAAAGTCGTAAATTGCCATATTAATTGTTTTTTTCTCTCTGAAACCTTTTTGTTCATTGCAGAGGATCTTATTGTGTTCTAAATATGAGTTGAGTTGTTTATGAAAATATTTTTCAAAAATTTTGGATATTATAGGGATGAGCGATATCGGCCTATAATTGACCATCAAATCTTTTTTGTCTTTCTTAAACAATGGTTTTACGATTGATGTCTTCAGTGCGATTGGAAATATGCCAGTACTGATACTCAAATTAATTATGTAACTCAAAGGAGAACATACTACGCCAGCTATGGCTTTGAGTATTTTTGTAGAAATTCCATCGTAGCCTACACTATTTGTATTTTTGAGTGTTAATATAATTTTAAGTACGTCATGTGGTGTACTAGGTGCCATAAACATGGAGTCTCTTTTGTTCAAAATATGTTGCGTTACTGTTGTTCCAGCATTGACAATGGGTTGAATTTTGTCGATAAAATAGTTGTTTAAGAGATCCGCTATGTGTTTTGGCTCTGTGACGAATACATTATTAACTTTAATTTTATCTATGGAGGGTTTTGGTGTATTTAACCTGCTTTTTTAAATTATTTGCCAAGTCGTTTTTGATTTATTTTTGGATGTTGCAATTTTATAATTATTTTGAGCACGCTGTGTCAGATTTATAATTTTTTTATACAACTTAGTGTAATTTTTTAGACGGATTTTATTTGAATCATTGGGTTTTAACCTATAATGCCACAGAAGCTGTCGTTTCTTTTTGCTACAAATTTTAATACCTCGAGATATCCAATTAACTTCTTTATTTAAATTTACTGTTACCCCAATATGAGGGAAGCATAAGTCATAAAGCAAAATAAACCAATCAAAAAAAGCTTTATATGCAATATTGGGGTCGTTAGCATAATAAACCTCTGCAAATGTCAAACTGCTTAAATGAGTTTTAAACTTCTCTAAGTTTTCTTCACTATAATCCCGTCTATTTATACGCCACTTGTTTATTGTGCACTTTTTGCTTATGGGGAATTTAAGAAGTTGCGCTGTGTGGTCAGATAATGCGAATTCTAATACTGTAGTTTTGCATGGCTTGTTAAAATTATGCGCAAAATTATCTATGCAAGTTTGGCTCTTCAATCGTGTAGGTTCATTTAGTGCTAGTTTTAAGTCATAATTTAATAGCAGATTTTCAAATTCAATTGTATTATTGTTTCTTTTTAATATATCAATGTTAAAATCTCCCGCTATCACAATATTTTGAGATTTTTTAGTCAAAGTTTGTACCAGTGTTAATAATTTTTCGAAAAATTGAGACAAATTCTTACTGTTAGGAACCCTATAGATACAAATAAAAACGGTGTTGTGGTTAATAAGCTCTACTGCGCAGCATTCGAATATACCAACAGAAGATATTTTAGCAATTTTTGTCAGTTCTCTCCATTTATGTCCGTTCTTTACGAGTATACATGATCCACCTCTCCTACTCTCCTTTCTACTGAAACATGCTGCCAAACAATAATTATCTATGCATAATTGATCTTCATATCCCTGCATCATAAAATGTTCCGTTATGCATAAAATGTCGATTTCTATGCCTTTTTCTGTTAATTCCTTCAAACAGACAGACAGAGAGTCTGCTTTTGAAATCAATCCTGCTATGTTTTGATGCATTGCATATAAGTAGTTAGTCACGAAAAAATCTGTTGTCATTTGATTGATCTTTAGCGTTCAAGAGAGTAAGAGGGGATGACTCACAGTCTGGTTCCGAGTTAGGGAAGTTGTTCACATTATCTGCATTACTCACATCCACAAATTCGCTAATCATTAGTCTTAGATTTACAAAAACATTTGCTATGCCATAATTATTGACAGATCCACTTTTTTTCCAGAACATTTTATAATCATACGACAAATAGAAATTCGAATCAAACAAATACGCATAATTATAAGTACTCGCATCTAGATACATCAGGCTGTTAAATGTTTCTATTCTTCCGTTAAATAACGTGGAATAGTCGTTCAGTTTAAATGTAGGTGCGCATATTACAACATTTGTGTGTTGTACCTTTAAAAGCGTTTCCCGTATAGTTATTGTTAGTTCAACGTAATTGGTAGTTCGTCTAAAGTCCTCTTCACCGATGAAAATCAGGCAGTAGTCGTTCATTGTATATTTTTCCAATTTTAGTCCAATGTTATCGATCAGCCTCGTCATGCCACAATTCGGTGTCAAATAATGGCAAATTTCATAATTTGGAAACGTATCTTCAGCAATCGTTATTATCCTGTTATTGTTATTGCTACTTAATATACATAGTTTGTGTTTTTTAGTGAAGTTCCTTTGTTGTTTACTTGGATGAGGGCAAAATTCCTTGTAATTCGTGGAAATATCCTTTTTACTACTCGAGGTTTCCAAATTAGTAGAGATTGGTTGGTGAATGGCTGAGGATTTCGAAACGTTACTAGTAGCGCCATCTGTTCGAGATAGATGAGAATCTTTGCAACTTATATTGACTTCACATGAGTCGGACGACTGACTTTGGTCTTTTGAAATTGTATTGTTTGTTGTGTTTGTTTTGTGCAATGTATTTTTTAACAAGGTATTTTTTAGATCGGTACTCTCATGTGTTACGACATCGTTAGTTGATGAGTTTTCGTTTGGGTTACTTTGGAAGCTATAAGTTAAACGTCGCTTAGGATCTTTACGATTTGGACATGAATTTCTCCTTGTCGATGTTAGGGGACTTCTGCATATCTGCTTGAGAACTTCAATCTCTTGTATAAGTTGAGAAACTTGTTTCTTCAGTTGAATATTTTCTAAGATAATATTATCGAGCTCATGTTGTGTACTATTTAAATTAGATTTAAGGTCGCCTAATTCTGACTTTAACTCCTCGATGACGTTGATTTTATTTGCAGATAAGTCTAAGCTCCTACCCAAACGATCGTCAGAAAACGTAGTATTAAAAGAATCGCTATCATTCAGGCTTTCATAAGATTTTGTCTTTGTTTGACAGCGACGTCTTACAGTAACATTACTAGTGCTATCCATTTTCTGGCGGCAGCGTATTTATATTCTTCGTTTCTTAGCGGTGACTTATTTATTTATTCTTCTGATGTATGAAATTAATTTCCAATTTATTTTTTTCTCCAAAATTTTGTAATTTATTATGTTTTTAACAGTTTTTTCCTAAATCAATTGTTAACAACACAAAAAGTCGATGTCGAGCGTCGCCGGGTCAGAACTCGAGACCCCACGATTAACTAGGGCGGTGTCGTGACTATTGAGCCAACTTGGTGATAGCTAACTGTGTTGAATTAGGCGTTCTGTATATTCAGTTGGTCTATTAATAATTTAAAAAGTTCGGTACGACGTTTTTTGAATTTTGATATTTTTTTTTTCCGCAACCGTCACTGTTTTTGTATAAACATTTTTTTAACACTTTGTTTTAGTTATTGGTAATTGTTCCACTTACATTTGATGATATTTCACTGCACTAAGATGTTTTATCGTTATTGGAAGTCGAAGATTGAATAGTTATTAATGTAAACAAACTGACTTTGCACTGTATTTTGAAAATAGTTATTTAAGCACTTGTACTTGCATATAACGCGAAGATAACACTAGTACTTCGTTATTATGCTATTTTATTTCTACTTTGATATGTTTTTGCGGCTTAGCTTTGTTTTAAATATTTTTAGTAATTAAAAATACGCGGAGCTGATGTTAAGCGTGGCACTGGCGCCATCTATCTATTTATTTTTCATTCTAGGCTGATTATGGCTGATTGTGATTATACTGAAGACTAGTTGTACTTACGAATATATCATCATTCGAATTTACGTTTCCCTTACATTGTGCCATTGTGATAGAAGGGCTGATTCCCGTTCCTGTGGTTGAAGACTGGACTTTCCATTCTGTCACTTTGAACAAAAAGCTCGGTACCGACATTATTCATTCATTAATATTCATATATATTATGGCACGCACGTGTCTTCTTAAAATCATGCTCAGCAAACAGAAAACAAATGTTTCATAACAGCCAGTCATCAGAGATAGCTTGTACTAGGTCAGGAATACTTAATGAATGGAAATGGGCACGTTGCTGTTGAATTCTTACTATCTACTAGTTTTTTTTTTTGACTCAGCAATTTAGGCAAGTGTATTAAGTTGATATGTAATTGTATAAAATGTGGTCGGATAATTTTGACATAAATTAAAGATTGAAATAGTTGTTCAAATCGTGTTCTTTTATTGTTGTTCTGGCATCAGAAACGCACACTTCAGTAGTATATAGGAGAACCGCAGCCGCACGCACATTGTCCGGAGATAGATACGGCACCAGCAGCAGGCACAGCACCACAGAAAGTCACACCGCCCATGATGGGAACAGTACCACCAACAGCGGTTTCACCGGCGACTGGCAGCTCACCGACGACGACCACGTTACCTTCACCGGCACCGCCGTAAGCAGCTCCAGAACCATAAGCACCTCCGTATGCAGCAGCAGGTGCAAGTGCGCCACCATAAGCAGATCCTATGGCACCACCGTAAGCACCAAGACCGAGGGCGCCACCACAGCCAGTAGAGAGACCAGCGCCAAGACCCAGGCCAGGAGCAATGGTGCCCACTTGACCGCCGCAGCCGCATCCGTAACCGAACACATTCTGAAGAAACAAATCCATAAGTATAGGAGTTCATCACAAAAATCGACGTAATAGAATTAAAGCACAACGACAATTTTTTTTTAAGAATGTTAGTAAAACGTTTGAAATTATAATTTTGTAGATCACTCGCCTGGACCAAGCAAGCTTGGATGCAGAGCAACAGAACAGCGAAGGTAGACATGTTTGATGTTTGTATGTGTTCAACGAGAAGCTGAAGACTGAATGATGTTCCTACTTCTAGAACAGGTTTATATAGCGCAAAAGTTTCTTATCATAAACGTGATGTTTTTCTATGCTCTATTGAAACAAAGCCTTCCATACTAAATATTTCAAGGTTATATCACTTCGAAATATAAGTGTTTTTCTATTTCTCCATATTGTAACTACTGATAAAGGTACGAAAAGTTCATTTCAAAATCCTCAATTTGCTGCAACACAACTAGATAAGGACTACGTTTCAGTATAAATAGTCGATCGTTTCTTGGAAAACTCATTCTCAAGTTCACTTCAACACGAACTACAATGTCAGCCAAGGTGATCCTCGTCTCTGCGCTCAGGCGCTCTTCATCCAGGTGAGAAATGTTTTTTATTTTTTTGTTCTTTTATTAGTATTTGATTTTTATTTATGAATTGCTCGCAATTCTCGGAGTTTTATGAGTAGTGAAAATATTAGTGTAAATATCACATTCAGCTTTTGATCGGTTCAATATAGTGAACAATTTACGTATTGAAATGCTTATTAGGATCCTATTGCTTACATTTAACTTTACAATAACTGAAGTTTTTCGTCTTATGTTATGAATTTCATAAATCACGTCTGACATACATTATATTACGTTACCGATTTAACAATCATTTGTCATGGACATCGCCGTCGTCTGCTGATAAAGATATATCTACTAATACAATAATTTCTTGTTTACAGACTGCTTTCAGTTCATGTCTTGGTCGTGGAGCCATCGGTAACAGCTGTGTAGGCAATGGTTTGATCGGAAATGGATTGATCGGTAACGGTTATGTTGGTAACGGGTGTGCTGGTAACTACGCCAACAATGGCTTTATTGGTGATGGTATAATTGGTAATGGTTATATCGGCAATGGCTTGGCTGAGATTATTCCCACCACTGGCGGTGGACTGCCTGTCTCAAGCTTCTCTGCTATCACCCCCAGTGGCCTCTCCGTAGCGTCTGAGAATGTGTATGAGGGTGCTCTGTCCGTGGCTGGTGAGCTGCCGTTCGTGAGTGCTGTGGCTTTGGAGGGAGTGTTGCCCAGTGGTGGTGCTGGCGCTGTCAGCTACAGCTGCGGTAACGGTATTACCGCTATTGAGAGCATTGCTCCTTCGGCTGCTGCATACGGCGCTTCTGGTATCTATGGCAATGCTGGCGCCTATGGCGCTGCTGGTACCTATGGGCTTGGTGCTGGCTATGGACTTGGCGCAACTGCCATCGCTCCTGCCGGTCTCGGTCTCGGCTATGGAGGCCGCGGCTGCGGATGTGGTGTCTACTAAGAACGTACTAAAGAAACACTTTCGTTTTCGTGCAAAACAATGATTCAATAAAAGGATTTGCAATTAATTTTGGCTTCTGAATTAACTTTTTCCCCAGTTTCCCTGTAATATTAAGAGGCTGCTTACGATTTTTTCGTTTTCGCGTAGTTTACTGTTAAAATGCTGTATTTAGTTCAGAACATAAAATGTTATTTGTATTATAATCTAATATATGAGATACTTTTTTAAAATTTGGATTAATGGACCTCAACTGTTTTGTGAATTTTGCTATAACAAGTTAAGAATATAACATATAAACGAATCATTTTGTCGTCTACAAATTATCAAAAATGAAAGTGTATTTTCGTTTAAGTCGACCATAGCATGTAGGTATGCATAACTCCTTTATAAAAAAAAGTATTATAAAATAGTAACTTAGAAAATGTGAAGAATTCTCGTTCAT
Organism: Polymixis lichenea; assembly: GCA_949091785.1. NCBI lineage: Eukaryota > Metazoa > Arthropoda > Insecta > Lepidoptera > Noctuidae > Polymixis > Polymixis lichenea. Next base: position 8,007,292 of record OX420958.1, on the reverse strand, counting down.
CAAATTTATACACCAGATATAAATTAAAGTCAATCCATTACCTGAAACAAGAATGCAAAAAAATTAAGAAGAATTGGCAGTAAAAGGGGTTGCGCCCGTCTCGTAACGCTCCCGTTTGGTAACGCTACATACAGGGTAAATTTTTAACCAGTGCACAAACTATAATCATGAATTCAGCACATCATTCTAGAACCCTAGCGTAGAAATTTGTCGTCGGTTATACAAAAAACATCAGCTATTTCATAGAAAAGTGCAATATATACGCGATCAAAATGACAGCGAAATGGCGAGCAAAATGGAAAGGCAGATTTTTTTTGTATTCATGATTCATGGTTACGGTTTGCGCACTGGTTAATATGTTACCCTGTATACTTAGCTGTAGCTTATAATGATTAGCTAGTATGTAGCATGCACCAGGTACAGTCAGTATGTTAAGTAAAAATTTTAAGGAATGTAAATATTGGTTTGGAATGAAATAAGTAATTTAAGATTTTGTAGGCAAGAAGATTTTGTAGGGTTTTAAGCATTATATATTAATATATTTGATTATTAAGACAAAGTTAAGAAAAATCGAACAACATAGGTTAGTACAAAATACAATACGTAAACTTCATTCCAAATGTGTGTAATTATTACTAGGTATACAAATATAAAAATCAAGTTAATAAAACAATACATTAGAACTGAACACAGCATATGTACCCCCCAGTGGGTTCCCGCATTGTCGTTGCGGGGGGGCTCAGTAGCCGTGGTAATGCCCACGGTGAAGCGAAGAGGAACCCCAAGGTGGGCGCCGCACGTCAGCGCTTTTGCCTCCAAGCCGACGACGTAGCGGCCAAAAAATAGGTTGCGTTAAGTGTCAGCGATTTAACGTTAGGACAGTTCAACCCATCATGGGTAATTTGCCTAAGGAACGAGTTGAATTAGAGTTTCCGTTCTTAGAGACAGGCACAGACTATGCTGGACCAATCCTCTTAGCTGACCGCAAAGGTAGAGGATGTAGATTAGTTAAATCATACATATGTGTTTTTATTTGTTTGGCCACAAGGGCGGTTCATCTGGAGCTTGTCTCAGACCTAACAAAACATGCCTTCATTGCAGCACTGAATAGTTTCATTGCTCGTCGTGGTAAACCAAATACTATCTACTCCGACAACGGTACAACTTTTATTGGCACCTGTAATGAAATAGCTGGCATACTGAACCAAGATTACTCTTCAGAAATGGCAAATACAGGTATCAATTTCCAATTTATTCCGGCATACACCCCACACTTTGGTGGCTTATGGGAGTCTGCCGTCAAATCTATTAAACACCACCTGAGGCGTATATTAGGCTTCGCACATCTGACTTACGAAGAGATGTCTACGTGTCTGATTCAGGTTGAGGCAATACTAAACTCTCGTCCTCTCACTCCTCTATCCACTGATCCATCAGACCTATACCCATTAACTCCTGCCCATTTCCTTATTGGGAGATCTCTCACATCTCTGCCGCATCCGCAAGTCATCAACCAGAATATCTGCAGCCTAAAACGTTTCCAGCGTATTGAGCATCTCAAGCAACAGTTCTGGAATAGATTCTCTAACGAGTATATCTTTTACCTCCCACAGAGAACCAAGTGGACGGACTCCGATGGGATGCTTGAAGAGGGAGCCATGGTGGTACTCAATGAGCAGCAGTCACCACCACTGATGTGGCCACTGGGTCGTATCATACGTCTCATACCTGGGAGGGACGGAATAAGCAGAGTCGCAGACGTACAGACCAAGAGGGGAATAGTCCGACGTGCTTACAACACCATCTGTCCTCTTCCAGCTTAATCTTTGAAGACAAGTCTTCAACGCCGGGATCATGTCGAGGATATCACGCCGCGCCGGGCGACCGCGGGGAAGCTGCGGTCGCAGAGGGGGCCCTCGAGCAGCGGGCGCGCACCGGACGGCTCGGCACTGCATCATCGTCCGAGCGACAGCATACACGACATAGTTATTATATAAACTCCTTTTTCTCGCCGGTTCAAATATAGTTGACCGTTTGTCATCCCTAAAATACATTCGTATAATACAGTCCACTATTGATCAAGTTACCGTGTTTTAGTCCTCGTACCAGCTGGAGGATATCTACCATTTCTCTTCAAAGTAAATCAGCAAAATCGGCGAAATTTCGTGTACGGTCTGTTAAAGTATTTTTTTAATTAGAACCCCAGACCTATATATTAAATTCAGTCAAAAACTACGTAAGTAGTGGTCTACTGAAGCACTTAGTACGGAAACCAATCCCAATAAGGTTTATTGGGATTGGTACATAGATTCTGCTACTTTATACATCGTGAGGAAACCTACATGTCCAAGAATTCAAACTTCCAAGACACGTGACATCTACTGTTGGGAAATTTTGGAAATATAAGTAAATAGATGAGGTTTTTTTATAAAGGATTTTTTTTAAATATTGTGAAAATTGTTGTACTCGCATACGCCTGCACACTCACTCATACTTCACACACAGTCTTTCACAAACATACACACACTCTCAAACACATACACATACACACACACATACACACACACATACACACATAACTCAAGAAAAACACAAAACTTTCATTTCATGATATTTTGTTTTTCTTGTATGTTTTTTTGTTTCTCTTGGACTTGTCCGAATGGATTATTGTGTATAGTGTGTACTGTCCTATTACCTTTAAGCACATCACTTTGAAGGCACACTGGCTTCTAAGATACAGGTACATAAACCTAGTTAAGAAGTCAGGGTTTTTCTTTCTGGAACACTAACTTAAGCCATTTTTTGATCTAAGTACAGTAAATGTATTTATGGAGAAATTAAGATTTTTTTATTTTATTATTTTACCAACCCGCACTGGATCCGCATGGCGGATTACGGTTCACTCCCTCTCACAGACAGTAGGTCTATGTCCCAGCAGGTGCGAGCATTCTAGGCTGATTATGGCTGATTGTGATTATACTGAAGACTAGTTGTACTTACGAATATATCATCATTCGAATTTACGTTTCCCTTACATTGTGCCATCGTGATAGAAGGGCTGATTCCCGTTCCTGTGGTTGAAGACTGGACTTTCCATTCTGTCACTTTGAACAAAAAGCTCGGTACCGACATTATTCATTCATTAATATTCATATATATTATGGCACGCACGTGTCTTCTTAAAATCATGCTCAGCAAACAGAAAACAAATGTTTCATAACAGCCAGTCATCAGAGATAGCTTGTACTAGGTCAGGAATACTTAATGAATGGAAATGGGCACGTTGCTGTTGAATTCTTACTATCTACTAGATTTTTTTTTTGACTCAGCAGTTTAGGCAAGTTTAATTTAACCTACCTATGTGAAATGTATTGATATTGTATTCAAAGGTATTTTTGTGTCAATAAACTTATTTTTATTTTTTATTTTTTTTATTTTTTTTAGTTTATTAAGTTGATATGTAATTGTATAAAATGTGGTCGGATAATTTTGACATAAGATTAAAGATTGAAATAGTTGTTCAAATCGTGTTCTTTTATTGTTGTTCTGGCATCAGAAACGCACACTTCAGTAGTATATAGGAGAACCGCAGCCGCACGCACATTGTCCGGAGATAGATACGGCACCAGCAGCGGGCACAGCACCACAGAAAGTCACACCGCCCATGATGGGAACAGTACCACCAACAGCGGTTTCACCGGCGACTGGCAGCTCACCGACGACGACCACGTTACCTTCACCGGCACCGCCGTAAGCAGCTCCAGACCCATAAGCACCTCCGTATGCAGCAGCAGGTGCAAGTGCGCCACCATAAGCAGATCCTATGGCACCACCGTAAGCACCAAGACCGAGGGCGCCACCACAGCCAGTAGAGAGACCAGCGCCAAGACCCAGGCCAGGAGCAATGGTGCCCACTTGACCGCCGCAGCCGCATCCGTAACCGAACACATTCTGAAGAAACAAATCCATAAGTATAGGAGTTCATCACAAAAATCGACGTAATAGAATTAAAGCACAACGACAATTTTTTTTTAAGAATGTTAGTAAAACGTTTGAAATTATAATTTTGTAGATCACTCGCCTGGACCAAGCAAGCTTGGATGCAGAGCAACAGAACAGCGAAGGTAGACATGTTTGATGTTTGTATGTGTTCAACGAGAAGCTGAAGACTGAATGATGTTCCTACTTCTAGAACAGGTTTATATAGCGCAAAAGTTTCTTATCATAAACGTGATGTTTTTCTATGCTCTATTGAAACAAAGCCTTCCATACTAAATATTTCAAGGTTATATCACTTCGAAATATAAGTGTTTTTCTATTTCTCCATATTGTAACTACTGATAAAGGTACGAAAAGTTCATTTCAAAATCCTCAATTTGCTGCAACACAACTAGATAAGGACTACGTTTCAGTATAAATAGTCGATCGTTTCTTGGAAAACTCATTCTCAAGTTCACTTCAACACGAACTACAATGTCAGCCAAGGTGATCCTCGTCCTCTGCGCTCAGGCGCTCTTCATCCAGGTGAGAAATGTTTTTTATTTTTTTGTTCTTTTATTAGTATTTGATTTTTATTTATGAATTGCTCGCAATTCTCGGAGTTTTATGAGTAGTGAAAATATTAGTGTAAATATCACATTCAGCTTTTGGTCGGTTCAATATAGTGAACAATTTACGTATTGAAATGCTTATTAGGATCCTATTGCTTACATTTAACTTTACAATAACTGAAGTTTTTCGTCTTATGTTATGAATTTCATAAATCACGTCTGACATACATTATATTACGTTACCGATTTAACAATCATTTGTCATGGACATCGCCGTCGTCTGCTGATAAAGATATATCTACTAATACAATAATTTCTTGTTTACAGACTGCTTTCAGTTCATGTCTTGGTCGTGGAGCCATCGGTAACAGCTGTGTAGGCAATGGTTTGATCGGAAATGGATTGATCGGTAACGGTTATGTTGGTAACGGGTGTGCTGGTAACTACGCCAACAATGGCTTTATTGGTGATGGTATAATTGGTAATGGTTATATCGGCAATGGCTTGGCTGAGATTATTCCCACCACTGGCGGTGGACTGCCTGTCTCAAGCTTCTCTGCTATCACCCCCAGTGGCCTCTCCGTAGCGTCTGAGAATGTGTATGAGGGTGCTCTGTCCGTGGCTGGTGAGCTGCCGTTCGTGAGTGCTGTGGCTTTGGAGGGAGTGTTGCCCAGTGGTGGTGCTGGCGCTGTCAGCTACAGCTGCGGTAACGGTATTACCGCTATTGAGAGCATTGCTCCTTCGGCTGCTGCATACGGCGCTTCTGGTATCTATGGCAATGCTGGCGCCTATGGCGCTGCTGGTACCTATGGGCTTGGTGCTGGCTATGGACTTGGCGCAACTGCCATCGCTCCTGCCGGTCTCGGTCTCGGCTATGGAGGCCGCGGCTGCGGATGTGGTGTCTACTAAGAACGTACTAAAGAAACACTTTCGTTTTCGTGCAAAACAATGATTTAATAAAAGGATTTGCAATTAATTTTGGCTTCTGAATTAACTTTTTCCCCAGTTTCCCTGTAATATTAAGAGGCTGCTTACGATTTTTTCGTTTTCGCGTAGTTTACTGTTAAAATGCTGTATTTAGTTCAGAACATAAAATGTTATTTGTATTATAATCTAATATATGAGATACTTTTTTAAAATTTGGATTAATGGACCTCAACTGTTTTGTGAATTTTGCTATAACAAGTTAAGAATATAACATATAAACGAATCATTTTGTCGTCTACAAATTATCAAAAATGAAAGTGTATTTTCGTTTAAGTCGACCATAGCATGTAGGTATGCATAACTCCTTTATAAAAAAAAGTATTATAAAATAGTAACTTAGAAAATGTGAAGAATTCTCGTTCATCAAATTTATACACCAGATATAAATTAAAGTCAATCCATTACCTGAAACAAGAATGCAAAAAAATTAAGAAGAATTGGCAGTAAAAGGGGTTGCGCCCGTCTCGTAACGCTCCCGTTTGGTAACGCTACATACAGGGTAAATTTTTAACCAGTGCACAAACTATAATCATGAATTCAGCACATCATTCTAGAACCCTAGCGTAGAAATTTGTCGTCGGTTATACAAAAAACATCAGCTATTTCATAGAAAAGTGCAATATATACGCGATCAAAATGACAGCGAAATGGCGAGCAAAATGGAAAGGCAGATTTTTTTTGTATTCATGATTCATGGTTACGGTTTGCGCACTGGTTAATATGTTACCCTGTATACTTAGCTGTAGCTTATAATGATTAGCTAGTATGTAGCATGCACCAGGTACAGTCAGTATGTTAAGTAAAAATTTTAAGGAATGTAAATATTGGTTTGGAATGAAATAAGTAATTTAAGATTTTGTAGGCAAGAAGATTTTGTAGGGTTTTAAGCATTATATATTAATATATTTGATTATTAAGACAAAGTTAAGAAAAATCGAACAACATAGGTTAGTACAAAATACAATACGTAAACTTCATTCCAAATGTGTGTAATTATTACTAGGTATACAAATATAAAAATCAAGTTAATAAAACAATACATTAGAACTGAACACAGCATATGTACCCCCCAGTGGGTTCCCGCATTGTCGTTGCGGGGGGGCTCAGTAGCCGTGGTAATGCCCACGGTGAAGCGAAGAGGAACCCCAAGGTGGGCGCCGCACGTCAGCGCTTTTGCCTCCAAGCCGACGACGTAGCGGCCAAAAAATAGGTTGCGTTAAGTGTCAGCGATTTAACGTTAGGACAGTTCAACCCATCATGGGTAATTTGCCTAAGGAACGAGTTGAATTAGAGTTTCCGTTCTTAGAGACAGGCACAGACTATGCTGGACCAATCCTCTTAGCTGACCGCAAAGGTAGAGGATGTAGATTAGTTAAATCATACATATGTGTTTTTATTTGTTTGGCCACAAGGGCGGTTCATCTGGAGCTTGTCTCAGACCTAACAAAACATGCCTTCATTGCAGCACTGAATAGTTTCATTGCTCGTCGTGGTAAACCAAATACTATCTACTCCGACAACGGTACAACTTTTATTGGCACCTGTAATGAAATAGCTGGCATACTGAACCAAGATTACTCTTCAGAAATGGCAAATACAGGTATCAATTTCCAATTTATTCCGGCATACACCCCACACTTTGGTGGCTTATGGGAGTCTGCCGTCAAATCTATTAAACACCACCTGAGGCGTATATTAGGCTTCGCACATCTGACTTACGAAGAGATGTCTACGTGTCTGATTCAGGTTGAGGCAATACTAAACTCTCGTCCTCTCACTCCTCTATCCACTGATCCATCAGACCTATACCCATTAACTCCTGCCCATTTCCTTATTGGGAGATCTCTCACATCTCTGCCGCATCCGCAAGTCATCAACCAGAATATCTGCAGCCTAAAACGTTTCCAGCGTATTGAGCATCTCAAGCAACAGTTCTGGAATAGATTCTCTAACGAGTATATCTTTTACCTCCCACAGAGAACCAAGTGGACGGACTCCGATGGGATGCTTGAAGAGGGAGCCATGGTGGTACTCAATGAGCAGCAGTCACCACCACTGATGTGGCCACTGGGTCGTATCATACGTCTCATACCTGGGAGGGACGGAATAAGCAGAGTCGCAGACGTACAGACCAAGAGGGGAATAGTCCGACGTGCTTACAACACCATCTGTCCTCTTCCAGCTTAATCTTTGAAGACAAGTCTTCAACGCCGGGATCATGTCGAGGATATCACGCCGCGCCGGGCGACCGCGGGGAAGCTGCGGTCGCAGAGGGGGCCCTCGAGCAGCGGGCGCGCACCGGACGGCTCGGCACTGCATCATCGTCCGAGCGACAGCATACACGACATAGTTATTATATAAACTCCTTTTTCTCGCCGGTTCAAATATAGTTGACCGTTTGTCATCCCTAAAATACATTCGTATAATACAGTCCACTATTGATCAAGTTACCGTGTTTTAGTCCTCGTACCAGCTGGAGGATATCTACCATTTCTCTTCAAAGTAAATCAGCAAAATCGGCGAAATTTCGTGTACGGTCTGTTAAAGTATTTTTTTAATTAGAACCCCAGACCTATATATTAAATTCAGTCAAAAACTACGTAAGTAGTGGTCTACTGAAGCACTTAGTACGGAAACCAATCCCAATAAGGTTTATTGGGATTGGTACATAGATTCTGCTACTTTATACATCGTGAGGAAACCTACATGTCCAAGAATTCAAACTTCCAAGACACGTGACATCTACTGTTGGGAAATTTTGGAAATATAAGTAAATAGATGAGGTTTTTTTATAAAGGATTTTTTTTAAATATTGTGAAAATTGTTGTACTCGCATACGCCTGCACACTCACTCATACTTCACACACAGTCTTTCACAAACATACACACACTCTCAAACACATACACATACACACACACATACACACACACATACACACATAACTCAAGAAAAACACAAAACTTTCATTTCATGATATTTTGTTTTTCTTGTATGTTTTTTTGTTTCTCTTGGACTTGTCCGAATGGATTATTGTGTATAGTGTGTACTGTCCTATTACCTTTAAGCACATCACTTTGAAGGCACACTGGCTTCTAAGATACAGGTACATAAACCTAGTTAAGAAGTCAGGGTTTTTCTTTCTGGAACACTAACTTAAGCCATTTTTTGATCTAAGTACAGTAAATGTATTTATGGAGAAATTAAGATTTTTTTATTTTATTATTTTACCAACCCGCACTGGATCCGCATGGCGGATTACGGTTCACTCCCTCTCACAGACAGTAGGTCTATGTCCCAGCAGGTGCGAGCATTCTAGGCTGATTATGGCTGATTGTGATTATACTGAAGACTAGTTGTACTTACGAATATATCATCATTCGAATTTACGTTTCCCTTACATTGTGCCATCGTGATAGAAGGGCTGATTCCCGTTCCTGTGGTTGAAGACTGGACTTTCCATTCTGTCACTTTGAACAAAAAGCTCGGTACCGACATTATTCATTCATTAATATTCATATATATTATGGCACGCACGTGTCTTCTTAAAATCATGCTCAGCAAACAGAAAACAAATGTTTCATAACAGCCAGTCATCAGAGATAGCTTGTACTAGGTCAGGAATACTTAATGAATGGAAATGGGCACGTTGCTGTTGAATTCTTACTATCTACTAGTTTTTTTTTTTGACTCAGCAATTTAGGCAAGTGTATTAAGTTGATATGTAATTGTATAAAATGTGGTCGGATAATTTTGACATAAGATTAAAGATTGAAATAGTTGTTCAAATCGTGTTCTTTTATTGTTGTTCTGGCATCAGAAACGCACACTTCAGTAGTATATAGGAGAACCGCAGCCGCACGCACATTGTCCGGAGATAGATACGGCACCAGCAGCGGGCACAGCACCACAGAAAGTCACACCGCCCATGATGGGAACAGTACCACCAACAGCGGTTTCACCGGCGACTGGCAGCTCACCGACGACGACCACGTTACCTTCACCGGCACCGCCGTAAGCAGCTCCAGAACCATAAGCACCTCCGTATGCAGCAGCAGGTGCAAGTGCGCCACCATAAGCAGATCCTATGGCACCACCGTAAGCACCAAGACCGAGGGCGCCACCACAGCCAGTAGAGAGACCAGCGCCAAGACCCAGGCCAGGAGCAATGGTGCCCACTTGACCGCCGCAGCCGCATCCGTAACCGAACACATTCTGAAGAAACAAATCCATAAGTATAGGAGTTCATCACAAAAATCGACGTAATAGAATTAAAGCACAACGACAATTTTTTTTTAAGAATGTTAGTAAAACGTTTGAAATTATAATTTTGTAGATCACTCACCTGGACCAAGCAAGCTTGGATGCAGAGCAACAGAACAGCGAAGGTAGACATGTTTGATGTTTGTATGTGTTCAACGAGAAGCTGAAGACTGAATGATGTTCCTACTTCTAGAACAGGTTTATATAGCGCAAAAGTTTCTTATCATAAACGTGATGTTTTTCTATGCTCTATTGAAACAAAGCCTTCCATACTAAATATTTCAAGGTTATATCACTTCGAAATATAAGTGTTTTTCTATTTCTCCATATTGTAACTACTGATAAAGGTACGAAAAGTTCATTTCAAAATCCTCAATTTGCTGCAACACAACTAGATAAGGACTACGTTTCAGTATAAATAGTCGATCGTTTCTTGGAAAACTCATTCTCAAGTTCACTTCAACACGAACTACAATGTCAGCCAAGGTGATCCTCGTCCTCTGCGCTCAGGCGCTCTTCATCCAGGTGAGAAATGTTTTTTATTTTTTTGTTCTTTTATTAGTATTTGATTTTTATTTATGAATTGCTCGCAATTCTCGGAGTTTTATGAGTAGTGAAAATATTAGTGTAAATATCACATTCAGCTTTTGGTCGGTTCAATATAGTGAACAATTTACGTATTGAAATGCTTATTAGGATCCTATTGCTTACATTTAACTTTACAATAACTGAAGTTTTTCGTCTTATGTTATGAATTTCATAAATCACGTCTGACATACATTATATTACGTTACCGATTTAACAATCATTTGTCATGGACATCGCCGTCGTCTGCTGATAAAGATATATCTACTAATACAATAATTTCTTGTTTACAGACTGCTTTCAGTTCATGTCTTGGTCGTGGAGCCATCGGTAACAGCTGTGTAGGCAATGGTTTGATCGGAAATGGATTGATCGGTAACGGTTATGTTGGTAACGGGTGTGCTGGTAACTACGCCAACAATGGCTTTATTGGTGATGGTATAATTGGTAATGGTTATATCGGCAATGGCTTGGCTGAGATTATTCCCACCACTGGCGGTGGACTGCCTGTCTCAAGCTTCTCTGCTATCACCCCCAGTGGCCTCTCCGTAGCGTCTGAGAATGTGTATGAGGGTGCTCTGTCCGTGGCTGGTGAGCTGCCGTTCGTGAGTGCTGTGGCTTTGGAGGGAGTGTTGCCCAGTGGTGGTGCTGGCGCTGTCAGCTACAGCTGCGGTAACGGTATTACCGCTATTGAGAGCATTGCTCCTTCGGCTGCTGCATACGGCGCTTCTGGTATCTATGGCAATGCTGGCGCCTATGGCGCTGCTGGTACCTATGGGCTTGGTGCTGGCTATGGACTTGGCGCAACTGCCATCGCTCCTGCCGGTCTCGGTCTCGGCTATGGAGGCCGCGGCTGCGGATGTGGTGTCTACTAAGAACGTACCAAAGAAACACTTTCGTTTTCGTGCAAAACAATGATTCAATAAAAGGATTTGCAATTAATTTTGGCTTCTGAATTAACTTTTTCCCCAGTTTCCCTGTAATATTAAGAGGCTGCTTACGATTTTTTCGTTTTCGCGTAGTTTACTGTTAAAATGCTGTATTTAGTTCAGAACATAAAATGTTATTTGTATTATAATCTAATATATGAGATACTTTTTTAAAATTTGGATTAATGGACCTCAACTGTTTTGTGAATTTTGCTATAACAAGTTAAGAATATAACATATAAACGAATCATTTTGTCGTCTACAAATTATCAAAAATGAAAGTGTATTTTCGTTTAAGTCGACCATAGCATGTAGGTATGCATAACTCCTTTATAAAAAAAAGTATTATAAAATAGTAACTTAGAAAATGTGAAGAATTCTCGTTCATCAAATTTATACACCAGATATAAATTAAAGTCAATCCATTACCTGAAACAAGAATGCAAAACAATTAAGAAGAATTGGCAGTAAAAGGGGTTGCGCCCGTCTCGTAACGCTCCCGTTTGGTAACGCTACATACAGGGTAAATTTTTAACCAGTGCACAAACTATAATCATGAATTCAGCACATCATTCTAGAACCCTAGCGTAGAAATTTGTCGTCGGTTATACAAAAAACATCAGCTATTTCATAGAAAAGTGCAATATATACGCGATCAAAATGACAGCGAAATGGCGAGCAAAATGGAAAGGCAGATTTTTTTTGTATTCATGATTCATGGTTACGGTTTGCGCACTGGTTAATATGTTACCCTGTATACTTAGCTGTAGCTTATAATGATTAGCTAGTATGTAGCATGCACCAGGTACAGTCAGTATGTTAAGTAAAAATTTTAAGGAATGTAAATATTGGTTTGGAATGAAATAAGTAATTTAAGATTTTGTAGGCAAGAAGATTTTGTAGGGTTTTAAGCATTATATATTAATATATGTGATTATTAAGACAAAGTTAAGAAAAATCGAACAACATAGGTTAGTACAAAATACAATACGTAAACTTCATTCCAAATGTGTGTAATTATTACTAGGTATACAAATATAAAAATCAAGTTAATAAAACAATACATTAGAACTGAACACAGCATATGTACCCCCCAGTGGGTTCCCGCATTGTCGTTGCGGGGGGGCTCAGTAGCCGTGGTAATGCCCACGGTGAAGCGAAGAGGAACCCCAAGGTGGGCGCCGCACGTCAGCGCTTTTGCCTCCAAGCCGACGACGTAGCGGCCAAAAAATAGGTTGCGTTAAGTGTCAGCGATTTAACGGTAGGACAGTTCAACCCATCATGGGTAATTTGCCTAAGGAACGAGTTGAATTAGAGTTTCCGTTCTTAGAGACAGGCACAGACTATGCTGGACCAATCCTCTTAGCTGACCGCAAAGGTAGAGGATGTAGATTAGTTAAATCATACATATGTGTTTTTATTTGTTTGGCCACAAGGGCGGTTCATCTGGAGCTTGTCTCAGACCTAACAAAACATGCCTTCATTGCAGCACTGAATAGTTTCATTGCTCGTCGTGGTAAACCAAATACTATCTACTCCGACAACGGTACAACTTTTATTGGCACCTGTAATGAAATAGCTGGCATACTGAACCAAGATTACTCTTCAGAAATGGCAAATACAGGTATCAATTTCCAATTTATTCCGGCATACACCCCACACTTTGGTGGCTTATGGGAGTCTGCCGTCAAATCTATTAAACACCACCTGAGGCGTATATTAGGCTTCGCACATCTGACTTACGAAGAGATGTCTACGTGTCTGATTCAGGTTGAGGCAATACTAAACTCTCGTCCTCTCACTCCTCTATCCACTGATCCATCAGACCTATACCCATTAACTCCTGCCCATTTCCTTATTGGGAGATCTCTCACATCTCTGCCGCATCCGCAAGTCATCAACCAGAATATCTGCAGCCTAAAACGTTTCCAGCGTATTGAGCATCTCAAGCAACAGTTCTGGAATAGATTCTCTAACGAGTATATCTTTTACCTCCCACAGAGAACCAAGTGGACGGACTCCGATGGGATGCTTGAAGAGGGAGCCATGGTGGTACTCAATGAGCAGCAGTCACCACCACTGATGTGGCCACTGGGTCGTATCATACGTCTCATACCTGGGAGGGACGGAATAAGCAGAGTCGCAGACGTACAGACCAAGAGGGGAATAGTCCGACGTGCTTACAACACCATCTGTCCTCTTCCAGCTTAATCTTTGAAGACAAGTCTTCAACGCCGGGATCATGTCGAGGATATCACGCCGCGCCGGGCGACCGCGGGGAAGCTGCGGTCGCAGAGGGGGCCCTCGAGCAGCGGGCGCGCACCGGACGGCTCGGCACTGCATCATCGTCCGAGCGACAGCATACACGACATAGTTATTATATAAACTCCTTTTTCTCGCCGGTTCAAATATAGTTGACCGTTTGTCATCCCTAAAATACATTCGTATAATACAGTCCACTATTGATCAAGTTACCGTGTTTTAGTCCTCGTACCAGCTGGAGGATATCTACCATTTCTCTTCAAAGTAAATCAGCAAAATCGGCGAAATTTCGTGTACGGTCTGTTAAAGTATTTTTTTAATTAGAACCCCAGACCTATATATTAAATTCAGTCAAAAACTAAGTAAGTAGTGGTCTACTGAAGCACTTAGTACGGAAACCAATCCCAATAAGGTTTATTGGGATTGGTACATAGATTCTGCTACTTTATACATCGTGAGGAAACCTACATGTCCAAGAATTCAAACTTCCAAGACACGTGACATCTACTGTTGGGAAATTTTGGAAATATAAGTAAATAGATGAGGTTTTTTTATAAAGGATTTTTTTTAAATATTGTGAAAATTGTTGTACTCGCATACGCCTGCACACTCACTCATACTTCACACACAGTCTTTCACAAACATACACACACTCTCAAACACATACACATACACACACACATACACACACACATACACACATAACTCAAGAAAAACACAAAACTTTCATTTCATGATATTTTGTTTTTCTTGTATGTTTTTTTGTTTCTCTTGGACTTGTCCGAATGGATTATTGTGTATAGTGTGTACTGTCCTATTACCTTTAAGCACATCACTTTGAAGGCACACTGGCTTCTAAGATACAGGTACATAAACCTAGTTAAGAAGTCAGGGTTTTTCTTTCTGGAACACTAACTTAAGCCATTTTTTGATCTAAGTACAGTAAATGTATTTATGGAGAAATTAAGATTTTTTTATTTTATTATTTTACCAACCCGCACTGGATCCGCATGGCGGATTACGGTTCACTCCCTCTCACAGACAGTAGGTCTATGTCCCAGCAGGTGCGAGCATTCTAGGCTGATTATGGCTGATTGTGATTATACTGAAGACTAGTTGTACTTACGAATATATCATCATTCGAATTTACGTTTCCCTTACATTGTGCCATCGTGATAGAAGGGCTGATTCCCGTTCCTGTGGTTGAAGACTGGACTTTCCATTCTGTCACTTTGAACAAAAAGCTCGGTACCGACATTATTCATTCATTAATATTCATATATATTATGGCACGCACGTGTCTTCTTAAAATCATGCTCAGCAAACAGAAAACAAATGTTTCATAACAGCCAGTCATCAGAGATAGCTTGTACTAGGTCAGGAATACTTAATGAATGGAAATGGGCACGTTGCTGTTGAATTCTTACTATCTACTAGATTTTTTTTTTGACTCAGCAGTTTAGGCAAGTTTATTAAGTTGATATGTAATTGTATAAAATGTGGTCGGATAATTTTGACATAAGATTAAAGATTGAAATAGTTGTTCAAATCGTGTTCTTTTATTGTTGTTCTGGCATCAGAAACGCACACTTCAGTAGTATATAGGAGAACCGCAGCCGCACGCACATTGTCCGGAGATAGATACGGCACCAGCAGCGGGCACAGCACCACAGAAAGTCACACCGCCCATGATGGGAACAGTACCACCAACAGCGGTTTCACCGGCGACTGGCAGCTCACCGACGACGACCACGTTACCTTCACCGGCACCGCCGTAAGCAGCTCCAGAACCATAAGCACCTCCGTATGCAGCAGCAGGTGCAAGTGCGCCACCATAAGCAGATCCTATGGCACCACCGTAAGCACCAAGACCGAGGGCGCCACCACAGCCAGTAGAGAGACCAGCGCCAAGACCCAGGCCAGGAGCAATGGTGCCCACTTGACCGCCGCAGCCGCATCCGTAACCGAACACATTCTGAAGAAACAAATCCATAAGTATAGGAGTTCATCACAAAAATCGACGTAATAGAATTAAAGCACAACGACAATTTTTTTTTAAGAATGTTAGAAAAACGTTTGAAATTATAATTTTGTAGATCACTCACCTGGACCAAGCAAGCTTGGATGCAGAGCAACAGAACAGCGAAGGTAGACATGTTTGATGTTTGTATGTGTTCAACGAGAAGCTGAAGACTGAATGATGTTCCTACTTCTAGAACAGGTTTATATAGCGCAAAAGTTTCTTATCATAAACGTGATGTTTTTCTATGCTCTATTGAAACAAAGCCTTCCATACTAAATATTTCAAGGTTATATCACTTCGAAATATAAGTGTTTTTCTATTTCTCCATATTGTAACTACTGATAAAGGTACGAAAAGTTCATTTCAAAATCCTCAATTTGCTGCAACACAACTAGATAAGGACTACGTTTCAGTATAAATAGTCGATCGTTTCTTGGAAAACTCATTCTCAAGTTCACTTCAACACGAACTACAATGTCAGCCAAGGTGATCCTCGTCCTCTGCGCTCAGGCGCTCTTCATCCAGGTGAGAAATGTTTTTTATTTTTTTGTTCTTTTATTAGTATTTGATTTTTTTTATGAATTGCTCGCAATTCTCGGAGTTTTATGAGTAGTGAAAATATTAGTGTAAATATCACATTCAGCTTTTGATCGGTTCAATATAGTGAACAATTTACGTATTGAAATGCTTATTAGGATCCTATTGCTTACATTTAACTGTACAATAACTGAAGTTTTTCGTCTTATGTTATGAATTTCATAAATCACGTCTGACATACATTATATTACGTTACCGATTTAACAATCATTTGTCATGGACATCGCCGTCGTCTGCTGATAAAGATATATCTACTAATACAATAATTTCTTGTTTACAGACTGCTTTCAGTTCATGTCTTGGTCGTGGAGCCATCGGTAACAGCTGTGTAGGCAATGGTTTGATCGGTAACGGTTATGTTGGTAACGGGTGTGCTGGTAACTACGCCAACAATGGCTTT
Source organism: Polymixis lichenea (assembly GCA_949091785.1). Lineage (NCBI taxonomy): Eukaryota > Metazoa > Arthropoda > Insecta > Lepidoptera > Noctuidae > Polymixis > Polymixis lichenea. The sequence goes on along the minus strand of OX420958.1, from coordinate 7,990,698 downwards.
ATTGGTGATGGTATAATTGGTAATGGTTATATCGGCAATGGCTTGGCTGAGATTATTCCCACCACTGGCGGTGGACTGCCTGTCTCAAGCTTCTCTGCTATCACCCCCAGTGGCCTCTCCGTAGCGTCTGAGAATGTGTATGAGGGTGCTCTGTCCGTGGCTGGTGAGCTGCCGTTCGTGAGTGCTGTGGCTTTGGAGGGAGTGTTGCCCAGTGGTGGTGCTGGCGCTGTCAGCTACAGCTGCGGTAACGGTATTACCGCTATTGAGAGCATTGCTCCTTCGGCTGCTGCATACGGCGCTTCTGGTATCTATGGCAATGCTGGCGCCTATGGCGCTGCTGGTACCTATGGGCTTGGTGCTGGCTATGGACTTGGCGCAACTGCCATCGCTCCTGCCGGTCTCGGTCTCGGCTATGGAGGCCGCGGCTGCGGATGTGGTGTCTACTAAGAACGTACCAAAGAAACACTTTCGTTTTCGTGCAAAACAATGATTCAATAAAAGGATTTGCAATTAATTTTGGCTTCTGAATTAACTTTTTCCCCAGTTTCCCTGTAATATTAAGAGGCTGCTTACGATTTTTTCGTTTTCGCGTAGTTTACTGTTAAAATGCTGTATTTAGTTCAGAACATAAAATGTTATTTGTATTATAATCTAATATATGAGATACTTTTTTAAAATTTGGATTAATGGACCTCAACTGTTTTGTGAATTTTGCTATAACAAGTTAAGAATATAACATATAAACGAATCATTTTGTCGTCTACAAATTATCAAAAATGAAAGTGTATTTTCGTTTAAGTCGACCATAGCATGTAGGTATGCATAACTCCTTTATAAAAAAAAGTATTATAAAATAGTAACTTAGAAAATGTGAAGAATTCTCGTTCATCAAATTTATACACCAGATATAAATTAAAGTCAATCCATTACCTGAAACAAGAATGCAAAAAAATTAAGAAGAATTGGCAGTAAAAGGGGTTGCGCCCGTCTCGTAACGCTCCCGTTTGGTAACGCTACATACAGGGTAAATTTTTAACCAGTGCACAAACTATAATCATGAATTCAGCACATCATTCTAGAACCCTAGCGTAGAAATTTGTCGTCGGTTATACAAAAAACATCAGCTATTTCATAGAAAAGTGCAATATATACGCGATCAAAATGACAGCGAAATGGCGAGCAAAATGGAAAGGCAGATTTTTTTTGTATTCATGATTCATGGTTACGGTTTGTGCACTGGTTAATATGTTACCCTGTATACTTAGCTGTAGCTTATAATGATTAGCTAGTATGTAGCATGCACCAGGTACAGTCAGTATGTTAAGTAAAAATTTTAAGGAATGTAAATATTGGTTTGGAATGAAATAAGTAATTTAAGATTTTGTAGGCAAGAAGATTTTGTAGGGTTTTAAGCATTATATATTAATATATGTGATTATTAAGACAAAGTTAAGAAAAATCGAACAACATAGGTTAGTACAAAATACAATACGTAAACTTCATTCCAAATGTGTGTAATTATTACTAGGTATACAAATATAAAAATCAAGTTAATAAAACAATACATTAGAACTGAACACAGCATATGTACCCCCCAGTGGGTTCCCGCATTGTCGTTGCGGGGGGGCTCAGTAGCCGTGGTAATGCCCACGGTGAAGCGAAGAGGAACCCCAAGGTGGGCGCCGCACGTCAGCGCTTTTGCCTCCAAGCCGACGACGTAGCGGCCTAAAAATAGGTTGCGTTAAGTGTCAGCGATTTAACGGTAGGACAGTTCAACCCATCATGGGTAATTTGCCTAAGGAACGAGTTGAATTAGAGTTTCCGTTCTTAGAGACAGGCACAGACTATGCTGGACCAATCCTCTTAGCTGACCGCAAAGGTAGAGGATGTAGATTAGTTAAATCATACATATGTGTTTTTATTTGTTTGGCCACAAGGGCGGTTCATCTGGAGCTTGTCTCAGACCTAACAAAACATGCCTTCATTGCAGCACTGAATAGGTTCATTGCTCGTCGTGGTAAACCAAATACTATCTACTCCGACAACGGTACAACTTTTATTGGCACCTGTAATGAAATAGCTGGCATACTGAACCAAGATTACTCTTCAGAAATGGCAAATACAGGTATCAATTTCCAATTTATTCCGGCATACACCCCACACTTTGGTGGCTTATGGGAGTCTGCCGTCAAATCTATTAAAAACCACCTGAGGCGTATATTAGGCTTCGCACATCTGACTTACGAAGAGATGTCTACGTGTCTGATTCAGGTTGAGGCAATACTAAACTCTCGTCCTCTCACTCCTCTATCCACTGATCCATCAGAAATATACCCATTAACTCCTGCCCATTTCCATATTGGGAGATCTCTCACATCTCTGCCGCATCCGCAAGTCATCAACCAGAATATCTGCAGCCTAAAACGTTTCCAGCGTATTGAGCATCTCAAGCAACAGTTCTGGAATAGATTCTCTAACGAGTATATCTTTTACCTCCAACAGAGAACCAAGTGGACGGACTCCGATGGGATGCTTGAAGAGGGAGCCATGGTGGTACTCAAAGAGCAGCAGTCACCACCACTGATGTGGCCACTGGGTCGTATCATACGTCTCATACCTGGGAGGGACGGAATAAGCAGAGTCGCAGACGTACAGACCAAGAGGGGAAGTCCGACGTGCTTACAACACCATCTGTCCTCTTCCAGCTTAATCTTTGAAGACAAGTCTTCAACGCCGGGATCATGTCGAGGATATCACGCCGCGCCGGGCGACCGCGGGGAAGCTGCGGTCGCAGAGGGGGCCCTCGAGCAGCGGGCGCGCACCGGACGGCTCGGCACTGCATCATCGTCCGAGCGACAGCATACACGACATAGTTATTATATAAACTCCTTTTTCTCGCCGGTTCAAATATAGTTGACCGTTTGTCATCCCTAAAATACATTCGTATAATACAGTCCACTATTGATCAAGTTACCGTGTTTTAGTCCTCGTACCACCTGGAGGATATCTACCATTTCTCTTCAAAGTAAATCAGCAAAATCGGCGAAATTTCGTGTACGGTCTGTTAAAGTATTTTTTTAATTAGAACCCCAGACCTATATATTAAATTCAGTCAAAAACTACGTAAGTAGTGGTCTACTGAAGCACTTAGTACGGAAACCAATCCCAATAAGGTTTATTAGAATTGATACATAGATTCTGCTACTTTATACATCGTGAGGAAACCTACATGTCCAAGAAATCAAACTTCCAAGACATGTGACATCTACTGTTGGGAAATTTTGGAAATATAAGTAAATAGATGAGGTTTTTTTTATAAAGGATTTTTTTTAAATATTGTGAAAATTGTTATACTCGCATACGCCCGCACACTCACTCATACTTCACACACAGTCTTTCACAAACATACACACACCCTCAAACACATACACATACACACACACATACACACATAACTCAAGAAAAACACAAAACTTTCATTTCATGATATTTTGTTTTTCTTGTATGTTTTTTTGTTTCTCTTGGACTTGTCCGAATGGATTATTGTGTATAGTGTGTACTGTCCTATTACCTTTAAGCACATCACTTTGAAGGCAAACTGGCTTCTAAGATACAGGTACATAAACCTAGTTAAGAAGTCAGGGTTTTTCTTTCTGGAACACTAACTTAAGCCATTTTTTGATCTAAGTACAGTAAATGTATTTATGGAGAAATTAAGATTTTTTTATTTTATCATTTTACCAACCCGCACTGGATCCGCATGGCGGATTACGGTTCACTCCCTCTCACAGACAGTAGGTCTATGTCCCAGCAGGTGCGAGCATTCTAGGCTGATTATGGCTGATTGTGATTATACTGAAGACTAGTTGTACTTACGAATATATCATCATTCGAATTTACGTTTCCCTTACATTGTGCCATCGTGATAGAAGGGCTGATTCCCGTTCCTGTGGTTGAAGACTGGACTTTCCATTCTGTCACTTTGAACAAAAAGCTCGGTACCGACATTATTCATTCATTAATATTCATATATATTATGGCACGCACGTGTCTTCTTAAAATCATGCTCAGCAAACAGAAAACAAATGTTTCATAACAGCCAGTCATCAGAGATAGCTTGTACTAGGTCAGGAATACTTAATGAATGGAAATGGGCACGTTGTTGTTGAATTCTTACTATCTACTAGATTTTTTTTTTGACTCAGCAGTTTAGGCAAGTGTATTAAGTTGATATGTAATTGTATAAAATGTGGTCGGATAATTTTGACATAAGATTAAAGATTGAAATAGTTGTTCAAATCGTGTTCTTTTATTGTTGTTCTGGCATCAGAAACGCACACTTCAGTAGTATATAGGAGAACCGCAGCCGCACGCACATTGTCCGGAGATAGATACGGCACCAGCAGCGGGCACAGCACCACAGAAAGTCACACCGCCCATGATGGGAACAGTACCACCAACAGCGGTTTCACCGGCGACTGGCAGCTCACCGACGACGACCACGTTACCTTCACCGGCACCGCCGTAAGCAGCTCCAGAACCATAAGCACCTCCGTATGCAGCAGCAGGTGCAAGTGCGCCACCATAAGCAGATCCTATGGCACCACCGTAAGCACCAAGACCGAGGGCGCCACCACAGCCAGTAGAGAGACCAGCGCCAAGACCCAGGCCAGGAGCAATGGTGCCCACTTGACCGCCGCAGCCGCATCCGTAACCGAACACATTCTGAAGAAACAAATCCATAAGTATAGGAATTCATCACAAAAATCGACGGAATAGAATTAAAGCACAACGACAATTTTTTTTTAAGAATGTTAGAAAAACGTTTGAAATTATAATTTTGTAGATCACTCACCTGGACCAAGCAAGCTTGGATGCAGAGCAACAGAACAGCGAAGGTAGACATGTTTGATGTTTGTATGTGTTCAACGAGAAGCTGAAGACTGAATGATGTTCCTACTTCTAGAACAGGTTTATATAGTGCAAAAGTTTCTTATCATAAACGTGATGTTTTTTCTATGCTCTATTGAAACAAAGCCTTTCATACTAAATATTTCAAGGTTACATCACTTACGAAATATAAGCGTTTTTCTATTTCTCCATGTTGTAACTACTGATAAAGGTACGAAAAGTTCACTTCAAAATCCTCAATTTGCTGCAACACAACTAGATAAGGACTACGTTTCAGTATAAATAGTCGATCGTTTCTTGGAAAACTCATTCTCAAGTTCACTTCAACACGAACTACAATGTCAGCCAAGGTGATCCTCGTCCTCTGCGCTCAGGCGCTCTTCATCCAGGTGAGAAATGTTTTTTATTTTTTTGTTCTTTTATTAGTATTTGATTTTTATTTATGAATTGCTCGCAATTCTCGGAGTTTTATGAGTAGTGAAAATATTAGTGTAAATATCACATTCAGCTTTTGGTCGGTTCAATATAGTGAACAATTTACGTATTGAAATGCTTATTAGGATCCTATTGCTTACATTTAACTTTACAATAACTGAAGTTTTTCGTCTTATGTTATGAATTTCATAAATCACGTCTGACATACATTATATTACGTGACCGATTTAACAATCATTTGTCATGAACATCGCCGTCGTCTGCTGATAAAGATATATCTACTAATACAATAATTTCTTGTTTACAGACTGCTTTCAGTTCATGTCTTGGTCGTGGAGCCATCGGTAACAGCTGTGTAGGCAATGGTTTGATCGGTATCGGTTATGTTGGTAACGGGTGTGCTGGTAACTACGCCAACAATGGCTTTATTGGTGATGGTATAATTGGTAATGGTTATATCGGCAATGGCTTGGCTGAGATTATTCCCACCACTGGCGGTGGACTGCCTGTCTCAAGCTTCTCTGCTATCACCCCCAGTGGCCTCTCCGTAGCGTCTGAGAATGTGTATGAGGGTGCTCTGTCCGTGGCTGGTGAGCTGCCGTTCGTGAGTGCTGTGGCTTTGGAGGGAGTGTTGCCCAGTGGTGGTGCTGGCGCTGTCAGCTACAGCTGCGGTAACGGTATTACCGCTATTGAGAGCATTGCTCCTTCGGCTGCTGCATACGGCGCTTCTGGTATCTATGGCAATGCTGGCGCCTATGGCGCTGCTGGTACCTATGGGCTTGGTGCTGGCTATGGACTTGGCGCAACTGCCATCGCTCCTGCCGGTCTCGGTCTCGGCTATGGAGGCCGCGGCTGCGGATGTGGTGTCTACTAAGAACGTACTAAAGAAACACTTTCGTTTTCGTGCAAAACAATGATTCAATAAAAGGATTTGCAATTAATTTTGGCTTCTGAATTAACTTTTTCCCCAGTTTCCCTGTAATATTAAGAGGCTGCTTACGATTTTTTCGTTTTCGCGTAGTTTACTGTTAAAATGCTGTATTTAGTTCAGAACATAAAATGTTTTTGTATTATAATCTAATATATGAGCTACTTTTTTAAAATTTGGATTAATGGACCTCAACTGTTTTGTGAATTTTGCTATAACAAGTTAAGAATATAACATATAAACGAATCATTTTGTCGTCTACAAATTATCAAAAATGAAAGTGTATTTTCATTTAAGTCGACCATAGCATGTAGGTATGCATAAATCCTTTATAAAAAAAAGTATTATAAAATAGTAACTTAGAAAATGTGAAGAATTCTCGTTCATCAAATTTATACACCAGATATAAATTAAAGTCAATCCATTACCTGAAACAAGAATGCAAAAAAATTAAGAAGAATTGGCAGTAAAAGGGGTTGCGCCCGTCTCGTAACGCTCCCGTTTGGTAACGCTACATACAGGGTAAATTTTTAACCAGTGCACAAACTATAATCATAAATTCAGCACATCATTCTAGAACCCTAGCGTAGAAATTTGTCGTCGGTTATACAAAAAACATCAGCTATTTCATAGAAAAGTGCAATATATACGCGATCAAAATGACAGCGAAATGGCAAGCAAAATGGAAAGGCAGATTTTTTTTGTATTCATGATTCATGGTTACAGTTTGCGCACTGGTTAATATGTTACCCTGTATACTTAGCTATAGCTTATAATGATTAGCTAGTATGTAGCATGCACCAGGTACAGTCAGTATGTTAAGTAAAAATTTTAAGGAATGTAAATATTGGTTTGGAATGAAATAAGTAATTTAAGATTTTGTAGGCAAGAAGATTTTGTAGGGTTTTAAGCATTATATATTAATATATGTGATTATTAAGACAAAGTTAAGAAAAATCGAACAACATAGGTTAGAACAAAATACAATACGTAAACTTCATTCCAAATGTGTGTAATTATTACTAGGTATACAAATATAAAAATCAAATTAATAAAACAATACATTAGAACTGCACACAGCATATGTAACCCCCAGTGGGTTCCCGCATTGTCGTTGCGGGGGGGCTCAGTAGCCGTGGTAATGCCCACGGTGAAGCGAAGAGGAACCCCAAGGTGGGCGCCGCACGTCAGCACTTTTGCCTCCAAGCCGACGACGTAGCGGCCAAAAAATAGGTTGCGTAAAGTGTCAGCGATTTAACGGTAGGACAGTTCAACCCATCATGGGTAATTTGCCTAAGGAACGAGTTGAATTAGAGTTTCCGTTCTTAGAGACAGGCACAGACTATGCTGGACCAATCCTCTTAGCTGACCGCAAAGGTAGAGGATGTAGATTAGTTAAATCATACATATGTGTTTTTATTTGTTTGGCCACAAGGGCGGTTCATCTGGAGCTTGTCTCAGACCTAACAAAACATGCCTTCATTGCAGTACTGAATAGGTTCATTGCTCGTCGTGGTAAACCAAACACTATCTACTCCGACAACGGTACAACTTTTATTGGCACCTGTAATGAAATAGCTGGCATACTGAACCAAGATTACTCTTCAGAAATGGCAAATACAGGTATCAATTTCCAATTTATTCCGGCATACACCCCACACTTTGGTGGCTTATGGGAGTCTGCCGTCAAATCTATTAAACACCACCTGAGGCGTATATTAGGCTTCGCACATCTGACTTACGAAGAGATGTCTACGTGTCTGATTCAGGTTGAGGCAATACTAAACTCTCGTCCTCTCACTCCTCTATCCACTGATCTATCAGACCTATACCCATTAACTCCTGCCCATTTCCTTATTGGGAGATCTCTCACATCTCTGCCGCATCCGCAAGTCATCAACCAGAATATCTGCAGCCTAAAACGTTTCCAGCGTATTGAGCATCTCAAGCAACAGTTCTGGAATAGATTCTCTAACGAGTATATCTTTTACCTCCAACAGAGAACCAAGTGGACGGACTCCGATGGGATGCTTGAAGAGGGAGCCATGGTGGTACTCAAAGAGCAGCAGTCACCACCACTGATGTGGCCACTGGGTCGTATCATACGTCTCATACCTGGGAGGGACGGAATAAGCAGAGTCGCAGACGTACAGACCAAGATGGGAATAGTCCGTCCGTTCACAAACATACACACACCCTCAAACACATACACATACACACACACATACACACATAACTCAAGAAAAACACAAAACTTTCATTTCATGATATTTTGTTTTTCTTGTATGTTTTTTTGTTTCTCTTGGACTTGTCCGAATGGATTATTGTGTATAGTGTGTACTGTCCTATTACCTTTAAGCACATCACTTTGAAGGCACACTGGCTTCTAAGATACAGGTACATAAACCTAGTTTAGAAGTCAGGGTTTTTCTTTCTGGAACACTAACTTAAGCCATTTTTTGATCTAAGTACAGTAAATGTATTTATGGAGAAATTAAGATTTTTTTATTTTATTATTTTATCAACCCGCACTGGATCCGCATGGCGGATTACGGTTCACTCCCTCTCACAGACAGTAGGTCTATGTCCCAGCAGGTGCGAGCATTCTAGGCTGATTATGGCTGATTGTGATTATACTGAAGACTAGTTGTACTTACGAATATATCATCATTCGAATTTACGTTTCCCTTACATTGTGTCATCGTGATAGAAGGGCTGATTCCCGTTCCTGTGGTTGAAGACTGGACTTTCCATTCTGTCACTTTGAACAAAAAGCTCGGTACCGACATTATTCATTCATTAATATTCATATATATTATGGCACGCACGTGTCTTCTTAAAATCATGCTCAGCAAACAGAAAACAAATGTTTCATAACAGCCAGTCATCAGAGATAGCTTGTACTAGGTCAGGAATACTTAATGAATGGAAATGGGCACGTTGTTGTTGAATTCTTACTATCTACTAGATTTTTTTTTTGACTCAGCAGTTTAGGCAAGTGTATTAAGTTGATATGTAATTGTATTAAATGCGGTCGGATAATTTTGACATAAGATTAAACATTGAAATAGTTGTTCAAATCGTGTTCTTTTATTGTTGTTCTGGCATCAGAAACGCACACTTCAGTAGTATATAGGAGAACCGCAGCCGCACGCACATTGTCCGGAGATAGATACGGCACCAGCAGCGGGCACAGCACCACAGAAAGTCACACCGCCCATGATGGGAACAGTACCACCAACAGCGGTTTCACCGGCGACTGGCAGCTCACCGACGACGACCACGTTACCTTCACCGGCACCGCCGTAAGCAGCTCCACAACCATAAGCTTCTCCGTATGCAGCAGCAGGTGCAAGTGCGCCACCATAAGCAGATCCTATGGCACCACCGTAAGCACCAAGACCGAGGGCGCCACCACAGCCAGTAGAGAGACCAGCGCCAAGACCCAGGCCAGGAGCAATGGTGCCCACTTGACCGCCGCAGCCGCATCCGTAACCGAACACATTCTGAAGAAACAAATCCATAAGTATAGGAGTTCATCACAAAAATCGACGTAATAGAATTAAAGCACAACGACAATTTTTTTTTAAGAATGTTAGAAAAACGTTTGAAATTATAATTTTGTAGATCACTCACCTGGACCAAGCAAGCTTGGATGCAGAGCAACAGAACAGCGAAGGTAGACATGTTTGATGTTTGTATGTGTTCAACGAGAAGCTGAAGACTGAATGATGTTCCTACTTCTAGAACAGGTTTATATAGCGCAAAAGTTTCTTATCATAAACGTGATGTTTTTCTATGCTCTATTGAAACAAAGCCTTCCATACTAAATATTTCAAGGTTATATCACTTCGAAATATAAGTGTTTTTCTATTTCTCCATATTGTAACTACTGATAAAGGTACGAAAAGTTCATTTCAAAATCCTCAATTTGCTGCAACACAACTAGATAAGGACTACGTTTCAGTATAAATAGTCGATCGTTTCTTGGAAAACTCATTCTCAAGTTCACTTCAACACGAACTACAATGTCAGCCAAGGTGATCCTCGTCCTCTGCGCTCAGGCGCTCTTCATCCAGGTGAGAAATGTTTTTTATTTTTTTGTTCTTTTATTAGTATTTGATTTTTATTTATGAATTGCTCGCAATTCTCGGAGTTTTATGAGTAGTGAAAATATTAGTGTAAATATCACATTCAGCTTTTGATCGGTTCAATATAGTGAACAATTTACGTATTGAAATGCTTATTAGGATCCTATTGCTTACATTTAACTTTACAATAACTGAAGTTTTTCGTCTTATGTTATGAATTTCATAAATCACGTCTGACATACATTATATTACGTGACCGATTTAACAATCATTTGTCATGAACATCGCCGTCGTCTGCTGATAAAGATATATCTACTAATACAATAATTTCTTGTTTACAGACTGCTTTCAGTTCATGTCTTGGTCGTGGAGCCATCGGTAACAGCTGTGTAGGCAATGGTTTGATCGGTATCGGTTATGTTGGTAACGGGTGTGCTGGTAACTACGCCAACAATGGCTTTATTGGTGATGGTATAATTGGTAATGGTTATATCGGCAATGGCTTGGCTGAGATTATTCCCACCACTGGCGGTGGACTGCCTGTCTCAAGCTTCTCTGCTATCACCCCCAGTGGCCTCTCCGTAGCGTCTGAGAATGTGTATGAGGGTGCTCTGTCCGTGGCTGGTGAGCTGCCGTTCGTGAGTGCTGTGGCTTTGGAGGGAGTGTTGCCCAGTGGTGGTGCTGGCGCTGTCAGCTACAGCTGCGGTAACGGTATTACCGCTATTGAGAGCATTGCTCCTTCGGCTGCTGCATACGGCGCTTCTGGTATCTATGGCAATGCTGGCGCCTATGGCGCTGCTGGTACCTATGGGCTTGGTGCTGGCTATGGACTTGGCGCAACTGCCATCGCTCCTGCCGGTCTCGGTCTCGGCTATGGAGGCCGCGGCTGCGGATGTGGTGTCTACTAAGAACGTACTAAAGAAACACTTTCGTTTTCGTGCAAAACAATGATTCAATAAAAGGATTTGCAATTAATTTTGGCTTCTGAATTAACTTTTTCCCCAGTTTCCCTGTAATATTAAGAGGCTGCTTACGATTTTTCGTTTTCGCGTAGTTTACTGTTAAAATGCTGTATTTAGTTCAGAACATAAAATGTTTTTGTATTATAATCTAATATATGAGCTACTTTTTTAAAATTTGGATTAATGGACCTCAACTGTTTTGTGAATTTTGCTATAACAAGTTAAGAATATAACATATAAACGAATCATTTTGTCGTCTACAAATTATCAAAAATGAAAGTGTATTTTCGTTTAAGTCGACCATAGCATATAGGTATGCATAAATCCTTTATAAAAAAAGTATTATAAAATAGTAACTTAGAAAATGTGAAGAATTCTCGTTCATCAAATTTATACACCAGATATAAATTAAAGTCAATCCATTACCTGAAACAAGAATGCAAAAAAATTAAGAAGAATTGGCAGTAAAAGGGGTTGCGCCCGTCTCGTAACGCTCCCGTTTGGTAACGCTACATACAGGGTAAATTTTTAACCAGTGCACAAACTATAATCATGAATTCAGCACATCATTCTAGAACCCTAGCGTAGAAATTTGTCGTCGGTTATACAAAAAACATCAGCTATTTCATAGAAAAGTGCAATATATACGCGATCAAAATGACAGCGAAATGGCGAGCAAAATGGAAAGGCAGATTTTTTTTGTATTCATGATTCATGGTTACAGTTTGCGCACTGGTTAATATGTTACCCTGTATACTTAGCTATAGCTTATAATGATTAGCTAGTATGTAGCATGCACCAGGTACAGTCAGTATGTTAAGTAAAAATTTTAAGGAATGTAAATATTGGTTTGGAATGAAATAAGTAATTTAAGATTTTGTAGGCAAGAAGATTTTGTAGGGTTTTAAGCATTATACACGCTGCTTTTTTATTGGCTAGGGAGCTGCCACGATAGCGGTCTAAATACCAAATACTGTCTAAACCATCTATCGTTTTATCAAATCAGCAAACCTGTTCAATTAAGTAAAAAAAAAAATATGATTATGTCCCGGACCGAAATTTAGACACCCCACAACACAAAATGTAGGCAATAATACTATGTACCTACACGCCGCGCGCTCAATGCGTGGCGGTCGGATATTGACTCTACCTACCATATTTTAGAGCCATAGGTTGAGTGGTTGAGGCGCAGAACCGCGAACCGTAGGTTAGTGGATTCAATTACCAGATCTAACGTATTTTATTTATTTACTTTGTTCACTTTTTAAACACATATCAACAAAATGTTGTTTGGTGAAATTTGATACTCAATAATAAAGACCAAAAACTTTTTCACTTTTTCTGTCAGTAAATAAGTTTATTATGTTATTGCAAGCCTTGTTGATTTCATTTCCCCCTTCATACTTATACGGGCTTAGGACCGTCAGAAATAATGTAGTGAATTTAGTGTATTGAACACTGAATACTGCGGTAATTGGTGAAAAATGATGTGAAACAAACATTTCTGGCGTGTTTAAAAAAGTGAAATCAACTTATTTACAATAATTTATGGAGCATAAGATCACTTACCGAGTTAAATATTTACACTATAATTGTTCAAATTGTCGCCCACTTTGTTCAATACACGATCGAGCCCTTCTCTGTAAATTGTCTTTCAGCTTATTCAAGGTGTCTCTACTCTCTATCACGTTTCACTATTCTAAAAGCACTTTTGATACGTCTTTTCAATTGTCTGACATTTTGGGCCTCCTCAGTATACACCAATTTTTTTATTTCAGACCACAAATAAAAGTCCATAGGTGTCAAATCGGGACTTCTTGCCGGCCAAGCTACAGGGCCCCCGCGTCCTATCCACCGGTCACCAAACTCACTGGTTAAATAGGCACGCACTGAACGTTCGTAATGTGCTGGGCACCCGTCATGCTGATAGTACATACCTCGCAAATTTACTAAGGGTACACGTTCTAATAATCGTGGAACCACCCTCTGGATTAAGTCTCTGTATGTTCCACCTGTGAGACTCCCTTCTACGAACACTGGCCCAATAATTTGGTCATTAATAATACCCGCCCACACGTTCACACTAAAACGTATTTGTTACGAATGTTCAGCGATTAAGTGTGGATTATTGTGACTCCACCAGTGTTCATTGTGTATGTTGAAGAGTCCTACTCGTGTAAATGTGGACTCGTCTGTCCACAAGATATTCGCCCCCGAATGACTGAGCAGCCACTCACAAAAGTGAATGCGCCGTTGTTCATCACCGTCGTACAGTGCTTGGGTACGACGATAGTGATAGGGGTGTAAGCCGGAGTTGTTGAGGAGCTTCCACACGTAAAATCTGCTTACACCGAAACGCCTAGCAACCATTCTTGTACTTCGCCTTGGATCCTCTTCAAAGTACTCAAGAATTTCATCTTCTAGATCGGGACTGTACGTAGATCGACCCGAACCTTGAGCATGCGCTGGCGCACGGAATTGACCGTGATCTAACAGCCGTTGTACTGTGGATAATATAGTGTCCGGTCGCGGCACTTGTGGATGCGCAATACCGGAAGCCCTAAGCGAGTCCATGTGCTGGGGTTCAGCATACAATCTTCGGGCTTCGTTAAGATTGTGTCCTGATATTATGTACATTTCCATCATGTGGAAATATTCAATATTTGAATATCGGTAATGCACGTTAGCCATGGCGATGAAAACACGGAAGCGGCAGGATGCAATAGCGCGCGACACATCCGTCACTTGCGATTTTTACCGGTCAACTAATCCTTAATCCTTTAAATCCTTTGACATGCCGCCCGCCGGTCAGCGCAAGAGTAGCTCGAACGGCGCCGGCGCGGGCGGCGCGGCGGCGGGAACAAAAGAAAGGGGCGGCGCCATGTTTCGACTACTTTCTTCCTATTGGCTATTGTTTTGCGCTTTTGAAGTAATTTATAAAAACTCTCGTTTGTTGTAGGGTGACTATGGTTTCATGTTATTAGAGATTTCGTACTTTTGTTTGTCGAAATCATTTTTTTTTTTGCCATATAGTTATCACTCCTTAAACGTTTTGAGCCCATACAACAACCCTAAAGATTTTTCCGAGCCGTATTTATTATTGACAAATGTGCATTTTTTTTTTCAACAAAAAACATTACATAGTGGTTACATTACGTGTATACACCATTCCTACAGCAGCTCCCTAGCCGATTAAAAAGCAGCGTGTATATTAATATATGTGATTATTAAGATAAAGTTAAGAAAAATCGAACAACATAGGTTAGTACAAAATACAATACGTAAACTTCATTCCAAATGTGTGTAATTATTACTAGGTATACAAATATAAAAATCAAGTTAATAAAACAATACATTAGAACTGAACACAGCATATGTACCCCCCAGTGGGTTCCCGCATTGTCGTTGCGGGGGGGCTCAGTAGCCGTGGTAATGCCCACGGTGAAGCGAAGAGGAACCCCAAGGTGGGCGCCGCACGTCAGCGCTTTTGCCTCCAAGCCGACGACGTAGCGGCCAAAAAATAGGTTGCGTTAAGTGTCAGCGATTTAACGGTAGGACAGTTCAACCCATCATGGGTAATTTGCCTAAGGAACGAGTTGAATTAGAGTTTCCGTTCTTAGAGACAGGCACAGACTATGCTGGACCAATCCTCTTAGCTGACCGCAAAGGTAGAGGATGTAGATTAGTTAAATCATACATATGTGTTTTTATTTGTTTGGCCACAAGGGCGGTTCATCTGGAGCTTGTCTCAGACCTAACAAAACATGCCTTCATTGCAGCACTGAATAGGTTCATTGCTCGTCGTGGTAAACCAAATACTATCTACTCCGACAACGGTACAACTTTTATTGGCACCTGTAATGAAATAGCTGGCATACTGAACCAAGATTACTCTTCAGAAATGGCAAATACAGGTATCAATTTCCAATTTATTCCGGCATACACCCCACACTTTGGTGGCTTATGGGAGTCTGCCGTCAAATCTATTAAACACCACCTGAGGCGTATATTAGGCTTCGCACATCTGACTTACGAAGAGATGTCTACGTGTCTGATTCAGGTTGAGGCAATACTAAACTCTCGTCCTCTCACTCCTCTATCCACTGATCCATCAGACCTATACCCATTAACTCCTGCCCATTTCCTTATTGGGAGATCTCTCACATCTCTGCCGCATCCGCAAGTCATCAACCAGAATATCTGCAGCCTAAAACGTTTCCAGCGTATTGAGCATCTCAAGCAACAGTTCTGGAATAGATTCTCTAACGAGTATATCTTTTACCTCCAACAGAGAACCAAGTGGACGGACTCCGATGGGATGCTTGAAGAGGGAGCCATGGTGGTACTCAAAGAGCAGCAGTCACCACCACTGATGTGGCCACTGGGTCGTATCATACGTCTCATACCTGGGAGGGACGGAATAAGCAGAGTCGCAGACGTACAGACCAAGAGGGGAATAGTCCGACGTGCTTACAACACCATCTGTCCTCTTCCAGCTTAATCTTTGAAGACAAGTCTTCAACGCCGGGATCATGTCGAGGATATCACGCCGCGCCGGGCGACCGCGGGGAAGCTGCGGTCGCAGAGGGGGCCCTCGAGCAGCGGGCGCGCACCGCACGGCTCGGCACTGCATCATCGTCCGAGCGACAGCATACACGACATAGTTATTATATAAACTCCTTTTTCTCGCCGGTTCAAATATAGTTGACCGTTTGTCATCCCTAAAATACATTCGTATAATACAGTCCACTATTGATCAAGTTACCGTGTTTTAGTCCTCGTACCACCTGGAGGATATCTACCATTTCTCTTCAAAGTAAATCAGCAAAATCGGAGAAATTTCGTGTACGGTCTGTTAAAGTATTTTTTTAATTAGAACCCCAGACCTATATATTAAATTCAGTCAAAAACTACGTAAGTAGTGGTCTACTGAAGCACTTAGTACGGAAACCAATCCCAATAAGGTTTATTGGGATTGGTACATAGATTCTGCTACTTTATACATCGTGAGGAAACCTACATGTCCAAGAATTCAAACTTCCAAGACATGTGACATCTACTGTTGGGAAATTTTGGAAATATAAGTAAATAGATGAGGTTTTTTTATAAAGGATTTTTTTTAAATATTGTGAAAATTGTTATACTCGCATACGCCCGCACACTCACTCATACTTCACACACAGTCTTTCACAAACATACACACACCCTCAAACACATACACATACACATACACACATAACTCAAGAAAAACACAAAACTTTCATTTCATGATTTTTTGTTTTTCTTGTATGTTTTTTTGTTTCTCTTGGACTTGTCCGAATGGATTATTGTGTATAGTGTGTACTGTCCTATTACCTTTAAGCACATCACTTTGAAGGCACACTGGCTTCTAAGATACAGGTACATAAACCTAGTTAAGAAGTCAGGGTTTTTCTTTCTGGAACACTAACTTAAGCCATTTTTTGATCTAAGTACAGTAAATGTATTTATGGAGAAATTAAGATGTTTTTATTTTATTATTTTACCAACCCGCACTGGATCCGCATGGCGGATTACGGTTCACTCCCTCTCACAGACAGTAGGTCTATGTCCCAGCAGGTGCGAGCATTCTAGGCTGATTATGGCTGATTGTGATTATACTGAAGACTAGTTGTACTTACGAATATATCATCATTCGAATTTACGTTTCCCTTACATTGTGCCATCGTGATAGAAGGGCTGATTCCCGTTCCTGTGGCTGAAGACTGGACTTTCCATTCTGTCACTTTGAACAAAAAGCTCGGTACCGACATTATTCATTCATTAATATTCACATATTATGGCAAGCACGTGTTTTCTTAAAATCATTCTCAGCAAACAGAAAACAAATGTTTCATAACAGCCAGTCATCAGAGATAGCTTGTACTAGGTCAGGAATACTTAATGAATGGAAATGGGCACGTTGCTGTTGAATTCTTACTATCTACTAGATTTTTTTCTTGACTCAGCAGTTTATTCAAGTTTATTAAGTTGATATGTAATTGTATTAAATGCGGTCGGATAATTTTGACATAAGATTAAAGATTGAAATAGTTGTTCAAATCGTGTTCTTTTATTGTTGTTCTGGCATCAGAAACGCACACTTCAGTAGTATATAGGAGAACCGCAGCCGCACGCACATTGTCCGGAGATAGATACGGCACCAGCAGCGGGCACAGCACCACAGAAAGTCACACCGCCCATGATGGGAACAGTACCACCAACAGCGGTTTCACCGGCGACTGGCAGCTCACCGACGACGACCACGTTACCTTCACCGGCACCGCCGTAAGCAGCTCCAGAACCATAAGCAGCTCCGTATGCAGCAGCAGGTGCAAGTGCGCCACCATAAGCAGATCCTATGGCACCACCGTAAGCACCAAGACCAAGGGCACCACCACAGCCAGTAGAGAGACCAGCGCCAAGACCCAGGCCAGGAGCAATGGTGCCCACTTGACCGCCGCAGCCGCATCCGTAACCGAACACATTCTGAAGAAACAAATCCATAAATATAGGAATTCATCACAAAAATCGACGTAATAGAATTAAAGCACAACGACAATTTTTTTTAAGAATGTTAGAAAAACGTTTGAAATTATAATTTTATAGATCACTCACCTGGACCAAGCAAGCTTGGATGCAGAGCAACAGAACAGCGAAGGTAGACATGTTTGATGTTTGTATGTGTTCAACGAGAAGCTGAAGACTGAATGATGTTCCTACTTCTAGAACAGGTTTATATAGCGCAAAAGTTTCTTATCATAAACGTGATGTTTTTTCTATGCTCTATTGAAACAAAGCCTTCCATACTAAATATTTCAAGGTTATATCACTTACGAAATGTAAGTGTTTATCTATTTCTCCATATTGTAACTACTGATAAAGGTACGAAAAGTTCATTTCAAAATCCTCAATTTGCTGCAACACAACTAGATAAGGACTACGTTTCAGTATAAATCGATCGTTTCTTGGAAAACTCATTCTCAAGTTCACTTCAACACGAACTACAATGTCAGCCAAGGTGATCCTCGTCCTCTGCGCTCAGGCGCTCTTCATCCAGGTGAGAAATGTTTTTTATTTTTTTGTTCTTGTAATAGTATTTGATTTTTATTTATGAATTGCTCGCAATTCTCGGAGTTTTATGAGTAGTGAAAATATTAGTGTAAATATCACATTCAGCTTTTGGTCGGTTCAATATAGTGAACAATTTACGTATTGAAATGCTTATTAGGATCCTATTGCTTACATTTAACTTTACAATAACTGAAGTTTTTCGTCTTATGTTATCAAATTCATAAATCACGTCTGACATACATTATATTACGTGATCGATTTAACAATCATGTGTCATAGACATCGCCGTCGTCTGCTGATAAAGATATATCTACTAATACAATAATTTCTTGTTTACAGACTGCTTTCAGTTCATGTCTTGGTCGTGGAGCCATCGGTAACAGCTGTGTAGGCAATGGTTTGATCGGAAATGGATTGATCGGTAACGGTTATGTTGGTAACGGGTGTGCTGGTAACTACGCCAACAATGGCTTTATTGGTGATGGTATAATTGGTAATGGTTATATCGGCAATGGCTTGGCTGAGATTATTCCCACCACTGGCGGTGGACTGCCTGTCTCAAGCTTCTCTGCTATCACCCCCAGTGGCCTCTCCGTAGCGTCTGAGAATGTGTATGAGGGTGCTCTGTCCGTGGCTGGTGAGCTGCCGTTCGTGAGTGCTGTGGCTTTGGAGGGAGTGTTGCCCAGTGGTGGTGCTGGCGCTGTCAGCTACAGCTGCGGTAACGGTATTACCGCTATTGAGAGCATTGCTCCTTCGGCTGCTGCATACGGCGCTTCTGGTATCTATGGCAATGCTGGCGCCTATGGCGCTGCTGGTACCTATGGGCTTGGTGCTGGCTATGGACTTGGCGCAACTGCCATCGCTCCTGCCGGTCTCGGTCTCGGCTATGGAGGCCGCGGCTGCGGATGTGGTGTCTACTAAGAACGTACTAAAGAAACACTTTCGTTTTCGTGCAAAACAATGATTCAATAGAAGGATTTGCAATTAATTTTGGCTTCTGAATTAACTTTTTCCCCAGTTTCCCTGTAATATTAAGAGGCTGCTTACGATTTTTTCGTTTTCGCGTAGTTTACTGTTAAAATGCTGTATTTCGTTCAGAACATAAAATGTTATTTGTATTATAATCTAATATATGAGCTACTTTTTTAAAATTTGGATTAATGGACCTCAACTGTTTTGTGAATTTTGCTATAACAAGTTAAGAATATAACATATAAACGAATCATTTTGTCGTCTACAAATTATCAAAAATGAAAGTGTATTTTCGTTTAAGTCGACCATAGCATGTAGGTATGCATAACTCCTTTATAAAAAAAGTATTATAAAATAGTAACTTAGAAAATGTGAAGAATTCTCGTTCATCAAATTTATACACCAGATATAAATTAAAGTCATTCCATTACCTGAAACAAGAATGCAAAAAAATTAAGAAGAATTGGCAGTAAAAGGGGTTGCGCCCGTCTCGTAACGCTCCCGTTTGGTAACGCTACATACAGGGTAAATTTTTAACCAGTGCACAAACTATAATCATGAATTCAGCACATCATTCTAGAACCCTAGCGTAGAAATTTGTCGTCGGTTATACAAAAAACATCAGCTATTTCATAGAAAAGTGCAATATATACGCGATCAAAATGACAGCGAAATGGCGAGCAAAATGGAAAGGCAGATTTTTTTTGTATTCATGATTCATGGTTACAGTTTGCGCACTGGTTAATATGTTACCCTGTATACTTAGCTATAGCTTATAATGATTAGCTAGTATGTAGCATGCACCAGGTACAGTCAGTATGTTAAGTAAAAATTTTAAGGAATGTAAATATTGGTTTGGAATGAAATAAGTAATTTAAGATTTTGTAGGCAAGAAGATTTTGTAGGGTTTTAAGCATTATATATTAATATATGTGATTATTAAGACAAAGTTAAGAAAAATCGAACCACATAGGTTAGTACAAAATACAATACGTAAACTTCATTCCAAATGTGTGTAATTATTACTAGGTATACAAATATAAAAATCAAGTTAATAAAACAATACATTAGAACTGAACACAGCATATGTACCCCCCAGTGGGTTCCCGCATTGTCGTTGCGGGGGGGCTCAGTAGCCGTGGTAATGCCCACGGTGAAGCGAAGAGGAACCCCAAGGTGGGCGCCGCACGTCAGCGCTTTTGCCTCCAAGCCGACGACGTAGCGGCCAAAAAATAGGTTGCGTTAAGTGTCAGCGATTTAACGGTAGGACAGTTCAACCCATCATGGGTAATTTGCCTAAGGAACGAGTTGAATTAGAGTTTCCGTTCTTAGAGACAGGCACAGACTATGCTGGACCAATCCTCTTAGCTGACCGCAAAGGTAGAGGATGTAGATTAGTTAAATCATACATATGTGTTTTTATTTGTTTGGCCACAAGGGCGGTTCATCTGGAGCTTGTCTCAGACCTAACAAAACATGCCTTCATTGCAGCACTGAATAGGTTCATTGCTCGTCGTGGTAAACCAAATACTATCTACTCCGACAACGGTACAACTTTTATTGGCACCTGTAATGAAATAGCTGGCATACTGAACCAAGATTACTCTTCAGAAATGGCAAATACAGGTATCAATTTCCAATTTATTCCGGCATACACCCCACACTTTGGTGGCTTATGGGAGTCTGCCGTCAAATCTATTAAACACCACCTGAGGCGTATATTAGGCTTCGCACATCTGACTTACGAAGAGATGTCTACGTGTCTGATTCAGGTTGAGGCAATACTAAACTCTCGTCCTCTCACTCCTCTATCCACTGATCCATCAGACCTATACCCATTAACTCCTGCCCATTTCCTTATTGGGAGATCTCTCACATCTCTGCCGCATCCGCAAGTCATCAACCAGAATATCTGCAGCCTAAAACGTTTCCAGCGTATTGAGCATCTCAAGCAACAGTTCTGGAATAGATTCTCTAACGAGTATATCTTTTACCTCCCACAGAGAACCAAGTGGACGGACTCCGATGGGATGCTTGAAGAGGGAGCCATGGTGGTACTCAATGAGCAGCAGTCACCACCACTGATGTGGCCACTGGGTCGTATCATACGTCTCATACCTGGGAGGGACGGAATAAGCAGAGTCGCAGACGTACAGACCAAGAGGGGAATAGTCCGACGTGCTTACAACACCATCTGTCCTCTTCCAGCTTAATCTTTGAAGACAAGTCTTCAACGCCGGGATCATGTCGAGGATATCACGCCGCGCCGGGCGACCGCGGGGAAGCTGCGGTCGCAGAGGGGGCCCTCGAGCAGCGGGCGCGCACCGGACGGCTCGGCACTGCATCATCGTCCGAGCGACAGCATACACGACATAGTTATTATATAAACTCCTTTTTCTCGCCGGTTCAAATATAGTTGACCGTTTGTCATCCCTAAAATACATTCGTATAATACAGTCCACTATTGATCAAGTTACCGTGTTTTAGTCCTCGTACCAGCTGGAGGATATCTACCATTTCTCTTCAAAGTAAATCAGCAAAATCGGCGAAATTTCGTGTACGGTCTGTTAAAGTATTTTTTTAATTAGAACCCCAGACCTATATATTAAATTCAGTCAAAAACTACGTAAGTAGTGGTCTACTGAAGCACTTAGTACGGAAACCAATCCCAATAAGGTTTATTGGGATTGGTACATAGATTCTGCTACTTTATACATCGTGAGGAAACCTACATGTCCAAGAATTCAAACTTCCAAGACATGTGACATCTACTGTTGGGAAATTTTGGAAATATAAGTAAATAGATGAGGTTTTTTTATAAAGGATTTTTTTTAAATATTGTGAAAATTGTTATACTCGCATACGCCCGCACACTCACTCATACTTCACACACAGTCTTTCACAAACATACACACACCCTCAAACACATACACATACACATACACACATAACTCAAGAAAAACACAAAACTTTCATTTCATGATTTTTTGTTTTTCTTGTATGTTTTTTTGTTTCTCTTGGACTTGTCCGAATGGATTATTGTGTATAGTGTGTACTGTCCTATTACCTTTAAGCACATCACTTTGAAGGCACACTGGCTTCTAAGATACAGGTACATAAACCTAGTTAAGAAGTCAGGGTTTTTCTTTCTGGAACACTAACTTAAGCCATTTTTTGATCTAAGTACAGTAAATGTATTTATGGAGAAATTAAGATGTTTTTATTTTATTATTTTACCAACCCGCACTGGATCCGCATGGCGGATTACGGTTCACTCCCTCTCACAGACAGTAGGTCTATGTCCCAGCAGGTGCGAGCATTCTAGGCTGATTATGGCTGATTGTGATTATACTGAAGACTAGTTGTACTTACGAATATATCATCATTCGAATTTACGTTTCCCTTACATTGTGCCATCGTGATAGAAGGGCTGATTCCCGTTCCTGTGGTTGAAGACTGGACTTTCCATTCTGTCACTTTGAACAAAAAGCTCGGTACCGACATTATTCATTCATTAATATTCATATATATTATGGCACGCACGTGTCTTCTTAAAATCATGCTCAGCAAACAGAAAACAAATGTTTCATAACAGCCAGTCATCAGAGATAGCTTGTACTAGGTCAGGAATACTTAATGAATGGAAATGGGCACGTTGCTGTTGAATTCTTACTATCTACTAGATTTTTTTTTTGACTCAGCAGTTTAGGCAAGTGTATTAAGTTGATAAGTAATTGTATAAAATGTGGTCGGATAATTTTGACATAAGATTAAAGATTGAAATAGTTGTTCAAATCGTGTTCTTTTATTGTTGTTCTGGCATCAGAAACGCACACTTCAGTAGTATATAGGAGAACCGCAGCCGCACGCACATTGTCCGGAGATAGATACGGCACCAGCAGCGGGCACAGCACCACAGAAAGTCACACCGCCCATGATGGGAACAGTACCACCAACAGCGGTTTCACCGGCGACTGGCAGCTCACCGACGACGACCACGTTACCTTCACCGGCACCGCCGTAAGCAGCTCCAGACCCATAAGCACCTCCGTATGCAGCAGCAGGTGCAAGTGCGCCACCATAAGCAGATCCTATGGCACCACCGTAAGCACCAAGACCGAGGGCGCCACCACAGCCAGTAGAGAGACCAGCGCCAAGACCCAGGCCAGGAGCAATGGTGCCCACTTGACCGCCGCAGCCGCATCCGTAACCGAACACATTCTGAAGAAACAAATCCATAAGTATAGGAATTCATCACAAAAATCGACGTAATAGAATTAAAGCACAACGACAATTTTTTTTTAAGAATGTTAGAAAAACGTTTGAAATTATAATTTTGTAGATCACTCACCTGGACCAAGCAAGCTTGGATGCAGAGCAACAGAACAGCGAAGGTAGACATGTTTGATGTTTGTATGTGTTCAACGAGAAGCTGAAGACTGAATGATGTTCCTACTTCTAGAACAGGTTTATATAGCGCAAAAGTTTCTTATCATAAACGTGATGTTTTTTCTATGTTCTATTGAAACAAAGCCTTTCATACTAAATATTTCAAGGTTACATCACTTACGAAATATAAGCGTTTTTCTATTTCTCCATGTTGTAACTACTGATAAAGGTACGAAAAGTTCATTTCAAAATCCTCAATTTGCTGCAACACAACTAGATAAGGACTACGTTTCAGTATAAATAGTCGATCGTTTCTTGGAAAACTCATTCTCAAGTTCACTTCAACACGAACTACAATGTCAGCCAAGGTGATCCTCGTCCTCTGCGCTCAGGCGCTCTTGATCCAGGTGAGAAATGTTTTTTAATTTTTTTGTTCTTTTATTAGTATTTGATTTTTATTTATGAATTGCTCGCAATTCTTGGAGTTTTATGAGTAGTGAAAATATTAGTGTAAATATTACATTCAGCTTTTGGTCGGTTCAATATAGTGAACAATTTACGTATTGAAATGCTTATTAGGATCCTATTGCTTACATTTAACTTTACAATAACTGAAGTTTTTCGTCTTATGTTGTGAATTTCATAAATCACGTCTGACATACATTATATTACGTGACCGATTTAACAATCATTTGTCATGGACATCGCCGTCGCCGTCGTCTGCTGATAAAGATATATCTACTAATACAATAATTTCTTGTTTACAGACTGCTTTCAGTTCATGTCTTGGTCGTGGAGCCATCGGTAACAGCTGTGTAGGCAATGGTTTGATCGGAAATGGATTGATCGGAAATGGATTGATCGGTAACGGTTATGTTGGTAACGGGTGTGCTTTTAACTACGCCAACAATGGCTTTATTGGTGATGGTATAATTGGTAATGGTTATTTCGGCAATGGCTTGGCTGAGATTATTCCCACCACTGGCGGTGGACTGCCTGTCTCAAGCTTCTCTGCTATCACCCCCAGTGGCCTCTCCGTAGCGTCTGAGAATGTGTATGAGGGTGCTCTGTCCGTGGCTGGTGAGCTGCCGTTCGTGAGTGCTGTGGCTTTGGAGGGAGTGTTGCCCAGTGGTGGTGCTGGCGCTGTCAGCTACAGCTGCGGTAACGGTATTACCGCTATTGAGAGCATTGCTCCTTCGGCTGCTGCATACGGCGCTTCTGGTATCTATGGCAATGCTGGCGCCTATGGCGCTGCTGGTACCTATGGGCTTGGTACTGGCTATGGACTTGGCGCAGCTGCCATCGCTCCTGCTGGTCTCGGTCTCGGCTATGGAGGCCGCGGCTGCGGATGTGGTGTCTACTAAGAACGTACTAAAGAAATACTTTCCTTTTCGATAAAATTGAATGATTTAATAAAATGATTTGCAATTAATTTTGGTTTTTGAATTGAATTATTCCATAGTTTCCCTATAATGTTAAGAGAATTATTGATTTCTTATACTTTACCGTTAAAATGATGTATTTAATTAAGAACATAAAATATGATTCGAATTATGAGCTACTTTAAAAAAAATGATTAATCGACCTCAACTGTTTTGTGAATTTTGCTATAAGAAGTTTAGAATATAACATAATTATAAACTAATCATTTTGACGTCTACAAATTATCAAAAATGAAAGTGTATTATTGTTTAAGTCGACCATACCATGTAGGTATTCATCACTCCTTTATAAAAAAAGTATATAAAATTTGTAACTTAGAAACAGTGCCTTTAATTGCTTTTGATTTCGGCTACTGAGAAGTCTCGTTCAAAAAAAAAAAAATACCAGATATAAATTAAAGTCAATCCATTACCGGAAACAAGAAAGAATGCAAAAAATTTAAAAGAATTGGCAGTAAAAGGGGTTGCGCTCGTCTCGTAACGCTCCCGTTTGGTAACGCTACATACAGGGTATATTTTTAACCAGTGCACAAACTGTAATCATGAATTCAGCACATCATTCTGGAACCCTAAAGTAGAAATTTGTCGTCGGTTATACAAAAAACATCAGCTATTTCATAGAAAAGTGCAATATATACGCGGTCAAAATATATGGAAAGGCAGATTTTTTTTGTATTCATGATTCATGATTACAGTTTGCGCACTGGTTAAAATGTTACCCTGTATACTTAGCTATAGCTTATATGATTACCTAGTATGTAGCATGCACCAGGTACAGTCAGTATGTTAAGTAAAATTTTTAAGGAATGTAAATATTTGTTTGGAATGAAATAAGTAATTTAAGATTTTGTAGTGTATATTTATTAATTATTGTATAAAATATTTTAATTATTTTGACTAAGTAAAAAAAATCAACAACATAGGTTAGTACAAAATACAATACGTAAAATTCATTCAAAATGTCTCTAATCGTTATTAGGTATACAAAAATGAAAATCAAGTAAATCAAATATAAAGTCGAATACATAAATTAGAACTGAACACAGCATGTGTATGAATTTCTAGATTTGTATAAAGAATTTTTAATATTTTTAAAACCTGGCAGTGTTTTATCTTCATTTGGTTCGTTTTCCCACACCTTACAAATTGCATTGGCCACTCAATTTGTAACAGAACCATAATCATTGCACACACATTTTTTACAGTTTTCAACAAATTCAGGTTTTTTATGTAACTCAAAGTCTGGTAAACAACATGACGAGTGTTTCGTTTAATTAAATATTGTATTGTTCACCGTTGTACTTAAACTACTATCACTGCACTTTAGTTTTCTATTGCGACACCTCCAACGAACAGTGTTTGATTTTTCTTAAAGAATAATAACTATGCCCCGCCTGAAACAACAATTTTTTCCTTTTAATCTTTTAATATGTATGGGCCACTACTACCTCCTGCTTCTGCCATGGTAGCCAAGTGAGTAATGTTTGAGGGCATTTTATTGCGATATCATGAGAAGGGCCTTCAAAATCATCGGGAGTTGGTGCACGAAGCACGAACTATCCGTCCACCCGTCCAGCACTAATAATGTTCACCAACAAAAGAACCCTGGGACCCCATAGCCTTCCTAAACTTTGCAACACAGAACTAACACTTAAACACGAAGTCAAGTACTTGGGGGTGGTCCTTGAGAGCAAACTGCTCTGGAACAAGCATCTTCACTACAAACTTAACAAAAGCATAATTGCATTCTACCAATGTAAAAAAATGTTAGGGAAAACATGGGGGCTTTCTCCAAAGGTCACTTTGTGTCTAGATAGAGCGATAAACAGGCCAATGTTGGCTTATGATGCTCTGGTTTGGTGGACGAGGACCGAACTCTTGACCACCATTACCAGACTACACCGCTTCCAACGACTGGCCTGTTCAGCTACCACTGGCTCCATGAGAACCACCCCAACAGCAGCCATGTAGATAGCCCTACAATTAACTCCCCTTGACCTGTACATACAGCAGGAGGCGGTGCTAGCTACCATAAGGCTAATGCATCTGGGCATATGGAGCAAAAATCTTACCAGCCCACACGCAAATATCCTGGACCGGACGATGGAGTACCAGCCTCTCATCGCTGCCCCATGTTATACACGTTTATTTTTACATCGTTCTGGAGCCGAAACACAGTAACTCCAGACGAGTAACAGTCACTATTGGCATTGTTATTTTTGTTTTAAGACATTTAATAAAGAAGTTAGAACTTTATCACTCTTTTTCTGTCATTCGAGTTAAATTTTAGTAGCGCTTCCACTATTTCATTCATAAACGCAAGATCGTACGCGATCTGCTCGGTGATGACGTAGCGCGGCACAGCTGTGCGTGTGCGTCAGTTCAGCGCGCCCGCGGTGGGTCAACGGACGTCGGACGAATACTCCGGCTGCAACTAAGTACGCACGGCTACACATCAAGCTATACAGTTCCAGTTTACGCTGATCTTGCACTGTACGGAAATCCTATTCAATGTGAGAACAGCTTATACTGGAAATTTATAACTTGAGGTGTAGCCATGTGTAAATCGTACCTGAAATAAAATACCTACAAGTAGGTATTTTATTTCAGGTACGATTTAGGTTGGTGTAAGTTCATTTACCTCCATTATCTCGTATCGAAAGCACGGCACGGTGTTTACCACTATCACATCTCGTAAACGTGAGAAATTAATTGACACTTAATTCACCACTCTCGCATCACCTAGTAGGTACTCGTACCTATTCAACGAGACACGACGAGTAGGCTTGGGAGTTGTATTTTACCGCTATCGTCCGGCTGCTACGATATCGTACCAGTAAGTCGAGCACCCTTCAAGCCCGGCTGGTACGATATCGTACCACCCAGAAGCAAGCGGTTTTTATCTTAATACTACATATAAATAAGGTTTAATCTCGTCTGCGATGATTTAACTCTATGAGCCGATAGCCACTCTTTCGTGACTACATCATTCAAACGCGTAAAAGTTCTGTGGCAAAATTTATAAAAATAGTTGACACTTTGACAGTGTCGCTTCGAACGCGCGCGTCGAGAGAGCGTTATCTTGATAAGCTCTCTAGTTATTTAGTGATTTTTCTTATTTTTTGTGCATATTCGACGTGAAGTGGATAAATATTCATTTATAAGTAGTTATTACATTGTTTTAGATAATATTTGCATCAAATAGCATCATAAAAACTGTTTTTTCGATAAAAAGTGTTACGTAAACAAACCGTTGCTCAGTGACGTCATTGTTATGTGAAGTTTGATTGTGTTGAGTGTTTCACAGTGATTTAAGTGTATCCTGGTGTATTTAATGGTATGTACAGAAATCGTACTCATAATTAAAGAAAATTCTAGGTATATTTCACAACAAAACTGTTTTTAAAAGATCTTTGAATGTTCGAGTGCACAAAACGGCCTTTGACCTCCGCGCGATATGAAGTTTGAGTTTAAATATTATGCAAATGTTCAGTAGGATTCCCAAAAAAATACTGCTGTTAGATTAAGTACTTGTCTATTCAACAAGAAACAAGCAAAATATCGTGCAAATTAACATCGTAATTTTATCAGAAATACATACAGAACACGGGAACCTTCCGCTTGACACAGGTCCTCACCGGACACGGCTGTTTCGGGAGGTTCCTGTTTCGCATAAGGCGGGAGGAAACGCTCGGGTGTTTCCATTGCGAAGATGGCCCTGAGGACACGGTGGAGCATACGATCGAGGTCTGCCCGGCTTGGGCGGACCACCGCCTTGTCCTCGTGGAGGCGATCGGCGGCGGCGATCTCTCGCGTCCGGCCCTGGTCCAGGCCATGGTACGGAGCGAGAGTACATGGTTAGCCGTCACCTCCTTCAGCGAAGCAGTGATGCTCGCAAAGAGGGAGACGGCGCACGTGAGGGAGAGGCAGTACATGTGCCCTCGTGGCTGCAGCCTTCGCTGGAGACGCCCTGGGTGTTGGGAATCCCAGGCTGATTCCCGGCCACCGTAGGCGCGAGCTTGCGGACGGCGAGTAATGGGTAGCTCGCTGTCCGGTAAGGACCAAGCCCGGGTCGACGGCGCGTTGTGTTCCACGCACGCCTCAAAGAGATGACAGCAGCACTAGATGGGGCCCGCAAGTGCCGATGCCTGCCAGGGGTGCGGGTTGTTCGAAAGAGATGCCGCGGCCCCTGGCACACAGACAACTGAGGGAACACGGGTGGGTTTTAGTCAGTAAAAGTCTGACATACCTACCTATGACAGCCCTACCGCTCCACCCAGAGCGGGAGAAGCCATTTGATGATTTCCCAACCCGGAAAAAAAAACAACCATAATAATCATAATAATATGATAAATACTAAATATGCCTAAAATATTTTTTATGCGACAATGCTTGCGGCGTGAAGCCGCCGCAAGCAAAGGCAGGCAATTCAAACAGAAAAATGAATCGTTAAATCTGTTACATAGAGTTCATTATTAGTTGGAGGTGCCCTTGTCTATGAAAATATTGAACCGAATTAAGATCTTATTGTTATAATTTTAACCGCGAAATTCGGTTGTGCATTCTTGTAAAGGCCGGTCGAACACGAGACAATAGGTTTCTAAGAATAATTTTAGTAAACTGCGGACCTACTTACCTAGTTTGGTGTAATTTATATTTTTACCCTTTACTGTTAAGAAATAAAGTCTGAATTCGCTTTTCATATTTTTACACATATTACACACGCATAAATTCATTGATGGCAAGGAAGCGTTACTTCGAGTTCTCATTATTTCACAAAAAAATCAATAAATTTAAGTTTTCGTGATTTTTTTTATTGTTATTTATTGAAAAAAATAGTCCCAATCGATTCGAGTTCGATGATTGAGTTCATGGCTTTCGGTTCCAGAACGACCTAAAATTAACCGTGTATAACATCAACCAACCTATGTTCCACTAAACTATATCATACAAACAGTAGAGGAAAAAACGGATCAGTCAGGAGCCAATGAAGTGCGCATCTGCGCTGACGGCTCAGAAACACGAAACGGTTCAAGTGCTGGCGTACACTGCCTTGACCTCAACTTTAACTTTCACATACCGCTAGGCACACACAGCTCGATCTTTCAATGTGAATGTATTGCCTTAACACAAGCCACAACAGTAGTAAAGCTTATTGCAGTAGTAAAGCAGTATTGAAGCAGCTCGAGGATAGAGGCCACTACTGCCAGGCATTCGCCGACGACGTCGTTATGGTGTTCGTCGGTGAATCGGCAGTGGAAATCGAGGGACGGGCCGGTGCCGCTCTCGAACATGTCCGAGCGTGGGGTGTCAGAAATAAGCTCAAATTCGCGCCGCACAAAACCTGTGCGATGGTGCTAACGCGGAAGCTGAAATACGACACACCACGCTTGAGCATGGGAGGGATCGACATCGGTATGTCCCAAGACATAAAAATCCTGGGCGTCACTATTGACAACAAGCTCACCTTCAACAGGCATATAACAATCGCCTGTAAGAAGGCGATAGGCTTATACAAGCAGCTTGCCAGAGCTGCTCGGGTGAGCTGGGGTTTGAGCCCGGAGGTTATCCGGATCATTTACACCGCAGCGGTTGAGCCGACGCTTTTGTATGCCGCAAGTGCGTGGGCGCCAGCCGCAAACAAGCTAGGGGTCATAAAGCAGCTAAACGTGGTCCAAAGAGGGTTTGCGCAGAAGCTGTGTAGAGCCTACCGCACAGTCTCCCTAAACTCGGCACTGGTGCTGGCTGGGATACTCCCAATCGGTCTGCGCATCCGCGAGGCGGCAGCGCTGTACGAGGCCAAGAAGGGAGTGCCCCAGTCAGTACTAGGAGACAGAGAGATTGAGCGGATGGCTTCAGCGTTGAAATCCCCGCACCCCGCGGAGCAGACCACACTGCAGCTCGGCAGCCTGATAGACGAGGAACAATACCAGAACCATAGCGATTTCGCTGTGCGTATCTTCACAGACGGCAGCAAGATTGAGGGCAGGGTCGGGGCGGCGCTG
Organism: Polymixis lichenea; assembly: GCA_949091785.1. Classification (NCBI taxonomy): domain Eukaryota; kingdom Metazoa; phylum Arthropoda; class Insecta; order Lepidoptera; family Noctuidae; genus Polymixis; species Polymixis lichenea. The sequence continues at coordinate 7,959,471 of OX420958.1, read as the reverse complement.
TCTTTGTGGAATAGCGCCACTGAAATAAAGGCCCTCAAACTTGCCTTGCCGTCTTACTGCACCGTCTATCAGGCGGAGCTATTGGCCCTACAAAGAGCGGCTGGCGAAGCGCTCAAGCGAAGGGAAGACACGTTCGGCATCTTCAGCGACTCCATGGCGGCTCTCCAGTCGGTGGTCAGTGCGAGTTCCCCCCATCCCCTGGCAGTGGAAACAAGAGACACCCTTCGCCGCTGTGAGCTTCAGAACAAGAGGGTGTCCTTGTTCTGGATAAAAGCTCACTCTGGATTGGAGGGAAACGAGCGAGCCGACAAACTCGCAAAGGAAGCTGCCCTGGGGTTGAAGAAGAAGCCGGACTACGACCTGTGCCCTGTTTCATTCGTCAAGCGGCAGATCCGTATGGGGTCGCTTGAGGAGTGGAACAGGAGATATAAGTCCGGGGAAACAGCCTCCGGCACAAAAATATTCTTCCCCGACGCAATTGCGGCGTATAGAGTAGTGCGAAAAATAAAGCCCACAAGCTTCACCACACAAATCCTCACAGGGCACGGTGGGTTCTCCGCATACCTGAAACGCTTCAAGTGTAAGGAGAACGCATCGTGCACCTGTGAGCCGGGCAAGGAAGAAACGGTGCTGCATGTCCTGTTGGAGTGCCCGATCACAGGGAAAGCGCGGTATGAGGTCGAGCAAGACCTGAGACTGAAATTAACAGAAGATATTTTACCCAGTATAATAAGCGGTAGAAATAGAGATAAATTTTTAGAGTATTGTGTTAGAATAGCTAGTATAGTAAACAATAGAAATAAGATAGCATTAGCAACCTAGGATACTTACATATATAATAGTTTATATAATTTAAGTACCAAAAACATAAGCAAGAAAAAAAAAAAAAAAAAAAAAAAAAGAAATCAATATTCTAATACCAAAAAGAAGAAAAAAAAAAAAAAAAAAAAGGGATATATGTAAAGAAAGTTGCATAAATTTATGTTGTACTGTTAAATATAGAGAAATAAGTATGTATTGTAAATGTATTGTTTGTCGAGATTGTGATCGTGATGGTGCGGAGAAAAGACAAAAAAAAAAAAAAAAAAAAAAAAATGAGTGTAATAAGAAACCCCATGAGCACAACGGCTCTGATAATGTCAGAGGTAACTGGTAAGGCAGGAGTGGGTTTTAGCCGGTAAGAGTCCGGCACTGCCCAGACTGTGTCACTAGTGAGTCTGGGCGTCCATGAGGATTTCCCACTCCTGCCAAAACAAAAAAAAAAAAAAAAAAAAAAAAAAAACAGTAGTAAAGCGCTTAGGCATCCGGAACTACGGCATTAAATTCCTATCCGACAGCCTATCTGTGCTCAAAGCTTTAGAAAACAAACAAATCAACAACAAACTAATCTTTGAGTGCAATCTAGCTCTGGAGAGTTTATCGACGTGCAATCGTATAACCCTTAGTGGATCAAAGGGCATAGTGGATTCTTAGGCAATGATGCCGCAGATAAACTTGCGGAGAGAGGCTTAGATATGAATGTGCTCGGCCCGTGCCCACTTCTCCCCTTGCTTTTCTTACAATTTCGTGCATGGATTCGCCAAAATTATCCGAACTTCATAACAACAGATGGTCACGAGCATCAGACTGTAACCAGTCAAAATTTACTAACTATACACCCGCGAGAAATCAGCCGCCCACGTCATCCTGGAATGCGTGGCCATGGCTTCTCAGCGTGTAGAAATCCTTGGAACAGTGACGTCGCTCTGCGAAGCCTGTGAAACTCCCAGGAAGCTTCTGTGCTTTTGGGCGGAGCTAGGCTGGCTTTATTAGGCAGAATCCCCACGCACAACGGACCAAATGGGAGTCTAGGTGCGGAAAAAAGGGTCCATCATCATCATTACCCTTACGTCGCGCGATCGTGTTATCAGGGCTGAATCCGATAACGATGGTTTTAGTCTTGACTGAACACTTTCAGGTCTGCCACTTCAAACAAAACGCTCTGTACCGATAATTTTCATTCATAAATATTGAGACTTCATTAACATAAAGATTTTAAGAAGGCACCAGTCATACATGACGTGTGCCTTCTTAGAATCTTGCTCAGCAATCAGAACACAAACGTTTCATAACAGCCAGTCATCGAAGATAGCTTATACTAGGTCAGGAACGTTGCTATTTACTTCTAACGACCTACTTAGAATTTTTTTCTTAACTCAGCAGTTTGGGCTGTGCATTGTTTCTCAATGAATTTAAGAATATTATTATGTCGATTTCTAATTGTATCAATAATGGCAGTCGGATAATTTAAACATGAAATTAAAGATTCAAATATTTGCTCCATTTATGGTCTATTATTTTCATTCTGGCATCAGAAAATCACACTTCAGTAGTAAATAGGAGATCCGCAGCCGCAAGCGCATTGTCCAGAGACACGGCATCAGCAGCGGGCACAGCACCACAGAAAGTCACAGCACCCATGATAGGGACCTGACCAGCAACAGCGGTGTTACCGCTGACTGCCAGGTCACCAATGACCCACCACGTTGCCTTCACCGGCACCGCTGTAACCAGCTCCAGGAGCATAAGCACCTCCGTATGCAGCAGCAGGAGCAAGTGCGCCTCCATAAGCAGATCCAATGGCACCACCGTAAGCACCAAGACCGAGGGCGCCACCACAGCCAGTAGAGAGACCAGCGCCGAGACCCAGAGCAGGAGCAATGGTGCCCACTTGACTTCTGCAGCTGCACCCGTAACCGAATACATTCTAAGAAATAAATAAATCAATAAGAATTGATTGGATTTGATTAATAAATTACTGCACAAATGTAAAAAGATTTAACACAATACAGTTGAAGGGAAAATTCAAAATTTTACAATATTAATTCCTAAATGACTCACCTGGACCAAGCCAGCTTGGATGCAAAGCAACAGAACAGCAATGTTTGATGTTTGTTTTTGTTCAACGTGAAGCTGAAGACTGAATGATGTTCCTACTTCCAGACCACGTATATATACTGCAAAAGCTTCTTATCATAACAACGTGATGTTTTTGCTATGTAAGCCATAAATACTACGGCGGCGATCTCTCGCGTCCGGCCCTGGTCCAGGCCATGGTACGGAGTGAGAGTGCACGGCTAGCAGTCGCCTCCTTCAGCGAAGCAGTTATGCTCGCAAAGAGGGAGGCGGCGTACGTGAGGGAGATGCAGTACGTGCGCCCTCACAGCCATGGCCTTCGCAGGAGACGCCCTGGGCGTCGGGAATTCCAGGCTAATTCCCGGCCACCGTAGGCACGGGCTTGCGAACGGCGAGTAATGGGTAGCTCGCTGTCCGGTAAGGACCAAGCCCGGGTCGACGGCGGGTTGTGTTCCACTCGCGCCTCAAAGAGATGTCAGCACCAACTGATGGGGCCCGCAAGGGCCGATGCCTGCCAGGGGTGCGGGTTGTTCGAAAGAGATACCGCGGCCCCTGGCACACAGGCAACTGAGGGAACACGGGTGGGTTTTAGTCAGTAAAAGTCTGACACGACTTCCCGCTCCACCCAGAGCGGGAGAATTTATTTGATGATTTCCCACCCAAAAAAAAAAGCCCTACATACTAAATATTTCAGGGTTACATCACTTACGAAATACGTGCATTTTTTATTTCCCATGTTGCAACTATTGATAACCGTACCTATGAAAAGTTCATTTCAAAATTCACAAATTGCTGTAACACAATAGATAAGGTCTTCGTTTCGTATTAATAGTCGCTTGCTTCTTGGAAAATTCATTCTGAAGTTGACTTCAACACAAACTACAATGTCAGCCAAGGTGATCCTCGTCCTCTGCGCTCAGGCGCTCTTCATCCAGGTGAGATTCATCAATATTTTATTTTTTTACTAGGATTTTCTTATTTGTTGCATTTCTGAGATTCTAGCGTTTCAATATACTCTGTGCAATTGATCAGCTTAATATTGTGAATTAAGTAACGCTTGTTGAACCCCATATAGCTACAAGTCACATCTTAATATTACCAAAATAAAGGAAGATTGGATTCAGATAAAAAAAACGCTCGCCTCCATTGTCAAGCAGAAGCCATTCAACTTAAACTAGATATACTTACGTATTATTTATAAAGCCCATAAAGTTTTACACATTAAAATTATGTTAAGAATTGCATAAAATACGTCTGACACACATTACGTGATCGATAAAATCATTACGTTTCAAGGCATCGTCATTGATAATTGACAAAGAAATATTTACTCATACAATAATTTATGGTTTACAGACTGCTTTTAGTTCATGTCTTGGCCGTGGAGTCATCGCCGTTCCTGCTGTGATTGCCCCAGGATGTGCTTGCTGGTAACGGCTGGGCTGGCAATGGTATGATCGGAAATGGCTATACTGTAACTGGTAACTGGGCTAACAATGGTTTGGTTGTTAAAGGCTGTGCTGGTAACTGGGCCAACAACGGTGTGATTGGTGATGGTATAATTGGTAATGGTTATATCGGCAATGGCTTGGCTGAGATTATTCCCACCACTGGCGGTGGACTGCCTGTCTCAAGATTCTCTACTAGCGCTCCCAGTGGCCCCTCCGTAGCGTCTGAGAATGTATTTGAGGGTGCTCTGTCCGTAGCTGGTGAGCTGCTGTTCGTGAGTGCTGTGGCTTTGGAGGGAGTGTTACCCAGTGGTTGGTGCTGGCGCCGTCAGCTATAGCTGCGGTAACGGTGTAACTGCTATTGAGAGCATTGCTGCCTACGGCGCTGCTGGTCCCTATGGCAATGCTGGTGCCTATGGCGCTGCAGGTTCCTATGGGCTTGGTGCTGGCTATGGACGTGGCGCTGCTGCCATCGCTCCTGCTGCTCTCGGACTCGGCTATAGAGGCCGCGGCTGTGGATGTGGAGTCTACTAAGAACTTACTTAAGAATCACCTAACTTTTCATCCGAAACAATGATTTGCAATTTATTTTGGTTTTTGAATTGAATTATTCCCCAGTTTCCCTATAATGTTAAGAAGTTGTTAACAATTTTTTTCAGATTCCATGTTAGAATGTTGTTTTTAATTCACAATATAAAATATCATTTCAATTTTGATCTAATAAATGAGCAATTTTTTATTATTTAATTTTGTTAATCGACTTCAAATAGTGTTTAAAGTAATGTAAAGCGACTGTTTTGTGAAATTTGCTGCAAGAGGTTTAGAACACGAATTATTTACGAATCTTTTTGACATCTACTGTATTATACAAAATGTAAAATGTATTTTCGCTTAAATCAGCTACACTATGTATGCACCACTCCTTTATATTAAAAAAAAACCGGCCAAGTGCGAGTTGGCCGGTTCGGACACCGTGGGTTCCGCACAAATCTGTAGGCATATAAGTAAAAGTCATGAATTTCAATTTCATACCTCTACGCGCTCATGAGAAAAGGGGTAGTAAGTTTAAAAAAATATGTTCTCCCACACATTTCAACTGCAAATGTAAGTTGGTACGCACAATATTGAGTGATTTACAATATTATTTTTATAGCATGGACTTTTTATCGATTTTCCCATATTCTATAAGTAGAAAACTAATTTTCGTATTTTTTTCAAAATTTTAGGTACAGTAGTTTTGGAGATAAGGGGGGAATGGTAAGTTTTCGTCTATTTTCTTGAATAACATGTAAACTATTTATTTTAAAATTACGAAAAAATATATTAGAGATTCTCACAATAAGCCCTTTCATTTGATATGTCACACGATGCAGTTTGCAATATTTTTATTTTATTTTCCATCTTGCCCCCAAAAGTAACCCCCATATATAGATTTCGTCTATTCACGTCACACCTCTGCGTTTAGGTCACAGAAATTGATATGTGTACCAAATTTCAACTTAATCGGTCTAGTACATTCGGAGATAATTGACTGTGACGAACGGACGGACGGACACACGAGTGATCCTATAAGGGTTTCGTTTTTTTCCTTTTGAGGTACATACAGAACCCTAAAAATAGTAAAAAATCTTTAATGTAAAAAATGTTCATAGAATTGCTCTTGATTTCGTCTACTGAGAACTCTCGTTTCCTTCATCATCCGCTGTTTGGTGGAGTGTTCTAACAGCTAAATACGGCGCAAATGCTGTACCGAATGTGACCCTCAGCAAACGGTATTCATGGAAATCATCACCCTCATCGGATCTCCAGATAACTCGCTGGAAGTCTGCGTCTTCACGAGTCACCAATATTTGGCGATACATTTGTTTGATATCAGCCATGAAGCAGATACGCTTCATTCTCCATCATATAAGAAGGTTCCTCAAATCATCTTGCAGCTGCGGACCTACCAATAATTCTTCATTCAGTGAGATGTTGTTTGTGCCTTTGCAGGAAGCGTCAAAGACAACGCGTGTTCGAGATGTCTCCTTATCAGTACGAACTACAGCGTGGTGAGGTAAGTAAACTGATATTGTTTCTTTTTCTCTTTCAGGTATCTTCTCCATGTGTCCTTGTTCTATGTAATCATTAATGACTTTTGTGTATTCTTTTTTCAGGTCTGATAACTTTTAAAACTTCCGCTCGAGTTGCAAGAATCTTTGTTTCGCTACCTCCTTTGTGTTTCCTTCAGGTGTTTGTAACTTTGTACTCGTACTCATCTCATTTAGTTGTGGACTGTATGTTTTGAAAGGTAATTTGACTATGTACCTTCCTTCCTGATTTCTAGTTGTTGTTTTTTCGTAGATATCTTCACAAATCTTATCTTCTTTTGTTAAATGTCTCTCCTTGTCAATCTCTATTTCCCATATAGACTTCAACACTTCGTCTACGTCAACTTGGTGATGCATAACAAGGTAGGTATGATTTTGTGGTTTTTCATAGATATCTCCGAAAATAATCCATCCCAGGTTTGTCTTTTGTGCAGTTGGAGTGCCCGGTGGACCTTTTATTAAATCTGGTTGTATAATCTGTGCGTATTCCGTGACTCCTAATAGCAGATCTACAGCACCAGGTGTTAAGTAACTTGGATCAGCCAAGTTAAGCCCGCTGATGTGAGGCCATGACTGATTGACAATTGTTTTTGTGGGTATCTTAGTAGTAAGTTGTTTTGACATCACGTAGGCTTGAATGGGTAAACTGTAGTTATGGTCCCACTGTGATCTTATATTAAACTGTACCACGTGTTTGATCTCTGTTCTCGAAGATCCCACTCCGACAACACTTCCCTTAAATGGTTGTCGCTTCAGTTTCAATAGTTGAGTCGCTTTCTCGCTTATGAATGTAGCTTGAGAACCCTGGTCTATCAGCGCGCGTAGTGAAATGATTTGACTCTCTGTATTAGTTGCTTCCACTACAGCTGTCGCTAACAGTGCTATTCCATGTCCAGCTGTATGATGCGACGAGATCACTGTATTCACTTGAACTGCTTCCTTCTCTTCTACTACATGCTGTGAAGCCAACGGTTGTGAGGTGCTCGGTGTAGCCGCTGGTTCTGTGTTCTTGGTCTCATGTAGTAAAAAATGATGACGTCGGTGACATTTCTGACAGGACACTGGTAATTTACATCTCTTTACAGAGTGTCCAAGTGCTAGACAGTTAATACATAAATGTTTGTTCTTTACGTATTCGGTTCGCTCCTCTAATTTCATATCTATAAATTTGTTGCAGTGACACAACGTGTGGTTTTCTTTGCACAGGATGCATGTCTTCTCTGAATTGGGTATGGTAACGTGATAAGAACGTTCTTTGACTTGTTTCTCTCTTGTATTATTCTTAGCTGTAACGCCTGTAACTAACTCCAAGGTGCGGAACTTGGACTCCATGAAGTTCTTTAATTCACTCCAAGTAGGCAATGCTTCGCTGTCTTCCTTATATGTATACTCTTCCCAGCCTTTATGCGTCTCTGGGTCAAACTTCTGAACGAGTAGAAATATAATTACATGATCTCAAGAGCTCGTAGTTATTTTTAAATTTTGCATGTTATTTAGGCATTCAGTGGTTGTATCTAACAAGCCTTTTAATTGGACGGCTGATTGCGAAGTCATCTTCCTCTGGTAAAATAATCTGTTCATGATGCAGTTTAATATAATGCGTCTGTTACCATACCTCTTATTCAAAACATCCCATGCAGTTGTGTAATTACTGGATGTCACTTGTATATGGGTCAATAAAGTCTCAGCTTCTCCACTCATACTTGTTTTTAAATAATGTAATCTCTGTACATCACTGAGGTTATTGTTCTCGTGCACCAAAGAAATAAACAAATCTTTGAAAGTCGGCCATCCTTCATAATTTCCATTAAACTTAGGTAATTATATTTTTGGTAAATGCACTATGTTGAATTTCTATAATCCATCGATGACGATTCCGTTAACGGGGGGTTATCCGAAATTGCCTGTTTCAGAATCAAGATTAAATTATCAAATTCGTATATGTAGGCCCTGAATAAAATATATGTCATAGATAGATCCTTTTTTGAGGGAAATTAAAGGTTCAAAACACGATTAATTGCAATTTGCTCGATAAAAAAAATCCGGAGTATCCGGTCGATTTCGAAACCAGTTTCCATCTCATTTCCTAATAACAGCACAAAATTGTGTAGAAATTGCATGTAAAATAAGAGAATCGTATTTAGGAGGGAAATTAAAGGTTGAAATTTTTAGTTTAGTAGATTTTTTTTTTGAACAAACTCAGAAACAGTAAATCGGGCTAAATCGGCTCGCGCTCAGAGTCCTGCGGGACGTCATAGAGGGTGGACCTGTGTCAAAATTTTCAAAAACTCGCTCACCCTGCGCCTGTACAAAAAATCGAATAAAATAATAACAAATGAAATTATGAAATCGGGATAACTCACAAAAAATATCTTGTAATTATATTATAGTTTTAATTCATAAAATTGTTTTCGAAAATGTGATTATTTCTAATAAATATGATTCGTTTAATTGTCATCTTAAAATAGTGTTGACACATTACAAATTCATATCGAAAAAATAATAGTCAAGTGAGAGTCGTATGTAATGTTTTAACGTCGTTTATGAAGAAGTTTGTACAAAAGACATTTTTCTAAGATTTTTAAAATCAGATTCATCCATATCAACTATGATAATTACTCTCCACCGACCTGTCTTCGCTACTATCATCCTACATTAATATCACATGTTATTGTTAAGGGGAATCTAGTCACGGGCTCGAACTCACCGGTGGGCCTGACTAAAAAGCACGCTGTCTCACCAAGCATCGTGTCCGACAGAGGTAGTATCACTGATGTGTATGTAGTTAGAGGCTAGTCTACACGCACAACGTTATTGAGTGAGATGCAGGATCATATTTATATTAAAACAGGCACGTAAAAATTAAGAAAAGTCCTTCGGAAGATCAAGTTTTATGAAAAACCACTGCATAAATCAATGACCAATAAAATTTATTGAACTTTTCGATATTTGAGCTTTGTCGGTACCAACTTGGTTTTGGAGATTTTACACTTTTTTTGTTACTTAAACACGCCCAAAGTTAGGTTAAATTAGCAAGAAAAACCCGAAGCGGGGCCCTTATCAGAGGCCGGTGAGCCTCGGAGTCCTAAGCTGGCCGGTGGTCGGCCTCTTTCGCGCCGAAGTACTGGTGGTAGTGTCGTCGGTAGCGAGAAGTTTTCGTCGCTCGAGCTCGACGCAACTGCAGCGGCCGGTGTCACTGGACTCTCGTCTGGAGCAGGTTCCGGCAACTGCGAGGCGGAGCTGAGCAACGAACCCGAAGATGTTGGGTGTATGGCCCGTAGTAATCGTGCTTGACTTCGCGTCAGCATCGCATTATTCTCCGCGTCCAATTTTTTTTCATTCTTGCATTTTTAACCGACTTCTAAAAGAAGGATGTTATCAATTCGAATATTTTTTTTTTTTTTTGTTTTTATGTATGTTCGGGCATAACTCCGTCATATACAGGGTTATTTGTAAAACACCGGTAACCTCTCAGGACTACGTTACTAACATCATAATCAACAACTTTTGTTCTATGACTTTTCAAAATTCATCATATTTTAATTCATCAGATTTACATACAAAAATAAAAATATTTAAATTCAACGCTCTAAATGTTACGAAGTCTATGCGAAGCAAAAGAAAGCGATAGGTAGTACCGACAATAGCGAGGGGAGCGGGGTAGGGGGCGGCGGGGGCGCTTGAACTTGACCTATTTACGGGCGGCCTTCAGTCGTTCGTTTGCTTTGATGCGCTTGCGTCGCGTCATTACGGGTCCTTGTAGTGAAATTCGGCAGTGCAGACGTATACGTAATTATCTTTACATGATGGCGTATCAATATTCCAATGTCGAGTACACGGAAATGGTGCGAATGCTAGCTAGGTGTGATGACAATGTTTCGGAAGCGTGTCGCCAATACGCCATACGATTCCCAAACGTACGTATACAAAATACTTTTATCAAGTGCTATACCGTTGTAACTTTACAGAAAATGTGAGATGTCATTGTTAGTTTGTTTTCATTACGGTGTTTAGTGCATAGATACCGTGAAATATCAAGGTTATTTCCATGTCAAATGTTCGATTGTAGGTATAATTTGGCTTTTGCGTAAAAAGGCGGGAACCGTAGCGTAGCGAGTTACTAACCCAAAAGTATTACTACGAGGACAGTGCGCGGCAATGTATGTAGGTACAGCAAAATACAGAGTTGAAATGTGTTACATAGGACAACGAAATATTTAAGGTTAGTATTTGGTAAATGTATTATGTTTTGTAAAAACTCGTAGAACAAAAGTTGTTGTTTATGATGTTAGTAATATAGTCCTGAGAGGTTACCGGTGTTTTACAAATAACCCTGTATAAACGGATTTACGAAAGTAGTTTATTTTGAAATGGTCCCATAAAATAATTTCATAAAGTTCTGATGATGCGTTTCGGAGACAGACAACGGAACTCCTCAAAAAATCACAGCAAACTAACCGCGATTGCTGCTATTGCATAAATATGCATTGTTTTGACCCCAAGGATGAAGAAATTTCGAATTAGTGGGGTAGGTACTATAACAAAAAAAGTAAAATTAAAAACTTTTACCAAAAAAAAAAACAACCGACTTCCGAAAAAACTCTACAAAGTGAAAAATAACTTTAATTTCAGAAGTCGGCGACTTTGGATATGTATTTTATTTTATTTTTTGTCACCGCCTTCCGAAATTAAAGTTATTTTTCACTTAGTAGTGTTTTTTGGAAGTCAGTTGTTTCTTTTTTTGAAAAAAGTTTTTGTTGTAATGTTTTGGTTATGATGGTTGATTTTAGGCTCTTCAGTGGTCAAGCTTCTACAAGCTTATCAAAATTGTTGCATCATTTACAATAAAAATACTAGAAAAAAATACACAGAAAAAAAAATACCGTCATCTTGTCTTGCCAGTCTCACATCGCCCTTATTTCGTTGAAACATACATATAAATAATATTTTTAAATATTCAAATGTTAAAAAATATATATAAAAACATTTATAAATATAAAAAATAGTAGCCGACCGGCATCGGGAACAGGATCCAAGGTACCGGTGGTCAGGGCTGTAGAGAGAGATACCTCCTTAGTATACGCGCCGTGTCCAGTAGTACTGCTTTCTGGATCAAGTCCTTGATCCAGCTGCCTAATGAGTGCCTCCTGAGGTGTTGGTCGAGGCTCTTGGCTATAATGCTATTGACCGTCACGACTGTCGGCACAATGACTGCTGTATCCACATCCCACATGTCGACAACCTCGCTTGCCAGGTCAAGATACTTAGTCTGCTTATCTTTTTCAGCTTTTGGGAGATTTTCGTCATGTGGGACTGCTATATCAATAATCATTGTGCGACGCTCTAATCGATCTATCACCACTATGTCCGACTTATTGGCAACAATAGTCCAGTCAGTGATGATAGATCGATCACAATACAATGTGGATGGATAATACTGGCTACAAGGTTGTGCCTATGCAAGTAGTCTTCGTTAGCCAGACATAATGTGTCGGATTGATTCCCCCGAATGGTCCAATGCCCGATAGATGTCAACCGTGCCATCCTTCATAATATATTTCCGGTAGCTGTTCGTCATCATAACTTCGTCTATAATTGCCAAGACAAAACCTTTGATTTCTCCATAGATATCACCAAATCGTAACCAGGACGCTAAGAGGTCTACATCAGGTCCATGTAGGACCTGGTAAAAGCGCCCGAGAAGCGCTTTGCTCTGCCGTCCCTCCCTGCAGGCATTAGTATCTAATTGTTTAGGTTTTCGCCAGTTTTCGTTAGCCAAGGAGAGCGGGGTGAGGCCCTTGTTCACTGAGACCATATCTCGGTGCATCCCAACATCGCTTTCGAGGAAATATTCCCTGAGACATATCTCGCGATTGTGGAGGGTCTAAGCGATTAAGAAGCTTTGACCTCCACACTTTCGCGGGATATACAATCTCATCACCGATGACCGTGGTTGATGCAACTGAATTGCGGTCAGCAGAGTGCGGACCCTCCTATCCAGGGCGTCAAGTTCCGTCTGAGTCCTGTGAGTATGCCAAAAGAGTACATCAAAACCAGCATGACCCAATTGTTGAAGGCGAGCGCCTTGTTTCCGCCTGATAAAAGACTATTTATTCAGGCGGCAAAAGAAGCGCTCCCTCAACAATTGTATCATGTCAGCAGTGTTGATGCCAAACGCCTCCGACATACCCAAATTCTTGTATGTTTCAGTTAAAGAGAGGGATCTTAGGTGTATGGAATCCGAGAGTTGAGTTGGTTGGGACCGCACATTCAATCACACCAAATTCTATCCAACTTTAGCTGGTGTCCAATGTTGGAATCTACGGGTCAACTCTTTAAGTCCGTCAACGAAGATTCTGGCACGCCCGAGAGTATCCGTCAAAACGAGTGCTAAATTAAATTTTAAGACGGGCAAAAACCAATAATTCGTAAGTGCAACTGTGAAATCGGGTGTAATGACATTCTTATTTCGCAGACCGAACTAACCTAATGTCCGTCCAGGGGTGCGGGTTGTTCCAGGGGTGTGGGTTGTTTGAAAGAGATACACGGTGAGGGAACACGGGTGGGTTTTAGTTAGTAAAATTCTGACACACCCTCCTGCTCCACCCAGAACAGGAAAAGTTATTGGATGATTTCCCATCCGAAAAAAAAACCTAATGTCCGTACGTGATAGCAAATAGGAAACGCCCCTAGACCCCCAGACCCCAGGGGATAATTGTAGAGCCCACTACTGCCAAACAAACTTCTTTTGACTTTCCTTAATCGTCGTTGTTTAGGACAGTGTTATTTAGGAAAAGCTTACTTGGTTAGGATTATGGAACGGTTGAGAATAAGTTTTGTACCACATTGCCATATATCCAACAATTGAGATCGGACTGTAGGATACGATCAGAATAAGTCAAAAATCTAAGAAGATCGATTTTTGTGTTGATTTTCTTTTATAGAGAATATTAATATCCACTTTATTCTGTTAAACATCCTGGTCTCCTTTTGGAGATCGTATTATATTAGTAACTCAAAGGATTCAACAAGATTTTGGGACTATTTAAGCTATATTTTCACTCGGAAAGTTACAGGAATTGTGGGAATTTATCATACAACAAAATTAATAGTTCGTCATTTTATTGAATCATTGTACATATCAGATCATCGGTTGAGTTATCATTTGTTTGAATTATTAATAGCGTCCACATCCACAGCCACGGCCTCCATAGCCAGTCCCGTAGGTAGCGCTAGGTCCATAGCCAGCGCCGAACCCATAGGCACCACCAGCGCCATACGCACCAGCAACGCCATAGGCACCAGAAGCGCTGTAGGCAGCAGCAGAAGGAGCGATACTCTCAATAGAAGTAACACCGTTACCGCAGTTGTAACTGACGGCGCCAGCACCGCCACTTGGTAATAGTCCCTCCAAAGCCACAGCACTTACGAACGGAAGCTCACCAGCCACGGACAGAACACCCTCATACACATTCTCAGACGCTACGGAGAGGCCACTGGGAGCAAAACGAGAGGCGCTGGAGACGGGCAGTCCACCGCCAGTGGTGGGAATGATCTCTATACCAGCCAAGCCATAGCCAGTCAAACCATTACCAATTATGCCATCACCAATCAAGCCGTTGTTGGCCAAGTTACCAGAACAGCCGTTACCAACCAAACCGTTACCGATCAATCCATTTCCGATCAAACCATTGCCTGCACAGCTGTTACCGATGGCACCACGACCAAGACATGAACTGAAAGCAGTCTGTAAACAAGAAATTATTGTATTAACTAGTAAATATTTCTCTAATAAGTAACGATGACGCTTCATTTTAACGTGATTATGTTATCGAGCATGTAATACAATGTGTGTCAAACACAGTTCGTGTAATTGCGTAGTGGTAGTGAAAAACTTTAGTGATAATTATGTTTCAACAAGCATGTCTACACTGGGCGATGTATTTATTTATTTATTAAAGATCACAATTTAGGTAACCTAACTGGGAGTAGTTAGTACAATTGTTCTAAACAAAGAAGTAGTCAAAACAATTGAGAATGCAGACGATTTGAGTTAAATAAGAGACACATGAGTCACTGAAATCCATCACTTAGAAGATATCTGGGCGAACCAGCATCCTAATTTCGTAACCTATTTTCAAACTTTCATATAATGTTCGAAATACTTGTCTGATTTATTTTTTTTGAGGGTGGGAAATCATCAAATGACTTCTCCCGCTCTGGGTGGAGCAGGAGGGCGTGTCAGACTTTACTAACTGAAACCCACCCATGTTCCCTCAGTTGCCTGTGTGCCAGGGGTCACGGTATCTCTTTCGAACAACCCGCACCCCTGGCAGGCATCGGCCCTTGCAGACCTCACCAGTTGTTGCTGACATCTCCGACGGCGCGCGTGGAACACAACGCGCCGTCGACCTGGGCATATATTTTTTTTGTTGATTGTGGAGAAATGCCTACTGCGCTACCATGGGGAGCTAGCGCAGAAATGTGGGACTGTAACCCAATAAAACTCCACGGTATCCTCCAGTGTCGCTTGAGGCGGGAACACGGAAACTCGCAAGCCATCCGCGAACCTGCCGCAGCTGTCCGTTACCGGACCCTCCTTGGAGGGGAATAACCCCTATCACCGGCGCACTAGGACACATGGCAGGCCGTGACCACCCCAGGAACCAAAAAGCATAAAGGCCCCAGACGACCCCGTGTCTGCACCCTTGGTCCCCCTGCGACGGGACAGCACAGTGGCCCTGCCGCCTACCACTTTTCGGCCGCAGGGGATAGGGAGAGCGGCCAACGCTATACCGACACTCCTCCTCCCCTGCGGCCCCACCGCGTCCGCCATCAAACGGTGGCGCCCCGTCCAGACGTTCGACATCAATTCAAAATTGCTTCATATAACGTTCGAAAAATTAGTCTGCCTATCAACGTTAATAACGCATTGAAAGTTGTTGAACTGTCCAAACGCGAGCCATTGCTACTGTGAGTGTATTCCGCGATTACTCCGCAATAACAGCAACAAGAACACAGTCATTACAAAAACATTTCTCACCTGGATGAAGAGCGCCTGAGCGCAGAGGACGAGGATCACCTTGGCTGACATTGTAGTTTGTGTTGAAGTTAACTTCAGAATGAGAATGATAATAAAGCTCGGTTAGTCTACTTTAGTTATTTTCACAGCGTTATGTCCTACGGTATTTTGCTGTGGGGCAAAGCTGCTGATATTCAAAATATTTTTGTCCTTCAAAAACGTGCTGTTCGTGCAATTTACCAGCTAGGTGCCAGAGTTTCCTTGAGGGACTTTTTTAAAGATGTTGGTATTCTCACGGTGGCATCACAATTCATATTCGCTAACATCTTATATATTAGGCAAAATATACACTTGTACACTAAAAACAGTGATATTCACACCGTTAACACAAGAAATAAGGACAAACTACGTGCTCCCTTTCACCGTCTTCATAAGGTTCATAACTCATTTGTTGGGCTTGGTATAACTTTTTATAACAAGCTTCCCTCTTCTTTGCTAGATTTGCCTTTTAATGCGTTTAAAGCTCAAGTAAAATCCGTCCTTTGTTTAAAGGCTTACTATTCCATCAACGACTATTTAAATGACAAGAATAGTTGGTCGCTGTGATTAGCTCAAGACAATGTTTATGTTCTTTCTCCAGAATTGGCGTATCTAGTGACAGGTTGTATGCGTTCATATAATTATTATTTTATTTTTTATTGCCTGTCTAACAATTTTTTTATAAATATCTATTAAGTCATTAGTTATTGACATGATCTACTCATAACAATATTTTCTATGATGAGTTGCTTTAGGCTTTATTTGGCCTCGACAGTTTTCATTTTATTTGTCGGTATATTGGTATGGCTAGCTGACATTTTGACTAAATATTTAATTAATATTTTGTGTCCCGTAATGTTTATTACTTTGCCTATGTATGTATAGAATCAAGTCTATCCGACTAAACAGACAGCTGTGCTGCTGGGGAGTTTGTTCCGCCACTTCTTCTTCCCAGCTAAAGCACTAGGAAGTGGTGAAGGGTGGGCGTTTTGGGGGACTGTCTCATGTACTCTGACGTTCGAAAAGTGCAATCAGCACTTTTCGAATCTCGAGGCTCAGCCTAATTTGAATAAATGACTTTTGATTTTGATTTTGATTTTGAATGAGTTTTCCAAGAAACGATCGACTATTTATACCGAAATATAGTCCTTATCTAGTTGTCTTGCGGCACAGACTGCTTGACATGGAAACAGAAAAAGGCGTGTATTTCATTACTTTGTTATTATTATCAAATGCTTTGTTTTTAAAATAGGAAATAGTAACTAAGTACGTGTTGTGTTAGCTGTTTCATAGAAAAGTGCAATACATACGCGGTCAAAATGTGTTGAAAGGCAGTTTTTTTTTGTATTCATGATTCATGGTTGCAGTTTGCGCACTGGTTCAAATG
This sequence comes from Polymixis lichenea, assembly GCA_949091785.1. Classification (NCBI taxonomy): domain Eukaryota; kingdom Metazoa; phylum Arthropoda; class Insecta; order Lepidoptera; family Noctuidae; genus Polymixis; species Polymixis lichenea. Next base: position 7,942,590 of record OX420958.1, on the reverse strand, counting down.
TTATCCTGTATTCTTAGTTATATCAGTATTTAGCATGCACCAGGTTCAGACAGTATGTTGTGTAAAATTTTTAAGGAGTGTAAATATTTGTTTGGAATGAAATAACTAACTTAAAGTTACCTATCATAAGTTCAAAAAATATTTGACCGAATTTCATTTCACCTAAAACTTTTCAACTATTATCGTTTCGATTTTTTTTACTTCATCGAAGTTACGTCTGCCACTGTGTCAGTTGACTTATTATAAATTCGACTATTTTCGTTACTCCGACGTTTCATTTGGTTGATTATGTTCCCAAACATATACAATAATTATACCACTTTTTTGTTTAATTAATTATTTAAATGTAATGACACGTAATAAAATAGTTCATTAGGAACAAAAATGGGTTTAAGTGGTCCCAGTAAGAAGCATGTAAACAAGGATGTTTGCTTCAAGCATGCAGCATGCAAGCTGGAATGCAGCGTGCAAGCAGGCACGCAGCGTGCAAGCAGGCATGCGGCATGCAAGCAGGCATGCAACATGCAGCAAGCATTGTTTCTGTTACGGCTCTGGCGCTGCGAGGTTTGTTTAACTAGCTTCATTTTTTTAACTCACCGACCTTGACAATTCAAAAGTGCCTGTAATTGGTTTATTTGAAATAAATGCTTTGAGCTGAGTTTGAGTTAGAAATTTCCGGTACACTATTTTGAAATAAAATCCTATACAAAAAGTAAGTCAGCTTCTGGGGTTTGAACTCGCGGCACTTCGTGAAAACAGTTCGGAGGCTACTACTAGAGCCCCTAGACCAATTGAGTTGTTATGATCGTGCGTGAAATTGTGTTACACATTCGCCGTATAGTTCGTTTAAATTTTAAAAAGTCGTTATGGTGACTCATGCAATAGTTATTTTTGCACTTTTTTTTCCACAAACACAATTTATTTTGTAACGGTTGAATAGTATTTGCACTTTTTTACTTGCACTATAATATTTTAGTTTTCACTTATCTTGCTTACACAACAGTTTTTAACAGAAAAAAGTTTTGAATGAATTTTGTTATTGTTTATTTGTTGTTATTGCGTCACAATTGTAGTTGATTTGTTAGTTTGAGCCAGCTGTGGTAACACTTTATGAGCAATGAATATTTATGGGTTGTATTTATGCACTATAGTAGATTTATTTACCAGAAGGTTATTTTGCCCAAAAATTCACTATTCAGCATTTTTTCACTTAGATAACATTTGACCAGATAGTTAGGATCAAACTTTATAAATTTAAGTAGCATTCATTATAAATTAACACTCAAAACAATTTTTAATTAAGGAAAATATACGGAGCTTGTTTACATTGATGTTAATTAAGCAGCAGCGCCTTTGGTCACAAATATATAGCCGGCTACTTGGTAACATTTTGAATATTAAATTAAAATAGTGTCATAAAAGTCAATATATTGTGCTACAAAATTTAGTGAGAAACGAATCGCTGCAAAACCGACTGACTTCACGCAGTCTTGTCTGCCCTACCCCTAGAGTGTTATTTAAGCCCGCGTAGGCGCGGAGGGGTGGGGCGGCCCGCGAGCCTAGGAGCAGCTGGTTTGAAGGCCCGCCGACTAGGCTGAGGCTGGCCGGTGTAGCCGGCCAGTAAGCCGAAGCTGCGGTAGTGAGCGTTACAACCATCTGCGACGATAAGCTCGCGTGAGGCCACCCAAACCCCGCAGCGCCGGAGCCGTGACAGAAACAATGCTTGCTGCATGTTGCATGCCTGCTTGCACGCTGCGTGCCTGCTTGCACGCTACATGCCAGCTTGCATGCTGCATGCTTGAAGCAAACATCCTTGTTTACATGCTTCTTACTGGGACCACTTAAACCCATTTTTGTTCCTAATGAACTATTTTATTAAGTGTCATTACATTTAAATAATTAATTAAACAAAAATGTGGTATAATTATTGTATATGTTTGGGAACATAATCAAACAAATGAAACGTCGGAGTAACGAAAATAGTCGAATTTATAATAAGTCAACTGACACAGTGGGGACGTAACTTCGATGAAGTAAAAAAAAAACGAAACGATAATAGTTGAAAAGTTTTAGGTGAAATGAAATTCGGTCAAATATTTTTCGAACTTATGATAGATAACTTTAAATTAGATAATTCATTCCAAACAAATATTTACACTCCTTAAAAATTTTACTCAACATACTGTCTGAACCTGGTGCATGCTAAATACTGCTATAGCTAAGAATTCAGGATAACATTTGAACCAGTGCGCAAACTGCAACCATGAATCATGAATACAAAAAAAAACTGCCTTTCAACACATTTTGACCGCGTATGTATTGCACTTTTCTATGAAACAGCTGATTTTTTTTGTATAACCGACGACAAATTTCTACGCTAGGGGATCTAGAATGATCGTAAATCGTAAGAAGCCTCTTAACATTACAGGGAAACTGGGGAATAATTCAATTCAAAAACCAAAATTAATTGCAAATCATTTTATTGAATCATTCAATTTTATCAAAAAGGAAAGTATTTCTTTAGTAAGTTCTTAGTAGACACCACATCCGCAGCCGCGGCCTCCATAGCCGAAACTGAGACCGGCAGGAGCGATGGCAGCAGCGCCAAGTCCATAGCCAGCACCAAGCCCATAGGTACCAGCAGCGCCATAGGCGCCAGCATTGCCATAGATACCAGAAGTGCCGTAGGAAGCAGCAGAAGGAGCAATGCTCTCAATAGCGGTAATGCCGTTACCGCAGCTGTAGCTGACAGCACCAGCACCACCACTGGGCAACACTCCTTCCAAAGCCACAGCACTCACGAACGGCAGCTCACCAGCCACGGACAGAGCACCCTCATACACATTCTCAGACGCTACGGAGAGGCCACTGGGGGTGATAGCAGAGAAGCTTGAGACAGGCAGTCCACCGCCAGTGGTGGGAATAATCTCAGCCAAGCCATTGCCGATATAACCATTACCAATTATACCATCACCAATAAAACCATTGTTGGCGTAGTTACCAGCACACCCGTTACCAACATAACCGTTACCGATCAATCCATTTCCGATCAAACCATTGCCTGCACAGCTGTTACCGATGGCTCCACGACCAAGACATGAACTGAAAGCAGTCTGTAAACAAGAAATTATTGTATTAGTAGATATATCTTTATCAGCAGACGACGGCGATGTCTATGACACATGATTGTTAAATCGATTACGTAATATAATGTATGTCAGACGTGATTTATGAAATTGATAACATAAGACAAAAACTTCAGTTATTGTAAAATTAAATGTAACAATAGGATCCTAATAAGCATTTCAATCCGTTAATTTTTTACTATATTGAAACGATAAAAAGCGCAACGTAATATTTACACTACCATAAAAACTCCGAGAATTGCGAGCAATTCATAAATAAAAAAACAAATACTAATAAAAGAACAAAAAAATAAAAAATGTTTCTCACCTGGATGAAGAGCGCCTGAGCACAGAGGACGAGGATCACCTTGGCTGTCATTGTAGTTTGTGTTGAAGTTAACTTCAGAATGAGTTTCCCAAGAAACGATCGACTATTTATACTGAAACGTACTCCTTATCTAGTTGTGTTGCAGCAAATTGAGGATTTTGAAATGAACTTTTCGTACCTTTATCAGTAGTTACAACATGAAGAAATAGAAAAACGCTTATATTTCGTAAGTGAAGTAACCTTGATATTTAGTATGAAAGGCTTTGTTTCAATAGAACAGAGGAAACATCACGTTTATGATAAGAAACTTTTGCACTATATAAACCTGTTCTAGAAGTAGGAACATCATTCAGTCTTCAGCTTCTCGTTGAACACATACAAACATCAAACATGTCTACCTTCGCTGTTCTGTTGCTCTGCATCCAAGCTTGCTTGGTCCAGGTGAGTGATCTACAAAATTATAATTTCATTAGTTTTTCTAACATTCTTTAAAAAAAATTGTCGTTGTGCTTTCATTTTATTTCGTCGATTTTTTTGACGAATTCCTATACTTATGGAATTGTTTCTTCAGAATGTGTTCGGTTACGGATGTGGCTGCGGCGGTCAAGTGGGCACCATTGCTCCTGGCCTGGGTCTCGGCGCTGGTCTCTCTGCTGGCTGTGGTGGCGCTCTCGGTCTTGGTGCTTACGGTGGCGCCATAGGATCTGGTTATGGTGGCGCACTTGCACCTGCTGCTGCATACGGAGGTGCTTATGGTTCTGGAGCTGCTTACGGCGGTGCCGGTGAAGGTAACGTGGTCGTCGTCGGTGAGCTGCCAGTCGCCGGTGAAACCGCTGTTGCTGGTGCTGTTCCCATCATGGGCGCTGTGACTTTCGGTGGTGCTGTGCCCGCTGCTGGTGCCGTATCTATCTGCGGACAATGTGCGTGTGGCTGCGGTTCTCCTATATACTACTGAAGTGTGCGTTTCTGATGCCAGAACAACAATAAAGAACATGATTTGAACAACTATTTCAATTTTTAATCTTATGTCAAAATTATCCGACCGCATTTTATACAATTACATATCAACTTAATAAACTTGCCTAAACTGCTGAGTCAAGAAAAACATTCTAGAAGTTAGATAGGAAGAATTCAATAGCAACGTGCCCATTTCCATTCATTAAGTATTCCTGACCTAGTACAAGATATCTCCGATGACTGTCTGTTATGAAACGTTTATTTTCTGATTGCTGAGCATGATTTTAAGAAGGCACGTGCGTGCCATAATATATATGAATATTAATGAATGAATAATGTCGGTACCGAGCTTTTTGTTCAAAGTGACAGACTTAAAAGTCCAGACTTCAACCACAGTAATGGGAATCAGCCCGTCTACCACGATGGCGCAATGTAAGGAAAACGTAAATTCGAATGATGCTATATTCGAAAGTACAACTAGTCTTTAGTATAATCACAATCAGGCATAATCAGCCTAGAATGCTCACACCTGCTGGGACATAGACCTACTGTCTGTGAGAGGGAGTGGACCGTAATCCACCATGTGGATCCAGTGCGGTTTGATAGATGTCACATGTCTTGGAAGTTCGAATTCTTGGACAAGTAGGTTTCCTCACGATGTATAAGAAGCAGAATCTAGGTACCAATCCCAATAAACCTTATTGGGATTGGTTTCCGTACTAAGTGCTTCAGTAGACCACTACTTACGTAGTTTTTCACAGAATTTAATATATGGGTCTGGGGTTCTAATTAAAAAAATTCTTTACCAGACCGTACACGAAATTTCGCCGATTTTGCTGATTTACTTGGTTTTGCAGACGTACTTCTACAGTTAAAATACTGTATTTCCATAAATTTTAATGCACAACGTGACTTATTATCTGATGAATGAGCTAGTTTTTTTTTCATCGAGTATTTATATGCGAGATTTAGGTTGTTTTAAAACATTATTTAAATGATTTTATTTCTGTAAGTAGGTTTGCACAAACACTTTTACACGTCAAACATATTTTTAAACCGACATGAGGTCGGCATTTCCTATCTGACTACTCTGAGAAGAGAAGCCGAAACAAACTCAAAGGTCACAGTCTCTTTTAAAGTCCAGACATAATCTTGGTCCGATCATGTGAAAATTATGTGGATTAGTGTCTACAGTGGTGTCTACATATACATACCTATGTTTGTAAATATTACGTACCCGAGCACACCTTAAAGTTTAGTCAGATTAAAAAGTTCTGGTGTGCCGAATATATTTAATAGTCATTTTATTTTCTACAATTTAAAACTACCATATTAATGACTAAGATAGAGCATGAGATGCATAGAATACAATTTAAGTAACCCATCTAAATGACATTTTTTTTAAGAATCACAGGTAAAATATTCTACCGATAGAAGAGCAGGTACAGAAAGGGTCGGAGTACGTTATTTGCCAAAATGATTTATTTGCCATATTTACACCAAACCGAAACAACATTTTACGGGATATTATTTGGTCACAATTATATAGCCGGTTACTTGGTAACATTTTGAATATGAAATTAAAATAGTGTCATACAAGTCAATATGTTGTGCTACATAATTTAGTGAGAAACGAATCGCTGCAAAACCGACTTCACGCAGTCTTGTCTGCCCTACCCCTAGAGTATAATTTATGGTGGGGCGGCCCGCGAGCTGAGGAGCAGCTGGTTTGAAGGCCTGCCGACTAGACTGAGGCTGGCCGGTGTAGCCGGCCAGTAAGCCGAAGCTGCGGTAGTGAGCGTTACAACCATCTGCGACGATAAGCTCGCGTGAGGCCACCCAAACCCCGCAGCGCCGGAGCCGTGACAGAAACAATGCTTGCTGCATGTTGCATGCTTGTTTGCACGCTGCATGCCTGCTTGCATACTGCACGCTAGAAGCAAACATCCTTGTTTACATGCTTCTTACTGAGACCACTTAAACCCACTTTCGTTCATAATGAACTATTTTATTAAGTGCCATTACATTTAAATAATTAATTAAACAATAAAGTTATATAATTAATGTTCGGAAACATAATACTTCGAATAGTCGAATTGATAATAGGTCAACTGATACAGTGGCAGACGTGACTTCGATGAAGTCAAAAAAAACGAAACGATAATAGTTGAAAAGTTTTAGGTGAAATAAAATTCGGTCAAATATTTTCGAACTTATGATAGTTAACCTTAAATTAGTTATTTCATTTCAAAAAAATATTTACATTCCTTAAAAAATTTACTTAACATTCTGTCTGTACCTGGTGCATCTTAATTACTGATATAGCTAAGTATACAGGATACCAGTGCGCAAACTGCAACCATGAATCCTGAATACAAAAAATCTGCCTTTCAACACATTTTGACCGCGTAGGTATTGCAGTTTTCTATGAAACAGCTGATTTTTTTGTATAACCGACGACAAATTGCTACGCTAGGGGGTCTAGAATGATATGCTAAATTCATCGTTACAGTTTGTGCACTGGTTAAAAATTTACCCTATAGGTAGCGTTACCAAACGGGAGCGTTACGAAACGGACGCGATCCCTTTTACTGTAAATTATTTTTAATTTTTTGCATTCTTTGGATTGACATTTATTTATTTCTGTTGTTTTAATTTTGTGAACGAGAGTTCTCAGTAGCCGAAATCAAAAGCAATTAAAGGCACATTTTCTAAGTTACAGATTTTTTAATACTTTTTTTATATAAATAAAGGAGTGATGCATATATGGTATTATTGACTTAAGGTGAACCTAGTCCACATTTTTCCCATACAAACTTCGGGAGTGTATTACTCTACTGTTGGACCAATGTACATGAAAAATTAAACATAGTATGGTTTTGTCTCATTATTAATATTGTCTGTACGGAAACAGAATACTAAAATAAAAAGCCATTCAAAAGTTAGGAGCCAACAAAGATTCGTTTTTCTTGCTAATTTAACCTAACTTTGGGCGTGTTTTAGTAATAAAATAACACAAAGCTCAAATATCGAAAAGTTCAATAAACTTTATTGCTTATTGATTTATGCAGTGGTTTTTTCATAAAACCCGATCTTCCGAAGGACTGTTCTTAATTTTTTACGCGCCTGTTGTACTATAAATGATCCTGCATCTCACACAATAATTTTGTGCGTGTAGACTAACGTTTAACTGCTCATCCCTGATACTACCTCTGTCGGACACGATCCCTGGTGAGACAGCGTGCTTTTTAGCCAGGCGCATCAGTGAGTTCGAGCCCGCGACTAGGTTCCCCTTAAACAAAAATACAACGTAATTTTTTATAATTTTTAGACGTCAAAATGATTCGTTTATATGTTATGTTGTAAACCTCATAAAGCAAAATTCACAGAACAGTTGAGGTCGATGAACAATTTTTTTTTTAAAGTAGCTCATATATCAGCTCATAATTCAAATGATATTTTATGTTCTGAATTAAATACAGCATTTTATCAGTAAAATACACGAAATCAAAAATAATCGTAAGCAGCCTCTTAACATTACAGGGAAACTGGTGAATAATTCAATTCATAAACCAAAATTAATTACAAGTCATTTTATTGAATCATTGTTTTGCACGAAAAGGAAAGTATTTCTTTAGTACGTTCTTAGTAGACACCACATCCGCAGCCGCGGCCTCCATAGCCGGGACTGAGACCGGCAGGAGCGATGGCAGCAGCGCCAAGTCCATAGCCAGCACCAAGCCCATAGGTACCAGCACCGCCATAGGCGCCAGCATTGCCATAGATACCAGAAGCGCCGTAGGCAGCAGCCGAAGGAGCAATGCTCTCAATAGCGGTAATACCGTTACCGCAGCTGTAGCTGACAGCACCAGCACCACCACTGGGCAACACTCCCTCCAAAGCCACAGCACTCACGAACGGCAGCTCACCAGCCACGGACAGAGCACCCTCATACACATTTTCAGACGCTACGGAGAGGCCACTGGGAGTGATAGCAGAGAAGCTTGAGACAGGCAGTCCACCGCCAGTGGTGGGAATAATCTCAGCCAAGCCATTGCCGATATAACCATTACCAATTATACCATCACCAATAAAACCATTGTTGGCGTAGTTACCAGCACACCCGTTACCAGCATAACCGTTACCGATCAATCCATTTCCGATCAAACCATTGCCTACACAGCTGTTACCGATGGCTCCACGACCAAGACATGAACTGAAAGCAGTCTGTAAACAAAAAAATATTGTATTAGTAAATATTTCTTTATCAGCAGACGACGGCGATGTCTATGACACATGATTGTTAAATCGATCACGTAATATAATGTATGTCAGACGTGATTTATGAAATTCATAACATAAGACGAAAAACTTTAGTTATTGTAACGTTAAATGTGAGCAATGGGATCCTAATAAGCATTTCAATACGTAAATTTTTAACTACATTGAACCGATCAAAAGCTCAATGTAATATTTACACTAATATTTTCACTACTCAGCAATTCATAACTAAAAATAAAAAACTAGTAAAATAATTTTAAAAATTTAAACATTTCTCACCTGGATGAAGAGCGCCTGAGCACAGAGGACGAGGATCACCTTGGCTGACATTGTAGTTTGTGTTGAAGTGAACTTGAGAATGAGTTTTCCAAGAAACGATCGACTATTTATACTGAAACGTAGTCCTTATCTAGTTGTGTTGCAGCAAATTGAGGATTTTGAAATTAACTTTTCGTACCTTTATCAGTAGTTACAACATGGAGAAATAGAAAAACGCTTATATTTCGTAAGTGATGTAACCTTGAAATATTTAGTATGAAAGGCTTTGTTTCAATAGAACATAGAAAAAACATCACGTTTATGATCAGAAACTTTTGCACTATATAAACCCATTCTAAAAGTAGGAACATCATTCAGTCTTCAGCTTCTCGTTGAACACATACAAACATCAAACATGTCTACCTTCGCTGTTCTGTTGCTCTGCATCCAAGCTTGCTTGGTCCAGGTGAGTGATCTACAAAATTATAATTTCATTAGTTTTTCTAACATTCTTTAAAAAAAATTGTCGTTGTGCTTTCATTTTATTTCGTCGATTTTTTTGACGAATTCCTATACTTATGGAATTGTTTCTTCAGAATGTGTTCGGTTACGGATGTGGCTGCGGCGGTCAAGTGGGCACCATTGCTCCTGGCCTGGGTCTCGGCGCTGGTCTCTCTGCTGGCTGTGGTGGCGCCCTCGGTCTTGGTGCTTACGGTGGCGCCATAGGATCTGGTTATGGTGGCGCACTTGCACCTGCTGCTGCATACGGAGGTGCTTATGGTTCTGGAGCTGCTTACGGCGGTGCCGGTGAAGGTAACGTGGTCGTCGTCGGTGAGCTGCCAGTCGCCGGTGAAACCGCTGTTGCTGGTGCTGTTCCCATCATGGGCGCTGTGACTTTCGGTGGTGCTGTGCCCGCTGCTGGTGCCGTATCTATCTGCGGACAATGTGCGTGTGGCTGCGGTTCTCCTATATACTACTGAAGTGTGCATTTCTGATGCCAGAACAACAATAAAAGAACATGATTTGAACAACTATTTCAATTTTTAATATTATGTCAAAATTATCCGACCGCATTTTATACAATTACATATCAACTTAATAAACTTGCCTAAACTGCTGAGTCAAGAAAAACATTCTAGAAGTTAGATAGGAAGAATTCAATAGCAACGTGCCCATTTCCATTCATTAAGTATTCCTGACCTAGTACAAGGTATCTCCGATGACTGTCTGTTATGAAACGTTTATTTTCTGATTGCTGAGCATGATTTTAAGAAGGCACGTGCGTGCCATAATATATATGAATATTAATGAATGAATAATGTCGGTACCGAGCTTTTTGTTCAAAGTGACAGACTTAAAAGTCCAGACTTCAACCACAGTAATGGGAATCAGCCCGTCTACCACGATGGCGCAATGTAAGGAAAACGTAAATTCGAATGATGCTATATTCGAAAGTACAACTAGTCTTTAGTATAATCACAATCAGGCACAATCAGCCTAGAATGCTCACACCTGCTGGGACATAGACCTACTGTCTGTGAGAGGGAGTGGACCGTAATCCACCATGTGGATCCAGTGCGGTTTGATAGATGTCACATGTCTTGGAAGTTCGAATTCTTGGACAAGTAGGTTTCCTCACGATGTATAAGAAGCAGAATCTATGTACCAATCCCAATAAACCTTATTGGGATTGGTTTCCGTACTAAGTGCTTCAGTAGACCACTACTTACGTAGTTTTTCACAGAATTTAATATATGGGTCTGGGGTTCTAATTAAAAAAATTCTTTACCAGACCGTACACGAAATTTCGCCGATTTTGCTGATTTACTTGGTTTTGCAGACGTACTTCTACAGTTAAAATACTGTATTTCCATAAATTTTAATGCACAACATGACTTATTATCTGATGAATGAGCTAGTTTTTTTTTCATCGAGTATTTATATGCGAGATTTAGGTTGTTTTAAAACATTATTTAAATGATTTTATTTCTGTAAGTAGGTTTGCACAAACACTTTTACACGTCAAACATATTTTTAAACCGACATGAGGTCGGCATTTCCTATCTGACTACTCTGAGAAGAGAAGCCGAAACAAACTCAAAGGTCACAGTCTCTTTTAAAGTCCAGACATAATCTTGGTCCGATCATGTGAAAATTATGTGGATTGGTGTCTACAGTGGTGTCTACATATACATACCTATGTTTGTAAATATTACGTACCCGAGCACACCTTAAAGTTTAGTCAGATTAAAAAGTTCTGGTGTGCCGAATATATTTAATAGTCATTTTATTTTCTACAATTTAAAACTACCATATTAATGACTAAGATAGAGCATGAGATGCATAGAATACAATTTAAGTAACCCATCTAAATGACATTTTTTTTAAGAATCACAGGTAAAATATTCTACCGATAGAAGAGCAGGTACAGAAAGGGTCGGAGTACGTTATTTGCCAAAATGATTTATTTGCCATATTTACACCAAACCGAAACAACATTTTACGGGATATTATTTGGTCACAATTATATAGCCGGTTACTTGGTAACATTTTGAATATGAAATTAAAATAGTGTCATACAAGTCAATATGTTGTGCTACATAATTTAGTGAGAAACGAATCGCTGCAAAACCGACTTCACGCAGTCTTGTCTGCCCTACCCCTAGAGTATAATTTATGGTGGGGCGGCCCGCGAGCTGAGGAGCAGCTGGTTTGAAGGCCTGCCGACTAGACTGAGGCTGGCCGGTGTAGCCGGCCAGTAAGCCGAAGCTGCGGTAGTGAGCGTTACAACCATCTGCGACGATAAGCTCGCGTGAGGCCACCCAAACCCCGCAGCGCCGGAGCCGTGACAGAAACAATGCTTGCTGCATGTTGCATGCTTGTTTGCACGCTGCATGCCTGCTTGCATACTGCACGCTAGAAGCAAACATCCTTGTTTACATGCTTCTTACTGAGACCACTTAAACCCACTTTCGTTCATAATGAACTATTTTATTAAGTGCCATTACATTTAAATAATTAATTAAACAATAAAGTTATATAATTAATGTTCGGAAACATAATACTTCGAATAGTCGAATTGATAATAGGTCAACTGATACAGTGGCAGACGTGACTTCGATGAAGTCAAAAAAAACGAAACGATAATAGTTGAAAAGTTTTAGGTGAAATAAAATTCGGTCAAATATTTTCGAACTTATGATAGTTAACCTTAAATTAGTTATTTCATTTCAAAAAAATATTTACATTCCTTAAAAAATTTACTTAACATTCTGTCTGTACCTGGTGCATCTTAATTACTGATATAGCTAAGTATACAGGATACCAGTGCGCAAACTGCAACCATGAATCCTGAATACAAAAAATCTGCCTTTCAACACATTTTGACCGCGTAGGTATTGCAGTTTTCTATGAAACAGCTGATTTTTTTGTATAACCGACGACAAATTGCTACGCTAGGGGGTCTAGAATGATATGCTAAATTCATCGTTACAGTTTGTGCACTGGTTAAAAATTTACCCTATAGGTAGCGTTACCAAACGGGAGCGTTACGAAACGGACGCGATCCCTTTTACTGTAAATTATTTTTAATTTTTTGCATTCTTTGGATTGACATTTATTTATTTCTGTTGTTTTAATTTTGTGAACGAGAGTTCTCAGTAGCCGAAATCAAAAGCAATTAAAGGCACATTTTCTAAGTTACAGATTTTTTAATACTTTTTTTATATAAATAAAGGAGTGATGCATATATGGTATTATTGACTTAAGGTGAACCTAGTCCACATTTTTCCCATACAAACTTCGGGAGTGTATTACTCTACTGTTGGACCAATGTACATGAAAAATTAAACATAGTATGGTTTTGTCTCATTATTAATATTGTCTGTACGGAAACAGAATACTAAAATAAAAAGCCATTCAAAAGTTAGGAGCCAACAAAGATTCGTTTTTCTTGCTAATTTAACCTAACTTTGGGCGTGTTTTAGTAATAAAATAAGTGTAAAATGTGAAAAACCAAGTCGGTACCGACAAAGCTCAAATATCGAAAAGTTCAATAAACTTTATTGCTTATTGATTTATGCAGTGGTTTTTTCATAAAACCCGATCTTCCGAAGGACTGTTCTTAATTTTTTACGCTCCTGTTGTACTATAAATGATCCTGCATCTCACACAATAATTTTGTGCGTGTAGACTAACGTTTAACTGCTCATCCCTGATACTACCTCTGTCGGACACGATCCCTGGTGAGACAGCGTGCTTTTTAGCCAGGCGCATCAGTGAGTTCGAGCCCGCGACTAGGTTCCCCTTAAACAAAAATACAACGTAATTTTTTATAATTTTTAGACATCAAAATGATTCGTTTATATGTTATGTTGTAAACCTCATAAAGCAAAATTCACAGAACAGTTGAGGTCGATGAACAATTTTTTTTTTAAAGTAGCTCATATATCAGCTCATAATTCAAATGATATTTTATGTTCTGAATTAAATACAGCATTTTATCAGTAAAATACACGAAATCAAAAATAATCGTAAGCAGCCTCTTAACATTACAGGGAAACTGGTGAATAATTCAATTCATAAACCAAAATTAATTACAAGTCATTTTATTGAATCATTGTTTTGCACGAAAAGGAAAGTATTTCTTTAGTACGTTCTTAGTAGACACCACATCCGCAGCCGCGGCCTCCATAGCCGGGACTGAGACCGGCAGGAGCGATGGCAGCAGCGCCAAGTCCATAGCCAGCACCAAGCCCATAGGTACCAGCACCGCCATAGGCGCCAGCATTGCCATAGATACCAGAAGCGCCGTAGGCAGCAGCCGAAGGAGCAATGCTCTCAATAGCGGTAATACCGTTACCGCAGCTGTAGCTGACAGCACCAGCACCACCACTGGGCAACACTCCCTCCAAAGCCACAGCACTCACGAACGGCAGCTCACCAGCCACGGACAGAGCACCCTCATACACATTTTCAGACGCTACGGAGAGGCCACTGGGAGTGATAGCAGAGAAGCTTGAGACAGGCAGTCCACCGCCAGTGGTGGGAATAATCTCAGCCAAGCCATTGCCGATATAACCATTACCAATTATACCATCACCAATAAAACCATTGTTGGCGTAGTTACCAGCACACCCGTTACCAGCATAACCGTTACCGATCAATCCATTTCCGATCAAACCATTGCCTACACAGCTGTTACCGATGGCTCCACGACCAAGACATGAACTGAAAGCAGTCTGTAAACAAAAAAATATTGTATTAGTAAATATTTCTTTATCAGCAGACGACGGCGATGTCTATGACACATGATTGTTAAATCGATCACGTAATATAATGTATGTCAGACGTGATTTATGAAATTCATAACATAAGACGAAAAACTTTAGTTATTGTAACGTTAAATGTGAGCAATGGGATCCTAATAAGCATTTCAATACGTAAATTTTTAACTACATTGAACCGATCAAAAGCTCAATGTAATATTTACACTAATATTTTCACTACTCAGCAATTCATAACTAAAAATAAAAAACTAGTAAAATAATTTTAAAAATTTAAACATTTCTCACCTGGATGAAGAGCGCCTGAGCACAGAGGACGAGGATCACCTTGGCTGACATTGTAGTTTGTGTTGAAGTGAACTTGAGAATGAGTTTTCCAAGAAACGATCGACTATTTATACTGAAACGTAGTCCTTATCTAGTTGTGTTGCAGCAAATTGAGGATTTTGAAATGAACTTTTCGTACCTTTATCAGTAGTTACAACATGGAGAAATAGAAAAACGCTTATATTTCGTAAGTGATGTAACCTTGAAATATTTAGTATGAAAGGCTTTGTTTCAATAGAACATAGAAAAAACATCACGTTTATGATCAGAAACTTTTGCACTATATAAACCCATTCTAAAAGTAGGAACATCATTCAGTCTTCAGCTTCTCGTTGAACACATACAAACATCAAACATGTCTACCTTCGCTGTTCTGTTGCTCTGCATCCAAGCTTGCTTGGTCCAGGTGAGTGATCTACAAAATTATAATTTCATTAGTTTTTCTAACATTCTTTAAAAAAAATTGTCGTTGTGCTTTCATTTTATTTCGTCGATTTTTTTGACGAATTCCTATACTTATGGAATTGTTTCTTCAGAATGTGTTCGGTTACGGATGTGGCTGCGGCGGTCAAGTGGGCACCATTGCTCCTGGCCTGGGTCTCGGCGCTGGTCTCTCTGCTGGCTGTGGTGGCGCCCTCGGTCTTGGTGCTTACGGTGGCGCCATAGGATCTGGTTATGGTGGCGCACTTGCACCTGCTGCTGCATACGGAGGTGCTTATGGTTCTGGAGCTGCTTACGGCGGTGCCGGTGAAGGTAACGTGGTCGTCGTCGGTGAGCTGCCAGTCGCCGGTGAAACCGCTGTTGCTGGTGCTGTTCCCATCATGGGCGCTGTGACTTTCGGTGGTGCTGTGCCCGCTGCTGGTGCCGTATCTATCTGCGGACAATGTGCGTGTGGCTGCGGTTCTCCTATATACTACTGAAGTGTGCGTTTCTGATGCCAGAACAACAATAAAAGAACATGATTTGAACAACTATTTCAATTTTTAATATTATGTCAAAATTATCCGACCGCATTTTATACAATTACATATCAACTTAATAAACTTGCCTAAACTGCTGAGTCAAGAAAAACATTCTAGAAGTTAGATAGGAAGAATTCAATAGCAACGTGCCCATTTCCATTCATTAAGTATTCCTGACCTAGTACAAGGTATCTCCGATGACTGTCTGTTATGAAACGTTTATTTTCTGATTGCTGAGCATGATTTTAAGAAGGCACGTGCGTGCCATAATATATATGAATATTAATGAATGAATAATGTCGGTACCGAGCTTTTTGTTCAAAGTGACAGACTTAAAAGTCCAGACTTCAACCACAGTAATGGGAATCAGCCCGTCTACCACGATGGCGCAATGTAAGGAAAACGTAAATTCGAATGATGCTATATTCGAAAGTACAACTAGTCTTTAGTATAATCACAATCAGGCACAATCAGCCTAGAATGCTCACACCTGCTGGGACATAGACCTACTGTCTGTGAGAGGGAGTGGACCGTAATCCACCATGTGGATCCAGTGCGGTTTGATAGATGTCACATGTCTTGGAAGTTCGAATTCTTGGACAAGTAGGTTTCCTCACGATGTATAAGAAGCAGAATCTATGTACCAATCCCAATAAACCTTATTGGGATTGGTTTCCGTACTAAGTGCTTCAGTAGACCACTACTTACGTAGTTTTTCACAGAATTTAATATATGGGTCTGGGGTTCTAATTAAAAAAATTCTTTACCAGACCGTACACGAAATTTCGCCGATTTTGCTGATTTACTTGGTTTTGCAGACGTACTTCTACAGTTAAAATACTGTATTTCCATAAATTTTAATGCACAACATGACTTATTATCTGATGAATGAGCTAGTTTTTTTTTCATCGAGTATTTATATGCGAGATTTAGGTTGTTTTAAAACATTATTTAAATGATTTTATTTCTGTAAGTAGGTTTGCACAAACACTTTTACACGTCAAACATATTTTTAAACCGACATGAGGTCGGCATTTCCTATCTGACTACTCTGAGAAGAGAAGCCGAAACAAACTCAAAGGTCACAGTCTCTTTTAAAGTCCAGACATAATCTTGGTCCGATCATGTGAAAATTATGTGGATTGGTGTCTACAGTGGTGTCTACATATACATACCTATGTTTGTAAATATTACGTACCCGAGCACACCTTAAAGTTTAGTCAGATTAAAAAGTTCTGGTGTGCCGAATATATTTAATAGTCATTTTATTTTCTACAATTTAAAACTACCATATTAATGACTAAGATAGAGCATGAGATGCATAGAATACAATTTAAGTAACCCATCTAAATGACATTTTTTTTAAGAATCACAGGTAAAATATTCTACCGATAGAAGAGCAGGTACAGAAAGGGTCGGAGTACGTTATTTGCCAAAATGATTTATTTGCCATATTTACACCAAACCGAAACAACATTTTACGGGATATTATTTGGTCACAATTATATAGCCGGTTACTTGGTAACATTTTGAATATGAAATTAAAATAGTGTCATACAAGTCAATATGTTGTGCTACATAATTTAGTGAGAAACGAATCGCTGCAAAACCGACTTCACGCAGTCTTGTCTGCCCTACCCCTAGAGTATAATTTATGGTGGGGCGGCCCGCGAGCTGAGGAGCAGCTGGTTTGAAGGCCCGCCGACTAGACTGAGGCTGGCCGGTGTAGCCGGCCAGTAAGCCGAAGCTGCGGTAGTGAGCGTTACAACCATCTGCGACGATAAGCTCGCGTGAGGCCACCCAAACCCCGCAGCGCCGGAGCCGTGACAGAAACAATGCTTGCTGCATGTTGCATGCTTGTTTGCACGCTGCATGCCTGCTTGCATACTGCACGCTAGAAGCAAACATCCTTGTTTACATGCTTCTTACTGAGACCACTTAAACCCACTTTCGTTCATAATGAACTATTTTATTAAGTGCCATTACATTTAAATAATTAATTAAACAATAAAGTTATATAATTAATGTTCGGAAACATAATACTTCGAATAGTCGAATTGATAATAGGTCAACTGATACAGTGGCAGACGTGACTTCGATGAAGTCAAAAAAAACGAAACGATAATAGTTGAAAAGTTTTAGGTGAAATAAAATTCGGTCAAATATTTTCGAACTTATGATAGTTAACCTTAAATTAGTTATTTCATTTCAAAAAAATATTTACATTCCTTAAAAAATTTACTTAACATTCTGTCTGTACCTGGTGCATCTTAAATACTGATATAGCTAAGTATACAGGATACCAGTGCGCAAACTGCAACCATGAATCCTGAATACAAAAAAATCTGCCTTTCAACACATTTTGACCGCGTAGGTATTGCACTTTTCTATGAAACAGCTGATTTTTTTGTATAACCGACGACAAATTGCTACGCTAGGGGGTCTAGAATGATATGCTAAATTCATCGTTACAGTTTGTGCACTGGTTAAAAATTTACCCTATAGGTAGCGTTACCAAACGGGAGCGTTACGAAACGGACGCGATCCCTTTTACTGTAAATTCTTTTTAATTTTTTGCATTCTTTGGATTGACATTTATTTATTTCTGTTGTTTTAATTTTGTGAACGAGAGTTCTCAGTAGCCGAAATCAAAAGCAATTAAAGGCACATTTTCTAAGTTACAGATTTTTTAATACTTTTTTTATATAAATAAAGGAGTGATGCATATATGGTATTATTGACTTAAGGTGAACCTAGTCCACATTTTTCCCATACAAACTTCGGGAGTGTATTACTCTACTGTTGGACCAATGTACATGAAAAATTAAACATAGTATGGTTTTGTCTCATTATTAATATTGTCTGTACGGAAACAGAATACTAAAATAAAAAGCCATTCAAAAGTTAGGAGCCAACAAAGATTCGTTTTTCTTGCTAATTTAACCTAACTTTGGGCGTGTTTTAGTAATAAAATAAGTGTAAAATGTGAAAAACCAAGTCGGTACCGACAAAGCTCAAATATCGAAAAGTTCAATAAACTTTATTGCTTATTGATTTATGCAGTGGTTTTTTCATAAAACCCGATCTTCCGAAGGACTGTTCTTAATTTTTTACGCGCCTGTTGTACTATAAATGATCCTGCATCTCACACAATAATTTTGTGCGTGTAGACTAACGTTTAACTGCTCATCCCTGATACTACCTCTGTCGGACACGATCCCTGGTGAGACAGCGTGCTTTTTAGCCAGGCGCATCAGTGAGTTCGAGCCCGCGACTAGGTTCCCCTTAAACAAAAATACAACGTAATTTTTTATAATTTTTAGACATCAAAATGATTCGTTTATATGTTATGTTGTAAACCTCATAAAGCAAAATTCACAGAACAGTTGAGGTCGATGAACAATTTTTTTTTTAAAGTAGCTCATATATCAGCTCATAATTCAAATGATATTTTATGTTCTGAATTAAATACAGCATTTTATCAGTAAAATACACGAAATCAAAAATAATCGTTAGCAGCCTCTTAACATTACAGGGAAACTGGTGAATAATTCAATTCATAAACCAAAATTAATTACAAGTCATTTTATTGAATCATTGTTTTGCACGAAAAGGAAAGTATTTCTTTAGTACGTTCTTAGTAGACACCACATCCGCAGCCGCGGCCTCCATAGCCGGGACTGAGACCGGCAGGAGCGATGGCAGCAGCGCCAAGTCCATAGCCAGCACCAAGCCCATAGGTACCAGCACCGCCATAGGCGCCAGCATTGCCATAGATACCAGAAGCGCCGTAGGCAGCAGCCGAAGGAGCAATGCTCTCAATAGCGGTAATACCGTTACCGCAGCTGTAGCTGACAGCACCAGCACCACCACTGGGCAACACTCCCTCCAAAGCCACAGCACTCACGAACGGCAGCTCACCAGCCACGGACAGAGCACCCTCATACACATTTTCAGACGCTACGGAGAGGCCACTGGGAGTGATAGCAGAGAAGCTTGAGACAGGCAGTCCACCGCCAGTGGTGGGAATAATCTCAGCCAAGCCATTGCCGATATAACCATTACCAATTATACCATCACCAATAAAACCATTGTTGGCGTAGTTACCAGCACACCCGTTACCAGCATAACCGTTACCGATCAATCCATTTCCGATCAAACCATTGCCTACACAGCTGTTACCGATGGCTCCACGACCAAGACATGAACTGAAAGCAGTCTGTAAACAAAAAAATATTGTATTAGTAAATATTTCTTTATCAGCAGACGACGGCGATGTCTATGACACATGATTGTTAAATCGATCACGTAATATAATGTATGTCAGACGTGATTTATGAAATTCATAACATAAGACGAAAAACTTTAGTTATTGTAACGTTAAATGTGAGCAATGGGATCCTAATAAGCATTTCAATACGTAAATTTTTAACTACATTGAACCGATCAAAAGCTCAATGTAATATTTACACTAATATTTTCACTACTCAGCAATTCATAACTAAAAATAAAAAACTAGTAAAATAATTTTAAAAATTTAAACATTTCTCACCTGGATGAAGAGCGCCTGAGCACAGAGGACGAGGATCACCTTGGCTGACATTGTAGTTTGTGTTGAAGTGAACTTGAGAATGAGTTTTCCAAGAAACGATCGACTATTTATACTGAAACGTAGTCCTTATCTAGTTGTGTTGCAGCAAATTGAGGATTTTGAAATGAACTTTTCGTACCTTTATCAGTAGTTACAACATGGAGAAATAGAAAAACGCTTATATTTCGTAAGTGATGTAACCTTGAAATATTTAGTATGAAAGGCTTTGTTTCAATAGAACATAGAAAAAACATCACGTTTATGATCAGAAACTTTTGCACTATATAAACCCATTCTAAAAGTAGGAACATCATTCAGTCTTCAGCTTCTCGTTGAACACATACAAACATCAAACATGTCTACCTTCGCTGTTCTGTTGCTCTGCATCCAAGCTTGCTTGGTCCAGGTGAGTGATCTACAAAATTATAATTTCATTAGTTTTTCTAACATTCTTTAAAAAAAATTGTCGTTGTGCTTTCATTTTATTTCGTCGATTTTTTTGACGAATTCCTATACTTATGGAATTGTTTCTTCAGAATGTGTTCGGTTACGGATGTGGCTGCGGCGGTCAAGTGGGCACCATTGCTCCTGGCCTGGGTCTCGGCGCTGGTCTCTCTGCTGGCTGTGGTGGCGCCCTCGGTCTTGGTGCTTACGGTGGCGCCATAGGATCTGGTTATGGTGGCGCACTTGCACCTGCTGCTGCATACGGAGGTGCTTATGGTTCTGGAGCTGCTTACGGCGGTGCCGGTGAAGGTAACGTGGTCGTCGTCGGTGAGCTGCCAGTCGCCGGTGAAACCGCTGTTGCTGGTGCTGTTCCCATCATGGGCGCTGTGACTTTCGGTGGTGCTGTGCCCGCTGCTGGTGCCGTATCTATCTGCGGACAATGTGCGTGTGGCTGCGGTTCTCCTATATACTACTGAAGTGTGCGTTTCTGATGCCAGAACAACAATAAAAGAACATGATTTGAACAACTATTTCAATTTTTAATATTATGTCAAAATTATCCGACCGCATTTTATACAATTACATATCAACTTAATAAACTTGCCTAAACTGCTGAGTCAAGAAAAACATTCTAGAAGTTAGATAGGAAGAATTCAATAGCAACGTGCCCATTTCCATTCATTAAGTATTCCTGACCTAGTACAAGGTATCTCCGATGACTGTCTGTTATGAAACGTTTATTTTCTGATTGCTGAGCATGATTTTAAGAAGGCACGTGCGTGCCATAATATATATGAATATTAATGAATGAATAATGTCGGTACCGAGCTTTTTGTTCAAAGTGACAGACTTAAAAGTCCAGACTTCAACCACAGTAATGGGAATCAGCCCGTCTACCACGATGGCGCAATGTAAGGAAAACGTAAATTCGAATGATGCTATATTCGAAAGTACAACTAGTCTTTAGTATAATCACAATCAGGCACAATCAGCCTAGAATGCTCACACCTGCTGGGACATAGACCTACTGTCTGTGAGAGGGAGTGGACCGTAATCCACCATGTGGATCCAGTGCGGTTTGATAGATGTCACATGTCTTGGAAGTTCGAATTCTTGGACAAGTAGGTTTCCTCACGATGTATAAGAAGCAGAATCTATGTACCAATCCCAATAAACCTTATTGGGATTGGTTTCCGTACTAAGTGTTTCAGTAGACCACTACTTACGTAGTTTTTCACAGAATTTAATATATGGGTCTGGGGTTCTAATTAAAAAAATTCTTTACCAGACCGTACACGAAATTTCGCCGATTTTGCTGATTTACTTGGTTTTGCAGACGTACTTCTACAGTTAAAATACTGTATTTCCATAAATTTTAATGCACAACATGACTTATTATCTGATGAATGAGCTAGTTTTTTTTTCATCGAGTATTTATATGCGAGATTTAGGTTGTTTTAAAACATTATTTAAATGATTTTATTTCTGTAAGTAGGTTTGCACAAACACTTTTACACGTCAAACATATTTTTAAACCGACATGAGGTCGGCATTTCCTATCTGACTACTCTGAGAAGAGAAGCCGAAACAAACTCAAAGGTCACAGTCTCTTTTAAAGTCCAGACATAATCTTGGTCCGATCATGTGAAAATTATGTGGATTGGTGTCTACAGTGGTGTCTACATATACATACCTATGTTTGTAAATATTACGTACCCGAGCACACCTTAAAGTTTAGTCAGATTAAAAAGTTCTGGTGTGCCGAATATATTTAATAGTCATTTTATTTTCTACGATTTAAAACTACCATAGTAATGACTAAGATAGAGCATGAGATGCATAGAATACAATTTAAGTAACCCATCTAAATGACATTTTTTTTAAGAATCACAGGTAAAATATTCTACCGATAGAAGAGCAGGTACAGAAAGGGTCGGAGTACGTTATTTGCCAAAATGATTTATTTGCCATATTTACACCACACCGAAACAACATTTTACGGGATATTATTTGGTCACAATTATATAGCCGGTTACTTGGTAACATTTTGAATATGAAATTAAAATAGTGTCATACAAGTCAATATGTTGTGCTACAAAATTTAGTGAGAAACGAATCGCTGCAAAACCGACTTCACGCAGTCTTGTCTGCCCTACCCCTAGAGTATAATTTATGGTGGGGCGGCCCGCGAGCTGAGGAGCAGCTGGTTTGAAGGCCTGCCGACTAGACTGAGGCTGGCCGGTGTAGCCGGCCAGTAAGCCGAAGCTGCGGTAGTGAGCGTTACAACCATCTGCTACGATAAGCTCGCGTGAGGCCACCCAAACCCCGCAGCGCCGGAGCCGTGACAGAAACAATGCTTGCTGCATGTTGCATGCTTGTTTGCACGCTGCATGCCTGCTTGCATACTGAATGCTAGAAGCAAACATCCTTGTTTACATGCTTCTTACTGAGACCACTTAAACCCACTTTCGTTCATAATGAACTATTTTATTAAGTGCCATTACATTTAAATAATTAATTAAACAATAAAGTTATATAATTAATGTTCGGAAACATAATACTTCGAATAAGTAGTCGAATTGATAATAGGTCAACTGATACAGTGGCAGACGTGACTTCGATGAAGTAAAAAAAAACGAAACGATAATAGTTGAAAAGTTTTACGTGAAATAAAATTCGGTCAAATATTTTTCGAACTTATGATAGTTAACCTTAAATTAGTTATTTCATTTCAAAAAAATATTTACATTCCTTAAAAAATTTACTTAACATTCTGTCTGTACCTGGTGCATCCTAAATACTGATATAGCTAAGTATACAGGATACCAGTGCGCAAACTGCAACCATGAATCCTGAATACAAAAAAATCTGCCTTTCAACACATTTTGACCGCGTAGGAATTGCACTTTTCTATGAAACAGCTGATTTTTTTGTATAACCGACGACAAATAGGGGGTCTAGAATGATATGCTAAATTCATCGTTACAGTTTGTGCACTGGTTAAAAATTTACCCTATAGGTAGCGTTACCAAACGGGAGCGTTACGAAACGAACGCGATCCCTTTTACTGTAAATTCTTTTTAATTTTTTGCATTCTTTGGATTGACATTTATTTATTTCTGTTGTTTTAATTTTGTGAACGAGAGTTCTCAGTAGCCGAAATCAAAAGCAATTAAAGGCACATTTTCTAAGTTACAGATTTTTTAATACTTTTTTTATATAAATAAAGGAGTGATGCATATATGGTATTATTGACTTAAACAAAAATACAGTGTAATTTTTCATAATTTTTAGACGTCAAAATGATTCGTATATATGTTATATTGTAAACCTCATAAAGTAAAATTCACAGAACAGTTGAGGTCGATGAACAATTTTTTTTTTTAAAGTAGCTCATATATCAGCTCATAATTCAAATGATATTTTATGTTCTGAATTAAATACAGCATTTTATCAGTAAAATACACGAAATCAAAAATAATCGTAAGCAGCCTCTTAACATTACAGGGAAACTGGTGAATAATTCAATTCAAAAACCAAAATTAATTACAAGTCATTTTATTGAATCATTGTTTTGCACGAAAAGGAAAGTATTTCTTTAGTACGTTCTTAGTAGACACCACATCCGCAGCCGCGGCCTCCATAGCCGAGACTGAGACCGGCAGGAGCGATGGCAGCAGCGCCAAGTCCATAGGTACCAGCACCGCCATAGGCGCCAGCATTGCCATAGATACCAGAAGCGCCGTAGGCAGCAGCCGAAGGAGCAATGCTCTCAATAGCGGTAATACCATTACCGCAGCTGTAGCTGACAGCGCCAGCACCACCACTGGGCAACACTCCCTCCAAAGCCACAGCACTCACGAACGGCAGCTCACCAGCCACGGACAGAGCACCCTCATACACATTCTCAGACGCTACGGAGAGGCCACTGGGAGTGATAGCAGAGAAGCTTGAGACAGGCAGTCCACCGCCAGTGGTGGGAATAATCTCAGCCAAGCCATTGCCGAAATAACCATTACCAATTATACCATCACCAATCAAACCATTGTTGGCGTAGTTACCAGCACACCCGTTACCAACATAACCGTTACCGATCAATCCATTTCCGATCAAACCATTGCCTGCACAGCTGTTACCGATGGCTCCACGACCAAGACATGAACTGAAAGCAGTCTGTAAACAAGAAATTATTGTATCTATATCTATATCTATACTTATAATAAATCTGTAGAAGTGAAAATTCTGTACATTGCAAATATCAAAAAAATTAATGGCAGGGGGCTGTTACTAGACCGACACCGAACCCTGTCTGTCTGTTTGTTCAGGCATCACGCAAAAACTACCGGTTCGATTATGATGAAACTTGGTATAATTATTCTTTAATATTCTGGGCACCACACTGGGTACTTTTTATCCCGGAAAAGTATATACAATAAAAACAAACTTAATTTTGCGGTTCGATCCCTAGACCCGATTACTGTCCCAACCGCAAATAATAAGTTTGTCGTAGGTCACGTCACCCGCAGTGGAGTTCACTAAGGGGCGCTGCACACGGCTAAGATACTATAATATTTTATCTTAAGTTACAATATCGCTCGCCATACAATTCAATGGGCTATCACACACGACGAAGATAATAAATAATATTTCATATTTTCGTTTCTTAAGATAAAATATTATAGTATCTTAGCCGTGTGCAGTGCCCCTAAGTTATGCTATAAATGTAGTGCTGAAGGTTGAATTTGGCTTGCACCGTTCGCAGCACGCGCGTGGGCCACCAGTACAGCACACAAAGACAGACCGTCCTTCCGACCTCGCCGCCGAGGTCCTCGCGCCCCGCGAAGACCTCGAGTAAACGAAATGCCCCCCAACCGTCCCTTGCCCGCAGAAGTGCCAGCCCGCGCCGAAGCTGAGCAAGTAGAGTTAAAATCCCCATGATTTAATAAAAATGAAATTGTTTGATCCAGCCTGTCCCCACTTGCTGCCCCCTCCAACAGTGACTCCCTGAGCCGAGGCTCGTACCCCGCAAGGGGTGCCCTCAGTGCGTAGTCGCTATAGGTTTAAGTATTAGTTTTGTAAGCCCTGGCTGGAGGCTCTTAGTCTAAAAGCTATTAGTCCCCACAGGAAAGCCCGGTTGAGCAGTCACGGCCTCTCAAGGTCAACTGCGAGATGCCATACAAAAAAAAAAAAACGCGCGCGTCATACATTTTTTGAACTTTGATTTGAACGGACGTGTCGAGTGGCGAGCGTTCGTTCTTATTAGCATTCTATCAATTGTATGTTTAACTGCTACTTGCAATTCTAAACCGTGCTTTTTAGTGCGACCTTTTTATTTCTTTTAGTTTTTACTAATAACCGCTTTTTGCTACATGCATATGAATATATAAACGGTACATATACCACGACCAACGGTCTGTCTGTCTGTTTGTTCCCGCTAATCTCTGAGATGGCTGGACTGTTTTTGACGGAACTTTTCCTGGCAGGTAGCTTAGGTAATAAGGAGTAACTTAGGCTACTTTTATTTTAGAATTTTTATTTGTTTTTATTGAAATTTACATAATAGTAAAAAAACTATTCCACGCGGACGAAGTCACGGGCACAGCTAGTTAGTAAATATATCTTTATCAGCAGACGACGTCGATGTCCATGACACATGATTGTTAAATCGATCACGTAATAAAATGTATGTCAGACGTGATTTATGAAATTCATAACATAAGACGAAAAACTTCAGTTATTGTAAAGTTAAATGTAAGCAATAGCACCCTAATAAGCATTTCAATACGTAAATTTTTCACTACATTGAACCGATCAAAAGCTCAATGTAATATTAACACTAATATTTTCACTACTCAGAAAAACTCCGAGAATTGCGAGCAATTCATAAATAAAAATCAAATACTAATAAAAGAACAAAAACATAAAAAATATTTCTCACCTGGATGAAGAGCGCCTGAGCGCAGAGGACGAGGATCACCTTGGCTGACATTGTAGTTTGTGTTGAAGTTAACTTGAGAATGAGTTTTCCAAGAAACGATCGACTATTTATACTGAAACGTAGTCCTTATCTAGTTGTGTTGCAGCAAATTGAGGATTTTGAAATGAACTTTTCGTACCTTTATCAGTAGTTACAATATGGAGAAATAGAAAAACGCTTATATTTCGTAAGTGATGTAACCTTGAAATATTTAGTATGAAAGGCTTTGTTTCAATAGAACAGAAAAAACATCACGTTTATGATAAGAAACTTTTGCACTATATAAACCTGTTCTAGAAGTAGGAACATCATTCAGTCTTCAGCTTCTCGTTGAACACATACAAACATCAAACATGTCTACCTTCGCTGTTCTGTTGCTCTGCATCCAAGCTTGCTTGGTCCAGGTGAGTGATCTACAAAGTTATTATATCATTAGTTTTTCTAACAATCTTAAAAAAAAAAATCTCGTTGTGCTTTAATTACTTAGTCTTCGATTTTTTTGATGAATTCCTATACTTATGAATTTGTTTCTTAAGAATGTGTTCGGTTACGGATGCGGCTGCGGCGGTCAAGTTGGCACCATTTCTCCTGGTCTGGGTCTCGGCGCTGGTCTCTCAACTGGCTGTGGTGGCGCCCTCGGTCTTGGTGCTTACGGTGGTGCTATAGGATCTGCTTATGGTGGCGCACTTGCACCTGCTGCTGTATACGGAGGTGCTTATGGTTCTGGAGCTGCTTACGGCGGCGCCGGTGAAGGTAACGTGGTCGTCGTCGGTGAGCTACCAGTTGCCGGTGAAACCGCTGTTGCTGGTGCTGTTCCCATCATGGGCGCTGTGACTTTCGGTGGTGCTGTGCCCGCTGCTGGTGCTGTATCTATCTCCGGACAATGTGCGTGCGGCTGCGGTTCTCCTATATACTACTGAAGTGTGCGTTTCTGATGCCAGAACAACAATAAAAGAACATGATTTGAACAACTATTTCAATCTTTAATCTTATGTCAAAATTATCCGACCGCATTTTATACAATTACATATCAACTTAATAAACTTGCCTAAACTGCTGAGTCAAGAAAAACATTCTAGTAGATAGTAAGAATTCAATAGCAACGTGCCCATTTCCATTCCTTAAGTATTCCCGACCTAGTACAAGCTATCTTCGATGACTGGCTGTTACGAAACGTTTGTTTTCTGTTTGCTGAGCACGATTTTAAGAAGACACGTGCGTGCCATAATATATATGAATGAATGAATAATGTCGGTACCAAGCTTTTTGTTCAAAGTGTCAGACTTGAAAGTCCAGACTTCAACCACAGTAACGGGAATCAGCCCTTCTCCCACGATGGCACAATGTAAACGAAACGTAAATGCGAATGATGTTATATTCGAAAGTACAACTAGTCTTTAGTATAATCACAATCAGGCATAATCAGCCTAGAATGCTCACACCTGCTAGGACATAGACCTACTATCTGAGAGAGGGAGTGGACCGTAATCCGCCATGCGGATCCAGTGCGGGTTGGTAGATGTCACATGTCTTGGAAGTTCGAATTCTTGGACAAGTAATTTTTCTCACGATGAAGAAGAAGCAGAATCTATGTACCAATCCCAATAAACCCTATTGGGATTAGTTTCCGTACTAAGTGCTTCAGAAGATCACTACTTACGTTGTTTTTCACAGAATTTAAGATATGGGTCTGGGGTTTTAATTTAAAAAAAATCTTTAACAGACCGTAAACGAAATTTCGCCAATATTGCTGAATTACTTGGTTTTACAGACGTACAACACAACGTACGTTGGTTGTACAGTTAAAATACTGTACTTCCAAAAGTTTTAATGCACAACATTACTTATGATATGATGAATGGGCTAGTTTTTTTTATCGAGTATTTATAAATATACTATTTATATGCGAGATTCAAGTTGTTTTAAAACATTATTTAAATGATTTTACCTGGTTGGTCTGAAAAGTTTCCGACCTCAACGTGAAAATGGCAGCACTCGTAAATAAAAGCTAATGAATTTCGTTGTTCATCTGCTGAGTCAGCAGAGTAACTGTCAGCAGTGCTGACAGTTACTCCCCAAAGTTTCAGCCATTTTGGACGCGCAGTTGTTATGTAACAGTCGTTTGAGTGTGTTGATGTGAGTGTTTTTTGAAAATGGACAACATCGAGTATCGAGCTCTCATTAAATATTTGTTTTTGAAAGGCAATACGCCTACGCAAATCAAAGATGAGTTAGATTCTGTATATGGGGACTCTGCACCATCATTTACCACGGTGAAATTTTGGGCAGCTGAATTTAAACGTGGCCGTAAGAGCTTGGGAGACGATGAACGTTCGGGACGTCCAAAAACTGTAACTACCGACGAAAATATCGCCAAAGTTCACCAAATGGTGCTAGACGACCGCCGAATTAAAGTGAGAGAGATAGTAGAGGTTATGAACATGTCAAAAGAACGTGTTTGTCACATACTAAATCAACATTTAGACATGAGAAAGCTGTCCGCGCGTTGGGTGCCGCGTTTGCTCAAGTTAGACCAAAAACGTGTTCGAATGAACATTTCCAACGCTCTGTTGGCGCAGTTTAGGCGCAATAAATCCGAGTTTTGGCGCCGATTAATTACTGTAGATGAAACTTTGAAAGGGGGAATACGCAATGAAACGGACGCGTTATGAAACGGACATTATAGATATCTTAAAAATTTCTGAACGAAAATATTAATGTCTATTGGTTGTTGGCAGCACTGATGACCATAGATAAACCCACAATAACGACAGATTCCGGCAGCCATTATTTTCTTTACTATTTCGCACGTTGTCGAAGCGCATGAGTTTTGTAAAAAAATTCGTAAATTTGCAAACTGATTTAAAATTCTATAGTAACTTGAGCTACAATTGTGATGGTTGTATTTGTTGTGACATATTCTTAAGAAGATACGGAATGGTGAGTTATAATCTTATCAATACTTAATTATTTGGAATTTGGTTAAAATGTTTTTAGGTTAGACTCGCAATGAATCGGACGAGTACCGTCGCGTTGAAACGGACGTCCGATTCAATGCGTTAGTGCCTGTCCGATTCATTACTCCTGCATACTGTAGTTTCTTAAAACTGGTTTTATTAATTTATCACCATCAGATGCCGCCAAAGAAGAGGATTCGTCCAGAAAAAGCTGCAATAGAATCTGCTGTGGAAGAAGTACTAAAAAAAGGACAGTCTATTCGCTCAGTTGCATCAGCATATAAAATATCGAAATCATATTTGGCGGAAATTGTTAATAAAGCTAAAGGGTCTTCAACTAAGTTCACTCATAATCCCAATATTGGAAATAGAAGAATTTTTACCCAGGAAAAAGAGGAACAACTAGCAGATTATTTGAAAAGATCTTCGAAGATGTGTTACGGACTGACTACAACCCAAGTGAAAGAGCTTGCTTACCAATTTGCAGCTGCAAATCATGTAGCCCCCGAAAAGTGGATTGAGCGACAAAAGGCGACAAAAGATTGGTTTCGTGGGTTCATGAAAAGAAATTCATCATTATCAGTACGCAAACCAGAAAATACTTCTTTATCTAGGGCTACATCTTTTAACCAAGAAAATGTTAGCAAGTTTTACGAAAATCTTGAAAATATATTAAATAAAATAAAAATTGAACCTCATATGATATGGAATAGTGTTGGGTAGGACACGACATGAAAAAGAGTTTGTAAGAGTAGCCTCTTTTTTGTACTGAGCCGGTACAATGTCCTACTTCAAATGAGGCGAGGCCAATGAGGATTGGAACTTGGGCGACGCGCACTGAAGCTCTGTGATACGTTTGAAGTTACCAGTACAAATGTGACATTTGTACTACATTTGGACATTTGTACTGGTAGCTTCAAACAGTACAATGACGTCAATGACAGTCTGAATCTGATTGAAAATGTATTAATAAGTATCAAGTATCGCAAAGTAATATGAAACGATTATCATAGTAAATATTGTTTATAATTAAGTAAATGATTATGAAACATAATTTAAATAATATAATAAAAAGGTAATTAATAAAATTACAATGTAAAAGTAATATTTGCGCGACTTGTTGCCACTGAGCCGGTTCCTTCTTTTTGTAAGGACCCTGGTTCGCTTTGCTAGAAGTACGCTCCGAAGGCACAGAAGTGACAACAATACAAAGCCGTTTAAAATTAAATAGTTTTAAAAATAAAGCATCAAATAAAAAGCTTTTAGACTGGTCACGACTTTAAACCGTCGCTTCAATAGGCGCCGCACGATAAGTAGTCATGTCAATCTCAACATATTTCCCTTTCGCCCGAGACTCGAAACGCAGTCATGTTCAGTGTAGAATGACGTAATTTGTAGCCTGCGTCTCGCTCCGTCTCTGTCCTCATCCTACAGTTTGACGGAGATGGAGAGTAAGTAATGCGACCTCGCGACTGCCGCGACATAAAATTTGAAGTAGTACAATATAAAATGCCGAGCCGCTCTTACATTTTGACGTCATGTACGGGACAAATGTACCGCCTCTTGTATGTCCTACTCAACACTAATATGGAACCTTGATGAAACTGGATGTTCAACAGTGACCAACCCGCCAAAAGTAGTTGCAACCCGAGGGTGTAAACAAGTTGGACAGGTGGCATCGGCAGAGAGAGGACAGTTAGTCACAATGCTTGGATTCATTAATGCTTCTGGTGGCACCGTACCTCCTGTATTTGTGTTCCCTAGAGTCCATTTCAAGGAATTCATGTTACAAGGTGGTCCAAAAGGGTCATTGGGTTTAGCCAACCCAAGTGGTTGGATAACTGAAGAAAGTTTCTACAAGGCCATGTTACACTTCATCAAATATGTGAAGCCATCTGAGGAAAACCCTTGTTTATTACTATGTGATAACCATTCTAGCCACATAACAATCGACATTGTCACGTTGGCTAGAGATAATCATATTACAATTTTAACGTTTCCACCCCACTGCAGCCATCGCCTCCAGCCGCTGGATGTTTCTGTTTATGGACCTTTTAAAGCTCGGTATAGGGAGGCTATGAATTCGTGGATGTTGTCTAATCCTGGAAAGACAGTATCGATTTATGACGTGGCTCAATTTGCCAACACTGCGTATATTGCAGCATTTTCTATGGAAAATACTATTTCAGGGTTTCAGAAAACTGGTATACATCCATTTAACAGAAATACGTTCACTGAGGATGATTTCTTGACATCCTTTGTCACCGACAGACCTGTACCAGAGCTCCATAATGCTGAAGTATCAACTGATAATACTCCTGGAACTTCTGCTCAAATTCCGTCTACCGTCGATGCTCCTATAACGTCTGCTGCCATCTTGTCTAGCCCCACTCCTCAAATAACAGGCTCAGAATCAAATCCATCAACCATGGTTTTATCTCCTGAATGTATCCGACCATATCCAAAAGCGTTGCCTAGAAAGAAAACTCAGAACCGTTCCAGGAAGATGAAGAGCACGATTATAACTGACACGCCTGAGAAGGATGCATTAATGGAAAAACATTCAGCTAAAAAAAAAGTAAATAAGATTATCAAGATGAAAACTTCTAAAAACATTAAACAGCTCGTACAGTCATCTTCAGAGACGTCAGATTCAGATTTTTCACTCCGAGAATCAGATGATTCTAATGGCACTACATATAATCTACCATCTACATCTGCATCTGAGATTAAGGGCAAACGCAAGGCGCGAAGCACCGCAAAAAAGAACAATAAAAATGATGACTATAGCACTGTTTGTAAAGAGGCTTATTTATGCAGCAATGTTGACTGGTTAATGTGTGCTATTTGTAAAAAATGGGCACACGAGACATGTGGCTTGAAGGGAATGAATCATTATTTTTGTCATAATTGCAATTAATACTCTAATAGGTAAAGAGAAGACTGATTATTTTTAAAATGTAGGTAAAAATTATAGGATATAAGAAAACAGTTTGTGATATTATTTTGTTGTGTCTTTTTTGTAATTGTCAATTCTATGATCTCAGTTTGAATTGTACCAAAGTGTTTGACTTATTTAAATAAGTGTTATTGTGTAAAAAAAATTGATACCTACTTATATTGTTGCTAATTTGGAAGTAAGACTAAGTAGTTTAGAGTCTAATTATTTTAAGTTGTTTTTTTTTTGTAATTGTTGATTTTATGATCTCAGTTTATGTTGTATCAAAATGTTTGACTTATTTAAATAAAAGATATAGTGTAAAAGCAAAGAAATTGTGAAACATTGAGTATTCATATGGCTCAAAGTATGGCATTGGTTCCTAGTCCGTTTCAAGACACCCGTTGTCCTATTCAATGCTACCTGTGGTATGAAACGGACATAAGTGAGTTAAAAAAAAACATAACATTTCTTACAATAAATACAATTTTCATGAAATATGGTGTATGAATAATTATACAATATTATCTCTGAATTCCTTGAGGACAATTAATGACTTCCTAAGTTTTTAACTACAGTATGTAATAATACTTCAAAGTTAAACGTCCGTTTCATGGCGGATCTCCCCTTATACCCCTACACCATTATACACCCGAAACAAAAATACAGTCCAAACAGTAGACAGCAAAGGGGGAACCGGCTCCAAAAAAAGCAAAAACTGTTTTTTCGGCTGGGAAAGTGATGGCGACTGTTTTTTGGGATAGTCATGGAGTTATTTAAATCGATTATCTTCAAAAAGGAAAAACCATTACAGGAGCATACTACGCATCATTACTTGACAAGCTAAAGGCAGAACTTGCGGACAAACGACCACATTTACAGAAAAAGAAAATCCTGTTTCATCAAGACAACGCACCGTCTCTCACCTCAGCGGTAGCCATGGCAAAAATCCACGAATGACGGTTTGAACTGCTTGAACATCCACCTTACTCACCAGATCTAGCCCCAAGCGACTTCTTTTGTTCCCTCATCTGAAAATTGCGCTCGGAGGACAGAGATTTTCGTCAAATGAAGAGACAATCACCTTCGTGAACAACTATTTTGCAGAGAAAAACGCCGAGTACTATTTGGATGGATTACAGAGATGGGAGCATCGCTGGGAGAAGTGTTTAGAGTTACAAGGAGACTATGTTGAATTTTTTTTTAATAAACAAGAAAAAGTGTCTTGTATCTTTGTTTGGTCGGAAACTTTTCAGACCACCCACGTATTTCCGTAAGTAGGTTTGCACAAACACTTTTATACGTCAAATATGTTTTTAAAACTAGATGAGGTCGGCATTTGCTATCTGACTACTCTGAGAAGAGAGGCCGAAACAAACTCAGAGGTCAGTCTCTTTTAAAGTCCAGACATAATCTTGGTCAGATCATGTGAAGACTATGTGGATTGGTGTCTGAAATGGTCACTTACTGGGTAGCGCCCGTTTGGTAACGCTACATATACATACCTATGTTTGTAGACATTACGTACCCGAGCACACCTTAAAGTATAGCCAGATTAAAAAATTCTGGTGTGCCGAATATATTTAATAGTCATTTTATTTTCTACGATTTAAAACTACCATAGTAATGACTAAGATAGAGCATGAGATGCATAGAATACAATTTAAGTAACCCATCTAAATGACATTTTTTTTTAAGAATCACAGGTAAAATATTCTACCGATAGAAGAGCAGGTACAGAAAGGGTCGGAGTACGTTATTTGCCAAAATGATTTATTTGCCATATTTACACCACACCGAAACAACATTTTACGGGATATTATTTGGTCACAATTATATAGCCGGTTACTTGGTAACATTTTGAATATGAAATTAAAATAGTGTCATACAAGTCAATATGTTGTGCTACAAAATTTAGTGAGAAACGAATCGCTGCAAAACCGACTTCACGCAGTCTTGTCTGCCCTACCCCTAGAGTATAATTTATGGTGGGGCGGCCCGCGAGCTGAGGAGCAGCTGGTTTGAAGGCCTGCCGACTAGACTGAGGCTGGCCGGTGTAGCCGGCCAGTAAGCCGAAGCTGCGGTAGTGAGCGTTACAACCATCTGCGACGATAAGCTCGCGTGAGGCCACCCAAACCCCGCAGCGCCGGAGCCGTGACAGAAACAATGCTTGCTGCATGTTGCATGCTTGTTTGCACGCTGCATGCCTGCTTGCATACTGAATGCTAGAAGCAAACATCCTTGTTTACATGCTTCTTACTGAGACCACTTAAACCCACTTTCGTTCATAATGAACTATTTTATTAAGTGCCATTACATTTAAATAATTAATTAAACAATAAAGTTATATAATTAATGTTCGGAAACATAATACTTCGAATAGTCGAATTGATAATAGGTCAACTGATACAGTGGCAGACGTGACTTCGATGAAGTAAAAAAAAACGAAACGATAATAGTTGAAAAGTTTTACGTGAAATAAAATTCGGTCAAATATTTTTCGAACTTATGATAGTTAACCTTAAATTAGTTATTTCATTTCAAAAAAATATTTACATTCTTTAAAAAATTTACTTAACATTCTGTCTGTACCTGGTGCATCCTAAATACTGATATAGCTAAGTATACAGGATACCAGTGCGCAAACTGCAACCATGAATCCTGAATACAAAAAATCTGCCTTTCAACACATTTTGACCGCGTAGGTATTGCACTTTTCTATGAAACAGCTGATTTTTTTGTATAACCGACGACAAATTGCTACGCTAGGGGGTCTAGAATGATATGCTAAATTCATCGTTACAGTTTGTGCACTGGTTAAAAATTTACCCTATAGGTAGCGTTACCAAACGGGAGCGTTACGAAACGGACGCGATCCCTTTTACTGTAAATTCTTTTTAATTTTTTGCATTCTTTGGATTGACATTTATTTATTTCTGTTGTTTTAATTTTGTGAACGAGAGTTCTCAGTAGCCGAAATCAAAAGCAATTAAAGGCACATTTTCTAAGTTACAGATTTTTTAATACTTTTTTTATATAAATAAAGGAGTGATGCATATATGGTATTATTGACTTAAACAAAAATACAATGTAATTTTTTATAATTTTTAGACGTCAAAATGATTCGTTTATATGTTATATTGTAAACCTCATAAAGCAAAATTCACAGAACAGTTGAGGTCGATGAACAATTTTTTTTTTAAAGTAGCTCATATATCAGCTCATAATTCAAATGATATTTTATGTTCTGAATTAAATACAGCATTTTATCAGTAAAATACACGAAATCAAAAATAATCGTAACCAGCCTCCTTAACATTACAGGGAAACTGGTGAATAATTCAATTAAAAAACCAAAATTAATTACAAGTCATTTTATTGAATCATTGTTTTGCACGAAAAGGAAAGTATTTCTTTAGTACGTTCTTAGTAGACACCACATCCGCAGCCGCGGCCTCCATAGCCGAGACTGAGACCGGCAGGAGCGATGGCAGCAGCGCCAAGTCCATAGCCAGCACCAAGCCCATAGGTACCAGCACCGCCATAGGCGCCAGCATTGCCATAGATACCAGAAGCGCCGTAGGCAGCAGCCGAAGGAGCAATGCTCTCAATAGCGGTAATACCGTTACCGCAGCTGTAGCTGACAGCACCAGCACCACCACTGGGCAACACTCCCTCCAAAGCCACAGCACTCACGAACGGCAGCTCACCAGCCACGGACAGAGCACCCTCATACACATTTTCAGACGCTACGGAGAGGCCACTGGGAGTGATAGCAGAGAAGCTTGAGACAGGCAGTCCACCGCCAGTGGTGGGAATAATCTCAGCCAAGCCATTGCCGATATAACCATTACCAATTATACCATCACCAATAAAACCATTGTTGGCGTAGTTACCAGCACACCCGTTACCAACATAACCGTTACCGATCAATCCATTTCCGATCAAACCATTGCTTACACAGCTGTTAACGATGGCTCCACGACCAAGACATGAACTGAAAGCAGTCTGTAAACAAAAAAATATTGTATTAGTAAATATTTCTTTATCAGCAGACGACGGCGATGTCTATGACACATGATTGTTAAATCGATCACGTAATATAATGTATGTCAGTCGTGATTTATGAAATTCATAACACAAGACGAAAAACTTTAGTTATTGTAACGTTAAATGTGAGCAATGGGATCCTAATAAGCATTTCAATACGTAAATTTTTCACTACATTGAACCGATCAAAAGCTCAATGTAATATTTACACTAATATTTTCACTACTCAGCAATTCATAACTAAAAATCAAAAACTAGTAAAATAATTTTAAAAATTTAAACATTTCTCACCTGGATGAAGAGCGCCTGAGCACAGAGGACGAGGATCACCTTGGCTGACATTGTAGTTTGTGTTGAAGTGAACTTGAGAATGAGTTTTCCAAGAAACGATCGACTATTTATACTGAAACGTAGTCCTTATCTAGTTGTGTTGCAGCAAATTGAGGATTTTGAAATGAACTTTTCGTACCTTTATCAGTAGTTACAACATGGAGAAATAGAAAAACGCTTATATTTCGTAAGTGATGTAACCTTGAAATATTTAGTATGAAAGGCTTTGTTTCAATAGAACATAGAAAAAACATCACGTTTATGATCAGAAACTTTTGCACTATATAAACCCATTCTAAAAGTAGGAACATCATTCAGTCTTCAGCTTCTCGTTGAACACATACAAACATCAAACATGTCTACCTTCGCTGTTCTGTTGCTCTGCATCCAAGCTTGCTTGGTCCAGGTGAGTGATCTACAAAATTATAATTTCATTAGTTTTTCTAACATTCTTTAAAAAAAATTGTCGTTGTGCTTTCATTTTATTTCGTCGATTTTTTTGACGAATTCCTATAGTTATGGAATTGTTTCTTCAGAATGTGTTCGGTTACGGATGTGGCTGCGGCGGCCAAGTGGGCACCATTGCTCCTGGCCTGGGTCTCGGCGCGGGTCTCTCTACTGGCTGTGGTGGCGCCCTCGGTCTTGGTGCTTACGGTGGTGCCATAGGATCTGGTTATGGTGGCGCACTTGCACCTGCTACTGCATACGGAGGTGCTTATGGTTCTGGAGCTGCTTACGGCGGTGCCGGTGAAGGTAACGTGGTCGTCGTTGGTGAGCTGCCAGTCGCCGGTGAAACCGCTGTTGCTGGTACTGTTCCCATCATGGGCGCTGTGACTTTCGGTGGTGCTGTGCCCGCTGCTGGTGCCGTATCTATCTGCGGACAATGTGCGTGTGGCTGCGGTTCTCCTATATACTACTGAAGTGTGCGTTTCTGATGCCAGAACAACAATAAAAGAACATGATTTGAACAACTATTTCAATTTTTAATCTTATGTCAAAATTATCCGACCGCATTTTATACAATTACATATCAACTTAATAAACTTGCCTAAACTGCTGAGTCAAGAAAAACATTCTAGAAGTTAGATAGGAAGAATTCAATAGCAACGTGCCCATTTCCATTCATTAAGTATTCCTGACCTAGTACAAGGTATCTCCGATGACTGTCTGTTATGAAACGTTTGTTTTCTGATTGCTGAGCATGATTTTAAGAAGGCACGTGCGTGCCATAATATATATGAATATTAATGAATGAATAATGTCGGTACCGAGCTTTTTGTTCAAAGTGACAGACTAAAAAGTCCAGACTTCAACCACAGTAACGGGAATCAGCCCGTCTACCACGATGGCGCAATGTAAGGAAAACGTAAATTCGAATGATGTTATATTCGAAAGTCCAACTAGTCTTTAGTATAATCACAATCAGACATAATCAACCTGGAATGCTCGCACCTGCTGGGACATAGACCTACTGTCTGTGAGAGGGAGTGGACCATAATCCACCATGTGGATCCAGTGCGGTTTGATAGATGTCACATGTCTTGGAAGTTCGAATTCTTGGACAAGTAGGTTTCCTCACGATGTATATGAAGCAGAATCTATGTACCAATCCCAATAAACCTTATTGGGATTGGTTTCCGTACTAAGTGCTTCAGTAGACCACTACTTACGTAGTTTTTCACAGAATTTAATATATGGGTCTGGGGTTCTAATTAAAAAAATTCTTTACCAGACCGTACACGAAATTTCGCCGATTTTGCTGATTTACTTGGTTTTGCAGACGTACTTCTACAGTTAAAATACTGTATTTCCATAAATTTTAATGC
The DNA here is from genome assembly GCA_949091785.1 of Polymixis lichenea. Taxonomy (NCBI): domain Eukaryota; kingdom Metazoa; phylum Arthropoda; class Insecta; order Lepidoptera; family Noctuidae; genus Polymixis; species Polymixis lichenea. The sequence continues at coordinate 7,903,954 of OX420958.1, read as the reverse complement.
AGAACATGACTTATTATCTGATGAATGAGCTAGTTCTTTTTTCATCGAGTATTTATATGCGAGATTTAGGTTGTTTTAAAACATTATTTAAATGATTTTATTTCTGTAAGTAGGTTTGCACAAACACTTTTACACGTCAAACATATTTTTAAACCGACATGAGGTCGGCATTTCCTATCTGACTACTCTGAGAAGAGAAGCCGAAACAAACTCAAAGGTCACAGTCTCTTTTAAAGTCCAGACATAATCTTGGTCCGATCATGTGAAAATTATGTGGATTGGTGTCTGCAGTGGTATCTTACTGGGTAGCGCCCGTTTGGTAATGCTACATATACATACCTATGTTTGTAAATATTACGTACCCGAGCACACCTTAAAGTTTAGTCAGATTAAAAAGTTCTGGTGTGCCGAATATATTTAATAGTCATTTTATTTTCTACAATTTAAAACTACCATATTAATGACTAAGATAGAGCATGAGATGCATAGAATACAATTTAAGTAACCCATCTAAATGACATTTTTTTTAAGAATCACAGGTAAAATATTCTACCGATAGAAGAGCAGGTACAGACAGGGTCGGAGTACGTTATTTGCCAAAATGATTTATTTGCCATATTTACACCAAACCGAAACAACATTTTACGGGATATTATTTGGTCACAATTATATAGCCGGTTACTTGGTAACATTTTGAATATGAAATTAAAATAGTGTCATACAAGTCAATATGTTGTGCTACATAATTTAGTGAGAAACGAATTGCTGCAAAACCGACTTCACGCAGTCTTGTCTGCACTACCCCTAGAGTATAATTTATGGTGGGGCGGCCCGCGAGCTGAGGAGCAGCTGGTTTGAAGGCCCGCCGACTAGACTGAGGCTGGCCGGTGTAGCCGGCCAGTAAGCCGAAGCTGCGGTAGTGAGCGTTACAACCATCTGCGACGATAAGCTCGCGTGAGGCCACCCAAACCCCGCAGCGCCGGAGCCGTGACAGAAACAATGCTTGCTGCATGTTGCATGCTTGTTTGCACGCTGCATGCCTGCTTGCATACTGAATGCTAGAAGCAAACATCCTTGTTTACATGCTTCTTACTGAGACCACTTAAACCCACTTTCGTTCATAATGAACTATTTTATTAAGTGCCATTACATTTAAATAATTAATTAAACAATAAAGTTTAATTAATTAATGTTCGGAAACATAATACTTCGAATAGTCGAATTGATAATAGGTCAACTGATACAGTGGCAGACGTGACTTCGATGAAGTAAAAAAAAACGAAACGATAATAGTTGAAAAGTTTTACGTGAAATAAAATTCGGTCAAATATTTTTCGAACTTATGATAGTTAACCTTAAATTAGTTATTTCATTTCAAAAAAATATTTACATTCTTTAAAAAATTTACTTAACATTCTGTCTGTACCTGGTGCATCCTAAATACTGATATAGCTAAGTATACAGGATACCAGTGCGCAAACTGCAACCATGAATCCTGAATACAAAAAAATCTGCCTTTCAACACATTTTGACCGCGTAGGTATTGCACTTTTCTATGAAACAGCTGATTTTTTTGTATAACCGACGACAAATTGCTACGCTAGGGGGTCTAGAATGATATGCTAAATTCATCGTTACAGTTTGTGCACTGGTTAAAAATTTACCCTATAGGTAGCGTTACCAAACGGGAGCGTTACGAAACGGACGCGATCCCTTTTACTGTAAATTCTTTTTCATTTTTTGCATTCTTTGGATTGACATTTATTTATTTCTGTTGTTTTAATTTTGTGAACGAGAGTTCTCAGTAGCCGAAATCAAAAGCAATTAAAGGCACATTTTCTAAGTTACAGATTTTTTAATACTTTTTTTATATAAATAAAGGAGTGATGCATATATGGTATTATTGACTTAAACAAAAATACAATGTAATTTTTTATAATTTTTAGACGTCAAAATGATTCGTTTATATGTTATATTGTAAACCTCATAAAGCAAAATTCACAGAACAGTTGAGGTCGATGAACAATTTTTTTTTTAAAGTAGCTCATAAATCAGCTCATAATTCAAATGATATTTTATGTTCTGAATTAAATACAGCATTTTATCAGTAAAATACACGAAATCAAAAATAATCGTAACCAGCCTCCTTAACATTACAGGGAAACTGGTGAATAATTCAATTAAAAAACCAAAATTAATTACAAGTCATTTTATTGAATCATTGTTTTGCACGAAAAGGAAAGTATTTCTTTAGTACGTTCTTAGTAGACACCACATCCGCAGCCGCGGCCTCCATAGCCGAGACTGAGACCGGCAGGAGCGATGGCAGCAGCGCCAAGTCCATAGCCAGCACCAAGCCCATAGGTACCAGCACCGCCATAGGCGCCAGCATTGCCATAGATACCAGAAGCGCCGTAGGCAGCAGCCGAAGGAGCAATGCTCTCAATAGCGGTAATACCGTTACCGCAGCTGTAGCTGACAGCACCAGCACCACCACTGGGCAACACTCCCTCCAAAGCCACAGCACTCACGAACGGCAGCTCACCAGCCACGGACAGAGCACCCTCATACACATTTTCAGACGCTACGGAGAGGCCACTGGGAGTGATAGCAGAGAAGCTTGAGACAGGCAGTCCACCGCCAGTGGTGGGAATAATCTCAGCCAAGCCATTGCCGATATAACCATTACCAATTATACCATCACCAATAAAACCATTGTTGGCGTAGTTACCAGCACACCCGTTACCAACATAACCGTTACCGATCAATCCATTTCCGATCAAACCATTGCCTACACAGCTGTTACCGATGGCTCCACGACCAAGACATGAACTGAAAGCAGTCTGTAAACAAGAAATTATTGTATCTATATCTAAACTTATAATAAATCTGTAGAAGTGAAAATTCTGTACATTGAAAATATCAAAAAAAATAATGGCAGGGGCTGTTACTAGACCGACACCGAACCCTGTCTGTCTGTTTGTTCAGGCATCACGCAAAAACTACCGGTTCGATTACGATGAAACTTGGTATAATTATTCTTTAATATTCTGTGCACCACACTGAGTACTTTTTATCCCGGAAAAGTATATACGATAAAAAACAAACTAAATTTTGCGGTTCGATCCCTAGACCCGATTACTGTCCCAACCGCAAATAATAAGTTTGTCGTAGGTTACGTCACCCGCAGTGGAGTTCACTAAGGGGCGCTGCATACGGCTAAGATACTATAATATTTTATCTTAAGATACAATATCGCTCGCCATACAATTCAATGGGCTATCACACACGATGAAGATAATAAATAATATTTCATATTTTCGTTTCTTAAGATAAAATATTATAGTATATTAGTCGTGTGTAGCGCCCCTAAGTTATGCTATAAATGTAGTGCTGAAGGTTGAATTTGGCTTGCACCGTTCGCAGCACACGCGTGGCACGCGGCCGCCAAGAATCGCTACCGTATATAAGAACGAAGTCTGAGCGCGCGCATCATCCTTTCCGACTCTGATGACCCCATCAGTCTTCTTCAAGAAAGCAGTAGGGCCACCAGTACAGCACACAAACACAGACCGTCCTTCCGACCTCACCGCCGAGGTCCTCGCGCCCCGCGAAGACCCCGAGTAAACGAAATGCCCCCCAACCGTCCCTTGCTCGCAGAAGTGCTAGCCCGCGCCGAAGCTGAGCAAGTAGAGTTAAAATCCCCATGATTTAATAATAATGAAATTGCACTTGCTGCCCCCTCAAACAGTGACTCCCTGAGCCGAGGCTCGTACCCCGCAGGGGGTGCCCTTAGTGCGCATTCGCTATAGGTTAAGCGTAGTTTTGTAAGTCCTGGCTGGAGGCTCTTAGTCTAAAAGCTATTAGTCCCCACATGAAAGCCCGGTTGAGCAGTCACGGCCTCTCAAGGTTAACTGCGAGATGCCATACAAAAAAAAAAAAAAACGCGCGCATCATACATTTTTTGAAGTTTGATTTGAACGGACGTGTCGAGTGGCGAGCGTTCGTTCTTATTAGCATTCTATAAATTGTATGTTTAACTGCTACTTGCAATTCTAAACCGTGCTTTTTAGTGCGACCTTTTTATTTCTTTTAGTTTTTACTAATAACCGCTTTTTGCTACATGCATATGAATATATAAACGGTACATATACCACGACCAACGGTCTGTCTGTCTGTTTGTTCCCGCTAATCTCTGAGATGGCTGGACTGTTTTTGACGGAACTTTTCCTGGCAGGTAGCTTAGGTAATAAGGAGTAACTTAGGCTACTTTTATTTTAGAATTTTTATTTGTTTTTATTGATATTTACATAATAGTAAAAAAACTATTCCACGCGGACGAAGTCACGGGCACAGCTAGTTAGTAAATATATCTTTATCAGCAGACGACGTCGATGTCCATGACACATGATTGTTAAATCGATCACGTAATACAATGTATGTCAGACGTGATTTATGAAATTCATAACATAAGACGAAAAACTTTAGTTTTGTAAAGTTAAATGTGAGCAATGGGATCCTAATAAGCATTTCAATACGTAAATTTTTCACTACATTGAACCGATCAAAAGCTCAATGTAATATTAACACTAATATTTTCACTACTCAGAAAAACTCCGAGAATTGCGAGCAATTCATAAATAAAAATCAAATACTAATTAAAGAACAAAAAAATAAAAAATATTTCTCACCTGGATGAAGAGCGCCTGAGCGCAGAGGACGAAGATCACCTTGGCTGACATTGTAGTTTGTGTTGAAGTTAACTTGAGAATGAGTTTTCCAAGAAACGATCGACTATTTATACTGAAACGTAGTCCTTATCTAGTTGTGTTGCAGCAAATTGAGGATTTTGAAATGAACTTTTCGTACCTTTATCAGTAGTTACAATATGGAGAAATAGAAAAACGCTTATATTTCGTAAGTGATGTAACCTTGAAATATTTAGTATGAAAGGCTTTGTTTCAATAGACCAGAAAAAACATCACGTTTATGATAAGAAACTTTTGCACTATATAAACCTGTTCTAGAAGTAGGAACATCATTCAGTCTTCAGCTTCTCGTTGAACACATACAAACATCAAACATGTCTACCTTCGCTGTTCTGTTGCTCTGCATCCAAGCTTGCTTGGTCCAGGTGAGTGATCTACAAAGTTATTATATCATTAGTTTTTCTAACAATCTTAAAAAAAAAAATCTCGTTGTGCTTTAATTACTTAGTCTTCGATTTTTTTGATGAATTCCTATACTTATGAATTTGTTTCTTAAGAATGTGTTCGGTTACGGATGCGGCTGCGGCGGTCAAGTTGGCACCATTTCTCCTAGTCTGGGTCTCGGCGCTGGTCTCTCTACTGGCTGTGGTGGCGCCCTCGGTCTTGGTGCTTACGGTGGTGCCATAGGATCTGCTTATGGTGGCGCACTTGCACCTGCTGCTGCATACGGAGGTGCTTATGGTTCTGGAGCTGCTTACGGCGGCGCCGGTGAAGGTAACGTGGTCGTCGTCGGTGAGCTACCAGTTGCCGGTGAAACCGCTGTTGCTGGTGCTGTTCCCATCATGGGCGCTGTGACTTTCGGTGGTGCTGTGCCCGCTGCTGGTGCTGTATCTATCTCCGGACAATGTGCGTGCGGCTGCGGTTCTCCTATATACTACTGAAGTGTGCGTTTCTGATGCCAGAACAACAATAAAAGAACATGATTTGAACAACTATTTCAATCTTTAATCTTATGTCAAAATTATCCGACCGCATTTTATACAATTACATATCAACTTAATAAACTTGCCTAAACTGCTGAGTCAAGAAAAACATTCTAGTAGATAGTAAGAATTCAATAGCAACGTGCCCATTTCCATTCCTTAAGTATTCCCGACCTAGTACAAGCTATCTTCGATGACTGGCTGTTACGAAACGTTTGTTTTCTGTTTGCTGAGCACGATTTTAAGAAGACACGTGCGTGCCATAATATATATGAATGAATGAATAATGTCGGTACCAAGCTTTTTGTTCAAAGTGTCAGACTTGAAAGTCCAGACTTCAACCACAGTAACGGGAATCAGCCCTTCTCCCACGATGGCACAATGTAAACGAAACGTAAATGCGAATGATGTTATATTCGAAAGTACAACTAGTCTTTAGTATAATCACAATCAGACATAATCAGCCTAGAATGCTCACACCTGCTAGGACATAGACCTACTATCTGAGAGAGGGAGTGGACCGTAATCCGCCATGCGGATCCAGTGCGGGTTGGTAGATGTCACATGTCTTGGAAGTTCGAATTCTTGGACAAGTAGGTTTTCTCACGATGAAGAAGAAGCAGAATCTATGTACCAATCCCAATAAACCCTATTGGGATTAGTTTCCGTACTAAGTGCTTCAGAAGATCACTACTTACGTTGTTTTTCACAGAATTTAAGATATGGGTCTGGGGTTTTAATTTAAAAAAATTCTTTAACAGACCGTAAACGAAATTTCGCCAATATTGCTGAATTACTTGGTTTTACAGACGTACTTCAACAGTTAAAATACTGTACTTCCAAAAGTTTTAATGCACAACATTACTTATTATATGATGAATGGGCTAGTTTTTTTTATCGAGTATTTATAAATATACTATTTATATGCGAGATTCAAGTTGTTTTAAAACATTATTTAAATGATTTTACCTGGTTGGTCTGAAAAGTTTCCGACCTCAACGTGAAAATGGCAGCACTCGTAAATAAAAGCTAATGAATTTCGTTGTTCATCTGCTGACAGTTACTCCCCAAAGTTTCAGCCATTTTGGACGCGCAGTTGTTATGTAACAGTCGTTTGAGTGTGTTGATGTGAGTGTTTTTTGAAAATGGACAACATCGAGTATCGAGCTCTCATTAAATATTTGTTTTTGAAAGGCAATACGCCTACGCAAATCAAAGATGAGTTAGATTCTGTATATGGGGACTCTGCACCATCATTTACCACGGTGAAATTTTGGGCAGCTGAATTTAAACGTGGCCGTAAGAGCTTGGGAGACGATGAACGTTCGGGACGTCCAAAAACTGTAACTACCGACGAAAATATCGCCAAAGTTCACCAAATGGTGCTAGACGACCGCCGAATTAAAGTGAGAGAGATAGTAGAGGTTATGAACATGTCAAAAGAACGTGTTTGTCACATACTAAATCAACATTTAGACATGAGAAAGCTGTCCGCGCGTTGGGTGCCGCGTTTGCTCAAGTTAGACCAAAAACGTGTTCGAATGAACATTTCCAACGCTCTGTTGGCGCAGTTTAGGCGCAATAAATCCGAGTTTTGACGCCGATTAATTACTGTAGATGAAACTTGGATACACCATTATACACCCGAAACAAAAATACAGTCCAAACAGTAGACAGCAAAGGGGGAACCGGCTCCAAAAAAAGCAAAAACTGTTTTTTCTGCTGGGAAAGTGTTGGCGACTGTTTTTTGGGATAGTCATGGAGTTATTTTAATCGATTATCTTCAAAAAGGAAAAACCATTACAGGAGCATACTACGCATCATTACCTGACAAGCTAAAGGCAGAACTTGCGGACAAACGACCACATTTACAGAAAAAGAAAATCCTGTTTCATCAAGACAACGCACCGTCTCTCACCTCAGCGGTAGCCATGGCAAAAATCCACGAATGACGGTTTGAACTGCTTGCACATCCACCTTACTCACCAGATCTAGCCCCAAGCGACTTCTTTTGTTCCCTCATCTGAAAATTGCGCTCGGAGGACAGAGATTTTCGTCAAATGAAGAGACAATCACCTTCGTGAACAACTATTTTGCAGAGAAAAACGCCGAGTACTATTTGGATGGATTACAGAGATGGGAGCATCGCTGGGAGAAGTGTTTAGAGTTACAAGGAGACTATGTTGATTTTTTTTTTAATAAACAAGAAAAAGTGTCTTGTATCTTTGTTTGGTCGGAAACTTTTCAGACCACCCACGTATTTCCGTAAGTAGGTTTGCACAAACACTTTTATACGTCAAATATGTTTTTAAAACTAGATGAGGTCGGCATTTGCTATCTGACTACTCTGAGAAGAGAGGCCGAAACAAACTCAGAGGTCAGTCTCTTTTAAAGTCCAGACATAATCTTGGTCAGATCATGTGAAGACTATGTAGATTGGTGTCTGAAATGGTCACTTACTGGGTAGCGCCCGTTTGGTAACGCTACATATACATACCTATGTTTGTAGACATTACGTACCCGAGCACACCTTAAAGTATAGCCAGATTAAAAAATTCTGGTGTGCCGAATATATTTAATAGTCATTTTATTTTCTACGATTTAAAACTACCAAAGTAATGACTAAGATAGAGCATGAGATGCATAGAATACAATTTAAGTAACCCATCTAAATGACATTATGTTTAAGAATCACATGTAAAATATTCTACCGATAGAAGAGCAGGTACAAAAAGGGTCGGAGTACGTTATTTGCCAAAATAATTTATTTGCCATATTTACACCACACCGAAACAACATTTTACGGGATATTATTTGGTCACAATTATATAGCCGGTTACTTGGTAACATTTTGAATATGAAATTAAAATAGTGTCATACAAGTCAATATGTTGTGCTACAAAATTTAGTGAGAAACGAATCGCTGCAAAACCGACTTCACGCAGTCTTGTCTGCACTACCCCTAGAGTATAATTTATGGTGGGGCGGCCCGCGAGCTGAGGAGCAGCTGGTTTGAAGGCCTGCCGACTAGACTGAGGCTGGCCGGTGTAGCCGGCCAGTAAGCCGAAGCTGCGGTAGTGAGCGTTACAACCATCTGCGACGATAAGCTCGCGTGAGGCCACCCAAACCCTGCAGCGCCGGAGCCGTGACAGAAACAATGCTTGCTGCATGTTGCATGCTTGTTTGCACGCTGCATGCCTGCTTGCATACTGAATGCTAGAAGCAAACATCCTTGTTTACATGCTTCTTACTGAGACCACTTAAACCCACTTTCGTTCATAATGAACTATTTTATTAAGTGCCATTACATTTAAATAATTAATTAAACAATAAAGTTATATAATTAATGTTCGGAAACATAATACTTCGAATAGTCGAATTGATAATAGGTCAACTGATACAGTGGCAGACGTGACTTCGATGAAGTAAAAAAAAACGAAACGATAATAGTTGAAAAGTTTTAGGTGAAATAAAATTCGGTCAAATATTTTTCGAACTTATGATAGTTAACCTTAAATTAGTTATTTCATTTCAAAAAAATATTTACATTCCTTAAAAAATTTACTTAACATTCTGTCTGTACCTGGTGCATCCTAAATACTGATATAGCTAAGTATACAGGATACCAGTGCGCAAACTGCAACCATGAATCCTGAATACAAAAAAATCTGCCTTTCAACACATTTTGACCGCGTAGGTATTGCACTTTTCTATGAAACAGCTGATCTTTTTGTATAACCGACGACAAATTGCTACGCTAGGGGGTCTAGAATGATATGCTAAATTCATCGTTACAGTTTGTGCACTGGTTAAAAATTTACCCTATAGGTAGCGTTACCAAACGGGAGCGTTACGAAACGGACGCGATCCCTTTTACTGTAAATTCTTTTTAATTTTTTGCATTCTTTGGATTGACATTTATTTATTTCTGTTGTTTTAATTTTGTGAACGAGAGTTCTCAGTAGCCGAAATCAAAAGCAATTAAAGGCACATTTTCTAAGTTACAGATTTTTTAATACTTTTTTTATATATAAAGGAGTGATGCATATATGGTATTATTGACTTAAACAAAAATACAATGTAATTTTTTATAATTTTTAGACGTCAAAATGATTCGTTTATATGTTATATTGTAAACCTCATAAAGCAAAATTCACAGAACAGTTGAGGTCGATGAACAATTTTTTTTTTAAAGTAGCTCATATATCAGCTCATAATTCAAATGATATTTTATGTTCTGAATTAAATACAGCATTTTATCAGTAAAATACACGAAATCAAAAATAATCGTAACCAGCCTCTTAACATTACAGGGAAACTGGTGAATAATTCAATTAAAAAACCAAAATTAATTACAAGTCATTTTATTGAATCATTGTTTTGCACGAAAAGGAAAGTATTTCTTTAGTACGTTCTTAGTAGACACCACATCCGCAGCCGCGGCCTCCATAGCCGAGACTGAGACCGGCAGGAGCGATGGCAGCAGCGCCAAGTCCATAGCCAGCACCAAGCCCATAGGTACCAGCACCGCCATAGGCGCCAGCATTGCCATAGATACCAGAAGCACCGTAGGCAGCAGCCGAAGGAGCAATGCTCTCAATAGCGGTAATACCGTTACCGCAGCTGTAGCTGACAGCACCAGCACCACCACTGGGCAACACTCCCTCCAAAGCCACAGCACTCACGAACGGCAGCTCACCAGCCACGGACAGAGCACCCTCATACACATTTTCAGACGCTACGGAGAGGCCACTGGGAGTGATAGCAGAGAAGCTTGAGACAGGCAGTCCACCGCCAGTGGTGGGAATAATCTCAGCCAAGCCATTGCCGATATAACCATTACCAATTATACCATCACCAATAAAACCATTGTTGGCGTAGTTACCAGCACACCCGTTACCAACATAACCGTTACCGATCAATCCATTTCCGATCAAACCATTGCCTACACAGCTGTTACCGATGGCTCCACGACCAAGACATGAACTGAAAGCAGTCTGTAAACGAAAAAATATTGTATTAGTAAATATTTCTTTATCAGCAGACGACGGCGATGTCTATGACACATGATTGTTAAATCGATCACGTAATATAATGTATGTCAGGCGTGATTTATGAAATTCATAACATAAGACGAAAAACTTTAGTTATTGTAACGTTAAATGTGAGCAATGGGATCCTAATAAGCATTTCAAAACGTAAATTTTTCACTACATTGAACTGATCAAAAGCTCAATGTAATATTTACACTAATATTTTCACTACTCAGCAATTCATAACTAAAAATCAAAAACTAGTAAAATAATTTTAAAAATTTAAACATTTCTCACCTGGATGAAGAGCGCCTGAGCACAGAGGACGAGGATCACCTTGGCTGACATTGTAGTTTGTGTTGAAGTGAACTTGAGAATGAGTTTTCCAAGAAACGATCGACTATTTATATTGAAACGTAGTCCTTATCTAGTTGTGTTGCAGCAAATTGAGGATTTTGAAATGAACTTTTCGTACCTTTATCATTAGTTACAACATGGAGAAATAGAAAAACGCTTATATTTCGTAAGTGATGTAACCTTGAAATATTTAGTATGAAAGGCTTTGTTTCAATAGAACATAGAAAAAACATCACGTTTATGATCAGAAACTTTTGCACTATATAAACCCATTCTAAAAGTAGGAACATCATTCAGTCTTCAGCTTCTCGTTGAACACATACAAACATCAAACATGTCTGCCTTCGCTGTTCTGTTGCTCTGCATCCAAGCTTGTTTGGTCCAGGTGAGTGATCTACAAAATTATAATTTCATTAGTTTTTCTAACATTCTTTAAAAAAAATTGTCGTTGTGCTTTCATTTTATTTCGTCGATTTTTTTGACGAATTCCTATACTTATGGAATTGTTTCTTCAGAATGTGTTCGGTTACGGATGTGGCTGCGGCGGTCAAGTGGGCACCATTGCTCCTGGCCTGGGTCTCGGCGCTGGTCTCTCTACTGGCTGTGGTGGCGCCCTCGGTCTTGGTGCTTACGGTGGCGCCATAGGATCTGGTTATGGTGGCGCACTTGCACCTGCTGCTGCATACGGAGGTGCTTATGGTTCTGGAGCTGCTTACGGCGGTGCCGGTGAAGGTAACGTGGTCGTCGTCGGTGAGCTGCCAGTCGCCGGTGAAACCGCTGTTGCTGGTGCTGTTCCCATCATGGGCGCTGTGACTTTCGGTGGTGCTGTGCCCGCTGCTGGTGCCGTATCTATCTGCGGACAATGTGCGTGTGGCTGCGGTTCTCCTATATACTACTGAAGTGTGCGTTTCTGATGCCAGAACAACAATAAAAGAACATGATTTGAACAACTATTTCAATTTTTAATCTTATGTCAAAATTATCCGACCGCATTTTATACAATTACATATGAACTTAATAAACTTGCCTAAACTGCTGAGTCAAGAAAAACATTCTAGAAGTTAGATAGGAAGAATTCAATAGCAACGTGCCCATTTCCATTCATTAAGTATTCCTGACCTAGTACAAGGTATCTCCGATGACTGTCTGTTGTGAAACGTTTATTTTCTGATTGCTGAGCATGATTTTAAGAAGGCACGTGCGTGCCATAATATATATGAATATTAATGAATGAATAATGTCGGTACCGAGCTTTTTGTTCAAAGTGACAGACTTAAAAGTCCAGACTTCAACCACAGTAATGGGAATCAGCCCGTCTACCACGATGGCGCAATGTAAGGAAAACGTAAATTCGAATGATGCTATATTCGAAAGTACAACTAGTCTTTAGTATAATCACAATCAGGCATAATCAGCCTAGAATGCTCACACCTGCTGGGACATACACCTACTGTCTGTGAGAGGGAGTGGACCATAATCCACCATGTGGATCCAGTGCGGTTTGATAGATGTCACATGTCTTGGAAGTTCGAATTCTTGGACAAGTAGCTAGGTTTCCTCACGATGTATAAGAAGCAGAATCTATGTACCAATCCCAATAAACCTTATTGGGATTGGTAGACTAAGTGCTTCAGTAGACCACTACTTACGTAGTTTTTCACAGAATTTAATATATGGGTCTGGGGTTCTAATTAAAAAAATTCTTTACCAGACCGTACACGAAATTTCGCAGATTTTGCTGATTTACTTGGTTTTGCAGACGTACTTCTACAGTTAAAATACTGTATTTCCATAAATTTTAATGCACAACATGACTTATTATCTGATGAATGAGCTAGTTTTTTTTTCATCGAGTATTTATATGCGAGATTTAGGTTGTTTTAAAACATTATTTAAATGATTTTATTTCTGTAAGTAGGTTTGCACAAACACTTTTACACGTCAAACATATTTTTAAACCGACATGAGGTCGGCATTTCCTATCTGACTACTCTGAGAAGAGAAGCCGAAACAAACTCAAAGGTCACAGTCTCTTTTAAAGTCCAGACATAATCTTGGTCCGATCATGTGAAAATTATGTGGATTGGTGTCTACAGTGGTATCTTACTGGGTAGCGCCCGTTTGGTAACGCTCCCGCGTTACCAAACGGGTTTGGTAATGCTACATGTACATACCTATGTTTGTAAATATTACGTACCCGAGCACACCTTAAAGTTTAGTCAGATTAAAAAGTTCTGGTGTGCCGAATATATTTAATAGTCATTTTATTTTCTACAATTTAAAACTACCATATTAATGACTAAGATAGAGCATGAGATGCATAGAATACAATTTAAGTAACCCATCTAAATGACATTTTTTTTAAGAATCACAGCTAAAATATTCTACCGATAGAAGAGCAGGTACAGAAAGGGTCGGAGTACGTTATTTGCCAAAATGATTTATTTGCCATATTTACACCAAACCGAAACAACATTTTACGGGATATTATTTGGTCACAATTATATAGCCGGTTACTTGGTAACATTTTGAATATGAAATTAAAATAGTGTCATACAAGTCAATATGTTGTGCTACATAATTTAGTGAGAAACGAATCGCTGCAAAACCGACTTCACGCAGTCTTGTCTGCCCTACCCCTAGAGTATAATTTATGGTGGGGCGGCCCGCGAGCTGAGGAGCAGCTGGTTTGAAGGCCTGCCGACTAGACTGAGGCTGGCCGGTGTAGCCGGCCAGTAAGCCGAAGCTGCGGTAGTGAGCGTTACAACCATCTGCTACGATAAGCTCGCGTGAGGCCACCCAAACCCCGCAGCGCCGGAGCCGTGACAGAAACAATGCTTGCTGCATGTTGCATGCTTGTTTGCACGCTGCATGCCTGCTTGCATACTGCATGCTAGAAGCAAACATCCTTGTTTACATGCTTCTTACTGAGACCACTTAAACCCACTTTCGTTCATAATGAACTATTTTATTAAGTGCCATTACATTTAAATAATTAATTAAACAATAAAGTTATATAATTAATGTTCGGAAACATAATACTTCGAATAGTCGAATTGATAATAGGTCAACTGATACAGTGGCAGACGTGACTTCGATGAAGTCAAAAAAAACGAAACGATAATAGTTGAAAAGTTTTAGGTGAAATAAAATTCGGTCAAATATTTTCGAACTTATGATAGTTAACCTTAAATTAGTTATTTCATTTCAAAAAAATATTTACATTCCTTAAAAAATTTACTTAACATTCTGTCTGTACCTGGTGCATCTTAAATACTGATATAGCTAAGTATACAGGATACCAGTGCGCAAACTGCAACCATGAATCCTGAATACAAAAAAATCTGCCTTTCAACACATTTTGACCGCGTAGGTATTGCACTTTTCTATGAAACAGCTGATTTTTTTGTATAACCGACGACAAATTGCTACGCTAGGGGGTCTAGAATGATATGCTAAATTCATCGTTACAGTTTGTGCACTGGTTAAAAATTTACCCTATAGGTAGCGTTACCAAACGGGAGCGTTACGAAACGGACGCGATCCCTTTTACTGTAAATTATTTTTAATTTTTTGCATTCTTTGGATTGACATTTATTTATTTCTGTTGTTTTAATTTTGTGAACGAGAGTTCTCAGTAGCCGAAATCAAAAGCAATTAAAGGCACATTTTCTAAGTTACAGATTTTTTAATACTTTTTTTATATAAATAAAGGAGTGATGCATATATGGTATTATTGACTTAAACAAAAATACAATGTAATTTTTTATAATTTTTAGACGTCAAAATGATTCGTTTATATGTTATATTGTAAACCTCATAAAGCAAAATTCACAGAACAGTTGAGGTCGATGAACAATTTTTTTTTTAAAGTAGCTCATATATCAGCTCATAATTCAAATGATATTTTATGTTCTGAATTAAATACAGCATTTTATCAGTAAAATACACGAAATCAAAAATAATCGTAAGCAGCCTCTTAACATTACAGGGAAACTGGTGAATAATTCAATTCAAAAACCAAAATTAATTACAAGTCATTTTATTGAATCATTGTTTTGCACGAAAAGGAAAGTATTTCTTTAGTACGTTCTTAGTAGACACCACATCCGCAGCCGCGGCCTCCATAGCCGAAACTGAGACCGGCAGGAGCGATGGCAGCAGCGCCAAGTCCATAGCCAGCACCAAGCCCATAGGTACCAGCACCGCCATAGGCGCCAGCATTGCCATAGATACCAGAAGCGCCGTAGGCAGCAGCTGAAGGAGCAATGCTCTCAATAGCGGTAATACCATTACCGCAGCTGTAGCTGACAGCGCCAGCACCACCACTGGGCAACACTCCCTCCAAAGCCACAGCACTCACGAACGGCAGCTCACCAGCCACGGACAGAGCACCCTCATACACATTCTCAGACGCTACGGAGAGGCCACTGGGAGTGATAGCAGAGAAGCTTGAGACAGGCAGTCCACCGCCAGTGGTGGGAATAATCTCAGCCAAGCCATTGCCGAAATAACCATTACCAATTATACCATCACCAATCAAACCATTGTTGGCGTAGTTACCAGCACACCCGTTACCAACATAACCGCTACCGATCAATCCATTTCCGATCAAACCATTGCCTGCACAGCTGTTACCGATGGCTCCACGACCAAGACATGAACTGAAAGCAGTCTGTAAACAAAAAAATATTGTATTAGTAAATATTTCTTTATCAGCAGACGACGGCGATGTCTATGACACATGATTGTTAAATCGATCACGTAATATAATGTATGTCAGACGTGATTTATGAAATTCATAACATAAGACGAAAAACTTCAGTTATTGTAAAGTTAAATGTGAGCAATAGCACCCTAATAAGCATTTCAATACGTTAATTTTCACTACATTGAACCGATCAAAAGCTCAATGTAATATTTACACTAATATTTTCACTACTAAGAAAAACTCCGAGAATTGCGAGCAATTCATAAATAAAAATCAAATACTAATAAAAGAACAAAAAAATAAAAAATATTTCTCACCTGGATGAAGAGCGCCTGAGCACAGAGGACGAGGATCACCTTGGCTGACATTGTAGTTTGTGTTGAAGTTAACTTCAGAATGAGTTTTCCAAGAAACGATCGACTATTTATACTGAAACGTAGTCCTTATCTAGTTGTGTTGCAGCAAATTGAGGATTTTGAAATGAACTTTTCGTACCTTTATCAGTAGTTACAATATGGAGAAATAGAAAAACGCTTATATTTCGTAAGTGAAGTAACCTTGAAATATTTAGTATGAAAGGCTTTGTTTCAATAGAACAGAGGAAACATCACGTTTATGATAAGAAACTTTTGCACTATATAAACCTGTTCTAGAAGTAGGAACATCATTCAGTCTTCAGCTTCTCGTTGATCACATACAAACATCAAACATGTCTACCTTCGCTGTTCTGTTGCTCTGCATCCAAGCTTGCTTGGTCCAGGTGAGTTATCTACAAAATTATTATTTCATTAGTTTTTCTAACATTCTTTAAAAAAAATTGTCGTTGTGCTTTCATTTTATTTCGTCGAATTTTTTGACGAATTCCTATACTAATGGAATTGTTTCTTCAGAATTTGTTCGTTTACGGATGTGGCTGCGGCCGTCAAGTGGGCACCATTGCTCCTGGCCTGGGTCTCGGCACTGGTCTCTCTACTGGCTGTGGTGGCGCCCTCGGTCTTGGTGCTTACGGTGGTGCCATAGGATCTGCTTATGGTGGCGCACTTGCACCTGCTGCTGCATACGGAGGTGCTTATGGTTCTGGAGCTGCTTACGGCGGTACCGGTGAAGGTAACGTGGTCGTCGTCGGTGAGCTGCCAGTCGCCGGTGAAACCGCTGTTGCTGGTACTGTTCCCATCATGGGCGCTGTGACTTTCTGTGGTGCTGTGCCCGCTGCTGGTGCCGTATCTATCTCCGGACAATGTGCGTGCGGCTGCGGTTCTCCTATATACTACTGAAGTGTACGTTTCTGATGCTAGAACAACAATAAAAGAACATGATTTGAACAACTACTTCAATCTTTAATCTTATGTCAAAATTATCCGACCGCATTTTATACAATTACATATCAACTTAATAAACTTGCCTAAACTGCTGAGTCAAGAAAAACATTCTAGTAGTTAGATAGTAAGAATTGAATAGCAACGTGCCCATTTCCATTCATTAAGTATTCCTGACCTAGTACAAGGTATCTCCGATGACTGGCTGTTATGAAACGTTTGTTTTCTGATTGCTGAGCATGATTTTAAGAAGGCACGTGCGTGCCATAATATATATGAATATGAATGAATGAATAATGTCGGTACCGAGGTTTTTGTTCAAAGTGACAGACTTAAAAGTCCAGACCTCAACCACAGTAACGGGAATCAGCCCGTCTACCACGATGGCGCAATGTAAGGAAAACGTAAATTCGAATGATGCTATATTCGAAAGTACAACTAGTCTTTAGTATAATAACAATCAGACATAATCAGCCTAGAATGCTCGCACCTGCCGGGACATAGACCTACTGTCTGTGAGAGGGAGTGGACCGTAATCCGCCATGCGGATCCAGTGCGGTTTGATAGATGTCACATGTCTTGGAAGTTCGAATTCTTGGACATGTAGGTTTCCTCACGATGTATAAGAAGCAGAATCTATGTACCAATCCCAACAAATCTCATTGGGATTGGTTTCCGTACTAAGTGCTTCAATAGACCACTACTTACGTAGTTTTTCACAGAATTTAATATATGGGTCTGGGGTTCTAATTAAAAAAATACTTTAACAGACCTTACACGAAATTTCGCCGCTTTTGCTGATTTACTTGGTTTTGCAGACGTACTTCTACAGTTAAAATATTTTATTTTATTTTATTGCGAGATTTAGGTTGTTGTAAAACATTATTTAAAAGATTTTATTTCTGTAAGTAGGTTTGCACAAACACTTTTACACGTCAAACATATTTTTAAACCTAGATGAGGTCGGCATTTCCTATCTGACTACTCTGAGAAGAGAGGCCGAAACAAACTCAGAGGTCACAGTCTCTTTTAAAGTCCACACATAATCTTGATCAGATCATGTGTAGACTATGTGGATTGGTGCCTGAAATGGTCTTTTACTGGGTAGCGCCCGTTTGGTAACGCTCCCGTTTGGTAACGCTACATATACATACCTATGTATAACATAACCTTATGTTTGTAGATATTACGTACCCGAGCACACCTAACCCTTTAAAGGACGGCCCATACAAAGTGGCCAGTAAACTGGACAGTCACTTCAAGGTTGTTATCTCATAGATTTTTATTTGAATATTGAATCTTATGAACATTTACGACTTGCATTAGAGCACACTGGCCTGTCAACTGGCCAGCGTTCATGTTCATCGCGCGCAATCACAAATTCGCGTCTTTTTTCAAAATGGCCTGTGTACTGGCTACCGTACACCCGCGCATAAACATTTGTTGTCATCGCGTGTATACGTTACGTGTTTACAAGTGCTATGGTAATAAAAAGTCATGTCTTTTCGGAAAAACTAAGTAAAATGATTATTTTATAGTACATACCTTGATATTATGTGCAAACGTAATTGAGGATAGTAAGAAACACATGTATTTTTGGGTGTTTCTTTGAGTTTACATTTATTTTGCACTTTTTTCTATAATTTTATAATTTTGTCTAATTTAAAAGTAAGAGTAGTCGGATATAAATCTACATTGGAGGCAGTGAGGATGTGTGTCTAGGGCATTGAAGATTCCGCAGTACAAATTGAGAAAAATAGCATCGAAGAAATCTTTTGGTGATGGTAATTACATTATGTTACTGGTAATGAAATTTGTGTTGCTGGTAATGATTTTATGTTCCTGGGAATGACGATAAAAAAGAAAAGCATTTAACAAATCTTTGTTTTTATTGTAGAACCAAAATATATTAAAGTATTAAATCAACATAGTATTACCTAATCAGTTTTCAGTAACCACCCAAAGTAAAATAGGCAAAAATAACATTTTTTTTTCTTAGGCATAATTGAAAATTTTCATAATCATCAATGAAATCAACACAAACATTTTGTTAACATCACTGTTTATTCATTATTTCAGTCTCTTATATTCTCTTCTTTCTACGCTAATCCTTAACTTTTATTATTTCTTAAAATTTCTTAACTAAACTCTGTCTTTTTATATTTGGCTGATTTACTATATCTTTGATTTAATCACTCTATTTCTCTTCATTTTCAAGTCATCTTATTTAGCCGATGACCGATACACCCTTGATTGTTGTTTTCATGAATCATTCTTGTTTTTATTCTCTAAATCTTGGTCTTCTTCTTCTTAATTAGCTGATTTGCATCTTTCATTGTTGTTTGGAATCATTCTAGTTTTTATTTATTCTTTAATCTTCTTCTTCTTATTTAGCTGATTGACATCCTTGATTGTTATATCTGATAAAATGTGTATTCTTTTTCTAGGTGGTATTGTTTTTCCTTCATTCGAATCAACGATACTTTTGGAGCACGATGGCTGCTGGTTTTCTGCGTTTGCATGTCTATCCAATTTCTTTTCCAAGAGTTTATGGGTACCAGTTGTAGTTTGTGTTATAGTTTTTGGTACACTCGGTTTGGTTTGTGACAAAGGAATGACAACATCATAATCTTCAACATGACTTGGATCTGGGTCTATTTTCTTATTTTCTATAAATCCTAAATGTTTGTTGTGGTGACAAATCTCGCCAGCATCGCACAAAAAGCAACTGATAGACCGCATCGTTGTAAATCTTTGAAATTTGTCCCAAATAACTTGGTGCACAGAAAAAGTTCCTTTAAATGGTTTTAAATCTTTGGGTATTTTCTTTTCTCTTTCTATTACGTCTGCCTCTTCAACTGCTTTTATAACTATGTTTTCTATGCGATCGTTTACAGCGTTGCAAAATTGCCTAAAACTTCCAACATCTTCACCAAAACGAACCATCTGGTCGGCTGTTCTTTTCAAAACTGCGCCAACTCCATCTGGGGCACCCTTGCCGTGCCCAGATTCCGAGTAGTTCCATGAAACCCTTTGTGGAAAATCTTGTGACATCTGAGAAATCACATAAAACATGTATTTATTCCTGTATTGGGAGGATGGTGAGTCAGACAGAAAGTGTATAGTTTCAATGAAGGGGTTTAGTTTGTATGCTTCTTGCAGTAACGGTATCAAATGCGCCCATATTGCTGGCACATCGTGGCGCGTACATTTACTTATAGTACAAACACACGTCGCTTTCACGGTTCCTGTAGAGAAATCATGGGTGTAAATCACAGCTGTATGCAAGGACACTTGACTGCGACTGCCAGCAAAGTGAAAGCTTTGAACTTCTTCTGCGTAATTAAGCGCATAATTCTCTGAGAAGTCCACATGTATCATTGCTTCATCAAATCGCAATAGATTTTCTCTCATATTTTTCATCACCGTATACTGCTTTAAAATCTTATAAGAGTGCAAAAAGAATTTCGGCAATGCTGTTTCCAACTTTTGGATCAACTTTAAAGGTTCTCCTGTTTCTTTCTCCTTGGATGTCATCTGCTGTTTTTTCACAATTCCTTTGTTTGTAGTAATTTCTTTATTTACCCTTTTCCATTCATAATAGGTTACAAGAACGTTGTTTGAAAACTCCATGTATTCAGGCACTCTTCCAGCACAAGCTGCACATGTTCTCTCCAAACCTTTCGGGATTTTTAGGGTCACAACATACGGATTTTAGAAGTTCCGCAGAATTTCTGGATTTTAACAATTTGGCCGGCCTTATTTAAGGCATTAATCAGAAGATCCATATTGGTGTGGACGATGCATAAACAAGTGTCTCTATTTTGTGGCTTTGGAAATAAGACCCAAAAAGGCCTTTCTTTGCAAAAAGTTGAGTAATGAATGGCAATGTTTGTTTCCTTTATGAATTTTTTGTATAGTTCTGTTAAAGTTGCCGTTAGAAATCGCTTTTGATGTCGTATTTTATTCTTTGTTATGAACTCCTTTTTTCCTGCTCTAATGACGCTGTTATTATCATCATTGTAAAAGGCTTGTATGGCCTCACGAATAGTATCTGATATTTTTGATTTCAGTAGCTTTTTTGGTGTTTTCTTTGGTTTCTTAAATTTTGGTAAAACTTTTATAGCTCTGGGCTTCTTCGATTGCAAGCTGTCATTTTCTTTAGGTGCCTTATTCATATTTTCTTCACTTTGTCGACGTCTAAGTTCTCGCATTCGATACACGGCATTTTGGCGTTTCAATGTCTTAATAATTTCTCTCAAATATCCCTGTTTTTTCTGTTCCTTGTAACGTACTCTTCTTAAAATCAATGAAACTTCTTTAGCTGTGTAAACCCGATCGCCAACCCCTTTCAATGGATCTCTTGAACTTTCTTTAATAATGACTTCTTGGTTTCCTTGGATCTTAATTTGTACTGGTTCTGGTAATTTCTGTCTTTCTTCTTTCTTGCTTTGCCTGTAACGTCTTTAATTTTCTTTTCATTTCGTTCTTTGTAGTTTCTGTTTCTTCTTATTTTTTTCTGCAATTGAAGTAATATTCTTTTCTGCTTTTCTTTTCAAATAGCGTGCTCTTTGTTTTTCTTTTTCAATAGCATATAATCTAGGATCATTTTTGATTTCGGCGTAACGACGTCTTTTGCACAGCCTCTGCTGAGCAAGGCGCTCTTCTTTTCCTTTCTTCGTTTTCGCCATAAATCTGTGAATAAAATGACCCACTCTCTAGTTTAATGACTTCAAGGCGAATTATGATAACCGAGTGCGTAAAAATACAGTCGAACATAGAATAAAACCAACCTTCTTCTTTTTTGAAGTCGGTTAAAACATAAATTCAACTCATTTGTCATTACCCGCAACAATTCGTCATTACCCACAACATGAAATATCCCGGCAATGACGTTACTCGTAATGACGATTTCAATTGAAACATGTCTGAACTTGTTTAAAATGTTTATGAGGAATAATATATTCAGTGGAAGTTTTTTAGGTTTAATATTACATGTAAAACACTGAAATAATGAAAATGCATACATAAATAACTCACCGAGTAATCCTAAATTCCGGTAATGATGTTTTTCTTGACGAAGGCTGCGTAGAAACACTTTTTTCCAATTTTATTCACAAACTACACGCGCACGCCGGACGTGAACTCAAGGTCGATTAACTATCGAAAGGGGGTGCGGGAGGACGCTGCACAGGATTGCGGATTATATAGCAAAGTATCAGTTTTTAAACTTTTTTGTCCTGTTGCGTGTAATGACAGAAAACAAATGCCAAACGTTTTTCGACTAAAATAATATATTCGGTTTTTTAAATCGGCACTTATTTATGCATAAAATAAGAACATATATTACTATTATAAAACTTACGTACATTAAATTGGTTATTCAGGCACCATTATTAAATTATTTTTGATAAACTAAGAATGTGCGTGATTTGAACGTTGTGGGCGATGACGTTTGGTAAATATTTTATAAAATAGAATCAGAATTAAAGTACTTATGTTCACAAAGAGGAAGTGCCTCTTTTTAAAATTATAATAGGAAGCTAAGTTATGTCTTTTTTCTAAAAAAATTACAGCCTATATTTTTTTATTATACTTGAACATAGTTTTTCGCTCATTTGAAGAAACACCCTTTTACAGATTGAATACAAACCGGTCTGTTGAAAAAAATAAACCTAAAATTTGCCAATCCAACTTTGAGCTATTGTTTTGAGTTTTTACTTTCAAGTAATACCTATGAACCATATCGTTTTAACACAAGTATATAAGCATTTGTTATGATATAATAATAAATTTACTATAAACAGTCTTGTTCGGTAGTTACAACCTATTACTATGAATGTTTTGGTTTATTTTTTCGCCATTTTTTGCATGTGTGCAGGTACTCGTTCTGCATTGTAATTACCTTATTGTTTTACACAAACGTACACTTATCGGGAGTTGGTGTCACGAGATGAGGAGCAATGGAATGAGTCCATTAACAGATGACCAGGCCACACAATCAGACGTCGGTGGTGATTCTGATGCTGATGATTGTTTCGACGACAGTGTTACTTTGAATACCAGCATCTTGAGCATACATTGTCGAAGTAATGGATCAGGTCCTGAAACATCGGCTTTATCACAACCATCATAGGAATTTTGTTTCTGCGATGGTTGGATATGTTGGTGGATGAAAATCTGGTTTTACATGATAGAAGCGGCGATCGTCAATTCCTACATTATGTATAAGGATATCTGGTCGAAGGCTATCCCGCTGGTACAAAACCCATGACTCACTTGATGTTTAGGAGTAAACTAGCTGATGAGCTTATAGGAAATACGAAACCGTTGCTTCCCTTTCGAGAAAATGATAAGTTAATTCTATTTGTAATTGATGACTGATTGTTTTATGTAGCATACGTTCTATTTTATTAAAGGCTGATTAGGAAATTCATAATTGAAGTCTTTTTTTGTATCCTTTCACAAAAATGATATAGATTTAGTTAGTGTCCAGTTTACTGGCCAGTGATCTTGCAGTGATGGTTAGTGACGCAGAACGTCCAATGGACAGTTTACTGGCCATATGTTTTTTTGTGATTTTCTCGAAAAATTACGATGTTCAGGTATGTTTTCAAAAACACGTCATTATGATTTACGGCACAGAATATATATGTATCACAAAATATAAGGAATTAAAAAAAAGTTTGGGTGTGCGTTAAAGGGTTTTTTTTTGGGTGGGAAATCATCAAATAACTTCTCCCGCTCTGGATGGAGCGGGAGGGCGTGTCAGACTTTTACTGACTAAAACCCACCCGTGTTCCCTCAGTTGCCTGTGTGCCAGGGGCCGCGGTATCTCTTTCGAACAACCCGCACCCCTGGCAGGCATCGGCCCTTGCGGGCCCATCTGTTGCTGCTGACATCTCTTTGACGCGCGCGTGGAACACAACGCGCCGTCGACCCGGGCTTGGTCCTTACCGGACAGCGAGCTACCCATTACTCGCCGTCCGCAAGCCCGTGCCTACGGTGGCCGGGAATCAGCCTAGGATTCCCGACGCCCAGGGCGTCTCCTGGGAAGGCCACGGCTGTGAGGGCGCATGTACTGCATCTCCCTCACGTGCGCCGCCTCCCTCTTTGCGAGCATAACTGCTTCGCTGAAGGAGGCGACTGCTAGCCATGCACTCTCACTCCGTACCATGGCCTGGACCAGGGTCGGACGCGACAGATCGCCGCCGCCGATCACCTCCACGAGGACACGGCGGTGCTCCGCCCAAGCCGGGCAGACCTCCACCGTATGCTCCACCGTGTCCTCTGGGCGATCTTCGCAATGGAAACACCCGGGCGTTTCCTCCCGCCCTATCCGAAACAGGAACCTCCCGAAACAACCGTGTCCGGTGAGGACCTGTGTCAGGCGGAAGGTGAGGACGCCATGCCGCCTCTCAAACCACTCCTCAAAGAGGGGACTTACCGCCGCAATCATGGCGTGCCCAGTGCGTTAAAGGGTTAAAGTATAGTCAGAGTAAAAGTTCTGGTGTGCCGAATATATTTAATAGTCATTTTATTTTCTACAATTTAAAACTACCATATTAATGACTAAGATAGAGCATGAAATGTATTGAATACAATTAAATTAACCTATCTAAATTACATTATTTTTAAGAATCACAGGTAAAATATTCTACCGATAGAAGAGCAGGTACGAAAAGGGTCGGAGTACGCCCTTTATTTATTTATCCTTTATTTCTCGCAACTGAGAACCCATAAAACACAATACATGTACATAAGTCTAAAACAATAACTATAGACTAATGCATATTTAATACAACAATCTAAAAAACTACTGCACACGAAGTGACGGCGTCGCTGCGAGGTGTCGCGTAGCTGGCCGCAGAAACGCCAACACAGCACACCTTCTGGCCAAAACTCTTCCTTGAGGAAGATCACCAAATGCTGAGTCAGAATGCGCAAAACGAATGACTTGAAGTTGATGTTATGGCGCGCCTCTAATTTATCCACCCTCAAAGTTCAGTTGGTCTTCACCCATATGTAATCTACGAGGTCCCCAGTCTTCGTAGAGTGGTGCAAATGGGACACGTATAGCAACGTCGTCGGTACTGGAGGACGTAGCAGCATGTTAGATCCTGCCAAAGCGGTCTCGCACTGGATGCGATAAGAAGGCGACCTCTTCTTTCTCTCTACCTTGATGGAGCCGACCTCATCACATGTGTTCTTCGGTGGAACCTATTGTTCGTGGTCCATCACAGCACGTTTAGTAGCGCTCGATGCTGAGTGACTCTGCTTTCCCCCTTTTGGTTTTTCTGCTTGTCGTTTAGCTTACAGCAGAGCAGGTTTCGTCTTGGCGACAGTTGCAGAATAGGCACGCCCTCGGGTCAATGTACCTATTACGCGCGTCGCTCCCCCGGCAGGTACGACGCGATCAGCGGAACACGATGCAACCACGGTATCTCTTTCGAACAACCCGCACCCCTGGCAGGCATCGGCCCTTGCGGACCCCACCAGTTGTTGCTGACATCTCTGACCCGGGCACATTTATATATTTTTTTTGTTGAACGTGGAGAAATGCCTACTGCGCTACCACGGGGAGACAGCGCAGTTATTTGGGACTGTAACCCACTAAAACTCCACAGTGTCCTCCAGTGCCGCTTGAGACGGGAACACGGAAACGCGCAAGCCATCTGCGAACCCGCCGCGGCTATCCGTCGGAGGGGAATAACCCCTATCACCGGCGCACTAGGACACATGGCACGCCGTGACCACCCCAGGAACTAAATAGCATAAGGGCCCCAGACGAATCCGTGTCTGGCACCCTTGGTCCCCCCTGCGACGGGTCAGAACAGTGGCCCCACAGCCTACCACTTTTCGGCCGCAGGGGATAGGGAGAGCGGCCAACGCTATACCGACATTCCTCCTCTCCTGCGGCCCCACCGCGTCCGCCATCAAACGGTGGCGGTCCCGTCCAGGCCGGCAGGTGTTTAAATTGGATGAACGAGAGTTCTCAGTAGCCGAAATCAAAAGCAATTAAAGGCACAGTTTCTAAGTTACAAATTTTTATTCCTTTTTTTATAAAGGAGTGATGCATACCTACATGGTATGGTCGACTTAAACAAAAACACACTTTCATTTTGGATAATTTGTAGACGATTTGTGATTCGTTTATATGTTATATTCTAAACTTCTTATAGCAAAATTCATAAAACAATTGAGATCGATTAATCATTTTTTTTTTAAGTAGCTCATAATTCCAAAGATATTTTATGTTCTGAATTAAATACATCATTTTAACAGTAAAACAATCGTAAGCAGCCTCTTAACTTTACAGGGAAACTATGGAATAATTCAATTAAAAAACCAAAATTAATTGCAAATCATTTTATTGAATCATTGTTTTGCACGAAAAGGAAAGTATTTCTTTAGTACGTTCTTAGTAGACACCACATCCGCAGCCGCGGCCTCCATAGCCGAGACCGAGACCGGCAGGAGCGATGGTAGCAGCGCCAAGTCCATAGCCAGCTCCAAGCCCATAGGTACCAGCAGCGCCATAGGCGCCAGCATTTCCATAGATACCAGAAGCGCCATATGCAGCAGCTGAAGGAGCAATGCTCTCAATAGCGGTAATACCGTTACCGCAGCTGTAGCTGACAGCGCCAGCACCACCACTGGGCAACACTCCCTCCAAAGCCACAGCACTCACGAACGGCAGCTCACCAGCCACGGACAGAGCACCCTCATACACATTCTCAGACGCTACGGAGAGGCCACTGGGAGTGATAGCAGAGAAGCTTGAGACAGGCAGTCCACCGCCAGTGGTGGGAATAATCTCAGCCAAGCCATTGCCGATATAACCATTACCAATTATACCATCACCAATAAAACCATTGTTGGCGTAGTTACCAGCACACCCGTTACCAACATAACCGTTACCGATCAATCCGTTTCCGATCAAACCATTGCCTACACAGCTGTTACCGATGGCTCCACGACCAAGACATGAACTGAAAGCAGTCTGTAAACAAAAAATATTGTATTAGTAAATATATCTTTATCAGCAGACGACGGCGATGTCTATGACACATGATTGTTAAATCGATCACGTAATATAATGTATGTCAATTATATATGTCATAACTTAAGACGAAAAACTTCAGTTATTGTAAAGTTAAATGTGAGCAATGGGATCCTAATAAGCATTTCAATACGTAAATTTTTCACTACAATGAACCGATCAAAAGCTCAATGTAATATTTACACGAATATTTTCACTACTCATAAAACCCCGAGAATTGCGAGCAATTCATAAATAAAAATCAAATACTAATAAAAGAACAAAAACATAAAAAATATTTCTCACCTGGATGAAGAGCGCCTGAGCGCAGAGGACGAGGATCACCTTGGCTGACATTGTAGTTTGTGTTGAAGTGAACTTAAGAATGAGTTTTCCAAGAAACGATCGACTATTTATACTGAAACGTAGTCCTTATCTAGTTGTGTTGCAGCAAATTGAGGATTTTGAAATGAACTTTTGGTACCTTTATCAGTAGTTACAATATGGAGAAATAGAAAAACACTTATATTTCGTAAGTGAAGTAACCTTGAAATATTTAGTATGAAAGGCTTTGTTTCAATAGAACAGAGGAAACATCACGTTTATGATAAGAAACTTTTGCACTATATAAACCTGTTCTAGAAGTAGGAACATCATTCAGTCTTCAGCTTCTCGTTGAACACATACAAACATCAAACATGTCTACCTTCGCTGTTCTGTTGCTCTGCATCCAAGCTTGCTTGGTCCAGGTGAGTAATCTACAAAATTATTATTTCATTCGTTTTTCTAACATTCTTTAAAAAAAAATGTCGTTGTGCTTTCATTTTATTTCGTCGATTTTTTTGAGGAATTCCTATACTTGTGGAATTGTTTCTTAAGAATGTGTTCGGTTACGGATGTGGCTGCGGCGGTCAAGTGGGCACCATTGCTCCTGGCCTGGGTCTCGGCGCTGGTCTCTCTACTGGCTGTGGTGGCGCCCTCGGTCTTGGTGCTTACGGTGGTGCCATAGGATCTGCTTATGGTGGCGCACTTGCACCTGCTGCTGCATACGGAGGTGCTTATGGTTCTGGAGCTTCTTACGGCGGTGCCGGTGAAGGTAACGTGGTCGTCGTCGGTGAGCTGCCAGTCGCCGGTGAAACCGCTGTTGGTGGTACTGTTCCCATCATGGGCGCTGTGAATTTCTGTGGTGCTGTGCCCGCTGCTGGTGCCGTATCTATCTCCGGACAATGTGCGTGCGGCTGCGGTTCTCCTATATACTACTGAAGTGTGCGTTTCTGATGCCAGAACAACAATAAAAGAACACGATTTGAACAACTATTTCAATCTTTAATCTTATGTCAAAATTATCCGACCGCATTTTATACAATTACATATCAACTTATTTAACTTGCCTAAACTGCTGAGTCAAGAAAAACATTCTAGTAAATAGTAAGAATTCAATAGCAACGTGCCCATTTCCATTCATTAAGTATTCCTGACCTAGTACAAGGTATCTCCGATGATTGGCTGTTATGAAACGTTTGTTTTCTGATTGCTGAGCATGATTTTAAGAAGGCACGTGCGTGCCATAATATATATGAATATTAATGAATGAATAATGTCGGTACCGAGCTTTTTGTTCAAAGTGACAGACTTAAAAGTCCAGACTTCAACCACAGTAACGGGAATCAGCCCGTCTACCACGATGGCGCAATGTAAGGAAAACGTAAATTCGAATGATGTTATATTCGAAAGTACAACTAGTCTTTAGTATAATCACAATCAGGCATAATCAGCCTAGAATGCTCGCACCTGCTGGGACATAGACCTACTGTCTGTGAGAGGGAGTGGACCGTAATCCGCCATGCGGATCCTGTGCGGTTTGATAGATGTCACATGTCTTGGAAGTTCGAATTCTTGGACATGTAGGTTTCCTCACGATGTATAAGAAGCAGAATCTATTTACCAATCCCAATAAACCTTATTGGGATTGGTTTCCATACTAAGTGCTTCAGTAGACCACTACTTACGTAGTTTTTCACAGAATTTAATATATGGGTCTGGGGTTCTAATTAAAAAAATACTTTAACAGACCGTACACGAAATTTCGCCGATTTTGCTGATTTGCTTGGTTTTGCAGACGTACTTCTACAGTTAAAATACTGTATTTCCCTAAATTTTAATGCACAACGTGACTTATTATCTGATGAGCTAGTTTTTTTTTCATCGAGTATTTATATGCGAGATTTAGGTTGTTTTAAAACATTATTTAAATGATTTTATTTCTGTAAGTAGGTTTGCACAAACACTTTTACGCGTCAAACATATTTTTAAACCTACATGAGGTCGGCATTTCCTATCTGACTACTCTGAGAAGAGAGGCCGAAACAAACTCAGAGGTCACAGTCTCTTTTAAAGTCCACACATAATCTTGATCAGATCATGTGTAGACTATGTGGATTAGTGGCTGAAATGGTCTTTTACTGGGTAGCGCCCGTTTGGTAACGTTACATATACATACCTATGTACGTGTTATGTATAACATAACCTTATGTTTGTAGATATTACGTACCCGAGCACACCTTAAAGTATACTCAGAGTAAAAAGTTCTGGTGTGCCGAATATATGTAATAGTCATTTTATTTTCTACAATTTAAAACTACCATATTAATGACTAAGATAGAGCATGAGATGCATTGAATACAATTAAATTAACCTATCTAAATTACATTATTTTTAAGAATCACAGGTAAAATATTCTACCTATAGAAGAGCAGGTACGAAAAGGGTCGGAGTACGCCCTTTATTTATTTATCCTTTATTTCTCGCAACTGAGGCCCATAAAACACAATACATATACATAAGTATAAAACAATAACTATAGACTAATGCATATTTAATACAACAATCTATAAAACTACTGCACACGAAGTGACGGCGTCGCTGCGAGGTGTCGCGTAGCTGGCCGCGGAAACGCCAACATAGCACACCTTCTGGCCAAAACTCTTCCTTGAGGAAGATCACCAAATGCTGAGTCGGAATGCGCAAACCGAATGACTTGAAGTTGGTGTTATGGCGCGCCTCTAATTTATCCACCCTCAAAGTTCAGTTGGTCTGCACCCGTATGTAATCTACGAGGTCCTCAGTCTTCGTTGAGTGGTGCAAATGGGACACGTATAGCAACGTCGTCGGTACTGGAGGACGTAGCAGCATGTTAGATCCTGCCAAAGCGGTCTCGCACTGGATGCGATAAGTAGGCGACCTCTTCATTCTCTCTACCTCGATGGAGCCGTCCTCATCACATGTGTTCTTCGGTGGAACCTGCTGTCCGTGGTCCATCACAGCACGTTTAGTAGCGTTCGATGCTGAGTGACTCTGCTTTCCCCCTTTTGGTTTTTCTGCTTGTCGTTTAGCTTGCAGCAGAGCAGGTTTTGTCTTGGCGACAGTTGCAGAATAGGCACGCCCTCGGGTCGATGTACCTATTACGCGCGTCGCTCCCCCGGCAGCTACGACGCGATCAGTGGAACACGATGCAACGCTTGCATTCTTGACAGCGGATAACGTAGATTCACTAGCCGACTGAAAAATGCACACAGAAGCATTTTGTGCCCCGCGACGTGTGTTTACATTGAAGCCTTCCACTGACCCACTTGTCGGAATACCGTTGCGCAACAACGCTACTTCGGCTCGCAATTCACCAATGGTGACATCCGATTACTCCCACTTGAACTTCATCTCAACCAGGCTCACCTTCAGCGACGTGATGTCCTTCAGCAGCCTGGTGACATCGACGTGGTCGAACGTGACAGTAGGCAGCTTGTGCAGCTCCTTCGCCACAAAATCTGGCACGTCATCCGGACTGCAGACTCTTCTCGCCATCATCCCTCCTGCGAGATGGCATCTGTCCGACTTGGTCGAGTGATAGAAATAACAGCAACTTGGTACTGCATACCTTTTCCTCTTTGAAGGACGACTTGCTGGTCTGCAAGACGCTGACCTCGTCCATGTAGTCGATGGCATGCTTTAACGAATGCCAAAAGCAATGAGCTGATTCGTTACCGTTGCTACAATTGGGCACGCCGCGATTGCGGCGGTAAGTCCCCTCTTTGAGGAGTGGCTTGAGAGGCGGCATGGCGTCCTCACCTTCCGCCTGACACAGGTCCTCACCGGACATGGCTGTTTCGGGAGGTTCCTGTTTCGGATAGGGCGGGAGGAAACGCCCGGGTGTTTCCATTGCGAAGATCGCCCAGAGGACACGGTGGAGCATACGGTGGAGGTCTGCCCAGCTTGGGCGGAGCAACGCCGTGTCCTCGTGCAGGTGATCGGCGGCGGCGATCTCTCGCGTCCGACCCTGGTCCAGGCCATGGTACGGAGCGAGAGGGCATGGCTGGCAGTCGCCTCCTTCAGCGAAGCAGTTATGCTCGCAAAGAGGGAGGCGGCGCACGTGAGGGAGATGCAGTACATGCGCCCTCACAGCCGTGGCCTTCGCAGGAGACGCCCTGGGCGTCGGGAATCCCAGGCTGATTCCCGGCCACCGTAGGCACGGGCTTGCGGACGGCGAGTAATGGGTACCTCGCTGTCCGGTAAGGACCAAGCCCGGGTCGACGGCGCGTTGTGTTCCACGCGCGCCTCAAAGAGATGTCAGCAGCAACAGAGGGGCCCGCAAGGGCCGATGCCTGCCGGGGGTGCGGGTTGTTCGAAAGAGATACCGCCGCTCCTGGCACACAGGCAACTGAGGGAACACGGGTGGGTTTTAGTCAGTAAAAGTCTGACACGCCCTCCCGCTCCACCCAGAGCGGGAGAAGTTATTTGATGATTTCCCACCCAGAAAAAAAAAAAAAAAAAAAACCGTTGCTACAATAGATATCGGGTAGCGGTTACCGCTGCGTTAAACGCGAATAAAATGTTGTCCGTTTCTGAGCGCGCATCGCTACACTGTCTGTATCCTTAGTGATTGTTATTGAGCTGTAAACGTAATCCGGTTACAAGACTATACTTTGCGAAACGGTTTGACAAACACCGACATAATTAAAGTGCTTACATGTTAGGGTGAAGAATTGTTGTTTCAGGCGGGGCATAGTTAATAATCTTTAAGAAAAAGCAACGACTATTCATT
Organism: Polymixis lichenea; assembly: GCA_949091785.1. NCBI lineage: Eukaryota > Metazoa > Arthropoda > Insecta > Lepidoptera > Noctuidae > Polymixis > Polymixis lichenea. The sequence continues at coordinate 7,871,708 of OX420958.1, read as the reverse complement.
TTGACCAGATTTTGAATTACATAAAAAACCTGAATTTGTTGAAAACTGTAAAAAACGTGTGTGCAATGATTATGGTTCTGTTCCAAATTGAGTGGCCAATGCAATTTGCAAGGTGTGGGAAAACGAACCAAATGAAGCGGTCTTAAAAATATTCAAAATTCACCGGACCCTCCTTGGATGGGAATAACCCCTATCACCGGCGCACTAGGACACATGGCACGCCGTGACCACCCCAGGAACCAAATAGCATAAGGGCCCTAGACGACTCCGTGTCTGGCAGCCTTGGTCCCCCTGCGACGGGTCAGCACAGTGGCCCCGCCGCCTACCACTTTTCGGCCGCAGGGGATAGGGAGAGCGGCCAACGCTATACCGACACTCCTCCTCTCCTGCGGCCTCACCGCGTCCGCCATCAAACGGTGGCGGCCCCGTCCAGGCCAGCAGGTGTTTAAATTGGATGAACGAGAGTTCTCAGTAGCTGAAATCAAAAGCAATTAAAGGCACAGTTTCTAAGTGTTGTGTGTGTGTACACACCATAATAGATATAGAGCAGATACTATGGATCTGATCTAGCGTCGCTTGTTTTTTGTCGTCTTTTTCTTCTGGAGTAAATGTTGTATCGAGCACACGCCTTTTATTCAACAGTGGCGACGAGGAAAATTAAAATTTATCTAAATAGTATAATTACAGCGCTAAATCGAATAAAATGTCGGTGGGACAGGTACGTGAGTTCAATGTAACAACAGGGAACTGGTCCGCTTATGTTGAGCGACTGGAAATGTACTTTTTAGTCAACAGCGTAAAAACTGAGCTCAAACTACCAACGCTGATTACGATGATGGGGGAGGAGGCTTATGAGCTCTTGTCATCATTGGCGAGTCCACTAAAACCCGCTGAATTGATGCTTAATAGAGCAGTGGAGTTATTGGCTGCACACTTGCAGCCAACGCCATCAATCTTAGCTGAGAGATTTCGATTCCGGCAGCGGCGACAGCAAACGGAAGAATCAGTAGCGGAATATGTCACACAGCTGAAAAAGTTGTCGAAACACTGCAATTTCCTGACAACATTGGATGAAAATTTACGCGACCAGTTAGTTTGCGGCATCAAGAGCGATGTAATCCGCCAAAGGCTGTTCGCCGAAGACAATCTTACTTATAATCGAGCGGTCAGCTTAGCGCTGTCATTAGAGGCCGCGGAACGAGACGCTACTGCTGTGGAGCGTAATACGGAGACAACGGAAAATCTCAACAAACTCGAAGGGTGCCCGAAGTGTGGCGATAATAGACACAAAGCTAACGACTGCAAATATAAAAAATTCGTGTGCAGTGGTTGTCACGAGGTCGGTCATTTGAGAAGGATGTGCACGGGGTACAACGATACTAGACGAAGTAAATTGGCGGGATCGGCCGATAGTCAAAATAACATAAAAGCTTCACGTAGAGGGCGTGCTAGCAGCCGTGGTACAAGCGGGCGCTCAACGTGGAGGCGAGCAGGGCGCGGGCAGTGCGGTGGCCGAAGTAGCCGAGAAGGGGCTCCGTTGTACTCATTGGATGAGGAAGGCAACGGAAGCAAAAGCAATGATGAAGATGATGAAGAGCCCTTGCACCAAATGTCTTTAAACAATTATAAACCGGTGTGTGTAACTGTTAAGGTACAAAATTGTTTACTAAAAATGGAGATAGATACGGGGTCAGCCCTATCTTGCATTAGTAAAAGTGTTTATGATCAATTGTTCAGCAACTTGCACTTAAATAGATGTAATTTGAACATCAAGTTTTATGATGGCTCAACTATTCAACCTATAGGATTCATAGAAACAACGGTTAGCTATAATGGTGTGATTAAAACATTAGATCTGTATGTTTTGGACAAAGGATCCTCAAATTTATTGGGACGGCAATGGCTAGCTGAATTAAATATACCTATTAAAGTATCCAAATGCCATTTGATAGCCGGCCTGAATGAAACTCATTACAAATTTAATAATGACAAAATAATCAATGAAGTTGTTTCCAGGCATGAATCATTATTCGACGGCACATTGGGTAAATTTAAGGGAGGTACGGCAGAGCTGCATGTGCGCGACGGTGCACTACCCACATTTTGTCGCGCGCGGCCTCTGCCATATGCGCTGCGCGAGCGTGTCGATGCCGAGCTGGAGGCCATGCTGAAAACTGGGGTTATTGAACCGGTGGACCATTCCGACTGGGCCACGCCACTAGTCGTGGTACGCAAGGCTGATGGTGGCCTAAGAATATGTGCCGATTATAAGGTAACCCTGAACAGAGTTTTAGCGATCGACAGATTTCCGATACCAAAAATGGAAGATTTATTCAGTAACCTTAGCGGGAATGTTTTCTTTACAAAGTTGGATCTATCGCAAGCCTATAACCAGGTACTTTTAGCAGAGTCCTCTAGGAAGTATACAGTTATCAACACACATAGGGGATTATTTAAGTATAATCGTTTGGTTTATGGGTTATCCTCAAGCCCAGGTATATTTCAAAAATTAATGGTAAACATGTTCAAGGATAATCCAAATGTCATTGTATTTATCGATGATATCTTAATTAAGAATAAGGATCTGGTTAGCCATTTAAAATCAGTTGAAGAGGTGTTGCTAATGCTAGAAGCAAACGGCCTAAAAATTAAAAAAAGTAAATGCGAATTTTAGGCAAGGGAAGTAAATCATTATTGTCATCATTATTAAAAAATCATTATTGGTAAGGATGGCGTAAAGGTAGACCCAGACAAGGTGAAGGCTATTGCAACCATGCCCCACCCAAACTGTGTCACAGAATTGAAATCCTTTCTTGGAATGGTAACTTTTTATGGAAAATTCATAAAAAAATTGAGTATGCAGTTATCGCCTCTTTACCAGCTCTTAAAAAAGGGTAAACATTGGAAATGGGGAACTGAACAAAATTCTGCATTTACTAGAATCAAAAAATTCTTGTGTAGTACAAAAACGCTAGTACATTTTGACATGAGTAAGGAGTCTGTATTAACAGTAGACGCAAGCGCGCGCGGGATAGGCGCCGTGCTGGCACAGCGCGAACCAGGTGGTGAGGAACATGTCGTTGCGTATGCCTCGCGCTCACTCACGACTCATGAGCTACACTACAGTCAAATTCACAAGGAGGCCTTGGCAATTGTATTCGCTATTGAGAAATTCCATCAGTACCTTTACGGAAGGAAGTTCGTACTTCGGACTGACCACAAACCACTTGTTAGCATTTTTGGGCCTAACATAGATATTCCTACAGCGGCAGCAAGCCGTTTACAACGCTGGGCAATTAAACTTTCAGCTTATGATTATTCTATAGAGTATGTCAAAACGGATAAAAATGTAGCAGATTGTCTCTCACGTTTAATTGAGTCACAAAAAAAGAGACAGCAGCTGAAGAGGAAGTTTTACCAGAGCAAACATATTTGCACTTCGCAACGGAAGCCATGTCTCTAGATTATAACGTAATTAAAAAAGAAACAATGCATGACCCAATTTTAAGTCGCGTTTTAAGTTATATGATGGAGGGTTGGCCATCGGAGATTGAAATAAAGGAAATTAAACCATACTTTAATAGAAAGAACGAATTGTATTGCGAATTAGGTTGTGTTATGTGGGGTCATCGTGTAGTTATACCATTGTCATGTAGAACAAAGGTAATTTCGGAACTTCACGAGGTACACATGGGGATAGTAAAGACTAAGTCGGTCGCTCGTAGTTATGTGTGGTGGCCGGGAGTAGACGAAGCGCTGGAGGCGGCATGTCGCTCGTGTGTAGTATGTGCGGCTGTAGCCGATGCACCGCCTGCACACGTGCCATGCTCATGGCCTTGGCCGTCTCGTCCCTGGTCCAGGCTTCATTTGGAATTTTTAGGGCCTATAGGTGGATTGACCTATCTAATTATTGTAGATTCTTGCTCAAAATGGATAGAAGCAGTCCGAATGAATAGAACTACAGCACAAGCAGTCATCAATGTACTACGTAGTTTGTGTTCGCAATTTGGTCTTCCAAAACAAACTGTTAGTGACAACGGCCCACCCTTTTCAAGTTTAGAATTTCAAGACTTCCTAAAACATAATGGCGTAGAACACATTTTCACAGCTCCGTATCACCCAGCATCCAATGGTGCAGCTGAGAGCGCGGTAAAAATTTGTAAACGTACCATAAAGAAGGCGCTCAAACGGAATCTTAATGTTGAAATAGCTCTAAATAGGTTTCTTTTAGCCTACAGGAACACAAAACACGCTACTACCGGTGATAGTCCAGCTAGCATATTACAAGGTCGTAGTCTTCGTATGAGGTTGGATAACCTAAAACCAGAACGAGGTTCACAGGTCGCTGCTCGCCAAGCTCGTAGTGAGCGAGATGCGGGCGGGACACAGCGCGGATTCGAGCCGGGTGCTCGTGTTTGGTATCGTGAACATAGAGGCTGTGGTAAATGGGTGCCTGGAACGATACTCGAACGTTTAGGTAAAACAAATTACTCCATAAGATCTGACGTAGGAACGGAAACTCACAGACATGTCGATCAGCTGAGGCTAAGAATGATGGAAAATTTAGGTAAAGATAGCTCCAGGAAAGAGACAGAACTAGATCAGGTTACGAAACAGTTGGAAATAAATTTCAAGAAAATCATTATCATTTCCCATTACCAGTGGCGAGGGTCCAGATCGAAGTGCGGCTGGTTCGAGAGAAAGTAATTTAGGTGGAGTTTCGTCTCCAAAACCAGTAGTGCCACCAGTCGTGGTAGCACAAGATGCTGCTGCGGAAGTATCTTGTAGTTCACCGGGAGAACCTAATGTGTCGGCTAATAGAGGGGATGCTGGCAATGTTGCCACGACAAGTAACCGTCCAGTAAGAGTACGTAAACCTCCAGTGCGATACGGGTGGTATGACGAAATTGATTAAGCTAATTTATTAATGTTTGGCTTCATAAATAAGAACGGATTAATAAGTTCATTAACATTTTAGTTCATAATATTAATTGTTATATGTTTTTAGGATAAGTTTACTTTTACACTTGTTTAATTTACTTGTAGCAGTGTACTTATTTTACAGATTGAGTTGACTTGTGTTCGATGTTATATAAGGTGTTGAAGTCTTAGCTATAGTACTTTTTTTGTTTTGTTATATTAGTAATTAAGGGTAAAGGTGTTGTGTGTGTGTACACACCTTAATAGATATAGAGAAGATACTATGGATCTGATCTAGCGTCGCTTGTTTTTTGTCGTCTTTTTCTTCTGGAATAAATGTTGTATCGAGCACACGCCTTTTATTCAACACTAAGTTACAAATTTTATACTTTTTTTATAAAGGAGTGATGCATACCTACATGGTATGGTCGACTTAAACAAAAACACACTTTCATTTTTGATAATTTGTAGACGATTTGTGATTCGTTTATATGTTATATTCTAAACTTCTTATAGCAAAATTCACAAAACAATTGAAATCGATTAATCATTTTTTTTTTTAAAGTAGCTCATAATTCAAACGATATTTTATGTTCTGAATTAAATACATCATTTTAACAGTAAAACAATCGTAAGCAGCCTCTTAACTTTACAGGGAAACTATGGAATAATTCAATTAAAAAACCAAAATTAATTGCAAATCATTTTATTGAATCATTCAATTTTATTGAAAAGGAAAGGTTAGTACGTTCTTAGTAGACACCACATCCGCAGCCGCGGCCTCCATAGCCGAGACCGAGACCGGCAGGAGCGATGGCAGCAGCGCCAAGTCCATAGCCAGCTCCAAGCCCATAGGTACCAGCAGCGCCATAGGCGCCAGCATTGCCATGGATACCAGAAGCGCCATACGCAGCAGCTGAAGGAGCAATGCTCTCAATAGCGGTAATACCGTTACCGCAGCTGTAGCTGACAGCGCCAGCACCACCACTGGGCAACACTCCCTCCAAAGCCACAGCACTCACGAACGGCAGCTCACCAGCCACGGACAGAGCACCCTCATACACATTCTCAGACGCTACGGAGAGGCCACTGGGAGTGATAGCAGAGAAGCTTGAGACAGGCAGTCCACCGCCAGTGGTGGGAATAATCTCAGCCAAACCATTGCCGATATAACCATTACCAATTATACCATCACCAATAAAACCATTGTTGGCGAAGTTACCAGCACACCCGTTACCAACATAACCGTTACCGATCAATCCATTTCCGATCAAACCATTGCCTACACAGCTGTTACCGATGGCTCCACGACCAAGACATGAACTGAAAGCAGTCTGTAAACAAAAAATATTGTATTAGTAAATATATCTTTATCAGTAGACGACGGCGATGTCTATGACACATGATTGTTAAATCGATCACGTAATATAATGTATGTTAGACGTGATTTATGAAATTCATAACTTAAAACGAAAAACTTCAGTTATTGTAAAGTTAAATGTGAGCAATGGGATCCTAATAAGCATTTCAATACGTAAATTTTTCACTACATTGAACCGATCAAAAGCTCAATGTAATATTTACACGAATATTTTCACTACTCATAAAACTCCGAGAATTGCGAGCAATTCATAAATAAAAATCAAATACTAATAAAAGAACAAAAACATAAAAAATATTTCTCACCTGGATGAAGAGCGCCTGAGCGCAGAGGACGAGGATCACCTTGGCTGACATTGTAGTTTGTGTTGAAGTGAACTTAAGAATGAGTTTTCCAAGAAACGATCGACTATTTATACTGAAACGTAGTCCTTATCTAGTTGTGTTGCAGCAAATTGAGGACTTTGAAATGAACTTTTCGTACCTTTATCAGTAGTTACAATATGGAGAAATAGAAAAACACTTATATTTCGTAAGTGAAGTAACCTTGAAATATTTAGTATGAAAGGCTTTGTTTCAATAGAACAGAGGAAACATCACGTTTATGATAAGAAACTTTTGCACTATATAAACCTGTTCTAAAAGTAGGAACATCATTCAGTCTTCAGCTTCTCGTTGAACACATACAAACATCAAACATGTCTACCTTCGCTGTTCTGTTGCTCTGCATCCAAGCTTGCTTGGTCCAGGTGAGTAATCTACAAAATTATTATTTCATTAGTTTTTCTAACATTCTTTAAAAAAAATTGTCGTTGTGCTTTCATTTTATTTCGTCGATTTTTTTGACGAATTCCTATACTTATGGAATTGTTTCTTCAGAATGTGTTCGGTTACGGATGTGGCTGCGGCGGTCAAGTGGGCACCATTGCTCCTGGCCTGGGTCTCGGCGCTGGTCTCTCTACTGGCTGTGGTGGCGCCCTCGGTCTTGGTGCTTACGGTGGTGCCATAGGATCTGCTTATGGTGGCGCACTTGCACCTGCTGCTGCATACGGAGGTGCTTATGGTTCTGGAGCTGCTTACGGCGGCGCCGGTGAAGGTAACGTGGTCGTCGTCGGTGAGCTGCCAGTCGCCGGTGAAACCGCTGTTGCTGGTACTGTTCCCATCACGGGCGCTGTGACTTTCTGTGGTGCTGTGCCCGCTGCTGGTGCCGTATCTATCTCCGGACAATGTGCGTGCGGCTGCGGTTCTCCTATATACTACTGAAGTGTGCGTTTCTGATGCCAGAACAACAATAAAAGAACACGATTTGAACAACTATTTCAATCTTTAATCTTATGTCAAAATTATCCGACCGCATTTTATACAATTACATATCAACTTATTAAACTTGCCTAAACTGCTGAGTCAAGAAAAACATTCTAGTAAATAGTAAGAATTCAATAGCAACGTGCCCATTTCCATTCATTAAGTATTCCTGACCTAGTACAAGGTATCTCCGATGACTGGCTGTTATGAAACGTTAGTTTTCTATTTGCTGAGCATGATTTTAAGAAGGCACGTGCGTGCCATAATATTTATGAATATTAATGAATGAATAATGTCGGTACCGAGCTTTTTGTTCAAAGTGACAGACTTAAAAGTCCAGACTTCAACCACAGTAACGGGAATCAGCCCGTCTACCACGATGGCGCAATGTAAGGAAAACGTAAATTCGAATGATGTTATATTCGAAAGTACAACTAGTCTTTAGTATAATCACAATCAGCCATAATCAGCCTAGAATGCTCGCACCTGCTGGGACATGGACCTACTGTCTGTGAGAGGGAGTGGACCGTAATCCGCTATGTGGATCCAGTGCTGTTTGATAGATGTCACATGCAAGACATGTGACATCTATCAAACATGTCACATGTCTTGGAAGTTCGAATTCTTGGACATGTAGGTTTCCTCACGATGTATAAGAAGCAGAATCTATGTACTAATCCCAATAAACCTTATTGGGATTGGTTTCCGTACTAAGTGCTTCAGTAGACCACTACTTACGTAGTTTTTCACAGAATTTAATATATGGGTCTGGGGTTCTAATTAAAAAAATACTTTAACAGATCGTACACGAAATTTCGCCGATTTTGCTGATTTACTTGGTTTTGCAGACGTACTTCTACAGTTAAAATACTGTATTTCCATAAATTTTAATGCACAACGTGACTTATCATCTGATGAATTAGCTACTTTTTTTTTCATCGAGTATTTATATGCGAGATTTAGGTTGTTTTAAAACATTATTATAAATTATTTTATTTCTGTAAGTAGGTTTGCACAAACACTTTTACACGTCAAACATATTTTTAAACCTACATGAGGTCGGCATTTCCTATCTGACTACTCTGAGAAGAGAGGCCGAAACAAACTCAGAGGTCACAGTCTCTTTTAAACTCCACACATAATCTTGATCAGATCATGTATAGACTATGTGGATTGGTGTCTGAAATGGTCTTTTACTGGGTAGCGCCCGTAATATCCCTAAACCTATCAGTCGGTCTATCTCCTCTTCCACCTTTTTTCTTTAAAGCGAAAGGCACAGAACGTGACTTAAAAAATTTTGGTTGTGTACCTTCTTTTAAAACAAGTTTCACCTCAAATTTGTTGAACCTACCTAATTCGTCAGTAAACAAGTCGGAGTATTTAGATAAAAGTAGCTGTACTTCTTTCGTGTCGGACTCAGTTTTAGACTGACTTTGAATGTTATTGATATCCGAAGTAAAATATATACTAAACATCGACATAAAATCTCGTCCAAGTAGCGGAGGACCTGCATTCGGCAATACAAATATCTTAATATCATGGGTAGCCCCCTAAAATCCTACCTTACGTCCAAGCTGAACACCTGGCTACGTGGGGGGCGGACACGCGTACTGTACAACTGTACAAAAACTTATGCGGCTAACAAGGAAAGGTAACCCCTTTATGGAGTTTTGCGAAAAACCTCAACAAAAAGACAGTGTCCGTATCCAATCGCAGATACTGTTTAAAAATAAAACACAAACATATACTTAATCTACAACAAAACAAAACCCAAAAAGTGAAACAAAAAACAAGACAAAAAAAAATATCATGGGTATTGTTTAAGTACGTAATTTGTCCTTCAAAATATCCCAAGAGTGAGATTTTATGGCCATTATAAAGACACATTCTTAGGTTGGATTTATTCAGAATACGATCGGAAAAATATTTGTTGTAAAGCGTTTTGGAAATTACACTTGCTCCCGAGCCTGAATCCAACTCCATATCTAGTCCCACTGCATCAACCAAGACATTCACTATTATAGGCGAGTTATTAACGTACCTTACATTAAACAGCTCACATTCCTCACAATCACTTTGCTCCGAAATAATCTTCTCCGTGTTCAGACTAGGTAAACGTGATTCACGATTATTAGCACTACATAATAGGTTGGGGGAAAAGTTTCTTCGCATTTTTTAAGAAAATTCAAAATATTTTTTAATAAAGTTTATTTACATTTAACTAAAGTATGTAGGTACCATTTTGTTCGACAACTTTTTGCCATCTTGTAGGTAGGGACATGATCCCATTGCTATAGAAATTTTGGGACTTCTGGTCAAAATACCGCGACAAGTGGTTTTGGCAGTCCTCTCGTGATGTTAACCTGACACTGCCTAATGAATTCTGAAGAGACCGAAACAGGTGGAAATCTGAAGGTGCAAGGTCAGGACTATACGGCGGATGCATTAACACCTCCCAGCCAAACTCTCTTAATTTTTGTTGGGTGGCTAAAGATGTGTGAGGTCTAGCGTTATCATGATGAAAAACCACACCCCTTCTGTTGATTAATTCCGGCCGCTTTCTCTCAACTTCTTGCTTTAATCTCATCAGTTGTTCGCAGTAGAGTTCAGAATCGATGGTCCTGCCTGGTGGTAACAGCTCATAATGAATAATGCCCTTCCAATCCCACCACATACACAGCATCACCTTGTTGCGAGTTAACCCGGGTTTCGCCACAGTCTGTGAAGCCTGACCGGCCTTTGACCACGACCTTTTTCGCACGTTCTTGTCATACGTGATCCACTTTTCATCACCAGTTATCAGCTTCTTCAAAAAGGGTTCGGTTTCATTACGTCGTAATAAAGAATCACAAATGAGTACACGGTTCATTAGGTTTCTTTCAGTGAGCTCGTGAGGTACCCAAATGTCGAGCTTTTTTGTGTACCCAGTTTTTTTCAAATACGCCAAAACTGTTTTGTGGTCAATTTCCAGTTCTTCAGCTACGTCGTAATTACTGGTATCTTGCTCCACTTTTTCAAAAATGGCATCCATTTTATCCGTAATAGGGCGACCAGAGCGACGTGCATCTTTGACATCAAAATTTCCGGATTGAAAACGCTTAAACCAAATTTGTGCTACTCTCACAGACACTACACTAGGTCCATAAACATCGCAAATTTTTTTCGCGGCTTGCGTTGCATTTTTACCTTTTTTGTAGTAAAATTTTAAAATGTATCGAATTTCTTCATTAGATTCACTCATCTTGACGGTACGAAAAACAAATGAAAATCACACATTTTCCTAATTTGAATTTGGAATTATGTTCTTTATAATTTAAACTTTCAATGATACCAAAACCAGCCAGATACAAATAGTATAGCCAAAGAGATTTTATTACAAGTTCATACATACTACCTATAATGCGAAAAGACTTTTTCCCCAACCTAATATTTTCTTTAGCTGGCCTTTCACACCACACACTTGGCACCGATAATTTTTAAAACGACACTTTTCAGCGTCGTGGTTTCTGAGACCGCACACTGTACACCGACATATCTCCTCGGAAATGTTTTTCGAGCTGCGGGTGGCCGCGGCAGGCTCGGCGCGCGCGCGCTGACCATGCTGCCCCCTAAGCTGATACACAGGTTCCTCCTTGATCTGCGTCTTGACGGTTGTCGCCGCGATGTCAACTACTGTTGCGGCCCCTGATCGAGCCAATCGCGCATAGGCAGCCTGTTGAGCTACCTCCAACGCCTTTGCAAAAGTGAGTTTGCTGGCATCCTCTTCAAACAGCCGGTCACGTTCTTGACACGGTGCAAGCCCGAGTATGAAACGGTCTAGCAGCAGCATATCCAATGCCTCACCAAACTCACAGTTGACGGCTAAACCTCTCACACGAGCTGCCCATTCTTCGACGCTCTCGCCATCAGATCTCCTCGCCTCATAAAACTTCTCTCTATCAGCAAAAACACAACGTCTCGGCGTGAAATGCTTGTCTAATTTTCCAACTAGATCCTCGAACTCGAACCTTTGCTTCCTCGAGTACATCAGGGTGAAGTAAGTTCCGTGCAAGGCGGTAGCTGTTGTCCGAAAGATGCGTCAGCAACAAAGCACTTTTATTTTCGGTTTTAACACTATTCAATTTTATGAACTGTAGCAGCCGACCTTTATATATAGGCCACTCTTGGGCGTCGTGATCAAAACTTGTAAGATTTCCTACGATATTCGACATTTTACACGAACTTTTTCTTTTTTCTTTTTTTGAAACGTGGGAACCTCGTCGCCACCCAAGCAGCACGCAAGCGTTTTCAACATACATATAACAGCCTATTTAGAACTTAGAGTTCCTTTAGAGACTTACAAGAGTGTCAAAAAATTATTCAATCTGTATTAAGGGATCCGCGAAAGCTTAGGGTATTTAAACAGAATATGAAAACTCCACTATACAGCTTAAGTATTTTGTGACACTTTAATCTGGTTTTATCGTTAAAGCTGTATACAAGCTGTATTTTGCATGTGAACACTTACTTATTACAGCTCTTAGTGTTATTATAGTATCACTTGAGACTTGTTTCTGTACAATGGTGTATGCAAACACCGTTCTAAAACTTATTTTTATGGCGTAATTGTACACTCTTGTAAATACAGTGGTTTTATGACTTCTGTTTTTGAGGGTGTTTTAAAACTAAAAAAATAAATGACAGCTACAGTACAGCTTTATTTTGTATTAATGACAGTCACTCGGAAAGACTTTACGGTCAACGAAGAGGGTTCCGTAGCAAAAACATTAAACAGGGTTATTAATGATCATAACAGTTATGTTAAATGTGTAATAAATAATTCAACCTTTGGAACATGATTATGACGTTTCTTCATAAAGCAGCGCAAGTAGTTCAAATGATGATTGATTTGAACCATGAGATCTAGTTCTCTTACTGCTTCGTCATATGACGATAATGATAGTCTTTTCACACAGCATTTTGAGGTGGACCAATTATATAAAGGCCGAGATGTTTCATCCTTTACTAATTTGTTGACATCTAATCGCTTTCTTGGCCATCTTAACTTGCCTTTTGATTCCCACAAACTTGGTACAATGCAAAGCTTGTTTTGCCCTTTCTCAATGGTTGCTTAAATTTTAGTCGGCATATTTTCCTGAAAATAAAGTAAAACTGATATAATACATACAACAAACTAATAATGCTTTACAATAAGTTTACTTAGGTATAAAATACAAGGTCAAATTGAGAATCTCTTCCTTTTTTTTGTTTTACTATATGTAGGTACGTATCATATTGAGTCTGCGTTTTTTATTTCTTTTAGGTAACCCTTATGAGCATTATAAGTTATGTATAGAGCACTGATATACAGCCTAAGTAATAAAAATATTCTATTATAAAGCTGATTAGCAGCCAAAAGCTGTACAATATAATCCATAACTTACTTAGTACAGCTACTCAGACTATAATACACTCCGATTATCGTTTAGGCTGTTTATCAAATAGTCGCCATTTTCGTAATTTAGAATGTAGGTATAAAACAAAATATGAAACATAATTTAAGGAATATATAATGATTTTCGGCTTGATATGAGGGCACAATGCTCACACTACCCTCACTTCTGTTATTATAACATTGTTTTTTATTCTAACCTTAAAACCAATATTGACTTACCATATAAATAGTATTTTTCTTTTATATCAGATCGATTATTTTGCTGGCGCTTGAATATTTTGACGGAAAACATAGACAGGTTCACAATAAATTTGAATCCGCAATTTCAATTCACCAATTAACACCTTCAGATATCTAAGTCCAAGATTACGTTTACTTACTAATAAATATTATAAATAACAATGTCGCCATTCATTGGAAAGAATTACATTCATTTTGTGATTCTCTTCAAAAACCTATTTAAAACTATTTTCTCTATAAAGTATTTATAAGATAATATCTGTAGTATAATGGTTTCTTTGTACACCGAATAACAGCTCTAATACAGCTATTATACAGCGCCTCTATTGCTTCTACAGCTATTATACAGCTATACTAGAGCAAAACGCTGTATAAAATGTGCCCATTTTTTACTTATAAGGGCTGTATAAGCGCTTATACAGCCTCTATACAGCCTGAATATACAGCTTCTAGTATAAAATCGAACTTAAATACAGCTTGTATACAGCTTGCAATGCTACTTGGGCAGTCTGTCAGCTGATAAGTGAAACCACCGTTGCGATTGAATGCTAGTTTATTACTGCGTGACGACACAACGTAAATGGTGCAGGCACGCACACATGGATACATACACATCAAATAGTCATTTTATTTTTTACAATTTCAAACTACCATATTAATGACTAAGATAGAGCATGAAATGCCAATGCATTTATGGGTCTATGGGTAGAATATTTTACCCATAGACCCATAAATACCATTTAAAATTTAAAATAATGTAATTTAGATAGGTTAATGGAATTGTATTCAATAATACAATTAAATAACCTATCTAAATTACATTATTTTTAAGAATCACAGGTAAAATATTCTACCCATAGAAGAGCAGGTACGAAAAGGGTCGGAGTACGCCCTTTATTTATTTATCCTTTATTTCTCGCAGCTGAGGCCCATAAAACACAATACATATACATAAGTATAAAACAATAACTATAGACTAATGCATATTTAATACAACAATCTAAAAAACTACTGCACACGAAGTGACGGCGTCGCTGCGAGGTGTCGCGTAGCTGGCCGCGGAAACGCCAACACAGCACACCTTCTGGCCAAAACTCTTCCTTGAGGAAGATCACCAAATGGTGAGTCGGAATGCGCAAAACGAGTGACTTGAAGTTGGTGTTATGGCGCGCCTCTAATTTATCCAGCCTCAAAGTTCAGTTGGTCTTCACCCATATCTAATCTACGAGCTCCTTTGTCTTCGCACAGTGGTGCAAACGGGACACGTATAGCAACGTCGTCGGTACTGGAGGACGTAGCAGCATGTTAGATCCTGCCAAAGCGGTCTCGCACTCGCGCAACAACGCTACTTCGGCTCGCAATTCACCCATGGTGACATCCGATTACTCCCACTTGAACTTCATCTCAACCAGGCTCACCTTCAGAGACGTGATGTCCTTCAGCAGCCTGGTGACATCGACGTCGTCGAACGTGACAGTAGGCAGCTTGTGCAGCTCCTCCGCCACAAAATCTGGCACGTCATCCGGACTGCAGACTCTTCTCGCCATCATCCCTCCTGCGAGATGGCATCTGTCCGACTTGGTCGAGTGATAGAAATAACAGCAACTTGGTACTGCATACCTTTTCCTCTTTGAAGGACGACTTGCTGGTCTGCAAGACGCTGACCTCGTCCATGTAGTCGATGGCATGCTTTAACGAATGCCAAAAGCTCGTTAGCAATGAGCTGATTCGTTACCGTTGCTACAATAGATATCGGGTAGCGGTTACCGCTGCGTAAAACGCGAATAAAATGTTGTCCGTTTCTGAGCGCGCATCGCTACACTGTCTGTATCCTTAGTGATTGTTATTGAGCTGTAAACGTAATCCGGTTACAAGACTATACTTTGCGAAACGGTTTGACAAACACCGATATAATTAAAGTGCTTACATGTTACATTAGTTCTATCTCTGTCTTATAGTTTACTACAATATACTTATTTCATTACTCGCTTGGCTACCATGGCAGAAGCAGGAGGTAGTAGTGGCCCATCCATATTAAAAGATCAAAAGTAAAAGGGTGAAGAATTGTTGTTTCAGGCGGGGCATAGTTATTATTCTTTAAGAAAAAGCAACGACTATTCATTTTGACCAGATTTTGAGTTACATAAAAACCTGAATTTGTTGAAAACTGTAAAAAATGTGTGTGCAATGATTATGGTTCTGTTCCAAATTGAGGGGAAAATGCAATTTGCAAGGTGTGGGAAAACGAACCAAATGAAGCGGTCTTAAAAATATTCAAAACGCTTTATACAAATCTAGAAATTCATACATATGCTGTGTTTTTTTTTAAGGGTGGGAAATCATCAAATGACTTCTCCCGCTCTGGGTGGAGCAGGAGGGCGTGTCAGACTTTTACTGACTAAAACCCACCCACGTTCCAGGGGCCACGGTATCTCTTTCGAACAACCCGCACCCCTGGCAGGCATCGGCCCTTGCGGACCCCATCCGTTGTTGCTGACATCTCTGACCCGGGCATATATATATATTTTTTGTTGAACGTGGAGAAATGCCTACTGCGCTACCACGGGGAGACAGCGCAGTTATTTGGGTCTGTAACCCACTAAAACTCCACGGTGACCTCCAGTGACGCTTGAGGCGGGAACACGGAAATGCGCAAGCCATCTGCGAACCCGCCGCGGCTATCCGTCACCGGACCCTCCTTGGAGGGGAATAACTCCTATCACCGGCGCACTAGGACACATGGCACGCCTTGACCACCCCAGGAACCAAATAGCATAAGGGCCCCAGGCGACTCCGTGTCTGGCACCCTTGGTCCCCCCTGCGACGGGTCAGCACAGTGGCCTCGCCACCTACCACTTTTCGGGCGCAGGGGATAGGGAGAGCGGCCAACGCTATATCGACACTCCTCCTCTCCTGCGGCCCCACTGCGTCCGCCATCAAACAGTGGCGGCCCCATCCAGGCCGGCAGGTGTTTAAATTGGATGAACGAGAGTTCTCAGTAGCCGAAATCAAAAGCAATTAAAGGCTCAGTTTCTATGTTACAACTTTTTATACTGTTTTTATAAAGGAGTGATGCATACCTACATGGTATGGTCGACTTAAACAAAAATACACTTTCATTTTTGATAATTTGTAGACGATTTGTGATTCGTTTATAATTTATGGTATGTTTAAACTTCTTATAGCAAAATTCACAAAACAATTGAGATCTATTAATCATTTTTTTTTTTAAGTAGCTCATAATTTAAATGATATTTTATGTTCTGAATTAAATACATCATTTTAACAGTGAAATACACGAAATCAAAAACAATCGTAAGCAGCCTCTTAACTTTACAGGGAAACTATGGAATAATTCAATTCAAAAACCAAAATTAATTGCAAATCATTTTATTGAATCATTGTTTTGCACGAAAAGGAAAGTATTTCTTTAGTACGTTCTTAGTAGACACCACATCCGCAGCCGCGGCCTCCATAGCTGAGACCGAGACCGGCAGGAGCGATGGCAGCTGCGCCAAGTCCATAGCCAGCACCAAGCCCATAGGTACCAGCAGCGCCATAGGCGCCAGCATTGCCATAGATACCAGAAGCGCCGTATGCAGCAGCTGAAGGAGCAATGCTCTCAATAGCGGTAATACCGTTACCGCAGCTGTAGCTGACAGCGCCAGCACCACCACTGGGCAACACTCCCTCCAAAGCCACAGCACTCACGAACGGCAGCTCACCAGCCACGGACAGAGCACCCTCATACACATTCTCAGACGCTACGGAGAGGCCACTAGGAGTGATAGCAGAGAAGCTTGAGACAGGCAGTCCACCGCCAGTGGTGGGAATAATCTCAGCCAAGCCATTGCCGATATAACCATTACCAATTATACCATCACCAATAAAACCATTGTTGGCGAAGTTACCAGCACACCCGTTACCAACATAACCGTTACCGATCAATCCATTTCCGATCAAACCATTGCCTGCACAGCTGTTACCGATGGCTCCACGACCAAGACAAGAACTGAAAGCAGTCTGTAAACAAAAAAATATTGTATTAGTAAATATATCTTTATAAATAAATGATAAATGATTTTATTTCTGTAAGTAGGTTTGTACAAACACTTTTACACGTCAATCATATTTTTTTAAACTAGATGAGGTCGGCGTTTCCTATCTGACTACTCTGAGAAGAAAGGCCGAAACAAACTCTATCAGCGGACGACGGCGATGTCTATGACACATGATTGTTAAATCGATCACGTAATATAATGTATGTCAGACGTGATTTATGAAATTCATAACATAAGACGAAAACCTTTAGTTATTGTAAAGTTAAATGTGAGCAATGGGATCCTAATAAGCATTTCAATACGTAAATTTTTCACTACATTGAACCGATCAAAAGCTCAATGTAATATTTACACGAATATTTTCACTACTCATAAAACTCCGAGAATTGCGAGCAATTCATAAATAAAAATCAAATACTAATAAAAGAACAAAAACATAAAAAATATTTCTCACCTGGATGAAGAGCGCCTGAGCGCAGAGGACGAGGATCACCTTGGCTGACATTGTAGTTTGTGTTGAAGTGAACTTAAGAATGAGTTTTCCAAGAAACGATCGACTATTTATACTGAAACGTAGTCCTTATCTAGTTGTGTTGCAGCAAATTGAGGATTTTGAAATGAACTTTTCGTACCTTTATCAGTAGTTACAATATGGAGAAATAGAAAAACACTTATATTTCGTAAGTGAAGTAACCTTGAAATATTTAGTATGAAAGGCTTTGTTTCAATAGAACAGAGGAAACATCACGTTTATGATAAGAAACTTTTGCACTATATAAACCTGTTCTAGAAGTAGGAACATCATTCAGTCTTCAGCTTCTCGTTGACCACATACAAACATCAAACATGTCTACCTTCACTGTTCTGTTGCTCTGCATCCAAGCTTGCTTGGTCCAGGTGAGTAATCTACAAAATTATTATTTCATTCGTTTTTCTAACATTCTTTAAAAACAATTGTCGTTGTGCTTTCATTTTATTTCGTCGATTTTTTTTGACGAATTCCTATACTTATGGAATTGTTTCTTCAGAATGTGCTCGGTTACGGATGTGGCTGCGGCGGTCAAGTGGGCACCATTGCTCCTGGCCTGGGTCTCGGCGCTGGTCTCTCTACTGGCTGTGGTGGCGCCCTCGGTCTTGGTGCTTACGGTGGTGCCATAGGATCTGCTTATGGTGGCGCACTTGCACCTGCTGCTGCATACGGAGGTGCTTATGGTTCTGGAGCTGCTTACGGCGGTGCCGGTGAAGGTAACGTGGTCGTCGTCGGTGAGCTGCCAGTCGCCGGTGAAACCGCTGTTGCTGGTACTGTTCCCATCACGGGCGCTGTGACTTTCTGTGGTGCTGTGCCCGCTGCTGGTGCCGTATCTATCTGCGGACAATGTGCGTGCGGCTGCGGTTCTCCTATATACTACTGAAGTGTGCGTTTCTGATGCCAGAACAACAATAAAAGAACACGATTTGAACAACTATTTCAATCTTTAATCTTATGTCAAAATTATCCGACCGCATTTTATACAATTACATATCAACTTAATAAACTTGCCTAAACTGCTGAGTCAAGAAAAAACATTCTAGTAAATAGTAAGAATTCAATAGCAACGTGCCCATTTCCATTCATTAAGTATTCCTGACCTAGTACAAGGTATCTCCGATGATTGGCTGTTATGAAACGTTTGTTTTCTGATTGCTGAGCATGATTTAAGAAGGCACGTGCGTGCCATAATATATATGAATATTAATGAATGAATAATGTCGGTACCGAGCTTTTTGTTCAAAGTGAAAGACTTAAAAGTCCAGACTTCAACCACAATAACGGGAATCAGCCCGTCTACCACGATGGCGCAATGTAAGGAAAACGTAAATTCGAATGATGTTATATTCGAAAGTACAACTAGTCTTTAGTATAATCACAATCAGGCATAATCAGCCTAGAATGCTCGCACTGTCTGTGAGAGGGAGTGGACCGTAATCCGCCATGCGGATCCTGTGCGGTTTGATAGATGTCACATGTCTTGGAAGTTCGAATTCTTGGACATGTAGGTTTCCTCACGATGTATAAGAAGCAGAATCTATGTACCAATCCCAATAAACCTTATTGGGATTGGTTTCCATACTAAGTGCTTCAGTAGACCACTACTTACGTAGTTTTTCACAGAATTTAATATATGGGTCTGGGGTTCTAATTAAAAAAATACTTTAACAGACCGTACACGAAATTTCGCCGATTTTGCTGATTTACTTGGTTTTGCAGACGTACTTCTACAGTTACAATACTGTATTTCCATAAATTTTAATGCACAACGCGACTTATTATCTGATGAATGAGCTAGTTTTTTTTTCATCGAGTATTTATATGCGAGATTTAGGTTGTTTTAAGGCATTATTTAAATGATTTTATTTCTGCAAGTAGGTTTGAACAAACACTTTTACACGTCAAACATATTTTTAAAACTAGATGAGGTCGGCATTTCCTATCTGACTACTCTGAGAAGAGAGGGTGAAACGAGCTCAGAGGTCACCGTCTCTTTTAAAGTCCACACATAATCTTGATCAGATCATGTGTAGACTATGTGGATTGGTGTCTGATATGGTCTTTTACTGGGTAGCGCCCGTATGGTAACGCTCCCGTTTGGTAACGCTACATATACATACCTATGTATAACATAACCTTATGTTTGTAGATATTACGTACCCGAGCACACCTTAAAGTATAGTCAGAGTAAAAAGTTCTGGTGTGCCGAATATATGTAATAGTCATTTTATTTTCTACAATTTAAAACTACCATATTAATGACTAAGATAGAGCATGAAATGCATTGAATACAATTAAATTAACCTATCTAAATTACATTATTTTTAAGAATCACAGGTAAAATATTCTACCGATAGAAGAGCAGGTACGAAAAGGGTCGGAGTACGCCCTTTATTTATTTATCCTTTATTTCTCGCAACTGAGGCCCATAAAACACAATACATATACATAAGTATAAAACAATAACTATAGACTAATGCATATTTAATACAACAATCTATAAAACTACTGCACACGAAGTGACGGCGTCGCTGCGAGGTGTCGCGTAGCTGGCCGCGGAAACGCCAACACAGCACATCTTCTGGCCAAAACTCTTCCTTGAGGAAGATCACCAAATGCTGAGTCGGAATGCGCAAAACGAATGACTTGAAGTTGGTGTTATGGCGGGCTTCTAATTTACCCACCCTCGAAGTTCAGTTGGTCTTCACCCGTATGTAATCTACGAGGTCCTCAGTCTTCGTAGAGTAGTGCAAATGGGACACGTATAGCAACGTCGTCGGTACTGGAGGACGTAGCAGCATGTTAGATCCTGCCAAAGCGGTCTCGCACTGGATGCGATAAGAAGGCGACCTCTTCTTTCTCTCTACCTTGATGGAGCCGACCTCATCACATGTGTTCTTCGGTGGAACCTATTGTCCGTGGTCCATCACAGCACGTTTAGTAGCGCTCGATGCTGAGTGACTCTGCTTTCCCCCTTTTGGTTTTTCTGCTTGTCGTTTAGCTTACAGCAGAGCAGATTTCGTCGTGGCGACAGTTGCAGAATATAGGCACGCCCTCGGGTCGATGTACCTATTACGCGCGTTGCTCCCCCGGCAGGTACGAGGCGATCAGCAGACTACGATGCAACGCCTGCATTCTTGACAGCAGATGACGTAGATTCACTAGCCGACTGAAAACTGCACACAGAAGCATTTTGTGCCCCGCGACGTGTGTTTACATTGAAGCCTTCCACTGACCCACTTGTCGGAATACCGTTGCGCAACAACGCTACTTCGGCTCGCAATTCACCAATGGTGACATCCGATTACTCCCACTTGAACTTCATCTCAACCAGGCTCACCTTCAGCGACGTGATGTCCTTCAGCAGCCTGGTGACATCGACGTCGTCGAACGTGACCGTAGGCAGCTTGTGCAGCTCCTTCGCCACAAAATCTGGCACGTCTTCCGGACTGCAGACTCTTCTTGCCATCGTCCCTCCTGCAAGATGGCATCTGTCCGACTTGGTCGAGTGATAGAAATAACAGCAACTTGGTACTGCATACCTTTTCCTCTTTGAAGGACGACTTGCTGATCTGCAAGACGCTGACCTCGTCCATGTAGTCGATGGCATGCTTTAACGAATGCCAAAAGCTCGTTAGCAAGGAGCTGCTTCGTTACAATTGCTACAATAGATATCGGGTAGCGGTTACCGCTGCGTGAAACGCGTATAAAATGTTGTCCGTTTCTGAGCGCGCATCGCTACACTGTCTGTATCCTTAGTGATTGTTATTGAGCTGTAAACGTAATCCGGTTACAAGACTATACTTTGCGAAACTGTTTGACAAACACCGATATAATTATAGTGCTTACATGTTACATTAGTTCTGTCTCTGTCTTACAGTTTACTACAATATACTAGTTTCATTATTCGCTTGGCTACCATGGCAGAAGCAGGAGGTAGTAGTGGCCCATTAAGATGGATTAAAAGATCAAAAGTAAAAGGGTGAAGAATTGTTGTTTCAGGCAGGGCATAGTTATTATTATTTAAGAAAAAGCAACGACTGTTCATTTTGACCAGATTTTAAATTACATAAAAAACCTGAATTCGTTGAAAACTGTAAAAAATGTGTGTGCAATGATTATGGTTCTGTTCCAAATTGAGTGGCCAATGCAATTTGCAAGGTGTGGGAAAACTAACCAAATGAAGCGGTCTTAAAAATATTCAAAATGCTTTATACAAATCTAGAAATTCATACATACGCTGTGTTTTTTTTTGTTGAGGGTGGGAAATCATCAAATGACTTCTCCCGCTCTGGGTGGAGCAGGAGGGCGTGTCAGACTTTTACTGACTAAAACCCACCCATGTTCCAGGCGCCACGGTATCTCTTTCGAACAACCCTCACCCCTGGCAGGCATCGGCCCTTGCGGACCCCACCAGTTGTTGCTGACATCTCTGACCCGGGCACATATATATATATTTTTTGTTGAACGTGGAGAAATGCCTACTGCGCTACCACAGGGAGACGGCGCAGTTATTTGGGACTGTAACCCACTAAAACTCCACGATGTCCTCCAGTGCCGCTTGAGGCGGGAACACGGAAACGCGCAAGCCATCTGCGGACCCGCCTCGGCTATCCGTCACCGGACCCTCCTTGGAGGGGAATAACCCCTATCACCGGCGCACTAGGACACATGGCACGCCGTGACCACCCCAGGAACCAAATAGCATAAGGGCCCCAGACGACTCCGTGTCTGGCACCCTTGATCCCCCTGCGATGGGTCAGCACAGTGGCCCCGCCGCCTACCGAACGCTATACCGACACTCCTCCTCTCCTGCGGCCCCACCGCGTCCGCCATCAAACGGTGGCGGCCCCGTCCAGGCCGGCAGGTGTTTAAATTGGATGAACGAGAGTTCTCAGTAGCCGAAATCAAAAGCAATTAAAGGCACAGTTTCTAAGTTACAAATTTTTATACTTTATTTATAAAGGAGTGATGCATACCTACATGGTATGGTCGACTTAAACAAAAATACACTTTCATTTTGGATAATTTGTAGACGATTTGTGATTTGTTTATATGTTATATATCGATTAATCATTTTTTTTTTAAGTAGCTCATAATTCAAATGGTATTTTATGACTATGGAATAATTCAATTCAAAAACCAAAATTAATTGCAAATCATTTTATTGAATCACTGTTTTGCACGAAAAGGAAAGTATTTCTTTAGTACGTTCTTAGTAGACACCACATCCGCAGCCGCGGCCTCCATAGCCGAGACCGAGACCGGCAGGAGCGATGGCAGCAGCGCCAAGTCCATAGCCAGCTCCAAGCCCATAGGTACCAGCAGCGCCATAGGCGCCAGCATTGCCATAGATACCAGAAGCGCCGTATGCAGCAGCCGAAGGAGCAATGCTCTCAATAGCGGTAATACCGTTACCGCAGCTGTAGCTGACAGCGCCAGCACCACCACTGGGCAACACTCCCTCCAAAGCCACAGCACTCACGAACGGCAGCTCACCAGCCACGGACAGAGCACCCTCATACACATTCTCAGACGCTACGGAGAGGCCACTGGGAGTGATAGCAGAGAAGCTTGAGACAGGCAGTCCACCGCCAGTGGTGGGAATAATCTCAGCCAAGCCATTGCCGATATAACCATTACCAATTATACCATCACCAATAAAGCCATTGTTGGCGTAGTTACCAGCACACCCGTTACCAACATAACCGTTACCGATCAATCCATTTCCGATCAAACCATTGCCTACACAGCTGTTACCGATGGCTCCACGACTAAAACATGAACTGAAAGCAGTCTGTAAACAAAAATATATTGTATTAGTAAATATTTCTTTATCAGCAGACGACGGCGATGTCTATGACACATGATTGTTAAATCGATCACGTAATACAATGTATGTCAGACGTGATTTATGAAATTGATAACATAAGACGAAAAACTTATGTGAGCAATGGGATCCTAATAAGCATTTCAATACGTAAATTTTTCACTACATTGAACCGATCAAAAGCTCAATGTAATATTTACACTAATATTTTCACTACTCAGAAAAACTCCGAGAACTGCAAGCAATTCATAAATAAAAATCAAAAACTAGTAAAATAATTTAAAAAATTGAAATATTTCTCACCTGGATGAAGAGCGCCTGAGCGCAGAGGACGAGGATCACCTTGGCTGACATTGTAGTTTGTGTTGAAGTGAACTTGAGAATGAGTTTTCCAAGAAACGATCGACTATTTATACTGAAACGTAGTCCTTATCTAGTTGTGTTGCAGCAAATTGAGGATTTTGAAATGAACTTTTCGTACCTTTATCAGTAGTTACAATATGGAGAAATAGAAAAACACTAATATTTCGTAACTGAAGTAACCTTGAAATATTTAGTATGAAAGGCTTTGTTTCAATAGAACAGAGGAAACATCACGTTTATGATAAGAAACTTTTGCACTATATAAACCTGTTCTAGAAGTAGGAACATCATTCAGTCTTCAGCTTCTCGTTGAACACATACAAACATCAAACATGTCTACCTTCGCTGTTCTGTTGCTCTGCATCCAAGCTTGCTTGGTCCAGGTGAGTGATCTACAAAATTATAATTTCAAACGTTTTTCTAACATTCTTTAAAAAAAAATGTCGTTGTGCTTTAATTCTATTACGTCGATTTTTGTGATGAATTCCTATACTTATGGATTTGTTTCTTCAGAATGTGTTCGGTTACGGATGCGGCTGCGGCGGTCAAGTGGGCACCATTGCTCCTGGCCTGGGTCTCGGCGCTGGTCTCTCTACTGGCTGTGGTGGCGCCCTCGGTCTTGGTGCTTACGGTGGTGCCATAGGATCTGCTTATGGTGGCGCACTTGCACCTGCTGCTGCATACGGAGGTGCTTATGGTTCTGGAGCTGCTTACGGTGGTGCCGGTGAAGGTAACGTGGTCGTCGTTGGTGAGCTGCCAGTCGCCGGTGAAACCGCTGTTGCTGGTGCTGTTCCCATCATGGGCGCTGTGACTTTCTGTGGTGCTGTGCCCGCTGCTGGTGCCGTATCTATCTCCGGACAATGTGCGTGCGGCTGCGGTTCTCCTATATACTACTGAAGTGTGCGTTTCTAATGCCAGAACAACAATAAAAGAACATGATTTGAACAACTATTTCAATCTTTAATCTTATGTCAAAATTATCCGACCGCATTTTATACAATTACATATCAACTTAATAAACTTGCCTAAACTGCTGAGTCAAGAAAAACATTCTAGTAGTTAGATAGTAAGAATTCAATAGCAACGTGCCCATTTCCATTCATTAAGTATTCCTGACCTAGTACAAGGTATCTCCGATGACTGGCTGTTATGAAACGTTTGTTTTCTGATTGCTGAGCATGATTTTAAGAAGGCACGTGCGTGCCATAATATATATGAATATTAATGAATGAATAATGTCGGTACCGAGCTTTTTGTTCAAAGTGACAGACTTAAAAGTCCAGACTTCAACCACAGTAACGGGAATCAGCCCGTCTACCACGATGGCGCAATGTAAGGAAAACGTAAATTCGAATGATGTTATATTCGAAAGTACAACTAGTCTTTAGTATAATCACAATCAGGCATAATCAGCCTAGAATGCTCGCACCTGCTGGGACATAGACCTACTGTCTG
This sequence comes from Polymixis lichenea, assembly GCA_949091785.1. Taxonomy (NCBI): domain Eukaryota; kingdom Metazoa; phylum Arthropoda; class Insecta; order Lepidoptera; family Noctuidae; genus Polymixis; species Polymixis lichenea. Next base: position 7,846,191 of record OX420958.1, on the reverse strand, counting down.
TGAGAGGGAGTGGACCGTAATCCGCCATGCGGATCCAGTGCGGTATGATAGATGTCACATGTCTTGGAAGTTCGAATTCTTGGACATGTAGGTTTCCTCACGATGTATAAGAAGCAGAATCTATGTACCAATCCCAATAAACCTTATTGGGATTGGTTTCCGTACTAAGTGCTTCAGTAGACCACTACTTACGTAGTTTTTCACAGAATTTAATTTATGGGTCTGGGGTTCTAATTAAAAAAATACTTTAACAGACCGTACACGAAATTTCGCCGATTTTGCTGATTTACTTGGTTTTGCAGACGTACTTCTACAGTTAAAATACTGTATTTCCATAAATTTTAATGCACAACGTGACTTTTTATCTGATGAGCTAGTTTTTTTTTCATCGAGTATTTATATGCGAGATTTAGGTTGTTTTAAAACATTACTTAAATGATTTTATTTCTGTAAGTAGGTTTGCACAAACACTTTTACGCGTCAAACATATTTTTAAACCTACATGAGGTCGGCATTTCCTATCTGACTACTCTGAGAAGAGAGGCCGAAACAAACTCAGAGGTCACAGTCTCTTTTAAAGTCCACACATAATCTTGATCAGATCATGTGTAGACTATGTGGATTGGTGCCTGAAATGGTCTTTTACTGGGTAGCGCCCGATTGGTAACGCTCCCGTTTGGTAACGCTACATATACATACCTATGTATAACATAACCTTATGTTTGTAGACATTACGCACCCGAGCACACCTTAAAGTATAGTCACAGTAAAAAGTTCTGGTGTGCCGAATATATGTAATAGTCATTTTATTTTCTACAATTTAAAACTACCATATTAATGACTAAGATAGAGCATGAAATGCATTGAATACAATTAAATTAACCTATCTAAATTACATTATTTTTAAGAATCACAGGTAAAATATTCTACCGATAGAAGAGCAGGTACGAAAAGCGTCGGAGTACGCCCTTTATTTATTTAGCCTTTATTTCTCGCAACTGAGGCCCATAAAACACAATACATATACATAAGTATAAAACAATAACTATAGACTAATGCATATTTAATACAACAATCTCAAAAACTACTGCACACGAAGTGACGGCGTCGCTGCGAGGTGTCGCGTAGCTGGCCGCGGAAACGCCAACACAGCACACCTTCTGGCCAAAACTCTTCCTTGAGGAAGATCACCAAATGCTGAGTCGGAATGCGCAAAACGAATGACTTGAAGTTGGTGTTATGGCGCGCCTCTAATTTATCCACTCTCAAAGTTCAGTTGGTCTTCACCCGTATGTAATCTACGAGGTCCTCAGTCTTCGTAGAGTGGTGCAAATAGGACAAGTATAGCAACGTCGTCGGTACTGGAGGACGTAGCAGCATGTTAGATCCTGCCAAAGCGGTCTCGCACTGGATGCGATAAGAAGGCGACCTCTTCTTTCTCTCTACCTTGATGGAGCCGTCCTCATCACATGTGTTCTTCGGTGGAACCTGCTGTTCGTGGTCCATCACAGCACTTTTAGTAGCGCTCGATGCTGAGTGACTCTGCTTTCCCCCTTTTGGTTTTTCTGCTTGTCGTTTAGCTTGCAGCAGAGCAGGTTTCGTGTTGGCGACAGTTGCAAAATAGGCACGCCCTCGGGTCGATGTACCTATAACGCGCGTCGCTCGCACTGTCACCAAGGTATCATCTAGCTTTCAATTATTTAATTGTAAAAAAGGGGCTAAGCAGAATTCCTTGAAATTGTTTCATCAAAACATTCAAGGGTTCTCTTCCAAACAATTGGAAATTGAATTGTTATTAGAAAAAACAATGTTTGATATTATTTGTATAACTGAACACTGGTTGAAAGATTATGAAATGATAATTAATTATGAGAACTATAGTGTGGGCAGTTGTTTTAACAGGAAATCCATGCTTCGTAGAGGTTCACTAATATTAATTAAAAATTGTATAAAATCTAAGACTCGCACAGACATAGTTAAACTATCAGTGGAACATAGCATTGAACTGTCCTGTGTTGAGCTAGATAAGCATTGTATAGTGTGCGTTTACAGACCTCCTAACTATCAAAACTACTCTATATTTGAGTCAGTAATGGAAGATGTTTTGGCAAAACTTGCAACTGGTAATAAATCAGTAATTATTTGTGGGGACTTTAATATTAATATTTTGGAAAATAATTCAAATAGTAGCAGATTGTTAAGCCTCTTTAAATCAGTCAATCTTTCAAATGTGTTTTTGGAACCAACGCGAATAACTACGGCTACTGCTACATGTATTGATAATGTTTTTTGCGACTGCGGCTATTTAGATAAAGCCATTGTAAATTATCTTCCTTCTGATCACAGCGTTCAAACCGTTACTTTTGAGTCCAACACACCAATTCAAAAAGTACAGATACAAACTAGACCTATAACATCGGGTAATTTAAATAAGTTTAATAGCACTTTAATCAGCAAGTTACGTGTTGAGGGCCTAAATTTGAATAATGATAATATTATGTACAAAGAATTATTTTCATTAGTCCAAACTGAGTTCAGTCATTTTTTTAAGCAGAAATCTAATACTATTTGCCCTAAATTCTTATTCAGTGACTGGGCAACTAAAGGAATCAGGAAAAGTAGAGAAAGATTATTTGAACTGTATGGCCTTAAGCCGTTTATTAACACAGAAACTTTTACTAAGTATGGTGCTACTTACTCTAAAACTTTTAAAAATATCTGCAAAGTAGCTAAAGCTTCATTCCTTAGCCACAACGTTAAATCAGCAGATAATAAAATTAAGGCAGTTTGAAAAATTATTAACAATGAAACGAACAGAAGCAAAAGGCATAATAATGATTACACACTGGACACTTCCCGCGGTCTCATTAGTGATAACATCGATGTTGCTCAGGAATTTGCAACTTTCTTTACCAATATTCCTATTAAAACTACAGAAACTTTAAATTCTTCGCCCGCACTTGCTATTGATTTATTAAGAGCGAATGTCTCAGCCTGTCCCGTGGAATTCAAATTTAGTCATTTAGGCCCTGTGGTCGTTTTAAAGGCATTTAAGCAACTTAAGATCAAAATTACCGAAGATTTGTGGGGCATGTCTACTAAAGTTTGTCAATCCATTATTGAGACAGTTGCACCCTATTTGGCATTAATATTTAATTTGTGTGTTGATCAAGGGGTTTTCCCGGATTTAATGAAGTACAGTAAAGTTATTCCACTCTTCAAATCTGGAGACAGCAAAGATACTAATAATTATAGACCCGTATCGATTTTGCCGGTTTTCAGCAAGGTGTATGAAAAAGTTATGTTAAACCAAATGCTCAATCATTTTAATCGTAATAACATCAACAAAAAAAAAAAGTATTTACATTTATTCTACAAATAAAAAGAAAGTATTTCTCAGTAAAAGCTCGGAGTATGTGCACGTTTGATGGCAATAGGCTTGTCCCCAGTACATTGACCTTAAACATATCTGGTGAAATCTGGATATACTATAGATATAGACAAGTTTCGTTCCGTGCGGTCCCGGACGTAAAAGAATAGCACCATCCCATTTCTTCCCGTGGATGTCGTAGAAAGCGACTAAGGGACTTACTAGAGAATGGGCAGCAGCGTTCTCTATGCATTTGACCACCATACTGCGATCGCCAACCCACCTGCCAAGCGTGGCGATTATGGCAAATCCGGCCTTTTTAGGGGAGGCTTATGTCCAGCAGTGGGCGTCTTCCGGCTGATATGATGATATACAAGGTGAATTTTAGTGACCGTTTAATTTTTTCAGGGTGATAGTACCCGTGAAATTGAACAACTTTCTCCAAGGAACATGGGTCGAAATATGAAAAAAAAAAACATCGAACCTCGCATGCAAAATCGATCAGCTGACTATTGATTTTGTATGGGAGGCCCGATGTTTTTTTGCATTTAAGCAAATTAATTAATGAAATATGTTTGATTAAGTAAAAATGGGAAGGTGGAATAATCTGCAGTGCTATCTTTTTCTCAATTATTTGGATGGATCACAAACGCATTCATTTTTAAATGCAACTATATATTATAAGCACTAAAGATAACAGCTGGTATAGAATCACTATGCATAGTTTCAGCTCAAAATAAAATACTCTAAGAATTGATATCCAATTTTCGGTTTCATATGTTTCTTAAATTCAAAACATAACAATCGTGTCACCGCGCTACGTAGGTCAATAACTTTCCACGTTACTTGCCAATATCACAATAAATCTCTTCCGAGTGATGTGTTTGTTTCAATTTGTTCTGTTATCAATGTATTAAAATTCTCATAAATTCCGAACATGTAGAGATAGGTTTAAAAAACCCTTCCAATATCATTTGATATCATCCAAAGAAGCTGTGCCCTTTGTATGGATATACCCTTTCTGTTACACGTTAAATATATTGAATGCCTACAAAAATATCACTAGGTACATCTTTTAAGCAAAGTTTTTTTGTTTATAAAATACTAGCTTTTGCCAGCGCCTTGGAACGTACTATCGGGATAAATACTATACTATGTGTTATTCCAGAATACGAACTATCTGTGCGCCAATCCCCATCCAAATCCGTTCAGCCGTTTTTGCGTGACTGAGTAACAAACATTCAAACAACTAAATATCGAAACAACTAAACATACAAACTTTCACATTTATGAAAATCAAATCAAAACCAAAATATTTTATTTCACATAAACCTGCAAGGTAGTCATGCGCAAAATGTGTCATTAAAAGGAAATGAATAAAGTATATCTTTTTGCATAACGAAGTAGTCCACTCATTTACTTCAGTAGTTCAGTACTTCATTTAGTTCAGCAAATCAGAACGAGTCAATATATGATACCAGTGATTGACAAGTTACAACAAATGATGCACTTCACTAGTTCAGTTTTATACACACGTCGATTTTCGTTCATACTGTATACAGGTTTAGGACTGTCAACCTAGAGGAAGTTGCCCCATTAATATTTACTTTTTGCTGCTTGTTTGATAAATAGGAAAGTACAAGATCAGCAGCTCGTCCACGAATTCCGCAGTGGTATAATTTACAGAAGATGAAAATGCCAATTGCATCCTGGGACTTCTCCCAGGATTCCAAAATGTGACTGATGAGTTTTACTCAAGCGTCAGTCGTCGACCTAACTTTTGTGAAACCAAACTGTCGACTATGTAAAATCCCATTTGAGTTAAAATGTGACAACATCTGGTCTAGCATGATTTTTTCATCAATTTTGCTCAATGCTGGAAGCACAGATATGGGTCTATAATTAGAGGGGTCACTCTTACCACCCAATTTGAAAATTGGTACTACTTTACTATGTTTCATTAAGTCAGGAAACGTGCCGATGTCTAAACATTGTATAAATATGCCTGTTAGGATAGGGCCAATTGTGTCAATGATGTCTTCAAGAACCTTAAGGTGAATCTGGTCCACATTTTTCTTCTACAAACTTTGGGAGTGGATTACTCCACTGTTCGACAATGTACATCAAAAATTAAATATGATATGATTTTGTCTCATTATTAATATTTTCTGTACGGGAACAGAATACTTATATAAAACGCCATTAAAAAGTTAGGAGCCAACAAAGATTCGTTTTTCTTGCTAATTTAACCTAACTTTGGGCGTCTTTAAGTAATAAAAGAAGTGTCAAATCTGAAAAACCAAGTCGGTACTGACAAAGCTCAAATATCGAAAAGTACAATAAACTTTATTGGTCATTAATTTATGCTGTGATTTTTTTATAAAACCCGATCTACCGAAGGACTGTTCTGATTTTTTTACGCGCCTGTTTTACGATTGATCCTGCAACTTACTCAATAATGTTGTACGTGTAGACTAGGTTCTAACTGCTCATCACTGATACTACCTCTGTCAGACACGATGCCTGGTGAGACAGCGTGCTTTTTAGCCAGGCCCATCAGTGAGTTCGAGCCCGCGACTAGATTCCTCTTAACGGAAATCCCCATAAGTCTTCAGATTTTTTCTTGTTAAGACTTTTAAATGCTGTTTGTTTGTTTTGTCTGTTTATAATTTGAATGTAGTAGGAAAGTAGGAATAGGATGTAAGAGAAGTGTGTTTTCCGATTAGGTATGGTGCTGTTAATAGATTAAACTCCAAAGCAAGTATTTATTCCTTGAACTACACAAATTGTAAGAGAACTCTCAATGATGCCAAAGTACGTCTTACGAAGAAACAGAGAATTTACTAACTGTGTTAATGTAAATATTCACCTTTGTTAAATATTTATCAAATTTACGCCACTCAATACATAAATAATTATTTGTCTTTTGTCAACTTTTGATTATTTATTAACCTTTAATGACTATTTTAGCTCTTCTTGCCTAAATACAGGATTACCTAGTTCAGGCACGTAAGTCTTAAGGAGTATAATTTACATTTAAGCAAATGTAGTTGCATATTTTTAAGCCTTGTAATTTTTTAATAAATATATAATAATAACTATTACTATTAAATAATGAAACCTATCATAACAGTACTGTTCAGATGAAAAATAATAATCGGCTAAATGCTTGTCGGCCACGCACAGTGAAGGGTTTTGAAATTGGCATACATATTTACGCATGCCCAGTATTAAGTTATGCGGTCATTAAAAAATCAGTAGCTTCTGCCCCCGAACCGCCGCAACGTATCAAATCACTAGCTCAAGCTATTACTTATTTCGTTCATGCTTAGCGTTCTTTCTGATTTTTTTTCCTTTTCGACTTTCCTAACGCACTAATGTGATAACTAAAGTCCCCGTCACGAGAAGCTAGAAATTTGGTAAATAAAAAAACTTCAACGAAGTTACGCAGCGACAATTCAATCAAATAATCCCAAATTTAATCATCTCAAAGTAACATACGTGTAATACGAAACTAACGAGCAATTTCACTTGGTCGGGTTATATTTTAGCGAAATAAATCGCTGTCGTCTAATGTTTTGAGGTACTGGAACGCGTCTGACTCATAGGTAATAGGTAATAGGTAAAACGGGCTGTTTTCCGCAACTCCACGTCAAGGCGCGTATTTTGCGTATGGGTGGGAGAATGGGTTATTCGATCCACCCCAGCTCCTCGAGAAAGGCCAGCAACGCCTTGGTGTTGCTGACAATCTCACGTAGGGTACCTGGGTTACCGAAGTATTTTGCCCTGTAATTAGCGACCACCGGGCAGTTCAACAGCACATGAGCCGCTGTCTCGTCGTCCTCCATGCAGGCTCTGCACAGCGGACTGTCTGTTACTCCTAAGACAAAGAGGTGTTTGTTAAATGATCCGTGGCCAGTTACGGCTGCTGTAACTGTACGCAACTGTCGTTTAGTTAAACGGAGAACCTGTTTCGTGACGCGAGCATCGAACGCAGGAAGTGCTTCCTTAGCCTGCCTGCACTCACTTAGGTCCAACCATATTTTGTGGTGTTGATCCCTGGTACGTTTCCTTACCAGAGTGCGTAGATACCCGAAGGGGAGTGGCACAATGGGTTCTGGTCCCACTGGTGCCATGCTCGACCCCCTCCTGGCAAGTTCATCGGCTGCATCGTTGCCTAGCGAATTGCTGTGTCCTTTGATCCACTGAATGGTAATGTTGTTGAGGCTACCTACCTCGTTGAGGCGCGTCTGACTCATGGAACGTAAACATGTTTACAAAATTTCTAGCTTCTCGTGACGGGGACTTTATACAACTAAAACAAAAATAACTTTGAACTGGTTCCATAAATATACTATTGAACTTAACAGTGGTTTCATAATTATCATATTCAGTCTATAACGTTCCCACTGCTGGGACACAGGCCTCTTATCTGTGAGAGGGAGTGGGCCGTAATCCAGCACGCGGGCCCAGTGCGGATTGGTAGATGTCACATATCTTGAAATTTTTGGTTCTAGGAACATGCCGATCCCCACGATGTTTTCCTTCACCGTTTTGAGAGAAGTGGGGATGAAATAATTTACACAAAGTAAATCGCCTGCCTGGTTTCGAACCTACGACCTACAACTCGTAAGTCGCGGTCGTTACCACTGCGCCACCACTGCTGGTCTGGCGTAACATAACCGACTACCTATAACAGCTACTGGGGTATACTTTCTTTACGAAAAAACTCAAATAATCATGAAAAGTCCAATAGCAGAAATTGTCCTTGCTATCTAAAGCCACCTATGACTTGATTAGAAAAAAAACCGGCCAAGTGCGAGTCGGACTCGCGCACGAAAGGTTCCGTACCATTATCTATAAAAACGGTAAAAAAATCATGTCTGTTGAATGAGATCCCCTTAAATATTTGTTTTATTTTAATTTAATTATTTATTTGTAAAGTGAATAGGTATATAACTAAATATTCTGTGAATATATTATAACAAAATATTCTGTGAATATATAACTAAATATTCTGTGAATATATAACTAAATATTCTGTGAATATATAACTAAATATTCTGTGAATATATAACTAAATATTCTGTGAATATTTCAAGCGTCTTCATGTTACCGTTATCAATATCGAGCAAAAACGAGCAAAAAAAATCACGTTTGTTGTATGGGAGCCCTTAAATATTTTATTCTATTTTTTGTATTTGTTGTTATAGCGGCAACAGAAAAACATCACCTGTGAAAATTTCAACTGTCTAACTATCACGGTTCATGAGATACAGCCTGGTGACACACGGACAGACAGACAGACGGACGGACAGCGGAGTCTTAGTAATAAAGTCCCGTTTTACCCTTTGGGTACGGAACTCTAAAAATAGTAATATAAATAAATTGTGGCGGACATCTACAATACCCCACATACAAAAATCTCAAATATGGAAAACATACGAAAACTTCAAAAATCACAAATATGGAAAATCCAAAAAGTGAAGTGGCGCTATCTACAATGCCACATGCGAACTACGCAAATCTGGACGTCACATAAATCCTACATCACGCAGTCAGAGTTTACCACGAGACTCTCATATATACAAGATCCCGACATCAATCGTCGGCCAGTTGCCCACCAGACCCGTCTGGTCGAAGGATCCTCCTTTACTATTCTGTATGAGTGAACTTTACATCCTGTTCCTCATACCTCTATAAAATAAATAAAACATTTTGTTCTCTATCAGTACTACTTTATTTAGTCCTCATTCTTCTTAGTACACGTAAGGGGAACCGCAACCGCAGGCGCAGTTACCAGAGATAGACACAGCACCAGCAGCTGGCACAGCGCCACCGAAGCTCACAGCACCCATGATAGGAACCTGACCAGCAACAGCGGTGTTACCGGCGACTGGCAGCTCACCAGCGACCGCCACGTTGCCTTCACCAGCGCCGCCGTACGCTGCACCACAACCGGAAGCGGGGTAGGCGCCAGCGTAGCCAAGGTTGCCAGGGTATGCACCAGCATAGCCTACACCAGCAGGGTAAGCAAACTCCGCTACTCCAGCACCGTAGCCGCAGGGAGCGGTGGCGGGGATAACGGCAGGACCGTATGCACCAAGACATTGGCTGAATACATTCTGTGGAAGAAAAACTACATTTTAGCACAAGTTGTCAAAAATATCCTTGGAGGTAAACACACCACTCCTAAAAACAAAGCAGCGACAGCACCAGCATTTCGGGAAAGGCGTAGTTATCCAGACGATCTATTTTGTAAAAATCTGACCTTGAAAACTCATAATAGGTGAAGTGATCCTAAAATGAGTTGTCAATAGTGTCAACGCTAGCATCTGATGAAATAACAGGTCACTGCACCTAAGCCATCCTACGATATCCTACCTCCTACTTATATTTATATCCTACTATTACTACTTATGCTACTTGAGGGGCTTGTGGATAAGTAATGTTAGCCGCACAGGTCGATCGATCAGGTTAAGCTACGCGTGCCGCGGTTGGTCCGTGGATGGGTCTTTACATACTAAGAGGCCTCCGTGCCTCGGAAAGCACGTTAAGCCCAACGGCTGGGCCAACGTCCGAGCTGTCATTTATGGATCTTTGACAGCCTGTACGGGTCGTCAGAAGCCTGAAAGTCTGACAACCAGTCTTACCAGGGGGTATCGTATTACCCAGTAACTGGGTTGTGGAGGTCAGATAGGCAGTGACTCCATTTAAAATACTGGTATTCAGCTGCATCCGGTTAGACTGAAAGCCGACCCCAACATAGTTAGGAAAAGGCTAGGCAGATGATGATGACCACTTATCCTACTTTTTTCTATCCTACTAATATTATGAATGTGAATGTTTGGATGTTTGGATATTTAGATATTTGGATGTTTGTTACTCAATCACGTAAAAACGGCTGAACGGGTGGATGAATTTTGGCACACAGATAGTTTATAACCTGAATTAACACATAGGATACTTTTTGTCTCGGTAAGACGTGCCCACTGGATAATTCCCAACCCTCAAGTGGGCGAAGCCGCTGGCAATATTATAAGTAATATTATAAACGCGAAAGTTTGTAAGTACGGATGGATGGATGGATGGATGTTTGTTACTCTTTCACGCAAAAACGGCTAAACGGATTTGGATGAAATTTGGCACACAGATAGTGTGTAACCTGGAATAACACATAGGTTATATTTTATCCCGATAGTAAGTTCCTGTGGGATAATTTTCGACCTGCACGCGGGCGAAGCCGCTGGCAAAAGCTAGTTTATAATAAATGATAAAGTTTGGATGTTTGTTTCTAAATAACGCAAAAACGTTTGGCCAAATGGTTTGGATGAAATTTAGCACAGATATAGTTTATAGCCTAGATTACCACAAAGGATTCTTTAGAACCCGGTAGTACCTACGTTTCAGAAGGCTAATTTGCGAAGCCGCTGGCAAAAGCTAGTTTATTATAAATGTGAAAGTTTGTATTTATGGATGTGATTTGGATGAAATTTGGCACATAGATAGTTTATAGCCTGGATTAACACATAAGAATACTTTTTATCCCGGTAGTACGTTCCGTATGGTGCCTGCGTGACGATTATGGCAAGCCCCCTCAAATTGGGGGAGGCCTATGTCCAGCAGCGGACGTCTTCCGACTGAACTGATGAGTACGTTTCTATGGGATAATTGTCGACCTTTACGCGGGCGAAGCCGCTGGCAAAGTTAGTAATATTATAAATGTGAAAGTTTGTATGTTTGGATATTTAGATGTTTGGATGTTGGTTACTCGATCACGTAAAACTGCTGAACGGATTTGGATGAAATTTGGCACTCTGGTAGTTTATAACCTGCATTACCACACAGGAATCTTTTTGTTACCTGTGGGATAATTTCCGACCCCCACACGGGCGAAGCTGCTGACAAAAGCTAGTACGAAATAATTTAGGAGATTCACTCCCTGGATTGTGTAATAATTTTATCGAACGAATAATTTCGAAACCCAGAGGAAGAATCTTTTGAAAATTCAATAAAGAGAATAAATAATGGATTGTAATTTGGCACTTGACTTACCTGGACCAAGCAAGCTTGGATGCAGAGCAACAGAACAGTGAAGGAAGACATGTTTGATGTTTGTGTTCAACGAGAAGCCGAAAACAGAGTGATGAACTAGAACTTTTCCACCCTTTTATATCAACTTTAAAACATTGCATGAACGATTTCAAATAGTACTATTTGAAATCGTTACTGTAATTATGTACAAAGTGACATCATGTACTACGTGACTTTTTATTCATTACATTACTATTATCCAACTGACTATTTTACAAATATTAACGCAATCGTATGTAATAATCCTGATAAGGGGGTAAATATAAACTACCAGCGGTTTTGGTGAACATCATTCTAGTGTCAATAACTGCACAAGGAACAAATACATTAAATAAAACAAGATGTCCGCCAAAACAATCTTCATCCTCTGCGCTCAGGCTCTTTTCATCCAGGTAAAAATTGTGTTTAGTGTAATATTTCTTGTTGGCTTTGATATTGTCTTTTGTAATTAATTCTTTATTAACAAAGTAATATAATTTTCATTCATAAGTTCTTTCAATTTGTTTTTCCAACGCGTGATATTAAATTACGCTTACAGAAATATAATTAACAATGATATCGAATTAGATTTGATAGTTGTTGCTGCCATATAAGAACGACTATACGTAAAACTTTCAGCTTATTCATAATGTACCTTTTATTATATTAGAAAATGAAGATGTCGGTGTTTATTTGTATCAAACGAATCTTCTGATAACAGTACAAGATTTTGATCTATTCCAATTTTTATTAACAGATTGCATTCAGCCAAACCTGCACCAGCCGTGCAGCTGTCGACGCTTCTGGTATTGGTATCGGCACTCCCTACGGCTTAGGTCTTGGTCTATCTCCTTTGGCAGGACCTGGCTTGTTGAATAACGGACTGTCTGCTCCTGGATTTATGGGCAGGGGCCTGGCTTGCGATGGTGCCTACTCTCCTGCTTTGGAGTTCACAGCTACCAGCGGCGGTGGTTTAGCAGTGACCAGCACCTCTGCTATTGCTCCAACTGGCATCACTATCGTTTCTGAGAACGTTTTCGAAGGACCTTTGTCAGTGGCTGGTGAGCTGCCGTTTGTGGGTACCACTGGCATGGAGGGAGCTATGCCTTCTGCTGGTGCTGGAAACATTAACCACGGTTGCGGTAATGGTGTGACTGCTATGGTGAGCGATGCTGCCATTGGCTACGGTCCTGGTGCTGCCATCCCTCCGATTGCTGCTACCTTCCCAGCTGCAGGTATCTCTCCTACTGCAGCTTCCTTCGGAGCTGGTCCTCTTGCAGGAAGATTCGGTTTGGGTGGATGTGGTGGTAACATTATTTACTAAGTTCAGTGATTTATAGTATTTTAAGTTGTTGATTTAGATGAAATAAAAACATGTTGACAAAAAACTTTAGTCTTTTCTTGTGTGTTACAAACGTTACTTATTACAATAATAGGCAGTAACTGACACAATAATAGATCTACTTCCATATAACAAAAGCCCAGGTGCTTAGGAAATCTTTTTCTTTTGTGTTTCACTTGTAATTCATGTGACTAAATTGGATTCAATAATACGTAACACATGCCTACGCAGCTGCCGGTAGTCAAGTGAACATAATTAAAAGATGAATTATTTATTAAAACTGGAGCGACGGCGCGTTGTGTTCCAAGCGCGCTTCAAAGAGATATCAGCACCAACTGGTGGGGTCCACCAGGGCCGATGCCTGCCAGGGGTGCGGGTTATTCGAAATAAATACATTCGGCCCCTGGCACACAGGCAACTGAAGGAACACGGGTGGATTTTAGTCAGTAAAAGTCTGACACCCCCTCCTGCCCCGCCCAGAGCGGGAGAAGTTATTGGATGATTTTCCACCCTCAAAAAAAACTCAACTACGTTTTGTTGTATTTCTGAAATGATGCCTTGATATAAAATGAACGGAAGACTTGTTCAAATCATTATAATAAAACAAAAATGTCAGCCAAAATTATCCAGGTCTTCTGCATTCTTCATCCAGGTAAATTTTTAACCAACCTTTATATATTTTCAAGTTATTTTGTCACTCATCGATTAAGTTTATAATTTCTAACTAAATGTTTAAGCTCGTCCTTCTGGGTTTAAAAAAAAAATCTAATTTTATACTTTTATACTTATAAAACCAGACATCATAGAAACATTATAAAAATAACATCAGTTTTCGTACCGGAACCAGACGTAACTGTACGACATATAACATATAACTATATGACATAATTATGAAGTATACGAAGGTGACGAGACGATGTCACTTTAGTTTAATTATTTTTTATGAAAATTTATAACAATATTTACCTTTCCTCATATATCGTAAGTCCACGTAAAATTACAAAGTTTTATTACAAGGTTTTTTGAACTTGCAATGTAACTACGTTTGTTCAGTAGAATCTTGCAACTCAATTTTGAAGCAGATATCTTTAACCGATTAAGCTGAAATTTTGCATGCATATGTATATCGCGTGACAATGCAATATTATAATAACATGGAACTGATCCGATTCTGGAGCTGGATGGTGGCCACAGGATCTTCGCAATAAAATGACACAACCACATCGAGTTTGGGCTCGTTTGATTTGTATTGACGGTAGCTCACTGTCCGATAAGGACCAAGGCCGGGTAGACGGCGGGTTGTGTTCCACGCGCGCCTCAAAGAGATGTCAGCATCAATTGGGGGGTCGGCATGGGCCAATGCCTGCCAGGGGTGCGGGTTGTTCGAAAGAGATACCGCGGCCCCTGGCACATAGGCAACTGAAGGAACACGGGTGGGTTTTAATCAGTAAAAATCTGACACGCCTTTCTACTCTACCCAGGAGACATTATTTGATGCCTTCCCACTCTCAAAAAAAACCCATCGAGTTTGGGTTCGTTTGATTCATGTTGATACGTACTTTGATCCTATATGGTAACCAGGGTCTGATGCTGGAGCTGGAAGGTGGCCATAGATACATAACACTTTAAGTGCTCAAAACATCACATACATGTGGGTTCTACGAATTATTACCAGCTATATAACGGAAAAACGCTGCTACGAACTACGCCATAGTAAATCCCGCATCATAAATACTAAAAAGTTAAAAAAAGAAAAAAGTTTTTAAAAACCAGTTTTTATTATTACTGGTTAATAAAACGCACTAAAAAGTTAAAAATAATTTAATCTCAATTATTTAAATAAAAGCGTGTTACATATTGAAGATTAGAAACAGGTGTAACATGCTATTAAATGTTCTTTATTTCTCCTGCCATCAAAATTTTACACGCTTTTATTTAAATAATTGAGATTACTGTATTTAAATTAAGGCATTGTTTGTTTAATTTATGTTATGTTACTATAAGTACGTGCACGATATTTAATACTATTTGTATGCCACTATATGGGAACATTAGCTCCTAAAACTTAGACTTTTGGCGTAGTTTAAGTGGCCTCTGTTCGCCCTATAATGACTCTTTTGTACAATATTTCCCTAATCTTTGTGTATTTATGTATGTTCTTCTATTTGTACAAATAAACATTTTATTTATTTATTATTAGACGAGAGAGAGAAGCGATTTTCATCTAATTAGACTGACTAAAGTAAGTTTGAAGAGAATTTGGAATGTTATTAGAATTTTTGTATAATTAGGTACATAAGTTGAAAAAATATCTGAATTTTTGTTTGTAGATATTTCAACAATTGTAGTCTGTTTTTAAATATAGATGTAGGTCTAGAACTAATGTTCCAATTGGAATTATGAAAATCGGATAACGGTATGACGAACAGGGTGCAAAGTTCACTCAACCGTCATAGAAAAGGGAGGATTCTCCGACCAGACGAGTGTAATGGCGGATGTCGGGACGTTGTGTATAATGCTAATTGTGCGGAAATCTCTGTTTGCGCGATACATGTGTATTCTGTGACTGCAGTGTGAGGCGTCGTTCGCATGTGGCGATGTATATGGAGCCCACACCTCTATCAAACCAAACACCAAACTATCGTATACATTTCATAATAAGGGTTCAGACAATAAAGACATAGGTAGGTTTCTAGGAAAGTATTTTTATTTATTTTTTAACATACGAAGAAACTTAATAGTAGTACGGTGATCCGCAGCCGCACGCACATTGGCCATTAACAGACACGGCACCAGCAGCCGGCACAGCGCCACCGAAGCTCACAGCGCCCATGATGGGGACCTGACCAGCAACAGCGGTGTTACCGGCGACTGGCAGCTCACCAGCGACCGCCACGTTGCCTTCGCCAGTGCCACCGTACGCAGAAAGTCCACCACAACCAGCAGCGGGGTATGCGCCAGCGTAGCCAGTGCTAGGGTAAGCAGTGGCGTAGTTAGCGCCAGGGTAGCCAAGATCAGCGTATCCAGCGCCATAGCCGTAGGAAGCGGCAGCGGGAGCAAAAGCAGAAGAACCATATGCACCAAGGCACTGCTGGCTGAACACGTTCTGCGAAAAAATACATAATATTAATGAAATGAGTATCTTTGCAAAGAAAAGCGCCTGCTAAGGTGCGAACTCACAACCAGGCGCGGTCCGAGGGGGGCGGGGGGTTCTAGGGGCCATGACGCCCCCCAAAGCCGTAAACGTAAAGCATAAAATAGTAATTTTTCAAAAATATAACACATTTTCTTATTAATATGTAGGTAGTCTTTGTCTGTGACCCCCCCCCCCCCCCCCCCACAAAGTCTTTGGCTGCGACCGCGCCTGCTCACAACCAGTAAGTCGGAGCCATTACCATTGAACCAACACTGCTCTCGTGGCCCAGTGGTAACGCCTGCGATTTTTAACCCACTTCAAAAAAGGAGGAGGTTCTCAATTCGACTGTTTTTTTATGTTTGTTACCTCATAACTTTCGACTGGGTGAACCGATTTTGATGATTCTTTTTTATTTGAAAGCTGGAGCTTCGCGTGTGGTCCCATTTCAATTAGATCCGATGATGCGTTTCGGAGACAGACAACGGAACTCTTCCAAAAATAACAGTAAATCAACCGCGATTGCTGCTATCGTATAAATATGCATTGTTTTGACCCCAAGGATGATGAAATTTTGAATTAGTGGGGTAGATACTATAACTAAAAAGTGAAAAACAAAAACTTTTTCCAAAAAAAAACAACCGACTTCCGAAAAAACACTACAAAGTGAAAAATAACTTTATTTTCGGAAGGAGGTGGCAAAAAATTAAAATACTTATCCAAAGTCACCTCCTTCCGAAATTAAAGTAATTTTTCACTTTGTAGTGTTTTCTCGGAAGTCGGTTGTTTTTAATGAATTATTTCATCGCCACTGTTCTCAAAACGGTGAAGGAAAACATCGTGAGGAAACCAGCATGTCCTAGAACCAAAAATTCGAAGACATGCGACAGCTACCAACGCGCACTAGGCCTGCGTCGTGGATTATGGCCCGCTCCCTCTCACAGATAGGAGGCCTTTGTCTCAGCAGTGGGAACGTTAAAGGCTGATTATGTATTTATTTATTTATTTATAAATGCTTTATTGTACACCAGAAAATACATGCCAAAAATAAAAGCATTTAACACTAAAAGCATACAATGGGCGGCCTTGTCGCTTTCTGCGATCTCTTCCAGGCAACCTTAGAATGGACAGCTTGTAGTGTAGTAAGTATTTTTGTAATTCGATTCAAGCCATACATTTGCATTAGAACAAGAATAAAACTTATTTTGGAAACTCACCTGGATAAAGCAAGCTTGGATGCAGAGGAAAACAAAAGCGAAGGAAGACATGTTTGGTGTTCGTTTGTTTGACAAAAAGATGAATACTGAATGATAATTTAGAATAGATTCCACGGCCTTTTATATTATTACTTACAGCTTATTTGTTCATAACTAAAATGGTTATCGGATTTGTAACGAAATTTTGAAAGAAGTAACATCACAATTATTGATATGTCTAACGAATAAAGTAGAATATTACATTACGCGATTACAAACTATCATGGAAATTGTGATTACTTATAATACTTATCAATAAATTGTGTGTAAGTTTATGCAATATTTCTGATAAAATTACTTGATATAAAATAATGGGAAGGCTTGTTTAAATCATTATTTTAGCAGCACTTGTATTAATTAGTTACTACTTCATTACAATAAACCAAAAATGTCTGCCAAAACTATCCTGGTCCTCTGCGCTCAAGCATTCTTCATCCAGGTAAAAATATTTATATTTAAAATGCCTTCGTATATTTTTCTAAAAGATTTTGCCATTTACCGAAAATGCTCTTAGTTTCTAAGTCCTCTAAAGGTATCCCGTATTTATAAGAACTGCTGATTTTTAAATTGACTCGAAAAATTCTTAGAATCTAGAGATTTTATATTCTCTCTGGCTTACAATTTTTAATTTTCAGATTTCACACAGCCAACAATGCACCAGCCGTGCAGCCATTGAGGCTTCCAGATTCTCATCTCCCTATGCTATGGCTGGATTTCCTCAAGCTTCTCCTGGACTAACATACGATAGAATTACTGGCCCTGGATTATCATACAATGGATATGCAGGAAGAGGAATGCCTTGCGATGGCGTCTACTCCCCTGCCAAGGAGTTCACGATCACCAGCGGTGGTGGTCTTCCAGTTACCAGCATATCCTCAATATCCCCTACTGGAATTACAGTAAGGTCTGACAACGCTTATGAGGGCCCAGTGATAGTGACTGGGGAGCTGCCATTCGTGAGCGCTGTTGCTATGGAGGGCAATTTGGCTACAGCTGGTGCTGGTGGGATTCAGTATGGCTGCGGCAATGGAATTGTTGCTATGCTGAGTGAAGGACCAGCACCAACTGCTTTTGGTCCTATGGGACCTGGTGCTTATGCTCCCGGTCCTAATGTGGCATTCGGTGCTGGTCGCGGTTTCGGTTCTGGTGCTACTGTGGGTCTGGGTAACGGTTTTGGTCCTGCTGCCGGTTTTGGTCCTTCAGCTGGCTTTGCGAATGTCAACAGAATAGGCTGTGGAGGATGTGGGTCATGTGGCCGCGGAATGCTGTACTGAAGCTGTTATTTATTTGTGTAAATAATGTTAAATTATTAGATTACGTATATTTAAATAAATTGCCGGAAAATATTTAGTATTTTATCATCCTAGCTTATATCCAGTAGGCGTAACTATGGTAGGGCAGGTAGGGCACCAGCCCTGGGCGCCTATCGAAGGAGGGCGCAAAAAGTCGCCAATTCTTAAAAAAAAAACATCAATAAACCATTTCATACCGTCACCTTTATCTAAGAAATATGAAGAGCTATTAGAAAATACGAGTACACCGTGACATTTTAGTCGTCTTACAACGGCAGCCTACTTCATGTATCCAATGACTACTAATCATTTATTTAAAAAAAAAAAAAATTGGACAAATGATTTAAAAAAAATCGATCACAAAGACGCATGATGTAGTTTTGAACACCCTGTTATGGAGATGGAATGAACGATGAAATGTAATGGTATTATGGTAAGTAGGTAGAAATCTTCTACCGTTTGATACGTAAACATTATTAACAGGGAGGGTGTTTTATAATTCTAAAACTTTATTTATTTTTCTTAGTACCTATTATCTTAATTAATGGTAACAATTATTTAATCGCGCCTGGAGCTATTTTATGTCGGAAACATTGGGTGGACCACCTTTGTAAGACGACTAAAATGTCACACTGTATTGTGCAGTACCTACGAGGATGAAAGCGTATTTTCAACTCAGCCTATTTCTATTCAAATTTTATTAAAATTGCAGCATTGCAAGCGATTTTTTAGCACGTTGAAATTAATATCTACGTTATTGAAGGCTTTAATTTGTAAAGAAAGGTTATGCAACCTAGCTTTGCTCAGTGTAGACCGAGACCTCGGCGCCATTTTCTATCGGTACGCCCCTGTTTAAACCTACTGTGTTACTATGGAATTCTAAAATTATTCTTCCAAGGTTATCTACCAAAAGGGCGCTTTACTTTGTGTGTATGATTATTCCATGACCACTGCTCTCAAAACGGTGCAGGAAAACATTGGCAGGATAGCGTCCTAGAACCAAACATTCAAAGTTATGTGACATCATCTACCAACCCGCACTGGGCCCGCGTGGTGGTTCCACTCCCTCTCACTGAGAGGGGTGTCCCTGTGTCCCAATAGTACGAACATTATAAGCTGATTTTGATCATCATTCTTCATCATCATTCCAGCCGAAAGACGCTGCTGGACGTAGGCCTCCCCCAGCTAATTATGATGACCAGAGATCGGATATTCGGATGCATATTCACCTAAAGTTGAAATTTTGGCTAATATGGAACGCGCTTTTGTATCGAAAAAATCTTATCTAAATGTAAAAAAAAATATGTGTTAAATGAACACACTCCAACTTTCTCGTACAGACACATATTTGCATCGGGGTTAATTTTAAATAAATATGCATCTGAATAATTATGCAATCCTTACAATTTAGAAGTAACTTCCTTACTTTACACCGACTAGTTTATGCATTCCCAGTATTCCTGGCATTCCGGAATGTTTTTACAAAAAATGCATTTTAAGAATCCGCTTCCATACTTTCATAACTAAAAATTAACTTTAGGTAAATATGCATCCGATTATCCGATCTCTAATGATGACCTACCAAAATTAAGTTACTTCAGTTATTTACCATAATAATTCGTTTATAACAAAGAATTGATGACTTCAAGTAAATATAATTAATAAACAAAACGAACAATTGAGTGTCAGCATATATGTTAGCGCGGGGAGCAAATAAAAATGGACTGTATTTAATTAAATAGGCAATGGTATATTGCCGTGCTTATTACAATAGGAAACTTTCCCGGACAAACAAATAATAAAATGAGGTTAGAGAAGAGATTCGTCCGTCGCGGTGGAGTCCGTGGAAGCGAGTAAGCGACTGCTCATTGGGCCGAGTCCGCCGAGTCATATTGCCACTGCGCCGCGCCTCGACGTGCCGATGATGACGTATTGATCACGACGCCTGCGCGCGCAGATCGCGCACAAGGTCGTGTGTACATATGAATCAAAACTCAACGAGCTGTGTAAGCGCAAAATGGTACTTGGCTTAAGCTTGAAAACGTGGGGCAGCATAACAAATCATATTATATCTGCAAGCCAATCATGTCGAGACGTAGTTGCTCTATTACTCTTCTAGAGGAGAGGATTATAGCGTCATCAGGAATGAGGAAAGTATGCCTTGGTCGGCGATTCTTGCTAATGCGGGACGGATCAGGAGAGTGCGGTGTTTTATACCAGAGTCAAAGAAAAGCTTTGAGTGGCGTTTCATGAACTGCTGAGATTTAGATGAAGATTCTCATTGCGAACAAGACAGGGGACTTTCTAAAGAGCTTTCTAAGAGAGAAAAGCGTGGCTCAGCGTGTGTAAAGACGACTACAAAATTGCACAAGACGTGCTCTGATATGTGAGAAAAATACGGCAAAATTAAAACAATAATTTTACACTTACTTTTCTTTGTCAAGGACGATTTGTAACAAAAGTTAGAGTTTTACTTGTCTAGCATATGAAAAACCACGTTGTTGAAACCATTTAAGTAATAATACTTTATGCATAAAATTATTGATGACAATCAAACTAATATTAAACATAATATTTTGAAACATGATATTATATATTTTATTAGACATAATAGAATCACGATTTTTAAATTACCTATAACTCCCCTTGCCTTTTTTTACCTTTTTTGGTACGGAACCCTATAAAACATTGAAATAACATAGTTTATTGCCAAAAGACTCAAAAAGTCGTTTATTCAAATTAGGCTGACAGTCAGCACTTTTTGAACGTCAAAATTACACAAGACAGTCCCCCAAAACGCCCACCCTCCACCACTTCCTAATGCTTCAGCTGGGAAGAAGAAGTGACGCTAGAAACTCCCCAGCAGCACAGCTGTCTGTTTAGTTAGATAGACTTGATTCTATACATAGGTAGGCAAAGTAATCAACATTACGAGACACAGAACATTAATTAAATAATTTCTCAAATGTCAGCTAGCCATGCCAATTTAGGTAGGTACCAACAAATAAAATGAAAACCCTAACTCAAGCACAAAAAAAAATGTAAATAAAGCATAATACCAAAAAAAGCCTCCTGGTATAAAGAGCGTGATAGCTTACATATGCAATGCTGGATTATGTTCACATAGCTGTTACGACCCGTGTTACATACAACTCGATGCAACAAATGATAACCTAGGACCGTCGACGTAAAATAAATAAACAGGTAGGTAATTATCGGTAGTAATAACAAAATCATGGTCAGCAAGACGAGCAGTCACCACAAGCAGCTCTCGGTCACGAGCGTAACGTTAAGATCAGCCATAATAAGTTCACCCCGTTTGTCAATCTGTACTTATAACCCTTTTAAACTATGTGCTTTATGCTCGGGGGATTGTGTACCCCAAGTAGAATAATATCTCAAGTAAAGTTTTCAAGATACCAATCGTTGATTATAATGTTAATACTGCGGATAAACTCATAATTTACATGTACACAAATATTGTCATAATCAGAGATAAAATTCCGATTTGAACCCGTGACTCATCGGCCGCCTGTCACTATCTCAGCCACAGAACTGTAGTCGCTTCCAATGACTATATATAGATGGCGTTGTACGCAATCTCCATACTAATAACTCCAAATGTAGGAATTCCTGAATCGCGCAGTCATAGTTTTCGTATCAGTTGGAACACGTACTAAAATTTATGACTTACAAATGTACTTGCTTCGGCAGTACATATACTAAAATTGGAACGATACAGAGAAGATTAGCATGGCCCCTGCGCAAGGATGACACGCAAAATCGTGAAGCGTTCCACATTTTTTGGACAATTTCAGTTTGGTGTAGAATATTAAAAATGTTGTTTTTTTTTTGTTTATATCTTGTAGTTTGCAAGCCCACATAATAAATTTTATGTTCAAAAATTTTTGCATCACAAGATGAATTATTTGAGACAGTTATCCTTTAGCACACGTTTAATCATTTAGGCTCTTCAAATATACACACACAGCTTTTGATGCACTTGTGACGCTTTGTTTGATATCGTGACTGCCTCGTTGATCTATTGGTCACAAGCGCTACTACTGAGCATAAGGTCCTGTGTTCGAATCGCAGGTTGGGCCACTTTTTTTCCTGTGTACCCTTGGCTGTCCCCTTGATGTTACAGCGGAAAATCAGTTTTAACCACTGTACCCTTGGCCGTAAAACCCGATCAAATTAAACGAACAGGTGACATTAATTACTTGACACTTGGCTGTGTAATTATAATCTTACATATGAAATATATGGCACAGTAAGGAGCCATTACAGAATACAGGTCGTAACATCATTACGTGCCTCAAACAGACATCATTTATGAAATCTTTTTCCATCTCTTCTTCTCAAAACATTTTTTAACTATTTTAATACTGTCCAATTCGTGTTAAACCATATTATTTTAATAGTTTGTATTAAATGCTAATGACGTTACGAGCTGTATTCTGTAATGTGCCCTTACTGTGCCATAGCAAATTTTTTAAATAACATTTTTATTATTGTCACCTGTTCATTTAATCTGATCCGGTTCAGGGCCAAGGATACAGTGGTTAAAATTTATCATCTTCCATTATACCATCCGTCCGTGTGGTGCCGGACGTAAAAGAATAGCACCATCCCATTTCTTCCAGTGGGTGTCGTAGATGGCGACTAAGGCATTTACTAGATAATGAGCAGCAGCGTTCTCTATGCATTTGACCACCATACTGCGGTCGCTAACCCGCCTGCCAAGCGTGGCGATTATGGCAAATCCCCCTTTTAGGGGAGGCCTATGTCCAGCAGTGGACGTCTTTCGGCTGATATGATGATGATGATTAAACCATCAAGGGTACAGTCGAGTTCATTAATATGTTGGCACTGTCAAGCATTCAAAATATTGTGAGCGTTAGATAGGTAGCTCAATAAATTCTATAGAACCTATAGATCAAAAATATGTCCTCATGTGAACGGTTCAATAATTTACGCTGTGCATTACACAATAATATGAAAAATTATGATGACAAGTAGTCACATACTAATGAATCTAAATCTTGGACCACAATTTAATTATGCTTATAGTGGTCACAATATTGTGAACTTTTTTGACGTTCGTATTATTCTTTTTGAAGCCTGAAAGGGCCAATATATTAATGAACTCGACAGTACACAGGAAAAGGGGGTTGGGCAGTGTTACTCAGATTCGTATCTAGGATTTCTCAGCAGCATATAGCTATTACTTGGGACTTTAACATGGGCTGGCGAAACAAAATGTGGGTGCTCTATAGGTACCTCTGCCCAAACGTTCGGGGAAACAATGCATGATGTTATGTAAATATCGTGTAATATTTATAGCTTCATAAATAAATACGAAACTAAGAGCTTGGTTTGCGTGCATAATTGTGTGTGCTGCAGCCAGAAAGAATTGGGTTCTCAAAGACCATCTAGATACCGCTCAACTCGATCGCTTTTTTGTCGCTACTTTACCATTCTTTTAGCAGTGAGTGGAGTTGGATGGAGTCGGCATCTTCTTACAATTGGGGGTTTAGGGATATACCCTCGTCTTTATAAACGCTGCTGAAAGTTAAGAGATGTTTAAACGTCAAAAATGTATGGATGAAGTCACTAATCATTACTTAACTTTAGGCAACATTTATAATTAAGGGGGGATAGTACACAATAAAAAACACAACATTAGCTTAACCGTATATTAACTCAGGCTATGGAGCTAGCATTTGACGCGATACGGGGCCACAAATCTGCGCACTCCTTAGCAACAGGTCCAGTAATAGCGGAGCCTTTCATCTCGCCTTTGTTATTTACTATGACGCCCGCGTTATCTTCAAAGTATATGAACACCCCGTCCCGCCTTCTAAATGGTTTCCGTTGTCTGATCACCACTGCCGGCATTACCTGTGAAGATTTGAGGAACGGGTTAGTATTTCACGAATTGGGAAAATTGTACATACTTGGAGGCTAACCTAATACTTTTTTGCGATAAGACCGCATATTGTGTCACCCTTTTTATGTCGTGCAGAATAATTAATATTTATTGAATTCCTCTTCAGTTCATAATTACATTAATTAAGAATTACGACTCTCAAGTACCCGCTATTTAAATACGTATGACTTTTTGCGAAATTAGTTGAGCTCGAGTGCCTACTTCAAGATTTATGCTTATTAAATTCAGAGACAGAGGATATGAGAAACAGAGTGTAAAGTTCACTCATCCCCCATGGATCCCCAATGATGTCGGGACGTTGCTACAAATAGTCGCGCGGTAAACTCTACTTGCGAGATGCAGAATTTTACATGACGTCATTAAGATGCGCAGTTCGCATGTGGCGATATAGATGCCGCCACTAATAGTTTTGTGATATTCTGTTACTTTAGGGTAAGTTGAAGCATGAACAATATGTGAGGCATCTAGTTAGTTATCAATTCAAATCAATTTTATACTTTTATAATGTAGAGGAAAAATAGGGAATTCAAAATATTATTTTCATTAGCTCTAACACTCGAACTCAATTTGTTAATTATGTCATTAATTATTATCGATAATGGAATTGCTCAGTCAGCCAAGGCGTATCAACAGACTGTTTTAACAGTTCAGAAAGTAAAATTAGCGAAACCTTATGGCGTATCATCATAGCGATTCCAATTGATACAGTTCCTACAACTTTAATTTCATATTATCTTATTGTAGATAATGTATGGGACACACGGGATGCATTCATTAAAAGTAACCAAACCAGTAACTAGATCCAAGAATGAAACACACAGATTGCACTGACAAAAGAAAAGTCAAAATGTTTGTGATGCTAGAATATAAATTATACAAACTATACCACTTCAATTGAACTGTGAAACTGTACTATACTAGAAGGTTTAAAGCACATTCGCACGGACATACAATTACTGCATATTATCGATTTTATCACTCACTAGGATTTCCAATCTCAGTGTTGGACCTAGCATTGAGGATCCAACGTGCATCCCAGCACGTCGAAATAAACATACCATTCGAGTTTAAACTCTTATTGCTAAGCTGTGCACCTGAAGTTCCAGTGCTTGAAAAAATCTCACTGTGATAATTTTGTATTCATGCTGAAAGCGGACTTATAGCGAGGTCTACCTAGTCTTGTCCAAACCATGTTGGGGTCGCGTTGCAACTGAATACTAGCATTTTACTAGGGTTTTAGTACTACCTTTAAAATAATCTGCTCAATGGCAGTGGCATTGTGCCAGGCATGGTTGCAGCCAAAGACTTTGGGGAGTCACAGACAACAACTACCTACATATTAATAAGAAAATTTATAATATTATCGACAAATTACTATTTTAAGCGTTATGTTTATGGCTTTGGGTCATGACCCCTCGGACCGCGCCTGCACTGTGCTTCTACATCCTAACTTATTTCTTCAATTGACAGTTTAAATCAATCAAAATTTTCTCAAGTTGTAATTCATTTATAAAGACTGCATGCTTACAGCTAGTAAATTAAACTATAACGCAGTCTGTAAGTATTCACATTCAGGATCTAGATTTATTGGTTTAACTGTCTTTTAAAATATATTTCTGGTCCCTGCGTTGTTCCCGAAAACCATGCCTTCAAAATCCAACAATGCTAAGATCATACCTTTTTCCTGAGTTCAGGTTTGCCTTTCTTGACTGTGGCGACGATCATGTCTCCTGATCCAGCAGCGGGAAGCCTGTTCAGGCGACCCTTGATGCCCTGCACGGCGATCACATACAGGTTCTTTGCTCCTGGAAAAGTTTTGATATTAGATTAGTTAAGAATTTTGATGATGTTTTGTGTTATTTTTACCATATTGATGGCCAAAAGTTCAAACATCTTTGGCCCAAAATATTAATGCTCGAACAGTCATAAGACCATCAAATGCACAGGTAGGGCATGCAGCGCAGGATGGAAGGTGGGCCGTTGTCTGTTATTTGTGATGGTAATCTTGTTTTGGGCAAAGTAACAAATAAGTAACAACCTGTTGATTTGATTGTGTTTGAAGGTTTCTTTATTTGCTGGTCTTCATTCATTTTAAATATCAAATATTGTTTTGTTTGTGATAAGGCTCAACATTTACCCTATTTAGTATAACCTCATTCTTTTTGTTTTGGTAGTACTATCATGTTCTAACTGTTGCTATGCTAGTGAGAATATAACCTTCAAATATTGCTAAGATGGTCAGGATAGCTTATAAATTTTATGAGAGTATGCTAGGCTAAGAAGCCCCACTGACCGGGACACCAAACTATGACAAAAACAACTATGTTTTTGAGTTCAATGTCATGTTTTTATAGTGGGTGTGACTATAAACCTACTGAATTTCCAGTTTTCATGCATGAACCACTTTCAAACAATAGCTTAGGGCGAATATTGTGTCACAAGACTATGGTTTGCCCAGAAGTGGGTTACAAAGTGGGGTAACCTATTTGTATGTTTATCAAATTAGACTGAACAACTTCAGACACAGCCAAGGAAGAAATCATCATAATCAACACACATAGTGCGTCCGAAAATATCATCATCAGTGTTCAGTCAAACGTGCCATTAGAGGTTATGCTAGTTTTGATAAAACAAACTCGTGCCAACCTGTGTTGTCTGCGCAGTTGATGACGGCTCCTACTGGGAGACCCAAAGAGATGCGGAACTTCGCTCCCGCGGAACCACCACGTCCTTAAAACAGAAAAACCACACTTCATACATTTTTCATCACAACACTTCTACTCACGAAATACAAAGTGAATATCGGAAATATATGTGGCTTCCAAACAAATATGATACTAGTTTTGCTTCACACATGCTTTCTAGAAGATTTTAACACTAAATAACATGATTAAAATGGATATTTTATAATTTCACGAACCTCTTTTAGACATTCTGTTGTGTCAATTTTTTGAGAGGAAATCGAAAGAACGCGAACAGAATTTAGCAGCACATCACAAGTTTAATTCGTTCTGAAACTAAAAGCCGGTAATCTACTACATGAAGTGAGCTTCAAGTCGCAGAAAAAATATTACAAAATTCCAGATTAAATCGACAGTTTGTTAATCTATGATAGAATTCAATATCCATGAAATACTAGAAATAGTTTACAGAGGGAATTTATTTTCATTGTTTTTTTATTATTATTTTTTATAATCAAGTTACACGTAAACTCATGCAATTACCATTTCCAAACGATTTACTGCGTTCCATTTCACCGTTTTCCATTTCGCAGCTTTCATAGTTGCAAACTTACGCTTTCTTTTCGATTATAAGATCACAAACAAAATTTTATGGAAAAATAACCGTTAAAACCTTTGGTGATAATAATGTTAATAAGATTTCATTATATTTCTGAATTTACTTTGTGAAGCAATTCAGCCACACATGTAAAGAGACGTTGCCAAAAACTGTTTGTCATTTTCTGTCAAATTCGTTGCCGCTTGTCATTGTGCGAGGTTCACTATTTTGTTTAAAAAAGTATTTTATTAGTAGAAAAACGTAGATCTTATTGTAACAATGGCATTTATGGGCGATATGATGCATCCCGCGCCCTTCTGGCAGAACGGTCCTGCTCCAGGAGCCTTCTACAACTTCCCTGGTAATTCATCAGGTTTCGGACCTAGAACTCACCCTGTCCAAGAATTCAAAGCGCAGTAAGTATAATTTAGTAGTATTTCTTGTGTTTGTATTTTGTATAAGTTTCAAGCACTTGTGTAATTATTTCCACTAACATAAATCTGCTTCTGGTTGAGATATATGACTTGCGATCTTGTAATTCACAAGTCATCCTTTGTTTCCTTCTAAACAAGAATTTTAACCTATCAATATCATGAAATATATTCAAAACTATCCCAACCAGGGTTGTGGAGGTCAGATAGAGCGCCGCTCCATTTACTGGTATTAGGTGTATTCAGCTGCGGTTAGACTGAAGGCGAACGCAACATGTTGGAAAAAGACAGGGAAGATTGATATCTAAAACTATATCTTGAGTGTACTAGACATCCTTCTACGCTTTTAGTTTTGGCAGCAACTTGTTCTGTCTTTTTCAAGTTAGATGGCCTACTATAGCACAATATTATAGCAACTAAAATGCTTATAAAACCAAGAAGCTCACTATGATATAATAGAATAGCTGCCGTGAAAAGTAAAGCTGTTTTGCCACACCTATGATAACAGACAAAGACAATGTTATTACCTCTAAAATATACAACCAACCTCTTTTTATTTCAGCTCTGCCAGTCCAATTACAACAACCACCACAGTAATTGGTGTCAAGTTTGACAAAGGCTGTGTGCTCGCAGCCGACACCCTCGGATCATACGGCACACTTGCCAGGTTCCGTGACTGTCCTCGTATCACTAAGGTTAACGATCTGATCTTGCTCGGCAATGGAGGGGACTACGCTGACTATCAGTACTTAATGGATATTATTGGACAGAAAATGTAAGTAACTTGATATTATTTCTATTAACTAAGGCGATTCATACAGTAAGATGCATCACGCAACGGGGCGCAGATAACGCGCTCCCGCACGTGATTATTTACATACAAATTTAATAAAAACTCTGAAAATTCGCGCACCCCGGGGTGTGGCACGTAGCAGTGTGTGATCCCGCCTTAGTCTTAAATGATTATTTTATTAATTTATAGCCCTTTTTCAGAATGATAGTTGTAATTCAAAATGTTAGTATCAGTTCTGAGTCTCTCTCTGTGTGCCCTTTTGCAAAAGCTTCCTCCAATCCCTTCTTATTCTCCCTATAAGTTTTAAATGATTACTAAAGCAATATTAAACATTAAGCTGTGGCAAGACCGTGCTTCCCTACCCAAGCGATTCATTCCACTTGCTGAAGATCTCCCACCTGTACATGAGTTACCTTGGGTAATCTGGAAGTCTTTAAACAGACTCTCGACCTAAGTTGGCCAGAGCAAGGAAAATATGTTCAGGTGGAGTTTCTGCCTTGGAGTGTAAATGTGGTGCTGTTCCACAAACAATGGGTCACTTAATATCATGTCCTGCATGTAACAAACCGACGGTCCCTACGTATAATCCCGTAAGTGGTAGATACGTGATTTGCATGTTTTGTTTTCATGACCTTCAGGCCAGCCTTTCATTTAGTTTAACAAAAATAAGTCTAAGATGGCAAAATGGACTTTAAATCTATCATGACATGTTTGAAACTATGAAGCCCTCTCCTGTAAAATAATTAAAAAAAAAAAAACATACCTACACGGTCAAAATGATTGGCAGAGATTTTTTTTTTAATCATTATAAATTCATTAATTCATTGTCCCGGCTGTCATTGTGGAGCTTTGACAGTCATTACGGGTCGTTAGAAGCCCGAAAGTCGGGCCATGAGTAGAAGTACTGCTTCATGCATCAAACCCTTAATCCAGCTGCCAAACAAGAGGTGCTGGTCGAGGCTCTTAGCAATTTTTATCATTATTATTCATTCTTCTCCATGTCCACAGTATTGATGAGCAATGCATTGGAGATGGTCTGCTCCTGAAGCCACGTTCCATGCACTGTTGGCTGACCCGTGTGCTGTACAACAAGCGTAGCAAGATGGACCCCTTGTGGAGCAACTACGTAGTAGCTGGTATGCAGGTGAGATTGCGTATTTTGATTACTGTAAAATAATCATTATTTTACAGTAATCAAAATTTATTTGGCTGTTGACTACAAATGAATTTGCTCACTAACTTGAATGCCATCACTTTAAATTCAAGAGAGATCTCAAAAAGTATTTTTTTTTACTTTTTAAATTTATAGTCAGTTCAATAATTATTCCATGTATTTGATGGAGTTATAATTACATACTATTTTCGACCTTATTAAACCTGTACATTTTGCCTACTGCTACAAAAAATCAAGACTGTTGTATTTAAAAACAGGCCAAGTGGGAGTCTGATGGTAGTGCAGGTTGCCACAAGGCAAAAAACAAGTTTCTTGTATGGACGCCTCCTTTATTTTTTAAATTTTTTACTGTGCATTATTATTTGTTGTTAAAGTGTCAATAGAAACACTGAAAATTTTAGCAGTCTACCTATTACAGTTCATAAGATATAGCCCGTTGAGTCGCTGGTCTAGAGATTACCACCTACACACAAACTGACAAACAAATTTTACCTCTTTATATTATTAAAGTATAGATTATACTTGTTATCATAGCAGCCTTCTTATATACAATAATGTCCTTTCCCACACAGGACGGCGAGCCTTTCCTAGGCGCTGTAGACAAGCTCGGCACAGCTTACGAAGACGCCGCCATTGCGACCGGCCTGGGTGCTTACATGGCGACGCCACTCGTACGTGAGGCAGTCAGCAAGGGGAATCTCGATGAGGAGGGTGCTAAGTAAGTAACCCAGGATCTAGTTTAATCTACCTACCCTTTTCGCAACTATGTTGGGGTCGGCTTCCAGTCTAACCGGATGCAGCAGAATACCAGTATTTAGTAATAAAATACTAAAGCATAATTTTTTGTAGGTTGCGAGAAAGCGTTATGGCCGTGGGATTTATTATTATAGATAGGTAGAATAGACAGAATTTTTTTCGAAAATTTACGGCAAAATGAAATTCCAAGATGGTGGCTAAAAACATTTACAAAATCTTCATCATAGGTATCGTTTTCATGGTTTTCGAGGGTGCCTATAGCAAGGTCGAAATGAAAATCCAAGAGGGCGACAACTTTATTAGTTTCTAAAAACTTACACTAGATGACTTTGCGTTAAAAACGCTTATTAAATACACACTTTCTTCTCGTCTCTTTCTATTATATGTCTACGAGGGTGTGCACGAGCGAGTATCGCGTAACGCGTTTCTGACAGGGGCGCCCCCACCGCACACGTTTATTTTTTGTTATTCCTGCTATTCAGGCCTCCTATATCTAAGATGAAGGAGCCGTGATCTATTTTTATTGATCACACAAACAACAAAAATCTTAATAGTAGACTTACTGATGATCCTTCCAGAAATTTCATCCAAAATGAATGCTGCAATGTCAATTTTACTTCTCTGCCCATTTTTGTCAGGAAAACTAAAGTGCACTCTATTCCCCAGGGCCTTAGTACGCAAATGCATGGAAGTTCTCTTCTACCGCGACGCGCGCGCCTTCCAACGTTATCAGCTGGGAATCGTGACCGCTGCAGGAGTTCGGATCGAAGACCTCGCCGAGCTGAAGCACGACTGGTCGCTCGCGCACATGATTCACATGAAGTAAATTTTAATTGTAATAAAATAAATACGGTTTTATAACTCTTTTGTGTTTTATTGTAATCCCGACATAACAACGGGTTCGGCAGAGATGTATTAGTGCACAAACATTTCGCGAGCAATTTATTATGTTGACGCCTGATTTATTAGTAAAACATATGTCGCCCCCACTCCCACTCCCTATTGGGAGTGAGCCTATTGCTGTCAATTGGGCCCAAAAATCTAGACTCATGTTGGGAATGAAACCGGTTGCAACTGAATACCAATGCCTACATATTTTACATGGAGCGACTGCCTATCTGATTTCCACAACCCAGTTACTGGGTAATACGGTACCCTTTGGTATGACTGGGTCTATCGGGCTTCTAACGACCCGTAACGTTTGTCAAAGATCCACGTGACGTTTGACGTGTAAAAGTGTTTGTACAAACCTACATAGAAATAAAATCATTTATTACGAACTAGCTTTTGCCAGCGGCTTCGCCCGCGTGGTTGTCGGTGTATTATACATATAAACCTTCCTCTTGAATCACGCTATCTATTAAATAAACCCGCATCAAAATCCGTTGCGTAGTTTTAAAGATTTAAGCATACGTAGGGATATAGGGACAGAGAAAGCGACTTTGTTTTTAACTGACTTCCAAAAGGAGGAGGTTCTCAATTCGTCGGAACCTTTTTTTTTTATGTATCTTCCCCGATTACTCGAAGATGGCTGGACCGATTGGGATAATTTTTTTTTGTTTGAAAGGGTATACTTCCCAGGTGGTCCCATGATCATCAAGTCAGGATCTGATGATGGGATCCT
This sequence comes from Polymixis lichenea, assembly GCA_949091785.1. NCBI lineage: Eukaryota > Metazoa > Arthropoda > Insecta > Lepidoptera > Noctuidae > Polymixis > Polymixis lichenea. Next base: position 7,813,715 of record OX420958.1, on the reverse strand, counting down.
GGAGAAATAGAGAGAACTCTTCAAATTTTATAGGCACACTTGAAGCAATTTGTGTAGTTTTTGGAAGAGTACTTTCTCGGAGTGGTTCCATTTCAATTTGGTGAAGATCTGATGAAGAACTTCGGAGATAGGCAACGGAACTCCTCAATAAATGATAGCAAATGGATAGGGATTGCTGAAATCTCATGTCTGTCAATTGTTTACACCAGTTAATAACATAACATCACGCCGGTACGCTGTGAAGGGGTAAGCACATGTGAACCACTAAAAAGTGAAAAATAAAAACTTTTTTCAAAAAAATAAACAACCGACTTCCAAAAAAACACTAAAAAGTGAAAAATAACTTTAATTTCGGAAGGCGGTGACAAAAAATTAAAATACATATCCAAAGTCACCGACTTCCGAAATTAAAGTTATTTTTCACTTTTTAGTGTTTTTTTGGAAGTCGGTTGTTTATTTTTTTGAAAAAAGTTTTTTTTATACTATGTAGTGATGACAACATGATTTCTGCGAGGTACGGAGGGGTCTTGGTATGTAAAGATGGTCATCCATCCAGAGACCAACCGCGGCAAGCACATATATTACTTAGTCACAAGCCCCTTGAGTATCCTATGTGTTAATCCAGGTTATAAACGATGTGTGCCAAATTTCATCCGGCCGTTCAGCCGTTTTTGCGTGACTGAGTAACGAACATAAAAAAATTCACATTTTTTATATCATCAGTAGGATTCGTATCCAAAGGTTTTTTAGGTGCGAAATAATACACGCAAAATATAAAGGAAACCTTATATTATAGACCATTACATCTAGATATAATTCAGAGTTATGGAAAGCACTTTGTTTATTTAAAAATTAATAAATTTAATAATATGAATAAGTATATAAAACTTACATTGTTTTGGTAACTTATTGATCCCGCCACCTTAGTTTATAGGTGATTCTACCTATATTTAATTTTATTATTGTCAATACATAGGTACAGTCACCAAAAAAAAGAGATAATTAACCAGGGTCGTCCCATATTGTTGAAGTTTATAAAGAAACCGAAGGATTTTTTTCGAATGAAATTTAATTTGACAAATGAACTACTTATTTGTTTTCTATTAGTATGCATATCATAGCATAATCAGCCTTTAGCGTTCCCACTGCTGGGACGAAGGCCTCATCTCAGTGTTTCCTATTAATTATATTTTATTTCGAAAACATTCATCGGTTTTTTACTCAACTAACTATGTATAGCCGACGATGCCGACTACTTATCTTTTTTGGTGACCGTACATAGAAAGTAATGGAGATTTTTAGTGAATAACGATTTAGGTAATTATTCTCCTTTTTAAAGACAAAGTGCGATACATAACGCTGTTCTGATGGTAAAATTAGACTCAGTTACATACAAACATTGTTTTTTTTTTAACAGGATATCACACCACACGGGAACACACTGATTTGATTCAATACAAGGTATGACTAGAGATCGGATATGTAGATCCATATTTACCTAAAGTTAATTTATAATGGTGAAAGTATGGAAGCGGCTTCTTAAAACATAATTATTTTAATGTAAATAAAATCCCGGGATGCCAGGAGGAACACCGGGAATGCGGAACTAGTCAGGTGCATAGCATGGAAGCACTTCTAAATTATTAGGATTGGATAACTATACAGATGCATATTTATTCTTGCTCCCCCCGTCAATTTTCTTGCTCCCCCGACCTACCCCGTCGCTTCGAATCGCCTGCCCGTGCGAGTACTTCGTATTCGTGACATTTTTTCTCTTTGCTCGGCTCCTAAGGGTCTTAGCATCATGTTATGTAGCCTATAGCCTTCCTCGAAATGGGCTATCCAACACTAAAATAATATTTCAATTCGAACCAGAAGTTCCTGAGATAAGCGCGTCCAACCAAACAAACTCTTCACCTATATAATATTATAAGTATCGATTAATGTTTAAGCCCCGGTGCAAATATGTATTTATAGGGTGTAAGAGAAGGGGTGGTGTGTTTTAGTTAAAACAAAACAAAAAAACATTAGTTAAGATTTTTTTTTTCTATACAAAAGCACATTCCATACGAGCCAACATCGCAACTTTAGTTGAATAAGCATCCGAATATACGATCTCTGATGATGACTTAACTTTTTCTAGTTCTTAAAGATACTTTCACACATGTACATTGTTCGTGTTATCATTTGAATGATGTTTTAAGCATTTAAAATGAATGCACGTTACTTATCATCACGCCTGTATTCCCCGAAGACGTATGCAGAGATAGATGTACCTTTAGCACACCCACAGCCGCCAGGGCCCCAATTCTGTATCGTTATAATGATTCCCCGCGGAATCTTACTACGTCAATATCGTTTTTTTTTTTAAACCAATGTAACGGTAAGGAATCGAAATGTCATATTCTGTATGTTCCAAGACAATTTGTCGATATTATTAATATGATATTAGCAGAATTCGTGTCTGATTGACGTGGTTACGACTAAGGAATCGTTAAGTGGTCATAGTGAATTCAGGCCCTGGTATGTTTTAATTCAGTCCCATGTAATAGGGGCGAGCCCATTGCCAGCATTCGCATTTACATAACACATGTTGCTATTGTACTCTAATGTAATTGCGTAACTAACACAGTTACAATGACTTTAATTTTGACAATTCAACCACATTGATTGCGTAGTCAGCGTTATCGAGCAGACGAATTTTCCAAACATATGAACCAATTGATTGTAACAAGATATAAAAGATCACCAAATTACACAAATCTTGTATTTAATTATAAAATTTGGCAGACCTCCGATCAAATCACTTCATTTTTTTTCCTTCACACGCAAATAAAAAAGCAATGTTCATAAGTATAGCTTATATTAAATAATTAGATTCTATCGCCTCTTCTTGTGGACCTTCGATGGTCCTTTGACGAAGCACCAGTCCACTGATATTGGCTGGCCGAGGATGTCTGCGCCGTCGAGGGCTTCGCGTGCGCTCTGGTAACAAGTCAAGTAAAAGGTTAGGAAGTAAGAGAAGTGTTTAGAATAAGCACCCTAAAATGTTTCCATTGCTGGGACGCAGGCCTGAGCAAGCGATGACTTATCCGAGCCATTATCTACAGAATCCTCTTCATGTTCCTGCTGTTCACATTTTTCACTACATTCCAATTCTGGTGAGCTCTTTTGGTATATAGTTACATTGCTGCCACAAGAAAAAAAAATATCAAGGGTGCGCAAATCTTTGTCTACTTTTAAAATGATGATAAAACCAATTCCTCTCTCGTTAACCTTTTGACCGCCACAGTCATATACTATAGATGACAAACCAAAATGTGCCCATCACGCCACGGTCACGACTACATGACAGACTTATAGATAAATAAAGCAGCTTGGCGCCAAGGGCACCTTTTCGCTTTTTCGAGGTGGCGGTCAAAAGGTTAAAAATCATTACATTTTCATTGCTCTTCGTAATCATCCTATACTGTTCCCTCTGCTGGGACACAGGCCTCCTCTCTGTGAGAGGGAGTGGGCCGTAATCTACCACGCGGGCCCAGTGAGTGTTGGTAGATGTCACAAGTCTTCGAATCTTTGGTCATCACTGTTTGAGAACAGTGGTGATAAAATAAATTACACAAAGTAAAGCTCCTGCCCGGGTTCTAGAATGGGTCCCGACTTCTACAATTTATCTGCTTATAAGCATCGCCTTAACAACTGGCGATTCTTAAGTTAAGTGCAATCGGGTACGACTTTCTTGTTTTAAGGCTTTTTCATGAATACTCAGAAAAGCAGTCGGGTTTTTTAGTTTTTTATAATTACGATATCACTTTCACAGTAATTATGAATCAACGACACCTCGCAAACTAAAATCCATTGAGCCGTTCAGGCCGAGCGTGCCAAACATTTGAAATTGGCGCCATAAATCCGCCATTTTGTTTCTTTTATTTTGATATACCCAGTGTCACTCTCACAGTAAATAAGAATCTAACGACACCTCTCAAGCTAAAATCCATCGAGCCGTTCAGGCTGCAGAGCGAGTCAAACAATTATACATACATACATACATACATACTTTCGAAAAACATAACCTTCCTTCTGACGCAGTCGGGTAAAAACCAAAAATGAAATAGTAAAAAATAAAAAGTACTAAAATTATTTATTTATAATTTATATTAAATCTTCTATATACTCACAGCAGCCTGCTTGTAGGTCTCATATTCCACTAGAGCATATCCTTTGAGGAAGCCAGTACGTCGGTCGAGGTTCAGGTGGATGTTCTTGATCTCACCAAACTCTGAAAACTGGTTCTGTAAAAACGAAAAGAAAATTTTGTTCAAGAAATCATAATATAGGTTTTTCTTCATCATAATACGGGTTTTTCATCATAATGCAGGTTTTTCTCTGATTAAATACTCATACCATGAACTTTTCTGGTTCAACCGTATTAACGCAATGAAGAAACTCTGTTTATCAAAAAACTAGGTCCACCCATTCCTGAGAAAATCTGACGTGACACACAGACAGACAACGGACAAGAGAGTGATCTTATAAGGGTCCCTTTTTTTACCTTTTCAAGTACGGAACCCTAAAAAAGGAGGTTCAATATATATTTAGAATATATCTAGTGTTCAATGAATTTCTGAGCAATGCCCTTTCCCTTTAAAAAATTAACACTCATAGATCAGTATTTTTTTTTTTACATTCTCAGTTATTCATATTCAGTTACCATAGAGTCCAGTAAATACCTGTATATCTTCTTCCTGGGCCTCTTCATGAACATTGCTGACAAACAATATCCAGCCTTCCACTGAGCGCTGTGGCCCTGGTGTGCTGCCATCACCCTCGGGAGCCAGGCTGTCATATCTAAATCATAGAAGAAAGATAGATTTAGAATAAAATATTGTTTATTTTTTCTGCGTGTGGTTAACAAATAAATAAATTAATCTAATACTTTTTTTTATATCTCTACAACATACATCATCACCTGCCTAGCCTTTACCAAATTATTTAAAGAGTTGTTCCAGTCTAACAAATGCAGCTGAATACTAGTATTTAATGTGGAGCGACTGCCTATCTGACCTCCACAACCCAGTTATTGGGTAACACTATATCGGGTAAGACGTCTGACTTGTCAGACTTTCAGGCTTCTGACAACCCATAACAACTACACAAAGATCCACAAATGACAGCCAGGGCCAAAGGGTTAATGTGCTTTCGGAGGCACGGCGGGCCATTGTAGTATGTTTAGGGTGCCCTGGGCAATCACAAATTGACACTGACTGACAGTTTTTATAAAGAATTTCCTACTGTTTTACATATATTTTTACAGTTAAAAATCGCAGGAGTAGGTGTTTTCAGTTACCTGCCCCTGTTCCCTCTCTCTGAAACGCCGCCACTACCAGCTTCACTGCCAAAACCTCTCCCTTTACGTTTTCGAGCCTTCTCCTTCAGACGGACGATTCCCTCTGAAAAATCAAGCAAATAATGCTGAAATACATGCAAAATGCAAGCAGAAGTATACCTTATATCATATAAATGGCAGGGATAACGGAATTTAAAGCCTAAATAGAGTTCGTTCAACTAGAAAGTTAACCTAAAAAATGTAATTATAACTGGATGGTGATTAGAGCAAATATAGCATGACTAACGACAGTAATGTATCAGATTGACAAGGGAAATTATGAGACGGTATAAACACCGAAATAACTAAGCAATGCTATTCACAATTATGCATCAAAACATTCACAAATTACTTACGTTCACCATCCTCGTCAACCTCAAATTCCTCAGAGTTCTCAATATCTAGCACGTCTGCCATTCTTATTTGTCTTTATAGATTTTAAACTATTATTTTTTCGTGTATTTTCGTACGGTTTTCACGTAAATAAACGTGAATTTCAACAAAATGACTTATCGATGATTCGATGTTGCTAGCTCTAGTTTAGTTTGAAAAGAAAACACAAAAACAAAATGTTTGCTTGTCATAATTTATCATTTTAACATTTACGAAAAGTTTTCAGGAATAAAATAGAAAATAAATAATAGGTAGGATAAAAAAACTAAAAAACACGATTTCAAAACCAAACTAAAAAAGCAGAAAATAATTTCAATGAATATCAAGCACCCCAAGCTTTTTCGAAATTATTAGTTTTAAAGCGTGTTTTTTAGTTTTTTACAATTCTTTTATATTTCTTAGTTCTGCTATACATAAAAGCGTAATTTTTCAGATTTTTTGTTTTTTTTTTTATTATTGAATTGACGTCGGTCCTCGATAAGTCTACAAAGTGAATTTAGTTAAATCTGACCGTATGAAGTGGATCAATTTTTTTTTGTTAAATCTGACTGTTTGAAGTGGGTCAAAATCAAGTCCAATGGAGTCGGTTACAAACAAACATACAGGTGAAGCTAATAAAAAGCGTGTACAAAGGAATGAACGACAGAAAATAAGCCAAACATTATTTCCCTTGACTGTCAGCCGCCGTGGTACGGTAAGTAATAATTAAAATGTAATGTAACTTCAGTAACCCACAAATTGACGACACTCCAACTAGGTGATAAATAATCATATTTTTGAAGTGTAGCAACACTAGTTATTTGCTTTTGCCCACCTTTTCCGTTTGCCCATTTTTGCCAAACTACAAAGTATGTAAAACTATCCTTGATGTTTGCAAGCTCAGGCACCGCATCCGCATTTTCGATGCAAAACTGAAAAACTTCTGTAATTAGGATTTTATAAAATGAGTTTCCATTTAACAACTCCAATAAAAACAGAATCGTTAAAAAAACAACAACAAAATGTCAAGAATTTTATGACAACACCAGTAAAGTTTCTTTCATTTTCATAAATTATTTTAGGCTAACTGAACGTTGAAAAATTTTGAAATGAGTGCCTGTAACGTTGGAGAAACACGAAATGAACCGCAAAATACAGTTTCTGGAGACTGGACCTCAAAGTCATCGAGATCTTCTGTAACGACCCGATCATCATCTCCCAATAGAGGAGAAACTATTTTTGATAAATATCTTGATATCATACACTCGCAATCTAATATTTCTGTGAATGACAAATCAGAGCCTCCTGAACGTCCTTTTGATTTTTTCGACGACGAAGAATTTGCTTTTGGAATTAATTTACTCAATAACAATGTTGCGTGTGTTGGTGATAACATTACCAAACTCATTCAAATGGGTAAACTCTCAAATGTTATTTCTCTAGCTTTGTTGTAGAGTACCAGTAGCGGACTATGCATGTCTGAGGCCCAGGGAGACAATACTACATGCTCCCCCCACCCGATATGCAGAAATGTTTTATCATTTAAGATATACAGCACCCCGCTTCAGTAAGGTAAAGCACTCGTACCCACTGGTGATATTTTATGCGGTGATTTTTATAATTAACATAATGGATTATCAACACACTGCTTAGCGCCGAGAGTTGAAGAACGTGCTGGGATGAACTCTATTGGATTCTCAATGCTTGGCCCAATATAGAAAGTTGAAAATGAAGTGCACGATAAAAACAATCACCCTTGGCTTGGTTTTTCTGGCAAGTTCAATAACATATGAGTATGTTTACATAAATTTAATTAAAATTAATTACACGACTTATGTGATAGCATCTACCACTGTTTGTCTCTGCATCGCCCAAAGGTCGACTGGTAGAAAATGCCTATGGCATTAAGTCCGCCTCTGTACATTTATGTGCGTGAAGTATTAAATAAATAAATAAATAACATGGACCACCCTAACACTGACAGGTTGGGTTCGAAGTGCATGGTGGGCAAGCTAGCAAATAGCCATCATTTTAGTAATTGCTCTGTTGGTGTCGTGGTCACATGCGCAACTGATGGTCTCGTGGTCCCAAACGCAACTGTTGTTCTCGAGTTCGCCAGCACAACTGTTGAGCATGGGATCCTGGGTCGATGCTTAAGTCGGGCAAAATGTTATTGAGTTTTTTTTATGGAATTTCTTAGTAGCAGCCCGGAGTTTCAAAGTTGGCGGGTTGATACCCCGTGTCTCAGCTCGTTAAGTCGTTAGTCTTGTGCCTGATCTCTCCACGGTCGACTTGGATTGACTTCGTATCGGACTTTAAGAGTGAAGGAACAGTGAGTGAATCTGTACCTGCAAACACACTTGTGCACTATAATATCTCTCGTGTAGATAGCTAATGTCCGCTGAGTTTGGGTGCCATGGCCGAAATTCGGTCTTGAGGATTATATTGTTTTTATTTTGTTGACGATTTTGAGTATGGAAAAGTAAGAACATTTTAACACCCAGCTAAGGTAGGTCAGGTAAGGTTTTCATGGTTTTCAAGAAAACCATTATAGTTTCTTTCCAGGAGGTATATATAGCCATGTCCAATATGGGTCTGGGCTAGGTTACCATCGCCAAGGCATTTGATAGAAATATTACCAAAAATCTGTTTTTAGGTATGATGCTACAAAGTGGTATCCATTCTGGTAACACCAAAGACCGAATGTGACAGCTGTCTGTCACTTGATCACTTCTGTCAGTCGGCTAAACGTGAAATCGGATTTGGGTTTTGTGAAGTAGATATTTTGTATTTTCAATAATAGTATTATTTTATTTACATATTGCTTAGTATAAAAACTTAAATAACATGCCGGAATTCCAACTTACGGATTCCATTATCACTCAACTTAACGGTAAGTTAATTATCGAAATATCGTAACTATTTTGAACGTGAAGAAGTTACATAATTTTGTTTGCAAAATTGATATTGTTTTGTTTGACACAAATATTTAATTTTAGCACCGCGGTGTTTTAAATAGTGCTATATTACTGGTGTTGCGTCATTTGGGACTTTCGGACACAGTGTAACACTTCATATAGCAATGAAACTAAGAATTGACGAACCCTTTGAATTTGGTAAAATATTCTGTTTTGTGTGTGATTTCGAGTAGTTTTTCTTTTAGAAAGTGTTTAGTGTATAAATGTGGTTCGTTTCACAACCTAATATTAACTTGCAAGTTGTGTTTTTGATTTATTGGTGATGTTTTTTAAAGTTTTTCGTACATAACCTCACTTTGTTGTGTCTTCATCCCACAGTTACAAATGTAAATTAAAAGTTTAATATAAACTTTACACCGGTTTAATCCCCATTACTGCAGAATTCAAGCTTATCATACCAAAACAATTGAATATAATGACTATAGTTTAATTTTGAGAAACATTCATAGAGATAGGCATTATCTACTATATTTTGTCAGAATTTAGAAAAACTTTAATTTATTATCTAAACACATAATACAAGAAATATAAACATGTTTAACCTGTACCTGTAGTACCTTTTTACCACCTCTAGATAAGTTCTAGTTAAATAATTTGGCAGATGAAACTTTCAGAAATCAAGGTTTTGTTTCCATTTTCCTGCACATAAATGATTACAAATGAAAGTGGACATAGGCCATATTATGGTAACACCACAATCAATCTGCGTAGCCTTTTCCAAACTATACCCCGTCTGAAATAGGTTTAGACATTTAAATAAACCTTTTTTATAGTCCGTTCAACTGATTTTGACTTCTATTGGGTTGGTATCATGATAAATGGCATCTGCAGTAAACAGGTTGGTAATGTAATCACTTTTTTGCTTTTAATGCCATCCTTATGCTTACGGAATAAAAGTCAAAATCGGTTGAACGGACTGTAGAAAAGGTTTGTTTAAATGTCTAATCTATTTCAAATGGAGTATAGTTTGGGGTCGGCTTCCAGTCAAGCATTCTAGCAGTCTATTTTACATGGAGCAACTGTCTATCTGACCGCCACAACCCAGTTATTCTGCAACATGACCAAGATCTCTATAATGGTGACATCACCATTATGGTGTTAATTATGACATCATGATATAATCGTTATTCTTATAGGAATTGTGTAAGACTCTAGTTAGAATTATAATATCTTGGCAGTAGTGACCAAAGAGATGAGTACCTATTAATATTTATGACCAATGGTCTGTGATCTTTGGCACTACGTTTTTATGTCACAACGATTTATTAATATAGAAAGGGTAGCCATGGAGATACTGGCTGGTTCTGTTTTATTGGAGCAACAAATGCCATAAACACAGGGTAAAGAAAAAAACTGAAACTGTGACTCCAGTTCTGTACCTGGATTTCAAGAGATCCATGTACTTGTACAGTCAAGATAGGTTATTATATTAGATAAGCCACAGTAGAGCACACACCCGTAACCTATATTGGTTGTAAACAAAAACATTAAACATAGCCGAAATCGGTTACAATTAAGCAAGTTTTATGCAGCAAAGGTATACAATTTTATTACTTTAAATGACGTTTAAAATCTTAATTATTAAACTATACATATATCAAAATCAAGTTTAAAAATAAAATTAGAATTAAAACAAAAAAATAAAGTCATAAACTCAAAAACAAAATAATAATGAAACCAGGATTAAAAAAAAAACATAAATGCTTTAGACTTCATTCATGATCAAAAAGTTAATTTAAATATTTTAAAAACCCTCGACACAATAACCTCTAAAGGAAAAAAATATGTATAGGCCCTATAAGCTTATGAAGTTGTAGGCAATATTTTGATAAAAGCATCGTCGTGTCAGGGGATGGCTAGTGAAAATGTCCTTTCCACAATAGCATACATTCATTATTGCTGGGCCTCAACTGTATTGCATACAATGTAGGTACGATTGTTTGTTTTCCCATCATTTCAGCCGAAAGACGTCCACTGCTGGACATTGGCCTCCCGCAAAAGGGGGGTTTTGCCATAATCGCCACGCTTGGCAGGCGGGTTGGTGATCGCAGTATGGTGGTAAAATGCATAAAGAACGCTGCTGCCCATTCTCTTGCAAGTCCCTTAGTCGCCTTCTAAGACATCCACCGGAAGAAATGGGATGGTGCTATTCTTTTACGTCCGGCACCACATGGAATTTCGTTTTCCCCAACAAAAAAAAAAATTGAATTGTGCGGCGTCCTAAAAACCCGAACCAACAAACACAACTGCACTTAAAACAGATTCTTTAATAAAATATGAGATCTGGAATAACAGCTACTGTTCCTCGAAATAATAAAATCCCTAATACACGACAGTCACAAGCTTTTCTCTATTCATGCTTATGACAGTTACCTTAGTTAGAATGAGATAAAAACAGTGACACCCTGTTAATCGTCACAAGCTCTTTTCTTTTCTCGCGTAGTACAACACCTATGCTTACCTTAGTTAGAAAGAGATGTACCTACTTTGTGTACATGAACAGTATGGAACAGGAATAGGCGGAACAAGCGATTTTACCTGTTACAACCCACTTCTATTCCCACATATGAAATAACAGCCTGTTATTTTGTAACTGGTTTTTGGAACTGTTATTTACGTGGAACAGGAATAGGCGGAACAGATATGTGATTATAGCTGTTACATCCCACTCCTAGAAAGGGGGATAGCTTAAAACTTCTCGATCAATGACGTATTACCAAGAGGGAATAAAACCTCACTTGACTAAAGGATAGCTCCTCCTTATCCTGATGATACATAGTAGTTATATGTTTCTAAGTCCACTGTAATATAAACAATGTCTAAAGAGTGTTTGACTAAGTAAATAGCTGTATTACAAACCTAAACCAATACACAAAATCCCTAAATCCATACACAACTGGATACATTTCACATTTAATTGTTGTTTTCGCCTATTAGTTGATAACTTTTTGAATGCCAGTCTTTGAAAAACTATCTTATTTTTACCTGACTGCGGACGGCAACTGGACTATAAAAAAAAAGGTTATTCCTTAGGTATGGTTTACACCATCGTGACTGTTTTTGAAATAAGAACCTAACAGAAATCGAAATACAGTTCAATTTACAAAACTGACAACTAAGTCTGGTGATAAATTGTCATTTTTGTATTAAGAACTTTACCGAAATCGAAATAAAGTTGTAAATGCAAAAACTGGCTTTAGAGCTTTAGGCTAAAACTAAAGCAAGATACACACATGCACAAAATCACGTCTTTTTCCCATGGGGGTAGGAAGAAACTACAGAACGCCACCTGATACGATCCTTACGTACTCCTTTTGCCTCGTTTATGTTCAAGTAAGATTGCGTTTTGTAATAATACTGCATTTGTTTAACCTTTTAACCGCTTACGTCGGATTAATCCGACAAATATTTTCGGGTCCATTTCGCCAGGGTCGTATAAAATACCACGGCTCGTTAAATCTGTTGTAAAAAGTTAAGTACTGCACATCCCTCTATGTTATAGGTAGGTATTTATTTTTCGATCCACTGTGCCGGGCGCTGGGGGCACGACAACTGATATGAAGTCGGGCGGTTAAAAGGTTAACAAGATAGCGTTCAAGAAGTTAACACCCAAACATTAGAAGCGCTTCCCACCATCACTTCACATGTTAACTAATATCTTCAAACCACCTTTCAGCTCAAGAGCCATGGCCGGACAATGTGAAGCTGTTCCAGCCGTACGAGGTGGAACAAATACTACTGCCGGACAATGCCAGCTGTCTTGCTGTGCAGGCGTTCTTGAAGGTAAGAACACAAGGAATTTAAGTATTGAAAGTACTCGGATAAAGAAGTATAAAGGACTGTTTATGTTATACTAACTTCTACCCGCGACTTCTTCCGCTGGAAATTTCATGTTATCATCATCATTTCAGCCGAAAGACGTCCACTGCTGGACATAGGCCTCCCCAAGCACCGTCATTCCGACCGGTTCTGCGCTTCTCGCATCCAACGGAATCCGGCGGCCTTCACCAGGTCATCGGTCCATCTTGTGGGAGGCCTTCGAACGCTGCATCTTGCAGTACGCGATCGCCACTGCAAAACCTTCCGGCCCCATCGGCCATCTGTTCTGCGAGTAATGTGCCCTGCCCACTGCCACTTAAGTTTGGCAATTCTTCGGGCTATATCGGTTACCAACAACAAGAGAACCAACGCTTACGAACCTATTCATTTCTGATTCGATCTCGTAGGAAATTTCATGACATAACATAAAATAATTATCATAAAGTATCACATCGCCCGGCCACTACGCTACTTCGTTTTCTCTTAGCGTCCTTTCTGACTTTTTTTCTTATTATTTGGCTCCTTAGTGTACTGACTACATAGGGAGATGATGAAATAATGTGTGTCCTTCTTCCCCAGATGTGCAACCTCCCATTCGAAGTAGAAATGCGCTGGAACGCAGAATTCATGTCTCCTTCGGGCCGCGTCCCCTTCATCAAATGTGGTGCCTTCGTGGTCTCAGAATTGGAGCCGATAGTACAGTTCGCGGCGAACAAGGGTGTCTCCCTCTGTGGACGGCTCAGTACCGAGGAGAAGGCGGAAATGAGGGCCTATATGAGTCTCATTACTAATGTACTGGTTAATGCTGAGGTTGGTATTGTTAGTTAAGCTAAAGCTAAAGCATTAGGAAGTGGTGAAGGGCGGGCGTTTTGGGGGACTGTCTTATGTAATTTTGGCGTTCAAAAAGAGCTGACTCTCAGCCTAGTTTGAATAAATGACTTTTGTTTTTTTAAATTTTAAGTGTAGATTCTATTGTTTATGAAATTTTAGGCAGGGAAGGACAAATAATAACTGTTGTATTCGGTATTATTATACGACAGTCATTATTTGTCCTTAATTATGGTTCTATGAACCCTATTTCCACAGCTACATTTGTTCTGAAAATAGTGTTCGCAAGCATAAATGCTGACAGTAGAGTTCATTTTCCGGGTCGGGCAAAGTGTTATTAGGTGTTTTCTTCAAGGAAGGCCAGCAACGCGATGGTGTGTCTGACACTCTCACGTAGGGTACCTGGCTGACCGAAGTACTTTGCCCTGTGTGTGGCGACTACCGGGCAGTTTATCAGAACATTTAGTAGATAGGTACATTTGAAATTATTCATGATACTTGCCCAACTCGCCAATTTAGCGCCAAATTTAAAGGTTTAGTAAGCCTCACCAATTCTGAAAATAAAAGGCTAGCTGAACCACGCCCAGCTGCATGCACGATATTCTACTTACGTAGATGAAACTTTTATTTAGGTTTAAGTAGCTCTGAATTATATCAGTGAAGACAGTATATTCATATACTTTATTTTTGTTGAACAGTAAACAGTAGTTTAGAGTGAAAAACAGTATAATACTGGCAAAAAGTTATTTTTTAAGTGACCCATGGCCAGTTTTATCTGCTGTCCACAATACTAAACAAAATAGTTATAAACCTGTATATTTCTACAGCTGTATATATCATGGGTGGACAATGAAACCTTCAACGCGGTGACGAAAGTGCGGAATTCCTCAGTGTACCCCTGGCCGCTGGGATGGCTGCAGACCAGGGCTAAGAGGAACGCTGTCATCAAGAGGCTGAAGGCGCTGCACTGGTACGATAAGAGCTTGGACCAGGTTTTAGCTGATGTGAGTATGATACTTTTGATAGTCATCTTAATTTCAGCGGCCGTAGGACAGACGTCCACTGTTCATAAAAACCGTTTTTACAACAAAAAAAAAACAGCCGACTTCAAAAAAAAAAAAACTACGAATAGATATAACTTTTTTGTAGATAAGTAATGAAGTTTTTTTATTTTTCATAATTGAGTTGTAGTAGATATCCCACACAAATTAATATACCTTTACTTGCTAATGAAAGTATTTAAGTATAAAACTAATAAGTATAAAGTATATAAGTAGTATAAAGTATAAAAGTATGTAAGTATAAAAGTTATAATAACTTGGTGTCCCTGTGACTAACATTCACTAAGTGAAAAAAATACGTATTATTATATATAATAACTCAAAAATCACTAATCAGAACAGATTTCTTTGTTTCGGCCTACTGAGTCCAAAGTCTATTTAAAGACTTTTCCAGGTATGCCAAGGCAACTCATGTCCGCATGAGATTTTCAGCAGCTGCTCTGATAGAATACTTAAACTAAATTGGGTGAACGGAAAATATATTTCCGAAAAAGGTTTTATTACATCAGTTTTTCCGTGGTTCCGTGTGGTGCCGGACGTAAAAGAATAGCACCATCCCATTTCTTTCCGTAGGTGTCGTAGAAGGCGACAAAGGGACTTGCAAGAGAATGGGCAGCAGCGTTCTCTATGCATTTGACCACCATACTGCGATCGCCCACCCGCCTGCCAAGCGTGACGATTATGGCAAATCCCCCCCTTTTGGGGGAGACTTTCGGCTGATATTTATTTATTTATTTATATATACTTTATTGTACACCACAAAAAATACACAACAAAAAACAAAGTACACTACAAAATATACAATGGGCGGCCTTATCGCTTTCCGCGATCTCTTCCAGGCAACCTTGAATTGATATGATGATGATGACATCAGTTTTTTAGAAAGCAGTGCTGGTCCAGTGGTAACTTCCACGACTTACGTGGTGTAGGTCGAAGGTTCGTATCCAGACAGCTTCTTTACTATACCTATGTAAATTATTTTATCCCCACTGCTCTCAAAACGGTGAAGGAAAACATCGTGAGGAAACCTCGACGTCCTAGAACCAAAATTCGAAGAGATGTGACTTCTACCAACCCGCTGGGCCCGGGTGGTGGATTACGGCCCACTTTCATAGAGAGGAGGCCTGTGTGCCAGAAGGGAAACATTATTTGCTGATTATGGTATGCTTATGGTGTACATATATTTTCCAGGTGGAGCAGTGTTGTAACTCGCTGAGCCAACGGCTTGGTGATAGAGATTTCTTCTTTGGGAATACGTGAGTAGTTTTAATATATTGAAAATATTTATAAAGGTGCGCTTACACGAGCAACTAAAATTACTCCATCTTGAGCAATTCTCGGCAACTATGTAGTCACGACTACATCCAGCCATTTAGGGCAATGGCAATATGTAGCAACCCGTTGTCAGAAATACGGCCACACAATATGGAGCAACTTAAAAAACTAGGCAAGGCGCCTCTCCCGCCGCCTCCGGCCGTTTTCTCTCGCAAAAACGAGACGTAGTTATACGTACAAACGAGATAGAAAGAAAATTTACTAAAATTTTCCAAAACGATGGATATTCGGCAACTCATGAAATATATGGAGCAATCAGAAGCAATATTGCCGAAATACATCGGCAATTTATTGTTGTTGCTCCAGATTGCTCTACTTAATTGATCCAGATTGATCCATTAGTGTTGCCAAGCCATAAATGGCTCAAAAATTTGCCCGTGTAAGAGCACCTTTAGATCTTATTTCGGGTGTAAAACTTACAACTTGCCATTCTGCATAGGTAATAATCTAATGCCATCTTAAATCCTAGGTATATTTATTTTGTGTTCAATGAAAGGAGACTTATACACCGTGAAATTGTAATGGTTGTTTTCCCGCGGCAGAACAACTTGCCATAAGGAGTACTTTCGAAGCATAGAGTAAAAGTACAAAAATGAAGATTTTTTTGTTTTAAAATAATTTAAAAAAATATTCATCAACTCGATAAAACAGTACTCAATAGTAACACTAGAGGTAACTTGTAGGTACTACTCGAATCGCACGCACCTCCGACAAAGGGAACAGCGGTGCATTAATGTTTAAAGCAAAATAAACTCTCGCACGTGGTGATTTTTCACAATAGTTAATCAGCCATTTTTGTTTCTAATATTTTATTTGTTTACAAAACGATTGTATTACCAAGACAAAACCATTTCGCTGCGGGAAAACAACCATTAAAATTTCACGGTGTATAAGTGGTATGACATTGTTGGCCTAGTCGTAAACGCCGCGTAGAGAAATATAGGTCGTATGTTCGAACCCAGCTTTATGTGAATTATTTCTTCACTACTGCCGTCAAAACGGTGAAGGACTACATCGTGTGGTAACCGGCATGTTCTTGAACCGAAAATTCGAAGACATGTGTCATATACCAACACGCACTAAGCCCGCGTGTTGGATTACAGCCCAGTCCTTCTCACAGAGAGGAGGCCTGTGTCCCAGCTATGGGGTTTAGCTGAGTATGTTAGATTAATATGCGGTCTCGTCATAGCCATATCCTACTTCACTACATAGTATAAAACAAAGTCGCTTTCTCTGTCCCTATATCCCTATGTATGCTTAAATCTTTAAAACTACGCAACGGATTTTGAGGCGGGTTTTTTTAATAGATAGAGTGATTCAAGAGGAAGGTTTATATGTATAATACACCGACCTCCACGCGGGCGAAGCCGCTGGCAAAAGCTAGTAATATTATAAATATAAGTTTGTAAGTTAAGATGTTTGTGACGCAAAAACGGCTGAACGGATTTGGATGAAATTCGGCAGACAGATAGTTTATAACCTAGATTAACACATAGGACTTTTTTTTATCCCGGTATTATGTTCCCTTGGGATATTTTTCGGCGTCCACGAGGGCGAAGCCGCTGGCAGAACCTAGTATTTTATCATTCTAGTCCAAACCAACCCTACCACTTTATTCCTATCTTTAATTCCTGCCTTTCCTCCCTAGCCCCACTCCCCTAGACGCGCTAATCTATGGGCATATGCGAGCCATCCTTATGGGTAACGGGTCGAGAGCCGGAGCGCTCATCAAACGGATTACCACTTCGTTGCTAAGGCATGTGTTGAGATGTATCAATTCGACGAAAATGACTATGACGGTATGTATGGTTGTGTATCTTCTTTAAGGGGAATCTAGTCGCGGGCTCGAACTCACTGGTGGGCCTGGCTAAAAGTCACGCTGTCTCACCAGGTTTCGTGTCCGACAGAGGTAGTATCAGTGATGAGCAGTTAGACGCTAGTCTACACGTCTAACGTTATTGAGTGAGATGCAGGATCGTTTATAGTAAAACAGGCGCGTAAAAAATTAAGAAAAGTCCTTCGGAAGATCGGGTTTTATGAAAAAACCACTGCATAAATGAATGACCTATAAAGTTTATTGAACTTTTCGATAATTGAAGATTGTCGGTACCGACTTAGTTTTGGAGATTTTACATTTCTTTTATTACTTAAACACGCCCAAAGTTTATTTAAATTAGCAAGAAAAACGAGACTTTGTTGGCTCATAACTTTCTAATGTCTTTTTATTTTAGTATTCTGTTTCCACACAGTCAATATTAATAATGAGACAAAACCATACCATGTTTATTTTACGTACGAAAAATGGCCCCATTAGGTTTTTACCAATGGGGCCATTCAAGTAGTATCTTACAAGAGTCTCAATTTTAACCGATAACGGTCCGTAAATTGAAAGAAAGAAAGAAAACTTGTTAAATTATAGGAATCAGCCAAACGTTCGCTTCTAGCCTACAATATGTAACAAAAACCCTGTTGTTCCTTCTACCCAGGTTTTCAGAATCGGCATACATACGTAATAAAGCAAGTCATTTATAAAAACTGTTCAACAAAAATAATTAAAATAAATATTTAATTATGAATATTTGTGATGTTTAACTGATTTTGATTAGATCAAATAAAGCCGCCGAGCTCGTAGTTTATTGTGCGAAATAAGGGTACTTGTAAAATCAGATACTGTAAACATTTTTGTGAATGTGTCGATTTTATTAGTTATTTGATATTGAACTCTCCACTAGCCAATGCTTATTTTCTAAAATATTACCTCATCAATATTGTGCTTGTAGGTAAGTGTATACGTCCCTAAAAGGAACAACAGGGTTTTTGTTACATATTGTATAAGCTACGAACATTTGTCTGTTACTTAACCGATTGTCCTCAAAGCTCCTCAGTCGACGTCAACACGGTCGTAATAATTAGTGATGTTCCGGATATCCGTATCCGCGGATATCCGTATCCGCGGATATCCGCGGGATAAAAAGATCCGTATCCGTATCCCTATCCGTTAAATTTTTGACGGATCTTTTACCTTATTAATAATCCCAAATTGCACTACTAAACTTCTTTGTAGACATTTTTTTAACTCGTTCAACAAACACAAACGTTATCCATGCTGCCCAGTGTCACATTAAACTATAAACAAAACAAAAGAAAGGTCCGCGCCCATGTTTCGACTTAGGTTCGAAACATGTTCTGTCACGCTAAGCGTCAAGTGGCGTCAACTATCGTTTCAAGGTCACGCGCACAGACACCGATTGAGTAAGAAATTTAAAATCCGTATCCGTCGATCTTGACGCCAATTATCCGTATGCGGATCTACATTTTTAATGATCACCATCACTCTCACTCATCACTAGTAATAATATAGCTGCGGGATTTTTCCCGCACTGGATCTTCAACTTAGAGCATTCATTCCACGTGGGCTGGCAACAACGCATTTATAGTAGTTTTTCGTCATTATTTCAGTAAATACAAAAAAAAAGTACTATTTTTTTGTCAGCCAAGCACTAGATCGTTGGTTTTTATAATTATTTTAAATATTTATTATTTCATAAAAACATTTGATCATACTTAGTAATGCAAATAGAAAATAACTGACGGTATGTCGATTTTTATAACCAAATACCAAAATAACTGTACAAACTTGAAAAAACCAACGATCTAGAACATGGCTGAAAAAAATGATTACTTTTGTTTTTGTATTTAATGAAATAATCACGATAAACCGCCATAAATGGGCCGTTGCCAGCCCGCGTGGGGAAAATGCTCTTAATTCGAAAATCGAAACAGCATGTTTTTTCAACGCGCTTGGATGTAGTCTGTTGGAATCTCAAACTTCGGTTCAACAATGAGAGTTGCAAATCTAGTGCGCAATAAAATTCCCACCTGGGTTGTGGAGGTCAGAAGTCGCTCCATCTAAAATACTGGTATTCAGCTGCAACCGTTTAGACTTCAACTGGAAAAGGTTAGACAGATGATGAATTGTTCTTATAGAGATCAAATCATAATCAACCCCTGGTTTGGAAATTTTCGAGATTGGTTTATCAGTGTAGAAAAAAATCCTAGGCAGCGCACCATAACCCTTCCTAACCCCTCCTCTTCCCCTCCTAGCCTCAAGAAGAGTACCTAGTAACACAAGCGTTCCAAATTTCCCGTCGCCGAACATCCCCGGAACGAACGACGTCAGACCGAAGCACGAGGATCCAGCGATCACGAATGTGTATGAGGATTCCTAGCAAGGATTCTGTCGTAAATAATTATAATAATAGAGACATTTTTGGTAAGAACTTTTTATTATTGACTCATACATCTATCGCCACCTTAACTTGAACTTTTGAGTTCAAAATATTTTTGCCCCTTTCTTCATTCTTCGTAAGAAATAGCTAGCTTTTTTTATTGTCAAGGTTAGGTCTTAAAACGAGCAAAAACTTTTCCCCCTATGACGACTTCTTACGGCTCATTTTCATCTTGGGAGTTTTTTATAAAGCATGTCATAGGGCTTCAATTCAGGGAACCGTTTTCATTAGTCGATAAACGTTGAGAATCTGCACCGGCAGATAGCTTGAAGGCTCATTTTTATCAGGTATGAGTCTGCACGCTTTTTGTAGACGTCCGCTACGCGACGTACGCCAGCGTCTGTGTTCCCTTCCACATTTAACTCGTCTACCTTCAAAACAAGAGTGAACAGGCATCTTCTGGACACGCTCGATCCATCATAGACCTCATCAATCGCTTTCCATCAGGTGTGATCCAGGTCAACAGGCCCATTTAGTAATAAAAAGAAATAAAAAACGATTCCCCGCAGACGGTCAATTGACCGCGTTATCGACGTATGATTTTCATTAGTCACTCCCCCGCATGCAGGAAGTCCCCGCATGCTGTAATATCGACCGAGTTATCGACTAATGAAAACGAGCCATTAGGCTAGATATTAAACAGAATATTATTACTTCACACTTTAAATACAGAGAAATCTTCCAAAACAGGCTTCAAACCTTTTGCTTCTAAGCAAATAATAATAATGACGACTAAGGAAGGCACAGTTACTTGCCAGTACCCGGGCCAATACGTCGATATAAACCCAACTATCGACCAAGAACTATACGATTCAATGTTGGAAGTTATCGAAGAAATCCTCAAAAAAGTCGATGAACTTGTAATCGATGAGTTTGCAGAAAAAAACGATTCGGATACGGAGAAAAACGATCCTTTCGTAGTTATACCTTTCCCGAATACCAACGAATCCAAATATATTACGGTCGAATCGAAATTGAGCGAGTATTTGGATACGATTGAAGAAAACGATTCGGCGGCGACTTCTAACTCGCTAGCGATGTCCCACGATGATGACATACAGATAATAGATGACGATTGTACTGATAGTGATGTAAATGAGAAAAATAAAACGGTTTTGCGTGAAAAATCGGCATCGCAGAAGACTTTGGTTGGAGATCGGCCGAGGTATTTTTGAGTTTTTATATGATTTATTTTTTACTAAGTAATGTGTAGATGGGTATAATTTAAAGCAAGGCTGCCCAAACAATTTTGGAGGTAGGCCATAATTTTAATTCTGAGCCAGCCGGCGGGCAAACTAGTAAATAAAATGGCATACACGTACTCATAGCTTTTATTTAGATGATTCATAATCTATATAAAAAAAAAAAACTTCACCTGATAAGAGATTTTTATGCTAGCAACTTATCAATATTTGTCGACATCTGAGGTCGATAGTAAAATCAAGTCAGAAAATATGTTTCATTGTTGAGAATGGGTTCATTAGAAGCAAAAATAATATTTTTTTTACCTGGTTCGAAGTCTGAAATCTGTTCTCAAATGACTTGCCAGTCGATAGTTTTTGGCGGGCCAATTCAAATGCGTATGCAGGCCACTCGGAGGTCAGCAGCCTCCAAGGCTTCAGGCAGGTCGCGGCTTGGGGTTGAGCAGCCTAGATTTAAAGAGAGCTTAGAGAGATATTTCAACTTTGTCTCTGGCATGGCAACACTCCTTCTGTGCCTCTGGTATTGCAGATGTCCATAGGCAGCGGTGATTACCTTGATCATCATCATCATTTCAGCCGAAAGACGCCCACTGTTGGACATAGGCCACCCCTAAGCTCCGCCACTTCGACCGGTTCTGTGCTTCCCGCATGTTTGACACATTTTTTTTTTTTTGATGGAGCGAAATCATCAAATAACTTCTCCCGCTCTGGGTGGAGCAAGAGGGCGTGTCAGACTTTTACTGACTAAAACACACACGTGTTCCCTCAGTTGCCTGTGTGCCAGGGGCCACGGTATCTCTTTCGAACAACCCGCACCCCTGGCAGGCATCGGTCCTTGCGGACCCCACCAGTTGGTGCTGACATCGATTTGAGGCGGGCGTGGCATCTCGGCAGCGTGACGTCTTGGCGTGGCAACGCGTTGCGACCCAGGCTTGGTCCTTACCGGACAGCGAGCTACCCATTACTCGTCGTCCGCAAGCCCGCGCCTACGGTGGCTGGGAATCAGCCTGGGATTCCCGGCCTTGGGATTTTTTCTCCTGCGGATGCTAGGCTCGTGAGGGCGCATATCTCTTCCTCACGTGCGCCGCCTCCCTCTTCGCAAGCGGCTACCCATGCACTCTCGCTCCGTAATTTATTGCCCCATATGTTAGAATAAAAATTCTGGTCAACAACGGAAATAACACAAAGAATGTTGTTAAACTGTGAAAATAAATGTCATTCCTATTATTACCGTGTTCTGCCCCTCGGTATCTATCAAATGTCAACAAAAGAAGTACCTAGCAAATACTTTAAATAATATAAAAACTCAAAATATTTCCTTACTTTTGTGATCTTAGGTAAGAGTAAGAACAAGCTAGACCCCTACCACTCCGTGTATGAAAAAATAATACTTGTTCGGAACCCCTACCCCTACTAATTTAAAAACTTCGTATGCCATATCTGTCAGGTCAACTTCCAGATTCATTGCCACTTTAAAATATTTACGCATGTTTTTAATAGTCACATGCATTGATTGATGTACAAAATCCCAAGATACACAATCACCGTCTCAAAAACGTCCGCATAAATAGGGCGTAATTTGCACCCGCGCAATGGTATCGTCAGTCATCCTTCAGTCTTTTTGGACATTGCTTTGTAAAAACCACTTTACGTCATGCGTGTAAGGTTGAATTTGCAAACAATGTTTTATCATAACTATAACCACTGACGTATATTTGGGGACAGTTTCGAGTGTTACTTTTGTTAGAGACTGTGCATCTTGGGTTTATTGTGTTGTTGGTTATTGTTTTTGTGTCACATGTATCCCATTTCTTCCCGTGGGTGTCGTAGAAGGCGACTAAGGGCCATACTAGAGAATGGGCAGCAGCATTTTCTATGCATTTTACCATCATCAACAGCGTGGCTATTATGGCAAAACCCCCCTTTTGAGGGAGGCCTATGTCCAGCAGTGGACGTCTTTCGGCTGAAATGATGATAATGCATGCATGTATCATTGCTTACAATGGTCTCATTAGAAGGCTGAAAGTCACCCAAAGGGCAATAGAGAGGGCTATGCTTGGAGTTTCCCTACGCGATCGAATCAGAAATGAAACTCTGTAGGAGAACCAAGGTAACGGACATAGCCCGCAGAATTGCTAAACTTATGTGACTGTTGGCGCATATTGCTCGCAGAACAGATGATAATTAATTATCATGAAACAATAGCAGTGACAGTGAGAGCAGGGGTGTGAACGACGCGACTTACCGAGTTGTATAGGTCATAGATTTGGACCCAGACAGACGCATTCCTTAGTGTAAATTATTTACACAATTTTATAATTCATTACTTAGACAAAGATTGCGCACCCTTGATATATTTTTTTTTGTGGCAGCAATGTAACTATTTACCAAAAGAGCTCACCAGAATTGGATTGTAGTGAAAAATGTAAACAGCAGCAACATGAACAGGACTCTGTAGATAATGGCTCGGATAAGTCATCGCTTGCTGCACTCACAGCTACGTACACAGGTTTATTTTAATTTATTTTTTTCAATTGTTTTCTACAAAGTACATTTCCCCATTTTCGTAGTAGTTTTTTTTCCTTATTTTTCGTGCAAATTTATTAAAAATGTATGACTTTTTAGGCTGTCAGTGCAGTACGAGCTGAAATTTCGTATCAATACGCCTTTTTGCACTGACATAATTTGACCACCATTACAGATTCTTCCTCTACGTTAAAAACACCACAAAATGAGGAAATAAGCGTTGAGAAGCTACTCAACTATCTGCGCAGGCGAAACGCGGCGTATAACTACAGAAATGTGGTGGCCGACATTGATTAGACTAGGTCTACAGAAATGCGGAATACGACAATTCGGGATTTGCGTTTTTCGAATACGAAATGGCGTATTGTGCAGTTTTGATGTTTCGTTTGTTGATTTGTCAACATCATATTTTTTGATGAAAATTTAAAAATTATATTTTCATAAAAAATTATGATGTTGAGGGATATAACAAGGAAATCAGGCATGGAACATGTAAATCAAGTCAAAATGTTGCTCTGATAATTTCTCATATTTGCTCATATTTGTTTAATTTAAAATTTGTTAGATAAACCAAAGGTTTCGTACTACCAAAACTATCATGACTACCGTTTTTTTTTATTTGCCCTGATAGCTAATACACGTTTCTGTTATATTTCAACTAGCTAGCTATTTTGAGTTACTGCCCTGTGACAGATACACAGTTCGTAATACAGTAACAGGATCCCTAAGACTAACACTATGCTGTTTGTACGCCGCCATGTGGCCAGGTACGGAACCGGAATAAAAAGCATGTATTTTCTTCAATCTAATAACAGTAAAATACAAACTACATATTTGAATTCTCGTCTTGGGTAACAAATATTATATTTTACGTGGTTCGAAAGGTCGCAACTTCTATTTTCTCACTGTTGTTATATTATTTTGAAGTCATTTTTACTATATTGTGTAGTTGGCAGTGATGATAAATTGTACAAATGTGTTTGCAACCATTTCACAAAAACCTAAACATTTATGGGGCGAAGTGTGTTTCAGTTAGCATTGCTTTTTATGTATTTTATTAAATTATTTGTTATTTTTCAAAACTTTGTTTTATTTAAAATGCAGAATGGCAAATAAAATGTAAGTTTTAAATGTTTTTTTCGTAAATGTAGAACTGATCATATCTGTATTAGTTTTAAGTCATTAAATCGTTGTGCTTTACGAACTTTGAAAAAAAAAAACAAAAATGATTGCCTTACATATTGTTATTACTTGGTTAATTTAGTTAATGACTACAACACATATGTGTAGAATACATTTAGTGCTAAAATTATAACTTGCTGTAGTTTCTACCTCATGGGAAAAAGGCATGAGCTTAGGCATTTATGTATGTATTATAAATAGGGTAAATCCGTTGGAGATGGCCATATGAAAGAGATGGCCAATGAGAATATTATCTAAATAATTCACTAAATGCCGCTGTATTTACATCAGTACGCTTCGTGCGGCGCCACGGAACAACATACGACAAAAACAAATAAAAAAGTGAGTAAATAGGCCTTGATTTTGTTACGTATTAGTGAAATTTTACAGTAGGTTTATATACCATCATATAAAACTAATATTTTTAGTAGTTCTTTGTAAGTTTAATATGATGAGTGTTTGTATTTGTTCCTTCTAACCTCAAAATGGTGAAGTACTTGTTCGTTAGTTTGAATATTAATGTGGCCATCTCAACCGTACAAAAAGGAGAGATCGCCGTATTACCAATGGTAGTAAGAAAACGAAAATCTGTCGCACGTATTTCTGTAAGTAGTGATATTATTATTATTTATTTATTTATCAAAAACAAGTTTATAAAAAAAAAAAAATCTTAACTTAAGAACTATGCCCCACAAAACCGTTTGCACGGTTTGTCTGTGGGAACAGAACGAATAGTACCTGTTACACATTAGGTTTATTAGTGCGGACACTTAACTTTCACTTATACTTATTGGAACAAACAATAAAATCTTAAATGTATTGAAAACAAACAAACGACGACGACGACGACGACGACGACGACGTTTACGTTGTATAGTAAACAATACTGTGAAACGTCTGATGAAGACGCTGAAAATGAAGCTAATAATTGTGCTAACTGTGGCAAAAACTATAACAAAACTCAGATCATTGAAGATTGGGGTCAATGTTTTATTTGTGACCTATCGGGTACATGAGAATTGTACACCATTTGATAGTACGTACTCTAAATGCGGTCAGAAGAAGACAAAAGAGGTCCAGCACGCGCAAATTACAGGAAAGGGGAAAGGCAAAGGGAAATCTAGTACCGGCCATCTGTCCCGTGCTTCACGGCCATCACTCCCAAATATGGTGAGATGGCCAGTTATGTTATTCTTTGACTAAAATTTTAATGTTTGTTACATTATAAGAATATCTTTGGTTGAAAATGGTAATCTTTTTTGAAATAAAAGTTTCATTGTGTTCTCATTGTTTTCAGTTTTATTTAACCTTGAAAAAACTATGGCCACCTCGAACGAATTTACCCTAACTGATGTAGCAGCCGTTAAAATTTCATGTTTTAAAAAATTGAATTTAATCTTATTTCGTTTTAGTGCTTTTAAAAGGAAATATTGTTGTTTTAAATGTACTTCAAGTTTATTCAATCAGTCCTGGTAAACATTAGAACATTATCATTTATTCCAGGTCTCCCTTATTGAACTTCTAACTTATTTATCCTCCTTTTCTTTACAGGCCCACCGAACTCGACGCCCTAGTCTTCGGACACGTGTTCACTATCATCACCACACGGCTTCCCTGCCGCAAACTGGCAGATACCGTCCGCAAACATGAGTCCTTAGTAGCTCTCGCTAAACGGGTAGACGAGCAGTACTTTAAAAGACCATAGCGTCAAGTTTTCAAGGACATCTCGACTTCGTTCAACTAGTCCTTGAAACCCCTGTCCTTGTCGTCAATGTTTATTAGATGACATTTTTCTTTGCCTTTTTTGTGATTTGGTGGGAATGTCTGGTGGTCATTCTTACGTTTGTAAAAAAAGACAGTAAGTCACATGGTCAGTGGTGACGAATGACCGGAAAGAATAGGAAAGATGATGCACTGACTCCAAGTCACATGGTAATAAAATCCAGAAAAGCCGGTCAGTTTTGGTGTCTGATTAACAGCCTTTTAAGGCGTTAATATTGGACTACGCTTTGTTTTAAGGTACTTAGAACGTACAGTTGAATTAAGTACTAGAACTTAAAATGCTGGCGGAAAATCATTTCATTCTGATACCATCAAAAGATATTTTCGCAGACATTTCCGCCCAATTATAAACTTTTGCACCATTTTCGCTTAAACTGCTGTAAAGTAGCTTTCGAAGTATAATTGTTTCCGTAATTTATATGAATACTTTATTAACAAATACTTTTTTTCTTGTAGTAGAGAAATAGGCCTGATAGCTTAATTTTGTTGCAATTTGTGTAAATACGTAGGATTCTTTCAATTTCAGGTTCTATTAGATAAATAGTTCGTTGTAATGCTATGTGAGTGTCCCTACGTGTTCCAAGGTGCGTTTCTGTTATGCAAGTGGCTTGTGTGGATGTTGTAAATAGCACACACCACCACCACTCTTACAGACTTTATACACCCTACTTACACATATTTGCATCGCGATTAATTTTAAATAAATATGTGTCTGAATAGCTATGCAATCCAAATAATTTATAAGTCGCTTCCATACTAGTTATGCATTCCCGGTGTTCCTGGCATCCCGGGATTTTTTATCAAAAAATACTTTTTAAGCTGCCCCTCCATACTTTCATAACTAAAAATTAACTTTAGGTAGGCCCTTGCTGTAAATATTTTCAAACAGCAAGTCATACTCACTGAAGCTGTCAAAAGTCTTGCTTTATAAAACTAGTATGCAAGCTTCATGTATAGCTGAAATGCATCTTTAGATTTACTATGAATGTATCGTGTGTAGGTATATTAGAATTTGGTGAAGAGTGAGAGGTAATCCGATCTAAACTATTTGAAGTCATAGTCAACCTTTGAAATAATTGTAGTTAATTATTCTAAGTACTTAGATATAACATTTTGAAAAATGTACATAATAAATATGCGTTTTACTTATGTAAGTATATTATTGTTTATTAAAAATAGTTTAATTTCTTTATCAATGTAGGTAATGTAAGTAATATTAAATTTAGTAGTGATATTTCTTCAGATATTATTCAGAACAGGAATATCAATAAAATCAATGGCTTCCAATAAATTATCAGAAAAAGAAATGTTTCATCACTAACGATAGATTGGTTTAATAATGCGCTCCTACCATACAAACATAGTTCTACATAATTATAGTATCTGTACTCGAAACACATTAGAATATTGTTGTTTAATGTTGGCCTCATAATTTGAAAAGTATTACTCATTTCTGGATTGTTTGTCAAATTTGAAAACAATACTTTTATCAAAGGTTATGTACGAATACTAGCTTTTTCTAAAATCAGTGTGTCCTAAGCCTAGTTATTATTTAATATTATAAAAATTGTCTTGCGGCATAATAAATTATCGATAAGTAGTACATAAATTAACTTCGACTTTGTAAAATTTAGTTAGATGAAAAAAAAGTCAGTTAAAATAAATTATCGATAGCTCTATGTAAAAAAAATACTTGTATAAACTTTGTATAGTTATAAATTAAGTAGAGGAATTTTAAAATAGTCTTGATTTTACCTTCATATTTAAAACAATGCATCATAACTTAAATTGCCAGTACATTCAGTCAATAGGAATGATGACGGCATTTTTTTTAAACATCTGTACTCGAAGCATATTATCGTGTGTAGTTATTATTATGTTTAGTGTTGTCCTCATAATTTGAAAAGTATATAACTTATTTCTGGGTTGTTTGTCAAATTTGAAAACAAGACGTTTAACAAATGTAATGTACGAATACTAGCTTAAAATTAGTTTGTCTTAAGCCTAATTATTATTTAATTGTAAAAAAAATGTCTTGCGACATAATAAATTATCGATAGCTCTATGTAGAAAAAAATAGGTAAATAAACTTTGTACAGTTATAAATTAAGTAAAGGAATTTTAATTGCCAGTACTTTCAGTCAATAGGGATGATGACAACTTTCTTCTAGAAAAAAAAAACGATTATATAATTTTACTATGCTTTCTTTGAAAAAGCATTCTTTGTTCGGACATTTTTAACATAATATCATCATCTCTGCTTGGGTTTTTTTAAATTTAATTCATAAAAAGAAAAGGTAAAATCAGCACTAAAAATCATTGTCTTAGTTTTATTATTAATTATGGCTTTTAGAAAATGCTTGTAGCTTTTATTCGGCGACTGGTAGTGCATATTTTTTTTTTTTTTATTGTTCTTTCGGTACATAGTTAGATCAATAATGAAGTTATAAAAAAGTAAGAGATTCATTAGTTAAAATGTTAAGAAACACAAGAGCGAGCGAAAAGTGGGGTAAAAAGTAGAAATTATGTAGGTAATTTAAGTATAGCTGTCTAATCGTATGGGTAAAGTGCAGAAATAAACTTATCTTTTATCACTAATATTCGTTAAGCTGTACAAAGTCCAAGTTAGGGGCCGTAAAGGAAAGTGGTCTAATTATTTTCCAGTACAGACAACCGCGTTCCTATATGGCCCCAGTATTTAATTAATATAGTCATTTTAAAATGGCTGGTTTGTTTTCTATGAGGGTTATGTAATTTTTTGTTTTACGCTGCTGTATTACAATAACCAAATAAAATTTTGTAACTCCGAAATATTTTTGTTGACATTTTTCTAAATCTGTATTTAATTTTTCATTATATCTTAGATAACCTTATTTAAGAAAATCACTACCATACATGTAAAATAACATTATTCATTGATGATATTAATAATCACACTAACATATCGGAAAATGATCATAAAACGCGAATTGGCGTATTATGAAATGCGGATTGGCGTATTCGTACTGTTTCGTAGTTTCCGGATAAAGCACACCACTATGGAAATTAAAAAAATATAGTTTTAGAAATACATGTACACATAGACGAGTTTTTATAATTATAAAATCATATATTTGTGCGTGTAAGACGAAATATATGAACTCGGACGAAGCAAAAGGTACCTAAGAAGGATCGTAGCAGGTTCTGTAGGTGCTGCCTGCGTAACATTATTTTATATAAGTTTTCATTATTTGCTTATAGACAGAAGTAGATTTATGTGTTTAACATAGGGTTTTGTATATGTTTAGAACTACTTTACTGAATACTATACAGCCTATATTCAGGTCATGAATATTTTAAGAAGTGACATTTCTTTAGGCGCGCTTTGTGCGAATGAAACTGAGCCGTCACACTCAGGTCGGTAACAGGTATATTCGACTCCTGCTGGTCGATAACGGTAATCCCTTATAATCGGTTCCTGTCGATAAGTTTACACTTCTATCGAGTGGTCAATAGCACACACAATTTTTTTAATTGTGCTAGGTAAATGAAAATTGGAAGGTACGACCGGTAACCATATAATTTTTCAGTACCTGTGTTGTTATTAAAACACAACTCACGCTAATGGCCATCCTACTTGATAATTACTATTAATCTTATTTTATTTACATTTAATTTCGCAAACGTGTTTATTTACTTATTCATGTTATTTTTGTCAGACTGTTGATATTTTGATTGTTATAGTTTGTGACATTTTGATTTTGTCTAAAACACGCGTATAAAAAATTTGTAGTATTTTTGAAAATACTGAAAGAAATTAAGCTCTGAGGGGTAACTGCGTAATACATTAAACCAATAAGACTGGTGGGCATTATCACAGTTCAATCATATTCATTGCGATGTTTTCGTTGTAGAGCAGACAAATTTTTCGAACATATGAAGCAGTGGTTTAGCAATGTGAATGTGAGGACTACGTGGGTCATATTTTTTTTTTTGTGATTTTTCATCTCTTTCTCAGTTAGTTTTAATATTAATCTGGCAGTTTGAGTAGGTACTTTATGCGGCCTACCCAAATGTCCTGTTTTTGGTATTGTTCGGCAAATCGTTGAGCTCCTCAAGTTCTGAGTTGAGCTGTATGATTACTGATAAATGCGTGCACAGACTGGACAGGTCCACTCAATCAGTGTGGTTCTTTCCTCAAAAGACCAATTCAGGCACCGATCCACATGGTCTTCACATGATCTGACCAAGATTATGTCTGGACTTTAAAAGAGACTGTGACCTCTGAGTTTGTTTCGGCCTTTCATCTCAGAGTAGTCAGATAGGAAACGCCGACCTCATCTAGTTTAAAAAATATGTTTGACGTGTAAAAGTGTTTGTGCAAACCTACTTACAGAAATAAAATCATTTATCATCCTTCAAAATTATTCAGATTCTCAATACACTATGTGTTACGCAATTAGGGTGCATAAAAGCTCATACAAATTTGGCAGATACAAATCTACCTATTCGATAATCATATTTCAATTTATCACTTTATAAACGTGCCCAGAGATTATGTATGTCTGTATGATTCATTAGCCTTTACTACGACGAATTATAACCACTTTTTATTTTATAATATTGTATTTTACAGAGCATTTAAAGTACACTTTGTATTAAATAAGCATTTTTATCTTGTATTTTTTTTTTGCGTATCGTCGTGTTAAGTATGCATAATTTATTTTTAAGTTCGAAAATATAATGTTGTTACTATTTTTTTTTGTTTTATTGGTCTCTCCTATAGCATCACGCTGGCATTCCTCAAACGGGTAGGCAGACCTGTGTACAGCACCCCACACTGGTGTATTACGTTCAGTCCCACTTTTTATTTATTTAACCATTTTTGCACACACGTGTAAACAGATAAGAACATAGGAACAGACACACCACCACTTTTTTATGTGCAGTTCCACTTCTTTATGTGCAGTCCGAACTCCGTTAGGGGGCGTGCCTATTGCCAATAACCGAGCACAACTCAAAGACTGCTGCTGACAAATTAAAAATAACTTTTGTCTAACCTGAGAATCGAACCCACAGAAACCAACACTCAGAGGAAACTCGCTTCCGATCGACCACTATACTTATAAGACAGTGCGGCTGAACATTCAGTTGCTAGATACTGTTAAATTTTTTTTAAAAAAAAACCTTGCGCCACACTAAGAATTTCTTCCTGTATCGTGGGTGCGTTTATAAACAAACTCACAAACACAAACATCAAAAAAGAAAGTTTCATAGAAACGTGCGATATCTACTCGTTCAAAATGCATGAAACAAATTGTTTTTTAAATAACCGACATCATGTACAGACGCCAGCACATGAAGCTATCTCAAACTGAAAATTTTCCTAATTGAACATGAACCCTAAGCTTATGTAATAAAGATGAAAATCTATCAAAGAAATTGACAGATTGGGGTAGCTTGATGTGCTGGCGTCTGTAGCTACTGAATCAATGGTAATACGTGCGCAGAAGTCCGTGTATCTGCATATATCACGTTAGCAAATTGCCTATATATTTCTATGCCCGCGAAGATTTCAATTATTTCGTCCTTACTAAGTTAGCATTAGATTCTGCTGTCGCCCTGTCTATTAACAGCCAGCATATACCTCATCTTAATGTGTACCATTGTTGTAATTTTTTAAATACCAATACAGCGCACATAATCTTAGTACGAGGCTGGAGGTCATAGTGGCACTTATCTTGGCACGTGGACTTCATACCAATATAGCATCGTGAACTTAGGGTCAAAAATCACGATGTTCAGTGATGAGATAGCGTGAGGAGTTTCTTGAATTAAATAATATGAGTACCGAGTACACGTCTATTATCGGTCCCATTGCAGGGCAAAGGCTTATAGGGAAGCCACGATCAAATGTCTAAAGGGTTCTTCAAACAGGCGCGACGCGACAGTTGTAGAACAATTTTCACGAAGTTTTCATAGAAATTGTCCTACATGAGTCGCGTCGCGCGTGTTTGCAGGAGCCTTAATACCTATTGCAAATAAATGAATATGATTAGGCATTGATCACCACGCTTGCTCAAGATGGGGTGGCCAGAGTTATATTACGTAATTATCCGTTCGTCATTATTAATTATCCAGGTGGTGGGTGGTGGTGGTAATCACGATGTTTTTTCCTTCATCGATGTAAGGGACTTAACAGAGAATGGGCATCAGCGTTCTCTATGCATTTTACCACCATACTGCGATCGCCAACCCGCCTACCAAGCGTTGATGAAGCGTGGCGATTGTGGCAAAACCCCAAAAAGAAAATGACAAATACTAATTAATGCACAAAACCAGTCGTAGTGGCGGAGCTCGGGGGAGGCCTATGTCCAGCAGTGGACGTCTTTCGGCTGTAATGATGATGTCATGTCAGTAATTTCCAAGATAAACTCAGAAAGTACGGTCACCAAAAGTCAGGAGTCAGGTCAGGGTCGTCGGATATAGGTATGCAGTTGAAATTTACTAACAAACTGATGGACGTTTTCGAATAAAATTTTAATTCAATGAATAGGAAACTATTATTTATTCAATTAAATTTCATTCGAAAGCATCCATCAGTTTCTAACTAAACTTCTACTACATCTGACGGTTATAATAAGGGTGCTGTACCTACTTTGTCGTAGCGACATGAGCTTTAAAGGAGAGTCCTCGCTTAGCGACGCTCGCTCAGTGCAGAATACCCGGTCGTTTTCTTGTGTAGCTGTTGATTTTTTGGTTCTAGGACATGCCAAGCAAAATAATACTTATGGATAAATCAAAGACCCAATTTTTTTATTTAAAAATAGCTGACCCGGCGAACTTCGTATTTATTTATTTATTTATTTATATATACTTTATTGTACACCACAAAAAATACACAACAAAAAAACAAAGTACACTACAAAATATACACAACAAAAAAACAAAGTACACTACAAAATATACAATGGGCGGCCTTATCGCTTTCCGCGATCTCTTCCAGGCAACCTTGGCATGGACAGTGATTGGTCTGGACATAAAATGGGGATGTTGTTGGCGCAAATAATAAAAATACAATATATTAAAATAGATACACAGATATATACATATCCTATATAATAGATACATAAATACATATATACTAAATATAAAAGGAAAGAAAATAAATGATAACTTTACATTGAAATGGAAATTTACATGAAAATTATAGCTAGGTAAGAGAACCAGATAACAACGACAGGTAATGATCCTTTACGAGTCTTTTAAACACATATAACGATTGCGCGCGTTTAATTACAACTGGCAATGCATTCCATAACCGAGCGGCCTGGACAGTGAACGAATGGCCGAGGAAAGTTGTGGAATGCATAGGCATTTTAAGCTTCAAGTTATCTGATGACCTTAAGAATCTCGTGTTCGTCACAAAGAAACTGAAAACGATTTTTAAGATAGAGAGGGGTGGAAGGGGAGAAAAGCACATTATACAAAAGGGAAAGAATGTGAGCATTCCGGCGAAGGCGAATTGGTAACCACTTGAGCTTCACTCGAAATTCGGAAACATGGTCATATTTGCGCAAGCCAAATATAAACCTTATGCAAAAATTCTGAAGGCGCTCAAGTTTGTCGAGTTGGTCTTGGGTAAGGTCAAGATAGCTGGCATCAGCATAGTCAAGGATGGGTAAAAGAAGCGATTGTACAAGCGCAATCTTGGTGGAAATCGGAAGAAAGTTACGCAATCTCTTTAATGACGCGGCGGATGCAAATAGCTTGCGGCTAACTTCCTGTAGCTGGGCAGTCCAAGAAAAGTTCTTATCAATAAATATCCCCAAGTTTTTAACTTTCTCACTGAAAGGAACAACTGAGTTGTCAAAATAAACTTGGGGAAGAGTCGTCCAGTCAATCCTTGAGACCGTCCTTGAACTGCCAACCACCACAACTTGCGTTTTTATATGGTTAACCATAAGTCCATATCTTTTGCTCCAGTCGCATATACGGGCCAGATCACGATTAATCGTTAAAATAGCCTCGGACAGTTTTCCAAGCGGAGCTCGCGAGTAAATTTGTAAATCATCAGCATAAAGATGGTAGGAAGAAATTAGTTTGTCGGAGATTGAGTTTATAAAAACTGCGAAAAGTAAAGGAGATAAAACACCACCCTGAGGTACACCGGCAGAAGTATTACTCCAGGAAGACAAGGTCTCTCCAAAGCAAATACGTTGCCGGCGACCAAACAGGTAACTGCGGAACCAGTCAATTACCGATGGAGATATATTAAGAGAACATAGAATCCCAAGCAACACATCAAAGTCAACAGTATTAAAAGCATTACTGAAATCAAGTAAAGCTAAAACTGTAAGATTACCGTTTTCCATCGCTGACCTTATATCATCCGTAATGTTCAGAAGCGCTGTGGTGGTGCTATGACCAGGACGGAAGCCAGACTGGAAGGGGTTGAGGAGATTATTTTTAGTGAGAAAGCTACTAATTTGATTGTGAATCAACCGTTCAAGGACTTTGGATAGGAATGGTAAAACGGAAATTGGACGATATTCAGAAAAAGATTTGGGATTTGACTTTTTAGGTAACGGAAGTATTTGAGCATCTTTCCATGAGCATGGAAAGACACCGCTAGACGCAGAAAAATTGAGGATATGACAAAGGACGGGAAGGATAACATCCAGCACAGGGACCAACATATTACGGCTGATACAGTCACTTCCTACTGCATTGGAAGTAATCGATAGTATGCTCTTCTTAACATCACAAGCGGAGAACTGACCAAAAACAAATGGAGAATAACTGGGAGTCGGAAGAGAAGAGAGATAATTTAGTGTATTCAGTTTTATTGTCCTATCAAAATTGGACGAAGCAGTAAAATGATTATTCATTGCATCAATGTCTATATCTTTTGGGATTGTCTCTTGTCTGGTTTTACCGACCCCCAATGATCTGAGAAATTTCCAAACTTTGGATGCGTCCCCATTTTGGACAGAAGTATGAATGTGGTGGCGATTAGCATTCCTACACACCTTATTGCAGTGATTACGGATTGAGAGGTATCTTTCCCTGTTAGCGTCATTAGCCCTATGCTTAAATTTAGACTTTGCCGTGACTTTTTTCCGCATTAGCGTTTTAATCTCGTTTGTGAGCCACGGCGCCGGCAAATGTCTAACCTTAACTGCTCGAACAGGTGCGTGATGATCGTAAAGCTCGATAAGTTTAGCCGTAAAAATGTTAACTTGCTCATCGACTTCTGCAGAGGCAAACAGATCAGACCAATCTATATTGTTGGCATCCTTGCAAAGATTGTCAACGTTCATTTCACCAAAATTGCGCTGCATCAGTATCTTAGCTTTAGCCTTAGGTGGGCGAACTTTGTATGACAGAAAAATCAGGTCATGATAGGAAAAGGCATCAGCTGAACATTGACCATGCTTAGCGACGTGATCAAGAGAAGAGACAAAAATCAAATCAAGAAGTGAAGGAGTAGAGTTAGGAAAATGATGAGTGGCACTCAGAGGAAGAATGGAAAGATTACTAGAACACAAAATATTCGTCAGAGAAGAAGAGCGATGGTCTCTTTTCAGAAGACAAGTATTAAAGTCACCCATGACTATACTATGACTGTAAGAAGGTATCAGCATTTCTAAGAGGTTTTCAAAAGATGAAAAGAAATTAACGCGTAAAGAAGGACAATAATAGACGCCAAGAAGTAATTTTGAATGGTGTAGTTCAACTTCAAGGAAGAGATGTTCACCAGCATTAGATGGTGGCGGCTGCGCTGATACATTGATAACAGAGTAGGGAATATTTGTACGAAGATATATGGCAACACCACCACCAGCACCAACCGAGCGGTCGTTTCTTATAAGCTGAAAGCCAGGAAGAGAGTAACTTGTTGAAGGGAGACAAGGTTTAAGCCATGACTCGGAAATAAGAATAGCATGTACGTTCTTACAGTCAAAGCTTGCCAGCATATCGTGGAAATGAGCCGGAATGCTCTGAGCGTTGATATGTATAACGTTGAAATTCTTAGGTACATCTGAAAACTGCGCTGCAAGACTGTCAGCAAGAGAAGGAATACTCACAAAACTGTCGTCGTCGTTGCTTGAGATAGAGAAAAAACCACTATTATCACTGCTTTCATATAAAGACATAAATATTAACCAAATATAAAAATATATTTAGTATTATAAAAACTAACTAAAACTAATAAACCGTATAATTAATCTACCTGCCGGTTGCGTTAATATATCAAGGATGAAAAACTATTTAAGCAGTCCGGGTAACAAAAGATATATTTCTATAAACATAATAAAAACATACAATTAAAATTTAATTGATTTCTAGAAAAAAAAAAAAAAAGACTTCTGTCATCGA
This sequence comes from Polymixis lichenea, assembly GCA_949091785.1. Taxonomy (NCBI): domain Eukaryota; kingdom Metazoa; phylum Arthropoda; class Insecta; order Lepidoptera; family Noctuidae; genus Polymixis; species Polymixis lichenea. Next base: position 7,776,593 of record OX420958.1, on the reverse strand, counting down.
ACGCACCGAAACAAACCCGTACCCCCTCAGAATCAGTAAAGGTTCTGGTAACTTATTAACCGCATTAAATACAGTTTTTTTATTAAGATTAATCGATTACGTGATCTCCTACCAAGTTATGACAACCTGGTAGTTCGAAAGCATAAAGCGTTTTCTATCTGACACACCTATATTAGGTGAGCTCCTACCGAGTTATGACAACCTGGTACTTCAAAGGCATAAACCTTTTTCTAGCTGACACACCTATGTATGTTAGGTGAGCTCCTACCAAGTTATGACGACCTGGTACTTCGAAGGGATCTGTATAAAAAATTAACGACACCTGTTCCTTTAATTTGGTCGGGTTTCACGACCAAGGGTACAGCGGTTAAAACTGATCTTCCGCTGTACCACCAGGGTTATGGCTAGGGGTACACAGTAAAACGACCGAGAATACCGTCGCGCACTCGTGGCTCGCCAACTGGTTTAGTTGCTCGCTTCTCGTTAATCGCCAGCAGTGGGACAGGTGCCTTTAATACTGTGTGCGCTAACAACCCCGTTCCATAAAAGCCCAGGTAACCATGATGTGCCCAAACATACATCGGAATAAAACAACAAAAGTCCATTATTTTGTCTTTATTGAATATTTCTGCAGTGAGAGAAAATAAAAACAAATGGTACTCATTTATAAATCGATATAGTATCTATTACTATTAGACTAAAAGTTTTATAAACTCCTACTACTACCTATGCCTATGTATGCATACTGTCTAGGGTTTTAGCCAATTTACTTTGGAGTGAATCCCCAAATCACATCATTTTAGTGGCGATCAAAAAAGTTTTTTTTTGAGCAACTAAAAACAGTAAAAAAAAATCAAAGATAAGGTCAAAATAAAACACCAAAATAACGTTACTGTCTATTTTTATTTGGTTTCCATCACATAGAAATTCGCAAAACACGTTCCTCACAATCATACTAACTCATCACATAAATCGCTCCGAAATTAACTTACTTCCTATGTCTAAAATGTACTACACATTCTTTCAGAGAAAAAAAAAGGAAAAAAAAAGAATAAATTACAATTTTTTTCTCTCATACATAATGATAACATAATTCTTTACGATTTTTTTATACCAGAACCCAAATTGGAATTCCGCACGCATTCTCACTATTAAAAAAAATATAATCGTCTATTTTTTGCTAGAAAATGCGTTAGGCATAGACACGAAAGATTTGTACTTAGAATCTGACATGTCTAGTTGAGTTCTGGCTTTAATCTACATAGTTTTCTGAGTCTGGGTTGGCTGTCTAGAATCGTCTGGTTTGGTTTAGGATCATTTGGCGGACGCTAAATGTGGATAAGCCAAGGCCGATGGCGGCGAGAAGTGCCGCAGACCTCGACATCATCTTCTCACGGTTCGCGGGCTGTAACAAGAAGAAACATAGGTAAGTTATCAAGAAATTAGATACAATAATAAGGTAAAAAAACTACCACAATGGGCAATGGCAAAAATCGGGCTATAAGCAGAGTGCCAAGTTAATAAACATTGCTACAATCCTACAAATCTGTCAAAAACTCAAAATGGCGACACCGTTGAACTGTTTGTAAATTAAGATAGGAGAATTAGGGTTCTGGTCAGGTGGCACGTGAGAATGTTGATATGCATAATTTATTCCGATTTCATTTGCAGTATAATTTTGAATTCAGTCACAATAACATTATTGAAAGTGCCAGTAATACAACACCCTCGGTGAAAGGTAAGTGTAGGATAAACATTATGCTGTATTATAATCTGTTTAAAGAACGATAAAAAATAGAAGATGGCTTAAGTTATTCGATAGCGTTAACGTTTACGTTTGCAATAAAGTCATTTGCACGTCTGTAGGTCTCTTTGATTTGTTTTTATAATTTCAGCCGATTATATGGCTGCCATTCGTGGGGTGTTGGGTTGGGATTTTGTTCTGGATGCATCGTTTTCACACATAATCATACAATGAATGTATGTTAAATATTGTAGTTAAATCATTTTAAAAGAGTAACGGTGGAGTGTCTTGCCCATTCTTCTCCATACGAAACTAAATTTTGGAAGGGGCGACTAGAATCAATTCTATTTTAATGTAAATGTTGACGTTCAAAAGTGCCTTTTAAGTGCCTATTTGAAATAAATGCTTTGACTTTGACTTTGAGCATTTATTAAAGTGCATTTGTCGATAAAAACATAATATGCCCTAAAGTATTAGTTACCGTTCTCCAAACGTCTAAGAACACACAACACTGAATATATACCTATAGTAATAACAGTCTGACAAAACTTTTTGTCTACTCGTCTGAGTGTCACGGTAGATCAGATGGATTCTGGTCTACCACAGTCAGACTCAGCATTTACACTGATCTAAAAAGCCATTACAATTAAGTGTTCTTCAAATCTTAAGTGTCTCACTCGTAAAGAGCACTACAAAAGAACAAAATTCTTTTGCCAGAATGTATACGGATCGAAGTTTTCAGCAGGGAAAGGAGGTGTCCTTGCTTAAAGGCCACATTTCAGAAGAACTCGACCTTCGGCAGACGTCCTTTAAAAGTTAAAGGGTACGGCTCCTTACACTGCGCATGTGCAAAAATGTTCAGATATTTTTTTTTTTTTTTTATATATAACGATATTTGTGAGCAACTCTGTTGTTTTCGAGAATTGGCAAGGTGGTACACTATGCGCTATTGTTAATTGTGATTTTAAAGGTGAATGCAAATACGGTAATTAATTAAAAGATTAATTGATAAAATCGAAACAATAGTCTCGTTTAAATCCTACTTCATCATCGATTCTTTAGTACCTGCCAACAGTTTTCAATACTGGCCCACGTTGGGCGCCATTTTGGGTAAGAACTTTGGAAAAGAAATATTAGTTTAGTACGTAGGTACTAAACTAATATCATTCAGGTTTCTAACTAAGACAGCAATTTGTTCTCTGAAAACTACTTTTCAGGGAACAAATTGCTGTCTTAGTTACTTATGCATATGATTTTTACTATAAGACAATATTGACATGGCTAAACTAGCTCGCCCCGCGGTTTCACCCGCATAAGTCTCGATCCCGTGGGAATATAAAAGTATCCTATGTCCTAATCCAGGTCATTATCTACCCATCTACGAAATTTCATCCAAATCCGTTCAGCTGTTTTTGCGTGAATGCATAAAAAACAAACATCAACAACAACACAATTTTTTTGTCTATATAATATTGGCCATTTTGGTCTTATAGCAACAGATGTCGATATTCATGATTATGTTCAGCCTTCTGAAAGATTGCCAATGAATTCGAAGTCAGTCTGTGTACTAATGGGTGGCAGGGACATCGACGCGCCACCTGTTGTCATGGATATAGTACAACATGGTTCTAAACCCCCTTGCGTAGAAATTTTTCGTCGGTTATTAAAATAATGAACTGTTCTAGAAATTTTGACCGCGTATGTATTGGACTCTTTATGAAGCAGCATTTTTTTTATAACTGTCGAAAAATTTCTACGCTAGGTGGATCGATTTTCCTGCGTATGTATAGTTTATAGATGGATAAAAACACCCATTTGGCTTAGCAATAGTATCACTATCAGGTCTAACCTAATTACAGCTATCTGTAGACTGTAGAAAATACATTGACGCGCGATATAATAATAATGAAGAGCTGTATAATGCTTTTACCGCTATCTATAAACGTTATTACATATCGTCGGGGAATAAAACCGTACTATCAACTACATTTCATTTAAACGCTAGCTTTTGCCATGCCCGCGTGGAGGTCAAAAATTATCCCACGGGAACGACCGGGATTAAAAGTATCCCATGTGTTAATCCAGTTAACTTAGGTTTTTCCGTAGATTTAACTAGAACATTACGTACGTAAAGAACTTCTACTATCATCATCATCATCATTTCAGTCGAAAGACGTCCACTGCTGGACATAGGCCTCCCCCACTTCGACCGGTCTTGTGCTTCCCACATCCAGCGGATTCCCGCGGCCTTCACAAGGTCATCGGTTCATCTTGTGGGAAGCCTTCCCACTCTACGTCTTCCGGTACGCGGTCGCCACTCCAGAACCTTTCCGCCCCATCGGCCATCTGTTCTGCGAGCAATGTGCCCAGCCCACTGCCACGTAAGTTTGGCAATTCTTCGGGCTATGTCGGTTACCTTGGTTCTCCTGCGAATCTCTTCATTCGAGATTCGATCGTGTAGGGAAACTCCGAACATTGCCCTCTCCATTGCTCTTTGGGTGACTTTAAGCCTTCTGATAAGGCCCATTGTGAGCGACCACGTTTCCCATTTCTACTATATTTATAATTAAATCTATTCTTTATTTATTAAAACTTTCATCACAAATGAAAAAAAGTTGTACAAAGGCGGACTTAATACCTGAGACATTTCCTACCAGTGCGCCACAAGGCATAGATAACTCAAAAAATAATTATTACATATAGATAGATACATACATATAAACAAAATAAACTATGTCAGGATAAATAACAATAAGTAGAGGAGAAAACGAATCCAGCAAACTTTAAAAAATTACTGTTGCAAGCCCAATGCTTTTTAAAAATGGCGTCTTATCGACCGTGAATGAAATAAACAACCAAATATAAGCGGTTATGCGCACTGTCGCGACAAGAGAAACATACCACATATACATAGTTGGACATCCGTAGGTAGCAGTCATATGATTTGCTCTGCTATTTATATTCTCAAGTCTTGTGGATCTGCCAAGTGGCGCTATGGCGTTGAGATTATGTTGCGAATGGATTGAACCAAAAGTTCGAAGACATGTGACATCCACTAACCCACTCTCTGGCACAGAGAGGAGGCCTGTGTCCCAGCAATGGGAACATTAGAGACTGATTGTGATTTTTGTGAATGCCAATGGGCTGATTGGTGGTTATCTGAAGGCCAATTGTCGTAATTTAAAATCGCGTTCACAATTTAGTCGCAGTCGCATCTCGGCGACAATCAAATGTCAAACACTTGTCAAAAATGTATGGAAACTAGAGGTATATATAACAGATTGATAACTTCTCCCGCTCTGGGTGGAGTAGGAGGGCGTGTCAGACTTTTACTGACTAAAACCCACCCGTGTTTCCTCAGTTGCCTGTGTGCCAGGGGCCACGGTATATGTTAGGAAGCAAATATAATATTTTATTTAAAAAGGGTGGCTATGAACGTTCTTAAAATTACGAGAATTGCCCCTCAGATTAATTACTTTTCTATTGTTATCAGACTCAATGTGTCTGCCTAACAGACGAGGTCTTAAATAATAAAATATTGAGTGACTTGTTACTTAAGAAATTTTAAAGTAAATAAAAGAAATTGGAATGAAAACGCGCTCAAGGCAGAGCACCAGCAAGATGGGTAAGACACGATCAAGAGGGCTTTAGGAATCAGCAGCTCCAGAGCGGTCTACACTGCAAAAGACTGCATATCTTGGAGACGCGTCGTATGTGGTCGTGATTCTCAGCATTGAGGGAACGATGAAGAAGAAGAAGAAGAAGAAAATAAATTGGTACTACTTTCAGAATTTTGTTTCTGAATTCGTTCCTCTTGCGCTTTCATAAACAATTACTTAAGTTTTATACGAATATATTTACATTTGAATACAAACATGTGAGTTTCACTCTGGCTTTCAGTTACTGAAAATATTGAAATGATTTTCAAGAAGAAGTAAAGATTACAAGCCCACGCATCCGAAGCTCTCCTTTCAAGACGAGTGATGGAATCATTATAAAAAAATATAGCATCTTGAAAGGCACACATTAAAGGACACGAATGGAAATCGAAATGTGGATAATAATGCCGATTTTAACAGCTCTTGGAGGTTCATACATGATACCACCTGTGACGAGCAATTTAAATGAATTACCTCAGTGTAATACAGTATCAACGAGTACGAGGAGTATTGTGGATTTGTGGCGGTTACTGGCCCATATACAAAGTTAATAGTATATTTAAGGTATTAAATAGTGCACAAATAAATAAATTTGAATCTACACTCAGCCCCCTTTTTTCAGTGATTGCATAGTAATGTGCACTAAATAAGCTGCCCAATTTGGGTAATTCGCCGTGAAGAAACAGACTACTACAGATATAACTTACGACCTAAAGGAACAAAGTGATAAATCGTCACACAACCGCTTCAGACGACCATGTCTTAGTCACCGTACATTGCTCATCCTTTAGTCGTCAGTTTCAATTAATCCACTTCTAACTAGCTACGAACAAGGTGGCACTACAAAGATACAACAATTTCTAATTATGACACATGATTTCTGACAGCTCATGGCTAAATAATAACAGCCGCATGGGTCAATCGAAAGGATAGGATGTTGGTCGCTGTGATTAATTCAAGACAACGTATGTGTTCTTTCACCACAATTAGCAGGTCATATGAATTACTTCATATCATTGTTTATTTAACTTGACTGCACAAACCAATTTTTTTTTAAATTTTAACAATTAAGTTTTCATTTATTGTTGATGTTAATTATATGCTATTATTGTATAGAATCAAGTTCTTCCAACATAACAGACAGCTGTGCTGCTGGGGAGTTTGTTGCGCCACTTCTTCTCAGCTAAAGCACTAAGAAGTGGTGAAGGGCGGGCGTTTTGGGGGACTGTCTTATGTAATTTTGACGTTCAAAAAGTGCTGACTCTCAGCCTAGTTTGAATTAATGACTTTTGATTTTGATAACCTACGCTTGCCGCGGTCGGTTCGTGGATGTTCTAGTTGTATATGGAGACCACGTTAAGCCGTTGTTGGCCACGGCTGTCATTCGTAGATATTTGACAGTCGTTACAGAAGCTCTAAAGTCTGACAACCAGTCTTACCAAGGTGTATCCTGTTACCTGGTTACTGGGTTGTGGCGGAGTATAATACTAGTAATTCAGCTGCATCCGGTTAGATCCGGTCGACCACAACATATTTATGAACTGCCAGGGATGCGGGTTGTTCGATAGAGGTACCGTGGCCCCTGGCACACAGGCAACAGAGAGAACACGGGTGGGTTTTAGTCAATAAAAGTCTGACACGCACTCCTGCTCCAAACAGAGCGGGAGAAGATAATTGATGATTCCCACCCTAAAAAAAAACATATTTAGGAAAAGGTTTAGCAGATTGACCTCTCAAACACTAAGCAAGTGATCAGTAACTCTGATGGCAACTACCAATTTAGTTTTACCCGTTACGGCTGATAAAGGAGAAGAACCTTGCAGTGCCGACCACAAAGAAATTGTTTGATGTTCTTCCCAGATGCAGAACAAAATTTATATTGACAGTTTCTTTCTTTCAAAACTTTTTATCAGGTTAAAAGAAGGCATTTATTCAAACTAGGCTGAGGATCAGCTTTTTTGGTACGTCAAAATCTCATAAGACAGTCACCCAAAACATGACCACTTCTTAGTGCTTTATTAGCTGGGAAGAAGTGGCTTAACAAACTCTCCGACAGCACTGAGGTCTGTTGAGTTAGAAGAACTTGATTCTATACAATAGTACGCAATATAAAGCATAAATGCACAATATTTTCCAATTCCAGTCCCACAAAATTTAGTTATGAAAACAAACCAATCATAAAAGTAACAACAATAAATAATCTAGAACTCCAAACAATGAATTGCAAATAGTAACAATTTGTTCTACAACATTCAGATCTAAGGGGAAACGTAGCACATTGTATAACATGTATGTGTGTTACGTTATATAACAAAGTTGGCATAGGTAGCCTCATTAGTAAATGTATATAGTCCTGCTATTTATTCAGTAGGTCAGTGACATAAGATTGTCCTCGCCTTTTTAACCGACTTCCAAAAGGAGGAGGTTCTCAATTCGTCGGAACCTTTTTTTATTTTTTTTTATGTATGTTCCCCGATTACTCGAAGATGGCTGGACCGATTTGGATATTTTTTTTTTGTTCGAAAGGGTATACTTCCCAGGTGGTCCCATGATCATCAAGTCAGAATCTGATGATGGAATCCTGGAGAAATAGAGAGAACTCTTCAAATTTTATAGGCACAATTGAAGCAATTTGTGTAGTTTTTGGAAGAGTACTTTCTCGGAGTGGTTCCATTTCAATTTGGTGAAGATCTGATGAAGAACTTCGGAGATAGGCAACGGAACTCCTCAATAAATGATAGCAAATGGACAGGGATTGCTGAAATCTCATGTCTGTCAATTGTTTACACCAGTTAATAACATAACATCACGGTACGCTGTGAAGGGGTAAGCACATGTGAACCACTAAAAAGTGAAAAATAAAAAACTTTTTTCAAAAAAATAAACCACCGACTTCCAAAAAAACACTAAAAAGTGAAAAATAACTTTAATTTCGGAAGGCGGTGACAAAAAATTAAAATACATATCCAAAGTCACCGACTTCCGAAATTAAAGTTATTTTTCACGTATGCTTATTAAAGCATAAGTCAGCCTATAATACGCCAACTGCTGATACAGGCCTCCACTCTGTGAGAGGGAGTGCAGTCCGGGTTGGTGTTTGTCACGTCTTTCGACTACTCGGACATGCCAATACTAACAAAAATATGGACAGACTGAAATAAAGTTTCTTAATTTTTTCTTTTTAACCCTTAGTTCCCTTTGAATACATAAAATCATCGGGAGGCGGAAGCCGTCAAACCCGCTTCATAACCAACACAATTTTACTAAACAACCTATACCACAAAAACTGTAAAGTCTGGTACAGATAGGCCATTACGGTATCCTGGTGGACAGGATGTTCTAATGGCTAACGTGTCACAGCCTAGCTAATGTATCATGTGGCAACGGAATGCGGTAATGGGTGGCACTGAGATTATCTCTATGTACGTACTCTGTGTACCGATATGGGACTAGACTGGTTAATCAAGGAACGAAGTCGCTTTTCGTGTTTGTATGCTTAGATCTTTTAAACTACGCAACGGATTTGAATGCGGTTTTCATCAATAGACAGAGTGATTCAAGAGAAAGGTTTATAAGTATAATACACCACCTTCCAGGCGGGTGAAGCCGCTGGCAAAAGCTAGTTCTGTATAATATCTTATCTAACCGTGAAAAATCGTGAAGTGATCTGTCAAGTGACAATCCCATAGCATCAGGTGGAATGATAGCATGATTTTTACAGAATAGACTGGCAGATCAACTATATTTCACGTCAATTCAACTTTTATTTATATCACAATAAAAGTATTATAATTATATGGACTTTAACATTGACATATTAATAAGTTTATCATTTCTCATATAAACGGGGGTATCGGAAGTATAACAATAATAACATAATTATTGTAATTAATGAGAAGTCTGATAACATTGAATCGACCCCTTGCATTTTATTGTAATGTTCCTTTCGTATTTTCTGTTTTTTGTGCTTACTTAGTTATTACTTGGTAAGCAAATTCGAAACTTTACTAGCATTTATCATACATTAGCATCGCTATATTTACCAAACGGGCAGAGGTGCACCTATAGAAGCATACCAACATTACCCCAGTTATGATTAGGTAACTACCATGTAATAGGGGGCGAGCTTATTGCCATCAACCGGGCACAAATCCAGACTCCGGGCTGCCCAATAACACTTTCATGGCCCGAGAATCGAACGCAGGGCATTAGTAGTAGCACTAGCGACCACTAGACCATCGCATCGTGACAGTTCCTGATAGGAGTCCTTTCATATTTTTAACCGACTTCAAAAAAAAGAGGAGGTTCTCAATTCGACTGAATTATTTTTTTTGTTTTTTATTTGAAAGCTCGTGCTTCCCGTGTGGTCCCATTTCAATTTCATATAGATCTGATGATGCGTTTCGGAGACAGACAACGGAATTCTTCAAAAAAGAACAGTAAATAAACCGCGATTGCTGCTATCGCATAAATATGCATTGTTTTGACCCCGAGGATGATGAAATTTCGAATTAGTGGGGTAGGTAGGTACTACAACTAAAAAGTGAAAAATCAAAACTTTAAAGTTTTCTTTGCTCTTTTAGTTATTATTGGTAAGCAAATTGAGAACTCTATCTACTAGCAGATGTATTTTCCTGTATTTACTCCGACCCAACTCTAGTTTCTTATAACGTAATCAGTAAATTGTCAAGTGTTGAATCCATACTAATATTATAAATGCAAAAGGCTGTCTGTCACTTTTTCACCCCTCAACGGCTGAACGGACTTCCACGAAATTTGGCATACAGGTATATAATGATCACGGGTTAGGACGTAGGATACTTTTTTAGTCCAGTAGTACGTTCCCGTGGGATAATCTCCGACCTCGAAGAGCTACTGTGTTGATAAATCAGTTTTCGAGACACGCAAAAATATCAGCACCTATTTCGTCGAGATCGTATTTACAAAGAAATAAACGAATAAAACACTGATTCACTGCGCAATATCTCAGACTTACAGTTAACACTGTTAATTAAGTAATTACTGTATTGAAAGCCAGACATTCATTATCTTTATGACACCAAAAATGATGAGAGAATAAGTAACTGGAGTATTTATTTACGCAGTGCAGTATATAAACGCTGATTAAAATTTACATAATGAGGAATGACTCGGGGGGGAGTTGTGGCTAAGTAATCAAAGCCGCACATGTCGATCGATGAGGTAAAGCTACGCTTTCGCAAGTCAGACGTAGTAAAGCTGCTGTCTGAGTTCGAACCAACGACCAGCAACTGGTAAGTGGCGGTTGTTACGAATGCTCTTACTATATCATACGACGTTTTATAATTTAAAACACACCATGAAAACTTTCAAACCGCTTAAAAAAGGAACGTTACGGAAAGGTTTACGTAAGAATAAGTAAGACCTATCTAATTTGGTCTGGTGTTGGTGATAATTAAGATAAGCAAGAAATCAATTGAGAGATACAAAAATAGGAAGAGCATCAGCTGTTTACTCAAGAATCAGCAGCAAAAGACAATAAAAAACAAAAATAAACAACCCAATCAAAACAAGAGAGACTTACAAAAAACCACCCAAATGTGAAATAACATGGAATTCCTTGGATGACGTCCAAGTACAATTATTGCCGATTCCCCACTATTTAGTTCAACACAGATTTCTAGCTAAATAAAGATTTTCCAGGAACGTAAGAAATTATCTATAGAATATTACCGTGGAAACTGGTACAAGAATACTATTTTTAGATGTAGACAAAAACGTGTTGTCTCACAAGATTAGCAATTTAGTGAAAGGTAAAGAACTACAAAAAGATGTGCTACGCCAACCACAAATGAATTGAGATAAGAGCTGGATGTCGATGGTAATGGAGAGACAACGAAATTAATAAATTGCTTAATATTTATCATTCTATATTATTCATAATGTAAAGTATTTTAATAGTCAAGCTCTTTCATTCGATACCCATATTGAGGGGGTTGTGAAAGAATTTGAAATCCACCATTTTGTAGCGGCGGCCATCTTGGATTTACAATGATACTGATTACATTAAATTGTATTCTTATCAAAACTAAAGGTGTGTGCCAAATATCAGATCAATCTGCCAACAGGAAGGGGGTAAAATTTCAAGTAAGTACTAAATTTTACCTAAAACAAACAGGGCAAGCTAAATGAAACCGTTTAAAAAGGACTTTACTATTCTTTGCAAAAAGAGTTCTCATTTGACCGATTTACCAAAACCTATTCTGTACTCGGTTGAACGCTGACTTTTTTATAAGTGCATAGTGCTTATTGTACCTACCATATATATATTTTTATCTATCGTGCGTGTTAGTGATCCTAAGATTTCTAATACTTTTTCCTGTTTTTACCCATGAGAACCCGTAATTGGCTTTATGTTCCATTTACAATTGTTATCATCTGTATGTTGGTCCTCATATGAATAAATTAATAAATAAATCAGAAAAGATTAAAGTTTACATCGATTGGAAAGTTTTTAAATCTCATCTAAACGAATTATCAACTGTTTTGATAAACAACTTACATCATGAATACGGAAACATCAGCGCGAAAATATTAAATTTTTCAAAACACAGTCATATTGTACAATGGTATGTTTACAAAATATAGCAGCAAATATACATAAGGATACATTCCGGCTTTCTTTGTCAGTTCAGTCTTTCATTATTTTGACTTGGATTGAAATACAACAATTTAACATTCTCTTGCCCTTATCGTAATCTTCCTCTCTATTAGTCGTCAGATCTGCAGGCTTAGCACGAGTACCGATCTGTCGACGGAAGAATAGACATGACTATTAACTAAATGATGTACAAGCTATGGAGAACATAGCGATGCTCTTCTATTAATTATCACAGTTATGCGTTCGAAACGAATCATGATTTTGTAGATAACCTATATACTTTGTGGCTGACGAGTAGAAAGTTTGTTTTCAGTCTGATTTTGACAGTTTGGGAAGAAATATTCTTCTGAAAAACTAAAGACCAAATGTAGTAAGATAAAATGTCAAAAATGGAGAAACGAAATGTGACTTTGTATAGAAAAAGCACTGTCTATTCTTCGTAGAAATAGAAAGCGTCATGCTAAGCCTGCTGTAGTCACTACCTTTCTAGTCATATCATCTTTTATATAGTCCATCCATCGTTTCTTTGCTCTTCCTCTACGCTTGCAGATATCCACATCTAAAATGGTTTTTATTATAACTTCATATCTTATCCTTACCTTTATCATTAGTTTATTACCAATGTTCGTGTTGTTCTATCTTTTCCCATTCCTTTTCAAAATATTTTTGAATTCTTTCTTTCGACAAGTATTTGGTGATTCTTTCATACAATGATATCGATTCAAATACACATTGAATGATAATATATCCTGCCTTTCAATTATGTTTTTTAACATAGCCATTTCTTATAACTCGAGAAAATATATGTTTGTGATCTTTTAAAACATTCTCCTTTTAGTATCTAGTCCATTTCTTATTTTCATTCTATATGTTAGGCCTATCACCATCTACTGTGAAAAAAGAACCAAGTGGTATTCATCAGCCGCCCTAAAAACCAATTTCCGACCAGAAACATTTCCATTGCGTAATAAAACTTACCGTTTCCATACAATTAACATTTCAATTTCGTGCTGGAATACTAAGAGAGTTCAACGCACTAACTAGGTGATAACAAGGTGGTGACAAAGATCACCACGTGATCAGAGACCTCGGATCGAACGCTGGTAATGCGTAGTGCAAATCGTGAATGGTTGATTTCCTGGTACAAAATAAAGCAGAAATACAAAATGGAGTTCATACTGACCAGCTATGGAATATTTTTAAGAGCATATAATACTAAAACACTCTTCCAAAGTTAGATGTTACGCAATGTGGCGAAATATCTCATGACACTACTCCGCAGAACCCCTCACGTTTGACCACTATCACAGCTGACGGTAAGAGACGATAAGGTCGATGATGGTGCTTGCCTGGATGTACCAAACCTAGTCACTGGAGACAAAGAATTTCCATGACATTGTTTTTGACAGAATGTTTAAGCCAATATTTGCAGGACACATTCCGTGACATAAAAGATAATGAATACAATCCCAAGAATATTCAGGACACCAGTTGCGTAAAGAGTTCACCTTGTTTTCTATATTTGGGAACATTTTGGCAGTCTTCCCAATGAGTAATTTTTAGGAATGATGAATGATATTTAGGAGTAATTTATTATTATCTCGGCTTTATCAGGGTTCCCCGAGTTTATCATCGTTTATTTGTATTTCGGGTTTCCCTAACATTTTTCATATGAGTCTGGTGTATTTTTGGCTCGGCTACTAGTAGGTTTTGCGTGAAATATGTCTATATGAAACACAATTTGAGAATTCTCCAAAGCCTTTTAACATCGTTTATTTGTAGTTTCGCTTTTCCTAATATTTTTATCATGAGAGTCTGGTCTAATCTTGGCGTGGCAAAAAGTTGCTTTTTGCCACGCCAAATCAAAAATTTTAGGAATCATCCAAAGCCAATAAGGAGAGTTTATGGATAGCCTAATTGATATTAGTCATCAGTCTTGCCTTTCCCTAACTTTGCTTCTGTTACAAATAGATGCGGGGAGTATCTGAACACCCATCTGTACTATAGAAACCTAGTCCTGAAAACAAGGGAATTCAATCAATCTGAATAATAACCGGTTTTCGCTCGATGTGGTTTGCTGACTTTCCTCAGCGACAATCATAGGAATGCCACGAGCCACGACGAAGATTATGAAGATAAATTGCAGATAATTGGCAACTACTATAATTTACTGTACTTTTTACATATAAATACGTCTACTTGTAATTTTGTGTCCATCGAACTTTTAGATAAGATAATATTATCGATAATATTGATACTGGTTTTAGTACAAATACAATAAGTACATGTATTTTAGGAAAATATCCGGTTTTTTCAGTCGTTACCTAATAACTGGGTTGTGAAGGTCAGATAGGCAGTCGCCCCATGTAAAATACTGATATTCAGCAGCATCCGGTTAGACTAGAAGCCGACCTCAACATAGTTGGGAAAAGGCTAGGCAGATAATCGGTTTTTCCAGGTTCCAATTGATAAAGCTGTTGACGACATAACTATTGATTCTTTGGAGTCATTATAAAGGTGCTCTAATACGGGCAATTTTTTGAGCAATTATTGCTCGCCAACACTAATGGATCAATCTGGAGCAACAACAATAAATTGCCGATGTGTTTCGGTAAAATTGCTTCTGATTGCTACATATATTTCATGAGTTGCCGAATATCCAATCGGTTTGGAAATTTGTAGTCAATTTTCTTTCTATCTCGTTTGTACGTATAACTACGTCTCATTTTTGCGAGAGGAACCGGCTGGCGGCGGCGGGGGCGGGGTAGGCGCAATGCCTAGTTTTTTTAAGTTGATCCATATTGTGTGGCCGTATCTCTGGCAACAGGTGGCTACATATTGCCATTGCCCTAAATTGCTGGATGGAGTGTGACGTCATATCTAACGAGAATTGCCCAAGGTGGAGCAATTTTAGTTGCTCGTGTAAGCGCACCTTAAGACTTGTTAATACCTAGTAATATTGAGTAAGTTTGTAGTAATGCTACATCTAGTATTACAACGGAATTCTAACCAAAGATATAGAATCTTAATGAAACACAAGAAATAGTAGACAACGTAGCTACATTTCAAGATTTAAAGCGTTTAATGACAACAATTTTAAATAATCCTGAGGCAAATATAAACAGTGAAACATTACAAAATGTGGTTAAATTAAGACGACGGAAAAGAATCCAACAGATTATTTAGGCGAAAGACAGCAGCGCCAAGCAACAGAGATATTAAAGCATATTATCGCACCTTTAGAATTATAGAGGCCTAATGCGAAATTTTATGATTTCAACTTTGACTCATAAAATTTCCTTACATGACCATCTTCGTCGACTCTTATTAAAACAGAGGCCTTTTTTGGCGGAGAAAGGGACAAACGTGTACTTCGGTCTCTTTCACTCCGTCCCTCCCTCCGCGTCTATGCAGTTCGAGAGAGCCGCAAGCAAAATAGGTCTATATAATTCTAAAGGTGCGATATAGAAAAAATATATGCAACAAGAACAAATACAATATATAACTAAACAAAACACACAAAAACTTGGCAGAATTGCTGATTTAAAAATATATTTGGTTGACTACAAGGCGCCAATTCTTATCGTAGACTTCACAGGCTGATTGAAGAAGATGATAAGGGTCAGTGCTTGCGTAATCAACGTAATCTTTTAAAACTATACCTAAATTTCTTTTTATCTTATGATAAGGCTGAGGAATTTTGCTAGGTGGCCGGATAGAGTCTATTGAAGATAGGTTGAAGGTTCCGAATATTCTGAGAATAGTTTTTACGTTACGTAGTTAATTGCTAACTCAACGTAGTGACGTTCCTAGTTTTACGTCATTAGCGTGGGATTTGGCAAATAGTTCGGCATAGTTTAAAACGCGTATTTTGATATTTGTTATTTTAATTCTTGGATATGTCTTGGGTTCTACCGAGATTGAAAAACATGATTATAGACATTAATACAGATATGGTTGTCCTATGATGTCTATAATTTTCGGTTACCATAACAAGGCAATATTACAGATAGTTTTATCCACGATGACGCGCCCCTCTCTGCCTCTTTCTTTTGTTTTTGACCGCTCTCAGTACAAAGTGTCAAAGAGTGGGGTGCGTTTTCGTGGATAGAACTATCTATAACTGTAGTTTTCTGATGCTGAAATTCCTTAACAGTTATTGTCATGTTTTGAAACATGATGTTTAATTTATTTATGTAACGATCACTTTCATTATTCAGAAGCAATAAATAGCATGTCAATGACCATGGAATCTCCTCGCATTTCATTCTGTCCCTTTTCATTTATACAGGATACGTTTTTAACTAGTGCGCAAACTGGGACCATAAATTCTAGACTAGACTAGACTAGACGCCCCAGCGCAGACACTTTTTGATCGCGTAGGTCACTTTACTAACAAATAACTGATTTTTTTTTTTTGTCAAACCGACTTAAATTTGCTGTTTCATAGAAAAGTGCAATACTTACGTGGTCAAAATGTATGGAACAGCTGATTTTTTTTTCGGTCTAGAATGATATGCTGAATTTATGGTTACAGTTCGCGCACTGGATAAAAACTTACCCAGTACACTATCAATCTTTGTTTTCTATATATCTCTCACAACGTTTCAACTGTCATCCCATTTCATCACATCATCTATCTATATGTACAATTTGCACATGTTATTAAATACAGTAACTTTTCGTGCCTGTGACCGTGTTTTTCGTCTAAACTATACAACGGATTTAGATGTAGTTTTCAGCATTATTTAGAGAATTTATTCCGAAAGGTATGTTTTTAGCACATTAATATTTAAAACTGACAAAATAACAATAAAAAAAACTCGTCGTAAAACCGTGCGAAGCAGGGGCGAGGCGCTGGTAATTATTGTATAACAATAATACTAACTAATATTATAAATGCGAAAGTGATCACGTAAAAACGGCTGGTTAGATTTGATGAAGTTTGGCTCGCAGATAGACCAGGACTTGGGAAAGAACAAAGGCTATTTTTTGCCTTGTATCGCAGACGAAATCGTGGCCAGTAGCTAGTTAGTACATAAATCGAATACAATTCTATTGTTTCAAAAGCAGCAATCTTTTCATCTCCTATAGACATAGGAATGTCTCCTATAGGTATAGGATGGTCAATTTACTATCTGATGTAGACACGTATCAGATAGTAAATTGAGCGATCAATCTGCGTTATCAACTGCGCAGGTCGCAGTAGTTTCATTGACTCTTGCTAAATTTAGCTATTATATTGGCGCAGTACACAATACAGTCTCTGTACTCAATTAGTTTGTTACGCGTGTCACTATTACGCGTGATTTTAAAAGCTTTTTGTGCGTAGAAAATCTTGTATACGTCGTACGATTTACATCTACGAGGGTCATTCAATAAATACTTAGCCTACAAAAAATAAACGAAAATTTTGGAAAAGTGGGAATTTATTTTTCAACATAGTCTCCTTTTAGTTCGATACACTTAGCCCAGCGATGCTCCAACTTTTTTAATCCGTCCGAAAAATAGTTTTTGTCAAACTCTGCAAAATAGGCCTCCGTGGCGGCGATGACCTCCTCATTCGATCCATATCTATTCCCGGCGAGTGATTTTTTCAGATTAGGAAACAGAAAGAAGTCACAAGGGGCCAAATCTGGAGAATACGGTGGATGGGGCAGCAATTCGTAGCGTAATTCGACCAATTTGGCCATGGCAACGGCAGACGTGTGAACCGGTGCGTTGTCGTGGTGAAACAGCACTTTTTTCTTCGCCAGATGGGGTCGTTTTTTCTTTAATTCGGAGTCGAATCGGCCCAATAAATCGGCATAGTAAAGCCCTGTAATTGTTTTACCCTTCTCGAGGTAATCGATGTAGATCACACCTTGTGAATCCCAGAAAACGGTGGCCATAACTTTTCCGGCCGATTTTACAGTTTTCGCCTTCTTTGGAGCACGTTCCCCGGTCTGGATCCATTGTTTTGATTGCTCCTTGGTCTCTGGTGTGTACCAGTGGATCCAGGTTTCATCGACGGTCACAAAACGACGCAAAAACTCGGCTGGATTCCGCTTAAACAGCGCCAAACACGTCTCCGATGTGGTCTCACGGTTGCGCTTGTTTTCTGGTGTGAGTAAACGCGGCACCCATCGCGCCGACAGCTTTCTCATGCCGAGTTCCTCGTGAAGAATATGATGCACTGTTCCTTCTGAAATGCCTACAGTCTCAGCTAGCTCCCGAACCTTTAATCGGCGATCTGCCAATACGAGATCATGGATTTTTTTAATGTTTTCCTCCGTAGCAGCTGTTTTCGGTGCACCTGGACGTGGTTCATCAAAAACCGACGTACGGCCACGTGCAAACTCGTTGAACCAATTCTTGACGGTGGCCATCGATGGAGAAGAGTCACCGTACACAGCATCCAAGCGCTCTTTGATTTCGATGCGCGTTTTCCCTTCCAAAAATAGGAATCGAATCACCGAACGATATTGCTCTTTTTCCATTTTTGTAAAACCGATCGACACGTTCGCTTCCATAAGTTATGAAATTAAAACAAATGAAGGGATTGGAATGAAAATTTGAAAAAAGAATTAAAAAAGAATGTGCTACACTGTGGTAAAACTCTTTTGAAACTACAGCGCCCTCTGGCGATGAGGCTAGGTACTTATTGAATGCACCTCGTACATATTTGGGAATTTGAATATTTGTCGATTTACTCAGTGTCGTCGAAGAGAAAATCTTGCGATGTACATAAGCTTCAACACTGACAGTAATTCTGAAGCATTAAAATATTGCAAACACATAAATTACGTTTGATTTTAATTTTTACACGCTTTTTATTAGC
This sequence comes from Polymixis lichenea, assembly GCA_949091785.1. Lineage (NCBI taxonomy): Eukaryota > Metazoa > Arthropoda > Insecta > Lepidoptera > Noctuidae > Polymixis > Polymixis lichenea. Next base: position 7,757,730 of record OX420958.1, on the reverse strand, counting down.
TTCGCCTGTATGTTTGTTACCGGCTCCTTTGGACTTGATTTTGACCCACTTCAAACGGTCAGATTTCATTTAAACTTTGTAGACTTATCGAGGACCGATGACAATTCAATAATTTAAAAAAAACTGAAAAATCACGCTTTTGTAGTTTAGCAGAACTCAAAAACAGAAAATAAATAGTGGATAAAAAAATCTAAAGACACGCTTTAAAAACGCAACTGAAAAAGCAGAAAATAATTTCAAAAAAGCGTGAGGTGCTTGATATTAATTGATTATAAAAATACCTCAAAAATCACGTTTTTTAAAAATTATTTTCAACTTTTTAGTTGCGTTTTTAAAGCGTGTTTTTTTAGATTTTTTAATCAATTATTTTGATATATATTGCTGAAACTTCTTTTGATTCAACAGCTAGTTAGTGAAAAAGAGGTAGGAAGAACCAAGAACCGAAGAACAGAGTTCCGAATTACTTGCAAAAGGACAGCGACAATCTGGTAGAACAAGAACCTGATGGCCAATGCCCAACCTAAGGGTACAGCGACTATAGGACAACAGCGTGATGGCCAATTACCAACATAGAGAAAGCAGGAAGATGATTCTCTCATTCAACCTTAGAACGAAAACCAACTCTTAAAAGTACAAGGTGTAAAAACTGAAAAAGAGTGATACAGGTACAACAAAAATAGAAATAGTATTGATATTTTAAATGAGAATATAATGGGAAAATCTTCAGCTGAATAGAACAGTTTAGTAGCGTTTACAAGCAAAATATGACTAGATATGGAACTGTCCCACTTAACTACTTAATTTAGTTTGTTAGCAGACCTTGATAGTAACAGTGATGTAAGCTAATTTAGCATCACGCCTTCAATTATACGTAACGTTTGTTAACACGCCCTCCCTTTTAATAAATCTGGCGCGATTGTAGTTATACTTATGACCTATAATGTACAATATTGCTTGGTAACTAGTAACACTGTCATAGTCATTAGCTTAGAGCAGTCCACAGCTGGACATAGGTCTCTCTAATTGCACGTAATTTTGCTCGACCCTCTGCAACTCTCATGTAGTTGCTATCAGCCACCTTGTTGAGATTGTCGCTCCACCTATCCTGCAGGAGTTCTAACTTACACTTGAAGATTCGCAGCCTCCCCCCCTCAAGAAGAACACGTCAACACCAAAGGTATTTTTATTGCATTGCTGAATCTGAATGGGCCTGCTCTTGACCTCGATCACGCCTTATGCAAAGCGATGGATAAGGTTTATAATGGAATGAACGTGTCCAGAAGATGCCTGTTAACTCTTGCTTTGAAGGCAGACGGGTTAAATGTAAAAGGGAACAGACGCTGGCAGAGAGTGCCACACTTTGGCTTTGACTGAGTACGACTGATCAGGATATCAACTAAGTGCGGATGGTATCCTGCAATAAGTCTGGTAGTACGGTACTAAAAAGGGAGATGGTGGGATCAGGTAGTAGAGCTCCTACGCACACTCTCCGAAGTACAATCTGTAGACAAGCAAAATTTCTCCGTCTTGCACACCATTTAACTCGAGTTTTGCCCACTGTCATCCATTTGCTGCCACTACCAGCCACCTTGCTAGAACTCATTGCTTCACCTAGCCTGAGGGCATCCTCGTATCAACTCACTGCCTCCACTCAAAAACACGTCTACCCGAAAAGTCGTTCTACGGCATATACGGCCGGTTCACTGCCACTTCGTCTTACTTAGCCACAGCAGGCATTATTAAAAGACGATTTGGCAACACTATCAGCCGTAGACGAGTCGTCCATTATCATTTGATAAGCCTACGGTCCTTGATCGGTACTTAAAATAACACAGCAGCCGCAAAGATCGCGAAGGTCATCAAATCCGCGTAAATAAAACATTATTTTTGCCAAAATCGTCGCCAGAAATATACTTTAAAGTTTTTTATGTTTATTGTTATAATAAAGAGGTATGTTTTTTTGTAGATACTCTTTGTACTTGTCACTGATAAACATGGAGAGCTGCCAGAATTATTTTTGTTGTCATGGCACTGACAGTCAGTCAGCGAGTCTGACAAAGTGCGTTTTTGGTGGGCGTGTACGCATAACGCATTTTATTCTGATCATCATTTAAGACATCAGGCAAATTACGAAGCGGATGGTACCATGTGACGTTTTGTAGTTTCTGCCTCCCGCCATGGAAAAATTATATGACTATGAATCAATGTAGGTTCTAGGCAGGCAAATTCCCTGATTTTTACGAATATACGGTGAACTAAAATGAAAGCCAAGGAGGGAACGGTTGTATTTTCTCGCGACTCATTTCTAAATGGGTTAAAAATATGATATGCTTGCATAATGCTATGCCAGTCTAGCCAGAGTCAGGATTGTTGGAACCGGAACGTAAACAGGATTGTATAGTCCCGGAATAAATAGCAACACAGTTGCTTTTCATAGCAACCACGGGAGCAGTAAACTGCGCATTTCTTTTTTGCTGTCCCCCTACGCAGACAGTTTAAGAACACAAATAAACGTCTGTTTTTCAATGACGTGCACACTCAACTGTTTTAAATTAAAAACAACAGAATGCGCACACGCAACGAACGTCACGTTAAATGGTGCATCAATTCTTTTCAATTGCTTTGCAAAACAATTATCTTGAATGAATCAATTTAACATACATGTTCATTTGGAGTTGTATGAACCGATTTGAACTATGTAATATGAACCTTCTTGGTTCAGATTCCATTATTTAAAAAAACCATCGATATTTGTAGGTACTATGGAATCCAAATCAAGAAGATTCATATTCCATAGTACCTACAAATATCGATGGTAATTTTTAATAATGGCAAATAGAAAGTCAAATCCTGCTTTGAGCCTGAATAAATTGAAACGACAACTCAACAGGCAAACGGGATGTTGACCACTGGTGGAATGTTTTTTTTCTGTTTAATCTGCAATCAGTCGTAAGACTATAAGCAGATGAGCTGAATGAAAATGCGGTTCAGGCGAAGAGACCAGTGTCTCGACTGCCGTTCTAGAGCACATCCTTCCTTTTAGCCTTTTCAAATTCAGGGAAGGTTTTAAAAGATAAAAGGGTGGAATGAAATAAAGGCCAAATATCTGGTCTAGAAATGACAAAAAAAAGAACATTCTTAAATCCAGGATAATAAAATGACATATCATAAATTCACATTCGGTAGAAAACACAGTTGACAGATGGTCAACATTTTACACCATTAGTCCAGAAAAAGAAACTGATTTTATGATCCAAAAAACACGCCATTCATAGTAATTCCAGTGCCAAAACGCAAATATATTTTCGTTTGCAAAATCCTACATGTTTACAGCTATATTTCTTTAAGACAAGGACGTTTTAGTCTACATTCTCTATCTAAACTCTAAATTAAACACAGTTTGCGAATATCGGAAGTAGGAAGTTTTGTTTATTTATATTTTCTGATCAAGAATCAGGAAACGGCCATGACGGTCGGCTACAATATTCTTTGTTTTATGGTGTAGTAATCTTAGTCGACTTGTGATTAAAATGATGAGATTACAGTTCCTTGAAAGTGGAACCTTCGTGACTGGTTTTAATTCGCTGATGACACAGAATTTTCAAGCTATTGGAAGCAAGCCGTTTCTACAGAGAATTCTTCCCAAATGTATATTTTACTAACTAGACTAGACCAAAATGAAATTGTTTATTCTGTATAACGTAATCACTTATATACATCAAATTTTTAAAAAGCTAGATGGAGTTGACATGTCCTATCTGACTACACCTGAGAAGAAATGGCGACACAAACTCTTTTGTTCTTTGGCAGCGACGTCTCGCAGGTCAACATAGGGGTTGTCGGCTGTTTAGCCAGACTTGTCTGTGGCTGCCTCAATAAATTAAGACATCCAGGCAGGTCAAAATCTTAAAACTAAGCGACTACACGCTAAGGGCACCCTTGCGGGGGGTATGAAACCTCGGCTTAGGGCATCGCTGGAAGAGGGCAACAAGGCACGGGCTGGATCGGAATTTATCGGATGATGTATCTTGGGTTTTTTGTATTTCAATGTTCGCTACCGTAACAAATATGGCTTTATAAAAACTGACGGGACCTGCAAATTGCAAGAAACCTAAGAGAATTTGAATTTTACGGGCTACCCTGGGGGCCCACTATTTCATGAAAAAGTTATTTACATGAATACATGAATTTAGAGAGGAATGGAAACAAACTCAAGGATCAAAGTCTCTCTTCTTTGTACAGATCATATGAATACAGTGTAGATTATAGATTAGTGCCTGAAATGGTCTTTTGAGGAAAGCACCACACAGATTTGGACCAGTCGTCAGTGCAAGCATTTGTCAGTCGTGGTCGTGTACCTCAACTAGGGATTGCAATCCCGCAGCTAATTCAATCCCGCGGGATTGATATGCGGGATTACTCAATCCCGCGCGGGATCACGCGGGATCCCGCATCAAACATTTCTTACATAAATTATTTATTTTCTAAGAAATAATTTCTGTTGCTTAATGTAAGAAATGTTTAATAAAAGTTGATTTTTACACAAAAATCTATAGTTTCAATTTGATTTTATAACATAATTTCAAAGATGCGGGGATCCGCGGATCCGCGCTTTGAAGGTGCGGGATCCAGCAGATTAATAAAAGCAGCGGGATCCCGCGGGAATACGTGATCCCGTTTTGCTGGATTGCAATCCCTAACCTCAACAAAGTATCTGTAGCACTTGTTGGGGTGCAGACTTGGACCCCTTCATTTCAGACGGTTATGATAATAATATAATAACAGCCTATTATAACCCCAGTGCAGGGCAAAGGTCTCTTTGATGAAAGGATCATTGATCACCACGCTTGCTCAAGGCAGGTTAGCGATTTCAGACTTATAATTCCTCACGATGTTTTGCCTTCACCGATGTCAATAATGTCCAAGATAAACTCAGAAAAAGACGGCTATTAGTACTACAGTAGAATCCGGATATAACGACTTTCAAGGGACCGGCGATACTATGTCGTACTAACCGGATGACGTACAAAACGGATTATTTCTTAAGTACATACAGAATACATATGTATGTACGTACTTAAGCAATATTCCATGTACTTAACTTACGAATACATATTTATTATAATTGGGAAAGTTTGATTTTCTTATTTAGGTAAATAAACATTTTGTAGGAATCACATAAAGCTTCATTTTAATGGTTCTTAAACATTCCAAATTACAAAAAAACATTAGCACTAAACAGCGGCTCGATCTTATATTTATTCTTCTTTATTGTTGAAATTGTAGAATGAGATACGCCAAACTCCTTTGCGATGGTTGCATTTGATTCACCGGCTTCTAATCGGAATAATATTGCACTTTTTTCTTCAATTGTAAAACACTTTCGCTTCACAGAACTCATTTTGTCGAGCTTTAAGAACTTGTCATAACAAGTGACAAACACTAACTATGATTTACGCACGCCACTAAGGATGCACGCGGGGCGGGGTGAAGTTGTGGCGCCGAGGTATTGGTGCGTAGGTTGTGTAAACAAAACATTGCGCGTCGTTTTAACCGGACGTATTATCATAAAAAATGGTCGCTATAAGCAGTTGGTCGCTTAAACCGGAGTCGCACTAAACGGTTACATTTTCTCAGTACCTAACTATGAAACCTAACTTGAGTAAACAATATCGTCGTTAAAAGCGGTTAGTCGTTATAAGCGAAGTCGTTATATGTGGATTCTACTGTACTTAGAGAAAAGTTTTCTTCCTTCATCAAAAGAAAAAAAAACAACGGTTCTGATCGAAATCCGAGTCACATTGTTAGTCGAGTTAGGTATTTAACAAAGAAATTGCGTAATTGAAAACGTGTTTCGGGTTTGATTAAACGTGACTTGAACTTGTCCGCTCAATTACAGTTACCTAGTATGGCTTCTTATGCCCTTTCTGTTCGTTTTACCTGTTTATCAAGGCCTTTATGTAACGCAAATTAAATAATTACTACCTATATACTATCTGTGCCCCGCGACGTCGCGTCGACTGCGATCCAGGATAAAAAGAAGGTCATGTCCTTTAGATCCCTATCTGTCAAATTTCATACAAAATCAAAATCAAAAGACATTTATTCAAACTAGGCTGAGAGTCAGCACTTTTTGAACGTCAAAATTACATAAGACAGTCCCCCAAAACACCCGCCCTTCACCACTTCCTAGTGCTTTAGCTGGGAAGAAGAAGTGGCGCAACAAACAAATACTTGAGAGTTTTCTGATTTACTTAAAATATTAGTATGGATTTACCTTAATTAGTAAACTAAAAGATCACTCTTATAGATGGCTATGGGAGAAGGCTATGCATCGTAAACTATAACTTGATACTATATTATTCAATGATAATCCCTACTAATATTATAAATGCGAAAGTAACTCTTTTTGTCTGGTACGCTTTCATGCGTAAACAGCTGAACTTATCGTCGTGAAATTTGGCAGATACTCGTTTATAGCCTGGGATGTGGAGAAAGACAGGCTATTTTTTACGCTATAATCGACATCCACGCGGGCGAAGCCGCGGTCAAAAGCTAGTATTTTAATATTCATAAGTGGCACTACCTGGGTCTACGTTCAAATCAATATGTATACGTCAGAAATGCGCGGGAAACTGCAGCTGACGTTATAAAACTGCAGCTGACGTTATAAAACGTCAGTACGACCTTACCGATATCCTAGCGATTACATTCGGTTAGAATTACATAACGTATTAGGTAACCGGTTTATATAATACCTACATGGTTATTTACAGTTTATAACGGTGTTCTTTATTGAGATGTTCAAAACTGTTGAAGAGTTATAAGGACAGACAATGTTGCAGCATTGTTTGAAGACAATAACCTGATAATAAATTTATTTTAAATTAAATAATTTATAAAGACAGCCTTAGCGTTTTGAATGACTATCAACGAGATAGATAGCAAACCCTATTGCGAGAAATTGCGAGATAATTAAGAGCGGGCTAAACAAAGGGCTTGTCTGGACGTTGACGTAGCAGTTACAAAGAAGAGTTAAAAAAACTTCATCACAAAAAACAATTAGACAGGAATAAAAAGCAAAACCAAAAACATGTCAAAGAGGACATTAAAATTATTATGATGGAGATAGTCTGTGGGACTGTTTATTAAGGAGCCAAAATCCCTATAAAGGAACTAATAGAAATAAAGAAAATTTAAACCACAAAGAGCTAAAATCTACCGATCTGTAGTCCGCATTCGCTAGGCAGTTCCTCTCACTCACGACCGAAGCAGAGCCTAGCAACAACTTATAGAATGCAGACGACCTTGGATTGTCGACGAACTTTAATGCAAAAAGCAGTTACACTCAGAATTATTAAAGGTGGCTTGGCTGTGGGATAAAGTTTTGTATTGCGGTAAATTCTGAAGTTAAAAGAGTCATCATCAGCATGGTCTTATACCAACTATGTTGGGGTCGGCTTCCAGTCTCACCAGATGCAGCTGAATACCAGTATTTTATATGTAGCGACTGTCTATCTGAACTCCATAACCCAGCTACTGGGTAATACGATATCTCTTGGTAAGACTGGTGGTACGACTTTCGGGTTTCTGACGAACCGTAACGGCTATTTTTACAGACGTAATTTCACATAAAACTACATGGGCACTTATGAAACGTTAGAAGCTAGGTGCACGGTTCCAATTGGTGGTTTCCTATGCAGAAGAGCCGGCAATAAACTCCACGGTTACTCTTTTAAAATTAATTGGCTTTTACAAATGTTTTCAAATTACGGTGTTAATAGGTAGGTATGGCATGGGAGGACACTGTAGGCCTGTCAACAAGTACCAGGTACTTAACAAAATAGAAAACGGTCTAAATCTGCAGTCTACAAGGCCTGCAACGGTCTCACATTCACAAAATATAAAATAATCTACATATATACATATTAATCAGGTTATTGTTTTCCTATAAGGAAAATTGTTTTGGTATTTCTTTAACATGGACATTAAGGGTGATTACGTAAGCTAGCCTAAACAATAGGTTAAATTATAACCGCTTTTGTTCCAGACAAATAAAAATATGTAGAAGGAAATAGGCGCCACATTTTGTAATAATCACAAAAATCATGAATGACTACTATTTCCTGATAATGAGTCAAGGGAAAGGAAGTTTAGGTGTACAACATTTTTGGATGACATCCAAAATTTACTCGTTTACGCTCATTACAGTGTATCTTTGGAACTGTGAGACTGAATACTGTTCAACGTCAAATTCGTGGTATTTCTATATTCTTGTTAATTCCGGAAAGTCATATTTAGCTGTTGCTATGCGCAAAACTGGAATCGAATCATGTAATTTATGCGAAAGTTTAGATTTTTGTTACTCAATCGCGACTAAATCGCTGAACAGGTTTAGATGGAAGGCTCTGGAATACTGAGATAATTTTAACAGGTTTCACCCCAAAAAATACTACCTAGTCTATGCTTGAAACCCTGATCTGAGCAAACTAGATTTTGGAAATAAAATAACTCCGATGGGCAGTCGCTCTTTGTACAGTTCTGGTATTAAGAAACCTCCGGTCGACAGGAAGCCGATCCCAACTTACACGGGTTTGGAAAAGGCAGACGATGATGTCTGAAAGTCTGAAGCCTGCAAGGCATTTGCGTAACACACTAACAGTAGCCATGGCTTTAATTTTGACAATTCAACAACATCCATTGCATTATTTACGTTGTAGAGCAGATAAATTTTGGGAACATATGAAGCAAGGGATTAGAAATATCCTTCAAAATAATTCAGATTCTGATGGTAGTTTTACGCAATAAGGGTGCTTATCAAGTCTTCAATCAGAGAAAAGAACAGAATAATCAGGATCGTCGTCAGGATTAGCAACACTTTTGACCTCTGATAAGAGACTGGACGTATAAAATCACTAGGTACTATAATGCATGATATATCTTGCCCTTTATTGGTTATTTATGTAACATTACCTATGATTAAAAAAAACATGAATGAATCAGTAGGTTATCACGCTTTACTGCTAAAGCTAAAAATAGAATCGAGACTCCGCTATTTTTGTATGTTACAACATTCATCATTTGTATGGCTTTACCGGCGTTATGTCTGTTATCAAATTGCCCGCGACAGTTTCATTGTGATCTGTGGAATCCGTCATCGATCTTCGGGATTTCAGTTTTAACGCCGTAATGAATTTGATCTGTTATAAAAATATGACCACTATCTGTCTAGTCTTTTTCCGACTGGGTTGGGGTCGAATTCCAGTCAAACCAGCTGCAGCTGAATACCAGTATTTTACATGGAGCTGCTGCCTATTTGGCCTCCATAACCCAGTTACAGGGTCATACAATACCCCTTAGTAAGACTAGTTGTCAGTTTCGGGTTTCTGACGACTCGTAGGGAACGTCAAAGCTTCACGAATGACAGCCGGTCCCACAGCTTAATGTTCTCTCCGAAGCATGGTCTTGGTAGGTAAGAATGATGACCCACGAACCGACCGTGGCAAGCGTAGCCTAACCTGACCGACCGATCCATCCGGCTGTTACTACACTGTTAACTTAGCCACAAAATATGTCATCTACTTAAATTGGTTTTAGCTTTGGTCAACCAAGCTAGCAGCAGCCATTATGAGATTTGACATTAATAATAATAATACCAGTCTTTATTGTCTTACTGAAGGACAACAAAGGCTTCTCGTACAGAGAAGGCACGAGCATTGATTACCACGCTTACACAAGGGGTTGGCGATTAGCTTGTGCCAGCAGCTTCGCCCGCTTGGAGGTCGGTATATTATACATTTACACCTTCCTCTTAAATTATTCTGTGAAGACTGAATTAAAATCCGTTGCGGAGTTTAAAAGATCTAAGCGTACAGACATGAAAAGCGACTTTGTTTTATACTATGTAGAGATAAGTCCCAAGTTTCCTACACTTTCAGTGAACGAGGGATAAATGATACCCGGTAAACCGATAACCCGGTAGTATACATAGACTTGTAGACGAAGTAAATGACGATAAAAATTTCAAAACCGATAAGTATTTAACTAGAAACCCATGAGTTTGTAAACCTCAGTGCACGCGACTTGTCCGCATGTCACAGATACGATTGCGTTAATGCAATTGCTGTGAACGTGACAAATCACGCTAGTCCACGTGTGCCATAACGTAAAGTGCACATGTGTGACTGCATCCTTACAATATGGGCTATTTATAGATAGGTTGTTAATTTAAAGGCGGTTCCGGGTCCCATTTATAAATACAGCATGTGATTGTAAGCAGTTTTTTTTCTTTATTGGATTAATGGCCAGGAAATGTTTTACATTATTTTGGCATTAGAGGTTTAGCATTTTTGATAAGATATTGTAATGCTATGAATATGGCTTAAGAAGTAATTATTATTTTGCATTGATTCATCGTACTCGCCCTAGGACACTACCCTATGGGACCCCGTAATTGATAGGTGGACTTTAACGTACTATACTTCTTAGTTCAGTGTAAAACCAAAGGAAGTATTCCTAGACAAACAATAGGCAAACAGGAAGTACCTATTGACATGAAATTATCAATCTTATAAACATATTAATTAACTTTCCACTATGTTTACACTATCAAATGAATGTCTAGAAACAATAATAGTTTCATTACAATGAAAATAGATCTGACCTTGTGACTTTAGGATCTATAGTATAATACAACACAGTACATATGTATACGCAGTAGACTACAATGAAACAAAGAAATTTATAGAGTTAAACTTTCGAGTATTCAATTGATAGATGACTCATTAGCCTGTGACCAGAAGAATGCACGTAGGCGAAACAAAGGTCTATGGCATTCATCAAGTGTCTAGGCTTTTCTCTCAACTGCGTGCGGTGTGCTCGATGAGCTTTCTCATCGGCAAAAATGACGAACTTCCATCCCCTAACCCCTTTAGGGGATGCATATTTAAAAATCCTTTCTTAAAGTTATATTTTTTTTAAGGAACTCTGGTGCAAAATTTCATGCTTTTAGACAACTATTTAGGCTCAGCATTGTCTGCCAGAGAGTTAAGTTTTTTTGTATGTACATAGTGAAGATGGCTTCCAGTATAACCAACTGAATAATATTTAACTTGGAGTGACTGCCCTACAAGACTTCCACAACCGAGGTACTGGGTAAAATGAGTAAGCGAAAGATGATGAACAGCTATTATTTATGGCTGACAAAGATTGTAAACAAGAATGAATTAGTGATTATGAACATGGGGGTTAAAGAAACAAGAGGTTAACTAGAAAAAGACAGAAATACAAGGTTTGAGAAAGATTAAATCGGTTGAAGGACACTGAAGGCGACACAATATAAATTTTGTTGATATTATGTCTGGGGGAAATTAGTTTCCTGCAAAGAAATAATAACGAAGTTGGTTGAAGTAATAACTGTGATACTTTAAAATCCTTAAAACAATTACTCATACCTACTATCTAGACAGTCTTGAAATAAATGATGCAGAAATAATCATGATAACAAAGCTTATAACCAGAACAATAGTCAAAATCTTAAGTTTTAAAACTCATTGTTTTTATGTGCATGCTAATTACCAAATAACTAGCTAAGAAACAAGCATTTTTAACACTTCATTAGCTTCTGAGTAACTTAGGAATGAACCTACTTAGATGGTGCAAGTAATCGGTTTCTTTTTGTATTATAAACAGGTATTTTTGTAGGTGGAAGTATCTTTTTAATATGAGCTGATGGCAATTCTATATGTGTAACTACTAGGACACATCAAAACATTTTTCTCAGCCTTTTTTTGTGAGTAGCAACTAGGCTTATAATATTGGGCTAGGAAGAAATTATTTGTAATGAAAATGATTTATAAGGCTTACTTTGGTTGTATGAGCCTAAAGGTACATTTTCAATTTCAACTGACCACCACGGCTCTCGTTAGACTTAAATAATATTTGGAGAATATGGATACCAAACAATATTTTAAAGTGTATGAATATTTATTTGCCTTAAGGGCAATCTAGTCGTGGGCTCGAACTCACTGGTGAGCCTGGCTAAAAAGCACGCTGTCTCACCAGGCTTCGTGTCCGACAGAGGTAGTACCCGTGATCAGCAGTTAGATGCTAGTCTACACGGACAACGTCATTGCGTGGTTTGCAGGAGCAGTTATAGGAAAACAGGCGCGTAAAATTAAGAAAAGTCCTTCGGAAGATCGGG